>CM067843.1:245705971-248205971 GCA_034509565.1 Triticum monococcum
TCCTCTACTCCACACGCCTTGAAGCTGTCCTGCACTCCAGGGTAGTACTCTTCGTTATCCTTGATGTATTGCCAATCGACCCATCTCATGTCACAAACAATGGGCTTCTTGTCTAGCAACACTGTCTCATAGAAATCTTGCTGCTCCTTGGTGTGAAACCTGTAGTCAACTGCAGTCCTTCTCCTTGAAGCATACGGGTCTGCTTCTCTCCACTTCCGGAGCCCTAAATCTCTCCTGAGTTTCATATCCTCAGCCACAGGATGAGCATCGTTGTGGTCTGGGATCTTGGGCCTGAGCTTTCTAAGGACATTCTCTTCCTCTTCTTCTGCAGCTTCAGGCACTGGGGCCTTGTTCTTCTCAGCAGCTGGGATGCTTCTTGTATTCCTCTTCGGCTTGGGCTTTGGAGTTGGCTTGGCCTTGGAAGCAGCTGCCCCTGATCTTATGGCATCACCCATCAGCTTGGGTGCCTTTGGTGCTGGTGCAGCTACCTCTTCTTCCTCCTCCTCATCTTCCATGATGGAAGCTTTGCCAAGCACTCTGGCTACAGTTTTCTTCACCCTTTCTTTCCTCTTCTTGCCCTCAGCAGCTACTGGCTCTATGGGAGTGGGCTTCTCAGTTGAAGCTCTAGCCTTTGACATAGGCTGCCTGCCTGCTGGCCTTTTGAACTTCAACACTGGCTTTATACCCTGTGCTGGCTCAACTCTCTTGGAGGTTGCTTCCTCTTCTGCCACATAATCCTCATCTTCTGAATCTGAGGTTCTCTTCTTTCTCTGTCTTGTGGCAGCTTTAGGCAGATTGCTAGGGGTGCTCCTACTACCATCATCTGAGGAACTTGAGGGACTAGTGCCCTCACTCATCTGTACTTGCTGCTCTGACATGTTCTGGCTATCACTTTGGTCTGACATGATGCAAGCTCTGACTGCTGACCCTGTGAATAGGTTATAGATGAGATAGAGTGGATGAGCATCACAAAATACAGAGATTTTTTGCAAAAGAATAATTCAAAAACTTAGTTTTAGTTTCCCACTAAAAACATCTCGGATCTATCGATTTCTAAACTCGGTGATACCGAAGCAATTTTGGAGCCTAAACTAGTGAACTCGGTCAGACCGAGTTACAGTTCGGTGGCACCGAGACTGCTAGGGTTTCACAGAGTTCCAAAATCGGTCACACCGATTAGTAATACTTGGTCAGACCGAGTCTCACTTGTGCAATGGCATAAGCCAAATCAGTGGGACCGAGTTTTTCAACTCGGTGGGTCCGAGATGGTTTCGGCGGAAACCTAACCCTAAAATTTTAGAATTAAACCTAATCTACGAGTTCATTGACTGGATAGGAGTTTATCAAACGTGGCAAGAATCATGATGATCACAATGTGCTAGGAATCGGATTGGAGAATAGCAGAAAGATCGAGTCCATACCCTAGTTTGGCGGAGACTCGCTACGGCGGCAACGGCGGGGTTGATTCCCATTGACGGCGACGGAGACCAGCGACTGGAGGCGGCTGGCGGTGAGGAGACGATCCAGAGACCAAGTTGGCAGAGCAGGCTATCGCGCGGGTGAAGGGGTTCGGAGAAATTTCCAAATTTTTGCCCGTGACTATATATAGCCCGACCCTGTCGGTGTGACCGAGTGGAACAACTCGGTGGCACCGAGATGCAAAACTGTATACGGTTATTGCAACTCGGTGTGACCGAATGGTTCAAATCGGTTGCACCGAGATCGAAAACCTAGATCAACTTAATGATCTCGGTAGGACCGAAAGTGGGGAATCGGTCAGACCGATAATCACAAAGAGGTTTTGGAAGTTTAAGCCTATGATGAATCGGGGACTCCGAGCGCTCCTCACACAGAGTGGTTCGAATCTGACTTGATCAAATTTTGTGATGCAGCATGAATAGAGTTTGAGACGAGAAAAGCATAGATAGCTAGAGGAGGTTCTTAGGCATTCTTGTCCATCCACTTGGCAAAAGGAAATAAAGCCAAACAATCAAAACAACAAGTGGATGTCCTCGAATGAGTAAAATATGCAACCAACATGCTCACACAATAAGATGGCAAATGAAATATGTGACAAAGCATGCACAACCAATTCTAGCATCTATCAAGCAATTTGCGATGACTAGGTCATCTATATATGAGTATATTGACTTAGGAGTCAAGTGAGAACACTTGATCATAGGTCATACTCATCGTTTAAGCTCAAGTGGGGTTACCACTTTTACATAAAGCATTGTTGTGTTCACATCTTTAGAGTTGCTTTAGCTCAAGTCTTAGAGTAAATCTCCCCCTAGATGTGATATCCCCCCTAAGAGGGATGAACTAACCTTGGGTTTTGTCGATGATGACTTCATGTAGATGTTGAAGATGTGGATGCTCAATGTTGATGTAGATCACTTGGAGCTATCCATTTGAGTGAATTGCACTTTCAATACCTACATGGGTTAGTCCCACAAGGAACAAACAAGGATATCCATAGACATAGAGTGATGCACACACAAGATGATGTCCATGAAAACTTTTAGATTACCTTGTCCCTTGTCTTACCAACAAGAGGGTTTGTGACTCCTTGAACTAGTGCAAGATGTGGAAGTTGATTGCACTTGTTCTTGCCAAAATGATAAGAGTGAAGTATGTTGGCGGAGTCACCCTCAAGAACTCTCTAGTTCTTCTTCTTTTGGATCCACACCATCTTGATGGGAATCCTTGGAGTTGTAGTCGTACTTTATGAAGTGGAACTTGAAGTAGTCTTGGAATCCACTTGACTAAGGTATTAGGAGCTTCTTCAAATGCATCAATTTCCTCTTGAAGCTTGTCCTTGCCTTTTTGCTTGTAGTCTTGTGGTGGAAGATCATCTTGAGCTTGTGTCCCCTTGAAGGAAGTATCATACTTCTCTTGTTGAGGAACAAACTTTGTCTTGGGGTATTGATCTTCTTCCCACTCAACTCCATTGGCATTGAACTTTCGTTCAAAACCAACACCTTGATTCTTCCGGTGCATTCCTTACTTGCGCACAATTTCCTCGAATTGCTTACTCCCGGCAAGGCTTTTATACACTCCTTTCTCTATAATTCCCTTCAATAAGCTATTTTCTTACTCAAGTGTAACTTGGCTAAGAGAATCATTAGTGGAATCAAGAGAACTACTAGAAGCAACAATATTGGATTTAGTATGATCATTGTTACTACTTGAGGAAGAATCTTTCTTGTTCTTGTTACTAGACTTGACTTGAGGCATGTAAGTGGATAAGAGTAAACGCTTGGCAATGTAAGAAGAACTTTTCTTGCAGAGATCATCATTGATTGCTTTTAAAAACTCATGCTCTTGCTCAAGATTGAGCTTTTCAAAGCGTAACTTCTCATGAGCTCTTAAAAGTTCTCGATGATCTTCGAAGATAGTTTCATGAGCTAACTTAAGAGTGTTTAGTTCTTTAGTTAGAGCCTCAATCTTCTCCTTATCATTGTCATTCGTTTTATCTTGATTAGCATGATTAATTGACGTTTCATCATGGTATTCATCACTAGAGTTGTCAACAAGCAAATCATCATCACCTAACAAGTCATCTTCATCACTATTAAAATCAACATACTCGGGGTGTGTTACCTTAGGACCTTTGGCCATGAGGCATCTTCCAATTCCTTCATTTGGTGAGTCAAATATGTCGTAGGAGTTGGATGACACAAGTGCTAGACCGGCAACACCTTCATCTTGAGTATCTTCGGAGTCGGAGTGATAACTTCTCTCGGAGTGGCTGTCGGAGTCGGAGCCGGATACCCATTCACCAACATGAGCTTGATGTCTTCGTTTTGTGTAGCTCCTTGATGATTTTTCCTTCCTTTCCGAATCCTTGCTTCTCCGTGAGTATCTTCGTTCATAACGATCATCTCTACTCCTTCTCTCTCTTGGTGGTGAATCTTTGCTTCTTCTTTTTGGAGAATCTTCTCTTCTCTTGTAGGGAGCCGTACACTCATTGGAATAGTGTTTGGGTCTTCCACAATTGTAGCAGTTTCGCTCTCGACTAGAAGATCTTTTGTCATTGTAGGACCTTGACTTGAAGCTTCTATCTTTGTTTCTACTCTTGTAGAACTTGTTGAAGTTCTTCACCATTAAGCTCAGTTCTTCGTTGAAGTTTTGTTTCTCACTTGATGATGTAGGGGCTTCACATGAGGCTTTGTAGGCACCACTTGATTTGTTGTGAAGTTCCTCTTTATCCTTAAGTGACATCTCATGAGCAACAATTCTTCCAATCACTTCCGTTGGCTTGAGATCTTTGTACTTGGGCATCATTTGGATCAATGTGCACACGGTATCATATTTTCCATCCAAGGCTCTTAGAATCTTCTTGATGATGAATCTATCGGTCATCTCTTCACTACCTAAGCCGGCGATCTCATTTGTGATGAGAGCAAGCCTAGAATACATTTCAGCGACACCTTCACCATCCTTCATTTTGAACTTGTCAAGTTGACTTTGAAGCACATCCAACTTGGATTCCTTGATGGAGTCGGTACCTTCGTGCATATCAATCAAAGTGTCCCAAATTTCCTTTGCATTCTCAAGACGGCTGATTTTGTTGAATTCTTCGGGGCACAATCCGTTGAAGAGAATATCACAAGCTTGAGCATTGTATTGCAACATCTTCAATTCATCCGCGGTAGCTTCACGGCTTGGTTCTTTCCCATCAAAGAAGTCACCTTGCAAACCAACACACACAATAGCCCAAACGGCGGGGTTATGTCCAAGAATATGCATTTTCGTTTTATGCTTCCAACTAGCAAAATTAGTACCATCAAAGTAAGGACCTCTATGGTGATAGTTTCCCTCGCTAGATGCCATACTCTCCTAGGTTGTGAAACCAAGGCTATGACCACCAAAAGCTATGGAGATCAAAGCAAATGGAGACCAAAGCTCTGATACCACTTGTAGGATCGAAAGTATGTCTAGAGGGGGGTGATTAGACTACTTGACCAAATAAAAACTTAACCTTTTCCCAATTTTAGTTCTTGGCAGATTTTAGCTATTTTAGGACAAGTCAAGCAATCATCACACAATTCAAGCAAGCATGCAAAGAGTATATTGGCAGCGGAAAGTAAAGCATGCAACTTGCAAGAATGTAAAGGGAAGGGTTTGGAGAATTCAAACGCAATTGGAGACACGAATGTTTTTTCCCGTGGTTCGGATAGGTGGTGCTATCCTACATCCACGTTGATGGAGACTTCAACCCATGAAGGGTAACGGTTGCGCGAGTCCATGGAGGGCTCCACCCACGAAGGGTCCACGAAGTAGCAACCTTGTTTATCCCACCATGGCCATCGCCCGCGAAGGACTTGCCTCACTAGCGGTAGATCTTCACGAAGTAGGCGATGTCCTTGCCCTTACAAACTCCTTGGTTCAACTCCACAATCTTGTCGGAGGCTCCCAAGTGACACCTAGCCAATCTAGGAGACACCACTCTCCAAGAAGTAACAAATGGTGTGTTGATGATGAACTCCTTGCTCTTGTGCTTCAAATGATAGTCTCCCCAACACTCAAGTCTCTCTCATAGGATTTGGATCTGGTGGAAAGAAGATTTGAGTGGAAAGCAACTTGGGGAAGGCTAGAGATCAAGATTCATATGGTAGGAATGGAATATCTTGGTCTCAACACATGAGTAGGTGGTTCTCTATCAGAACATATGAGTTGGAATTGTGTATGTGTTCTGATTGCTCTCTCCATGAATGAAGAGGAGGTGGAGGGGTATATATAGCCTCCACACAAAATCCAACCGTTACACACAATCTACCAATCTCGGTGGGACCGAATCAACAAACTCGGTCGGACCGAAAAGGTAAACCTAGTGACCGTTAGAGATTTTCGGTGGGACTGACATGCAACTCGATCGGACCGATATAGTTAGGGTTTGGGCACAACGTAATCTCGGTGAGACCGATTACACAAACTCGGTGAGACCGAGTTTGGTAATAAGCTAACCAGAGAGTTGGTCAGGCAAACTCGGTGGGACCGATTTGCTCTTTCGGTGAGACCGAAAAGTTACAAAAGGGAAACACAGAGTTTACATTGCAATCTCGGTGGGACCGATTCGCTCTTTCGGTGAGACCGAAAAGTTACGAAAGGGAAACAGAGAGTTTGCAATCCCATCTCGGTGAGACCGAGATCCCTATCGGTAGGACCGAATTGCTAGGGTTTGGTAGTGGCTTATGACATATGAAACTCGGTGGCGCCGGATAGATAGAATCGGTATGACCGAGTTTAGCTTAGGGTTTAGGTCATTTGTGGATATGGGAAAGTGGTTGAGGATTTTGGAGCATATCACTAAGCACATGAAGCAAGAGGCTCATTAAGCAACACCTCATCCCTCCTTGATAGTATTGGCTTTTCCTAAAGACTCAATGTGATCTTGGATCACTAAAATATAAAATGAAGAGTCTTGAGCTTTTGAGCTTGAGCCAATCCTTTGTCCTTAGCATTTTGAGGGTTCCACTTTCACATCCATGCCATGCCAATCATTGAGCTTTCCTGAAATAATCAACTTGGAATAGCATTAGCTCAATGAGCTATATGTTGTTATGAATTACCAAAACCACCTAGGGATAGTTGCACTTTCAGCTTGTCATGGGCTAAGTTGGGACTCCTCTGCAGGGATTTGAACTTTCGAAAGTCGTGCCCGCAGTTATGGGCAGATGGGAATTTGTTAATGTCCGGTTGTAGATAACTTGAACCCTAATTTAATTAAAATGAATCAACCGTGTGTGTTACCGTGATGGCCTCTTCTCGGCGGAGTTCGGGAAGTGGACACGGTGTTGGAGTAATGCTTGCGTAGGTTGTCCTCTAGTTCCTCGCTCGCGCTTTGCCTCCTCTTCTCGCTCTCTTTTGCGAATAAGTTAGCCACCATATATGCTAGTCGCTTGCTGTAGCTCCACATATATTTACCTTACCCTACCTATTAAGCTTAAATAGTCTTGATCGCGAGGGTGTGAGATTGCTGAGTCCCTGTGGCTCACAGATTACTATTACACCAGATGCAGGGACAGATGATACAACTCCAGATGGCGCGCTTGAGCTTAAGTGGGAGTACGACGAGGACTCTCAGCGATACTATGTTTCTTTTCCTGATGATCAGTAGTGGTGCCCAGTTGGGGTGATCGGGACCATGTCGCTTGTTGGGTTATCTTTTATTTTGGCGCCGTAGTCAGGCCATGAGTGTTTGGTTGATGTATGTTATTTATGTACTTGATTGACGTGGCGAGTGTAAGCCAACTATGTTATCCCCTTATTTATCTATATTACATGGGATGTTTGTGATGATTGCCTGACTTGCGACATATGCCTTCAATGCGATTATGCCTCTAAGTCGTGCCTCGACACGTGGGAGATATAGTCACATCGAGGGTGTTATAGAGTACAAGACAAGCCAGAAAAAATCCTAGTCTATCTCGTCTTTCCTAATAATCAATGTACTCAGCATCCCCCCGTAGTCACAACGGTAGCGACGCAGACGGTGAGACTGGAGAAAAATCCGAAGGTAAGCCGACAGACACCTCCCCACAGTCGTAACGGTCGATGCATCGCGAAGTCGTGGCTGGAATGGAAACCGACGAGGTTGCTCAAGCAAGGCGGTAGCCCTTTGCGCCGTTTGTCGAGGTAGCCGAGAGCATAGGTGGTGTAACCGTAGTCGAGGTAGCCGTGCGAAGAACGCCGTGGTCGGTACTGAGTCGGGGTCGTCGGTGTCGAGGTAGTCACCATGGAGCCGCGGAAGAAGAGCAGCGGCGACCTAAGGAGGCGGCGGCGCCGGTGGCTAGAGAAGGAGCACGGCGGCGGTGCTCGAAGTAGGCGATAATGAACCTGACAGCGTGACGAAGACTGGCGCAGACGGTGACGTTCCTGTGCCAAGGGAGGCGGCGCGGCGCATATCAGAAGGAAGTCAACGCGCGTGAACGACGTGGACCGCGGGCCGCAGCATTACGGCCCGAAGGGGTGACGCAACGGCGGCGGGCAGGTCGGGGCGACGACGGGGAAGACCTCAGGAAGGTTGCAGGGATCGCGTGCCACGCTCGCTACGGCTCGACGGGGCGACATAGCGGCAACGTGAGGGTCGGTGCAACCTCGGGGACGGCCTAGAGCGGACGACCTCGGTGCGGCGGTTGACCGCGGGCCGTGACACTACGACCCGAAGGGGCGACGCAACGACAACGCGCGAGGTGGTGCAACCACGGGAACGACCTCAGGGAGACGGCGGAGATCATGTGCCGCGGCACTACGACCCGAAGGGGCGACGCAGCGGCGGCGGGGATCAGTGCAGCCACGGGGAGAACCACGGGGCGGCGGCGCTGCGGCTCGACGGGGCGACACAGCGGCAGCCTGTTGCTCGATCGGTGAAGAGGCGTGTAAACTTGACGTTGATCTTCACTAAATCCTGCGAAGGCGTGCATCGAATTATCAGACTGGACGGGACGGTGCGGGAGGAGGAGCCTGCTATCAAGGAGATGTGCCAAGGTAAAACTGAGCGAATTCCGTCCTTCTCGACCGAAAATGTTTTTTTTTTACATTTTGTGATTTTTACAGCCCGCCCTAAAAATTTGTACGGGTCGGCCGAATATACGGTACCTTTTTAGATTGTTTTTGTGCCCGATACCGTATATCAGCAATTATTTTGTGGGCCGGGCAGATTTGCTAGAGATGCACTTAATTTTGACGTATATGTGTAGTACTGGTGGTTTTTTCATAAATAAAAATGTGAGGGTGTTTGTGCAAAGATACATCACGCCGAGCGCCGCTCACGCCGGTAGGGCCGTATACATGATGCGCCCTCATACGCGTATTATGATTTTATATGCATGTTTGAGTCAAATTAAATGACCATAAAATTGTATTTTTAAAATTTTAGCATCAAACTGAAATTACGACGCAAGTTTCTATGACTCCAAAATATGAGGTGGCAAAGCGTGACAAAAGGGAAGCTAGCTCTCCCTCCCTTCGAATTCAAAATGAGGAAAAGCTCCCTCTGTCTCTCTCCCGCGACTGGCTGCGGCGGCCAAACGAGGGCATTGGCGGCGGCAGAGGTCACTTCTCCCATCTATACCTCTCCCCCTCCGGCATCTCCCCTCTCTCGCTATCGCGGTGGCGCTCTCGTTAGGATGCGACGGCGGTGGCGGTGGCGGAGGCTTGATGGGCTAGGCGGTGGCTTTGGTGGTGCGGATGGAAAGCGGGAGCGGGGCCGGCGAACTGAAAAAGAGGAGTTGGCGCTGGTAGTAGCTGTGATGTACAGATCCGAGTAGACGAGATCTTGTTTCAAAATATCTTCCCCGCTCCACAACCCACCTCTCTGCTAGTCTGCTGCATCTGCCTGACACCTCTTCTCCCTCTCTAGAAGCTTCCAGAAGAATCTTCGCCCGCGCGGATGGAGAACCGACAGAATACTGGCCTCAAGGTAATGCCGCCTAACCCCTCCGCCACTTCTGTACCCACCCATTTCGTCTCATTTTTCTCCCCTTCTGTGCCTCCGCTTCGTTTGCGCGCAGAAGCGGAAGCTTCTGAGGACGGTGCGGGAGCAGGAGCCTGCTATCAAGGAGATGTGCCAAGGTAAAACTGAGCGGATTCCGTCCTTCTCAGCCGGAGATTTTTTTTTGTTGACATTTTGTGATTTGGATAATGCAGCCCTGAAGGAGATGGAAAGCAAGGTCAAGAACCTCCGGGACGACAACAACCGGCTCCGCGGCGAGCTGTAAGATCGAATGCTTGTGTTGTGCGTGTTGATTTGGGTTCGCTTTTATTTCGCCGGAAATGACGGCTGAGACGCTGGTTCTGCTCTTGTTGTTGTTTCTTTTATGCCAGGCTCGACAAGGACCGGCAGCTTGCGGTGACGCGGACACTTTTAGTTGACAGGGAGCGTCAGCTTACGAAGACCCAGACACTTCTAGCTGACAGGGAGCAGCAGCTTGAGGCCCGGACACTTCTGGTTGACAGTGAGTTTTCCCTTGTCTAATTTCGAGTTATTCTCCCTTTCCCATTTGGTCCAAGTTAATGCCTGGAAGTCTAGAGAATGGACATTGGTGGTGTGCTAGCGTAAATCATGCATGTGTGGGGACTAACACACGTCTTCTTGAAATGGAGAGCAGTAATGTCGCCTCAGAGCAACTTATCTTTGTTATAATCTGAATTTAAGGGAACTCACATATCTTAGTATTTGAATAGTTTTGACATCTAAGAATTTGAATGGTGTAAGCAACTACTTCTCCAGGCTGTGACCTTTCTATAGATCAGGCTTAATTATTTGAGTAGATTTTTTATTCTTAATTTGTTGGTTACCACATTCCTTTGATGTTTAGTTTATTGTAGAAAGTGAACACCAAAAGCACTGATTGTCTCAGCTGATTCCCCTTTATATGATATATATTTATGCTCGGAATAGTGGGTTGGAAGATTGGCAACAATCAAGACACATCACATGATATTAGTCAACAAATTGAACAGTTATTGTGATAGTTCTCACTATTATAGTAATATATTCTAATTGGATATTGTTGTATCAAATTGCAACATCATTCAAAAATGTAGCACTCTGAGAACAAATAGTTGTGGTCACGCCCTATTGCAAAAGTACACTTTTGCAGCCAAAAAAAGATGTACAAAAAATCATAGATGAGCAACATGACAGAAAATGTGCACATGCAAAAGCATGACCATTTGCGAACTGTTCTCTTGAGTAAGACAGAAACTTGTGCGCATATAGTTTGCTACGCTGGTCCTTCATCTCTTTGTCTTTTTTTTACAATCTTTCATAATTTTGAACAACTTTTAGCAAGTGCACATGTTATAGCATATTACAACCATGATTTTTTTCCCGCATATATTGGAAATTCAAGGTACATGTTCTATAAGTGAGGTGCGGGTGCAGCTGGTTGTGGAAAATTCACATTTGATGTCTGTCAACTGCCAACTGTACTGGGCTGTGATACTGACCGCGTCTTACTAGCTTGAATCAGTTACTCAATTTTACAATTATGTCTCTGAAAGTTTAGGATTTGATTAAATGGTTATTGTATCCTTTATGCAAGTGAAAATTTCTCAACAAACCTACTTGCATCATGTTATTTTCTACTTCTGTAGTGTGGTGTTTGGAGAGTGATTGTTTTGCATTTATCTGCATATCTCTACCACGGTCCAAAATATGTTTCACATTCTGTTTAGTTCTAATGAACATTAAGTGTTTACCCAACATTTTTACATTTTCTAGTGCTTTATTACTACGCCCTGCGTTGCAATATTATTGAAGTTTTAGGTTTGTCCTAAGTCAAACTTGTTTAACTTTGACCAACTCTATAGGTAAAATGTGTTATGATCTGCAACCCCAAATACACATAGTATGGAAATATATTTTATAAAGAATCTCATGAGACTAATCTGGTGTTCTAGATGTTAATATATTTTTCTATAGACGTGGTCAAACTTAAACAAGTTTGACTTAGGACAAACATAGAACTTCAATTATTTTGGAACAGAGGAAGTATATTGCAAACACACAAAAGCCTCAACACGGTAATGTAATTCATGGTTATTTTACTGTAAAAAATCATGGCTATTTTATACCTGGTTAATCAGGTATACAAGAGTAATAACACCCTACTTGTTTCTTGAAAAAAATTGACACATTATGAGGCACAGCAGTCCTCTGTAAATTCACCTATACCTTGTAGATTGCCAACAATTCTATTTCTATTTTCCATTCTTTTTGGTGATAACCAAGTTTATTTAGCTGCAATTTTATTTACTCTATTCTGCTTTGCTTATGCAGCAAAGGAGTTTGAAACAGAAATTTTGAGGCTTAAGCATCTGTTGGCTGAGAAGAATGATACAAATAACTATGCAGCTCTAGTGTCTCCTGAGACAATAACTGAAGTCATACAGAAGCAAACTCCAGTTTCACCTGCAAGAACACCGGTGTCAAACAGAACGAATACAGTACAGTCCAGTGTGAATGCCATTGTCCACCATGGTAGCTTTCAGGATGAAGCTAGAGAGGCAAGTTGTTGAAACAGCCCAACCACTTTGCTGGCAGTGTAGAAGTATGCAAGGATTAATGATTATTTTGAGCTTTATATTGTTTGCTAAGCCATTTTTATGGCTTGCATTGATTCTGTAGCAGGACAGCTGTAGAAGAGGTGTTCGCACCTCAGGTTAGTGATAATGTACAAGTGGATTGCAGTTTGTATTTCTTCTCATGCCTGTAAATTGGTTTGACTTGTAAGTCTGTTGCTTTCAGGCAATGGGGCAGATGAAAGTTCTTGTAACTGCGTGTATCATATGCTGGTTGAATCTTTAGTAATTTTCACTGAAGAATGAAATAGAAGGATTCTCACTTCCAATCTATCATGAAGCTAGTGGTACATGCAAACACCAGTTTTAACGTTGTTTAATTTGCTACAGAACATTTGTAAAATATATGTGATACTACAGTTATTTATGGTTTGCATTTTACATTTTGGCCTTGATATTTACATCCATGCATGTGATTTTATATGTAACTGGGCAAGCTGGGATATCTGGAGAGCAGTTATATTTAGAGTGGCTGCCTCTGTAACTTGAAAAGTGGCTCTTTAAACTGCAAAATGTGGTACCTAAATACACATTCAGTGTCATCTTGCGTTCTAGCAAGAAACTTTTTGTATCATAGTCCCTCCTTGATATGGCCTTGCATTTTAAACAGTTTTATACTTGTGTGGACTTTATTAAATGTAGGACCATGTGCGCAATATTGTCATGGTGACAGACAATGGCGATGTTAGAGAATGGACTTATCAGAACAGATTTCTGTCCCTTAGTTGTTGTTACCAGCACATGTCGTAATTATGGCTATGAAATTTTGATGATCGTGGAGTAAATCTATATAATATTCTTATACTTGTTCACATGTTGAGGCTATGTTCCTGTCAATTAGTAATAGATATAGTAGTATGTTGGAGTGGCATGTTACCTCTTATCTGTTGCATGTGACCTCTCTTTCTATCACAGCATTTGCTTATATTCTGGCATTAAAGATGTTGATCCGACATGTGCCTTTGTTTGTCAACAAGGAAGTACCTTCCATATGATTTTGCATCAGTTGATGTTTCATTTTGCGCTGTTTATCATAACGATAGAATTGTTTGTCAAAGGTGCTAACGCAATCTTAACTGAGATCTTCAAGCTATTGTAGGTTATAATTTCACCCTTGCGTGGTTAGAGCAACCCAATGGCGACAAATACTCTTCGCTAGGCTGGAGAAAATCGCTTTAAAGTGGATGAGAGTGCAGGACATAAGGTTTAGGAAGGCAATTTGCCCTGTATTCTTTGAGCCGATATCCAGTCTCATCAGGCGAGGCCGATGATAGTCCTGACTTCATATTTTGAGCTCTGGATGTACATGACTGAAACTGAGACTGTTGGCAGAACTGTCCTTCATATGTGTGTACATTTGCTGGGGAGATTGGATGATTTGCACCAAGTTTCCAAGCGCTTGGAGGGTTCGTCCTCGTTTTGATTGTATAATTAATCATTCGCCACAACTTTTGCCTGCAGTTTGATGTTTGTTCAGAATACACCAACAAAACTTATGACCGAACTACCGCTTTAATTCAGGTTCCTATTTGCGTCTCTCGGTTCAGTCGTCAGGCTTGTCTTGCACGTTGCTGACCACCACTGCAGCTTGTACCGCCGGCCTAGCATTATACCCTGGAGGAGGGAATCAAATTGCATGAGAATGCCTGGTGAATTTCAGCGGATATGGAGTGTCATCAGAAAGGCCGATTACTTAATATTATCGACTTTTGGCAGAAGAATGTGTGTATGCTTGCTGTCGTTTCGTGTTTATGTTTTCAGCATGCAAAATTCATCCTTTGCTGTCAATTGCTGCACCCCTGGTTTGAAGACTCTTTCTTGACAACCTCTACTTTTTATACCTAGGCAGGCCTATCACAACCTAACAAACTCCACTTTTTATACCTTGGTCCTAATGTCCTATTACAAATGCTTTGCTTAAATTTGCAGAGAGTTTTGGGAGGACGGCCTAACTTAACCACTGTGACTGTTTTTACATGTTTTGTTGTTGTCGTATATAAGGGTTGCTCTCGGTTTAAACAGTTTGGCATGAAACCAACCACGTTTTTTCAGTTTCGAACATGCCAAACAAAAAAGAAACTCGAATCAGTTACATGTCGCAAGTATTCAACAGTTGAAAATCTATCAAACACCTGATTATTTCAGTGAAGTATATGCCCATCTCAGCGATGGGAGAACAGCATGACATGAGAAACAACAGGTTTGCTAAACCCACCGAGCAATCGAAGCTCCAACCAATTACATTTCCAAGTATCCAACCAACACTCCAGAATCTATCCAACACCAGATTCGATCAATCGACGCCAATGTGGAGCCGCCATTCCAATAGATCCCGCCTTCTTGTTCCTCTTTACGCCGGCTTGTAGAGCTTCTCCACCATCTTCCTGAACTCTGCGCACACAAGAAGGAGAACGGAGCATGCAGATTCAGAACTAAGAACAGGTTGATGATCAATCAACATGGGAGGTTCCGAGAACGAGGGGGGTTTACCTTCTTGATTCGCCCAGAGCGCGGCCGCCTGTGTGTTCAGGGGGGAGTCGTTGTTCGGCTCTGCGTCCCAATAATGAATCACAGATCAGATCAGACCACACAAGACAACAAGTAGGGACAGATCTGACGGGACGAGAGAGGAAGGAGTGAGAAGCGTACCTCCGAGCAGGCTCTGGATGGAGAGGAGGATGGTGCGGACGTCGTAGGCGGAGGACCACTTGTCCTGGAGGATGTCGAGGCAGATGTTGCCGTGGTTGTCGACGTTGGGGTGGAAGCAGGGGGTCTCGAACCGCACCTTGGGCGGCTTGTAGGGGTAGTCGCTGGGGAAGGCGAGCGCGAGGCGGTAGGAGGTGCCCTCGTACGCGGTGGCGGCGGATCCGTCGATGGTGCCGACCCACTGGAAGATGTTGTCCCCCTCCGGGAACGCCGACACCCCGGGGTCGCCGCCCATCATCAGCGCCATCAGCTCCGACTGCAGCCGCCGCACCACCGACTGCCCGTCCGCGCCACGCGCAGCCGCCGGCGCCTGCTTCCCCGAGGACGCTGACGCTGCCCCTGGTGCGGGGGCCGCCGGGACGTTGCCGCTGCCGTGCGACTCGCTGTTCTCGCCCCTCGCCATCGCTCGTTCCGTGCGGGGGATGGGTCGAGGAGAGGAGCGGATCGGATCGGATCAGCGGGAGGGTGGAGAGGTCGGGAGGGTTTGGAGGGGAGAATTGGGGAGTTGAGACGGCGAGAGGGCGGTTATTTAAAGGTGGGAAGGGACCGGTGATTCGAGCCTAGTGACCGTTGGGGTTGGGGTTGCAGGCTATCGCTAGCTGTTCGATTGGATTGATTCAGCCGTTGCAATTCATCGCAACAGCGTTGCGGTGCGGCCGGGTACCGCTGATTCCAACGGCTAGTTTTGCGGCGGTGGCGGGCAGCGGTACCCTCATCTCGCCCTCGGTCACGTCCACGCAGGGCACCCTGGAATGATCTGTGGCACTGAAGGCCAAATTGTTACTCTCCTCTTAAAAAATTAGACCAACCGCGGAGAGAGAACGTGAGACACAGAATTCGACCTAAGAGGGGTTGAACTCAGGTCGGCTCGGCGAAACCACGACGCCACCACGACTGGGCTATGAGCCCATCCACTTACTCTCATGTTAGTCTCCCTTGTACTCAGTGTAAAAAATAGATAATAAAATATAAACCATATGTCACATAAATTATGTGGTGGAAATCATTTTTCAAATACAAATCACAATGTTTAGAAGAAGAAAAAAAATCAATGATATACTTTTTGTGGCAAATCAATCATACTCTTTCCGTCCGGGTTTATTAGGCTCCCTATTATTTTTGGGTAAAAGTTTGACCATCAATTTAACTTATAAAATGTAAACTATATGACATGGTGCTAAATCTGACATTAAGATAGAAGTATGAACGGAGCTTGATCTATCGAGGCGCAATGGAGGACACAAGGACGTATACGTGTTTGGGATCCCCCTCTCGAATACGCATAGAGCGTATCATTTCATTGATAGAGAGAAGAGTTTACACACACTTGGTCGAGCAACACACTCGTGGCCAGACCTACGCAAAATTACGGTTACAAGGTTCGATCAAGGTGGTTCAAAAATGAAGGAGCGCAGTCCTTTTTGTGCCAGCCGTGGCCCACATGGCTGCCTCGTCCAGAGCAGCACGAGAGGCCTCGGTCACTGATGGGCGGATGTCGTCAAAGGTGCAAACATTCCTATGTTTCCAGAGGGTCCGGGCGACGATGATCATAAGGGAGGCCGTGCCTTTTCGATGGGAAGTCAGGGCAAAGGACGTGGATGCCTGCCACCAGTAGAAGAAGGGCTCATGGCCGCGAGGTATGCTGCTGGTAAGCCGTAGCCTGGAGAATACATCATGCCACACCATGCGAGAGAAGGAGCAACCGATCAAGAGGTGCTGCATGGATTCTGTGGCCTGATCGCAGAATGCACAGGCGCGGCTGTGTGGCAGTCCGTGGCGTGCGAGTCTCTCGTTTGTCCAGCACTGGTCTTGCAAGGCCAGCCATATGAAGAACTTGACGCTAAGAGGGGCCCAAGTCTTCAAGGTGAGTGTGGCATGCGGGGATGAGATAGAGCCGAGGAAGAGAGCGTCGTAGCAGGTTTTTGTAGAGTATGTGCCATTCGCTGTCCACCGCCACCGAAGAATGTCGGGATGCCTAGAGGTTGATAATAGAGAAGATGCCTTCATAGCTCGATGTACTGAACAGTCGCCAGGGGGCCCAAGGCGCCAACGATGTCGTGAACCCAAGCACGGTCCTGGAGTCCCTCGGCCACGAGGCGACGTTGACAGCGTTGCTTGGGCACCATAGCAAAGATAGCCGGTGCGATCTCGGCTATGGACTGGCCATGAACCCAATGGTCGGTCCAGAATTTGCAAGTGCGACCATCGCCAAGTTCCCAACGGGTGGAAGCACGGAAAATGGCCTGCGTCTCGGGGTCGGCAGGGAGAGGAAGATGGCTCCAGGGGTGCGTCTGGTCCGTGGCTTGAAGCCAGAGCCAGCGAGTGCGGAGGGAGACCCCGGTACGACGTGGGTCGTGGATGCCGAGGCCGCCGAGCTGCAGGGGCATGTAGATGCGGCGCCAGTTAACCGCGCAGTGTCCAGAAGTGGAATCCTTCCTGCCGTGCCACAAGAACTCACGGATGAGACGGATGACCAATTTGAGCACGTGGGCGTTGAGGGAAATAGCCGCGAGCAGATGCCCAGGCATGGCGTAGAGCACATGCCGAACCAGGGCGAGCCGCTCACCGCGAGATAGCAAGGATGCCCTCCAGGTGGACAGCTTCTTGCGCATCCGATCCACCAACGACATGAGGTGAGAGGAGTGGATCCTTCGGACCGACAACGACAGTCCAAGGTAGGTGATGGGGAAGTGCTTGACCGGCCAGTCCAGCTCAAGCCCTATGGTCGCCTCGTGAGCATGAGAGCATTGGATGGGAGTTGCAGAACACTTGTTGAAGTTGGTGCATAGGCCGGAGGGGCCGCCAAACACGGACAACAGCTCCCGGAGCGCGGCGAGGTCGTGCCGGTCTGGGTGACAGAAGACCACCACGCCGTCGGCGTAGAGAGATATACTCGAGGCCATGTGGTTGGGGGTGAGCCATTGTAGAATTCCAGTTTGGACCGCACGCAGAATAACAGAGTTGAGCACGTCGATCACGATGGTGAATAGTAAGGGTGACACCGGGCCACCCTAACGCAATCCCTTGGCATGCCTGATAGGTGGCCCATGCGATCCATTGACGAGGACACGGGTGCTCGCGGTGGAGAGCAAGATGGAGATCCATTCTCGCCAGCGTGGGCCGAATGCACAGTGGCGCAAGACTTGGAGGAGGAATGGCCAGGAAACCGAATCGAAAGTGCGGGCAATGTCGAGCTTGAGCAGAACTCGCGGGAGCTTGCGGCTGTGGAGGTGCTTGGCAGTTTGCTGGACCAGGAGAAAGTTGTCGTGGATGCATCTTCCGGCGATGAATGCGCTCTGATTGACAGGGACAAGCTCGGGCAGCCTAGGAGCCAGGCGAAGGAAGAGCACTTTGGCAAAAAGCTTCGCCAGGAGGTGGATGAGGCTGATCGGCCTATAATCGGCGAGCGAGGACGCGTCTGGCTTCTTGGGCAGCAATGTGATCAACGCCTCGTTCAGTTTTCCAAAACCAAGGCCATTGAGAGCATAAAGTTTGTCGAATGCCTCGCAAATGTCCTTTTTGATCACAAGCCATGCAGAGCATAAGAACTCAGCGGTGAATCCATCGGTCCTGGGCGCCTTTCCATGGGGGAGCAGCTTGATCGCGGTCCAAATTTCGTCCTCGGTGAATGGCGCATCGAGGCCAGAGAGGTCAGAAGCGGGCACACCGAGCATGTCAAGGTCGAGGGTGAAGTCGCGCTCATCCGTGGAGCCAAGCAGCTGCATGAAGTGGGAGAAGACCGCTGCGGCCATGACCTCATCGTCTAGGAGGAGCCGCCCGTTGTGCTGAAGATCGAGGATCCTTTTCTCGTGGAGACGTCGAGAGGCCTGAACCCAGAGAAAAGCCGAACAGGTTTCACCATTGCGCAGCCAGGAAAATCTAGAACGTTGGCGCGAGATCGTCCGGTCAAGAGAGGCAAGGCCAATGTAGGCACATTTCAGGCGACGCCGGAGCCAAGCCTCTGGTGGCATGAGCGGGCGCCAGTCCTGCGCCTCGTCGAAGCGTGCGACTAGCTCACGAGCGATCATCAGCTGCAGAGCGATGCCTCCCAGGGATTTCGTGCCCCGGCTCCGCAGGCACCTGGCGGTAACCTTGAGGCGAGCATATAGGCGCCGGAACGGGTCGGGGTGTGTGTGGGGGGGGTGAGTTCCAAGCATCAGAAACCATGTCTAGGTAGCCGTCGAGCTTCAGCCAGAAGCGCTCGGACCGAGGCGAGACAGCGCAGAAGACACTGAGGCTGTGCAATGTCCCAGCTCAAGCTGCAGAGCACGCGATCATTGTGGACGAGGGTGGGATTCGTCTTCTCGTTGGACCAAGTATATCGGCGGCCGTGGAGGTAGATGTCGCGAAGCTCAAGGTCAGCGATGACGCGGCGAAATCGACACATGATGCGGTGGTTGAGCCTGTCGTTGTTCTTGTCAGCTGCGGAGGTGATCATGTTAAAGTCGCCTCCAACAAGCCAGGGGCCGGCGCACGTGTCTGAGAACTCTTGCACCTCGCCAAGAAAGGCGATTTTCTCGGCATCGCCCTGCGGGCCGTAGACACCAGTCATCCACCAATGCTGATCCTCGACAAGGGGGGAGACGAGGGCCGAGACGTGATGGTCACCAATGGTTGGCCTCGATAGCGAGATCATGTCGCAGCGCCAAGCAAGCAAGAAGCTGCCGCGAGTGCCATCAGCGGGGAGGAAAAAGAAGTCGAGGAAGGGGGCGCCCAGGGTTTCCAACACCAGGGAGTCAGAGATGTTACCAAGCTTCGTTTCCTGGAGACAGACGATGCAAGGGGCAGCCGAGGAAATAACGCTACGGACTGTAGTACGTTTAGCACGAGAGTTTAGGCCTCTGACGTTCCAAAAAATGATCTTTAGGTTTTCATCCATAAGAAGTGGGGGCGGTGCAGGGTACAGGCACATGGGCCAGGCCGATCAGATCTCCACGAGGCGGGGGCTTCCGGTGCGCTGCGGGGAAGAGTTGCACTCCGCGGATGGAATGCGCCAACCGTAGAAGTCAGCAAAGGCCTGGAGGATATCTGCGGCCAGCGGACGGTCAAACAGGGCCGCGTATTTGGAGAGAGTGGCATCGTCCATCGGGGCATCATCTTTGTGTAGGCCTAGGTGTCGGAGAAGCATGCGCTTGGCCTTCATTTCGGAGTCCAAGCCACGATCAGCCTTGGCGATTCTCCTGCTCCTCCGCGGAGTGAAGTTGGGTGGCACTTCGTTGCGACATCGACGTGGCGCAGGCGTGGGGAGAACGTGGTCAATCTGCGTTTGCATGGCGCTAACAAAGGTGCAGAGATCAGGCGGTGCGGAGAATGCATGGTGCATATGCATGGGTGGAACGGCCCTGGCCAATGGGGGAGCGCTAGGTGTGGCACATGAAGTGGGCACGGGCCTCGAAACTGCCTTGGGATCCCTGGTGGTGGCAGCGAATGGGGAACCAGGGTCCGCCATCATATCAGCGGTGGGATCAGCGTGAGCATGCATGGGATCTTCCTCGGAAGGCGCGAGGATCAGGCATGCAGGCACGGTAGGCCCGGGCCCGGCATGCATGTCTCCACCCGTGGTAGGGGAAGGTGGTAGGTGCTGGTCGGGGGGATAGAGGTTGGTCGGTGATCGCCACTTGGACAGATACGAGCCCATTGTCCTGGAGCGAGGAGACGCGCTCGACAACATGGCCGTTGGCGAGGGAATCACATCTGTCATCAAGGGATGGCGGGCCGGGCCAGGCTGTCGGCGACCGCGGCTTTTGAAACACCGTCAAAGCGGTCGCATTGGCATCAGCGGTGGCATCAAAAGCCTGGGCGACGTCGCTTTCCGGAAGCGCAGGATGAGGGTAACGCCCCGGACACACCTGCCGGTGGTCGTTACTCCTAGCAGGATCTAGACTTGCCCCACAGATCAATACTAGTCTTTTCTACGCACTTTGTCCTCACTCGTGCGCACCTGGAAGCAAATTCCCGGTCGGTCACCCATCCTGACACTACTCCAAGCTGAGCACGCTTAACTTTGGAGTTCTGTCCGAATGGGCTCCCGGAAAAGAAGGAATTCCTTATTGATATGAGTAGTGTATCATCCCTAATAAGCCAGGCCATCACATACACCCCCACTCAGAGGAACCGACGTCCTCGTCGGGCCACATGAACGTTCCCTCTTGGCACATACGTCTGTGCATCCAGTCCAGTACATGTGCCATCCTGGGTGCCACGACGGGTCACAAACGTCATGAACAACATGACCGCTCACCTCTCTGCAAACATCCGTGTAACCACGAGGGTTGACTCTGATACCAACTTGTAACGCTCCGGACACACCCGCCGATGGTCGTTACTCCTGGCAGGATCTAGACTGGCCCCACAGATCAATACTAGTCTTTTCTGTGCACTTTGTCCTCACTTGTGCGCACCCGGGAGCGACTTCTCGGTCGGTCACCCATCCTGACACTACTCCAAGCTGAGCACACTTAACTTTGGAGTTCTGTCCGAATGGGCTCCCGGAAAAGAAGGAATTCCTTATTGATATGAGTAGTCTATCATCCCTAATAAGCCAGGCCATCAAAATGAGGCACAGCTGGGTCCCACGCATCCCAAGGATCCGATGCGGGCGCGCGAGGAGTCGCCGGAGCATTCTCCAGCGTGGCCGGCGGCAACAATGGAGTGCCAAGGCGGAGCCTAGCACGAACCCTGGGCGCGGCCGTGACAGCCGCGGGGTATGGCCCCAAAATGCCCTGGCAATCGCGACACGGAGGGGGAGCATGCCTGCGCCGGTGCTCGTGGGGACCGTGGCCTGAGGCCCGGCGGGAAGACGCGCCGGGGTGACGCTCAGGGAACTGGTGGATGCGCGGCCAGGGACTGGGAACGGGAGCTGAGACATGGGTGTCATCGCAGTCGCCGGCCCCGTCGGCAGGCGGGGGGGGGGGGGGGGGGAGGGTGGTGGCGGAGAGGGGCGGCAGTAGTGGCTACCTCTTGAGCATGCATTGGTTTTCCCTTGAAGAGGAAAGGGTGATGCAGCAAAACAACGTAAGTATTTCCCTTAGTTTTTGAGAACCAAGGTATCAATCTAGTAGGAGACCACGCGCGAGTCACCTTGTACCTACACAAACAAATAAGAACCTCGCAACCAACGCGATAAAGGGGTTGTCAATCCCTTCAAGGCCACTTGCAAGAGTGAGATATGATAGAGATAATAATAATAAGATAAATATTTTTGGTATTTTTATGATATAGATTGAAAGTAAAGATTGCAAAATAAAATAGATTGGAAACTTGTATGATGGAGAATAGACCCGGGGGCCATAGGTTTCACTAGTGGCTTCTCTCAAGATAGCATAAGTATTACGGTGGGTGAACAAATTACTGTCGAGCAATTGATAGAAAAGCGAATAATTATGAGAATATCTAGGTATGATCATGTATATAGGCATCACGTCCGTGACAAGTAGACCAACTCCTGCCTGCATCTACTACTATTACTCCACACATCGACCGCTATCCAGCATGCATCTAGAGTATTAAGTTCATAAGAACGGAGTAACGCTTTAAGCAAGATGACATGATGTAGAGGGATAAACTCATGCAATATGATATAAACCCCATCTTTTTATCCTCGATGGCAACAATACAATACGTGTCGTTTCCCCTACTGTCACTGGGACCGAGCACCGCAAGATTGAACCCAAAGCTAAGCACTTCTCCCATTGCAAGAAAGATCAATCTAGTAGGCCAAACCAACCTGATAATTCGAAGAGACTTGCAAATATAACCAATTATACATAAAAGAATTCAGAGAAGATTGAAATATTGTTCATAGATGGTCTTGATCATAAACCCACAATTCATCGGATCTCGACAAACACACCACAAAAGAAGATTACATCGAATAGATCTGCAAGAGAATCAAGGAGAACTTTGTATTGAGATCCAAAGAGAGAGTAGAAGCCATCTAGCTAATAACTATGGACCCGAAGGTCTGAAGTAAACTACTCATACATCATCGGAGAGCCTATGGTGTTGATGTAGAAGCCCTCCGTGATCAATGCCCCCTCCAGCGGAGCGCCGGAAAAGGCCCCAAGATGGGATCTCACGGGTATAGAAGGTTGCGGCGGTGGAATTAGGTTTTCGTGGTGCTCCCCGATGTTTTCAGGGTACATAGGTATATATAGGAGGAAGAAGTAGGTCGGTGGAGCCACGAGGGGCCCACGAGGGTGGAGGGCGCACCCAGGGGGTAGGCGCCCCCTGCCTCGTGGCCTCCTCGTTGGTTGCTTGACGTCCATTCCAAGTCCTCTGGATCACGTTTGTTCCAAAAATCATGCTCCCGAAGGTTTCATTCCGTTTGGACTCCGTTTGATATTCTTTTTCTGTGAAACACTGAAATAGGCAAAAACATCAATTTGGGCTGGGCCTCTGGTTAATAGGTCAGTCCCAAAAATAATATAAAAGTGTATAAATAAGCCCATTAAACATCCAAAACAGAATATATAATAGCATGGAACAATCAAAAATTATAGATACGTTGGAGACGTATCAAGCATCCCCAAGCTTAATTCCTGCTCGTCCTCGAGTAGGTAAATGATAAAAACAGAATTTTTGATGTGGAATGCTTCCTAACATATTTCTCAATGTAATTTTCTTTATTGTGGCATGAATGTTCAGATCTGAAAGATTAAAGATAGAAGTTTAATATTGACATAAAATAATAATACTTCAAGCATACTAACTAAGAAATCACGTCTTCTCAAAATAACATGGCCAAAGAAAGTTCATCCCTACAAAATCATATAGTTTGGTCATGCTCCATTTTCGTCACACAATAATGCTCTCATCATGCACAACCCCGATGACAAGCCAAGCAATTATTTCATACTTTAGTAATCTCAAACTTTTTGAACTTTCACGCAATACATGAGCGTGAGCCATGGATATAGCATATTGGGTGGAATAGAATATAGTGAAGGGGGTTATGTGGAGAAGACAAAAAGGAGAAAGTCTCACATTGACGTGGCTAATCAATGGGCTAGGGAGATGCCCATCAATTGATGTCAATGCAAGGAGTAGGGATTGCCATGCAACGGATGCACTAGAGCTATAAATGTATGAATGCTCAACAAAAGAAACTAAGTGGGTGTGCATCCAACTTGCTTTCTCACGAAGACCTAGGGCACTTGAGGAGGCCCATTGTTGGAATATACAAGCCAAGTTCTATAATGAATAATTCCCACTAGTATATGAAAATGACAAAACAAGAGACTCTCTATCATAAAGATCATGGTGCTACTTTGAAGCACAAGTGTGGAAAAAAAAGATAGTAGCATTGCCCCTTTTTATTTTTATTATTTTTTGGGCCTTCTTTTTTTTATTTGGCCTTTTTTTTGGGACAATGCTCTATTAATGATGATCATCATACTTCTATTTATTTACAACTCAATGATTACAACTCGATACTAGAACAAGATATGACTCTATATGAATGCCTCCGGCGGTGTATCGGGATGTGCAATGACTCATGAGTGACATGTATGAAAGAATTATGAACGGTGGCTTTGCCACAAATACGATGTCAACTACATGATCATGCAAGGCAATATGACAATGATGATGCGTGTCATAATAAATAGAACGGTGGAAAGTTGCATGGCAATATATCTCGGAATGGCTATGGAAATGCCATAATAGGTAGGTATGGTGGCTGTTTTGAGGAAGATATAAGGAGGTTTATGTGTGATAGAGCGTATCGTATCACGGGGTTTGGATGCACAGACGAAGTTTGCACCAACTCTCAAGGTGAGAAAGGGCAATGCACGATACCGAAGAGGTTAGCAATGATGGAAGGGTGAGAGTGCGTATAATCCATGGACTCAACATTAGTCATAAAGAACTCACATACTTATTGAAAAAATCTACAAGTCATCAAAAACCAAGTATTGCGCGCATGCTCCTAGGGGGATAGATTGGTAGGAAAAGACCATCGCTCGTCCCCGACCGCCACTCATAAGGAAGACAATCAAATAACACCTCATGTTTCAAATTTGTTACACAATGTTTACCATACGTGCATGCTATAGGACTTGCAAACTTCAACACAAGTATTTCTCAAATTCACAACTACTCAACTAGCACAACTTTAATATCACTATCTCCATATCTCAAAACAATCATTAAGTATCAAACTTCTCTTAGTATTGAATGCACTTATATGAAAGTTTTTTTATATAATATCAAAAGAAAATTACCATGCTGTTCTAAAGGACTCTCAAAATAATATAAGTGAAGCATGAGAGATCAATTATTTCTATAAAATGAAACCACCACCGTGCTCTAAAAGATATAAGTGAAGCACTAGAGCAAAAACTATATAGCTCAAAAGATGTAAGTGAAGCACATAGAGTATTCTAATAAATTCCGATTCATGTGTGTGTCTCTAAAAAGGTGTGTACATCAAGGATGATTGTGGTAAACTAAAAAGCAAAGACTCAAATCATACAAGACGCTCCAATCAAAACACATATCATGTGGTGAATAAAAATATAGCTCCAAGTAAAGTTACCGATAGACGAAGACAAAAGAGGGGATGCCTTCTGGGGCATCCCCAAGCTTAGGCTTTTTGGTGTCCTTGGATTTTACCTTGGGGTGCCTTGGGCATCCCCAATCTTAGGCTCTTACCACTCCTTGTTCCATAATCCATCAAATCTTTACCCAAAACTTGAAAACTTCACAACACAGAACTTAACAGAAAATCTCGTGAGCTCCGTTAGCGAAAGAAAACAAAATACCACTTCAAGGTACTGTAATGAACTCATTCTTTATTTATATTGGTGTTAAACCTACTGTATTCCAACTTCTCTATGGTTTATAAACTCCATTACTAGCCATAGATTCATCAAAATAAGCAAACAACACATGAAAAACGGAATCTGTCAAAAACAGAACAGTCTGTAGTAATCTGTAACTAACGCAAACTTCTGGAACCCCAAAAATTCTAAAATAAATTACTGGACGTGAGTAATTTATCTATTAATCATCTTCAAAAAGAATTAACTAAATGCCACTCTCCAATAAAAAATGGCAGCAATTATCGTGAGCACTAAAGTTTCTGTTTTTTACAGCAAGATCAAAAAGACTTTCCCCAAGTCTTCCCAACGGTTTTTACTTGGCACATACACTAATTAAACACAAAAAAACACAACCAAAACAGAAGCTAGATAAATTATTTATTGAATAACAGCAAGGAAAAATATTGGGTTGTCTCCCAACAAGCGCTTTTCTTTAAAGCCTTATAGCTAGGCATAAGATTTCAATGATGCTCACATGAAAGACAAGAATTGAAGCACAAAGAGAGCATGATAAAACACGTGGCAAAAACATCTAAGTCTAACATACTTCCTATGCATAGGCATCTTATAGGCAAACAAATTATCAAGGCAAGCAAAAACTAGCATATGCAAGGACGCGGAAAGAAACAATAGCAATCTCAACATAACGAGAGGTAATTTAGTAACATAAAAATTTCTACAACCATATTTTCCTCTCTCATAATAATTACATGTAGGATCATGAGCAAATTTAACAATATAGCAACCATATAAAATATTGTCAACATGATCCACATGCATGCAAAGTTGACACTCTTTCGAAATAGTGGGATTAACATTAACTAAACTCATGACCTCTCCAAACCCACTTTTATCAAAAACTTCATAAGATTGAAAATTCTCCAAATATGTGGGATCCAAAGTTGACACTCTTCCAAACCCACTTTCAATATTATTGCTGTCGGGACCCCGATTCCAAATCACATTGATCTAGCCGGTAACACCTCATATCACTTTGCGGCCTCACGCACGGTATCCCCACGGGTGTCGCCTTACCCTGGCCCGGGACCGCTTGCGCCTTTTGGCTCGCGTATATGATTGTGTCGCTAGCATCCATATGACAGAGAACTCGGGCCGACATGGCTAGTCATGAACCCAAAGCGGCACTAACCTATGGGAACAAGCATACATGATTCACATCGAGCGTGTCGGTCAGCAGCGTGTGAATCCGGGTTGTAGCACTGGGCTAACAGGACTCCGGGGAACCCGGGCTGTAGCAGGCTAGGCAGGACTCCGGTTGTCACCGCGTGACATTTCCCCGAAGGGACAGACACAGGAACGAAGTGAAACACATGCCGGCCAGTCAAGTGTCCTGAGCAGTAGTGCTGGGCTAGCAGGACTCCGGTGAACCGGGCTGTAGCGGACTACTATGGCTCAAGGAAGCACTAGACTACATTTCCCCATAAGAGAGACTGCCAAGGATAAACAACTAAACAACTATATTGTCGGATCCCACACATAGCAATACACATCACATGTACGCATAACATGCAAGTATGTGTTGTACAACATGGCATCACAACATAACGCAAACTCATATAGATAAAGGCTCAGAAGAGCCACACAGCATAAATACAAACACGGGTCACATGACCCATCATTCAGAGCATACAAGCAACGGAAGCATTACATGTCTGAGTACAGACAACTACAAAAGAAAAGGGCTGAGAAGCCTGACTATCTACAAGACCCTCCCAAGGGTACAAGATCGTAGCTGAGGTAACAAGCTACTCGTCGAAGTCCAAGCGGAACTACTAGTAAGACAGATGTCTCATCTGCAAAACATAAATAAAGCAAACGTGAGTACAAAGGTACTCAGCAAGACTTACATCAGATCCAATCATATATGCATTTATATCAAGAAGGTAATGTGGGGTTTAGTTGCAGCAAGCCAGCTTTGACTCAGTGGCTATCCTGTTCTACGACAAGGAGAAACTTCTTTGAGGTGAGGCAACGCACACGAGTCCACTAATCACCACATCAATACACTACTATGGATTCATCCTCGTCTCCCTATGAGAAGGCCATCCATAGCACTCACACTTGTCTTGAGCATTTTAGAGTATCCACTTTAAGTTGTCTATGTACCATGTAAGCATCCAAGAAGTCCATAACCGAGGACACGGCTATTCGAATAGATCATGATAACCCTGCAGGGGTGTACTTCATCACACATGCTCTCACCATGTACACGTCCTGTATCTCGGCAACCTTCAAGCGGAAGCCTGGCGAGGGTGTCGGCCATGACCTGACTAACCACGCAAGACTCTAGTCCAGGTCTATCACCTATTTGGGTTCCATCTGCAAGGAGATCCGGCCGGGGTGTCGCTCACGGCCCCAAACGATGTGAGCAGGGTTCCCAAGCCCACCATCCGGGTGCCACTTGGTACACCGTGCCACCTATGCCTAGTCTGTCCCGAGCTCACCCTGCTGGGTGCCACTCGGTAGAAAAATAGCACTACCTACAAACACCAGAAACTATTTGCAACTCCTGGACAGAGATCAAGGCGGTTAATAAGTCGAGAGAGCTTGGAGCGCCCGGAGCCCAATGTGTGGTAGTAGCTAGTCATTGGACAACTTGCACAAAACTCAGTTCTTAAGGACGGTCCCAATGAGACAACCCACCATGTACTCCTACATGGCCTCTCACCGCTACCTTTACCAGATCATGTTCACACGCTTAACTCTCAGCACCAGAACATATCATAACATTCCAATTCATCCCCGATGAATCAGACCTGACATACTCTAAGCAATAGCAGGCAAAGCATGGTAGGAACAAAACATGGCTCAAACAACTCCTACACATGCTAGTGGGTTTTAACTATTTACTGTGGCAATGATAGGTCATGCAGAGGAATGGGCTCAACTACCGCGACATAAAGTAGCAGTTGAATTGTTGTTGTCCTAATGCAATAAATGAGAGCAGGAGCGAGAGAGTGGATTGTATCGGAATGAACAAGGGGGTTGCTTGCCTGGTAGATCAACAGGGGGACATTGCTCGTCAGACAGGTACTCTCGAACACTCTCCGGAGCAGGACCTAACGAGAAGGAACGGTGACGGAAATCAAACACAAGCATATGCAACAATATGATGCATGAACATGGCATGAGTATGTGATGTTGTTTGAGTTAATGCATCTAGCATTTATTTGGTTGAAGTCCATTTGAACCAAGGGTTCAAATACATCTCCAAAATAAGCTCTTAAATATGCCAAGGTGTGTTTTCATATATACAGCAAGTGTAGGTTGGTTTGTCATGCATGAAAACGGTACAAATGGATAGATAGAATTTTTCTGATAATTTTTCATATATAAATTATTTCAATCTGAGCTACGGTTGAATTTCTATGAATTTTTGAAGTTTTGAACATTTTCTGGAATTTCCTGATTTATTTTAATATCAGAAAATGAATAATTGCGTCAGCATGACAGTGGCATGACGTCAGCAAGTCAACCGTGGCTGACCGGTCAAACCTGACGTGTGGGGGACACACGTCAGTGTCATGGTTAATTAACAGAGGTTAATTAATTTTTAAACTAATCCTAACTAGAAATTAGCAGGGCCGGGCCCCACCTGTCATTAAGCCAGGGGAGGTCAAACCCCCTGGTCAACTGGGGCTAACGCGCCAGCGTTTAGTCGCCGGCGTCAGCAGACACGGCGAAGGGCGCGGGATCACCCTTCCGGCGACCAAAAGGACGGCAGAGAGCACCGGGGCGTAGCCCGCGCTTGTCCGCACCGAATGGAGCTAGTGGGGGAGGTGGGGGCGGCCGGAGCTCGCCGGAGCGAAGCCCGCGGCGGCGGCCGTAGTTCGGCCTCGACCGGAATCGCGGCTGCAGCGTGCAAAAGACAAGGGGGAGAGGGGGATTCGAGGTGGGAGCTCACGGCGAATCCAGCGGCGGGGTCGGCGAGCGCGGGGAAGGCTTGGGGCAGCCGGAACGTCGCCGGCGATCTCGGGTGGCTGAGGATGAAGATGACGGCGGTGACGATGATACGGTGCGTTCGGAGATGCCCGGCTTGACGGAGAGGACGAGGGCGATGGCGCAGAGCTCGTGGCACGGCGTAGAGGCGAGAGGGAGGCTGTGGCCGCGTCGGCGTGAGGCAGCGCTTTCCGGTGCGTTCGGGCGTCGCGGGAGAGAGAGCGAGGGAGAGCGAGGGAGAGAGGTGCGGGGCGTCGTGGCGACGTCCAGGGAGGCCAGAGCGACGAGGAGAGGAAGCAAGAGGTGGCGGGGAGACGTGGCCACGGCCGGCTGCGTGGCCGCGCGCGCCGGCGCGTGCCCCTGTACTTCTGTCGTCGCCAGGAGGACGACGATTGGCGGTTGGGCCAGTGGGCCGCACCACTGGGCCGGCTGAGGCGCCAGGTAAGCTTTTTGTTTTGTTTTTAGTTACTGTTTTCTATTTGTTTCAATTTGTTTTGATTTAGTTCAAGCACTAAATCATTTTTGTTTCTTCTGATAATTTTTACAGGGACTGGAAGAAATAGTCTAAAGCCCCTCACAAAATAACAGAATTATTGAAGCATTAAATATATTTATAACATATATTTGCTCCAACTCAAATACAATATGAATTAAATCAAAAATCCATAAATGGTCAAGAAATATGCTCATCATTTTTGGCAGGGGTTTTCACCTTTATCATAAATCATGAACATTTTCAAAGGGCATTTTGGGGTCTTTGAAAAGATTTAAGTTTGAACCTGGTTGAATTTCATTTGCTGCTAGGGTTTATTATCCCCTATTTCAAATTTAACTGAAATTTAAACATGATGCAAACATGAAGGGCTAGCCTAGGTCATACAAGAACTAGGGATGTGACAACTCGCCCCCACTCGAAGAAATCTCGTTCCGAGATTCAGGGGTTGGCGGAAAGAAAGCGGGGTACTCCAGTCAAAGACAATCTTCACGCTCCCAGGTAGCTTCTCTCTCGGAGTGATGAGACCACTGAACCTTGAGGAACTTGATGTTATGACGTCGAGTGACACGCTCTGCTTGATCAAGGATGCGAACAGGGTACTCTCGATATGTGAGGTTATCTTGGAGATCAAGCGTTTCGTGGTCCACTCCGCGGATGGGATCCGAGAAGCAACGCCTGAGTTGAGAGACGTGGAAGACATCATGAACTCGAGAAAGATGTGGTGGTAGTTCCAACTGGTAGGCAACCTCTCCTCGTTTAGCGAGAATGCGAAAAGACCAATGTAACAAGGAGCCAACTTGCCCTTGATACCGAATCGATGGGTACCCTTCAAAGGGGTAACCCGAAGGTAAGCTTTGTCGCCAATTTCATAAGCCACTTCCTTATGACTACGGTCATACTGGCTCTTTTGACGAGATTGGGCTGTTTTCAAATTCTCACGAATGATGCGAACTTGCTCTTCTGCCTCCTGGATCATATCCGGTCCAAAGAATTGCCTTTCACCGGTTTCTGACCAGTTCAAAGGTGTTCGACATCTTCGTCCATATAGAACCTCAAAAGGAGCTTTCTTGAGGCTGGATTGGTAGCTGTTGTTATAAGCAAACTCGGCGAAGGGAAGACACTTCTCCCAATCCATACCGAATGAGATAACACAAGCTCTAAGCATGTCTTCAAGAATTTGGTTGACCCTTTCCACCTGACCACTTGATTGAGGGTGGAAAGCGGTACTGAAGGAAAGATGGGTGCCCATGGCAGTTTGGAAACTCTCCCAGAAATGAGAAGTGAAAAGACTACCATGGTCTGAATTGATCTCTAGTGGAACACCATGAAGTGAAACTATTCGAGAAATATATAAGTCAGCGAGCTGACTAGCAGTGATACTCTCTCGAACAGGTAGGAAGTGAGCCACTTTAGAAAGACGATCAATGACTACGAAGATAGCATTATTCCCTTTCTTGGTCCTGGTAATGCCGGTGATGAAGTCCATACCAACTTTATCCCATTTCCACTCAGGAATAGCTAAAGGTTGAAGGGTGCCAGTAGGCCTTTGATGCTCTGCCTTAACGCGACGACAAACGTCACAGTTAGCAATAAACTGAGCAATTTCTCTCTTCATCCTAGTCCACCAGAACCTCTGGCGTAGGTCCTGATACATCTTAGTACTACCGGGATGAATGGTGAGAGGAGATTCATGCGCCTCCTTAAGGATTAATTGTCGAAGATGTTGATTCTTGGGAACCACCAAACGACTCTCAAAGAAAACAACACCACGATCATCTATAGAGAAACTACCACCAACTCCCTTGTTAATGTTTCTCTTGATCCGAGAAATTCCCGTATCCTGCTTCTGAGCAGAGATGATTTGATCCACAAGAGTAGGTTTCGCCACCAAGGTAGAATGGAATCCGTGAGGAGCAATGTGAAGGTTAAGTTTGCATAATTCCTCATGGAGAAGTGGTTGGCCCTGCTGCAACATGAGATTGTTGCAATAGGACTTACGACTTAGCGCATCAGCCATGACATTCCCCTTGCCTTGGGTGTAGGTAATCCCTAAGTCATAATCTGAGATCAACTCCAACCAATGTCTTTGCCTAAGGTTCAAATCTGGTTGGGTGAAGATATACTTGAGACTCTGGTGATCGGTGTAAATCTCGCAACATTTACCAAGAAGGTAGTGTCGCCAAGTTTTAAGTGCATAGACTACGGCTGCAAGCTCTAGATCATGTGTAGGATAATTCTCCTCATGTGGATGCAACTGTCGAGATGCATAGGCAATCACATGGCGATCTTGCATAAGAATGCAACCTAGTCCCTGTCGTGAGGCATCACAATAGATAACAAAGTCCTTAGTGAAATCCGGTGGCACAAGTATGGGAGCAGAAGTCAGGCATCTTTTCAGTTCCTGAAAACTGTGCTCACACTGTGGGGACCACTCAAACTTTTTATCTTTCTTGAGAAGTTCCGTGAGAGGTTTGGCCACTTTGGAGAAGTTCTCAACGAAGCGGCGACAATAACTGGCTAGACCAAGGAAACTCCTAACTAGCTTAACTGTTTCAGGCGGAGTCCATTCAAGAACGGCCTGAACTCTTTCGGGATTGACAACAATGCCCTTACCAGAGATTACGTGGCCGAGATAGGTCACTTCTGGCAACCAAGATTCGCACTTGGAGAACTTTGCATAAAGGCGGTGCTCTCTGAGTTTTTCTAGCACAATTCTAAGATGTTTGGCATGATCTTCCTCATTCTTCGAGTAAATAAGAATATCATCGAGGTAAACCACGACAAACTTATCTAAGTACTCCATGAAGATCGAGTTCATCAAGCGAGAGAAAGTAGCTGGAGCATTAGTTAGACCGAAGGACATGACGGTGTACTCATACTGGCCATAACGAGCGACAAAAGCCGTCTTAGGAATGTCCCCATTTCTGATCTTGATTTGGTGGTAGCCTAACCTCAAATCCATCTTGGAAAAGACTGAGGAACCAGCGAGCTGATCATACAAGTCATTGATCCTGGGGAGCAGATACTTGTTCTTTATCGTGACCAAATTAACGGGACGATACTCTACAACCATCCGGTCCGTACCATCCTTCTTCTTAACGAAGAGGACGGGGCAAGCCCAGGGAGAAGAACTAGGACGGATGAAACCCTTTTGCAAGGATTCATCGAGTTGTTTCTTAAGCTCAGCTAGTTCTAAGGGTGCCATCTTGTAAGGTCTCCTGGAGATTGGAGCGGTTCCTGGGATAAGATCTATGACAAATTCTACATCTCTGTTAGGTGGAATACCTGGCAGTTCCTCTGGAAAGAAAGTCACGGACTACCGGGATATCTTCAAGGTCAGGAAGAGGGTTGGCATTAAGAGAATAGAGCTGACGCTTTGCAACTCTAGTGGAGACGGTGACTATCTTGCCAGATGGGTGTGTAAGCTGAACAGACCTTGTGTAACAATCAATCTTGGCATAATGAGCTTTCATCCAGTCCATACCCAAGATGATGTTAATATCTGTAGACTTGAGGGCTATAAGTGATGCAAGGAATACAAGTCTGTCAACAAGGATTTCATTACCATGGCTTACACTAGAAGTTTGCCATTTGGATCCAGGAGTTTGAATTACTAGTGGAGAGGGCATATCACAAAAGGATATGTTGTGCAAGCTGGCATAACTTTTGGAAATGAAGGAATGAGATGCTCCGGTATCAAACCGAACCGAAGCTGGATGATAGTTGACAAGGAGTGTACCAAGAACGACATCCGGATCATCATGAGTGTCTTTAGCTGAGACGTGATGCACACATCCATGTTTAGTGGGAGCTGACTTGACACTAATCATCTTGCGTGATGGCTTACCATGGCCAACAGACTTCTCAGGCTGGGGTGGAGCATAGTTGGTTTGAGAGCAGTCACGTGCACAGTGTCCTGGCTCTCCGCATGTGAAGCAAGTCTCTGAGGTAGGACGTGGACCCGCATTGACAAGCGGTCTACCGATAGGCCTAGGTGGAGTATACGGTTGAACTGGGTGAGGCGCCAGATAAGAGGGCCTCGGTGAGTAACCGGGTGGAAGAGCGGAGTTCGGAACCCAAATCCGGCGCTTCTGCGAAGTAGAACCGGAGGAAGAAACCAAATCACGGGTGTGCTTACGAGACTCCTCGTATGTGAGTTGAGCTGTTTCTGCGTTAATGGCCTTGTTCACAAGAGCCTGGAATGTATTGCAATGATGCAAGTGGAGATCACAACGCAACTTGGGGTTGACACCCTTCCGGAACCTAGCCTGCTTCTTGGTGTCCGTGGACACTTCTTCTGTAGCATAGCGGGCGAGGTTCTCAAACTCTCTACTGTAAGCATCAACAACCATCTTACCCTGTGTGAAACTACAGAACTCTTCTCTCTTGCGGTCAATGAGGGCTTGAGGAATGTAATGCTCGCGAAAAGCCTCAGTGAAATCCTTCCAGGTAGGTATCTGGCCAGCTGGAAGCATAGCCTCATAGTTCTGCCACCAAAGACTAGCAGGACCTTCCAGGAGATATGCAGCGTAGGTGACCTTGTTACTTTCAGCTATGCTCGCGGAACGCAGCTTGTGAGTAATACTACGGAGCCAGTCGTCTACATCGAGTGGTTCAATGGAATGATGGAAGGTGGGTGGTTTCAGACCGATGAAGTCATGGATGGACACAAACTCTTTGTGCTGATGGGAGGTGTTCTCCTCAATACGTGCTAGCAAGCGGTTAGACTCATGCTTGTTCCTCTCAACCTCTAACATGAACTCTGCAATGAAGACTGGTCGGGAGGATCCTCATCCCTACCATCTCCATGGGCCCGGATACGAGCAACAGAACTTCGGTTAACTGACGACATCCTGAAGAACCAACCAAGGAAACAAGGATGGATTCAGCATCACCATAAGGATGTAGATTATAGTATGAGAAAAACACTATCTCTTGAACTCCTAGGACAATTCCGGCAGCATAACGGCAGTAAAATGCTCAAAATGAAACATCCTGCAAATGAAGGGGTAGCACCATACTCAACATAATTACTCAAGGTTCTGAGATATTACTAAACAGGCTACACCGGAGGTACTCAAACTGGGATATGACTCAGATCAACCAAACCTTAGAGATTACAGAGTAGTAACACGTGATCCTGATAGACAGAAGAGAAAGCCTAGTTTGTTAACCCCCGTAGGAAAGATAGGATGACTCAGATCAGAAGGATGAGGCATAAGGAGTAAAAAAGAGCCTTACGTTCCCTTCCACAATCAATTCCCCTATATAGCTAAAGAATTTCTAGACTCAACTTCGACCAGGTTGGCTTGGAAATCCTACAGGCAGTCAGGCTCTGATACCAAAGCTGTTGGGACCCCAATTCCAAATCACATCAATCTAGCCGGTAACACCTCATATCACTTTGCGGCCTCACGCACGGTATCCCCACGGGTGTCGCCTTACCCTGGCCCGGGACCGTTTGCGCCTTTTGGCTCGCATATATGATTGTGTCGCTAGTATCCATATGACAGAGAACCCGGGCCGACATGGCTAGTCGTGAACCCAAAGCGGCACTAACCTATGGGAACAGGCATACATGATTCACATCGAGTGTGTCGGTCAGCAGCATGTGAATCCGGGCTGTAGCACTGGGCTAACAGGACTCCGGGGAACCCGGGCTGTAGCAGGCTAGGCAGGACTCCGGTTGTCACCGCGTGACATTTCCCCGAAGGGACAGACACAGGAACGAAGTGAAACACATGCCGGCCAGTCAAGTGTCCTGAGCAGTAGTGCTGGGCTAGCAGGACTCCGGTGAACCGGGCTGTAGCGGACTACTATGGCTCAAGGAAGCACTAGACTACATTTCCCCATAAGAGAGACTGCCAAGGATAAACAACTAGATTGTCGGATCCCACACATAGCAATACACGTCACACGTACACATAACATGCAAGTATGTGTTGTACAACATGGCATCACAACATAACGCAAACTCATATAGATAAAGGCTCAGAAGAGCCACATAGCATAAATACAAACAGGGATCACATGACCCATCATTCAGAGCATACAAGCAACGGAAGCATTACATGTCTGAGTACAGACAACTACAAAAGAAAAGGGCTGAGAAGCCTGACTATCTACAAGACCCTCCCAAGGGTACAAGATCGTAGCTGAGGTAACAAGCTACTCGTCGAAGTCCAAGCGGAACTACTAGTAAGACATATGTCTCATCTGCAAATCATAAATAAAGCAAACGTGAGTACAAAGGTACTCAGCAAGACTTACATCAGATCCTATCATATATGCATTTGTATCAAGAAGGTAATGTGGGGTTTAGTTGCAGCAAGCCAGCTTTGACTCAGTGGCTATCCTGTTCTACGACAAGGAGAAACTTCTTTGAGGTGAGGCAACGCACACGAGTCCACTAATCACCACATCAATACACTACTATGGATTCATCCTCGTCTCCCAACGAGAAGGCCATCCATAGCACTCACACTTGTCTTGAGCATTTTAGAGTATCCACTTTAAGTTGTCTATGTACCACGTAAGCATCCAAGAAGTCCATAACCGAGGACACGGCTATTCGAATAGATCATGATAACCCTGCAGGGGTGTACTTCATCACACACGCTCTCACCACTTATCACCATGTACACGTCCTGTATCTCGGCAACCTTCAAGCAGAAGCCTGGCGAGGGTGTCGGCCACGACCTGACTAACCACGCAAGACTCTAGTCCAGGTCTATCACCTATTTGGGTTCCATCCGCAAGGAGATCCGGCCGGGGTGTCGCTCATGGCCCCAAACGATGTGAGTAGGGTTCCCAAGCCCACCATCCAGGTGCCACTTGGTACACCGTGCCACCTGTGCCTAGTCTGTCCCGAGCCCACCCTGCCGGGTGCCACTCGGTAGAAAAATAGCACTACCTACAAACACCAGAAACTATTTGCAACTCCTGGACAAAGATCAAGGCGGTTAATAAGTCGAGAGAGCTTGGAGCGCCCGGAGCCCAATGTGTGGTAGTAGCTAGTCATTGGACAACTTACACAGAACTCAGTTCTTAAGGACGGTCCCAATGAGACAACCCACCATGTACTCCTACATGGCCTCTCACCGCTACCTTTACCAGATCATGTTCACACACTTAACTCTCAGCACCAGAACATATCATAACATTCCAATTCATCCCCGATGAATCAGACCTGACATACTCTAAGCAATAGCAGGCAAAGCATGGTAGGAACAAAACATGGCTCAAACAACTCCTACACATGCTAGTGGGTTTTAACTATTTACTGTGGTAATGACAGGTCATGCAGAGGAATGGGTTCAACTACCGCAGCATAAAGTAGCAGTTGAATCGTTGTTGTCCTAATGCAATAAATGAGAGCAGGAGCGAGAGAGTGGATTGTATCGGAATGAACAAGGGGGTTGCTCGCCTGGTAGATCAACAGGGGGGACACTGCTCGTCAGACAGGTACTCTCGAACACTCTCCGGAGCAGGACCTAATGAGAAGGAACGGTGACGGAAATCAAACACAAGCATATGCAACAATATGATGCATGAACATGGCATGAGTATGTGATGTTGTTTGAGTTAATGCATCTAGCATTTATTTGGTTGAAGTCCATTTGAACCAAGGGTTCAAATACATCTCCAAAATAAGCTCTTAAATATGCCAAAGTGTGTTTTCATATATACAGCAAGTATAGGTTGGTTTGTCATGCATAAAAATGGTACAGATGGATAGATTGGATTTTTCTGATAATTTTTCATATATAAATTATTTCAATCTGAGCTACGGTTGAATTTCTATGAATTTTTGAAGTTTTGAACATTTTCTGGAATTTCCTGATTTATTTTAATATCAGAAAATGAATAATTGCGTCAGCATGACAGTGGCATGACGTCAGCAAGTCAACCGTGGCTGACCGGTCAAACCTGACGTGTGGGGGCCACACGTCAGTGTCATGGTTAATTAACAAAGGTTAATTAATTTTTAAACTAATCCTAACTAGAAATTAGCAGGGCCGGGCCCCACCTATCATTGAGCCAGGGGAGGTCAAACCCCCTGGTCAACTGGGGCTAACGCGCCGGGGTTTAGCCGCCGCCGGCAGCAGACGCGGCGGAGGGCGCGAGATCACCCTTCCGGCGACCAAAAGGACGGCGGAGAGCACCGGGGCGTAGCCCGCGCTCGTCCGCACCGAATGGAGCTAGTGGGGGAGGCGGGGGCGGCCGGAGCTCATCGGAGCGAAGCCCGCGTCGGCGGCCGGAGTTCGGCCTCGACCGGAATCGTGGCTGCAGCGTGCAAAAGGCAAGGGGGAGAGGGGGATTCGAGGTGGGAGCTCACGACGAATCCAACGGCGGGGTCGGCGAGCGCGGGGAAGGCTTGGGGCAGCCGGAACGTCGCTGACGATCTTAGGTGGCTGAGGATGAAGACGACGGCGGTGACGACGATACGGTACGTTCGGAGATGCCCGACTTGACGGAGAGGACGAGGGCGATGGCGCACAGCTCGTGGCACGACGGAGAGGCGAGAGGGAGGCTGTGGCCGCGTCGGCATGAGGCGGCGCTTTCCGGTGTGTTCGGGTGTCGCGGGAGAGAGAGCAAGGGAGAGGAGGGAGAGCAAGGGAGAGAGGTGCGGGGCGTCGTGGCGACGTCCAGGGAGGCCAGAGCGACGAGGAGGGGAAGCAGGAGGTGGCGGGGAGACGTGGCCACGGCCGGCTGCGTGGCCGCGTGCACCGGCGCGTGCCCCTGTCCTTCTGTGGTCGCCAGGAGGACAACGATTGGTGGGTGGGCCAGTGGGCCGCACCACTGGGCCGGCTGAGGCGCCAGGTAAGCTTTCTGTTTTGTTTTTAGTTACTGTTTTCTATTTGTTTCAATTTGTTTTGATTTAGTTCAAGCACTAAATCATTTTTGTTTCTTGTGATAATTTTTGCAGGGACTGGAAGAAATATTCTAAAGCCCCTCACAAAATAACAGAATCATTGAAGCATTAAATATATTTATAACATATATTTGCTCCAACTCAAATACAATATGAATTAAATCAAAAATCCATAAATGGCCAAGAAATATGCTCATCATTTTTGGCAGGGGTTTTCACCTTTATCATAAATCATGAACATTTTCAAAGGGCATTTTGGGGTCTTTGAAAAGATTTAAGTTTGAACCTGGTTGAATTTCATTTGCTGCTAGGGTTTATTATCCCTTATTTCAAATTTAACTGAAATTTAAACATGATGCAAACATGAAGGGCTAGCCTAGGTCATACCAGAACTAGGGATGTGACAATTGCAAACATTATTATCAATCTCATATTCATCATGGGGCTTAAATAAATTTTTAGGATCATAAGAAGAATCACCCCAATCATGATCATTGCAACAAATGGTACTCGTAACAAAACTAACATCCCCAAGCTTAGGGTTCTGCATATTATAAGAACAATTGACATTAAATAGAATTTATACTATCATCATTGCAATCATGCTTTCTATTCAAAGATCCATCATGAATCACTCCATAAAGTACTTCATCACAATTTTCAGATTCACGAATTTTAAGCAAAACTTCATAAAGATAATCTAGTGCACAAAACTCACTAGCAATTGGTTCATCATAATTGGATCTCTTAAAAATATTAGCAAGCGGATGAGGATCCATAGATCTTAGGTTCTCTGTTTAGCAATAAATAAACAACTATTCCAAACAAATGAGCAAACTGCCCAAGTAAGACATCAAAGCAAATGGAAAGACGAACAGAAGAAGGGCGAATAAAACGGCGAGGGTGAAGTGGGGGAGAGGAAAACGAGAGGCAAATGGCAAATAATGTAATGTGATGGATAAGAGTTGTGATGGGTACTTAGTATGTCTTGACTTGGCGTGGATCTCCCCGGCAACGGCGCCAGAAATCCTTCTTGCTACCTCTTGAGCATGCGTTGGTTTTCCCTTGAAGAGGAAAGGGTGATGCAGCAAAGCAACGTAAGTATTTCCCTCAGTTTTTGAGAACCAAGGTATCAATCCAGTACGAGACCACGCGCGAGTCACCTTGTACCTACACAAACAAATAAGAACCTCGCAACCAACGCGATAAAGGGGTTGTCAATCCCTTCGAGGCCACTTGCAAGAGTGAGATATGATAGAGATAATAATAATAAGATAAATATTTTTGGTATTTTTATGATATAGATTGAAAGTAAAGATTGCAAAATAAAATAGATTGGAAACTTGTATGATGGAGAATAGACCCGGGGGCCATAGGTTTCACTAATGGCTTCTCTCAAGATAGCATAAGTATTATGGTGGGTGAACAAATTACTGTCGAGCAATTGATAGAAAAGCGAATAATTATGAGAATATCTAGGTATGATCATGTATATAGGCATCACGTCCGTGACAAGTAGACCAACTCCTGCCTGCATCTACTACTATTACTCCACACATCGACCGCTATCCAGTATGCATCTAGAGTATTAAGTTCATAAGAACGGAGTAACGCTTTAAGCAAGATGACATGATGTAGAGGGATAAACTCATGCAATATGATATAAACCCCATCTTTTTATCCTCGATGGCAATAATACAATACGTGTCGTTTCCCCTACTGTCACTTGGATCGAGCACCGCAAGATTGAACCCAAAGCTAAGCACTTCTCCCATTACAAGAAAGATCAATCTAGTAGGCCAAACCAAACTGATAATTTGAAGATACTTGCAAAGATAACCAGTCATACATAAAAGAATTCAGAGAAGATTCAAATATTGTTCATAGATGGTCTTGATCATAAACTCACAATTCATTAGATCTCGACAAACACACCGCAAAAAAATATTACATCGAATAGATCTCCAAGAGAATCAAGGAGAACTTTGCATTGAGATCCAAAGAGAGAGAAGAAGCCATCTAGCTAATAACTATGGACCCGAAGGTCTGAAGTAAACTACTCACACATCATCAGAGAGGCTGTGGTGTTGATGTAGAAGCCCTCCGTGATCAATGCCCCCTCCGGTGGAGCACCGAAAAAGGCCCCAAGATGGGATATCACGGGTACAGAAGGTTGCGGTGGTGGAATTAGGTTTTTGTGGTGCTCCCCGATGTTTTTAGGGTACATAGGTATATATAGGAGGAAGAAGTTGGTCGGTGGAGCCACGAGGGGCCCACGAGGGTGGAGGGCGCGCCCAGGGGGTAGGCGCGCCCCCTGCCTCATGGCCTCTCATTGGTTGCTTGATGTCCACTCCATATCCTCTGGATCACGTTTGTTCCAAAAATCACACTCCCGAAGGTTTCATTCCGTTTGGACTCCGTTTGATATTCTTTTTCCGCGAAACATTGAAATAGGCAAAAAACAACAATTTGGGTTGGCCCTCCGGTTAATAGGTTAGTCCCAAAAATAATATAGAAGTGTATAAATAAGCCCATTAAACATCCAAAAAGAATATATAATAGCATGGAACAATCAAAAAATATAGATACGTTGGAGACGTATAAGTAGTCAATGCAGCTCCACACATGGATCTCGATGGGAAAATGCGTCAGACCAAGCGAAAGACGCTCCGCGGAAGCAGGGTCGGCGTCCTCGTCGACGACATCATGCTCTGGCACAAGGAGCTCCGAGGTGCGCGGAATACCATCTGGGTTGGTGGTCCAGGCGGTCAGTCGGAAGACGAACATGTCAGACGCGTTCCTGGTCTCCGGGGCCAGATTCTCCACCCGGCAGAACGGCGAGAGGAGGAACTCGGCTGAGGCCCGGTGCCAAGCTTGATTGGGGATGCCCTTGATCTCGATGGAGACGAGAAAACACGCCTTCATTGGAACAGCATCCCGGGAGCGGCTCCTGGGGGTGAAGATTAGGCGGAAGTTGCCAGTGCGGAGGTCACCAGTGGCAGCATGCGCGCGCGGGGCGGCGGAGGAGAACTTGACGAGGAAGTCATCCATGGCGTGGATGTGGACAAAGAACTCATGCGCGGAGAGGCCATAGCGTGCACGCAGCGCATCGAAGACAACCTCCCTGGTGACACCGGAGCGGTGTCCTGCGACTGCGGCGAGCAGCGCGCGCTCAAGGTCCCGCTCCACCGCGACGAGCTCAGTGGACCGGGGGAGGTAGCAGATGGCGCCAGTGGGGCGACGCGCAGGGTGGCCCGAGAGGGGAGTGGACGTGGCAGCGGTGGAGGCCGCCGACGAAGCTGAGGGGGGCTGCGACCCGGAGGACGCGGGTGCGGACCAACCAGAGCACGGCGACCCTGTGGCGGTCGACCCGGAGGACGCGGGGCGTCCACCAGGACTCGAGGAAGCAGGGCGCAAGTCGGACAGAGCAGAGTTCACGGGGGCGAGGGAGTTGTCGGGCCCAGGAGGGGAACCGCGGCGACAAAGCGGAGGGGGCGAGGCGCCATGGGAGGAGGAGGAGGAGGGCGCGGTTTCTCACGGCATGGTGCACTCGCGGACCTTGTGCCCAAAGAAGCGACAGCGGCCACAACGGATCTCCTTGCGGCACTCCGACCGCGGGTGGCTGGGGCTGAAGCACCTGGGGCACTCACCCTCCCGGAGCCAGGACTGCGGTCGACAGGGCATGTCGGCAGGATTCCGGTGAGGGCGCCCCGGCCGGAGGGGGCGTGGGCGCTTGCGGCTACGCGCAAGGTGCGAGCCGTCGGGGACGTTCGCCTCCGAGACCCGGCAGATCTCGGAGCACAGAAGGGGGTGCGTAGGCGGCGGTGAGGGCGGCGGGCTGGGCGCCATCGGGGAGGCAGGGGAGGCACGGAGGACCTGGAGGTAGGACGCCGGTCTGGCATCAGCGGTCCCGACCGAGGAAGGGCTTGAGTCAAGCCAGCGGTCGGAGCGCGAGCAGCCCCTGGCCGGAGGGGAAGGGGAGCGCATGGCTGGAGGTGGGCGGCGGTGCCGAAGCGGCCACCGACGGGTGACGTGGACGCCGGAGCCGGGTGGCTGGTGGCGGAGGTGGGAGCTAGCGGGAGCCTAAAAGAGCTACTGGGGCTTTTGGGATCCCCCTCAATGGAGGTAAAAGCCATAATCCTCTTTCTCTCGCGAGTTGCTGCTATATGAGTGTTTGATTACAAAGATTGCAAACCATTAGATAGGTACCCTAAACTGTCTTATATAGAGTTCCCTACCGCCATGGTCTCTTCAGGTAGCTACTAATGACTAAAACTAATTACAGACAATAAACATCCCACTATGGATTGTAACGGGTGTCATCAACACTGGTGGAGGTGAATGGTAACTGTCGTCTTGAATGCGTAGTAGCATTGACTTTGTAACGCCTAGTTTACTTCTGGTCATTGGTCTGATATATTATCCGAGTGATGGTAAACCGACTGATAGTATATTGACTGACGATCAATCCTACCGATGACGAACCGATTAAAGTAATCATTCCGATTGGTGCCCACTCCGAATGATAGGCCACCCTAGTTGTTGAAGTTGCCTTGGGTCGTAGCACGTGCGGACTTGGGCCTCCCTGGCACCTAGCTAGACCTTATGTCGTCATGGGCCCACCTAGTGGGAAATAACCTCGTTATTAGCCCCCGAGTCTGTCAGTGTCTCAAAGCGAAAATCAAATTAACCCTCCGTGTAAATAGATTCGATTAAACCCTCAATGGAATATGAATTCTGATTGATCATTGGATTCAAGGAGCCACAGATTTTCTCAGAAAGAGACCTTGGTGGACTCCGTGGAGTAGGAAACCCATGGTGTAGGTAGGATGGGGCAAGTTATGGAAAAATTTGGTGATACTCAATCATCTCTCGAAAGAAGTTGACTAGTGACACGATTAAGCGTGTATCATAAAATCCAAGTGATGCTTACGTTATGTGGCCTAATTCTCTCAAGGAGATGCCAAACACCAATCGTTCATCTGTTTTGGATCCAAGCTTACAATCCTCAATATTTTGGTTCCTTAATAAAGGTCCAAACCATGCCACAGAGGGCATAGATTTCACCCCTTGTCCAAGGTGTCACCAAACAGACTGGCAATGTTGAGGAGATGGATCATCAAAGCCTGAAGTTACAGAGCTGGTCTGTATCGAGTGAAAGTTCACTCAAAAAATTTCCTCATACAATTTGCATGTTACATTTGACACGGAGTTCCTTCAGTAGGATTTATGGTCACTCCGACTGGAACCAAAAAGGTTATTACTCACCACCCATTTGGATCGATGGATCGGGAGCAAATCACAATGCGTCTTTTGCATGCTACCAAAATGGTTCGGGAGCAAAAATAGTGGGATTGTGACAAGACATCACTGCAGGAAAATTTCTTGATCCCCGCATGTGACCAACTTTGACTGGTGTGAACCGCTACTTGTTTGGGAGAGAAGCACTAACATCACATGGGTTACCATGTGCAAACTGCTCCACTACCCAAAAATATCTCCTCAACCATTGACACATGGTCGGTTGGATCTTGAGATGTGTGGCTAGGATTGAGTGACGATTACGGATCTCATGCCTTATAAGGAGGATCGGAAGAGAGAGATTCATTCTCCCCAACCCTTGTCTTCTCCAACAAAATCAATGTCGCGCCCAACTTCAATCCTTGCACTCGCCTACATATAACACCATCTCTAGCACCAAAAACGCTGCCACCATGACCCGCAAACTCGAATTGCAGAAGGTTGCCGACGCATCTTCCTCAAATCCTATTCCATGGGGCTGGAGGGTCGTCGACTGGGTGGCATCGATGGTGACATGGGAGGTACTTACCAAGTACGTTGGCGAGGGGCTTTCGCCGAAGCAAGGATGGAGAGTTCCTAATGCCGGCAAGATAGAGCTGAATCCATGCCCCAGTGAAAGGGTATTAGTCACCATACATTTGGATCAAGGGTTTTCTCTCCCCCTCCTCACCCGTTCTTTAAATCTTTCCTCCATTTCCACAACGCTCAGCTTGACCACCTCCCCCCAGACGCCAGGATACGTCAATTTTGCATCATGTTTTCCTACTGTTATTTTTTATGTTTTGGGCCATTATTTCACTTTATGATGTTATTCTAGTGTCTTTTCTCTCTTATTTTGCAACTTTCACATAAAGAGGGAGATTGCCGGTTGCTGGAATTCAGGACCTGAAAAGGCTACAACAGAGATAGCTATTCTGAACAACTAAAAATGACCTGAAAATTTGCGGAGATTTATTTTTGGAAGAATCACTAGAAGGGGGGCCACCACGGAGTGATGAGCTCAGGGGCCGCGACCCCCCAGGGCGCGCCTTGTGAGCTTGTGGGCCCCCTGGCAGGCCTCCGGTGCCCATCTTTTGCTATATGAAGCCATTTTCCCTAGAAAAACAATGAGAAGACTTACAGGATGAAGCGCCGCCGTCTCAAGGTGGGACCTAGGCAGGAGCAATTTTGCTCTCCAGCGGAGCGATTCCGCCGGGGAAACTTCCCTCCGGGAGGGCGAAAATGAAACCATCAACATCACTAACGATCCTCTCATCGTGGCAGTGTTAATCTTCATCAACATCTTCACCAGAACCATCTCATCCCAAACCCTAGTTCATCTCTTGTATTCAATCTTTGTCTCACAACCTCAGATTGGTACATGTGGGTTGCTAGTAGTGTTGATTACATCTTGTAGTTGATGCTAGTCGATTTATTTGGTGGAAGATTAAATGTTCAAATCCTCAAGCATATTCAATACACCTCTGATCTTGAACATGAATATGATTTGTGAGTTGTTACTTTTGTTCTTGAGGACATGGGAGAAGTCTTGTTATAAGTAATCATGTGAAGTTGATATTCGTTCGATATTTTGATGATATGTATGGTTTTCTTTCTTTAGTGGTGCCATGTGAATGTGGACTACATGACACTTCACCATACTTGGGCCTATGGGATGGCATTGGGGAGTAATAAGTTAATGATGGGTTGCGAGAGTGACAGAAGCTTAAACCCTAGTTTATGCGTTATTCCGTAAGGGGCTGATTTGGATACATATGTTTCATGCTATGGTTAGATTTATCTTAATTCCTCTTTCGTAGTTGCAGATGCTTGCGAGCGGGGGCAATCATAAGAGGGTTGCTTGATCAAGTAAGAACAACACCCCAACACCGGTCCACCCACATATCAAATTATCAAAGTAGCGAACACGAATCAACTAAACATGATGAACGTGACTAGACAACAATTCCCATGTGACCTCAAGAATGCTTTGGTTCATATAAGAGAACTTTCCGGGTTTTCCTTTGCTATAAAAAGGATTGGGCCACCTTGTTGCACCTTTGTTAATATTACTACTTGTTACTTGTTACGAATTACCTTGCTACAAAACTATCTATCACCGCTACTTTCAGTGCTTGCAGAGAATACCTTGCTGAAAACCGCTTATCATTTCCTTCTCCTCCTCATCGGGTTCGACACTCTTACTTATCGAAAGGACTACGATTGATCTCCTATACTTGTGGGTCATCAAGACTCTTTTCTGGCGTCGTTGCCGGGGAGTGAAGCTCCTTTGGTAAGTGGAAATTGGTAAGGAAATATTTTTATTACGTGCTAAAATTTACTGTCACTTGTCATTATGGAAAATAAATCTTTCAGGGGTTTGTTCAGGGTATCTTCACCTTGACTAGAAGCAATAAGAGTTGCCCCTTAACCTACTAAACCTACTGAAAATATTTATTATGAGATTCCTTCGGGTATGTTAGAGAAACTACTAGCTAATCCTTACACAGGAGATGAAACGATACATCCTGATATGCACTTAGTAGGTTATGCATCCTGATATACATCGTTTAAGAGAGAGAAGAAGCCATCTAGCTACTAGCTATGGACCCGAAGGTCTGAAGTAAACTACTCACACATCACCGGAGAGGCCATGGAGTTGATGTAGAGGCCCTCCGTGATCAATGCCCCCTCCGGTGGAGCTCCGGAAAAGGCCCCAAGATGGGATCCTCGGGTACAGAAGGTTGCGGCGGTGGAATTATGTTTTCGTGGTGCTCCTGGATATTTGGGGGGTAGCTGGATATATATAGGAGGAAGAAGTACGTCGGTGGAGCAACAGGGGCCCCACGAGGGTGGAGGGCGCGCCCAGGGGGGTAGGCGCACCACCCTGCCTTGTGACTTCCCCTATTGTTTCTTGACGCCCACTCCAAGTCTCCTGGATCACGTTTGTTGAGAAAATCACGTTCCCGAAGGTTTCATTCCGTTTGGACTCCGTTTGATATTCCTTTTCTTCGAAACCCTAAAATAGTAAAAAAAAACAGCAATTTGGGATGGGCCTCTGATTAGTAGGTTAGTCCCAAAAATGATATAAAAGTGTAAAATAAAGCCCATTGACATCCAAAATAGATAATATAATAGCATGGAGCAATCAAAAATTATAGATACATTGGAGACATATCAAGCATCCCCAAGCTTAATTCTTGCTCTTCCTCGAGTAGGTAAATGCTGAAAGAAGAATTTTGGATGTGGAATGCTTTCTAACATATTCTAAAATGTAATTTTTCTTTATTATGGCATGAATGTTCAAATCTATAAGATTCAAGAAAAAAGTTTAATATTGACATAGAAATAGTAATACTTCAAGCATACTAACTAAGAAATCATGTCTTCTCAAAATAACATGGCCAAAGAAAGTTATCCCTAAAAAATCATATAGTCTGGCTATGCTCTACCTTCACCACACAAAATATTTAAATCATGCACAACCCCGATGACAAGCCAAGAAATTGTTTCATGCTTTTGATGTTCTCAAACTTTTTCAATCTTCCGCAATACATGAGCATGAGCCATGGATATAGCACTATATGGTGGAATAGAATGGTGGTTGTGGAGAAGACAAAAAGGAGAATATAGTCTCACATCAACTAGGCATATCGACGCGCTATGGAGATGCCCATTAATAGATATCAATGTGAGTGAGTAGGGATTGCCATGTAACGGATGCACTAGAGCTATACGTGTATGAAAGCTCAACAAAAGAAACTAAGTGGTTGTGCATCTAACATGCTTGCTCATGAAGACCTAGGGCAATTTGAGGAAGCCCATCATTGGAATATACAAGCCAAGTTCTATAATGAAAAATTCCCACTAGTATATGAAAGTGATATCATAGGAGACTCTCTATCATGAAGATTATGGTGCTACTTTGAAGCACAAGTGTGGAAAAGGATAGTAGCATTGTCCCTTCTCTCTTTTTTCTCTCATTTTTTATTTGGGCCTTCTTTTTCTGGCCTCTTTTTTTTGTCCGGAGTCTCATCCCGACTTGTGGGGGAATCATAGTCTCCATCATCCTTTCCTCACTGGGACAATGCTCTTATAATGATGATCATCACACTTTATTTACTTACAACTCAAAAATTACAACTCGATACTTAGAACAAGATATGACTCTATGTGAATGCCTCCGGCGGTGTACCGGGATGTGCAATGATGCATGAGCGACATGTATGAAAATTATGAACGGTGGCTTTGCTACAAATACGATGTCAACTACATGATCATGCAAGCAATATGACAATGAAGCATGTCATAATAACGGAATGATGGAAAGTTGCATGGCAATATATCTCGGAATGGCTATGGAAATGCCATAATAGGTAGGTATGGTGGCTGTTTTGAAGAAGGTATATTGTGGGTTTATGGTACTGGCGAAAGTTGCGCGATACTAGAGAGGCTAGAAATGGTTGAAGGGTCAGAGTGCGTATAATCCATGTACTCAACATTAGTCATAAAGAACTCACATACTTATTGCAAAAATCTATTAGTTATCGAAACAAAGTATTACGCACATGCTCCTAGGGGGATAGATTGGTAGGAAAAGACCATCGCTCGTCCCCGACCGCCACTCATAAGGAAGACAATCAATAAATAAATCATGCTCCAACTTCATCACATAATGGTTCACCATAAATGCATGCTATGGGAATCACAAACTTCAACACAAGTATTTCTCAAATTCACAACTACTCAACTAGCGTGACTCTAATATCACCATCTCCATATCTCAAAACAATTATCAAGTATCAAACTTCTCATAGTATTCAATGCACTAGTAGGAAGGTTTTAATTATTCCCATGTTGTTCTAAAGGACTCTCAAAATAATATAAGTGAAGCATGAGAGAACAATAGTTTCTATAAAACAAAACCACCACTGTGCTCTAAAAGATATAAGTGAAGCACTAGAGCAAAAACTATATAGCTCAAAAGATATAAGCGAAACACATAGAGTATTCTAATAAATTCCCAATCATGTGAGTCTCTCTCAAAATGTGTGTACAGAAAGGATGATTGTGGTAAACTAAAAATCAATGACTCAAATCATACAAGACGCTCCAAGCAAAACACATATCATGTGGTGAATAAAAATATAGCTCCAAGTAAAGTTACCGATAGACGAAGACGAAAGAGGGGATGCCTTCCGGGGCATCCCCAAGCTTAGGCTTTTTTGTGTCCTTGAGTTTTACCTTGGGGTGCCATGGGCATCCCCAAGCTTAGGCTCTTGCCACCTTGTTCCATAATCCATCAAATCTTTACCCAAAACTTGAAAACTTCACAACACAAAACTCAAAATAGAAAATCTCGTGAGCTCCGTTAGCGAAAGAAAAGAAAACACCACTTCTAGGTACTGTAATGAACTCATTCTTGATTTATATTGGTGTTAAACCTACTGTATTCCAATGTCTCTATGGTTTGTAAACTCTTTTACTAGCCATAGATTCATCAAAATAAGCAAACAACACACGAAAAACAGAATCTGTCAAAAACAGAACAGTCTGTAGTAATCTGTAGCTAACGCAAACTGTGGAACCCCAAAAATTCTAAAATAAATTTCTGGACGTGAGGAATTTACATATTAATCATCTGAAAAAAGAATTAATTAAATATCACTTTCCAAATAAAAATGGCAGCAATTCTTGTGAGCGCTAACGTTTCTGTTTTTTACAGCAAGATCAAAAAGACTTTCCCCAAGTCTTCCCAACGGTTCTACTTGGCACAAACACTAATTAAACACAAAAAACACAACCAAAACATAGGATAGATAAATTATTTATTACTAAATCGTAGCAAAATTCAAGGGATACAAATAAAATTGGGTTGCCTCCCAACAAGCGCTATCATTTAACGCCCCTAGCTAGGCATAAAAGCAAGGATAGATCTAGGTATTGCCATCTTTGGTAGGAAATCCATAAGTGGCTCTCATAATAGATTCGTATGGTAATTTAATATTCTTTCTAGGGAAGTGTTCCATGCCTTTCCTTAATGGAAATTGGAATTTAATGTTCCCTTCCTTCATATCAATAATTGCACCAATCGTTCTAAGGAAAGGTCTACCAAGAATAATAGGACATGAAGGATTGCAATCTATGTCAAGAACAATGAAATCTACAGGCACATAGTTCCTATTTTCAACAATAAGAACATAATTAATTCTTCCCATAGGTTTCTTAATAGTGGAATCCTCAAGGTGCAAGTTTAAAGAACAATCATCAAAATCACGGAGACCTAACAAATCACACAAAGTTTTTGGAATCGTGGAAACACTAGCACCCAAATCACACAAAGCATAACACTCATGATCTTTAATTTTAATTTTTATTGTAGGTTCCCACTCATCATAAAGTTTTTGGGATAGAAACTTCCAACTCAAGTTTTTCCTCATAAGATTGCATCAAAGCATCAATGATATGTTTAGTAAAAGCTTTATTTTGACTATAAGCATGAGGAGAATTTAGCACGGATTGCAACAAGGAAATACAATCTATCAAAGGGAAATTATAATAATTAAATTCCTTGAACTCCAAAAATAGTGGGTTCATTGATTTCTAATGTTTTAACCTATTCAATCCCACTTTCAACAATTTTTGCATCAAGATCTAAAGACTCCGAATTTTTGGAATGCCTTCTAGGTAAAGGTGGCTCATCTTTAGTCCCATCATTATCAAGATTCATATCGCAAAACAAAGATTTAATAGGGGACACATCAATAACTTTTAGATCTTCATCTTTATTTTCATGAAAATTTTCTGGCTTAGCGGCCATCTTATTAACTAAGGTGGCTTGCTTATCCAAGACTTCAGCAATTAATTTTTCGAGATGAGCAATCTGAGATTTCAAACCATAAAATTCTTTAGACATATCATCGAGATCTTTATTCATATAACCCATAAAGCTTTTTTGTTCCTTAAGCTCGTTCCTAAAGAAATTATTATGGTCAAATTGTAAAGTCATAAAACTCCTGACGTTGCTTTCGATCTCTTCTAACCTTTTAAGGTGAAGATCACCAAATCTAGGTAGAGTCATCGTGACATGCAAGCAATCCAACACACAAGCAAACAAGAAACGGGCAAAGAGGAAAATTGAAAAAGAGAAGGGGGACGGAAAGAGAGGGAGAGAGGAAAAGAGGCCGAATAAAATGGCAAGGGTGAAGTGGGGAGAGGAAAACGAGAGGCAAATGGCAAATAATGTAATGCTAGGGATAAGAGTTTGTGATGGGTACTTGGTATGTCTTGACTTGTGCTTGACTTGACTTGGCGCGAATCTCCCTGGCAACGGCGTCAGAAATCCTTCTTGCTACCTCTTGAGCACTGCGGTAGTTTTCCCTTGAAGAGGAAAGGGTGATGCAGTAAAGTAGCGTAAGTATTTCCCTCAGTTTTTGAGAACCAAGGTATCAATCCAGTAGGAGATCACGCTCAAGTCCCACGCACCTACACAAACAAATAAGAACCTCGCAACCAACGGGATAAAGGGGTTGTCAATCCCTTCACGGTCACTTACGAGAGTGAGATCTGATAGATATGATAAGATAATATTTTTTGTATTTTTATGATAAAGAGAAATAAAGATGCAAAGTAAAATAAATTACAATAGAAATAACTAACTATTGGAAGGTTAATATGATGGAAGATAGACCCGGGGGCCATAGGTTTCACTAGTGGCTTCTCTCAAGAGCATAAGTATTACGGTGGGTGAACGAATTACTATCGAGCAATTGATAGAAAAGAGAATAATTATGAGAATATCTAGGTATGATCATGTATATAGGCATCACATCCGAGACAAGTAGACCGAAACGATTCTGCATCTACTACTATTACTCCACACATCGACCGTATCCAGCATGCATCTAGAGTATTAAGTTCATAAGAACATAGTAATGCTTTAAGGAAGATGACATGATGTAGAGGGATAAACTCATGCAATATGATATAAACCCCATCTTTTAATCCTTGATGGCAACAATACAATATGTGTCGGTTCCCTTTCTGTCACTGGGATCGAACACTTCAAGATTGAACCCAGAGCTAAGCACTTCTCCCATTGCAAGAAAGATCAATCTAGTAGGCCAAACCAAACTGACAATTCGAAGAGACTTGCAAAGACAAACCAATCATACATAAAAGAATTCAGAGGAGATTCAAATATTGTTCATAGATAAACTGGATCATAAACCCACAATTCATCGGATCTCGACAAACACACCGCAAAAGAAGATTACATCAAATAGATCTCCAAGAAGATCGAGGAGAACTTTGTATTGAGATCCAAAGAGAGAGAAGAAGCCATCTAGCTACTAGCTATGGACCTGAAGGTCTGAAGTAAACTACTCACACATCACCGGAGAGGCCATGGAGTTGATGTAGAGGCCCTCTGTGATGAATGCCCCTCCGATGGAGCTCCGGATAAGGCCCCAAGATGGGATCTCTCGGGTATAGAAGGTTGCAGCGGTGGAATTAGGTTTTCGTGGTGCTCCTGGATGTTTGGGGGTACATGGATATATATAGGAGCAAGAAGTATGTCGGTGGAGCAACAGGGGCCCCGCGAGGGTGGAGGGCGCGCCCAGGGGGTAATCGCGCCCCTGCCTCGTGGCTTCCTCCGTTGTTTATTGCCCCCACTCCAAGTCTCCTGGATCACGTTTGTTGAGAAAATCATGTTCCCGAAGGTTTCATTCCGTTTGGACTCCATTTGATATTCCTTTTCTTTGAAACCCTAAAATAGGCAAAAACAACAATTTGGGCTGGGCCTCCGATTAGTAGGTTAGTCCCAAAAATGATATAAAAGTGTAAAATAAAGCCCATTGACATCCAAAATAGATAATATAATAGCATGGAGCAATCAAAAATTATAGATACATTGGAGACGTATCAGTCTGGTTCATCGTGATTGGAATTATATATATAATTTTTGGCCTCGTGAGGGAGAAATTATCGCTCAAGCTTGGGGGAGGCTTAAATAACTACTGAATTCAAATGGCATCTTCTGGAAGGAATTAAAGGCAACTCTGAAGATTGGGAAATCGACAGAGGTAAAGAGTCAGGTATAAATCTTAAGTCTGATTGTGTTAAATCTGTTATGTAAACTGATGATTTTCATAAGTTTAGTAATAAATATGGGCTTGACTCCGAGATAGTAGCTTTTCTGAATCATTTGCTTCTCATGTTGATCTCCCGAAGTAGAAATGGTTTAAATTTCATCCGCCTATAGAAGAAAAGTGTGAAGAACCTATTCTAGCTAAAGATGAAATAATTATTTACAATGTTTATCCAGTTGTGCCTATTTCTTATATCGAGAAACCTCGTTTTCCTGTTAGGATTAAGGAATATGTTAAGGCTACAACTGTGGTTCATAAGAGTAATACTAGAACATCGAAACCCTTTGAACAAATTAAAGTGGAACCTAATATTGCAATGACTAAAGATCTATTGGTTGATAATATTGATGGGCATGTTATTTACTTTTGTTCTGAAGCTGCTAGAATTGCTAAACCTGTTAGAAATGAGGAGGATATGATAGATAAGAATAAGCCTATAGTTGGCATGCATGTTGTTTCTGTTAAAATTGGAGATCATTGCTATCATGGTTTATGTGATATGGGTGCTAGTGTGAGTGCTATTCTGCTTTCCCTTTATTAAGAAGGTATGAATGATATTGCACCTATTGAGATTGAAGATATTGATGTTACTATAAACCTTGCATACAGAGATACTACTTCACCACATGGGATTGTTAGAGATGTTGAAGTCTTGTGTGGTAAGATCAAATACCATACTGATTTCTTAGTACTTGGATCACAACAAGATAATTTTTGTCCCATTATATTCAGTAGACCTTTCTTAAATACTATTAATGTTGAATCAATTGTGTTAAAGACAAGGTTAGAGTTAAGTTTGGTGATGTATCTCATGAGTTTAATTTCTCCAAGTTTAGTAGGTAGCCACATGAGAAAGATTTATCTAGTAAAGATGAAATTATTGGTCTTGCTTCTATTGTTGTTCCTCCTACTGATCTGTTAGAACAATATCTGCTAGACAATGGAAATGATATGCATAAGAATGAAAGAAATGAAATAGATGAAATATTCTTTAGGCAAGCACCTATCCTTAAACTGCATATTGAAACTTTGGGAGATCCTCTCCCACCTAAGAGTGATCCTATGTTTGAATTAAAGAAACTGCCTGATACACTGAAATATGCTTATCTTGATGAAAAAAAATTATATCCTATTATTATCAATGCTAACCTTTCAGAGCATGAAGAAAAGAGGTACTTAAAACTCTGAGGAAGCATCATGCTGCTATGAGATATACTCTTGATGATCTTAAGGGCATTAGTCCCACTTTATGCCAACACAAGATTAATGTGGAGCCTGATGCTAAACCCGTGGTTGATCACCAATGTCGTCTGAATCCTAAAATGAAGGATGTGGCAAGAACTGGAATACTGAAGTTTCTAGAGGCAGGTATAATTTATCCTATAGCCAATAGTAGATGGGTAAGTCATGTTCATTGTGTTCCTAAGAAAGGAGGTATTAATGTTGTTCCTAATGATAAAGTGAACTTATCCAGCTGCCAGTGTCAAAATCGGCAGACCTCGGGGTAGGGGCTCCCAAGCTGTGGATCTCAGATCGGTGGTAACAGGAATAAGGCAGACGATGTTTACCCAGGTTCAGGCCCTCCTGATGGAGGTAAAACCCTACGACCTTCTCCTATTTATATTGATGATGATGTATCGAGTACAAGCTTGATCTACCTCAAGATTGTAAGTTGCATTCTAACCCTAGGGCTAGGTGAATGTAATTGTGATTTGGTCCCCTCAATGGGCTAAACCCCCAACTTATATACATGCCAGGTAGGGGATCTAGGGTTACATAGTCGGTATCCAGGGGTGCACATGGAGGCGGCATGCGGTGTCTTGGAGTATACATTAAGTCTTCGGCAGGCGGAGTCTTGATCACGTTCCAGGCGTATAGCTTCCGGAGTCCACCTTAATGAGAATGAGGGCCCCATTTGCCTAGCCCAAAGACTACAGGCCGACTAGGTTAGCACCCCTTAGTCTAGGACACTATCTATAGCCCCCGAACTAGTCTTCTACGTCGAGCACAACCTCTTTGATGTTAACAACTCCAGATCCGAAGTCCTTGGCTCGACACACGAGTTCCCCTTTTCCATTCCAAGATTCTCTCCCTTATTCAAAACCATCCTGGACCACTCAAAGGAATGTGCCCCTGACCAAGACCCAGCCGAACCTGTGCCACATCCGAAGGTGTGGGGTTACATAGCCTCGAAGATCTGTCGCGTAGGTGTGAATAGTACTCCTAGCCTGACAAATTTATCGAAACAGCACCACCCATGACCGGGCGAGCAATTACTACTCTCTCGAATCGTGGCCTGAGGCAATCCTCGTATTGGCACACCCCATCTAAACGGAGATCGTGCCCATTTTTAAGGGATATCATCAAGTTTTTATCTCTCCCTTACGCATAATGACATCTTTAACGGGTAGTGGTGATTTCAATGGCGTGGTTGGAGGGACTCTTGGCCTTTTATCAGCCTTTATAATAGTAAAAGGGGAGTGACGAGAAAAGTACACTCCTTCCTTCCATCCTACTGCCTCTCAAGCTCCAGCGCCCAGATCTAATCCCCGACCAAGCTTTACCTCTGCAGCACTTCTCCACCTCCGCCACCAGCCATGGCTGACGCCAACCTTAAGGGGCACTGGGGCGGCTCCTTTGTTGCGGAGGGCACCATTCTGGAGCTGCACAGTGCGGGGTACATCCCCACTGAGGTTAGCACCCATGTGCCAGACCCGAACTAGCGGGTGCCCGTCCCAATCCTAGGGAGCGGGTCGTCTTTGTCCCCCACCTTATCAGAGGCCTGGGATTCCCGTTGCACCCTTTCATGCGTGGGATCATGTTTTACTATGGGCCAGATTTCCATCATCTAGCCCCAAAATCCATCCTCCACCTTGCCTCCTTCATCACGGTCTGTGAGGGCATCCTCCGCATCGAGTCACACTTCGGACTATGGCTGAAGATCTTCGGCGTCAAGCCGAAGTCCAACGGCTTGATGCGGCTTGAACTACATCGGTATTTCCCCAAAGAGGAAGGGATGATGCATCACAACTATGGTAGGTATTTCCCTTAGTGATGAGACCAAGGTTATCGAACTAGTAGGAGAACCACGCAACACCACGTAAATAGCTCCCGCACACAAAGAACAAATACTTGCAACCCATGTAAGAGAGGGGTTGTCAATCCCTCACGGGTAAAAAGATAGGTAAAATTGTAGTAGATTGGATAAATAGATCTCACGGGAATGCGAGATAAAATAAATAAATAAATAAAAATTGCAGCAAGGTATTTTTATATTTTTGGATTAATATATCTGAAAATAAAAGCAAATAAAAATAGATCGTGAAGGCAAATATAATAAAGAAGAGACCCAGGGGTCGTAGGTTTCACTAGTGGCTTCTCTCGAGAGAAATAGCATATGGTGGGTAAACAAATTACTGTTGGGAAATTGATAGAACTTCAAATAATCATGATGATATCCAGGCAATGATCATTATATAGGCATCACGTCCAACATTAGTAGATTGAATCCTGCTTGCATCTACTACTATTACTCCACACATCGACCGCTATCCAGCATTCATCTAGTGTATTAAGTTCATGGAGAAACAGAGTAATGCAATAAGAACGTTGGCATGATGTAGACAAGATCTATTTATGTAGAAATAGAACCCATCCTGTTATCTTTAATGGCAACAATACATACATGCCGGTTCCCCTTCTGTCACTGGGATCAACATTACAAAAAAAGACACATCCGTGACATTTTGGGCCGAACAATTTTTTTTTCTGTCATACTTATGACACTTCTATGATGATAATTGTGACAAAACACGATATCAGCATAGATGTGGTGGGGTCCTACTTATATGACAAAAATCATGATAAAAAATGGGCTTTTTGTCCTGGGCGGGCCGGAGACGCAGCTGCATGACATTCTTTGGGCCGTCCATGACGGAAAAAACCATTGTAGAAGCGAGCACGAGGAAAATATCAAGGAGTTCCCGGTTATGGTGGGTGGTCGGGAGCAGAGTGATGCACGTTTCTCTCGTACGTACGCGCGTGTGTGCGAGGCGTTGGGCTCTAGCTGAACCTGAGCGAGGCGTTGGGCTCTAACTGAACCCGAGCAATTGCACTGCAGGCTATGCGTTACTAAACCCGAGCGATCGATCGATCCCTTGCTGTTAACTGAACCCGATCGAGCGATTCCTTCGCTACTACTGCTAACTGAAGCCGATCGGTGCTGCCTCTGGATGAACAGTGAGCGTTGTTGGGGGGTTTGGATGAACAGTTCCCGGTGGGGGTTGGATGAACAGGAACCCGTGGTAGTAGAGGTCGTTGCCGCTGGATGAACAATACCCCGATCGATCGAGCCGATGAATGAATAGGACCCTGTGGAGGGCAGGATGAACAGGACCCCATGGAGGGCTAGTTGAACAGTAGCCGGTGGAGGGATGGTTGAACAGTAGCCGGTGGAGGGCTGGATGAACAGTAGCCCGAGGAGGGGTGGTTGAACAGGACCCTGTGGAGAGGGCTGGTTGAACAGTAGCCGGTGGAGGCTGGATGAACAGGAGGCCGTGGATGAATAGTCATAGGTGGAGGCTGGAGGAGGTCGACGGTGGATGAATAGTAGCCCGTGGAGGCTGGAGGAGGTCGATGGTGGAGATGAATAGTATCTCGTGGAGTCCCGTTTTGCGGTACGCCACACCCCTCCCAATGAACAGGACCCCCGTTTCGATCGTAGCGCTCTAACACAAGTCTGTTTCCTCTGTTTTGCGGTACGCCACACCCCTCCCGATCAACAGGACCCCGTTTCGACCATAGGAGGTCTGTTTCCCCTGTTTTGCGGTACGCCAGACCCCTCCCGATGAATATGATCCCGTTTCCACCGTGGCCGGTCGAACACAAGGCCGTTTCCTCCGTTCTGCGGTACGCCAGGCCTTGTTTCCATCGCCTGTTTCGTCCAAGACGGTTGGCTCCCGATGAACAACACGTGTTCCGTTGCCTCCCGATGAACACGACGCATTCCATTGCCTCCCCATGAACACGACGATGACGAAGTTTCTCCTTTCCGACCCAGACATGTACACGAGGCCCAGCATAAGTTTCCTAGGCTCCTCCTCTAGGCTCCTCCTAGGCGACTATCGCCGGTGGCCACCTCACCTCCCGTCGGTTGCCACTCCGGCGCCGACGGCCACAACTTCTTTGTCTCTTGTCGCCTTGTGGGTGGCTTCCACCACCTTTTCCGTCTCTTTGCTGGAGGAGAAGGGCCATGGGAGTTGGCTATGGAGCCACCTACTCTCAACTTTGCTCGAGGTAAAGAGTTTCAACTTTCGATGAGGCAAAAATTTGGTCATCCAATGGTGTTTTCCCCCTGGTTTTCGTCAACAAGAGTTCACTTTGGTGGTTTCCTTTTGTCGGGCCCAGTTTAGTTTGGATTGTCACACGGTTAGTATCACTCTCCAATCTTGTTTTGGTGGCTATCCTCAACGGTTTCGTGTGCATCAGATCTTTCAAGTTCTCTGTTGCTTCCAAAGCTGTGGGCTTTGAAATTTATAATCATGGTCGTGTGATCAAAAAGGATTTTGAGTTAGTTTTGAATCTTTGGGGTTTTGGAGGCCCCAACTGGATACGTGAAGAGCAAGTTTTCTATCGTGAAGAGGAAGCATCTTGGACTTTGGTAACTAGTGGTTCGCGCCCGCGAGCTACCGCCGGCAATGTTTCCAGCGATCAACTCCGGCCATCTGTTTTTTCTCGCCTCGCGGGTATTCCGACCTCTAGCAGTAATGTGGTCTTGGACAATAATGAGGCCTTAATGCACGACCTTAATACCTCTAGAGAGGTTAATGCTGCGGTTTCACAGGGCGGCAATCAGGGTTTTTCAAATGACTGGCTTCAGTGCTATGCGTGTGGCAAGATGGGCCACTTTGCCAGAGAGTGTACTGAGAAGAAGCTTCCTGGGCTTTTTCCTTTCCTTCGTTTTGCAACTTTACCCAGCCCACCTGCTGAGGCCTGGGACATGGACGCGGTCCAGGACTGGTTTAAGTCTGCAGGCCCGGCCCGCGACCCCTTGGTGGTTTCCTCTTTTAGCGAGCTCTGTAAGGGATCTTTTCCTAATTTTCAGCCCTGTATTGCCCTTGCTCCCTCAACTTCTACGCACTGCTCCTCTGTTTCTCCACAGCTCTCAAACCCTGCTCCTATCACCTCAAGCTCACCATCGATGGTGAGTGCTAGAGCGGCGGCGTCGATGGCCAACATTCCGATTGACCCACGCCCCTTTGTGCCCCATGGCTTTGATATTCAGCAAGTCCATGGCCGCAATGGGGTGGCGCGGGTGGTGCTTCCTTAGCGGCCTCGCCGCCACGAAGATTGGGAGATTGCAACCATCCATCCACTCCCCGCCGATGCTCCTTTCCCCAATGTAAGAGATGTTCTTGAAGAGTTCATTGTTGAGCATAGGCAGTTGGGGTTGACAGACATTCAACGTTGTCCGTTTGGTGAGGCTTATGTGCATATGACAAGGTTTAGAGATAGATATAAGTTGGTGCTAGATAGCCCGCATGAATTTGGTGATGTGTTCATTTCGTTTGTGAAGCATGATGAGGGTAGAAATCATAGACGGGTCCATTTCAATAGGACTGTTTGGTTACTACTGACAGGAGTTCCTTTCGATTTTCGCAACACTGAAGATATTGCTTGTGTTGTCAGTAAGTTTGGCCGTATGATCTCTTGGGACAAGGAGGATGATCACATGGGGCGCATTATGGTCAAAGCTAGAGTTATGAATCTGGACATCATTCCTAAAAGTATGAGATGATCTGAAGGGGATGAGTTCGAGGAAGATGGATGGTCTTCATCCATTGAAGTTATGGCCAGCGAGCTTCTTGGTGGGGGGCCAGCAGATGAGGATCCAATTCCTCCTGACAATGTGGATCCACACCCACTTCCTAAAAATGTTGATCCTGGAGATGGTTTTCATAATGTTGATGTTAACAACATTCCTATGGATGTTCAGAATGAGGAGAATTGGGAGCAATGGAACATGCCACAACAGGATAACCAGAATGCAGTTCTTGAGGACCTTTTGGATGTTATTCAGCAGGAAGAGATGGCATGTGCAGATGGGGAAGAACTTCTTCCAGAGTTCAACAACAGTAGCTTATCTTCAGACATGTCTTTTTCTGAAGGAGATAATTCCAACCTTCTTTTGCCACCTGTAATTGCTGTGAACTTTGAACCAAGAATGGTTGAACATGTTGCTTTACCCCCTCCTGTCATTGTGGTTGCACATGGCCTGCAGAATATTATTCAGGCATACCAATCTAATGATGAAAAGCCTCATTTGCTGCAAGAACAGAACCTGGATGCTGCACTGTTGGCTGAACACCCTCATGATCAAGATGTTGCAAACCATTTGCAGCTTGTTGCAGTCAGCCCTCCACCTAGGTTTGAGGAGGCAGTAGTCTCTGCTGTTATTTCTGGTGCTCAAGATTTGGAGTCACATGCTCATGCCCAGCAAGTAGGAGCTGCTGTGGAACCTGGCTTAGTTTCTGCCATGCCCTTGGGAGGCTCAGTGGCTTCTGGGCCAATTCTGCCCTCTCAGGCTGCTGGCTCTTTAGGTGAAGCCATCCATTGCAGCCTTGGTCACATCACTACTTCAAGAGGAAGCCTTGAGCCAATTGCAAACTTGGAGGATCTTCAACTTGGGCTCCAAGGTAACTAGGTCAACCAAATTGTTGAGCACTTCAGCATGGCTCCCTCTCTTCTTGGTTTGAAATGTATTCAACTTGCTGCATCTGCTAATAATGATCTTGTTTTCTCTGAAGAAGGCCTTTTGTTGTGGAAAAAGCACTTTCAGGAGCAAACTTTGGATAATAAGAGCTCTTTCTCTGCCAACATTCCTGTAAGTTGGTTTAACTTTATTGTCCACCTTCTACTATCACCTGATAAGTTTGATTGGACTGTCAATATGTTAAAGTCTAGAATGTGGGAACTTGTCTCTGCTGTGGAGAACATGGAACAAGCTTTTATGTTTTACATTCCTGATAAGTGTCCTGCTTCTCACGCACCTATTTGTCAGGACATTGCCATTGAAGATGAACTTACCAAAGATAAGGGCAAGGAAAATATTGGACTGCCTTCCAATGTGCAGGATGTGGAGTCCCAGGATTTACTGTAGCCTTTTGGCTCTAACAATCTGAGGAAGAGAAGGAGTGGGAAAACCCCCCTGGTTGAAACAGAGGTAAGGAGAAGTGATAGAATTAAAAAGGATAATGCTGGTTACAAAAGAAATTCTTGCTCAAATAATAAATGTCTGCCTTGCAATGCTACCCCTCCCATCATTCAAAAGTTAGACTGCCTCTTTCTGTAAGGTTGCTGAGAGGGAACTGGAGGACAAGCTGGCTAAGAAGCCCAGGAGAAGGCAAGATGAGGACTTGGTCAAGGTGCCCTAGGCCAAAGGACAGGAAAATCCTTCCAACTCTTTATGATGTTAGTTGCCATCAGTTGGATTAGTGTTTTGAGGGGTAGTGTGTTTGGACCATCCTGTTCTTATTTGGATTTATCTATGAATGGTGTAATGCTGGGAGACTGGTACTTTATGGAACTTGTTTATCTATTGATGTACTATATTATTAAGACCTATGTGATGTATGGGTTATGGATGCTATGCTGGTCTTGTGATGTGCTGTGGTTCAGGGCATTGTGCCATCTGTCCTTCCTATTGGTTGATCAAGTGCTGGTGCTTGATTACTGGTGCAGAAATTGCTTTTGTTTCCATGAATAACACAAACAGAAACTGGAATATCCTAAACTGGAATATTAGAGGGATGAATTCTGAAGATAAATGGTTGGCTCTAAGGCAGAAAATTGATGAGAGTGACTGCAACATCTTCTGTCTTCAAGAAACTAAAAGAGAGTCTTTTGACACAGCTTACACTAAAAACTTCTGTCCTAACAGAATTAATAAATTTGCTTTCCTCCCATCTGTTGGAGCCTTTGGGGGGCTTCTAGTTGCTTGGAATGGTTCATAGTTTGCAGAAGTTATTGCTCAAAACAGATTCTCTCTTTCACTCCAATTTACTAGCTTGTTATCCAATCAGTCTTGGATTCTAACTAACATATATGGTCCCTGTGACCCACAGGACAAAGTTGAGTTCATCAATTGGTTTTTGAATATTCACATGCCTGCAGATGTGGACTGGATACTTATGGGAGACTTCAATCTTATGAGGGCTCCTTCAGACAGAAACAGACCTGGTGGAGATGTTAATGACATGCTTTTGTTTAATGAGGCAATTAGGAACCAAGGTTTAATTGAATTACCTTTGCGGGGAAGAAAGTTCAGTTGGAGTAATATGCAGCATGATCCACTTTTGGTCAAGCTGGATTGGTTTTTTACATCGGCTTCATGGATGACAACATTCCCAAACACCATTGTGCTCCCTCTTGCAAAACCTATATCTGATCACTTGCCTTGTGTTATTAAAATTGGTACTTCTATTCCAAAAGCAAGAGTTTTTAGATTTGAAAACTATTGGTTGCAACACTCAGACTTTAAACAGGTGGTTGCTGCTGCTTGGAATATCCCAGTGGGAAATCTTGATGCTGTTAAAAGTTTGAATGCAAAGTTTAAGAACTTGAGGAGAGCTTTGAAGTTTTGGGCCAGGTCATTATCTTGCTTGAAATCTCAAATTGCAAAGCTAAATGAGCTCATCTTTCTTTGGGATTTCTTTGAAGAATTCAGAGAATTGGACATTCATGAATGGAACTGCAGGGCTATCCTAAAAGATCAGCTGCTCATTCTTCTGAGGAAGCAAAAGATTTACTGGAAGCAAAGGGGTAAAATTAAGGGGGTCAAATTTGGAGATGAAAACACAAAATTCTTCCATACTAAAGCCTCTATCAACTACATGCACAATCATATTGCTGTTCTTCGAAATGATGACCAAGTGGAAATATCTGATCATGCTGGGAAAGCTGCAATTCTGTGGGAAACTTATAAGAAAAGAATGGGAACATCTCACAAAACATCTATGCACTTTGATTTGGATTCCTTATTTGGTCTCAGGCAAGATCAAACACTTTTTGATAACCTGGAATTGCCTTTCACTGAGGAAGAAATCAATGATGTTGTCAAAGACCTTCCACTTGACAAATCACCAGGTCCAGATGGTTTAAACAATGAATTTTTTAAATCTTGTTGGGACATTATTAAAGAGGATGTGCTCAAATTCATTCATGACTTTCATGCTGGGCAAATTTCAATTAAGAGCTTAAACACTTCTTACATTACCCTAATTCCTAAAGGGAGCACTCCTATGATAGCAAATGAGTTCAGGCCAATTTCACTCCTTAATTGATGTCTTAAACTAGTCACTAAGTTGTTGGCAAACATGTTGCAGAAAGTGATTCTCAAGTTGGTGCACATCAACTAATATGGATTCCTTAAAGAAAGATCCATCCATGACTGCTTGGGTTGGGCATATGAGTATCTGCATCAATGCCATAAGTCCAGAGAAGAAATTATTGTGCTTAAACTAGACTTTGAAAAGGCTTTTGACACCATTGAGCACCAGTCAATTTTGGATATCTTAAAGGCCAAAGGTTTTGGAGACAGATGGATTAACCGGATTAAAATGTTGTTCACTTCTGCATCATCTGCTATCTTGCTTAATGGTGTTCCTCGCAAGAAGTTTTACTGTTTTAGAGGAGTCAGTCAGGGAGATCCTCTGTCCCCCCTTTTATTTGTGCTTGCTGCAGACATGCTACAATAAATTCTTGATAAGGCATGCACCCGGGTTTACTTACCTCACCTCTACAAGTGGAATCATGTCCTGACTTTCCCATTGTCCAGTATGTTGATGACACTCTGGTTCTCCTTCAAGCTGATGCAAAGCAGCTTCACTGCCTCAAAGCACTCCTCAATACTTTTGTAGATGCTACTGGCCTTAAATTGAACTATAATAAGTCAAGCCTCATCCCAATTAATGTGGCAGAAGACAAGGTGGAATTTTGAAAAATACTTTCCATTGCAAAAGGGAATCTTTCCCCATACAATATTTTGGAGCACCCTTGGGTCTTCATAAGCCAACTGTGGAGCAATGCTTTCCACTTGTCACAAGACTACAGAAGAAGCTTGTGGGTTTATCTTCTTTCATGACAATGGCTGGGAGATTGTTACTTGTAAAATCTGTTTTAAACTCTCCGTTGATTTATCTTATGGGATGCCTTGATGTGACTGTCACCATTAAAACTCAAGCTATCAAGTATTTGAGGCATTGTCTCTGGAGAGGCCCTGACCTAGAGGATCACATGCCTGATATGGTTGCTTGGAGCACTGTTTGTAGGCCAAAGGATCAAGGAGGCCTGGGGGTGATGGATATCTTTGTTCAAAATAGAGCTCTGCTTCTTAAGAATCTGCACAAGTTTTATAACAGGCATAACATTCCATGGGTCAACTTGATTTGGGAAACTTACTATAACAATGATTTGTTGCCTGGCAGCAATTGGGTTGGATCTTTTTGGTGGAAGGCAAATCTCAAGCTCATTGATAACTTCAAATCTTTTGCTAGATGTCACATAGGGGATGGTAAAAGTGCTTTATTTTGGTCTGATTTATGGCACTCAGCTTGTTTACAGGACTTGTTCCCCCACCTCTTCTCCTTTGTAAAGAATAAGAATACTATTGTGCACACCATTATTCATATTGAATTCCTGGAGGATCTGTTCCACCTGCCTCTAACTGTGCAAGCCTTCCAGGAATTTGAAAATATGGAAGATATTTGTATAGCCTTAAGGGCCTCTAACTCCCTGGATTGCACTGACACCTGGAGTTACATTTGGGGAAATGATAAATTTTCAGTTGCTAAGGCTTATGAAGTGATGATGGGAGTTAAAATAGTGCCCCAACAGTTCAACTGGATTTGGAATAGCTCCTGTCAGCCCAAGCACAAGGTGTTCTTTTGGAGATTACTTCATGGCATGCTCAATACTAGGAATCTTCGCGGGAAAACTTTCCATCTAGAAAATTACAACTGTGCTGTCAATAATTGTCCTCAGGAGGAAACCTTGCAACATCTCTTTTGGACCTACCCTTTTGCAACCCAGTGTTGGGATCTGATATGCCCCTCTAGACAAGCTAATGTCTCAGTGCTTGAAGCTTTTGCTGATCTCAGGCAGAAACTTCATGTCCCATTCTTCATGGAAATCATCATACTAGCCTCTTGGGCTATCTGGATCTCAAGAAATAATCTGATCTTTCAAGAAATTCAACCTACCATTCAGAGGTGGAAAGTCATTCTCCTTGAGGAGCTTAACTTGCTCAGATTTAGAATAAAAAAGAGCTATGCTAGGGCCTTCTGTACCTGGCTTGACAACCTTGTTCTATATTTTTTGTTTTTTTTGTAGATAGCCTTTTCCTATATTTTTCTGCCTTACCTTAAGCCTTTGTACTGTTGGACCTTTTCTTTTATTTAATAATATAAAAATTGCAGTGGGGTTTTGCCCTACTGTGTATAGTCAAAAATGTGCACGACCCCTGGCCGTACGTATGCGCAGGTAGGCGTTCGAGACCCCGCCCATATGTATGTACATGGTCGTATTTACTTTCTTGCACCCTAGCCATTGTACGTATGTGTACATGCTACGTGTGTGCCTCTACTATGACACGTGTGCGCCTCGACTACGACACGTGACCTTCCTTGCACGACCACAGTTCATCGCTGCAGCCTGCAGACAGACCGATCATATATACGTACACGTTCGTGACCAGAATGACAACGCTACGTACGCTTCGACCGGGTGGGTCCCGACTGTCAGGCACTTCCTTGCGTGCAAAGATGTAGCTGGTGGGTCCCAGCAGTCAGGGGGAAAACGTTTTTTTGTGAAATGCGGTGGCCCGTCCGGTGGGTCCCTGCTGTCAGGTGGAGGAATCATTATTTTGCACATAATAAGGAGGCACTTCCTTGCTGCGTCCATGGACCTAGCTGTCAGCCTCTCCACGTATAGTACTCTTCCGATGGAAGTCATTCATTGACCACATTGACCAGGCCACGCCGAGAGCACCAAGGTGGTTGTAGGATCGAAAGTATGTCTAGAGGGGGGGGTTTGATTAGACTACTTGACCAAATAAAAATCTATCCTTTTCCCAATTTTAAGTCTTGGTAGATTTTAGCAACTTAGCACAAACAAGTAATCAAACTACAAATGCAATTCTGAGAGTATAGCAGCGGAATGTAAAACAATTGCATATGAAGGTAAGGGGAGGAGTTTGGAGGGAGCAAACGCAATGTAGACACGAAGATTTTTGGCGTGGTTCTGATAGGTGGTGCTAACGTACATCCACGTTGATGGAGACTTCAACCCACGAAGGGTAATGGTTGCACGAGTCCATGGAGGGCTCCACCCACGAAGGGTCCACGAAGAAGCAACCTTGTCTATCCCACCATGGCCATCGCCCACGAAGGACTTGCCTCACTAGCGTATATCTTCACGAAGTAGGCGATCTCCTTGCCCATACAAACTCCTTGGTTCAACTCCACTATCTTGACAAAGGCTCCCAAGTGACACCTAACCAATCTAGGAGACACCACTCTCCAAAAGTTAATAGATGGTGTGTTGATGATGAACTCCTTGCTCTTGTGCTTTAAGTGATAGTCTCCTCAACACTAAACTCTCTCTCATAGGATTTGCTTTGGTAGAAAGATGATTTGAGTGGAAAGCAACTTGAGGAAGGCTAGAGATCAAGATTTATGTGGTTGGATTGGAATATCTTTACCTCAACACAAGTGTAGGTGGTTCTCTCTCAGAAAATGTATGTTGGAAGGGTAGGCATATTTTGATGGCTCTCTCCTTGAATGAAGAGTTGGTGGAGGGGTATATATAGCCTCCACACAAAATCTAACCGTTACACACAAATCACCAAACTCGGTGGCACCAAATCATATAACTCGGTCAGACCGATTTAGTTCAAAATGTGAACATTAGGATTTTCGGTGGGACCGATCCATTAGGGTTAGGGCATAACATAATACCGGTGAGACCGATTACACAAACTCGGTGGGACCGATTTTGGTAATAGGCAAATAGAGAGTTGGTCAGGCAAACTCGGTGGGACCGATTCACTCATCTCGATTAGACCGAAACATTACAAAGGGGAAACAGAGAGTTGCCCGATCACTCATCTCGGTTGGACCGAAACGTTACAAAGGGAAACGGAGAGTTTGCAATCCCATCTCAATGAGACCGAGATCCCTACCGGTGAGACCTAAGTGACTAGGGTTTCTGGCAGTAGCTATGTCAAGTGAACTCGGTGGCGCCGTATAGAAGATTTCAGTGGGGCCGAGTTTGACTTTTGGTTTGGGACATATGTGGATATGAGAAAGTAGTTGAGGGTTTTTGGAGCATATCACTAAGCATTTTGAGCAAGCAACTCATTAAGCAACACCTCACCCCCTTTTAATAGTATTGGCTTTTCCTATGGACTCAATGTGATCTTGGATCACTAAAAGTAAAATGTAGAGTCTTGTGCTTTGATCTTGAGCCAATCTTTTGTCCTTAGCATTTTGAGGGGTCCACTTTCTAATCCATGCCATGCCAATCATTGAGCTTTTCCTGAAATATTTATCTTCAAGTAGCTTTAGCTCAATGAGCTATATGTTGTTAGGAATTACCAAAACCACCCAGGGATAGTTGCACTTTCAATCTCCCCCTTTTTGGTAATTGATGACAACATATAGATCAAAGCTTCGAGAAATGATTATAAGATTGGAAAACATCGTCGCTTTGAGAAGTATGTGATAAGCAAGAGCTCCCCCTAAATTTATGCATTATTTAAAATTTGTTTTTGAATGCAAATGCACAATCGATTAGGATCATGGGTTACTCTTCCATGTCACATACATCTTGGTGGAGTGCTCAAAATGATAGAAATTAGAAGCATGCACTCATCACCAAGCAAGTGAATGATTATATATGGGATATAAAGGATATCATCATTCAACCAAACATTAATGTAGCATATGATCAACCACATGATCACATAAGTATCTCACAAGGACATAAGGACATAAAGTATCTCACACAAGCACACAAAAAGTTCAACCAAAAGCAAGAGAGATAAAAAGCAAGACACTCTCTCTCGAAGCCTATGATCTATACATATTTCTCCCCCTTTGGCAACAAATTACCAAAAAGTTCGAAAATGCATAGTGCTATACGTCTCTCAGGCTTGGTCTTCGGGAGGTGGTGTAGATAGAACTCCAAGGACGAAGGCTTCTGATGATGTAGTTGGAGCTGATGGAGTGGGTGCTGGAGGTGGCACTGGAGCTATAGTTGCTGGTGCTGACACTGAAGCTCTGGCATCTGAGACTGGCACTGCAGCAGACCTTGGACCTCGTGGCACACGCTGAAAAGCATCAGTGGTTGATTTTCCTTTCCTCTCCTCTGCTTCCTCCTGAAGCTACTCAACTGCAGTCTGAATCTCAGTCACCTTCAGATCAAGATCATAGAATTTTGTCTCCACAATCCTCTCCAGGCTCTCCTGATTCTGAGTCAGGGTGGCCAAGCCCTTCTCAATCCCAGTGTAGCTTGAATCAGATAGCCTAACTGATATTTCTTGCTCTTCAGGAAGACTCGAGATGCCTCTTCAACACTTAGCATCTGGGCAGCTTTCTCAGCCTTTGCCTTGGCTCTCTTCTCCTGGACTTGAGCTGATGATGGTTCCTCCTCATTCATCACAATAGTGTTGTCTTCAAATTCAGGCTGTAAGGGTAGATACTGCTTATCCAGCAAATAAGTTCCTGTGCCCATCTTAGAATTGATGAGATCCTAAATATGTGGAGCATACCCACAACTCCTCTTTTGGTCAGCAGCAGTCCTTTTGATCGTTTATACAATCAAGCTCATAACTTTGAACTTCTGGGGAACATCAAAAATTTGTAGCATGTTGATGGAGTGTCCTCTGATCATCTTGTGATCTCCTGACTTGGGTAGCAATGTGTTCCTTAAGATCCAGTTGTTAGTAGGCAGACCAGACAACAGGAAATGTACAGATCCAAGCTTGTGTGTCTCCAAAGCTTTATCAGGGATCTCTTTGTACATGTTTGCCATGGAGTTGTGGTCTTTCTTCTTGGTGGCATACACATCCAAGTCATCTTCATGTTCCTCTGGGGCATTGATTAGCTTGGCCCATTCATCAACTGTGGACTAGTACCTGGTACCCTCAGACATCCATACTATTCTTCCATCTGGATAGAAGTGGGCAGTGGAGTAAAACTGCATGATCAGCTCATCATTCCATTTGGTGAGCTTCTGTACAACAAATTCATCTACTCTACATGCCTTGAAGCTATCATATACTCCTGGGAAGTGATCTTCATTCTCCTAGATGTATTCCCAATCCACCCATTTCATGTCATATACAATGGGCTTCTCGTCGAGCAGAATGGTTTCATAGAAATCTTGTCGTTCCTTTGTATGGAACCTGTAGTCAACTGCAGTCCTCCTCCTAACAGAATAGGGATCAGACTGTCTCCATAACCTCAGTCCTGCATCTTTCCAGATGTGCATGTCCTCAGCGACTGGATGAGCATCACCGTGGTCAGGAATTTGGGCTTCAACTTCCTCAAAACATGAGAATCATCTTCTTCTTCTTCTTCTTCAGCTTCAGGCACTGGGGCCTTGTTCTTCTCCTCAGCATGTATACTCCTGGTGTTCCTCTTGGGTTTTGGGGGTTTGTGAGCAGCAACCTTGGGAGCAGATTTGGGCTTAGATGGAGCAGCCCCTGACTTGTTTGCATCTCCCATAAGCTTCTGAGCCTTAGGAGCTGGAGCAACATCCTCTTCATCCTCCTCTTCTTCTGGATCTCTCATAATGGAGGATCTACCAAGTACTCTGGTAGTTGTCTTCTTGACCCTTTCCTTCCTCTTCTTTCCTTCTCCAGCAGCCTCTTCAGTTGGCTTGGAGGTTTCAGCAGTTGAGGCTCTGGCCTTAGACATGGGAATCCTTTTTGCTGGAGCCTTCTTGTGCATTCCTGGCTTTGTTGTAGCAGCCGAGCCATATTCTTTCTTCAGCACCTTCTTCTTGGAGCTGACTTCCTCCTCAACAGCCACATAATCCTCATCTTCAGAATCTGAGGTCTTCTTCTTCCTTGTTCTGGTGGCTGCCTTGGGCAAGTTGCTTGGTGTGCTCTTGCTACCATCATCAGAAGTGCTGGAGGTACTAGCGCCCCCACTCAACTGCACCTGTTCCTCTGACTTGTTCTGGCTATCGCTCTTGTTAGACATTTCTGCAAACTTACTGACAGCAGACCCTGTGAATAGATATAGATGAGGAAGAGTGGATGAGCATCACAAAGTGCAGAATTTTTACAAAAAGAATGACTTAAAAACTTAGTTTTAGTTCTTCACAGAAAGCATTTCGGAGCTACCAATTTGTAAACTCGGTGATACCGAAGCAGCTTTTGGAACCTAAACTAGTGAACTCGGTCAGACCGAGTCATAGTTCGGTGGCACCGAGACTGCTAGGGTTTCACAAAGAATCGAACTCGGTCACACCAATTTGCATTTTTCGGTCAGACCGAAAGTGCAACTGCAATGGCCTAAGCCAAATCGGTGAGACCGATTCTACAATTCGGTCGGCCCGAGATGAGTTCGGCAGAGACCTAACCCTAAATTTTCAAATCAAACCTAACCTAAGGGATGTTTTTAACTGGATAGATTGATTGCATATATAGTCATGATCATGGAAAAGTTAATGTGCTACGAATCGGAGTTAAAGGAATAGCACAAAAGATCGAACTCATACCCTAATTCGGCGGAGTTTGCTACGACGACAACGGAGGGGCAGAAATCCATTGACAGTGATGGAAACCAGCGACAGGAGGTCGCTGACGGCGAGAGGACGATCCGGAGACCCGAGGCGGTAGAGCAGGACACGCGGGGGCTGAGAGGTTTTGAAGGAATTTCCAAAATCTCACCCGTGGGTATATATATCCCGACCCTGTTGGTGTGACCGAGTGGAACAACTCGGTGGCACGGAGATGCAGAATCGTAAGCGGTTGCTGCAACTCGGTGTGACCGAAAAGTTCTAATCGGTGCATCGAGATTGAAAACCTAGATCAACTTAGTGATCTCGGTGTGACCGAAATGGATGACTCGGTCATACCGAAATGCACAAAGAGGTTTTGGAAGTTTAAGTCTATGATGAATCGGGGACTCCAAGTGCACCTCGCACAGAGTGTTTCGAATCTGACTTGATCAAACTTTGTGATGTAGCACGAATAGAGTTTGAGATGAGAAAAGCATAGGTAGCTAGAGGAAGTTCTTAGGCATTCTTGTCCATCCATTTGGCAAAAGGGAAAAAGCCAAACAATCAAATCAACAAATGATGTCCTCGAATGAATAAAATATGCAACCAACATGCTCACACAATAAGATGGCAAATGAAATATGTGAAAAAGCATGCACAATCACTCTAGCAACTATCAAGCAATTTGGCGATGACTAGGTCATCTATATATATGAGTATATTGACTTAGGAGTCAAATGAGAACATTTGATCGCAGGTCATACTCATCGTTTAAGCACAAGTGGGGTTGCCACTTTTACATAAAGCATTGTTGTGTTCACACCATTAGAGTTGCTTTAGCTCAATTGATTAGAGTAAAGCTCCCCCTAGATGTGATATCTCCCCTAAGAGGGATGAACTAACCTTGGGTTTTGTCGATGATGACTTCATGTAGGTGTTGAAGATGTAGATGCTCAATGTTGATGTAGATCCTTTGGAGTGAGTTGCACTTTCAATACCTACACGGGTTAGTCCCACAAGGAACAAACAAGGATATCCATAGACATAGAGTGATATTCACATGAGATGATGTCCATGAATGCATTAGGTTACCTTGTCCCTTGTCTTACCAACAAGAGGGTTTGTGACTCCTTGAACTAGTGCAAGATATGGAAGTTGTTTGCACTTGTCCTCACCAAAATGATATGAGTGAAGTATGTTGGCGGAGTCACCCTCAAGAACTCTCTAGTCCTTCTTCTTAGAGATCCACACCATCTTGATGGGAATCCTTGGAGTTGTAGTCGTACTTGATGAAGTAGAACTTGATGTAGTCTTAGGAACCCACTTGACCAAGGCTTTGGTAGCTTCCTCAAATGCATCAATCTCCTCTTGAAGCTTGTCCTTGCCTTTTTGCTTGTGGTCTTGTGGTGGAAGATCATCTTGAGCTTGTGTTCCTTAGAAATAAGTAGGATCATACTTCTCTTGTTGAGGAACAAATTTCGTATGGGGGTATTGATCTTCTTCCCACTCAACTCCATTGGCATTGAACTTTCGTTCAAAACCAACACCTCGATTCTTACGGTGTCTTCCTTGCTTGCGTATAATTTCCTCAAAGTGCTTACATCCGGCAATGCTCTTGTAAACACCTTTCTCTTAAATTCCCTTCAATAAGCTATTTTCTTGCTCAAGTGTAACTTGGCTAAGAGAATCATTAGTGGAATCAAGAGAAATACTAGAAGCAACATCATTGGGTTTAGCATGATTATTGTTACTACTAGAAGAAGAATCTTTCTTACTCTTGTTGCTAGATTTAACTTGTGGAATGTAAGTAGACAAGAGTACACGCTTGGCAATGTAAGAAGAACTTTTCTTGCGAAAATCATCATTGATCGCTTTTAAGAACCCATGCTCTTGCTCAAGGTTGAGCTTTTCGAAGCGTAACTTCTCATGAGTCTTTAAAAGCTTTTGATGATTTTCCAAGGTAGTTTCATGAGCTAACTTAAGAGTGTTTAGCTCTTTAGTTAGATGCTCAATCTCCTTCTTATCATCGTCATTCGTTTTGTCTTGATTAGCATGATTAATAGCAAGTTCATCATAGTTTTCATCACTAGAATTGTCAACAAGTAAATCATCATCACCTAGCAAGTCATCTTCATCACTATTGAAATCAACATACTCGGGGTGTGATACCTTTGGGCCTTTAGCCATGAAGCATCTTCCAATTCTTTCATTTGGTGACTCAAATAAGTCGTAGGAGTTGGTTGACACAAGTGCTAGACCAGCAGCACCTTCATCTTGAGTATATTCGGAGTCGGAGTGATTGTCAGAGTCGGAGCCGGATACCCATTCACCAACGTGAGATTGATGTCTTCGTTTTGTGTAGCTCCTTGATGATTTGTCCTTCCTTTTCAAATCCTTGCTTCTCCGTGTTCTTCGTTCATAAAGGTCATCTCTACTCCTCTCTCTTGGTGGTGATTCTTCTCTCCTATTCCTTCTTTTGGGTGAATCTTCTCTTCTTTTGTTGGGAGCCGTACACTCATTTGACTAGTGTCCGGGTCTTCCACAATTGTAGCTATTACGTTCATGACTTGAAGATCTTTTGACATTGTAGGACCTTGACTTGGAACTTCTTTCCTTGCTTCTACTCTTGTAGAACTTGTTGAAATTCTTCACCATTAGGCTCAATTCTTCATTGAAGGCTTGTTTCTCACTTGATGATGTGGGAGCGTCACATGAGGCTCTGTAAGCACCACTTGACTTGTTGTGAAGCTCTTCCTTATCCTTGAGTGACACCTCATGAGCAACAATCCTTCAAATGACTTCCGTTGGCTTGAGATCTTTGTAATTGGGCATCATTCGGATCAATGTGCACACGGTATCATATTTTCCATCCAAGGATCTTAGGATCTTCTTGATGATGAATCTATCGGTCATCTCTTCACTTCCTAAGCTGGCAATCTCATTTGTGATGAGAGCAAGCCTAGAGTACATTTCAGCGACACCTTCACCATCCTTCATTTTGAACTTGTCAAGTTGACTTTGAAGCACATCCAATTTGGATTCCTTGACGGAGTCGGTACCTTCATGCATATCAGTCAAAGTATCCCAAATTTCTTTTGCATTCTCAAGACGGCTGATTTTTTGAATTCTTCGGGACACAATCTGTTGAAGAGAATATCACAAGCTTGAGCATTGTATTGCAGCATCTTCAACTCTTCCGCGCTAGCCTCACAGTTCGGTTCTCTCCTATCAAAGAATTCACCTTGCAAGCCAATACACACAATAGCCCAAACGGCAGGGTTATGTCCAAGAATATGCATTTTCATCTTATGCTTCCAACTAGCAAAATTAGTACCATCAAAGTAAGGACCTCTACGGTGGTAATTTCCCTCACTAGACGCTATACTCTCCTAGGTTGTGAAACCAAGGCTATGATCACCAAAGCTATGGAAATCAAGGCAAACGGAGACCAAAGCTCTGATACCACTTGTAGGATCGTAAGTATGTCTAGAGGGGGGTGATTAGACTACTTGACCAAATAAAAATCTAGCCTTTTCCCAATTTTAAGTCTTGGCATATTTTAGCAACTTAGCACAAACAAGTAATCAACCTACACATGCAATTCTAAGAGTATAGCAGCGGAATGTAAACAATTGCATATGAAGGTAAGGGTTGGAGTTTGGAGGGAGCAAACGCAATGTAGACACTGAGATTTTTGGCGTGGTTCTGATAGGTGGTGCTATCGTACATCCACGTTGATGGAGACTTCAACCCACCAAGGGTAACGGTTGCGTGAGTCCGCGAAGGGCTCCACCCACTAAGGGTCCAAGAAGAAGCAACCTTGTCTATCCCACCATGGGCATCGCCCACGAAGGACTTGCCTCACTAGGGTAGATCTTCACAAAGTAGGCGATCTCCTTACCCGTACAAACTCCTTGGTTCAACTCCACAATCTTGACGGAGGCTCCCAAGTGACACCTAACTAATCTAGGAGACACCACTCTCCAAAAGGTAATAGATGGTGTGGTGATGATGAACTTCTTGCTCTTGTGCTTCAAGTGATAGTCTCCTCAACACTCAACTCTCTCTCATAGGATTTGATTTGGTAGAAAGATGATTTGAGTGGAAAGCAACTTGAGAAAGGCTAGAGATCAAGATTTATGTGGTTGGATTGGAATATCTTGACCTCAACACAAGTGTAGGTGGTTCTCTCTTAGAAAATGTATGTTGGAAGTGTAGGCATATTCTGATGGCTCTCTCCTCGAATGAACAATGGGTGGAGGGGTATATATAGCCTCCACACAAAATCTAACCGTTACAGACACTCGGTGGGACCGATATGTCAACTCGGTGGGACCGATTCCATTAGGGTTAGGGCATAACGTAATCTCGGTGAGACCGATTACACAAACTCGGTGGGATCGATTTTGGTAATAGGCAAACAGATAGTTGGTCAGGCAAACTCGGTGGGACTGATTCGCTCATCTCGGTTAGACCGAAACGTTATGAAGGGGAAACAGAGAGCTTGTATTGCAATCTCGGTGGGACCAATCGCTCATCTCGGTTGGACCGAAACATTACGAAGGGAAACAGAGTGTTTGCAATCCCATCTCGGTGAGATCGAGATCCCTATCGGTGTGACCAAAGTGACTAGGGTTTCTGGTAGTAGCTATGTCAAGTGAACTCGGTGGCGCCGGATAGAAGATTTCGGTGGGGCCGAGTTTGACTTTTGGTTTGGTACATATGTGGATATGGGAAAGTAGTTGAGGGTTTTTGGAGCATATCACTAAGCATTTTGAGCAAGCAACTCATTAAGCAACATCTCACCCCCTTTTAATAGTATTGGATTTTCCTATGGACTCAGTGTGATCTTGGATCCCTAAAAGGAAAATGTAGAATCTTGTGCTTTGAGCTTGAGCCAATCTTTTGTCCTTAGCATTTTTGAGGGGTCCACTTTCTAATCCATGCCATGCCAATCACTAAGCTTTTCCTGAAGTATTTATCTTCAAGTAGCATTAGCTCAATGAGCTATATGTTGTTAGGAATTACCAAAACCACCCAGGGATAGTTGCACTTTCAGCGGTGGACGACGGCGAGGCCTAGGAAGGGAAGACGCTGCAGTGGATGCCCACGCGGAGAGGAATTCGAGGGTTCACTGATTTGGCTGCGATGTGAGGCTGCAGTCGCCGCAGGGCCTCGCCAGTGGTGGGAGTAGTAGGGGGCAGTGATGCCTCCACGGCAGCACAGCCGGCCACGGGAGGCAGGAGCAGGCGGCACGACCGGCGCTGCTTTGGGCGGCTGGAGCAAGAAGACCAGAGGTTGAAAAAGCACTACAAACGTTGGATGGACATCGACGGTCACTGGAGCTAGAATCATTCATATTGACTAAGTTGACAAAGCCCTCTGTCCCCGTCAACTTAGTAGGCCCACATGTTAGCCTCCCACTATGCTGGGTCCCAGCTAGCAGGGGGAGTATTCATTTTTTGTGCATAATAAGGAGGCACTTCCTCGCGTGCGAAGATATAGCTGGTGAGTCCGACCTGTCAGCGGGGGGAACGTTCTTTTCGCGAAATACAGAGGCCCTTCTGGTGGGTCCCAAATGTTAGGTGGAGGAATCATTATTTTGCGCATAATAAGGATGCATTTCCTTGTGTGCGGCCATGGACCCAGTTGTCAGCCTCTCCACGTACAGTCCATGTCTAATGGATGTCGTTCGTTGACCACATTGACCACGACGCGCCGAGAGCACCAGTGCGGTGGACGATGGCGAGGCCTAGGAAGGGAATGACACGGAGCCAGGGAAGACTCGGCAGTGGTTTCCCACACGGTGGGGAGTACGAGGGTTTACTGGTCCGGTTGCCGTCACCGGAAAATGATAGGAGGTGTGGGTGAGTAGAGGAATGGCCTGGCCAGCAATGGAGTCGGGTGGGGCGGTGCGGCCTGTGCGGCAGCACAGCCGACCACGGGAGGCGGGAGCAGGCAGTCCCACTGGCGCTGGTTTGGGCGGTTGGAGCAAGAAGATCAGATATTGAAGAAGCAGCACAGCCGTTGGATTAACATCCAACGGTCACTGCTGCTAGAATCGTGTGTGGACTAAGTTGACAAAGCCTTTCGTACACGTAAACCTAGTAGACCCACAAGTCAGCCTCCAAATCTGTCCCAAACAGGATACAACCCGATATTTCTAGCCATATTCAAATTAATTTAAAAACCAAACATACCTTAATTTAAATCCAATGAAATTTTACCCGCACAAAAACAATGAAATTTAAAATACCAAAATCCGAAAGAAAAAAGTATTTTTGAACTAATTGCCTGTTTGCTGTATTTTTTAGTTTTATAGCCCATTTAATATTACTTATAGCCCATTTTCTGGGCAAAATGCATCCCTCCTCCTCTTGAAAGATTTCCGGCCCAGCAGGGCGTAGAAAAACAAGTAGGCCTATGTTGGTTATTCTGCAAAAAACAAAATAGCTGGGCTAGCCATTTTCAGAAAGGAAAAAACAAACTGGGCTGGTCATGTGCTAGACGGGCCAGAGCTCCTGAACAATCTAGTTGATACCCTTCTCCGTCCTGAAAAAACAAAATTACTGCACGCACTGCTGGGTCCCTACTGTCATCCTCACCATGTACAGTCATCTCCTTATTCCTCTCGGTTGTTGACCATGTTGACAACACAGGAGGGCGGCGCCGCGGCGAGCGAACCAAGGTGGAGGACGATGGTGAGGCCTCGGACGGGAACGAACAGGAGCCTGGGAAGATGTGTATAGTTTTAGGATGTGATGTGGCCATGATGCATGCGCGGCAGCACAGCCAGCCGTGGGAGGCGGGAGCAGGCGGTCCCACCGGCACTGGTTTGGCTTTGGCGGCTGGAGGAAGAAGAGACTGAAGAAACACGACAGACTTTGAATGTCAATCCAACGGTCAAGGTTGGCACAATCATTTGTTGACTAAGCTGACATGAAGTAGCATACCTTCTTATATATAGGAAGAAAATAAAGACTGGGCTCGTTCGCCTAATAACATTCCCGAAACTGCGACCGTTCGATCTTGCGTCGCAACTAAAACTGCGAGGAAAATGCGTTTGTCTGCCGTCCTCCTCCTAGGGAACATTCGCCACATAAGTGACTAGCACCCTTGGTTTTCAACCGAGAGGTTTGGGTTCGAGTCCTAGGAAATCTCAATTTTGTCCTCCTTCCTTCCTTGCAAAAAAAGAAAGAAAATCAAAGACTTGAGAAGGCATACAGAACAAGCTAGTGTACCAGTAAAGAGACGTTGCTGAGTTTTAGAAAAAAGAGAGACGTGCTCCTGTAGCTGGTTTGAATCCAAACCTAGACTGTGACTATATATGGTGCTATGCTACTCTGCAAGTAATGAAACTGGCATATCCAGGCTTCTCTTCTTCTCTACTTACTCTGCCTAGCATCAGAAGCTCTGGCCGCAGCAACCATGTCCGCTGGCTGCTTGTCCACCTGCTCTTCAGCAGGCAACAACCAGATATGTGCCAAGTCACCACGTGTACCATCACCTGTGGGTCTCATCACACCCCCGCCGGCACACGCACCGCAACCGTTTACTCATCGCAACCCGCCGCCGTTGGTGTGGTGCCACTGCTGCAAATCACGCAGAGCCATCCATCGCGTCTCAACCACAATCCTCAACCCTGATTGAGTCTTCTACAAATGCCCAAATCATGGGGTAATAATATGTTTAAGTGTTGTTCTGCTGCTTTCAGTTGCTGATATTTTTAATAGTCTGGTTGATGATCTTCCAGTTTGATTCATGCAGAAAAGGGAAGATTCGTGTGATTTGTATTTCTGGGAAGTTGCTGATGTGGGGGGACACAACTACGCTGATTATTTGGTTAGCCGAGGAATCCCAATACCAGCAGGTTGGGGTTTTGGACAAGTAACTGAAGGAACAACAGAAGAGGAAGATGCAGAGCAGAAGGTTAAAGATGCAGTTCCTCTGATCATGGCCAAGCAGCAGCTGCTGAACGGCCTTGACAACAATGAGGAGATGAAAGAGCTTGTGAAGATAATGGGGAAAATCGATGTGTTCTGTAGGATGATTGTCTCTTTATTTGTAGTGTATGTAGCACTCGTGATGTATTCAGTGGCTATGACATGAGCACTTTGCTGAAACTAGTAATGAATGAAACCTGTGTAGCAGGCTGGGCATAGTGTTGTGAACATCTAATGATTTCTATTAACAGAAATCGAGGGGTATCCCCTTTTGCTCGTAAATAAATAAATAGCATAGGCCCTTTTGGTAATAAATAAATAAATTAGCAGAGGCCCTGTCGGGTCAGCTTTGTTCCCATTCGAAGATGTCGAGCAAATTGCAGTCGAACACCAAACTATGTCATCAAATTCAAGTTTCACAGCCAAATATGAGTACAACTAAACAACAATGTCATCATGTTTTAGTCATCATACAATCACCAATCACAAATGAACATACATAACAAGTGATGTTCTCACAACAAAATACTAAACAACACCTTCATCAGGTTTCAGTTGTCATAGCAAACACAATTTCACATAGTAGATAAAAAATTTCTTCTGACAGGCAAATACGACAAAAGCAATCTAATCATCATCCGCGGCAGCAGCGTCAACATCTTCGCCATGTGTATTAGTCTGAATCATAATTCCCCAGAGTGTCATCTTCTTCATCCTCAATGTCCTCGAACGTTGGCTTCTTCTTGATCAACTCTTGTATGTCCACAACACGACAGACAACCTTTTCGCCAGCGTCATTGACGCGATGGTTCTCAAAGATATTAGGAACATCTGTGGAATCTTGTACATCAGGAGCAGTGTAAGCATCATCTTGTTGTGCAACTTCATTAAACGAATTCCTCTGCTCAAACCTTTGCAATACTCTCCAGTCATCGCTACGTGCAAATGTGTCTTCCAAGACAAATATCTGTGTTTCTTGATTTGCCAAAATAAAAGGCTTGTTGGTCTGGTACGCCGCCTTGACATTGATGTATTTGAAATAATCATCAGCTCTGGGTTTTGCTTTCTTGGAAAATAGGTTATACCAATGACAACACAACAAAACCACACACCGATGATCCTCGAAACTGGAGATATATTGCAACTGAACAATGTCTATTATGTTAGCATACATTTCAGTTATCTCTATGCCGTACTTATCCATGCTCATGATGGCACTGTTTTGTGTGTTCCTGCCTTCGTCGCGTGCAAGGGTGTTGTAGCGCACATCTCCAACAATGCAAGATTCATAATGTCTTACCCGAGTATCAGGACCCATTGCTAGTGCGTAAAGGGCATCATCAACTGCCTACCCATCCTCCCGCATCTTCTTAACCTATGATTAGAAAATAGACAAGCTGATCATCTTATGTACTCAATATATTAAAAAAAACTGGCATTGCAATTCAGAAGCTTACATGGCTCTTGAACCATTTTGCAAATCCTGCCATAACCAGTTTGTCAATGTTTCTTGGATTTTGCGACAATAACTCCTTTTTGTAGATGCTGCACAACATAGTGATCGCGTCAAACAGCTAAATATTATGATGTATAAGCTGCAGTACTTAGCACTTACTTGATATAAGGTAGTATCTCAGGACAGTTATTCAACACATGCCAAACCATTTTGTCCAAATCTTTAGGTTTGTCCTCTTGCCGACTCTTCCCTGTAACTCGAACAGAATAATCAAAAACATTGAGCCCGGGATTGTCTTCACCCACATTTTAGCTAAGCTGATTAGCTGTTTCAATGTATTTTGAGCAGAATGTCAACGCTTCTGTAGCAATGTAGGCCTCTGCAATGGAACCCTCGGGTCTAGCTCTGTTCCTAACATAGCCCTTGAAAGTGCCGAGCTTCCTTTCAATAGGGTACATCCAGCCATACTGTACTGGACCTCTAAGTAGTGACTCATCAGGTACATGAACAGCCAAATGCACCATCACATCAAAGAAGGCTGGAGGATATATCTTCTCAAGGTCGCATAGGATAGTTGGTATCTTTTCTCTAAGACGCTCCAAAGCATCTACCCTAATATTTCTACTACAGAGTTCCTTGAAGAATTGTCCCAACTCTACAACTGCTCTGTATAAGTCAAGGCGGCCCAATCCTCTAAGGATAATAGGTAAAACCCTTTGAAGTAGGACGTGGCAGTCATAAGTTTTCAACCCTTGTACCTTGTTTCCATCTGCACTAACTCTCCTTTCAGGGTTGGAAGCAAATCCATGTGGGAATCTCACGCGTGACAGGACCTCGCATAATTCTTTTTTTTTTGCCTTGTCCAAGACGTACACAGCTAGTGCCATATCCCATGGTTTACCTTCATCTTGCACCTGCAAATCCTTTCTGATACCCAGGTGTGTCAAATCAATCCTAGATTTTAAGGTATCTTTTGTCTTGCCTTCAATATTAAGAAGTGTGTCGATAATGCCTCGATTAGTGTTAGTGGCCTTTTGCAAATTGTAATTTTGATATACTGGCCTGGTGTACAAAAAATGGAGCTAGTAACTATTTGACTTCCTTCCCCATTGCGGTGACGTCGATGATATCTCGAACGTTGTGGTTTGGCGAAGTGCGTTCGACGGAGAACACCATTGAGGAAGACCACGGTAAGTCATTCGCAAGTGCCGCCTGCAAGCCGAGACAACCGCCTTATTTCCATCCAGGAAGTCTGTTGAACCAAAGGATGCGTAAATGTACTAGTACTACTAGTACACAATAGCGTCGTCCATTCAGCTTAGTGCGGTGAGGTGGTTTCTCGAAGAAGACTATGGAGAAGCGGAGTCAGCAAAGAGTGAAATGATGGTTACTTCGTCCGTGCTTTGTGATTTGATGCCTCACTGCTTTGTGATTTGTGATAGAAGGGACAGGGGAGTAGACGTTGTGCTCTATACTGTACATGCGTCCAAGCACGGGAGAAAGACGAGAGATGTTGCATTTTTCTATTCCTTCAATCAATCAATCAAGGAGCTTCGGTTCCATCTTTTTGGCTTTGGCAGCACCGTCCACAAATGGTTCCCATCGATGACAAAAGCTATTTTCACATTTGGCTACACATTGTGGATGCCCTTAACTATACCACTTGGTTTTGCTCCTGTGTGCTATCTATACAAATCTCAATTATATTGATCTAAAAAATTATAGAATCAAGATTAGTAAAAAGGAGGTGATTTTGCCACGCGGATGGCGGGGGAGGTTTCCTATTTTTAGAGGACGTTGGCCTGGCGGTTTGCTAACATGCGGTCCCACGTGTCAGTGCTTTACCAAGCCGATGCACGTCCCACATGAGGCAGAACAATGACAGAAGCAACACGTGGTTAACTTGAAGAAGATGAGGGAGAAGTGGATTCAGCAACGAGTGAAATGATGGTTGCTTCGTCCCTCCAACTTCTTTTTTTACTAGCATTATTATTACTTCGTCCCTCCAACTTAACTGCGGGAAAGGTGCAACTTTCTGATTTGACGCCCTATTGCTCATTACTACGCCGGTGCCATGACTGGGGTGCTTCACCCCTGCTGCTCTGCACTGTATTTCGGTATGGCACGTGGACCCGGTAGCTTGATGTCCCACATGTCGGAGAAAGGGACTAGAACATTTATGAAAGCAAGTTCTCCACTCTTACGACGGAGGAGTACATGACACGGCGGCCCAGTGAATTGTCACTTGTATTGTATACTGGTACTATAGTTTTGCTGTTTCGCACAATCCATCGATACAAACCCAATTAAACAAGAAAGGGCGGGATTTTTCCCGTGCGGTAGATGATACTGGCCATACATTTCAAAGGCAATTTTAATGTATGCAAACTGAATAATTAAGTAACAATATGATATCTGGTAAAACTAAAAACACATATGATTTATTGTGTTAGAGTGTAGTAGTAGTGTTGTATTGCATAGTTGTTAGATGTAACATGCGAGAACGTGTAGAGATGTAGTTTTGTAGGGCCTACAGAGAGAAAGCATAATACGGTCACCGAACTTCAGAATACGCTCATTATGGTTACTATATATGTTTTGCGGTGATTATACGGTCACTTGCTCACCGTTCAACATCGGATTACACTCTGTTGACCGGCCAAATAGTCTGCGTGGCACCATGTTGACTAGTTAAATTGACCATGTTCCTTGTGGGTCCCACCTGTCAGTTCGCATAGGAAAAAGGTCAGATAAACACAAATTTATGCAGGCACGACAATACTCCAACCCGTGCGCAGGAATTACCTGGTTGTGTATGTGTCTGTCAGGGCCTGATGTGTGCGCATGCACATGTAGGTTGAGCACTTGAGCGTGAGAGTGTGTGTTGGTCATGTGGTGCATGCATGCATGCATGCGTGTGTGCGTGTGAGTGTTGCGTGCGTGCGTGGCTGCGTGTGTACGTGTGAGTGTTGCGTGCGTGCGTGGCTACATGTGTTCGTGTGAGTGTTGTGTGCATGCAGTTCGTGTGCATGCGTGCGTGTGTGTATAATCACCACACTAGCTCCTGTGTGTTAAAACAGACGGCTCAACATACCAATACAAGGCCACCTTGTCCGTTGTGCCCGCGGTCATGACTTCGAACCACCGTCCAATATTTTTTTGTCGTTTGTTTTCATTCTTACTAGCAAGATGCCCGTGCATTACACGTAACATCAAGATGCATTTGTATGACTAGTTTATCTTGTGAGAGAAAAGGATGGACGAGGGAAGGCCTTATTTGCAAATGTGGAGAGGTGTGTGGGTACCTTTTTGCAAAATTGCCATAGTTTCCTTCCTATCCATCAGATATAAATCGGATAGCCTATATTGCAGGATGGCAGGCACACCATCATCACCAACTCTGTTTTTAATAAGAGTGTAGAAGAGTAGATACAAGCCGACAGGTGGCCCAATGGTAGTGAGATAATGTGATGCAACACTAGAGGTGCCACGTGGAGCGTTTAACTGGTTAACTAGTTGTGTCTTGAGCAAATACAGAGTTGTACGGTGAGCCTGTGACTGTATAATAACCACAAAATGTAAATGGTGACCGTAATGAGTGAATTCTGAAGTCCAATGTATGTATCATGCTTTCGTTGCAAATACAATGATCATCACTGTCTATATCGCGAGAGAAAGATGAAACATGCGTGAATGTGCTGGGGGCTTAATTTTAGAGGACCTGGAGATAGTTTGTGTGCGTACGTGAAAGGGGCGTAGAGGGGGTGTATGCGATGGGGAGAGAGATGCTCTTCGTTTCTCTTTATTATGACTAACTTTATATATAGTACAAAAATATAAGAATTCACAGTGCGGAATAAATATCATTGTAGGCACCATGCAACAAATTAATGTTCATACTCCTCCATATAACTTTGTAATATTGTATATATGTAGAAATTCTAAAATAATTTTTTGGCCACTCTTTATTCAAAAGGAATGTTGTATGCGAAATAAACATGAAGAGAGGGCTTTTTAGATCAATGGGGTACGTGATGTAACATGTGTGAATGTGTAGTTGATGTATTTGGCAGGGCCTAGAGAGGTATGTGTGTGTGTGTATTACGTATTCGAGAGAGGCATGGATAGAGGGGCCGGCGGGGGGAGGGGCGTGGGAGAGATAGCACGAGAAATGAGAGAGGTCTAGAGAGAGACTAATATGATGTCATGGTGAGAGATTCGCTTGAGTGTGTATATGCAAGGGGGGCGGGGATAGAGGCACGAGGAGATTTTTGTGTGTGTGTGTGGTGTCTGTGTTGGTTTGTGTGGGTGTGAGAAGATAACGAGACCTGGGGGCAGAGGGTGTGTCACCGCGTGAGGTCCGGTGGGTTGAGGTGAGGCCCTTGGTTCGGTTCCTGCGCCACATTGGTCGGCCCGTGACGCATTTAGGGAGACCCATGGATGACTTGTCGTACAAGACAACGATAGTAGAATTGTGAAGGACTCTGTGTCCACTGACAAAGCCGGCTAGGATTTGTAACCCTGGGTTCTCGGACTAAGGTAACCCCTTATCTCTGATATTACTATTCATCCAACCTAACTTTAAGGGGCATCCTACAGAATGCTCTTCTAGAATCATACTCGTCGATTAGGAAGAGAGGTGCGAGACAATGCATGAGAGACAGACCTAAAGATAATATGCCTATAGGAGACACGTAGGCAGGTCTATTTATATAGAAAGGGTCAATGGGGATTGTGCATGTGTATGCTTGTGAGAGGAAGAGTGCTTGTGATAAAGGTTAGTGAAAACAATGGTAAATGGTTACGAGAGGGAGGGAGGGTTATATCGAGAGCATGCATGCGAGAAAGACACCTTGGGAGAGAGTGTGTGAGCATGTGTGAGAGACCACCGATGGAGAGTGAAACTACACGTAAAAGACTGATGTCCACATTGATTAAAGATATAAATTTTATCCAAATATTAGGATGGGATCATGATATTTGCAATTCGCGTAAGGAACGGTCATTGATTCATCAGACATCTAGATTCTATTGAATTTGAGCATGTCTATGTTATTGTTCGACATAATTGATCCACATAGTTAGTATTTTGAACTCTAGACAATGCATCCTTTAGCAATCAAATATAAACGTGAGTACAGTTCATGTTGTGTGTGTAAAGCACATTATACATACGAAAGTTACACAATGACCATTATAAATAGCTAGCTATGAACTAGTATACATTTGAATTCAACTTAAGGTGGTTTAAAAAATTGAATTCAACATGAAGTCCATTCAATTATTTGAATTTGATATCATGGCATTTGTAAATCATACCTAAATTATGGGGGCACGAATCTTTGCTCTGATTTTGTACATAATAGCATATATAGTCGTGTACAAAATAGATTCAAATTTAGCTCCTCCATTCCAAAATAATCGTAGTTATAGGATTTTCAAGTGTCAAAATTTCAAAAAGAAGCGGATAATTTAATGAGGTTTTCAAACATAGAAGGTCAAATTTAACGTTGTCTATTTAGGTCAATCCTCAAAGTCAAGAGTACTCTAAATGTGAATGCTTCTGTTTCAAAATTTCGAACGAAGCGCCAAAAGAGCCTCATCTCGCCCGAAACCACGTGAGACCAATGTTTGGCAATAGAAGGAAATTACTTTTCTAACTCCAACCCGTGAAACCTACCGGCCCAACGTCCAAAGGTATAAACCGGGGTAGGTTTGTAGCTTCATCTAGACGCCACACAACCGCCTCCGAAAAACGTTCATACACAGTGGCCGCCTAAGCACACATGCGTGCGGCCGAAATCTCTCCTGCCCACTATTTGGGACACCTGGGATTACCATCCTACCCCTGACCCGTAGTAGGTCTGAAATTTAAGAGGAGGGGCAAAGTTTGTACTTTCCCCAAATTTCAAACAAGCGCGTCCCATCTGTTCAAAAAAGCCAAAAATAAGCGCGTCCCAGACCGAAACATGGTTCTCCCTTAGCTCCCCCACCCCCCCTCCGATTCCCCATTCGTACTTCGTGGGCGCCAAAACTACCTCTCCACCAGCCGCGAAACCCCGGCGTCCTCCGTACGCCGCCCCATCCCACCCATCAACCGCCGCCCTCCTCCATCACGCCGGAGCCGATACCCCGACATCGTTGTCCACCGCAACCCCAACCCCAACGCTCTCCAAGGCTAGTAGTTGAAGCCGAGGCCGAGCCATCCGTACCCGAGCCAGTTCAACCACACCGTCCTACGCCTCACCGCTGCCGCTCCTACTTCTCCACCGTCCACTGCACCGGAGTTGTTCCTGCTACGCCGTCCTTCGCCGCCTCGGATCTGCTTCCCCTCCACCAACATACGGCCATGGCAACACAGTCAAAAATTTCGCCATGGGTTCGTCCAAGCCTACACCCTCCTCCAAAACATCGGGTTCCCCGGCAAAAAGAAGAAGATCGACGCGACATGTGGAGGCAACCACACTAGCAACCGGAAATGGCACTCCTCTTCCCTTATTCATGCAAATCTTACGTGTCTGCTTGCACGGTATTCATCCCACAGAAGACACTAGTTGACCGCTTCTTCTTGATACTAGATGTTCCTAGTTACTCATGATGCACAAGGTTTCTCCTCATATACTATTTCACCTTAGCTAGAGGTCCGTCGCCCCCTGGATTTCAATTCCTGGTTAGTTGATTCCCAATTAACGGAAGCATTCCCCGGTGTAACAGGCGCTAGTCTGCCTATTACACCGGGGAAGCAGCGCCTCGGTGTTTATCTTAGGGGAGTGTGGGGCCTAGAGCTGCTGGCGCCCGATATGGAGGTCGGTCGGGATTAAAGGGATGGCCTGGGGGCGCTGCCAAGCACGGCGGTGGTGTGAGGTCGAGGGGAGGGCGGGGCGACAGAGGCAGGGGTCTGGGCCGGTGGTTGTTGGTGGTTCGAGAAAGATCGTCAACAGTGACTAGCAGGAGGTAGACGAAGGCCATCTGCCCGTTCCTTATAGATCGGACGGTTCATAAAAAAATCAACTGACCTATTTATTTTCAGTTGACTGTTATCTTGATAGGACCACATGTGGTGGTGTGCTGGAGGAGTACCTGCATTTCCTGTGCTCATATATTACAAAATCATACCGAGTAGAATCTAATTTTGTTTGCCATGTAATGATGTAGAGCTATCATATCTCTCATGTCATTTATTTTTCAGCCACCTGCTATCTGCTACTTTTACAGTGCACTAGCTCTGCACACACTTCACCCATACTCTCACTATTGTGTTTTTATGCAAGGTATTTCAGACTCCGCTGCTACGAGAGAAGCAAAAAAGAAAAGAGAGAAGTCGCTCCAGCGCCGTACACGGATAGGCCAGACATATTTCAACCTTATAATAGGTGCAGTGTGAGGAGATGGAGACGGTAAACATAGCTCTGGAGTTGATGACCTCGCTCCCAATGAACCACCATCCCAGGTGCCTGCTTTAATTTCGCGGTGTCATATGTGGTTGCATGTTGCATATGGTGTCTAGCTTGTATTCGAAAGGCCGAAGTCGGTCTTTAGTAAGGTAATGACAGATATTTTTTTACATGAACCACCATCCCGGGAGCACCAGAAGTCAAATGGCTAGTCAGGGCACTGGCCGAGCCAGTGACAAGCCCAACACATACAGGCATCACCTGGAAGCCAACTAAAAAGCCACGATGGTGGCGAAGTAGCCCGGCTCCCACCAGGCTCTCAGGTCCTAGATGATCATGCTCACCACTCCAGCCGGATGTCTAGCTTGTATTGCTTCCAATTTGGTTAAATTGCATCTGCTTAGCTTACACACTATACCTTTGAATATTACATGCCTTCCTGTTTTTGGTACATACTAGTACATCTGTCTATTAACCATGTTCTTACATCAAACTAATGTTCTTATGTATCCCTCATCAATCACTTATGATGAGGCAGTCAGGCAAGTGGACTACTGTGAGAAAATATCCTCATTTAAAGATTGCAGCGTCAGCCTCCCCACATGATTCTCAAGAAATAGCAAGGCTAGATGAAGATAGTGAATGTAGCTCTATAGTTGATTACCGCATTTCCCCTACACTAGCATCGCATGTGCTTGCTCTAACTTGGCAGCATGATATGTGGTTGCATGTTGCATATGGTGTCAAGATTGTAATTCTTCCAATCTGGTTAAATTGTATGTGCTATTCTGCTCAGTTTATACATTATACCTGTTAATGTGACATGCCTTCCTGTTTTTAGTACATAGTACATCTGTCTATTAAGCATGTCCTTACATAAAACTATTGTTTTTTTGTATCCCGCATAAATCAATATGACGAGACACCTTTAGTATATGTAGTGTGATATTAGTTGCATCTTTCATATGATTTATAGCATGCACTGATTCTAATTTGTTGAAATGCCATTTATGATGGGACACTTTTAACTTGGCAGAGTCATATTGGTTGCATCTTTCATGTGGTGTCTAGCTTGCATTGCTTCTTATTTGTTGAAATGGTTTCTGCTTAGTTTACACAAACAATTGTGAATATGCCATGCCGTCCTATTTTTCGTATTATTCCATCCTGGAATCATGTGTTTTCCATACATCAAAGTAGTGATTGTCAGTATCATGCATGAATGAGTTTTGAAGAGTGAACTTTATTTCTTTTTCTTGTCGGATTTACTTGACAATTCAAAATCAATAAAGCAGAAGGAAGTTAGCAAGGCAGCAAAAGATGGTGCTCCTTCCAAACGGAGGGCCTCTATAGATTCTACTCCTCCATCCCCCCCAAGACGATTTCCAAGACAACACATGCATAGACACTCAACCTAGCTGTGTTGATGATGAGCACGTCTCCCCTTGTGCACCATCCCAGGTGCTCCCTCTAACTTGGCACTTTTATATGTGGTTGCATGTTATGTATGATGTCTAGCTTGTATTGCTTCTAATTTTTTTGAATTTCATCTGCTTACTTTACACATTATACTTGTGAATAAGACACGTGTTCCTGTTTCTAGAACATGCAATATCTGTCTATCACACCATGTTCTTACATGAAAGTACTACTGTTGTGTAACCTGCAACAATCACTTATCATAAGACACATTTGACTTGGGAGTGTGATATAGGTTACATCTCGCATTCTTTTCTAGCTTGTACTACTTCTAATTTGTTGAAATGGCACTTATGACGAGACAGTTTTAACTTGGTAGAGTGATATTCGTTGCATCTTTCATATGGTGTCTAGCTTTCATTGCTTCTAATTTGTTGAACTGCCTTCTCCTTAGTTTACACATCATAAGCTGTGAATATGCAATGCTGTGAATATGTAATGCTGTGAATATGCAATGGCACTAATGACGAGATACCTTTAACTTGGTAGTGTGATGTTGTTTGCATCTTGCTTATGATTTATTTCTTGTACTGCTTCACATTTGTTTAAACGGCATTTATGATGAGACACTGTTAACTTGGCAGAGCGATATTTATAGCATATTTCATATGGTGTCTACCTTCCATTGCATTGCTTCTAATTTAGTGAAATGTCTTCTTCTTAGTTTACACATCATAGTTCTGGTTATCTCGTGCCGTCCTATTTTTCGTACATATTACATCCTCCTATCATGTGGTTGTCTGACATTAAAGTTCAGTTCATCTGTAGCATGCATCAATTTGTTCTGAAGAACTAAATTGTTTTTCGTTTTTCTTGTCGGCTTGACTTAACATGGCACAGAGAAGGCGGAAGCAAGACAAAACGACAGGGAAAGGGAAGCGAAAGAATCCTACACATTCTGCTGGTACTGATGGTGCAATAGAAGGTCAAAGTCCAGCGGAAAATTGTACCGGCAGGGTATCCCGTGCTACATGAGCTGCAGTACAAGCCAAACAGAAGCAAATACCTGCCACCAAACAAGCAGAGACAGCCCTAATTTTTGCAACACCTTCCACAATACCACCAGCTGCATGATCTACCCGTGGTCAACTCAACTAGTAGCACGTTCCCAAGCTCCCTTGCCACCTGACACTACTTCTGAAGCACTCTTGACACAAGATGAGTTGGCAAGATCAGATGAACTTTGTGAGCTTCAACAGCAAGAAGGTAGTTGCTAGAGCCAAGTTACAGTTGCATGCTTCTTTATATGTAGTCTCACAGTTTGATGTACACTAACACTTCCTATGTTTATTGTTGGACTAGCACCTAGGCACAAGAGGAAACAAACATCAGGGATAATGCTCGATAGGTTAACTAAATCTAGAGGAGGAAGAATGGAGAGCCGTTTTGAGGCAGGTTTAAAAAGGCCATGTTATGCTATAGAGTCAGCCAAGTTAGTATCAGAGGCAGCGGTTGCTGTTAGGTGTCATGTACGTATCCTCCCAACATGGATTCAGTACAGGAATGACAAAGACGAAACCCAGTTCAACACCTTCCTAGACCATTTTATCTGTAAGTATGGTTATGTATGGAAACTAGTAATACCGTCCTGCTCTGTCCAATACTTTCTAGGTTGCTGATAATGAGACTCCCATAATTTTCAATAGATGAGGTTCAAGTTGGATAGCCAAGATGATGAAACCAGACAAGCTTGCACCCATGTTTTCAAGTATGCTCTTCGACAATATCGGTATAACTTGAGGAAAATTCACTTTGAAGGCAAGGCTAATAGTGAACTTGCCCAAACATCTCTAATGGAAAATATATCGGATGAAGACTAGAGAGGCCTCGTTAAACACTAGTCCGATCCGAAGTATCAGGTACATTATATATATGTGATCAGATCACATGTTGAAGTCCTATTTACGCATGTGCTACACAAATATATCTTCTTGTAGGTGAATTGTTCAAAGAACAAGGCCAACTGTACGAAAGTGAAATTCCAACAGACGACAGGATCTCGTGGCTATATTGCACACTGCAAGGCTCTTGTAATTAGCTGTTGTTTCACTCTTTTCGTTGTACCATATTATCACATCTATATTGACTTGTTCCAAATGCATAGGAAAGCCCACAAGGACCAAAAAGTACCTGAACCATATGCTATGGAAATCTCCAAGGACTGTCACACCAGCAAGACGAAGGGCATGACTACACCAGTCAAAGCCGATGTTGTTAGTCCTTAATCCTCATGCCTTTTAACTACTACTTACTCTGACTCGTGCCTTGAACTGCATGGTTTGCAGCCAATGTCTATTACTCTTTTCAATTTTATACACAATTGTCTTAGTGTATCATTGCACCTTACAAGGTTTAAAAGAAAGGAGTGATGTTCCTTTGATCTTGACCTGTAATCTAGTTCCGTGCTGGACTTGCCCACACAACGTTACAATTGCCTGTTTGTCTGTTCTCAGTTGTTTTGTGATATGAATGATGTCATATTATGCTTACTGTATTATAAACTTTGTCTCTTTATCCTTAGCTGTCAATACAATGTGAAGAAATAGGAAATACATTAGCCATGGTACATGGTCATATGTTTGGAACCTGGTTTTATTATGTACTTTGTAGTAAAATACAACTAATACTTCACATGGGTTCACCAGAATAAGTTCTGTATATAGACCAAAGCTATTTTGTTTGGTTTTGCTGCCTCCTTAATATCTTCTGTTCTGGTACTAATGTAAAAACTCAAGTTTTCAGCAAGCTATGGAAAAAATGGTGGAACCGCCACCTTCTGAAGGTGGCGAGGCAACTATAACCGCAATGTCAGCTCTTGCTGCAGTGGGTAAGTACCTGTCCACTAACAGTGCTAAAAGCATGTTCCTATGTAATATTGGGTTGGTTGTTAAGGCAATCTCATCCAAACTGCCTCATGATCAAGATATGCAAGCTCAAAACAATGTTATATCTGCACTCCAGACACAAGTTCGTTCCCTAACAGAGACCCTTTGTGAAATAAGGACAGACATTGTTCGATGTCGTCAAGATATGCATGGTTTTGAAACCAGACTATCAGACATTTGCTATGTTGTTCAGGAGCCTAGGAGAAATGATGGCGAAGGTTATGGTGCTCCATCGGACAATACATCATGAAAACATAACAGTCAGGTCAAATGAACTGAGCTTCTGAATTTCTGGTGGTGCATTTATCTGCCAGATTGTTAACTTTTATGCCAACCTTCCTTTTGTTTTATAATTGTAATTTGTTTTGTTGCGATACAAAATTTGTTCTTAACGTGCAGCCACCGGTTGAAGAAAACAGCAAGCCATTTTTGTATAGTGTAGGGTGTTCCCTATATTTGCACTGGTGGCGATCTTTGATGCCGAGTGGATGTAATTTGTGCAATCGCCTTAATAGCCTAGTGATAGTTTCGGGATTATTTATTTCCTGGTCTTCGTCTTCCCTGGTTTGTTAGTGGCTGCAACAACCATGGGCCATATACAGACTGTGGTAACCATGACCCTACTACGGGCCATAGGATCCATGGGCCTCCTACGGGCCGTCTTTAAATGGGCCTCCAACACGGCCGTAGAATCGGTGGGCCTCGGGCCATTGGATAAATGGGTCTACATGGGCCGTAAACGGGCGTAATTGGTATCAGCCCAACACGGTAATGGGTCGTTAACAGGCCGGAGGATAGTAAAGGCTTAATTCTATCGCAGGCATAACGGGTCATTAATGGGCCAGAATATAGGATGGGCTGGAAACAGCGCAACGGGTTAGCAAGCCAGGAACGGGCTGACTCTTGCTACGGGCCGAATTTGGCCCATTACGGGAACATGCCAGTAACGGTCCAGAAGTAATCGAGGGACGGAAAGGAGCCCAGAACGTATGGGCCGTCAATAGGCTGAAAGCTAACACGGGCTGGAAACGGCCCATGTGAATCATGGGTCGTTAACGGGTACAAAGAAATTTAATGTTCATTCTGGGCTAGGGTCACCGTGGGCCTTTAAAGGGCCTAAAGATATGAAGGCCTCATATGGGCCGAAATACGTCGTGGGCCATACATGGGCCAAAAGTGAAACAGGCCGGTGTTTATTTGACGGCCCACATGACGTTGTTGGGCCGATTTCGTGTAGGCCCTAACGGGCCATGAGTTACCGGGCCGTAAAATGGGCTATTTGCGAAGAGACCGTTAACATGCTTTTCATGGGTGATCCCGCTAAATTTTGACCAAGTCAAACAGGTCGGCCTTTGTAAGCTAAATGGGCCGGTGGTGGGCCATCGCACGTGTCGACATATCATAGGCGCTTATCTGACCCACTAACGAGCTGACACGTGTTTCCTCCGGCCAATCAGAATTTTACACGTGGAAATTTCCCATTGGTCCGGGCTGTTAACGGGTTATCGGATCCAAAACCGGACCCGATAGCTTAACGGGACCTGTTACGGTGGATGCCACGTGTCGGTCACCCTTGACAAAAGCACTTCTGTGATGCGCGATTTATCGTCATGGAAGTGGACACTTCCGTGATGATAATTTTGTGTCGGTGTGGAACGACACCTATGGGATCACAAGAATCCTTACTACGGTTGCCCGGGCGCAGGGTTGCGAGGAGAGCAGGGCTAGTAGACAACACAAGGATCGTTTACCCAGGTTCGGGCCGCGAGGATGCGTAAAACCCTAGTCCTGCTTTGGTGGATGTATTTCTGAGAGTTCTTGAGCTCTCGAACTAGCTGTGGTCAGCGTGTGGTTCAAAAGAGCCGAATCCCTCTCCTTCTCGCCTCGGGCCTCCTTTTATAGGAAAAAGGGGTTGCCACAGTGGCACACAGGAGGTGGAAAGGTCTACAGTGGCACGAGGTTATCCCTCGTATTACAGGACAAGGTGCATTTAATGCACCGCTTAGGTGTCCTCTTGCTTTATCGAGGACGGGGGTGAGGCCCGTCCTGTCCATCGCCGCTCCTCCTTGCTTCGACATGCGCCTCGGCCAGGGATGCGTGCGGTGCCATGTAGGCAGGCAGGAAGCTGAGTTGGCGCGGTGGTGGAGCCTTCACGAAGATCTGCATGCCGCCACGCAGGCGCTTGATGAGTTGGTCTGGGAGCTGCATGTTGCCACACAGGTGCCCGCCTAGCTGGTTGGGCTGGCAGCTGCATGTGAACGGCGGTGGGAGCCTGGTTGACATGGGCTTGGCGGTGGCCTTGTCGGCGTCTTTGGCGAGGGCCTTGCCGGGTGGCCCGGCAAGGGTCTCGCCGTGGCGTGTTGTCGTCCCCGGCAAGGATCTTGCCGGGGGTCTGGTGGCCTTCCTTGGCAAGGATCTTGCCGAGGATCATCGTCTTCTAATCTAATCTTGAATATGTCTTCACAAAGACCCGCATGCCACCACAGGGGTGCCTTCCCGAGCCCTGGCCCCACGCTGATGATGGTACTGGGGGCCGTGGGCTCAAGGGTGGCTCGCTCTGTTGGTGTGGGGCGAGCTGTCCTGACAAGAGTCTTGTCGGGGCCGCTGAGGCCACCCGGCAAGGGTCTTGCCGGGGGAACTTGCTTCGTCCCTCTGCTCTTTGTGGTCTTGGCCTTGGTGTTGCTTTGATTGTCTTTGGGCTTCGATCTTACCTTGGCTCACCTCCCTCGTTCTGCTTGGTGTGGCTCTGGCTGCTCGTGCACCGAAAAAGGGGTACAAAGATGCGCCCCTATTTTTGTACATCGACATTTTGGTAACGTCATGCAACACTTCTACGACAGCACAGGTATGACTATCTTGATTCTATCATAAAATCGTCATGGGTGTACATGCATGACAGAAAACGTGACCTACTGTGACAAACACGTATCATCACGGAAAGTGTCTTTTTTTAGTGCAAGCACCGTAAGATCGAACCCATCACGAAGCACCTCTTCCCATGGCAAGAAAAATTGATGTAGTGGGCCTAACTAAACCAAAGATTAGAAGAAGAAATACGAGGCAATAATTAGTCATGCATATAAGAGATCAAAAGACTCAAATAACTTTCATGGATAAAAACATAGATCTGATCATAAACTCAAAGTTCATCGGATCCCAACAAACACACCGCAAAAAGAGTTACGTCAAATAGATCTCCAAGATACCATTGTATTGAGAATCAAAAGAGAGAGAAGAAGCCATCTAACTACTAACTATAGACCCGTAGGTCTACAATGAACTACTCACGCATCATCAGAGAGGCACGAATGAGGATGATGAACCCCTCCGTGATGGTTTCCTCTCTGTTTCTGGAATATTGGGGTATTTATAGAGAAAAGAGGCGGTGCAGGAGGCCACCAAGGTGGGCACAACCCACCTGGGCGCGCCTGGGCCCCCAGGCGCGCCATGGTGGATTATGCTCCCCTCGAAGTCCCCCTCAGGTACTTTCTTGGCCCACCATGTGTCTTCTGGTCCAGAAAAAATCACCAAAAAGTTTCGCTGCGTTTGGACTCCGTTTGGTATTGATTTCCTGCGAAGTAAAAAACAAGCAAAAAACAACAACTGGCACTGGGCACTATGTCAATAGGTTAGTCCCAAAAAATGATATAAAGTTGCTATAAAATGATTATAAAACATCCAAGAATGATAATATAATAACATGGAACAATCAAAAATTATAGATACATTGGAGACATATCAGCATCCCCAAGCTTAATGCCTGCTCATCCTCAAGTAGGTAAATGATAAAAACAGAATTTTTAACATGCAATGTTGTATAACATGTTCATCACATATTCTTTTCTTTGTAGCATGGACATTTGGACTTTTATATGATTCAAAGCAATAGTCTAGTTTTGATATGAAGATTTTTTTGACTGGTGACTGTAGGGAAACCCCCCCACATCATTCAACATTTATTCATAATGTAAATATACAATGTACATGGATTACAAGGGGTAATCAAAAAGGAAGAAAGGTAACAAAAACTAAGAAGCTAGTTTACAAAACCTCATGGAGGTAGAAATGAAATCCATCTTAACAGCTCCTCCTTGTATCTTTGCTTGACTCTATGTTGCATGAGTGTGATATCACGGATGAAAGCACTCCTCCGTCTATTAAAACTCTGTCTCTTATGTCTGAACACTTTTGCATTCCTCATTATCCAAATATTCCAGCAAGCAACAAAAACAACCTCAGTGAAGAAAGGTTTTGCAAAATCTTGCTTAGCTTGCATCACAATAGTGGACATGTCATCCCTAGGTGGCCATGAGACTTGGAGATAATTCCATATTCTCACACTGAAATTACATTCAAAGAATAAGTGATTCCTAGTCTCACATGTGAACAGGGGACAAAGCACACAATTTACCCCATCATCCAAATGCCAGTGCCTTCTTTCAACCATATCTTTAATCTTAAGCCTATCCATAATTGGCATCCAGGCAAACACTTTTATTTCATTGTGCAGGAAGATTTCCATATCCACAAAAGGAGAGGATTGAAATACATGGCTGAATGCATGAAAGAATAAAACAACTTGGGCTTGAAGGCATGACTCGTCCCCTGCCAGTACCAAATGTCATTTGCATCCACTTCCCTATTACAATTGGTCATCAGATTCTGCACTGTCATAAACTCCTGGTATGCTTGTGCAGATAAAGGTAAGTAGAACATGTGGGTGATATCCTGAGATTGGAAAGCTTCAGAAACTGTAAGCCAAGGATCTTTCACATAGGAAAAGAGCCTTGGAAATCTTGCTTGCAATGGGGCCACTAAGTCACCAATCTTCCATTTATCAGACCAAAACAAAGTTGAGTTCCCAGAATTGATTTGTACCCAAGTTGTGTTCCTAAAATGATCCAGCAATTTACAAATATCTTTCCACCAAAAAGAACCACATCTATCAGTCCCCTGAGGTACAGAAGAATGATAATATGTATCCCAAATAAGCGAGACCCATGGAAAATCCATCCTATTTAAGAATTTATGCAAATGCTTAAGCAAAAGAGCCACGTTCTGTACACCCAAGTTCAAGATGCCCAGTCCACCTTTATTCTTGGGCCTACAAATTAGGTCCCAAGCTGCCAAGGATGGTGAGGGCTCATCCCTATGCTTTCTTCATAAGCACTGTCTTTGTATTCTCTCCAATTGTTTTAAAATTCCCGCAGGAACAAGCAAGCTGCCTAGATAGAAGATGGGCATGGAGGACAAAGCAGAGTTCAGAAACTAAATCCTTTCCCTGATTTAGAAAAGAAGAACTAGCTGACATTCTTCTCTCCATACAGTCAACAAGGGGCATAAAGTCCACCATTTTAGGCCTGATAGTACCAACAGGTAGACCAAGATATGTAAAGGGCATTTTGCCAACCTGACATCCAAAAGCAGTAGCCAAACCAATGGTAGTGTCCTTATCCACATTTATGGGCGCCATGGAAGATTTATGATAGTTCAACACTAAACCAGTTGAAGTGGAAAACACGTGAAGCATGTCCTTGAGAGCCAATAGTTGAGATTTATCTGCTGGTAAGATGATAAGAGTATCATTAGCATATCATTTACTACCGATGGCAAAAGGTCAGCAGCAATAACAAAGAGTAAGGGCGAAAGACAATCTCCTTGTCTAACACCCTTTTTACAGAGAAATTGTCTTCCAGGTACTGCATTTAAAAGGAATGATGATGTTCCAATGGAGAGCAACTGCTTAACCCAAGAAATCCATTTCTGATTAAATCCTTTGTACTTCAGAATCAACAAGATAGCTTCATGTTCAATGGAGTCAAAGGACTTTTCAAAATCCAATTTAAGAATAACAATAGGTCTCTTTGACTGATGACATTGATGCAAATATTCAAGGGACCAACCAATACAGTCCTGGATAGTCCTGCTTTTAATGAAATCATATTGATTCTTCTGAATACACTTCATAATTATCTTTAGAAATCTATTGGCAGCCATCTTGGACAGAAACTTGAGGCCCATCCTAGTCAAGGAAATTGTCCTATAATCCCCAACCCCTTCAGGAGCCAACTTCTTTGGGGTGAGTGTGATAGAAGAACCATTGATATTTTCCAAATTTGCAGTGCCATTATGGAAAGCTTCGGCCAAATCATAGAAATCTTGACAAATAATGTGCCAACATTTTTTTGAAGAATACTCAAGCATATCAACAAGCAACCATGTCGTTCAAAATATCAATGCTAAAGCAAGTTATCCCTAGCCCATTATGCTCAAGCATTGATCCATTCATGAAACACACTCACATATTAGCTACATCCAATGCTCAAGTACGACCATACTGCCCCTTAGTTGGTGCTTTATAAGAGAAGATGGAGACTCAAGAAAAAGTAAAAATTGCATAAAGTAAATAGAAAGGCCCTTCCCGGAGGGAAATAGGGATTTGTAGAGGTGCCAGAGCTCAAAGCAAAAAAGATAGAGATAAAACATTTTGGGTGGCATGCTTTTCCTGTCAACGAAAATGATCGAGTAGTTCCCAATACTTAGAATGCTTGATATATCATAGGCGGTTCCCAAACAGAAAATAAAGTTTATTCCTTTTTCCACCATACTTTTAGTTTCCATGGCAAACCGTATCCACGGGTGCCTTCCATACCAACACTTTCCATGGAATTTATTATTTGACAACATAAAGTAAATTCGTTTATCATTTCGAGGCTGGGGATACCTAATACCTTTGCCGTACTCTCATGCAATGAAAAGTGAATAAACACTCATCTTAAGAATAACACATCTAGCATGGAAATATATCAGCCACCCCCTACCATTTCATGAGCGGTACGAGCACTGCTACGTCTTGAGCTTGCGTTTGTTTTCCCCGAAGAGGAAGGGATGATGCAGCAAAGTAGCGTAAGTATTTCCCTCAGTTTTTGAGAACCAAGGTATCAATCCATTAGGAGCCCACACTCAAGTCCCTCGTACCTGCACAAAGCTATAGCTACTCGCAACCAACATGATTAGGGGTTGGCAAGCCCTTCACGGTCACTTACGAGAGTGAGATCTGATAGATAGAATATTTTTGGTATTTTTGATATAAAGATGCAAAGTAAAAAGTAAAAGCAAAGTAAAGAGCAAAACAATATCAAAGTGATGGAGATTGATATGATGAGAATAGACCCGGGGGCCATAGGTTTCACTAGTGGCTTCTCTCAAGAGCATAAGTATTCTACGGTGGGTGAACAAATTACTGTTGAGCAATTGATAGAATTGAGCATAATTATGAGAATATCTAGGCATGATCATGTATATAGGCATCACGTCCGTGACAAGTAGATCGAAACGATTCTGCATCTACTGCTATTACTCCACTCATCGACCGCTATCCAGCATGCATCTAGAGTATTAAGTTAAAAACAGAGTAACGCCTTAAGCAAGATGACATGATGTAGAGAGATAAATTCATGCAATATGAAATAAACCCCATCTTGTTATCCTCGATGGTAACGATACAATACGTGCCATGCTGCCCCTTCTGTCACTGGGTAAGGACACCGCAAGATCGAACCCAAAGCTAAGCACTTCTCCCATGGCAAGAACTACCAATCTAGTTGGCCAAACCAAACGGATAATTCAAAGAGACTTGCAAAGATAACCAATCATGCATAAAAGAATTCAGAGAATATTCAAATATTATTCATAGATAGACTTGATCATAAACCCACAATTCATCGATCTCAACAAACACACCGCAAAAAGAAGATTACATCGAATAGGTCTCCACAAGAGAGGGGGAGAACTTTGTATTGAGATTCAAAGAGAGAGAAGAAGCCATCTAGCTACTAACTATGGACCCGAAGGTCTGAGCTAAACTACTCACACTTCATAGGAGGGGCTAGGATGATGTAGAAGCCCTCCGTGATGACGACCCTCTTGCGGCGGAGCTCCCGAACAGGCCCCAAGATGGGATCTCATGGATACAGAAAGTTTCGGCTGTGGAATTAGGTTTTTGGCTCCTGTTCTAATCATTTGGGGTACGTGTGTATATATAGGAGGAAGGAGTACGTCGGTGGAGCACCGAGGGGCCCACGAGGTAGGGGGCGCGCCCTAGGGGGGCGCCCTCCGCCCTCGTGACCACCTCTTTGATCCCTTGCAGTAGGGTCCAAGTCTCCTGGATCTCGTTCGGTGAGAAAAACATGTTTCCAAAGATTTTATTCCGTTTGGACTCCATTTGATATTCTGTTTATCCGAAACACTGAAATAGGCAAAAAAACAGCAATTCTGGGCTGGGCCTCCGGTTAATAGGTTAGTCCCAAAAATAATATAAAAGTGGAAAATAAAGCCCAATATAGTCCAAAACAGTAGATAATATAGCATGGAGCAATAAAAAATTATAGATACGTTGGAGACGTATCAGGCATCCCCAAGCTTAATTCCTGCTCGTCCTCGAGTAGGTAAATGATTAAAAGAGAATTTTTGATGCGGATTGCTACTTGGCATAATTTCAATGCAAATTTTCTTAATTGTGGTATGAATATTCAGATTAGAAAGATTCAAGACAAAAGTTTATATTGACATAGAAAATAATAATACTTCAAGCATACTAACAAAGCAATTATGTCTTCTCAAAATAACATGGCCAAAGAAAGTTATCCCTACAAAATCATATAGTCTAGCTATGCTCCATCTTCCCCACACAAAGTATTTAAATCATGCACAACCCCGATGACAAGCCATGCAATTGTTTCATACTCTAACTTTTTCAATCTTCACGCAATACATGAGCGTGAGCCATGGATATAGCACTATGGGTGGAATAGAATGGTGGTTGTGGAGAAGACAAAAAGGAGAAGATAGTCTCACATCGACTAGGCGTATCAACGGGCTATGGAGATGCCCATCAATAGATATCAATGTGAGTGAGTAGGGATTGCCATGCAATGGATGCACTAGAGCTATAAATGTATGAAAGCTCAACAAAAGAAACTAGTGGTGTGCATCCAACTTGCTTACTCATGAAGACCTAGGGCAATTTGAGGAAGCCCATCATTGGAATATACAAGCCAAGTTCTATAGCGTAAAATTCCCACTAGTATATGAAAGTGACAACATATGAGACTCTCTATATGAAGAACATGGTGCTACTTTGAAGCACAATATATGAGACTTGCTATATCATGGTGCTACTTTGAAGCACAAGTGTGGAAAAAAAGATAGTAGCATTGCCCTTTTTTTGGGCCTTCTTTTTTTCTTTGGCCTTTCTCTTTTTTTGGGACAATGCTCTATTGAATGATGATCATCACACTTCTATTTATTTACAACTCAATGATTACAACTCGATACTAAAACAAAGTATGACTCTATATGAATGCCTCCGGCGGTGTACTGGGATATGCAATGAATCACGAGTGACAAGTATGAAAGAATTATGAACAGTGGCTTTGCCACAAATACTATGTCAACTACATGATCATGCTAAGCAATATGACAATGATGGATGTGTCATGATGAACTAGATGGTGGAAAGTTGCATGGCAATATATCTCGGAATGGCTATGGAAATGCCATAATAGGTAGGTATGGTGGCTGTTTTGAGGAAGGTATATGGTAGGTGTATGATACCAGCGAAAGTTGCGCGGTATGAGAGAGGCTAGCAAAGGTGGAAGGGTGAGAGTGCGTATAATCCATGGACTCAACATTAGTCATAAATAACTCATATACTTATTGCAAAAATTTAGAAGTTATCAAAGCAAAGTATTACGCGCATGCTCCTAGGGGGATAGATTGGTAGGAAAAGACCATCGCTCGTCCCCGGCCGCCACTCATAAGGAAGACAATCAATAAATAAACCATGCTCCAACTTCATCACATAATGGTTCACCATACGTGCATGCTACGGGAATCACAAATTTCAACACAAGTATTCTTTAAATTCACAACTACTCAACTAGCATGACTTTAATATTATCACCTCCATATCTGAAAACAATTATCATGCTTCAATCTTTTCTCAGTATTCAACACACTCAAAAGAAAGTTTCACAAATCTTGAATACCAAGCATATTATTATTAGGCTAATTACCATGCTATTAAGAGACTCTCAAATTAATTTAAGTGAAGCATGAGAGATCAATAGTTTCTTTAAAATGAATCCTCCACCGTGCTCTAAAAGATCAAAGTGAAGCACATAAAGCAAAATTATCTAGCTCAAAAGATATAAGTGAAGCACATAGAGCAAAATTATCTAGCTCAAAAGATATAAGTGAAGCACATAGAGCAAAATTATCTAGCTCAAAAGATATAAGTGAAGCACATAGAGTATTCTATCAAATTTTAATTCATGTATGGCCCTCTCAAAAGGTGTGTACAGCAAGGATGATTGTGGCATACTAACAAACAAAGACACAAATAATACAAGACGCTCCAAGCAAAACACATATCATGTTGGTGAATAAAAATATAGCTCCAAGTAAATTACCGATGGAAGTGGACGAAAGAGGGGATGCCTTCCGGGGCATCCCCAAGCTTTGACTTTTTGGTGTCCTTGGATTATCTTGGGGGGTTCCATGGGCATCCCCAAGCTTAGGCCCTTGCCACTCCTTGTTCCATGATCCATCAAAAGAATTCACCCAAAACTTGAAAACTTCACAACACAAAACTCAAAATAGAAAACTCGTGAGCTCTGTTAGCGAAAGAAAACAAAATACCACTTCAAGGTACTGTAATGAACTCATTATTTATTTATATTGGTGTTAAACCTACTGTATTCCAACTTATCTATGGATTATAAACTATTTTACTAGCCATAGATTCATCAAAATAAGCAAACAACACACGAAAAAACAGAATCTGTCAAAAAACAGAACAGTCTAGTAATCTGTAGCTAGCGCAAGATCTGGAGCCCCAAAAATTCTAAAATAAATTTCTGGACGTGGGTAATTTATCTATTAATCATATTCAAAAATAATTAACTAAATATCACTCAAAAAATAAAAATGACAGCAGTTCTCGTGAGCGCTAAAGTATCTGTTTTTTACAGCAAGTTCAACAAGACTTTCCCCAAGTCTTCCCAACGGTTCTACTTGGCACAAACACTAATTAAACACAAAAAACACAACCAAAACAGAGGCTAAATAATTTATTTATTACTAAACAGGAGCAAAAAGCAAGGAATAAAAATAAAATTGGGTTGCCTCCCAACAAGCGCTATCGTTTAACGCCCCTAGCTAGGCATAACGAGCAAGAATAGATCTAGGTATTGCCATCTTTGGTAGGCAATTCTTCAATTAGGCATCTACCATCTTTAGGGATTTATTTCTTTTTATTAATTATCAAAATTTTAGGCACAAGATCGAAAAATTCATTTGTAATAAATGGTTCTTTAATGATAGCAAAAGATTGGGATGAATACTTATAGATTGAAGATCAGCAGTTTCCTTACTAGATGATTCACCCTTATTTTTGGGAAAATACATGAGCTTGGCAATTTTAGTAGGAGGACTAGGAGTATTTTTTACGGAAGAAAAAGCCGTTCCCAAATTTGTAATGATACCCTCTAGTTTATCAATTCTAGTAGAATCTAAGTTCATCTTCTCATTAACTATGGGTTCCTTTTCCTTAATATTTTTCAAAGTCATTCCTACCTTAGATCCATATTGCGTGATTTGATTTTGGATCTTTTTATCTAGATTTTCAATTGATTCAATAGTAGTAACTTTATTTTCAATAATTTCAAGTCTTTGCATAACATGCTCCAAAGTTAGCATGGTTCCATTAACCAAAAGAGGTGATGAGCCAAATAAATCTAACATAGCATTATAAGAACCAAAAGTATGGCTACCCAAGAAGTTCCCTCCGGTAATGGTATCGAGGATATATCTATTCCAAGGATTAATACCTACATAAAAATTGCGGAGAAGAACTAAGGTAGATTGTTTCCTGGTAGATCTATTTTGAGCATTGCAAATCCTATACCAAGCATCTTTTAGATTTTCTCCCTCCCTTTGTTTAAAATTTAGAACTTCACTCTCGGGAGACAACGGAGAAGATATGAGACTAGCCATGACGACAAGCAATCAAACTAGCACACGAGCAAACAAAAAGGCAAATAGAGAGGGAGGATAGAGAGAGAGGGCAAATAAAACGGCAAGGGTGAATTGGGGGGAGAGGAAAACGAGAGGCAAATGGCAAATAATGTAATGCGAGAGATAGGGATTGTGATGGGTACTTGGTATATTGACTTTTTGCGTAGACTCCCCGGCAACGGCGCCAGAAATCCTTCTTGCTACGTCTAGAGCTTGCGTTGGTTTTCCCTGAAGAGGAAAGGATGATGCAGCAGAGTAGCGTAAGTATTTCCCTCAGTTTTTGAGAACCAAGGTATCAATCCAGTAGGAGCCCACGCTCAAGTCCCTCGTACCTGCACGAAGCGATAGCTACTCACAACCAATGCGATTAGGGGTTGTCAAGCCCTTCACGGTCACTTATGAGAGTGAGATCTAATAGATAGAATATTTTTGGTATTTTTGATATAAAGATGCAAAGTAAAAAGTAAAAGCAAAGTAAATAGCAAAACAACATAAAAGTGATGGAGATTGATATGATGAGAATAGACCCGAGGGCCATAGGTTTCACTAGTGGCTTCTCTCAAGAGCATAAGTATTCTACGGTGGGTGAACAAATTACTGTTGAGCAATTGATAGAATTGAGCATAATTATGAGAATATCTAGGCATGATCATGTATATAGGCATCACGTCCGTGACAAGTAGATCGAAATGATTCTGCATCTACTACTATTATTCCACTCATCGACCGCTATCCAGCATGCATCTAGAGTATTAAGTTAAAAACAGAGTAACGCCTTAAGCAAGATGACATGATGTGGAGAGATAAATTCATGCAATATGAAATAAACCCCATCTTGTTATCCTTGATGGTAACGATACAATACGTGCCTTGCTGCCCCTTCTGTCACTGGGTAAGGACACCGCAAGATCGAACCCAAAGCTAAGCACTTCTCCCATGGCAAGAACTACCAATCTAGTTGGCCAAACCAAACGGATAATTCAAAGAGACTTGCAAAGATAACCAATCATGCATAAAAGAATTCAGAGAAGATTCAAATATTATTCATAGATAGACTTGATCATAAACCCACAATTCATCGATCTCAACAAACACACCGCAAAAAGAAGATTACATCGAATAGATCTCCACAAGAGAGGGGGAGAACTTTGTATTGAGATTCAAAGAGAGAGAAGAAGCCATCTAGCTACTAACTATGGACCCGAAAGTCTGAGCTAAACTACTCACACTTCATCGGAGGGGCTAGGATGATGTAGAAGCCCTCCGTGATGACGACCCTCTTGCGGCGGAGCTCCGGAACAGGCCCCAAGATGGGATCTCGTGGATACAGAAAGTTTTGGCTGTGGAATTAGGTTTTTGGCTCCAGTTCTGATCGTTTGGGGGTACGTGTGTATATATAGGAGGAAGGAGTACGTCGGTGGAGCACCGAGGGGCCCACGAGGTAGGGGTCGCGCCCTAGGGGGGGCGCCACCACCCTCGTGACCACCTCTTTGATCCCTTGCAGTAGGGTCCAAGTCTCCTGGATCACGTTCGGTGAGAAAATCACGTTTCCGAAGATTTTATTCCGTTTGGACTCCGTTTGATATTCTGTTTATCCGAAACACTGAAATAGGCAAAAACAACAATTCTGGGCTGGGCCTCCGGTTAATAGGTTAGTCCCAAAAATAATATAAAAGTGGAAAATAAAGCCCAATATAGTCCAAAACAGTAGATAATATAGCATGGAGCAAAAAAAATTATAGATACGTTGGAGACGTATCAAGCACACAAAAGAGAAATTTATTCTGAAAATTAGAGGTGGCACATACAAATTTGCTTAGAATGGCAAAAGAATACCGCATATAGGTAGGTATAGTGGACTCGTGTGGAAAAAACTGGTTTAAAGTATTTTGGTTGTACAAGTAGTGATTATACTTAGTGCAAATGAAGGCTAGCAAAAGATTGAGAAGCATCCAACCAAGAAACAAAAAATCTCATAAGCGAGCATTAAGCATAACTAACACCGAATAATGCACCACAAGTAGGAGGTAATTTCATTGCATAACTATTGACTTTCGTGCTTGCATCGGGAATCAAAAACCTTAACACCAGTATTCTTACTAAAGCATAATTACTCATCAACATGACTCACATATTATATCACCATATCGCAAAACTATTACTAGGAATCAAGTTTATTTTCTCTAATGATCTTCATGAATTTTTTTTATTATATCCCTCTTGAATATCTATCACTTTGGGACTAATTTCATATGTTGCTTTTGATAAGATCGAACAAATTTAAGTGAAGAACATGAGCATAAAAAAATTCTTCTCTCAAAATATTCTAAGTGAAGCATGTGAGAATTTCTTAAAAAAATTACTAACTCTCAAAAAAAAATCTAAGTGAAGCATGAGAGAATTTCTTCAAAAAATACTAAAGCACACCGTGCTCAAAAAGATATAAGTGAAGCACTAGAGCAATTCCACGGCTCAAAAAGATTTAAGTGAAGCATAGAGAGCAATTCTAAGAAGTCATAGCATAATTTTGGCTCTCTCAAGTAGGTGTGTCCAGCAAGGATTCATGACTAAAAATGAAAGGCAAAACAAGGAAAGACTCACATCATACATGACGCTCTAAGCAAAACTTATGATATGTGACGAATAAAAATATAGCTCCAAGTAAAATACCGATGGTCGTTAGAAGAAAGAGGGGATGCCACTCGGGCATCCCCAAGCTTAGTTGCTTGCTTCTCTTTGGATAATAGCTTGGGATGCCATGGGCATCCCCAAGCTTAGGCTCTTCTTACTCCTTATTCCTTCATCCATCGTAATATCACCCAAAACTTGAAAACTTCAATCACACAAAACTCAACAAAACCTTCGTGAGATCCATTAGTATAAGAAAGCAAATCACTACTATAAGTATTGTTGCAAACCCATTCATATTTTATTTTTGCATTATATCTACTATATTCCAACTTCTCTATGGCAAAACCTCTTCAAAGGAAACCATAGAATCATCAAAACAAGCACACAACACAAAGAAAACAGAATCTATCAAAAACAGAACAGTCTCTAGCAATTTGGATATTTTGAATACTTCAATAACTCCAAAAATTCTAAAAAATTAGGACAATGTGAGCAATTTGTATATTAATCTTCTTCAAAAATCGGTATTTTTATCGCGCTTCTGTTAAAAATGAGAATTATTTTCCTGGGCACAAAAGTTTCTGTTTTTTAGCAAGATCAAATCAACTATCACCTAACATGATCCCAAAGGCTTTGCTTGGCACAAACACTAAATAAAACAGGAAAAACACAATCATAACAGTAGCATAATTCTTCGAACACTCAAGAACAGAAAGAAAAAGACAAAAATAAATTTTATTCATTGGGTTGCCTCCCAACAAGCGCTATCGTTTTATGCCCCTAGCTAGGCATAATGCAAAGGATCTAAGTATTGTCATCTTTGGTTCTAGATCCATAAGACGCCCTCATGATTGATTCATATGGTGGCTCAAGTATAGTTCTGGGGAAGTGTTCCATACCCTTCCTTAGTGGAAATTGAAATTTAATATTGCCTTCTTTCATATCAATCACGACACCAATAGTACGTAAAAATGGTCTACCAAGAATAATTGGACCGGATGGATTGCAATCAATATCAAGAACAATAGAATCTATGGGCACATAATTCCTATTTGCAAGAATAAGAACATCATTAATTCTTCCCATAGGCTTTTTAATAGTAGAATCTGCAAGTGCAAATTTAGAGAACACTCTTCAATATCGGTAAGACCGAGCACATCACATAAAGATTTCGGATTTGTAGAAACACTAGCATCCAAGTCACATAAAGAAAAACACTCATAATTTTTAATCTTGACTTTGATGGTAGGTTCCCATTCATCATGCAATTTTCTAGGAATTGAAATCTCTAATTCCAACTTTTCTTCCAAAGCTTTCATCATAGCATCAATAATATATTTAGTAAAAGCTTTATTTTGTTCATAAGCATGGGGTGAATTTATCATGGATTGCAACAAAGAAATACAATCAATCCAAGATCAACTATCATAATTAAAGTCTTTGTAATGCAAAAGAGTGGGCACACCACTAGTTAAAGTTTTGACCTCTTCAAACCCACTTTTATCAGTTTTCACAAAAAGATTTTCACCCTCCGAATTATCGGCACGCCTTCTAACTAAAGTTTAATTTTATTCAATCCCTTTTTCATCAATCTTAATCTTACTAAACAAGGAATCAATAGAAGAAACACCAATCATTTTAAGATCTTCATCACTTTTATGAAAGCAATCACTAGAAAATGTTTTTTCTAAAAATTCTCTTCTAGCTCTAAGCATAGCGGTTCTTTTCTTACTTTCATCCATAGAAACATAAAGAGCTTTAATTGATTCCTCAATCTTAGGCACAAATATTTTCATCTTGATATTTTCTACATCATGAGAAATTCTATCAATACTTCTAAACATATCATCAATATTATTCAGCTTTTGTTCTATTGTAGCATTGAAAACTTTTTGAGTATTGATAAATTCTTTGATATTATTCTCAAGATCAGAGGTGTTCCTATTATTATTATAAGAAGGATTACCATAGGAATTACCATAATTATTAGAGGAATTACTAGGAAAAGGCCTAGGATTAAAATTACCTCTATAAGCATTGTTATTGAAATTGTTTCGCGAGTAAAATTCACATCGATGGCGTTAATATTTTGCTCAATCAAAGTAGACAAAGGCATGAAATACTACGCACATGCTCCTATGGGGATAGATTTGTAGGAAAAGACCATCGCTCGTCCCCGACCGCCACTCATAAGGAAGACAATGAAAAATAAATCATGCTCTGACTTCATCACATAACAGTTCACCATACGTGCATGCTACGGGAATCACAAACTTTAACACAAGTATTTCTCAAATTCACAATTACTCACTAGCATGACTCTAATATCACCATCTTCATATCTCAAAACAATCATAAGGAATCAAACTTCTCATAGTATTCAATGCACTTTATATGAAAGTTTTTATTATATCCCTCTTGGATGCCTATCATATTAGGACTAAATTTATAACCAAAGAAAATTACCATGATGTTTAAAGACTCTCAAAATAATATAAATGAAGCATGAGAGTTCATCAATTTCTATAAAATAAAACCACCGCCGTGCTCTAAAAGATGAAGCACATAGAGCAAAATTGCCTAGCTCAAAAGATATAAGTGAAGCACATAGAGTATTCTAATAAATCACGATTCATGCGCGTATCTCTCAAAATGTGTGTACAGCGAGGATGATTGTGACAAACTAAAAAGCAAAGACTCAAATCATACAAGACGCTCCAAGCAAAACACATATCATGTGGTGAATAAAAATATAGCATCAAGAAAAGTTACCGATAGATGAGGACGAAAGAGGGGCTGCCCCGGATGTCCTTCAATATTACCTTGGGGTGCCTTGGGCATCCCCAAGCTTAGGCTCTTTCCACTCCTTATTCCATAGTCCATCTAATCCTTACCCAAAACATGAAAGCCTCACAACACAAAACACAACAGAAAATCTCATAAGCTCCGTTAGTATAAGAAAATAAATCACCACTTTTGGTACTGTTGTGAACTCGTTATTTATTTATATTTGTGTAATATCTACTGTATTCCAACTTATCCACGGTTCATACCCCTCGATACTACCCATAGAATCATCAAAATAAGCAAACAACACATAGAAAATAGAATCTATCAAAAACAGAACAGTCTGTAGAAATCTGTAACTCTTAAATACTTATGTAACTACAAAAATTCTGAAAAATTAGGAAAACCTAAGTAATTTGTTTATTAATCTTCTTCAAAAATAATTAGTATTTTATCACACTTCCGTTAAAAATGAGAATTGTTTTCCTGGGCACAGAAGTTTCCTTTTTTCAGTAAGATCAAATCAAATATCACCGTAAGCTATCCCAAAGGTCTTACTTGGCACAAACACTAATTAAAACCCAAAACCACATCTAACCAGAGGCTAGATGAATTATTTAATGCAAAATAGGACCTAAAAAGCAAGAACAAAAATAAAATTGGGTTGCCTCCCAACAAGCGCTATTGTTTAACACCCTTAGCTAGGCATAAAACACGAATAGATCTAGGTACTGTCATCTTTGGCATGCAATCTATAAGTGGCTCATCTCTAGTCCCATCTTCATCAATATTTATATTGTAAAACAAATATTCAATAGGAGTCACATCAATCACTTTAAGATCTTCATCATCATTTTCACGGAAACTAGAAGAACACGTTTTCACAAACCAATCTTTTTTAGCACGCATCTTAGCGGTTCTTTCTTTGCACTAATCAATGGAAATTATCATAGAATTGAGAAATTCATTGATATCGTGCTTGGGTGGAATAGCTCTAAGTTTCAAATAATCAACACCAAGAGAAATTCTATCCACGTTCCTAGACAAATCATTAATCTTAAGCAATTTTTCTTCAATCAAAGCATTGAAATTCTTTTGCGAACTCATAAATTCTTAAACACTATTCTCAAAATCAGAGGGTACCTTATTATAATTTCCATAAGAATTGTTGTAGGAATTACCATAATTATTAAAGGAATTACTAGGAAATGGCCTAGGATTAAAATTACCTCTATACGCGTTATTACCAAAATTGTTCCTACCAACAAAATTCACATCCGTAGATTCATTATTATTCTCAATCAAAGTAGACAAAGGCATATCATTAGTATAAATAGAATCACTCTTCCTAGCAAATAATTTCATAAGCTCATCCATCTTTCCACTCAAAACATTAATCTCTTCAATCCCATGCACTTTTTTACTAATTGAAGATCTTTCGGTATGCCATTGAGAATAATTAACCATAATATTATCTAGGAGTTTAGTAGATTCTCCTAAAGTAATTTCCATAGAAGTACCTCCTGCGGCCGAATCTAAAAGATTTCTAGAAGCAAAATTCAATCCGGCATAATTTTTTTTGTAAAATCATCCACAAATTTGAACCATGAGTAGGGCAATTTCGTATCATTAATTTCATCCTCTCCCAAGATTGTGCAACATGTTCATGATCAAGTTGCTTAAAATTCATAATATCATTCCTAAGGGAGAATATCTTAGCAGGAGGAAAATACTTGGAAATAAAAGCATCTTTACACTTATTCCATGAATCGATACTATTTTTAGGCAAAGATGAAAACCAAGTTTTAACACGATCTCGAAGCGAGAACGGAAATAACTTCAATTTAACAATGTTGTTATCCGCATCTTTTTTACTTTTGCATATCACACAAATCAACAAAATTGTTAAGATGGGATGCGGCATCTTCAAGAGGAAGGCTGAAAAATTGATCTTTCATAACAAGATTCAGAAAAGCGGTATTAATTTCACAAGATTCCGCATTAGTAGCGGGAGCAATCGGAGTACTAATAAAATCATTATTATTGGTGTTGGAAAGTCACATAATTTGGAATTCTCTTGAGCCATCGTGACAAATCAAGCAATCCAACACATGAGCACACAAAAAGCAAGCGAAGAAGATGAACGGAATGAAGGAAATATGCCCTAGAGGCAATAATAAAGTTATTATTTATTTCCTTATATCATGATAAATGTTTATTATTCATGCTAGAATTGTATTAACCGGAAACATAATACATGTGTGAATACATAGACAAACAGAGTGTCACTAGTATGCCTCTACTTGACTAGCTCGTTAATCAAAGATGGTTATGTTTCCTAACCATGAACAAAGAGTTGTTATTTGATTAACGAGGTCACATCATTAGTTGAATGATCTGATTGACATGACCCATTCTATTAGCTTAGCACCCGATCGTTTAGTATGTTGCTATTGCTTTTCTTCATGACTTATACATGTTCCTATGACTATGAGATTATGCAGCTCCCGTTTACCGGAGGAACACTTTGGGTACTACCAAACGTCACAACGTAACTGGGTGATTATAAAGGAGTACTACAGGTGTCTCCAATGGTAGATGTTGGGTTGGCGTATTTCGAGATTAGGGTTTGTCACTCCGATTGTCGGAGAGGTATCTCTGGGCCCTCTCGGTAATACACATCACATAAGCCTTGCAAGCATAATAACTAAGATGTTAGTTACGAGATGATGTATTACGGAACGATTAAAGAGACTTGCCAGTAACGAGATTGAACTAGGTATTGGATACCGACGATCGAATCTCGGGCAAGTAACATACCGATGACAAAGGGAACAACGTATGTTGTTATGCGGTCTGACCGATTAAGATCTTCATAGAATATGTAGGAGCCAATATGGGCATCCAGGTCCCGCTATTGGTTATTGACCGGAGACGTGTCTCGGTCATGTCTACATTGTTCTCGAACCGTAGGGTCCGCACGCTTAACGTTACGATGACAGTTATTATGAGTTTATGCATTTTGATGTACCGAAGGTTGTTCGGAGTCCCGGATGAGATCACGGACATGACGAGGAGTCTCGAAATGGTTGAGACGTAAAGATTGATATATTGGAAGTCTATGTTTGGACATCGGAAGTGTTCCGGGTGAAATCGGGATTTTACCGGATTACCGGGAGGGTTACCGGAACCCCCCGGGAGCCAAATGGGCCAACATGGGCCTTAGTGGAAAGGTGAGAGGGCAGCCCACATAGGGCTGCGCCTCCCCCCTCTCCCTAGTCCTATTAGGACTAGGAGAGGGGCCGGCCACCTCTCTCTCTCTCCCCTTTAAAGGATTCCTAGTTGGACTAGGATTGGAGGGGGGAGTCCTACTCCCGGTAGGAGTAGGACTCCTCCTGCGCCTCCCCCTCTTTGGCCGGCCAGCCCCCCTCCCTCCAACCTTTATATACGGGGGCAGGGGACACCCCAAGACACACAAGTTGATCCTTGAGATCGTTCCTTAGCCGTGTGCGGTGCCCCCTGCCACCAAATTCCACCTCGATCATACCTTTACAGTGCTTAGGCGAAGCCCTGCGTCGGTAGTACATCAAGATCGTCACCACGCCGTCGTGCTGACGGAACTCTTCCTCGACGCTTTGCTGGATCGGAGCCCGAGGAACGTCATCGAGCTGAACGTGTGCTAAGAACTCGGAGGTGCCGGAGTAACGGTGCTTGGATCGGTCGGATCGTGAAGACGTACGACTACTTCCTCTATGTTGTGTGATCGCTTCCGCAGTCGGTCTGCGTTGGTACGTAGACAACACTCTCCCCTCTCGTTGCTATGCATCACCATGATCTTGCGTGTGCGTAGGAAATTTTTTGAAATTACTGCGTTCCCCAACAGTGGTATCAGAGCCTAGGTTTTATGGTTTGATGTTATATGCACAAGTAGAACACAAGTGAGTTGTGGGCGATACAAGTCATACTGCCTACCAGCATGTCATACTTTGGTTCGGCGGTATTGTTGGACGAGACGATCTGGACCAACCTTACGCGTACTCTTACGCGAGACTGGTTCCCTCGACGTGCTTTGCACATAGATGGCTTGCGGAAGACTGTCTCTCCAACTTTAGTTGAACCAAGTGTGACTACGCCCGGTCCTTGAGAAGGTTAAAACGGAGTCTATTTGACGAACTATCGTTGTGGTTTTGATGCGTAGGTGAGATGAGTTCTTACTTAAGCCCATAGCAGCAACGTAAAACTTGCAACAACAAAGTAGAGGATGTCTAACTTGTTTTTGCAGGGTATGTTGTGATGTGATATGGTCAAGGCATGATGCTGATTTTATTGTATGAGATGATCATGTTTTGTAACCGAGTTATCGGCAACTGGCAGGAGCCATATGGTTGTCGCTTTATTGTATGCAATGCAATCGCGATGTAATGCTTTACTTTATTACTAAGCGGTAGTGATAGTCGTGGAAGCATAAGATTGGCGAGACGACAACGATGCTACGATGGAGATCAAGGTGTCGCGCCGGTGACAATGGTGATCACGACGGTGCTTCGGAGATGGAGATCACAAAGCACAAGATGATGATGGCCATATCATATCACTTATATTGATTGCATGTGATGTTTATCCTTTTATGCATCTTATCTTGCTTTGATTGACGGTAGCATTATAAGATGATCTCTCACTAAATTATCAAGAAGTGTTCTCCCTGAGTATGCACCGTTGCAAAAGTTCTTCGTGCTGAGACACCACGTGATGATCGGGTGTGATAGGCTCTACGTTCAAATACAACGGGTGCAAAACAGTTGCACACGCGGAATACTCAGGTTATACTTGACGAGCCAAGCATATACAGATATGGCCTCGGAACACGGAGACCGAAAGGTCGAGCGTGAATCATATAGTAGATATGATCAACATAACGATGTTCACCATTGAAAACTACTCCATCTCACGTGATGATCGGTTATGGTTTAGTTGATTTGGATCACGTGATCACTTAGAGGATTAGAGGGATGTCTATCTAAGTGGGAGTTCTTAAGTAATATGATTAAATTGAACTTAAATTTATCATGAACTTAGTCCTGGTAGTATCTTGCAAATCATGTTGTAGATCAATAGCTCGCGTTGTTGCTTCCCTATGTTTATTTTGATATGTTCCTAGAGAAAATTATGTTGAAAGATGTTAGTAGCAATGATGCGGATTGGATCCGTGATCTGAGGTTTATCCTCATTGCTGCACAGAAGAATTATGTCCTTGATGCACCGCTAGGTGACAGACCTATTGCAGGAGCAGATGCAGACGTTATGAACGTTTGGCTAGCTCAATATGATGACTACTTGATAGTTTAGTGCACCATGCTTAACAGCTTAGAATCGGGACTTCAAAGATGTTTTGAACGTCATGGACCATATGAGATGTTCCAGGAGTTAAAGTTAATATTTCAAGCAAATACCCGAGTTGAGAGACATGAAGTCTCCAGCAAGTTCTATAGCTAAAAGATGGAGGAGAATCGCTCAACTAGTGAGCATGTGCTCAGATTGTCTGGGTACTACAATCGCTTGAATCAAGTGGGAGTTAATCTTCCAGATAAGATAGTGATTGACAGAATTCTCTAGTCATCATCACTAAGTTAGTAGAACTTCGTGATGAACTATAATATGCAAGGGATAACGGAAACAACTCCCAAGCTCTTCGTGATGCTGAAATCAACGAAGGTAGAAATCAAGAAAAACATCAAGTGTTGATGGTTGACAAGACCACTAGTTTCAAGAAAAGGGCAAAGGGAAGAAGGGGAACTTCAAGAAGAACGGCAAGCAAGTTGCTGCTCAAGTGAAGAAGCCCAAGTCTGATCCTAAGCCTGAGACTAAGTGATTCTGCTGCAAAGGGACTGGTCACTGGAAGCGGAACTACCCCAAGTGATTGGCGGATAAGTAGGATGGCAAAGTGAACAACAGTATATTTGATATACATGTTATTGATGTGTACTATACTAGTGTTTATAGCAACCCCTCAGTATTTGATGCTAGTTCAGTTGCTAAGATTAGTAACTCGAAACGGGAGTTGCAGAATAAACAGAGACTAGTTAAGGGTGAAGTGACGATGTGTGTTGGAAGTAGTTCCAAGATTGATATGATCATCATCGCACACTCCCCTATACTTTCGGGATTAGTGTTGAACTTAAATAAGTGTTATTTGGTTTTTGCGTTGAGCATGAATATGATTTGATCATGTTTATTGTAATACGGTTATTCATTTAAGTAAAAGAATAAATTGTTGTTCTCTTTACATGAATAAAACCTTATATGGTTACACACCCAATGAAAATAGTTCATTGGATCTCGATCTTAATAATACACATATTCATAATATTGAAACCAAAAGATGCAAAGTTAATAATGATAGTGCAACTTATTTGTGGCACTGCTGTTTAGGTCATATTGGTATAAAGCGCATGAAGAAACTCCATGCTGATGGGCTTTCGGAATCACTTGATTATGAATCACTTGATGCTTGCGAACCATGCCTTTTGGACAAGATGACTAAAACGCCGTTCTCCGGAACAATGGAGCGAGAAAAGATTTATTGGAAATCATACATACTGATGTATGTGGTCCGATGAATATTGAGGCTTGCGACAGGTATCATTATTTTTTGATCTTCACAGATGATTTGAGCAGATATGAGTATATCTACTTGATGAAACATAAGTCTGAAACATTTGAAAAGTTCAAAGAATTTCAGAGTGAAGTGGAAAATCATCGTGACAAGAAAATAAAAGTTTCTACGATATGATCGCAGAGGTAAAATTTTTGAGTTACGAGTTTGGTCTTCAATTAAAACAATGTGGAATAGTTTCACAAAATCATGCCACATGGAACACCACAGCATAATGGTGTGTCCAAACGTCATAACCGTACTTTATTGGATATAGTGCAATCTATGATGTATCTTACCAATCTACCACTATCGTTTTGGGGTTATGCATTAGAGACAGCTGCATTCATGTTAAATAGGGCACCATCTAAATCCGTTGAGACGACACCGTGTGAACTATGGTTTGGCAAGAAACCTAAGCTGTCGTTTCTTAAAAAATGTGGGGTTGCGATGCTTATATGAAAAAGTTTCATCCTGATAAGCTCAAACTCAAATCGGAGAAGTGCGTCTTCATAGGATATCCAAAGGAAACTATTGGATACACCTTCTATCACAGATCCGAAGGCAAGACTTTTGTTGCTAAAATTCGGAAACTTTCTGGAGAAGGAGTTTCTCTCGAAAGAAGTGAGTGGCAGGAAAGTAGAACTTGACGAGGTAACTGTACCTGCTCCCTTATTGGAAAGTAGTACATCAAAGAAAAATGTTTCTGTGACACCTACACCATTTAGTGAGGAAGCTAATGATGATGATCATGAAACTTCAGAACAAGACACTACTGAACCTCGTAGATCAACCAGAGTAAGATCCGCGCCAGAGTGGTACGGTAATCCTGTTCTGGAAGTCATGCTACTAGATCATGATGATCCTACGAACTATGAAGAAGCGATGGTGAGCCCAGATTCCGCAAAGTGGCTTGAAGCCATGAAATCTGAGATATGATCCATGTATGAGAACAAAGTATGGACTTTAGTTGACTTGCCCGATGATCGGCAAGCCATAGAAAATTAATGGATCTTCAAGAGGAAGACGGACGCTGATAGTAGTGTTACTATCTACAAAGCTAGAATTGTCGCAAAAGGTTTTCGACAAGTTCAAGGTGTTGACTACGATGAGATTTTCTCACTCGTATCTATGCTTAAGTCTGTCCGAATCATGTTAGTGATTGCCGCATTTTATGAAATCTGGCAAACGGATAAACAAAACTGCATTCCTTAATGGATTTATTAAAGAAGAGTTGTATATGATGCAACCAGAAGGTTTTGTCAATCCAAAAGGTGCTAACAAAATGTGCAAGCACCAGCGATCCATCTGTGGACTGGTGCAAGCATCTCGGAGTTGGAATATACGCTTTGATGAGTTGATCAAAGCATATAGTTTTATACAGACTTGCGGTGAAGCCTGTATTTACGAGAAAGTGAGTGGGAGCACTACAGCATTTCTGATAAGTATATGTGAATGACATATTGTTGATCGGAAATAATGTAGAATTATTCTGTAAAGCATAAAAGGAGTATTTGAAAGAAGTTTTTCAAAGAAAGACTTCGGTAAAGCTGCTTACATATTGAGCTTCAAGATCTATAGAGATAGATCAAGACGCTTGATAAGTTTTTCAATAAGTACATACCTTGACAAGATTTTGAAGTAGTTCAAAATGGAACAGTCAAAGAAAAAGTTTCTTGCCTGTGTTACAAGGTGTGAAGTTGAGTAAAGACTCAAAGCCCGACCACGGCAGAAGATAGAAAGAGAATGAAAGTCATTCCCTATGCCTCATTCATAGGTTCTATAAAGTATGCCATGCTGTGTACCGGATCTATTGTATACCCTGCACTGATTTGGCAAGGGAGTACAATAGTGATCTAGGAGTAGATCACTGGACAGCGGTCAGAATTATCCTTAGTGAAATAAGGAAATGTTTCTCGATTATGGACGTGACAAAAAGGTTCGTCGTAAAGGGTTACGTCGATGCAAGTTTTTGACACTGATCCAGATGATTCTAAATCTGGATACATATTGAAAGTGGGAGCAATTAGCTAGAGTAGCTCCGTGTAGAGCATTGTAGACATAGAACTTGCAAAATACTTACGGATCTGAATGTGACAGACCCGTTGACTAAAATTATCTCACAAGCAAAACATGATCACACCTTAGTACTCTTTGGGTGTTAATCACATAGATATGTGAACTAGATTACTGACTCTAGTAATCCCTTTGAGTGTTGGTCACATGACGATGTGAACTATGGATGTTAATCACATGGTGATGTGAACCATTGCTGCTAAATCACATGGCGATGTGAACTAGATTATTGACTCTAGTGCAAGTGGGAGACTGAAGGAAATATGCCCTAGAGGCAATAATAAAGTTATTATTTATTTCCTTATATCATGATAAATGTTTATTATTCATGCTAGAATTGTATTAACCGGAAACATAATACATGTGTGAATACATAGACAAACAGAGTGTCACTAGTATGCCTCTACTTGACTAGCTCGTTAATCAAAGATGGTTATGTTTCCTAACCATGAACAAAGAGTTGTTATTTGATTAACGAGGTCACATCATTAGTTGAATGATCTGATTGACATGACCCATTCTATTAGCTTAGCACCCGATCGTTTAGTATGTTGCTATTGCTTTTCTTCATGACTTATACATGTTCCTATGACTATGAGATTATGCAGCTCCCGTTTACCGGAGGAACACTTTGGGTACTACCAAACGTCACAACGTAACTGGGTGATTATAAAGGAGTACTACAGGTGTCTCCAATGGTAGATGTTGGGTTGGCGTATTTCGAGATTAGGGTTTGTCACTCCGATTGTCGGAGAGGTATCTCTGGGCCCTCTCGGTAATACACATCACATAAGCCTTGCAAGCATAATAACTAAGATGTTAGTTATGAGATGATGTATTACGGAACGAGTAAAGAGACTTGCCAGTAACGAGATTGAACTAGGTATTGGATACCGACGATCGAATCTCGGGCAAGTAACATACCGATGACAAAGGGAACAACGTATGTTGTTATGCGGTCTGACCGATAAAGATCTTCGTAGAATATGTAGGAGCCAATATGGGCATCCAGGTCCCGCTATTGGTTATTGACCGGAGACGTGTCTCGGTCATGTCTGCATTGTTCTCGAACCGTAGGGTCCGCACGCTTAACGTTACGATGACAGTTATTATGAGTTTATGCATTTTGATGTACCGAAGGTTGTTCGGAGTCCCGGATGAGATCACGGACATGACGAGGAGTCTCGAAATGGTCGAGACGTAAAGATTGATATATTGGAAGTCTATGTTTGGACATCGGAAGTGTTCCGGGTGAAATCGGGATTTTACCGGATTACCGGGAGGGTTACCGGAACCCCCCGGGAGCCAAATGGGCCAACATGGGCCTTAGTGGAAAGGTGAGAGGGCAGCCCACATAGGGCTGCGCCTCCCCCCCTCTCCCTAGTCCTATTAGGACTAGGAGAGGGGCCGGCCACCTCTCTCTCTCTCTCCCCTTTAAAGGATTCCTAGTTGGACTAGGATTGGAGGGGGGAGTCCTACTCCCGGTAGGAGTAGGACTCCTCCTGCGCCTCCTCCTCTTTGGCCGGCCAGCCCCCCTCCCTCCAACCTTTATATACGGGGGCAGGGGACACCCCAAGACACACAAGTTGATCCTTGAGATCGTTCCTTAGCCGTGTGCGGTGCCCCCTGCCACCAAATTCCACCTCGATCATACCTTTACAGTGCTTAGGCGAAGCCCTGCGTCGGTAGTACATCAAGATCGTCACCACGCCGTCGTGCTGACGGAACTCTTCCTCGACGCTTTGCTGGATCGGAGCCCGAGGAACGTCATCGAGCTGAACGTGTGCTAAGAACTCGGAGGTGCTGGAGTAACGGTGCTTGGATCGGTCGGATCGTGAAGACGTACGACTACTTCCTCTATGTTGTGTGATCGCTTCCGCAGTCGGTCTGCGTTGGTACGTAGACAACACTCTCCCCTCTCATTGCTATGCATCACCATGATCTTGCGTGTGCGTAGGAAATTTTTTGAAATTACTGCGTTCCCCAACACGGAAGAGAGGCGAAGAAAAGGCAAATCTTTTCGAAAATCGTTTTAGAAGTGGGGGAGAGGAAAACAAGAGCTGAATGGCAAATAATGTAATGCAAGAGATGAGAGTTTATTATGGGTACTTGGTATGTCTTGACTTGGCATAGATCTCCCCGGCAACGGCGCGAGAAATTTTTCCTGCTACTTCTTGAGATTGCGTTGGTTTTCCCTTGAAGAGGAAAGGGTGATGCAGCAAAGTAGAGTAAGTATTTCCCTCAGTTTTGAGAACCAAGGTATCAATCCAGTAGGAGACAACGCACAAGTCACCAAATACATGCACAAACAATCAAACAACTTACACCCAATGCGATAAAGGGGTTGTCAATCCCTTCACGGTTACTTGCAAAAGTGAGATCTAAAAGAGATAGATAAACGGTAAAGTAAATATTTTTAGATTATAGATCGGAAAGTAAAAGATTGAAAAAGGAGTAAAATGGAAACTAATATTGTAGATCGGAAACTTATATGATGGAAAATAGAACTTGTATGATGGAAAATAGACCCGGGGCCTTAGGTTTCACTAGAGGCTTCTCTCAAGATAGAAAATAATATGGTGGGTGAACAAATTACTGCCGAGCAATTGATAGAAGAGCGCAAAGTTATGAAGATATCTAAGGCAATGATCATGAATATAGGCACCACGTCTGTGTCAAGTAGACCGAAAAAATCTGCATCTACTACTATTACTCCACACATTGACCACTATCCAGCATGCATCTAGAGTATTAAGTTCATAAAGAACGGAGTAATGCACTAAGCAAGATGACATGATGTAGAGGAATTAACTCAAGCAATATGATGAAAACCCCATCTTTTTATCCTCGATGGCAACAATACAATACGTGCCTTGCTACCCCTACTGTCACTGCGAAAGGACACCACAAGATTGAACCCAAAGCTAAGCAATTCTTCCATTGCAAGAAAAACCATTCTAGTTGGCCAAACCAAACTGATAGTTCTAAGAGATTACAAAGATATCAAATCATGAATAAAAGAATTTAGAGAAGGTTCAAATAATATTCAGAGATAAGCTGATCATAAATCCACAATTCCTCGGATATCGGCAAACACACCGCAAAAAAGTATTAAATCGAATAGATCTCCAAGAACATCGAGGAGAACATGGTATTGTAAACTACTCATGCTTCATCGGAAGGGTAATAGAGTTGATGTAGAAGCCCTCCATGATCGAATCCCCCTCCGACAGGACGCCGAAAAAGGCCCCTAGATGGGATCTCACGGGTACAGAAGGTTGCAGCGGTGGAAAAGTGTTTTCATGGCTTGTTCTGGTGGTTTGAGGGTATAAGAGTATTAATAGCGGCTTGAAGCTACATCGGTAATTCCCCAAAGAGGAAGGGATGATGCAGCACAGCAATGGTAGGTATTTCCCTCAGTGATGAAACCAAGGTTATCGAACCAGTAGGAGAACCAAGCAACAATACATAAACAGCACCTACACACAAATAAAAAATACTCGCAACCCGACGTATTGAAGGGGTTATCAATCCCTTTCGGGTAACGGCGTCAGGAATTGGCAAACAAACATGAGAGAGTTGTAAATATTGGTAGATCAAAAGCCAAATAAAATAAATTGCAGTAAGGTATTTTTGGATTTTTGGGTTTAATAGATCTGAAAATAAAACCAAAGGCAAATAGATCGCAAAGGCAAATCATATGAGAAAGAGATCCGGGGGCCGTAGGTTTAACTAGTGGCTTCCCTCGAGAAAAATAGCAAATGGCGGGTAAAAAAATTATTGTTGGGAAATTGATAGAACTTCAAATAATCATGATGATATCCAGGCAATGATCATTATATAGGCATCACGTCCAAGATTAGTAGACCGACTCCTTCCTGCATCTACTACTATTACTGCACACATCAACCGCTCTCGAGCATGCATCTAGTGTATTAAGTTTATGGAGAAATGGAGTAATGCAATAAGAATGGTGACATGATGTAGACAAGATCTATTTATGTAGAAATAGACCCCATCGTTTTATCCTTAGTAGAAATGATACATATGTGTCGGTTCCCCTTCTATCACTGGGATCAAGCACCATAAGATCAAATCCACTACAAAGCACCTCTTCTCATTGCAAGATACATAGATCGAGTTGGCCAAACAAAACCCATATCGGAGAAGAAATACGAGGCTATAAGAAATCATGCATATAAGAGATCAAAGAAACTCAAATAACTTTCATGGATAAAAATATTGATCTGATCATAAACTCAAAGTTCATCGGATCCCAACAAACACACCGCAAAAGAGTTACATCATATGGATCTCCAAGAGACCAATGTATTGAGAATCAAACGAGAGAGAGGAAGCCATCTAGCTACTAACGACGGACCAGAAGGCCTACAAAGAACTACTCACACATTATCGGAGAGGCACCAATGGAAGTGGTGAACCCCTCCGTGATGGTGTCTAGATTGGATCTGGTGGCTCTGGACTCTACGGCGGCTGGAATTGATTTTCGTCAAGTCCTCTAGGTTTTCTAGAATATTGGGCTATTTATTGAGTAAAGAGGTGGTCCGAGGGCACCCAAGGTGGTCACAACCCACCAGGGCGCGCCCGGCCCCCAGGCGTGCCCTGGTGGGTTGTGCTCCCCTCGGAGCAGCCCCCGGGTGCTTCTTGGGCCCACTGGTTGTCTTCTGGTCCAAAAAAATCCGCAAAAAGTTTCACTGCATTTGGACTCCGTTTGGTATTGATTATATGCAATTAAAAAACATGTAAAAATAGCAACTGGCACTTGGCACTATGTCAATAGGTTAGTACCAAAAAATGATATAAAATGATTATAAAACATGCAAGATTGATAATATAACGGCACGGAACAATCAAAAATTATATATACGTTGGAGACGTATCAGCATCCCCAAGCTTAATTCCCGCTCATCCTCGAGTAGGTAAATGATAAAAACAGAATTTTTGATGTGGAATGCTGCCTAACATGTCATATCATATTCTTTTCTTTATAGCATTGACATTTGGACTTTTATATTGTTTAAAGGAATAGTCTAGTTTTGACAAGATAACTTAAATAGTCAAGCATATCAACAAGCAACCATGTCTTCCAAAATAGCAGCACTAAAATAAGCTATCCCTAGCCCATCATGTTAATCATTGATCCATTCATGAAACACACTCACATATTGACTACACCCAATGCTCAAGTACGATCATAGTGCCCCCTAGTTGGTGCTCTTATAAGAGAAGATGGAGACTCAAATTCAAAAATAAAAATTGCATAAAGTAAAAGAAAGGCCCTTCACAGAGGGGAGTAGGGATTTGTAGAGGTGCCAGAGCTCAAAGCGAAAATTTAGAGATAAAAATATTTTGAGAGGCATACTTTTCCCACCAACAAAAATGACTTAGAGTTCCCAACACTTTCCATGCTAGATATATCATAGGCGGTTCCCAAATAGAAATTAAAGTTTATTCCTTTTTCCACCATACTCTCACTTTCCATGGCTAACCGTATCCACGGGTGCCTTCATACCAACACTTTCCAAGGAATTTATTATTTGACAACATAAAGTAAATTCATTTTTCATTTCGGGACTGGGCATCTGATACGTCTCCAACGTATCTATAATTTTTGATAGTTTATATTATCAATCTTGGATGTTTTATAATCATTTTATATCATTTTTTGGTACTAACCTATTGACATAGTGCCAAGTGCCAGTTCCTATTTTTTTGCTTGTTTTTACATCACAGAAAATCAATACCAAACGGAGTCCAAATGCAATGAAACTTTACGGAGGTTTTTTATGGACCAGAAGGCACCTAATGGGCCAAGGCTGCGCCTGGGGGCTGCTCCGAGGAGAGCACAACCCACCAGGGTGCGCTAGGAGGCCCAGGCGCGCCCTGGTGGGTTGTGCCCACCTCGGGTGTGATGACCCACAAGTATAGGGGATCTATCGTAGTCCTTTCGGTAAGTAAGAGTGTCGAACCCAACGAGGAGCAGAAGGAAATGCTAAGCGGTTTCCAGCAAGGTATTCTCTGCAAGTACTGAAATAAGTGGTAATAGATAGTTTTGGGATAGGATAATTTGTAACGAGCGACAAGTAACAAAAGTAAATAAAGTGCAGCAAGGTGGCCCAAACCTTTTTGTAGCAAAGGACAAGCCTGGGCAAACTCTTATATAGAGAAAAGCACTCCCGAGGACAGATGGGAATATCGTGAAGCTAGTTTTCATCACGCTCATATGATTCGCGTTCGGTACTTTGATAATTTGGTATGTGGGTGGACCGGTGCTTGGGTACTGCCCTTACTTGGACAAGCATCCAACTTATGACTAACCTCTATTGCAAGCATCCGCAACTACAACAAAAGTATTAAGGTAAACCTAACCATAGCATGAAACATATGGATCCAAATCAGCCCCTTACGAAGCAACGCATAAACTAGGGTTTAAGCTTCTGTCACTCTAGCAACCCATCATCTACTTATTACTTCCCGATGCCTTCCTCTAGGCCCAAATAATGGTGAAGTGTCATGTAGTCGACGTTCACATAACACCACTAGAGGATAGACAACATATATCTCATCAAATTATCGAACGAATACCAAATTCACATGACTACTAATAGCAAGACTTCTCCCATGTCCTCAGGAACAAACGTAACTACTCGCAAAGCATAAACATGTTCAAAATCAAAGGGGTATTGATATGCATATAGGATCTGAACATATGATCTTCCACGAAATAAACCAACTAGCATCAACTACTAGGAGTAATTAACACTACTAGCAACCTACTAGCACCAATCCCGGACTTGGAGACAATAATTGGATACAAGAGATGAACTAGGGTTTTGAGAGGAGATGGTGCTGGTGAAGATGTTGATGGAGATTGCCCTCTCTCGATGAGAGGAGCGTTGGTGATGACGATGGCGATGATTTCCCCCTCCGGGAGGGAAGTTTCCCCGGCAGAATAGCTCCGCTAGAGCCCTAGATTGGTTCCGCCAAGGTTCCGCCTCGTGGCGGCGGAGTTTCCTCCGAGAATAAGGATTCTTATTTTTTGTCATTGAAAGACTTCATATAGCAGAAGATGGCCACCGGAGGGCCACCGGGGGGCCCACGAGGTAGGGGGCGCGCCCAGGGGGTAGGGCGTGCCCCCCACCCTCGTGGGCAGGGTGTGGCCCCCCTGGTGAATTTCTTACGCTGAGTATTTTTTTATATATTTTGAAAATTTCTTCTATGAAGTTTGAGGAATTTTGGAGCTGTGCAGAATAGGTCTCTAATATTTGCTCCTTTTCCAGCCCAGAATCCCAGCTGTCGGCATTCTCCCTCTTTATGTAAACCTTGTAAAATAAGAGAGAATAGGCATAAGTATTGTGACATAATGTGTAATAACAACCCATAATGCAATAAATATCAATATAAAAGCATGATGCAAAATGGACGTATCAACTCCCCCAAGCTTAGACCTCGCTTGTCCTCACGCGAAAGCCGAAATCGAAAAATATATCCACATGTTTAGAGATAGAGGTGTCGATAAAAATAAAATACGGACATGAGGGCATCATTATCATTCTTAGAACAACAACTTATATAATTCTTGTCATATGATCTCTTATGCTAGAGTAATAATTCAATCACAATTTCAAGTATGAATCGTAAACTTCATTGAAAACTAACAAACTATAATCTCAGTCATTGGAGCAATTGCAATTTATCATAACATAGGAAAGAGTTAAGAGCTTTTCAGCAAGTCCACATACTCAACTATCATATAGTCTTTCACAATTGCTGACACTCACACAATACTTATGGGTATGGAGTTTTAATCGGAGACAGAGAAAGATAGGGGCTTACAGTTTTGCCTCCCAACGTTTTACCTCAAGGGTAATGTCAACAATAATAGTTCATGAAAACTCACATCCAATTAGCCATATATACCAGGATCTTTCCAACATACTGTGCTTGCCAAAGGATAAAATGTAAAAAGGAAAGGTGAAGATCACCATGACTCTTATGCAAGGTAGGAGATAAAAATAAAAGATAGGCCCTTCGCAGAGGGAAGCAGAGGTTGTCATGCGCTTTTATAGTTGGATGCACAAAATCTTAATGCGAAAGAACGTCACTTTATATTGCCACTTGTGATATGGACCTTTATTATGCAGTCTATCGCTTTTATTTCTTCCATATCACACGATCGTATAAATCTTATTTTCTCCCACACTAAGAAGTCATACATATTTGGAGAGCAATTTTTATTGCTTGCACCGATGACAACTTACTTGGAGGATCTTACTCAATCCATAGGTAGGTATGGTGGACTCTTATGGAAAAACTGGTTTTAAGGGTATTTGGAAGCACAAGTAGTATCTCTACTTGGTGTGATGAATTTGGCTAGCATGAGGGAGAAATGCAAGCTCAACATGTTGGAGGATCCAAGACAATATAATTTATCTCAGATGTAAGAAAACATAACCCATTACATTGTCTTCCTTGTCCAGTATCAACTCTTTAGCATGTCATATTTTAATGAGTGCTCACAATCATAAAAGATGTCCAATATAGTATATTTATATGTGAAGACCTCTCTTTGTTTATTACTTCCTATTAATTGCAACAATGACCAAAACTATGTTTGTCAACTCTCAACAACTTTTATTCATCATACTTTTTCTATGTGAGCTCATTACTCTCCATGTGATCCATATGATCTCTTTTATTTCTTTTTATTCTTTCTCTTTTCTTTTATTCACTTAGGATCATGGCAAAATAATCAGGCCCTTGACTCAACACTAATCTTTATTATATATAGCTCACGGACTCGATTACATAGAAGGATCATAAAGCAAAACTCAAAACTAGATCATGCCATAAACTACTAGATCAAGATATTACCAAAAGGATCGAACTAAGAAAAACGGTAAAGATAAAAGTGATGGTGATACGGTACCGGGGCACTCCCCCAAGCTTGGCAGTTACCAAGGGGAGTGCCCATGCCCATGTGATTATGTATCTCTTTTCGGGGATGGTGATGTGATGTTCTTGGCGATGATGCCCCTCAGGATACGATTCTCCTCCTCGAGTTTATTGACTTGCTGCTTGATGTCCATTATTTCCTCTCGGATTTTTCCTATAACAGCCAAAGCTCCCTGCACCCAAGGGTGCTGCATAGCTGTGGGAGAACCAGTGACACTCTTTTTCATATTCTCATAAGAAAGAAATCTAACATTGGAAGGGATAACCGAGTTTGGAATAGTCGAGCTCTGCAGTTCTCCCATTGTGAATCCATCTCAGAAGCGGGAAGTGACTTCTTGATCCTCCTCCATGGCATCTATCCTCTTCAATTCGGCCTCCATCTCTTCCCCCATTGCTGGCCCAAAGAGGTCAAAATTGTTGTTTGTCATTGATCTCGGTGCCGGATGAGACACCCGGCTCTCCCCAACTGACTCTTGCGAAGACATCTTGCTCTAATCTGCAGCAGCAACAGCTCGAAACACAAACGGAGGGTAATTGCGTGATACGAAAGTCAAAACCTCCGGGAGATTATATAATGAATTTTTACCGACCAAAATATGTGTCGTGTAAGAAAACGGAGTCCGGAGAGCACACGAGGTGCCCATGAGGTAGGGGGCGCGCCCAAGGGGGTAGGGTGCGCCCTCCACCCTCGTGGAGCCCTCGTGTCCTTCCCGGACTGCTTCTTATTTTTCTATTTTTCTAAATATTCCAAAACGGAGAAATATTGCCTTTAGAACTATTTTGGAGTCGGTTTACTTACCGTACCACATACCTATTCCTTTTCGGAGGCTGAAACATTCCGGAAAGTATCCCTTATGTATTCCTCTGGGTTACGGTTTCAATAACATTGGTTTCAACATTTATGGGATTAACTGAGATATAATGTTTGATTCTTGGACCGTTCACCACCTTCGGATTTGTGCCTTCGGAGTTGTTGATTTTTATGGCACCGGAATGGTAGACCTCCTCGATAACGTAAGGACCTTCCCATTTAGAGAGTAGTTTTCCTGCAAAAAATCTTAAACGAGAGTTGTATAGCAATACATAATCACCTACATTAAACTCACGCTTTTGTATCCTTTTATCATGCCATCTTTTAACTTTTTCTTTAAACAACTTGGCATTTTCATAGGCTTGGATTCTCCATTCATCGAGTGAGCTAATATCAAATAACCTCTTCTCACCGGCAAGTTTAAAATCATAATTGAGCTCTTTAATAGCCCAATATGCCTTGTGTTCTAGTTCGAGAGGTAAGTGACATGCTTTTCCATAAACCATTTTATACGGAGACATGCCCATAGGATTTTTATATGCAGTTCTATAGGCGCATAATGCATCATCAAGTTTCTTGGACCAATTCTTTCTAGATCTATTAACAGTCTTTTGCAAAATTAATTTGAGTTCTCTATTACTCAATTCTACTTGACCACTAGACTGAGCATGATAAGGGGATGCAATTCTATGATTAACATCATATTTAGCAAGCATTTTACGGAAAGCACCATGAATAAAATGTGAACCACCATCAGTCATTAAATATCTAGGGACTCCAAATCTTGGAAAAATAACTTCTTTAAGCATTTTAATAGAAGTGTTATGATCAGCACTACTAGATGGAATAGCTTCTACCCACTTAGTAACGTAATCAACAGCAACTAAAATATGCGTATATCCATTAGAGGAAGGAAAGGGTCCCATATAGTCAAAGCCCCAAACATCAAATGGTTCAATAACGAGTGAATAATTCATAGGCATTTCTTGATGTCTACTAATATTACCAATTCTTTGACATTCATCACAAGATAAGATAAACTTACGGGCATCCTTAAAGAGAGTAGGCCAATAAAAACCAGATTGCAATACCTTATGTGCACTTCTATCTACAACATGGTGTCCTCCATAAGCTTCGGAGTGACACTTGCGTAGGATCTGTTCCTGTTCATGCTCAGGTACACAACGTCTAATAACACCATCTACTCCTTCTTTATAAAGATGTGGGTCATCCCAAAAGTAATGCCTCAAATCATAGAAGAACTTTTTCTTTTGCTGGTATGTGAAACTAGGTGGTATAAACTTAGCAACAATGTAATTAGCATAATCAGCATATCATGGAGCAGTATGAGAAGCATTTATGACATTTAATTGCTCATCAGGAAAGCTATCATCAATAGGTAGTGGGTCATCAAGCACATTTTCTAACCTAGACAAGATGTTTGCAACGGGATTCTCAGCTCCCTTTCTATCAACAATATGTAAGTCAAATTCTTGTAGCAAGAGAACCCATCTAATAAGTCTAGGTTTAGAATCTTCCTTTTCCATGAGATATTTAATAGCAGCATGATCAGTGTGAATAGTTACTTTAGAGTCAATAATATAAGGTCTGAACTTATCACAAGCAAATACAACTGCTAAGAATTCTTTTTCAGTAGTAGCATAATTCCTTTGAGCATTGTCTAGGGATTACTAGCATATTGAATAACGTTTAATTTCTTATCAACTCTTTGCCCTAGAACAGCACCTACAGCATAATCACTAGCATCACACATAATTTCAAAGGGTAAATTCCAATCAGGTGGCTGAACAATAGGTGCAGAGATCAATGCTTTCTTAAGAATTTCAAATGCTTCTACACAATCATCATCAAAGACAAATGGTATATCTTTTAGTAATAAATTAGTCAGAGGCCAAGAAATTTTTGATAAGTCCTTAAATGAACCTCCTATAAAATCCGGCCTGACCAAGGAAACTTCTTATACCTTTTATGTCCTTGGGACACGGCATCTTTTCAATAGCATCAACCTTGGCTTTATCAACTTCAATACCTCTTTCGAAAACTTTGTGCCCCAAGACAATACCTTCATTAACCATAAAGTGGCACTTTTCCCAATTCAAGACAAGATTAGTTTCTTCACATCTCTGCAAAACTCGATCAAGGTTGCTTAAGCAATCATCAAAAGAGGATCCATAGACGGAGCGTCCATTAAAACCTCACAAATCTTTTCACAAAAGTTAGAGAATATAGCCATCATGCATCTTTAAAAGGTAGCAGGTGCATTACATAAACCAAAAGGCATACGTCTATAAGCAAAAGTACCAAAAGGGCAAGTAAAAGTAGTCTTCGATTGATCTTTGGCTGACACAGGTATTTGAGAGAAACCAGAATAACCATCTAGAAAGCAAAAATGTGTATGTTTGGATAATCTTTATAGCATTTGATCGATAAAAGGTAACGGGTAATGATCCTTTTTAGTGGCTTATTTAATTTGCGGAAATCAATTACCATCCTATAACCTGTAATAATTCTTTGGGGGATCAATTCATCTTTATCATTAGGAACGACAGTAATACCTCCCTTCTTAGGGACACAATGGACAGGACTTACCCACTGACTATCAGCAACGAGATAGATTATACCTACCTCAAGGAGCTTTAGTATTTCCTTTCTTACCACTTCTTTCATTTTAGGATTAAGCCATCGTTGATGATCACGAACTGGTTTAGCATCTTCTTCCAAATTTATTTTATGTTGACATAGAGTGGGACTATGCCCTTAAGATCATCAAGAGTATACCCAATAGCAGCATGGTGCTTCTTCAGACTTTTCAATAATCTCTCTTCTTCATGTTCTGAAAGGTTAGCACTAATAATAATATGATATATCTTTTTCTCATCAAGATAAGCATATTTAAGAGTATCAGGTAATGGTTTAAGCTCAAACACGGGATCATCCTTGGGTGGAGGAGGATCCCCTAGGATTTCAACAGGCAAATTGTGTTTCAGAATAGGTTCCTGTTTAAAGAATACTTCATCTATTTCCCTTCTTTCATTCGTAAACATATCATTTTCATGGTCTAGCAAATATTGTTCTAAAGGGTCACTAGGAGGTACGATAATAGAAGCAAGACCAATAATTTCATCCTTACTAGGTAATTCTTCTTCACAGTGTTGTCTACTAAATTTAGAGAAATTAAATTCATGAGTCATATCATCTAAACTGATAGTAAAAACATCCCTTTTGCAATCTATGGTAGCATTAATAGTGTTTAAGAATGGTCTAGCAAATATAATGGGACAAAAGCTATCTTGCGGTGAACCAAGAACAAGAAAATCAGCAGGATATTTAGTTTTCCCACACAAGACTTCAACATCTCTAACAATTCCCATTGGTGAAATAGTATCTCTATTGGCAAGTTTAATTGTGACATCAATATCTTCTATCTCATAGGTGCAATATCATGCATAATTTCTTTGTATAAGGAATAAGGTATTGCACTAGCACTAGCACCCATATCACATTAGCCATGATAACAATGATCTCCTATTTTAACAGAAATAATAGGCATGCCTACCATAGGTCTATTTTTATCTTTAGCACAAGGTTTAGCAATTCTAGCAGTTTCATCACAGAAATAAATAACATGCCCATCAATATTATCAGCCAAGAGATCTTTAACAATAGCAATATCAGGTTCAACTTTAATTTGCTCAGGAGGTGTATAAGTTTTAATATTGATTTTACGAACCACAGTTGAAGCTTTAGCATGATCCTTTATCCTAACAGGAAAGGGTGGTTTCTCAACATAAGAAGTAGGAACAATAGGATCATTATAAGTGACAATCTTTTCTTCAACTTTAATAGGTGCAACTACTTTTACTTCTATGGGAGGATGATATTTAAACCACTTCTCCTTGGGGAGATCAACATAAGTAGCAAAAGATTCATAGAAAGAAGCTACTATCTCAGAGTCAAGTCCATATTTAGTGCTAAATTTATGGAAAACATCGGTATCCATAAAAGATTTAACACACTCAAACTTAGGTGTCATACCTGACTCCTTACCTTTGTCGAGGTCCCAATCTTCAGATTTGCGTTTAATTCTTTCCAATAAATCCCATTTGAATTCAATAGTCTTCATCATAAAAGAGCCAGCACAAGAAGCATCGAGCATGGTGCGATTGTTATCAGAAAGCCGAGCATATAAATTTTGAATAATCATCTCTCTTGAGAGCTCATGATTGGGGCATGAATATAACATTGATTTATGCCTCCCCCAAGCTTGAGCGATGCTTTCTCCTTCGCGAGGCCAGAAATTATATATATAATTGCGATCACGATGAACAAGATGCATGGGATAAAACTTCCGATGAAATTCCAATTTCAATCGTTTGTAGTTCCATGACCCCGTATCATCACATAGCCTATACCATGTCGATGCATCTCCCTTCAAAGATAAAGGGAAGACCTTCTTCTTAAAAACATCTCCGGGTACACCTGCAAGCTTAAATAATCCACAAACTTCATCCACATATATTAGATGCTCATCAGGATGCTTTGTTCCATCTCCTACAAAAGGATTAGCTAGCAGTTTTTCTAACATACCCGAAGGAAATTCAAAGCAGACATTTTAATTTTATTTTTCAGTAGGTTCAGTAGGTTGAGGAGAAACTCTTTGCTCTACTGGTCGGGGTGAAGATACTCTGAACAAGCCCATCAGAGGATTACTTTCCATAATAACAAGTGACAGTAAATTTCAGCACACTATATAAATTTTTCCTTACCAAAGGCGCTTCACTCCCCGGCAACGGCGCCAGAAAAGAGTCTTGATGACCCACAAGTATAGGGGATCTATCGTAGTCCTTTTGATAAGTAAGAGTGTCGAACCCAACGAGGAGCAGAAGGAAATGATAAGTGGTTTCCAGCAAGGTATTCTCTGCAAGTACTGAAATAAGTGGTAACAGATAGTTTTCGGATAGGATAATTTGTAACGAGCGACAAGTAACAAAAGTAAATAAAGTGCAGCAAGGTGGCCCAAACCTTTTTGTAGCAAAGGACAAGCCTGGACAAACTCTTATATAGAGAAAAGCGCTCCCGAGGACAGATGGGAATATCGTGAAGCTAGTTTTCATCACGCTCATATGATTCGCGTTCGGTACTTTGATAACTTGGTATGTGGGTGGACCGGTGCTTGGGTACTGCCCTTACTTGGACAGGCATCCAACTTATGACTAACCTCTATTGCAAGCATCCACAACTACAACAAAAGTATTAAGGTAAACCTAACCATAGCATGAAACATATGGATCCAAATCAGCCCCTTACGAAGCAACGCATAAACTAGGGTTTAAGCTTCTGTCACTCTAGCAACCCATCATCTACTTATTACTTCCCGATGCCTTCCTCTAGGCCCAAATAATGGTGAAGTGCCATGTAGTCGACGTTCACATAACACCACTAGAGGATAGACAACATATATCTCATCAAATTATCGAACGAATACCAAATTCACATACCTACTAATAGCAAGACTTCTCCCATGTCCTCAGGAACAAATGTAACTACTCGCAAAGCATAAACATGTTCAAAATCAAAGGGGTATTGATATGCATATAGGATCTGAACATATGATCTTCCACGAAATAAACCAACTAGCATCAACTACTAGGAGTAATTAACACTACTAGCAACCTACTAGCACCAATCCCGGACTTGGAGACAATAATTGGATACAAGAGATGAACTAGGGTTTTGAGAGGAGATGGTGCTGGTGAAGATGTTGATGGAGATTGCCCTCTCTCGATGAGAGGAGCGTTGGTGATGACGATGGCGATGATTTCCCCCTCCGGGAGGGAAGTTTCCCCGGCAGAACAGCTCTGCCAGAGCCCTAGATTGGTTCCGCCAAGGTTCCGCCTCGTGGCGGCGGAGTTTCCTCCGAGAATAAGGCTTCTTATTTTTTTCATCGAAAGACTTCATATAGCAGAAGATGGCCACCGGAGGGCCACCGAGGGGCCCACGAGGTAGGAGGCGCGCCCAGGGGGTAGGGCATGCCCCCCACCCTCGTGGGCAGGGTGTGGCCCCCCTGGTGAATTTCTTACGCTGAGTATTTTTTATATGTTTTGAAAACGTCTTCTATGAAGTTTGAGGAATTTTGGAGCTATGCAGAATAGGTCTCTAATATTTTCTCCTTTTCCATCCCAGAATCCCAGCTGCCGGCATTCTCCCTCTTTATGTAAACCTTGTAAAATAATAGAGAATAGGCATAAGTATTGTGACATAATGTGTAATAACGACCCATAATGCAATAAATATCGATATAAAAGCATGATGCAAAATGGATGTATCAGGGTGCCCCCCGGACCGCCTCTTTGCTCTATAAATACCTCAATATTCCAGAAACCCTAGGGGATTCGATGAAAATCAATTCCAACAGCCGCAGAGTCCAGAACCACCAGTTCCAATCTAGACACCATCACGGATGGGGTTCACCACCTCCATTGGTGCCTCTCCGATGGTGCGTGAGTTCTTTGTAGACCTTCGAGTCCGTAGTTACTAGCTAGATGGCTTCATGTCTCTCATTTGATTCTCAATTCAATGGTATCTTGGAGATCCATATGATGTAACTCTTTCTGCGGTGTGTTTGTTGGGATCAGATGAACTTTAAGTTTATGATCAGATCTATCTTTTTATATCCATGAAAGTATTTGAGTTTCTTTGATCTCTTTTATGCATGATTGCTTATAACCTCAAATTTCTTCTCTGATATTTTGGTTTTGTTTGGCCAACTTGATCTATTTATCTGGCAATGGGAAGAGGTGCTTTGTAGTGGTTTCGATCTTACGGTGCTTGATCCCAGTGACAGAAGGGGAACCGACACATATGTATCGTTGCTACTAAGGATAAAACGATGGGGTCTATCTCTACATCGATAGATCTTGTCTACATCATGTCATCGTTCTTATTGCATTACTCCGTTTCTCCATGAACTTAATACACTAGATGCATGCTGGATAGCGGTCGATGTGTGGAGTAATAGTAGTAGATGCAGGAAGGAGTCGGTCTACTAATCTTGGACGTGATTCATATGTAATGATCATTGCCTAGATATCGTCATGAGTATTTAAAGTTCTATCAATTTCCCAACAGTGATTTGTTTACCCACCGTTTATTTTTTCTCGAGAGAAACCACTAGTGAAACCTACGGCCCCATGGTCTATTTCTCATATTATTTGCCTTTGCGATCTATTTTATTTGCCTTTTATTTTCAGATCTATTAAATCCGAAAATACAAAAATACCTTGGTGCAATTTATTTTATTTGGCGTTCGATCTATCATTATTTACAACTTCTCCTGTCCATGTACCAATTTCTGGCACTGTTACCCGAAAGGGATTAACAACCGCTTTAACACGTCGGGTTGCGAGTATTTGTTATTTGTGTGCATGTGTTGTTTACGTTGTGTTGCTTGGTTCTTCTACTGGTTCGATAACCTTTGTTTCATATCTGAGGGAAATACCTACCGCCGCTGTGATGCATCATCCCTTCCTCTTTGGGGAAATACCGATGTAGCTTCAGCAACATCAACATCCTTAATACCTTTGCCTTACTCTCGTGCAATGACAAGTGAATAAACACTCATCGTGAGAATAACACATCTAGCATGGAAAATATTAGCCACCCCTCACCGCCTTGCGAGCGGTATGAGCACACAAAAGAGAAATTTATTTTGAATATTAGAGATGGCACATACAAATTTGCTTAGGACGGCAAAAGAATACTACATATAGGTACATATAGTGGACTCATGTGGCAAAACTAGTTTAAAGGATTTTGGATGCACAAGTAGTGATCATACTTAGTGCAAAGTGAAGGCTAGCAAAAGATTGGGAAGCGACCAACCAAGAAACGAATAATCTCATAAGCGAGCATTAAGCATAATTAACACCGGATAATGCACCACAAGTAGGATATAATTTCATTGCACAACTATTGACTTTCGTGCTTGCATAGGGAATCACAAACCTTAACACCAATATTCTTAGTAAAGCATAATTACTCATCAAGACGACTCACATATCACATCATCATATCTCAAAACTATTACTAAGATTCAAGTTTATTTTGTCAATTTATGTTCATGAAAGTTTTTATTATATCCTTCATGGATCTCTATCACTTTGGGACTAATTTTTATGTTTTGCTTCTGACAAGGTCAAACAAATATAAGTGAAGACCATGAGCATAATATTTCTTTCTCTCAAATTAATTTAGGCGAAGCAAGAGAGAATTTCTTGAAAATTTTAATGACTCTCAAATAAATTTAACTGAAGCAAGAAGGCATTTCTTCACAAATACTAAAGCACACCATGCTCAAAAAGATATAAGTGAAGCACTAGAGCAAATCCATAGCTCATAATTTTTTTAGTGAAGCATAGAGAGCAATTTTAACAAGTCATGGCATAATTTTGGCTCTCTCAAATAGGTGTGTCCAGCAAGGGATCAAGACTAAAAACACAAAATAAAACAAGAAAAGACTCACATCATACAAGACGCTCGAAGCAAAACACATAGTATGTGACGAATAAAAATATAGCTTCGACTAAAATACCGATGGTCGTTAGAAGAAAGAGGGGATGCCTCTCGGGGCATACCCAAGCTTAGTTGCTTGATCTCTTTTGGATAATAGCCTGGGATGTCGGGGCATCCCCAAGCTTATGCTCTTCTTACTCCTTATTCCTTTATCCATCGTAAGATAACCCAAAACTTCAAAACTTCAATCACACAAAACTCAACAAAAGCCTCCATGAGATCCGTTAGTATAAGAAAAAAATCACTACTATAAGTGTTGTAGCAAACCAATTCATATTTTGTACTTGCATTATATCTACTTTATTCTAACTTTTCTATGGCAAAAACTCATCAAAGAAAACCATAGAATCATCAAAACAAGCACACACCGCAAAGAAAATGGAATATGTAAAAAACAGAACAGTCTGTAGCAATCTGACAATTTTGAATTCTTGTGTAACTCCAAAAACTCTGAAAAATTAGGACGGCCTGGGAAATTTGTATATTAATCTATTGCAAAAGTAATTAGTATTTTATCGCTCCCTGGTTAAAAATGAGAATTATTTTCATGGGCGCAAAAGTTTCTGGGTTTTTCAGCAAGATCAAAGAACTATCACCAAGAAGATCCTAAAGGCTTTACTTGGCACAAACACTGATTAAAACACAAAAAAACAAAAAATGCAATCAAAGATTTAGCATAAAGATTTTGAATGACAATACTCCTAGGAACAATTTTAAAGAATTCATTCTTGCCAAAGGGATCTCTTATAACTTCAACAAAATCTGGGTGAATTCTAATCGTCTTAAGATCATCTTTACTATTACTAGAAGTTGCACCCTTATTCTTAGTAACTTGAGTAGTCTTGCCAATCTTTACGGGAGTTTTTTCAATAGTTTTAGCGGAAGCAAAAACCATGCTCAAATTATCAAAGATTTCTTCTAGTTTATCAATCCGAGACGGGCTTTCTTCGATTCTTTCATGAATTACGATTCCCTTTTCTTTTAACAACTTAAAATCTTCTCCCACTTTTGACCCAATCTTAGTAGCAAAATTATGCATCTTTTTATCCAAGTTTTCAATATGTTCTTCAGTAAGCATTTTCTTTTCTAGAGCATCTAATCTTTCCATAACATGCTCAAGAGTCAAAGTTGTTTCATTAACCATAAGAGGTGGTGAACCCACTAAATTTCCCATCGCATTGAAAGCATCAATAGAGGGACACATCGAAAAAGTCCACCGTAATCATATCAAGGACAAATCTATACCTAGTGGTGATGCCCACATAAAAGCAACGAAGAAGAATAACGGTAGATTGCTTACGGATAGATCTATTATGAGCATTGCAAATTATATACCAAGCATCTTCTAAATTTTCTCCTCCCCTTTGTTTAAAGTTGAGAACCTCGTTCTCGGGAGTGCACACAATAGAGGAAGAACTATCCATGGCGATAATAACGGCAAACAAGATTGCACGCAAAAACGGATCCATCAAGAAAATGACGAACGAAAAAGTGGGCTAATAAAACGGAAATTTGTTGTGAAGTGGGGGAGAGGAAAACGAGAGGAAAAAGGAAAATAATGTAAATTGTGAGGAGATGAGATTTGTGATTAGGAACCTGGTATATGTAGATGATCCTCCCCGGCAACGGTGCCAGAAATTCCTTTTGATAGCGGCTTGAAGCTACGTCGGTATTTCCCCAAAGAGGAAGGGATGATGCATCACAGCAACGGTAGGTATTTACCTCAGTTATGAAACCAAGGTTATTGAACCAGTAGGAGAACCAAGCAACAACACGTAAATGGCACCCGCACACAAATAACAAATACTTGCTACCCGACGTATTAAAGGGGTTGTCAATCCCTTTCGGGTAACGGCCCCAGAAATCGGCAAACGGGCGTGAGAGAGTTGTAAATATTGGTAGATCGAACGCAAAATAAAATAAATTGCAGCAAGGTATTTTTTGATTTGTGGGTTTAATAGATCTGAAAATAAAAGTAAAGGAAAATAGATTGCAAAGGCAAAGGCAAATAGATCACAAAGGGGTTTCACTAGTGGCTTCTCTAGAGAAAAATAGAAACGGCAGGTAAACAAATTATTGTTGGGCAATTGATAGAACTTCAAATAATCATGATGATATCCAAGCAATGATCATTATATAGGCATCACGTCCAAGATTAGTAGACCGACTCCTACCTGCATCTACTATTATTACTCCACACATCGACCGCTATCCAGCATGCATCTAGTGTATTAAGTTCATGGAGAAACGGAGTAATGCAATAAGAACGATGAAATGGTGTAGACAAGATCTATTTATGTAGAAATAGACCCCATCATTTTATCCTTAGTAGCGATGATACATATCGTAAGATCGAACCCACTACAAAGCACATCTTCCCATTAGAAGATAAATAGATCGAGTTGGCCAAACAAAACCCAAATATTGGAGAATAAATACTAGGCTATAAGCAATCATGCATATAAGAGACCAAAGAAACTCAAATAACTTTCATGGATAAAAAGATAGATCTGACCATAAACTCAAAGTTCATCGGATCCCAACAAACACACCGCAAAAGAGTTACATCATATGGATCTCCTAGAGACCATTGTATTGAGATTCAAACGAGAGAGAGGAAGCCATCTAGCTACTAACGACGGACCAGAAGGCCTACAAAGAACTACTCACACATCATCGGAGAGGCACCAATGGAAGTGGTGAACCCCTCCGTGATGGTGTCTAGATTGGATCTGGTGGCTCTGGACTCTACGACGGCTGGAATTGATTTTCGTCAAGTCCTCTAGGTTTTCTAGAATATTGGGGTATTTATTGAGTAAAGAGGCGGTCTGAGGGCACCCAAGGTGGTCACAACCCACCAGGGCACGCCCGACCCCCAGGCGTGCCCTGGTGGGTTGTGCTCCCCTCGGAGCAGCCCCCAGGTGCTTCTTGGGCCCACTGGTTGTCTTCTGGTCCAAAAAAATCCGCAAAAAGTTTCACTGTGTTTGGACTCCGTTTGGTATTGATTATATGCAATTAAAAAACATGTAAAAATAGCAACTGGCACTTGGCACTATGTCAATAGCTTAGTACCAAAAAATGATATAAATGATTATAAAACATGCAAGATTGATAATATAATAGCACGGAACAATAACTTCCCTACAGTGGTGCACCATGTTAGCCAACACGCTTGATCAGTCTCGCCGAACACACTTTCCTGGGTCATGCCCGGTAATACGTCTCCAATGTATCTATAATTTTTTATTGTTCCATGTGATTATATTATCTGTTTTGGATGTTTAATGGGCTTTAATATGCTCTTCTATACTATTTTTGGGACTAACCTATTAACCGGAGGCCCAGTGCCAGTTTCTGTTTTTTTGCCTATTTTAGAGTTCCGCAGAAAAGGAATAGCAAACGGAGTCCAAATGGAACGAAACCTTCACGATGATCTTTCTTGGACTAAAAGCAATTCAGAAAACTTGGGGTTCAAGTCTGGAACTCCACGAGGCGGCCACGAGGCAGGAGGGCGCACCCAGGGGGTAGGCGCCCCCACCCTCATGGGCCCCTCGTAGCTCCACCGATGTACTTCTTCCGCCTATATATACTCTTATACGCTAGAAACATCACAAAGAGCCACGAAACCACTTTTCCACCGCCGCAACCTTCTGTACCCGTGAGATCCCATCTGGGGGCCTTTTCCGGCGATATGCCATAGGGGGAATCGATCACGGAGGGCTTCTACATCAACACCATAGCCTCTTCGATGAAGCGTGAGTAGTTTACCACAGACCTTCGGGTCCATAGTTATTAGCTAGATGGCTTCTTCTCTCTCTTTGATTCTCAATACAAAGTTCTCCTCGATGTTCTTGGAGATCTATTCGGTGTAATACTCTTTCACGGTGTGTTTACCGAGATCTGATGAATTGTGGATTTATGAACAAGATTATCTATGAATATTATTTGGTTCTTCTCTGAATTCTTATATGCATGATTTGATATCTTTGCAAGTATCTTCGAATTATCGGTTTAGTTTGGCCTACTAGATTGATCTTTCTTGCAATGGGAGAAGTGCTTAGCTTTGGGTTCAATCTTGCGGTGTCTTTTCCCAGTGACAGTAGGGGCAGCAAGGCACGCATTGTATTGTTGCCATCGAGGATAAAAAGATGGGGTTTATATCATATTGTTTGAGTTTATCCCTCTACATCATGTCATCTTGCTTAATGTGTTACTTTGTTCTTATGAACTTAATACTCTAGATGCATGCTGGATAGCGGTCGATGTGTGGAGTAATAGTAGTAGATGCAGAATTGTTTCGATCTACTTGACACGGACATGATGCCTATATTCATGATCATTGCCTTAGATATCTTCATAATTATGCGCTTTTCTATCAATTGCTCGGCAGTAATATGTTCACCCACCGTAATACATGCTATCTTGAGAGAAGCCACTAGTGAAACCTATGGACCCCGGGTCTCTTTCTTATTATATATTGCATCTCTTTTATTTACATCGCATCTCGTTTACTATTTTACAATCTTTACTTTCCAATCTATACAACAAAAATACCAAAAATATTTATTTTACTATCTTTATTAGATCTCACTTTTGTGAGTGACCGTGAACGGATTGACAACCCCTTTATCGCGTTGGTTGCAAGGTTCTTGATTGTTTTTGTAGGTACTAGGTGACTTGTGCGTTGTCTCCTACTGGGTTGATACCTTGGTTCTCAAAACTAGGGGAAATACTTATGCTACTTTGCTGCATCACCCTTTCCTCTTCAAGGGAAAACCAACGCATGCTCAAGAGGTAGCAAGAAGGATTTCTGGCGCCGTTGCTGGGGGAGATCTACGCCAAGTCAAGACATACCAAGTACCCATCATAAACTCTTCTCCCTCGCATTACATTATTTGCCATTCACCTCTCATTTTCCTCTCCCCCTCTTCTAAAATGATTTTCGAAAACCTTTTCCTTTTCTTCGCCCCTCTTCCGTTCGTCTCTTTTCGCTTGCTTCTTGTGTACTTGTGTGTTGGATTGACTGTTTATCACGATGGCTCAAGATAATACTAAACTGTGTGACTTTTCCAATACCAACAACAATGATTTTATTAGCACTCCGATTGCTCCTACTACCGATGTTGAATTTTGTGAAATTAATATCACTTTGTTGAATCTTGTTATGAAAGATAAATTTTTTGGCCTTCCTAGTGAAGATGCCGCTACCCATCTAAACAACTTTGTTTATTTGTGTGATATGTAAAAGAAGAAAGCCGTGGATAATGATATTGTTAAATTGAAGCTATTTCCGTTTTTGCTTAGAGATCGTGCTAAAACTTGGTTCTCTTCTTCGCCTAAAAATAGTATTGATTCATGGAATAAGTGCAAATATGCTTTTATATCTAAGTATTTTCCTCCTGCTAAGATCATCTCTCTTAGGAAAGATATTATGAATTTTAAGCAAGTTTATCATGAGCATGTTGCACAAGCTTGGGAGAGGATGAAATTAATGATACGTAATTGCCCTACACATGGTTTGAAATTGTGGATGATTATACAAAAATTTTATGCCGGATTGAATTTTGCTTATAGAAATCTTTTAGATTCGGCCGCGGGAGGCACTTTTATGGAAATCACCTTAGGAGAAGCTACTAAACTCCTAGACAATATTATGGTTAATTATTCTCAATGGCACACCAAAAGATCCACTAGTAAAAAAGTTCATGCGATTGAAGAGATTAATGTTTTGAGTGGAAAGATGGATGAACTTATGAAATTGTTTGCTAATAAAAGTGTTTCTTCCTATCCTAATGATATGCCTTTGTCCACTTTGATTGAGAATAATAATGAATCTATGGATGTGAATTTTGTTGGTAGGAACAATTTTGGTAACAATGTGATAGACGAAACTTTAATTCTAGGCCGTTTCCTAGTAATTCCTCTAATAATTATGGTAATTCCTACAACAACTCTTATGGAAATTTTAATAAGATGCCCTCTGATTTTGAGACTAGTGTTAAAGAATTTATGAATTTTCAAAAGAATTTCAATGCTTTGGTTGAAGAAAAATTGCTTAAGATTGATGAGTTGGCTAGGAACGTGGATAGAATTTCTCTTGATGTTGATTCTTTGAAACTTAGATCTATTCCACCTAAGCATGACATTAATGAGTCTCTCAAAGCCATGAGGATTTCCATTGATGAGTGCAAAGAAAGAACTGCTAGGATGCGTGCAAAAAAGGATTGCTTTGTGAAAGCGTGTTCTTCTAGTTTTCATGATAATAATGATGAAGATCTAAAAGTGATTGATGTGACTCCTATTAAATCTTTGTTTCCAATATGAATCTTGATAAATATGGGACTGGAGATGAGTCAACTTTAGTTGAAAGGCGTCCCAATGATTCGGATTTTTTAGATATTGATGCAAAAAATTAATAAAAGTGGGATTGAAGAGGTCAAAGCTTTACATAGCAATGAACCCACTATTTTTTATTTCAAGCAATTTAATTATGATAACTGCTCTTGATAGATTGTATTTCCTTGTTGCAATCCATGTTAAATTCTCCTCATGCTTATAATCAAAATAAATAACTGCTAAGATGCGTGCTAAAAAAGATTGGTTTGTGAAAACGTGTTCTTCTAGTTTCCGTGAAAATGATGATGAAGATCTTAAAGTGATTGATTTGACTCCTATTGAATCTTTTTTCCAATATAAATCTTTATAAATATGGGACTGGAGATGAGTCAACTTTAGTTAAAAGGCGTCCCAATGATTCAGAGTTTTTAGATCTTGATGCAAAAATTGAGAAAAGTGCGATTGGAGTGGTCAAAACTTTAGGTAGCAATGAACACAGTCTTTTGGATTTAAAGGAATTTAATTATGATAATTTTTATTTAATAGATTGTATTTCTTGGTTGCAATCCATGTTGAATTCTCCTCATGCCTATAATCAAAACAAAGCTTTTACTAAACATATCGTTGATGCTATGATGCAATCTTTTGAAGAAAAGCTTGGATTGGAAGTTTCTATCCCTAGAAAACTTTATGATGAGTGGGAACCTACTATTAAGATTAAGATTAAATATTATGAGTGCCATGCTTTGTGTGATTTGGGTGCTAGCATTTCTACGATTCCAAAAATTGTGTGTGATGTGTTAGGTTTTCGTGAATTTGATGATTGTTCTTTAAATTTGCATCTTGCAGATTCCACTATTAAGAAACCTATGGGAAGGATTAATGATGTTCTTATTGTTGCAAATAGGAATTATGTGCCCGTAGATTTCATTGTTCTTGATATAGATTGCAATCCTACATGTCCTATTATTCTTGGTAGACCTTTCCTTAAAACGATTGGTGTAATTATTGACATGAAAGAAGGAAATATTAGATTCCAATTTCTATTAAGGAAAGGCATGGAACACTTTTCTAGGAGGAGAATTAAATTTCCTTATGAATCTATTATGAGGGACACTTATGGATTGCATACCAAAGATGACAATACCTAGATCTATTCTTGTTTTGATGCCTAGCTAGGGGCGTTAAATGACAGCGCTTGTTGGGAGGCAACCCAATTTTATTTTTGTTCTTTGCCTTTTGCTCCTGTTTAGTAATAAATAATTCATCTAGCTTCTGTTATGATTGTGGTTTTAATGTTTTAATTAGTGTTTGTGCCAAGTAAAGCCTTTAGGATCTTCTTGGGTGATTGTTGTTTGATCTTGCTGATAAAAACAGAAAGTATGTGCTCACAAAATAATTTTCATTTTTTACCAGAGAGCGATAAAATACCTGTTACACTTGCAGTTGATCAATATACAAATTATCTAGGACTTCCTAATTTCTCAGAATTTTTGGAGTTGCAGAAGTATTCGAAAGTTACAGATTGCTACGGATTGTTCTGTTTTTGACATATTCTGTTTTTCGTGTGTTGTCTGCTTATTTTGATGAATCTATGAGTAGTATCGGGGGATATGAACCATAGAGAAGTTGTAATACAGTAGGTTTAACACCAATATAAATAAATAATGAGTTCATTACAGTACCTTAAAGTGGTGGTTTATTTTTGTATACTAACGGAGCTCAAGAGATTTTCTTTAAAGTTTTGTGTTGTGAAGTTTTCAAGTTTTTGGTTAAATATTTGATGGATTTTGGAATAAGTAGTGGCAAGAGCCTAAGCTTGGGGATTCCCAAGGCATCCCAAGGTAAAATTCTAGGACAACCAAAAGCCTAAGCTTGGGGATGCCCCGGAAGACATCCCCTCTTTCGTCTTCGTCTATCGGTAACTTCACTTGAGGCTATATTTTTATTCACCACATGATATGTGTTTTGCTTGGAGCGTCTTGTATGATTTGAGTCTTTTCCTTTTATTTTGCCACAATCATCCTTGCTGTACACACATTTTGGGAGAGACACGCAAGAATCGGAATTTATTAGAATACTCTATGTGCTTCACTTATATCTTTTGAGCTAGATAATTTTGCTCTAGTGCTTCACTTATATCATTTTAGAGCACGGTGGTGGTTTTATTTTATAGAAATTATTGATCTGTAATGATTCAGTTATATTATTTTGAGAGTCTTTTAGAACAGCATGGTAATTTGCTTTGGCTATAAAATTAGTCCTAATATGATGGGCATCCAAGATGGGTATAATAAAAACTTTCATATAAAGTGCATTGAGTACTATGAGAAGTTTGATTCCTTATGATTGTTTTGAGATATGAAGATGGTGATATTAGAGTCATGCTAGTTGAGTAGTTGTGAATTTTAGAGATACTTGTGTTAAAGTTTGTGATTCCCGTAGCATGCACGTATGGTGAACCGTTATGTGATGAAGTCGGAGCATGATTTATTTTTTGATTGTCTTCCTTATGAGTGGCGGTCGGGGACGAGCGATGGTCTTTCCCTACCAATCTATACATGTAGGAGCATGCGCGTAGTACTTCGTTTCGATAACTAATAGATTTTTGTAATAAGTATGTGAGTTCTTTATGACTAATGTTGAGTCCATGTATTATACGCACTCTCGCCCTTCCACCATTGCTAGCCTCTCTAGTACCGTGCAACTTTTACCGATACCATAAACCCACCATTTACCTTCCTCAAAATAGTCACCATACCTACCTATTATGGCATTTCCATAGCCATTCCGAGATATATTGCCATGCAACTTTCCATCGTTCCGTTTATTATGACACGCTCCATCATTGTCATATTGCCTTGCATGATCATGTAGTTGACATCATATTTGTGGCAAAGCCACCATTCATAATTCTTTCATACATGTTACTCTTGATTCATTGCACATCCCGGTACACCACCGGAGGCATTCACATAGAGTCATATTTTGTTCTAAGTATCGAGTTGTAATTCTTGAGTTGTAAGTAAATAAAAGTGTGATGATCATCATTATTAGAGCATTGTCCCAGTGAGGAAAGGATGATGGAGACTATGATTCCCCCACAAGTCGGGATGAGACTCGAGACGAAAAAAAGAAAAAAAAGAGGCCATAAAAAAGAGAAAATGCCCAAATAAAAAATGAGAGAAAAAGAGAGAAGGGACAATGCTACTATCCTTTTACACACTTGTGCTTCAATGTAGCACCATGATCTTCATGATAGAGAGTCTCCTATGTTGTCACTTTCATATACTAGTGGGAATTTTTCATTATAGAACTTGGCTTGTATATTCCAATGATGGGCTTCCTCAAAATGCCCTAGGTCTTCGTGAGCAAGCGAGTTGGATGCACACCCTCTTTGTTTCTTTTTGAGCTTTCATACACTTATAGCTCTAGTGCATCCGTTGATGACAATCCCTACTCACTCACATTGATATCTATTGATGGGCATCTCCATAGCCCGTTGATACGCCTAGTTGATGTGAGACTATCTTCTCCTTTTTTTTGTCTGCTCCACAACCACCATTCTATTCCACCTTTAGTGCTATGTCCATGGCTCACGCTCATGTATTGCGTGAAGATTGAAAAAGTTTGAGAACATCAAAAGTATGAAACAATTGCTTGGCTTGTCATCGGGGTTGTGCATGATTTAAATATTTTGTGTGATGAAGATAGAGCATAGCCAGACTATATGATTTTGTAGGGATAGCTTTCTTTGGCCATGTTATTTTGAGAAGACATGATTACTCTGTTAGTATGCTTGAAGCATTATTATTTTTATGTCAATATTAAACTTTTGTCTTGAATCTTTTGGATCTTCTCATTCATGCCACAATAAAGAAAATTACATTGATAATTATGTTAGGTAGCATTCCACATCAGAAATTCTGTTTTTTTATCATTTACCTACTCGAGGACGAGCAGGAATTAAGTTGGGGCAGCTTGATACGTCTCCAACATATCTATAATTTTTTGATTGTTCCATGCTATTATATTATCTGTTTTTGGATGTTTAATGGGCTTTAATATGACCTCGAGTGTTATTTTTGGGACTAACCTATTAACCGGAGGCCTAGTGCCAGTTTGTGTTTTTTTGCTTATTTTAGAGGTTCGCAGAAAAGGAATACCAAACGGAGTCCAAACAGAACAAAACCTTCGCGATGATCTTTCTTGGACCAAAAGCAATCCAAAAGACTTGGAGTTTAAGTCTGGAACTCCATGGGGCAGCCACGAGGTAGGAGGGCGCGCACCCCACCCTCGTGGGCCTCTCGTAGCTCCACCGACACACTTCTTCCACCTACATATACTCTTATACCCTAGAAACATCGTAGGGAGCCACGAAACCACTTTTCCACCGCCGCAACCTTCTGTACCCGTGAGATCCCATCTGGGGGCCTTTTCCGGCGATCTGCCGAAGGGGGAATCGATCACGGAGGGCTTCTACATCAACACCACAGCCTCTCCGATGAAGCGTGAGTAGTTTACCATAGACCTTCGGGTCCATAGTTATTAGCTAGATGGCTTCTTCTCTCTCTTTGATTCCTAATACAAAGTTCTCCTTGATGTTCTTAGAGATCTATTCTATGTAATACTCTTTTGCGGTGTGTTTGCCAGGATCTGATGAATTGTGGATTTATGAACAAGATTATCTACGAATATTATTTGGTTCTTCTCTGAATTCTTATATGCATGATTTGATATCTTTGCAAGTCTCTTTGAATTATCGTTTTAGTTTGGCCTACTAGATTGATCTTTATTGCAATGGGAGAAGTGCTTAGCTTTGGGTTCAATCTTGCGGTGTCCTTTCCCAGTGACAGTAGGGGCAGCAAGGCACGCATTGTATTGTTGCCATCGAGGATAAAAAGATGGGGTTTATATCATATTGTTTGAGTTTATCCCTCTACATCATGTCATCTTGCTTAATGTGTTACTCTGTTCTTATGAACTTAATACTCTAGATGCATGCTGGATAGCGGTCGATGTTAAGGATGGCAATTTTATCCATGGACATGGATACCCATGGATATCCAACCCGAATGGATAGGGTTTAAATATGCTTTTGCGCCCATGGGCAGCGCCCAAACCCGACCCAATTACTCGTGGATAGGGCATGGACATAATCTTGTACCCAAGGATATCCAAACCCGACCTGATCGTCTGACTTAATGAGCAATATTCTGCTACCCCTACACCATATTCACATGTCCCACTATAATTTTATCCTATATCTAAAACATCCAAAAGAAATTACACAATCCCCACTGTAACATACTCCAACACACCTTCTCATCCTATTATCTACACTAATTAAATGACTTGTTGTTGAGAATCGGTGCCATCTCCTTGAGTTAATCCTCTCATATCCCTAGAGGTGGCCGCCGCTGCCAGCCGCTACCCCCGTGTAAGGTGGATCGCTGCAGGAGCCACTACTGGCCTGCGACAACCCAGCTCCATATCTCCTTGACCCCTCCGTCTTTGCTTTTCCACACATGCATTGATGCATGGCCGCAACAGTGGGACAATGCAAGGGCTATGACTGCACGGCAGGGAGTGAGCACGCCAATGCAGAGTGCACATTGTGCAATGAGTTATGTCTTATGTATAGGTCTTGAGAGGACCCGATGGATATCCAATGGGTATGGATATCCATCGAATTTGGACATGGTCACAATTTTTCGCCCATGGATTTTTCATGGATGGGCTAGGACTGCCTTCATGGATATGGATATGGATTTGATATTGTTCAACCCGATCCAAACCCGACCCATTGCCATCCTTAGTCGATGTGTGGAGTAATAGTAGTAGATGCAGAATCGTTTTGATCTACTTGACACGGACGTGATGCCTATATTCATGATCATTGCCTTAGATATCTTCATAATTATGCGCTTTTCTATCAATTGCTCAGCAGTAATCTGTTCACCCACTATAATACATGCTATCTTGAGAGAAGCCACTAGTGAAACCTATGGCCCTGGGTCTCTTTCTTATTATATTGCATCTCTTTTATTTACATCGCATCTCGTTTACTATTTTGCAATCTTTACTTTCCATTCTATACAACAAAAATACCAAAAATATTTATTTTACTATCTTTATTATATCTCACTTTTGCGAGTGACCGTGAAGGGAACAACCCCTTTATCGCGTTGGTTGCGAGGTTCTTGATTGTTTGCGCAGGTACTAGGTGACTTGTGCGTTGTCTCCTACTGGATTGATACCTTGGTTCTCAAAACTGAGGGAAATACTTACGCTACTTTGCTGCATCACCCTTTCCTCTTCAAGGGAAAACCAACGCATGCTCAAGAGGTAGCGAGAAGGATTTCTGGCACCGTTGCCGGGGAGATCTATGCCAAGTCAAGACATACCATGTGTCCAAAACACAAAGGAGGAAAACCAGAGGAATCACCCTCGATGGATTCCACTTGATGTAATCGTCAAGGTGAACGTAAGACGAACCACTCTCGAGGTTCACACTTGAGGGGTTGCATGACAGAGTCGTATCCGAAGTGGTAAAGGAGGAATCACCCTCAATGACCACGACCGAATAGCTACACTACAGGGTCATCATCAAGAGTGCATTACGAGGTATCACCCTCGACACTCGATAGTAGCTCTGCAGAGTCGAGCAACAAAAGGGGTGTGATGTGATGTGAGGTGTTGAGCTCTGGTCGTCGATCACGTTGATTGAGTCATCGATGATGAAGCAAGGGCAACAAGGACAAGGTGGGGGCCACTGCTGGATCACTAACCAACCTATACTAAGTAGTTTAGGATAAGCAGGTAGGTAACAATAACAGGTTACAAAAGCAGGCTATGCATCAGAATAGGAGCAAACGATTACAGTAGCAAAATCTAATACAAGCATGAGAGAATGGACTGGGCGATATTGGGATGATCAAAGGGGGGGGGGGCTTGCCTAGAAGCTGTGCTAAAAAGGAAGAAGTGTCATCATCGATGTAGTCGATCACAGAGGCATCAGCATCGGTCTCGGGGTCTACCGCAGAGAAGAGGGGGGAGAAACAGTAAATACAAATAACATAGATGCATGACATGACAATAAGCGGTGCTAGGGGAGTTCTACGCAGCACTACGCGATACAGGTCAAGGGGGAAAACATCCGGGGATGTTTCCCTGAAGTTTGGCATTTTCAGACAGGTGGACCAAAGGGGGGAGGTTGCATGTTCGCTATGCTAGGGACATGTGGCTGATGAACGGAGTGTGTAGTTGGATTCATCTCGAAATTCTGAGCAGCTTCCATGTACAAAGTATTTTCATCTGAGTTACGGATTATTTTCTATGATTTTCTAAAGTTTTATCCATTTTTCTAAAATTTCTGAAATTACTTTAAATCGAAAGAAAAAGCCAGACAAATTGATATGGGTGAGTGCATGTGTATGACATGTGGGGCTAGGGGCTGGGTTGACGCAGTCAACATTTTGACTAGTCAAACGTGAATAGTGCACGTGGGCCCCAATTGTCACAAACACATTTTAATTAACAGATTCTTGACTAAATTTAATAGCTTAATTAGGGGGTTTTGGGGCTAAACTAATTAGGCCTACCCTAATTAGCAGGGGTTGGGGCCCAAGTGGTTGTGGCCCAGGCCGGCCTCACAGAGGCGTGCACGCACGCTCGGCCTCAGGCACGGCCATGGCCAAGCCATGGTGCGGCTTTCTGGCCAAGCAGCGGCCAGAGGCGGGCTCATGCGCGGGTGGGGGGAGCTGCAGGCGGTGGCGGCAAGCGGGAGAGGCACGGGCCTGGGACAGGGCGCGACCGGCGCTTGCACTCAGGCGGCAGCGGTCGCTGCCGCGGGCGCTGGCGGCTGCTGTAGCGCGAGCAGTAGGGCAGCGCAAGCAGCGGACAACACGGGCTGGCGGGCGGTGTAGCGGGCGGCCGCAGGTCACGGTCAAGTCGCGACCAGGGGCACGACCAGGAGAGGATGTGCACGTGCAGACACAAGCTCCGACCATGGTGGCCATATCAAGCAAGGGACGATGGCTACGACACGGATTGGGCTTGGGAAAGTGGGGGATCGAGGGAAGCGCTCACAGCAGTGCCGATGGCGAGGTCGGGAGACTGGGGAAGGTCGGGATGCGACGAATTCACTGTCGAACAGGGGCGACCAGGCTTGTGGACGAAGTTAGATGGCGACGAGCGGTGGCCTTCAGCTCGAACTGGCCCTCGTAGGTGAAGTGGACGAAGGAGGCGTGATACGTCTCCAACGTATCTATAATTTATGAAGTATTCATGCCATGTTTACAATAGTTGTATATGATTTTGGTATGATTTGATTAGAACTAACCCGGACTGACGCTGTTTTCAACATAACTACCATGGTGTTGTTTTTGTGCAGAAATAAAAGTTCTCGGAATGCGATGAAAATCAATGGAGAATTTCTTTGGAAAATATAAAAAATACTGGAACAAAAATCTACCGAAGAGGAGTCTCGTGGGCCCCACGAGGGTGGGCGGCGCGCCCACCCCCTGGGCGCACCCCTGTGCCTCGTGGACTTCCCGTGGGGCGCCTTGACTTGTTCTCGACGCCAACCTCTCTTATAAATGCCCAAACCTCCAGAAAATAACCTATATCGGAAGTTCCGCCGCCGCAAGCCTATGTAGCCACGAGAAATCAATCTAGGCCCTCTCTAGCTCCCCGCCGGAGGGGGCCATCATCACCGGAGGCTATGGAGGAGGATCCAGGAGGGGCCATCATCACCATGAAGGCCAAGGACCAGAGGGAGAACCTCTCCCCATCCAGGGGGACGCCATGGAGGAGGAAGCACAAGTCGGAGAACCTCTCATCCTCTCTCTCGGTGGCACCGGAGTGCCATCGGGAGGGGAATCATCACCGTGATGATCGTCTTCATTAACATCACCATCATCATCACCATCCTCATCTCTTTTACGTGGTCCACTCTCCCGCATCCCACTGTAATCCCTACTTGAACATGGTGCTTTATGCCACATATTATGATCCAATGATGTGTTGCCATCGTATGATGTTTTGAGTAGATATTATTTGTCTTTGGGTTGATTGATGATCTAGATTTGTATGAGTTGTATGTTTTATTTTGGTGTTGTCCCATTGTGCCCTCCATGTCGCGCAAGCGTGAGGGATTCCCGTTGTAGGGTGTCGCAATACGTTCATGATTCGCTTATAGTGGGTTGGTTGAGTGACAGAAGCATAAACCTGAGTAAGGGGGTTGTTGCGTATGGGATAAAGGGGACTTGATGCTTTAATGCTATGGTTGGATTTTACCTTTATGATCTTTAGTAGTTGTGGATGCTTGCTAGAGTTCCAATCATAAGTGCATATGATCCAAGAAGAGAAAGTATGTTAGCTTATGCCTCTCCCTCATATGAAGTTGCAATGTCGACTATCGGTCTTGTTAACAATTGCCTAGGACAATTCCGCACACCGATCCATCATTATTCCACACTAGCTATTTATAATACTTAAGTAATATATTCTAACTTTGTGATAACATCACCTACTTTTATATTTTAGCTCTCCGATAGCATGCAAAGTTATCCTATTCATACCCACAACGTAGTTTTATTTCTCGTTTCTAGGTGGAAGCAAACGTTCGGTGTACGTAGAGTCGTATCAGTGGCAGATAGGACTTGAGAGAATATTGATCTTACCTTTAGCTCCATGTGGTTTTGACACTCCATATTTATCACTTCCACCTTTGGGAATTGCTACGATGATTCCCCGCACTTGGGTATTATCAAGCTCTTTTCTGGCGCCGTCGCCGGGGAGCAATAGCGTGGGGTTGATATTCTCATGTGTGCTTGTTTGCTTTCTTCACTAAGTAGATTTTGTTTTTCCTTTCTTGTTTCTGTTTAGTTGTGGGTGAAACATACATTTTTTTAAAGAATGAAAATACAAAAAAATTTACTTGCCTCTCATACCTATAAAGTTTTTCAATAAGAGAAGTGATTGGAAGGTTATGCATTGGAGAAGTGAGCGTCAACCTTGAACACTTGTGTTCATGCTTATGGAAACAATGTAAAAAAAATTCATGGAAGCTTCTCTGAAAATAATTATCCCCTTGCATATATCCATTGTATTATAAAAATAATGTGCCAAGCCTTGGTTTTAAGATGATTAGATTGCTTGTTTACTTTGTGCAGTACAAAAACAGAAACTTTGGCTGTAGCGCGTGAATTTACATTTTTTTACACGAAAGTCAAATGGGTCTGAAACATTTTTCACATTACTTCTGCATAAATATTTTAAATTTTCATTTTTTTGAACTTTTGGAGTTACAGAAGTATACTAAACTTCTAGATTACTACAACATGTCCTGTTTTTGACAGATTCTGTTTTCTATGTGTTGATCGCTTATTTTGATTAATCTATGGATAGTATCAGGGGGTATGAACCATGGTGAAGTTGGAATATAGTAGATATAGTTCTAATATGAAATTGGAATGAGTTTGAAGAAGTACCTAAAGGTAGTGATTTGCTTTATTATACTAATGGATCTCACAAAGTTTTGTTAAAGTTTTGTGTGGATGAAGTGTTTGAAGAACGAGGAGTTACCGATGTGAGAAGAATAAAGAGAGACAATAGCTCAATCTTGGGGATTCCCAAGGCACCCCAAGTAAATATTCTAAGGATACTCAAGCATCTAAGCTTGGGGATGCCCTAGTTGGCATCCCATCTTTCTTCTTCAACAATTATCGGTATACCTCGGTTTTTGTTTTGTTCACATGATTTGTGTCCTTTGTGTTTTTTTGTTTTTCCTTTATGAACCATGCTAGTATGAGATAGCCCTTCATTGATTTACAGAATGCTTCATGTGCTTCACTGATATCTTTTAAGTATGATCTTATAGAATTGCTCTTTGTGCCTCACTTAAATCTTTTGAGTATGGTTTTATAGAATGCTTCGTGTGCTTCACTTATATATGTTGAGCTTGGATATTGGTTAGTCTATATTAATTGTAGAATGATCCATGAACTTCACTTATATCCTTTGGAGTATGAATAATACTATAATCTAAAGTGGATTTGAAAGAGCGTCAACTTTAGTTAGTAATGCCTCCACTATTTTGGAGAAGGTTCCCATTGATTATGAGAACAAAGTTGTTATCTATGATGATTATTGTGACAACATGTATGCTATAAAGAATAATGTTAGCCAGGAAACTTGTCATCATGATTTTAATTTTTAATTGGATTATGCCTCACATGATAGTTACTGTGTTGAGTTTGCTCCCACTATTCCGAATGAGAAGAATTTTGCTTATGTGAAGACTAGTGAAATTTCCATGCTCGTATATCATGAAATGAATGCTTTATGTGATGGTTATATTGTTGAACTCATTCATGATGCTACTGGAAATTATTATGTGGAAGGAATACATGTTTCTAGGAGTTGCAATAATATCAAGTTTCCTCTCTATATGTGTAACATCCCAAATTTTCAATTTGGAATGTTATACATAGATCATCCATGCATATCATGATTTATTGCATTTCCGTTCCGCAATCCTCGAAATCCTAAGCAACTCAAGGACCCACGGAGAGAGTTGGGGATTTTCCGGTTTTCATATTTGATTTTTATCAAATAATGAAACGCGGATTTTGATTTGAATAATTTTTCTCTCCGAAAAATATTTCATATTAAATCAAATGAGTGGAGATAATATGACTTCTCCAAAATAATTGAAATATTGGAGGAAAAATATTAAAATCATTTATTGGATTTTATTTGGTTTTATTCGGATTTTATTTGCATTAGAAAAATTGCATGTTTTCAAAATTGCATTTTAGGGCCAAGAAAATGTTCAACTCGTCCTAAATGTTTTATTTAGACGGTGAAAATTTGTTTTGGCATTTTAGGTATTTATTTATTTTTTTCTAGGATTTTATTTTGGTCGGCGAAGTTTAAAAAAAAGGAGGGTTCCCGCGCCGACTGGGCCTAAGGCCCAGCCGCGCCAGGCCGCCGACGCCTCCTGCGCGCGCACGCGCGCCGCCGCCGCTGCCACTCGGACCGGAGTCCGAGTTGGACTCCGCCTCCGCTGCGCCTTGCCCCCTCCTCCAAGTCGCTGCCCCACCCCCTTTATATACGCCGCCACCCCGCCCCAACACCACACCACCACCGCCGCCGCCCGCGCCACGCCAAGCTGCCACCACCGCCGCCGCTTGCCGTCGCCGCCGCCGCCTGCCGCCGCCACCGCCTTAGATCGCGCCGCCGCCCCGCAAGCCGCCGCCCGCCGCTGCCTCGCCTCGCCGGATCTCTTGCCGGAGGTAACCGCCGTGCCCCGCGGCCGGTTTTTTTATAAAGACCGTTCGGTTTTTAAAAACCCTAGATCCGTTTTTTTTGGATTCACCGGTTTTTTTCTCGATTCTTTTAGTTAGTGGACGTTCGTCCGAACGTTCATTTTAATGAACGGTTCCTCGCCCGTTAGTTACAACTAACAAACGCTCGTTCGTTAGTCTGTTCGTGAGTTTTCTTTTATCGGATTTATTCCACGATTTTCTCTGATCGCGATTTCTGATCCGATCTTAGATTCTGTTTATCTTTTCGCTCGTTTATCAGAATCAGGCGATTCAAGCGCCTAGAGTTTCGTCCCGAAACCCTCTTTCCGTTTAATCAACTCAAACAAGTTTTTGCTACTGTAAAATTTTACCTAGTTTCAGATTAGTAAACGAAGCTTCTTTCTTTCGCCGTCTGAGTTTCGTTGCTCCGTTTGATTTGATTCTTTTTGCGTACCGGAGTTCTTAAGTTGAACTTTCTGGTCAACCTCTCTTATTTGAGTTTTGCTTGTCCATCGTTTCTTGTTACTTATGTATGTTATTGTTTGTTTGCGATAGAATTCCCGAAGTGCGAAGTGTGTTACTACGAGTCTCTAGGATTCGCGGATCGTCAGCAAGGCAAGTAACACTTTGATCATATCCCATTATTACCCAATTTTATGCATTAGTTCCAATCCTCAAACATTGCATGATTAGGATGTCATTAACTTGTGGGTTGGGAAGTAGTTGCTGAGGTAGAACCTATTGCCCTATTATATTCAAACCCTTGGGAGTTACTTCTACGCATTGCTTATATTGCTATGCTATGCTCATAGACGTGGTTTGGGTTTGAGTGAAATTCATGTCAGATGTGAGATTGTTAATTAATGGTTCAACTTAAGGTGGCAAATTAATCAAACAACTGGGTGGATTGAGGCACCTGGGGAACCCAGTGTTGTCTATTTTTTTGGAAATCCCGGGGTACCCGTGTGACCTTCCTATGGACCGCCACCCAGGCTCAAAGGGAACTGAGATGATTCATGCTAGAAACTTCCGTGTCCAGCCACAAGCTATTATGGGCTCTAGCATAGTTGAGTAAGTTACGTGAAGCTCTTGAAGAGGTAGATCAGCAGGTAGTGGGTTTTGTAGGTTTGGTATGGTCTACCCGGAGTAGAGAGTTAACGTTTCTGAAAGACTGTGTCTCGGTCATCCGTTTCTCAAACACCATGTAGTGCGAGAAATCCAATGGAGGCAATCGAGTCTTGTGGGGAAAAGTGCGCAAACCTTTGCAGAGTGTACAATCTAATCATGGTTAGCCGTGTCCCCGGTTATGGACAATTCTTGAGTATCTAGTACTTGGGTTATCACATGTATCTCACCATGTTTAATCAATACTGTTGGGTTTTTAATCACTTCAATTGGGATTGAGTTGGGGGTACCTTCTCAATGATGTTTCAACCACCATGATAGTAAAATTAAAATCTATTCCTTTGTTGTAGGGAAAAATTGGCTTTTCGCAAAACTACAACCATAGAGCTTTCCACCAGCCATATATGCATATAGTGATAGCATTATTCTGTTCTTGCTCTACTATGTTACTTTGCTAGCATATTCCATGTGCTGACCCATTTTCGGGCTGCAACGTATTATGTTGCAGACTTTTCAGATGAGGAGTAAGGTTCGTTAGGTCGTTGCCTTGTAGCTCAGTTATGCTGTTGGAGTTGATGGACTCACCTTATCTTCCAAGCCTTCCGCTGTTATCGTATTAGATGGCCTTAAGCCATATTCTTGTAATAAGTTCTCTTTGGAGATATTCGATGTAATAAGTGTGCGATTGCTACTCTGTTATAAATCCTTTGAGTATTGTGTGTGTCAGCATTACTAATCCAGGGATGACACTGAAGCACAGAGACTTGACCATCTGAGGTCGGGTCGCTACAAGATGGTATTAGAGCACACACTGAGTGTAGGACACGACCACTAAGATAAACCCTAGGTCACACTTCTATTCTCATTTCTGACTCCTCTCCATTTTCTACTCTTTAGGATGATAGAGATGAAGAACAAGTTTGCACAACCGGATGAAGACACACCTTTTGGACGCCACTTGAAGGAAGTCACTAGGTACTTGAACATTGGAACACCAAGCTTCACCGGGACGTACAACGCCACTTTACCAGAAGAAGAGCGCTGGATGATTCAAGTACAAGTTCCAGGAAGGACCTTCTCGCCAACCTCTAAACCCATAGAATTTTCCTTCGACGCACCAACCTGGAGTTTAGGAAAGAGTATGGCAGCTCACATCACCATGGGATGCATTGGAGAAGTTTACAACAGGGAGCTTAAGGACACTATCTGTCGGTGTTCTGGGAATGGGGGTCCCCAGACTTGCCTGCCTGCGGCCTGCGGCGTGGCTCAAGTGGGGGCCCAGCGCGGCCCATCTTCATCAACACGAGGCTCAAGACCCTCGCGAGGGGCCAAGCCTCGCGAGGCGGACGACGCGGCGCATCCTCATGCACGGCCTCGTGAGGCTGGCTCGTGAGGAGGCGGAGAGTTCAAGGCAGGGTACCTCGCGAGGTGCCCATGACGCAAGCCATGACGACACGGGGCACCAGGCGGGTGCCAGCGCGCGCAGCGTCCCTCTTTCCTCTTTGGTGCAAAGGGGGCAAGCGTATCCGTGGAGTACCGAGGCATCAGGCAAAGGTTGCCAGTTCGGTGCAACGAGACCAAGACCAGGAGGACTACGAGACAGAGGTTGCCATGGAGCCCAGCGCGGCGTCATCACCAGAGCCTTTGGCAGGCGAAGACTGCTTTTGTCAGGATAGATGTACTCGCTGTCCCCCTTCAAATTAGCCCGCCATTGTTGGATCCCTTCCCGCTCAATATTTGGGGAGAGGACCAGGGCCTTTATAAATAGGACTAGCCACCCACATAGCAAAGGGTTCGATTCCTGGTTGTTCGGCCCAGGATCTAAGAGAGAAAGAGAGAGAAAGGGGACCGAACTCTTCATAGCAGTTCATCGCCACAGCCAAGAACAGACCCTCGCGAGGCTGTTCTTCCTTGTATTGTTCATCCACACCAGCCCTAGGAGGCAATCCATCCACCACACACTGGAGTAGGGTATTACACCACATCGGTGGCCCGAACTAGTATAAATCTTGTGTCTTTCGTGCAGCTCTTTTTAGTAGTTTAGATCCCATCGAGGCGAAGAGGTTGAAGGCGAGATTTCCGCGCGCACCCCAGTGTTCGAACCTTAAGGGTCTGTCGGGACCCGAAATCCGACATTTGGCGCGCCAGGTAGGGGTGCGCCGGAATTCGTCTTCCACCGCTCCGCTCTCCTCCGACCATCGCATCCATGTCTGACACTCGTCGGGCCCGCGCCGAGCGCCGGGCCGCCATCGCTTCCCGCATCGCCCAGACGGCCCCCGTCGGTGGGCGTCCTCGTCGTTCCCCGTCGCCCGCCGTCAACGCCGCCACCGGCCCGGCGGGGGGCGAGCAGCAGGCATCGTCTCCGCACCCGTCCGTGCGGCAAGACGGCCGCACCGCCACTCCATCACTGGCACCAGCTGGCTCTTCGTCCCGCGCGCTCCGCGCACCCTTGGAGGCTCGAGCTGCACTCCTCGCGGCAAACGAGCTCCTGCGCTACCGTCCCGTCGACGACGTCTATGAAGAATGGCTCGACCACGTCGCCGAGCTTGTCCGCGCCGCAGGGGGCTCTTCCGCGCCGTCCGTCCCTCTGCGCCGCACTCCGCCCCACGCGGGCAACGAAGCTCCAGAGGCGCACCAGCCGCCTCCCCTCCAAGAAGATGCCATGGCTCCAAGGCGACTGGCCCCTGGGCGGAACCCGCTCCGTCAGGCGCCAGCGCAGCAAGAGCGAAGCTGCCAAGAAGTTCCTCGCCCGCAAGGGGCTGCCAGGGCGCTCCCTGCTCCAGCTCCGGCACGTCAAGACCCCGCCTTGCTCCTAGCTACAGCGCGTGGGGACCCTCAAGACCAAGCTCTCCACCAACCGAGGCCTTTCGTGGCCACCGCGGGCTGCCACGCCTACACCACTGAGCTGCGCAGCGTCGCGTGGCCCGGCAAGTTCAAGCCCGACCTGCCTCCTCGCTACGACAGCACAACCGATCCCGCAGAGTTCCTCCAGCTCTATGAGCTGGGCATCAAGGATGCCGGCGGGGATGAGAAGGTCATGGCTAACTGGTTCCCCATGGCGCTGAAGGAAGGGGCGCGAACCTGGCTCCTGAATCTGGCTCCAGGCACGATCTCCTCCTGGGACCAGATGCGCGCCCGCTTCATCGGCAACTTCCAAGGTACTCGCGACCGGCCGCCCGCCGTGAGCGACATGCGCCGCATCAAGCAACAACCCGGAGAGACCCTGCAAAAGTACATCCAGCGCTTCAACAGCGCGCGCCTCAAGATCCCCAAGGTGTCCGAGGAGGCCATCATCTCCGCCTTCTCTGACAGCGTGTGTGACGTCAAGATGAAGGAGGAGCTGGCGATGCACGAAGACCTCTGCACCTCCCTGGAGCTATTCAACTTGGCGAACAAGTGCGCCAGGGCTGAGGAGGGACGTCTCTCCCTCCTCGAGCTGCATTGTGACGCCGCCGATTTAATCATACACTAATCATACACGCAAACGTGTACGATCAAGATCAGGGACTCACGGGGAGATATCACAACACAACTCTACAAATAAAATAAGTCATACAAGCATCATATTACAAGCCAGGGGCCTCAAGGGCTCGAATACAAGAGCTCGATCATAGACGAGTCAGCGGAAGCAAAAATATCTAAGTACAGACATAAGTTAAACAAGTTTGCCTTAAGAAGGCTAGCACAAACTGGGATACAGATCGAAAGAGGCGCAGGCCTCCTGCCTGGGATCCTCCTAACTACTCCTGGTCGTTGTCAATGGGCAGCCCGTAGTAGTAGGCACCCCGATGTAGCAGGAGTCATCATCGACGGTGGCGTCTGGCTCCTGGGCTCCAACATCTGATTGCGACAACCAGGTAGAAGGGATAGAGGGAAAAGAAGGAGAAAGCAACCGTGAGTACTCATCCAAAGTACTCGCAAGCAAGGAGCTACACTACATATGCATGGGTATATGTGTAAAGGACCATATCAGTGGACTGAACTGCAGAAAGCCAGAATAAGAGGGGGATAGCTAATCCTTTCGAAGACTACGCTTCTGGCAGCCTCCGTCCTGTAGCATGTAGAAGAGAGTAGACTGAAGTCCTCCAAGTATCATCGCATAGCTTAACCCTAACCGATGATCCTCCCCTCGTCGCCTTGTGATAGAGCGATCACCAGTTGTATCTAGCACTTGGAAGGGTGTGTTTTATTAAGTATCCGGTTCTAGTTGTCATAAGGTCAAGGTACAACTCCAAGTCGTCCTGTTACCGAAGATCACGGCTGAACCTGCCCACCTCTCTCCTAAGTGGTCTGAACCTGCCCTGTCGCTCCGCCACAAAGTAACAGTCGCGGGCCGTCGGGAACCCAGGCCCACCTCTACCGGGATGGAGCCACCTGCCCCTTCAGCCCCCATCTCCGAACAGTATCATAAGTAATGTAACTGTGTAAATTATATAGGATATGCCCGTGATCACCTCCCGAAGTGATCACGGCCCAGTAGTATAGCATGGAAGACGGACAAGAGTGTAGGGCCACTGATGGAACACTAGCATCCTATACTAAGCAGTAGGATAGCAGGTAATGGTAACAACAGTAGTAGCAAGGACAGGCTATGCATTAGGATAGGAATAACTGGAAGCAGTAACAAGCTACACTACTCTAATGCAAGTAGTATAGAGAAGAGTAGGCGATATCTGGTGATCAAAGGGGGGGCTTGCCTGGTTGCTCTGGCAAGAGAAGGGTTCGTCGTCGATGTAGTCGTACTCGATGGCATCAGCGCCGGTCTCGGGGTCTACTGGGGAAGAAGATTGGGGAAGAAACAGTAAATACAGAGCCATCAAAGTATCACAACATAACGAGGCAATACGCGGTGCTAGGTATGCCCTAACGCGGTAGGAGGTGATACCGACGAAGGGGGAAAACATCCGGCAAAGTATTCCCGGTGTTTCGCGTTTTCGGACAGATGAACTGAAGGGGGAAAGTTGCGTGTTTGCTATGCTAGGGATGTGTGGCGGACGAACGGGCTGCGTATCCGGATTCGTCTCGTCGTTCTGAGCAACTTTCATGTACAAAGTTTTCCCATCGGAGCTACGGTTTATCTTATATTAATTTTTAAAAGATTTAATCATTTTTAGAATTTATTTAATTATTTAACTCTAACATTATCCAGAATAGTGTATGCTAACGTCAGCATGACGTCAGCAGTCAACGTTGACCTTTGACCCGATCAACCTACTGTGTGGGTCAAGTGGGACCCACCTATCATTCACTGTTTAGTTAATTATCAGTAGTTCACTAGGTTAATTAGTCATTAGGTTAATTAAACATAATTAGTTAACTTAATCAGAGTTAATTAAATTAATTAATTTTAATATTATTAATATATTTTTATCTCTTTTTTTAACAGAAACGTTCTGTGGGGGCTAGGCCCCACACGTCATTGGCCCAGGGGGGCCTTGCGGGCGCTGGGTGCAGGCCGCGGCGCCACCCGTTAACGGGCGAACTCGGGCGGCCGCCGCAGGCGCGCGCGCCAGCGCCGGCGAGGCGGGCTGGGCGCCGGCTGCAGGCGAGGGGGAAGCGGGCCACGACAGGGCGTGGCCGGCAGGAGCGGCAGCGTCCACGGCGCCGGACCGGGAAGGCGCGGGCGTCGGCGCCCGATGCGGTCAGCGAGAGGGGGGAAAGCACGGGGGGCCGGCGCGTGGCCTGTGGCCGCGGCCGGAGCAGCGACGCGACGGGCTGTGAGGAGGCCTGAGTGGCGCCGGGCAGGGGACGGCGACAAGCGCGGCGGAGGCGGCGAGGGGAGTGGTGGCCGGAGTTACGGGTGGTGGGGAGGACATGCAGGAGCTCGTATTCGAGCTCGGGAAGGCATAGGGGGGGTGGCGGAGCTCACAACGATACTGTAGGGATAGACAGCGGGCTCGGGGTGGTCCGATGAGGTAGATCGACGACGGGGGCGAGGTGGCAGCGACGGCGAATGGCGTCGGGTCGACGACGAGGCGAGGCCGCGGCTTCAGCTGGGCGCCGCGCAAGGGAGAGGAGGGGCGAGGAGTCCGGGAAGGGCAGCACCGACGCTGGCTTGCATCGGGCGCAGGGGTGAGGCGGCGGGGCCGAGGCGCCGTCTCCCTCGATCTAGATCAGGGAGGGGCGAGGGAGACGCGCGGGGGAGGGACGAGTGGGGGAGAGTGGGGATCGGGTGGGGGTTAGGGTTCGGGGAGGTGGCCTTGTAGGCCAGAGAGGAGCGCCGGCTGGGCCTGGTGGGCCGGCCTGTGCGGAGGCCAGCTGGGCCGCTCGGCTCAGCATGGGGGGGGGGGTGTTTCCTTTTTTTTCATTTAAATTTTTATCTTTCTGTTTATCATTTTTAGTCTCAGTTTTGCATTTTCTTTTAGTACCAATGAGTTTTGTTTTGAACAAAACTTGGCATCTAAATCTAACACAAAACCTTGAGATGGAATAAAAAGTTTGGAGTCAAGAGAAGTTGTCTAATCATTTTTAGAAATTTCAAAAGGCCAATTTTAAAAGTTGTTGGACCACTAAATAATTTCCAGGAGCATTTTCGGAATCCAAAAGAGGTTGGTTCCAACATGACAAATACCTAGGGACTATTTGCCACACTTTGAACATTTTAGTTTTGACTTTTGATAACTTTAATTCCTCTGACTTGATTTTAAATTTGAAATTCGAACGGGATTTGAATCATCGCAAGATTAACAACAGTAATCATGGTGACGTGGCAACATTAGCGGAGGGTTACTGTAGCATAACTATCCGGGCATCACAATTCTTCTCCACTACAAGAAATCTCGTCCCGAGATTTAAGAGGGGGACTAAGGGGAAAATTCTGGTTACGAAATTCTAACGGGTCTTCTCGATCTTGGTTGCTCTTCTCGAAGAGGTCGATCCATTACGTAGAAGTCTTCATTTCTCTGTTTCAGGTCATCATGATGAAGTCGGCGCCCTTTCTTCAGGAACTCCATCGTACTTACGAAAGAATAAAGGGCAAGCATTCTGGGAGAACGGACGTCGGCAAGGTTGACTATCGGGTCGACAACATCGAGGAAGGTGGCGGAAAGTAACTCTCGAATCGAATCTTAAGAAATTATCGAGAGCAAAGTAAGGAGGTAACCTGGGAAGTCTCGAGCGGGCAGGCAATCATTCGATGTCTGTTATAGGGCGTGAATGGGTCAAAACAACGGGAATAAGTATTGTGTCCGATATCAGAACTGAAGGTGGCTCATGAATTACATGCGAGGCCACGTGCGAGGAACAACCTTGGGAACAGGGGGTGTACATGGGAGTCAGGTTTCGATCCTGTGGAACTGTGGGTTATGGGCCCACCATGTGGTCGAAAGTAGGAAGGGGGGTAATGTCTCGCACGATCATGTAAGCAGACATGTTAGAGGATAGCCTGTCAGTTATGTCGGCAACAACAACAATACCAAGGGCGAGGGACGAAGAGAACCATTTTCCTGCTCGTTGAACAAGGCGGACCAATAGGAAAAGTTCTCGTCCATCGGCAGTTACCGGAATGTCATCAACAATAGTAACAGGGTCTTGCTGACAGAACTGTACACCGAGGGGTTTACATAAGTAGGAGAATATTACTGCTTAGATCATATAGATCACAAGAAAGGTTAAACAGCCCAATGGAAAGGAAAATGTGATCATCATATTAAACAACAATGGAGAGGAGCACATATTTCAGGGGTATAACCTTCCCAAGGACAAGCAGAGCATGACATCCATGACAGGATATAATGTAGAAAACCCTTTAGGTAAGGGGAGAAAAATTTCATGATATTATCCATACAACGGTGTTTGGATAGTTGAGCAAGAAACAATTAGCATTGGGCTTCAAATGTTCCTTTGAAGAACGGAGTACCATAGACGTGCTTCGAGGTAGCATTGACATGGTCAACAGGTGAAAATCAAACTTTGGAAACAAAAAGTATCCATCAGGAACAACTTGTAGAATAGGTCTTACCATTTTTTTCATGGAAGAATAGATAACCTTGCTAAAAAGGAAAACTATAACATTAGGTCCTCCGACCAGGTGGGCTAGGCATGATATCACCTTGCTGGGTTATATTGATACCAATGTTATAACTCTTGGAAATATGTCCCAACCATCATATCTGACTGAGATTCAGATCCGATTGGTGTCAGGATACATCAGACATCAGGATGTCTGAGAAGAGAAGGTGCAACACAATTTGACGAGATGACACTGTGAGAATCTCGGAAATGATCTATGGAAGCGAGTTCCGAAGCAAGAGTTCATCATTAAACCAAGGAGAGGATGAGGGGTGGCTGATGAACTAAACGGCAATTCATCGAGATTTCCAAAAGATGGATTTCCACAATCATGTGAACAAAGAGTTAACATTTGTCAGATCAAACAATATAATGAGGTATGCTCGAGGAAAACATACTCAATTAAACATTGGTGGAAAGCTGCACCCAAAATATGGGCTTAGGTAGCCTGATCAATGTTGGAACGGTGATTTGATAACCAATATTCTAAGAATGAAAGGTCGACCATTAACTTCAAAGCAATATGGTTGCTAGAAGTACAGAATCCAAGCAACAACGTTCACCTGTTGGTATCCCGGTTAGAATCAACACGGGAACCAAGAAAGAATGATGATGGTGAGGAGTATCGCTATACCAAGAATTCTCAAGAGGTGGAGCAATCCTCACAACATACTTGTCATCAAGGACATTGATACTTCAAGGTAGGACATCATAAAAGCTAGATAGCAAGTTGCATCCATAACATGGACAAGTTTGTGTTGGGGGAAGGCAAGAAAGTGGTTGATGATAACACAAATCATCGAGGGCAAGGATGGTACTTCTCATTATGAATTTGACTGATATCCTGGAAGAGCTCAAGATGTTGGTGCTGATCACGACACATTTGTCGAGAGATTTCATGAAGATGTAATCTATCGGCGATGACATCAAGTCAAAGGAATTATGAAGCAAAAGGTTATCGGAACCATGGGTACGACACAAACTCAAAATCAAGCTTGTCATTCAAGGTGAAAGATATGACGAGAAAGATCGACGTAGGCTTAGCTCATCGTCGAAAGTTGTGTTCCGGGAAGAAGGACCAGGTAGCACAGTTAAAATTTAGCACGATAATGATATAGCCAACTGGGCTAGGAATGACTTGAAGGATTATTAAACACATAAGCAATAAAAATTACTTATAGTTATTGAATCGGAGTACAGACTCGATTCACTATCGGTGTCCTTGAGTGTCTAACAACTCAGAACCCGGGGAAAATTTTGGAATCAGTGAGAAATAATACTTGAAGAATAACTCATAAGAAGTTATGCAGTTCCGTGATAATCTCGAGATACCAGAGGGGGTAATACTCGATGACGGACCAAAGTAGAGGTTGGACTGGGGTATTGCTCTGCAGAAGACAAGTGCTTAAACTTGCACGAGAAATGGTATTTAAAGGAGAACATGGTCGGAATCCACGATCATAAAGGATCGAACCATGGATACAAGATGAACTTATAACAAGGGGTAATTATTTTTACGAGCAGCTTCCATGATAAGTTATACATCGTGTCCCTGGGCATGAACGCAAGGTTCAAGGTCGACTCCCACTTCTTCAATGTATAACCTTCCATTCACTTTTCGCTTTGATAAAGGCCTTAGTTTTGAAAGTTTTACCTGGTGAAATACCAGAGGAGTATGACTCGTGAAAACTTCCGAGTTCACACATATAAAGGAAGGCATCGGATCAACCCATTAGGGTATCATGGAAACATATACCACAATCTTCAAGAGTAGATATCACCAGCTCGAAAGCAGAGCATGGTTGGCAAAAGAAGAGGATACAATTTACCAAAGGCATTATGTATCGGAGAAAGAACTCACAAGGTGATTAATTATGAAGGACACTGTCGGATAATAATCCAACAGTGGATATGGTGATCCACAATGGAGCTGATGTGAGTATCAATACCCAATCAGAGGAAGAAGAATGCAAATGCATCGATTTATAGAACATCTGAATAATTCAACATCTAAATAGCAAAGTAATTATGATTTTCAAATCAAGGGATCAGGAGCAAAAGCTCTGATCAAGGATGGATAAGTCAACTAGACTTAGGGGTAAGATCGATGGCAATCTGATTGGCCAAGAACCAGCTCATGTTCGAAAGACGTCTGAGCCGGAAGATAATTTATAAGGATCAACTGATGATTGCGTGCATTCACACACATATAGAATCAACGAACTTAAAATGATAGTGACAAAGGATGCCAATAGGATTACTAGACTTATTGGATTAATCAAAATGTAAGCAAGCAAGAATTTCAAGAGCAATAGGCTCCTGAGGATTTTTGGAAGATCGAAAGGTATTTCGAAGTCCTTTGCGGAACACATGAACAACTGGGAATGAGCGGATACTCGATAAGTGCGAGGATTTATCTGTAGAGGTATTCATGTGGGTAATGAATTGCAAGGCAGTAGGCACAAAGTATTCTCGTTGCAATAGAGAGAATTTTCGAGGTATCTTGTAATAACAAGATCAATGGGATTGAAAGGACAAATGTATGTAGTTATCCATAATAATATAACAGTGGTAGGGAATTTGCAAAGGCGATGGGCACAAGTGTCTCAAGAGAACAACGGAGATTATCTTTGGAATCTTCTGGTGAAGCAGTCGATCATCTGTAATGAAGGGGCTCTCCGGCAGGAAGTGGTAACGAGAACCTAGAGTTAGATTTTAGCAAAATCATTTAACCCGAATAGAAGAGAGATCAGATTCCCAGAGTATAGGTGGAGGAATAAAAGATCCTAATACCACCCAATGGCGACGTGGGCCCATGGGCCGCACAGCCATGTTAGTAAAGCAGTTTTCATCGACTAGACTCGACTTCGGCCAAGGAGTGTGGAAGGGGGATTCCTACAGGCAGTCGGCTCTGATACCAACTTGTGACGCCCCCGATTTAATCGTACACTAATCATACACGCAAACGTGTACGATCAAGATCAGGGACTCACGGGGATATATCACAACACAACTCTACAAATAAAATAAGTCATACAAGCATCATATTACAAGCCAGGGGCCTCGAGGGCTCGAATACAAGAGCTCGATCATAGACGAGTCAGCGGAAGCAACAATATCTGAGTACAGACATAAGTTAAACAAGTTTGCCTTAAGAAGGCTAGCACAAACTGGGATACAGATCGAAAGAGGCGCATGCCTCCTGCCTGGGATCCTCCTAACTACTCCTGGTCGTCGTCAACGGGCAGCACGTAGTAGTAGGCACCCCGGTGTAGCAGGAGTCGTCGTCGACGGTGGCGTCTGGCTCCTGGGCTCCAACATCTGATTGCGACAACCAGGTAGAAGGGATAGAGGGAAAAGAAGGAGAAAGCAACCGTGAGTACTCATCCAAAGTACTCGCAAGCAAGGAGCTACACTACATATGCATGGGTATATGTGTAAAGGACCATATCGGTGGACTGAACTGCAGAAAGCCAGAATAAGAGGGGGATAGCTAATCCTTTCGAAGACTACGCTTCTGGCAGCCTCCGTCCTGTAGCATGTAGAAGAGAGTAGACTGAAGTCCTCCAAGTATCATCGCATAGCTTAACCCTAACCGATGATCCTCCCCTTGTCGCCCTGTGATAGAGCGATCACCGGTTGTATCTGGCACTTGGAAGGGTGTGTTTTATTAAGTATCCGATTCTAGTTGTCATAAGGTCAAGGTACAACTCCAAGTCGTCCTGTTACCGAAGATCACGGCTATTCGAATAGATTAACTTCCCTGCAGGGGTGCACCACATAACCCAACACGCTCGATCCCATTTGGCTGGACACACTTTTCTGGGTCATGCCCGGCCTCGGAAGATCAACACGTCGCAGCCCTACCTAGGCCCAACAGAGAGGTCAGCACGACAATCTAAATCCTATGGCGCAGGGGTCTGGGCCCATCGCCCGTTGCACACCTGCACGTTGCGAATGCGGCCGGAAGCAGAACTAGCCCCCTTAATACAAGAGCAGGCTTACGGTCCAATCCGGCGCGCGCCACTCAGTCGCTGACGTCACGAAGGCTTCGGCTGATACCACGACGTCGAGTGCCTATAACTGTCCCCGCGTAGATGGTTAGTGCGTATAGGCCAGTAGCCAGACTCAGATCAAATACTAAGATCTCGTTAAACGTGTAAAGTATCCGCGAACGCCGACCAGGGACAGGCCCACCTCTCTCCTATGTGGTCTGAACCTGCCCTGTCGCTCCGCCACAAAGTAATAGTCGGGGGCCGTCGGGAACCCAGGCCCACCTCTACCGGGATGGAGCCACCTGCCCCTTCAGCCCCCATCTCCGAACAGTATCATAAGTAATGTAACTGTGTAAATTATATAGGATATGCCCGTGATCACCTCCCGAAGTGATCACGGCCGAGTAGTATAGCATGGTAGACGGACAAGAGTGTAGGGCCACTGATGGAACACTAGCATCCTATACTAAGCAGTAGGATAGCAGGTAATGGTAACAACAGTAGTAGCAAGGACAGTCTATGCATCAGGATAGGAATAACTGAAAGCAGTAACAAGCTACACTACTCTAATGCAAGCAGTATAGAGAAGAGTAGGCGATATCTGGTGATCAAAGGGGGGGCTTGCCTGGTTGCTCTGGCAAGAGAAGGGTTCGTCGTCGATGTAGTCGTACTCGATGGCATCAGCGTCGGTCTCGGGGTCTACCGGGGAAGAAGATTGGGGAAGAAACAGTAAATACAGAGCCATCAAAGTATCACAACATAACGAGGCAATACGCGGTGCTAGGTATGCCCTAACGCGGTAGGAGGTGATACCGACGAAGGGGGAAAACATCCGGCAAAGTATTCCCGGTGTTTCGCGTTTTCAGACAGATGAACCGAAGGGGGAAAGTTGCGTGTTTGCTATGCTAGGGATGTGTGGCGGACGAACGGGCTGCGTATCCGGATTCGTCTCGTCGTTCTAAGCAACTTTCATGTACAAAGTTTTCCCATCTGAGCTACGGGTTATCTTATATTAATTTTTAAAAGATTTAATCATTTTTAGAATTTATTTAATTATTTAACTCTAACATTATCCAGAATAGTGTATGCTGACGTCAGCATGACGTCAGCAGTCAACGTTGACCATTGACCCGGTCAACCTACTGTGTGGGTCAAGTGGGACCCACCTGTCATTCACTGTTTAGTTAATTATCAGTAGTTCACTAGGTTAATTAGTCATTAGGTTAATTAAACATAATTAGTTAACTTAATCAGAGTTAATTAAATTAATTAATTAATTAATTTTAATATTATTAATATATTTTTATCTCTTTTTTTAACAGAAACATTCTGTGGGGGCTAGGCCCACACGTCATTGGCCCAGGGGGGCCTTGCGGGCGCTGGGTGCAGGCCGCGGGCGCCACCCGTTAACGGGCGAACTCGGGTGGCCGCCGCAGGCGCGCGCGCCAGCGCCGGCGAGGCGGGTTGGGCGCCGGCTGCAGGCGATGGGGAGGCGGGCCACGGTAGGGCGTGGCCGGCGGGCGCGGCAGCGTCCACGGCGCCGGACCGGGAAGGCGCGAGCGTCGGCGCCCGGTGCGGCCAGCGAGAGGGGGGAAAGCAGGGGGGCCGGCGCGTGGCCTGTGGCCGCGGCCGGAGCAGCGACGCGACGGGCCGTGAGGAGGCCGGAGTGGCACCAGGAGGGGACGGCGACAAGCGTGGTGGAGGCGGCGAGGGGAGTGGTGGCCGGAGTTACGGGTGGTGGGGACGACATGCAGGAGCTCGTATCCGAGCTCGGGAAGGCATAGGGGGTGGCAGAGCTCACAACGATACTGTAGGGACAGACAGCAGGCTCGGGGTGGTCCGACGAGGTAGATCGACGACGGGGGCGAGGTGGCAGCGACGGCGAATGGCATCGGGTCGACGACGAGGCGAGGCCGCGGCTTCTGCTGGGTGCCGCGCGAGGGAGAGTAGGGGCGAGGAGTCCAGGAGGGGCGGCGCCGACGCCGGCATGCATCGGGCGCAGGGGTGAGGCGGTGGGGCCGAGGCGCCGTCTCCCTTGATCTAGATCGGGGAGGGGCGAGGGAGACGCGCGGGGGTGGGACGAGTGGGGGAGAGTGGGGATCGGGTGGGGGTTAGGGTTCGGGGAGGTGGCCTTGTAGGCTAGAGAGGAGGGCCGGCCGCTGCGGAGGCCAGCTGGGCCGCTCGGCCCAGCGTGGGGGGGTGTTTCCTTTTTTCATTTAAATTTTTATCTTTCTGTTTATCATTTTTAGTCTCAGTTTTACATTTTCTTTTATCACCAATAAGTTTTGTTTTGAACAAAACTTGGCATCTAAATCTAACACAAAACCTTGAGATGGAATAAAAAGTTTGGAGTCAAGAGAAGTTGCCTAATCATTTTTAGAAATTTCAAAAGGCCAATTTTAAAAGTTGTTGGACCACTAAATAATTTCCAGGAGCATTTTCGGAATCCAAAAGAGGTTGGTTCCAACATGACAAATACCTAGGGACTATTTTCCACACTTTGAACATTTTAGTTTTGACTTTTCATAACTTTAATTCCTCTGACTTGATTTTAAATTTGAAATTTGAACGGGATTTGAATCATCGCAAGATTAACAATAGTAATCATGGTGACGTGGCAACATTAGCGGAGGGTTACTGTAGCGTAACTATCCGGGCGTCACATGCCTGCCGTGGACCCAGAAGAGAAGAAGCCCAAAGCCAAGGACGCGAAGCGCAAGGGGGCTGCCGTACTCGCGGCAGAACCAGACACCAAGCGGGGCAAGGATCTGCCCGAACCCTCCAGAGGCAGCCGGTACTGTGTGTACCATGACCTCCACACCCACAACACCAACGAATGTCAAGAGCTCCGCGCCGTGTGAGAAGGAAGGATCGGCCGTCGCCCTGACCGTGCTGACCGGGGCTATGGCCGAGGAGGAGGAAGAAACCCAGGGCGCTGGGAAGACCGCGGCCCACGCCAGGGGTGGCGTGACCAGCCTCGCAAGGACCGCTGGCGGGACCTGCCTCGTTAGGGGGACTGGAGAGACCAGCCTCGTGAGGACCGCCCTCATGGTAACGCAGGCCTGCCTCCTCTACCGCCTCCACCAAGAAGGAACGAAGACCGCCATCAAGACGAGGGGGCTGGGGGCTTCCAGGAGCCGCGCGCGATCGCCTGCATCCTGGGCGGAGCTCAAGCCCCAGCCTCCCAATGTATCTTCAAGCAGTTTGCCCACGAAGTGAATGCAGTTCTCCCCAAGCTCGAAGCAACGCGCCCCCTCAGGTGGTCGGCGTGCCCCATCACGTTCAGCTCGGCAGACCAGCTCAAGTGCGCGGCCACTGCAGGAGTCCTCCCGATGCTCTGCTCCCCAGTCATCAGCAACGTGCTGGTCACCAAGACCCTCATCGATGGCGGGGCAGGGCTCAACGTCCTGTCCGTGGAAACATTCAACAACCTCCAAGTGCCCTATGATCAGCTCCAGCCGACCAAGCCTTTCTCCGGAATTACCGACGGTTCCACATTCCCGATCGGGCAGGTCCGCCTCCTTGTCACCTTCGGAGCCCGCATCAACTACCACACCGAGCTCATCGGCTTCGACGTCGCCCACATCCGCCTGCCGTACAACGCCATCCTCGGGTACCCAGCGCTGGCCAAGTTCATGGCCGTGACCCACCACGGCTACAACGGACTCAAGATGCCAGGAAGTGGCGGCGTCATCACGGTGCCCTGTGAAGAGAGAGATGCAGTGTGTTCCCTGGAGCGAGCCTTTCAGGCCGCGTCGCTAGAAGACCCAGATCGCGGAAGCAGGAGGCTTCCTGAGACCATCCCCAAGAAGAAGAAGACGTCGTCAGGCTCAGCCCCTCAAGGCCCGTGCCTCCTTAGGAGGGCCCTCCCTCCATCACATAGGAAAGCGCGCCCGGCGCCCTCCTTAGGCAGGGCTCGGGGGCTCTCACCTAGAGGGCCACCGACCTAGCCAGGGTCACGAGGGAGGCGCTTGGGCACCATGTGGAGGCGTGCTTCGCAGCACGTTTCCCTCGAGAGGGAGCCAGGCGAGGAAGATCAGACCAGCAAGAGTTCGTTGACGAGGCCATTCAAGAGCTACATGAGACAAGGATCATGAGAGGTTGCCGCCGCTTGCCAGCCGTGGCCCCACATCCAGGCGAGGATGGTGGGTTGCGCGTCTGCGTTGACATACCAGGGCTCAATCAGATCGCCACAACGGAGCGCCTCTGGCCCTCGCAAGTGGGGCGCTGCGGAGGTCCACCCCACAGCTATGTTCGCATGCCTTACGGCCTGCCGAGCATGGCTGCGGCGTACCAGCGCCTCATGAGGGGCATCGTGGAGGCTCAGGAAGACAGGCGGTCCGCGGCTCTGGCGGAGGTGGAGACAGCTCGCGAGGAGTCACCAGTGCCTCCGGAGCCCCCCGAGGCCCCGGGGCCTGGGGGCTCGTGAGGATCGGCTTCCGCAGCTCGCCAAGCCTGCTGCACCAACACCACCTCGCCAACGACATCCTCAGGTGACATCTTTCAAGTTCCGTTCTCAACTGGGAGCACCCTCCCAGGGTTGCATCACTCCCAGGCCGCGTGGGTCCGTCGCCGCGGCATGTATCTGCATTTACCTTTCCGTTGTTAGTTTGCCTTGTTGGGGGTGCCCCTCGGGCTGCATCATCCCCAAGCCGTTCGGGCCAGACCCAGCGGCGTGTATCCCCCTAGCGTTTATTTCCAACTATGCATTGCTTGTCACGCTTGATTGCTTGTTGCCCGTCCGCGGCATCCCTTTTTCTCCATGTCGACTACTTGCACGTTAAAGGGGGGCTGCCTGAGCATCGCGACTCAGGGCTCTTACTGGCTCTCCAGCCCTCACCCTCTGGCCTTGTCCATGGCATCGCGACCTGGCATACCAGCGACGGCTGAGACAAGCTCGAGGGCCGGGACCCGAGGACGTAGAGTACCGGCAGCTAACCAAGTTTTGCAGGGACACATCTCAAGACATGGCCCAGTGTCGGGCGCAACCCACCCAGAGGTAGGGCCTCGTGAGTCCCGCGCTGGCACACGGGTGCCCAGATACACCTCACCCAGCTCTACCGTGCCGGTCACGTGTCAGGGCGGGGTTGTACACGCCCCGGGGGCTCCTCCCGGAGGGGAGCCCCATCCCACGTACCAGTGGAAGCACCATGCTCCGTGCTGGCTGACGACACTGCCGAGGAGCGGCTATGCCCGTACACATACAGAAGCGCTATGCTCCGCGCTGGTGATAAACAACTGAGGGTGGCCTCTGGGCCGCGTTAACCTCAGGGAGCCTAGAGCTCAGTGGCTGGCCTCATCGCAACGCCTCCCCTCGGGAGCGCCGCGCGAGGGGGCTGGGCACGGGGGCTACGACTGGGTCACGCCCAGACGTACGCCGCCCAGCCAGGCCCCTCGGGCCTGGTTCGCCGCGCGTCTCTCCCCGAGCGGAGCCAAGGTATGAAGGCCATTTGCGCGTCAAGGGGGACCCCTGGGCATCGCGACCCAGGGGCCTAACTGGTCCCGTAGCCCCTCACTCCTTAGTTCCGAAAGGCTATGCTGGGTGAGGTACGCGCAGGGCCGGGCTCTCCAGACGTAGAACGGTAGCCACGCTTACATCTCGCCTCATCACCCGCTGTTCGCACGTCAAGGGAGACTCCTGAGCATCGTGACTCAGGAGCCTAACTGGCTCCGTAGCCCCTCACTCCTTAGTTCCGAAAGGCTATGCTGGGTGAGGTACGCGCGGGGTCAGGCTCTACAGACGTAGAACGGAAAACACGCCTACATCATGCTTCCCTACTTGTTGTTCGCACGCCAAGGGGGACTCCTGAGCATCGCGACTCAGGAGCCTAACTTGTCACGTGGCCCATCACTCCTTTGGTCCCGTCCTAGTTTCCGGTCGGGGCTAATGCTGGGTGAGGCATGCATGGGGCCGGGCTCTGCCGGCGTAGAACACAAGCAAGTAGGGAAGAAAAGCATAAAATTCAAGGAACTTAAAAGCAAATATTACAGTCCATACTGTCAATCTCAATGCCAAACGCAAGTTTAAATGCCTCCCCGAGGCGTGATGCATGTGCAGGAACCTAAAGAAGAGCAGGGATGGGACGGAGTCACTTGTCGGCGCTGGTTTCTCCTTGTGGAACAGCTGGGTCGGCAGCGCCTTGCTTCGGCCTGGTGCTGAAGGCCCAGAACTTCTCCAGCGGCGCCTCCGCGCACCCCTTCACGGCTTCGACAGCGGCAGCAGCACCCTCGCCGCTCACTGGTTCCAGCAGGGCGTCGAGGTCGGTGTTGGGGTCGCGGAGGTAGACATGGGCGAAGACCCGTGTCAGCGCGGCAGAAGACAGGACGTGCGCCTCGGCCTCGGCCGCGGGGCCGATGCCAAGGACGACGTCCCCAAGAGCCTTGACCAGGAAGGGAAGCAGCTTGGCGGGGCCATCCTCATCACCAGCTAGCGGGCTGTCCAAGCCGCTCTCGTAAAGCATCTTCAGCGAGGCGCGGGCGTCCTTCTCCATGTCCGTGAAGGCCATGCGATCTTCGGCGAGGACCTGAGCCTTGGCGTCTACCTCGGTCTTCGTCGCCTCCAACTCTTGCTTCCACACGCCTAGACGCTCGCGGCGCTTCTTGAGCTTGGCCTCCGAGTCCTGGAGCGCCGCCTCACGCGCCTTCGCCCCCTTCTCCTGCTCTTGGCGAAGGCGAACCTCCTCCGCAAGTTGGCCCCGCAGGCCTTGCAGCTCGTCCTCTAGCGCCTTGCAGCGGTCGCGGGCCTTGATCGTTTCCCCCAGGGCCGCGTCACGAGCAATCTTCGCCTCAAGGACGGCCCGCTTCTCCTCGTCGCAGGCCATCGAGGCCTGAACCAGCGCCGCCCAGATCGAAGCATCAGAGCGGATCCACCCCGAAGCCAGTTCCAGACGCCCGGCCACCAGGCGAGGGTCGGCGCCGAGAAGGTCCTGACGCAGCCGGTCCAGTTCAACAGCAGCATGCTCCAAGACGGAGGAAGAAGACGGAGGAGCCTCGGCGCGCTCCAGGACGACAGGAGGAGCTGAGGGAGCAGTGGCCAGCAAAATGGGAGGAGAAGGTGGCGGCGGCAAGGCCGCCAAATCCCGAGCCAACGTTCGTTGCGTCTCCCCAGCCGTGGCAGTGGCGCCCGACAAGGACACTTCAGGAGTTCCCTGGGCCATGGGGGCTGAGCTCGCCCCCGCCAGCATGGCTAGACCTCCTGAGGGCGACCGACCAGGAGAAGCCCGCGCACTGCGATCGCCCCCTTTCACAGGAGGGGGCGCTGCCGCGGATGGAGCCTCAGGAGCCTGCTTCGGTTTCTTCACCGTGGGCGCCCGCCTACTCAAGAGAAGCAATCATCAAGCCTCGTCGGCAGAATGAGAAACAAGAGAACAAGGATCAAGCGCTTACGGGTCATCGCTGGTGAGCTCGGGCAGCTTTCGGCCCAACTTCAAGCCAAACAGCCGGCTAGAAGGGTCGACCTTGGGAGCAGAAGGCGCGGCTGCGGACTGCCCCGGGGTAGGGGCAGGCCCGCGGGGGACCAGCCCGGTCCTGTCCTTCTTCGGGATCGGGGGCGAGCTCCCGCTACCCAGCACATCGTCATCGTCATCATCATCATCATCGTCGCTCGGCGATAGGCGGAGAGTATGGGGCAAGCGCCGAGGGAGGGGAGCCCTCGACTCTCCGTCAATCGCCTCGGAGTCGGGCCCCTCTCCCCGCTCCTCTTCGTCCTCCTCCTCGCTGGAGTCACCGGAGGGCACGTCCACCGGTCCTTCAGAAGGCGCCACGGGCACGAGCCCGACCCCGTTGAAAATGGGCATGGACTTCACCACCTGCTCCCAGTCGCTGCAAAGAAACAAGGGCTCGGGAGCGCCCTCCAACTTTGCCACCGTGCCCCCGACTAGAGATTGAAGAACCGTGTTCACGTCCTCTTCGTCCACAGGCCCGGGGCTCAGATGAGGCCTCCACATCGGAGAAGAGTACCGCCGGAGTGGAGCTAGCTGCTGCTCCAAGAACTCCCTCAATAGTGACGCACCAGTCAACTTCGCCGTCGCCATGTTGGCTGGCCTCAAGTCTGCATCCATCTTCTCCAACACCGGCTTCATGCGGGGATCCGCGAGCTCCGCCCGACACCAGTTACTGGCGCTCACGGCCTGCTCCGTGGGCAGGATCAGCCGAGGGTGGACGCGCCCGGCGTCAACCAAGACCCACTTGCTCCGAAAGCCATCAGCCCTCTTCCCGGGACTCGAGATGGTAATGGTGCTGCCATGCGCGACGAAGCTCGCGCATGCGGAAGGAGAACTGCCAGTAGTCCGGAGGTAGAAGTAGTGGCGCAGCAAGGCCACCGAGGGCTGCACCCCTACGTGGGCCTCGCAGTAGTAAGCGAAGACCGCCAGGAGAAGGACAGAGTTGGGGTGGAGATGCAGAGCCAGCAAGTTGTAATGGCGGAGGACAGAGAAGAAGAACTCGGAGAAGGGAGGCACCAAGCCCGCGGCGATGGCGCTCACAAAGAAAGGTTAATAGGTGCTCCCTCGACCTTCAGGGGAGGCGGAGCCGACCTTGAAGACCTCCGTCTCGACGACGCCCTGCGCCACCGCCATCCGGCACAGCCGGGCAAAGGTGGCCTTGGACACAGTCGGCGGGTCCAGAGCAGGGGAATACCAAGCTTCGGCCGGAGGCTTGCGAGGTGCCATGGCTTCCTAGGTCGCGCAACCGGAGTAGATCTGGAAGTGTGGAGGAAGAAAGGGGAGGCGCAAGAAAGGGGATCTGAGCAGCAACCGGAGAAAGCAAGGGCGAAGTCTGGGAAGATGCCTCTCCCTTGCCAACCCGCGCGGTTGCTAAGGCACCCACATCCAATCAACCACCACGTGGCGTCCAAGGCTGCAGGCTGTTGGGGCCCGCGGCGCTTCGCCCTTGCCCTTTCGCCTCTCGGCACGGCCAAGTCCATGCGCGCCTTGGGCCCGGGGGCTACTGTCGGCGTTCTGGGAACGGGGGTCCCCAGACTTGCCTGCCTGCGGCCTGCGGCGTGGCTCAAGTGGGGGCCCAGCGCGGCCCATCTTCATCAACACGAGGCTCAAGACCCTCATGAGGGGCCAAGCCTCGCGAGGCGGACGACGCGGCGCATCCTCAGGCACGGCCTCGTCAGGCTGGATCGCGAGGAGGCGGAGAGTTCAAGGCGGGGTACCTCGTGAGGTGCCCATGACGCAAGCCATGACGACACGGGGCACCAAGCGGGTGCCAGCGCGTGCAGCGTCCCTCTTTCCTCTTTGGTGCAAAGGGGGCAGGCGTATCCGTGGAGTACCGAGGCATCAGGCAAATGTTGCCACTTCGGTGCAACGAGACCAAGACCAGGAGGACTACGAGACGGAGGTCACCATGGAGCCCAGCGCGGCGTCATCACCAGAGCCTTTGGCAGGCGAAGACTGCTTTTGTCAGGATAGATGTACTCGTTGTCCCCCTTCAAATTAGCCCGCCATTGTTGGATCCCTTCCCGCTCAATATTTGGGGAGAGGACCAGGGCCTTTATAAATAGGACTAGCCACCCACATAGCAAAGGGTTCGATTCCTGGTTGTTCGGCCCGGGATCTGAGAGAGAAAGAGAGAGAAAGGGGACTGAACTCTTCATAGCAGTTCGTCGCCACAGCCAAGAACAGACCCTCGCGAGGCTGTTCTTCCTTGTATTGTTCATCCACACCAGCCCCAGGAGGCAATCCATCCACCACACACTGGAGTAGGGTATTACACCACATCGGTTGCCCGAACCAGTATAAATCTTGTGTCTTTCATGCAGCTCTTTTTAGTAGTTTAGATCCCATCGAGGCGGAGAGGTTGAAGGCGAGATTTCCGTGCGCACCCCAGTGTTCGAACCTTAAGGGTCTGCCGAAACCCGAAATCCGACACTATCTACCAAATATGTGGGCGCCAAGACGAGCAATGGGAAGTGATCAGCACCAAGAAGGATAAATCCATTGCAGCTTTCATCCAGGAGTTAAACCAGCACATTCGACGTCAGGAGAACCAGATGTGTGCGGACATGATGGACCTGAAGAAGGCGAAGACTAGGATCATCGAGCTAGAGGAAGAACTCAAGTTTACTCGCGGTGGATATGAGGAGGAAATCAAGACCCTACTGGAGAAGAATGACGACCTAGTCAAGAAGATCGGAGTATTCATGGGAGGACCAGCACCGGGAGTAGAAGAGGACGATTCCACTTGCCCGGACAACTACGTCATCATCGACGACACCGACTCCGACCCTAGTGATGATGACTTTGAAGACGAAGCTGGAGCAGACATCATGGAGTCTTCCACCAATCAAAATTTCTAGATGACCACCAACTATTAGTAGTATTTCCCCCATGTATATAGTAGTAGTGAGCACTTTTGCGATAGTTCTAGACCGTTTGTATGCCCTTGCTTGATTGATTGAGTGAAATGATTGTGTTTGTCTCATGTGCATATGGGTAGTGCTTTCTCATTACACCCCTTTTCTATTCTAATCTCTTCCATCTAAACCCATCAGATGCCTCCGAGACGTGACACCGGTTTTGCCTTCCCGCCGGAGCTCACCCAGTTGATCCAGCAGCAGAATGCCTTGATGCAATTGCTAGTTCAGAACCAGAGCAACAACAACAACAACCCACCGCCAGTGGACAACCTAGCCCGTTTTCTAAGGTTACAGCCGCCGGTGTTTTCCAGTAGCACTGAGCCTATAGTTGCTGATGATTGGCTACGCCATATTGGAAGGGAGTTGAACACCACAGGTTGCACAGATGCTGAGAGGGTGCGCTTTGCCGCGCATCAATTGGATGGACCCGCAGCCTCATGGTGGGAGAATTACACAGCCACTTTTCCTGTAGCCAACGTCACTTGGGACCAGTTTCAGCAAGCTTTCCACACCGCCCATGTCTCAACTGGAGCTATGCAGATGAAGAAGCGGGAGTTCCGCAACCTACGCCAGGGGAACCATACTGTGGCTCAGTACGTGGATGAGTTTAGCAAGTTATCACGCTATGCCCCTGATGATGTGGCCACAGATGCCGCAAAGCAGGAGAACTTTATGGAAGGGCTGAATGATGAGATGAGCATGCAGTTGATGGTAGCAACCTTCAACAACTACCAGGAGTTGGTAGATAAGGCTCTTATGATTGAAGGGAAACATCAGCAGATTGAGAGCCGCAAGAGAAAGTATGGACAAGGGAAGTATAACTCAGGAGCTCAGATGAAGCCTCGCCTAACCCCGAACTCGGGAGGACTTGTTCACAACCATGGAGGTCACAACCACACTAGAGGAGGATCACATAACCACAGTGGTGCTAAGAATGGGAATGGGAACGGAGCTAACAACAATCAGAACCGCTCCAACCCGTCCACTCCCGCCAAAAGAGACTTAAGTCAGGTTACCTGTTTTAAGTGCGGGAAGACATGGCACTATGCCAATGATTGCCCCAAAGGAAGGAATGGAAACGAAAATGGAAGAGCTGGGAAGAAGCCCAATCCATTCAACAAAGGACAAGTGAACCACGTTAACGTGGAGGAGGTTGAAGAGTAGCCGGACGCGGTAATAGGTAAGTTTTTGGTTAAGTCATTTACCACTCTTGTTCTTTTCGATACTGGTGCATCGCATTCATACATATCAAGGGGATTCGTGGATAAGTTTAAACTACCAACCCAAACCCTTAGGACCCCTCTTTTAGTGAGTTCACCCGGAGCAGAATATATGGCTAGCCGATGGTGTGACCAGATACCCTTAACCATTGGCACACATGTGTTTCCGTCCGACCTAATTATCTTGGAGTCGCAAGGATTGGATGTGATATTGGGTATGGACTGGATGTCAAAGTATGGAGGAAGCATTGACTGTGCGAGTAGGTCGATTTATCTCACCATCCCGGAGGGAAAAATGATTAAGTATGTGTCTAGGCATGTGCCAAAAAGGAGCCAAGTGAATGCCCTTACGGGAGTTGTTCAGGAGGAAGTGCCGGTAGTAAAGGATTACCCGGATGTTTTCCCAGAGGAGTTACCAGGCATGCCACCGGACAGAGACATTGAGTTTTTGATGGAGCTGTTGCCAGGTACAGGACCAATATCCAAGAGACCCTATCGGATGCCCGCAAATGATCTGGTAGAAATTAAGAAACAGATCAAGGAGTTATTGGAGAAAGGATACATCTGAAGAAGTTCATCACCTTGGGGAGCCCCAGTACTTTTGGTTGAGAAGAAGGATAAATCCCTAAGGATGGTTGTTGATTATCGAGCCTTAAATGAAGTGACGATAAAGAACAAGTACCCACTACCAATGATCAATGATCTGTTTGATCAGTTGCAAGGAGCTAAAGTGTTCTCAAAGATCGATTTACGATCATGGTATCATCAGTTGAAGATACGAGAGAAGGACATACCAAAGACGGCGTTCACAACGCGATATGGATTATACGAGTACACGGTCATGTCGTTTGGACTGACTAACGCCCCTGCCTATTTCATGAGCATGATGAACAAGGTGTTCATGGAGTATTTGGACAAGTTTGTTGTGGTGTTTATTGATGATATCATGGTATACACGAAGAACGAGGAGGAGCACAAAGAGCATTTGCGTTTAGTTCTCGGGAAGCTCAGGGAACACCAGTTGTATGCTAAGTTTAGCAAATGTGAGTTTTGGCTGAAGGAAGTCGGATTCCTTGGACATATTATATTAGGAGAAGGTATAGCAGTAGACCCCAGCAAGGTTCAGTGAGTCACTGAATGGTTGGCACCCACCTCAGTTAGCGAGATCCGCAGTTTTCTTGGACTCACGGGATACTACCGGAGATTCATTGAGAATTTTTCCAAGATTGCAAAACCAATGACTGAACTGTTGAAGAAGGATACCAAGTTTAAATGGACAGAAGATTGTGAAGCAAGTTTCCAGGAGTTGAAGAAACATTTGACTACAGCCCCAGTGCTAGTACTGCCAGATATACATAAGGAGTTCCAAGTGTATTGTGACGCATCTCGCTTAGGACTTGGATGTGTGCTTATGCAGGACAGAAGAGTTGTTTCGTATGCCTCACGCCAACTAAAACCTCATGAGTTGAATTATGCTAAGCATGATTTGGAGCTAGCGGCCGTAGTGCATGCGTTGAAGACTTGGAGACATTACCTTATTGGAAACCATTGTGATGTGTACACAGATCACAAGAGTTTGAAGTACATCTTCACCCAGAAGGAGCTGAACCTTAGGCAGAGGAAATGGTTGGAGCTTATAAAGGATTATGACATGAAGCTACACTATCATCTAGGAAAGGCCAATGTCGTAGTAGACGCATTGAGTCGGAAGAGTGATGCTAATATCCTTGAAAGTAAAGGACTGCCGAAGGAATTAGCAAAGGACATCATGGAACTTCGATTAGAGATTGTACCTAGAAGGTTCATTGCCACAATGGAGGTTCAGTCGACATTGCTGGACAAGATTCGGGAAGCTCAGAAAGATGATAAAGAGATTGCCGAGATAAAGGAGAAGATGGGCAAAGGAAAGGCCAAAGGTTTTCGTGAAGATGAGCACGATACCTACGGTTTGAGGACCGAGTTTATGTGCCCAACAACCAGGAGATCAGGAAGTTAATACTTCAAGAGGCCCATGACTCACCATACTCGATACACCCCGGAAACACCAAGATGTATTTGGATTTGAAGGAACGTTTCTGGTGGACTGGTATGAAGAAGGATATTGCCGAGTATGTAGCCGTATGTGATGTATGTTAGAAAGTTAAGGCAGAACATCAGAAGCCAGCAGGACTGTTACAGCCTATGTCGATACCCGAATGGAAGTGGGATAAACTTGGCATGGACTTTATCACCGGATAACCCAGGACTAAAGCAGAATATGATTCCATATGGGTAGTAGTTGATCGTTTGACCAAAGTAGCTCACTTCATCCCAGTGAAAACCACCTATACAAGTGCAAAGTTGGCCAAGATCTATATGTCCAGGATCGTATGTCTGCATGGAGTTCCGAGGACCATCGTATCGGATCGAGGAACACAATTTACTTCAAAGTTTTGGCATCAGTTACACCAGACTCTGGGAACGAGATTGGAGTTCAGTACATCGTTTCACCCACAGACAGATGGACAGACTGAGAGAGTCAATCAAATTTTGGAGGACATGTTGAGAGCCTGTGTGCTAGATTATGGATCTAGTTGGGATGACAATTTGCCGTATGCAGAGTTCTCATACAACGATAGCTACCAAGCCAGTTTGAAGATGGCACCGTTTGAAGCCCTGTATGGACGCATGTGCAGAACACCGTTGATGTGGGATGAGGTAGGAGACCGACAGTTGTTTGGACCAGACCTGATTAAAGAATCTGAGGAGAAGGTAAAATTGATCCGAGACTGACTGAAGATTGCTCAGTCCAGGCAGAAGAGTTATGCAGACTCAAAACGCAAGGAGGTAACCTACGAAATTGGAGACAGAGCATTTCTGCGAGTATCGCCCTTGCGAGGAGTGAAACGTTTTGGAGTTCAAGGAAAGTTAGCCCCGAAATTTGTAGGACTGTATCGCATTTTGGAACAGATGGGAGAAGTTGCCTACGAGTTGGAGTTACCTGAGGGATTGTCAGGAGTCCATGATGTGTTCCACGTTGCACAGCTGAAGAAGTGTCATGCTGAGATGGCGGATATACCATTAAGAGATACAGTACCCTTGGAGGCGATTCAGTTGGATAGTGATTTGACTTACGAGAAGCCAGTTAAGATTCTTGAGTTTGCCAGCAGAGTCACCCGCAGTAAGATTATCAAGTTTTGCAAAGTTCAGTGGAGCCACCATACCGAGGATGAAGCTACCTGGGAACGAGAGGATGATCTCCGCAAGGACCACCCATACCTATTTTCTAGCCAACCCGAATCTCGAGGGCGAGATTCATCTTAAGGGGGGTAGGTTTGTAACATCCCAAATTTTCAATTTGGAATGTTATACATAGATCATCCATGCATATCATGATTTATTGCATTTCCGTTCCGCAAACCTCGAAATCCTAAGCAACTCAAGGACCCACGGAGAGAGTTGGGGATTTTCCGGTTTTCATATTTCATTTTTATCAAATAATGAAACGAGGATTTTGATTTTAATAATTTTTCTCTCCGAAAAATATTTCATATTAAATCAAATGAGTGGAGATAATATGACTTCTCCAAAATAATTGAAATATTGGAGGAAAATATTAAAATCATTTATTGGATTTTATTTGGTTTTATTCAGATTTTATTTGCATTAGAAAAATTGCACGTTTTCAAAATTGCATTTTAGGGCCAAGAAAATATTCAAATCGTCCTAAATATTTTATTTAGACAGTGAAAATTTGTTTTGGCATTTTTAGGTATTTTTTTCTAGGATTTTATTTCGGTCGGTGAAGTTTTTTTTTAAAAAAGAGGGGTTCCCGCGCCGACTGGGCCTAAGGCCCAGCCGCGCTAGGCCGCCGCCGCCGCCTCCTGCGCGCGTGCGCGCCGCCGCCGCCACTCGGACCGGAGTCCGAGTTGTACTCCGCCTCCGCCGCGCCTTGCCCCCTCCTCCAAGTCGCTGCCCCACCCCCTTTATATACGCCGCCACCCCGCCCCCAACACCACACCACCGCCGCCGCCGCCCACGCCACCCCAAGCCGCCGGCGCTGCTTGCCGTCGCCGCCGCCGCCTGCCGCCGCCACCGGCGCAGCTCGCGCCGCCGCCCCGCAAGCCGCCGCCCGCCGCTGCCTCGCCTCGCCGGACCTCTCGCCGGAGGTAGCGGCCGCGCCCCGCTGCCGGTTTTTTTATAAAGACCATTCGTTTTTTTAGAAACCCTAGATCCGTTTTTTTGGATTCGCTGGTTTTTTTTTCTCGGTTCTTTTAGTTAGCGGACGTTCGTCCGAACGTTCATTTTAACGAACGGTTCCTCGCCCGTTAGTTACAACTAACGAACGCTCGTTCGTTAGTCTGTTCGTGAGTTTTCTTTTATCGGATTTATTCCGTGATTTTCTCTGATCACGATTTCTGATCCGATCTTAGATTCTGTTTATTTTTTCGCTCGTTTATCGGAATCAGGCGATTCGAGCGCCTAGAGTTACATCCCGAAACCCTCTTTCCGTTTAATCAACTCAAACAAGTTTTTGCTACTGTAAAATTTGACCTAGTTTTAGATTAGTAAACGAAGCTTCTTTCTTTCGCGGTCTGAGTTTCGTTGCTCCATTTGATTTGATTCTTTTTGCGTACCGGAGTTCTTAAGTTGAACTTTCTGGTCAACCTCTCTTATTTGAGTTTTGCTTGTGCATCGTTGCTTGTTACTTATGTATGTTATTGTTTGCTTGCGATAGAATTCCTGGAGTGCGAAGCGTGTTACTACGAGTCTCTAGGATTCGCGGATCATCAGCAAGGCAAGTAACACTTTGATCATATCCCATTATTACCCAGTTTTATGCATTAGTTCCAATCCTCAAACATTGCATGATTAGGATGTCATTAACTTGTGGGTTGGGAAGTAGTTGCTGAGGTAGAACCTATTGCCCTGTTATATTCAAACCCTTGGGAGTTACTTCTACGTATTGCTTATATTGCTATGCTATGCTCATAGACGTGGTTTGGGTTTGAGTGAAATTCATGTCAGATGTGAGATTGTTAATTAATGGTTCAACTTAAGGTGGCAACTTAATCAAACAACTGGGTGGATTGAGGCACCTGGGGAACCCAGTGTTGTCTATTTTTTTGGAAATCCTGGGGTACCCGTGTGATCTTCCTATGGACCGCCACCCAGGCTTAAAGGGAACTGAGATGATTCACGCTAGAAACTTCCGTGTGCAGCCACAAGCTATTATGGGCTCTAGCATAGTTGAGTAAGTTACGTGAAGCTCTTGAAGAGGTAGATCAGTAGGTAGTGGGTTTTGTAGGTTTGGTATGGTCTACCCGGAGTAGAGAGTTAACGTTTCTGAAAGACTGTGTCTCGGTCATCCGTTTCTCAAACACCATGTAGTGCGAGAAATCCAATGGAGGCGATCGATTCTTGTGGGGAAAAGTGCACAAACCTTTGCAGAGTGTACAATCTAATCATGGTTAGCCGTGTCCCCGGTTATGGACAATTCTTGAGTATCTAGTACTTGGGTTATCACATGTATCTCACCATGTTTAATCAATACTATTGGGTTGTTAATCACTTTAATTGGGATTGAGTTGGGGGTACCTTCTCAATGATGTTTCAACCACCATGATAGTAAAATTAAAATCTATTCCTTTGTTGTAGGGAAAAATTGGCTTTTTGCAAAACTATAACCATAGAGCTTTCCACCAGCCATATATGCATATAGTGATAGCATTATTCTGTTCTTGCTCTACCGTGTTACTTTGCCAGCATATTCCATGTGTTGACCCGTTTTCGGGCTGCAACGTATTATGTTGCAGACTTTTCAGACGAGGAGTAAGGTTCGTTAGGTCGTTGTCGTGCAGCTCAGTTATGCCGTTGGAGTTGATGGACTCACCTTATCTTCCAAGCCTTCCGCTGTTATCGTATTAGATGGCCTTAAGCCATATTCTTGTAATAAGTTCTCTTTGGAGATATTTGATGTAATAAGTGTGTGATTGCTACTCTGTTATGAATCCTTCGAGTACTGTGTGTGTCAGCATTACTGATCCAGGGATGACACTAAAGCACAGAGACTTGACCATCTGAGGTCGGGTCGCTACAATATGTTTAAAGTTTTGAAGTTATACTTGTTTTTCCTTCCTATGCTAGTTGATTCTTGTTCCTATAAATTATGTGCTCGCAAAATCCCTAGGAATAGGAAGTGGGTTAGATTTAAATATGCTAGTCTTATTCTTCATGATGCTCTCTTTATGTTTCAATTCTTATCTTTTATGTGAGCATCATTGAAATCATCATGCCTAGCTAAAAGACAATAAAGAAAAGCGCTTGTTGGGAGACAACCCAATATTTACCCTTACTGATTTTGTGTGTTTACATGATTAAGCTACTATAGTAATCATGTTTTATAGCTTTTGTTTAAATAAAGTGCCAAGTAAACCTTTGGGAAGACTTGGGTGAAAGTTATTGTGATCTTGCTGTAAGAAACAGAAACTTTGTGCTGACAAGTTTAGCTGCCATTTTTTACATAAGAGTGATTTGGTGTTGATTCTTTTTGCAAAAAATTAATAGACTAATTACTCACGTCCAACAATTTAGTTCATAATTCTTTGAGTAGCAGAAGTATGGTTTCTGTTCAGATCATTTTAGACTGTTCTGTGTCTGAAAGATTCTGTTTTCATTGCATAGTTGGCTTGTTTTCTAGTTTCTATGGCTTGCATTTCTCAATATAAATTGTAGAAATGATATGGTACAATAGGCATTGTGTGAGAACAATTATGAACCTTGTCTTTGACAGTATAAAAGTGAATGGTTTACTCTTTATCATACTAACCTATCTCACGAAGTTCCGTTAAGTTTTGTGTGATTGAAGTTTTCAAGCTTTGGGTGAGATATTGATATGAGGAGAATAAAGAGTGGAAAGACCCTAAGCTTGGGGATTCCCAAGGCACCCCAAGGTAATATTCAAGGAAGACTCAAGCACCTAAGCTTGGGGATGCCCCGGAAGGCTTCCCCTCTTTCGTCTTCAAAACTATCGGTATACCCTACTCGGAGCTATATTTTTATTCGTCACATGATATGTGTTTTACTTGGAGCGTATTTTAAATTTTATTTGCTATTTGAATAAAATCATTGGATCTGAAATCTTGAATAAAAAAGAATCCTCCCATGGCTAGTTAATTATTTGACTACTCAGTGTTCTCCACTTATATTGTAACATCCCAAATTTTCAATTTGGAATGTTATACATAGATCATTCATGCATATAATATTTTATTGCATATTCGTTTCGCGATCCTCGAAATTATAAGAAACTCAAGGACCCTCGGAGAGAGTTGGGGATTTCACTGTTTTCATATTTGAATTTCATCAAATATCCAAACGAGGATCATTTTGTTTTATTATTTTTCTCTCCGAAAATATTTCATATAAAAAAATATATGAGAGGACATAATGTGACTTCCCAAAAACAATGTAACATTGGAGGAAAAATATCAAAAAGCAAATAAATATTTTATTTGGGATTTTATTTGCATAGGAAAAATTCACGTTTTTCAAAATTGCATTTTAGGCCCAAATAAATGTTCACCTTGTCCAGTAGATTTTTAAAGGACGGGGAAAATTTATTTCGGGATTTTTGGCGTTTTTCTGCGCGGAATTTAGTTTTAAAAAGTTTCCGCCGGACCGAACTGGGTCGAGGCCCAGTTGGCCAGCCGCGCCAGCCCACCCCTTGCCCTGACCTACTCTGACCGGAGTCTGGCCGGCGCACGCCGCCACCGCCGAGTCCGGGGAGGACTCCTCCTCCCCCGGCCCCTTGCCCAAGCCGCCGCCTCGCCCGGCCCCTTTAAAGGCCGAGCCGGCCCCGCCTCGACCCCCACACCACCACCGCCGCCGCCCTGTGCCGCTCCGTCGCCGCAGCTCCGCCCGCGCCGCCGCCGTTTTTTTTCTCATCGGTTATTTCGGTAAACCATAGATCTAGATCCTTTTTAAAAAAATCCAGTTTATTCTTTTAGATCGGTTTTTCCGTTGGTTTATTTATTTAGCGAACGCCTGTTCGTTCGTCCGTTTTAACGAACGGTTTTCACCCGTTACCCACAGACAGCGAACGTTCGTTCGTTAGCCTGTTCATCAGTTTTTCATTTTCTCAGATTTCTCGTGATTATTTTCGATCGCGGTTTCTGATCCGATTTTCGTTTTAGTTTATCTTTTCTCTCGTTTATCATAATCAGGTGATTCAAGCGCCTAGATCTTCGTCTTGAAGCCCTCTTTCCGTTTAAGCAACTTGAACAAGATGTTGTCACTATAAAATTTGACTTTAGTACATATTAGTAATTGGATCTTGGTTCTTTCGCAGTTTGAGTTTCGTTGCTCCGTTCGATTTGATTTTTTTTTGCAAACCAGAGTTCTTAAGTTGAACTTTCTGGTAAATCTTCTTACTTGAGTTTTACCCGTGCGTCTTTGCTTGATTGCTTATGTATGCTATTGTTTGTTTGTGATAGAACACCCGGAGTGCGAAGCGTGCTACTATGAGTCTCTAGGTTTCATGGATCATCAGCAAGGCAAGTAACACTTTGATCATACCCTTTATCACTAAGTTTTTATGCATTAGTTCCAATCCTCAAACATTGCATGATTAGGTTGTGATTAACTTGTGGGTTTGGGAAATAGTTGATGAGGTAGAACCTATTGCCCTGTTATTATCAAACCCTTGGGAGTTACTTCTACATATTGCTTATATTGCTATGCTATGCTTGTAGACGTGGTTTGGGTGAGTGAATCCATGACAGATGTGAGATTGTTAATTAATGGTTCAACTTAAGGTGGCAACGTTAATACACATCTGGGTGGATTGCTTGTCGGGCACCTGGAGAATCCAGTGTTGTCCTAGGATATACCGGAGTACCCATGTGATAATCCTAAGGTCCGCCACCCAGGCTCAAACGGAACTGAGATATTTCATGCTAGAAACTTCCGTGTGCAGCCACAAGCTATTATGGGCTCTAGCATAGTTGAGTAAGTTGCATGACCTCTTCCAGTGGTAGGCTAGCAGATGTCGAGGGATGTAGGTTGGTACTGTCTACCCGGGGTTAGAGTTAATGCTTCTGAAATACTGTGTCTCGGTCATCCGTTTCTCAAACACCATGTAGTGCGAGAAATCCAACGGAGGAGATCGAGTCTTGTGGGGAAAAGTGTGCAAACCTCTGCAGAGTGTACAATCTAATCATGGTTAGCCGTGTCTCCGGTTAAGGACATCTTGAGTATCTAGTACTTGGATTATCATATGTATCTCATCACTCTAATTTAATATTGTTGAGTTGATAATTACTTTTTAATTGGGATTGAGTTGGAGGAACCTTCTCAATGATGTTTCAACTACCATGATAGTTAAATAAAATATATTCCTTTGTTGTAGGAAAACATTGGCTTTTCGCAAAACTATAACCATAGAGCCTTTCCACCAGCCCAAATATGCATGTAGTGATAGCATTATTCTGTTCTTGCTCTACTGTGTTACATTGCCAGCATATTCCATGTGCTTACCCATTTTCGGGCTGCAACGTATTATGTTGCAGACTTTTCAGACGAGGAGTAAGGTTCGTTAGGTCGTTGCCGTGCAGCTCGGCTATGCCGTTGGAGTTGATGGACTCACTTTATCTTCCAAGCCTTCTGCTGCTATCGTATTAGATGGGCTTATGCCATATTTATTGTAATAAGTTCTCTTTTGAGACATTCGATGTAATAAGTGTGTGATTGCTACTCTCTTATAAATCCTTCGAGTACTGTGTGTGTCAGCATTACCGATCCAGGGATGACACTAAAGCACAGAGACTTCACAGGTCGAGGTCGGGTTGCTACATATATCTTTTTGGAGTAGTTTATCATTTACTCGCGTGCTTCACGTTTATCCTATGAGTAATGGTGGAATGAATTGAATATATAAATCTGAATTCATATATGTTTCATATGCTTATAAGATGGGGAGTAATGACTTCACACATAATAAGTATAGGTAGTAAACTTATTTAAAGTTAGCAAACGTAGAATTAGTCACTTGAACAATTCATGAAAGAATATTGAAGGAAGAGATATTTCACATATAAATATACTATCTTGGACATCTTTTGAAATTGTGAGCACTCATTAAAATATGACATGCTAAAAGGTTGATGTTGGACAAGGAAGACAACTTAATGGGTTATGTTTTCCTATATCCGAAATGTTATATTGTCTTGGATCATCCAACATGTTGAGCATGCCTTTCCCACTCATGCTAGACAAATTCTTTGCACCAAGTAGAGATACTACTTGTGCTTCCAAACATTCCTTAAACCAGTTTTGCCATGAGAGTCCACCATACGTACTGTCGGGTGGTAGGTGCGACATATGCCAACGGGTGGCTTATCATTGTGGGAGCCAATAAGACGTCGCCGGTGCCTGGAAACGGGATGAGGTGAAGACATGCACGCCGGCGAACTTTACCCAGCTTCGAGGCTCTCTGGGGAGATAACACCCCTACTGCTGCTCTGCGGGGTCTCCGCATGATCACTAGATGAGTAAGTAGCTACACAGTGCTCCTTGAGCTGTGTTGGTGGAGGGAGGAAGAAGAGCGCGGCTAGCCTGCTTCTTCTCCTCCTAAGGTGTCTAAAACTAGTTGGGGGTCGAACCCTTTGCATCGGTGCACCGGGGGGTTTATATAGGCCTGCCCCCCGGGGGTACAATGGTAATCCAGCTGGGCGCGGGGCCCAGCTGTCTGTGACTATGCTCGCCGGCTTCCGCGCCGGCTGCTGGGGCCTGCCGACTCGTGGGTCCCACCGGCTGCCGGTGCCTTGGTCGACAGGCAGGCCCCACAGTCCAGGGCCTGGTCGGTGGCTGGTTACTGTTGCTCTATTTTGATGACGCGGGCTTGGTCGGGGTAAGCGTGGCTACAGTACCGCCGCCCTGGCGGGCGATTACTGTAGTCCCACCGTTTCTTGTCTCCTTAATGGGGCGTCTCCTTCGAGGAAGATGGCAGGCCGGCTATGGGGGGGCGGCTCTCCATCTGGCCGACTTGGGAGGAGGTGTGGCCGCCTTTGGCATCTCTCTGCCCGAAGGGGCCCACTACCTCGGGGGCCATGCTGGTGGCCCGTCGTGGACGGCGTCAGGGTCGCCGTGGCAACAGTGCCGCGCCGGGCGGGTCGTGGTCACCCGTACGGCGCACTGTGCTGGGCGTGCTCCAGGTTTTGGGGGTGGCAGGCTTCACTGTAGCCACGCCCCGCTTCATCATTGCTGGGTGGACACGGACTTCGAGGGTACGATCTTGACTGCTTTATGGGAGCCGGCTTCTTGGAGTCGGCCTTCTTGCGGCCGGCTTCTCAAAGTCGGCCCTCCCACGGCCTCCTTCATGAGGGCAAAGGGCGGGCCGCCCCCCCCCCCCCCCGAAGCCGGCCTAGAAGATAGCCGGCAGGGGGAAAGCGGCTCCAGGCCTTGAGTTCTTTGAGAGCCGGACAGGCTCGTAATTTTTTCAGAAGGGCTAGGGGAAGCCGGCTAGGCTACCCATGGCTATTTACTCTGACAGTAGTCCCCGAAGCTGGTCGAGCTTCGAGGCGGACAGAGGGACGAGAAGCTTGGTCAGCTTCTTATCCTGAGGAGCCGGCTTTGCTGGTGTAGGTCGTTTTCAGAGAGCTCTTGTATCTTGCGGCCGGGATGGTGGCTGACTCGTATGCTGATCGCGGGGCCCCCGTGGGCCACGTCGCGGCGGAATCCTGCCCACGCACGTGCACGATGGGACGCCGCCGCAGGCCCGGGCCCGCCACTCCCTGGCCTCGGCCCGAGCGCTGATCTTCTGCGGCCCAGGGAGACGGCTCGCCTTCCTGTGGCATCTTGAATTCGCCATTAGGGCGCAATAAACGCGGGACGTGGGGGAAGTGGGCATGATCGATCCCCATGTTCCCCCACACCGCGACTCCTCGGCTCCGCCACCCGAGCCTACAAGTAGGGGGAGGAGGGGGAGAGGCAGAGGTTCGCTCGCTCTCCCACACTCCGCCCCTCCTCGTCTTCCTTCTGCTTCTTCTTCCTCTTGCTGCCGCCGCAGCTTCTCACCGCAGCACCCCCACCACGCCCTGCTCCATGGCGTTATCAAGCTCATGGGACGGCTCCAATGTTGACAACGATCACGTGGAGTTCCTCCGCCAGACGCGGCGCCTGCCCGGCGCCAATCTTGTGCAGGTTCGCCTGGCGCCGGAGGAAGGCGAGCAGGTCGTCTTCCGCTCGCACTTCCTGCGCGGCTTCGGCCTGCCGGCGAGCGGATTTCTGCGCTCCTTCCTGGAGTTCTACAACTTGCAGCCGCACCACCTCACGCCCAACGCGGTGATGCTACTGTCGGCCTTCGTCTCCCTCTGCGAAGGCTTCCTGGGCATGCTCCCCACGCTGGAGCTCTGGAGAGAGTTCTTCCAGAGCAAGCTCGGCACCGTCACCGCCGGCGTGCCTGCCCCCTATGGAGCCTACATCGCCATGAGGAGGTCAGGCGAGAACAATTCGTTCCCTCTCATCCCCCTAATCCAGTCGGTGAAGATCTGGCAAAAGTCGTATTTCTAGGTGAAGAACGCCGGCTCGCCCCCAAGAGGAGATAACGTCAATCTGCCGGCCTACGTAGCCGGCCTGCCGGCTGGGAGGCAGCCCTCATGGAGCTTCCAGTCCAGGTCCCTGTCTCCGGCCGGGAACGCCGCCATCGCCCGGCTTCGGGTGATGATCCAGTCGGAAGGTCTGCGCGGATCCGATTTGGTGGCCGCCTTTGTGGAGCGCCAATTCTTCCTCTTCAAAGCCGGCCTCCATATGATGTGTCAGATGAGCGGCCGTTTTGACCCAAGCCGGCTGAGCACACGGGAAATGCCACACGCGGAGGTGGCGCTCATGGTCAATTACATCGCCAACTGCAAGCTCGCCGGGGACTGGCAATATGGCAAGGCGCCGTACTCTCGCGCCAATCCTCCACCCGTGGTAAGCTCCTCTCTCTATCTTCTTTTTGTTGTCAGCCGACTCCATGATGGCCGGCTTCTGATCAGCCGGTTTTTGTTAGCAGAACCCCCTTCTTCCGCCGCCGGCTGGGGCGGCAAGGATCGAACGTCAGTACGCCCCCGACCGTACGGCAGACGATGTTGACGACCCGGACTTGGGGGCAGCCGCCATGGAGGAGGCCTTCGTGGGGGACAACATCGAGCCCAGAGGCACGGGGCTTTCCGCCAGCTTCGAGGACTGGCCGGACGACAGCGAAGCCGAAGAAGTCCCGCGTCGCCAGCCGGCGTCCGACCGCCAAAGCGCGGGCTCGTCTACCGCGCCGGCTGCAGGCAGCGGCGCTCCGAAGCGCCGGGCCGTGTCAACTCTCTTCGGCAGTCGGCCGAAGAAGTCCAAAGCCTCCGCCGCAGCGATGAAGCAAGACGAGGCAGCTGCGAAGGCGGCCCGCTTCCGGAAAGCGGTGAAGCAGCCCCAGACGGTCTCGGCATAAGCCTCCAACTTCTTGTATGCTTGTTTTGCTATGTTCTTCTGTTCGAATCATTCTTCCTGACTTTTCTCCGTTTTCTGAGCAGGGCGCCGCTTTCTCTTGAGCGGGGCCCAGGCGGCTCCGTCGTCGGGCCGGCTGGAGGGTCTTCAGGCCCCCGCCGCGTGGATCCCCGCGCCGACCTCATGGAAGCCACAGAGCGGAATGCTCGTGAGGCGCGGGAAGAGAGGGAGGCGGCGGATCGGGAGGCCGCTTAGGCGGCGAAGGAGCGGGCCGATGCAGCGGCCAGGGCTCAAGCGGAGCGGGCGACCGTGGAGACAGAGGCGGAGGGCTCGCACGACCAACCCCCACTGCTCGCCATCCCACTCCGAACCGTAGCCCCGGACACCCCATTGCCCCTGGCGGAGGAAATCATCCAAGACCCACCGTCGGTGCAAAGGGAGGAGCTCTTCGAGGTTTTCGCGGGGAGGACGCCGCCGGCCGCGCCAGTCGGCACGGGCCAAGGTGGCCAGTCGTCGGCGGCGCCAATGGAGCCGGCCGGGGGCGCGCCTGAAGTCGGAGCCGGCCTCGAAATACAGCCGGTGACGCGTCAGCGCGCAGGGGGAAGCGCCGCTCCGCCGGAGTTGCGTCAAGCCGCAGGCGCCGGCCAGTCGGCGGAGGCCCTGGAGGCGGCCAGCTCCGCTACGTCCGGGTGGACTTCCAGCGCGGGGACCGGCGAGCTGAATGTGGTGGCCCAAGAGGTCCGGAGTCGGCTACGAGCTCAGGCCGCCCTCCTGCAGCAATACACGCAGGAGTTCCTGTCGACGCGGGCCGCCATCCGGGTAAGTTTTTTGCTCTTGACCGCTCTGGTCGCCCTCCTGGAAGGATCTTGGCCTGACCTTCTGACTGTGGTAGCGGCGCAACCCCTGCTGGTAGATGGCAGACCGGCTGAGGGCTAACAGCCGGCCTTCTTCCAGCAGGTCGACGCCGTCTTCTCGTGCTTCCTTGGCCTCCGCCTCCATTTACATGGTCACCCGAGGTGAGTCGAACTCGATGTTGGTTGGGATGATTGCTTCGGCACCGTACACGAGGAAGAAAGGAGTGAAGCCGGTTGACTTGTTTGGGGTAGTGCGCAGACTCCAGAGGATAGCCGGCAGATCATCGAGCCAACAGCCGGCTGAACGCTCCAGAGGTACGACCAGTCAGGGCTTGATGCCGGAGAGGATGAGGCCGTTAGCTCGCTCGACCTGGCCGTTTGACTGCGGGTGGGCGAGGGACGCTAAGTCCAGCCGGATACCTTGTGCGGCGCAGAAACGTGCCAAGGCTCCTTTGGCGAAATTCGTGCCATTGTCGGTGATGATGCTGTGCGGTAGGCCGTACCGAGTTGTTATGTCTGCAATGAATGTCACGGCAGTCGGCCCATTCGGCTTCTTGATCGGCCTTGCCTCGATCCACTTGGTGAATTTGTCCACGGCGACGAGCAAATGTGTCATGCCGCCGCGCGCCATCTTGAATGGGCCCACCATGTCAAGTCCCCAAATGGCGAAGGGCCAAGTGATGGGAATGGTCTTGAGTGCCGAAGCCGGCATGTGTTGCTTGGAGCTGAAAAGTTGGCAGCCTTTGCAATACTTAACTAATTCTTTGGCGTCATCCAAAGCAGTCGGCCAGAAAAAGCCGTGGCGGAAAGCTTTGGCGACAAGTGATCTTGAGGCGGCATGGTGGCCGCATTCTCCTTGGTGTATATCTCTAGGGATTGCAATGCCCTTCTCTTGCTCGACGCACCGTTGGAGGACTCTAGTGACACTGCGCTTGACCAGTTCTCTGTTGACGATCGTGTATGCTCCGGCTCGACGTTGGACTTGTCTCGCTTCTGTTTCGTCAGCCGGAAGATCTTGGCTTACTAGGAAGTTGAGGATGGATTGAGCCCATGACGGAGCTACGACTTCCCCTACCGCCAATGTGGCTACTGCCACTAGGGTGGGCGGGCTGGGTGATGAAGTGCTGGAGTCGGCCGCCGACTGCTGCGTTGACGCAGTCCCCGGGCCGGCTACCGCAGTCCCCGGGCCGAGTGCGGCAGTTCCCAAGACGGCTACTGCAGTCCCCGAGCCGAGTACTGATGTCCCCGGGTCGCCTGCTTGGTTCTTCGAGCCGGACCCGGCCCCGTCGGGGTTGGGCGGCAGGAAGATGGAGTCGGATTCTGGAGACGGCTTGATGGACGGCTTGAGGAGGCGTTGTAGAGCAACGCCGGTTGGTATTGCTTGCCGAGTGGAGCCTATTCGGGCCAGGGCATCGGCTGGCTCGTTGTCGGCTCGCGGCATGTGGAGGACTCGCATCCTTCAAAGTATCCACTGATTTACTGCACCAGGAAGCGGTAGCTTGCCATGTTTGCGTCCTTGGCGTCCCAGTCGCCAGATGATTGCTGAACCACCAAATCCGAGTCGCCATAACATAGGATCCGGCGGATGCCGAGTTTCTTGGCAAGCCGGAGCCCATGTATGAGCGCCTCGTATTCGGCTACATTGTTGGAGGCGGCGAAGTGGATCTGCAGCGTGTATCTAAGCTTGTCGCCCTTGGGAGAGGTAAGGACGACGTCGGCTCCCAAGCCGGTGCGCATCTTGGACCCATCAAAGTGCATGCGCCAATGGGTGGAGTCAGGAGCCGGCGGCAGGTACTGGGTCTCGGCCCAGTCGACGAGGAAGTCGGCCAGTGCTTGGGACTTTATGGCGGTGCGGGGCTGGTAGAAGATTGTGTAAGGGGCCAGCTCGATGGCCCACTTCGCCACCCGGCCGGATGCATCCCGGCTGCCTATGATCTCGGCCAGCGGGGCAGTGCATACGACCGTGATGGGATGCTCTTGAAAGTAGGGCTTCAGCTTCTTGGCGGTGAAGTACACGATGTAGCACATCTTCTGGTAGTGCGGGTAGTTCTGCTTTGAGGCGGACAGCACCTCGCTCAAGTAATACACCGGCCTCTGGACCGGCTGGGCTCGGCCTTCTTCTGGGCGTTGGACTACGATGACGGTGCTGACCACCCGGCTGGTCGCGGCAATGTAAAGGAGCATGGGCTCTTTCTCAGTCGGCGCCGCCAGGACAGGCGGCGTGGCCAGCATCTTCTTCAGTTCAAGAAAGGCTTGATCGGCCTGGTCGTTCCACTCGAAGTGAGTGCTCTTCTTCATGAGGCGGTAGAGAGGGAGGGCTTTCTCTCCGAGCTGGCTGATGAAGCGGTTCAAAGAGGCCAAGCACCCGGTGAACTTCTGGATTTCTCGAAGGTTGGTGGGGATCGCCATTCTCTCGATGGCCTTGATCTTCACTGGGTTGCACTCGATGCCGCGTTCGGAGACCAGGAAGCCTAGGAGCTGGCCGGCAATACTTTTGTTAACAAAACAAGGTCGCCGAGGAGTGACCGAAGACTTGAGGGAACGAACGAGGAAGACCGATCCTAAATAAAAAGAGTTTCCGACGCTAGGAGGAATTCCCCTGACTCCGGTCCGTTCCCGGGTTGGGTTAGGGGAAGATCCGAGCGATTGCCTTCGCGGATCCAAACGTGCTCACAAGGCGCACAATAAGAATAAGACCATGTCTTAGGTGTTCTCGGGGGTAAGCGAGTCAGTACAATCGGTTGCACAACCGTCCAGTCCATATCATAATTGTCATAATCAATCATATCAGTAGGTGGCATACTTGCCTGCTCAAGTCCATCTACTATGGATGTGGGCTTGGACCAAGCCATCCCCAAACACTGAACCGGATCTTGAAAACGTGACTGAACTGAATCCGACTTCTTGGTAGCCCAGTGGCTTTTGGTCCCCATCGGAAAGTGCTGAATGGATTGCTCCTTGCCCAACGACAAAAAGAAAGAAATTTAGGAGAGGATTGATAGGTTTAAGCATTCAGGGCTGGTCGCTCTTATGGATACCTGTGAGCTAGAGTCGGGAATCGAAAAGGAGACAACGGAAGCTGTATAGATCTAGTTGGGAATGCTGTTCATGCAGTGGAGAGCGTAAATGACCGGCCCTTGAGGCGCGAGTAGACTTATCATATAGAAAGGAAAGAGATAAGCGGAGGAGTTCACTTCACTTTTCGAGGGATCCTGGATTGGAGTTCACTTGTCTATGAGTGTCCGAACAGCTTCAGATCCTTCCAAGGCGCAGGGGTTCTCTCTCCATTCACTTTGAGCTGGGTTTCTTGTGATCTTTTTAGTAGTTTTTCCGTCCAATTTTATGGTAAATTAAGTCTTACACAGCTGTCCCCAAGGATGTCCATTCCATTCGGCAGGGACTCCATCTGCTGGCACTCCAAACATGCATTTCTCGGGGTTGAGCTTGATTCGAACCGGCGCAGGTTCTCGAATGTTTCTTTCAGGTCTTCCAGCAAGGTGCCGCACTTCTCCGTCTTCACCATGATATCGTCCACGTAGACGTGAGCGTTTTTGCCGAGCTGCGTGAGGAGGCACTTCTGCATGCAACGCTGAAAAGTGGAACCGGCATTCCTCAAGCCGAATGTCATGGTCAGGTAGCAGAAGGCTCCAAATGGCATGATGAAGGCGGTCTTCAGGCGGTCATCCGGGTTTAGTTTTATCTGGTGGTATCCTGAATAAGCATCCAAAAAACTCAACAGCTCGCATCCGGCTGTGGAGTCTATCACTTGGTCGATTCTTGGCAGGGCGAAGGGATCTTTAGGGCAGGCCTTATTGAGGCTTGTGTAGTCTATACACATGCGCCACTTGTTATTCTTCTTCAGCGCGAGAACCGGGTTGGCAAGCCACTCTGGAAAGAAAACTTCCATGATGAAGCCGGCTGCCAGAAGCCGGGCTATCTCCTCCCCTGCAATCCTTCTCTTCTCCTCTGACAGTCGGCGAAGAGGCTGCTTGACGGGTTTTGCGTCTTCTCGTACGTGTAGCTTGTGCTCGGCAAAATCCTTCGGAACACCCGGCATGTCCTTGGGGGACCATGCAAAGATATCCCGATTCTCACGGAGGAAATCGGCAAGCTCGCCTTCCTATTTGCTGTTCAGGCTTGCCCCAATGACGGCAAACCTCTCAGGGTGCTCGGGGTCAAGAGGTATCTTCTTGGTTTCCTTGGCCGGCTGGAAAGATCCTTGGGCATCATGCTCCTTGGAGTCGGTGGGCTGGCTCAGCTGCTTGCTGGCCAGGGCCACGACCCGGTCCAGCGTCTTCTTTTCTTCGGCAATCACAAGGGACTCGGCCAGCCGACTGCTGGCCGCAGCGCACTCGGCAGACTTCTTGTAATCACCGGCTATGGTGGTGATGCCCTTGGAGCTTGGTATCTTCATCTTGAGTTATGCGTAGTGGGGGACCGCCATGAACTTGGCCAAGGCGGGTCGGCCAAGCAACGCATGGTAAGGGCTCTCCAGGTCCACAACTTCAAACCAGATCGCTTCCCGGCGGAAATGCTCCTTGTCCCCAAAGAGTACGTCGATCTTGATCTTGCCAATGGGGGCGCAGGACAAGCCGGGTACGATGCCGTGAAACACTGTCCGAGTCGGCGCAAGCTGCTTCGTCTTGACACTTAACTTCTCCAGGGTGTCGCGGTACAGGATGTTGATGCTGCTTCCGCCATCTATTAGCACGCGGGAGAAGCGGGCGGCGCGTCTGTCCGTCGCGAGGTTGGCTTCCAGGACCAAAGCATAGGAGCCGGGAGACGGCATCACCTCTGGGTGGTCGGCCCGGCTCCAGCTGATGGGCTTCTCTGACCAATGCATGTGTCCGGCTGGGTTAGCAGCGACCACACTGATTTCATGATGCTCTCGGCGCTTGCTGCGTCGGTCTTCGAGCTGGCTCGTAAAGATGACATATGATGCTTGCTCGTCGGGGAACTCGTCCTGCACGGCGCCGACTGCGGGCCGAGCGGCCTGGGGCGGCGGAGCCGGAGGCGGCGGGCCGGCAGGAGGAGGCGGCGTGAGTCCTTCGCCCTTGGAGATTCGGGCGAGCCAGTTACACTTTCGGGTTGTGTGGTTGGACGGCTTCGCACCGCTATGGAACTTGCACGGGGCGTCAAGAGTTTGCTCGTAGGAGAAAGCTGGCTGCCAAGCCGGCCGGCCGCCCTTGGGCTTCTTGGGCATGGGCCGCCCTTCAGGCGGCGTGTCTTCGACCGTGGCCACCTGCCGGCTAGCGGGAGGCGGCGTAGGGCCTTTACGCTTCTGGTCGTTCGGGTGCTGGCGTCGGCCGGAATCTCCTGCCGGCGTCTTGGGCACCGGGTCAAGTACTTTCCCGGACGCGTCTACCCGGAGCTCGGTCTTCATCGAAGAGTCGGCGGTGGCGTATCTGTCGGCTATGTTCAGAAGCTCGTCAAGGGTAGTCGGCTCGTCGCAGAGAAGCTTGTGCTTGAGGAGGGTGCCTTCTCGGCACCCGGCAGTGAAGTATTCGATGGCCTGCACCTCGTGCACCCCTTCACAAGAGTTGCGGAGCTCGGCCCAACGCGTGAGGTAGTCGCGAGTGGACTCGGCTGGGCCCTGTACGCACAGGGAGAGCTGCCTGGGCTTGGGAGCCCGCTTGTAGGTGCTGGTGAAGTTGCGAACGAAGGCTTAGGTGAAATCTACCCAGCTGTTGATGCTGAGAGGCTTGAGGCTGTTAAGCCAAGTCCGTGCTATGCCTTGCAGCATGAGGGGCACGTACTTCACGGCAACGCGCCGGTTGCCGTTGGCTATGCTGACTGCCGTGGAGTAGTCGATCAGCCAGTCTTCCGGCTTCACGGAGCCGTTGTACTTGGGCGTGTCTCTTAGGAGCGATAACCCTTTGGGGAAGGGCTTGTTGTGGATGCGGGGGCCGAAACAGGGCGGGCCGACATCGTCTTCTTCTTTCGGCGCCAGGGATCTGCCATGCGGTCGATCCGATGGCGGGCGTCGTTCTCGCCGACTCCTTCACGGCGACACAGCCGGCCGCTGAGAGTCGGATGCGCCACTGGCGGCGGGGTGGGGTATCTCTCTCCACGAGCCCGAGGCGGAGGCGGGCTGCCCCGCCATTCCATGGCTCGGGGACGGCCGTCCGCGTCTCGTTCGATGGAGATTCGGGTCCGGCTTCGGCTGGAAGCCGGCCCTTTCTCGTGCCGCGCGCGGGTGTTACTCCTAGTCGGCGTCCGGGACGTCGCGCCGTGATCCAGACGCGGGGGTGGGCTTCCCGCGCGAGCGTCGGCTTCGTGGCGCTGAGCGGCCGCATCAATCAGTTGCTGTATGCGCCGGGTCATGTGGGGGAGGTTTTCGGCCTCCAAGCCGTCCAACTCGTCCACGGCCGCCTGGGCGGCGTGCAGGTTCTCGAGCGGAGTGGCATAGACTGGGCGGTCGACTCCCAGCGTGTCGGCGATGATGGCGCCACGTTGCTTGACAGCACCAGCCCGGCTTGGACCAGTCGGGGCCAGCGTGCCGAAGGCGGCGCGGTCAGCTTCGCGCTGGTAGGCCTCAGTGAGGTGTCTCACGGAAACCAGCCTCCGGCCCTCCGCGAGGAGGGTGAGACGGCGTGCCTCCAGTGCTTCGTCGTCGGCATCAGCCGAGAGGGGGACGGAAAAGTCGTGGGCCGCCGCGTGCGGGGCGTCGTGGGCGCTCTCGTCGGTCGGGCCGCCATGGCCGATAACCATCACCTCAGTGGTGACAGTATCGCGATCGTCGGTTCGAGGGAGCGGGTCGTTGTAGATCGTGACGTTGGTGGGGAAGGTGTCGTAGGAGGCCGTGTCAGAGTCGACAGGCATCGGGTCGGTGGAGCCAACCGACTCCAGATCCGCAGCAGGCTCGCTGGAGACATGGAGCTGGCCAAGGAGATTGGCGAGGTGGTCGGTGCCCGCATCAGAGGCGAGCTCGTCAGAGATGCGGGCCTCGTCGAGGAGATCGGCGAGGCTGCTTGCCGCGCAGATGCTGGTGACGCCTTGCAGCGCGTCGTGGCAAGCACCATCGGGCGTGCAGGGCTGGGTACGCTCGCTAGGGAGGAAGAGGGTTCCCGTCCAGAACAGGTCTCCGGACGACGATGCACCTGGCCCCACGGTGGGCGCCAAATGTCGGGTGGTAGGTGCGACATATGCCAACGGGTGGCTTATCATTGTGGGAGCCAATAAGACGTCGCCGGTGCCTGGAAACGGGATGAGGCGAAGACATGCACGCCGGCGAACTTTACCCAGCTTCGGGGCTCTCCGGGGAGATAACACCCCTACTGCTGCTCTGCGGGGTCTCTGCATGATCACTAGATGAGTAAGTAGCTACACAGTGCTCCTTGAGCTGTGTTGGTGGAGGGAGGAAGAAGAGCGCGGCTAGCCTGCTTCTTCTCCTCCTAAGGTGTCTAAAACTAGTTGGGGGTCGAACCCTTTGCATGGGTGCATCGGGGGGTTTATATAGGCCTACCCCCCAGGGGTACAATGGTAATCCGGCTGGGCGCGGGGCCCAGGTGTCTGTGACTATGCTCGCCGGCTTCCGCGCCGGCTGCTGGGGCCCGCCGACTCGTGGGTCCCACCGGCTGCCTGCGCCTTGGTCGACAGGCAGGCCCCACTGTCCAGGGCCTGGTCGGTGGCTGGTTACTGTTGCTCTATTTTGATGACGCGGGCTTGGTCGGGGTAAGCGTGGCTACAATACCGCCGCCCTGGCGGGCGATTACTGTAGTCCCACCGTGTCTTGTCTCCTTAATGGGGCGTCTCCTTCGAGGAGGATGGCAGGCCGGCTATGGGGGGCCGGCTCTCCATCTGGCCGACTTGGGAGGGGGTGTGGTCGCCTTTGGCATCTCTCTGCCCGAAGGGGCCCACCGCCTCGGGGGCCACGCTGGTGGCCCATCGTGGACGGCGTCAGGGTCGCCGTGGCAATAGTGCCGCGCCGAGCGGGTCGTGGTCACCCGTACGGCGCTGTGCTGGGCGTGCTCCGGGTTTTGGGGGTGGCAGGCTTCACTGTAGCCACGCCCCGCTTCATCATTGCTGGGTGGACACGGACTTCAAGGGTACGATCTTGACTGCTTTATGGGAGCCGGCTTCTTGGAGTCAGCCTTCTTGCGGCCGGCTTCTCGAAGTCAGCCCTCCCACGGCCTCCTTCATGAGGGCAAAGGGCGGGCCGCCCCCCCCCCCCGAAGCCGGCCTAGAAGATAGCCGGCAGGGGAAAGCGGCTCCAGGTCTTGAGTTCTTTGAGAGCCGGACGGGCTCGTAATTTTTTCAGAAGGGCCAGGGGAAGCCGGCTAGGCTACCCATGGCTATTTACTCCGACACCTACCTATTGATTGAGTAAGATCCTTCAAGTAAGTTGTCATCAGTGCATGCAATAAAAATTTCTCTCTATATATGTATGATCTATTAGTGCGAAGAAAATAAGCTTTATACGAACTTGTGATAGGGAAGAAATAAAAGCAACAGACCGCATAATAAAGGCCTTTATCACAAGAGGCAATATAAAGTGACGTTCTTTTGCATTAAGATTTTGTGCGTTCAACCATAAAAGCGCATGACAACCTCGGCTTGCCTCTACGAAGGGCCTATCTTTTACTTTTACCTTCTACCCTTAATACAAGAGTCATGGTGATCATCACCTTTCCTTTTTACACTTTTTCCTTTGGCAAGCAATTTGTGTTGGAGCGATCTGGATATATATATATATATATATATATATATATATATATATATATATATATATCCACTTGGATGTAGGTTTTCATAAATTATTATTGTTGACATTACCCTTGACGTAAAAGGTTGGGAGGTGAAACTATAAGCCCCTATCTTTCTTTGTGTCCGATTAAAACTTTGAACCCATTAATATCACATGAGTATTAGCAATTATGAAAGATTAAATAATAGTTGAGTATGTTGAGTTTGCTGAATCAAAGCTCTTACATAGACTCTTCCCAAAAATAAGATGAATTGCAATTGTTTGATGACTAAGAGCATGGTTTGTTAGTTCTCAAGAAAGTTTTTGATCTATACTTTAACATGTGAATAGCTTGTTACTTGATCATGAGAAGTTTTATGAGTTGAGCTCCTGTTATGATATATAATGATGCTAGAAAAGGTGATTGGAACTATCATTGATCAAATTTATGCACTTGCTAGCATTCACACTTCATAAATTATTTCTTTTATCATTTACCTACTCGAGGATGAGCAGGAATTAAGCTTGGGGATGCTGATACGTCTCCAACGTATCTATAATTTATGAAGTATTCATGCCATGTTTACAATAGTTTTATATGATTTTGGTATGATTTGATTAGAACTAACCCGGACTGACGCTGTTTTCAGCAGAACTACCATGGTGTTGTTTTTGTGCAGAAATAAAAGTTCTTGGAATGCGATGAAAATCAACAGAGATTTTTTCTGGAAAATATAAAAAATACTGGAACAAAAATCTACCAGAGGGGAGTCCCGTGGGCCCCACAAGGGTGGGGGCACGCCCCTGTGCCTCGTGGACTTCTCGTGGGGCCCCCTGACTTGTTCTCGACACCAACCTCTCCTATAAATGCCCAAACCTCCAAAAAATAACATAGATTAGAAGTTCCGCCGCCGCAAGCCTCTATAGCCACAAGACATCAATCTAGGCCCTCTCTGGCACCCTGCCGGTGGGGGCCATCATCACCGGAGGCTATGGAGGAGGATCCCGGAGGGGCCATCATCACCATGAAGGCCAAGGACCAGAGGGAGAACCTCTCCCCATCCAGGGGGGACGCCATGGAGGAGGAAGTACAAGGGGAAGAACCTCTCCTCCTCTCTCTCTCGGTGGCACCGGAGTGCCATCGGGAGGGGAATCATTGCCGCGATGATCGTCTCCATCAACATCACCATCATCATCACCATCCCCATCTATTTTTTGTGGTCCACTCTCCCGCACCCCGCTATAATCCCTACTTGAATATGGTGCTTTATGCCACATATTATGATCCAATGATGTGTTGCCATCCTATGATGTTTTGAGTACATATCCTTTGTCTTTGGGTTGATTGATGATCTAGATTGGTATGAGTTGTATGTTTTATATTGGTGCTGTCCTATTATGCCCACCGTGTCGCGCAAGCATGAGGGATTCCCACTGTAGGGTGTCGCAATACGTTCATGATTCACTTATAGTGGGTTGCTTGAGTGACAGAAGCATAAACCCAAGTAAGGGGGTTGTTGCGTATGGGATAAAGGGGACTTGATGCTTTAATGCTATGGTTGGGTTTTACCTTAATGATCTTTAGTAGTTGCGGATGCTTGCTAGAGTTCCAATCATAAGTGCATATGATCCAAGAAGAGAAAGTATGCTAGCTTATGCCTCTCCCTCATATGAAATTGCAATGACGACTATCAGTCTTGTTAACAATTGCCTAGGACAATTCCGCACACCGATCCATCATTATTCCACACTCGTTATTTATATTACTTAAGTAATATATTCTAACTTTATGATAACAACACCTACTTTTATTTTAGCTCTCCGATACTCTCGTGGAAATATCACGTCAGATGTCCTAGAGAGAGGACTTAGTCGTGGAGCCATCGTGTTGAGGTTAGCTTAAAGGGGTTAATCAGGACAAAGGACACAAGGAGTTTATACTGGTTCGGCCCCTTACGGTGAAGGTAAAATCCTAATACAGTTGTATGTGGAATTGCTAGGGTTTCGTTGAGCAGGGAGCGAATACGCTTGACCGGCTCTCGAATCTGTTGTTTCTTATCCTAAACCGCCGTCGGGTCGTCCCCTTATATACACGGGTTGACACCCTGCGGCCTACAGAGTCCCGGCCGGCTCATACAACGGGTCCGGCTCGGTGACGTATCTTACATGCCTTACATTACAAGTTTTACATACATGGCGGTTTATGCTTATGGGCCTTAAGCCTCCTTCGGGTCTGGGCCCGCTACTAAGGTTATCTTATGAACCGTCGTGCGATCTTGGGCTTCATAACGATAAATCTTCATGGGGATGACCCGGCCCCTCCTGGGCGGGTCATGCCTAATAGTTATATCCCCAACATTAGGCCCCAGGTTGATTTGAACTTGTTCATGTCAATCTTCAAGACTTAGAAAAAAATCCTTCCTCCCCTTATCTATGTAAACCTCATACCCCGCCATGACGTCACCTCCCAATATTTCCGGAAGCTGCAATGACATCATCTTCAACGGATCTTTGCCTTCATGTCTTCCCGAAAATTGAGGCGTTCATCTAGCTGGATAACCTTTATTTGCCCTCCTCGTTTTTTGCACCTACCTGTTCACCTGTCTCCTTATAAATAGATATGACCGGTCTTCCTCATTCTCCCCCTTTCCACCATCTTCTTCCTCTCGCAACCCTTCGGCCACTCGAGCTCCGCCGTCATTGCAGAGCACCTCATCTTCCTCGACCTCGGCCGTTGCGTCAGAATGAGTTGATCTAGAGAACGACGGCGACCCTCCACGGTAGATCTGCATCTATAAGTTTCGACCTTTCCATACCTTAGATCCGCACTAGGGTTCGCGAGCTCCTCTGTGTTCTTCATATTTTGTCGTAGTTCATCATAGTTCATCTTCCATGTTGTGTTGTGAACTTCTTGATCTGTAAATGGCGTAAAACGGATGCGGTAGTTGTTTTACTTCCACTTTCAATACCAGTAGATCCCCTTTTGTTGGAAGAAAACTCTTGTGCAAGCTCATGAACTCATTTGTACTGACTTTTTAGGTCTAGATTTCTTTTTCTTTTTTGACCAGCCGTTGATCCAAAGTAATATCTGCAGTCTGTGAAACTTGTTTACCTCGATACTTAACCAATTTTTTGTCGCTGGCAATTTTTGAATCTCCTTAGTCATGGCGGCTTACCATGCCGGCTTATTTTCCCTTCATATACCATTAGGCATTAGCCCTTATTTAAGCCACCATTACACATCTATATTGCAATCATTAACCTGTAACTTCACCAATTAACTTGAACCGGCAAATTATTTTCTTTCTAGTCTTTCTTTTCGCCATGCCGCCAAAGACGACGACAGTTTGCAACTGGGTCCCTTCCACAATCACTGAGGACACTCTGAAGGATTTTGTCACTGTTGGGTTTTTACCAGAGAAGAGCGTCATATCCTGGCGCGCTCCTGACCCGGCCGAAGAAAAGCCTCAGCCAAAAGATGGTGAAATCATCGTCTTGACTGATCATATGAACCGGGATTTTTCACCGCCCAGCTCAAAATTCTTCAGAGATGTCCTACATTTTTTCAAGCTTCATCCGCAAGACATTGGACCAAATTCTATATCAAACATCTGTAATTTTCAAGTTCTCTATGAGGTTTATCTTCAAGAAGAACCTACTGTTGAACTCTTCAGAGAGTATTTCTATTTGAACCGCCAGAATGAATACACCAACGGCCCCAGCTTGGAACTTGGTAGGATTTCGATTCAGCGCAGACGGGATGTTGTCTTTCCTTTAGTAGTCTTGCCAAGCCATCCCATGGACTGGAGCCAAACTTGGTTCTATTGTAAAGACACGTCACCAGCTGATGAAAAACCAATGCCAGGTTATCACGCTGAGCGTCTTGACGCTAAGTGTTCACTCTGATAAGCTTTCTGCCGCTAAACATAAGAAACTCATTCCAACCATCAAAAGGGTTCAAGCCTTGCTAGGAAATGGCTTAACTGGAGTTGACTTGATCTGCTGTTGGATCGCATGGTGGATCATCCCTCTGAGCTGCCGATCTGATTTGATGTATAACTACACCGGAGGAGCAGACGATCCGTTATGCTACAACTCCCTACATCTGACTGAAGAAGCTATTGTTGAAATGTCAACCACCCTCGTCAAAAGAAAATATGAAGACTGCAGCAAAGTACGATTGAATCCGTTCTGCAAACTTAACCCAGCACCAGAGGTACATCCCCTTGACTCCTTTTTCTTCAGCAGTTAAGTATTTGCATGAGTTTCAACCTGTTATTTTCCTATAGGCTAAATTTGACTTTTGGAAGGCCAAATATGATCATGAGGCTGCCAAAAAAGCTAGATCCGCCGCAATAGCCGCAAAGAAGACAACCAAAACATCTCAAAAGAAACCAACTGCTTCTGATATGTTCAAGTTGGATGACGTCTCTGAGTTGGAGGTAGCCCTTGACTCTCTTGGCCTGTTTTTTAACAACCTTATTGACACTGATTATTACCAGGATGACACGGGGGCCAGCCAGGCAGTAGAAGAAGAGGTAACTATTATTTCCTCCGACTCAGAACCTTTGCCAAGGCAGAAACCTCGACGGGTAACCCGGAAAGTAAGGTTTTCACACCCCTTGGCTTATTTAGATACTCATTTTCTTTTGAAAAAGCAGCAACATGAGAGTTGCTGTCAGTCTTGGACCAGTGGAGATAATGAGCTGCCCTCCGGCTTACCGAAAACTCCTCGAAAATGCCAGAATGGGGTTCTTTTACCTCTTAACTCTGATGAACGACTCTCTTTTATAAATCACTCAACCATAATTCCATTTTTCTTTATAGGAGATTGCTCGTTCCTCCTCTGGTGATTCCTCCCAAACTCAACTGCCGACTTTCAAGACTGCCCCCAGGTAAAGATAATTATCCTTTCTTCCGCACCTTTATGCTTGTATCATTATATTGACTTTTAAAATTCTCCTTAGTGGCCAAGCAAAGCCCAAGAAAGCAAAGGTGTCAAAACCGGTTGAGGATTCCAAGACTGTTGAATCTGAGCAGCCGCCTCTTATACCAGAACAGTCTAAAGCACCAGAGGATCCTGCTGTCAACATTCATCCGGTTTTTCCTGAACCGTCTGTTGATGAAACCGCTCGTGATTTCTCAACTGTTGAACCGGCAAGCTCAGTTAAGCCGCCAGAGACCCATGGTGATGATGTTTTGATTACTGGTTCCAGATTTGTTGAACCGGGAAATCCAACTGTGTTAGCGAGACACTCCGCCAAGCAAGAGGTCTTGGAGAGGCAAAAGGTGAGGTTTGACATCTCACACTATGCTCACCTGAGTATTAGTGACGTGCTATCTGGCTATCTTAGTCACGTGCATTCCAACCATGACTCTAAAATTGAGATGGTCAAATAGTTGCAACTAAAATATGAGGTATGATCTCCGGCTTTTGTAAGTTCATATGCTCTGCCAGTCCCCAAGTCTTCTGATTATGATAAACTTGAATGATCTGTAGACTTGAGATATAGCTTGATGTTTTGACCTATATTTTCCCTGAGTCCGATTTAAAATGTTTAACCGGTTTGAACTGATAGCATAATTTAGTACCTGTAGTCCCCAAGGCCCGGCTTAATCATCATGAATGAGCCGGTACTTAAGTTCATAACTTTCATGAACCAGTCGAGGCTGCTAATATTCTTATCCGGCTCAAGAGGAAAAACCTTCTGAATACCATGCATTAGCCTCCAAGTGCCAAGCGTTGTTACCTGTAAAACACTTGGGACGTTCTTAGAAGAGTCATTTCTGCATTTAAGAATTGTTTTGGCAGACATTAGCCCCAAAGTGCCAAGTGGTGTTGCTTTGCAAAGTGCTTGGGACTTTAATCATTCTGACCTTTATTGGAATATACTTTGACACATCTGTGCTTGTGTGCAGACCACCATGACTGACTTGGATTCTCAACTGACTGATGCGAAGACCCGGCTGGCGGCTCAAGAAACTAAGACCCGGAAAGCTGAATCTAAATTCTAGTTCAACGTTTCTGAAACAGGAAAACTGAAGGCAAACTTTGTAATAGAGAAGGAGGCTTGGGCTCAAGAAAAAACTGTTTTGACGCAGCGGGCAGAGAAAGCTGAAGCAGCTTTGGAAAAGGTTACCGTTGAGCTCACCGGTTTAAACAACCGTGTGTCTCACATGGTTTCTGCCATCTTTAGTAAGTCTTCTTATGACTTTATTTGAAAGTGAATCCTTACCAATATACCATAAGCTGGCACTTAACCCATTGTGTAAATTGCACAGGTCCCCGGAGCCGTAATCTGAACCAAGATACTCTGGTGAAGTTGAAGGAGGTTTAAACACTCGTGGAACAATTATACATTGGAGTTCAGCGAACCCTTGCCACCATCTCCCCAGTAAACCAGGAGCCAAGCTTATTGAGCGATGTTTTAAAGAAGTTGTCTGTCTTCCCCGCTATGTTTCAAGAGGTTAAGCGGTCTTATGCGAGAGCCGGAGCCTTAACTGCTCTAAGCCGCTCCAAAGCCTGGGTACCGGAGCTAGACCCGGTGGACGTAGCCAAAGGGTACCCCAGCTTTAAGGAAGACGGGACTCCTTTTGACCAAGAAGATTTTGCTGCCTGTGTGAAGGAAATTCATCCCCATGCTACCATCCTTGGCAAAGAAACCAATGTTACTAAGTACCAGCCGGGTTTTGACTCTGGTAATAAAAAGATGGCAACTCCCAGTTATAAAGTGATGGACTTAATTCCGCCAATTCGGGAGCAGACCTTTGCCCCTGAGATTAACCCGGACGGTTTAATTGATGATGAGGCTGAATTCGTCGCCCTTCAAGGTTTTGACTGGACAAAACCCAATTTCCAAGCTATGGATGAACCGGCAAGGGATGATGCAGAAACATCGAATCAGCCAAGCCAAGATGCATGACCCAGCTTCGGTTTATCATAAACGACTTATCTTTCTCTGGGCTCAACGTGCCTTGTAATAGGCTAATACTTAAACTCCTTGTTCTGTTATGCCATTGTGCATAGTTGCACTACTCACTTATCCCATGACATGAATGTATGCGATTCAGCCCTTGTGGGTACTTTTGAATTTTCTCCTGCATAGAATATAGAAAATGTGTCCTGGCGGGTTTACCGCTGGACGGGTCATAATGCCCAAAGATAAACTTTATCATGAATTTTAACCAAAGCTGGTTAGAATAATAATCATATATACCTAAAAATATTTCATACATGTGATATTTAATCACATGGTTGATTTCATCAAACAAGTGTAGTAAGGGCCATAACCAAAGACTTTGGATACTGGTAGTTATCATATTTTGCCGGTTTACGAACGAACACCGGGCTGGGTTAATAAACACCGGATATTGACTTTGAGTCCTTGCTAGCGACTTGTAGTCGGAAAAATCAGGTCGGGTTAATAAAGACCGGACTTATATCTCATACTGGCAACTTATAGTCAAAACCAGACCGGGTCAATAAACACTGGATATTGTCATATACAACTCAGAAGGCTTTATAAACCTTAATGGCTCTCAGCCAGGTATGATCAAAAGAGAAAATTTTCAAAAAGATATTCAAATCAAACAACAACAGAAAAAATCCAAGGCTTTCATAGGTCGCCAAGCCAAAATATCTTCTTCAATGAAACTAGCATTAGCCACTGGAAGGTACGCGCTTTCCGTGAGCCGGCACTCACAATACCCAATCGACATTTTAACCTGGACAAGTTCAGTTCTTATTGAAAGATAGACTTGTCAGGAGTACGCGGGGTCAGACTTGCTATCAGACATCACAGGCCGATTTATCCAAGTTCCAAGGAAGGCGGCTTTATAGACTGAGCTTCTCCTTGCTATTCATAAAACCGTGCTCTCTCATGATATCCATCGTTTTAACCTTAACAAGTTCAAATATGATTGTTAAGAGTTCGATGGGTCAATCAGGATTACCTGATGGAGAAGCAGTTGGCATACAGGCAGGATAACCCGGGTTTTTAGGTGAAGACACTTGGCTTCCAAGCCTGGCTTTTATAGCCTATCACAAGGTTATGAACTCATTGTTCTTTAGAACAAAAGAGCCCCCTGGTGATATTATGAGCTGTGCTCAAGGGGTACCCATGTTTGAGCCGTGCTTTTGCCATAGACCCTCTTTGGTCCCAAAATTTTTCTACATGTATGTATACGGCTTATAAGCCAGATCAGAGGGTCATTAGAACTGTGCTGTATAAAGCAAAAGCCCCCAAGTCATGGAAGACTTATTAATCAGAGATGAAAAAACGACAGAGGCCCTGCTTTAGCAAGGATGCCAGCTTTATTATATTGATCATAGTATATACATTGTCAATATATGTACATTGGAAGAGCCGGTGGCTCAGGTATAGTAAGGCCTAAGTTGAGCAATATACCAGGGCCGACCGGTCTCCTCCTCCGATGTGCGTGAGTCCTTGTGGTCTCAAACATCGACAAGATAGTATGACCCGTTGTTCAGATTCTTGCTGACCACAAAGGGTCCTTCCCAAGGTGGGGATAACTTATGCATATCTGTCTGGTCTTGGATAAGCCGGAGCACCAGGTCACCTTCTTGAAAAGCTCTGGTTTTAACCCGGTGGGTGTGATAACGGCGTAAGTCTTGCTAATAAATCGCCGAACGAGCTGCTGCTATATCATGCTCCTCATCCAACAGATCCAGCGCATCTTGACGTGCTTTTTCATTGTCAGTTTCAACATAAGCCGCCACACGAGGCGAGTCATGACGGATGTCACTAGGAAGAACTGCCTCTGTTCCATAAACCAAGAAAAAAGGTGTGTAGCCCATAGATCTGTTTGGGGTGGTGTTGATGCTCCACAGCATGGAGGGTAACTCCTCTACCCAACAACAAGGCATCCTCTGCAAGGGGGCCATAAGCCGGGGCTTGATACCCTTCAAGATCTCCTGATTTGCTCTCTCAGCTTAACCATTGGATTGAGGATGAGTCACTGATGATACATCGAGCCGGATATGCTCTCGCTGAAAAAATTCCTCCATAGCACCTTTAGAAAGATTAGTGCCATTATCTGTTATAATGTTGTGTGGAAAGCCAAAACGGAAGATCACCTTCTTCATGAATTGAACCGCTGTTGCTGCGTCACACTTACTAACCGGCTCTGCCTCTACCCATTTAGTGAACTTGTCAACCGCCACCAATAGGTGGGTCTTCTTATCCTTGGATCTTTTGAAAGGTCCAACCATATCAAGCCCCCAGATTGCAAACGGCCAAGTAATTGGAATCATCCTCAATTCTTGAGCCGGCTCATGAGCTCGTCTTGCAAATTTCTGACATCCATCACACCTACTGACAAGGTCCTCCGCATCGGCATGAGTTGTTAACCAATAGAACCCATGACAGAAAGCTTTATCCACAAGGGATTTTAAACCGGCATGATGACCACAATCCCCTTCATGGATCTCTCATAAGATCTCACAACCCTCTTCTGAAGAAACACAATGTTGAAACGCCCCTATAACACTGCGGTGATGTAACTCTCCATTAATAATTGTCATTGACTTAAACCACCAAGCTATCTGCCTGGCTAAAGTTTCATCCTCAGGTAACTTGCCTCGGGTCACGTAAGGCAAATAAGGAACTGTCCAATCCGGGATCACATGCAGAGTCACCACCAACTGAGCTTCCGGGTCAGGAATAGCTAAATCCTCCTCCATAGGTAACTTGACTGACGGTTTATGCAAGACGTCAAGAAATACATTAGGCGGTACCGGTTTATGTTGAGAACCTAACCGACTTAAGGCATCCGCCACTTTATTTCTCCTTCGATCAATGTGATCCACTTGATAACCCTTATAGTGACCAGCAATGATATCCACCTATCGTCGATAAGCTGCCATGAGTGGATCCTTAGAATCCCAAGTACCAGAGACTTGCTGAGCCACCAAGTCTGAATCACCGAAGCATTTAACCCGGCTTAAATTCATCTCCTTAGCCATCCGAAGGCCATGGAGCAAAGCTTCATACTCAGTTGTATTGTTAGTACAAGGAAACATCAAACGAAGAGCATAACAAAATTTATCACCTCGAGGGGCAGCAAGAATAACTCCAGCCCCCAAGCCCTCCACTTTCCTGGACCCATCAAAGTGAATCGTCCAATATGTGTTATCCGGCTTTTCCTCAGGCATCTGCAACTTTGTCCAATCATTGATGAAATCCACCAATGCCTAAGATTTTATAGCCGTGCGAGGCACATACTTCAACCCATGAGGTCCAATATCAATAGCCCGCTTGGCAACCCGGCCAGTCGCTTCTCTGTTTTGGATGATGTCTCCGAAAGGAGCAGAACTGACCACAGTGATGGGATGACCCAGAAAATAATGCTTAAGCTTCCGGCTTGCCAAGAACACCCCATATACGAGCTTCTGCCAGTGTGGATATCTCTGCTTGGACTCAATAAGAACCTCACTGATATAATAAACTGGCCTTTGAACCGGATGCTCCTTGCCTGCCTCCTTTCGATCCACTACAATAGCCATGCTGATGGCCCGGGCATTAGCAGCCACATATAACAACAATGGCTCCTTATCAATAGGGGCAGCAAGTACGGGCGGCTCAGCCAGCTATTTCTTCAGATCCTCAAAGGCTTGGTTAGCTGCGTCACTCCAAACAAAATGATCTGTCTTCTTCATCATCTGATAAAGAGGCAAAGCCTTCTCACCTAGCCGGCTTACGAACCGGCTCAAAGCCGCAATACGACCCGCCAGCCGTTGAACACCATTGATACACGCCGGTTTAGCCAGAGAGGTAATGGATTTGATCTTCTCTGGGTTAGCTTCAATGCCTCTGTCTGAAACCAGAAAACCGAAGAGATGGCCTGCTGGCACACCAAAAACACAGTTGGCCAGGTTAAGCATCATCTTGTAGACCCAGAAATTGTCAAACGACTCCTTTAAATCATCAATCAGGGTCTCTTTCTTCCTTGACTTTACTACAATGGCATCTACATAAGCATGAACATTGCACCCAATCTGGTTATGTAAATAGTTCTGCACACATCTCTGATAAGTCGCCTGGGCACTCTTGAGCCCAAAAGGCATTGATACATAGCAGAAGGCTCCAAAGGGAGTTATAAATGTTGTCTTCTCCTGGTCCTTAACTGCCATCTTGTTCTGATGATAACCAAAATAAGCATCCAAAAAACTCAAACGCTCACAACCCGCCGTAGCATCAATAATCTGAACAATATGAGGGAGAGCAAAAGGATCAGCTGGACAAGCTTTGTTTAAATCCGTGTAATCCACACACATACGCAAAGTGCCATTTTTCTTAAGCACCAGCACCGGGTTAGCCAACCACCCAGGATGAAAAACCTCAACAATAAACCCAGCCGCCAGAAGCCGAGCTACCTCTTCTCCAATAGCTTTTCGCCTCTCCTCATTAAATCGGTGAAGAAACTGCCTAACCGGTTTAAATTTCGGATCAATATGAAGAGTGTGCTCAGCGAGTTCCCTCGGTATACCTGGCATGTCAGAAGGCTTCCATGCAAAATTGTCCCGGTTCTCACGGATGAACTCGATGAGCGCACTTTCCTATTTTGGATCCAGATTGGCACTGATTGTGAACTGCCTGGATGAGTCGCCAGGAACAAAATCAACGATCTTGGTATCATCTGCCGATTTAAACATCAAAACAGGGTCATGCTCTGTGTGGGCTTCTTCAGGGACGTCATATCTGCTGGGTCAACATTGTCCTTGTAGAACTTTAACTCTTTTGTCGCACAAACTGACTCGACGTAAGCTGCATCACCCTTTTCACACTCCAAAGCTATCTTCCGGCTTCCATGTACTGTGATGGTCCCCTTGTGACCCGACATCTGGAGCTGTAGATAAATATAGCAGGGCCTGGCCATGAACTTAGCATAAGCTGGCCGTCCAAACAAAGCATGATATGGGCTTTTGATTTTCACCACTTCAAAGGTCAATGTCTCCGACCTAGAATCATGGTCACCTCCAAAAGCAACCTCCAGAGCTATCTTACCCACTGGATATGCTGACTTACCAGGCACCACACCATGAAAGATGGTGTTTGACGGCTTAAGATTTTTGTCTGTCAATCCCATGCGACGGAAGGTCTCATAATAAAGAATGTTAATGTTGCTTCCTTCATCCATGAGTACCTTGGTGAACTTATACCCTCCAACCTAAGGTGCCACCACCAACGCTAAGTGACCCGGATTATCAACTCGGGGTGGGTGATCCTCCCGGCTCCACGCAATGGGCTGCTTAGACCAACACAAGTAACGGGGAACTGCCGGCTCAACAGCATTGGCTGCCCTCTTATGAAGCTTCTGGTCACATTTACATAAGCTAGTGGTAAATACATGATACTGCCCACTATTCAACTGTTTTGGGTTGCTTTGATAACCAGACTACTGCTGCTGCTGATCCCCTGATTACCTTGCTGGCTGTAACCACCCTGGCTGCCATGATTATTCTGATTTCCCTGAAACCTGGAATTAGAGCCGCCACCGCCGTGACCCGGACCGTGAGAGCCGGACCCAGGACCGCCACCAGGCCCGTGACTGTTATGAAAAAAGTTTGAATTCTTGAACCCCTCATGATGTTACAATCCTTCCATAGGTGCCCAGATGGTCTTGGGCTCATTCCACATTCGCTCAAGATTAACACTGGATTCGCCGGCTCTTGGCGGCAGTCTGCCCTTACGATGCTGCCCATTATCCTGTGCATTGGTGTTAGCCACAAAGTCGAAACTATTATCAGCTTTGCGCTTACCGTTGCCTCTCGGGTTATACTGCTGGCCTTTAACGTTGCCACTCGTCTTTCCCTTCCCTGCTTTATCGTCATTAGACTCGGGATCTTTGGTACTTCAGAGTCAGCATATTTAACCAGAGCCACCATGAGCGTCCCCATGTCATTGTAGTGACACTTGAGCCATCCTAACTTCTGCTTCAGAGGCAGGAAACGGCAATTGTTCTCCAACATCAACACCGCTGAGTCGGTGTTAATACGATCTGATGAATGTAAGATTGTTGAGGCCTGGCGCGCCCAATGGGTTGTTGACTAGCCTTCCTCTTGGACACATGAGGCTAGATCCAGAATGGACATGGGCTGTTTACATGTATCCTTAAAGTTCTGGATGAACCGGGCCTTTAACTCGGCCCATGACCCGATGGAATTAGCTGGGAGCCCCTTTAACCAAGTACGGGCCATTCCTTCCAACATCAAAGGAAAGTATTTAGCACAAGCTACCTCACTGACATCCAACAACTCCATCATCATCTCATAACTCTCAATCCATGCTTTAGGACTTAAATCAGTGGTGTAATTGGGCACTTTACAAGGCCCTTTGAAATCCTTGGGCAGACGCTCGTTCCGCAGATCCGGCGCTAAACATGGCACCCCCAAGTTTCTAAAGGTCAGACCCGGCTCCACCGAGGTGGTTGGACGAATCGGAGTTGGTTGACGAGCCTCATACTGAGCCGCCAGCTTGGCCTCTTGACGGGCTCTTCCTTGATCCACCATGTTTTGAGCATTAGCTCCACCACCCGCCGGGTCATTACCACGTGGCGGGTTATGATTATGTCCACTGCTTGACACTGCCGGCTCATCTAAATGTCCGTTGTAGCTTCGACTCGGACGAGGTGTGGAATGAATCCTATCATGGCTGTAAGACTATGCCTGCTGCTGGACCAATGTTGTGTGAAGAAACTCTCTAGCCCTTCGTGTGTCAACCACTGTTGGCGAGTCACCTTCCATAGGGATAGCCGCTAGTCGGGACACCACAGCAACCACGTTATCCAAAGGGTTGGAGTAATGACCTGGTAGCGCCGATATATGCTGTCGCGGGTTACTATTCTGTCGAGGCGGATTCATTACACGTGGCTGAACCGGCGTTCCTGTCCCAGGCGCTCCGGCCCAGTTTACTGCTGCCGGGTTACTGGTTCCTGCCCCTGGCATGTTAAAAAGATTCCATGCTTCAATAGTCACCGACAGACGACTCTGATGCCTCCTCATCACTTCATTTGAGGCGTTCCGATCTAGCATGAGCCGGTAAGATTCCGCTTGGACTCGCTGTGCATGTGCATCCAAAGCAGCCCGCTCCTCAGCCATCCTAGTATTTTCAGCGTTCAGCGCCTCCCTGGCCTATGCTATATCATCACACACCTTTGTAATCGTCGCATTATGATGATCTAGATCCACCGGGTTAACAGCTGCCGTAATCAGTGCAGTCATCTTGTCCAATAAGTCAGTTAAAATCTGAGCCGACGGGTGCTCAGGGCCTCCTGCCCCGGCATCCGCCATCGCTCCTGACCCGGAAACCAGCTCCGCCGTCGTTGATGAGTGCTGTATAGGCTGTGTACCGGCCATGAAGATCGCAACCCGGTTCGGCAGCTCATTGGGGTCCGGAATACTGTCGCCATCGGAACAGCCCCTAAGCCAGCCGTCTTGCAATTGGTACAACGACTCTGTCTCACTAGTGGATGACCCACCATTGAAATAGACGACGGTCTCATCACCATATGTTGATCTGTCCTCAGATCCCTCTCCATGGATAAATCCCACAAAGGCACATTTCATGGACGGCTGAATCCGGGTGGGTCTCGCACGCTGAGCCGTCTCGACGATGTCGGTGCAAATGTTCGGCTTAGGGCCCGGTTCGCTGATCTTGCCGATGAAAATGTGAATTCCACTGAAGGGGACCCGATACCCGTACTCAATTGAGCCAGCCTCGGGGCCCCAGCCTGCATCATCGATGTAGAGCCTGCCGCGGCGACTGTTGGTCACCTGGCCCACGGCGTATCCCTTGTTCCCTTCGAAGTTGCCCTTCAAGAACTTGAAACCATCATGCGATAGCCCCACGGTGGGCGCCAACTGTCGTGGAAATATCACCTCAAATGTCCTAGAGAGAGGACTTAGTCGTGGAGCCATCGCGTTGAGGTTAGCTTAAAGGGGTTAATCAGGACAAAGGACACGAGGAGTTTATACTGGTTCGGCCCCTTACGGTGAAGGTAAAAGCCTAATCCAGTTGTGTGTGGAATTGCTAGTGTTTCGATGAGCGGGGAGCGAATACGCTTGACCGGCTCTCGAACCTATTGTTTCTTGTCCAAAACCACCGCCAGGTTGTCCCCTTATATACACGGGTTGACGCCCTGCGGCCTACAAAGTCCCGGCCGGCTCATACAACGGGTTCGGCTCGGTGACGTATCTTACATGCCTTATATTACAAGTTTTACATACATGGCGGTTTATGCTTATGGGCCTTAAGCCGCCTTCGGGTCTGGGCCCGCTACTAAGCTTATCTTATGAACCATCGTGCGATCTTGGGCTTCATAACAATAAATCTTCATGGGGATGACCCAGCCCCTCCTGGGCGGGTCATGCCTAATAGTTATATCCCCAAGAGATACCATGCAAAGTTATCCTGTTCATACCCACAACTTAGTTTTATTTCTCGTTTCTAGTTGGAAGCAAATGTTCGGTGTACGTAGAGTCGTATCAATGGCGGATAGGACTTGAGAGAATAATTATCTTACCTTTAGCTCCTTGTGGGTTCGACACGCCATATTTATCACTTCCACCTTTGGGAATTACTACAATGATTCCCTGCACTTGGGGATTATCAAGGCACATCTCCTAGAGTCCTTGGGACGGCGAACGGTGGCTGGTGGACACGGTGACGACGAAGACGACGATGAGCTCAGTGATAGTAGCTCGGGCGCGAGGAAAATCGAGAGGAAGAGGGGCGAGAGTGGGGAGGGGAGGTGATCTAGGGTTCAGGGAGGGCCTCGGGTCTGGCTTGTAGGCGGGGCGGGGTGCAGATGGCCAGCGCGTGTGCGTTGCCGACAATGGCGCCAGTGGATGAGTGCCACGCCCATCCCTGCTTCCGTAGCTGGTGATGGGGTGTGGGTTCGGCCGAAAGTGCTCTGTGGCCACTAGGGCCCAGATGCATAGTAATTAGGTAGGCCATTTTATATTTTCCTTTTCTGTATTTAAGTTAGCTATTGTTTTGTATTAATTTGAGTGCCAAAACAAATTTAGTCAATCTTGAAATCTGGCACACAATTCAAGAACAACATTGTGCTATTGCATTAAATTTTTTTAGAGCCAATGGAATTGTTCAAGCATTTTAAGAAATTGAATAGGTCAATTAATATGCGGTTGGACCACTTTATATTTTCCTAGGGATTAAATGGCGAGTCAACTGATGTTGGATTCTACATGATAATTAGCTAGTGAATATTTGCAACCCCACGAACATTTTTGTCTTTTAATTTTTGAAGAAAATAATTTGACATGCAATTTGAATTTACATTTGAGTTTGATTTGGAAAAAATGATGATTAACAAAATAATTGTGATGGCTTGGCAGTCATTACCAGGATTTTGCTCTAGCTTAATTATCCTGGCGTTACAATTCTCCTCCACTACAAGAAATCTCGTCCCAAGATTTAAGGGATGGAATAAAGGGGAAGCTGTAAGGACGTATGTCTGAAAGATTGGCATCCGGTAGTTAACTCAAGGAAGTAGATTTTATAAGCACCAGGAAACGCATCGAGAGTGCTATAAGAAGGTTCAACAAGTTTCAACCAGGTAGGCATCTAGTTGATGCATAAAACATGTGATGAAGGGGTTCGGAGCAATGAAGAATAATGTTACCTCTGATACCGGAGTGAAACATGGTGAGGAAGTTAGCTCGTAAATTACATACGAAGCCAAGTGCGAGGATTAACTTTGGAAACATGGGTGTCTCGGAGATTCAGGTTTCAATCCCGTGGAACTGTGGGTTATGGGCCCACCATGTGGGTTAAAAGCAGGAAGGCGCTAACATTTTGCACGGTCATGATAGCAAGGTAGGTCAGAGGATAGCCTGTCAATTATGTTGGCAACAACATTGGTACCAAGGGCAAGGGATGAAGAGAACCATTTCCCCGCTCGTTGAACGAGGCGGGCCAATAGGCAAAGTTCTCGTCCATCGGTGGCTACCGGAATGTCATCAACAATAGTAACAAGGTCTTACTGACAGAGTTCTACACCGAGGTATTTACATAAGCAGGGAATTATCACTACTCAGATATGTTAGGTTACAAGAAAGGTTAGAAAACAGTGGAAAGGAAAGTGTAGACTCGAATCAGTAACCGGTGTTCTCGAGTGTCTAACAACTCAGAAGCACTGGAAAATTTGAATCAATGAGAAATAATAGTTGATGAATAACCCATAAGAAGTTACGTAGTTCCGTGATATTCTCGAGATATCAGAGGGTAGTACTCAAGGGTAGAGCAGAATAGAGGTTGGACAGGTGAAATGATCTGAATAAGATAAGTACTTCAACTTGTCCGAGAAATGGGATCAAAGAAGAGCAATATGGTCGGAACCACGGCTGTGAAGGACCAAATATAGATACAAGATGAACTTATCACAAGGGGATTATTATTATTACAAGAAGCTTCCATGATAAGTTCCACATCGGGTCCATGGGCATGAACACAAAGTTCAAGGTCGACTCCCACTTCTCCAATGCATAACCTTTTATTCACTTCTCTTTTTCGACGAAGCCATTGTGTTGAGATTTTATCTGGCATAACACCAGTAGAGTATGACCCGTAGGAGTTTCCGGGTTCACACATATTATGGAAGGCATAGGTTCAACCCACCAGGGTATCTTAGGAACATATACTGTAATCTTCAGGAGTAATTAGCACAAGCTCGAGAGCAGAGTATGGTTTACAAGAGCGGGGGATACAATTTACCAAAGGCATTATGTATCCGGGGAAAGGCTCACAAGGTTACTGAATATGAAGGACGATGTCGGATAAAACCCAACAAAGGATCTGGTGGTCCACAAGGGATCTGATGTGAGCATCGGTACACAACTAGAAGAAGAAAGAATGCAAGGAGACTAGACTATAGAAACAATTAACTAATTCGAGCTCAAATGCAAAGGAATTATGGTTTCCAAAACAAGGGATCAGAAGCAAACCCTCTGATTAAGGATGGATAAGTTGAATCGACTCAGAATGACAATCAATCAAGGTTAGATTTTTCGAACACTAGCTCATGTCCAGGGTGACGTCTGAACCAAGGGAAGAATTTTAAATAGGACTGATGATCACAAGCATTCACAAACAAATCAAATCGTATTCTGAAAATTACGATGACAAAGGATGCTAATGAGTATTGCTAGACATATGGAAGTAACCATAATGCAAGCAGATAAGTATTTGTAGAGCAATAGTCGAGAGGACTATTGGATGATCGAATAGTACTTCGAAGTATCTTGTGAATCACTCGATCAACTAGGAATGAACAAATCCTCGAAAATTCTGAGGAATTATTCATAGGGGTATTCATGATGCAAGGAACTACAGGGCAGTAAGCATAAATGATTCTCAGAACATTTGAGAGTATTTCAGGACATCTTGTAGTAACAAGAGCAATTGGGGATGAAGGTATGAACGACAATGTAGGTAGTTAGCTGTCAGGACCCCGATTCCAAGTCACATCGATCTAGCCGGTAACACCTCATATCACTTTGCGGCCTCACGCACGGTATCCCACGGGTGTCGCCTTACCATGGCCCGGGACCGTTTGCGCCTTTTGGCTCACGTATATGATAGTGTCGCTAGCATCCATATGACAGAGAACCCGGGCCGACATGGCTAGTCGTGAACCCAAAGCGGCACTAACCTATGGGGACAGGCATACATGATTCACATCGAGCGTGTCGGTCAGCAGCGTGTGAATCCGGGCTGTAGCACTGGGCTAACAGGACTCCGGGAACCCGGGCTGTAGCAGGCTAGGCAGGACTCCGGATGTCACCACGTGCCCTTGTTTTCTACTTTTCCAAACACTTCTGCCCTTGTTTTGGACTCTAACTTGCATGATTTGAATGGAACAAACCCGGACTGACGCTGTTTTCAGCAGAACTGCCATGGTGTTATTTTTGTGCAGAAATAAAAGTTCTCGGAATGATCTAAAAATCCACGGAGACACGTTTTGGAATTAATAAAAAATACTGGCGAAAGAATCAGCATCACGGGGCCCACACCCTGTCCACGAGGGTGCAGGGCGCCCCCCTTGGGGCGCGCCCCCTGCCTCATGGGCCCCCTGGAACTCCACCGACCTCAACTCCAACTCTATATATTCACGTTCGGGGAGAAAAAAATCATAGAGAAGGATTCATCGCGTTTTACGATACGGAGCCGCCGCCAAGCCCTAATCTTCCTCGGGAGGGCTGATCTGGAGTCCGTTCGGGGCTCCGGAGAGGGGAATCCGTTGCCATCGTCATCATCAACCATCCTCCATCACCAATTTCATGATGCTCACCGTCGTGCATGAGTAATAGCATTGTAGGCTTGCTGGACGGTGATGGGTTGGATGAGATTTACCATGTAATCGAGTCAGTTTTGTTAGGGTTTGATCCCTAGTATCCATTGTGTTCTAAGATTTATGTTGATATGACTTTGCTATGCTTAATGCTTGTCACTAGGGCCTGAGTGCCATGATTTCAGATTCGAACCTATTATGTTTTCATGAATATATGTGAGTTCTTGATCCTATCTTGCAAGTCAATAGTCACCTACTATGTGTTATGATCCGGCAACCCCGAAGTGACAATAATCGGGACCAATCCCGGTGATGACCGTAGTTTGAGGAGTTCATGTATTCACTAAGTGTTAATGCTTTGGTCCGGTACTCTATTAAAAGGAGGCCTTAATATCCCTTAGTTTCCAATAGGACCCCGCTGCCACGGGAGGGTAGGACAAAAGATGTCATGCAAGTTCTTTTCCATAAGCACGTATGACTATATTCGGAATACATGCCTACATTACATTGATGAATTGGAGCTCGTTCTATGTCACCCTATGTTATAACTGTTCCATGAGAAATCGCATCCGACATAATTATCCATCATTGATCCATTGCCTACGAGCTTTTCACATATTGATCTTTGCTTAGTTACTTTTCCGTTGCCACTGTTACGATTGCTACAAAAACTACTACTGTTACTTTTGCCACCGTTACCATTACTTCCATACTACTTTGCTACTAAATACTTTGCTGCAAATATTAAGTCTTTCAGGTGTGGGTGAATTGACAACTCAACTGCTAATACTTGAGAATATTCTTTGGCTCCCCTTGTGTCGAATCAATAAATTTGGGTTGAATACTCTACCCTCGAAAACTGTTGCGATCCCCTATACTTGTAGGTTATCAAGACTATTTTCTGGCGCCGTTGCCGGGGAGCATAGCTCAATATTTCTCCGATTACTTAATGCTTTTCCTGATCATCCTCTCAAGAAAAATGAAATACTTGATATCTTTTATAATGGACTAACTGATGCTTCCAGAGACCACCTCTATAGTTGTGTTGGTTGTGTTTTCAGGGAAAGAACTATTGAGCAAGCTGAATTGCTATTGAATAATATATTGAGTAATGATAATGATTGGACACTTCCTGAACCAACTCCTAGGCCAACTCCGAAGAAAAGGGGTACTCTATTTCTCAGTCCTGAAGATATGCAAGAGGCAAAGAAATCTATGAAGGAAAAGGGTATTAAAGCTGAAGATGTTAAGAATTTACCACCTATCAAAGAAATACATGGTCTAAATAACCCGACACATGTAGTAAAGGTAAATTCTCTCTATAGATTTGATGAAGGTGATATTCCTCGTAATAAGTCTGCTAGCCAATGCTTGGATGAGTTTGATAATTTTATTATTAAACAAGAAAACTTCAATGCTTATGTTGGTAGACAATTGAAACATAATGCTTATATGATTGAACACTTGAGTGATTATATGTCTAGAGTTAAAGGTGGCCTTAAACTTATTAGTAAACATGCTTCTATGGTTACCACTCAAGTAGAACAAGTGCTTAAAGCACAAGATGATTTGCTTAATGAATTAAATAGTAAGAAAAATGATAATGCTATTAGAGTTATGACTAGAGGGGATAAAATGACTCAGGAACCTTTGTATCCTTAGGGCCACCCTAAGAGAGCTGAGCAAGATTCTCAGAGAACTAATGTTGATGCACCTAGTCCTTCTAAGAAGAAGAAAAAGAAAAATGATAGGACTTTGCATGCTTCTAGTGAACCTGTTGTTGATGCACCCGAGAATCCCAATGATATTTCTATGTCTATGCTGACACACAATCTGGTAATGAACATGGACCTAGTAATAATGATGATGTTCATGTTGATGCTCAACCTAGCAATAACAATGATGTAGAGATTGAACCTGTTGTTGATCTTGATAACCCACAATCAAAGAATCAACGTTATGATAAGAGAGACTTCGTTGCTAGGAAGCACGGTAAAGAAAGAGAACCATGGGTCCAGAAACCCATGAATTTTCCTCCTAAACCATCCAAGAAAAAGGATGATGAGGATTTTGAGCGCTTTGCTGAAATGATATGCTTAAAATGAATCCTTATGCTAAGTATATGAAAGATATTATTACAAATAAAAGAAAGATACTGGAAGCTGAAATTTCCACCATGCTTGCCAGTTATACTTTTAAAGGTGGAATACCAAAGAAACTAGGAGATCCCGAAGTACCAACTATACCATGCTCCATTAAAAGAAACTATGTTAAAACTGCTTTATGTGATCTTGGGGCCGGTGTTAGTGTTATGCCTCTCTCTTTATATCGTAGACTTGATTTGGATAAGTTGACACCTACTAAAATATCTTCGCAAATGGCCGATAAATCAACTGCTATACCTGTCGGTATCTGTGAGGATGTGCCTGTTGTGGTTGCAAATGTTACTATTTTAACGGACTTTGTTATTCTTGATATTCCCGAGGACGATAGTATGTCGATTATCCTTGGTCGACCCTTTTTGAATACTGCAGGGGCTGTTATTGATTGCAACAAAGGCAATGTCACTTTTAATGTTAATGGTAATGAGCATATGGTACACTTTCCACCTCAAGTCCACAGTATCAATTCTATTGGAAAAATTTCAACGATAACTATTGGAGGTTTTGAATTCCCTCTTCCTACTGTCAAGAAGAAATATGATATTCTTATTGTTGGGGACATGCATATCCCCGTCGAGGTAACCTAGTGTTATTCGAAAATTCTCCGGTTTCATGTTATTCGAAAAGAGTTTGTTAACAAGACTTGATCAACCTTGTTAGTGGATTCCTTTTGATGAGCATGAGATGGATGAAGTTAGAAAGCACAACTCTCTGTACCCTCCTTATACTTTCTGTTATTTAGATTAAATAAAGTAAAAATAGTATTTTCTGTCTGTTTTCTGAATTATCCTTGTAATAAAATACCTCGAAAATAAAAGTCCTCCAAATCTCCTGAAAATGAAATATGATTTTTTGTAGAATATTTAAGAATTTCTGGCACTGAGAACACACTAGGGGGGCACCATTTGGCCACGAGGGCACAGGGCACGCCCACCCCCCTGGGGCACGCCCCCTGCCTCATGGGCCCCACGTGCCCCCCTCCACTTATTCCAGCACCCGCTCACTTCGTCTTCCTCTAGAAAATCCTCCCATAGCTCAAACCCATGTTCTATCTCATCTTGCTGCCATTTTCGATCTCTTTGCTCAAAGCTCCATTCACAAAACTGTTTTGGGGAATTGTTCTTCGGTATGTGACTCCTCTAATGGTCCAATTAGTTTTTGTTCTAGTTCTTTATTTATTGCAAATTTTTTCTGCTAAGGTGACCTTGTTCTTGAGCTTGCATGTCAAATTTATATGGTCAAAAGTAGTTTTAATGCATGATATAGCCTCTAGGAACCTGTGGGAGTAGTTGCTATCAATCTTGTTGAGTTTGATTCACTTTTATTTTGAGTCACTAAAAAATTTCAGAAATTTTTCAGAGAAAGAAAATGATGAAGAGATTGTTGAGGGGCTCTTCGAGCCGAAGCTCGAAGGACAAGCAGAATGAGGAGAATAAAAGGCCCAAATACAATCTTCCTCGCACTGCGGAGGTTCGGCTGTGCGAATGGCCTTGTGATGCGTTCTTGAGAGCCGCCAGAATTTACGATGACTTTTATTACTTGGCAGAGAATGCAGGCCTCACCGACTTCCTCCACGACCAGCACGAACAGTATCTCCTACTCACTAATATTTTCATGCAAAAATTGTATTTCCATGCTAAGAAATCACCACCTTCAGTGGAGTTTCACTTATATGATGAGGTTAAGGAGATGTCACTCTATGATTTTTGTCGGGTCTGCAAGATACCCTTTGTGGGTAGCATCGAGGGACCACATCGTAGTGATGTGGATGGATTTATTGATAAAATTGCTATAAGGGAAACGAGGAAAGTTTCCGATGCAAGAATTACTAGTATACATTTTTCCTGTTCTATGTTATTTTGCGATAGTTGCTAGTAGATGCTTAATTGGTCACGGGAACAGTGGAAATCTTAGTGCTCCTAATATTGTCATTTTGCGCCATGCTTTGTTTCGTGATACAACTTTCAGCTTAGACGCTATCATTGCTAAATGATTAAATCTGAACCTTACAAAGGGCCCCATCTTCGGAGGCATCTTTGCTTTACGCCTTGCTAAACACTTTGAGATACCTATTAGGCATTATGAGAAAGAGGAAAAGTTGTTGTCCCCTATTTTTCTAGATTATAAGAGTATGGTAGCACATGATTTCATTATTAAAAATAAGAAGAAGATGCTTAAGTATAATTTGATATTTGATAAAACTCGATGTGAGATTATTACCTTGCCTGCACCCTCTTTGTTTAACATACTTTCAGGCACGTACCTCATCTTACTCGAGGCCATTTGTGCGTACTAGAGGCTGACACAAGTCCCAGAGCCTGAGCCTAAGCCACCAATTGATCCTTATCGACAGTCTGTTTATCAGTGGGATCCAGAGGAGATCGCCAACCAGTGGCACCCTGAGGACCCTCCTCAGTACACTGGAGAAAGTAGCTTCGATCCGTGGGCATAGACCAACTTAGGCCAAAAGCATAAGCTTGGGGGAGTACGTATTTCTCACCGACATTACATTCATGTTCACACACTCATTATAGTTCTCGGTGCTCATACTTTTTCATTGTACTATCCATGCTAGTTTATTTTCTTTTCTAAGCCTTCTTCTTGTGTGTTCGAAAAACCTTAAGACAAACAAAAAAATAGTTGTAGCTAGTTTACTTTCCATGCCTATAGTAGTAGTAATTAAAAGAAAACCTAAAAAGATTTCTCGTTCTTCTTTTGCTTGTTGGGAGCTTTCACGTGAAAATAGTTTTATTTCTTTTCTTACTCTTTGGGGGTCGAGAGGATAAGACCATGATGAAAATGTTGAGTGGCTTTCATATGAATTATTGTTGATTTAACCAAGAGCCCATATTACCTTGTCTTCTCCCTTGTATTAAAATGCTTGCAGATTCCAGCTTAGTCAAATGCATGTGCACTATTATTATTATCCACACCATTTGGTCGTGCGAGTAAAAGGCAATAATGACGATATATGATGGACTGAATGAGATGAGAGAAGCTGGTATGAACTCAACCTATCTTGTTTTTGTAAATATGATTAGTTCATCGTTCCTGATTCAGCCTATTATGAATGAAACATGTTTGCAATGACAATTAGAGATTATAGTTGCCCATGCGATGTTTAATTTGCTAGGAGTTTATAATGATTTACCTTGCATGCCAACATGCTATTAAAATGGTTTGTGATGTGTTATGATAGGGTGGTATCCTCCTTTGAACGATTCAAGTGGCTTGACTTGGCACATGTTGACGCATGTAGTTGAAACAAAATCAACATAGCCTCCACGATATTTATGTTCATGGTGATTTATATCCTCATCATGCTTGCACTCATTGTTGATTAATCTTAATGCATGTTCATGAATGTTGTCACTCTCTAGTTGGTCACTTCCCAGTCTCTTTCTAGCCTTCACTTGTACTAAGTGGGAATATTGCTTGTGCATCCACTTCCATGAAACCCCAAAGTTATTCCATATGAGTCCACCATACCTTGCTATATACGGTATTTGCCTGCCATTCCAAGTAAATTTGTATGTGCCAAACTCTAAACCTTCAAATGAAATTCCATTTTGTATGCTCGAATAGCTCATGTATCAACTAGGGTTGTCTATATCTTCCATGATAGGTGGGTTATTCTCACGATGAGTGGACTCCGCTCATCATTCACAAGAAAATGGCCGGTAACCGGGATGCCCAGTCCCATGCTCAAATCAAAATAATTGCAAACAAAACTCCCCCAGATTGTTGTTAGTTGGAGGCACCTGTTGTTTCGGACAAGCCATGGATTGATGTTTGTTGGTGGTGGGGGAGTATAAACTTTACCATTCTGTTTCAGAACCGCCTATAATGTGTGTAGCATGGAAGATATCGAGATCTCTTGGTTGTTATGTTGACAATGAAAGTATGCCACTCAAAATATTATTTATCTCTGTTTCAAAACTCGAGCTCTGGCACCTCTGCAAATCCCTGCTTCCCTCTACAAAGGGCCTATCTATTTACTTTTATGTTGAGTCATCATCCTCTTATTAAAAAGCACCAGTTGGAGAGCACCACTGTCATTTGCATGCTTTGCTATTAATTTACATTGAGTATGACTGTGACTGGATCTCTTTTACCATGAATTACAATGTCTAGTGAGTCCTTGATCCTCAAGGGTGCCCTGCATTTATGTTTTGCGGTCTCAGAAAGGGCTAGCGAGATACCATCTTATTATATCATGTTATGATTGTTTTGATAAAGTGTTGTCATCCGAGATTTATTATTATTGCTCGCTAGTTGATTATGCCATTGATATGAGTAAACATGAGACCTAAATGTTATTGTGAATATGGTTAGTTTATAATCTTTGCTGAAAACTTGAATGCTGGCTTTACATATTTGCAAAAACAAGATCAAAGAGAGTTTGCAGAAGTTTTTCTTTATCACTTTCAGTTTGTCAACTGAATTGCTTGAGGACAAACAAATGTTTAAGCTTGGGGGGTTGATACATCTCCAGCGTATCTACTTTTCCAAACACTTTTGCCCTTGTTTTGGACTCTAACTTGCATGATTTGAATGGAACTAACCCAGACTGACGCTATTTTCAGCAGAACTGCCATGGTGTTATTTTTGTGCAGAAATAAAAGTTCTCGAAATGACCTGAAAATCCATGGAGACACATTTTGGAATTAATAAAAAATACTGGCGAAAGAATCAGCATCAGGGGGCCCACACCCTGTCCACGAGGGTGCAGGGCGCGCCCCTGCCTCGTGGGCCCCTGGGACTCCACCGACCTCAACTCCAACTCTATATATTCATGTTCGGGGAGAAAAAAATTAGAGAGAAGGATTCATCGCGTTTTACGATACAGAGCCGCCGCCAAGCCCTAATCTTCCTCGGGAGGGCTGATCTGGAGTCCGTTCGGGGCTCCGGAGAGGGGAATCCGTCACCATCATCATCAACCATGCTCCATCACCAATTTCGTGATGCTCACTGCCGTGTGTGAGTAATCTCATCGTAAGCTTGTTGGACGGTGATGGGTTGGATGAGATTTACCATGTAATCAAGTCAGTTTTGTTAGGGTTTGATCCCTAGTATCCATTATGTTCTAAGATTGATGTTGCTATGACTTTGCTATGCTTAATGCTTGTCACTAGGGCCCGAGTGCCATGATTTCAGATATGAACCTATTGTGTTTTCATGAATATATGTAGCGACCCGACCTCAGACTGTCAAGTCTGTGTGCTTAAGTGTCATCGATGGATCGGTATTGCTGACACACACAGTACTCGAGGTTTTATAACAGAGTTCAGTCACACACTTACTCAAATGTCTCAAAAGAGAACTTATTACAATAATATGGCTGAAGGCCATCTAAATAAGATAACAGCAGAAGCTTCGAAGGTAGTAGAGTCCATCCAACTCCACGGCAAAACTGAGTGCATGACAATGACCTAGCGCAGCTTACTCTTCGTCTGAAAACTCTGCAACATAATATGTTGCAACCTGTGTAGGTCGGCACATGGAATATGCTGGCAAGATAACACTATAGAGCAATGAACAAGTAACATCTATCACTACATGCATATTTGGCTGGTGGAGGCTCTATGGTTATCATTTGCATAAAGCTATTTTTTCCCTACAACAAAGGAATATATTTTATTTAACTACAAAGTTTGTTGAAAACATTGAGAAGGTAACCCCAACTCAATCACAATTAAAAGTTAACAACCTAACAAAATTAATTAAGTAGAGTGATGAAATCAACATAATAATTCAAGCACCAGATACTCAAGACGTCCATAACCGGGGACACGGATAACCATGATTAGTTTGTACACTCTATGGAGGTTTGCGCACTTTTCCCCACAAGACTCGATCTCCTCCGTTGGATTTCTCGCACTACAAGATGTTTGAGAAACGGATGACCGAGACACGGTCTTTCAGAAGCGTTAGCTCGTTATGATGGGCAGACAGTACCACCTGCATCCCCTACATCTGCTAGTCTACCACTGTAAGAGGTCACGCAACATACTCAACTATGCCAGAGCCCATAATGGCTTGTGGCTGCACACGGAAGTTTCCAACATGAATAACATAATAATCCTTTTGAGCCTGGGTGGCGAACCATAGGATGATCACACGGATTCCCCGGGATCTCCTTGGACAACACTGGATTCCCAGGTGCCCACAAACCAATCCATCCAGATGTGTATTAAAGTGGCCACCTTAAGTTAAACCTTAGTTAACAATAACTCTGACATCTTTCATGAATTCTCTCAAACCAAACTACGTCTAAGAGCATAGCAGAGCAGTATAAGCATAATGTAGTAAATACCCAGGATTTGATATAAGACAATAGGTTCTACCTCATCAACTAGTTCCCAATACCCACATGTTAACCAAATCCTACTCATGCAGTGTTTGAGGGTTGAAACTAATGCATAAAAACTGGGTAATAAAGGGATATAATCAAATTGTTTCTTGCCTTGCTGATGATTGGAAAACCCTAGTGATTCGTAGTAGCAAGCCTCGCAATCTCGAAACTCTATCGTGAACAAACAATAGCATACATAAGCACTCAAGCATAAGATGCAAAGGTCAAACCCAAATGAAAATATCTGAACGGGAAGTTCAAAAGAAGAGCTTCAATTTGCAAAAAGAATCAATCGAATCGGAGCTATGAAACTCAAACTACGAACAAAAGAAGTTCGAATTCAAATATGCTTGAAACCAAACTTTAAAATTTTAAAATCATGTTCAAGTTGATTATCTGAATAGAGGGGAGCAAGACGAATATGTTGGCGTTGGTTTCACTTGATTTGGACAAGCGAGCAAAAATTAACAAAGGTTTGAAGTTTAGGGAGTAATCTGTAAGAAAAGTATTCGCAGATAGGTCCCTGGCTGAAAATAAAAATTAAAAGGAAAAACTATCGGACGAACGTCCGCTAAGGGGAACTAATGAACGAAACTGTTCGTAAACAGATCTAAACGAACGAACGTTCGTTAGATAGATCGAACCGAAATAAAAAACAGAAAAACCGAAACTAATCGAACTAAACCGATGAAACCCTAAAACACGATCTGGGTTTTTACCTAAAAACCGATGAAAACCGGCGTGAGACGATGCGAGTCTGGCGAGAGGCGGTGACGGCGGTGGCTGGCGGCGACGGCGACACGGGGTGGTGGTGCGGGGCGGCGGCACGAGCGGCGGGGTGCGGCGTGGCAGCGGCTTGCAGCGGCAGCGGCTTGCAGCGGCAGCGGCTGCAGGCGGCGGCGGCTGCGGCGGGAGGCGGGGTGAGGTGAGAGAGGGGTGACGGCGGCGCTTATAAAGAGGGGGAGGGGCGTCCGACTTGGTCGAGGGGCCAAGCGGCGACGGCGGCGCGCGCCCGGACTCCTGCCGGAGTCTGGCTCGGAGACGGCAGCGGCGGCGGCTGGAAGCTGGGCCGGCCCAGGATTTTTTTTTTTAAAAAAATAAATTTCGCTGCAGAAGAAAAATCCTAATAAAATATAAAAAAATCAAAAAAGAAATTCCAGAAATAATTTTCACCATCCAAACCTAATATTCAGGACAAGATGAACATTTTTCCGGACCTAAATATTATTTTCAAAAATGCATATTTTTCTCTAATTCAAATAAAATAGCAAATAAAATACAATAAAAATAATTTGATTTTAAAATTTCTTCTCCAATATTTCTCCTCTGTTTGAAGAAGTCATTTTATCTTCTCTCATTTATTTTGTTATTGTAAATAATTGGAGAGAAAATTTTAAAATCAAATTGATCCTCTTTTCAAATTTGAAACTAAATTCAAATATGAAAATCTGTGAAACCCCCAACTCTCTCCTTGGGTCCTTGAGTTGCTTAAGATTTCTAGGATCACAACCAAATGCAATTAAAAATATGATATGCATATGATGATCTATGTATAACATCCAAATTGAAAATTGGGATGTTACAATATATGTGAGTTCTTGATCTTATCTTGCAAGTCAATAGTCACCTACTATGTATTATGATCCGGCAACCCCGAAGTGACAATAATCGGGACCACTCCCGGTGATGACCGTAGTTTGAGGAGTTCATGTATTCACTAAGTGTTAATGCTTTGGTCTGGTACTCTATTAAAAGGAGGCCTTAATATCCCTTAGTTTCCAATAGGACCCCGCTGCCACGGGAGGGTGGGACAAAAGATGTCATGCAAGTTCTTTTCCATAAGAACGTATAACTATATTCGGAATACATGCCTACATTACATTGATGAACTGGAGCTAGTTCTATGTCACCCTATGTTATAACTGTTGCATGAGGAATCGCATCCGACATAATTATCCATCATTGATCCATTGCCTACGAGCTTTTCACATATTAATCTTTGCTTATTACTTTTCTGTTCCCACTGTTACGATTGCTACAAAAACTACTACTGTTACTTTTGCCACCATTACCGTTACTTCCATACTACTTTGCTACTAAATACTTTTTTGCAAATATTAAGTCTTTCAGGTGTGGTTGAATTGACAACTCAACTGCTAATACTTGAGAATATTCTTTGGCTCCCCTTGTGTCGAATCAATAAATTTGGGTTGAATACTCTACCCTCGAAAACTGTTGCGATCCCCTATACTTGTGGTTATCATCGGGGAGGCCGGGGAAGGTCGGGATGCGATGAATTCGCTGTTGAGCATGGCCGACCAGGCTTGAGGACGAAGTCCGATGGCGAGAGCGGTGGCCTTCAGCTCGAACATGCCCTTGCAGGTGAAGTGGACGACGGAGGCGCATCTCCTGGAGTCCTTGGAATGGTGAATGGTGGTCGTGGACACGGTGATGATGAAGATGACGGTGAGCACAGTGACAGTAGCTTGGGCATGAGGAAAATCGAGAGGGAGAGGGGCGCGAGCGGGGAGGGGAGGCGATCTAGGGTTCAGGGAGGGCCTCGGGGCTGGCTTGTAGGCGGGGCGGGGTGTGGATGGCCGGTGCATGTGCGTCGCTGACAATGGCGCCGGTGGATGAGTGCCACGCCCACCCCTGCTTTTGTAGCAAGTGATGGGGTGTGGGTTGGGCCAAAAGTGCTCTGTGGCCACTAGGGCCCAGATGCACAGTAATTAGGTAGGCCTTTTTCTATTTTCCTTTTCTGTATTTAAGTTAGCTACTGTTTCATATTAATTTGAGTGACAAAACGAATTTAGTCAATCTTGAATTCTGGCACACAATTCAAGAACAACATTGTGCTGTTGCATGAAATGTTTTAGAGCCAATGGAATTGTTCAAGTATTTTTAGAAATTGAATAGGTCAATTAATATGTGGTTGGATCATTTATATTTTCCTAGGGATTAAATGGTGAGTCAAATGATGTTGGATTCTACATGATAATTAGCTAGTGAATATTTGCAATCCCACGAACACTTTTGTCTTCTAGTTTTCGAAGAAAATAATTTGACATGCAATTTGAATTTGCATTTGAGTTTGATTTGGAACAAAGTTATGATTAGCAAAATAATTGTGATGACTTGGCAGTCATTAGCAGGATTTTGCTCTAGCTTAATTGTTCGGTGTTACATGGATATAACACAATAGGTGGAATAGACGGTGGTTGTGGAGAAGACAAAAAGAAGGAGATAGTCTCACATCAACTAGGCATATCAGCAGGCTATGGAGATGCCCATCAATAGATATCAATGTGAGTGAGTAGGGATTGCGATGCAATGGATGCACTAGAGCTACAAGTTTATGACGACTCGAAAACAAACTAAGTGGGTGAGCATCCAACTCGCTTGCTCACGAAGACCTAGGGAAGTTTTTTAGGAAGCCCATCATTGGAATATACAAGCCAAGTTCTATAATGAAAAATTCGCACTAGTATATGAAAGTGCAATATATGAGACTCTCTATCATGAAGATCATGGTGCTACTTTGAAGCACAAGTGTGGTAAAAGGATAGTAGCATTGCCCCTTCTCTCTTTTCTCTCATTTTTTTATTTGGGCCTTCTCTCATTTTTTCGGCCTCTCTTTTTTCATATGGAGTATCATCCTGACTTGTGGGGGAATCATAGTCTCCATCATCCTTTCCTCACATGGGAAAATGCTCTAATAATGAAGATCATCACACTTTTATTTACTTACAACTCAAGAATTACAAATCGATATTTAGAACAAAATATAACTCTATATGAATGCCTCCGGCGGTGTACCGGGATGTGCAATGAATCAAGAGTGACATGTATGAAAGAATTATGAAAGGTGGCTTTGCCACAAATACGATGTCACTACATGATCATGCAAAGCAATATGACAATGATGGGACGTGTCATAATAAATGAAACGGTGGAAAGTTGCATGCCAATATATCTCAGAATGGCTATGGAAATGCCATAATAGGTAGGTATGGTGGCTGTTTTGAGGAAGGTATATGGTGGGTTTATGGTACCGATGAAAGTTGCGCGGCACTCGAGAGGCTAGCAATGGTGGAAGGGTGAGCGTGCGTATAATCCATGGACTCCGCATTAGTCATAAAGAACTCACATACTTATTGCAAAAATCTATTAGTTATCGAAATGAAGTACTACACACATGCTCCTAGGGGGATAGATTGGTAGGAAAAGACCATTGCTCGTCCCCGGCCGCCACTCATAAGGAAGATAATAAAAAAATAAATCATGCTCCGACTTCATCACATAACAGTTCACCACACGTGCATGCTACGGGAATCACAAACTTTAACACAAGTATTTCTCAAATTCACAATTACTCACTAGCATGACTCTAATATCACCATCTTCATGTCTCAAAACAATCATAAGGAATCAAACTTCTCATTGTATTCAATGCACTTTATATGAAAGTTTTTATTATATCCCTCTTGGATGCCTATCATATTAGGACTAAATTTATAACCAAAGCAAATTACCATGATGTTTAAAGACTCTCAAAATAATATAAGTGAAGCATGAGAGTTCATCAATTTCTATAAAATAAAACCACCGCCGTTCTCTAAAAGATATGAGTGAAGCACATAGAGCAAAATAGCCTAGCTCCAAAGATATAAGTGAAGCACGTAGATTATTCTAATAAATCACAGTTCACGCGTGTCTCTATCAAAAGGTGTCTACAGAAAGGATGATTGTGGCAAACTAAAAATCAAAGACTCAAATCATACAAGATGCTCCAAGCTAAAATGAAAGTGCGTTATATCGACTAGAGGGGGGTGAATAGACGATTTTTATGAAAGTCTTCAAAACGTGAAAGTTATGAAGACAAACAATACAGATATGCCTATCACTTAAGCAGCGGAAGTTAGATTACACTACGAAAGCCATGGTCAAGTATTCAATAGAGTGAAAGCACAAGACAAGTAGCTGCAGTGTAATAAGGATCAGGTAGGAAGAAGTTACGAAGCCAAACAAATCATACAGTTATGATGTGGAAACAGAAGATACAGCAAGCATGCGATGGCTTCACAATGTGTAACAGTAAGTAAAAGGAAGTGAAGATGAAACCAGTGACACGCTGAAGACAATGATTTGTTGGACCAGTTCCAGTTGATGTGATAACTGTACGTCTGGTTGGAGCGGCTAGGTATTTAAACCAAAGGACACATAGTCCCGGACACCCAGTCCTGAACACGCAGCTCAGGACACCCAGTCCTCACTGTTTTCTCCTTGAGCTAAGGTCACACAGACCTCGCCCAATCACTCTGGTAAGTCTTCAAGGTAGACTCCCAAACCTTCACAGACTTCGTTCACTAGCAATCCACAATTTCTCTTGGATGCTCAGAACGCAACTCCTAACCGGCTGGAGGATGCACAGTCCTCAAGTGTAATAAGTCTTCAGATCACTCAGACAAGAAGACTTAAGTGATGCCCAATTTACTCTGGCTCTGGGTGGTTAGGGCTTTTCTCCTCGCTAGGAATTTTCTCTCAAAGGCTTCGAGGTGGGTTGCTCTCAAACGACAAAAGCCGTGCACTGAAATCTGAGCAGCCAACCGTTTATGGTTGTAGGGGGTGGACTATTTATAGCCACTGGGCAACCCGACCTGATTTGTCCGAAATGACCCTGGGTCACTAAGGAACTGACACGTGTACCAACGGTCAGATTTCAAACTCGCACGGCAACTTTACTTGAGCTACAAGTAAAGCTGACTTGTCCGACTCTGGACAAGATTTTCTCTCATAGTCTTCGCTCGAAGATATAGGTTTTGAATTAGGCATCACTTCAGTCATTCTGACTGGTTCTCTTGGACCCCACTTAACAGTACGGTGGTTCCTATGACTCAACACAAATGAAATAAAACTACGAAGAATCTAAGTCTTCGAGTTCCATAGGCTTCACGTGGTGTCTTCTCTTGTCATAGTCTTCAATGTGAATATCTTCAAATACCACCATTGTCTTCAATGTCTTCGTACATTTTTAGGGGTCATCTCTCGTAGTAAAACCGAATCAATGAGGGACTTCTACCTGTGTTATCCTGCAATTCTCACAAACACATTAGTCCCTCAACTAGGTTTGTCGTCAATACTCCAAAACCAACTAGGGGTGGCACTAGATGCACTTACAATCTCCCCCTTTTTGGTGATTGATGACAAACTAGTTGAAGTTTTCAACGGGGAATATAATTTGTGAAATTGTAAAGGAATTGTCTTCATAAGCTGCAAGGGCTCCCCCTGAAGATGTGCATATAAGTAATTTGCTTCTGGAACGCAAATGCACATGGCAGGTTGTACTTGTGGAAATCCACTTCAACTTATGATGACAATCCACCATGCATGTAAAAGTATATGAAGAGAATGACATGCATAATGAAAAATGGACGTCTGCAGAATGATATAAGTGCGGAATTTATCATCGTACATGCAGAATTTATCTTCGCAAAAACATAGTGGCAAACAAGTAGCAGATGACCATCGAGTTTAAGTGTTACAACTCAAAGAACCAAGTGTAGCAAAACGAGAGTTGTAAGCACGAAGCAAAATGTAGCAAAATATAAAGGCACCCGCCCATAGTGACCCGCTTGAAGACTATAAACATCATATGCTTCTCCCCCTTTTGTCAGTGATGACCAAAAAGGTTTGAAGACATAGAGTTTTCTACGCGTTCCCAGGCGCAGCAGGGTCGGTGGAGGCATTTGGCGGTGCAGACGAGCTTGGTGCAGATTCGACGCGCGCTGAAGGAGGTAGAGGTGATGTAGCGTCATCTTCTTCTTCGATAATCCTGGTAGTTACGGTGGCAGCAGAGGAAGAGAACTCCGAATCTTCAAGTGACGGAGTTCTGTGAAGCATTGCCCTTCGAGGAGGCGTGGAGTCAAATTTGAAGCGCTCTATGAAGCCATCCTCTTGAAGTTTAGCTTCAGGACACATCATCGTGAGTCCTTTCCAAGTGCGGCAACAAGTTTCATGTGCAACAAATGCATTATTGGTTGCAAGATTTCTGATACGATTGACGTCCTCCATGATGCTTTTCATCTGCCTCTTGAGCCAGTCGTGATGCATGTCCTGCTTTTGGTGAAGAGCCACAAGAAGCTCTCGGTCATTGAGGGCATGAGCGCGCTTCTTGGGTCGCTGATCAGCTGGGCTGTCAGTGGCTTCAGTAGATGCAGGTGCACGTGTGGTGCCAGCCAACGGATACACTCTGGAGATGGCCGCAACACCTTCATCATTCTGAGTGAAGCATTGATGTTCTGCATTCTGAAGACTTAATGGTTGCTTGGCAGGCTCAGGATATATAGCTTCAGCAGAGGTGTCAACATCTGGCAAGAAGATCCGATGGTTGCGGGCTGAGGGCTGATATGAAATCACAGAATGAAGCTTGATCTGCCGCATAACCCAAGGAGCATAAAACTTCAAGCCAAATAAATCTGAGCCGGATGCCGCAAGCTGGCGTATGAAGAAGTCCTGCGCATTGAAGCATTTGCCATGAAGGATGTAGAATATGAGAGTCTTCATTGCACCCTCAACCTTGGCATGTGGAGAGTGTCCCTTGATGGGCCAGAGAGTCCGCCTGATGATGTGATATATGGTTCTGGGCAGGTACTCTAAGTCTTCAATGAAGAACTCAGTTGGATAGGGTGCATCATGGGGCAATGGCTTCATCATTGAGAGCATCTGACTCATATTTGGTTCAGGCCTCTGGAATATGCTCTCAAATGCTTCAGCATGTAGTTGGCAGCCTTCCTCGAAGAATTCGCCAGGAGTGGGCAGGCCGGTAAGCTCAATGATATTGAATGCATTGGCTTCATGATGGACATTGCCGGTCATCCACTCCAGGACCCAAGTCTTCGGATCTCTGTTGTAGCCTTTAATATGAAGAGTGGCATAGAATTGAAGCAGAAGCTCTTCATTCCAGTGCTCTTCATCTGTTATAAATGGCAGGAAACCCACTTGCTTGAAGCAATCCAGTGTGTCTTCCAGGCCGGGCAGACCAGCAACAGCTTCAACCTCAAGGCGCTTGTGCGGGGAGATGCGGCCTTGGTTGTATAGGATGCATGAGTAATAGCTGCGTTGTGGATAGCTCTAGAACCTATCTGATACAATCCGTTCCCTTGAATAAGGGTTCTTGGAGCTGTTGAAGAACGTATTATCTGCCCTGAAGCTATTGACATTAAAGGAGCTAGGAGCTGATGCAGGACCTGGGAACCTTGGCAGTCGTGGGATCGGCTTCTGAACCTGAGGCATGTGCGCAGCATGATAGTTGAATTGTGGACCGGCAGCAGACTCAGGCGCAGAAGTGTCAGGAGCAGTAGCTTCAGTGTCTTCCGAAGCTGTTGTTGGGGAGGGCTCCACATTGGCTTCAAGGTTGGTGGTGGCAGCCTCCATATTTTCCGCCTCCACTTGACTAGCTGGAGGGTCAGACGCAGGCACGTTCTCCTGGAGAACTGCTTCTTGGTGGAGCGGGGGAGTGGGTTCTGGTGGTACTTCTTCATTGTCTTCGGCTGATGCAGCCGGAATGTCTTCAGCCGAATCTTGAGGCCGTGGTCCTTTGCGAAGCCTGCGGAATGCAGACGACGCCTTTGGAGTTGGAGTGGGCTGGGCCTCAGATTCTTCTTCTTGTGGGTGATCCGCCCATGATGCAGCTTGTGTGATTGGCGTCTCAGGACGACCAATGCTGATCAGTTCGCTTGTCTCAAGCTGAGGAAGGGCTGCATCATCTTGTACATTGTCCTGATGACCAATGTCTTCAGCAGCGATGGGGTCGGCTGCTGGAATATCTTCAGCTTCAGGAGCCTCTGTGGGAGCAGGCTCATGAACTGTCAGCTGACGATCTACGTCAGGATAGATGACAGATAGAGGTTCAACTATCAAGGGCTCTGTGGGAGCAGCCCGAGCTTTCTTGATCTTGCGCTTCTTCTTGGTGGGGTTAGAAGGAGAGGCTTCAGAGTGTTTCCTCTTCCTTGCTTCAGCTTCGGTTGTCCGTGTCTTCTTGAGCTCTGAAGCGGTTGACCGGCTCTTTGGCTTCGAGCCAGTCGTAGCAGTGGGGAAGACAATCGGAGCAGCTTCTTGTCTTGGTGCCTCTGGTTCAGGCACAGCAGGCTTCTTCTTTTTCTTCGCGGCCATCCTGGGGTCGATGCCGGGACGCCCAAGTGCCTTGCGCTTCTCGGCCTCATTGTAGGCCTGCACACAGCGATCAGCCAGAGTCTTCATTCGCTCCCGCGAACCCTGAGCTTCTGCACGCTTCTTCAGAAAGTTTTCCTTTAACTCGTGCAACATGATCTTGAAGTCCTTGACTTCTTGCACGCTGAGCCTGGCCATATGCTGCTTGAACTGAGCCTTTTCAAAATCAATTTTCTGCTTCAGTTCAACAATGCTCTGGGCAATTGCAAGTTCTGAAGCAATAGTGCCTTGGAAAGCAACGCTGAGGCCAATGGGCAGCTGCAGATCATCGAAGCTGATATTTGGTGTAGCAAACCACTCATCGATGAAGTTGTGGATGATGGCGACATCAAACAGAGGCAGATTGTTGAAGATTTCATCCTCCTCCTTGCTCTTGATGAGCTACTCAAGAGCGTCATCTCCAAGATCTTCATCGCTTGACAGATCAATGGTTTTGCTGCGCAGAATGGCAGCAGCTGTGAGCTCTTTGCCTGTGTGTGGCTGAGGCTTCTTAGCTTCCTGGGGCTTGGAGACTCGTGATAAGTCTTCAGACTGCACACTGGCTTCAGGAGGTGCAGTTGCCAATGACTTCTCCCTTGAGATTTTGGGTGAAGGGGTCTGCTTTGAAGCTTTTGGCTTCTTCATCTGCTTTGGCTTCGGAGCAGCAGGCGCTTCATCAGATTCAGAGTCAGTAGGAGGGTCATTGACTACAGTCCCCTGGACTAAGATGCGGGTGATGAGGCCCTCAAGATTTGCATACGGACCGATGATATTGTGGTTTGCCTCACGTGTGCCATCTGCCCTTGGTGCGGAGGGACCAGGGTTGAAGTCTAAACCCAATTTCTTCTTGTTGTGCTTCGCTGACCTCTGGGCAAACTGGAAGTTGCGCTTGAACAGATTGTCGTCACGACACCAGAGTAGTGACGACGGATGAGCATCAGCAGGCTGCGATCCTCTGACCATGCATGGATAGAAGCCTTGAGCAATGGCTTCGTCTCTGGACCTGGGCACGAGATTTTTGTATAGTACGTCTCCCCATGGTCTCTTGATGGCGCTCTTCTCAGCGTACTCCTTGGTGACGAAGCGGTATTGGAACCATTGCTCCGCCCAATAGCGTCGAATCCATTGGATTCGTGTCTTGCGCTGATTTTAATCCTCTTCAGGATCTGTATTGTACAGCTCTAAGAGGTCATCGGGCAGATCTCTTGATGTTTCCCCTCGATGCTTTCTGCCACCCTTCCTTGCTGGTTTTTCTGCAGCCATGAAGCTTAACTTGGAAGGCTTCAAGACATTCAAAGGCTTCAGAGGCTTTCTTTTGCTGGACCAACAGGAACTGGCTTCAGGAGAATTGATGTGACGCTGTAAGAACTTTGCAAATGAATGCAGACTATGAGAACCAAAAGATTCTCCCACGGACATGTACCTATGACAGCATTAAGGTGCGAGGGAAGGGGAAGAGGTCATATGCATTCTTAGAAGATTTTGAAGATAAATCAGTTTAGAAGATATTGACCTCATCGTGCGAAGACATTCACTTATAGAAAAGAAGTTGGTTCCAGATTTGTACGAACCCATAGATCAGTACAAGTGAGGAATCTAACTACTTCATGAAGCACAAGTGAATATACTAGGCAAGTTATGAGATGCAGACTGAGACAGATCTAACTTGTGTGAATAGAAACTTCTTATGGCAGAAAGTGACCGAACTATAGGATCAAAAGAGGCTGTAAAAAGAGGTTTTATTTACCACACTTGGAACTGCTAGACGGAGTGGGAGATGAGGCCGAGCAGTTCAATCCTCCGTGCCCTAACTTGGCGACGGAAGACACCTACGGCGACGGCGGAGAGAGTGATGTCCGCGGTCGGCGTGAAAACGGCGTCGGAGAGGTTGCGGCAGTGAAGCGCTTCGTCGCCGGCGTCGTCGAGAGCTAGCGGTGGCGCTAGGGTTCGTGCGAGGGAGGAAGAAGGAGAAGGAGATAATGACCGCGGTGAGTGTGTATTTATAGTCACAGGGGCTGCACTGCGCTATTACACAGGTGCCCCTGGCGATTTGCATCTGAACAGCACATGGCCATCATGCGGAGTCTCGGGGGCAGTTCCACATCCCACGCACGCCTGGATTGTCGGGTGGTCGTTCCTACTTCTCTGGATTTCTTGTGGATGAATGAGCATTGAAAACGGTTTTAAAGTTTGTCTCTGTGTCTTCTGCTGACAAGGACGCAGAGAAGACATTCGACAGTTTCAATAGGATGCATATGACTTGGAGAGATAGAATTTGAGATAGAAAGCATGGAGAGATTAGGGTCCGATCACATTCACTTAGTTCAAAAGATTCAAAACAAGAAGACATAGCTATAAGTGAATGCTGTAGAGGACAGAACACTAGTATATATATATATATATATATATATATATATCAATATAATCCACGTAGTGAAGATAATCATGAAGACATGTAGAGATTGAAGCCAAACCAAATGTGAAGACATTGCTAGGTAACGCCATGAGTGAAGCACTTCAAAAAATAGAACGTTTGGTGGTGGCGTTACCCACCGTATAGGAAGTATTAGACTCAGACACGGCGCATAATTATCGTGGCACTCCGAAGTCAATTTCCACATTAATGTATTCACACTTAGAATATATGTCTTCATTGATTGAAGATATACGTTACTTTGTGTGTTGCACATCTAAGTCATCAATATGCATAAGTGTTAGGATGTGTGCCTGATCACAGGACATTTGAGGATTCCAAGATATTTAGCTCACACCTTAACTTGCAAAATCTCTTCTCATCCAAGGGCTTGGTGAAGATATCTGCCAATTGCTCTTCAGTGTTGACGTGTATGATATCAATATCTTCCTTTGCAATATGATCTCTGAGAAAGTGATGACGAATTTCAATGTGCTTTGTCTTCGAGTGCTGAACTGGGTTGTTGGCGATCTTGATGGCGCTTTCGTTGTCGCAGTAAAGAGGCACTTGCTTCAGTTGAATGCCATAGTCCTTGAGGGTTTGCTTCATCCACAGAAGCTGAGCGCAGCAAGATCCAGCAGCAATGTATTCAGATTCAGCAGTGGAGAGGGATACACAGTTCTGCTTCTTTGAAGACCAACATACAAGTGATCGTCCCAGAAAGTGACATGTGCCTGATGTAGACTTCTGATCAACCTTGTCACCAGCATAATCAGCATCCGAGAATCCAACCAGATCAAACTCTGAGCACTTTGGATACCACAATCCTAGAGTTGGGGTGTGAGCCAAATATCAAAGAATTCGCTTCACTGCTAAGTGATGCGACTCCTTTGGTGCCGCTTGAAATCGAGCACACATGCAAACACTAAGCATAATATCTGGCCTAGATGCACATAAATAAAGCAAAGAACCAATCATGGAGCGGTATACCTTTTGATCGAACTCTTTACCATTGTCGTCAGGACCCAGATGATGTTTGGATGGCATTGGTGTTGTGAAGCCTTTGCAGTCTTGCATACCGAACTTCTTCAGGCAATCTTTGAGATACTTCTCTTGAGATATGAAGATGCCATTGCGTTGTTGCCGTATCTGAAGACCAAGGAAGAATTTCAGCTCCCCCATCATAGACATCTGATATTGCTCTTGCATCATATATCCGAACTCATCACTGTACTTCTGATTGGTGCAGCCGAAGATAATGTCATCCACATATATTTGGCACACAAACAGTTCACCATCATATGTCTTCGTGAAGAGAGTGGGATCTAGGGAGCCAGGTATGAAGCCTTTGCTCTTCAGGAAGTATTTGAGTGTGTCATACCAGGCCCGAGGGGCTTGTTTGAGGCCATATAGTGCCTTATTGAGCTTGTAAACCATGTCAGGATGTTTTGGATCTTCAAACCCAGGTGGTTGTGCAACATACACTTCTTCTTCAATCTTGCCATTGAGAAAGGCACTCTTCACATCCATTTGATATAAAAGTATGTTATGATGATTTGCATAGGCCAGCAGTATACGGATGGCTTCAAGTCTGGCCACAGGAGAAAATGTTTCATCGAAGTCAATGCCTTCCACTTGAGTATATCCTTGAGCAATGAGACGAGCTTTGTTTCTGACAACTTGACCATGCTCATCTTGCTTGTTGCGGTATATCCATTTGGTGCCTATTATGTTATGCTTCCGTGGATCAGGACGCTTAACCAATTCCCATACATTGTTCATCTCAAACTGATGAAGCTCTTCTTGCATTGCTTGAATCCACTCAGGTTCCATAAAAGCTTCTTCAACTTTCTTGGGTTCTGTGATTGAAACGAATGCGAAGTGTCCGCAGAAATTTGCCAGTTGAGTTGCCCTTGAACGAGTCAGTGGACCAGGTGCATTGATGCTGTTAATTATTCTGTCAATCTGCACTTCATTGGCAACACGAGGATGTATGGGTCGAAGACTTTGCTCTTGCTGATCTATGTTGTCGTGGGGAGGAATGTCTTCAGGCTGAGCATTGTCTTCATGTGGATCAGGTGCTGAGATGATAAGTTCTTCTTCAGGATGAGCTTCAGAAGGTATAATTTCTCCAGTTCCCATTAGCTTGATTGATTCACTGGCTGGAACTTCATCTAGCACATCTGGTAGTTGCTCTCTTTGTGAACCATTGGTCTCATCGAACCGCACATCCACTGTTTCAACCACTTTGTAGTGAAAGAGATTGAAGACTCTGTAGGAGTGCGAATCCTTTCCATATCCAAGCATAAAGCCCTCATGTGCTTTTGGTGCAAATTTTGAGGTGTGGTGTGGGTCCTTGATCCAGCATCTTGAGCCAAATACTCTGAAGTAACTGACATTTGGCTTCTTGCCAGTTAGAAGTTCATAAGATGTCTTGTTCAGAAGCTTGTGAAGATAAACACGGTTGATTGTATGGCATGCGGTGTCAATGGCTTCAGGCCAGAATTTTCTTGGAGTCTTGTACTCATCTAGCATTGTTCTGGCCATCTCAATGAGTGTTCTGTTCTTGCGTTCGACGACGCCATTCTGCTGTGGCGTGTATGGAGCTGAGAATTCATGTGTGATGCCCAAGGTATCCAGATATGTATCAAGGCTAGTGTTCTTGAATTCAGTGCCATTGTCACTTCTGATGTGCTTTATCTTGGCACCATAATTGTTCATAGCCCGATTTGTGAAGCGTCTGAAGACATCCTGCACTTCAGTCTTGTAAAGGATTATGTGCACCCAAGTATATCTAGAGTAATCATCAACAATGACAAAGCCATAGAGGCAAGCAGTAGTGGAAAAAGTTGAGTAGTGAGTGGGACCAAAGAGATCCATGTGAAGCAGTTAGAAGGGTCGAGTAGTGGTCATGATTGTCTTCGAAGGATGTTTTGCCCTTGTCATCTTCCCTGCTTCACAGGCACCGCATAAGTGATCTTTCTTGAACTTGACACCCTCGATGCCTATGACATGCTTCTTCTTTGCAAGGGTGTGGAGGTTCCTCATGCCAGCATGCCCAAGCCTCCAATGCCAAAGCGAGCATTCTGAAGCCTTTGCCAGAAGACATACTGCAAGCTGTGGCCCTGCTGAGAAATCTACCACATACAGATCATCTTTCCGATACCCTTCAAACACTAGAGACTTGTCAGATTCCATTAGTACTAGGCAACGATATTTTCCAAAAATTACAATCATGTTCAAATCGCAAAGCATTGAGACAGACATTAAGTTGAAGCCAAGGGATTCAACAAACATGACTTTATCCATGTGTTGATCCTTTGAGATTGCAACTCTACCTAGACCCAATACCTTACTTTTACCAGTGTCAGCAAATGTGATGTGGCTCTTGTCGGATGGACGTAAGGTTGAGTCCATAAAAAGACTTCTTTTGCCAGTCATGTGATTTGTACACCCACTGTCAATAATCCATTCTGAAGACTCTGAAGGCGCTTGTGTCGTACCCTATAGTGCAGTTAGGGGGATAGGCTTCACGAAGAGAATTGTGAAGCAAAAACATTTGACGAACCAGTGGGTTATGAAAACTTAGATCCAGGTTAGGACTAATAGGAAGAGTAGCATGCGTTTTAGGTACGAAATACATAGTGATGCCATTCGGGCATTTGATCTTGCGCCTCGCAAGATTTTTAAGGTCCCCAGCAATAGCGTCAGAAGATTTTGGTTTTCTGCTGGAGACCTTTCCCTGCAAAAGAGAGTTAAGCTTTCTTAACCACCCACATCTTCAAGGGTGGCTTAGAAGCAATAAGTCTAAGTGCAGCATCTGAGAATTTTGGCTTTGGAGCCCTAGCAAACAGTCTAGCAGGCGGGCAATAGTACTCATAAGAATAGGCAGAATAGTTCTTGGTCATATGAACATGACAGTTTGAAGAACCGCTCTCATATGCCTGAGCATGGTTTCCCTGCAAAACATTTGCGTTAGTGCGACTCAGGTGAGTCCTCTGCCTATATGAAGCCTTTGGACCATATGAAGCCTTTGGTCTGAGGTTTGTCTTCTTCATGTGAGGTGTCATGAGGACATTCACAGGAAGATTCTCCAGACACGTTTTTGGAACCCAGATCTTCTTCATAGGCGGTCCATTCCTGCAGTTAGTACCAATGTACCTGGCAAATACTTCACCATTCTGATTCTTAAACAGTTTATAGTTTGCACCAAAGGATTCATCAATGATAATGGGATTAGCACAAGTGAAGCCAGATAGATTGGATGGATCTGCTGAGGATTCATTTGCAGCAACCCATGTGGTTTTGGGGTACTGCTCAGGTTTCCAGTAAGAGCCATCTGCATTAATTTTCCTCACGAACCCAACACCCTCTTTCCTAGGGTTTCGGTTCAGAATCTGCTTCTTGAGGACATCACATAATGTCTGATGTCCTTTGAGACTTTTGTACATCCCTGTTTCAAGCAATGTCTTCAACCTAGCATTCTCATCAGCAATAGCAGTGGTATCCTCAGCAGAGGGGTTAGTTACCACTTCAACAGTTGAAGATATTGCAACAGCAGTAGCAGTGGAACATTCAGCAACAGAAGTAGCATTATCACGCTCAATGCATTTAAGGCATGGTGGTTCAAATCCTTCCTGAGCGGAACTGATCTGTTCGGCGCGAAGTGACTCGTTTTCCTTTTGAAGATCTTCATGAGCCGCTCTCAATTTCTCAAGATCTTGCTTCCTTTGAAGATAATCATAGGAGAGCTTTTCATGAGTTGTTGAGAGAGTATCATGACGATCTTCAAGTTCCTGATACTTAACGTGAAGATTTTTTATGTCTTCAATTAAGGATTCAGACCGAGTCTTTTCAGCACCCAACAGATCATCGCTTTTGTCTAACAGTTTTTGAATATGTTCCATGGCTTTCTGTTGTTCAGTTGCAATTTTAGCAAGTGTTTTGTAGCTGGGTTTTGAATCACAATCAGAATCATCGTCACTGGATGTTTGATAGTGAGTAGTGCGTGTGTTTACCTTGGCACCGCGTGCCATGAAGCAGTAGGTAGGAGTGGAGTCGTCCTTGTCATTTGCAACGGTGTTGGTGATGAAGTCATTGTCTTCAGTGTTGAAGATGGACTTGGCAACGTAAGCTGTAGCCAGACTCGCAATGCCAGAATCAGATTCCTCCTCAGACTCCACCTCTGCCTCCTCAGAAGCGGATTCCTCCTCTGAATCCATTTCCTTGCCAACAAACGCACGAGCCTTGCCAGTTGAGCTCTTCTTGTGTGATGAAGACTTTGAGGAAGACTTGGAAGAAGACTTTGAGTATTTCTTCTTTTTTCTTGTCGTCAGAGTCATATTCCTTGCTCTTCTTCTTCTTTCTGCTCTCATTGTCCCATTGTGGACACTCAGAGATGAAGTGTCCAGTTTTCTTGCACTTGTGACATGTTTTCTTCTTGTAGTCATGAGCAGAAGCTTCATCATTCCTTGAGCTTGATCGTGAAGACTTTCTGAAGCCTTTCTTCTTGGTGAATTTCTGGAACTTCTTCACAAGCATTGCAAGTTCCCTTCCAATGTCTTCAGGATCATCAGAACTGCTGTCGGATTCTTCTTCAGATGAGGACACAGCTTTTGCCTTCAAGGCACGAGTTCGCCCATAGTTTGGACCGTAGATATCTCTTTTCTCAAAAAGCTGAAACTCATGTGTGTTGAGCCTCTCAAGTATGTCAGACGGATCGAGTGTCTTGAAGTCTGGACGTTCTTGAATCATCAGGGCTAGGATGTCAAACGATCTGTCAAGTGATCTCAGCAGCGTCTTGACGATTTCATGTTTGGTGATCTCAGTGGCGCCGAGGGCTTGAAGCTCATTTGTGATGTCAGTGAGCCGGTCAAATGTTTCTGGACATTCTCATTGTCATTTCGCTTGAAGCGGTTGAAGAGATTGCGAAGAACACTGATTCTCTAATCTCTCTGCGTTGAGATGCCTTCATTGACTTTGGAGAGCCAGTCCCAGACTAGCTTGGATGTCTTCAAGGCACTCACACGGCCGTACTATCCCTTGGTCAGATGACCACAGATGATATTCTTGGCAGTAGAGTCCAGTTGAGTGAACTTCTTGACATCAGCAGCAGTGACACCTTCTCCAGCCTTGGGAATGCCGTTTTCGACGACATACCATAGGTCGACGTCAATGGCTTCAAGATGCATGCGCATCTTATTCTTCCAGTAGGGATATTCAGTTCCATCGAAGACGGGGCATGCAGCGGAGACTTTAATTATCCCTGCAGTCGACATAGCTAAAACTCCAGGTGGTTAAACCGAATCACACAGAACAAGGGAGCACCTTGCTCTGGTACCAATTGAAAGTGCGTTATATCGACTAGAGGGGGGGTGAATAGACGATTTTTATGAAAGTCTTCAAAACGTGAAAGTTATGAAGACAAACAGTACAGATATGCCTATCACTTAAGCAGCGGAAGTTAGATTACACTAGGCAAGCCATGGTCAAGTATTCAATAGAGTGAAAGCACAAGACAAGTAGCTGCAGTGTAATAAGGATCAGGTAGGAAGAAGTTACGAAGCCAAACAAATCATACAGTTATGATGTGGAAACAGAAGATACAGCAAGCATGCAATGGCTTCACAATGTGTAACAGTAAGTAAAAGGAAGTGAAGATGAAACCAGTGACACACTGAAGACAATGATTTGTTGGACCAGTTCCAGTTGCTGTGACAACTGTACGTCTCGGTTGGAGCGGCTAGGTATTTAAACCAAAGGACACACAGTCCCGGACACCCAGTCCTGAACACGCAGCTCAGGACACCCAGTCCTCACCGTTTTCTCCTTGAGCTAAGGTCACACAGACCTCGCCCAATCACTCTGGTAAGTCTTCAAGGTAGACTCCCAAACCTTCACAGACTTCGTTCACTGGCAATCCACAATTTCTCTTGGATGCTCAGAACGCGACGCCTAACCGGCTGGAGGATGCACAGTCCTCAAGTGTAATAAGTCTTCAGATCACTCAGACAAGAAGACTTAAGTGATTCCCAATTTACTCTGGCTCTGGGTGGTTAGGGCTTTTCTCCTCGCTAGGAATTTTCTCTCAAAGGCTTCGAGGTGGGTTGCTCTCAAACGACAAAAGTCGTGCACTGAAATCTGAGCAGCCAACCGTTTATGGTTGTAGGGTTGGACTATTTATAGCCACTGGGCAACCCGACCTGATTTGTCTGAAATGACCCTGGGTCACTAAGGAACTGACACGTGTACCAACGGTCAGATTTCAAACTCGCACGGCAACTTTACTTGAGCTACAAGTAAAGCTGACTTGTCCGACTCTGGACAAGATTTTCTCTCATAGTCTTCGCTCGAAGATATAGGTTTTGAATTAGGCATCACTTCAGTCATTCTGACTGGTTCTCTTGGACCCCACTTAACAGTACGGTGGTTCCTATGACTCAACACAAATGAAATAAAACTACGAAGAATCTAAGTCTTCGAGTTCCATAGGCTTCACGTGGTGTCTTCTCTTGTCATAGTCTTCAATGTGAATATCTTCAAATACCACCATTGTCTTCAATGTCTTCGTACATTTTTAGGGGTCATCTCTGGTAGTAAAACCGAATCAATGAGGGACTTCTACCTGTGTTATCCTGCAATTCTCACAAACACATTAGTCCCTCAACTAGGTTTGTCGTCAATACTCCAAAACCAACTAGGGGTGGCACTAGATGCACTTACAAAAACACATATCATGTGGTGAATAAAAATATAGCCTCAAGTAAAGTTACCAATAGACGAAGACAAAAGAGGGGATGCCCCGGTTGTCCTTGAATATTACCTTGGGGTGCCTTGGGCTTCCCCAAGCTTAGGATCTTGCCACTCTTTATTCCATAGTCCATCAAATCCTTACCCAAAACTTGAAAACTTCACAACACAAAACTCAACAGAAAATCTCATAAGCTCCGTTAGTATAAGAAAATAAATCACCACTTTTGGTACTGTTGTGAACTCATTATTTATTTATATTGGTGTAATATCTACTATATTCCAACTTATCCATGGTCCATACCCCCCGATACTACCCATAGAATCATCAAAATAAGCAAACAACACATAGAAAACAGAATCTGTCAAAAACAGAACAGTCTGTAGAAATCTGTAACTCTCGAATACTTCTATAAATCCAAAACTTCTAAAAAATTAGGAAAACCTAAGAAATTTGTTTATTAATCTTCCGTATAAAGAATTAGTATTTTATCACGCTTCTGTTAAAAATGAGAATTGTTTTCCTGAGCGCAAAAGTTTCTGTTTTTCACCAAGGTTAAATCAACTATCACCGTAAGCTATCCCAAAGGTCATACTTGGCACAAACACTAATTAAAACGCAAAACCACATCTAACCAGAGGCTATATTAATTATTTAATGCAAAACAAGACTTAAAAAGCAAGAAAAATAATAATATTAGGTTGCCTCCCAACAAGCGCTATTGTTTAACGCCCTTAGCTAGGCATAAAACACGAATAGGTATTGTCACCTTTGGCATGCAATCCATAAGTGGCTCTCATAATTGATTCATAAGGAAATTTAATTTTCTTTCTTGGAAAGTGTTCCATGCCCTTCCTTAATGGAAATTGAAATCTAATGTTTCCTTCTTTCATATCAATAATTGCACCAATTGTTCTAAGGAAAGGTCTACCAAGAATAATAGGACATGTAGGATTGCAATATATATCAAGAACAATGAAATATATGGGCACGTAATTCCTATTTGCAACAATAAGAACATCATTAATCCTTCCCATAGGTTTCTTAATAGTGGAATGCGCAAGATGCAAATTTAAAGAACAATCATCAAATTCACGGAAACCTAACACATCACATACAATTTTTGGAATCGTGGAAACGCTAGTACCCAAATCACACAAAGCGTGGCACTCATAATATTTAATATTAATCTTAATAGTAGGTTCCCACTCATCATAAAGTTTTCTAGGGATAGAAACTTCCAATTCAAGCTTTTCTTCAAAAGATTGCATCATAGCATCAACGATATGTTTAGTAAAATCTTTGTTTTGATTATAGGCATCAGGAGAATTCAACATGGATTGCAACAAGGAAATACAATCTATTAAAGAACAATTAACATAATTAAATTCCTTTAAATCCAAAAGACTGGGTACATTGCTACCTAAAGTTTTGACCTCTCCAATCCCACTTTTATCAATTTTTGCATCAAGATCTAAAAATTCTGAATCATTGGGACGCCTTTTAACTAAAGTTGACTCATCTCCAGTACCATATTTATGAAGATTTATATTGGAAAACAAAGATTCAATAGGAGTCACATCAATCACTTTAAGATCCTCATCATCATTTTCACGGAAACTAGAAGAACACATTTTCACAAACCAATCTTTTTTAGCACGCATCTTAGCGGTTCTTTCTTTGCACTCATCAATGGAAATTATCATAGCTTTGAGAGACTCATTGATATCATGCTTGGGTGGAATAGATCTAAGTTTCAAAGAATCAACATCAAGAGAAATTCTATCAACGTTCCTAACCACATCATCAATCTTAAGCAATTTTTCTTCAATCGAAGCATTGAAATTCTTTTGCGAACTCATAAATTCTTAAACACTGTTCTCAAAATCAGAGGGTACCTTATCATAATTTCCATAAGAATTTTTGTAGGAATTACCATAATTATTAGAGGAATTACTAGGAAACGACCTAGGATTAAAATTACCTCTATACGCGTTATTACCAAAATTGTTGCTACCAACAAAATTCACATCCATAGATTCATTATTTTTCTCAATCAAAGTAGACCAAGGCATATCATTAGGATAAATAGAAGCACTCTTGCTAGCAAATAATTTCATAAGCTCATCCATCTTTCTACTCAAAACAGTAATCTCTTTAATCGCATGCACTTTTTTACTAGTGGAAGATCTTTCGGTATGCCATTGAGAATAATTAACCATAATATTATCTAGGAGTTTAGTAGCTTCTCCTAAAGTAATTTCCATACAAATGCCTCCTGCGGATGAATCTAAAAGATTTCTAGAAGCAAAATTCAATCCGGCATATTTTTTTGTAAAATCATCCACAAATTCAAACCATGAGTAGGGCAATTTCGTATGCAACATGTTCATGATCAAGTTGCTTAAAATTCACAATATCGTTCATAAGGGAGATGATCTTAGCAGGAGGAAAATACTTGGAAATAAAAGCATCTTTACACTTATTCCATGAATCAATACTATTTCTAGGCAAAGATGAAAACCAAGTTTTAGCACGATATCGAAGGGAGAACGGAACTAACTTCAAATTAACAATATTGTTATACACATGTTTTTACTTTTGCATATCACACGAATCACAAAATTGTTAAGATGGGTTGCGGCATTTTCACTAGGAAGGTTAGAAAATTGATCTTTCATAACAAGATTCAGCAAAGCGGCATTAATTTCACAAGATTCCACATTAGTAGCGGGAGTAATCGGAGTACTAACAAATCATTATTATTGGTGTTGGAAAAGTCACACAATTTGGTATTCTCTTGATCCATCATGACAAAGCAAGCAATCCAACACACGAGCACACAAAATGCAAGCGAAGAAGATGAACGGAAGAGGGGCGAAGAAAAGGCAAATATTTTCAAAATTCGTTTTAGAAGTGGGGGAGAGGAAAACGAGAGGAAAATGGCGAATAATGTAATGCAAGAGATGAGAGTTTATGATGGGTACTTGGTATGTCTTGACTTCGCGTAGATCTCCCCGGCAACGGCGCCAGAAATTCTTCCTGCTACTTCTTGAGCTTGCGTTGGTTTTTCCCTTGAAGAGGAAAGGGTGATGCAGCAAAGTAGAGTAAGTATTTCCCTCAGTTTTGAGAACCAAGGTATCAATCCAGTAGGAGACAATGCACAAGTCATTGAATACCTGCACAAACAATCAAACAACTTGCACCCAACGCGATAAAGGGGTTGTCAATCCCTTCACGGTTACTTGCAAAAGTGAGATGAAAGAGATAGATAAACGGTAAAGTAAATATTTTTGGTATTTTTGGTTTATAGATAGGAAAGTAAAAGATTGCAAAAAGAGTAAAACGGAAACTAATATTATAGCTCGGAAACTTATATGATGGAAAATAGAACTTGTATGATGGAAAATAGACAGGGGCCATATGTTTCACTAGAGGCTTCTCTCAAGATAGAAAATAATACGGTGGGTCAACAAATTACTATCGAGCAATTGATAGAAGAGCGCAAAGTTTTGACGATATCTAAGGCAATGATCATGAATATAGGCATCATGTGTGTCAAGTTGACCGAAACAATTTTGAATCTACTACTATTACTCCACAAATCGACCGCTATCCAACATGCATCTAGATTATTAAGTTCATAAAGAATGGAGTAATGCATTAAGCAAGATGACATGATGTAGAGGAATTAACTCAAGCAATATGATGAAAACCCCATCTTGTTATCCTCGATGGAAACAATACAATACATGCCTTGTTGCCCCTACTGTCACTAGGAAAGGACACCGCAAGATTGAACCCAAAGCTAAACACTTCTCCCATTGCAATAAAAACCAATCTAGTTGGCCAAACCAAACCAATAGTTCGAAGAGAATTATAAAGATATCAAATCATGCATAAAATAATTCAGAGAAGATTCAAATAATATTCAGAGATAAGATGATCATAAATCCACAATTCACTGAGTCTCGACAAACACACCGCAAAAAAGTATTACATCGAATAGATCTCCAAGAACATCAAGGAGAACATGGTATTGAGAATCAAAGAGAGAGAAGAAGCCATCAAGCTACTAGCTATGGACCCATAGGTCTGAGGTAAACTACTCACACTTCATCGGAAGGGCAATAGAGTTGATGTAGAAGCCCTTCGTGATCGAATCCCCCTCCGACAGGACGCCGGAAAAGGCCCCTAGATGGGATCTCACGGGTACAGAAGGTTGTGGCGGTGGAAAAGTGTTTTCGTGGCTTATTCTGGTGGTTTGGGGGTATAAGAGTATATATAGGCGAAAGAATTGGGTCAGTGCAGTCAGGAGGGGCCCACAAGGGTGGGGGGCACGCCCTACCCCCTGGGCGCGCCCTCCATTCTTGTGGCCGCCTCGTGGCTTTCCTGACTTGCACTCCAAGTCCCCTAGGTGTCTTTTGGTCTGACAAAAATTATCACGAAAGTTTTATTCCGTTTGGACTCCATTTGGTATTCCTTTTCTGCGAAACTCAAAAACAAGGAAAAAAACAAAAACTGGCATTGGGCTCTAGGTTAATAGGTTAGTCCCAAAAGTAATATAAAATAGCATATTAATGCATATAAAACATCCAAAATAGATAATATAATAGCATGGAACAATAAGAAATTATAGATACGTTGGAGACGTATCAACTATGTCAATAGGTTAGTCCCAAAAAATGATATAAAGTTGCTATAAAATGATTGTAAAACATCCAAGAATGATAATATAATAGCATGGAACAATAAAAAAATTATAGATATGTTGGAGATGTATCACGGCTCTGAGCTCGCAGAATGCGGAGGCGCTATGATAAGCAAGAACCCGAAGGTCGGCTGGTTCAAAGGCACGTTCATAGAGACCATCAAGGAGTGGCAGCGTGAGTGGTTTTACATCACCGAGCTGAAGGAAATATGCCCTAGAAGCAATAATAAAGTTGTTATTTTATATTTCCTTATTCATGATAAAGGTTTATTATTCATGCTAGAATTGTATTGATCGAAAACTTAAATGCATGTGTGAATACATAAACAAAAACCATGTCCCTTCTGAGCGTCCACTAGACTAGCTCGTTGATCAAAGATGGTTAAGGTTTCCTAACCATAGACATGTGTTGTCATTTGATAATGGGATCACATCATTAGGGGAATGATGTGATGCACAAGGCTCATCTGTTAGCTTAGCATATTGATCGTTCAGTTTATTGCTATTGCTTTCTTCATGTCAAGTACATATTCCTCCGACTATGAGATTATGCAACTCGTGGATACCAGAGGAATACCTTGTGTGCTATAAAACGTCACAACGTAACTGGGTGATCATAAATATGCTCTACAGATATCTCTGAAGGTGTTTCTTGAGTTGGCATAGATCGAGATTAGGATTTGCCACTCCGAGTATCCGAGAGGTAACTCTGGGCCCTCTCAATAATACACGTCATAAGCTTGCAAGCAAATGACTAAGGAGTTAGTCACGAGGTGATGTACTATGAAACGAGTAAAGAGACTTGCCGGTAACGAGATTGAACTAGGTAAGAAGATACTGACGATCAAATCTCGGGCACGTAGCATACCTATGGACAAAGGGAATTATGTATGTTGTCATAAGGTTCGACCGATAAATATCTTTGTAGAATATGTAGGAGCCAATATGGGCACCCAGGTTCCACTATTGGTTATTGACCGGAGAGGTGTCTTGATCATGTCTACATAGTTCTCGAACCTGTAGGGTCCGCACGCTTCATGTTCATTGACAATATGGTGTTATATGAGTTATATGATTTGGTGACCGAATGTTGTTTGGAGTCCCGCATAAGATCACAGACATGACGAGGAGTCTTGAAATGGTCAAGAGGTAAAGATTGATTTATAGGACGATAGTATTCGGACACCGGAATGGTTCCGGAGCGCATCGGGTATTCATCGGATCATCGGAAGGGGTTCCAAGAGGTCTATGGGCCTAATGGGCCAAGGAGAGGCACACACCAGCCCACAAAGGGGTTGGTGCACCCTCTCCCTGGCCACTGGCCCTAGAATAAGGAAAGGAGGGCACCTCCTCCTGCCTTTCCCCCCTTGTGGGAGAAAGGAAAGGCGGGGGCACCTCCCCCTTCCTTCCCCTTGGCGCGAAAAGAAGGAAAGGGGGCCGGCCTAGGGCAAGCCCAAGTAGGATTCAGACCTACTTGGGGTGCCCCTTGGCCTCTCCCCTCTCCCTTCCACCTATATATATGAGGGAAGGGGGCGCCTAGCACAACAAAACATGATCTTAGCCGTGTGCAGCGCCCCCCTCCACCGTTTACACCCCCCGGTCATATTTTTTCATAGTGCATAGGCGAAACCCTGCGGAGATAGCTTCAACATCACTGTCACCATGCTGTCATGCTGTCAGAACTCATATACTACCTTGCCGCCTTGTTGGATCAAGAAGGCAGAGGACGTCACCGAGCTGAACGTGTGCTGAACGCGGAGGTGCCGTACGTTCGGTACTTGAATGGTTGGAGCGCGAAGAAGTTTGACTATATAAACCGAGTTGTTAAATGCTTCCGCTTACGGTCTACGAGGGTACATAGACACACTCTCCCCTTTGGTTGATATGCATCTCCATGGATAGATCTTGCGTGTGCGTATAATTTTTGTGTTTTCCATGCAACGTTTCCCAACAGTGGCATCAGAGCCATGTCTATGCGTAGATGATATGCACGAGTAGAACACAAAGAGTTGTGGGCGGTGATAGTCATACTGCTTACCACCAATGTCTTATTTTGATTCGGCGGTATTGTGGGATGAAGCGGCCCGGACTAACCTTACATGTCCACGTACATGAGACCGGTTCCACCAACAGACATGCAACTAGTTTTGCATAAAGGTGGCTGGTGGGTGCCTGTTTCCCCTACTTTAATTGAATAGAATTTGACTACGGCTGGTCCTTGAAGAAGGTTAAAATAGCAAACTTGATGAATCACCGTTGTGGTATTTGCGTAGGTAAGAACGGTTCTCGCTAGAAGCCCGTAGTAGCCACGTAAAACTTGCAACAACAAAGTAGAGGACGTCTAACTTGTTTTTGCAGGGCATGTTGTAATGTGATATGGTCAAGATATGATGTGATATATATTGATGTATGAGATGATCATGTTTTGTAATATCGACAATCGGCAGGAGTCTTAGGGTTGTCTCTTTATTGTATGAAATGCATGTTGAGAAACATTGCATGGAAAACAAAAAAAATTCTATGCACACGCAAGATCTATCCATGGAGATGCATAGCAATGAGAGGGAAGAGTGTGTCTGCGTACCCTACCATAAGCGGAAGCGTTTAACAACCCGATTGATGTAGTCATACTCCTTGCGACCCGATCATGATCCAACCGATCTAGTGCTGAACGGACGGCACCTCCGAGTTTAGCACATGTGCGGCTCGATAATGTCACCTCCTTCTTGATCCAGCAAGTGAGAGAGGAGAAGTAGATGTGATCTCAACCAACACAACTGCGTGGTGGTGGACTACCAATAGCGCTTCGCTAAGCATTGCTGGGACGAGGCGGTGGAACTACGGAGCAACGGGAGAGAGATGGGCGCCAAGGTCTGGCTGTGTCCTCTCGGGGCACCCCCTCCCCTTCTATATAGAGGTGGAGGGGCGTGGGAAACATCCCCTCCAAGCCCTAGGGCACAACTAAGGGGAGAGGACTTCGACTCCAAGTCCAATCCTATTCCTACTAGGACTCCTTCCTTTTTTGCCTTCCCTAGACACATGGGCTTTCGAGGACATGGTGTGCCTAGACCAATAAGGCCAGGGCACCTCCCCACAGCCCATGCTACCCCTTGGGTCGTGGTGGACCCACTTGTGGACTTCCAGACCACTCCGAAATCCTTCAGAACCTTCTAGAAGCTTCCCGATACAATAACGAAAAAACTGCACTTTTTTCCAAAACCCAAAATATGACTTCCCATATATAAATCTTTACCTATCAACCATTCTAAGACTCCTTGTGATGCCCGGGATCTCATCCGGGACTCTGAACAACATTTTGTTACCACTCATCAAATATCCCAATACTACTCTAGCGTCAACGAACGTTATCCGTGCGACCCTGCAGGTTCGGGAATTATGTAGTCATGACGGAGACACCTCTCCGGTCAATAACTGATAGCCTCTTGAAGCTACGTCGGTATTTCCCCAAAGAGGAAGGGATGATACAGCACAACAACGGTAGTTATTTCCCTCAGTGATGAAACCAAGGTTATCGAACCAGTAGGAGAACCAAGCAACAACACGTAAACAGAACCTGCACACAAATAACAAATACTTGCAACCCGACGTATTAAAGGGGTTTGTAGGATCGAAAGTATGTGTAGAGGGGGTGACTAGACTACTTGACCAAATAAAAATCTAGCCTTTTCCCAATTTTAAGTCTTGGCAGATTTTAGCAACTTAGCACAAACAAGTAATCAACCTACACATGCAATTCTAAGAGTATAGCAGCGGAATGTAAAACAATTGCATTTGAAGGTAAAGGGAGGAGTTTGGAGGGAGCAAACGCAATGTATACACGGAGATTTCAGCATGGTTCTGATAAGTGATGCTATCATACATCCACGTTGATGGAGACTTCAACCCACGAAGGGTAACGGTTGCGTGAGTCCACGAAGGGCTCCACCCACGAAGGGTCCACGAAGAAGCAACCTTGTCTATCCCACCATGGCCATCACCCATGAAGGACTTTCCTCACTAGGGTAGATCTTCACGAAGTAGGCAATCTCCTTGCCCGTACAAACTCCTTGGTTCAACTCCACAATCTTGACGGAGGCTCCCAAGTGACACCTAACCAATCTAGGAGACACCACTCTCCAAAACGTAATAGATGGTGTGTTGATGATGAACTCCTTGCTCTTGTGCTTCAAGTGATAGTCTCCTCAACACTCAACTCTCTCTCATAGGATTTGATTTGGTAGAAAGATGATTTGAGTGGAAAGCAACTTGAGGAAGGCTAGAGATCAAGATTTATGTGGTTGGATTGGAATATCTTGACCTCAACACAAGTGTAGGTGGTTCTCTCTCAGAAAATGTATGTTGGAAGTGTAGGCATATTATGATGGCTCTCTCCTCGAATGAAGAGTGGGTGGAGGGGTATATATAGCCTCCACACAAAATCTAACCGTTACACACAAATCACCAAACTCGGTGGGACCAAATCATATAACTCGGCCAGACCGATTTAGTTCAAAATGTGAACATTAGGATTTTCGGTGGGACCAATATGTCAACACGGTGGGACCGATTCCATTAGGGTTAGGGCATAACATAATCTCGGTGAAACCGATTACACAAACTCAGTGGGACCGATTTTGGTAGGCAAACAGAGAGTTGGTCAGGAAAACTCGGTGGGACCGATTCACTCATCTCGGTTAGACCGAAACGTTACAAAGGGGAAACAGAGAGTTTGCATTGCAATCTTGGTGGGACTGATCGCTCATCTCGGTTGGACTGAATGTTACGAAGGGAAACAGAGAGTTTGCAATCCCATCTCGGTGAGACCGAGATCCCTATCGGTGAGACCGAAGTGACTAGGGTTTCTGGCAGTAGCTATGTCAAGTGAACTCGGTGGCGCCGGATAGAAGATTTCGGTGGGGCCGAGTTTGACTTTTAGTTTGGGACATATGTGGATATGAGAAAGTAGTTGAGGGTTTTTGGAGCATATCACTAAGTATTTTGAGCAAGCAACTCATTAAGCAACGCCTCACCCCCTTTTAATAGTATTGGATTTTCCTATGGACTCAATGTGATCTTGGATCACTAAAAGTAAAATGTAGAGTCTTGTGCTTTGAGCTTGAGCCAATCTTTTGTCCTTAGCATTTTGAGGGGTCCACTTTCTAATCCATGCCATGCCAATCACTGAGCTTTTCCTGAAATATTTATCTTCAAGTAGCATTAGCTCAATGAGCTATATGTTGTTAGGAATTACCAAAACCACCCAGGGATAGTTGCACTTTCAGGGTTGTCAACCCCTTTCGGGTAATGGTGCCAGAAATTGGCAAACAGACGTGAATAAATTGTAGTAGATTGATAGATCGAATGCCAAATAAACTAAATAAGAATGAATTGCAGCAAGGTATTTTTGGTTTAATAGATCCGAAAAATAAAGGCCAATAAAATAGATCGCAAAGGCAAATAATATGAGAAAGAGACCCGGGGGTCGTAGGTTTCACTAGTGGCTTCTCTCGAGAAAAATAGCAAACGATGGGTAAATGAATTACTATTAGGCAATTGATAGAACTTCAAATACTCATGATGATATCCAGGCAATGATCATCATATAGGCATCACATCCAAGATTAGTAGAACGACTCCTGCCTGCATCTACTACTATTACTCCACGCATCGACCGCTATCTAGCATGCATCTAGTGTATTAAGTTCATGGAGAAATGAAGTAATGCAATAAGAACAATGACATGATGTAGACAAGATCTATTTATGTAGAAATAGACCCCATCATTTTATCCTTAGTACCAACGATACATACGTGTCGGTTCCTCTTCTGTCACTAGGATCAAACACTGTAAGATCAACCCCACTACAAAGCACATCTTCCCATTGCAAGATAAATAGATCAAGTTGGCCAAACAAAACCCAAATATCGGATAGAAATATGAGGCTATAAGCAATCGTGCATATAAAAGATCAAAGAAACTCAAATAAGTTTCATGGATAAAAAGAGATAGATCTGATCATAAACTCATAGTTCATCAGATCCCAACAAACACACCGCAAAAGAGTTAAATCATATGGATCTCCAAGAGACCATTGTATTGAGAATCAAACGAGAGAGAGGAAGACATCTAGCTACTAACTACGGACCCAAAGGTCTACAAAGAACTACTCACACATCATCGGAGAGGCACCAATGGAAGTGGTGAACCCCTCTGTGATGGTGTCTAGATTGGATCTGGCGGTTCTGGACGCTGCAGCGGATGGAATTGATTTTCGTCGACTCCCCTAGGGTTTCTGGAATATTGGGGTATTTATAGAGTAAAGAGGCGGTCCGGGGGGCACCCGAGGTGGGCACAACCCACCAGGGCACGCCTGGGCCTCCAAGCGCGCCCTGGTGGGTTGTGCTCCCCTCGGAGCAGCCCCCAGGTGCTTCTTCGGCCCATTGGTTGTCTTCTGGTCAAAAAAAACCCACAAAAAGTTTTGCTGCGTTTGGAATCCGTTTGGTATTGATTATCTACGATGTAAAAACATGCAAAAAAATAACAACTGGCACTTGGCACTATGTCAATAGGTTAGTACCAAAAAATGATATCAAATGACTATAAATGATTATAAAACATCCAAGATTTATAATATAACAACATGGAACAATAAAAAATTATAGATACGTTGGAGACGTATCATCATCCCCAAGCTTAATTCTTGCTCGTCCTTGAGTAGGTAAATGATAAAAACAGAATTTTTTATGTGGAATGCTGCCTAACATGTCGTACCATATTCTTTTCTTTATAGCATGGACATTTGGACTTTTATATTGTTCAAAGCAATAGTCTAATTGTGACATGCTAACTTAAATACTCAAGCATATCAACAAGCAACCATGTCTTTCAAAATATCATTGCTAAAATAAGCTAGCCCTAGCCCATCATGCTCAATCATTGATCCATTCATGAAACACACTCGCATATTAACTACACCCAATACTCAAGTACGATCATAGTGCCTCCTAGTTGGTGCTTTTATAAGAGAAGATGGAGACTCAAATTCAAAAAATTGCATAAAGTAAAAGAAAGGTCCTTCGTAGAGGGAAGTAGGGACTTGTAGAGGTGCCAGAGCTTAGAGCAAAAATTGAGAGATAAAAAGACATTTTGAGAGGCATATTTTTCCCACCAACTAAAACGACTTAGAGTTCCCAATACTTTCCATGCTACATATATCATAAGCGGTTCCAAAATAGAAATTAAAGTTTATTTATTTTTCCACCATACTTTCACTTTCCATGTCTAACTGTATCCACGGGTGCCTTCCGTACCAACACTTTCCAAGGAATTTATTATTTGACAACGTAAAGTTAATTCATTTTTTATTTTGGGACTGGGCATCCCTAATACCTTTGCCTTACTCTCGTGCAATCACATGTGAATGAACACTCATCGTGAGAATAACACGTCTAGCATGGAAAAATATTAGCCACCCCTCACCACCTCGCGAGCGGTACAAGCACACAAAAGAGAAATTTATTTTGAATATTAGAAATGGCACACACAAATTTGCTTAGAACAGCAAAAGAATACCGCATATAGGTAGATATAGTGGACTTGTGTGGCAAAACTGGTTTAAAGGATTTTGGATGCACAAGTAGTGATCATACTTAGTGCAAAAATGAAGGCTAGCAAAATATTGGGAAGCAACCAACCAAGAAACGAATAATCTCATAAGCGAGCATTAAGCATGATTAACACCGAATAATGCACCACAAGTAGGATATAATTTCATTGCATGACTATTGACTTTCATGCTTGCATAGGGAATCACAAACCATAACACCAATATTCTTACTAAAGCATAATTACTCATCAACATGACTCACATATCACATCATCATATCTCAAAACTGTTACTAATAAACAAGTTTATTTTGTCCAATGATCTTCATGAAAGTTTTTATTATATCCTTCTTGGATATCTATCACTTTGGGACTAATTTTGATGTGATGCTTTTGATAAGCTCAAACAATTATAAGTGAAGATCATGAACATAATACTTCTTTCTCTCAAATTAATTTAAGTGAAGCGAGAGATAATTTCTTGAAAATTTTACTAAATCTCAAATAAATCTAAGTGAATACTAAGGGGCTGTTTGGTTTTAGGACTAGCACTGCCACACTTTGCCACACATTTTTGTCAAGCTTGCCTAAGGTTAGTTCATCAAAATGAGAGCCACAAGTTGGCAAGCCTAAGGAAATCTTGCCACACTTTTTGTGTGTATGCCATGTGGGATCCAAGTGTGGCTTGCCAAAGGTGTGGCTTGAACCAAACACTCACCTAAGTTGGTCAAACTTGCCTAACCTTAGTTGTGGCAACCTTTGGCTAAATTAGTCACAAACCAAACAGCCCCTAAAGCACACTGTGCTCAAAAAGATATAAGTGAAGCATTAGAGCAAGTCCATAGCTCATAAAAATTTAAGTGAAGCACAAAGAGCAATTTTAACAAGTCATGGCATAATTTTGGCTCTCTCAAATAGGTGTGTCCAGCAAGGGATCAAGACTAAAAACACAAAATAAAGCAAGCAAAGACTCATATCATACAAGACGATCCAAGCAAAACACATAGTATGCGACGAATAAAAATATAGCTTCGAGTAAAATACCAATGGTCGTTAGAAGAAAGAGGGGATGTCACTCGGGGCATCCCCAAGCTTAGTTGCTTTCTCTCTTTTGGATAATAGCTTGGGATGCTGGGGCATCCCCAAGCTTAGGATCTTCTTACTCCTTATTCCTTCATCCATCGTAAGATAACCCAAAACTTGAGAATTTCAATCACACAAAACTCAACAAAACCCTCGTGAGATCCGTTAGTATAAGAAAACAAATCACTACTATAAGTGTTGTAGCAAACCAATTCATATTTTGTTCTTGCATTATATCTACTGTATTCCAACTTTTATATGGCAAAAAACTCATCAAAGAAAACTGTAGAATCGTCAAAACAAGCACACAACGCAAAGAAAACAGAATCTGTTAAGAACAGAACAGTCTGTAGCAATCTGGATATTTCGAATACTTCTGTAAGTCTAAAAACTCTGAAACATTAGGACGACCTGGAATTTTTTTATATTAATCTACTTCAAAAATAATTGGTATTTTATCGCTCTCTGGTTAAAAATGAAAATTATTTTCGTGAGCGCAAAAGTTTCTGTTTTTTCAGCAAGATCAAACAACTATCACCCAAGAAGATCCTAAAGGCTTTACTTGGCACAAACACTAATTAAAACACAAAAAACACAATCATAAAAGTAGCATAATTGTGCTAACACTCAAGAATAGAAAGCAAGAAGCAAAAATAAATTTTATTCAAAGGGTTGCCTCCCAACAAGCGCTATTGTTTCACGCCCCTAGCTAGGCATAAAGCAAGGATCTAAGTTTTGTCATCTTTGGTTCGAGATCCATAAGATGCGCTCATGATTGATTCATATGGTGGCCTAATTCTTGTTCTAGGGAAGTGTTCCATACCCTTCCTCAAAGGAAACTGGAACTTAATATTTCCTTCTTTCATATCAATCACGACACCGATAGTGCGTAAAAACGGTCTACCAAGAATAATTGGACAAGACGGATTGCAATCAATATCAAGAACAATAAAATCTATGGGCACATAATTCCTATTTGCAAGAATAATAATATCATTAATTCTTCCCATAGGCTTTTTAATAGTAGAATCTGCCAAGTGCAAATTTAAAGAGCATTCTTCAATATCAGTAAGACCAAGCACATCACATAGAGATTTCGGAATTGTAGAAACACTAGCACCCAAGTCACACCAACTAAACACTCATAATTTTGAATCTTGACTTTGATAGTAGGTTCCCATTCATCATGCAATTTTCTAGGAATTGAAACTTCTAATTCCAACTTTTCTTCTAAAGCTTTCATCATAGCATCAACAATATGTTTAGTAAAAGCTTTATTTTGTTCGTAAGCATGGGGTGAATTTATCATGGATTGCAACAAAGAAATACAGTAAATCAAAGAGCAACTATCATAATTAAAGTCTTTGTAATACAAAAGAGTGGACACATCACTAGTTAAAGTTTTAACCTCTTCAAACCCACTTTTATCAATTTTCTCAACAAGATTTTCACCCTCCGAATTATTGGGACGCCTTCTAACTAAAGTTGACACTTCTCCAATCCATTTTTCATCAATCTTAACTTTACTACACAAGGAATCAATAGAAGAAGCACCAATCATTTTAAGAACTTCATCGCTTCTACGGAAGTAATCACTAGAAAACGCTTTTTCTAAAATTCTCTATTAGCTCTAAGCATAGCGGTTCTGTTCTTACTTTCATCCATAGAAACATAAAGAGCTTTAATTGATTCCTCAACCTTAGTCACAAATCATGAGAAACATAAAGAGCTTTTCATCTTGAGATTTTCTACATCATGAGAAATTCTATCAACACTTCTAGACAAATCATCAATCTGATACAACTTTTCTTCTATGGTAGTGTTGAAAGCTTTTTGTGTGTTGATAATTTTTTTAATATTATTCTCAAGATCTGAGGTGTTACTATTATTATTATAAGAAGAACTTCCATAGCAATTACCATAATTATTAGATGAATTACTAGGAAAAGGCCTAGGATTAAAATTACCTCTATAAGCATAGTTATTGAAATTGTTGCGCAAGATAAAATTCACGTCAACGACATCACTATTTTGCTCAATCAAAGTAGACAAAGGCATATCATTGAAATCAATAGGAGCAATTTTGCTAGCAACCAATTTCATAAGAGCATAAACTTTTTCACTCAAAGAAGAAATTTCTTCAGCCAAATTAACTTTTTTTACTAGTAGGAGCTCTTTCGGTATGCCATTGTGAATAATTTGCCATAATATTATCAAGCAATTTCGTAGCTTCTGTAACACCCCGAGAATCATGCTACAGTAAACTCCTACTAATGATGCTATGTCATCATGTTTTATTAAGCCAAATTGCCCCTTGATAAAAACAAAGTCAATTTAAAATTCATATAACAAGTCAAATTCTTTTTTCTTCAAAACGCCAAATAATTTTTTTGTTAGGTTGCAGATATTCATTACCTAATTGTCATGATGAAACCAACCTCATTTGGTTTCCCAAAATGCCCCTGGTTTTAAAACAGTGGCCCGGGAGCACTTTTTCAACCCTTTTTAAATGTGAGCAAAATTCAAGTGGATCCCAAGCTGCCTCAAACTTTTTGTACCAACCAAGGATATTGCAAAGTATTTAATCTGGCTAGTGGCACATTGTACAAAAATCATTTGGTGCTCTAAGTAATCCAAGTCAGCAGCTCAATTAAAAGACAAAAGAAAAGTAAAAGAAAAAGGCAAAGGTTTACTGTGCCTTCGGGCTCTAGGTCAACAGTGGACGGCCCAACCCACTATTGCCTCATCCTTGACCTCCTGCTCACAGGGACGCGCTGGATGCATGAGCCGCGTCCATGGCATGGATCCTCCACGCGTCGAGAATCCGCTGGCACCCAGTGGTGGATAAGACTATCCTCGAACGCGTAGACAAACCCTGTCTGTCACTTTTTCCTTCTTCCACTCTCTCTCATCAAAATAGCCATCGCCTGAACGTTGCTCACCATGGTTTCCATTGTCGTCGCGTGGCCTCCTCGGCGCCTGGGAGGATGTCGAGGAGCTTCCTTGTTGCCGACTCCTTGGCCTACGTGCCTTGAATCAAGCAGCACCGCACCGTACACTCGGCATCGAGCCGGTTCCCTGCTACGGCTGCCGCCTCCCGTCGACGAGCTCGATGCATCCGGCTACCCCCGTGCTAGCTCCCCGACCTCGTCCACGAGCATCGCAATGAGCTCCTCCTCTGATCCCCACGCTTCTCCCCTTCGACCTGTTACCGTTTAGCCGTCCCCTGCTCGACTGCTGTGACCGAAGTTTCTCTCCCCATGCGCGCTAGCGGACTTCTGTGCAAGTGATGTTGCGCCCCGTGCCGCCGCTGCTACTCGCTATGCTTGTCGCTGTTGCAGGTGCTTCCGCTCCTACCACTTCACCTTGCTCCGTCGCGCCGTGCCCCCCCTGCCCGCGCCGTGGCCTTGGTCAGACGAGCCGTTGGCCGCCTCCTTTTCTCCTCGCCGCGGTGCCCTTCCGCAGCCCCGCCTTGTTGCCGCTCACCCCACCCCGCTTCACTGCAGCCGCCTGCGCCGGCCGCCCAAGCCCCGCGCTCCTTGCTCGCTGGCCTCGCCCGTCCACTACTAGGAAAATGCTTATACATAGAAGTTTACCAGTAGCATTTGTTTGGGCCCCCACGCTACTGGTAATTACCAGTAGCGCTGGGTACAAAGCACGCTACTGGTATAGTTTATCAGTAGCGTTGGTTTCTTTTGAGCACGCTATTAGTAAATATCCTCAATCGTGCCCCGCGGACAAGTGATAGTAGTAGCGAGGGTTTGCTGGGCCGCGCTAGCACTAGAAACATAGTCGTAGCGCGGGTCACGTAATGCGCTACAACTAGCCCAGCCCATTGAGACAACCAACCCAGCCCAGCGAACAGCCTCCGTCGTTACCTTATTTTCTCCTCTGCCTCCCGCGAACCTTCGCCGCCGCCACCAACGCCGGGCGATTCCGGCTACTTCCGGCGGCCCTTGCCGGAGCGCATCACACCCACGAGCTCTCCTCGCGACGGTTCTTCCTTCCCTCTAGCAAAATCCGCTCCTCGCGGCAGCAAGCGCTCGCGCACGACCCCTCCCTTCGGCTAGGGTTTCAGCTGCGTCCAACTCCGGCGCGGTGAGATCTCCTCTTCCCTCGATTCATGCCCTCTCCTCTCCCCTTCTTCCTTCTCTCCCCGCCCTTTTTTTTTTCCTTCTGTTCCACTACTTTCCTTCCTCCATGCAATACTGCTCGCAACCCGTTTGTGTTTATGCCTAGCAGTCTTTTTTCCTTATGTTCCACTACGTTCCTTCCTCCGTGCACAACCTGTTTGTGCTTATGCTCGGCGGCCTAAATCTTTCTTATTTTCATCAGGGAAGTTGCTGCTATGATCTTCTTTGTTTCTCCTTGCTAATTGACAATTTGGAGCACATGCTATTTCCTAATCAGGTACAAGTCTATAAGAATTACAGCACAGTTTTTCAGCTAAAAAAGATTACGACAGTACTAAATCCAGGTATAAAGCACTTGATTTTCGAACAGAATTACCTTATGGTTGGCTAAGAAAACATGACAAGAGAAGAACTAAAAATTAATTTTTTAATTAACCTCTATGTTAGCTCCAAGCAATCTTGCTATATGGGTTAGCCCGTACCTGAAGTTCTCGTAGGTGGTATGCAAAGGTGAAAGATTGAATGGTTATGAAGTTGTGTTAAAATGATTTAAATACCAAGAGTTTTAAAACAGAGGAAAGGTGGAAAGGGCCTGGTATGCTTTGTCAGAACAGAAATATACAATTAGACTTGTTGAGCACTATTACTCCAATCAATTAGACATGGTTGTCTATCTGTATCGGCTTCTGTCTTCATTACAGAGTTCAGCTCATTAGCAAATAATAACATTTAGTTCGACCCAGCTCGTGCAAGGACACTATATTTAGTTGAAGTTCCTTGATGTGCGAGATGCAAAGATTTTAGAACAGTTCGAAAGAATTACTGCTGTAAAAAAATCAGGCAGCTCTATTTGTCTTCGTTGGGAGGAGTAATTTCACTGCATTCACATACTGGAGAGTAAAATAATGAAAAGCTTCCTTGAGTGATGACTGATAAAAAGATTTTAGTACATAAAAAATGACAAAACTAGCTTCAGGACGAACATCAGGTTTGCTAACCATTTGATCTCTTTTGTGCATTGCAGGTTTGCTACTTAATTCTCAAAAAAATCATGCGTTCGCATCACCATCCTATGGAACCACGAAGCCGGATCCAATGATTTCAGAGAACATTTACTATGTTTATGGATCACTACATGTGATCTGCTAGAACAAGGTGAGATCCTTTTTCAGTAACCATTTCATTTGAAGACACATCATGCTTTTCCGAATATAACTGAACATCTAAAGCAGCCGACTCCAGGGTCTGCTAAGGTTCTATTTTAATCATACGATGAGCAAGGGGTCCGCAACATAGTCACATAATTACAAATCTGAAGCACCGTTTAGTTTGTTGGCTAGCAGATGAATCAGAACTGGTTACTTTTATCTGTTGCGAATAATTTAAATATATTTTTATGATCTTGTGTGCATTTATAAAAAATCTTAAGGTGGTCATGATTAGGCTGACCAGTAGGCTTTTCTTCTGTGTGAACAGAAGAAGGAAGATGGTACCTATAGAACCAAAGTAATCAATTCTTTATGTACATTTATAGAAATAAAACAGAATAGATATAAGACGTTTTTGCACTTGTCAAATCTATATGCATTCTTATATAACTATTCTCTGCACTTTTCATAGCTACCGAAGCACCAGAACTGCTCTCTTTGATGGCATTGAAGAAGGTGGAATACGAGCACCAGCTTATTCTTCACATGAGATAGATGAATGAGAATGAGCGAGCTATGGATCGATTGTAGAGATCGAGTCAGCATTCCCAAGAGGGTTAGTGCCACATAATGATTGAATATCCGAATGCTCCATCTTTGTTTTATGTAAAGAGTTGGTGTTTTCACATATTGATTGTGCTTGTTTATATTCTAAAAAAATGATTGTGCATGTTTATCTTTTAACTGTATCGCTTAGCTAAGATCATAAGAAGATATTGTAGTTGTACGCTTTCTAAAAATGATATCTTTTCCTCGCAAAACGAAGAGATGATCAACTTTAGGAATTGCAACTTTATCCATGGTAACCATGTGCATTCCTGGACCATTTAGTTTGAATAGCCAGTGAGGAATTAAGCATATATTTTTGGCATGAGCCCCTTTAAATTGCTAGATGAGAAGGAATCGTAACTTAATGAGCGTGAATTGTAATATATTATTTGGTTGAACTGATGCAATTTGCGTACTAACAAGTTTTCACTTTCCCGACGTGGGCGCAGAGGTGATCGACGCTGACTAGCGCGGCTGGTAAAGGGTACAATGTTGGTAAATACATCTGCTGTTGCTGATGCCTTCTTGCTTGCTTGCTTGCGAATGACCTGGGAATTATTTCTACTTGGTGCACAGCCTTTGCTTGTTGCAATTTGCCTCAAAAGCTTGTATTCAGAATCTATAACAAGATTTCGTACTGCCTTGGAATTCCTTATCTCCTTTTACTTGTGGTCGTGCCTAGCACTATCTTGGTTCATTGTTTAATTCCAGGATTTGTGAGTTCCTAGTAGGGAACACATGGACACGAAGTTGCGGCGGCAACGACGATGATATCAACATGGGGCTGCAGCGGCGACGATGACGACGACGAGATCGACATCGACACGGGGCTGCGGCGGCGACGACGATGGCGGCATCCTCACGGTGCTGCGGCGGCGGCGGCGATGATGACGACATCAACACCATCAAACACGGGCTTGTGGAGGCGCCGGCCACGATGACCTATAGGCGTGGTGTATATTGTATATGTATGTATGTATGTATGTATATAGGCGATGATGACCTACTGGTATGCAAAAAACTCACGCTACTGGTAGTGTTTTTCCTAGTAGTGGTCGTTCTCGCCTGCCATCCTCACCTCGCTCGTCCACGCCTGCCGACGTACACCCCCGACCGTTGACGAGGCTGCTGCTCGTGTGCTGCTGCCTGCGGCGCACACTTGGCCACCGACGCTGCCTGCTGCGCGCTGCCCCGTTCTCCCAGTCCCGCGCTGCTTGTCGCGCCACCCCGTCCTGCTCCTTGCGCCACCGCCTTCTTACAGCTCCGGCCGGCCGTGCCCCCTCTCTCCTGGCCCGCACTCAGCGCCCTCTGGCCGCCTCGGTCGGTGCCCGAGGCCAGCACCCCGCCATGGTCACGGTCGTCGCCTGGGTTCGCCTCGGCAGGCACCCCCGCCCTTGCCCGTTAAGCGCCTGCTCCAGTGGCCTCCTGGGCCATTGGTAGCTGAGGCCCACTCCCTGTTTTGTTTTTAAAAAAGTCAAGAAATTAAATAATCAATATAATTAAATTAATTAATCATGTTTAAATAACTAATTAAATTTACTTAAAATGCTAGTTAACTACTGTGTGTATGGCACGGCGGCCCCACCCCTGTTGACCAGTCAAATGTTAACTGGTCAACTAGGACCCCTGGACCCACATGTCATCCTCTGGCACACTTTTGTGTACACAGATCTGGGTGCACCTAGCATTTACTCCTTATTTTCGAATTAATAATAATTTCTTAATATTGCGAAAACTTTAGAATTTCGTAGAAAATAATCCGTAGCTCAGATGAAAATGTTTTCTATATGAAAGTTGCTCAGAAAAATCCAACGAATCCGAATACGCGGTCCGTTCATCTGTCACATGCCCCTAGCATGCTGAACATGAAATTGTCCCCTCTCTCTCGCCTGTCCGGAAAAAGCCAAATGCTGGGAAAACCCCTTCGGACGTTTTCCCTCTCCGTTTGTAACGTGTAGTACTGCGTTAGTACCCTCTAGTTCTACATATTGTCATGTCTTGCTTAGTGATGCATTTGTTTGCACTATATTTACTGTTTCTTCCCCCTCTTCTCCGGTAGACCCCGAGACCGATGATGCCCCTCTGATCAACTACGTCGACGACGACCCTTCTTCCCTTTCAGCAGAGCTTCCAGGCAAGCCCCCCCTTTGATCATTCCGATATCGCCCATTCTATTCTCTTATGCTTGCATTAGATTTTGCTACTGTTATTGTTTGCTCCTATTCTGATGCATAGCCTGCTTTTGCTACCTACTTTCATACCTTACCTGCTTACTCTAAACTGCTTAGTATAGGCTGGTTAGAGATCCATCAGTGACCCCCACCTTGTCCCAGTTGCCCCTGCTTTATGTTCGATGACTCGATCAACGTGATCGACGTCCAGGCCCCGACACCGCACATCACCCCCCCTTGGTGTACGACCCCGCAGAGTTATCATCAAGTACCAAGGGTGATACCTCGTCAGCACTTCTGATGTTAACCCTGTAGTGTAGCTATTCGGTCGTGGTAATCGAGGGTGATTCCTCCTTCACCACTCCCGATAACGACTCTGTCGTGCAACCCCTCAAGTGTAGACCAACGAGGGTGATTCCTCCAAGTCCACCTTGATGGTTACATCGAGTGGGAATCCATCGAGGGTGATTCCTCAGGGTTCCCCCTTGGTGTTAGACACACGGTTACTATGGTTACTATGACTTTACACTGAACCATGTTACCAAAGACGGGTCGGCCCCGAGGGGTACCCGCGCGAGCTTAATTGCGAGTGATGTGGAGTCGGGTTGGCCTAGAAGGTGCCTGCGAGATAATTACGAGGCGTGGCCAGGCATTCTTAGCCCTTGCTGCGAGTCCTCGAGACGGGGCGACGGGGTCACATCGATTGTGGGTCTTTGGTCATTATCGCGCCTTCCTAATCCACTATGATTTGGATATTTCATCCGAGGGGCCTCTGGCCTGATAGCACTAACCATCACGTGGGCATAGTATGGGCGTTCTGCGTCGTATGCATCAGCCGAAGCTTAATAGACGTCATGCGACTGAGCGGCACGCGCCGGGTTGGACTGGAACGCCTCGCCTTGTATAAGGGAGGCTAGGTCTGCTCACCGGCCGCCCACGCAATGTGCAGGAGTTCCTAGGGCGATGGCCCAAGACCCTCGGGGGCATATGTTTAGTCCGGCATGCCAACCTCTCTATTAAGCCTAGGTCGGGTTGCGGCATATCGTTTGGCCGAGGCTGGGCATGACCCAGTAAAGTGTGTCCGGACGGAGTTAATCGAGCGTGGTGGGTAAGTTTGTGCACCCCTGCAGGAAGAAAACATCTACCAATAGCCTGTCCTACAGTAACGGACACTCGGAGTTGTATCCCGATCAATACAACTAGAAATGGATACTTGAGATGAGAAATGGATAGTATGGCTCTGGGATTGCTTTCTCATAGGGAGTCGAGGAAGGATCTCTAGGCGAGGTTGATGACACTACTACTACTTTACATTATGCTAATGTGCACTCTTCAAATGCTGCAAGACCTCTGAAGATGCTGAAGATGCTAGTCGTCGATAGGACTAGGCCTTTTCTCTATTTTGGCATTTCTGCAGCCCAGTCCACATATACAACCCTTCCTTTGATAATGTTGCATATGTAGTGTAGATCCTTGATTGCTGAGTACTTCAGATGAGTACTCACGATTGCTTTGCTTTCTTTCCCCCCTTTTCCTTTCTTTTCGGATGTCGCAACCAGATGCTGGAGTCCAGGAACCAGATGCCACCTTCCACGACGACTACTAATACTACACCGAGGGTGCCTACTACTATGTGGAGGCCGCCACCGACCAGGAGTAGTTAGGAGGCTCCCAGGCAGGAGGCCTTGCCTTTTCAATCGATGTTGCTTTTGTGCTAGTATAACGCCCTCGATGCGACTATATCTCCCACGTGTCGAGGCACGACTTAGAGACATAGGCGCATGGAAAGCAATGTCGCAAGTCGGGAATCATCACACAACCCATGTACATATATAATATGAAGGGGAAAATAGCATAGTTGGCTTACACTCGCCACGTCACATCAAAGTACATAATTAACATCCATCATACAATCACTCATGGCCCGACTATGGCGCCAAAATAGAAAAGACCCCCAACAAGCGACTAGGCCCTGAATCTAATCCCGAATAGGCATCCCTACTGATCATCCGGAAAAGACACATAGTATCGCTGAGAGTCCTCGTCGTACTCCCACTTCAGCTCGAGCGCGCCATCCGGAGAGGTATCATCTGGCCCTGCATCTGGTGTAATAGTAATCTTTGAGCCACAAGGACTCAGCAATCTCGCACCCTCGCGATCAAGACTATTTAAGCTTAATAGGTAGGAAAGGGGTAGTGTATAAGTGGAGCTGCAGCAAGCGACTAGCATATATGGTGGCTAACTTATTCGCAAAGGAGAGCGAGAAGAGGAGGCAAAGCACGAGCGGAAAACTAGAGAGAGCAGCCTACGCAAACATAACTCCAACGCCGTGTCCACTTCCCGGACTCCGCCGAGAAGAGGCCATCATGGCAACACACTCAGTTGATTCATTTTAATTAATTAAGGTTCAAGTTACCTACAACCGGACATTAACAAATTCCCATCTGCCCATAACCGCGGGCACGGCTTACGAAAGATCAATCCCTGCAGGGGGGTCCCAACTTAGCCCATAACAAGCTCTCACGGTCAACGAAGGAATAGACCTCCACCCAGGACCCACCGATCAGACTCGGCATCCCGGTACAACAAGATGATTCGACAGGTCAAAACTAGTCCAGCAACACCGCCCGAATGTGCCGACAAATCCCGATAGGAGCTGCACATATCTCTTTCTCAGGGCACACTCAAATTGTCCAAACTTCCGGTAGGCCAGCCCAGAGTTGCCCCTGGTGGCCACCGGCGGCTGACGTTCCGGACCAACACTCAGAGGAGCACTGGCCCGTGGGGGGCTAAAATAAAGATGACCCTCGGGCTCCGGAAACCCAAGGGAAAAAGGGGTAGGTGGCAAATGGTAAAACCAATGTTGGGCATTGCTGGAAAAGCTTTAATCAAGGCGAACTATCAAGGGGTTCCCATTATAGCCCAACCGCGTAAGGGACGCAACAATCCGGGAACATAACACCGATATGACGGAAACTAGGGCGGCAAGAGTGGAACAAAACACTAGGCGAGAGGCCGAGCCTTCCACCCTTTACCAAGTATATAGATGAATAAAGATAACATAGCAATATAGTGATATCCCAACAAGTAAATAAAGGTTCCAATAAGGAACGGCTCCAATCTTCACCTGCAACTAACAACGCTATAAGAAGGGGCTGAGCAAAGCGGTAACATAGCCAATCAATGGTTTGCTAGGACAAAGGTGGGTTAGAGGCTTAATCATGGCAATTGGGAGGCTGACAAGCAAGTGGTAGGCATCGTAGCATTGGCAAAGCAAAAGAGCGAGCAAACTAGCATAGCAAAGATAGTAGTGATTTCGAGGGTATGATCATCTTGCCTGCACAGTTGTCAAAGTTGACTGGATCCTCAAAAGCAAACTCAACGGGCTCCTCGTTAGCGAACTCGTCTCCCGGCTCTACCCAACAACACAAACAAGCAACAAGGATACAATCAACCACGTGCAAGGGCAACCAATAATATGCAAAGATGGTATGCTATGCGGGATGCAAAATGCAAGACGTGACAGGAAATGCAAGAGTCTGGCCTCAACTTGGAAAACCAAGTGTGCCACTGGATAGAGGGGAAGAAATCCCCTGAAAACGATATAAAGATCATGGCAATCGGAGCTACGGTTTGGAAATGGCAAGCGTTTTACGAAACGAGCCGATCTGCGATTTACAGCAAGTAGGCTCCTAAATGCAATGAAATGGACATGCTACAGCCACCAAACATGAAAACAAAATGCATGGCAGTGATGTACTCAAGAATCTTAATAAATCACCAGGACTGAGGCATAGGCAAATTCATCCATTAAGGGCTTCAAACAAGCATGGCAAAACTGAATAAGCAAAACAGATTTCAGACTTGGCGAAATTGACGCTAGTCTGGAATTTCAGACCACGATGCTCTCTTCGGAGCAGCAAAACAATATGAAGCACAACCTGAACATGGCAAGTAAGAGAATGGTATGGAGCTACTCAACAAGCTTAACAAAACACCCAAAATGATCTGGGGCCAAAATGGTTCACAAAATACTCTACCGAGCACACGAACATCGATGAAACACAATCAGTTTTCAGACTTAGTGAAAACTGAGACATGCTGAAATTATAACTCACGGAGGCATGTAAACGAGCTCGATGCTCTCACTATGGTGCAAGTCATGGCAAGGCAAGCATATATCCATTAAGAAGGCACAAAATTTTAGCTAGACATGGCAAGAACAAAGGCATAGCATGCATGGATGACTAGCAATAGCTCCGGCAAAATCGCAAAAGAGTTCACGATCTGCCCAAAACAACAACTATGCAAAAGTTGAGCTCAATTGAGTCAACCTAGGGTGCTCCAACATAACAAGTAAAGACATGGATGGATCAAGAACAACAAGCATAACAAATCACTCTTACTGATCATCCTCAAAAGAGGCACGGATCACTAGGAAATAAGCTGGACATATAGCATCGTGAACTAAAACATCCCAGACTTAGTGATTTTCACTAAGTCCCTGAAATCAGTAAACTCAGGTACCCCTCTTTGCAAGCTTGCACAAGACAACACACACATCCTAAAAATGCATGGAAGGCACCTCTGGAAAGAAGACAAAAAGCTTAACAATTCATCCCAAAGGGGCACAGGCATATCATGCACACAATAATCATGGCAAAAATGACAAAAGTCAATGTAGGGCTAACGGATCTGCAATTTAACTCATGATGCCTCCTTCCAACAGCATTTTGGGCACCAAGATGACCTCAAATGCAAAAGATGCAATGGAATGAAATGATGTACTCATCGAGACGAAGATTTTGATATATCATATGCCCAAAACGGAGCCACGGATGCAAAGATATGACAGGTCAAACGTAGCATAAAAATTCTGGAGATTAGGTCAAAAGTCAACCCTAAAACTTCCAGATCTCAGATCCGGCCGATGCACTGTTCACCACGCGGTTACTGTAGCAGCTTCGTCGCCGAACTCGCCGGAAATGGCCTTGGCGGCGGCCGGCGTGGAAGGAGGGAGGCCGGGCGGCGCGGGGAAGGACGCCGGGCGGCGCGGACGGCGCTTGGGGAGGCGCGGCGGAGGAGGCGTGGAGGACGGCGAGGTGCGGCCCGCGGCGGCCGGAGGCGAGGTCGGGGGCGCCGGCGAGGTCCGGCCGGCGAACTCCGGTGAAATTGGCGGCGGGCGGCGGCCGGTGGCGGAGAGGATGAAGGCGGCGCGCGGGGCTCCTCTGGCCCGTGGTGGCGGCGTCGGGGGCCGGAGATGGGCTTCAGGCCCGGCGGCGGTGGTAGGTGGCGGGATGCCACATGGCGCGCGGTGAGAGGTCGGGGCGATGTGTCCGGCGGCCGGCGGACAATGTCCGTCGGCGCGGATCTGAGCGGGGATGTTTTTACGGTTTTTTTCGGGGGAGGAGGAGATCCGAAAAATGGGGTGTCTATTTATAGTCATAAGTGGAGCTAGGAGTGTCCAAATGAGGTGCGGTTTTCGCCCACACGATCGTGATCGAACGACCGAGACGATGGAGCAGAGTTTGGTGGGTTTTGGGCCAAATTGGAGGGGTGTTGGGCTGCACACACATGAGGCCTTTTCGGTCCCTCGGTTAACCGTTGGAGTATCAAACGAAGTCCAAATGACCCGAAACTTGACAGGCGGTCTACCGGTAGTAAACCAAGGCCGCATGGCAAGTCTCGATCCAATCCGGAAATGTTTAATCCCCACACACGAAAGAAAGCTAGAAATGGCCACCGGAGGAGAACGAAGCACCGGAATGCAAAACGGACAACGGGGAAAATGCTCGAATGCATGAGATGAACATGTATGGAAATGCAATGCACGAGACGAGATGATATGAGATGCACGAAACAAAAACAACACACGGAGACAAAGACCCGAACCCGAGAATTAAATATAACTTAATGCCGGAAATGGCAAGAGTTGGAGTACAATTTGGGAAAGTTACATATGGGGCGTTACAACTAGCCTTCTTAAGGCAAACTTGTTTAACTCATGACTGTACTCAGATAATGTTGCTTACGCTGACTCGTTTGTATTCGAGCTTATGTATTTAAGCCCTCGAGGCCCCTGGCTTGTAATATAAATCTCATATTATTTGAATTTGTGTCTAGAGTTGTGTTGTGATATCTTCCCGTGAGTCCTAGATCTTGATCGTACACATTTGCGTGTATGATTAGTGTGTGGTCAAACCGGGGGCGTCACAAGTTCGTAACAGAGCTGACTTCCTGTAGGTAGCCCACTTTCCAACTCCTTGGTCGAAGTTGAGTCTAGTCACTGAAAAACTTTTACAAACATGGTCGTGTGTCTTACGGGCCCATGTCGCCATTGGGTGGTATTAGCATCTTTTATTCCCCGTCTTTACTCTAGGCCTCTAATCTCTCTTCTATTCGGGTTAAATGATTTTGCTTACTCTAACTCTAGGTTCTCGTAAATACTTTCTCTCGGAGAGCCCTCCATTCCAGATGATCGCATGTTCCACCAGAAGATTCTGAAGATACTCTATGATGTTCCCTCGATACTTTATGGCTTCGCTTTTGCAAATCCCTTCCATCAATAAGCCCCTATGGATAACCCAGTACACTTGTCATTCTTACATTCGTCCCCAGTTACTCTTGTTATTACAGGATACTCCAAAATACTCGTCGTTGTTCCGAGAATACTTTGTGCCTATTGCCTTGCAGTTCCTTGTAGCCTGAATACACATACAAATTAATCCTCACACATATCGAGGATTTGGTTTTCCCCAGTTGATCATGTGTTTCACAAAATTCTTCGAGATACTATTCGATCTTCGAGAATCCTCTTCAAACTATTGCTCTGCAAATACTTGTTTGCTTGCATTATGAATGCTTCCCATATGTCTAGAAATATTCATTAGTATCCTTTGACACCGTCATTTTGTTCCTATTGATTCAACTTGTGAGAAAATGTGCGCAATCATCAGTTGATCCTATTAAATGATCTTTCCGGCTCATATGTCATTTTGAACATGAGTTGGTTCTCAACCAATCAAATTGCCGATGATTGTACCCCTAAGTCTATACAACTTATCTGTCCTTTATCAGAGCGTTTGCTTCTGATCCCTTGATTTGGAAATCATAATTCCTTTGCATTTGAGATTGAATTAGTCAGATGTTTATAAAATCTGATCTCCTTGCATTCTTTCTTCTTCTGATTGAGTACCGATACTCACACCAGCTCAATTGTGGACCGCCAGATCCATTGTTGAATTATTATCCGACAGTGTCCTTCATGTTGAATCACCTTGTGAGTTGTTTTCCTGGTACATAATGCCCTTGGTAGATTGTATCCTCTCCTTTTGTCAACCATGCTCTGCTTTCAAGCTTGTGTTAATTACTTCTGAAGTTGTGGTATATGTTCCTAGGATGCACCGATGGGTTGAACCTATGCCTTCCCTAATCTATGTGAACTCGAAAGTTATGCGGGTTATTACTACTGTAGGATGCTGCTAACACGACACTACGATTAGAGACCCTTCGACGAAACTGTGTGCGATGCAATAATTGCAAACGGTGGTGTAAAAACCCGTCAAAAAAGGCACAAAACGTTTGCGATGACGGATGCATCAAACACGGTTCAAATTTTAGTTGCGTGTGCGATTCAGGGCATACGGTTCAGTTCAATTAACCGTTTTCGATGAGGAGGAACAAAAGAAACGGGCAGCCAGATGAAGGTGTGTGCGATGTATAGGATACAGTTCACTCGGATGAACTATTTCTGATTAGGCAACACAAAAGAAACGGTCAGCCAGATCAAGGTATGTGCGATGTACATCATACAGTTCACTCGGATGAACTGGTTGTGATTAGGCAACACAAAAGAGATTGTCAGACAGATCAAGGTGTGTGCAATGTACGACATGCGGTTCACCCGGATGAACTGATTGCGTTGAGAAAGAGAACAGAAACAGTTCAATATAAAAAATACCATAAATATTGCAAGGTTCAAATTCAAAGATTACAACGCCCAAATTCAAACATTGCAAGTTGCATCATTTCTAAAAAGGGATTAGCCACTGACAAGTCATGTATGGGTTTGACACAATAACTTCCAATTGCTTTGCCATATGCTCTTCCAATATGAAGTTTGGCATTTTTGGAGGCACTTCCATTCCACAGTACCAGCCGGCTCTAATAATCATACCATTGATCTTTCCTAATTAAATGCGTGTTCAACCTCAGTACCCTTAGAGCATCTCTAGCTGCGCCCCCAACAGGCCCCCCAGGCCACTTTTTCGGCGCCGGCACCGAAAAAACGGCCCAGTCGCGCCCCCAGTACGCCGAAAATCGTTGGTTCAGACCTTTTTTCCGCCCGGCGGTCACAGGCCGAACCCGGCGCACTGGGGAGCAGTTGGGGGCTCTGGCGCTAGGGAAAAGCACGCCTGGCCCACACCGACAGGGGAAAAGTCGAGGTTTTCTTCCCCCGACTCGCCTCGCACCCCCCGCGCCCTCGGCCACCACTAGCTATATCCCGGCGACGGCCACCGCCCTACTCCACTAGATAGCCATTCCCCGCCGGAAAATAGCAGCGCTTCACCGCGGCAGCCCCTCCCACAGCAGCTGGGCGTTTCCGGCCGCCGTTTCCGGCCGCGGAGGCACGGTTTAGCGGCGGGTCCATGCCCACCGAGCGCAAGGTGTTCGGCGTTTTGCCTGTCTCGGCGATGGACTCGGATGACGAGGAAGAGCTCGCCGTGCTGCTGGAGGAGGAAGCCACGACTGACGTCCAGGAAGAAGAGCATCTCATGGCGGCGGCCGCCCTCGCCCAGCTGCTGGCGAGCAATGAAAAGCCGCGGCGAGGTGGCTCGGCACCGGGGCGGGTGAAAGCAAAGAACCGGCATCGTCTCGAAGGCTACTGCATGCTTTACTCCGACTACTTCGCCGATGCTCCACTTCATGGCGAGAAAACATTTCGGTGCCGTTATCGGATGAGCCGAAAGCTCTTCCTCAGGATTGTGAATTCCATCCGGGAGTTCGACAACTACTTCAAGTGCAAGATGGATTGCACTATCGTCTTGGATTCACCTCCATCCAGAAGTGCACGACAGCGATGAGGATGCTTGCATATGGAGCTCCCAGTGATTCACTCGATGACTATGGGCGCATGGCCGAGTCCACCAGCATAGAGTGTTTCTACAAGTTCTGTCGGGCAGTGGTGGCAGTGTTTGGGCCACAATACTTGAGAACACCCAATGCGGAAGACACTGCTCGGATCCTAGCCCAGAATGCAGCAAGAGGATTTCCTGGGATGCTTGGAAGCATCGACTGCATGCATTGGAAATGGAAGAATTGCCCATTTGGTTGGCAGGGGATGTACAAAGGCGCCAAAGGTGGTTGCAGTGTAGTGCTTGAGGCGGTAGCCACACAGGATCTCTGGATTTGGCACTCCTTCTTTGGTATGCCAGGAACTCATAATGACATCAACGTGCTGCAGTGCTCTCCTGTTTTTGCCAAGCTCGTTGAGGGCCATTCTCCTCCGGTAAACTTCGAGATCAATGGGCACCAATACAACAAGGGGTACTACCTAGCAGATGGCATCTATCCGAGATGGTCGACATTTGTGAAGACGATCTCAAACCCTGTGGCAGGAGGCAAGAACGCCTGGTTTGCGAAAGTTCAGGAGGCTTGCAGGAAAGATGTCGAGCGGGCATTTGGTGTGCTCCAATCTCGATTTGCTGTTGTTTGGTACCCCGCTCAGACCTGGTCCAAAGATCAAATGTGGGAGATTATGACTTGCTGTGTCATCTTGCACAACATGATCATCGAGAGCGAGCAAGAAGACCCAGTGTTTGACACTGAACCATACTACAGGCAGGGTCCTCTAGCCGAAGTTGATCACCATCTACCGGCAACTTGGACTGCCTATCTCAGTATGCGTCAGGAGATCCGAGACCCACAGGTGCATCATCAACTGCAGAAAGATCTGATTGAGCACCTATGGAGGCTCAAGGGGGACGCCGTGTGATGAAATACTAGTTTTTATTTGTTGAACTATATAATTTGTGTTGAACTATTTGTTGTTGTACTATTTTGTTGAAGTATTTGATTTTTCTGTGATGAAATATGTGATAAGAAATAATTGTGTTGATAATTGAACGCCGAGACACGGCGAAACCACGCCGAATATGGGCCCTTTATTCGCCGAAATTGGGCTGCAAAGTGGGCCAATTTCGGCGCCTGGGGGCGAGCTGGGGGCGACGACTGGGCGCAAAACCTCCCCCAGCGCCGATTGTATCGCCGGCTCGCCCCCAGGGGGCGATTTTTATGCGTCCTGGGGGGGGGGGCAACGGCTGGAGATGCCCTTAGCACCTTTGCTCCGGCAAGAAAGAACCTGGTGAGTGTAATCTCCGGTGGGGTCCCTCGGTAGGAGTTCAAAGTAATATTTGAGAGATGCAGATCCAGGCATTCGATGTGATTGTCGTTATAAACATCATCCACCTCCGGGCCTAGTATGCACTACAAAAGAAGAGAACGTGTTAGTGCCTACATGCAGTTTTGAACACTTCTACATGCCCATTTGGTTTGTAGGATTTGTAAAATGCACCAACGTGCCATCTACGATCTGGCATGATTAACATGGGCATTTGATTACAATCTACAAACATGTAGCCTTCTTCACAAGAGGTTGGATTGGATGAAAAATTCCCTAAGAAAACTAGTACAGATGAATCCAAAGGATAAATGCTATTGTAACCATATGAATGAAGCAACCAATATGGGGTGGGGTGTATGTCCTAAAATCCTCCAAAATTCCCTTAGAAATCATAGTACATTGTCATTCTAAACTTGGGAAAAGGTGCAAAAAAATGAACTCCCTTATGGTTACCATTTAACAGGAAAGGAACATCACCTCAATATGCAGCTTCTTCAGGCACGGAAAGCATCTCAGGCAACTGACAACTTGGTCCAGGTTGGGGCCGACAGATTCTAGTGCCAAGACCTTCACTTGCCCAGAGTCTGGGTGAAGCTTTGCTGGGTGACAGACGGACATACATCTTCAAAACTACAAATAACGTTGATATCAAGAATGAGAGGTATATAAGGCGACTGTTGTACCTGAAAGTTGTAGTATTTGACAGATGAGTAGCCCACCACTTTCAATTTCGACACAGAAATGACACTGGTTCTTGTTGGACCTTGTTGACCAACTACAAGTAATCTCTCAAGTGAAGGTGTATCCTGGATGACCATATTGTGGTCCACCTTTTGTGATCTCTTGTTGCAACACCATCAACACACATAAATAGTCCGGAGAGTCCTGGAGGTGATGTGCAAGGTACTCGACCAATTCATCGCCTGAAGACGATGGAACTCGAGTGCAATACAGCCGCGGAGCAGGCGCTCCATTTCATCCTTTGGGATGCGTACGACGACGAGCTAGAGGATGTTTCAGTCGTGGTAGAAAAAGAGTGGGCGCGTCATTAAGGGGGGAATGGCAGTTCATGAACTTGGTGAGGCGTAGTGTGGGCGCGAAGCGGAGCGCGGACGTTGGCAGCAAGCGCATATGCCCATCATTATAACTTAGCTTCTCGAGCTGATCTATGGCACGAGATCGGAACCACTTGTCAAGCTTGGCTCGTTCCTTGCCATTGGAACGGAACTTGCCCATGATAAGGCCTTTGATTGGGCCATCGTGACTGCCGAGGATCTGGGAGAATGCTGGCGATTGCCATGGCAGAGCTTGTGGGCGTCAAGGAGGTCGACAGGGGTGCGGAGCCATAGGGTGCGCCACCTCCGGGAAAGGGCGGCTTTCCTCGCCCGATATTTGATTGGGAGGAGGGATATGATGACTATCAACATATCATCGGGAAGGTTGTTGATGAAGTCTAGGCCTGCTGGAGTCGCTTGTGGTTCTTTCTCGACCCGCCTCCGCTTGTTGGCAGCCTTGTTCTCCACCTCGTCAGCGGGGACGGAAACCTCTGTCTTCATATTCACGCCGTGCTCCGGTGCTTCAGCAGCCCCGGCGTCGCCACTCCCTCCGCTGGGGAGCTTCGGCGGCATCCTCGTACACTGACGGCTTTGAGGACTCAGAGCGGCGTCGAGGATGCGGGCGGAGAGAGAGGAATTGTGTGTGTGGCAAGGATGGGGGGTGCGGCCGCTCGGCGGCGCCATTAATATAGACCAGTGGGAGCAAGATGAGCGGCGGTCCAAGGCTGTCTCGCTTCCCGGTAAGAACTACTGCTTAATCTCTAGTATGAATGAAATCTATGCTTAATTACTGAATTTTAGTTGCAAAAAATAGATAGTGCTATTGATTTTTAGCTGCATATTTTGACAAATCGTACTGTCTCTGGGCTTAGCGCCGAAGTCTGGCTTTAATTTGCATATTGTAATCTGAACCTTTTGCATTGAAGAGATGCATAGATCCTGCGTTGAACAGCTTGTACGCTTCCCGGTGAGCCTACGCACCGGACTGCGCTCGCACGCCTCCCGTTCAGTCAAGCAGTTGTCCACATGGCACCTCCTATAGCCATTAAAACCAAGACACGTTGTGTCACATGAATGGTTAACCAAATGCACACGGATTAAATTATACAAACATTTGAGATATTAAAGTGGCAACTATTTTTTTTCAAAATGCCTTTGTTGGTTGTCATTATTCGAGTGCGCATTCTCTCAAAATGGACACGAAAAATACCAAAGCATGTCGGGTGCCCTTCCATGACAGCATGCCAAGTTTCATGAATTTCAGACGAGTTTTAGATTTACTAGAATTTAAAAACAAAGTATCTCAACATTTTGCTGGCAATCAACTGTGCCCTAGTGTTTGAAATTCATTCCCATTTCTTACATGGGAGCTAAGCATGCACCCAAGGACACAGATTTCATTGTTCAACCAATTTATATGCACTGGAGCATGTGCATGTAGTTCAAATTTGAATTATGCACATAAATGCATTGAAAACTCAGTTAATGCATAAAAATGTCCAAACGAACCCTGAAAAATCACAAAAATTGACACAACACTCCTGTTGTTCTATGTTGACACGAGAAAAAATTTGAAAGCAATAAGAGGCAATGGATATAGTCTCGTCCCCAAAGGTGGGATGTTCCCTATCGAAACCATCATGCTTGTTGTGAGAAGCTTTGGTTTGTGAGAAGCATATATGTAACACCCCGGATGTAATTTACCTTATGTGTACTCCAACTCTTGCCGTTTCCGGCCTAAGTTATTTCATTTCGTCGTTGTCGGGTTTTTGTCTCCGTGTGTTGTTGTCTTTGTCATGCATCTCATATCATGTCATCATGTGCATTGCATTCGCATACGTGTTCGTCTCATGCATCCGAGCATTTTCCCCGTTGCCTGTTTTGCATTCCGGCGTTCCTATGTCACCCGGTGTCCCTTTCCACCTCTTTTCGTGTGTGGGGGTTAAACATTTCCGGATTGGACTGAGACTTGCCATGCGGCCTTGGTTTACTACCGGTAGACTGCCTGTCAAGTTTCGTACCATTTGGACTTCGTTTGATACTCCAACGGTTAACCGAGGGACCAAAAAGGCCTCGTGTGTGTTGTAGCCCAACACCCTTCCAATTTGGCCCAAAACCCACCAAAACCTGCTCCATCATCTAGAGCGTTCGATCACGATCGCGTGGCCGAAAACAGCACCTCATTTGGAGCTTCCTAGCTCCCTCTACCTATAAATATAGATCCCCTCCTCGAAATCACGGTTGAAACCCTAGAAAAACTACTCCCGTCGCCGCCGGACATGTTCATTTCTCGCCGGACAGTCTCCACCGCCGCCTCGGGCCAATAGGGGCGCGACACCTGTCCCTGGGCTGGTCCCCACATCGCCGCCGACCGCGCGGGCCCGCTAGGCCCGTGGCCGGCGCTCCCGCCGCCCGACTCGGGCCGAGGCGCCCCAACCAGCGCCGCCTGCCGTCTTTCCCGCGCCCGGTGCCTCTTCTCCCGGCCGGCCACCGCGCCGCCATTGCCGGCCGCCACCGCGCCGTCCTCTTGCTAGACGGACCTCGCCGCGCTGACCCTCGCCGGCCGGACCTCGCCGCGCCACCGCACCGCACCTCCTCACCCTCGCCGGCCACCTCCTCGCCCTCGCCGGTGACCCCTCCGTCCTCTCGCCGGCCGAATTCGGCAACAACTACTCCGGTGGCTACAGTACTCCGGCGTGCCTCGAACCGCGTGCTGGATCTGGATCTGAGAACTTCACGGTTGACTTTTCCCCCTTCAAACCCTAGCTAATTTGCATTTTTCCGCATGCCATAACTCTGCATCCGTAGATCCGATTTGTGCGTATAGCATATAAAAATGTTCGTCTTGACGAGTACATAATGTTATCTCATTGCATCATTTCCATTTGAGATCATCTTGATGCCCGAAATGTCATTGGAAGAGGGCTATATGATGAATTTGCCAGATCTGTTTCAGCAAATAGCCTTTTGTCATTTTTGCCATGATTAATGTGTGCATGCTATGATCCTGAGCTCTACATGTGTTTTGTTAAATGCCATGCTATCTTTACAGAGGTGTATGCCATGTTTTTTTGTGATATTTGTGGTGACTAGCATAAGCTTGCAAAGTAGCGTAACCAGTAATGCTGATTTCAGGGACTTGGAATTTCACTAAGTCCTTGTCCTGATTTTATTGTTATGCCATATGGTCTTGTTGTTTCCTAGTGATCCATGCCTCTTTTGAGGCTGATTAGTAAGGATGTTTTGTTAACATTGTGGTGCCCTATCCATCCATGTCTTTGTTTGTATTTATGGAGTACCCTAGCTTGAGTCAATCGAGCTCTACTTTTGCTATAAAATGATCCTGGCAGATTGTTGACATGTTTAGCGATTTTGCCGAGGATGTTGCTATTGATCCGTGCATGCTATGTTGTTGTTCTTGCCATGTATAGCTCCTATGCCATGTATTCTTCATGGATGTATGTTTAGTTTGTCATGCCATGCTCTGTAGTGAGTGCATCGAGCTCGTAAACATGCCTACTCGTTAACTGTTTTGCATGCTCCAGTTTTTCACTAAGTCTGAAATCTGTTTATGTTTTTGCTAGGTTCACATGCTTGCAATTGTACTTTCTGATCCCTTTTGGCTCAAGGTAACTAAGGGACTTTTGTTAAGTGCTTTGAGTAGCTTCATTCCATGCCTTGCTTTGCCATGTTAAGTTCCTGTAGCATGTAGTTTTCATGCTCTAAAGTGTGCTTCCTGATGATAAATTCCAGACTTGTGTTAATTTCACTAAGTCTGAAACCTGTTATCATTTGCTCTTTTGCCATGCTTGTTTGAACCTGTTAATGGATGAATTAGCTATAGCTCAGTGTTCATATTTTGTCAAGCATCATGAGTGGATCCCTGCCATGTATTTTGTTGTCATGTTTGAGTGCTGTAGCATATTTATCTTGATGCATTTAGTCAGTTACTTGCTGATTATCGTAGACCGGTGCCATATTTGTTTTGCTTGCCATTTCCAAACAGTGCATCCGATTCCGGTGATCTTTATATCGATTTCAACCAAAATCACCTCACCTTTCCATTGGCACTCTTTGATTTCCAAGTTGAGGCCAGGTTCAATCATTCCTTGTCAAATCTTGCATATGCATCACATACCGCATCCCGCATATCATACCATGTTTGCATCATATTGCTTGAGCATTGCACGTGGTTGATTGTGTTCCGTTTGCTTGTTGTTCTTGCTTGGGTAGAGCCGGGAGACGAGTTCGTGAACGAGGAGCCCGTTGAGTTCGCTTACGAGGATCAAGTCAACTCTGACAACTTTGCAGGCAAGATGACAATACCCTCGAAATCACTTCTATCTTTGCTTGTTAGATGCTCGCTCTTTTGCTATGCCTATGCTACGATACCTACCACTTGCTTATCATGCCTCCCATATTGCCATGTCAAACCTCTAACCCACCATGTCCTAGCAAACCGTTGTTTGGCTATGTTACCGCTTTGCTCAGCCCCTCTTATAGCGTTGCTAGTTGCAGGTGAAGATTGGAGATCGTTCCTTGTTGGAACATTGTTTATTGTAGGGATATCACCATATTATCTTGTTTATCTTAATGCATCTATATACTTGGTAAAGGGTGGAAGGCTCGGCCTTTTGCCTAGTGTTTTGTTCCACTCTTGCCGCCCTAGTTTCCGTCATATTGGTGTTATGTTCCCGGATTTTGCGTTCCTTACACGGTTGGGTTATAATGGGAACCCCTTGACAGTTCGCCTTGAATAAAACTCCTCCAGCAATGCCCAACCTTGGTTTTACCATTTGCCACCTAGCCTCTTTTTCCCTTGGGTTTCCGAGCCCGAGGGTCATCTTTATTTAACCCCCCCGGGCCAGTGCTCCTCTGAGTGTTGGTCCACCTCGTCAGCCGCCGGTGGCCACCAGGGGCAACTCTGGGCTGGCCTACCGGAAGTTTGGACAATCTGAGTGTGCCCTGAGAATGAGATATGTGCAGCTCCTATCGGGATTTGTCGGCACATTTGGGCGGTGTTGCTGGACTTGTTTTACCATTGTCGAGGATGTCTTGTAACCGGGATGCCGAGTCTGATCGGATTGTCTTGGGAGAAGGAATATCCTTCGTTGACCGTGAGAGCTTGTGATGGGCTAAGTAGGGACTCCCCTGCAGGGATTTTAACTTTCGAAAGCCGTGCCCGCGGTTATGGGCAGATGGGAATTTGTTAATGTCCGGTTGTAGATAACATGAAACTTAACTTAATTAGAATGAACCAACCGCGTGTGTAACCGTGATGGTCTCTTCTCGGCGGAGTCCGGGAAGTGAACACGGTGTTGGAGTAATGCTTGACGTAGGTTGTTCTAGGATCACTTCTTGATCATAGTTGTTCGTCCGTGCTTTTGCCTTCTCTTCTCACTCTCTTTTGCGAATAGGTTAGCCACCATATATGCTAGTCGCTTGCTGCAGCTCCACATCATACCTTGTCTTACCTATAAGCTTAAATAGTCTTGATCGCGAGGGTGCGAGATTGCTGAGTCCCCGTGACTCACAGATTACTTCCAAACCAGATGCAGGGACCGATGATACCGCTCTAGACGATGCGCTTGAGCTCAAGTGGGAGTTCGATGAAGACTCTCGTCGTTACTATGTGTCTTTCCTAGATGATCAGTAGTGGTGCCCAGTTGGGGTGATCGGGGACCGCGTCGCATGTGGGGGTTGATCTTTATTTTGGTACCGTAGTCGGACCATGAGTGTATTGGATGATTGTAATGCTATTCATGTATTTGTGTGACATGGCGAGTGTAAGCTAACTATGTATCGTTTCCCCTTTTAGTTATTTACATGGGTTGTTGTGAAGATTACCTTACTTGCGACATAGCTTTCAATGCGGTTATGCCTCTAAGTCGTGCTTTGACACGTAGGAGATATAGCCGCATCGGGGGCGTTACAAGTTGGTAATCAGAGCCTTCCCCGACCTTAGGAGCCCCCTGCTTGATCGAATCGTTGGCGTTATTGAGTCTAGAAAAATGTTTTGAGTCATTTAGGAATTATATATCGGAGAGTTAGGAATTTTTTTTACTCCCCAGTCCCTTCATCGCTCTGGTAAGGCATCCTGGAATACCTGAGTTTCGCCGACACCGAAAATCTCTTTTATGCAGTTGTTGGTCAGATAACCTCGACGCCACCCAGTACTGGGGCGGGAGTTCGGGAGTATTGCCATAACTTGTATAACAGATGCTTTTCGAAGGTTGAGGTAGATGATTTCCGAAGTTTTCTCAGTTATGTGTTCAAGGATGGATACAGCTGGATGTAGGATTTGCTAGATTTGGGTGAGATATTATGCTTCCCCTGTATCCCCAACACCTGATTGCATAACCGGAAAGGTTTGGGAGTTTCATAGGTGGGAATTCTTGTAGCTCTAGTTCTTCTTCCGCGGATATTTGGTTTGGGATTGGATAATCCTCACCAAGTATTTGTTCTTGTTCCGTACCTTGTTGTTTTCTTCTACCTCAATTCTAAGTGGCTTCTCAATTTATGGAAATGTGACCATTTCAATTGGAATGCATTCGTTCATTTTGTTCGGATGTGAAGACTATATGTTGCAATTTCAACCCGTTTGATTCAGCTTAAATTTTTGTCTGCCAAGATGCTAATGGATGTCAACCTCTTCAGGATGGCTCCTCCAACGCGCACGACTCCGAATCCTGATCCGCCACCACCACCTGCACCTCCGGAGGCATGGCAAGATGTGATGGCCGCTACCAATGCAAACACGCAGCTGATCATGCAACTTCTTCAAGAGCGCAACCAAGGGAACTAGGGCCATGGCAACAATCAGAATCAATGTGCTACACTCAACCAGTTCCTTGCTAACCTGCCAAAGACCTTCAGCAATTATGTTGAGGCAACAGACGCTGATGATTGGCTCGTGGACATATGCAAGCATTTTGAGTGCAGTAACGTCAGGCCTGAGGACTTTGTCAAGTTTGCCTCCTTCCAACTCAAAGACGAAGCTGCAGAATGGTTTCAGCAGTATAAAGATTCCAGAGGAGGCCGTGTGATTACCTGGGATGAATTCCGTCAAGACTTCAAAGCTCATCATATTCCTCAGAGTGTGGTTGAAAGCAAGCGTGAGGAATTCCGCAACCTGAAGCAAGGCACTATGTTTGTTTACCAGTACAACATCATGTTTCAAAAGCTCGCCCGTTTTGCTAAGCAAGACGTCCCTGACGAGAAGAGCATGATATACCAGTTCAGGGGTGGTCTCAGAGAAGAACTCCAGCTAGCTCTCGTCCTCTTTGAGCCCAAGAAGTACGATGAGTTTTACAACATGGCAATGAAGCAAGAGACTGCTCAACTGAAGTGCGATGCTTCCAAGAAGCGAGTCAGAGATGCAACTCATTCTTCCTCAACTCAAGTGGCTAAGCAGCAAAAGTATTGGCTTCCTCCTCCTCCGTTTCGTCAGCCTTATCAGTAGAAGAGCAAAGGTGGCAGTGGATCTTCCCACCCACCCAACCCTGGATTTCAGAACAAGACTTCGTCTCAAGCTCCAAGATCAAGTGCTCTGTATCACCGTCCTCTCTCGGAGGTCACGTGCAACAAGTGCCAACAGAAGGGTCACTATGCCAACAAATGCTTCAATCAGAGGCGTCTCCCTCCTCCTCCTCCTGTGAGATCTGCAAGTATAGCTGTGGTCAAGCATAACCCCAAGCACGCCAAGGTCAACTTGTTGAACGCAGCTTAGGCAGAGGACTCGTCAGATGTCATCATGGGTAACCTTCCTGTTAACGATGTCCTGCAAAAGTACTTTTTGATACTGGTGCATCGCATTGTTTCATGTCAAAGCCATTTTTTGCCAAGAATGAATTTGTTTCTTCTCATTTGGGCAAACAAATGGATATCGTTTCTCCTGGCAAACGTTTGAGTGCAAGTTTGGAGGTTCCAGATGTTACTATCACGTTGGGCGACTATAAGTTTCTTTCTTCCCCAATGGTCCTTGGTAACTCGGATATTGATCTTATTCTTGGAATGGATTGGCTTTCTAAGCACAAGGATCAGCTTGATTGTGCTGCCAGGCAGATTCAATTGACTCATTCGTTTGAGGATGTAATTGTCTTTGCCGCTAATGACGATACCATCCGTCTGTTTTCTCTCAATGAGAAGGGTGAACTGGATGCCATCTCTCAAATTCCGGTCGTTTGTGAATATCAAGACGTTTTTCCAGAAGAGCTTCCAGGAATGCCTCCGCACCGGCCAGTTGAATTCGTCATCGATCTTGAGCCTGGCACGGAACCTGTTTGCAAACGTCCTTACAAGCTTGGACCTAAAGAGTTGAAGGAGCTGAAGAAGCAACTCGATGAACAAGAGCGTATGGGTCTCATCCGACCTAGTTCTTCTCCGTGGGGTTGTGGAGTTCTTTTTGTGAAGAAGGATGGAACGGACCGACTCTGTGTTTACTACCGTCCATTGAACAAGAAGACTATAAAGAACAAGTACCCACTTCCCAACATCAATGAGCTGTTTGAACAACTCAAAGGTGCTCAAGTATTCTCCAAGCTTGATCTCCGTATGGGCTATCACCAGATTCGAATTCGTGAGCAAGATATCCCCAAGACGGCATTTAGAACAAGCTATGGTTCATATGAATACACTGTCATGTCTTTTGGAATCGTCAACGCTCCGCCGACTTTCTCTCGCATGATGAACTTCATCTTCAACCCCTACACAAATGACTTCATCTTGGTTTACCTCGATGACATTTTGGTCTTTCCCAAGAACAAGGAAGATCATGCCAAGCACTTGCGTTTGGTGCTGGATAAGCTCAGAGAACATCAGTTCTACGCCAAGTTTTCAAAGTGCGAGTTTTGGCTCGATGAGGTTCTCTATCTTGGGCATATCATCTCTGCCAAGGGCATAGCGGTGAATCCTGAGAAGGTGTCTGCAATTGTGAATTGGGAACCACCTCAGAACATGAAACAACTCCGCAGCTTCCTTGGTCTCGCAAGCTACTGTCGAAGGTTCGTCGAGAACTTTTCAAAAATCGCGAAGCCTCTTTCCAACCTTCTCCAGAAGAACGTGAAGTACGTTTGGTCTCCTGAATGTGACATCGCTTTCAACACCCTAAAAGAGAAATTAGTCACTGCTCCAGTTCTGACTCCTCCTGATGAATCCAAACCGTTCGAGGTCTTCTGTGATGCCTCTCTTCAAGGTCTTGGTGCAGTGCTGATGCAAGAGAAGAAAGCTATGGCTTATACTTCTCGCCAGTTGAAGCCCAACGAGAAGAACTACCCCACTCATGACCTCGAGTTGGCGGCAGTTGTTCATGCTCTTTTGACTTGGAGACATCTCCTATTGGGAAGGAAAGTGGATATATTCACTGACCACAAGAGTCTCAAGTACATCTTCACTCAGCCTAATCTCAACCTCAGGCAGACTCATTGGGTCGAAATGATTCAAGAGTATAATCCGGGTATCGAATATACTCCAAGCAAGGCCAATGTAATTGCTGACGCACTGAGCAGGAAGGCTTACTTCAACAGTCTGATTCTCAAGCCTTACCAACCCGAGCTTTGTGAAGCTTTCCGCAAAATCAATCTGCAAGTTGTTCCTCAAGGTTTCCTCGCCAACCTCCAAGTCTCTCCTACTTTGGAAGATCAGATTCGCGAGGCTCAACTTCTTGATGCTATGGTGAAGAAGGTGAAGATTGGGATTGCCAAGAGTCAATCCAAGTACAAGTGCTATCGCCTTGATGACAAGGATACTCTCTTCATTGAGGATCGCATTGTTGTGCCTAAAGGTGACCTTCGTAAAGTCATTATGAACGAGGCTCACAATTCACTCCTCTCCATCCATTCCGGGAGTACAAAGATGTACCAGGATCTCAAGCAGGCGTATTGGTGGACTCGAATGAAGCGTGAGATTGCTCAGTTCGTGAATGAATGTGATGTCTGCAGAAGAGTGAAGGCAGAACACCAACGACCAGATGGTCTCCTCCAACCTCTTGCCATTCCAGAATGGAAGTTTGACCACGTTGAGATGGACTTCGGGACTGGGTTTCCAAAGTCCAAGAGTGGCAATGATGCTATATTCGTTGTCATCGACAAACTCACTAAAGTGGCTCATTTCCTTCCAATCAAAGAGTCTATCACAGCAGCTCAATTGGTAGAGCTTTATACCTCTCGGATTGTCTCTCTGCACGGTATTCCGCAGTTGATTTCTTCAGATCGTGGCAGCATCTTCACCTCCAAGTTTTGGGATTCTTTTCAGAAGGCCATGGGCACCAACATCCGTTTCAGCACAGCTTTTCATCCTCAAACTAGCGGCCAGGTCGAGCGTGTCAATCAGATTCTTGAAGATATCCTCAGGTCTTGCGTTATCTCCTTCGGTATGAAGTGGGAAGATTGTCTTCCATATGCCGAGTTTTCCTACAACAACAGCTTTCAAGCGAGTTCGGGCAAGGCCCCATTTGAAATTCTCTATGGCAGGAAGTGCCGTACTCCTCTTAACTGGTCAGAGACTGGTGAACGTCAACTTATTGGTAATGACTTGATCACAGAGGCAGAAGAGATGTGCAAAGTCATTCGCGATAACCTCAAAGCAGCGCAATCACGCCAGAAGAGCTACTATGATAGTAAGCATCGTAATTTGGCTTTCGAGATCGGAGACCATGTTTACCTCCACGTCTCTCCAATGAAAGGTACTGGTCGCTTCGGTATCAAAGGGAAGCTTGCCCCTAGATACGTGGGTCCTTTCAAGATCGTCAGCAAGAGAGGCGATCTCGCATATCAACTTGAGCTTCCCTCCAACTTTGCAAATGTGCACGACGTGTTCCATGTCTCTCAGCTCCGCAAGTGCTTCAAGACCCCTGACCGCACCATCAACTTCGAAGACATTGATCTCCAAGAAGACCTTTCTTATCGTGAGAACCCAGTTGCTATTCCTGAAGAGACTGAGCGCAAGACTCGCAACAAGTCAATCAAATTCCTCAAAGTCAAGTGGTCACACCATTTCGACCATGAAGCCACCTGGGAATGCGAGGATCACCTCCGTTCTGAGTACCCAGAGTTTTTCCAGTCCTAGATCTCGGGACAAGATCCTTTCGTAGTGGTGGAGTGTTGTAACACCCCGGATGTAATTTACCTTATGTGTACTCCAACTCTTACCGTTTCCGGCCTAAGTTATTTCATTTCGTCGTTGTCGGGTTTTTGTCTCTGTGTGTTGTTGTCTTTGTCATGCATCTCATATCATGTCATCATGTGCATTGCATTCGCATACGTGTTCGTCTCATGCATCCGAGCATTTTCCCCATTGCCTGTTTTGCATTCCGGCGTTCCTATGTCACCCGGTGTCCCTTTCCACCTCTTTTCTTGTGTGGGGGTTAAACATTTCCGGATTGGACCGAGACTTGCCATGCGGCCTTGGTTTACTACCGGTAGACCGCCTGTCAAGTTTCGTACCATTTGGACTTCGTTTGATACTCCAACGGTTAACCGAGGGACCGAAAAGGCCTCGTGTGTGTTGTAGCCCAACACCCTTCCAATTTGGCCCAAAACCCACCAAAACCTGCTCCATCATCTAGAGCGTTCGATCACGATCGCGTGGCCGAAAACCGCACCTCATTTGGAGCTTCCTAGCTCCCTCTACCTATAAATATAGATCCCCTCCTCGAAATCACGGTTGAAACCCTAGAAAAACTACTCCCGTCGCCGCCGGACATGTCCATTTCTCGCCGGACAGTCCCCACCGCCGCCTCGGGCCAATAGGGGCGCGACACCTGTCCCTGGGCCGGTCCCCACATCGCCGCCGACCGCGCGGGCCCGCAAGGCCCGTGGCCGGCCCTCCCGCCGCCCGACTCGGGCCAAGGCGCCCCAACCGGCGCCGCCGACCGTCTTCCCCGCGCCCGGCGCCTCTTCTCCCGGCCGGCTGCCGCGCCGCCATTGCTGGCCACCACCGCGCCGTCCTCTCACCGGACGGACCTTGCCGCGCCGATCCTCGCCGGCCGGACCTCGCCGCGCCACCGCGCCGCACCTCCTCACCCTCGCCGGCCACCTCCTCGCCCTTGCCGGTGACCCCTCTGTCCTCTCGCCGGCCGGATCCGGCAACAACTACTCCAGCGGCTACAGTACTCCAGCGTGCCTCGAACCATGTGCTGGATCTGGATCTGAGAACTTCGCGGTTGACTTTTCCCCCTCCAAACCCTAGCTAATTTGCATTTTTCCGCATGCCATAACTCTGCATCCGTAGATCTGATTTGTGCGTGTAGTTTATCAAAATGTTCGCCTCGACGGGTACATCATTTCATCTCATTGCATCATTTCCATTTGAGCTCATCTTGATGCCCGAAATGTCGTTGGAAGAGGGCTATGTGATGAATTTGCCAGATCTGTTTCAGCAAATAGCCTTTTGTCATTTTTGCCATGATTATTGTGTGCATGCTATGATCCTGAGCTCCACATGTGTTTTGTTAAATGCCATGACATCTTTATAGGGGTGTATGCCATGTTTTTTTGTGATATTTGTGGTGACTAGCACAAGCTTGCAAAGTAGTGTAACTGGTAATGCTGACTTCAGGGACTTAGAATTTCACTAAGTCCTTGTCCTGATTTTATTCTTATGCCATATGTTCATGTTGTTTCCTAGTGATCCGTGCCTCTTTTGAGGATGATCAGTAAGGATGTTTTGTTAACGTTGTGGTGCTCTATCCATCCATGTATTTGTTTGCATTTATGGAGTACCATAGCTTGAGTCAATCGAGCTCTACTTTTGCTTTAAAATGATCCTGGCAGATTGTTGACATGTTTAGCGATTTTGCCGAGGATGTTGCTATTGATCCGTGCATGCTATGTTGTTGTTCTTGCCATGTCTATCTCCTATGCCATGTCTATCTTGTAACGCCCTCGATGCGGCTATATCTCCCACGTGTCGAGGCACGACTTAGAGGCATAACCGCATTGAAAGCAATGTCGCAAGTCGGGAAATCATCACACATCCCATGTACATAAATAATATAAAGGGGAGGTACATAGTTGGCTTACACTCGCCATGTCACATCAAAGTACATAGATAACATCCATCATACAAATCACTCAAGGCCCGACTATGGCGCCAAAATAGAAAAGACCCCAAACATGCGACAAGGCCCTGAATCTAACCCCGATTGGGCACCACTACTGATCATCAGGAAAAGACACATAGTAACACTGAGAGTCCTCGTCGTACTCCCACTTGAGCTCGAGCGCTCCATCTGGAGCTGTATCATCTGTCCCTGCATCTGGTGTAATAGTAATCTGTGAGCCACAGGGACTCAGCAATCTCGCACCCTCGCGATCAAGACTAATTAAGCTTAATAGGTAGGAAAGGGGTAATGTATAAGTGGAGCTGCAGCAAGCGACTAGCATATATGGTGGCTAACTTATTCGCAAAAGAGAGCGAGAAGAGGAGGCAAAGCACGAGCGGAAAGCTAGAGAGCAACCTGCGCAAACATAACTCCAACACCGTGTCCGCTTCCCGGACTCCGCCGAGAAGAGGCCATCACGGCAACACACTCAGTTGATTCATTTTAATTAATTAAGGTTCAAGTTATCTACAACCGGACATTAACAAATTCCCATCTGCCCATAACCGCGGGCACGGCTTTCAAAAGATCAATCCCTCCAGGGGGTCCCAACTTAGCCCATAACAAGCTCTCACGGTCAACGATGGAATAGACCTCCACCCAAGACACACCGATCAGACTCGGTATCTCGGTACAACAAGACGATTCGACAGGTCAAAACAAGTCCAGCAACACCGCCCGAATGTGCCGACAAATCCCGATAGGAGCTGCACATATCTCTTTCTCAGGGCACACTCAGATTGTCCAAACTTCCGGTAGGCCAGCCCAGAGTTGCCCCTGGTAGCCACCGACGGCTGACGTTTCGGACCAACACTCAGAGGAGCACTGGCCCCGGGGGGGGGGGGGGGGGGAGTTAAAATAAGATGACCCTCGGGCTCCGGAATCCCAAGGGAAAAAGAGGCTAGGTGGCAAATGGTAAAACCAATGTTGGGCATTGCTGGAAAAGCTTTAATCAAGGCGAACTATCAAGGAGTTCCCATTATAGCCCAACCGCATAAGGGACGCAATAATCCGGGAACATAACACCGATATAACGGAAACTAGGGCGGCAAGAGTGGAACAAAACACTAGGCGAGAGGCCGAGCCTTCCACCCTTTACCAAGTATATAGGTGCATTAAGATAACATGGCAATATAATGATATCCCAACAAGTAAATAAAGGTTCCAACAAGGAACGGCTCCAATCTTCACCTGCAACTAGCAACGCTATAAGAAGGGGGCTGAGCAAAGCGGTAACATAGCCAATCAATGGTTTGCTAGGACAATGGTGGGTTAGAGGCTCAATCATGGCAATTGGGAGGCTGACAAGCAAGTGGTAGGCATCGTAGCAACGGCGTAGCAAAAGAGCGAGCAAACTAGCATAGCAAAGATAGTAGTGATTTCGAGGGTATGATCATCTTGCCTGCATAGTTGTCAGAGTTGACTGGATCCTCAAAAGCAAACTCAATGGGCTCCTCGTTAGCGAACTCGTCTCCCGGCTCTACCCAACAACACATACAAGCAACAAGGATACAATCAACCACGTGCAAGGGCAAACAATAATATGCAAAGATGGTATGCCATGCGGGATGCGATGCGGGATGCAAAATGCAAGACGTGACAGGAAAAGCATGAACCTGGCCTCAACTTGGAGAACCAAGTGTGCCACTAGATAGAGGGGATGAAATCACCTGAAAACGATATAAAGAACATAGGAATCGGAGCTGCGGTTTGGAAATGGCAAGCGTTTTACGAAACGAACCGATCTGTGATTTACAGCAAGTAGGCCCCTAAATGCAACGAAATGAACATGCTACGGCCACCAAACATGAAAACAAAATGCATGGCGGGGATGTACACAAGATTCTTATCAAAACACTAGCACTGAGCCACGGTCAAATTCATCCATTAAGAGGTTCAAACAAGCATGGCAAAACGAATAAGCAAAACAGATTTCAGACTTAGTGAAATTAACACTAGTCTGAAATTTCAGACCACGATGCTCTCTTCGGAGCAGCAAAACAACATGATACATAACCTGAACATGACAAGTAAGAACATGGCATGGAGCTACTCAACAAGCTTATCAAAACACCCAAAGTGACCTGGGGCCAAAAGGGTTCACAAAATACTCTAACGAGCACACGAACATAGATGAAACACAATCAGTTTTCAGACTTAGTGAAAACTGAGACATGCTGAAATCATAACTCACGAAGGCATGTAAATGAGCTCGATGCACTCACTACGGTGCAAGTCCTGGCAAGGCAAGCATATATCCATAAAGAAGGCACAAAATGCTAACTAGACATGGCAAGAACAATGGCATAGCATGCACGGATCAATAACAATAGCATTGGCAAAATCGCAAACAAGTTGACGATCTGCCCAGATTTACCACGAAGCAAAAGTAGAGCTCGATTGACTCAAGCTAGAGCACTCCACATATGCAAACAAAGACATGGATGGATAGAAGATAACATAAATATCAAAACACCCTTATTGATCATCCTCAAAAGAGGCACGGATCACTAGGAAACAAGCTGAACATATGGCATCATGAACTAAAATATCCCAAACTTTGTGAAAATCACTAAGTCCCTGAAAACAGAATTCTCAGGTACCCCTCTTTGCAAGCTTTCACAAGTCACCACAAACATCCTAAAAATGCATGGTTAGCACCTCTGGAAAGAAGACAAAATGCTTAACAATTCATCCCAAAGACTCACAGGCATATCATGCACACAATAATCATGGCAAAAATGACAAAAGTCTATGATGAACTAACGGATCTGCAATTTAACTCACGGTGTCTCCTTCTAACAGCATTTTGGGCATCAAGATGAACTCAAATGCGAATGATGCAATGGAGTGAAATGATGTACTCGTCGATACGAAGATTTTGATATATCATATGTCCAAAACGGAGCTACGGATGCGGAGATATGAGCAGTCAAAGTATGCATAAAAAAATAAAGGGGAGAGGGAGAAGTCAATCCTCAGATCTAGGGTTTCGGGGCACTATAGCACCGGATCGGCACTGTAGCACCGACGCGGAAGCCGAGGTCTCCGGCAAGGTGGTCGGCTCCGGCGACCTCGAATCGGCGGCGTGGAGGCGGCGAGGAGGCGGATCCGCCCGGATCCGGCCCGGGGCGGCGCGGCGGCGAGGTTCGGGCGGCGGGGCGAGGCCGCGGCGGGCGGTGGTGGCCGGCGACGAGGAGACCCGGGGCGGAGCTTGCCCCGGCCGGCAATGGCGCGGCGGCGGCGGGCTCGGCCGGGCTCGGGGAAGACAACGGCGGCGCGGGGAGCGGGATCTGGCTCGGGCGGCGAGGAGGCGGGCCCCGCGCGGGCCTGGGCGGGCCGGCGGAAGTGGCGGCGATGCGGTCCCCGCGGGGGACACGTGGTGGCGACTGAGTGGGCGAGGGGGTCGGGGCGGACGTGTCCGTCTAGGGTCCGGACATGTCCGTCAGCGGCGGATCTGGCGGGGAGATGTTTTTTTAGGGTTAGGGGGGAGGGACTCCGCGAATTGGAATGGGGGGAGTATATATAGGCATAGAGGGAGTTAAGAGTGTCCAAATGAGGTGCGGTTTTCGGCCACGCGATCGTGATCGAACGCTCTAGGACATGGAGCAGAGTTTGGTGGGTTTTGGGCCAAATTGGAGGGGTGTTGGGCTGCAACACACACGAGGCCTTCTCGGTCCCCCGGTTAACCGTTGGAGTATCAAACGAAGTCCAAATGACCCGAAACTTGACAGGCGGTCTACCAGTAGTAAACCAAGGCCGCATGGCAAGTCTCGGTCCAATCCGGAAATGTTTAATCCCCACACACGAAAGAAAGCTAGAAATGGCCATCGGAGGAGAACGAAGCGCCGGAATGCAAAAACGGACAACGGGGAAAATGCTCGAATGCATGAGATGAACATGTATGCAAATGCAATGCACGTGATCACATGATATGCAATGCATGAAAACGAAAACAACACACGGAGGCAAAGACCCGAACCCGAGAAATAAATATAACTTAATGCCGAAAACGGCAAGAGTTGGAGTACAAATTGGGAAAGTAATATCTGGGGCGTTACAACACTCCACCACTACGAAAAGATCTCGTCCCGAGATCTAGGACTGAAAGAACTCTGGGTACTCAGAACGGAGGTGATCCTCGCGTTCCCAGGTAGCTTCACGGTCGGAATGGTGTGACCACTTGACTTTGAGAAATTTGATTGACTTGTTGCGAGTCCCGCGTTCAGTCTCTTCAAGGATTGCAACTGGGTGCTCACGATAGGAGAGATCTTCTTGGAGCTCAATGTCCTCGAAGTTGACGGTGCGCTCAGGCGTCTTGAAGCACTTTCGGATTTGGTAGACATGGAACACATCATGAACATTGGCAAAGTTTGAAGGAAGCTCGAGTTGATAGGTGAGGTCGCCTCTCTTGCTGACAATCTTGAAAGGTCCGACGTATCTGGGGGCAAGCTTCCCTTTGATACCGAAGCGACGAGTCCCTTTCATAGGAGAGACGCGGAGGTAAACATGATCTCCGATCTCGAAAGCCGAATCACGGTGCTTGCTATCATAGTAGCTCTTCTGGCGGGATTGGGCTGCTTTGAGGTTATCACGAATGACCTTGCACATTTCTTCTGCCTCTGTGATTAAGTCATTACCCAGCAGCTGACGTTCACCGGTTTCAGACCAGTTGAGAGGGGTACGGCACTTCCTACCATAAAAAAATTCAAATGGGGCCTTGCCCAAACTTTCTTGAAAACTGTTGTTGTATGAGAATTCAGCATAAGGAAGACAATCCTCCCACTTCATGCCGAAGGAGATAACACAAGCCCTGAGCATATCTTCAAGAATCTGGTTGACACGCTCGACTTGACCGCTTGTTTGAGGATGGAAAGCAGTGCTGAAGCGGATGTTGGTGCCCATGGCCTTCTGAAAAGAATCCCAAAACTTGGAGGTAAAGATGCTGCCATGGTCTGAAGATATCACTTGAGGAATACCGTGCAGAGAGACAATTCGAGAGGTATAGAGTTCTGCCAATTGAGCTGCAGTGATTGACTCTTTGATAGGCAGAAAGTGAGCCACTTTGGTGAGCTTGTCGATGACAACGAATATAGCATCATTGCCATGCTTGGACTTTGGAAACCCAGTCACGAAGTCCATTTCAATGTGGTCAAACTTCCATTCTGGAATGGCAAGAGGTTGGAGGAGACCTGCTGGCCTTTGGTGTTCTGCCTTCACTCTTCTGCAGACATCACATTCATTCATGAATTGAGCGATCTCGCGCTTCATTCGAGTCCACCAATAAGTTTGCTTGAGTTCCTAATACATCTTTGTGCTCCCAGGGTGGATGGAGAGGAGAAAGTTGTGAGCCTCGTTCATGATCACTTTACGAAGTTCACCTTTGGGCACAACAATTCGATCCTCGAAGAAGAGAGTGTCCTTGTCGTCAAGTCGGTAGCACTTGTACTTGGACTGACTCTTTGCGATACCAATCTTTACCTTTTTCACCATAGCATCAAGAAGCTAGGCTTGGCGAATCTGGTCTTCCAGGGTAGGAGAAACTTGAAGGTTGGCGAGGAAACCTTGAGGAACAATTTGCAGATTAAGTTTGCGGAAAGCTTCACAAAGCTCGGGTTGATAAGGCTTGAGAATCAGACTGTTGCAATATGCTTTTCTGCTCAAAGCGTTAGCAATCACATTGGCCTTGCCTGGAGTATACTCAATACTCGGATTGTACTCTTGAATCATTTCGACCCATCGAGTTTGCCTGAGGTTGAGATTAGGCTGAGTGAAGATGTACTTGGGACTCTTGTGATCAGTGAAAATATCCACTTTCCTTCCCAATAGAAGATGTCTCCAAGTCAACAAAGCGTGCACAACTGCTGCCAACTCGAGATCATGAGTGGGGTAGTTCTTCTCATTAGGCTTCAACTAGTGAGAGGTATAAGCAACAACTTTCTTCTCTTGCATCAGTACAGCACCTAGACCTTGGAGAGAGGCATCACAAAAGACCTCGTACGGCTTGGATTCATCAGGCGGAGTCAGAACTGGAGCAGTGATCAATTTCTCTTTCAAAGTGTTGAAAGCAATATCACACTCCGGAGACCAAATGTACTTGACGTGCTTCTGAAGAAGATTTGAGAGAGGCTTCACGACCTTGGAAAAGTTTTCAACGAATCTTCGGCAGTAGCTTGTGAGACCGAGGAAGTTACGGAGTTGCTTCACGTTCTAAGGAGGTTCCCAATTAAGAATTGCAGACACCTTCTCAGGATTCATGGAAAATGCCCTTGGCAGAGATGATATGGCCAAGATAAAGCACCTCATCGAGCCAAAATTCACACTTGGAGAACTTGGCGTAGAACTGATGTTCCCTGAGCTTGTCAAGAACCAAACGCAAGTGCTTGGCATGATCTTCCTTGTTCTTCGAGAAAACCAGAATGTCGTCGAGATAGACCAAAACGAAGTCATTGGTGTAGGGGTTGAAGATGAAGTTCATCATGCGAGAGAACGTCGGAGGAGCGTTGGCGAGGCCAAAAGACATGACAGTGTATTCATATGACCCATAGCTTGTTCTGAAAGCCGTCTTGGGAATATCTTGCTCACGAATGCGAATCTGATGATAACCCATACGAAGATCAAGCTTGGAGAATACTTGGGCACCCTTGAGTTGTTCGAACAGCTCATTGATGTTGGGAAGTGGGTATTTGTTCTTGATGGTCTTCTTGTTCAATGGACGATAATCAACACAAAGTCGGTCCGTTCCATCTTTCTTCTTCACAAAAAGAACACCACAACCCCACGGAGAAGTACTAGGCCGAATGGGACCCATTCTTTCTTGAACATCGAGTTGTTTCTTCAACTCCTTCAACTCTTCGGGGCCGAGCTTGTAAGGACGTTTGCACATAGGTTCTGTACTGGGCTCAAGTTCAATAACAAATTCAACCGGCCAGTGCGGAGGCATTCCTGGGAGTTCTTCTAGGAAGACGTCTTGATACTCACAAACAACCGGAATCTGCGAAATAGCATCCAATTCACCCTTCTCATTGAGAGAAAACAACCGGATGGTATTATCTCGAGCAGCAAAGACAATTACATCCTCAGACGAATGAGTCAGTTGAATCTGCTTGGCCGCACAATCAAGCTGAGCTTTATGTTTAGAGAGCCAGTCCATCCCAAGAATAAGATCGATATCAGAATTACCAAGAACCATTGGAGAAGCCAGAAACTTGAAATCACCCAACATGATGGAAATATCCGGAATCTCGTGGTTGGCGAGCAAACATTTACCAGGAGAGACCACTGCTAACGGACTATGCATAGCTTGGGAAATCAACTCATGCTTAGATGCAAAAGGCTTCGAGATGAAACAATGTGATGCACGAGTATCAAAAAGTACTTTAGCGGGAACATCGTTAACAGGAAGGTTACCCATGATGACATCCGAAGAATCCTCTGCCTGAGCTGCATTCACCATATTGACCTTGGCGTGCTTGGGGTTATGCTTGACCACAGCTGTACTTGCCGATCTGACAGGAGGAGGAGGAGGAAGACGCCTCTGGTTGAAACACTTGTTGGCGTAGTGACCCTTCTGTTGGCACTTGTTGCACGTGACCTCTGAAAGCGGACGGTGGTACGGAGCACTTGATCTTGGAGCTTGAGACGAAGTCTTGTTCCGAAAGCCTGGGTTGGGTGGGTGGGAAGAACCACTGCCACCTTTGCTCTTCTGCTGATACGGCTGACGGAACGGAGGAGGAGGAAGCCAATACTTCTGTTGCTTGGCCACTTGAGTAGAGGAAGAAGGCGTAGTGTCTCTGACTCGCTTCCTGGAAGCATCACACCTCAACTGAGCATCCTCTTGCTTCAGTGCCATGTTGTAGAACTCATCGTATCTCAGCGGCTCAAAGAGGACAAGAGCGAGCTGAATTTCTTCACGGAGACCACCTCTGAACTGATAGATCATGCTCTTCTCATCAGGAACATCCTGCTTGGCAAAACGGGCGAGCTTCTGGAACAACTTATTGTAGTCATAGACAGACAAAGAGCCTTGCTTCAGATTGCGGAATTCCTCGCGTTTGCTTTCAGTCACACTCTGAGGAATGTGATGAGCTCGTAAATCACGACGCAAATCATCCCAAGTGATCAAACGTCCACCTCTGGAATCCTTGTACTGCTGGAACCACTCTGCAGCCTGATCTTTGAGCTGGAAAGAAGCGAACTTGACGAAATCTTCAGGCCTGACGTTGCTGCATTCAAAATGCTTGCCCAGATCGACTAGCCAATCGTCAGCATCGGTAGCCTCAACACAGTTGCTGAACGTCTTTGGACCATTTGCGAGGAACTGGTTCAGAGTTGCAAAATGGTTCTGATTGTTGCCTTGATTCCCTTGACTGCCTTGATTGCGTTCTTGGAGGATTTGCATGATCAACTGTGTGTTTGCATTGGTTGCGGCCATCACAGCTTGCCAAGCCTCCAGAGGCGGTGGAGGTGGTGGCGGATCAGGATTCGGAGTCGTGCGCGTTGGAGGAGCCATCCTGAACAGGTTGACCACCATTAGCACACAAATAGACAAATATTGAAGGTGAATCCAACGGAATGAAAATTGCAACATAAAGTCTTCGCATCCGAACAAAATGAACGAATGCACTTCTCTTGAAGTGGTCACATATTCCTAAATTGCGAAGCCACGAAGAATCAGGTAGAAGAGGTACATCAACGAGGGATGGAATCAACATATGACGTCGAAGCAACTTGAATACCACAACTCAAAATAAAACCAAGGATTGGCTTGCTGAATAAGCCGGAACAAACATATGATCGAAATTTCGTCCGAAGTTTTCGTGGTGGGACCTACACGGGCTCGATCGTACAGCACCATCATGTACAAGGTAGTGCACATGACATACGAAGCGTCCCCGAGTTAGCATAGCCAAGGACTCTTTAAGACACAACGAGACCACTGTAAAATCTACCATGAATAGGTGAACTACTAGACGTCGAACCCCAATTTCATATCATACATCTGTCGTAAAGATATCCTAAGAGCTACTTGAATTCCCACCTATGAAACTCCCGAAATTTTCCGGTTATGCAATCAGGTGTTGGGGATACAGGGGAAGCATAATATCTCACCCAAACTAGCAATACCTACATCCAGCTGTATCCATCCTTCAACACATAACCAAGAAACCTTCGGAAACCATCTACCTCAACCTTCGAAAAGCATCCGTTATACAAGTTATGGCGATACTCCCGAACTCCCGCCCCAGTACTGGGTGGCGTCGAGGTTATCTCACCAACGAACTGCATAAAGGAGATTTTCGATGTCGCGCATATATCTCAAGTATACCAGAATTGCAACGATAAAATTATGATGACAACACCTCAGAACTCAACTCCCCGGGACACTTCCACTAAACCCCTGACAGGAGGCACCAAGACAGTGTTCTCATCATAAGCCATCGGAACAAAACCAAGATACTCGCGTGATCCTAATTTTTTTTGTGAAATTTGAGAAGAGAAGAGTCGAAACTCTACGTCAGGATGCCTTACCAGAGCGATGAGGAGACTGGGAAGTAAAAAGAATTCCTAAGCTCTCCGATATATAATTCCTAAAGGACTCAAAACATTTTTCTAGACACAACTCGGCTGCTAAAAACGATCAAGCAATGGGGCTCCTAAGGTCGGGGAAGGCTCTGATTACCAACTACTTGTAACGCCCTCGATGCGGCTATATCTCCCACGTGTCGAGGCACGACTTAGAGGCATAACCACATTGAAAGCAATGTCGCAAGTCGGGAAATCATCACACATCCCATGTACATAAATAATATAAAGGGGAGGTACATAGTTGGCTTACACTCGCCACGTCAGATCAAAGTACATAGATAACATCCATCATACAAATCACTCAAGGCCCGACTACGGCGCCAAAATAGAAAAGACCCCCAACATGCGACAAGGCCCTGAATCTAACCCCGATTGGGCACCACTACTGATCATCAGGAAAAGACACATAGTAACGCTGAGAGTCCTCGTCGTACTCCCACTTGAGCTCGAGCGCGCCATCTGGAGCTGTATCATCTGTCCCTGCATCTGGTGTAATAGTAATCTGTGAGCCACAGGGACTCAACAATCTCGCACCCTCGCGATCAAGACTATTTAAGCTTAATAGGTAGGAAAGGGGTAATGTATAAGTGGAGCTGCAGCAAGCGACTAGCATATATGGTGGCTAACTTATTCGCAAAAGAGAGCGAGAAGAGGAGGCAAAGCATGAGCGGAAAGCTCGAGAGCAACCTGCGCAAACATAACTCCAACACCGTGTCCGCTTCCCGGACTCCGCCGAGAAGAGGCCATCACGGCAACACACTCAGTTGATTCATTTTAATTAATTAAGGTTCAAATTATCTACAACCGGACATTAACAAATTCCCATCTGCCCATAACCGCGGGCATGGCTTTCGAAAGATCAATCCCTGCAGGGGGTCCCAACTTAGCCCATAACAAGCTCTCACGATCAACGAAGGAATAGACCTCCACCCAAGACACACCGATCAGACTCGGTATCTCGGTTCAACAAGACGATTCGACAGGTCAAAACAAGTCCAGCAACACCGGCCGAATGTGCCGACAAATCCCGATAGGAGCTGCACATATCTCTTTCTCAGGGCACACTCAGATTGTCCAAACTTTCGGTAGGCCAGCCCAGAGTTGCCCCTGGTAGCCACCGGCGGCTGACGTTTCGGACCAACACTCAGAGGAGCACTGGCCCGGGGGGGGGGGGTTAAAATAAAATGACCCTCGGGCTCCGGAAACCCAAGGGAAAAAGAGGCTAGGTGGAAAATGGTAAAACCAATGTTGGGCATTGCTGGAAAAGCTTTAATCAAGGCGAACTATGAAGGGGTTCCCATTATAGCCCAACCGCGTAAGGGACGCAACAATCTGGGAACATAACACCGATATAACGGAAACTAGGGCGGCAAGAGTGGAACAAAACACTAGGCGAGAGGCCGATCCTTCCACCCTTTACCAAGTATATAGGTGCATTAAGATAACATGGCAATATAATGATATCCCAACAAGTAAATAAAGGTTCCAACAAGGAACGGCTCCAATCTTCACCTGCAACTAGCAACGCTATAAGAAGGGGGCTGAGCAAAGCGGTAAAATAGCCAATCAATGGTTTGCTAGGAGAATGGTGGGTTAGAGGCTCAATTATGGCAATTGGGAGGCTGACAAGCAAGTGGTAGGCATCGTAGCAATGGCATAGCAAAAGAGCGAGCAAACTAGCATAGCAAAGATAGTAGTGATTTTGAGGGTATGATCATCTTGCCTGCACAGTTGTCAGAGTTGACTGGATCCTCAAAAGCAAACTCAACGGGCTCCTTGTTAGCGAACTCGTCTCCCGGCTCTACCCAACAACACAAACAATCAACAAGGATACAATCAACCACGTGCAAGGGCAAATAATAATATGCAAAGATGGTATGCCATGCGGGATGCGATGCGGGATGCAAAATGCAGGACGTGATAGGAAAAGCATGAACCTGGCCTGAACTTGGAGAACCAAGTGTGCCACTGGATAGAGGGGATGAAATCACCTGAAAACGATATAAAGATCATAGGAATCGGAGCTACGGTTTGGAAATGGCAATCGTTTTACGAAACGAACCGATCTGCGATTTACAGCAAGTAGGCTCCTAAATGCAACGAAATGAACATGCTACGGCCACCAAACATGAAAACAAAATGCATGGCAGGGATGTACACAAGATTCTTATCAAAACACTAGCACTGAGCCACGGCCAAATTCATCCATTAAGAGGTTAAAATAAGCATGGCAAAACGAATAAGCAAAACAGATTTCAGACTTTGTGAAATTAACACTAGTCTGAAATTTCAGACCATGATGCTCTCTTCGGAGCAGCAAAACAACATGATACATAACCTGAACATGACAAGTAAGAACATGGCATGGAGCTACTCAACAAGGTTATCAAAACACCCAAAGTGACCTCGGGCCAAAAGGGTTCACAAAATACTCTAACGAGCACACGAACATAGATGAAACACAATCAGTTTTCAGACTTAGTGAAAACTGAGACATGCTGAAATCATAACTCACGAAGGCATGTAAATGAGCTCGATGCACTCACTACGGTGCAAGTCCTGGCAAGGCAAGCATATATCCATAAAGAAGGCACAAAATGCTAACTAGACATGGCAAGAACAATGGCATAGCATGCACGGATCAATAACAATAGCATCGGCAAAATCGCAAACAAGTTGACGATCTGCCCAGATTTACCACGAAGCAAAAGTAGAGCTCGATTGACTCAAGCTAGAGCACTCCACATATGCAAACAAAGACATGGATGGATAGAGCATAACATAAATATCAAAACTCCCTTACTGATCATCCTCAAAAGAGGCACGGATCACTAGGAAACAAGCTGAACATATGGCATCATGAACTAAAATATCCCAGACTTAGTGAAAATCACCAAGTCCCTGAAAACAGAATTCTCAGGTACCCCTCTTTGCAAGCTTGCACAAGTCACCACACACATCCTAAAAATGCATGGTTGGCACCTCTGGAAAAAAGACAAAATGCTTAACAATTCATCCCAAAGACTCACAGGCATATCATGCACACAATAATCATGGCAAAAATGACAAAAGTCTATGATGAACTAACGGATCTGCAATTTAACTCACGGTGTCTCCTTCTAACAGCATTTTGGGCATCAAGATGAACTCAAATGCGAATGATGCAATGGAATGAAATGATTTACTCGTCGAGACGAAGATTTTGATATATCATATGTCCAAAACGGAGCTACGGATGCGGAGATATGAGGAGTCAAAGTATGCATAAAAAATAAGGGGGAGAGGGAGAAGTCAACCCTCAGATCTAGGGTTTCGGGGCACTGTAGCACCGGATCGGCACTGTAGCACCAACGCGGAAGCCGAGGTCTCCGGCGAGGTGGCCGGCTCCGACGACCTCGAATCAGCGGCGTGGAGGCGGCGAGGAGGCGGATCCGCCCAGATCCGGCCCGGGGCGGCGCGGCGGCGAGGTTCGGGCGGCGGGGCGAGGCCGCGGCGGGCGGTGGTGGCCGGCGACGAGGAAACCCGGGGCGGAGCTTGCCCCGGCCGGCAATGGCGCGGCGGTGGCGGGCTCGGCTGGGCTCGGGGAAGACAACGGCGGCGCAGGGAGCGGGATCTGGCCCGGGGCGGCGAGGAGGCGGGCCCCTTGCGGGCCTGGGCTGGCCGGCGGAAGCGGCAGCGATGCGGTCTCCGCGGGGGACACGTGGCGGCGGCTGAGTGGGCGAGGAGGGGCGCGGCGGACGTGTCCGGCTAGGGTCCGGACATGTCCGTCGGCGGCGGATCTGGCGGGGAGATGTTTTTTTTAGGGTTAGGGGGGAGGGACTCCGCGAATTGGAATGGGGGGAGTATATATAGGCATAGAGGGAGCTAGGAGTGTCCAAATCAGGTGCGGTTTTCGGCCACGCGATCGTGATCGAATGCTCTAGGACATGGAGTAGAGTTTGGTGGGTTTTGGGCCAAATTGGAGGGGTGTTGGGCTGCAACACACACGAGGCCTTCTCGGTCCCTCGGTTAACCGTTGGAGTATCAAACGAAGTCCAAATGACCCGAAACTTGACAGGCGGTCTACCGGTAGTAAACCAAGGCCGCATGGCAAGTCTCGGTCCAATCCGGAAATGTTTAATCCCCACACACGAAAGAAAGCTAGAAATGGCCACCGGAGGAGAACGAAGCGCCGGAATGCAAAAACGGACAACGGGGAAAATGCTCGAATGCATGAGATGAACATGTATGCAAATGCAATGCACGTGATGACATGATATGCGATGCATGAAAACGAAAACAACACACAAAGACAAAGACCCGAACCCAAGAAATAAATATAACTTAATGCCAGAAATGGCAAGAGTTGGAGTACAAATTGGGAAAGTAATATCTGGGACGTTACATATCTCCTATGCCATGTATTCTTGATGGATGTATGCTTAGTTTGTCATGCCATGCTCTGTAGTGAGTGCATCGAGCTCGTAAACATGCCTACTCATTAATTGTTTTGCATGCTCCAGTTTTTCACTAAGTCTGAAATCTGTTTATGTTTTTGCTATGTTCACATGCTTGCAATTGTACTTTCTGATCCCTTTTGGCTCAAGGTCACTAAGGGACTTTTGTTAAGTGCTTTGAGTAGCTTCATTCCATGACTTGCTTTGCCATGTTAAGTTCCTGTAGCATGTAGTTTTAATGCTCTAAAGTGTGCTTCCTGATGATAAATTCCAGACTTGTGTTAATTTCACTAAGTCTGAAACCTGTTATCATTTGCTCTTTTGCCATGCTTGTTTGAACCTGTTAATGGATGAATTAGCTGTAGCTCAGTGTTCATATTTTGTCAAGCATCATGAGTGGATCCCTGCCATGTATTTTGTTGTCATGTTTGAGTGCTGTAGCTTATTTATCTTGATGCATTTAGTCGGTTACTTGCTGATTATCGTAGACCGGTGCCATATTTGTTTTGCTTGCCATTTCCAAACCGTGCATCCGATTCCAGTGATCTTTATATCGATTTCAACCGAAATCACCTCACCTTTCCATTGGCACTCTTTGATTTCCATGTTGAGGCCAGGTTCAATCATTCCTTGTCAAATCTTGCATATGCATCACATACCGCATCCCGCATATCATACCATGTTTGCATCATATTGCTTGAGCATTGCACATGGTTGATTGTGTTCCGTTTGCTTGTTGTTCTTGCTTGGGTAGAGCCGGGAGATGAGTTCGTGAACATGGAGCCCGTTGAGTTCGCTTACGAGGATCAAGTCAACTCTGACAACTTTGCAGGCAAGATGACCAAACCCTCGAAATCACTTCTATCTTTGCTTGTTAGATGCTCGCTCTTTTGCTATGCCTATGCTATGATACCTACCACTTGCTTATCATGCCTGCCATATTGCCATGTCAAACCTCTAACCCACCATGTCCTAACAAACCGTTGTTTGGCTATGTTACCGCTTTGCTCAGCCCCTCTTATATCGTTGCTAGTTGCAGGTGAAGATTAGAGATCGTTCCTTGTTGGAACATTGTTTATTGTAGGGATATCACCATATTATCTTGTTTATCTTAATGCATCTATATACTTGGTAAAGGGTGGAAGGCTCGGCCTTTTGCCTAGTGTTTTGTTCCACTCTTGCCGCCCTAGTTTCCGTCATATCAGTGTTATGTTCCCGGATTTTGCGTTCCTTACATGGTTGGGTTATAATGGGAACCCCTTGACAGTTCGCCTTGAATAAAACTCCTCCAGCAATGCCCAACCTTGGTTTTACCATTTGCCACCTAGCCTCTTTTTCCCTTGGGTTTCCGAGCCCGAGGGTCATCTTTATTTAACCCCCCCGGGCCAGTGCTCCTCTGAGTGTTGGTCCACCTCGTCAGCCGCCAGTGGCCACCAGGGGCAACTCTGGGCTGGCCTACCGGAAGTTTGGACAATTTGAGTGTGCCCTGAGAACGAGATATCTGCAGCTCCTATCGGGATTTGTCGGCACATTCGGGTGGTGTTGCTGGACTTGTTTTACCATTGTCGAGGATGTCTTGTAACCGGGATGCCGAGTCTGATCGGATTGTCTTGGGAGAAGGAATATCCTTCGTTGACCGTGAGAGCTTGTGATGGGCTAAGTTGGGACTCCCCTGCAAGGATTTTAACTTCCGAAAGCCGTGCCTGCGGTTATGGGCAGATGGGAATTTGTTAATGTCCGGTTGTAGATAACATGAAACTTAACTTAATTAAAATGAACCAACCGCGTGTGTAACCGTGATGGTCTCTTCTCGGCGGAGTCCGGGAAGTGAACATGGTGTTGGAGTAATGCTTGACGTAGGTTGTTGTAGGATCACTTCTTGATCATAGTTGTTCGTCCGTGCTTTTGCCTTCTCTTCTCGCTCTCTTTTGCGAATAGGTTAGCCACCATATATGCTAGTCGCTTGCTGCAGCTCCACATCATACCTTGCCTTACCTATAAGCTTAAATAGTCTTGATCGCGAGGGTGCGAGATTGCTGAGTCCCCGTGACTCACAGATTACTTCCAAACCAGATGCAGGGACCAATGATACCGCTCCAGACGATGCACTTGAGCTCAAGTGGGAGTTGGATGAAGACTCTCGTCGTTACTATGTGTCTTTCCCAGATGATCAGTAGTGGTGCCCAGTTGGGGCAATCGGGGACCGTGTCGCATGTGGGGGTTGATCTTTATTTTGGTACCGTAGTCGAACCATGAGTGTATTGGATGATTGTAATGCTATTCATGTATTTGTGTGACGTGGTGAGTGTAAGCCAACTATGTATCTTTTCCCCTTTTAGTTATTTACATGGGTTGTTGTGAAGATTACCTTACTTGAGACATAGCTTTCAATGCGGTTATGCCTCTAAGTCGTGCTTCGACACGTAGGAGATATAGCCGCATCGAGGGTGTTACAATATACCCAAACCTGCCCAAATGGGACAAAAAATTGACCACGACATGTTGATGCCGCTCCATGATAGCATGCCAAGTTTCATGAATTTCGGACGAGTTTTGGATTTACTAGAATTTAAAAACCAGGCATCTCAATGTTTTGCCGGCAATCAACGGTGCCCCGGTGTTTGAAATTCATTCCCACTTCTTGCATGGGACCTAAGCATGCACCCAAGGACACAGATTTGATTTTTCAACCAATTTATATGCACTGGAGCATGTGCATGTAGTTCACATTTAAATTATGTACATAAATGCATTAAAAACTCAGTTAATGCATAAAATTGTCCAAACGAACCCCAAAAAATCACAAAAAATAAACACAACACTCCTATTGTTCTACGTTGACACGAGAATTTTTTGGAAGCAATAAGAGGCAATGGATATTGTTTCGTCCCCAAAGGTGGGGCGTTCCCTACTGAAACCATCATGCTTATTGTGAGAAGCTCTGGTTTGTGAGAAGCATATACCCAAACCTGCCCCAAATGGGACAAAAAATGTACGACGGCATGTTGATGCCCTTCCATGACAGCATGCCAAGTTTCATGAATTTCATTTGAGTTTTAGATTTACTAGAATTTAAAAACAAAGTATCTCAACGTTTTGCCGACAATCAACGGGTGCCCTGGTGTTTGAAATTCATTCCCATTTCTTGCATGGGACCTAAGCATGCACCCAAGGACACAAATTTGATTGTTCAACCAATTTATATGCACTGGAGCATGTCATGTAGTTCAAATTTGAATTATGCACATAAATGCATTGAAAACTCAGTTAATGCATAAAAATGTCCAAACGAACCCTGAAAAATCACAAAAATTGACACAACACTCCTGTTGTTCTATGTTGACACGAGAAAAAATTTGAAAGCAATAAGAGGCAATGCATATCGTCTCGTCCCCAAAGGTGGGATGTTCCCTATCGAAACCATCATGCTTGTTGTGAGAAGCTTTGGTTTGTGAGAAGCATATACCCAAACCTGCCCCAAATGGGACACAAAATTTACCACGGCATGTTGATGCCGCTCCATGATAGCATGCCAAGTTTCATGAATTTCAGACAAGTTTTGGGTTTACTAGAATTTAAAAATCAGGCATCTCAATGTTTTGCCGGCAATCAACGGTGCCCTGGTGTTTGAAATTCATTCCCACTTCTTGCATGGGACCTAAGCATGCACCCAAGGACACATATTTGATTTTTCAACCAATTTATATGCACTGGAGCATGTGCATGTAGTTCACATTTGAATTATGCACATAAATGCAATAAAAACTTAGTTAATGCATAAAATTGTCCAAATGAACCCCAAAAAATCACAAAAAATAACACAACACTCCTGTTGTTCTATGTTGACATGAGAAAAATTTTGAAAGCAATAAGAGGCAATGGATATCGTTTCGTCCCCAAAGGTGGGGCGTTCCCTACCGAAACCATCATGCTTGTTGTGAGCAGCTATGGTTTGTGAGAAGCATATACCCAAACCTGCCCCAAATGGGACAAAAAATTTACCACGGCATGTTGATGCCGCTCCATGATAGGATGCCAAGTTTCATGAATTTCAGACGAGTTTTGGATTTATTAGAATTTAAAAACCAGGCATCTCAATGTTTAGCCGGCAATCAACGGTGCCCTGGTGTTTGAAACTCATTCCCATTTCTTGCATGCAACCTAAGCATGCACCCAAGAACACATATTTGATTTTTCAACCACTTTATATGCACTGGAGCATGTGCATGTAGTTCAAATTTGAATTATGCACATAAATGCATTGAAAACTCAGTTAATGCATAAAAAAGTCCTAACAAACCCCGAAAAATCACAAAAAATAACACATCACTCATGTTGTTCTATGTTGACACGAGAAATTTTTTGAAAGCAATAAGCGGTAATGGATATCATTTTGTCCCCAAAGGTGGGGCGTTCTCTACCGAAACCATCATGCTTGTTGTGCGAAGCTCTGGTTTGTGAGAAGCATATACCCAAACTTGCACCAAATGGGACAAAAAATTTAACACGACATGTTGATGCCACTCCATGACATCATGCCAAGTTTCATGAATTTCAGACGAGTTTTGGATTTACTAGAATTTAAAAACCAGGCATCTCAATGTTTTGCGGGCATTCAACGGTGCCCTGGTGTTTGAAATTCGTTCCCATTTCTTGCGTGGGACCTAAGCATGCACCCAAGGACACATATTTGATTTTTCAACCAATTTATATGCACTGGAGCATGTGCATGTAGTTCAAATTTTAATTATGCACATAAATGCATTGAAAACACAGTTAATGCATAAAAATGTCCAAACGAACCCCGAAAAATGAAAAAAATAACACAACACTCTTGTTGTGTTGACACGTGAATTTTTTTGAAAGCAATAAGAGGCAATGGATATCGTTTCGTCCCTAAAGGTGGGGCGTTCCCTACCGAAACCATCATGCTTGTTGTGAGAAGATCTGGTTGGTGAGAAGCATATAGCCAAACCTGCCCCAAATGGGTCAAAAAATTTACCACGACATGTTGATGCCGCTCCATGATATCATGCCAAGTTTCATGAATTTCAGACAAATTTTGGATTTACAAGAATTAAAAAAACCTGGCATCTCAATGTTTAGCGGCAATCAACGGTGCCCTGGTCTTTGAAATCCATTCCCATTTCTTGCATGCGACATAAGCATGCACCCAAGGACACAGATTTGATTTGATTTTTCAACCACTTTATATGCACTGGAGCATGTGCATGTAGTTCAAATTTGAATTATGCACATAAATGCATTGAAAACTTAGTTTATGCATAAACATGTCCAAACGAACCCCGAAAAATCACAAAAAATAACACAACACTCCTGTTGTTCTATGTTGACACGAGAAATTTTTTGAAAGAAATAAGAGGTAATGGATATAATTTTGTCCCCAAAGGTGGGGCGTTCCCTACCAAAACCATCACGCTTGTTGTGAGAAGCTCTGGTTTGTGAGAAGCATATACCCAAACCTGCCCCAAATGGGACAAAAAAATTAACACGACATGTTGATGCCACTCCATGACAGCATGCCAAGTTTTATGAATTTCAGACGAGTTTTGGATTTACTAGAATTTAAAAGGCAGGCATCTCAATGTTTTGCCGGCATTCAACGGTGCTCTGGTGTTTGAAATTCATTCCCATTTCTTGCATGGGACCTAAGCATGCACCCAAGGACACATATTTGATTTTTCAACCAATTTATATGCACTGGAGCATGTGCATGTAGTTCAAATTTGAGTTATGCACATAAATGCATTGGAAACTCAGTTAATGCATAAAAATGTCCAAACGAACCCCGAAAAATCACAAAAAATAATACAACACTCCTGTTGTTCTATGTTGACACGTGAAATTTTTTGAAAGCAATAAGAGGCAATGGATATCGTTTCGTCCCCAAAGGTGGGGCGTTCCCTACCGAAACCATCATGCTTGTTGTGAGAAGCTCTGGTTTGTGAGAAGCATATACCCAAACCTACCCCATATGGGACAAAAAATTTACCACGGCATGCTGATGCCGCTCCATGATATCATGCAAAGTTTCATGAATTTCAGACGAGTTTTGGATTTACTAGAATTTAAAACCAGGCATCTCAATGTTTTGCCGGCAATCACCTCACCTCACCTCCCACCCCTGCCATGGCGACCATGGCGCCGCCCAAGATCTCCTTTGATTCCACCATCATAATCCCTTTCCAGTCCAATGGATCCCTTCTGTGATCCAGACTCCATTGTCCATCAATTGGATTTCTCTTTTGGCCACCATTTCAGAGGTGAGATCCGTAAGTTATTCCAAACCTCGGTAACCCCCATCTCCTCCACCTATGGTTTCTCCCTTGTGGTCTCATTTGCTAGATTTGGTTTCCATCTGAATGCCCATAATGTGAGTTTGGCTCTATCATCTTGCACTGGAGGATCCTATGAATCATTTGAGGTATCTCATATCAAGGGCAATGTTTTTAAGTTCAAAGTCTGCTCCAAGGCCGTGGGTTTCTTCTTGGTACGCAAATCATATTTCATCTGTGATGCATTCAAATGCTATTTCCACTTATGGAGTGGTGGAGGTCCAAATTGGATTTTTGAAGAGAAGAAGTGGTATAGAGAACAAGATTCTGAATGGAGTATTGTCACGTGACGTCATAAAGGTAAGCGCACACATCTTGTATCTACCAAGCATGTTTACCGTAGAATTTTGGGTCATCTAACATCCACGCACTCGAGAGATGTTTCTCACGGTACTAATCTATTATCGGGGGCGAATGCTATTCCACTTGGATCTACGCCACATGGCCCGTGGATTCCTGATGATCATGATCTTCGCTCGCCACCGGTAGATGCAACTGCCCACATGCATAGCGGATCGGCTGTTGCATGCACCAGTACAAGTTTGAATCGGTTGGCCCAAAACACGTCCGTAGAGCCCAATAGGCTGACATGTATGGAACAACCCATCAACTCGGAAGTTGTATCGTCTGGGAGGATTTCCACTGACTTATCCAATTATATTTTCTGCCAAAAATGCCTTGGTACTGGTCACGCGCGTAATCAATGCAACAATAGAATCAGGTGCCGCGTTTGTTACCGGTACAATCATATCGCCAGATATTGTTTCAACAAGAATACCAGACTTAATGCTTATCGGGTCAAACAGAACTAGGATCCTACACCTGATATATCTGAAGCCCGACTAGTCCCCTCGGCTTCTCCCCTTGGTCTTTCCTCCTCTGCTCCACCTGCCACCGCTGCAAACCCCGAGATGGCCTGCTACCCTTGCAACCCGCTCCCCCACCTTCCTCCTGGCACTACGATCATCCCTCCTGGCCCTCTCCGTGCTCGTCGTGGATATGTGGTTCTTGGAGGTGACCTCCCGATGGTCTGCGATGAGTGGGCAATCACCACGCTTGTCCCCGAGGTATCTGCAGAGGAGTTTCATGGCGCCATTTCCCTGATCACGAACTACCTGGAGGGACGTGGATGGCGCATCAACTACACATCCCGTTGTGGTATGGGTACTGCTCTGGTTCAGTTTACTACTGCCTGTTCGCGTGATACTGCTGTCAGTCTTAGTCTGTTTCAAATTGGGGACTCTGTTCTTAGAATTAGCAAGCAAGATAGAGGTCTTAATTACCGAAGCATTACTTCCACTCATGATGTTTGGATCCTACTCATAAACTATCCATTATAATGTTGGGATGTTGGGGTGATTAGCCGCACTGTTTCTCCATATGGTTGCTTTCTGATCTAGAACAAAGATCCAAGGGACAAAGCAAGGGTTATTGTTAAGCTCAGGGTCATGAATGTTGATACTATTCTAGTTAGCTTAGTAGTACTGAGGAATCTTGATGATGTTGGCTATGGTGATTCTTTGACTTACCCAACCTATATTCTGTCTAGGGAACTGATTGGTCAGCAAGGGGGTGATGAGGATCCATTGCCACCTGATGGTGGAAATCCTCACCCCCTGCCTCATGTTCATGGAGGTTTCTAGCATGATGAGGTTTTAGGGAATATACCTATGGATCAAGTTGTTATTAATCCTCATAATGAGAACCTTGGTGCACCTTATGAGGATGTTCATGCTGTCCATAATATAATGTGAACCATGCTGCTGATCACCTAGCTACTGTGACTGAACCTACTACTGTTGATCATGTTGAGGCACCTGTTTTGGAGGAAGTAAGGGCACCTATCCAGATACACTCCAATACTCTCTACGTTGAACCTCATGAGACACTTGGGCCTGATTATATCCCAATTAATCCTGCATCTTCACAGCCCAGCTCTCAGAAAGTTCCAAGTCCTGTGTTTATCCCCAATAACTGCAGCATGACTTACAATGACATACCATCCTCCAGCAGTTCCCAGCCTATGCGGACTAGCAACATTGCTGTTGAGGGTGCAACTGAACACATCAAAGTTCTTCAGGGACTTATTGGTAACCTGGTGACAATTGCTCAGGACATCATTCCCAAACTTGGGGGCAACCAGATTGTCAATGCTACCTGTAATGTGGTGGATGTTGTGGGCACAAATGGCAACAACAACAGATGTTATCTGCAGATCCAAACCATCTAGAATGAGCCACCTAAGATTGCCAGCTCTGTCAGCATTGAGGAGATCACATGCCAGGAGTTTGCTGAAGTTTAGAAACCCTCTAACAGGCAGAAAAAGAAGAAGATCATTGATGACTCATTCTGTAGGAGGAGCAACAGGATTGCCAAGCTCAACATGGGCTACAAAGAACAGGCTGCTACAGATAAGGCCATCAATATGGATGTTAAGACTGATCACAGTACCAAACAGGGCTCTAAGAAACTGAAGAAAGATATATCTGTTAACCTGGGACCTCAGTTTGATGTTGTGATTATTAATAAACAGGCACCTCCACCTCCTGAATTTCCTATGAAGACCCTGCAGGCTATTGGCACAGGTCCATGTAAGATGGAACCACATGATGTGTCTCCTAGTGCTCTGCACTATGACAGCTCTAATGATTAGGATCCACTGCTATGATGTGGGCCTTGGTGGCTCCCCTAAATGCCATCCTGTTATGATTTTCATGCATTTTGCTTGCTATACCATGTCATTTGGATGCTTGCGTGCATCATCTATCAGTTTGATGTGTAATAATTATAACTTATGCTACCTATGTTATTGGAGACTGCCTGTCAGTTGCTTATGCTGTTATAAATGCTTGTTCAGCCTGGTTATCTCCTATCTGTCAATGATCCAACAAGTATTATACAATGATTTCTCTTATACCTCTGCTACTTGCTGCAATAGTAAGATTCACAGATCCTGTAGGAGTACATATTATGCTATTCATAATATGTCACAATACTACTACCTATACATTTGCCATGAATAGAAGTTGGAATATACTAAATTGGAATGTTAGAGGTATAAACTCCTCAACTAGGTGGAATGACATTAGAAAGAAAATTGATGAAAGTGCTTGCTGTATTATGACATTTCAAGAAACCAAGAGAGATACTTTTGACAATACTTATATCAAGAATTTTTGCCCCAAGAGGTTCAACCAATATTGCTTCTCACCTTATACTGGCAACTCTGGAGGTTTGATTACCATTTGGAATGGCAATTTAATGAAGGGTAAAGTGATATCCCAAAACTACTATCAGATCACCATTGAGTTTACATCTAATCTGGATAATACCTGCTGGTATCTCACTAATGTTTATGGACCTAACAACTCTGAAGGTAAACATGAATTTACTGATTGGCTTATGGGTCTGAATATGAACCAGTCTAAGCTATGGATGATTCTTGGTGATTTTAATTTCATAAGAAGTCCTGACAATAGAAACAAACCTGGTGGTGATCCTGCTAGTATGATGACTTTTAATAATATCATTGTCAACCTGGATCTGGTTGAAATCCCACTCAAAGGAAGAGCCTTCACATGGAGCAATAAACAAGATCAACCTCTATTGGAAAAGTTAGACTGGATTTTTACCAGCTCCCACTGGACTTCTTCCCATCCATCTACTATGGCTATTCCATTAGCTAAAATCTCTTTTGACCATGTACCTATAAAAATTCAGATTGACAGCAATATTCCTAGAAGCTAGATATTCAGATTTGAAGAGTATTGGACTGAATTTAGTGGATTTATTGAAACTGTGGAGAAACATTGGTTGAATTCCACTCATTTCTCTGATTCTGCCAAGAATTTAAACTCCAAGTTTAAAGCTATCAGAAGAGGTTTGAAATCATGGAGCAAACAATACTCCCAATTGAATAAAATCATTGATAATTGTTGCTTTTATGTGAAATTATTTGATGGCATTGAGGAACAAAGACCACTAGCTAGGGTGGAAAAGAATTTCAGGAAATTGCTCATCAAACATACAAACAAGTTGCTAGAGGCTAAGAGAATTTACTAGAGAATCAGGGCAAACATCAGATGGGCCAACCTTGGTGATGAAAACACCAAATTCTTTCATGCAATTGCTACTTATGTATTTAGGCATAACTACATCACATATCTTATGACTATGGATGGACAACAAGTATTTGATCATGATCATAAAGCTGCTATGCTATGGGCTTCTTTTAAAAATAGGATTGGTACTGAAACAATCTGCACACAAAATTTTAACATATCCCATCTTGGTATGGAGAAGGACCTTGATGATCTAGACAGGCCCTTCACTAATGATGAAATTGATGATATCATCAATAAAATGCCCAATGAAAAATCTCCTGGACCTGATGGTTTTAATGGTCTGTTTATGAAGAAATGCTGGAACATAACCAAGCAGTACTTCTACAAATTCATCAATGATTTCTACAATGAAATTGTTTCTCTAGCTCCTGTTAACACTGCTTACATAACTTTGATACCCAAGAATGACAATCCTGAAACTCCTGATGATTATAGGCCCATCTCCCTTGTAAGTATGCCTATCAAAATTCTTCCTAAACTCCTTGCTAATAGAGTACAACAGATTATTATATCCAGAATTAGCAAGAATCAATATGGGTTTATTAAGACAAGGAATATTCAGGATTGCCTTGCATGGAGTTTTGAATACATTCATATGTGCCACAAGTCCAAGAAAGAAATCATTATTTTTAAGATTGACTTTGTTAAGGCTTTTGATAAAGTGAACCACAAGGGTATCTTATTCATGATGAAGCATCTGGGATTTAGCAACAAATGGATTAGATGGGTTTCATCTATCCTATCTACTGCTTCTACATCTGTCATCCTTAATAGTGTTCTAGGAAAATGCATACAATGTAAGTGTGGTGTCAGGCAAGGTGATCCTTTTCACCTCTTCTATATGTTATGGTTGGAGAATTGTTGCAAATCATGGTTAATGATGCTTGGAGAAATGGAACATTATCTCTACCAATTGAGACTAATTTTACTGAATGCTACCCCATCATACAATATGCTGATGACACTCTGGTTATCCTGCCTGCTGATGAGGTACAAATTAGAAATTTCATTGAGATACTTGACAAATTCTCAAAATTCACTGGGCTTGTTGTAAACTATAGCAAATCTTCCATGGTTCCAATCAATATGACCGATGATAAAGCTCAGGAGCTGGCAAATACATTCAACTATAAAAAAGAAGCGATGCCTTTCACATATCTTGGTCTACCAATGGGATCCACAAGACCTAAAGTAGCAGATTTGATGCCCATGGTATCAAGACTTGATCATAGACTTTCTGGCATTGCTTCCTTAATGTCATATTCTGGGATACTTGTTCATCTCAAGTCCATAGTTGCTGCTCTGCCAATTTTTGCTATGTGTTGTATCAGAGTACCTTTCTCCATATTGGACCACTTTGAAAAGTCTGGCAGGAATTTTATTTGGTATGTAAGGATATCAACAAAAAAAGGAAATTGTCTTGTCAAAATGGGGTAATGTTTGCTTGCCAAAAAGGCAGGGGGCCTGGGTGTGTTAGATCTGAGAACACAAAACAAAACTCTGCTTATTTAATTTCTATATAAATTCTTCAATAAGCATGATATTCCCTGGGTTAACCTCATTTGGAACAATTACTATGACAATGATGAGGTACCTAGTTTCCCTACAATGGTGGGATCTTTTTGGTGGAGAGATTGTTGCTCTAATTTGCAAGACTTAAAAAATATGACTATATGCTATGCTGGGACTGGTGATACAATTAAGCTATGGTCAGATAAATGGTGTTCTCATACAATATCACAGTCAATGCCTCAACTATTTTCTTATGTAAAGAAGGCAGACACAACTCTTGCATCTGTCAGCAACATGGAGGAAAGTGACTTTTATGAAATTTTCCACTTGCCTATGTCCTCTATTGCTGTACAACAGAGTATCAATCTTAGAGAGCTGATCAACAACAGAGGGAACCAGCAGCTATCAGATTCTTGGAAGTTCTATTGGGGTGACACAAAGTACTCTAATAAGAGAATATATCTTGAACTAATGGGAAATCTTGTAGATGCTCCTAAACCCTATCAATGGATATGGAAATCATGCTCATTACCCAAGCATAAATTCTTCTTCTGGCTTCTGTTACAAGACAGACTAAACACTAGAGACCTACTCAACAGGAAGAATTTCTACATTGAGACTAGTAGGTGTGAATTATGTGATGATGAACCTAATGAACATCTAATGCATCTTTTTTTAGCTATGATTCCAGCCAAATCTTCTGGATGAACATTGGCTACCAATGGAACACTGATCACAACCTTATGGAAATGCTCTTGGAGGGAAGGAAGCAAGATTCCCATGGTTGCTATAAAGAATGTTTGATTGCTGGATGCTGGAGTCTCTGGAAGCACAGGAATAGCATTATTTTTTATCACAAGGACAAGAATATGGCATATTGCATTGCCACTTTCAAGGAGCATTTCAGCATGATTGTAAAGAAGGCAAAACCTGGATTGAAGGAGGGCATGCAAAGCTGGCTAGATCATTTGTAGACATCCTATTTTCTTATACTATGTCCATCATGTAAATCCATATGTAACTTGTGCCCCTCTTATAAATGAAAATGAGAATCACAGTGGGGGTCTTCCCCACTGTTTTTGTCAAAAAAAAATCAACGGTGCCCTGGTGTTTGAAATTCATTCCCATTTCCTACATGGGACCTAAGCATGCACCCGAGGACACAGATTTGTTTTTTCAACCAATTTATATGCACTGGAGCATGTGCATGTAGTTCAAATTTGAATTATGCACATAAATGCATTGAAAACTTACTAAATGCATAAAAATGTCCAAAGGAACCCCGAAAAATCACAAAAAATAACACAACACTCTTGTTGTTCTATGTTGACACGAGATTTTTTTTGAAATAAATAAGAGGCAATGGATATCGTTTCGTCCCCAAAGGTGGGGCGTTCCCTAACGAAACCATCATGCTTGTTGTGAGAAGCATATACCCGAACCTGCCCCAAATGGGACAAAAAATTTACCATGGCATGTTGATGCCGCTCCATGATAGCATGCCAAGTTTCATGAATTTCAGACGAATTTTGGATTTACTAGAATTTAAAAACCAGGCATCTCAATGTTTTGCCGGCAATCAACGGTGCCCTGGTGTTTGAAATTCATTCCCATTTCTTGCATGGGACCTAAGCATGCACCCAAGGACAAAGATTTGATTTTTCAACCAATTTATATCCACTGGAGCATGTGCATGTAGTTCAAATTTGAATTATGCACATAATGCATTGAAAACCCACTTAATGCATAAAAATGTCCAAAGGAACTCTGAATAATTCCAATTCTTTTATGATCACTACAGATAAAAGGTCTAGCAATTCAAACACCGTCCATGGCCGATGTGACCCCATTATGTAATTCAAATCAAGACAATAAATCAACTAGATCCCACACAGTTTATTATAACCAACCGTGTTAGATGCAACACAAAATATCTTGGAGCACCGTCGGATAAGGGACCGTGTCTGATGACACTTTGCGCGCCAATTTTTTGGCTGAAGCGATTCCAAATTTTCGGCTTTCGCGGAAATATCTACCTCCCCGCCCCCTCCCCCTTACCAAAAGCCACATTTCCCCTGTTTCCGCCTTCCTTTCCAAGTTGAAACCTTCACTCCTTGCTTGCAGCACCACCGCCTCCTCGCCGGTGACCCTCCTTCACACTGCTCGGCCTCGCCTATCCAGGAAGGAAATCCACACCCGGCCCCCATCCTCCTCCTCCTTCCACATCCCACATGCCCCGACCGCCTGCGCGAGCACGACACCTTCCACCCAAATCACCGACCCCTACACCAAATAAGCGCCAGCCTAAGCCATGGTGCACACAATATAGCAAGGACCTCAAGGAGCACTTGGCAGCAAAGAAGCAAATCACGGCCGCACGTGCAGATGAGGTCGCGATGGCTGCCATTCGTGCCGACACCCAGATCTTGGAGGAGCACCTCGCCGTTGAGGCCACCGTTGACGCCTCGCGCGGCGACGCGGCGACGTGGTTGGCTACTTTAAACGACAGTTCATGGCATTTTCTTGAGGCCACCGTCGGTGCCTTCGACGAAGACTACGAGGTGTTTTCTCAATGTGCACGTGCTTACCTCATCTCGAGAGCCAGTAGGTCGGTGCCCGGGGCGGCTCAGGAAACTTACCACTACACACTACAAAAAAGACACTTCTGTGATGATATGTGTTTGTCATAGTAGGTCACGTTTTCTGTCATGCATGTACATCCATGACAATTTTATGACAGAATCAAGATAGTCATACATGTGTTGTCGTAGAAGTGTTCCATGACATTACCAAAATTATCATCACGGAAGTGTCCACTTCCATGATGATAAACCGCGCGTCATAGAAGTGCTTTCGTCAAGGGTGACCGACACGTGGCATCGACCATAACGGGTCACCGTTAAGCTATCGGGTCCGGTTTTGGATCCGATAAACCGTTAACAGCCCGGGCCAATGGGGATTTTCCACGTGTAAAATTCTCATTGGCCGGAGGAAACACGTGTTGGCTCAACGTTCGGATAGATGTCGTCCACTCATTGGACATGAGGCGCCTATGATACGTCGACATGTGGCACGGCCCAACAGAGGCCCATTCCGATGAAAAGGCCGGCCCGGCTAAAGGCCCGCCATGTTTTTCTAGACACTAGTGGGCTGGCCCGTTAACAGCCTGCCATCTTTTGGGCCAAATTGAGGCCCATAGAAGATCATGCCTGTTCACATCCTGCCGTTTTTTGGGCCAAATTACGGCCCATATCGGATCAGGCCCGTTAATAGGCCACTGTTCTTTTGGGCCCATTCTAAGACAGGTTTGTATTTCAGCCTGTTAAAGGCCCGTTAACCAGTTTAGCCCGATAATAGTTTCGGCCTGTTAGCGGCCCGTGGTGCATCTGGGATGCTGTCGGCCCGGTTTAACTTTAGGCCCTTTAACGGCCCATGTAGAAACTGGGCTATTTCTTGCCCGAAGTAACTTTAGGCCTCTTAATGGCCTGTAGTCTCCGTGGATAAATTTCAGCCTAACAGGCCTATCGGCTTGTTAATGACTCGTGGAACAGTTGGGCCTAATTACAGACCGCGTTGAATCAGGCCTGCTTGCAGCCCATCTGATAATGTCCCATGACATTTTTGGGCCTATGGCCCGCGTGGATACCAGCCTACTTAAAGCCCATAATTTTATTGGGCCAAACTAGCCCGAGATATATTTTTGCCTGTTAACTGCCCGTCCTATTTGGGCCAAACATGGGCCTTAGGCAGTTTCGGACTGTATTGGCCTGTGAATTTTTTGGCCCAACGCTGGCCCAATCTAGGTTTTAGCCTGTTAAAAGCCCATGGTATTCTCTGGCTCAGCTGGCCAGAACTTTACTCGGCCTGTTAAAGGCGGGAAACTACTATAGGTTTAGACCTGCTAATGGCCCAAGATGATTATAGGCCCACGTTTTGGCCCATATGAGTAACGGGTCGGCCTGAAGACCGACAACACTGAGATCCACTGAACCTTCCGGCCCAAATTACAGCATACCAACCAAACAATAAACCTAGACTATACAATAAAGAAATTACGGCATATTACATCCACTGGGAATCAAAGTTCGCTACCGATGATAATAAAGCGCAACGTGACCGCGGATTACATACACTGGGCATCAAAGGTCACCACCAGTGCATATAAACGCGCCGACAAAAGAATATACAAAACCGAGAGCACTTCAGAAGGCACTAGGCCTTTACAGGATGGGCCCCGCAAGTAGCCGAACAAGCTGATGAGACCTTAGTTGTGTCAATGGTAGATGCTCCATCCCTACCTGTATGGCATGATAGTGCGCATGGCAGTCCTCTGACATCTTCTTTGCATCTTTGACTTCAAGTCGGAGTTGAGCTGAAGCAAGCCTTTCTGCTTTAAGTTGAGACTAAAGCAGTCAAACTGATTGAGGCAGCGACTGCATAGAGGCTGTCTCACACCTGCTGGTGAGTAGCTTCAACTCACTGTCTTCATCAAGACAGGACCTTGGGGTCATCTCGCTGTCCTCAATATGATTTGGCTCACTATCTTCCCTAAAGTTCTGCCTGGCATAAGAGATACGAATCTGAAAGGGAAACAAGGAGACACATAACAGGTTTCACAATTATATAAGGAAATAAATGGATTTGTTCTACATAAGGAACATGTTTTTACAACTACAATTTAAAAATGGTAGTTGTTGCAAACATCCAATCAGATGTATACAGCAAAGTAAACAGTAGTGGATGAAATGATGCCTATACAACTCTATACTAGAACAAAGTTTGAAGGCTTGAGAAGGATGAACTTACATTACATGTTAACACGGGCTGGACAAAGCCCATCTCCATGTTGATGGAAGGATAATTCAATAAATTCCACAAAGAAAATTCTTCAAAGCGTTGCCATTTTTCTACATTTTGCAAAGAGCAAATATAGATCAAATAATATAGGAAGAAACAGAGGATAATGAAGCTCAGGTGCAGACTGATGATACATAATCAAATAGCAATTAATTAAGTACAGGGTTACAAAGCAAAATGTGCTGACAAGAGGAATGCAGACATCAATGTATGCAGTGGCATTGGCTTTATTCAACATTTTGGTAAGAGTAAATGTAGATATGATAATTTGGAGAAAGTGGAGGGCAGGGAAGATAAGGTGCAGAGTAATGCTAGACAATCAACTATCACGTGATGCAAGTATAGTAATACCACCACCGTCCGTTATTACTTGTTGCTCAAATGGATGTATCTAGCAGTATTAAGTTCTAAATACATCCAATTGATCAACAATTAATTCGATATAGAGGGAGTACATGACAATAGGTACATACATGAGCAATCCAAAACTGCATAACCATTGTGTTAATTCTACATTTATCTAAGAGTAAATATAGATATTATAATTTCAAGCAAAGGGAGGATAAAGAAGCGAACAATTATAGTAATGCTACATAATCAAACAACAATGAGTGTATGTATGCTGACAAAGGACAAGAGGTACTAACAAGAGCAATGTAGAGCCTAGTATTGTTGTGAGATCCTATGATCCTTTGAGCAAGGAGCTTCATCTGAAATTAGTTTTCATACAAGAGAGAAGGTAAGGCACATGCAGAAATTTAGGAGTTCAAATTTTGAATTGATACCATAGACAGTACCTGACGTTGGGCTGTCAGTAGTTCTAATAGTGGTTTGGCCAGTGGAGTAGGGGTAGAGTGTGGTACAGTTGGGCCTATGTTTTCTGTGGCTGCTGATCTATCTGATTTATCAGGTATCACTACCTTTTCCAAATACCTAGTTTGTACTCCTTGAGGATCTGCACTCACCCTCTTCCCTTTGGACATCTATTACGAAAGAACAACATTTGACTGAAAAAACATAGTATGACGACACATGGAATAGGTACAGAAAATGGATAGGTATGGCATATACTCATTTATGATGCTTAAACTAAGCAGATGGTGTAACAAAGTAGAAGTAATGCAAGAGGTCAGTTGCAAAATATGTGCGACCAATACAACCTTGCCAAGTTAGAGCAAGCACCTTGATGGGTGAATAAGATAGGCCATCCTCCACCATGCCAAGTTTGTTAGCCAGTGAATTGTTCCGCAATATTCCTCTCATGCTCCCATTCCCAAATTCATTTTGATAATGTTCAGTACCTGACATTGATAATCCCCAAGTGCAAGGAATCATCATAGAAATTTCCAAAGGTGGAAGTGATAAGTATGGAGTGTCGAACCCACAAGGAGCTAAAGGTAAGATCAATATTCTCTCAAGCCCTATCTGCCACTGATACGATTCTACGTACACCGAACATTTGCTTCCAACTAGCAACAAGAAATAAAACTACGTTGTGGGTATGAAGAGGATAACTTTGTATGATATCGGAGAGCTAAATATAAAAGTAGGTGCTGTTATCATTAAGTTAGAATATATTACTAAATATTATAAATAGCGAGTGTGCAATAATGGTGGATCGGTGTGCGGAATTGTCCTAGGCAATCGTTAACAAGACCGGTAATCACTATTGCAGTTTCATATGAGGGAGAGGCATAAGCTAACATACTTTCTCTACTTGGATCATATGCACTTATGATTGGAACTCTAGCAAGCATCCGCAACTACTAAAGATCATTAAGGTAAAACCTAACCATAGCATTAAAGCATCAAGTCCTCTTTATTCCCATACGCAACAACCCCCTTACTCGGGTTTGTGTTTCAGTCACTCACCAACCCACTATAAGCGAATCATGAACGTATTGCAACACCCTAAAGCGGGAACTCCTCACGCTTGCGCGACACGGAGGGCACCATAGGACAACATCAAAGTAAAGCATACAACTCATACCAATCTAGATCATCAATCAACCCAAAGACAAAAGATATCTACTCAAAACATCATAGGATGGCAACACATCATTGGATCATAATATGTGGCATAAAGCACCATGTTCAAGTAGGGATTACAGCGGGGTGCCGGAGAGTGGACCATGTAAAAGAGATGAGGATGGTGATGATGATGGTGATGTTGATGAAGACGATCACTGCGGCGATGACTCCCCTCCCAATGGCACTCCGGTGCCACCGAGAGAGAGGAGGAGAGGTTCTCCCCCTTGTGCTTCCTCCTCCATGGCCTCCCCCTAGATGGGGAGAGGTTCCCCCTATGGTCCTTGGCCTTCATGGTGATGATGGCCCCTCCGGAATCCTCCTCCATGCCCTTCGGTGATGATGGCCCCCTCCGACAGGGTGCCAGAGAGGGCCTAGATTGGTTTTTGGTGGCTACGGAGGCTTCTGGTGGTGGAACTCCCGATCTAGGTTAATTTTCCGAGGTTTCTGTATTTATAGGAATTTTTGGCGTCGGTCTCACGTCAAGGAGGTGCCCGAGGCGTCCATGAGGCAGGGGCCCGCGCCCAGGGGGGGTGGGCGCGCCCCCACCCTCGTGGACAGCCCGGGACTCTTCTGGCCCAACTCTTTTACTCCGGGGTCTTCTTTTGGTCCATAAAAAATCGTTAAAAATTGGCACGTCAATTAGACTCTGTTTGATATTCCTTTTCTGTAAAACTCAAAAACAAGGAAAAAACATAAACTGGCACTGGGCTCTAGGTTAATAGGTTAATCTCAAAAACCATATAAATGCATATAAAACATCCAAGGTTGATAATATAATAGCATGAATACTTCATAAATTATAGATACGTTGGAGACGTATCAGCATCCCCAAGCTTAATTCCTGCTCGTCCTCGAGTAGGTAAATGATAAAAGAAATAATTTTTGAAGTGTGAATGCTAGCAAGTGCATAAGTTGCATCAATGATAGTTCCAATCACTTTTTCTAGCATCATTATATATCATAACAGTAGCTCATTTTCATAAAACTTTTCATGATCAAGTAACAAACTATTCACATGTTAAAGTATAGATCATAAACTCTCTTGAAACTAACAAACTATATTCTCAGTCATCAAACAATTGCAATTCATCTTACTTTTAGGAAGGGTCTATGTCAGAGCTTTGATTTAGCAAAGTCCACATACTCAACTATCATTTAGTCTTTCACAATTGCTGACACTCACGTGATATTTATGGGTTCAAAGTTTTAATCGGACAGAGAGAAAGATAGGGGCTTATAGTTTTGCCTCCCAACGTTTTACCTCAAGGGTAATGTCAACAACAATAGTTCATGAAAACTTACGTCCAATTGGATATATATATATATATATATATGGGACAATTACATTTATGCCCCTAACTGGAACCCACTACTCAAATTTGCCCCTAATTTCAATGTGTGCTCAAATTTGCCCCTCTGCCGTTAGTTGCCCTTATAGAAATGCCCTTCTGCGCCGTTACCGTCCGGTCAAACAACTTTGACCATCTCAAAAAAAATAGTAAAAAAATTCAAAAAAATCTGAAATTTTGTGGGATTGAAGCTACTCATGTGCGCAAGGTGCGTGCAAATTTTCGTGCTATTTAGACATACCAGGAGCTCCTGGCAAAGGAAAACAATAAATCTGTACATCTTTGAATAGTAAATTCAAAAAAATAGCAAGAAAATTCAAAAACATATGAAATTTTTTGGCATCCAAGACGCTCGGGGGCACAAGGCGTGTGCAAAATTTTGTTATCAAATGACATGCGACGAGCTCTCGCAAAAAAAACCAAAATAGTGTATTTTTTACAAGTTTTTTTCTGAGACAAATTTTGTTTTTCTCCTCCACGAGCTCCTACAATGTCCAAACACAAAAAAATTTGCACAAGCCTTCCACACCTAAGCATCTTGGATTCCAAAAGAATTCATATTTTTTTGCTATTTTTTTTAATTTACGGTTCACACGCGTACATATTTACTGTTTTTTCTTCGCCGCGAGCTCCTAGAATGTCCAAACAACATGAAAATTTGCACACACGTTGCGAACCTGAGTACCTTCGATCCCACAAAATTTCAGATTTTTTTGACTTTTTTTGCTATTTTTTCGAGATGGTCAAAGCTGTTTGACCAGACGGTAACGGCGCAGAAGGGCGTTTCTATAAGGGCAACTAACGGCAGAGGGGCAAATTTGAGCACACATTGAAATTAGGGGCAAATTTGAGTAGTGGGTTCCAGTTAGGGGCAGAAATGGAATTGTCCCTATATATATTAGGATCTTTCCAACACAATGTGCTTGCCAAAGGATAAAATGTAAAAAGGAAAGGTGAAGATCACCATGACTCTTGCATAATGGTAGAAGATAAAAGTAAAAGATAGGCCCTTCGCAGAGGGAAGCAGAGGTTGTCATGTGCTTTTATGGTTGGATGCACAAAATCTTAATGCAAAAGAATATCACTTTATATTGCCACTTGTGATATGGACCTTTATTATGCAGTCCATCGCTTTTATTTCTTCCACATCACACGATCGTATAAAGCTTATTTTCTCCACATTAATAGATCATACATATTTAGAAGGCAATTTTTATTGCATGCACCGATGACAACTTACTTGGAGGATCTTACTCAATCCATAGGTAGCTATGGTGGACTCTCATGGCAAAACTAGTTTAAGGAATGTTTGGAAGCACAAGTAGTATCTCTACTTGGTGCAAAGAATTTGGCTAGCATGAGGGGGGAAAGCAAGCTCAACATGTTGGATGATCCAAGACAATATACTTTATTTCGGATATAAGAAAACATAACCCATTACGTTGTCTTCCTTGTCCGACATCAACCTTTTAGCATGTCATATTTTAATGAGTGCTCACAATTACAAAAGATGTCCAAGATAGTATATTTATATGTGAAACCTCTCTTCCTTCAAAATTCTTTCATGAATTGTTCAAGTGACCAATTCTACGTTTGCTAACTTTCAATAAGTTTACTACCTATACTTATTCTATGTGAAGTCATTACTCCCCATGGTATAAGCATATGAAACATACATAAATTTAGACTTATTATGTTCAATTATTCAACCATTTACTCATAGGATATACGTGAAGCACGTGAGTAAATTACAAACTACTCCAAAAGATAATAGTGAAGGACACTGAGTAGTCAAATAATTAACTAGCCATGGGAGGATTATTTTTCATTTAATAATTCAGATCCAATGATTTTATTCAAACAGCAAGTAAAATTGAAAATACGCTCCAAGCAAAACACATATCATGTGACGAATAAAAATATAGCTCCGAGTAAGGTATACCGATAGTTTTGAAGACGAAAGAGGGGATGCCTTCCGGGGCATCCCCAAGCTTAGGCGCTTGAGTGTTCCTTGAATATTACCTTGGGGTGCCTTGCACATCCCCAAGCTTAGGGTCTTTCCACTCCTTATTCTCCTCATATCGATATCTCACCCAAAGCTTCAAAACTTCAATCACACAAAACTTAACGGAATTTCGTGAGATAGGTTAGTATGATAAAGAGTAAGCCATTCACCTTGGTACTGTCAAAGACAAAGATCGTAATTGTTCTCACACAATGCCTACTGTACCATATCATTTCTATAATTTATATTGAGGAATATAAGTCATAGAAATTAGAAAACAAGCAAACTATGTAGTGAAAACAGAATCTGTCAGAAACAGAACAGTCTGTAATGATCTGAACACTAACCATACTTATGCTACTCAAAAAATTATGAAATAAATTGGTGGACGTGAGGAATTAGTCTATTAATCTTCTTCAAAAAGAATCATCACCAAAGAACTCTTCTGTAAACAATGGCAGCTAATCTCGTGAGCACAAAGTTTCTGTTTTTTACAGCAAGATCACATTAACTTTCACCCAAGTCTTCCCAAAGGTCTTACTTGTCACTTTATTGAAACAAAAGCTATAAAACATGATTACTACAGTAGCTTAATCATGTAAATACACAAAAACAGTAAGGGTAAATATTGGGTTGTCTCCGAACAAGCGCTTTTCTTTAATGCCTTTTAGCTAGGCATGATGATTTCAATGATGCTCACATGAAAGATAAGACTTGAACATAAAGAGAGCATCATGAAGAATATTACTAGCACATTTAAACCTAACCCCACTTCCTATGCCTAGGGATTTTGTGAGCACACAATTTATGGGAACAAGAATCAACTAGCATAGGAAGAAAAAAACAAGTATAACTTCAAAACTTTAAGCACATAGAGAGAAAACTTGATATTATTGCACTCCTACAAGCATGTATTCCTCCCTCATAATAATTTTCAGTAGCATCATGAATGATTTCAACAATATAACCATCACATAAAGCATTATTTTCATGATCTACAAGCATAGAAATTTTTCTACTCTCCACATAAGCAAAATTCTTCTCATTCGGAATAGCGGGATCGCTAGTTCCTAGAGTTGACGCTCTTCCAAACCCACTTTAGATGATAGTATTATTCATACTCCAAAAGATATAAGTGAAGTTCATGGAGCTTTCTACAATTAATTTTAACTAACCAATGTCCAAGCTCAAAATGTATAAGTGAAGCACACGAAGCATTCTATAAAACCATGCTCAAAAGATTTAAGTGAAGCACAAAGAGCAATTCTATAAGATCATACTTAAAATATATAAGTGAATCACATGAAGCATTCTATAAATTAATGAAGGGCTATCTCATACGAGCATGGTTCATAAAGGAAGAACAACAAAAAAAACAAAGGACACAAATCATGTGAACGAAACAAAAACTGAGGTATACCAATAATTGTTGAAGAAGAAAGATGGGAGGCCAACCGGGGCATCCCCAAGTTTAGATGCTTGAGTATCCTTAGAATATTTACTTGGGTGCCTTGGGCATCCCCAAGCTTGAGCTCTTGCCTCTCTTTATTCTTCTCACATCGGTAACTCCTCGTTCTTCGAACACTTCATCCACAAAAAACTTAACAAAAACTTTGTGAGATCCGTTAGTATAATAAAGCAAATCACTACCTTTAGGTACTGTTGCAAACTCATTCCAATTTCATATTATAACTATATCTACTGTATTAAAACTTCACCATGGTTCATACCCCCCGATACTACCCATAGATTCATCAAAATAAGCAAACAACACACGAAAAATAGAATCTGTCTAAAACAGGACAGTCTGTAGTAATCTGAAGGTTTAGTAAACTTCTGTATCTCCAACAATTATGAAATAAATGTGAAAATTTGAAAATTTTGTACAGAAGTAATGTGCAAAAAGTTTCAGACCCATTTTACTTTCCAGTAAAAAAATTTAAAATCACGCGCTACAGCCAAAGTTTCTGTTTTTGTTCTGCACATAGTAAACAAGCAATCTAATCATCCTAAAACCAAAGCTTGGCACATTATTTTTATAATAAAATGGATATATAAGGGGGTAATTATTTATAGATAAACTTCAATGAAAAATTCTACATTGTTTCCGTGAGCATGAACACGAGTGCTCAAGGTCGACCCTCACTTCTTCAATGCATAACTTTCCCATCACTTCTCTTTTTGAAAAACTTTTTAGGCATGAGAGGCAAGTAATTTTTTTTGGTATTTTCATTCTTTTAATTTTTTTGTATGTTTCACCCACAACTAAATAGAAACAAAAAGGAAAAACAAAATCTACTTAGTGAAGAAAGCAAACAAGCACACACGAGAATATCAACCCCACGCTATTGCTCCTCGGCAACGGCGCCAGAAAAGAGCTTGATAATCCCCAAGTGCAAGGAATCATCGTAGCAATTTCCAAAGGTGGAAGTGATAAGTATGGAGGGTCGAACCCACAAGGATCTAAAGGTAAGATCAATATTCTCTCAAGCCCTATCTGCCACTGATACGACTCTACGTACACCGAACGTTTGCTTCCAACTAGCAACGAGAAATAAAACTACGTTGTGGGTATGAAGAGGATAACTTTGTATGATATCGGAGAGCTAAAATATAAAGTAGGTGATGTTATCATTAAGTTAGAATATATTACTAAATATTATAAATAGAGAGTGTGGAATAATGGTGGATCGGTGTGCGTAATTGTCCTAGGCAATCGTTAACAAGACCGGTAATCACTATTGCAGTTTCATATGAGGGAGAGGCATAAGCTAACATACTTTCTCTACTTGGATCATATGCAATTATGATTGGAACTCTAGCAAGCATTGTTGGAAATATGCCCTAGAGGCAATAATAATTGGTTATTATTGTATTTCCTTGTTCATGATAATCGTTTATTATCCATGCTAGAATTGTATTGATAGGAAACTCAGATACATGTGTGGATACATAGACAACATCATGTCCCTAGTAAGCCTCTAGTTGACTAGCTCGTTGATCAATAGATGGTTACAGTTTCTTGACCATGGACATTGTATGTCGTTGATAACGGGATCACATCATTAGGAGAATGATGTGATGGACAAGACCCAATCCTAAGCCTAGCACAAGATCATGTAGTTCGTAGGCTAAAGTTGTTCTAATGTCAAGTATCATTTCCTTAGACCATGAGATTGTGCAACTCCCGGATACCATAGGAGTGCTTTGGGTGTGCCAAACGTCACAACGTAACTGGGTGGCTATAAAGGTACACTACAAGTATCTCCGAAAGTGTCTGTTGGGTTGGCACGAATCGAGACTGGGATTTGTCACTCCGTGTAAGCGGAGAGGTATCTCTGGGCCCACTCGGTAGGACATCATCATAATGTGCACAATGTGATCAAGGAGTTGATCACGGGATGATGTGTTATGGAACGAGTAAAGAGACTTGCCGGTAACGAGATTGAACAAGGTATCGGGATACCGACGATCGAATCTCGGGCAAGTATCATACCGCTAGACAAAGGGAATTGTATACGGGATTGATCGAATCCTCGACATCGTGGTTCATCCGATGAGATCATCATGGAACATGTGGGAACCAACATGGGTATCCAGATCCCGCTGTTGGTTACTGACTGGAGAACGTATCGGTCATGTCTGCGTGCTTCCCGAACCCGTAGGGTCTACACACTTAAGGTTCGGTGACGCTAGGGTTATAGAGATATTAGTATGCGGTAACCCGAAAGTTGTTCGGAGTCCTGGATGAGATCCTGGAGGTCACGAGGATTTCCGGAATGGTCCGTAGGTAAAGATTTATATATGGGAAGTCTTGTTTTGGTCGCCAGAAAAGTTTCGCGCATTATCGGTATTGTACCGGGAGTGCCGAAAGGGGTCCGGGGGTCCACCAAGGGGGTCCACCTGCCCCGGGGGGCCACATGGGCTGTAGGGGTGTGCGCTTTGGCCTATATGGGCCAAGGGCACCAGCCCCAAGAGGCCCATGCGCCAAGAGATAAGGGAAAGGAAGAGTCCTAAAAGGGGAAGGCACCTCCTAGGTGCCTTGGGGAGGATGGACTCCTCCCTGGCCGCACCCTTCCTTGGAGGAAGGGCCAAGGCTGCGCCCCCCTCTCCCTTGGCCCTATATATAGTGGGGGGAAGGGAGGGCAGCCGCACCTAAGCCCTGGCGCCTCCCTCTCCCTCCCGTGACACATCTCCCTCCTCCCACAGCGCTTGGCGAAGCCCTGTTGGAATCCCGCTACTTCCACCACCACGCCGTCGTGCTGCTGGATCTCCATCAACCTCTCCTCCCCCTTGCTGGATCAAGAAGGAGGAGACGTCGCTGCTCCGTACATGTGTTGAACGCGGAGGTGCCGTCCGTTCGGCGCTAGGATCATCGGTGATTTGGATCACGGCGAGTACGACTCCATCAACCCCGTTCTCTTGAATGCTTCCGCGCGCGATCTACAAGGGTATGTAGATCCACTCCTCCCTCGCTGCTAGATGACTCCATAGATTGATCTTGGTGACACGTAGGAAAATTTTGAATTATTGCTACGTTCCCCAACAGTGGTATCAGAGCTAGGTGTATGCGTAGTTACTATGCATGAGTAGAACACAAAGCAGTTGTGGGCGTTGATTTTGTCAATTTACTTGCCGTTACTAGTCTTATCTTGATTCGGCGGCATCGTGGGATGAAGCGGCCTGGACCAACCTTACACGTACGCTTACATGAGACCGGTTCCATCGACTAACATGCACTAGTTGCATAAGGTGGCTGGTGGGTGTCTGTCTCTCCCACTTTAGTCGGATCGGATTCGATGAAAAGGGTCCTTATGAAGGGTAAATAGCAATTGGCATATCACGTTGTGGTTTTGCGTAGGTAAGAAACGTTCTTACTAGAAACCCGTAGCAGCCACGTAAAACATGCAAACAACAATTAGAGGACGTCTAACTTGTTTTTGCAGGGTATGCTATGTGATGTGATATGGCCAAGAAGAATGTGATGAATGATATGTGATGTATGATATTGATCATGTTCTTGTAATAGGAATCACGACTTGCATGTCGATGAGTATGACAACCGGCAGAAGCCATATGAGTTGTCTTTATTTATTATATGACCTGCGTGTCATTAAACAACGCCATGTAATTACTTTAATTTATTGCTAACCGTTAGCTGTAGTAGTAGAAGTAATAGTTGGCGAGACAACTTCATGAAGACACGATGATGGAGATCATGATGATGGAGATCATGGTGTCATGCCGGTGACGATGATGATCATGGAGCCCCGAAGATGGAGATCAAAAGGAGCAATATGATATTGGCCATATCATGTCACTATTTGATTGCATGTGATGTTTATCATGATTATACATCTTATTTTCTTAGAACAACGGTAGTAAATAAGATGATCCCTCATTAAAATTTCAAGAAAGTGTTCCCCCTAACTGTGCACCGTTGCGAAAGTTCATCGTTTTGAAGCACCACGTGATGATCGGGTGTGATAGATTCTTACGTTCGAATACAACGGGTGTTGACGAGCCTAGCATGTACAGACATGGCCTCGGAACACATGCAAAACACTTAGGTTGACTTGACGAGCCTAGCATGTACAGACATGGCCTCGGAACACAAGAGACCGAAAGGTCGAGCATGAGTCGTATGGTAGATACGATCAACATGAAGATGTTCACCGATGTTGACTAGTCCGTCTCACATGATGATCGGACACGACCTAGTTGAATCGGATCATGTAATCACTTAGATGACTAGAGGGATGTCTATCTGAGTGGGAGTTCATAAGATGAACTTAATTATCCTGAACATAGTCGAAAGGTCTTCGCAAATTATGTCGTAGCACTTCAGTTCTACTGTTCAGATATGTTCCTAGAGAAAATTTAGTTGAAAGTTGATAGTAGCAATTATGCGGACTAGGTCCGTAAACTGAGGATTGTCCTCATTGCTTCATAGAAGGCTTATGTCCTTAATGCACCGCTCAGTGTGCTGAACCTCGAACATCGTCTGTGGATGTTGCGAACATCTGACATACACATTTTGATAACTACGTGATAGTTCAGTTAAACGGTTTAGAGTTGAGGCACCGAAGACGTTTTGAAACGTCGCGAAACATATGAGATGTTTTGAGGGCTGAAATTGGGATTTCAGGCTCGTGCCCACGTCAAGAGGTATAAGACCTCCGACGATTTTCTTAGCCCACAAACTAAGGGAGAAAAGCTCAATTGTTGAGCTTGTGCTCAGATTGTCTGAGTACAACAATCATTTGAATCGAGTGGGAGTTGATCTTCCAGATGAGATAGTGATGTTTCTCCGAAGTCATTACCACCAAGCTGCTAGAGGTTCGTGATGAACTATAATATATCAGGGACATATATGATGATCCTTGAGATATTCGCGATGTTTGACACCACAAAAGTGGAAATCAAGAAGGAGCATCAATTGTTGATGGTGGGTGAAACCACTAGTTTCAAGAAGGGCAAGGGCAAGAAGGGATACTTCATGAAACGGCAAATCAGCTGCTGCTCTAGTGAAGGAACCCAAGGTTGAACCCAAACCCGAGACTAAGTGCTTCTGTAATAAGAGGAACAGCCACTGGAGCAGAATTACCCTAGATACTTGGTAGATGAGAAGGCTGGCAAGGTCGATAGAAGTATATTGGATATACATTGTGTTAATGTGTACTTTAGTAGTACTCATAGTAGCACCATGGTATTAGATACCGGTTCGGTTACTAAGTGTTAGTAAACTCGAAATAAAAGGCTGCGGAGTAAACGGAGACTAGCTAAAGGTGAGCTGGCGATATGTGTTGGAAGTTTTTCCCAAGCTTGATGTGATCAAGCATCGCACGCTCCCTCTACCATCGAGATTGGTGTTTGCGTTGAGCATAGACATGATTGGATTATGTCTATCGCAATACGGTTATTCATTTAAGGAGAATAATGGTTACTCTGTGTATTTGAATAATACCTTCAATAGTCTTGCACCTAAAATGAATGGTTTATTGAATCTCGATCGTAGTGATACACTTGTTCATGCCAAAAGATATAAGATAGTAATGATAGTACCACCTACTTGTGGCACTGCCACATAAGTCATATCGGTATAAAACGCATGAAGAAGCTCCATGTTGATGGATCTTTGGACTCACTCATTTTTGAAAAGTTTGAGACATGCGAACCATGTCTATTGGTGTATATGCATGAAGAAACTCCATGCAGATGGATCGTTTGGACTCACTTGATTTTGAATCACTTGAGATATGCAAATCTTACCACATGGGCAAGATGACTGAAGAGCCTCGTTTTAGTAAGACGGAACAACATAGCAACTTGTTAGAAGTAACACGTTTTGATGTGTGCAGTCCAATGAGTGCTGAGGCGTATAGTGGATATCGTTATGTTCTTCACAGATGATTTGAGTAGATGTTGAGTATATTTACTTGATGAATCACGAGTCTGAATTATTTGAAGGTTCAAGTAATTTCAGGGTGAAGTTGAAAGATCGTCGTGACAAGAGGATAAAATATCTATGATATGATCATAGAGATGAATATCTGAATTACGAGTTTGGCACAGAATTAAGACACTGTGGAAATTGTTTCACAACTAATACAGCCTGGAACACCATAGTGTGATGGTGTGTCCGTACATCATAACTGCACCCTATTGGATATGATGCATACCATGATGTCTCTTATCGAATTACCATGATAGTTTATGGGTTAGGCATTAGAGACAACCACATTCACTTTAAAAGGGGCACCACGTAATTCCGATGAGATGACACCGTATGAACTATGGTTTAGAGAAACCTAAGCTGTCATTTCTTAAAAGGTTTGGGGCTACGATGCTTATGTGAAAAAAGGTTTCAGGCTGATAAGCTCGAACCCAAAGCGGATAAATGCATCTTCATAGGACACCCAAAAACAGTTGGGTATACCTCCTGTCTTAGATTCAAAAGCAATAAGGGATTGTTTCTAGAATCGAGTCCTTTCTCGAGGAAAAGTTTCTCTTGAAAGAATTGAGTGGGAGGATGGTGGAGACTTGATGAGGTTATTGAACCGTCTCTTCAACTAGTGTGTGGCAGGGCACAGGGAGTTGTTCCTGTGGCACCTACACCAATTGAAGTGGAAGCTTATGATAGTGATCATGAAACTTCAGATCAAGTCACTACCAAACCTTGTGGGATGACAAGGATGCGTGCTACTTCAGAATGGTACGTAATCCTGTCTTGGAAGTCATGTTGCTAGACAGCAATGAGCCTACGAGCTATGGAGAAGCGATGGTGGGCCCAGATTCTGATGAATGGCTCGAGGCCATAAAATCCGAGAGAGGATCCATGTATGAAAACAAAGTGTAGACTTCGGCAGAACGGCTCGATGGTCGTGGGGCTGTTGAGTATAGATGGATTTTAAAAGGAAGACGGACAATGATGGTAAATGTCACCATTAAGAAAGCTCGACTTGTCGTTAAGATGTTTCCCGACAAGTTCAAGGAGTTGACTACGATGAGACTTTCTCACCCGTAGCGATGCTAAGAGTCTGTTGGAATTATGTTAGCGATTACTGCATTATTTATGAAATCTTGCAGATAGGATGTCAAAACATTGTTTCCTCGACGATTTTCTTGAGGAAAGGTTGTATGTGATACAACCGGAAGGTTTTGTCAATCCCGAAAGATGCTAATAAGTATGCAAAGCTCCAGCAATCCTTCTGAGGACTGGAGTAAGCATCTCGGAGTTGGAATGTACACTTTTGATGAGATGATCAAAGATTTTGGGTTTATACAAAGTTTATGAGAAACTTGTATTTCCAAAGAAGTGAGTGGGAGCACTATAGAATTTCTGATGAGTATATGTTGTTGACATATTGTTGATCAGAAATGACATAGAATTTCTGGAAAGCATATAGGGTTATTTGGAAAGTGTTTTTCAATGGAAAGCCTGGATTAAGCTACTTGAGCATTGAGCATCAAGATCTATAAGGATAGATAAAAACGCTTAATGGTACTTTCAAATGAGCACATACCTTGACATGATCTTGAAGGTGTTCAAGTTGGATCAGTCAAAGAAGGAGTTCTTGCCTGAGTTGTAAGGTATGAAGTTAAGACTTAAAGCTCGACCACGGCAGAATAGAGAGAAAGGACGAAGGTCGTCCCCTATGCTTAGACATAGGCTCCATAGTATGCTACGTTGTGTACCGCACCTGATGTGTGCCTTGCCACATGTCCGGCAAGAGGATACAAAGGTGATCAAGGAGTGGATCACCGGACAGCGGTCAAAATTGTCCTTGGAGAAAATAAGGACCTGTTTCTCGATTATGGAGGTGATAAAGAGTTTGGCGTAAAGGGTTACATCGATGCAAGCTTTAACACCTATCTGAATGACTCTTTGTAGCAAACCGGATACGTATAGTGGAGCAACCATTTGGAATAGCTCCAAGTGGAACGTGGTAGCAGCATCTACGATATGACATAGAGATTTGCGAAGTACATACAGATCTGAATGTTGCAGACCCGTTGACTGAAACCTCTCTCACAAGCATAACATGATCAAACCCAGAACTCATTGAGTGTTAATCACATAGTGATGTGAACTAGATTATTGACTCTAGTAAACTCTTTGGATGTTGGTCACATGGCGATGTGACCTATGAGTGTTAATCACATGGCGATGTGAACTAGATTATTGACTCTAGTGCAAGTGGGAGGCTGTTGGAAATATGCCCTAGAGGCAATAATAAATTGGTTATTATTATATTTCCTTGTTCATGATAATCGTTTATTATCCATGCTAGAATTGTATTGATAGGAAACTCAGATACATGTGTGGATACATAGACAACACCATGTCCCTAGTAAGCCTCTAGTTGACTAGCTCGTTGATCAATAGATGGTTACGGTTTCCTGACCATGGACATTGGATGTCGTTGATAACGGGATCACATCATTAGGAGAATGATGTGATGGACAAGATCCAATCCTAAGCCTAGCACAAGATCATGTAGTTCGTATGCTAAAGTTGTTCTAATGTCAAGTATCATTTCCTTAGACCATGAGATTGTGCAACTCCCGGATACCGTAGGAGTGCTTTGGGTGTGCCAAACGTCACAACGTAACTGGGTGGCTATAAAGGTACACTACAGGTATCTTCGAAAGTGCCTGTTGGGTTGGCACGAATCGAGACTGGGATTTGTCACTCCGTGTAAGCGGAGAGGTATCTCTGGGCCCACTCGGTAGGACATCATCATAATGTGCACAATGTGATCAAGGAGTTGATCACGGGATGATGTGTTACGGAACGAGTAAAGAGACTTGCCAGTAACGAGATTGAACAAGGTATCGGGATACCGACGATCGAATCTCGGGCAAGTATCGTACCGCTAGACAAAGGGAATTGTATACGGGATTGATCGAATCCTTGACATCGTGATTCATCCGATGCGATCATCGTGGAACATGTGGGAACGAACATGGGTATCCAGATCCTGCTATTGGTTATTGACCGGAGAACGTCTCGGTCATGTCTGCATGCTTCCCGAACCCGTAGGGTCTACACACTTAAGGTTTGGTGACGCTAGGGTTATAGAGATATTAGTATGCCGTAACCCGAAAGTTGTTCGAAGTCCCGAATGAGATCCTGGACGTCACGAGGAGTTCCGGAATGGTCTGGAGGTAAAGATTTATATATGGGAAGTCTTGTTTTGGTCGCCGGAAAAGTTTCGCGCATTATCAGTATTGTACCGGGAGTGCCGAAAGGGGTCCGGGGGTCCACCAAGGGGGTCCACCTGCCCCGGGGGGCCACATGGGCTGTAGGGGTGTGCGCCTTGGCCTATATGGGCCAAGGGCACCAGCCCCAAGAGGCCCATGCGCCAAGAGATAAGGGAAAGGAAGAGTCCTAAAAGGGGAAGGCACCTCCTAGGTGCCTTGGGGAGGATGGACTCCTCCCTGGCCACACCCTTCCTTGGAGGAAGGGCCAAGGCTGCGCCCCCCTCTCCCTTGGCCCTATATATAGTGGGGGGAAGGAAGGGCAGCCGCACCTAAGCCCTGGCGCCTCCCTCTCCCTCCCGTGACACATCTCCCTCCTCCCGCAGCGCTTGGCGAAGCCCTGTTGGAATCCCGCTACTTCCACCACCACGCCGTCGTGCTGCTGGATCTCCATCAACCTCTCCTCCCCCTTGCTAGATCAAGAAGGAGGAGAAGTCGCTGCTCCGTACGTGTGTTGAACGCGGAGGTGCCGTCCGTTCGGCGCTAGGATCATCGGTGATTTGGATCACGACGAGTACGACTCCATCAACCCCGTTCTCTTGAACGCTTCCGCGCGCGATCTACAAGGGTATGTAGATCCACTCCTCCCTCGTTGCTAGATGACTCCATAGATTGATCTTGGTGACACGTAGAAAATTTTGAATTATTGCTACGTTCCCCAACAAGCATCTGCAACTACTAAAGATCATTAAGGTAAAACCCAACCATAGCATTAAAGCATCAAGTCCTCTTTATTCCCATACGCAACAACCCCCTTACTCGGGTTTGTGTTTCAGTCACTCACTAACCCACTATAAGAGAATCATGACCGTACTGCAACACCCTATAGTGGGAACCCCTCACACTTGCGCGACACGGAGGGCACCATAGGACAACATCAAAGTAAAACATACAACTCATACCAATCTAGATCATCAATCAACCCAAAGACAAAAGATATCTACTCAAAACATCATAGGATGGCAACACATCATTGGATCATAATATGTGGCATGAAGCACCATGTTCAAGTAGGGATTACAGCGGGGTGCGGGAGAGTGGACCGCGTAAAAGAGATGAGGATGGTGATGATGATGGTGATGTTGATGAAGACAATCACCGCGGCGATGATTCCCCTCCCAATGGCACTCCGGTGCCACCGAGAGAGAGGAGGAGAGGTTCTTCCCCTTGTGCTTCCTCCTCCATGGCCTCCCCCCTAGATGGGGAGAGGTCTCCCCTCTGGTCCTTGGCCTTCATGGTGATGATGGTCCCTCCGGGATCCTCCTCCATGCCCTCCGGTGATGATGGTCCCCTGGCAGGGTACCAGAGAGGGCCTATATTGGTTTTCGGTGGCTACGGAGGCTTTTGGTGGTGGAACTCCCGATCTAGGTTAATTTTCCAAGGTTTCTGTATTTATAGGAATTTTTTGCGTTGGCCTCACTTCAAGGAGGTGCCCGAGGCAGGGGCCCACGCCCAGGGGGGTGGGCGCGCCCCCACCCTCGTGGACAGCCCGGGACTCTTCTGGCCCAACTCTTTTACTCCGGGGTCTTCTTTTGGTCCATAAAAAATCGTCAAAATTGGCACGTCAATTGGACTCCGTTTGACATTCCTTTTCTGTAAAACTCAAAAACTAGGAAAAACAGAAACTGGCACTGGGCTCGAGGTTAATAGGTTAATCCCAAAAACCATATAAAATAGCATATAAATGCATATAAAACATCCAAGGTTGATAATATAATAGCATGAATACTTCATAAATTATAGATACTTTGGAGACGTATCAGACATGCATGAAAACATAAAAACAAGTGAGATTATCTTTGTAATGTAGACGTGATTCTAATCCAATACTGCCTCCCTGTAAACCCCTTTGTGTTATCTCTACAATTCTTCTGAGAGATGCCATGCATGCTGTAACTTGGTGTGTGCATTAATATAATGTGGCCTACTACTCGAAATATGAGAGCTCTAGAAGTGATGATACTTTGTAGATGACGGCTTCAACATATAGTAAAGAAGAACAAGTCGACCCGGCCTAATAGATTCAAAATATACTAAGGGAGAACAACTCGACCTGACCAGTCGACCACAAATATCTCTGCTACTCTTCCCAACAAGGAACATACTTATTAAAGAAGAGAAGAGGATCATCTTAAAGAAGAGCAGAAGAGCAAGCAGATTGAAGATATTACAAGTCTTTCTATACAATGTCGGTTGACCACCCATGATGAACCAGAGCGCACATAGAAATAATATTACTTCCGGTCTCTCCATATGTGGCTCACATGCATTTCGAAACTAAAGTAGGAACATTTAGCTGACCAATTAAACATCTCTCAGTTTTACTAATATCAGCATAATATCATATTTGAATTTGTACAACTAAGCTTGTTTAGCTCGATGGGTGGAGAAGTGCTATTACGACACGAACCATGTAGGTTGATCGTGGTCCTCATAAAATGAGGAAACCATAAGCATGATGAGTATAGTGTTGACCGTGGCAGTGGGATGGCAGATCTGAAGCTGCAAACCGCGCAAAGGGTAGTTAGCAACCGATCTTTGCTTTGAAATAACAACTAAGATTTGGTATGGACAAGAAAGTACAGTCAATAAGTGACAAAGAAATGCAATTCTACTATCTCTCTATATGTCGCGACATGCATTTGGAAACTCAAGTGGGACCTTTAGCTAACCAATTAAATGTGTTTGTTAACTAATATCAGTATCATATCACAATCATATTTGAACAACTAAGCCCTGCGTTGTTTGGCTTGATGGGTGGAATCATGCTAGTACGACAGAAAGCACCTACGCAGATCATAGTAGAGTAGATAAAAGGGGAAAACCCTAAGCATCAAGTGTAAAATTAGGAAAGTGGAACTAGCTGGACCAGTGGGTGGTGCACATGCTTTTTGAAACGAATATAGGAACATTAGGTGACCAATTAAATGCTCTTTGTTTTAGTAATATGAGCGTCATATCAGATTCGTATTTCAACACCTAAGCTTTGAAATTATGAGTGGCGTGTTGTTTTGCTTGATGGGTTGAGGTCTTGAGGAGCAGTGCTAGCACGACAAGAAGCACCTACGATGATGGTAGTGAATATAAAGGGGGGAAACCATAAGCTTTACGAGTATAGTGATCGTGCCATGGCGGATCTGAAGGTGCAAACCGGACAAAGCTACTTCGCAACCAATGTTTGCTTTCAACTAGCCACTATGATTTGGTACGGACAAGAAAAGTACAGTAAACAATTTATGATATATTTTCCAGGTGAGATCAATTACTTAAGCACATATGGAAGAGTACCACCTCTCTTGTGACGCTGTGTAGGCCCTTGCTGATACGTTGAGGGTGCTACGGGTGCGATGGATGTTGGTGGAAGGGAAGAATACTTTAGACGGCAGATGGCCGGGTTGAGGGATAAATCCTATTGCCGTGGACGAGGCGGTCGTAGGAGCAGCAACGGCAAGGTGGACAACGGCGCCGATGAACCGAGAGGACACGATGAAAGGATCCTAGTCCGACGCCGTGGATGAGAGACGTCCATCTCTTGCAGTGGACGACAGGGTAGCGGCTCCGGCAAGGTGGAGGATGGGGTGGCGGATGGAGGAGGCTGGCTGCAGTGGGAAGGTTGTTGTGGCGCCGACGGTGTATGAATGGGGAAATGGAGGGGGAGGGGGGATCTCAAACTTTGGGACGTGCTTGTCTGAAATGTGGGAAAGTTACGAACTTATTCCCCGTTTAAAATTTCGGACATCACGTCGGTTGGACATAGGACGATAATCTCGCATCTCCCAAATATTTATCGGTAGCGATTTCGGGCGAGGAGAGGGCGTTTTGCCGCCCATGGTTGACGCCCACGGTGTATGAACGGGGCTGACAGGTAGGGCGGTTGTGTCACGTCTGAGGGAAGTTACACATCTGCCCCTATTTAAAATATTTTCCTACACCGATTTCGAGCGAGGAGAGTTTTTTTGCCGCCCACCGTGTATGAATGGGGAAATGGAGGGAGAGATACATGTCTTTCGGACGAGCTTGAATCAAATGTGTTTTGCCGCCCACCGTGTCGGAATGGTCTCAGAGGTAGTCGTGTCACGTCTGATTGAAGTTACTAGTCTACCCCTATCGACAGCAGTGTAAATCTGGTCGATAAGGATGTCAAAGTATCAGGGATAGACAGTAATTTCCATCTCGTAAACACTTGCTTCGGGCAGCCCACAAATGATAGTGTGTGTTTAGCCGCTTCGTTCAAAACTTGGGAGAATTAGCATTCGCGTTTGCCCTGGGCCCTGGCAACTAAATTCAAATCCAATTTGTATTTGATTATGAATATACACCGATAATTCTATGTTTTGTTATTTATTTCTTCAAAACCACAACAAAGATTTATCCCACATTTATATATGATTATGATTTAGAAATGCCGTGATCTTCGAATTCAGTAGGTTGGATACACTTTGAGTCAAACAGTTATTTCATCCAATACAATATGCTCACACGAAAAATAGTTCACCTTATGTCAATCATACAAGTATTGAGGATTACCTCGCCTAAAAAATTCGGATCACTACAACACATGGACATCATAGGGGGTCTTACAACATAATCCATTCAGAGACATGACACAACATGCAAGTACAATAATCTATTGACAATTTCAACTGGTATCTAAAGAAGAACTAGGATTACCTGGGCTTCAGATAGCAAAAACAGCAGGACCTCCTCCGTCTTCAAATGCAGCATTCTTGCTTCCTCCAATTCTTGGGTTGCTTGCATAATGTGTGTAGTTAATTGCATAATTTCCAGCCTCAAGATCAAGATTACCTCATTCATGGCAGCCACACCATCTCTTTCTGCCGCTAGTAGAGCCTCAAGAACTATAATATCTGTGCTCAGACTACTCTCTGGCGGTGTTGCCTCTGAACTGCTACCATCTGGCAACATGGATGGCACACTGCTTACAAAAATAGATTCTGGGGTTGTGCATTGTGTCCTAGTGTGAACGGCATCCTGAAAGGTTTCCGCTGGACATAAGTAAGAGACAGTTATCGCATGATTGAGGCAGTAAGCTTACATGGTAAACGACATACGAATTATTGTCGAGCATGGAAAGCTATATTTAAATGGTTCAAAGCAGCATCATCCGAAAAGAAATTAAAATGGTAAGATGAAACTTGAAAGGGAGTGTAGCACCGCTATATTTAAGTTTCCGAGGCATCTAAGCAATTCAAATAATCTGAGAAGGCACTTAATAGTGTGGCCTCATATAAACTACGAAAACAGTCTTGTGATTAAGTTCAGAGGAAAAGTTAAGGACTCAAATGAATTAGGCATGCATTTCTTTATGATAGTACAGCAGGCACTGCTGACATATTGGCCAACTCAGGTATAGCCTAACAAGTAACAAACAAGCATTCGAATCAAGCAATACAGCAAAGCAGACAACAGAACTATTTCTAATTCTGTAGGATTACAGGTTGAGGGCACAAGCCAAGAAAGCATCCCACACACATTACATTTCACATGTACTAAAACACATTGGCTTACCATATGTTGATGTGAAGCCTCAGTGTTGTTGCAATGTTCTTTGAAGATTTAACAGCATCCCGTGGTTGCAAATCTAGTTGTTGTAGTTTATTCTGCACCCTCTATTTAGGTAAAATTAATTTTAATTGCATGCACTAGTTCGAATTGATCATCAATGCTTCATCTAAACTAATTAAAGAAGGGTGTGTGCTTACACGACAATATATCTTCTTCACTACATTTTTATGCTTGTTCGAGGTGCCAGCCCCAAAAGAACAAATATTTTGCTTGATGGGGTTGGTAGCTCCATAATTAATCCTTACTTATGAAGCATGTTATCCCAAACAAGTTGGAGTAGGCTAGATATGAAACCCTTTCATGAGGACTTCCCAGGAGGTCGCCCATCCTAGTACTACTCTTGCCCAAATGGGTTTCATACCCAAAAGACTGGCTAATTTTTAATTAGTCATGCAACTTGGGAAGATCAAGAACACACAAAAAAGTAATGAACAAAGCTTCAGAGCAATGATGTAATAGCTAGCATCAAAAAATGTAGGGTAAAACGAACAAAAAGCAGCGAAACCACATGCTAGTTTGCTGATGTGTAATTAAGCATAGAGAACATGAAGCAGTCTGATGGAACCAACATGTGGCATCAGAACAACACCATTATCATAAATATAGCATGCAAGAAGTAAAATAGTAGGCAGTGATATCTAGGAAGTACAGTCATACTTAGGACAAAACTAAAGCATATTAACTATATGTGCACTGGTATGTAATTTAGCACATGTAACATGTTCACTGCCAGAAGTATGGCCCTACAGGTGCAAGCAGAATAACACGTCTCATGAAAAATTGAATGATGCCTTGAAGAAATTCAAAGGTGTGGTGCTTATGCTAAGAAAGTGAACGTAGGTGCCGGACACCTTGGGGATCTTGAGGCGCGCGCTGTTGAAGCGCTGGATGTACTTTTGCAGGATCTCTCCGGGTTGTTGCTTGATGCGGCGCATGTCGCTCACGGCGGGCGGCCGGTCGCGAGTACCTTGGAAATTGGCGATGAAGCGGGTGCGCATCTGGTCCCAGGAGGAGATCGTGCCTGGAGCCAGATTCAGGAGCCAGGTTCGAGCTCCTTCCTTAAGCGCCATGGGGAACCAGTTTGCCATGACCTTTTCATCCCCGCCGGCAGCCTCGATGCCCAGCTCATAGAGCTGGAGGAACTCTGCGGGATCGGTTGTGCCGTCATAGCGAGGAGGCAGGTCTGGCTTGAACTTGCCGGGCCACGTGACGCTGCGCAGCTCAGTGGTGTAGGCGTGGCAGCCCGCGGTGGCCACGTAAGGCTTCGGTTGGTGGAGAGCTTAGTCTTGAGGGTCCCCACGCGCTGCAGCTTGGAGCAGGGCGGGGTCTTGGCGCGCCGGAGCTGGAGCAGGGACGCGGCGTGCCGGAGCAGGGAGCGCCCTGGCAGCCCCTTGCGGGCGAGGGACTTCTTGGCAGCTCCATTCTTGCTGCGCTGGCGCCTGACAGAGCGGGTTCCTCCCAGGGGCCAAGCGCCTTGGAGCCATGGCATCTTCTTGGAGGGGAGGCGGCTGGTGCGCCTCTGGAGCTTCGTTGCCAGCGCGGGGCGGAGTGTGGCGCAGAGGAACGGACGGCGCGGAAGAGCCCCCCGCGGCGCGGACAAGCTCGGCGACGCGGTCGAGCCACTCTTCATAGACGTCATCGACGGGGCGGTAGCGCAGGAGCTCGTTTGCCGCGAGGAGCGCAGCTCGAGCCTCCAAGGGTGCACGGAGCGCGCAGGATGAGGAACCGGCTGGTGCAAGTGATGGAGTGGCGGTGTGGCCGTCTTGCCGCACGGACGGGTGCTGAGACGATGCTTGCTGCTCGCCCCCCGCCGGACCGGTGGCGGCGTTGACGGCGGGAGACCGGGAACGACGAGGACGCCCATCGACGGGGGCCGTCTGGGTGACGCGAGAAGCGATGGCGGCCCGGCGCTCGGCGCGGGCCCGATGAGCGTCGGACATGGATGCGACGGTCGGAGGAGAACGGAGCGGTGGAGGACAGATTCCGGCGCACCCCTACCTGGGGCGCCAAATGTCGGATTTCGGGTTCCGGCAGACCCTTAAGGTTCGAATACTGGGGTGCGTGCGGAAATCACGTCCTCTACCTCACCGTCTCATAAAGATCTAAACTACTAAAGGAACTGCACAAGGGACGCAAGATTTATACTGGTTCGGGCCACCATTGTGGTGTAATACCCTACTCCAGTGTGTGGTGGATGGATTGCCTCTTGGGGCTGATGATGATGAACAACACAAGGAAGAACAGCCTCGCGAGGGTCTGTTCTTGGCCGGGGCGACGAACTACTGGGAGGAGTTCTGTCACCTCTCTCTCTCTCTCACTTACTCTCTCTGCTTGCTAGTCAGATCCTCATGCCAAACCGAACCCTTTCTACCAACTGATTGAACTACCAACCGACCGAACCCCTTGCAACGTGGGTGGCCGGTCCTATTTATAGGGGCCCTGGTCCTCTTCCCAAATATCGAGCGGGAAGGGAGCCAACAATGGTGGGCTAATTTGAAGGGGGACAACAAGTACTCTTATCCTGACTAAAGGTGGTCTTCGCCTACGAAAGACTCTGCGGTGACGCCGTGCTGGGCTCCATGGTGACCTCCGTCTCGTAGTCCGCTTGGTCCTGGTCTCGTTGCACCGAAATGGCAACCTTTGCCTGATGCCTCGGTACTCCGCGGCTGCGCTTGCCCCCTTTGCACCAAAGAGGAAAGAAGGACGCTGCGCGCGCTGGCGCCCTCCTGGCACCCTCGATCGTCATGGCTTGCATCACGGGCACCTCGCGAGGTACCCCGCCTTAATATCTCCGTCTCCTCACGAGCCAGCCTGAGGAGGCTGCGCCTGAGGATGCGCCGTGTCGTCCGCCTCGCGAGGCTTGGCCCCTCGCGAGGGTCTTGAGTCTTGTGCTGATGAAGATGGGCCATGTTGGGCCCCCATTGGAGCTACGGCGCAGGCCGCAGGCAGGCAAATCTGGGGACCCCCGTTCCCAGAACGCCGACAGTAGCCCCCGGGCCCGAGGCGCGCATGGGCTTGGCCGTGCCGAGAGGCGAAAGGGCAAGGGCGAAGCGCCGCAGGCCCTAACAGCCTGCGGCCTTGGGCGCCGCATGGCGGTTGATTGGACATGGGCGACTCCACTTCCCCGCGACGCCTTGGTGACCGCGCGAGGTGGATAAGTCCCTGCATGCAAATCCTGTCATGATTACCTGTGATCGTGGAGGCCGGCAGTTGGCCTTCGCCGGCTATAAGTACTGTAAGGCGCGTGCCTTTCCAGTCCATTCCTCCTGGCCTCTCCTTCTTCCCGATCCTTGCTCCGCCTTGCTGGGATGGCTCCGATCCACCGGTTCTCCGCAGCGGAGAAGGGAAAAGCTCCTCGAGAGGGGCCAGACCCGCTCCCGCTGAAGAAACGGCTCGCCCTTTGCAGTCGGGGCGAGGAAGACCGGCAGGTGGAGCCGAGGCCTCGGTGCGAGCGGGCTCCGCCGGGGTTCCCGCTTCCTTTTTACGCCCCCGCCGAGGGCCCCGAGGGTGTCGATGCTAATCTCCGCGGCCGGCGCCGTCGTAGGCGCCGTCGGGTCATGAAGGCGTGGGTTGTTCCTCCCGGAGTGCACGCCGAGGGCTCCTCCCACGAGTTCGTGCTCCACGTCGTCGTTCCTCTTCAGTCCTGGATCCGTCTGCCTCCCTTCTTCGCCTCCTTCGTCCCTCCAGGAGGGCCTCTGGAGCTCTGGCTGCAGCATGCTGGCTGCAGCGCCCTCGCGACCGAGGCAGAGGTCGTGGTCGCTGCCCCGGGCGAGGTCTACTTGTCCCGCGGCTGGAGAGAAGTCGCCCGGGTTTGCAAGGAGAGGGGCGTCTTCGCGGTCCACCTGGAGTACGATGGCGCTGCGGTGATGTTCTTCAAGGTCTTCGACGCGATCGAGCGCCGGCTGGAGTGTTGCCGCGTGAGAGGTGGCCAGGACCTTGCCCTGGTGAGGGCTAGGCCCGTCGACCGCTCCCTTGGCGAAGGCACCGAGGGGTCCAGCGACTCCAACGAAATCTTCGCGACTCCAGAGACGAGCGACGACAGCTACGAGCCCCCGAGCCGGCGCCGCTTCCGGAGCAGGGCGGGCTCATCAGGCCGTCGCCGACCCTGATCTGGATGGGGTTGGCGCCGGCGCCTGACGGCCCACTGTTGATGATGGCATCTTTTGCAGGAGCCCGTGTAGTTAGCACTCCTTAGGATCCATTCCCTGCGAGCAATCAAAATGCGCCCCACGGGGGCTTGTAAGGTGTCTGTAGTCCTGTTTGTTAATACATGACCTTTGCTATGGATTTGTGTGAGTTGCTGATTTCGTCATAGCTTAGTTCTCCCTTTCGAACCTCGCGAGGGCTTGGTGCTCTACGCCGACAGGTCCCAGTCCCAAGGCGGCGTCAGCCGTCGCTGGTATGCCAGGCCGCGATGCCGTGGTCAAGGCCAGGAGGTGAGCGACCCAGGGTCCGGTAAGAGCCCTGAGTCGCGATGCTCAGGCACCCCCCCTTTAACGTGCATGCGGTTCGCGCGGGCGAGGGTGAAGGGAGCCTCGTGAGGGCCTTGGCTAGCGCAGTCCCCTCCAAGGATCCTGCAGGTTCATCACAGAAAGAAGATGGGGTTGCCATGGCAGTCATTAGTCGATCGTTAGTTGTTCAAGAGCTTGCTGGTTGGAGTAGGTGAGGTGTATCTGGGCACCCGTGAGCCAGCGCGGGGCTCACGAGGCCCTACCTCTAGGCGGGTTGCGCCTGGCACTAGGCCGTATCTTGAGATGTGTCCCTGCAAAATTTGGTTAGATGCCGGTACTCTACGTCCTCGGGTCCCGGCCCTCGAGCTTGTCTCAGCCGTCGCTGGTATGCCAGGTCACGATGCCATGGACAAGGCCAGAGGGTGAGGGCTGGAGAGCCAGTAAGAGCCCTGAGTGGCGATGCTCAGGCACCCCCCCTTTAACGTGCAAGTGGCCGGCATGGAGGAGAAAGGATGCCGCGGACGGGCACCATGCAGTTAAGCGTGATAGGCAATGCATAGTTGGTAATAAACGCGAGGAAGATACACGCCGCTGGGTCTGGCCCGAGCGGCTTGGGGATGATGCAGCCCGAGGGGCGCCCCCAACAAGGCAAACTAACAACCGAAAGATAAAAGAGCGGATACATGCCGCAGGGACGGACCCACGCGGCCTGGGAGTGATGCAACCCTGGAAGGGTGCTCCCAGCTGGGAATGAAACTTGAAAGATGTCACCTGAGGATGTCGTCGGTGTAGTGGCGTTGGTGCAGCGGACTCGGTGGGCTGCGGAAGCTGATCCTCACGAGCCCCCAGGTCCAGGGGCCTCGGGAGGCTCCGGAGGCACTGGTGACTCCTCGCGAGCTGTCTTCATCTCCGCCAAGGCCGCGGAACACCTGTCTTCCTGAGCCTCCATGATGCCCCTCATGAGGCGCTGGTGCGCCGCAGCCATGCTCGGCAGGCCGTAAGGCATGCGAACATAGCTGTGGGGTGGTCCCCCGCAGCGCCCCACTTGTGAGGGCTAGAGACGCTCCGTCGTGGCGATCTGATTGAGCCCTGGTACGTCGACGCAGACGCGCAGCCCACCATCCTCGCCTGGATGTGGGGCCACAGCTGGTAGGCGGCGGCACCTCTCATGATCCTTGTCTCCTGTAGTTCTTGAATGGCCTTGTTAACGAACTCTTGCTGGTCTAACCTTCCTTGCACGGCTCCTTCTCGGGGGAAACGTGCTTCGAAGCACGCCTCCACATGGTGCCCAAGCGCCTCCCTTGTGACCCTGGCTAGGTCGGTGGCCCTCGAGGTGAGAGCCCCCGAGCCCTGCCTGAGGAGGGCGCTGTGCGCACTACCCTATGCGATGGAAGGAGGGTCCCCCTGGGCAGAGACGGGCCCTGAAGGGCCTGCCTCCTGAGGGGCCGAGCCTGACGACGTCTTCTTCTTCTTGGGGGTGGTCTCAGGATGCCTCCTGCATCCGTGATCTGGGTCTTCTAGCGACGCGGCCTGGTAGGCTCGCTCCAGGGAACACACTGCATCCTTCTCTTCATAGGGCACCGTGATGACACCGCCACTTCCTGGCATCTTGAGGACGTTATAGCCGTGGTGAGTCGCAACCATGAACTCGGCCAGCGCTGGGTACCCGAGGATGGCGTTGTACGGCAGGCGGATGTGGGCGACGTCGATCGGGACTGTGGTAGTTGCTCGGTGCGGTAGTTGCTGTGTGCCCCGAAGGTGACAGGGAGGCGGACCTGCCCGATCGGGACTGTGGAACCGTCGGTGATCCCAGAGAAAGGCTTGGTCAGCTGAAGCTGGTCATAGGGTACTTGGAGGTTGTTGAATGTTTCCACGGACAGGACGTTGAGCCCTGCCCCACCATCGATGAGGGTCTTGGTGACCAGCACGTTGCTGAGGACTGGGGAGCAGAGCATCGGGAGGACTCCGGCCGTGGCTGCGCACTTGAGCTGGTCTGCCGAGCTGAACGTGATGGCGCACGCCGACCACCTGAGGGGGCGCGTTGCTTCGAGCTTGGGGAGAACTACATTCACTTCACGGGCAAATTGCTTGAAGATACGTTGAGAGGCTGGGGCTTAAGCTTCGCCTAGGATGCAGGCGATTGCGCGCGGCTCTTGGAAGCCCCCAGCCCCCTCGTCTTGATGGCGGTCTTCGTTCCTCCTTGGCTGAGGCGGCAGCGGAGGTAGGCCTGCATTGCCATGAGGGCGATCCTCACGAGGCTGATCCCTCCAGTCCCCCTCGCGAGGCAGGTCCCGCCAGCGGTCCTCGCGAGGCTGGTCGCGCCACCCCTGGCGTGGGCCGCGATCTTCCCAGCGTCCTGGGTTTCTTCCTCCTCCTTGGCCGTAGCCCTGGTCAGCACGGTCAGGGCGACGGCTGAGCCTTCCGTCTCACACGGCGCGGAGCTCTTGACATTCGTTGGTGTTGTGGGTGTGGAGGTCATGGTACACACAGTACCGGCTGCCTCTGGAGGGTTCGGGCAGATCCTTGCCTGGCTTTGTGTCTGGTTCTGCCATGAGTACGGCAGCCCCCTTGCGCTTCACGTCCTTGGCCTTGGGCTTCTTCTCTTCTGGGCCCACGGTGGGCAGCTCGAGGAGGGAGAGACGTCCCTCCTCAGCCCTGGCGCACTTGTTCGCCAAGTTGAACAGCTCCAGGGAGGTGCAGAGGTCTTCATGCATCGCCAGCTCCTCCTTCATCTTGACGTTGCGCACGCCGTCGGAGAAGGCCGAGATGATGGCCTCCTCGGACACCTTGGGGATCTTGAGGCGCGCGCTGTTGAAGCGCTGGATGTACTTTTGCGTGGTCTCTCCAGGTTGTTGCTTGATGTGGCGCATGTCGCTCACGGCGGGCGGCCGGTCGCGAGTACCTTGGAAGTTGGCGATGAAGCGGGTGCGCATCTGGTCCCAGGAGGAGATCGTGCCTGGAGCCAGATTCAGGAGCCAGGTTTGAGCACCTTCCTTAAGCGCCATGGGGAACCAGTTCGCCATGACCTTTTCATCCCCGCCGGCAGCCTCGATGCGCAGTTCATAGAGCTGGAGGAACTCTGCGGGATCGGTTGTGCCGTCGTAGCGAGGAGGCAGGTCTGGCTTGAACTTGTCGGGCCATGCGACGCTGCGCAGCTCAGTGGTGTAGGCGTGGCAGCCCGCGGAGGCCACGTAAGGCTTCGGTTGGTGGAGAGCTTGGTCTTGAGGGTCCCGACATGCTGCAGCTTCGAGCAGGGCGGGGTCTTGGCGCGCCGGCGCTGGAGCAGGGTCGCGGCGTGCCGGAGCAGGGAGCGCCCTGGCAGCCCCTTGCGGGCGAGGGACTTCTTGGCAGCTCCGTTCTTGATGCGCTGGCGCCTGACGGAGCGGGTTCCGCCCAGGGGCCAAGCGCCTTGGAGCCATGGCATCTTCTTGGAGGGGAGGCGGCTGGTGCGCCTCTGGAGCTTCGTTGCCCACGCAGGGCGGAGCGTGGTGCAGAGGAACGGACGGCGCAGAAGAGCCCCCTGCGGCGTGGACAAGCTCGGCGATGCGGTCGAGCCACTCTTCATAGACGACGTCGACGGGGCGGTAGCGCAGGAGCTCGTTTCCCGCGAGGAGCGCAGCTCGAGCCTCCAAGGGTGCGCGGAGCGCGCGGGACGAGGAACCGGCTGGTGCGAGTGATGTAGTGGCGGTGCGGCCGTCTTGCCGCACGGACAGGTGCTGAGACGATGCCTGCTGCTCGCCACCCGCCGGACCGGTGGCGGCGTTGACGGCGGGCGCCGGGGAACGACGAGGACGCCCACCATTGGGGGCCGTCTGGGCGACGCGAGAAGCGATGGCGGCCCGGCGCCCGGCGCGGGCCCAACGAGCGTCGGACATGGATGCGACGGTCGGAGGAGAACGGAGCGGTGGAGGACAGATTCCGGCGCACCCCTACCTGGCGCGCCAAATGTCGGATTTCGGGTTCCGGCAGACCCTTAAGGTTCGAACACTGGGGTGCGCGCGGAAATCACGTCCTCTACCTCCCCGTCTCACAAAGATCTAAACTACTAAAGGAACTGCACAAGGGACGCAAGATTTATACTGGTTCGGGCCACCATTGTGGTGTAATACCCTACTCCAGTGTGTGGTGGATGGATTGCCTCTTGGGGCTGATGATGATGAACAACACAAGGAAGAACAGCCTCGCGAGGGTCTATTCTTGGCCGGGGCGACGAACTACTGGGAGGAGTTCTGTCACCTCTCTCTCTCTCTCACTTACTCTCTCTGCTTGCTAGTCAGAACCTCATGCCGAACCGAACCCTTTCTACCAACTGATCGAACTACCAACCGACCGAACCCCTTGCAACGTGGGTGGCCGGTCCTATTTATAGGGGCCCTGGTCCTCTTCCCAAATATCGAGCGGGAAGGGAGCCAACAATGGCGGGCTAATTTGAAGGGGGACAACAAGTACTCTTATCCTGACTAAAGGTGGTCTTCGCCTGCGAAAGACTCTGCGGTGACGCCGTGCTGGGCTCCATGGTGACCTCCGTCTCGTAGTCCGCTTGGTCCTGGTCTCGTTGCACCGAAATGGCAACCTTTGCCGGATGCCTCAGTACTCCGCGGCTGCGCTTGCCCCCTTTGCACCAAAGAGGAAAGAAGGACGCTACGCGCGCTGGCGCCCGCCTGGCACCCTCGATCGTCATGGCTTGCGTCACGGGCACCTCGCGAGGTACCCCGCCTTGATATCTCCGTCTCCTCCCGAGCCAGCCTGAGGATGCGCCGTGTCGTCCGCCTCGCGAGGCCTGGCCCCTCGTGAGGGTCTTGAGTCTTGTGCTGATGAAGATGGGCCATGTTGGGCCCCCATTGGAGCCACGCCGCAGGCCGCAGGTAGGCAAGTCTGGGGACCCCCGTTCCCAGAACGCCGACAGTAGCCCCCGGGCCCGAGGCGTGCATGGGCTTGGTCGTGCCGAGAGGCGAAAGGGCAAGGGCGAAGCGCCACGGGCCCTAACAGCCTGCGGCCTTGGGCGCCGTGTGGCGGTTGATTGTACGTGGGCGACTCCACTTCCCCACGATGCCTTCGTGACCGCGCGAGGTGGACAAGTCCCTGCATGCAAATCGCGTCATGATTACCTGTGATTGTGGAGGCCGGCGGTTGGCCTTCGGCGGCTATAAGTACTGTATGGCGCGTGCCCTTCCAGTCCATTCCTCCTGGCCTCTCCTTCTTCCCGATCCTTGCTCCGCCTTGCTGGGATGGCTCCGATCCGCCGGTTCTCCGCAGCGGAGAAGGGAAAAGCTCCTCGAGATGGGCCAAACCCGCTCCCGCCGAAGAAACGGCTCGCCCTTTGCAGTCGGGGCGAGGAAGACCGGCAGGTGGAGCCGAGGCCCTGGTGCGAGCGGGCTCCGCCGGGGTTCCCGCTTCCTTTGTACGCCCTCGCCGAGGGCCCCGAGGGTGTCGATGCTGATCTCCGCGGCCGGCGCCGTCGGGTCACGAAGGCGTGGGTTGTTCCTCCCGGAGTCCACGCCGAGGGCTCCTCCCACGAGTTTGTGCTCCACGTCGTCGTTCCTCTTCAGTCCTGGATCCGTCTGCCTCCCTTCTTCGCCTCCTTCGTCCCTCCAGGAGGGCCTCTGGAGCTCTGGCTGCAGCACGCCGGCGGCAACGCCCTCGCGACCGAGGCAGAGGTTGTGGTCGCTGCCCCGGGCGAGGTCTACTTGTCCCGCGGCTGGTGAGAAGTCGCCCAGGTTTGCAAGGAGAGGGGCGTCTTCGCGGTCCACCTGGAGTACGATGGCGCTGCGGTGATGTTCTTCAAGGTCTTCGACGCGATCGGGCGTCGGCTGGAGTGTTGCCGCGGGAGAGGTGGCCAGGACCTTGCCCTGGTGAGGGCTAGGCCCGTCGACCGCTCCCTTGGCGAAGGCGCCGGGGGGTCCAGCGACTCCAGCGAAATCTTCGCGACTCCGGAGACGAGCGACGACAGCTACGAGCCCCCGAGCCGGCGCCGCTCCCAGAGCAGGGCGGGCTCGTCAGGCCGTCGCCGACCCTGATCTGGATGGGGTTGGCGCCGGCGCCTGACGGCCCACTGTTGATGATGGCATCTTTTGCAGGAGCCAGTGTAGTTAGCACTCCTTAGGATCTGTTCCCTGCGAGGAATCAAAATGCGCCCCACGGGGGCTTGTAAGGTGTCTGTAGTCCCGTTTGTTAATACATGACCTTTGCTATGGATTTGTGTGTGTTGCTGATTTCGTCATAGCCTAGTTCTCCCTTTCGAACCTCGCGAGGGCTTGGTGCTCTACGCCGACAGGTCCCAGTCCCAAGGCGGTGTTAGCCGTCGCTGGTATGCCAGGTCGCGATGCCGTGGTCAAGGCCAGGAGGTGAGCGACCCGGGGTCTGGTAAGAGCCCCTGAGTCGCGATGCTCAGGAGGTCCTTTTTGGCGCCCAAGCAGCCATTGCTTGGTGAGAAAGGGAAGCAACGTCGCTAGTATGGATTTGCCTTAGGTGCGGGGGCTGTGCCACGGTAGCCAGTGCTTTGGATGGTGACTTATCTTGAGGATCGGGGATCGCCCCCAACGCATCGTCCGGTCCGTGGGGTAGTTGGGACGGAGTTGCTCAGCAAGGTCCTCGCGAGCCCCTTCCCCCTCGTCTCTGCTCCCCTTTCTACTCTACGTCCTCGGGTCCCGGCCCTCGAGCTTGTCTCAGCCGTTGCTGGTATGCCAGGTCGCGATGCCCTGGACAAGGCCAGAGGGTGAGGGCTGGAGAGCCAGTAAGAGCCCTAAGTCGCGATGCTCAGGCACCCCCCCCCTTTAACGTGCAAGCGGTTCGCGCGGGCGAGGGTGAAGGGAGCCTCGTGAGGGCCTTGGCTAGCGCAGTCCCCTCCAAGGATCCTGCAGGTTCATCACAGAAAGAAGATGGGGTTGCCATGGCAGTCATTAGTCGATCGTTAGTTGTTCAAGAGCTTGCTGGTTGGAGTAGGTGAGGTGTATCTGGGCACCCGTGAGCCAGCGCGGGGCTCAAGAGGCCCTACCTCTAGGCGGGTTGCGCCTGGCACTAGGCCGTATCTTGAGATGTGTCCCTGCAAAATTTGGTTAGATGCCGGTACTCTACGTCCACAGGTCCCGACCCTCGAGCTTGTCTCAGCCGTCGCTGGTATGCCAGGTCGCGATGCCATGGACAAGGCCAGAGGGTGAGGGCTGGAGAGCCAGTAAGAGCCCTGAGTCGCGATGCTCAGGCACCCCCCCTTTAACGTGCAAGTGGCCGACATGGAGGAGAAAGGATGCCGCGGACGGGCACCATGCAGTTAAGCATGATAGGCAATGCATAGTTGGAAATAAACGCGAGGAAGATACACGCCGCTGGGTCTGGCCCGAGCGGCTTGGGGATGATGCAGCCCGAGGGGCGCCCCCAACAAGGCAAACTAACAACCGAAAGATAAAAGAGCGGATACATGCCGCAGGGATGGACCCACGCGGCCTGGGAGTGATACAACCCTGGAAGGGTGCTCCCAGCTGGGAATGAAAACTTGAAAGATGTCACCTGAGGATGTCGTCGGCATAGTGGCGTTGGTGCAGCAGACTCGGTGGGCTACGGAAGCTGATCCTCACGAGCCCCCAGGTCCCGGGGCCTCGGGAGGCTCCGGAGGCACTGGTGACTCCTCGCGAGCTGTCTTCATCTCCGCCAAGGCCGCGGAATGCCTGTCTTCCTGAGCCTCCATGATGCCCCTCATGAGGCGCTGGTGCGCCGCAGCCATGCTCGGCAGGCCGTAAGGCATGCGAACATAGCTGTGGGGTGGTCCCCCGCAGTGCCCCACTTGTGAGGGCCAGAGACGCTCCGTCGTGGCGATCTGATTGAGCCCTGGTACATCGACGCAGACGCGCAGCCCACCATCCTCGCCTGGATGTGGGGCCACAGCTAGTAGGCGGCGGCAACCTCTCATGATCCTTGTCTCCTGTAGATCTTGAATGGCCTTGTTAACGAACTCTTGCTGTTCTAACCTTCCTTGCACGGCTCCTTCTCGGGGGAAACGTGCTTCGAAGCACGCCTCCACATGGTGCCCAAGCGCCTCCCTTGTGACCCTGGCTAGGTCGGTGGCCCTCCAGGTGAGAGCCCCCGAGCCCTGCCTAAGGAGGGCGCTGGGCGTGCTTCCCTATGCGATGGAAGGAGGGTCCCCCTGGGCAGAGACGGGCCCTGAAGGGCCTGCGTCCTGAGGGGCCGAGCCTGACGACGTCTTCTTCTTATTGGGGGTGGTCTCAGGAAGCCTCCTGCTTCCGTGATCTGGGTCTTCTAGCGACGCAGCCTGCTAGGCTCGCTCCAGGGAACACACTGCATCCTTCTCTTCACAGGGCACCGTGATGACGCCGCCACTTCCTGGCATCTTGAGGACGTTGTAGCCCTGGTGAGTCGCAGCCATGAACTTGGCCAGCGCTGGGTACCTGAGGATGGCGTTGTACGGCAGGCGGGTGTGGGAGACGTCGAAGTCGATGAGCTCGGTGCGGTAGTTGCTGCGTGCCCCGAAGGTGACAGGGAGGCGGACCTGCCCGATCGGGACTGTGGAACTGTCGGTGATCCCAAAGAAAGCCTTGGTCGGCTGAAGCTGGTCATAGGGTACTTGGAGGTTGTTGAATGTTTCCACGGATAGGACGTTGAGCCCTGCCCCACCATCGATGAGGGTCTTGGTGACCAGCACGTTGCTGATGACTGGGGAGCAGAGCATCGGGAGGACTCCGGCCGTGGCTGCGCACTTGAGCTGGTCTGCTGAGCTGAACGTGATGGCGCACGCCGAACACCTGAGGGGGCGCGTTGCTTCGAGCTTGGGGAGAACTGCATTCACTTCGCGGGCAAACTCCTTGAAGATACGTTGAGAGGCTGGGGCTTGAGCTCCGCCTAGGATGCAGGCGATTGCGCGCGGCTCTTGGAAGCCCCCAGCCCCCTCGTCTTGATGGCGGTCTTCGTTCCTCCTTGGCTAAGGCGGCAGCGGAGGTAGGCCTGCATTGCCATGAGGGCGATCCTCACGAGGCTGATCCCTCCAGTCCCCCTCGCGAGGCAGGTCCCGCCAGCGGTCCTCGCGAGGCTGGTCGTGCCACCCCTGGCGCGGGCCGCGATCTTCCCAGCGTCCTGGGTTTCTTCCTCCTCCTCGTCCGTAGCCCCGGTCAGCACGGTCAGGGCGACGCCCGAGCCTTCCTTCTCGCACGGCGCGGAGCTCTTGACATTCATTGGTGTTGTGGGTGTGGAGGTCATGGTACACACAGTACCGGCTGCCTCTGGAGGGTTCGGGCAGATCCTTGCCCCGCTTTGTGTCTGGTTCTGCCGCGAGTACGGCAGCCCCCTTGCGCTTCACGTCCTTGGCCTTGGCCTTCTTCTCTTCTGGGTCCGCGGCGGGCAGCTCGAGGAGGGAGAGACGTCCCTCCTCAGCCCTGGCGCACTTGTTCGCCAAGTTGAACAGCTCCAGGGAGGTGCAGAGGTCTTCGTGCATCGCCAGCTCCTCCTTCATCTTGACGTCGCGCACGCCATCGGAGAAGGCCGAGATGATGGCCTCCTCGGACACCTTGGGGATCTTGAGGCGCGCTGTTGAAGCGCTGGATGTACTTTTGCAGGGTCTCTCCGGGTTGTTGCTTGATGCGGCGCATGTCGCTCACGGCGGGCGGCCGGTCGCGAGTACCTTGGAAGTTGGCGATGAAGCGGGTGCGCATCTGGTCCCAGGAGGAGATCGTGCCTGGAGCCAGATTCAGGAGCCAGGTTCGAGCTCCTTCCTTAAGCGCCATGGGGAACCAGTTTGCCATGACCTTTTCATCCCCGCCGGCAGCCTCGATGCCTAACTCTGCGGGATCGGTTGTGCCGTCGTAGCGAGGAGGCAGGTCTGGCTTGAACTTGCTGGGCCACGCGACGCTGCACAGCTCAGTGGTGTAGGCGTGGCAGCCCGCGGTGGCCACGTAAGGCTTCGGTTGGTGGAGAGCTTGGTCTTGAGGGTCCCCACGCGCTGCGGCTTGGAGTAGGGCGGGGTCTTGGCGCGCCGGAGCTAGAGCAGGGTCATGGCGTGCCAGAGCAGGGAGCGCCCTGGCAGCCCCTTGCGGGCGAGGGACTTCTTGGCAGCTCCGTTCTTCCTGCGCTGGCGCCTGACGGAGTGGGTTCCGCCCAGGGGCCAAGCGCCTTGGAGCCATGGCATCTTCTTGGAGGGGATGCGGCTGGTGCGCCTCTTGAGCTTCGTTGCCCGCGCGGGGCGGAGTGTGGCGCAGAGGAACGGACGGCACGGAAGAGCCCCCCGCGGCACGGACAAGCTCGGCGACGCGGTCGAGCCACTCTTCGTAGACGTCGTCCACGGCACGGTAGCGCAGGAGCTCGTTTGCCGCGAGGAGCGCAGCTCGAGATTCCAAGGGTGCGCGGAGCGCGCGGGACGAGGAACTGGCTGGTGCGAGTGATGGAGTGGCGGTGCGGCCGTCTTGCCGCACGGACGGGTGCTGAGACGATGCCTGCTGCTCGCCCCCCGCTAGACCGGTGGCGGCGTTGACGGCGGGCGACGGGGAACGATGAGGACGCCCACCGACGGGGGCCGTCTAGGCGACGTGAGAAGCGATGGCGGCCCGGCGCTCGGCGCGGGCCCGACGAGCGTCGGACATGGATGCGACGGTCGGAGGAGAACGGAGCGGTGGAGGACAGATTCTGGCGCACCCCTACCTGGCGCGCCAAATGTCGGATTTCGGGTTCCAGCAGACCCTTAAGGTTCAAACATTGGGGTGCGCACGGAAATCACGTCCTCTACCTCCCCGTCTCACAAAGATCTAAACTACTAAAGGAACTGCACAAGGGACGCAAGATTTATACTGGTTCGGGCCACCATTGTGGTGTAATACCCTACTCCAGTGTGTGGTGGATGGATTGCCTCTTGGGGCTGATGATGATGAACAACACAAGGAAGAACAGCCTCGCGAGGGTCTGTTCTTGGCCGGGGCGACGAACTACTGGGAGGAGTTCTGTCACCTCTCTCTCTCTCACTTACTCTCTCTGCTTGCCAGTCAGATCCTCATGCCGAACTGAACCCTTTCTACCAACTGATCGAACTACCAACCGACCGAACCCCTTGCAACGTGGGTGGCCGGTCCTATTTATAGGGGCCCTGGTCCTCTTCCCAAATATCGAGCGGGAAGGGAGCCAACAATGGCGGGCTAATTTGAAGGGGGACAACAAGTACTCTTATCCTGACTAAAGGTGGTCTTCGCCTGCGAAAGACTCTGCGGTGACGCCGTGCTGGGCTCCATGGTGACCTCCGTCTCGTAGTCCGCTTGGTCCTGGTCTCGTTGCACCAAAATGGCAACCTTTGCCTGATGCCTCGGTACTCCGCGGCTGCGCTTGCCCCCTTTGCACCAAAGAGGAAAGAAGGACGTTGCGCACGCTGGCGCCCGCCTGGCACCCTCGATCGTCATGGCTTGCGTCACGGGCACCTCGCGAGGTACCCCGCCTTGATATCTCCGTCTCCTCGCGAGCCAGCCTGAGGAGGCTGCGCCTGAGGATGCGTCGTGTCGTCCGCCTCGCGAGGCTTGGCCCCTCGCGAGGGTCTTGAGTCTTGTGCTGATGAAGATGGGCCATGTTGGGCCCCCATTGGAGCCACGCCGCAGGCCGCAGGCAGGCAAGTCTGGGGACCCCCGTTCCCAGAACGCCGACATGAGTCATCAAACAATTGCAATTCATCTTACTTTCAGGAAGGGTCTATGTCAGAGCTTTGATTTAGCAAAGTCCACATACTCAACTATCATTTAGTCTTTCACAATTGCTGACACTCACGTGATATTTATGGGTTCAAAGTTTTAATCGGACACAGAGAAAGATAGGGGCTTATAGTTTTGCCTCCCAACGTTTTACCTCAAGGGTAATGTCAACAACCATAGTTCATGAAAACTTACGTCCAATTGGATATATATATATATATATTTATTTATATATATATATATATATATATATATCAGGATCTTTCCAACACAATGTGCTTGCCAAAGGATAAAATGTAAAAAGGAAAGGTGAAGATCACCATGACTCTTGCATAATGGTAGAAGATAAAAGTAAAAGATAGGCCCTTCACAGAGGGAAGCAGAGGTTGTCATGCGCTTTTATGGTTGGATGCATAAAATCTTAATGCAAAAGAATGTCACTTTATATTGCCACTTGTGATATGGACCTTTATTATGCAGTCCATCGCTTTTATTTCTTCCACATCACACGATCGTATAAAGCTTATTTTATCCACATTAATAGATCATACATATTTAGAAGGCAATTTTTATTGCATGCACCGATGACCACTTACTTGAAGGATCTTACTCAATCCATAGGTAGGTATGGTGGACTCTCATGGCAAAACTAGTTTAAGGAATGTTTGGAAGCACAAGTAGTATCTCTACTTGGTGCAAAGAATTTGGCTAGCATGAGGGGGGAAAGCATGCTCAACATGTTGGATGATCCAAGACAATATACTTTATTTTGGATATAAGAAAACATAACCCATTACGTTGTCTTCCTTGTCCGACATCAACCTTTTAGCATGTCATATTTTAATGAGTGCTCACAATTACAAAAGATGTCCAAGATAGTATATTTATATGTGAAACCTCTCTTCCTTCAAAATTCTTTCATGAATTGTTCAAGTGACCAATTCTACGTTTGCTAACTTTCAATAAGTTTACTACCTATACTTATTCTATGTGAAGTCATTACTCCCCATGGTATAAGAATATGAAACATACATAAATTCAGACTTATTATGTTCAATTATTCAACCATTTACTCATAGGATATACGTGAAGCACGTGAGTAAATTACAAACTACTCCAAAAGATAATAGTGAAGGACACTGAGTTGTCAAATAATTAACTAGCCATGGGAGGATTGTTTTTCATTTAATAATTCAGATCCAATGATTTTATTCAAACAGCAAGTAAAATTGAAAATACGCTCCAAGCAAAACACATATCATGTGACGAATAAAAATATAGCTCCGAGTAAGGTATACCGATAGTTTTGAAGACGAAAGAGGGGATGCCTTCCGGGGCATCCCCAAGCTTAGGCGCTTGAGTGTTCCTTGAATATTACCTTGGGGAGTCTTGCGCATCCCCAAGCTTAGGGTCTTTCCACTCCTTATTCTCCTCATATCGATATCTCACCCAAAGCTTCAAAACTTCAATCACACAAAACTTAACGGAATTTCGTGAGATAGGTTAGTATGATAAAGAGTAAGCCATTCACCTTGGTACTGTCAAAGACAAAGATAGTAATTGTTCTCACACAATGCCTACTGTAACATATCATTTCTATAATTTATATTGAGGAATATAAGTCATAGAAACTAGAAAACAAGCAAACTATGCAATGAAAACAGAATCTGTCAGAAACAGAACAGTCTGTAATGATCTGAACACTAACCATACTTATGCTACTCAAAAAATTATGAAATAAATTGGTGGACGTCAGGAATTATTCTATTAATCTTCTTCAAAAAGAATCAGAACCAAATAACTCTTCTGTAAAAAATGGCAGCTAATCTCGTGAGTGCAAAGTTTCTGTTTTTTACAGCAAGATCACATTAACTTTCACCCAATCTTCCCAAAGGTCTTACTTGTCACTTTATTGAAACAAAAGCTATAAAACATGATTACTACAGTAGCTTAATCATGTAAATACACAAAAACAGTAAGGGTAAATATTGGGTTGTCTCCCAACAAGCGCTTTTCTTTAATGCCTTTTAGCTAGGCATGATGACTTCAATGATGCTCACATGAAAGATAAGACTTGAAAATAAAGAGAGCATCATGAAGAATATTACTAGCACATTTAAACCTAACCCCACTTCCTATGCCTAGGGATTTTGTGAGCACACAATTTATGTGAACAAGAATCAACTAGCATAGGAAGAAAAAACAAGTATAACTTCAAAACTTTAAGCACATAGAGAGAAAACTTGATATTATTGCACTCCTACAAGCATGTATTCCTCCCTCATAATAATTTTCAGTAGCATCATGAATGATTTCAACAATATAACCATCACATAAAGCATTATTTTCATGATCTACAAGCATAGAAATTTTTCTACTCTCCACATAAGCAAAATTCTTCTCATTCGGTATAGCGGGATCGCTAGTTCCTAGAGTTGACGCTCTTCCAAACCTACTTTAGATGATAGTATTATTCATACTCCAAAAGATATAAGTGAAGTTCATGGAGCTTTCTACAATTAATATAAACTGACCAATGTCCAAGCTCAAAATGTATAAGTGAAGCACACGAAGCATTCTATAAAACCATGCTCAAAAGATTTAAGTGAAGCACAAAGAGCAATTCTATAAGATCATACTTAAAATATATAAGTGAATCACATGAAGCATTCTATAAATTAATGAAGGGCTATCTCATACGAGCATGGTTCATAAAGGAAGAACAACAAAAAAAACAAAGGACACAAATCATGTGAACGAAACAAAAACCGAGGTATACCAATAATTGTTGAAGAAGAAAGATGGGAGGCCAACCGGGGCATCCCCAAGTTTAGATGCTTGAGTATCCTTAGAATATTTACTTGGGTGCCTTGGGCATCCCCAAGCTTGAGCTCTTGCCTCTCTTTATTCTTCTCACATCGGTAACTCCTCGTTCTTCGAACACTTCATCCACAAAAAACTTAACAAAAACTTTGTGAGATCCGTTAGTATAATAAAGCAAATCACTACCTTTAGGTACTGTTGAAAACTCATTCCAATTTCATATGAGAACTATATCTACTGTATTAAAACTTCACCATGGTTCATACCCCCCGATACTACCCATAGATTCATCAAAATAAGCAAACAACACACGAAAAATAGAATCTGTCTAAAACAGGACAGTCTGTAGTAATCTGAAGGTTTAGTAAACTTATGTATCTCCAACAATTATGAAATAAATGTGAAAATTTGAAAATTTTGTACAGAAGTAATGTGCAAAAAGTTTCAGACCCATTTTACTTTCCAGTAAAAAATGTAAAATCACGCGCTACAGCCAAAGTTTCTGTTTTTGTTCTGCACATAGTAAACAAGCAATCTAATCATCCTAAAACCAAAGCTTGGCACATTATTTTTATAATAAAATGGATATATAAGGGGGTAATTATTTATAGATAAACTTCCATGAAAAATTCTACATTGTTTCCGTGAGCATGAACACGAGTGCTCAAGGTCGACCCTCACTTCTTCAATGCATAACTTTCCAATCACTTCTCTTTTTGAAAAACTTTTTAGGCATGAGAGGCAAGTAATTTTTTTGGTATTTTCATTCTTTTAATTTTTTTGTATGTTTCACCCACAACTAAACAGAAACAAAAAGGAAAAACAAAATCTACTTAGTGAAGAAAGCAAACAAGCACACACGAGAATATCAACCCCATGCTATTGCTCCTCGGCAACGGCGCCAGAAAAGAGCTTGATAATCCCCAAGTGCAAGGAATCATCGTAGAAATTTCCAAAGGTGGAAGTGATAAGTATGGAGGGTCGAACCCACAAGGAGCTAAAGGTAAGATCAATATTCTCTCAAGCCCTATCTGCCACTGATACGACTCTACGTACACCGAACGTTTGCTTCCAACTAGCAACGAGAAATAAAACTACGTTGTGGGTATGAAGAGGATAACTTTGTATGATATCGGAGAGCTAAAATATAAAGTAGGTGATGTTATCATTAAGTTATAATATATTACTAAATATTATAAATAGAGAGTGTGGAATAATGGTGGATCGGTGTGCGTAATTGTCCTAGGCAATCGTTAACAAGACCGGTAATCACTATTGCAGTTTCATATGAGGGAGAGGCATAAGCTAACATACTTTCTCTACTTGGATCATATGCAATTATGATTGGAAATCTAGCAAGCATTGTTGGAAATATGCCCTAGAGGCAATAATAAATTGGTTATTATTATATTTCCTCGTTCATGATAATAGTTTATTATCCATGCTAGAATTGTATTGATAGGAAACTCAGATACATGTGTGGATACATAGACAACACCATGTCCCTAGTAAGCCTCTAGTTGACTAGCTCGTTGATCAATAGATGGTTACGGTTTCCTGACCATGGACATTGGATGTCGTTGATAACGGGATCACATCATTAGGAGAATGATGTGATGGACAAGACCCAATCCTAAGCCTAGCACAAGATCATGTAGTTCGTATGCTAAAGTTGTTCTAATGTCAAGTATCATTTCCTTAGACCAAGAGATTGTGCAACTCCCGGATACCATAGGAGTGCTTTGGGTGTGCCAAACGTCACAATGTAACTGGGTGGCTATAAAGGTACACTACAGGTATCTCCGAAAGTGTCTGTTGGGTTGGCACGAATCGAGACTGGGATTTGTCACTCCGTGTAAGCGAAGAGGTATCTCTGGGCCCACTCGGTAGGGCATCATCATAATGTGCACAATGTGATCAAGGAGTTGATCACGGGATGATGTGTTACGGAACAAGTAAAGAGACTTGCCGGTAACGAGATTGAACAAGGTATCGGGATACCGACGATCGAATCTCGGGCAAGTATCGTACCGCTAGACAAAGGGAATTGTATACGGGATTGATCGAATCCTCGAAATCGTGGTTCATCCAATGAGATCATCGTGGAACATGTGGGAACCAACATGGGTATCCAGATCCCACTGTTGGTTATTGACCGGAGAACGTCTCGGTCATGTCTGCGTGCTTCCCGAACCCGTAGGGTCTACACACTTAAGGTTCGGTGACGCTAGGGTTATACAGATATTAGTATGCGGTAACCCGAAAGTTGTTCGGAGTCCCGGATGAGATCTCGGACGTCACGAGGAGTTCCGGAATGGTCCGGAGGTAAAGATTTATATATGGGAAGCCTTGTTTTGGTCGCCGGAAAAGTTTCGCGCATTATCGGTATTGTACCGGGAGTGCCGAAAGGGGTCCGGGGGTCCACCAAGGGGGTCCACCTGCCCCGGGGGGCCACATGGGCTGTAGGGGTGTGCGCCTTGGCCTATATGGGCCAAGGGAACCAGCCCCAAGAGGCCCATGCGCCAAGAGATAAGGGAAAGGAAGAGTCCTAAAAGGGGAAGGCACCTCCTAGGTGCCTTGGGGAGGATGGACTCCTCCTTGGCCGCACCCTTCCTTGGAGGAAGGGCCAAGGCTGCGCCCCCCCTCTCCCTTGGCCCTATATATAATGGGGGGAAGGGAGGGCAGCCGCACCTAAGCCCTGGCGCCTCCCTCTCCCTCCTGTGACACATCTCCCTCCTCCCGCAGCGCTTGGCGAAGCCCTGTTGGAATCCCGCTACTTCCACCACCACGCCGTCGTGCTGCTGGATCTCCATCAACCTCTCCTCCCCCTTGCTGGATCAAGAAGGAGGAGACGTCGCTGCTCCGTATGTGTGTTGAACGCAGAGGTGCCGTGCGTTCGGCGCTAGGATCATCGGTGATTTGGATCACGACGAGTACGACTCCATCAACCCCGTTCTCTTGAACGCTTCCGCGCGCGATCTACAAGGGTATGTAGATCCACTCCTCCCTCGTTGCTAGATGACTCCATAGATTGATCTTGGTGACACGTAGGAAAATTTTGAATTATTGCTACGTTCCCCAACAGTGGTATCAGAGCTTGGTCTATGCGTAGTTACTATGCACGAGTAGAACACAAAGCATTTGTGGGCGTTGATTTTGTCAATTTACTTGTCGTTACTAGTCTTATCTTGATTCGGCGGCATTGTGGGATGAAGCGGCCCAGACCAACCTTACACGTACGCTTACGTGAGACCGGTTCCACCGACTAACATGCACTAGTTGCATAAGGTGGCTGGCCGGTGTCTGTCTCTCCCACTTTAGTCGAATCGGATTCAATGAAAAGGGTCCTTATGAAGGGTAAATAGCAATTGGCATATCACGTTGTGGTTTTGTGTAGGTAAGAAACGTTCTTACTAGAAACCCATAGCAGCCATGTAAAACATGCAAACAACAATTAGAGGACGTCTAACTTGTTTTTGCAGGGTATTCTATGTGATGTGATATGGCCAAGAAGAATGTGATGAATGATATGTGATGTATGAGATTGATCATGTTCTTGTAATAGGAATCACAACTTGCATGTCGATGAGTATGACAACCGGCAGGAGCCATAGGAGTTGTCTTTATTTATTATATGGCCTGCGTGTCATTAAATAACGCCATGTAATTACTGTAATTTATTGCTAACCGTTAGCTGTAGTAGTAGAAGTAATAGTTAGCGAGACAACTTCATGAAGACACGATGATGGAGATCATGGTGTCATGCCGGTGACGATGATGATCATGGAGCCCCGAAGATGGAGATCGAAAGGAGCAATATGATATTGGCCATATCATGTCACTATTTGATTGCATGTGATGTTTATCATGATTATACATCTTATTTGCTTAGAACGACGGTAGTAAATAAGATGATCCCTCATTAAAATTTCAAGAAAGTGTTCCCCCTAACTGTGCACCGTTGTGAAAGTTCGTCGTTTCAAAGCACCACGTGATGATCGGGTGTGATAGATTCTTACGTTCGAATACAACGGGTGTTGACGAGCCTAGCATGTACAGACATGGCCTCGGAACACATGCAAAACATTTAGGTTGACTTGACGAGCCTAGCATGTACAGACATGGCCTCGGAACACAAGAGACCGAAAGGTCGAGCATGAGTCGTATGGTAGATACGATCAACATGAAGATGTTCATCGATGTTGACTAGTCCGTCTCACGTGATGATCGGACACGGCCTAGTTGAATCGGATCATGTAATCACTTAGATGACTAGAGGGATGTCTATCTGAGTGGGAGTTCTTAAGATGAACTTAATTATCCTGAACATAGTCGAAAGGTCTTCGCAAATTATGTCGTAGCACACGCTTCAGTTCTACTGTTTAGATATGTTCCTAGAGAAAATTTAGTTGAAAGTTGATAGTAGCAATTATGCGGACTAGGTCCGTAAACTGAGGATTGTCCTCATTGCTTCATAGAAGGCTTATGTCCTTAATGCACCGCTCAGTGTGCTGAACCTCGAACGTCGTCTGTGGATGTTGCGAACATCTGACATACACATTTTGATAACTACGTGATAGTTCAGTTAAACGATTTAGAGTTGAGGCACCGAAGACGTTTTGAAACGTCGCGAAACATATGAGATGTTTTGAGGGCTGAAATTGGGATTTCAGGCTCGTGCCCACGTCAAGAGGTATAAGACCTCCGACGATTTTCTTAGCCCGCAAACTAAGGGAGAAAAGCTCAATTGTTGAGCTTGTGCTCAGATTGTCTGAGTACAACAATCATTTGAATCGAGTGGGAGTTGATCTTCTAGATGAGATAGTGATGTTTCTCCGAAGTCATTACCACCAAGCTGCTAGAGCTTCGTGATGAACTATAATATATCAGGGACATATATGATGATCCTTGAGATATTCGCGATGTTTGACACCACAAAAGTAGAAATCAAGAAGGAGCATCAATTGTTGATGGTTGGTTAAACCACTAGTTTCAAGAAGGGCAAGGGCAAGAAGGGATACTTCATGAAACGGCAAATCAGCTGTTGCTCTAGTGAAGAAACCCAAGGTTGAACCCAAACCCGAGACTAAGTGCTTCTGTAATAAGAGGAACAGCCACTGGAGCAGAATTACCCTAGATACATGGTAGATGAGAAGGCTGGAAAGGTCGATAGAAGTATATTGGATATACATTGTGTTAATGTGTACTTTAGTAGTACTCCTAGTAGCACCATGGTATTAGATACCGGTTCGGTTACTAAGTGTTAGTAAACTCGAAATAAACGGCTGCGGAGTAAACGGAGACTAGCTAAAGGTGAGCTGGCGATATGTGTTGGAAGTTTTTCCCAAGCTTGATGTGATCAAGCATCGCACGCTCCCTCTACCATCGAGATTGGTGTTTGCGTTGAGCATAGACATGATTGGATTATGTCTATCGCAATACGATTATTCATTTAAGGAGAATAATGGTTACTTTGTTTATTTGAATAATACCTTCAATAGTCTTGCACCTAAAATGAATGGTTTATTGAATCTTGATAGTAGTGATACACTTGTTCATGCCAAAAGATATAAGATAGTAATGATAGTACCACCTACTTGTGGCACTGCCACGTAAGTCATATCGGTATAAAATGCGTGAAGAAGCTCCATGTTGATGGATCTTTGGACTCACTCATTTTTGAAAAGTTTGAGACATGCGAACCATGTCTATTGGTGTATATGCATGAAGAAACTCCATGCAGATGGATCGTTTGGACTCACTTGATTTTGAATCACTTGAGATATGCAAATCTTACCACATGGGCAAGATGACTGAAGAGCCTCGTTTTAGTAAGACGGAACAAGATAACAACTCGTTGGAAGTAACACATTTTGATGTGTGCAGTCCAATGAGTGCTGAGGCGTATAGTGGATATCGTTATGTTCTTCACAGATGATTTGAGTAGATGTTGAGTATATTTACTTGATGAATCACGAGTCTGAATTATTGAAAGGTTCAAGTAATTTTAGGGTGAAGTTGAAAGATCGTCGTGACAAGAGGATAAAATATCTATGATATGATCATAGAGATGAATATCTGAATTACGAGTTTGGCACAGAATTAAGACACTGTGGAAATCGTTTCACAACTAATACAGCCTGGAACACCATAGTGTGATGGTGTGTCCGTACATCATAACTGCACCCTATTGGATATGATGCATACCATGATGTCTCTTATCGAATTACCACGATAGTTTATGGGTTAGGCATTAGAGACAACCACATTCACTTTAAAAGGGGCACCACGTAATTCCGATGAGATGACACCGTATGAACTATGGTTTAGAGAAACCTAAGCTGTCATTTCTTAAAAGGTTTGGGGCTATGACGCTTATGTGAAAAAAGGTTTCAGGCTGATAAGCTCGAACCCAAAGCGGATAAATGAATCTTCATAGGACACCCAAAAACAGTTGGGTATACCTCCCGTCTCAGATTCAAAAGCAATAAGGGATTGTTTCTAGAATCGGGCCCTTTCTCGAGGAAAAGTTTCTCTCGAAAGAATTGAGTGGGAGGATGGTGGAGACTTGATGAGGTTATTGAACCATCTCTTCTACTAGTGTGTGGCAGGGCACAGGGAGTTGTTCCTGTGGCACCTACACCAATTGAAGTGGAAGCTTATGATAGTGATCATGAAACTTCAGATCAAGTCACTACCAAACCTCGTGGAATGACAAGGATGCGTGCTACTTCAGAATGGTACGTAATCTTGTCTTGGAAGTCATGTTGCTAGACAACAATGAGACTACGAGTTATGGAGAAGCATGGTGGGCCCAGATTCCGATGAATGGCTCCAGGCCATAAAATCCGAGAGAGGATCCATGTATGAAAACAAAGTGTAGACTTTGGCAGAACGGCTCGATGGTCGTGAGGCTGTGGAGTACAGATGGATTTTAAAAGGAAGACGGACAATGATGGTAAATGTCACCATTAAGAAAGCTCGACTTGTCGTTAAGATGTTTCCCGACAAGTTCAAGGAGTTGACTACGATGAGACTTTCTCACCCGTAGCGATGCTAAGAGTCTGTTGGAATTATGTTAGCGATTACTGCATTATTTATGAAATCTTGCAGATAGGATGTCAAAACATTGTTTCCTCGACGATTTTCTTGAGGAAAGGTTGTATGTGATACAACCGGAAGGTTTTGTCAATCCTGAAAGATGCTAATAAGTATGCAAAGCTCCAGCAATCCTTTTGAGGACTGGAGTAAGCATCTCGGAGTTGGAATGTACGCTTTGATGAGATGATCAAAGATTTTGGGTTTATACAAAGTTTATGAGAAACTTGTATTTCCAAAGAAGTGAGTGGGAGCACTATAGAATTTCTGATGAGTATATGTTGTTGACATATTGTTGATCAGAAATGACGTAGAATTTCTGGAAAGCATATAGGGTTATTTGGAAAGTGTTTTTCAATGGAAAGCCTGGATTAAGCTACTTGAGCATTGAGCATCAAGATCTATAAGGATAGATAAAAACGCATAATGGTACTTTCAAATGAGCACATACCTTGACATGATCTTGAAGGTATTCAAGTTGGATCAGTCAAAGAAGGAGTTCTTGCCTGAGTTGTAAGGTATGAAGTTAAGACATAAAGCTCGACCACGGCAGAATAGAGAGAAAGGACGAAGGTCGTCCCCTATGCTTAGACATAGGCTCCATAGTATGCTATGCTGTGTACCGCACCTGATGTGTGCCTTGCCACATGTCCGGCAAGAGGATACAAAGGTGATCAAGGAGTGGATCACCGGACAGCGGTCAAAATTGTCCTTGGAGAAAATAAGGACCCGTTTCTCGATTATGGAGGTGATAAAGAGTTCGGCTTAAAGGGTTGCATCGATGCAAGCTTTAACACTTATCCGAATGACTCTGAGTAGCAAACCGGATACGAATAGTGGAGCAACCATTTGGAATAGCTCCAAGTGGAACGTGGTAGCAGCATCTACGATATGACATAGAGATTTCCGAAGTACATACAGATCTGAATGTTGCAGACCCGTTGATTGAAACCTCTCTCACAAGCATAACATGATCAAACCCAGAACTCATTGAGTGTTAATCACATAGTGATGTGAACTAGATTATTGACTCTAGTAAACTCTTTGGATGTTGGTCACATGGCGATGTGACCTATGAGTGTTAATCACATGGCGATGTGAACTAGATTATTGACTCTAGTGCAAGTGGGAGACTGTTGGAAATATGCCCTAGAGGCAATAATAAATTGGTTATTATTATATTTCCTTGTTCATGATAATCGTTTATTATCCATGCTAGAATTGTATTGATAGGAAACTCAGATACATGTGTGGATACATAGACAACACCATGTCCCTAGTAAGCCTCTAGTTGACTAGCTCGTTGATCAATAGATGGTTACGGTTTCCTGACCATGGACATTGGATGTCTTTGATAACGGGATCACATCATTAGGAGAATGATGTGATGGACAAGACCCAATCCTAAGCCTAGCACAAGATCATGTAGTTCGTATGCTAAAGTTGTTCTAATGTTAAGTATCATTTCCTTAGACCATGACATTGTGCAACTCCCGGATACCGTAGGAGTGCTTTGGGTGTGCCAAACGTCACAACGTAACTGGGTGGCTATAAAGGTACACTACAGGTATCTCCGAAAGTGTCTGTTGGGTTGGCACGAATCGAGACTGGGATTTGTCACTCCGTGTAAGCGGAGAGGTATCTCTGGGCCCACTCGGTAGGACATAATCATAATGTGCACAATGTGATCAAGGAGTTGATCACGGGATGATGTGTTATGGAACGAGTAAAGAGACTTGCCGGTAACAAGATTGAATAAGGTATCGGGATACCTTTGATCGAATCTCGGGCAAGTATCGTACCGCTAGACAAAGGGAATTGTATACGGGATTGATCGAATCCTCGACATCGTGATTCATCCGATGAGATCATCGTGGAACATGTGGGAACCAACATGGGTATCCAGATCCCGCTGTTGGTTATTAACCGAAGAACGTCTCGGTCATGTCTGCATCCTTCCCGAACCCGTAGGGTCTACACACTTAAGGTTCGGTGACGCTAGGGTTATAGAGATATTAGTATGCGGTAACCCAAAAGTTGTTCGGAGTCCCGGATGAGATCCCGGACGTCACAAGGAGTTCCGGAATGGTCCGGAGGTAAATATTTATATATGGGAAGTCTTGTTTTGGTCGCCGGAAAAGTTTCGCGCATTATCGGTATTGTACCGGGAGTGCCGAAAGGGGTCCGGGGGTCGACCAAGGGGATCCACCTGCCCCGGGGGGGGCACATGGGTTGTAGGGGTGTGCGCCTTGGCCTATATGGGCCAAGGGCACCAGCCCCAAGAGGCCCATGCGCCAAGAGATAAGGGAAAGGAAGAGTCCTAAAAGGGGAAGGCACCTCCTAGGTGCCTTGGGGAGGATGGACTCCTCCCTGGCCGCACCCTTCCTTGGAGGAAGGGCCAAGGCTGCGCCCCCCCCCCCTCTCCCTTGGCCCTATATATAGTGGGGGGAAGGGAGGGCAGCCGCACCTAAGCCCTGGCGCCTCCCTCTCCCTCCCATGACACATCTCCCTCCTCCCGCAGCGCTTGGCGAAGCCCTGTTGGAATCCCGCTACTTCCACCACCACGCCGTCGTGCTGCTGGATCTCCATCAACCTCTCCTCCCCCCTTGCTGGATCAAGAAGGAGGAGACGTCGCTGCTCCGTATGTGTGTTGAACGCGGAGGTGCCGTCCGTTCGGCGCTAGGATCATCGGTGATTTGGATCACGACGAGTACGACTCCGTCAACCCCGTTCACTTGAACTCTTCCGCGCGCGATCTACAAGGGTATGTAGATCCACTCCTCCCTCGTTGCTAGATGACTCCATAGATTGATCTTGGTGACACGTAGAAATTTTTTGAATTATTGCTACGTTCCCCAACAAGCATCTGCAACTACTAAAGATCATTAAGGTAAAACCCAACCATAGGATTAAAGCATCAAGTCCTCTTTATTCCCATACGCAACAACCCCCTTACTCGGGTTTGTGTTTCAGTCACTCACTAACCCACTATAAGAGGATCATGACTGTATTGCAACACCCTATAGTGGGAACCCCTCACACTTGCGCGACACGGAGGGCACCATAGGACAACATCGAAGTAAAACATACAACTCATACCAATCTAGATCATCAATCAACCCAAAGACAAAAGATATCTACTCAAAACATCATAGGATGGCAACACATCATTGGATCATAATATGTGGCATGAAGCACCATGTTCAAGTAGGGATTACAGCGGGGTGCGGGAGAGTGGACCGCGTAAAAGAGATGAGGATGGTGATGTTGATGAAGACAATCACCGCAGCGATGATTCCCCTCCCAATGGCACTCTGGTGCCACCGAGAGAGAGGAGGAGAGGTTCTTCCCCTTGTGCTTCCTCCTCCATGGCCTCCCCCCTAGATGGGGACAGGTTCCCCCTCTGGTCCTTGGCCTTCATGGTGATGATGGCCCCTCCGGGATCCTCCTCCATGCCCTTCGGTGATGATGGTCCCCTGGCAGGGTGCCAGAGAGGGCCTATATTGGTTTTCGGTGGCTACGGAGGCTTCTGGTGGTGGAACTCCCGATCTAGGTTAATTTTCCGAGGTTTCTGTATTTATAGGAATTTTTTGCGTCGGCCTCACGTCAAGGAGGTGCCCGAGGCGTCCACGAGGCAGGGGCCCACGCCCAGGGGGTGGGCGCGCCCCCCACCCTCGTGGACAGCCCGGGACTCTTCTGGCCCAACTCTTTTACTCCGGGGTCTTCTTTTGCTCCATAAAAAATCGTCAAAAATTGGCACGTCAATTGGACTCCGTTTGACATTCCTTTTCTGTAAAACTCAAAAACAAGGAGAAACAGAAACTGGCACTGGGCTCGAGGTTAATAGGTTAATCCCAAAAACCATATAAAATAGCATATAAATGCATATAAAACATCCAAGGTTGATAATATAATAGCATGAATACTTTATAAATTATATATACGTTGGAGATGTATCAGACATGCATGAAAACATAAAAACAAGTGAGATTATCTTTGTAATGTAGAAGTGATTCTAGCCAATACTGCCTCCCTGTAAACCCCTTTGTGTTATCTCTGCAATTCTTCTGAGAGACGCCATGCATGCTGTAACTTGGTGTGTGCATTAATATAATGTGGCCTACAACTCGAAATATGAGAGCTCCAGAAGTGATGATACTTCGCAGATGACAGCTTCAACATTTAGCTGACCAATTAAACATCTCTCAGTTTTACTAATATCAGCATAATATCATATTTGAATTTGTACAACTAAGCTTGTTTAGCTCGATCGGTGGAGAAGTGCTATTACGACACGAACCATGTAGGTTGATCGTGGTCCTCATAAAATGGGGAAACCATAAGCATGATGAGTATAGTGTTGACCGTGGCAGTGGGATGGCAGATCTGAAGCTGCAAACCGCGCAAAGGGTAGTTAGCAACCGATCTTTGCTTTGAAATAACAACTAAAATTTGGTATGGACAAGAAAGTACAGTCAATAAGTGACAAAGAAATGCAATTCTACTATCTCTCTATATGTCGCGACATGCATTTGGAAACTCAAGTGGGACCTTTAGCTAACCAATTAAATGTGTTTGTTAACTAATATCAGTATCATATCACAATCATATTTGAACAACTAAGCCCTGCGTTGTTTGGCTTGATGGGTGGAATCATGCTAGTACGACAGAAAGCACCTACGCAGATCATAGTAGAGTAGATAAAAGGGGAAAACCCTAAGCATCAAGAGTAAAATTAGGAAAGTGGAACTAGCTGGACCAGTGGGTGGTGCACATGCTTTTTGAAACGAATATAGGAACATTAGGTGACCAATTAAATGCTCTCTGTTTTAGTAATATGAGCGTCATATCAGATTCGTATTTCAACACCTAAGCTTTGGAATTATGAGTGGCATGTTGTTTTGCTTGATGGGTTGAGGTCTTGAGGAGCAGTGCTAGCACGACAAGAAGCACCTACGATGATGGTAGTGAATATAAAGGGGGGAAACCATAAGCTTTACGAGTATAGTGATCGTGCCATGGAGGATCTGAAGGTGCAAACCGGACAAAGCTACTTCGCAACCAATGTTTGCTTTCAACTAGCCACTATGATTTGGTACGGACAAGAAAAGTACAGTGAACAATTTATGATCTATTTTCCGGGTGAGATCAATTACTTAAGCACATATGGAAGAGTACCACCTCTCTTGTGACGCTGTGTAGGCCCCTGCTGATACGTTGAGGGTGCTGCGGGTGCGATGGATGTTGGTGGAAGGGAAGAAGACTTTAGACAGCAGATGGCCGGGTTGAGGGATAAATCCTTTTGCCGTGGACAAGGCGGTCGTAGGAGCAGCAACGGCAAGGTGGACAACGGCGCCGATGAACCGAGAGGACGCGATGAAAGGATCCTAGTCTGACGCCGTGGATGAGAGACGTCCATCTCTTGTAGTTGATGACAGGGTAGCGGCTCCGGCAAAGTGGAGGATGGGGTGGCGGATGGAGGAGGCTGGCTGCAGTGGGAAGGTTGTTGTGGCGCCGACGGTGTATGAATGGGGAAATGGAGGGGGAGGGGGGATCTCAAACTTTGGGACGTGCTTGTCTGAAATGTGGGAAAGTTACGAACTTATCCCCCGTTTAAAATTTCAGACATCACGTCGGTTGGACATAGGACGATAATCTCTCATCTCCCAAATATTTATCGGTAGCGATTTCGGGCAAGGAGAGGGCGTTTTGCCGCCCACGGTTGACGCCCACGGTGTATGAACGGGGCTGACAGGTAGGGCGGCTGTGTCACGTCTGAGGGAAGTTACACATCTGCCCCTATTTAAAATATTTTCCTACACCAATTTAGAGCGAGGAGAGTTTTTTCGCCGCCCACCGTGTATGAATGGGGAAATGGAGGGAGAGACACATGTCTTTCGGACGAGCTTGAATCAAATGTGTTTTGCCGCCCATCGTGTCGGAATGGTCTCAGAGGCAGTCGTGTCCCGTCTGATTGAAGTTACTAGTCTACCCCTATCGACAGCAGTGTAAATCTGGTCGATAAGGATGTCAAAGTGTCAGGGATAGACAGTAATTTCCATCTCGTAAACACTTGCTTCGGGCAGCCCACAAATGATAGTGTGTGTTTAGCCGCTTCGTTCAAAACTTGGGAGAATTAGCATTCACGTTTGCCCTGGGCCCTGGCAACTAAATTCAAATCCAATTTATATTTGATTACGAATATACACCGATAATTCTATGTTTTGTTATTTATTTCTTCAAAACCACAACAAAGATTTATCCCACATTTATATATGATTATGATTTAGAAATGCCGTGATCTTCGAATTCAGTAGGTTGGATACACTTTAAGTCAAACAGTTATTTCATCCAATACAATATGCTCACACGAAAAATAGTTCACCTTATGTCAATCATACAAGTATTGAGGATTACCTCGCCTAAAAAATTCAGATCACTACAACACATGGACATCATAGGGGGTCTTACAACATAATCCATTCAGAGACATGACACAACATGCAAGTACAATAATCTATTGACAATTTCAACTGGTATTTAAAGAAGAACTAGGATTGCCCTGGGCTTCAGATAGCAGAAACAGGAGGACCTCCTCCGTCTTCAAATGCAGCATTCTTACTTCCTCCAATTCTTGGGTTGCTTGCATAATGTGTGTAGTTAATTGCATAATTTCCAGCCTCAAGATCAAGATTACCTCATTCATGGCAGCCACACCATCTCTTTCTGCCGCTAGTAGAGCCTCAAGAACTATAATATCTGTTCTCAGACTACTCTCTGGCAGTGTTGCCTCTGAACTACTACCATCTGGCAACATGGATGGCGCACTGCTTACAAAATTAGATTCTGGGGTTGTGCATTGTGTCCTAGTGTGAACGGCATCCTGAAAGGTTTCCGCTGGACATAAGTAAGAGACAGTTATCGCATGATTGAGGCAGTAAGCTTACATGGTAAATGACATACGAATTATTGTCGAGCATGGCAAGCTATATTTAAATGGTTCAAAGCAGCATCAGCCGAAAAGAAATTAAAATGGTAAGATGAAACTTGAAAGGGAGTGTAGCACCGCTATATTTAAGTTTCCGAGGCATCTAAGCAGTTCAAATAATCTGAGAAGGCAATTAATAGTGTGGCCTCATATAAACTACGAAAACAATCTTGTGATTAAGTTCAGAGGAAAAGTTAAGGACTCAAATGAACTAGGCATGCATTTCTTTATGATAGTACAGCAGGCACTGCTGACATATTGGCCAACTCAGGTATAGCCTAACATGTAACATACAAGCATTCGAATCAAGCAATACAGCAAAGCAGACAACAGAACTATTTGTAATTCTGTAGGATTACAGGTTGAGGGCAGAAGCCAAGAAAGCATCCCACACACATTACATTTCACATGTACTAAAACACATTGGCTTACCATATGTTGATGTGAAGCCTCGGTGTTGTTGCAATGTTCTTTGAAGATTTATCAGCATCCCGTGGTTGAAAATCTAGTTGTTGTAGTTTATTCCGCTCCCTCTATTTAGGTAAAATTAATTTTAATTGCATGCACTGGTTCGAATTGATCATCAAAGCTTCATCTAAACTAATGAAAGAAGGGTGTGTGCTTACACGACAATATATCTTCTTCACTATATTTTTATGCTTGTTTGAGGTGCCAGCCCCAAAAGAACAAATATTTTGCTTTATGGGGTTGGTAGCTCCATAATTAATCCTTACTTATGAAGCATGTTATCCCAAACAAGTTGGAGTAGGCTAGATATGAAACCCTTTCATGAGGACTTCCCAGGAGGTCACCCATCCTAGTACTACTCTTGCCCAAATGGGTTTCATACCCAAAAGACTGGATAATTTTTAATTAGTCATGCAACTTGGGAAGATCAAGAACACACAAAAAAGTAATGAACAAAGCTTCAGAGCAATGATGTAATAGCTAGCATCAAAAAATGTAGGGTAAAACAAACAAAAAGCAGCGAAACCACATGCTAGTTTGCTGATGTGTAATTAAGCATAGAGAACATGAAGTAGTCTGATGGAACCAACATGTGGCATCAGAACAACACCATTATCATAAATATAGCATGCAAGAAGTAAAATAGTAGGCAGTGATATCTAGGAAGTACAGTCATACTTAGGACCAAACTAAAGCATATTAACTGTATGTGCACTGGTATGTAATTTAGCACATGTAACATGTTCACTGCCAGAAGTATGGCCCTACGCGTCTCATGAAAAATTGAATGATGCCTTGAAGAAATTTAAAGGTGTGGTGCTTATGCTAAGAAAGTGAACGTAGGCGCCGGACACCTTGGGGATCTTGAGGCGCGCGTTGTTGAAGCACTGGATGTACTTTTGCAGGGTCTCTCCGGGTTGTTGCTTGATTCGGCGCATGTCGCTCACGGCGGGCGGCCAGTCGCGAGTACCTTGGAAGTTGGCAATAGAAGCGGGTGCGCATCTGGTCCCAGGAGGAGATCGTGCCTGGAGCCTGATTCAAGAGCCAGGTTCGAGCTCCTTCCTTAAGCGCCATGGGGAACCAGTTCGCCATGACCTTTTCATCCCCGCCGGCAGCCTCGATGCCCAGCTCATAGAGCTGGAGGAACTCTGCGGGATCGGTTGTGCCGTCGTAGCGAGGAGGCAGGTCTGGCTTGAACTTGCCGGGCCACGCGACGCTGCGCAGCTCAGTGGTGTAGGCGTGGCAGCCCGCGGTGGCCACGTAAGGCTTCGGTTGGTGGAGAGCTTGGTCTTGAGGGTCCCCACGCGCTGCAGCTTGGAGCAGGGCGGGGTCTTGGCACGCCGGAACTAGAGTAGGGTCACGGCGTGCCGGAGCAGGGAGCGCCCTGGCAGCCCCTTGCGGGCGAGGGACTTCTTGGCAGCTCCGTTCTTGCTGCGCTGGCGCCTGACGGAGCGGGTTCCGCCCAGGGGCCAAGCGCCTTGGAGCCATGGCATCTTCTTGCAGGGGAGGCGGCTGGTGCGCCTCTGGAGCTTCATTGCCCGCGCGGGGCGGAGTGTGGCGCAGAGGAACGGACGGCGCGGAAGAGCCCCCCGCGGCGCGGATAAGCTCGGCGATGCGGTCGAGCCACTCTTCATAGACGTCGTCGACGGGGCGGTAGCGCAGGAGCTCGCTTGCCGCGAGGAGCGCAGCTCGAGCCTCCAAGGGTGCGCGGAGCGCGCAGGACGAGGAACCGGCTGGTGCGAGTGATGGAGTGGCGGTGTGGCCGTCTTGCCGCACGGATGGGTGCTGAGACGATGCCTGCTGCTCGCCCCCTGCCGGACCGGTGGCGGCGTTGACGGTGGGCGACGGGGAACGACGAGGACGCCCACCGACGGGGGCCGTCTGGGCAATGCGAGAAGCGATGGCGGCCCGGCGCTCGGCATGGGCCCGATGAGCGTCGGACATGGATGCGACGGTCGGAGGAGAGCGGAGCAGTGGAGGACAGATTCCAGCGCACCCCTACCTGGCGCGCCAAATGTCGGATTTCGGGTTCCGGCAGACCCTTAAGGTTCGAACACTGGGGTGCACGCGGAAATCACGTCCTCTACCTCCCCGTCTCACAAAGATATAAACTACTAAAGGAACTGCACAAGGGACGCAAGATTTATACAGGTTCGGGCCACCATTGTGGTGTAATACCCTACTCCAGTGTGTGGTGGATGGATTGCCTCTTGGGGCTGATGATGATGAACAACACAAGGAAGAACAGCCTCGCGAGGGTCTGTTCTTGGCCAGGGCGATGAACTACTGGGAGGACTTCTGTCACCTCTCTCTCTCTCTCACTTACTCTCTCTGCTTGCTAGTCAGATCCTCATGCCGAACCGAACCCTTTCTACCAACTGATTGAACTACCAACCGACCGAACCCCTTGCAACGTGGGTGGCCGGTCCTATTTATAGGAGCCCTGGTCCTCTTCCCAAATATCGAGCGGGAAGGGAGCCAACAATGGCGGGCTAATTTGAAGGGGGACAACAAGTACTCTTATCCTGACTAAAGGTGGTCTTCGCCTGCGAAAGATTCTGCGGTGACGCCGTGCTAGGCTCCATGGTGACCTCCGTCTCGTAGTCCGCTTGGTCCTGGTCTCGTTGCACCGAAATGGCAACCTTTTCCTGATGCCTCGGTACTCCGCGGATGCGCTTGCCCCCTTTGCACCAAAGAGGAAAGAAGGACGCTGCGCGCGCTGGCACCCTCCTGGCACCCTCGATCGTCATGGCTTGCGTCACAGGCACCTCGCGAGGTACCCCGCCTTGATATCTTCGTCTCCTCACGAGCCAGCCTGAGGAGGCTGCGCCGTGTCGTCCGCCTCACGAGGCTTGGCCCCTCGCGAGGGTCTTGAGTCTTGTGCTGATGAAGATGGGCCATGTTGGGCCCCCATTGGAGCCACGCCGCAGGCCGCAGGCAGGCAAGTCTGGGGACCCCCGTTCCCAGAATGCCGACAGTAGCCCCCGGGCCCGAGGCGCGCATGGGCTTGGCCGTGCCGAGAGGCGAAAGGGCAAGGGCGAAGCGCCGCAGGCCCTAACAGCCTGCGGCCTTGGGCGCCGCGTGGCGGTTGATTGGACGTGGGCGCCTCCACTTCCCCACGACGCCTTGGTGACCGCGCGAGGTGGACAAGTCCCTGCATGCAAATCGCTTCATGATTACCTATGATCGTGGAGGCCGGCGGTTGGCCTTCACCGGCTATAAGTACTGTACGGCACGTGCCCTTCCAGTCCATTCCTCCTGGCCTCTCCTTCTTCCCGATCCTTGCTCTGCCTTGCTGGGATGGCTCCGATCCGCCGGTTCTCCGCAGCGGAGAAGGGAAAAGCTCCTCGAGAGGGGCCAGACCCGCTCCCGCCGAAGAAACGGCTCGCCCTTTGCAGTCGGGGCGAGGAAGACCGGCAGGTGGAGCCAAGGCCCCGGTGCGAGCGGGCTCCGCCGGGGTTCCCGCTTCCTTTGTACGCCCCCGCCGAGGGCCCCGAGGGTGTCGATGCTGATCTCCGCGGCCGGCGCCGTCGTAGGCGCTGTTGGGTCACGAAGGCGTGGGTTGTTCCTCCCGAAGTCCACGCCGAGGGCTCCTCCCACGAGTTCGTGCTCCATGTCGTCGTTCCTCTTCAGTCCTGGATCCGTCTGCCTCCCTTCTTCGCCTCCTTCGTCCCTCCAGGAGGGACTCTGGAGCTCTGGCTGCAGCACGCCAGCTGCAGCGCCCTCGCGACCGAGGCAGAGGTCGTGGTCGCTGCCTCGGGCGAGGTCTACTTGTCCCGCGGCTGGAGAGAAGTCGCCCGGGTTTGCAAGGAGAGGGGCGTCTTCGCGGTCCACCTGGAGTACGATGGCGCTGCGGTGATGTTCTTCAAGGTCTTCGACGCGATCGGGCGTCGGCTGGAGTGTTGCCGCGGGAGAGGTGGCCAGGACCTTGCCCTGGTGAGGGCTAGGCCCGTCGACCATTCCCTTGGCGAAGGCGCCGGGGGGTCCGGCGACTCCAGCGAAATCTTCACGACTCCGGAGACGAGCGACGACAGCTACGAGCCCCCGAGCCGGCGCCGCTCCCGGAGCAGGGCGGGCTCGTCAGGCCATCGCCGACCCTGATCTGGATGGGGTTGGCGCCGGCGCCAGACGGCCCACTGTTGATGATGGCATCTTTTGCAGGAGCCTGTGTAGTTAGCACTCCTTAGGATCCGTTCCCTGCGAGGAATCAAAATGCGCCCCACGGGGGCTTGTAAGGTGTCTGTAGTCCTATTTGTTAATACATGAGCTTTGCTATGGATTTGTGTGAGTTGCTGATTTTGTCATAGCTTAGTTCTCCATTTCGAACCTCGCGAGGGCTTGGTGCTCTACGCCGACAGGTCCCAGTCCCAAGGCGGCGTCAGCCGTCGCTGGTATGCCAGGTTGCGATGCCGTGGTCAAGGCCAGGAGGTGAGCGACCCGGGGTCCGGTAAGAGCCCCTGAGTCGCGATGCTCAGGAGGTCCCCTTTGGCGCCCAAGCAGCCGTTGCTTGGTGAGAAAGGGAAGCAACGCCGCTAGTACGGAATTGCCTTAGGTGCGGGGGTTGTGCCACGGTAGCCAGTGCTTTGGATGGTGACTTATCTTGAGGATCGGGGATCGCCCCCAGCGCATCGTCGGGTCCGTGGGGTAGTTGGGACGGAGTTGCTCGGCAAGGTCCTCGCGAGCCCCTTCCCCCTCGTCTCTGCTCCCCTTTCTGCTCTACGTCCTCGGGTCCCGGCCCTCGAGCTTGTCTCACCCGTCGCTGGTATGCCAGGTCGCGATGCCGTGGACAAGGCCAGAGGGTGAGGGCTGGAGAGCCAGTAAGAGCCCTGAGTCGTGATGCTCAGGCACCCCCCTTTAACGTGCAAGCGGTTCGCGCGGGCGAGGGTGAAGGGAGCCTCGTGAGGGCCTTGGCTAGCGCAGTCCCCTCCAAGGATCATGCAGGTTCATCACAGAAAGAAGATGGGGTTGCCATGGCAGTCATTAGTCGATCGTTAGTTGTTCAAGAGCTTGCTGGTTGGAGTAGGTGAGGTGTATCTGGGCACCCGTGAGCCAGCGCGGGGCTCACGAGGCCCTACCTCTAGGCGGGTTGGGCCTGGCACTGGGCCGTATCTTGAGATGTGTCCCTGCAAACTTTGGATAGATGCCGGTACTCTACGTCCTCGGGTCCCGGCCCTCGAGCTTGTCTCAGCCGTCGCTGGTATGCCAGGTCGCGATGCCATGGACAAGGCCAGAGGGTGAGGGCTGGAGAGCCAGTAAGAGCCCTGAGTCGCGATGCTCAGGCACCCCCCCTTTAACGTGCAAGTGGCCGACATGGAGGAGAAAGGATGCCGCGGACGGGCACCATGCAGTTAAGCGTGATAGGCAATGCATAGTTGGAAATAAACGCGAGGAAGATACACGCCGTTGGGTCTGGCCCAAGCGGCTTGGGGATGATGCAGCCCGAGGGGCGCCCCCAACAAGGCAAACTAACAACCGAAAGATAAAAGAGCGGATACAAGCCATAGGGACGGACCCACGCGGCCTGGGAGTGATGCAACCTTGGAAGGGTGCTCCCAGCTAGGAATGAAACTTGAAAGATGTCACCTGAGGATGTCGTCGGCGTAGTGGCGTTGGTGCAGCAGACTCGGTGGGCTGCGGAAGCTGATCCTCACGAGCCCCCAGGTCCCGGGGCCTCGGGAGGCTCCGGAGGCACTGGTGACTCCTCGCGAGCTGTCTTCATCTCTGCCAAGGCCGCGGAACGCCTATCTTCCTGAGCCTCCATGATGCCCCTCATGAGGCGCTGGTGCGCCGCAGCCATGCTCGGCAGGCCGTAAGGCATGCGAACATAGCTGTGGGGTGGTCCCCCGCAGTGCCCCACTTGTGAGGGCCAGAGACGCTCCGTCGTGGCGATCTGATTGAGCCCTGGTACGTCGACGCAGACGCGCAGCCCACCATCCTCGCCTGGATGTGGGGCCACAGCTGGTAGGCGGCGGCAACCTCTCATGATCCTTGTCTCCTGTAGTTCTTGAATGGCCTTGTTAACGAACTCTTGCTGGTCTGACCTTCCTTGCACGGCTCCTTCTCGGGGGAAACGTGCTTCGAAGCACGCCTCCACATGGTGCCCAAGTGCCTCCCTTGTGACCCTGGCTAGGTCGGTGGCCCTCCAGGTGAGAGCCCCCGAGCCCTGCCTGAGGAGGGCGCTGGGCGCGCTTCCCTATGCGATGGAAGGAGGGTCCCCCTGGGCAGAGACGGGCCCTGAAGGGCCTGCCTCCTGAGGGGCCGAGCCTGATGACGTCTTCTTCTTCTTGGGGGTGGTCTCAGGAAGCCTCCTTCTTCCGTGATCTGGGTCTTCTAGCGACGCGGCCTGGTAGGCTCGCTCCAGGGAACACACTGCATCCTTCTCTTCACAGGGCGCCGTGATGATGCCGCCACTTCCTGGCATCTTCAGGACGTTGTAGCCGTGGTGAGTCGCAGCCATGAACTTGGCCAGCGCTGGGTACCCGAGGATGGCATTGTACGGCAGGCGGATGTGGGCAACGTCGAAGTCGATGAGCTCGGTGCGGTAGTTGCTGCGTGCCCCGAAGGTGACAGGGAGGCGGACCTGCCCGATCGGGACTGTGGAACCGTCGGTGATCCCGGAGAAAGGCTTGGTCGGCTGAAGCTGGTCATAGGGTACTTGGAGGTTGTTGAATGTTTCCACGGACAGGACGTTGAGCCCTGCCCCACCATCGATGAGGGTCTTGGTGACCAGCACGTTGCTGATGACTGGGGAGCAGAGAATCGGGAGGACTCCAGTCGTGGCTGCGCACTTGAGCTGGTCTGCCGAGCTGAATGTGATGGCGCACGCCGACCACCTGAGGGGGCGCATTGCTTCGAGCTTGGGGAGAACTGCATTCACTTCGCGGGCAAACTGTTTGAAGATACGTTGAGAGGCTGGGGCTTGAGCTCCACCTAGGATGCAGGCGATTGCGCACGGCTCTTGGAAGCCCCCAGCCCCCTCATCTTGATGGCGGTCTTCGTTCCTCCTTAGCTGAGGCGGCAGTGGAGGTAGGCCTGCATTGCCATGAGGGCGATCCTCACGAGGCTGATCCCTCCAGTCCCCCTCGCGAGGCAGGTCCCGCCAGCGGTCCTCGCGAGGCTGGTCGCGCCACCCCTAGCGTAGGCCGCGATCTTCCCAGCGTCCTGGGTTTCTTCCTCCTCCTTGGCCGTAGCTCCGGTCAGCACGGTCAGGGCGACGGCCGAGCCTTCCTTCTCGCACGACGCGAAGCTCTTGACATTCGTTGGTGTTGTGGGTGTGGAGGTCATGGTACACACAGTACCGGCTGCCTCTGGAGGGTTCGGGCAGATCCTTGCCCCGCTTTGTGTCTGGTTCTGCCGCGAGTACGGCAGCCCCCTTGCGCTTCACGTCCTTGGCCTTGGGCTTCTTCTCTTCTGGGTCCGCGGCGGGCAGCTCGAGGAGGGAGAGACGTCCCTCCTCAGATCTGGCGCACTTGTTCGCCAAGTTGAACAGCTCCAGGGAGGTGCAGAGGTCTTCGTGCATTGCCAGCTCCTCCTTCATCTTGACGCCACGCACGCCGTCGGAGAAGGCCGAGATGATGGCCTCCTCGGGCACCTTGGGGATCTTGAGGCGCGCACTGTTGAAGCGCTGGATGTACTTTTGCAGAGTCTCTCCGGGTTGTTGCTTGATGCGGCTCATGTCGCTCACGGCGGGCGGCCGGTCGCGAGTACCTTGGAAGTTGGCGATGAAGCGGGTGCGCATCTGGTCCCAGGAGGAGATCGTGTCTGGAGCCAGATTCAGGAGCCAGGTTCGAGCTCCTTCCTTAAGCGCCATGGGGAACCAGTTCGCCATGACCTTTTCATCCCTGCCGGCAGCCTCGATGCCCAGCTCATAGAGCTGGAGGAACTCTGCGGGATCGGTTGTGCCGTCGTAGCGAGGAGGCAGGTCTGGCTTGAACTTGCCGGGCCACGCGACACTGCACAACTCAGTGGTGTAGGCGTCGCAGCCCGCGGTGGCCACGTAAGGCTTCGGTTTTTGGAGAGCTTGGTCTTGAGGGTCCCCATGCGCTGCAGCTTGGAGCAGGGCGGGGTCTTGGTGCGTCGGAGCTGGAGCAGGGTCGCGGCGTGCTGGAGCAGGGAGCGCCCTGGCAGCCCCTTGCGAGCGAGAGACTTCTTCGCAGCTCCGTTCTTGCTGCGATGACGCCTGATGGAGCAGGTTCCGCCCAGGGGCCAAGCACCTTGGAGCCATGGCACCTTCTTGGAGGGGAGGCGGCTGGTGTGCCTCTGGAGCTTCATTGCCCACGCGGGGCGGAGTGTGGCGCAGAGGAACGGATGGCGCGGAAGAGCCCCCTGAGGCGCGGACAAGCTCGGCGACGCGGTCGAGCCACTCTTCGTAGACGTCGTCGACGGGGCGGTAGCGCATGAGCTCATTTGCCGCGAGGAGTGCAGCTCGAGCCTCCAAGGGTGCGCGGAGCGCGCGGGACGAGGAACCGGCTGGTGCGAGTGATGGAGTGGCGGCGTTGACGGCGAGCGACGGGAACGACGAGGACGCCCACCGATGGGGGCCGTCTAGGCGACCCGAGAAGCGATGGCGGCCCGGTGCTCGGCGCGGGCCCGACGAGCGTCGGACATGGATGCGACGGTCGGAGGAGAACGGAGCGGTGGAGGACAGATTCCGGAGCACCCCTACCTGGCACGCCAAATGTCGGATTTCGGGTTCCGGCAGACCCTTAAGGTTCGAACATTGGGGTGCGCACGGAAATCACGTCCTCTACCTCCCCGTCTCACAAAGATCTAAACTACTAAAGGAACTGCACAAGGGACGCAAGATTTATACTGGTTCGGGCCACCATTGTGGTGTAATATCCTACTCTAGTGTGTGGTGGATGGATTGCCTCTTGGGGCTGATGATGATGAACAACACAAGGAAGAACAGCCTCGCGAGGGTCTGTTCTTGGCCGGGGCGACGAACTACTGGGAGGAGTTCTGTCACCTCTCTCTCTCTCTCACTTACTCTCTCTGCTTGCTAGTCAGATCCTCATGCCGAACCGAACCCTTTCTACCAACTGATTGAACTACCAACCGACCGAACCCCTTGCAACATGGGTGGCCGGTCCTATTTATAGGGGCCCTGGTCCTCTTCCCAAATATCGAGCGGGAAGGAAGCCAACAATGGCGGGCTAATTTGAAGGGGGACAGCAAGTACTCTTATCCTGACTAAAGGTGGTCTTCGCCTGCGAAAGACTCTGCGGTGACGCCGTGCTGGGCTCCATGGTGACCTCCGTCTTGTAGTCCGCTTGGTCCTGGTCTCGTTGCACCGAAATGGCATCTTTGCCTGATGCCTCGGTACTCCACGGCTGCGCTTGCCCCCTTTGCACCAAATAGGAAAGAAGGACGCTGCGCGCGCTGGCGCCCGCCTGGCACCCTCGATCGTCATGGCTTGCGTCACGGGCACCTCGCGAGGTACCCCGCCTTGATATCTCCGTCTCCTCGCGAGCCAGCCTGAGGAGGCTGCACCTGAGGATGCGCCGTGTCATCCGCCTCGCGAGGCTTGGCCCCTCGCGAGGGTCTTGAGTCTTGTGCTGATGAAGATGGGCCATGTTGGGCCCCCATTGGAGCCACGCCGCAGGCCGCAGGCAGGCAAGTCTGGGGACCCCCGTTCCCAGAACGCCGACATCAGTCATCAAACAATTGCAATTCATCTTACTTTCAGGAAGGGTCTATGTCAGAGCTTTGATTTAGCAAAGTCCACATACTCAACTATCATTTAGTCTTTCACAATTGCTGACACTCACGTGATATTTATGGGTTCAAAGTTTTAATCGGACACAGAGAAAGATAGGGGCTTATAGTTTTGCCTCCCAACGTTTTACCTCAAGGGTAATGTCAACAACAATAGTTCATGAAAACTTACGTCCAATTGGATCTTTCCAACACAATGTGCTTGCCAAAGGATAAAATGTAAAAAGGAAAGGTGAAGATCACCATGACTCTTGCATAATGGTAGAATATAAAAGTAAAAGATAGGCCCTTCGCAGAGGGAAGCAGAGGTTGTCATGCGCTTTTATGGTTGGATGCACAAAATATTAATGCAAAAGAATGTCACTTTATATTGGCACTTGTGATATGGACCTTTATTATGCAGTCCATCGCTTTTATTTCTTCCACATCACACGATCGTATAAAGCTTATTTTCTCCACATTAATAGATCATACATATTTAGAAGGAAATTTTTATTGCATGCACCGATGACAACTTACTTGAAGGATCTTACTCAATCCATAGGTAGGTATGGTGGACTCTCATGGCAAAACTAGTTTAAGGAATGTTTGGAAGCACAAGTAGTATCTCTACTTGGGGCAAATAATTTGGCTAGCATGAGGGGGGAAAACAAGCTCAACATGTTGGATGATCCAAGACAATATACTTTATTTCGGATATAAGAAAACATAACCCATTACGTTGTCTTCCTTGTCTGACATCAACCTTTTAGCATGTCATATTTTAATGAGTGCTCACAATTACAAAAGATGTCCAAGATAGTATATTTATATGTGAAACCTCTCTTCCTTCAAAATTCTTTCATGAATTGTTCAAGTGACCAATTCTATGTTTGCTAACTTTCAATAAGTTTACTACCTATACTTATTCTATGTGAAGTCATTACTCCCCATGGTATAAGCATATGAAACATACATAAATTCAGACTTATTATGTTCAATTATTCAACCATTTACTCATAGGATATACGTGAAGCACGTGAGTAAATTACAAACTACTCCAAAAGATAATAGTGAAGGACACTGAGTAGTCAAATAATTAACTAGACATGGGAGGATTATTTTTCATTTAATAATTCAGATCCAATGATTTTATTCAAACAGCAAGTAAAATTGAAAATACGCTCCAAGCAAAACACATATCATGTGACGAATAAAAATATAGCTCCGAGTAAGGTATACCGATAGTTTTGAAGACGAAAGAGGGGATGCCTTCCGGTGCATCCCCAAGCTAAGGCGCTTGAGTGTTCCTTGAATATTACCTTGGGATGCCTTGCGCATCCACAAGCTTAGGGTCTTTCCACTCCTTATTCTCCTCATATCGATATCTCACCCAAAGCTTCAAAACTTCAATCACACAAAACTTAACGGAATTTCGTGAGATAGGTTAGTATGATAAAGAGTAAGCCATTCACCTTGGTACTGTCAAAGACAAAGATCGTAATTGTTCTCACACAATGCCTACTGTAACATATCATTTCTATAATTTATATTGAGGAATATAAGTCATAGAAACTAGAAAACAAGCAAACTATGCAATGAAAACAGAATCTGTCAGAAACAGAACAGTCTGTAATGATCTGAACACTAACCATACTTATGCTACTCAAAAAATTATGAAATAAATTGGTGGACGGAGGAATTAGTCTATTAATCTTCTTCAAAAAGAATCAGCACCAAAGAACTCTTCTGTAAAAAATGGCAGCTAATCTCGTGAGCGCAAAGTTTCTGTTTTTTACAGCAAGATCACATTAACTTTCACCCAAGTCTTCCCAAAGGTCTTACTTGTCACTTTATTGAAACAAAAGCTATAAAACATGATTACTACAGTAGCTTAATCATGTAAATACACAAAAACAGTAAGGGTAAATATTGGGTTGTCTCCCAACAAGCGCTTTTCTTTAATGCCTTTTAGCTAGGCATGATGATTTCAATGATGCTCACATGAAAGATAAGACTTGAACATAAAGAGAGCATCATGAAGAATATTACTAGCACATTTAAACCTAACCCCACATCCTATGCCTAGGGATTTTGTGAGCACACAATTTATGGGAACAAGAATCAACTAGCATAGGAAGAAAAAACAAGTATAACTTCAAAACTTTAAGCACATAGAGAGAAAACTTGATATTATTGCACTCCTACAAGCATGTATTCCTCCCTCATAATAATTTTTAGTAGCATCATGAATGATTTCAACAATATAACCATCACATAAAGCATTATTTTCATGATCTACAAGCATAGAAATTTTTCTACTCTCCACATAAGCAAAATTCTTCTCATTCGGAATAGCGGGATCGCTAGTTCCTAGAGTTGACGCTCTTCCAAACCCACTTTAGATGATAGTATTATTCATACTCCAAAAGATATAAGTGAAGTTCATGGAGCTTTCTACAATTAATTTTAACTAACCAATGTCCAAGCTCAAAATGTATAAGTGAAGCACACGAAGCATTCTATAAAACCATGCTCAAAAGATTTAAGTGAAGCACAAAGAGCAATTCTATAAGATCATACTTAAAATATATAAGTGAATCACATGAAGCATTCTATAAATTAATGAAGGGCTATCTCATACGAGCATGGTTCATAAAGGAAGAACAACAACAAAAACAAAGGACACAAATCATGTGAACGAAACAAAAACCGAGGTATACCAATAATTGTTGAAGAAGAAAGATGGGAGGCCAACTGGGGCATCCCCAAGTTTAGGTGCTTGAGAATCCTTAGAATATTTACTTGGGTGCCTTGGGCATCCCCAAGCTTGAGCTCTTGCCTCTCTTTATTCTTCTCACATCGGTAACTCCTCGTTCTTCGAACACTTCATCCACAAAAAACTTAACAAAAACTTTGTGAGATCCATTAGTATAATAAAGCAAATCACTACCTTTAGGTACTGTTGCAAACTCATTCCAATTTCATATTAGAACTATATCTACTGTATTAAAACTTCACCATAGTTCATACCCCCCGATACTACCCATAGATTCATCAAAATAAGCAAACAACACACGAAAAACAGAATCTGTCTAAAACAGGACAGTCCGTAGTAATCTGAAGGTTTAGTAAACTTCTGTATCTCCAACAATTATGAAATAAATGTTAAAATTTGAAAAATTTGTACAGAAGTAATGTGCAAAAAGTTTCAGACCCATTTTACTATCCAGTAAAAAATGTAAAATCACGCGCTACAGCCAAAGTTTCTGTTTTTGTTCTGCACATAGTAAATAAGCAATCTAATCATCCTAAAACCAAAGCTTGGCACATTATTTTTATAATAAAATGGATATATAAGGGGGTAATTATTTATAGATAAACTTCCATGAAAAATTCTACATTGTTTTCGTGAGCATGAACACGAGTGCTCAAGGTCGACCCTCACTTCTTCAATGCATAACTTTCCAATCACTTCTCTTTTTGAAAAACTTTTTAGGCATGAGAGGCAAGTAATTTTTTTTGGTATTTTCATTCTTTTAATTTTTTTGTATGTTTCACCCACAACTAAACAGAAACAAAAAGGAAAAACAAAATCTACTTAGTGAAGAAAGCAAACAAGCACACACGAGAATATCAACCCCACGCTATTGCTCCTCGGCAACGGCGCCAGAAAAGAGCTTGATAATCCTCAAGTGCAAGGAATCATCGTAGCAATTTCCAAAGGTGGAAGTGATAAGTATGGAGGGTCGAACCCACAAGGAGCTAAAGGTAAGATCAATATTCTCTCAAGCCCTATCTGCCACTGATACGACTTTACGTACACCGAACGTTTGCTTCCAACTAGCAACGAGAAATAAAACTACGTTGTGGGTATGAAGAGGATAACTTTGTATGATATCGGAGAGCTAAAATATAAAAGTAGGTGATGTTATCATTAAGTTAGAATATATTACTAAATATTATAAATAGAGAGTGTGGAATAATGGTGGATCGGTGTGCGTAATTGTCCTAGGCAATCGTTAACAAGACCGGTAATCACTATTGCAGTTTCATATGAGGGAGAGGCATAAGCTAACATACTTTCTCTACTTGGATCATATGCAATTATGATTGGAACTCTAGCAAGCATCTGCAACTACTAAAGATCATTAAGTAAAACCCATCCATAGCATTAAAGCATCAAGTCCTCTTTATTCCCATACGCAACAACCCCCTTACTCGGGTTTGTGTTTCAGTCACTCACTAACCCACTATAAGAGAATCATGACCGTATTGCAACACCCTACAGTGGGAACCCCTCACACTTGCGCGACACGGAGGGCACCATAGGACAACATCAAAGTAAAACATACAACTCATACCAATCTAGATCATCAATCAACCCAAAGACAAAAGATATCTACTCAAAACATCATAGGATGGAAACACATCATTGGATCATAATATGTGGCATGAAGCACCATGTTCAAGTAGGGATTACAGCGGGGTGCGGGAGAGTGGACCGCGTAAAAGAGATGAGGATGGTGATGATGATGGTGATGTTGATGAATACAATCACCACGGTGATGATTCCCCTCCCAATGGCACTCCGGTGCCACCGAGAGAGAGGAGGAGAGGTTCTTCCCCTTGTGCTTCCTCCTCCATGGCCTCCCCCCTAGATGGGGAGAGGTTCCCCCTCTGGTCCTTGGCCTTCATGGTGATGATGGCCCCTCCGGGATCCTCCTCCATGCCCTCCGGTGATGATGGCCCCCTGGCAGGGTGCCAGAGAGGGCCTATATTGGTTTTCGGTGGCTACGGAGGCTTCTGGTGGTGGAACTCCCGATCTAGGTTAATTTTCTGAGGTTTCTGTATTTATAGGAATTTTTTGCATCGGCCTCACGTCAAGGAGGTGCCCGAGGCGTCCAGGAGGCAGGGGCCCATGCCCAGGGGGGTGGGCGCGCCCCCCACCCTCGTGGACAGCCCGGGACTCTTCTGGCCCAACTCTTTTACTCCGGGGTCTTCTTTTGGTCCATAAAAAATCGTCAAAAATTGGCAGGTCAATTGGACTCCGTTTGACATTCCTTTTCTGTAAAACTCAAAAACAAGGAAAAACAGAAACTGGCACTGGGCTCGAGGTTAATAGGTTAATCCCAAAAACCATATAAAATAGCATATAAATGCATATAAAACATCCAAGGTTGATAATATAATAGCTTGAATACTTCATAAATTATAGATACGTTGGAGACGTATCAGACATGCATGAAAACATAAAAACAAGTGAGATTATCTTTGTAATGTAGAAGTGATTCTAATCCAATACTGCCTCCCTGTAAACCCCTTTGTGTTATCTCTGCAATTCTTCTGAGAGATGCCATGCATGCTGTAACTTGGTGTGTGCATTAATATAATGTGGCCTACTACTCGAAATATGAGAGCTCCAGAAGTGATGATACTTCGCAGATGACAGCTTCAACATATAGTAAAGAAGAACAAGTCGACCTGGCCTAACAGTTTCAAAATATACTAAGGGAGAACAACCCGACCTGACCAGTCGACCACAAATATCTTTGCTACTCTTCCCAACAAGGAACATACTTATTAAAGAAGAGAAGAGGATCATCTTAAAGAAGAGCAGAAGAGCAAGCAGATTGAAGATATTACAAGTCTTTCTATACAATGTCGGTTGACCACCCATGATGAACCAGAGCGCACATAGAAATAATATTACTTCCGGTCTCTCCATATGTGGCTCACATGCATTTCGAAACTAAAGTAGGAACATTTAGCTGACCAATTAAACATCTCTCAGTTTTACTAATATCAGCATAATATCATATTTGAATTTGTAAAACTAAGCTTGTTTAGCTCGATGGGTGGAGAAGTGCTATTACGACACGAACCATGTAGGTTGATCGTGGTCCTCATAAAATGGGGAAACCATAAGCATGATGAGTATTGTGTTGACCATGGCAGTGGGATGGCAGATCTGAAGCTGCAAACCGCGCAAAGGGTAGTTAGCAACCGATCTTTGCTTTGAAATAACAACTAAGATTTGGTATGGACAAGAAAGTACAGTCAATAAGTGACAAAGAAATGCAATTCTACTATCTCTTTATATGTCGCGACATGCATTTGGAAACTCAAGTGGGACCTTTAGCTAACCAATTAAATGTGTTTGTTAACTAATATCAGTATCATATCACAACCATATTTGAACAACTAAGCCCTGCGTTGTTTGGCTTGATGGGTGGAATCATGCTAGTACAACAGAAAGCACCTACGCAGATCATAGTAGAGTAGATAAAAGGGGGAAACCCTAAGCATCAATAGTAAAATTAGGAAAGTGGAACTAGCTGGACCAGTGGGTGGTGCACATGCTTTTTGAAACGAATATAGGAACATTAGGTGACCAATTAAATGCTCTCTGTTTTAGTAATATGAGCGTCATATCAGATTCGTATTTCAACACCTAAGCTTTGGAATTATGAGTGGCGTGTTGTTTTGCTTGATGGGTTGAGGTCTTGAGGAGCAGTGCTAGCACGACAAGAAGCACCTACGATGATGGTAGTGTATATAAAGGGGGGAAACCATAAGCTTTACGAGTATAGTGATCGTGCCATGGCGGATCTGAAGGTGCAAACCGGACAAAGCTACTTCGCAACCAATGTTTGCTTTCAACTAGCCACTATGATTTGGTACGGACAAGAAAAGTACAGTAAACAATTTATGATCTATTTTCCGGGTGAGATCAATTACTTAAGCACATATGGAAGAGTACCACCTCTCTTGTGACGATGTGTAGGCCCCTACTGATATGTTGAGGGTGCTGCGGGTGCGATGGATGTTGGTGGAAGGGAAGAAGACTTTAGACGGCAGATGGCCGGGTTGAGGGATAAATCCTATTGCCGTGGACGAGGCGGTCGTAGGAGCAACAACGTGTAGGATCGAAAGTATGTCTAGAGGGGGGTGATTAGACTACTTGACCAAATAAAAACTTAACCTTTTCCCAATTTTGGTTCTTGGCAGTTTTTAGCTATCTTAGGACAAGTCAAGCAATCATTACACAATTCAAGCAAGCATGCAAAGAGTATATTGGCAGCAGAAAGTAAAGCATGCAACTTGCAAGAATATAAAGGGAAGGGTTTGGAGAATTCAAACGCTATAGGAGACACGGATGTTTTTCCCATGGTTCGGATAGGTGGTGCTATCCTACATCCACGTTGATGGAGACTTCAACCCACGAAGGGTAACGGTTGCGCGAGTCCACGGAGGGCTCCACCCACGAAGGGTCCATGAAGAAGCAACCTTGTCTATCCCACCATGGCCATCGCCCATGAAGGACTTGCCTCACTAGCGGTAGATCTTCACGAAGTAGGCGATCTCCTTGCCCTTACAAACTCCTTGGTTCAACTCCACAATCCTGTCGGAGGCTCCCAAGTGACACCTAGCCAATCTAGGAGACACCACTCTCCAAGAAGTAACAAATGGTGTGTTGATGATGAACTCCTTGCTCTTGTTCTTCAAATGATAGTCTCCCCAACACTCAACTCTCTCTCATAGGATTTGGATCTGGTGGAAAGAAGATTTGACTGGAAAGCAACTTGGGGAAGGCTAGAGATCAAGATTCATATGGTTTGAATGGAATATCTTGGTCTCAACACATGAGTAGGTGGTTCTCTCTCAGAACATATGAGTTGGAATGGTGTATGTGTTCTGATGGCTCTCTCCACGAGTGAAGAGGAGGTGGAGGGGTATTTATAGCCTCCACACAAAATCCAACCGTTACACACAATTTATCAATCTCGGTGGGACCGAATCAGAAAACTCGGTCGGACCGAAATAGTAAACCTAGTGACCGTTAGGAATTTCGGTGGGACTGACATGCAACTCGGTAGGACCGATTCAGTTAGGGTTTGGGCATAACGTAATCTCGGTGAGACCGATTGCACAAACTCGGTGAGACCGAGTTTGGCAATAAGCTAACCAGAGAGTTGGTCAAGTAAACTCGGTGGGACCGACTCGCTCTTTCGATGAGACTGAAAAGTTACAAGTAGGAAACATAGAGTTTACATTGCATTCTCGATGGGACCGATTCGCTCTTTCGGTGAGACCGAAAAGTTACGAAAGGGAAACAGAGAGTTTGCAAGCCCATCTCAGTGAGACCGAGATCCTTATCGGTAGGACCGAATTGCTAGGGTTTGGCAGTGGCAAATGACAAGTGAAACTCGGTGGCGCCGGAATGAAAGAATCGGTATGACCGAGTTTGGCTTAGTGTTTAGGTCATTTGTGGCTATGGAGAAGTGGTTGAGGATTTTGGAGCATATCACCAAGCACATAAAGCAAGAGGCTCATTAAGCAACACCTCATCCCTCCTTGATAGTATTGGCTTTTCCTAAAGACTCAATGTGATCTTGGATCACTAAAATATAAAATGAAGAGTCTTGAACTTTTGAGCTTGAGCCAATTCTTTGACCTTAGCATTTTGAGGGTTCCACTTTCACATCCATGCCATGCCAATCATTGAGCTTTCCTGAAATAGTCATCTTGAAATAGCATTAGCTCAATGAGCTATATGTTGTTATGAATTACCAAAACCACCTAGGGATAGTTGCACTTTCAATCTCCCCCTTTTTGGTAATTGATGACAACATATAGATCAAAGCTTCGACAAATGATAATAAGCATGAAATATATCGTCGCTTTGAGAAGTATGTGACAAATAAGAGCTCCCCCTAAATTTGTGCATATTTAAAATTTGCTTTGGACTGCAAATGCATAAGGAGTTAGAATCATGGGTTACTCTTCCATGTCACATACATCTTGGTGGAGCGCTCAAAAATGATAGATAGAATGATAATATTTAAGCAAGCATTAAGCAAACATTAAGTGTAGCTTATGATCAAACACATGATCATCGATGTCTCACAAACATAAGGACGTAGTATCTCACACACAAGCAAACAAAGTTCAACAAACCACCAAATAAAACAAGAGAGAATAAAAGCAACACTCTCTCTCGAAGCCTATGATCTATACATTTTCTCCCCCTTTGGCAACAAGTTACCAAAAAGTTCCTAGAAAATGCATAGTGCTAAGTCGACGCTCAGGCTCGATCTTCAGGTGGTGGTGGAGTCCGGAGCACTCCAAGGACGAAGCCTTCGGTAGACGTGGTCGGAGTCGAGGCTGAAGTGGATGCTGGAGCTGGTGGAACTGAGGCTGTGGCTGGCGCAGACGTTGTAGCTCTGGTGTCAGCAACTGGCAGTGCAGAAGACCTCGGACCTCGTGGCACCCTGCAAAAGCATCAGTCATGGTCCTGCCTCTCCTCTCATTCATGTCATCCTGGAGCTGCTCCACGGCAGTCTGTATCTCTGTCACCTTGATGTCCAAGTCATAGAACCTCTTTTCCATGATCCTCTCTAAGCTTGCCTGGTTCTGAGTCAGGGTGGCAAGCCCTTGCTCAATCCGCAGGGTGGACGCAATTAGGTAACCAAGCTGCTCTTGTTTGGTTTTCAGGAAGTAATCAGACGCCTCTGCTTGAGTAGGCATCTTGGTAGCTTTCTCCTTCTTTGCCTTCTCCTTCTGAGCTTGTGCATGGACAGATGATGGCTCATTCTCAGTCATGACCACTTGGTTATCTTCAAAGTCTGGACGGATGGGCAGGTGTTCCTTATCCAAGAGGTATATGTCCGTGCCCATCTTGGAGTTGATGAGCTCCTGAATCTGTGGGGCATATCCACAGCCCCTCTTCTGGTCTGCTGCTGTCCTCTTGATTGTTTCCACTATGAGACTCATAACTTTGAATTTTTGAGGCACGTCAAAGACATGAAGAAAATTGATCGCGTGACCTCTGATCATCTTGTGATCTCCACACTTGGGCAATAGGGTGTGCCTCAGTATCCAGTTGATAGTGGGCAGTCCTGACAGAAGATGGTGCACTGAGCCAAACTTGAACGTGTCAAGTGCTTCATTCAGAATCTCCTTGTACATGTTGGACATAGTGTTGTGGTCCATCTTCTTCTTGGCATAAATGTCCAAGTCATCTGCTTGCTCCTCTGGGGCATTGATCAACTTCGCCCATTCCTCAATAGTTGATTGGTACCTTGTACCCTCTGACATCGAAGTGATCCTGCCATCCGGGTAGAAGTGTGCTGTGGAGTAGAATTGCATGATAAGCTCCTCGTTCCACTTTGTGAGCTTCTGCCCAACAAAGTCTGCCACTCCACACGCACTAAAGCTATCAAATACTCCAGGATAGTGTTCCTCATTCTCCTTCATGTAGGTCCAGTCGACCCATCTCATGTCACATACAATTGGCTTCTTGTCAAGCAAAACTGTCTCATAGAAATACTGCTGCTCCTTGGTATGAAACCTGTAGTCCACTGCAGTCCTTCTCCTAGAAGCATACGGATCTGCTTCTCTCCACTTCCTCAGCCCTGAATCTCTCATGAGCTTCATATCCTCAGCCATAGGATGAGCATCGTTGTGGTCTGGGATCTTGGGCTTGAGCTTCCTAAGGACGTGTTCTTCTTCTTCTTCCTCTGCAGCTTCAGGCACTGGGGCCTTGTTCATCTCAATGGCTGGGATGCTTCTTGTGTTTCTCTTTGGTTTTGGCTTTGGAGCTGACTTGGCCTTGGAAGCAGCTCCCCCTGATTTTATGGCATCTCCCATTAGCTTGGGAGCCTTGGGTGCTGGTGCAGCAACCTCTTCTTCTTCCTCCTCATCTACCATGATGGAGGCCTTCCCAAGCACTCTGGCTACAGTCTTCTTCACTCTTTCTTTCCTCTTTTTGCCCTCAGCAGCAACGGGCTCAATGGGAGCAGGCTTCACAGTTGAAGCTCTAGCCTTTGACATGGGTTGCCTGCCTGCTGGCCTTTTGATTTTCAGGCCTGGCTTTGTGCCTTGAGCTGGCTCAACTCTCTTTGATGTGGCCTCTTCCTCTGCCACATAGTCTTCATCTTCAGAATCAGAAGTCCTCTTCTTCCTTTGTCTAGTGGCAACTTTAGGCAGGTTGTTGGGTGTGCTCCTGCTGCCATCATCTGAGGAACTTGAGGGGCTAGTGCCCTCACTCAACTGCACTTGCTGCTCTGACAAGTTTTGGCTGTCACTCTGGTCTGACATGATGCAAACTGACTGCTGACCCTGTGAATAGATTATAGATGAGATAGAATGGATGAGCATCACAAAATGCAGAGATTTTTGCAAAAGAATAATTCAAAAACTTAGTTTTAGTTTCCCACTGAAATCATCTCGGATCTACCGATTTTCAAACTCGGTGACACCGAAGCAGTTTTGGCACCAGAACTAGTGAACTCGGTCAGACCGAGTCACAGTTTGGTGGCACCGAGACTGCTAGGGTTTCACAGAGTTCCAAAATCGGTCACACCGATAAGTAATTCTCGGTCAGACCGAGTTTTACTTGTGCAATGGCATAAGCCAAATCGGTGGGACCGAGTTTTTCAACTCGGTGGGTCCGAGATGGTTTCGGCGGAAACCTAACCCTAAAATTTTCGAATTAAAACTAATCTACGAGTTCATTGACTGGATAGGAGTTTATCAAACGTGGCAAGAATCATGGTGATCACAATGTGCTAGGAATCGGATTGGAGAATAGCACAAAGATCGAGTCCATACCCTAGTTCGGCGGAGACTCGCTACGGCGGCAACGGCGGGGCAGAAATCCCGTTGACGGCGACGGATACCAGCGACTGGAGGCTGCTGGCGGCGAGGAGGACGATCCGGAGACCCAGGAGGCAGAGCGAGCTATGCGCGGGCGAAGAGGTTTTGGAGAAATTTCCAAAATTCTGCCCGTCACTATATATAGCCCGACCCTGTTGGTGTGACCGAGTGGAACAACTCGGTGGCACTGAGATGCAAAACTGTATACAGTTATTGCAACTCGGTGTGACCGAGTGATTCAAATCGGTTGCGCCGAGATCGAAAACCTAGATCAACTTAATGATCTTGGTAGGACCGAAAGTATGGTATCGGTCAGACCGAGAATCACAAAGAGGTTTTGGAAGTTTAAGTCTATGACGAATCGGGGACTCCGAGCGCTCCTCACACAGAGTGGTTCGAATCTGACTTGATCAAGTTTTGTGATGCAGCATGAATAGAGTTTGAGACGAGAAAAGCATAGATAGTTAGAGGAGGTTCTTAGGCATTCTTGTCCATCCACTTGGCAAAAGAAGATAAAGCCAAACAATCAAAACAACAAGTGGATGTCCTCGAATGAGTAAAATATGCAACCAACATGCTCACACAATAAGATCGCAAATGAAATATGTGGCAAAGCATGCACAAACAATTCTAGCATCTATCAAGCAATTTGCGATGGCTAGGTCATCTATATATGAGTATATTGACTTAGGAGTCAAGTGAGAACACTTGATCGTAGGTCATACTCATCGTTTAAGCTCAAGTGGGGTTACCACTTTTATATAAAGCATTGTTGTATTCACATCTTTAGAGTTGCTTTAGCTCAAGTATTAGAGTAAAGCTCCCCCTAGATGTGATATCCCCCCTAAGAGGGATGAACTAACCTTGGGTTTTGTCGATGATGACTTCATGTAGATGTTGAAGATGTGGATGCTCAATGTTGATGTAGATCACTTGGAGCTATCCATTTGAGTGAATTGCACTTTCAATACCTACATGGGTTAGTCCCATAAGGAACAAACAAGGATATCCATAGACATAGAGTGATGCATACACAAGATGATGTCCATGAAAACTTTAGGTTACCTTGTCCCTTGTCTTACCAACAAGAGGGTTTGTGACTCCTTGAACTAGTGCATGATGTGGGAGTTGATTGCACTTGTTCTTTCCAAAATGATGAGAGTGAAATATGTTGGCGGAGTCACCCTCAAGAAATCTCTAGTTCTTTTTCTTTTGGATCCACACCATCTTGATGGGAATCCTTGGAGTTGTAGTCGTACTTGATGAAGTGGAACTTGATGTGGTCTTGGGAATCCACTTGACTAAGGTCTTAGGAGCTTCTTCAAATGCATCAATCTCCTCTTGAAGCTTGTCCTTGATTTTTTGCTTGTAGTCTTGTGGTGGAAGATCATCTTGAGCTTGTGTCCCCTTGAAAGAAGTATCATACTTCTCTTGTTGAGGAACAAACTTTGTCTTGGGGTATTGATCTTCTTCCCATTCAACTCCATTGGCATTGAACTTTCGTTCAAAACCAACACCTTGATTCTTCCGGTGCATTCCTTGCTTGCGCACAATTTCCTCAAATTGCTTACTCCCGGCAAGGCTTTTGTATACTCCTTTCTCTATAATCCCCTTCAATAAGCTATTTTCTTGCTCAAGTGTAACTTGGCTAAGAGAATCATTAGTGGAATCAAGAGAACTACTAGAAGCAACAATATTGGATTTAGCATGATCATTGTTACTACTAGAGGAAGAATCTTTCTTGTTCTTGTTACTAGACTTGACTTGAGGCATGTAAGTGGATAATAGTAAACGCTTGGCAATGTAAGAAGAACTTTTCTTGCGGAGATCATCATTGATTGCCTTTAAGAACTCATGCTCTTGCTCAAGATTGAGCTTTTCAAAGCGTAATTTCTCATGAGCTCTTAAAAGTTCTTGATGATCTTCGAAGATAGTTTCATGAGCTAACTTAAGAGTGTTTAGTTCTTTAGTTAGAGCCTCAATCTTCTCCTTATCATTGTCATTCGTTTTAACATGATTAATTGATGTTTCATCATAGTACTCATCACTAGAGTTGTCAACAAGCAAGTCATCATCACCTAACAAGTCATCTTCATCACTATTAAAATCAACATACTCGGGGTGTGTTACCTTAGGACCTTTGGCCATGAGGCATCTTCCAATTCCTTCATTTGGTGATTCAAATATGTCGTAGGAGTTGGTTGACACAAGTGCTAGACTGGCAACACCTTCATCTTGAGTATCTTCGGAGTCGGAGTGATAACTTCTCTCGGAGTGGCTGTCAGAGTCAGAGCCGGATACCCATTCACCAACATGAGCTTGATGTCTTCGTTTTGTGTAGCTCCTTGATGATTTTTCCTTCCTTTCCGAATCCTTGCTTCTCCGTGAGTATCTCCGTTCATAACGATCATCTCTACTCCTTCTCTCTCTTGGTGGTGATTCTTCGCTTCTTCTTTTTGGAGAATCTTCTCTTCTCTTGTAGGGAGCCGTACACTCATTGGAATAGTGTTCGGGTCTTCCACAATTGTAGCAGTTTCGCTCTCGACTAGAAGATCTTTTGTCATTGTATGACCTTGACTTGAAGCTTCTATCTTTCCTTCTACTCTTGTAGAACTTGTTGAAGTTCTTCACCATTAAGCTCAATTCTTCATTGAAGGTTTGTTTCTCACTTGATGATGTGGGGACTTCACATGAGGCTTTGTAGGCACCACTTGATTTGTTGTGAAGTTTCTCTTTATCCTTGAGTGACATCTCATGAGCAACAATCCTTCCAATCACTTCCGTTGGCTTGAGATCTTTGTAATTGGGCATCATTTGAATCAATGTGCACACGGTATCATATTTCCCATCCAAGGCTCTTAGGATCTTCTTGATGATGAATCTATCGGTCATCTCTTCACTTCCTAAGCTGGCAAACTCATTTGTGATGAGAGCAAGCCTAGAGTACATTTTAGCGACACCTTCACCATCCTTCATCTTGAACTTGTCAAGTTGACTTTGGAGCACATCCAACTTGGATTCCTTGACGGAGTCGGTACCTTCGTGCATATCAATCAAAGTGTCCCAAATTTCCTTTGCATTCTCAAGGCGGCTGATTTTGTTGAATTCTTCGGGGCACAATCCATTGAAGAGAATATCACAAGCTTGAGCATTGTATTGCAACATCTTCAACTCATCCGCGGTAGCTTCACGGTTTGGTTCCCTCCCATCAAACAACTCACCTTGCAAGCCAACACAAACAATAGCCATACGGCAGGGTTATGTCCAAGAATATGCATTTTCATTTTATGCTTCCAACTAGCAAAATTAGTACCATCAAAGTAAGGACCTCTACGGTGATAATTTCCCTCGCTAGACGCCATACTCTCCTAGGTTGTGAAACCAAGGCTATGACCACCAAAAGCTATGGAGATCAAGGCAAATGGAGACCAAAGCTCTGATACCACTTGTAGGATCGAAAGTATGTCTAGAGGGGGGTGATTAGACTACTTGACCAAATAAAAACTTAACCTTTTCCCAATTTTAGTTCTTGGCAGTTTTTAGCTATCTTAGGACAAGTCAAGCAATCATTACACAATTCAAGAAAGCATGCAAAGAGTATATTGGCAGCAGAAAGTAAAGCATGCAACTTGCAAGAATATAAAGGGAAGGGTTTGGAGAATTCAAACGCTATTGGAGACACGGATGTTTTTCCGTGGTTCGGATAGGTGGTGCTATCCTACATCCACGTTGATGGAGACTTCAACCCACGAAGGGTAACGGTTGTGCGAGTCCACGGAGGGCTCCACCCATGAAGGGTCCACGAAGAAGCAACCTTGTCTATCCCACCATGGCCATCGCCCACGAAGGACTTGCCTCACTAGCGCTAGATCTTCACGAAGTAGGCGATCTCCTTGCCCTTACAAACTCCTTGGTTCAACTCCACAATCTTGTCGGAGGCTCCCAAGTGACACCTAGCCAATCTAGGAGACACCACTCTCCAAGAAGTAACAAATGGTGTGTTGATGATGAACTCCTTGCTCTTGTGCTTCAAATGATAGTCTCCCCAACACTCAACTCTCTCTCATAGGATTTGGATCTGGTGGAAAGAAGATTTGAGTGGAAAGCAACTTGGGGAAGGCTAGAGATCAAGATTCATATGGTTTGAATGGAATATCTTGGTCTCAACACATGAGTAGGTGGTTCTCTCTCAGAACATATGAGTTGGAATGGTGTATGTGTTCTGATGGCTCTCTCCACGAGTGAAGAGGAGGTGGAGGGGTATTTATAGCCTCCACGCAAAATCCAACCGTTACACATAATTTATCAATCTCGGTGGGACCGAATCAGAGAACTCGGTCGGACCGAAATAGTAAACCAAGTGACCGTTAGGAATTTCGGTGGGACTGACATGCAACTTGGTAGGACCGATTCGGTTAGGGTTTGGGCATAACGTAATCTCGATGAGACCGATTGCACAAACTCGGTGAGACCGAGTTTGGCAATAAGCTAACCAGAGACTTGGTCAAGTAAACTCGGTGGGACCGACTCGCTCTTTTGATGAGACCGAAAAGTTACAAGTAGGAAACATAGAGTTTACATTGCATTCTCGGTGGGACCGATTCGCTCTTTCGGTGAGATCGAAAAGTTACGAAAGGGAAACAGAGAGTTTGCAAGCCCATCTTGGTGAGACCGAGATCCTTATCGGTAGGACCGAATTGCTAGGGTTTGGCAGTGGCAAATGACAAGTGAAACTCGGTGGTGCCGGAATGAAAGAATCGGTATGACCAAGTTTGGCTTAGTGTTTAGGTCATTTGTGGCTATGGAGAAGTGGTTGAGGATTTTGGAGCATATCACCAAGCACATAAAGCAAGAGGCTCATTAAGCAACACCTCATCCCTCCTTGATAGTATTGGCTTTTCCTAAAGACTCAATGTGATCTTGGATCACTAAAATATAAAATGAAGAGTCTTGAACTTTTGAGCTTGAGCCAATTCTTTGACCTTAGCATTTTGAGGGTTCCACTTTCACATCCATGCCATGCCAATCATTGAGCTTTCCTGAAATAGTCATCTTGAAATAGCATTAGCTCAATGAGCTATATGTTGTTATGAATTACCAAAACCACCTAGGGATAGTTGCACTTTCACAATGGCATGGTGGACAACGGCGCCGATGAACCAAGAGGACGCGATGAAAGGATCCTAGTCCGACGCCGTGGATGAGAGACGTCCATCTCTTGCAGTGGACGACAGGGTAGCGGCTCCGGCAAGGTGGAGGATGGGGTGATGGATGGAGGAGGCTGGCTGCAGTGGGAAGGTTGTTGTGGCGCCGACGGTGTATGAATGGGGAAATGGAGGGGAAGGGGGGATCTCAAACTTTGGGACGTGCTTGTCTGAAATGTGGGGAAGTTACGAACTTATCCCCCATTTAAAATTTCGGACATCACGTCGGTTGGACATAGGACGATAATCTCGCATCTCCCAAATATTTATCGGTAGCGATTTCCGGCGAGGAGAGGGCGTTTTGCCGCCCACGGTGTATGAACGGGGCTGACAGGTAGGGCGGTTGTGTCACGTCTGAGGGAAGTTACACATCTGCCCCTATTTAAAATATTTTCCTACACCAATTTCGAGCGAGGAGAGTTTTTTTGCCGCCCACCTGTATGAATGGGGAAATGGAGGGAGAGACACATGTCTTTCGGACGAGCTTGAATCAAATGTGTTTTGCCGCCCACCGTGTCAGAATGGTCTCAGAGGCAGTCGTGTCACGTCTGATTGAAGTTACTAGTCTACCCCTATCGACAACAATGTAAATCTGGTCGATAAGGATGTCAAAGTGTCAGGGATAGACAGTAATTTCCATCTCGTAAACACTTGCTTCGGGCAGCCCACAAATGATAGTGTGTGTTTAGCCGCTTCGTTCAAAACTTGGGAGAATTAGCATTCACGTTTGCCCTGGGCCCTGGCAATTAAATTCAAATCCAATTTGTATTTGATTATGAATATACACCGATAATTCTATGTTTTGTTATTTATTTCTTCAAAACCACAACAAAGATTTATCCCACATTTATATATGATTATGATTTAGAAATGCCGTGATCTTCGAATTCAGTAGGTTGGATACACTTTGAGTCAAACAGTTATTTCATCCAATACAATATGCTCACACGAAAAATAGTTCACCTTATGTCAATCATACAAGTATTAAGGATTACCTCGCCTAAAAAATTCGGATCACTACAACACATGGACATCATAGGGAGTCTTACAACATAATCCATTCAGAGACATGACACAACATGCAAGTACAATAATCTATTGACAATTTCAACTGGTATCTAAAGAAGAACTAGGATTACCCTGGGCTTCAGATAGCAGAAACAGCAGGACCTCCTCCGTCTTCAAATGCAGCATTCTTACTTCCTCCAATTCTTGGGTTGCTTGCATAATGTGTGTAGTTAATTGCATAATTTCCAGCCTCAAGATCAAGATTACCTCATTCATGGCAGCCACACCATCTCTTTCTGCCGCTAGTAGAGCCTCAAGAACTATAATATCTGTGCTCAGACTACTCTCTGGCGGTGTTGCCTCTGAACTGCTACCATCTGGCAACATGGATGGCGCACTGCTTACAAAAATAGATTCTGGGGTTGTGCATTGTGTCCTAGTGTGAACGGCATCCTGAAAGGTTTCCGCTGGACATAAGTAAGAGACAGTTATCGCATGATTGAGGCAGTAAGCTTACATGGTAAACGACATACGAATTATTGTCGAGCATGGCAAGCTATATTTAAATGGTTCAAAGCAGCATCAGCCGAAAAGAAATTAAAATGGTAAGATGAAACTTGAAAGGGAGTGTAGCACCGCTATATTTAAGTTTCCGAGGCATCTAAGCAGTTCAAATAATCTGAGAAGGCACTTAATAGTGTGGCCTCATATAAACTACGAAAACAGTCTTGTGATTAAGTTCAGAGGAAAAGTTAAGGACTCAAATGAACTAGGCATCCATTTCTTTATGATAGTACAGCAGGCACTGCTGACATATTGGCCAACTCAGGTATAGCCTAACAAGTAACAAACAAGCATTCGAATCAAGCAATACAGCAAAGCAGACAACAGAACTATTTGTAATTCTGTAGGATTACAGGTTGAGGGCATAAGCCAAGAAAGCATCCCACACACATTACATTTCACATGTACTAAAACACATTGGCTTACCATATGTTGATGTGAAGCCTCGGTGTTGTTGCAATGTTCTTTGAAGATTTATCAGCATCCCGTGGTTGCAGATCTAGTTGTTGTAGTTTATTCTGCACCCTCTATTTAGGTAAAATTAATTTTAATCACATGCACTGGTTGGAATTGATCATCAATGCTTCATCTAAACTAATGAAAGAAGGGTGTGTGCTTACATGACAATACATCTTCTTCACTATATTTTTATGCTTGTTCGAGGTGCCAGCCCCAAAAGAACAAATATTTTGCTTGATGGGGTTGGTAGCTCCATAATTAATCCTTACTTATGAAGCATGTTATCCCAAACAAGTTGGAGTAGGCTAGATATGAAACCCTTTCATGAGGACTTCCCAGGAGGTCACCCATCCTAGTACTACTCTTGCCCAAATGGGTTTCATACCCAAAAGACTGGCTAATTTTTAATTAGTCATGCAACTTGGGAAGATCAAGAACACACAAAAAAGTAATGAACAAAGCTTCGGAGCAATGATGTAATAGCTAGCATCAAAAAATGTAGGGTAAAACGAACAAAAAGCAGCGAAACCACATGCTAGTTTGCTGATGTGTAATTAAGCATAGAGAACATGAAGCAGTCTGATGGAACCAACATGTGGCATCAGAACAACACCATTATCATAAATATAGCATGCAAGAAGTAAAATAGTAGGGAGTGATATCTTGGAAGTACAGTCATACTTAGGACAAAACTAAAGCATATTAACTATATGTGCACTGGTATGTAATTTAGCACATGTAACATGTTCACTGCCAGAAGTATGGCCCTACAGGTGCAAGCAGAATAACGCGTCTCATGAAAAATTGAATGATGCCTTGAAGAAATTCAAAGGTGTGGTGCTTATGCTAAGAAAGTGAACGTAGGCGCCGGCCGTTGGATAATAGTACCTGATTCTTGGCGGCGTATGGGTATCGTTGTCATACTTGATAGCTAAGGATCGTCGATGGTGCTCGTGTTGCGGTTGAGTTTGGGCAAGCTGTCGCCATCACTGAAGCAGCTCTAGTGCTTCGCTTGCGGCGCCTGTCGACATACAAGGAATCTCATCTGTGGTAAGTGAACAGTTGCACGATAAAGAAGAGAAAAACCGAAGGAGTACAAATCGAAATAATCTGATGAGGTTGTGGCGTCAGTAAAGCAGGGCTGGTGGAGTTGAATATGGCGTCCATGGAGCGGGTCCAGTGCAGTGGACGAAGGCTTCGGCGGGAGCGGTGTACAGTGCTTTCGGTGAGGCGAATCTGTTGCGGTGGACGAGGGCTTGTATGAAGGGCCAGCGATGGGGCGGACAAGGGAGTCAGTGAAGGGCCTACACTGTGGTGGATGAGGGCGCCGGTTAAGCAGATCCGGTGCGGTGGACCACGATGGCGGTCAAGGAGATCTGGAGCGGTGGACAAGCCAGTCGGTGAAGCAGCTCCGGTGAAGTGGTGAGTTGGCAGTTGGGAGTTCCAAGGTGCGGAAGGTAGATCCGGCGGGGTGTGAGGTCCACCGCTGCGGCGGAGGACTAGATTTGGTGGCTTGCCGTGGTTGGGGTCGGGGAGGGGCTCTGGGGAAGAATGTTGGGGGCAAAGTGGGGAAAACAATGGAGTTACCAAAGCAGCCCTTTTCTGTTCATGTGGTAGGGTAAAACAGGAATATCGCAGGGCTAAACTTTCGGGCGTGAGATATTTTGATGTGAGCGGGAATTTTGAAAGCTTTTGGTGCCTGAAATTATAAGTGTTCTTCTCTTGTACGGCCGACTATGATATCATGGCCGAGAATTTATTTGTTTTACACCCAAAAAAAGTGCAAGTTTTGAAAATCAATGTCTCCAACTCGAAACTTAGATTGTCCATTCAATTTAAATATGGATCATTGAGCTAGTACAAGTAAATACCATCATACGGTCCAATTCAAATGAAATTCCAAATGTGTTTATCCTAAATATGATGACAAAAGCAAAAATGTGTATGTGTATGAATAAAGTGGATGATTATAAAGTTTGAATATGCACGTATGTGTATATCTCTAGGTTTGATATATGAATTTGAAATCACGAAATCCTGGCTTAAAAAATGTATCTCCGTTTAAATGAATTACAAAAGCTAATGATGGAGTCGAATTCCAGAATTCCAATCTTAGGTTTGTAATTCTGGTACATCAAGGTATATCACCCATGTTCAAAAGTATCATTATCTCATAGTCCAAACTGTGAAACAAATTGATCAACCATGAGTGCACACACTATTGACCATATATATGTCAATTACGCTAAAGTCCCTCAAATATAGACACCTAACTCATTATCTGAAGCCAACCCCCCCCCCACACACACACACTGACACACACACACACCGTTCTCTCCCCTAGACACGAACACACGAGCACATTAACACCCCCTCTCTTCTATAGTCCGGACCCCAATATAGGTCTCTTATCACTTTGTCTCTCGGGCATGCACACATCTCTTCCCCCACACTCCAGGTCTCCCAGCATCTCTCTTTCCCAAGCACACACACTATATAGAGTGTATCTTTCTCATACACACAAAACATCGCCCCCAAATGTCTATCTCCCTAGTTATGTGGTTCTCGCACACTGACCTCACACACCACCCCCACTGCAAACAAGCACACTTTGTCTCCTTGTGCACCACTCTCCTCTTTCTATCTCTCCCACATGCGGACCCGCCCCAGCTCCTTCCCTGTATACATATATGTCGTGACTCTTTCCATAGCTCCCTAATGTATCATCATTCTCAATCTCACACGTTGTTCTCTACACCATCTATTCTTGATCTCTCATGAAGTCCCTATCACACACACGATGACTCGCTTCCCTTGTGTCTCCGTACATAGGCCAATTTCGAACAACATCAACATTGTCTCCCTATCTATACGCCACTTATGGACACAAACGACCCCTCTCCCCCCCTCTTTTCCTCTCTCTCTCTATCTCTATCTCTCTATATATATTTCTCTCTCCTTCGCTAGCTCTCTCTCTCGCTCTCACACCCCTCACCCACACACACTCGATGTATCTTCCAAATAGTCTGCTCCCCGCCCGCACCCATGCTATCCCGCTACTACACATGCCTTTATCTCTCTTTGAAACACATGTCACACCATTCCCCCTTCCCTTATACTAGGTTTACATCATTAGTGGTCTCTCTACTCCACATACACACACTCCCTCTCACACATAAACGCGCGCACAAACACGCACAAACACCCATCTAGCTATCTGGATCCTTCTTTTAAGACACATACCTTGCATATTCTCTACAGCTCTAGATATGTATATACCCCCCTCTCTAGCTCAGATGCACACCAAAATTCTCCATCTCTCTAACTCACTCATCTCTCCCCATGCCCGCATGTGTATCTCACACACTCACTCTCTGATTATGTCTATGTGTCTCCACGTTACACAGCACAAAGCCCCATGTACATGTCTCTCTCTATCCTCCACACACATAGACACAAAGAATCTATTATCATTGCGTCAGTCTCTAGACATATCACACACGCACACTGTCTCTATCTCTCTCTTTCTCACAAACATGCTCAATAAGGGTTTCCTCGTGAATAACTTATCATCTATTCATCAACAGTCGTGGCAGTACGGCGAACACGAGACGTGAAAAAGAATAAATCTACACGTGCGTAGACCACCTAGTATGACTACTAGGACTAGAGCAAGCCAAAAGCGCGCAGCCGTCATCCCCTCCTTATCGGCGAAGGGAAAACCTTTGTTTTACATAGTCAAGAAGTCATTGTGCTAAGGCCCCACATGCTGAGTCGTTAGAATAGAATGTAGATCCTAGTTTATGGAAACAAGCTAGTACCGATAATACATTTGTATCTGCATACTTATATTTCTTCTCTTATAAAAAACCGAGTTGGTGATGATGGTATGCGTGCCATCCTGCAATAGACCGTCCAATCTATATCTGACGGATGGAAATTAAACTAAAAGATACCTGCACCTCTCTCCACATTTGCAGACAAGGCCTTCCCTCATTCATCCTTATCTCCAACAACCTCATTGTTGAGCAATTAAAAAAGGAAGCCTCTGGAACAAACTATCCTGGTGGTCGCTACCGGTGTCGTCCATCCCCTTGCCTCCACTCAGTCCGACCACCAATCACCACCACGCCCCACTACTCTTCACCTTATCTCCTCTTTCACGAGATATCATTAGTTTTTACACATGGGATTACTCCTACATGGGTCAATCACAACAAGTGTTTTATAAAAATAAGCATCTTGATGTTCCGTGCAATGCACGGACATCTTGCTAGTACTCCTACAGAAGACTAAGTTGGTGATGATGGTGTGTCTGCTATCCGTCATTTCTGACCATTAGATCTACATCTGACGACTGTGAGGTAGGTTGTTTCCTTTTCTCACCAACATCCCACTTATCTACCAATTTGCAGAAAAACCCATAATTAGTATCTTAAAACCAACCACACCCCTCTCTCACCTCACCAAAACAGCCCAAGGAATATTTTCTGATTGAAACATAATATATCTCTAGTGATATCAACACTCTTATAAAAAACCGAGTTGGTGATGATGGTGTGCCTGCCATACTGCAATATAGACCGTCCGATCTATATTTGACGGATAGAAAGCAAACTATGACAATTTTGCAAAAAGATACCTGCACCCCTCTCCACATTTGCAGATAAGGACTTCCCTCATTCATCTTCGTCTCCCAAGAGATAAACAGCTCATATAAATGCATCTTGATGTTCCATGCAACGCATGGGCCTCTTGCTAGTATGTATATCAAAATTAAAGTGTTTTGTATCAAGTTTGTGAATAATTATTATTCTAATTATGATTCGTTGCAACGCACATGAACATTGCTAGTATTTCCAACCATTCCAAAAAATGCTAGTATTTCCATAGTTTTGAGTTTTCCATCAAGATATTACTCACCCATGGTTGATATTTACTTTCAATCACGTACACATAGGAACTATGTAACTAGCCTTGCTTATTGGCTTCCAAAGCTTAACTTTCACTCCTACTTACAATATGTAGAGTATTTAACAAAAAACTACCACTTTCAACCAGCCCTATGAAGAAACTATTGTACAAAAAATAGCAAAAACATACCCAAAATTTCTTAATCCGTGCCAAAAACTACTACCTAGTGCCGATTAGGCTCGTTTAAACCCGTTTATGACAGGGCACGAGGCACCTTAAACCAACACATTTTGTTTGACCGTTGACACGAGGGACCCCCATCTGACCTTCTATCTAGTTATATTCCCCCTCAAATCATTATTTTTCCTGAACATTACTTCAAACAGTATTGATGCGTGTTCGTCGGTGGCACCGGTGATGAGGGAGTTGGCCGCTGCTCCAGCGGACGGGCCGGACGCCGCGCTGGCCTCCGCACGGGTTGGCAGGCTGGCCCGAGCGTGACTCACGTGCGAGCAAGCCGCCGCGCTGGCCTTCGCTCAAGCCAGATGGCTGGCCTTAGCGCGGCGCGTGCGAGCAAGCCGTCGCGCCGCCGTGCCAATCTATCTAGCAAACCTTGCATACAAGCATCTGAACAGTGCTATCTTGGCAGGCTAGCGGCCACGAGTGCCGGATGGAGCTGGCATCCGGGCTGCCACAAGATGGGCTCCGCACCGCCGGCGGTTTTGACCTCGCCTTCTGTCGGCGGCGGTAGCTGCATCCCATGGCCGAGGATGACTAGCCGGAGGTCACTCGAGGATTTTTGTGCATACTGACATGTAGGTCCCACAAGTCATAACGCCTAACTTGCCAGTCGAATAGAAGGTGTTGACTTAAGGGGTGACATGGGTTGAAACATGCCTATAATGGCACTTTGTTGAGTAGTCGTTTCTTAGTAGGGCTGGTTGGTAAGGGCATGTACAATGGTAGATAAGGTAGTCTTATCTTAAGTCTACCATGTATGCAAGTGGTAGTAGTTTCTTGGCATTATTAGTGGTTTCTTTGCATTATTTAGTGGTTTCTTGTAAGGAACAATGTACTACTAGCGACAAAAGGCAATTCTAGGTTGCGTTGTACTCCAACAAGTACTACTAGTGGTCGCGGGAGTGTATACCTCGTTTCGTGGGTTCGATCCCGGCCGAACGCACGGCGGCCTTTTTTTAAATAGTACCTTCGTTGCGAGCCAATATTGTACACGGGTAGTTTGAGTTTTGAAGTCGAATGGATGTGTCGCACCACAATTTGGGTGCACTGGATAGCCCAGCCACGTGAACGGGTTTTCCTTCCCATCAGCTCATGGCTCGCATGCTCGCCCTGGCCGCACCTCACTTGCAGCTTCCTCATCAGCTAGTAGCATATTTAAACTAGCTCCTTCCCAATTAAGCCCGAGGAGCCGGAAAAGCCTGGCACGGCATTGGGAACTGTGCAATATGGCTTTGTACGTAAAGTTCTAGTACTCTACTAGTACTCTATAGCTTGTGGCATTGCACACATGGACTTCACTCAATTATCGGCTCTATAAAAGAAATTCCTCTTGACGTGATTTCTTTTGAAACGGAGGCAAAAGCTTTGTCTCATCTCATTCATAAAGAAGGAACTACTAACAAAGTTCGACGAGATCCATTACACCTCCACAAATGGAAGCGAAAAGCCTAGTCTCGTTGTATCAAATAACTCAAATGTTCTGCCCCCGCAGTAACCATTGCTGATAAACATGTTGCTAGTGTGTGCGTGAGAGGAGCGGCTGAGTAGGCCAGCTACGCGCTTGAATAGAGCACCGAGAGTACCCACTACGCAGGTGTACTTTCCGTGCATTAGTAGTACAGCGATGGTTCTAGAGATCAGTACTACCCTCCACTTCCAACTGTAGCTCCTTGGCCCTGAGATTAAGGGGCTGTTTGGATTGTGACTATCTTTGCCATATATTGCCACATGATTTTTGCCACACTTGCCTTAGTTGAGTTGCTCAAATTGTTAGCCACACTTTGGCTTGCCTAAGGGAATCTTGCCACACTTTTTGTGTCTATGACATGTGGGGTTCACTGCTCATAAAACAAATCCTTGCCTTAGGTGTGGCTAGAACACCTACCTAACTTGGTCAAACTTGCCTAAGGTTAGGCGTGGCAAAGTGTGGCAAGGTGTGGCCGGGAACCAAACAGCCCCTAAGAGTTCAAAACTGGTGCACTATACTAGAAGCATAGTACATCGCACTACTAGTTGAGAAAGTAGTACTAGTATTGCTACAGTAGGAGTACATAGTAAATAATAGCCTCACTCCTTCGCTAAGGAACGATCGAGGAGCTACAGTTGGAAGGGATGAGGCCCTGTGGTTACTACGCTCTTATCTCCTCCTCACCAGTTCCCCTCCCCCCGAAGAGAAGGAAGTTTGTCGCTGCTCCCATGGATTCGCCAGGCGGTTCTCCTCCTCCTCGGGGCTGGGAGACCTTGGACAATGATCCTCTGGGAGAAATCGCACGCCGCTTCGACGTCCTCACCGCCGCAAGACTCGGTGCTTCCTGCACCAACTTTTTCAAGATGGTGCTTAAACAGGCTTGGGAAAAGGTCATGCTTGTTGGCCTTCCATGTGTCCTCGAGGAGAAGGTTCTTCTATGGGACAATCCTTCGAACAGTCCACCGCTCCTTGGCCATGGTTGCACGTTGACTCCGCTAGAGTTGTCGACGTTGAGAGGTAGTCAGATTTTGTCTGATGAGCAGGTCAGCCATGGAGTTTGATCAGGTAGTACTTAGTTATTCCATTTCCATCCCGTAATTTCTTCGCTGCCCACCGTCTTATATATAGGTCTGGGTCGGTGCCAACGAAGATTGGCTTGCATACCTCTGGCCGGATACCACCATCATTTTGCATACTTCCGGACTGGCTGGGCTTGAATACGTATGATGATGCCTACATGAGATTGAAGAAGATAGCAATTGCAGACCGACCGACAAAGCGACGCGGCTATGACAATTACTATCTCGTCGCGGTGTTTGACATAAGGATTGCCATCAATGCAAGAGGCAGCAACGATAAAGACTGGCGCATGTTGGCCGCGGCAGATTTGTACCCCTACACGTTCGAAGACGTCGTGTGCCATCTAGGCCGCATCTTCGCGGTGACAAGCCAGGGGACTTATTTCATCTGGTTGCCATCCTACGGTATGGGAGATTACAAACGGAATGCGCAAACCATCATTTGCATCCCTAACGGTACTCCATTATTTTGCAGGGACCAGTCATCCCCCGATCAAAATAAGATCATCGATCCTAGATGTGCATTTTGCATCTGCGATTCGGTCTAACCTGGAACCTTGTAGTTGACTTTGGCATATTGGGATCAACTATCTTAGCAGTCGTTACCCATGGTACCAATGATGTGCAACATGGTCACACAATCTACCACAATTGGACTGTCACCATCTACCCAGGTATTCCATTTAGTATTATATTTTTTAACCCTCTCGCCTTCTCTTTTGTTGTTGTACTACTTACTAGTACTCCCTCCATTCCGAATTACTTGTCGCAGGTATGGATGTATCTAGATGTATTTTAGTTCTAAATACATTCATTTCTGCGACAAGTAATTTGGAATGGAGGGAGTACTAGTAGGAGTACCTTTTACCTTGGAGGACGCGTATAGCTAGCTAGCCCTTGAAGACTTGAACCCACTAGCCGCCACCATTTTTGTTTTTCCATGTCTTACTATCTCATCCATGTAGCCAAGAGTGGCTATATATAATAAGCTGGTTATTTTACTTCCTCTATACTGGAGTAGTACTATTTGCTACACAGTATTACTGACCGCCATAATTGAGGACAACATTATTATGCATGGACCTTGACTGTGTACGTCACCATGTGTACAAATCTGAGATGCCGCATGTACCAGATGAACGGCGCCGAGTTCGACCCCCGTGATGCTACGTGAGTGTTGAGGAACACTCTTGGAGAGTACTCGCTTTTCATTGGGGACAACTACCCCATTGTGAACCGGATGCCACCTTTCGTGCATGACACCGAAGGCCCGCCGTTCATGAAGCACGGTTATGTCTTTCGTGCACACCGCCAGATGAGCGACATGCTGGGAAACGCTATCCCTGATTTATGCCGCTTCAGCTTGGATGAGTCTCCATCGTGTGGAACCGGACTAGAAAGCTGTGACAATGATTCCCGTTGCCCACCACTATGGATCGTGCCCATCTATAACGTGTAACTGGGGTATGGTAAATTGTGAACGGTAGCACTGTGAATATATGTAGACTAGTCGTGCACAAATTTATCACATGAATTGGAGATGAACTTGTGTGGCATACTGACATTTGCCCTTTAGAATTTATTACTAGTAAATGTGTTATGTGTACGTGCAACTTGTGTGGTTGTTCCATGGGATCCAACACACTCATTGAGAAAAAAAGTGGCACAACTTTGGATATAGGTGATGTGGCGGCATCATACAGTAGCATCGTTCGCTATAGTTGTAATACTCCTACTAGGACGACAACTCCAATAAAACCTTGCGCTTGGATATTTGTCTCTTCGGGACGTTCAACAGTTCGTACTCGTGTGAACCTTGCACTTGGCCCTTCGCCTCTTTGGAAGGTCCAACAATGATGATACTACAGTACAATATGCTTCTGGCAATCTGACACCGATTGAACTGCTATGCATCCACCACGAGGGCGAGGGCGGGCGAGAGGGAGAGGGCTGTAGTCAAAACCCTCTCCACGTCCTGCGAGCCACCGCGCGCGTGGGCGAGGGAGAGGCGTAGTAAGCAAGCTTCTCCTCGTTCGGCGAGTTGACGGGACACATCAAAGCAGTACAAGTACTAGTCCTTTCCAGTTAAATATGGCTTAATTTGAAATGAGAAAAATACACTGGTGGTCAATGTATGTAGCAATACGCTCTTTACGGTCACTATATATAGTTTTCCGGTGATTATATGAATACTAGCTCATCGTACAGCACCGTATTGCACCCTACTGACCGGCCACATAGTCGACGTGGCACTTTGTTGACTGGTTAAATTGTCACCTGGTTTCTGGGTCCTACATGTCAGTTGGCAGAGCAAAGAAATCAGTTGAACAAAACTTTACGCAGGCGCGACAGGAGTCCAACCCTTGCGCGCGAACCACCCTGGCTGTGTATGTGAGTGCATGCACGTGTACTCCCTCGGTCTTCCAACAAAGAGTGTACATCTACACTTCCAATGCATTTAGCCTTTAATCTAAAATCAATATTGGTTGACTAATGCACCAACTTGTGCTCTAGCTATAGGCTACATGTCTATCCTTAATTACAGCATGCAACAACCTTCATTTAATCTTCTTCTCTCAATGGTCGCATGCACACATAAATCTGCTACTTTTGGGCATTAATTATGCCCTGGTCAATGTGTAAATCTCTAAATGTACAGTCTTTCACGGACGTAGGGAGTAGGTTGAGCACTTGAGCATGAGCGTGTGTGTCGTGTCGCATGCTGTGTGCCGCATGGGTGCGTGAGTGTTGTGTATGTCCATGTGTACGTGTGAGTGTTGCATGCATGCATGCATGCATGCATGAGGCTTTTACTCCCTCCCATTGACATGTTCATATTTCAAGCTTCCTCTGTTCCCTCCATATTGTGATACTCCCTCTGTTCCCAAATACGGAGTAAAAGCCTCCCTCTGTTCCCATAGAGTATTTGTCTCTATAGATATTTCAACAAGTGACTACGTACGGAGCAAAATAATTGAATCTACACTCTAAAATATGTCTACATACATCCATATGTTGTATTCCATTTGAATGTCTAAAAAGAAAATATGTAGGAACGGAGGGAGTAGCAAATAAACATTAAGTTCTCTTGTTTTTCCCTCCTTGGTCACGGTGCACAACCAAAGATGACTCACCTGGATGGAGGGAGTAGATGGTCAAAGTTTGACACAAAATTAATGCATTGGTAAACATAATTTTTTGAGGAAAACAAGTGCATTAATTGAGTGTTTTTGCAAACTACAAAAATTATTCCACCACTCATCATCTACCTTGGTTGATGAGATTTTTGAATTGAGCCCTATAAACCGGAATGGAGGTAGTACTAGTACTCCTACATTATTGGCGTCAGGTGCCTTGGCTAATGTTTCATCTTGTTGGACAGGATGCATCGGTGCTTACATGGGGTGCTAAGCACATTAAAAACTTTAGAAACTAAAGCTCCAAATGCTTACATGTACATGTGCTTAACTTGTTGGTGCTAAGACTACCCACAGTGGGAGTAACATAGGTAGTAACATCACACATATCTAGGTTAAATAGATGATGTGTCATGCAATAAATGAAGAAAGAGATGAAAGTGATAACATAGCTAGTTACTACTAGTATGAGTAACATCACACATATCAAGGCAAGATGTGTCTATAGCCTAATAAATGAAGTATTGCATGTTACCACACATATGTTACTCCTCACTATAGAGGTAATAACATAGACTAGTAACATGAGCATGTTACTAGTCTATGTTACTACCCATTTTGGCTAGTCTAAGCATCCTTTATTTAATGATTTCATAATTAAAGTTCTTCATGAAGGAAATATGCCCTAGAGGCAATAATAATGTTATTATTTTATTTCCTTATATCATGATAAATGTTTATTATTCATGCTAGAATTGTATTATCTGGAAACATAATACTTGTGTGAATACATAGACAAACTAAATGTCACTAGTATGCCTCTACTTGACTAGCTCGTTAATCAAAGATGGTTATGTTTCCTAACCATAGACATGTGTTGTCATTTGATTAACGGGATCACATTATTAGGAGAATGATGTGATTTACATGACCCACTCCATTAGCTTAGCACCCGATCGTTTAGTATGTTGCTATTGCTTTCTTCATGACTTATACATGTTCCTATGACTATGAGATTATGCAACTCCCGTTTGACGGAGGAACACTTTGTGTGCCACCAAACATCACAACGTAACTGGGTGATTATAAAGGAGCTCTACAGGTGTCTCCAAAGGTAAATGTTGGGTTGGCGTATTTCGAGATTAGGATTTGTCACTCCGATTGTCGGAGAGGTATCTCTGGGCCCTCTCGGTAATGCACATCACATAAACCTTGCAAGCATTGCAACTAATGAGTTAGTTGCGAGATGATGTATTACGAAACGAGTAAAGAGACTTGCCGGTAACGAGATTGAACTAGGTATTGAGATACCGACGATCGAATCTCGGGCAAGTAACATACCGATGACAAGGGGAACAACGTATGTTGTTATGCGGTCTGACCGATAAAGATCTTCGTAGAATATGTGGGAGCCAATATGAGCATCCAGGTTCCGCTATTGGTTATTCACCAGAGACGTGTCTCGGTCATGTCTACATTGTTCTCGAACCCGTAGGGTCCGCACGCTTAAGGTTTCGATGACAGTTATATTATGAGTTTATGAGTTTTGATGTACCGAAGTTAGTTCGGAGTCCCGGATGTGATCACGGACATAACGAGGAGTCTCTAAATGGTCGAGACATAAAGATTGATATATTGGACGACTATATTCGGACACCGGAAATGTTCCGGGTGATTTCGGAGAAAACCGAAGTACCGGAGGGTTACCGGAACCCCCCCCCCCCCCCGGGAGAAGTAATGGGCCATATGGGCCTTAGTGGAGAGAGAGAAGGGCAGCCAGGGTGGGCCGCGCGCCTCCTCCCCCCTGGTCCGAATTGGACTAGGAGAGGGGGGCGGCGCCCCCCTTTCCTTCTCCCTCCGCACTTCCTTTCCCCCTCCTAGTAGGAGTCCTACTCCTACTAGGAGGAGGACTCCTCCTTGGCGTGCCTATAGGGCCGGTCGGCCTCCTCCCCTTGCTCCTTTATATACGGGGGCAGGGGCACCCCTAGACACACAAGTTGATCCACGTGATCGTTTTCTTAGCCGTGTGCGGTGCCCCCTTCCACCATAATCCTCGATAATATTGTAGCGGTGCTTAGGCGAAGCCCTGCGACGGTAGAACATCAAGATCGTCACCACGCCGTCGTGCTGACGGAACTCTTCCCCGACACTTTGCTGGATCGGAGTCCGGGGATCGTCATCGAGCTGAACGTGTGCTAAAACTCGGAGGTGCCGTAGTTTCGGTGCTTGATCGGTCGGGCCGTGAAGACGTACGACTACATCAACCACATTGTGCTAACGCTTCCGCTGTCGGTCTACAAGGGTACGTAGATCACACTCTCCCCTCTCATTGCTATGCATCACCATGATCTTGTGTGTGCGTAGGATTTTTTTTGAAATTACTACGTTCCCCAACAGTGGCATCAGAGCCTAGGTTTTATGTGCTGATGTTATATGCACGAGTAGAACACAAGTGAGTTGTGGGCGATATAAGTCATACTGCTTACCAGCATGTCATACTTTGGTTCGACGGTATTGTTGGACGAAGCGGCCCGGACCGACATTACGCGTACGCATACGCGAGACCGGTTCTCCCGATGTGCTTTGCACAAAGGTGGCTAGCGGGTGTCAGTTTCTCCAACTTTAGTTGAACCGAGTGTGGCTACGCCCGGTCCTTGCGAAGGTTAAAACAGCACCAACTTGACAAACTATCGTTGTGGTTTTGATGCGTAGGTAAGATTGGTTCTTGCTTAAGCCTGTAGCAGCCACGTAAAACTTACAACAACAAAGTAGAGGACGTCTAACTTGTTTTTGCAGGGCATGTTGTGATGTGATATGGTCAAGACATGATCCTAAATTTTATTGTATGAGTGATCATGTTTTGTAACCAAGTTATCGCCAACTGGCAGGAGCCATATGGTTGTCGCTTTATTGTATGCAATGCAATTGCGTTGTAATGCTTTACTTTATCACTAAGCGGTAGCAATAGTCACGGAAGCATAAGATTGGCGAGACGACAACGATGCTACGATGGTGATCAAGGTGTCGCGTCGGTGATGATGGTGATCATGACGATGCTTCGAAGATGGAGATCACAAGAACAAGATGATGATGGCCATATCATATCACTTATATTGATTGCATGTGATGTTTATCTTTTATGCATCTTATCTTGCTTTGTTTGACGGTAGCATTTTAAGATGATCTCTCACTAATTATCAAGAAGTGTTCTCCCTGAGTATGCACCGTTGCGAAAGTTCTTCGTGCTGAGACACCACGTGATGATTGGGTGTGATAGGCTCTACGTTCAAATACAACGGGTGCAAAACAGTTGCACACGTGGAATACTCAAGTTATACTTGACGAGCCAAGCATATACAGATATGGCCTTGGAACACGGAGACCGAAAGGTCGAGCGTGAATCATATAGTAGATATGATCAACATAGTGATCTTCACCAATGGAACTACTCCATCTCACGTGATGATCGGACATGGTTTAGTTGATTTGGATCACGTAATCACTTAGAGGATTAGAGGGATGTCTATCTAAGTGGGAGTTCTTTAGTAATATGATTAATTGAACCTAAATTTATCATGAACTTAGTACCTGATAGTATCTTGCTTGTTTATGTTTGATTGTAGATAGATGGCCCGTGTTGTTGTTCCGTTGAATTTTAATGCGTTCCTTGAGAAAGCAAAGTTGAAAGATGATGGTAGCAATTACACGGACTGGGTCTGTAACTTGAGGATTATCCTCATTGCTGCACAGAATAATTACGTCCTGGAAGCACTGCTGGGTGCCAGGCCTGCTGCTGGAGCAACACCAGATGTTATGAACGTCTGGCAGAGCAAAGCTGATGACTACTCGATAGTTCAGTGTGCCATGCTTTACGGCTTAGAATCGGGACTTCAACGACGTTCTGAACGTCATGGAGCATATGAGATGTTCCAGGAGTTGAAGTTAATATTTCAAGCAAATGCCCGGATTGAGAGATATGAAGTCTCCAATAAGTTCTATAGCTGCAAGATGGAGGAGAACAGTTCTGTCAGTGAGCATATACTCAAAATGTCCGGGTATAATAATCACGTGATTCAATTGGGAGTTAATCTTCCAGATGATTGCGTCATTGACAGAATTCTCCAATCACTGCCACCAAGCTACAAGAGCTTCGTGATGAACTATAATATGCAAGGGATGAATAAGACTATTCCTGAGCTCTTCGCAATGCTGAAGGCTGCGGAGGTAGAAATCAAGAAGGAGCATCAAGTGTTGATGGTCAACAAGACCACTAGTTTCAAGAAAAAGGGCAAAGGAAAGAAGAAGGGGAACTTCAAAAAGAACAGCAAGCAAGTTGCTACTCAAGAGAAGAAACCCAAACCTGGACCTAAGCCTGAAACTGAGTGCTTCTACTGCAAGCAGACTGGTCACTGGAAGCGGAACTGCCCCAAGTATTTGGCGGATAAGAAGGATGGCAAGGTGAACAAAGGTATATGTGATATACATGTTATTGATGTGTACCTTACTAATGCTCGCAGTAGCACCTGGGTATTTGATACTGGTTCTCTTGCTAACATTTGCAACTCAAAACAGGGACTACGGATTAAGCGAAGATTGGCTAAGGACGAGGTGACGATGCGCGTGGGAAATGGTTCCAAAGTCGATGTGATCGCGGTCGGCACGCTACCTCTACATCTACCTTCGGGATTAGTATTAGACCTAAATAATTGTTATTTGGTGCCAGTGTTAAGCATGAACATTATATCTGGATCTTGTTTGATGCGAGACGGTTATTCATTTAAATCAGAGAATAATGGTTGTTCTATTTATATGAGTAATATCTTTTATGGTCATGCACCCTTAAAGAGTGGTCTATTCTTATTAAATCTCGATAGTAGTGACACACATATTCATAATGTTGAAGCCAAAAGATGCAGAGTTGATAATGATAGTGCAACTTATTTGTGGCATTGCCGTTTGGGTCATATCGGTGTAAAGCGCATGAAGAAACTCCATACTGATGGACTTTTGGAACCACTTGATTATGAATCGCTTGGTACTTGCGAACCGTGCCTTATGGGTAAGATGACAAAAACACCGTTCTCCGGTACTATGGAGAGAGCAACAGATTTGTTGGAAATCATACATACAGATGTATGTGGTCCGATGAATGTTGAGGCTCGTGGCGGATATCGTTATTTTCTCACCTTCACAGATGACTTAAGCAGATATGGGTATATCTACTTAATGAAACATAAGACTGAAATGTTTGAAAAGTTCAAAGAATTTCAGAGTGAAGTTGAAACTCATTGTAACAAGAAAATAAAATTCCTACGATCTGATCGTGGAGGAGAATATTTGAGTTACGAGTTTGGTGTACATTTGAAACAATGCGGAATAGTTTCGCAACTCACGCCACCCGGAACACCACAGTGTAATGGTGTGTCTGAACGTCGTAATCGTACTTTACTTGATATGGTGCGATCTATGATGTCTCTTACTGATTTACCGCTATCGTTATGGGGTTATGCTCTAGAGACGGCCGCATTCACGTTAAATAGGGCACCATCAAAATCCGTTGAGATGACGCCTTATGAACTGTGGTTTGGCAAGAAACCAAAGTTGTCATTTCTGAAAGTTTGGGGTTGCGATGCTTATGTGAAAAAGCTTCAACCTGATAAGCTCGAACCCAATTCGGAGAAATGTGTCTTCATAGGATATCCAAAGGAAACTATTGGATACACCTTCTATCACAGATCCGAAGGCAAGACTTTTGTTGCTAAATTCGGAAAATTTCTAGAGAAGGAGTTTCTCTCGAAAGAAGTGAGTGGGAGGAAAGTAGAACTTGATGAGGTAACTATACCTGCTCCCTTATTGGAAAGTAGTACATCACATAAACCAGTTTCTGTGACACCTACACCAATTAGTGAGGAAGCTAATGATGATGATCATGAAACTTCAGAACAAGATACTACTGAACCTCATAGATCAACCAGAGTAAGATCCGCACCAGAGTGGTACGGTGATCCTGTTCTGGAAGTCATGCTACTAGATCATGATGAACCTACGAACTATGGAGAAGCGATGGTGAGCCCAGATTCCGCAAAATGGCTTGAAGCCATGAAATCTGAGATGGGATCCATTTATGAGAACAGAGTATGGACTTTGGTTGACTTGCCCAATGATCGGCAAGCAATTGAGAATAAATGGATCTTCAAGAAGAAGACTGATGCTGACGGTAATGTTACTGTCTAAAAAGCTCGACTTGTCGCAAAAGGTTTTCGACAAGTTCAAGGGATTTACTACGATGAGACCTTCTCACCCGTAGCGATGCTTAAGTCTATCCGAATGATGTTAGCAATTGCCGCATTTTATGATTATGAAATTTGGTAGATTGATGTCAAAACTGCATTCCTGAATGGATTTCTGGAAGAAGAGTTGTATATGATGCAGCCAGAAGGTTTTGTTGATCCAAAGGGAGCTAACAAAGTGTGCAAGCTCCAGCGATCCATTTATGGACTGGTGCAAGCCTCTCGGAGTTGGAATAAACGCTTTGATAGTGTGATCAAAGCATTTGGTTTTGTACAGACTTTTGGAGAAGCCTGTATTTACAAGAAAGTGAGTGGGAGCTCTATAGCATTTCTGATATTATATGTAGATGACATATTACTAATCAGAAATGATACAGAATTTCTGGATAGCATAAAGGGATACTTGAATAAGAGTTTTTCAATGAAAGACCTCGGTGAAGCTGCTTACATATTGGGCATTAAGATCTATAGAGACAGATCAAGACGCTTAATTGGACTTTCACAAAGCACATACCTTGACAAAGTTTTGAAAAAGTTCAAAATGGGTTAAGCAAAGAAAGGATTCTTGCCTGTGTTACAAGGTGTGAAATTGAGTAAGACTCAATGCCCGACCAATGCAGAAGATAGAGAGAAAATGAAAGATGTTCCCTATGCTTCAGCCATAGGCTCTATCATGTATGCAATGTTGTGTACCAGACCTGATGTGTGTCTTGCTATAAGTCTAGCAGGGAGGTACCAAAGTAATCCAGGAGTGGATCACTGGACAGCAGTCAAGAACATCCTGAAATACCTGAAAAGGACTAAGGATATGTTTCTCATATATGGACGTGACAAAGAGCTCATCGTAAATGGTTACGTTGATGCAAGCTTTGACACTGATCCGGACGATTCTAAATCGCAAACCGGATACGTGTTTACATTAAACGGTGGAGCTGTCAGTTGGTGCAGTTCTAAACAAAGCATTGTGGCGGGATCTACATGTGAAGCGGAGTACATAGCTGCTTCAGAAGCAACAAACGAAGGAGTCTGGATGAAGGAGTTCATATCCGATCTAGGTGTCATACCTAGTGTATCGGGTCCAATGAAAATCTTTTGTGACAATACTGGTGCAATTGTCATGGCAAAGGAATCCAGATTTCACAAGAGAACCAAGCACATCAAGAGACGCTTCAATTCCATCCGGGATCTAGTCCAGGTGGGAGACATAGAGATTTGCAAGATACATACGAACCTGAATGTTGCAGACCCGTTGACTAAGCCTCTTCCACGAGCAAAACATGATCAGCACCAAAGCTCCATGGGTGTTAGAATCATTACTGTGTAATCTAGATTATTGACTCTAGTGCAAGTGGGAGACTGAAGGAAATATGCCCTACAGGCAATAATAATGTTATTATTTTATTTCCTTATATCATGATAAATGTTTATTATTCATGCTAGAATTGTATTATCCGGAAACATAATACTTGTGTGAATACATAGACAAACTAAACGTCACTAGTATGCCTCTACTTGACTAGCTCGTTAATCAAAGATGGTTATGTTTCCTAACCATAGACATGTGTTGTCATTTGATTAACGGGATCACATTATTAGGAGAATGATGTGATTGACATGACCCACTCCATTAGCTTAGCACCCGATCGTTTAGTATGTTGCTATTGCTTTCTTCATGACTTATACATGTTCCTATGACTATGAGATTATGAAACTCCCATTTGCCGGAGGAACACTTTGTGTGCTACCAAACATCACAACGTAACTGGGTGATTATAAAGGAGCTCTACAGGTGTCTCCAAAGGTAAATGTCGCCCTCTCGGTAATGCAAATCACGTAAGCCTTGCAAGCATTGCAACTAATGAGTTTGTTGCGAGATGATGTATTACGAAACGAGTAAAGAGACTTGCCGGTAACGAGATTGAACTAGGTATTGAGATACCGACGATCGAATCTCGGGCAAGTAACATACCGATGACAAAGGGAACAACGTATGTTGTTATGCAGTCTGACCGATAAAGATCTTCGTAGAATATGTGGGAGCCAATATGAGCATCCAGGTTCCACTATTGGTTATTGACCGGAGACGTGTCTCGGTCATGTCTACATTGTTTTCGAACCCATAGGGTCCGCATGCTTAAGGTTTCGATGACAGTTATATTATGAGTTTATGAGTTTTGATGCACCGAAGTTAGTTCGGAGTCCCGGATGTGATCACAGACATAACGAGGAGTCTCGAAATGGTCGAGACATAAAGATTGATATATTGGACGACTATATTCGGACACCGGAAATGTTCCGGGTGATTTCGGAGAAAACCGGAGTACCGGAGGGTTACCGGAACCCCCCCCCCCCCCCCCCGAGGAGAAGTAATGGGCCATATGGGCCGTAGTGGAGAGACAGCAGGGCAGCCAGGGTGGGCCGCACGCCTCCTCCCCCTGGTCTGAATTGGACTAGGAGAGGGGGGCGGCGCCCCCCTTTCCTTCTCCCTCCCCACTTCCTTTCCCCCTCCTAGTAGGAGTCTCCCCTTGCTCCTTTATATACGGGGGCAGGTGGCACCCCTAGACACACAAGTTGATCCATGTGGTCGTTTTCTTAGCGGTGTGCTGTGCCCCCTTCCACCATAATCCTCGATAATATTGTAGCGGTGCTTAGGCGAAGCCCTACGACGGTAGAACATCAAGATCATCACCATGCCGTCGTGCTGACGGAACTCTTCCCCGACACTTTTTTGGATCGGAGTCCGGGGATCGTCATCGAGCTGAACGTGTGCTAAAACTCGGAGGTGCCGTAGTTTCGGTGCTTGATCGGTCGGGTCGTGAAGACGTACGACTACATCAACCGCGTTGTGCTAATGCTTCCGCTGTCGGTCTACAAGGGTACGTAGATCACACTCTCCCCTCTTGTTGCTATGCATCGCCATGATCTTGTGTGTGCGTAGGAATTTTTTTGAAATTACTACATTCCCCAACACTTCATGCATTGGTGGGATTCTTCCATTTAAGTCTTTTGTCTAGGTTCTCATGCTTAGTATTGGGGTCACCACACTTATCTCTCCTCTTAATTACCTTGCCGCATCAGACTTTTTGCCTACATGTCAGCCTTAGCACCTGTACAAGGCGGAGCATTGGGAGGGGCCCGAGCGTTCAGGCATAGGGATACTGTAGATAGGAAGTCTTCACGATCCATTTTTCCCCATCTCGGTCAGAGAGAACTGTTCAACTAGTCTTCACAGTGAAGTGACAATACACGCTGCAGCAAATGGGACACTTGATTAATAAGTTGAACCAGCATGTTGGTGTTACTAAATCAGCCTTACCCAGTACTGCCATCATGTTTGCCAGTGGAGCACGCTTCCGCAAATACGACTACGCACCTCTCTCCTCCATTAACTAACATATGGGCCCTCTTGAGGTAGACCCACATGTCATCGGCATAACTATTTACACTCCGAAGGACGGTATATCCTGGTAGTAGTACTTGTAGAATTGAGATTTAATGCACATTCTTCCCCGTCTTTCACTCTTCTTCCTCCTCTCTTCCCCATCGTCAGCCGCATACCATTCCCCCCCCCCCCCCCCCCCGCTCACTTCTCGCCCACCCGCGCCATCTTCCTTGGTAGCTCGCGCGTACCATATCCCCCCGCTCACTACTCGGCCACACACGCCATCTTCTTCGCTCGCTCACCCAAATCCACTTCCCCGCTGGCTCGCATGCACCAAAAACCCCAGTCACTCAGCGCCCTAAAAAAACCTATGGCAGAACCGACTGACACATAGAGCCGCAATTGGAATTCCCTCCCCAATGTTCTCTTGGAGCAGATCTGTAATCATATGGACCTGCTCAGCACCGCCCATCTGGCCGCATGCTTGGTGTCTTTGTACCGTCTACTCGTCTGCAACTGGTCGGCTCTTTTCAAGACACCCTGCTTGCTCATGCCCGATCCTCGCAGGTGGCCCAAACACCGACTTGATGATCCTACGGAGGTTGTCGTGGTGCCCCTCGACATGCTACCACTACCCATCCACCTGTCCTTCATGCGCGGCCACTACTAGGCAGGCATGAAGGCCAACTGGATCGTCCTCATCAACCAATCCGGTAGTCTGTGGCATCTCGTGGATATCTACACCCAGCGAGAGATCACCCTTCCATTGTTGGATACCGCCTCCATCGAGCCTCGCAGCCCGCCGGACAGTCCTGCCTACTACGCACGAGATGCGTCGAGCTTTTGGCTCGACCTTTGTTTGCTGAAGGTTGTAATCTGCGAAGTGCCCACACCATCACAAGACTACATGGATTACAAGCTCATTGTCGTGTTCAACATGGGATTAGTCTATCTGGAATCCGGTCGCCATACATGGTTATGGCTCATCATCGATCCTCTTCACCCAACATTTCTGTCTGATGCTATAGTGCATGATGGCATCGTTTATGCGGTCAACACACAGATTGGCTGCCTATACAGGTGGAATCTATCGTCGTGTAATTGTTCTATCTCATCTCATATTTACCTTAAGAATACGACTGCCTGTTCATTGTTACAAATTTAGAATATATATAGTATGTGTATAACCACATCATTGCTATATGTTCCTCTCATTTCCTAGATTTTTATGACCACACATGTTATTGTTAGAGTTGATATGAGAACAATTGGCATCTAAAGATTGTTACAATAGGTATTATGAGTATAACCTCATGATTGCTATATGTTACTCTCATTTCCAGGATTTTTATAACAACGCATGTTATTGCTTAGAGTTGATATGATAACTGTAGTAAGTGCTATGGTAGAATATGAGTAGGCCCTGTCATATCTATTTTCCTCTCATTGTTACATGATGTTTGAACCATGATATATTGCTAGACTAGCAATGTGCCTGTGCGTTGCAACAGAACCAAAATAGAATAATACATGTTCACAAACTTGAAACAAAAACACTATAGTTTGGTGTATATATCACTAAAATTATACTCGTATTAAGTTTCACTCAAAATATATTCCTTGTGGCTGTTTTGATGAGGTGGGGGCGGGATATGGTTGGTTTCAAGATACTAAGGGTTTTCTGCAAATTGGAGCAGAGGAGTGGGGTATTGTTGCAAAAATGCCACAACTTACATCATAGTCGTTAGATGTAGATCTGATGGTCAGAAATGACGGATGGCAGACACACCATCATCACCAACTAAGTCTTTTATAGGAGTAGAGAATATGGAAGTCATTGGCTTATTTTTTTTAAACTTGGGGTATGATTATGACCACGGCATTGCAATTCTTTGTCTATGATATGTGTCACTGTTATAATAATCTTAATTCCACACATACTCTCAACATGATTGTTTATTTTTGTCCATTTGGTCTCCAATTTGAATTGTTGCAGCAGACGCAAATGCGTTGGCCTTCTTGATTCCAGGACATGGAATCTTACCAGCCGATGGGTGGTAGTTTAACGCTCGTTCAGCTGATGGCGGTCATTTGATGCTCATTTGTGCGTACCAAATTGACCAAACCATTTCATCAAACCACATGCAGTACAATGCTTGGGGTGTTCGTGACATTGATGGCTATGGCTGCTTCGTGTTCGAGAAAGATCCTAGCTCCGTTGGGCCAGGCGTATTCAACTAGAGGCGGGTTTATAGCCTCAGCAACCACTCCATGTTCCTCGGGCTCAATTATCCGATCATCCAACCAATCATCGATCATATCACCGGCGATGATTACCGTGCTATGCAACTTCCATTCGCCACGGGGAACTGTGTTTACACATCATACCATGGGTTTCATGAATCACCATATCCAGAGATTCATCAACACAGCTTGTTGCTAGATAATCTTCAGTGTGTGAAAGGCATCAAGCTTCCATGCGATGGATGCCCTTTGCAAACCCGACATGCGGTGATGTGGTTCATTCCAACAGCAAATATGCACAACTTGATTCGTACTGATATCTAGACTGAGCCATGTATCCTGCTACTGTAGCATGACATTCTTTTCTTGGATATTATGTATTGTTGTTAGTTTGAAGCACTTCTCTGGTTTGAAGGATAGATACCTTTCTGGGATCAAGTGCATCCTAACTCACCTGCGTAGGATGTACTGATAATGATGATGGAGATGTTGTGCAGAAGCCATATATATATATATATATCCAAGTGTGTACTTGTTGGTGAAAGTGTTGTCCAATGGGAATTATATTTTGTATTACTCATGTAGCCTACAAAGTCTATCGCACATCCTTGTAACTTCTTACCCCATTTCTAAATTTGTACTAGTCCTCTATACTGTATATTGCGCTACTCGTACTACTACCTCCCTCCTGGTTTACTAGTCCCCTTCATAATTTGTGTCAAATTTTGACCATAAACTTCACTAACTAAATGTTAATGCATGTCACAAAAAATTATATCGTTTTAGTCGTATTTGAACATAGTTTCCAGTGGAATAATTTTTGGTGACATGCATTGACATTTTGTTAGTTAAACCTATGGTTAAAATGTGACACTAAATACGACTAGTAAGTAAAGTATAGTAGCAGTACTAGTATACGTCGGTCAAATTATTCATCATGTCCTCACATTCAATTGACGTAACAACACGTTGCACGTGAGGTGACACAAGAATCCCGGCATCGTGTTCGGGTATTGTGGACTTCAGATGTGGAGTACTACCACTTATCCGTCGAAATCTTTCATCATTCACTTAAAACAGTCAATTTGACCATACATTGAGTACCATATAACTGGAGTTAACCGATGCAACTCCAAGAAGGATTGGCCGGTGCTGCCGGCTGGCGTCAAGTTCAATCCCACGGATCAGGAGCTGATCAAGCACCTTGAGGCCAAAGTGAGTGCTGACAGCGCGAGATCTCACCCTCTTATTGATTTGTTCATACCAACCATCGACAGCGAGCACGGCATATGCTACACCCATCCTGAAAAACTTCCAGGTAAGACACCGATCGGCCGTCTACTTGCACAAACATATTCCTTTGTTTATAGCTCTATTTTTCTTTTTGGATGCAGACCTAGTGAAGCAATTACAATTTGACAGTTAATAAAAAGTGAAATAAGTGACTGCAACATGCCAAAGATGTTATGAAAATGCCAACTACGTACACTAAAACCTGTATTCGACAATACTGTAGGTATCACACTGAGTGGCCTAAGCAAGCATTTCTTCCAGCGCAATTCCAAGGCGTTCAAAAGGGGCACGTGGGCGCGTCACAATATACAGACGGAGTGCGGCATGCATGCGATGTGGCACAAGACCGGCAATACCTTGTCGGTGATGATCGATGGCCGGTAGACGGGCAGCAAAAAGGTTCTGGTGCTGCACACCAACAAGAACTTCGACCATTCCCGCAAAAAAATAAAAATAATAGAAAAAAGAACTTCAACTAGCAGAGGACCAACTGGGTGATGCATGAGTACCACCTCGGGGACCTGGAGCAAGAGAAGGAGCGGGAGCTGGTCTTCTGCAAGATTTTCTTCCAGACGAACACTAGGGCCAGAACTAAAAAGATCATAAGTTAGTTTGGTATTGGTTCTTGTACTACCTTGTCATGCGCAAGTTGGTATTGTTGTTAACAATCTTTCCGTATGAACTTGGCATTTGCTTCCAACCATCATGCTGAGGGTTGACGTGGATATAAAGCTGAATCATTTGTTCCGAAACGAATTTTCAGGTAGCTGATTTTTATTTGATGGGTAGCATAAGCACCCGCCGTTCGAATTCCCAGTTCTCCAAATTTTTCGAAACAAGTGCATGCACTTATTATCACGATGAAAGAACAATATACCTGTTGCATCCCAGTTATAAGTCTGTACTTGCAGAATTCTCTCGTTTATTGAGCAGGTATATTGTTTTTTCAGGTCGAGCAAGTTTCAACTGGGTTGTAGACTGCCCAGACTTGGTTTTATTTTTTATAGGCCTAGCCCATGACAACAACGGGGAAAAAAGATCCAGCAGGTATCTACTGGCCTCTGGCCCACCAGCGTTAGTTATATTTTGTCTTACAACATCCGCATGCAGTTTTTTTACTGAATCAAACACACAGCCCAGTTCTATTTTCCTCTTGAAATGCCATGTCCTACTTCCATTTTCTAATCTCTACCTATAGTTTTACTAGTTCATATACACATGTCATTATATTGAAAATACATAAAGTTCCCTTTTCATATTTACATCCTTATTTTTGTTGTTGTTTTCCCTCCCAGCGCTGATTTTTTTACCACTGGGTTTCCCTTAAACCAACTCAATTGTCCCACGTCTTGTTTGCTTACAAAAACAAAACGATTTTTTGGCAAATCAATAAGTTCTTAAAAAATGTTTATCATTTCGGGATTACAACAGTTCGGACTCCACCGAAATATGCAAAATAAGGTTGAACTTTTTGACTGTGGTCCTGGGCAGAAAATGGGCTGTAATAAATTACTTAAGAATTAGCAAATGGGATGGAGATTATTAAAAAATGGCAAATGTGCTCTATGTTGTCTGCCATGGATTTGGAGGCTGACTTGTGGGCCTACTAAGTTCATGCGTACACAAGGTTTCTCAAAAAAGGAAACTTAGTCAACAATCGACTCTACCAGCGTCAGACCATTAGATGTCAATCTAACGGCAATCGTGCTTCTTCAGTCTCTAATCTTCCTGCTCCAGCCGCCCAAACCAGCGCCGGCAGAACTGCCTGCTCCCGCCTCCCGTGGTCGACTGTGCTTCCGGGCAGGCCTCACGGCCCCACCATACCCGCATCCCTGGCCTGGCTATCCCTCTACTCACCCACACCTCCTGTTATTTTCCGGCAACAGCAGTCGAACCAGTTAACCCTCGTACTCGCCGCCGCGTGGGCAGCCATTGTCGTGTCTTCCCTGGCTCTGTGTCGTTCCCTTCATAGGCCTCACCATTGTCCACCCCCTGGTGCTCTCGGCGCGGTGTGGTCAACGAACGACATCCATCAGAAGTGGACTGTATGTGGAGAGGCTGACAGCTGGGTCCACGGCCGCACACAGGGAAATGCCTCCTTATTACACGCAAAATAATGATTCCTCCACCTGACATCTATGACCAACTGAAAGGGCCTCTGTATTTTGCGAAAAAAACATTCCAGCCACTGACAGCTCGGATCCACCAGCTATATCTTCGCACGCAAGGAAGTGCTTCCTTATTACGCACAAAAAAATGAATACTCCCCCTGCTATCTAGGACCCAGCATAATGGGGGACTGACTTGTGGGCCTACTAAGTTGACGGGGACGGTGGGCTTTGTCAACTTAGTCAATATGAATGATTCTGGCTCTAGTGACCGTACGATGTCCATCCAACGGCCGTAGTGCTTCTTCAACCTCTGGTCTTCTTGCTCCAGCCGCCCAAACAAGCGTTGGCCGTGCCGCCTGCTCCTGCCTCCCGTGGCCGGTTGTGCTGCCACCGCTGGCCATGCCATCCCTCTATACTCACCCACACCTCCTGTTATTCTCCGGCGACGGCAGCCTCACACCGCAGTGGAAGCAGTCAACCCACGTACTCCCCTCCGTGTGGGCATCCATTGTCACGTCTTCCCCGGCTCTGCGTCGTCCCCTTCCTAGGCCTCGCCGTCGTCCACTGCCCTGGTGCTCTCGATGTGGTGTGGTCAATGTGGTCAACGAACGACTTCCATCAGAAGAGTACTATACATGGAGAGGCTGACAGCTGGTGTCGGTGGTAAATGGCACCTACGAGGTCACTGGGATCCCTTCTATGATTGGCGGGCGCGGGGTTGTGCGAAGAGCGGGTCTGGCGGTCAGCACACAAATCGTTTACCCCGGTTCGGGCCGCAGAGATGCGTAAAACCCTAGTCCTGCTTGTATGTGTATTGAGGTGTTCTTTTGTTCTTGAACTAGCTGTCGTGGCTTTCTAGTCCAAAAGATCCGAATCCCCCTCCAGTATGCCTTGGTCCTCCTTTTATAGATAGAAAGGGGTTGCCATAGTGGCACATAGGAGGTGGAAAGGTGTACAGGGGCTGAGTCTATCCCCTAGCATCATCAGACAAGCGCATTTAATGCGCTGCCGACGTGCCCCTCTTGCTTTATTGGGGATGGCAAACAAGCTCATCCCAGCTGTCGTCGCTTCGCCTGGCTCCGACGCGCGTCCAAGCTGACGAGGCGTTGTAACGCCACGTTGGCTAACTACTGGGTTGGCCCGGTGGTGGAGCCTTCACGAAGATCTGCATGCCACCATGCAGATGCTCGCTGAGTTAGTGTAGAGGCCGCGTGCTTCCACGCAGATGCCTGCTCAGCTGGTCGAGCTGGTAGCTGTATGGGAGTAGTGCTGGAGTTTTGGCGGACGCAGGCATGGCTGCGGCCTCGCGGGTGTCCTCAGCAAGGGTCTTGCCGAGGGCCCAACAAGGGTCTCGCCGCGGCACCGCGGTCATCCCCGGCAAGGGTCTTGCCGGGGATCTCGTGGACCTCCTCGGCAAGGATCTCGCCAAGGGTCGTCGTCTTCTGGTTTCCATCTGATCTTGTGTGTCTATGATCTCTACAAAGATTTGCATGCCACCACGGAGGTGCCTCCCGAGCCTTGGTTCCAATATGGCGCGGGGACCCCTTGGGCTCTAGGGTGGTACGCTCTACTGGCATCAGGTAAGTTGCCCCGGCAAGGATCCTGTCGAGGCTGCGGAAGCCACCCCTGCAAGAGTCTTGCCAGGGGAGTCCACCTCGCCCTCTTGCTCTTTTTGCGTCTCCGGTCTTGGCATTGCTCTAGCATCCCTCCCCTGCTTAGTGTGGTCGTGGGCGCGGCTCTGACTGCCCGTGCACAAGTTAAGGGGTGCAAAAGAAGATCCCCTACTTTTGTACACCGATAGGAGCCCCCGGGCCTGGGCCACACATAAGCGCAACGCGTTGTTGGGCTTGGCCCAGAACCGTGTGTGGGCAGGTGGGGCAGATTTTTACCGCAGTAATTTCCCCGTCTGCTGCGCTTCCCCATGACCCGCGTTGAATGCGCGACATGAAGGTCATGCGTGACGTGGGGGTCATGCGTGGGGCGGTTTCCACACACACGGGTCACATCGTGGTAAAGAGGTGGCTCGCGCCTTCCTCGTAAAAAGAGGAAAACACAGAGGCGCGGCTCATTTACTGAATGGGCTCAGGTTGTGGTCTTTAAGGCGCCCACGCCCCACGACCACGGGGTGGAGAATAGCCGCCTCATCTATCCCTTCGGTTTCTGCTCGCCCGCCACATGTCCCCCATGCTTTGAAGGTGGTAGGCGGTGGGTGCGGGCCTTGAATGGCCAGGTGGGGGAACGGGCCGCTGCTGATTGGGGCAGTGGGTCAGCCTCGATTCCCTACGCCCCTGATGGTTGGATTGGCTGAGTGGGGTAGCCGAGTCCCGACCCGGCCCCTTTATAAGAAGGGGGGAGGGGGTGGCCTCCCACAATCTTTTGTCATCCCTCTCCTTCCACCTCGGCTCCACTCTTTCATCTGTCATGGTGAGAGGGGGCACCGGTCCTTCGACGGTGGCGGCGAAGGTCTTTGCTCGACAGCGCGTCCCTCCTTCCCAAGAGCCCATGGTGGCGGAGTCGGCCACGAGAGGAAGGGGGAGGGGGCAAGGCCGAGGTCGGCGTGGCGCTCGGGGAAGAGGGGGACGGGGCGGCGCACCGGCCCTGCCTCCGCCACCAATGCCTCCTCCGATGGAGGGCCACGCCGGGGACCAGCCTCACGAGTTCTTCATCAGGCTGCGTCGGGCACCGCGTAGTCACCTTCGCCTTCCCGCGCCATTCGCTCGGGAGATGGAGCTCGATCCGCCCCAAACCCTAAGGCTACACATGAGGGGCTGTGGGAACGGCGGCACGTGGGTCAACGTCGACTTCCCCGCCCCTCGGGTCATGTATCTTCGTCGTGGATGGAAGACCTTCGCTCGCATCCATAGCCTGACGGCGGGGCTCATTCTCTATTTCAAATTAATGGAGAACGGCCTACTCTCCGTCAAGGTCTTTGGAGACTCTAGGACTCGCCTGAAGTGCTACGCGGAGAGATCCTCCAACGATGAAGACTCTTCCTCAAGCAGGAGTGATGAGGAGGACAGCGACAGCGACGACGAGAGTGTCGAGCAGGGGCACGTCGACCACTTCTCCGACTGACCGCATCGCCCCTCCCTTCGCCGTGCGCTCTGCCGAGGGCCTTCCTCGTCAAGCTCTCCATCGACGCGTTCCCCGTCCCTTCCTTTTTGCCTTTACCTGCTGCACCTGGGAGGAAACGGGCAAGAACGGGGATCACGGGGCACTTATCTTTTCTAGTTTGTAAGCCCGCGGGCACTTGTTAGATTTCAAAATTGTAATCCCCTTTCCCGTGTACCCATTCTGTATGAATTGTACTTGTTCGCAATGTATGAAAGGAAGGGTGTTGCCGGGTTTTGTTTGCGCGTGGGCGAGGGCCACACCGAGGAACACGTCCTCATTATCTTAGGATAAACATGGTCTCCCGGCAACAGGTCCTTGCCGTCCTCCTGCTCTACGGCCCGACTACGCTCACGCTCTTGGCAGAGGTAGCGGCCGAGTAGGATTAGGCCTTTCGCTCGCCCTTTTCCCACTGCACTACAACCAAGTTCCGGCCCAAAGTAAAGTTTTCGGGCATGGAACGGAGGGGGAAAATGGTATGAGAGCTAGCGAAGGCTTATATGTTCAAGGTTCACACGAGCGCACAGAGTGGAGGAGAAAAACTGATCTGACGTTGCAGCCCCCGTCAACCTTGACCTGCCACGGTTGGATCCTCGTGTCCGCAGCCCCCGGCAACCTTGGTTTGCTGGGGCCAGAGTGCCGGCCCGTTCTTTCTCCTCCCAATAGCTCAGCAGAAATGTCCATGTACCCTACGAACCAAAAAGGACGGAAAGGAATAGAATGACACACACTCGACCTCTATGCTAGGGGTTAGCCACCGCTAAGCACTATCAACCCTAATCGAGGGAGAGACTCAATCTAGCATGCATGCTATAAATTAGGGCGCCAGCGCTTCATTTATTTATGCTCAGGGTTTGCGTCTGGCTTTGTACAAAGGGTTACATGCCTTGTCGGCAAGGCTTGTACAAAAGGTGGTTTGCCGGGATGGCCCGGCAACCACGCCTTATGGGTAGAACTTGCGAAGATGTTCGATGTTCCAGGAGTTGCTCACTGGAACACCACCTTCGGTCTCCAGGCGGACTGCGCCAGGCCTGGTGACTCGTATTACCCGATAAGGGCCTTGCCACTTCGGCATCAACTTGTTGGAACTCTTGGCCGACTAAACGTGTCGAAGGACATGGTCACCTTCCTCAAAGCTTCGGGTATGAACCTTGCGGCCATGGTAGCCGCGCAAGGCTTGCTGGTAGCGCGCTGCTCGTACAGCCGCCCGAAGACGATCTTCCTCAAGGAGCGTCGCGTCATCTTGCCGCAACTGCTCTTGCTCAGGCTCATCATAAGCGAGCACTCAAGGTGACCCGTATGTGAGTTCCGTGGGGAGAACTGCTTCTGCCCCGTAAACGAGGGAGAAGGGTGTCTGACCGGTGGCTTGATTTGGTGTTGTTCTGATCAACCAAAGAACCGCTGGCAATTCATCTATCCAGCGTCTTCCGCACCTGCGCAGCCTGTCAAAGGTCCTTGTCCGGAGGCCTCGCAACACTTCAGCATGTGCCCTCTCAGCCTGGCCGTTGCTTCATGGATGTGCAACAGAAGCAAAACAGACCTTGTTGCCGAGGTCCTGGATGTACTACACGAAGGCATGGCTCGTGAACTAGGTGCCGTTGTCTATGATGATCCTGTTTGGCACACCGAAACGGCAAACCAGCCCCTTGAAGAATTTGACGGCCGATTGTGTTGTCACCTTTCTCACTGTCTCCACTTCCGGCCACTTTGTGAACTTGTCAATTGCAACATACAAGTACTCAAAGCCCCCAACAGCACGAGGAAAGGGGCCCAGTATGTCGAGCCCCCAGACCAAGAATGGCCAGGAGAGAGGGATTGTTTGGAGCGCTTGAGCTGGTTGATGAAGCTTCTTCGAATGGAACTGACACGCTTCACACTTGGTTACTAGTGCCGTTGCATTCTGGAGGGTGGTGGGCCAGAAGAAACCTTGCCGAAATGCCTTGCCGGCAAGGGCCCTTGACCCTATGTGGGAGCCACATATGCCTCCGTGTATCTCTGCCAACAACTCCAGTCCTTCCTCCTGGGGAATGCACTTCAATTTCACACCGTTCGGTATTTTTCTGTACAGGATGGCGTCGATGAACTGATACATGGCAGACCTACGGGCTACTTTCTCTGCTTCTTCCTACTCCTCAGGGAGTTCCCATGTTTGGAGGAATCGGACGGTATGTTGTGCCCATGCCGGAGCCTGAGGCTTGACGGCAAGGACTAGAGGCACTTCCTCGGCCATGGGAGCAGCTGTCTCTACAGCCAGGACTTGACGCCCCGCCGAAGTCAGTTGCCCCATGGCTGGCTCAGTGCCCACGGCAACATCCTTGCCGGCGGCTCCTGGGAGCTCGGCAGGAAAGTACTTGCCGGGGCATGATTTCCTTTGCTTATACATCGGGTGGTTGAGTCAGCCGAAGCACAAAAGTAACTGGTTCCACAGGTAGTTTGAAGGCAGCGCGCTTCAATAGGTAGTCGGCTATGTCGTTCTCCACTCGGGGAACATGCTCCGCATGTATACTGTCAAAGCACTCCTCCAGCTTCCTCACCTCATCCACATAGGCCTCCATCAACGGGCTTTGGTAATCTTTGTTGACTTGTCTGACAACAAGCTATGAATCACCCCTGACGATGAGCTTCTTGATCCTGAGGTCCGCCGCGATCCTGAGACCGGCAAGGAACCCCTCGTATTCAGCAGTGTTGTTTGTGGACATCTCGCTAGGAAAGTGCATCCGGATTACATACTTGAGATGCTCTCCTGTGGGTGCAACGAGCAGACACCAACACCGGCGCCATGCAGCGAGAAAGCCCCATCAAAGTACATAATCCAGTTGCGACTTGCCTCCTTGCCGGGGAGGGTGGTCTCCTGGATCTCTTCATCTGGCATCGAGGTCCACTCGGCAATGAACTCAGCCAAGACTCTGCTCTGGATTGTCGAAGTACTTTCAAACTTCAAACCAAAGCTTGACAGCTCCACAACCCACTCCACAATTCTCTCGGTTGCATCTGGGTTATGCAATATCCGTTGCGACGGGAGGCGGGTGACGACGGTGATCTCGTGTGCCTGGAAGTAATGACGCAGCTTCCTCAACGCCATAAGGAGGCCGAAGAGCAATTTCCGCACGCGGGAGTACCTTGACCTAGCCCCCTGCAAGAGGGAGCTGACAAAGTAAACCGGGTGTTGCATCATTTTCTTCTTCGGCAGCACTTCGTTTGGTTGCGGAGGCCCTGCCCCGCTAGCGTCGGACCCTTCCGGGGGCCTTGCCTCTTCGTCGACCTCCCTCTGCACAACTAGTGTGGCACTGACCACCTGGTTCGTCTCCGCCAGGTACAACAGCAACAGTTCTTGGGGTTTGGGCGCAACCAGTATCGGTGTAGAAGAGAGGTATTTCTTCAAATCCTACAGCGCTGCTTCGGCCTCTAGGGTCCATTCCATTGGGCCCGCCTTTTTCAAGATTTTGAAAAAGGGAAGGGCACGCTCGGCAGACCTGGAGATGAATCTGCTCATGGCGGCAACGCACCCAGTGAGCCAACGCACGTCCTTGATCCGCTTAGGTGCCCTAATCTTCTCGATAGCCTTGATCTTGTCTAGATTTGCCTCGATCCCACGCTGTGACACAAAGAACCCGAGAAGTTTGCCGGACGAAACACCAAAGACACACTTCTCAGGGTTCAACTTGAGGTTGATCTTGTCCACATTCGCAAACATCTCTTCCAGATCTTGTACAAGTGTTGCCCTGTCTTTGGTTTTGACCACTATGTCATCCATATAAGCTTCCATATTTCTATGTAGCTGGGGCTCAAAACCAATCTGGACCGCCCTTGCAAACGTCAAGCCAGCATTCTTCAACCCGAAAGGCATCCATAAAAACAATACGTGCCACATGGGGTGATGAACGTTGTCTTCTCTTCGTCTTCTTTCGCCATGAAGATTTGGTGGTACCCCGAGTAGGCGTCAAGGAATGATAGCAGGTCACACCCGGCCGTGGAGTCAACAATCCGGTCCATGCGCGGCAACGGGAAAGGGTCCTTGGGACAAGACTTATTGATATTTGTATAGTCAATATACAGCCTCCACTTCCCATTCGCCTTGCGCACTACTACCGAATTGGCCAACCACGTCGGATGGAGTACCCCTGATGACCCACAAGTATAGGGGATCTATCGTAGTCCTTTCAATAAGTAAGAGTGTCGAACCCAACGAGGAGCACAAGGAAATGATAAGCGGTTTTCAGCAAGGTATTCTCTGCAAGTACTGAAATAAGTGGTAACAGATAGTTTTGTGATAAGATAGGTTGTAACGAGCAACAAGTAACAAAAGTAAATAAAGTGCAGAAAGGTGGCCCAGTCCTTCTGTAGCAAAGGACAAGCCGGAACAAACTCTTATAATAGGAAAAGCGCTCCCGAGGACACATGGGAATATCGTCAAACTAGTTTTCATCACGTTCATATGATTCGCGTTCGATACTTTGATAATTTGATATGTGGGTGGACCGGTGCTTGGGTGCTGTTCTTATTTGAATAGGCATCCCACTTATGATTAACCTCTATTGCAAGCATCCGCAACTACAACAAAAGTATTAAGGTAAACCTAACCATAGCATGAAACATATGGATCCAAATCAGCCCCTTACGAAGCAACGCATAAACTAGGGTTTAAGCTTCTGTCACTCTAGCAACCCATCATCTACTTATTACTTCCCAATGCCTTCCTCTAGGCCCAAATAATGGTGAAGTGTTATGTAGTCGACGTTCACATAACACCACTAGAGGCTAGACAACATACACCTTATCAAAATATCAAACGAATACCAAATTCTCATGACTACTCATAGCAAGACTTCTTCCTTGTCCTCAGGAACGAACGTAATTACTCACAAAGCATATTCATGTTCATAATCAGAGGGGTAATAATATGCATATAGGATCTGAACATATGATCTTCCACCAAATAAACCAACTAGCATCAACTATAAGGAGTAATCAACACTACTAGCAACCTACTAGCACCAATCCCGGGCTTTGAGACAAGAATTGGATACAAGAGATGAACTAGGGTTTGGAGATGAGATGGTGTGGGTGAAGATGTTGATGGAGATTGCCCTCTCCCGATGAGAGGAGCGTTGGTGATGATTTCCCCCTCCCGGAGGGAAGTTTCCCCAGCAGAACAGCTCTGCCGGAGCTCTAGATTGGATCCGCCAAGGTTCCGCCTCGTGGCGGCGGAGTCTCGTCCTGAAAAGTTCCTTCCTATTTTTTTCTCATCGAAAGACCTCATATAGGAGAAGATGGACGTCGGAGAGCCACCAGGGGGCCCACGAGGTAGGGGGCGTGCCCTAGAATAGCCATAAGTATTGCGACATAAAGTGAAATAACAGTCCATAATGCAATAAACATCGATATAAAAGCATGATGCAAAATGGACGTATCAACTCCCCCAAGCTTAGACCTCGCTTGTCCTCAAGAGAAAAGCCGATAACAATAAATATGTCCTCATGTTTAGAGGTAGAGGCGTCGATAAAAAATAAAATACGGACATGAAGGCATCACGATTATTCTCATAATAGCAACATATATAGATTTTGTCATATGATTACTTATATTCAAGTGATGATCTATTCACAATGAAAAAGTATAAATCATAAACCTTATTGGGCTCCAACAAACTATAATCTCAGTCATTGAAGCAATTGCAATTTATCATAACATCGGAAAGAGTCTATTTCAGAGCTAAAAAGCAAGTCCACATACTCAACTATCATTTAGTCCTCCATAATTGCTAACACTCACGTGATACTTGTGGTTACGGAGTTTTAATCGGACACAGAGAAAGATAGGGGCTTATAGTTTTGCCCCACAACCTTTTACCTCAAGGGTAATGTCAACAATAATGGTTCATGCTCCCCTACATCCAATTAGATATATATATCATGTTCTTTCCAACATGCTGAGCTTGCCAAAGGATAAAATGAAAAATAAAAGGTGAAGATCACCATGACTCTTGCATAAGGTAGAAGATAATAATAAAGATAGGCCCTTCGCAGAGGGAAGCAGAGGTTGCCATGCGCTTCTATGGTTGGATATATAAAATCTCAATGCGAAAGGACGTCACTTTATATTGCCCCTTGTGATATGAACCTTTATTATGCAGTCCGTCGCTTTTATTACTTCCATATCACAAGATCGAATAAAGCTTATTTCTCCCACACCAATCAATCATACATATTTAGAGCAATTTTTATTGCTTTGCACCGATGACAACTTACTTGAAGGATCTTACTCAATCCATAGGTAGATATGGTGGACTCTCATGGCAAAACTGGTTTAGGGATTTTGGAAGCACAAGTAGTATTTCTACTTAGTGCTGAGAATTTGGCTAGCATGAGGTGGAAAGGCAAGCTCAACTAGTTAGAGGATCCATGACAACATAATTTATCTCAGATATAAGAAATACATAACTCATTACGTTGTCTTCCTTGTCCAACATCAACTCTTTAGCATGTCATATTTTAATGAGTGCTCTCAATCATAAAAGATGTCAATGATAATATATCTATATGTGAAAACCTCCCTTTCCTTATTATTTCCTATTAATTGCAACAATGACCAAAGCTATGTCTGCCAACTCCCAACAACTTTTAATCATCATACTCTTTCTATGTGAAGTCATTACTCTCAATAAGATCAATATGAACTTTTTGTTTCTTTTTATTCTTTTTCTCTTTTCTTTTATTCACCCAAGATCATGGCAAAATAATCAAGCCCTTGACTCAACACTAATCTTTATTACATATAACTCACGGACTCGATTACAAAGAGAGATCATAAAGCAAAACTCAAAACTAGATCATGCCATAAACTTTATTCTACTAGATCAAGATACTACTAATAGGATCGAACTAAGAAAAACGGTAAAGATAGGGGTTGTGATTATGATACGATACCAGGGCACCTCCCCCAAGCTTGGCAGTTGCGAAGGGGAGTGCCCATACCCATGTGATTATATCTCCTTGGTTGGTGAAGAAGGTGGAGGTGTTGTTGATGATGCGGGCTTGTCATCCATCTTCCAAGGCATAGGTTCACCATCATAGAAGGATGATCGAGTCTCCGGAATCCTCGAATCTGCAGCCAAACTCATTCTTTTGAATCTGTATTCATACTCACAGTTTTGGTTTTGCAGGTCATAGATTTGGGCTTGGAGGTGCTCGATCTTCTCATATAGCTCGAAGATGGCCTCCTCGGTGTTCTTGGCATCCGGCTTGTAGTTGTTAGTGAACACCGCGAGCATCGTGTGGCTAGCGTTGATTCCACAGTCCACCATCCCCTGGCACTTGAAAATTTGTTGCTCCATTGCTTCGAGCCTTGTCTCCATGCTTCCGGTTCCCATTGGTCCCTCAACATCGCGGATGTGCAACAACCCATCACACATCTCAATGGTTTGAGGGTGTCGCAGCACCTCCGCGAGGTAAGGGTTGATGACCTTCTCGAAGAACTTGTCATTGGAAGCACTTGGGGACGTCATGATAATCTAGATCTGTCAAAAAAATAGCTTGAAACAAAGACAGGAGATTTTTGCGTGATACGGGAGTCAAAACCCCCGGGAGATTATATAATGAATTTTTACCGACCAAAATACGTAACGTGCAAAAAAATAGAGTCCGGAAGGCACACGAGGTGCTCACGAGGTAGGGGGTGCGCCCAGGGGGTAGAGCATGCCCACCACCCTCGTGGGGCCCTCGTGTCCTTCCCGGACTGCTACTTATTTTTCTATTTTTCTAAATATTCCAAAACGGAGAAATATTGCCTTAAAAATTGTTTTGGAGTCGGTTTACTTACCATACCACATACCTATTCCTTTTCAGAGTCTGAAACGGTCTGGAAAGTGTCCCTTATGTATTCCTCCGGGGCTACGGTTTCAATAATATTGGTTTCAACATTTATGGGATTACCTGAGATATAATGTTTAATTCTTTGACCGTTTACCACCTTCGGATTTGTGCCCTCGAAGTTGTTGATATTTATGGCACCGGAACGATAGACCTCTTCGATAACATAGGGGCCTTCCCATTTAGAGAGAAGTTTTCCTGCAAAAAATCTTAAACGAGAGTTGTATAGCAATACATAATCACCTACATTAAACTCACACTTTTGTATCCTTTTGTCATGCCATCTTTTAACTTTTTCTTTAAACAACTTGGCATTTTCATAAGCTTGGGTTCTCCATTCATCAAGTGAGCTAATATCAAATAACCTCTTCTCACCGGCAAGTTTAAAATCATAGTTGAGCTCTTTAATAGCCCAATATGCCTTATGTTCTAGTTTGAGAGGTAAGTGACATGCTTTTCCATAAACCATTTTATACGGAGACATACCCATAGGATTTTTGTATGCAGTTCTATAAGCCCATAATGCATCATCAAGTTTCTTGGACCAATTCTTTCTAGACCTATTAACAGTCTTTTGCAAAATTAATTTGAGCTCTTTGTTGCTCAACTCTACTTGACCACTAGACTTTGGGTGATTAGGAGATGCAATTCTATGATTAACATCATATTTAGCAAGCATTTTACGAAAAGTACCATGAATAAAGTGTGAACCACCATCAGTCATTAAATATCTAGGGACTCCAAACCTTGGGAAAATAACTTCTTTAAGCATTTTAATAGAAGTGTTATGATCAGCACTACTAGTTGGAATAGCTTCTACCCACTTAGTAACATAATCAACAGCAACTAGAATATGTGTGTATCCATTAGAGGCAGGAAAAGGTCCCATATAATCAAAGCCCCAAACATCAAACGGTTCAATAACAAGTGAATAATTCATAGGCATTTCTTGACGTCTACTAATATTACCAATTCTTTGACATTCATCACAAGACAAGACAAACTTACGGGCATCCTTGAAGAGAGTAGGCCAATAAAAACCAGATTGCAATACCTTATGTGTAGTTCTATCTCCAGCGTGGTGTCCTCCATAAGACTCGGAGTGACACTTGCGTAGGATCTGTTCCTGTTCATGCTCAGGTACACAACATCTAATAACACCATCTACTCCTTCTTTATAAAGATGTGGGTCATCCCAAAAGTAATGTCTCAAATCATAGAAGAACTTTTTCTTTTGTTGGGATGTGAAGCTAGGTGGTATAAACTTAGCAACAATATAATTAGCAATCAGCATACCATGGAGTACTACGAGAAGTACTTATAACATTTAATTGTTCATCAGGAAAGCTATCATTAATAGGTAGTGGGTCATCAAGAATATTCTCTAGCCTAGACAAGTTGTCTGCAACGGGGTTCTCAGCTCCCTTTCTATCAACAATATGCAAATCAAATTCTTGTAGCAAGAGAACCCATCTAATAAGTCTAGGTTTAGCATCTTTCTTTTCCATAAGATATTTAATAGCAGCATGATCAGTTTGAATAGTTATTTTAGAATCAACAATATAAGATCTGAACTTATCACAAGCAAATACAACTGTTAAAAGCTCTTTTTCAGTAGTAGCATAATTTCTTTGAGCATTGTCTAGAGTCTTACTAGCATAGTGAATAACATTTAATTTCTTATCAACTCTTTGCCCTAGAACAGCACCTACAGCATAATCACTAGTATCACACATAATTTCAAAGGGTAAATTCCAATCAGGTGGCTGAACAACAGGTGCAGTGACTAATGCTTTCTTAAGTATTTCAAATGCTTCTACACAATCATTATTAAAGACAAACGGTATATCTTTTTGCAATAAATTAGTGAGAGGCCGAGAAATTTTTGAGAAGTCCTTAATGAACCTCCTATAAAATCCAGCGTGACCAAGGAAACTTCTTATACCTTTGATGTCCTTGGGACATGGCATCTTTTCAAAAGCATCAACCTTGGCTTTATCAACTTCAATACCTCTTTCAAAAACTTTGTGCCCCAAGACAATACCTTCATTAACCATAAAGTGGCACTTTTCCCAATTCAAGTCAAGATTAGTTTCTTCACATCTCTGCAAAACTCGATCAAGATTGCTCAAGCAATCATCAAAAGAGGAACCATAGACGGAAAAGTCGTCAATGAAAACCTCACAAATCTTTTCACAAAAGTCAGAGAATATAGCCATCATGCATCTTTGAAAGGTAGCCGGTGCATTACGTAAACCAAAAGGCATATGTCTATAAGCAAAAGTACCAAAAGGGCATGTAAAAGTAGTCTTTGATTGATCTCTAGCCGACACAGGTATTTGAGAGAAACCAGAATGACCATCTAGAAAGCAATGGTGTGTATGTTTGCATAATCTTTCTAGAATTTGATAAATAAAAGGTAAGGGGTAATGATCTTTCTTAGTAGCTTTATTTAATTTGCAGAAATCAATTACCATCCTATAACCTGTGTGTAACATCCCAAATTTTCAATTTGGAATGTTATACACTAGATCATCATGCATATCATATTTTCTTGCATTTTGCTGATCCTAGAAATTTCACGCAACTCAAGGACCCTCGGAGACAGTTGGAGATTTCGTCATTTTCATATTTGAGTCTTCTCAAATTTTGAAGAGAGGATCATTGGTTTTGTCGGAGTTTCGTTTGCCTTTTATTTGGATAGGGAAAAATGTGCATTTTAAAAATTTGCATTTTAGGCCCGGAGAAAAGTTCATTTTGTTCGACTCATTTTTAGGAGTCGGGGAAAATTTACTTTATTAGTTTTGGAGTCCGGTAGATTTGCTTTTCTGTTTTTTTCGAGCGCGGAAGCGATTTTAAAAAAAATGTTCCAGCGACTTGGGCCAAAGGCCCAAGCCACCAAGCCAGCCGGCCGGCCAAGGGCCAAAGGCCATCGCCGCATGCACCCAGGCGCCAGGCGCGCCAGGGAGCCGCCGCCGCTGGAGTCCTTTTAGGACTCCACTTGTTTGTTTTTTTAGATCTTTTTCCCTCTTTTCTTTCCTATTCCTAGTCTAATTCCTTGTCCCCTACCCCAAGTAAACCCTCCCCCTCCCCAATATAAATACTCCCACACCCCCCTCTAAATCATCATCAAACCCAAAGCCTAGAGCTCCACCACACCCCGCGCCGCGCCACCCCTCACCCGCGCGCCGCCCTAAGCCGCCGCCCCTTGTGCCCCGCCGCCGCCGCACCACCGCCGCCGCACCTTGCCACCGCCGCCCCACGCCCACGCCGCCGGAGCCCCTCGCCGGAGACCTCGCTAAAGGTAGCCCCGCACCGCATCTCTTCTTTTCATCGGATCGTTTTCTTCTAATCGTTCCGATTCTTTTTCTCCGATTCGTTTTTCTTCGCGAAACCGTTCCGGTTTTCTAGATCGGTTTTACAATCGGTTTTCTTCTCCGAAACCCTAGATCAGATCCGTTTTCTTTTCCGATTTAGTTGCCTAGCGACCGTTCGCCAGACTGTTCGTCCTAACGAATGTGATCATCGGATTTCTTCTAGGTTAACGAACGTCCGTTCGTTCAACCGTTCTTCTTTTTCTTTTCGTCAGATTTATTCCGTGATCGCGATCTCAGATCCGATCATCTTTCTAGTCTATCTTCTCGCTCATTTATCGGAATCAGGTGATTCAAGCGCCTGGAGTTTCTTTTCGAAACCACCAAACCGACTAATCAACTTTAACTAAGTTTTGCTACGGTAAAATTTGACCTAGTTTCAACTTGCTAGAACCGAGTTATTTTCTGCCTTTTGTTTTCGGTTTCTTTGTTCGGTTCTTTCTTTCTTTGCAACCGGAGTTCTTAAGTTGAACTATCTGGTTCGATCTCTTGTTCGAGTTTTACCTGTGCATTAGATGAGTACTTATTGTATGCTTGTTGTTTGTCTGCGATAGATTACCCGGATTGCGCCGCCTGTTACTTCGAATCTCAAGGACTCGCGGATCATCAGCAAGGCAAGTAACACTTTGATCATACCTTTTCTACAACCCAGTTTTATTGCATTAGATCCATCCTCACAAATTGCATGATTAGGATCTAATTAAATTGTGGGATGGGAAGTAGATGAGGTAGTACCTATTACCTGTTTATTATGAAACCTTTGGGAGTTACTTCTACGTTTGCTTATTATGCCATGCTATGCTAGTAGACGTGGATTGGGTGAGTGATATCCATGACAGATGTGAGAGTGATAATTTTAATTGTTTATCTAAGGTGGCAACTTAAACACACATCTGGGTGGATTGAGGCACCTGATGTCTATCAGGACTTGCCTGTTTTTATTTTGGACCGCCACCCAGGCTCAAAGGGATCATAAGATCTTTCATGCTAAATACTTACGTGTGCAGCCACAAGCCATTATGGGCTCTGGCATAGTTGACTAAGTTGTGTGAACTCTTACAGGGTAGACTAGCAGATGTAGGGGAAAGTAGGTGTACCGGTCTATCCATTGTAAGGTGCTAGCGCTTCTGAAAGACTGTGTCTCGGTCATCCGTTTCTCAAACACGGGTAGTGCGAGAAAACCAACAGAGGCGATCGAGTCTTGTGGGGAAAAGTGCGCAAACCTCTGCAGAGTGTAACAAACTAATCATGATTAGTCGTGTCCCCGGTTATGGACAATCTTGAGTATCCAGTACTTGAATATCATGTGAATCTCATCATGTTACTTCTAATTAATATTGTTGGGTTTAATGATTATTTTTAATTGGGATTGAGAATGCTGTCAACCATTCTCAATGTTTAACAACCACCATGATAGTTAAATAAATTTATTCCTTTGCAGTAGGGAAAAATTGGCTTTACGCAAAACAGTAACCATAGAGCTTTCCACCAGCCAAATATGCATATAGTATAGCTGTTTCATTCCATCACTCTCTATGTGTTACGTTGCCAGCATATTCCATGTGCTGACCCGTTTCGGGCTGCAACGTTAATGTTGCAGACTTTTCAGACGACGATTAAGGTGCTTTTAGGTTGTGGTTCTATACTCAGTGATGCCGTTGGAGTTGATGGACCCATTTATCTTCCAAGTCTTCCGCTGTTATCGACACTAGATGGCCTTAAGCCATATTTATGTAATAAGTTCTCTTTTGAGACATCGATGTAATAAGTGTGTGATTGCCACTCTGCTATAAATCCTTCGAAGTACTGTGTGGTGTCAGCATTACTGATCGAGGGATGACACCAGAGCACAGAGATCAGACTGTTTGAGCTCTGGTCGCTACAGAGATGGTATCAGAGCACACGCTGACTGTAGGACACGACCACTAAGTTAAAGCCATAGATCACTATTCTCTCCTCATTTTCTAACTCCTCATCTTTTCTACTCTTTAGGATGAAGGACGCGAAGATTAAGTACGCTCAACCGGATGAAGGCACACCTTTTGGATTTCACTTGAAGGAAGTCACCAAGTACCTGAACATTGGATTACCAAGCGTCACGGGAACCTTCAACGCCACTTTGCCTGAAGAGGAGCGCTGGAAGATTCAAGCTCACATTCCAGGGAGGACATTCGCGCCAATCATGAAGCCCATAGATAGTGTTTTCAGTGCACCAACTTGGAGTCTAGGAAGGAGCATGGCAGCCCATATCACCATAGGACGCATTGGAGAAGTTTATCAAGAAGACCTCAAGGACACTATCTACCAGATTTGTGGACGCCGAGATGAACAATGGGAGTTAGTCTGCACCAAGAAGGATAGATCCATTGCAGCATTCATCCAGGAGTTAAACCAGCACATTCGACGCCATGAAAACCATATGTGCAATGATATGATAGAGTTGAAGAATGCGAAGACAAGGATCATCGAGCTAGAAGGAGAACTGAGGGCTACACGCAAGGACTACATGGACGAGATCGTAGCTCTAGCAAGACACAACATCAATCTTAAGCAAGAGATTGAAGAACTCAAGAGAAAGTTAGCATCCAAGGAGGAAGACGAGTATGTCGCATGCCCGGATAACTACATCATCATCGATGACACCGATTCGGATCCAAGTGAACCCGACTTTGATGACGAAGCTGGAGCGGACATCATGGAGTCTTCCGTCGGTTCAAATTTCTAGATGACCACCAAATATTAGTAGTATTTCCCCCCATGTAAACACTATAGTTCGAGCACTTTTGCGATAGCTAGATCAATTGTATGCCCTTGTTTGATTGAATGAAGTGATTTTGTGTGAATTTGCTCATGTGCATTGGGGTAGTGTTTTCTCTTTAGACCTCATTCTATTCTTATATCTCTTCTTTTCTAAACCCTCAGATGCCTCCGAGACGTGACAATGGATTTCCACCAGAGCTCACTCAGTTGATCCAGCAACAGAATCAGTTGATGCAGATCTTAGTTCAGAATCAGCAGAACAACAACAACAACAACAACAACAACCCACCACCACCACCACCACCTGTTGACCACTTACCCCGTTTCCTTAGGCTAAATCCACCAGTGTTCTCTAGTAGCATCGAGCCGATAGTAGCAGATGATTGGCTCCGCAAGATAGGAAGGGAGTTGACCACTACAGGATGCACGGATGGTGAGAAAGTGAAGTTTACCGCACATCAGTTGGAGGGACCCGCGGCAGCATGGTGGGAGAATTTCACAGCCACTTTCCCAGTTGACACTGTCACATGGGATCAGTTTCAGCAAGCTTTCCGCACTGCACATGTTTCAGCAGGAGCTATGGCCATGAAGAAGCGTGAGTTTCGCAACTTACGTCAAGGAGGAAGGACAGTTGGCCAGTACGTTGACGACTTTAGCAAGCTAGCACGTTATGCCCCAGATGACATTGCTACGGATGCAGCTAAGCAGGAGAAGTTTCTGGAAGGATTGAATGATGAGTTAAGCATGCAGTTGATGGTAGCAAGTTTCAGAAACTTCCAGGAGTTGGTAGATCGTGCCATCATGATTGAAGGGAAGCAACAGCAGATTGAGAACCGCAAGAGGAAGTATGGACAGGGGAAGTATAACTCTGGAGCCCAGCAGAAGCCCCGTTTTACCCCTAAATCGGGATTTCAGTTTCAGCATAGGAAGTAGTTCGCACAACCACAATAGCCACAAGAATGGTAATGAGAATGGAGGAAGCAACGGCCAGAACCGGACCACCCCATCAACCCCATCCAAGAGAGACCTGGGCCAAGTCACCTGTTTCAAGTGTTCCAAGACCGGACATTATGCCAATGAATGTCCTGAAGGCTAGAATGGAAATGGCAATGGAAGCTCAGGGAAGAAGCCGAACCCTTTTAATAGGGGACAGGTGAACCACGTTAGCGTGGAGGAGGTTGAAGATCAGCCGGATGCAGTGATCGGTAAGTTTTTGGTTAAGTCATTTACCGCACTCATTCTTTTTGATACTGGTGCATCGCATTCATACATATCAAGGGGATTTGTGGAAAAATATAGTCTGCCCACTAGGATTCTTAAAACACCTATGCTAGTAAGTTCGCCAGGAGCAGAATACATGGCCAGTCAAGGATGTTTTCAAGTGCCATTAAGTATAGGAAGGCATGTTTTCCCAACGGATTTGATTATTCTGGAATCTCAAGGATTGGATGTAATCCTCGGTATGGATTGGTTGTCGATGTATGGAGGAAACATCGATTGTGCTAGTAAGTCAATTTTGCTTACAACTCCAGAAGGAAGAAGGATCAAGTATGTATCCCGGCATGTGCCAAATAGGACACAAGTGAATTGCCAGACAGGAGTCGTGCAGGAAGAAGTACCAGTGGTAAAGGATTTTCCTGATGTATTTCCTGAAGATTTGCCAGGCATACCACCGGATAGAGACATTGAGTTTTTGATTGAGTTATTACCAGGCACTGGGCCTATATCAAAGAGACCATACCGGATGCCTGCAAAGGATTTGGTGGAAATTAAGAATCAGATTAAGGAGTTATTGGAGAAGGGTTACATTCGCCCAAGTTCTTCGCCTTGGGGATCACCCGTACTTCTAGTGGAGAAGAAGGATGGATCATTAAGGATGGTTGTTGATTATCGAGGATTGAATGAAGTAACCATCAAGAACAAGTACCCACTGCCAATGATTAATGATCTGTTTGATCGTTTGCAAGGAGCTAAAGTGTTTTCCAAGATCGATTTGCTATCAGGGTACCACCAGTTGAAGATTCGGGAGCAGGACATACCTAAGACAACATTCACCACAAGATATGGACTGTATGAATATACTGTTATGTCGTTTGGATTGACTAACGCGCCTGCCTATTTTATGAACATGATGAACAAAGTGTTTATGGAGTTTTTGGATAAGTTCATCGTAGTGTTCATTGATGATATCCTGGTTTATTCGAAGAATGAAGAAGAGCATAAGGAACATTTGCGTTTGGTTTTGGAGAAACTAAGGGAACACCAGTTATATGCCAAATTTAGCAAATGTGAGTTTTGGTTGAAGGAAGTTGGATTTCTTGGACATGTTATATCCGGAGAAGGGATAGCAGTTGACCCCACCAAGGTTGTGACTGTAACCAAATGGGAAGCACCAACGACAGTTGGAGAGATCCGGAGTTTTCTTGGACTCGCAGGATACTACCGGAGATTCATTGAGAACTTTTCGAAGATTGCGAAGCCTATGACGGAGTTGTTGAAGAAGGATACCAAATTCAATTGGACTGAGGAGTGTGAGGCTAGTTTCCAGGAGTTGAAGAAACGTTTGGTTACCTCACCAGTGTTGATTTTGCCAGATCAGACCAAGGATTATGAGGTGTATTGCGACGCTTCACGTAGAGGACTTGGAGCAGTGCTTATGCAGGAAGGAAGAGTTGTTTCGTATGCTTCACGACAGCTGAAACCTCATGAGTTGAATTACGCCACCCATGATTTGGAGTTAGCAGCCGTAGTGCATGCATTGAAGACGTGGAGACATTTTCTCATTGGAAATCATTGTGAGGTGTACACGGATCACAAGAGTTTGAAGTACATTTTCACATAGAAGGAGTTGAACCTCAGACAAAGGAGATGGTTGGAGCTCATTAAGGATTATGATATGGGACTGCATTATCATCCCGATAAAGCTAATGTAGTAGCTGACGCATTGATCCGTAAGAGCCATGTCAACACGTTAATGACGGGAGAAATACCCAAGGAGTTAGCAGAAAACCTTCGTGAACTAAGTTTAGAGATAGTTCCGAAAGGTTATGTAGCAGCATTGGCGATTCAGTCGACATTGATGGATAAAATCAGAGAAGCTCAGAAATCTGACAAGGAGATTGCTGCTATAAAGGAGAAACTAAGCAAAGGAAAAGCAAAGGGATTTCATGAGGATGAGCACGATACCCTGTGGTTTGAGGACCGTGTTTATGTGCCAAATGACCCGAAGATCGGGAAGTTGATTTTGCGAGAGGCACATGATTCACCATATTCGATTCACCCAGGAAATACCAAAGATGTATTTGGATTTGAAGGAGACATTCTGGTGGACCGGAATGAAGAAGGATATTGCCGCTTATGTAGCAGTTTGTGATGTATGCCATAGAGTAAAGGCGGAACATCAGAAGCCAGGCGGATTGTTACAACCATTGCCGGTACCCGAATGGAAGTGGGATAAGATAGGCATGGATTTTATCACAGGACTACCCAGGACGAAAGCAGGATATGACTCGATATGGGTAGTAGTTGATCGTTTGACGAAGGTAGCACATTTCATTCCAGTCAAGACCACTTACACCAGTGCTAAGTTGGCAAAGATATACATGACTAGGATCATTTGTTTGCATGGAGTTCCAAGGAGTATTGTATTAGACAGAGGAACCCAATTTACCTCAAAGTTTTGGAATCAGTTGCATGAAACTTTAGGAACCAGGCTAGAGTTCAGCACCGCTTTTCACCCGCAGACAGATGGACAGACCGAGAGAGTCAATCAGATTTTGGAGGATATGCTGAGAGCTTGTGCACTAGATTATGGATCTAGTTGGGACGATAACTTGCCGTATGCGGAGTTTTCTTATAACAACAGTTACCAAACCAGTTTGAAGATGGCACCTTTCGAAGCTTTGTACGGAAGGAGGTGCAGGACACCGTTGTCATGGGACGAAGTTGGAGACCATCAGTTCTTTGGACCAGATTTGATTAAGGAGTCTGAACGGAAAGTTAAGTTGATTCGCGATAGGCTCAAGGTAGCCCAGTCCAGGCAAAAGAGCTACGCAGATTCTAAACGCAAGGAGACAGTTTACGAAACCGGAGACAGGGTGTATCTCCGAGTATCCCCACTTCGAGGAGTTAAGCGCTTTGGAGTTAAGGGAAAATTATCACCGCGTTTCGTTGGACCATATAAGATCTTGCAACGTATGGGAGAAGTCACTTATAAGTTGGAATTACCAGAGGGACTGTCAGGAGTTCATGATGTATTCCATGTTTCTCAGCTAAAGAAATGTCACGCCGAGATGGCGAAGGTACCGTTAAGAGATACAGTACCGCTAGAAGCGATTTAGTTGAAGGACGACTTAACGTATGAAGAGAAACCAGTCAAGATTCTCGAGTTTGCCAGCAGAGTTACTCGCAGCAAGGTTATCAAGTTTTGCAAAGTTCAGTGGAACCACCACTCAGAGGATGAAGCCACCTGGGAGAGAGAAGAAGATTTGCTCAAGGACCACCCTTACCTATTTTCTAGCCAACCCGAATCTCGAGGGCGAGATTCATCTTAAGGGGGGTAGGTTTGTAACATCCCAAATTTTCAATTTGGAATGTTATACACTAGATCATCATGCATATCATATTTTCTTGCATTTTGCCGATCCTAGAAATTTCACGCAACTCAAGGACCCTCGGAGAGAGTTGGAGATTTCGTCATTTTCATATTTGAGTCTTCTCAAACTTTGAAGAGAGGATCATTGGTTTTGTCGGAGTTTCGTTTGCCTTTTATTTGGATAGGGAAAAATGCGCGTTTTAAAAATTTGCATTTTAGGCCCGAAGAAAAGTTCATTTTGTTCGACTCATTTTTAGGAGTCGGGGAAAATTTACTTTATTAGTTTTGGAGTCTGGTAGATTTGCTTTTCTGTTTTTTTTCGAGCGCGGAACCGATTTAAAAAAAATGTTCCAACGACTTGGGCCAAAGGCCCAAGCCACCAAGCCAGCCGGCCGGCCAAGGGCCAAAGGCCATCACCGCACGCACCCAGGCGCCAGGCGCCAGGCACGCCAGGGAGCCGCCGCCGCTGGAGTCCTTTTAGGACTCCACTTGTTCGTTTTTTTAGATCTTTTTCCCTCTTTTCTTTCCTATTCCCAGCCTAATTCCTTGTCCCCTACCCCAAGTAAACCATCCCCATCCCCAATATAAATACTCCCACACCCCCTCTAAATCATCATCAAACCCAAAGCCTAGAGCTCCACCACACCCCACGCCGCGCCACCCCTCACCCGCGCGCCGCCCTAAGCCGCCGCCCGCGCCGCCGCACCACCGCTGCCGCACCTTGCCACCGCCGCCCCACGCCCACGCCGGCGGAGCCCCTCGCCGGAGACCTCGCCGGAGGTAGCCCCGCACCGCATCTCTTCTTTTCATCAGATCGTTTTATTCTAATCGTTCCAATTCTTTTTCTCCGATTCGTTTTCCTTCGCGAAACCGTTCCGGTTTTCTAGATCGGTTTTACAATCGGTTTTCTTCTCCGAAACCCTAGATCGGATCCGTTTTCTTTTCCGATTTAGTTGCCTAGCGACCGTTTGCCGGACCGTTCGTCCTAATGAACGTGATCACCGGATTTCTTCTAGGTTAACGAACGTCCGTTCGTTCAACCGTTCTTCTTTTTCTTTTCGTCAGATTTATTCCACGATCGCGATCTCAGATCCGATCTTCTTTCTAGTCTATCTTCTCGCTCGTTTATCGGAATCAGGTGATTCAAGCGCCTGGAGTTTCATTTCGAAACCCCCGTTCCGACTAATCAACTTTAACTAAGTTTTTCTACGGTAAAATTTGACCTAGTTTCAACTTGCTAGAACCGAGTTGTTTTCCGCCTTTTGTTTTCGGTTTCTTTGTTCGGTTCTTTCTTTCTTTGCAACCGGAGTTCTTAAGTTGAACTATCTGGTTCAATCTCTTGTTCGAGTTTTACCTGTGCATTAGATGAGTACTTATTGTATGCTTGTTGTTTGTCTGTGATAGATTACCCGGATTGCGCCGCCTGTTACTTCGAATCTCTAGGACTCGCGGATCATCAGCAAGGCAAGTAACACTTTGATCATACCTTTTCTACAACCCAGTTTTGTTGCATTAGATCCATCCTCACACATTGCATGATTAGGATCTAATTAAATTGTGGGACGGGAAGTAGATGAGGTAGTACCTATTACCTGTTTATTATGAAACCTTTGGGAGTTACTTCTACGTTTGCTTATTATGCCATGCTATGTTAGTAGACGTGGATTGGGTGAGTGATATCCATGACAGATGTGAGAGTGATAATTTTAATGGTTTATCTAAGGTGGCAACTTAAACACACATCTGGGTGGATTGAGGCACCTGATGTCTATCAGGACTTGCCTGTTTTTATTTTGGACCGCCACCCAGGCTCAAAGGGATCATAAGATCTTTCATGCTAAATACTTACGTGTGCAGCCACAAGCCATTATGGGCTCTAGCATAGTTGACTAAGTCGTGCGAACTCTTACAGGGTAGACTAGCAGATGTAGGGGAAAGTAGGTGTACCGGTCTATCCATCGTAAGGTGCTAGCGCTTCTGAAAGACTGTGTCTCGGTCATCCGTTTCTCAAACACGGATAGTGCGAGAAAACCAACGGAGGCGATCGAGTCTTGTGGGGAAAAGTGCGCAAACCTCTGCAGAGTGTAACAAACTAATCATGATTAGCCGTGTCCCCGGTTATGGACAATCTTGAGTATCCAGTACTTGAATATCATGTGAATCTCATCATGTTACTTCTAATTAATATTGTTGGGTTTAATGATTATTTTTAATTGGGATTGAGAATGCTGTCAACCATTCTCAATGTTTAACAACCACCATGATAGTTAAATAAATTTATTCCTTTACAGTAGGGAAAAATTGGCTTTACGCAAAACAGTAACCATAGAGCTTTCCACCAGCCAAATATGCATATAGTATAGCTGTTTCATTCCATCACTCTCTATGTGTTACTTTGCCAGCATATTCCATGTGCTGACTCGTTTCGGGCTGCAACGTTAATGTTGCAGACTTTTCAGACGATGATTAAGGTGCTTTTAGGTCGTGGTTCTATACTCAGTGATGCCGTTGGAGTTGATGGACCCATTTATCTTCCAAGTCTTTCGCTGTTATCGACACTAGATGGCCTTAAGCCATATTTATGTAATAAGTTCTCTTTTGAGACATCGATGTAATAAGTGTGTGATTGCCACTCTGCTATAAATTCTTCGAAGTACTGTGTGTTGTCAGCATTACTGATCCAGGGATGACACCGGAGCACAGAGATCAGACTGTTTGAGGTCTCGTCGCTACACTGTGATAATTCTTTGTGGAATCAATTCATCTTTATCATTAGGAACAACAGTAATACCTCCCTTCTTAGGGACACAATGGACAGGACTTACCCATTCACTATCAGCAACGGGATAGATTATACCTGCCTCCAGAAGCTTTAGTATTTCTTTTCTTACCACTTCTTTCATCTTAGGATTCAGACGTCGTTGAGGATCACGAACTGGTTTGGCATCTGCTTCCAAATTTATTTTATGTTGACATAGAGTGGGACTAATGCCCTTAATATCATCAAGAGTATATCCAATAGCAGCACGGTGCTTCTTCAGAGTTTTCAATAATCTTTCTTCTTCATGCTCTGAAAGGTTAGCACTAATAATAACAGGATATATCTTCTTTTCATCAAGATAAGCATATTTAAGATTATCAAGCAAAGGTTTAAGCTCAAACCCGGGATCACCCTTAGGTGGAGGAGGATCCCCTAAAATTTCAACAGGCAAATTATGTTGCAGAATAGGTTCCTATTTAAAGAATACTTCATCTATTTCCCTTCTTTCATTCATGAACATATCATTTTCATGGTCTAGCAGATAATGTTCTAAAGGATCACTAGGAGGTACGGCAATAGAAGCAAGACCAATAATTTCATCCTTACTAGGTAATTCTTCCTCACGATGTTGTTTACTAAATTTAGAGAAATTAAACTCATGAACCATATCATCCAATCCAACAGTAACAACATTCTTAGTGCAATCTATGGTAGCATTGACAGTATTTAAGAAGGGTCTACCAAATATAATGGGACAAAAGCTATCTTGCGGAGAAGTAAGAACAAGAAAATCAGCAGGATATTTAGTTTTCCCACACAAGACTTCAACATCTCTAACAATTCCAATTGGTGAAATAGTATCTCTATTGGCAAGTTTAATTGTGACATCAATATCTTCTAACTCAACAGGTGCAATTTCATTCTTAATTTCTTCGTATAAAGTATGCGGTATAACACTAGCACTAGCACCCATATCACATAAGGCATGATAACAATGATCTCCTATTTTAACAGAAATAATAGGCACACCTACCACATGTCTATGTTTATCTTTAGCACAAGGTTTAGCAATTCTAGCAGTTTCACCTTCGAACTGAATAACATGCCCATCAATATTATCAGACAAGAGATCTTTAACAATAGCAATATTAGGTTCTACTTTAACATGCTCAGGAGGTGTATAAGTTCTAATATTGCTTTTAGGAACAACAGTTGAAGCTTTAGCATGATCCTTTATTCTAACAGGGAAAGGTGGTTTCTCAATATAAGAAGTAGGAACAATAGGATCATTGTAAGTGACAGTCTTTTCTTCAACTTTAATAGGTGCAGCTACTTTTACTTCTATGGGAGGATGATATTTAAACCACTTCTCCTTAGGGAGATCAACATAAGTAGCAAAAGATTCACAGAAAGAAGCTACTATCTCAGAGTCAAGTCCATATTTAGTGCTAAACTTACGGAAAATATCGGTGTCCATAAAAGATTTAACACAATCAAACTTAGGTGTCATACCTGACTCCTTACCTTCGTTGAGGTCCCAATCTTCAGAGTTGCGTTTAATTCTATCCAATAAATTCCATCTGAATTTAATAGTCTTCATCATAAAAGAGCCAGCACAAGAAGTATCGAGCATGGTGCGATTGTTTTCAGAAAGCCGAGCATAAAAACTTTGCATAATTATTTCTCTCGAGAGCTCATGATTGGGGCATGAATATAACATTGATTTAAGCCTCCCCCAAGCTTGAGCGATGCTTTCTCCTTCGCGAGGCCAGAAATTATATATATATATAATTGCGATCACGATGAACAAGATGCATAGGGTAATACTTTTGATGAAATTCCAACTTCAATCTTTTATAGTCCCATGATCTCATATCATCACATAGCCTATACCATATCAATGTGTCTCCCTTCAAAGATAAAGGGAAGACCTTCTTCTTAGCAACATCATCGGGTATACCTGCAAGCTTAAATAATCCACAAACTTCATCCACATATATTAAGTGCTCATCAGGATGCTTTGTTCCATCTCCTGTAAAAGGGTTAGCTAGCAGTTTTTCCATCATACCCGAAGGAAATTTAAAAGGAGTTTCATTTTCAATAGGTTCAATAGGTTGAGGAGCAACTCTTTGCTCTACTGGACGGGGTGAAGATACCCCAAACAAGCCCCTCAGAGAATTACTTTCCATAGTAACAAGTGACAGTAAATTTTAGCACACTATATTAATTTTTCCTTACCAAATTCCACCTACCAAAGGCGCTAAACTCCCCGGCAACAGTGCCAGAAAAGAGTCTTGATGACCCACAAGTATAGGGGATCTATCGTAGTCCTTTCGATAAGTAAGAGTGTCGAACCCAACAAGGAGCGGAAGGAAATGATAAGCGGTTTTCAGGAAGGTATTCTCTGCAAGTACTGAAATAAGTGGTAACAGATAGTTTTGTGATAAGATAGGTTGTAACGAGCAACAAGTAACAAAAGTAAATAAAGTGCAGCAAGGTGGCCCAATCCTTTTGTAGCAAAGGACAAGCCGGAAAAAACTCTTATAATAGGAAAAGCGCTCCCGAGGACACATGGGAATATCGTCAAACTAGTTTTCATCACGTTCATATGATTCGCGTTCGATACTTTGATAATTTGATATGTGGGTGGACCGGTGCTTGGGTGCTTTTCTTACTTGAACAAGCATCCCACTTATGATTAACCTCTATTGCAAGCATCCGCGACTACAACAAAAGTATTAAGGTAAACCTAACCATAGCATGAAACATATGGATCCAAATCAGCCCCTTACGAAGCAACGCATAAACTAGGGTTTAAGCTTCTGTCGCTCTAGCAACCCATCATCTACTTATTACTTCCCAATGCCTTCCTCTAGGCCCAAATAACGGTGAAGTGTTATGTAGTCGACGTTCACATAACACCACTAGAGGCTAGACAACATACACCTTATCAAAATATCAAACGAATACCAAATTCACATGACTACTCATAGCAAGACTTCTCCCTTGTCCTCAGGAACGAACGTAATTACTCACAAAGCATATTCATGTTCATAATCAGAGGGGTAATAATATGCATATAGGATCTGAACATATGATCTTCCACCAAATAAACCAACTAGCATCAACTACAAGGAGTAATCAACACTACTAGCAACCTACTAGCACCAATCCCGGGCTTTGAGACAAGAATTGGATACAAGAGATGAACTAGGGTTTGGATATGAGATGGTGCAGGTGAAGATGTTGATGGAGATTGCCCTCTCCCGATGAGAGGAGCGTTGGTGATGACGATGGTGATGATTTCCCCCTCCAGGAGGGAAGTTTCCCCGGCAGAACAGCTCTGCCGGAGCTCTAGATTGGATCCGCCAAGGTTCCGCCTCGTGGCGGCGGAGTCTCGTCCCGAAAAGTTCCTTCCTATTTTTTTCTCATCGAAAGACCTCATATAGGAGAAGATGGACGTCAGAGAGCCACCAGGGGGCCCACGAGGTAGGGGGCGCGCCCCCCACCCTCGTGAGAAGGGTGTGGGCCCCCTGGCCTTCATATTTGGCAAGGATTTTTCTTTATTTATTTTAAGATGTTTCGTGGAGTTTCAGGACTTTTGGAGTTGCGCAGAATAGGTCTCTAATATTTGCTCCTTTTCCAGCCCAAAATTCCAGCTGCCGGCATTCTCCCTCCTTATGTAAACCTTGTAAAATAAGAGAGAATAGCCATAAGTATTGTGACATAAAGTGAAATAACAGTCCATAATGCAATAAATATCGATGTAAAAGCATGATGCAAAATGGACGTATCAACCCCTCTCACCAAACCTGCCGCTTCCAACTTCCTGATCTCTTCCATGATGAACTCCTGCCATTCCAAAGCTTGCTTCCTGACCTTCTGCTTGACGAGTCGCGCATGAGGACAGATAGCAAGATGGTGCTCAATCACCTCCCTGGGAACGCCAGGGATGTCGGATGCTTGCCACGCAAACACGTCGACATTAGCCCGCAGGAAGGTGACAAGCGCGCTTTCCTATTTGCTATCTAGGGTGGAGGTTATGGTGAAAGCCCCTCCCATGCCATCCTCCTCGATGGACACCCTCTTGGTCTCTGGTGGTGCAGCTCTGGATTTCTTGCTCTTGCCAGTGGAGCTCTCTGGCACGTCCTCGTCGGGATCACAACACTCCGAAGAGGTGCGCTTGCCGGAGTGGGTGCGAGAGGTCTTGCCGGTCTTCTTCCCTGTCGGGGCTCCAGCGGCAGGAGCGAGTGCCTTGGCGGCAGTCGCTGCAACAGCTTCCCGGTAGAGTTGGTCGATGTAGATTAGTGCATCCTTCTTGTCGGAGGGGACGATGATGATGGTCATCAGCCCCGGCATCTTCAGCATGTTGTAGGCGTAACGCGACGCCGCCATAAACTTGGCCAGTGCCGGGCGGCTGAGAATTGCTACCTCTTGAGCACTGCGTTGGATTTCCTTGAAGAGGAAAGGATGATGCAGCAAAGTAACGTAAGTATTTCCCTCGGTTTTTGAGAACCAAGGTATCAATCCAGTAGGAGGCTATGCGCGAGTCCCTTGTACCTGCACAAAACAAATAGCTCCTCGCAACCAACGTGACAAGGGGTTGTCAATCCCTTCACGGTCACTTACGAGAGTGAGATCTGATAGATATGATAAGATAATATTTTTGGTATTTTTGTGATAAAGATGCAAAGTAAAATAAAAGCAAAGGAAATAACTAAGTATTGGAAGATTAATATGATGAAGATAGACCCGGGGGCCATAGGTTTCACTGGTGGCTTCTCTCAAGAGCATAAGTATTTTACGGTGGGTGAACGAATTATTGTTGAGCAATTGACAGAATTGATCATAGTTATGAGAATATCTAGGTATGATCATGTATATAGGCATCACGTCTGAGACAAGTAGACCGACTCATGCCTGCATCTACTACTATTACTCCACTCATCAACCGCTATCCAGCATGCATCTAGAGTATTAAGTTCATGAAAATAGAGTAACGCCTTAAGCAAGATGACATGATGTAGAGGGATAAATTCATGCAATATGGTAAAAAAAACCCATCTTGTTATCCTCGATGGCAACAATACAATACGTGCCTTGTTGCCCCTACTGTCACTGGGAAAGGACACCGCAAGATTGAACCCAAAGCTAAGCACTTCTCCCATTGCAAGAAAGATCAATCTAGTAGGCCAAACCAAACTGATAATTCGAAGAGACTTGCAAAGATAACCAATCATACATAAAAGAATTCAGAGAAGATTCAAATATTGTTCATAGATAATCTTGATCATAAACCCACAATTCATCGGTCTCAACAAACACACCGCAAAAAGAAGATTACATGGAATAGATCTCCACAAGAGAGGGGGGACATTGTATTGAGATCCAAAAAGAGAGAAGAAGCCATCTAGCTAATAACTATGGACCCGTAGGTTTGAGGTGAACTACTCACACTTCATCGGAGAGGCTATGGTGTTGATGTAGAAGCCCTCCGTGATGGATGCCCTCTCCGGCAGAGCTCCGGAACATGCCCCAAGATGGGATCTCGTGGATACAGAAAGTTGCAGCGGTGGAATTAGGGTTTTGGCTCCATCTCTGATCGTTTGGGGGTACGTAGGTATATATAGGAGGAAGGACTACATCGGTGGAGCAACAGGGGGCCCACGAGGGTGGAGGGCGCGCCCCCCTACCGCGTGGCCTCCTCCTTTGGTTCTTGACGTAGGGTCCAAGTCTCCTGGATCATGTTCGGTGAGAAAATCACGTTCCCGAAGGTTTCATTCCGTTTGGACTCCGTTTGATATTCCTTTTCTTCGAAACCCTAAAATAGGCAAAAAAAACAGCAATTCGGGGCTAGGCCTCCGGTTAATAGGTTAGTCCCAAAAATAATATAAAAGTGGATAATAAAGCCCAATAATGTCCAAAATAGTAGATAATATAGCATGGAGCAATCAAAAAATATAGATACGTTGGAGACGTATCAAGCATCCCCAAGCTTAATTCCTGCTCGTCCTCGAGTAGGTAAATGTTAAAAATAGAATTTTTGATGTGGAGTGCTACTTGGCATAATTTTAATATAATTCTTCTTAATTGTGGTATGAATATTCAGATCCGAAAGATTCAAGATAAAAGTTCATATTGACATAAAAATAATAATACTTCAAGCACACTAACTAAGCAATTATGTCTTCTCAAAATAACATGGCCAAAGAAAGTTCATCCCTACAAAATCATATAGTTTAGTCATGCTCCATTTTCGTCACACAAGAATGCTCTCATCATGCACAACCCCGATGACAAGCCAAGCAATTGTTTCATGCTTTAGTAATCTCAAACCTATAAACTTTCACGCAATATATGAGCGCGAGCTATGGATATAGCACTATGGGTGGAATAGAATATGATGGCGGTTATGTGGAGAAGACAAAAAGGAGAAAGTCTCACATCAACGAGGCTAATCAATGGGCTATGGAGATGCCCATCGATTGATGTTAATGCAAGGAGTAGGGATTGCCATGCAACGGATGCATTAGAGCTATAAATGTATGAAAGCTCAACAAAAGAAACTAAGTGGGTGTGCATCCAACTTGCTTGCTCATGAAGACCTAGGGCACTTGAGGAGGCCCATTGTTGGAATATACAAGCCAAGTTCTATAATGAAAATTTCCCACTAGTATATTAAAGTGACAAAACAAAAGACTCTCTATCATGAAGATTATGGTGCTACTTTGAAGCACAACTGTGGCAAAGGATAGTAGCATTGTCCCTTTTTTTTATTTGGCCTTTTTTTATTTGGCGTTTCTTTTTTTTATTGGGACAATGCTCTATGAATGATGGTCATCACACTTCTATTTACTTACAACTCAAGAATTACAACTCGATACTTAGAACAAGATATGACTCTATATGAATGCCTCCGGCGGTGTACCGGGATATGCAATGAACCAAGAGTGACATGTATGAAAGAATTATGAACGGTGGCTTTGCCACAAATACTATGTCAACTACATGATCATGCTAAGCAATATGACAATGATGAATGTGTCATGATAAACGGAATGGTGGAAAGTTGCATGGCAATATATCTTGGAATGGCTATGGAAATGCCATAATAGGTAGGTATGGTGGCTGTTTTGAGGAAGATATAAGGAGGTTTATGTGTGAAAGAGCGTGTCATATCACGGGGTTTGGATGCACCGGTGAAGTTTGCACCAACTCTCAATGTGAGAAAGGGCAATGCACAGTACCGAAGAGGCTAGCAATGATGGAAGGGTGAGAGTGCGTATAATCCATGGACTCAACATTAGTCATAAAGAACTCACATACTTATTGCAAAAATCTACAAGTCATCAAAAACCAAGCACTACGCGCATGCTCCTAGGGGGATAGATTGGTAGGAAAAGACCATCGCTCGTCCCTGACCACCACTCATAAGGAGGACAATGAAAGAACACCTCATGTTTCAAATTTGTTACATAACATTTACCATACGTGCATGCTATGGGACTTGCAAACTTCAACACAAGCATTTCTCAAATTCACAACTACTCAATTAGCACAACTTTGATATTATTACCTCCATATCTCAAAACAATCATCAAGCATCAAACTTCTCTTAGTATTCAAAACACTCATAAGAAATTTTTTACTAATCTTGAATACCTAGCATATTAGGATTATTTAAGCAAATTACCATGCTATTTAAGACTCTCAAAATAATCTAAGTGAAGCATGAGAGATCAATAGTTTCTATAAAAAAAATCCACCACCGTGCTCTAAAAGATATAAGTGAAGTACTAGAGCAAAACTATATAACTCAAAAAGATATGAGTGAAGCACATAGAGTATTCTAACAAATTCCAAATCATGTATGGCTCTCTCAAAAGGTGTGTACAGAAATTATGATTGTGGTAAACTAAAAATCAAAGACTCAAATCATACAAGACGCTCCAAGCAAAACACATATCATGTGGTGAATAAAAATATAGTTCCAAGTAAAGTTATCGATAGAAGTAGACGAAAGAGGGGATGCCTTCCGGGGCATCCCCAAGCTTTGGCTTTTAGGTGTCCTTAGATTATATTGGGGGTGCCATGGGCATCCCCAAGCTTAGGCTCTTGCCACTCCTTGTTCCATAATCCATCAAATCTTTACCCAAAACTTGAAAACTTCACAACACAAAACTTAACAGAAAACTCGTAACCTCCGTTAGCGAAAGAAAACAAAAGACCACTTTAAGGTACTGTAATGAACTCATTATTTATTTATATTGGTGTTAAACCTACTGTATTCCAACTTCTCTATGGTTTATAAAATATTTTATTAGCCATAGATTCATCAAAATAAGCAAACAACACACACACAAAACAGAATCTGTCAAAAACAGAACAGTATATAGTAATCTGTAGCTAGCGCAAGATCTGAAACCCCAAAAATTCTAAAATAAATTTCTGGACGTGGGTAATTTATCTATTAATCATCTGCAAAAAGAATTAACTAAATAGCACTAATAAAAATGGCAGCAGTTCTCATGAGCGCTAAAGTTTCTGTTTTTACAGCAAGATATCAAGACTTTCCCCAAGTCTTCCCAACGGTTCTACTTGGCACAAACACTAATTAAACACAAGAAACACAACCTAAACAGAGGCTAGATAAATTATTTATTACTAAATAGGAGCAAAAAGCAAGGAATAAAAATAAAATTGGGTTGCCTCCCAACAAGCGCTATCGTTTAATGCCCCTAGCTAGGCATAAAAAGCAAGGATAGATCTAGGTATTGCCATCTTTGGTTTTTGGGAAAAAGAGAGCAAACTTGTTATATATGGAATTAATCTTTCTATTTTGACAAAGTACATGTCCATTAATAGTAGAAGAAAGATTAAGAATGTTTCGGAAATTGGCATCTAGGCTAGCTTTTATCTCTTTGATAGATTCGTTTTGGTAAGGAAGCAAGAGAGATGTGATTTCAGCTTTCTCGTTAATGGGGTGCCCAAATATAGTTTTCATCCTCTCATACGTATCTATGGGGTCCCCTCCAAGAAAACCCCCCTCTAAAATAGAATCTAAAACTTGTTTGAACAAAGCGGGCAGCCCAACATAAAAGCTTTTTAAGTAAACCTCAATTTGATATTGGGGTACATAGCTAGCCCGGATCTTTAACAGCCTATCCAAGCATCTTTCAAAGATTCATCAAGTAAATAACGAAAAATTCCAGAATCATCTTCATCAAAATTACTAAGGTTCTCATTGATAACTCCGGCAAGTTGTTCCATAGCATTCTGATTTATGAGTTTAGATAAGATAGCAGGATTGTCTAAAGCACTAGAACTTGGGAGAGGACCCCCAATTCTTTTCGGTTCTAACATGGTGAGGGAAAAGCGAGCGAAAAGAGGCAAATAGAGAAAGAGAGGGAGGATAGAGAGAGAGGGTGAATAAAACGGCAAGGGTGAAGTGGGGGATAAGAAAACGAGAGGCAAATGGCAAATAATGTAATGCGGGAGATAAGGATTGTGATGGGTACTTGGTATATTGACTTTTGCATAGACTCCCCGGCAACGGCGCCAGAAATGGCTCATTGTCGAGAGTCAGATCTTGACTTGACTTGCGCGAACCTCCCCGGCAACGGCGCCAGAAATTCTTCTTGCTACCTCTTGAGCACTACGTTGGATTTACTTGAAGAGGAAAGGATGATGCAGCAAAGTAGCGTAAGTATTTACCTCAGTTTTTGAGAACCAAGGTATCAATCCAGTAGGAGGCTACGCGCGAGTCCCTTGTACCTGCACAAAACAAATAGCTCCTCGCAACCAACGCGACAAGGGGTTGTCAATCCCTTCACGGTCACTTACGAGAGTGAGATATGATAGATATGATAAGATAATATTTTTGGTATTTTTGTGATAAAGATGCGAAGTAAAATAAAAGCAAAGGAAATTACTAAGTATTGGAAGATTAATATGATGAAGATAGACCCGGGGGCCATAGGTTTCACTAGTGCCTTCTCTCAAGAGCATAAGTATTTTACGGTGGGTGAACGAATTACTGTTGAGCAATTGACAGAATTGAGCATAGTTATGAGAATATCTAGGTATGATCATGTATATAAGCATCATGTCCGAGACAAGTAGACCGACTCCTGCCTGCATCTACTACTATTACTCCACTCATTGACCGCTATCCAGCATGCATCTAGAGTATTAAGTTCATGAAAACAGAGTAATGCCTTAAGCAAGATGACATGATGTAGAGGGATAAATTCATGCAATATGATAAAAACCCCATCTTGTTATCCTCGATGGCAACAATACAATACGTGCCTTGCTGCCCCTACTGTCACTGGGAAAGGACACCACAAGACTGAACCCAAAGCTAAGCACTTCTCCCATTGCAAGAAAGATCAATCTAGTAGGCCAAACCAAACTGATAATTCGAAGAGATTTGCAAAGATAACCAATCATACATAAAATAATTCAGAGAAGATTCAAATATTGTTCATAGATAATCTTGATCATAAACCCACAATTCAAGTCTCAACAAACACACCGCAAAAAGAAGATTACATCGAATAGATCTCCACAAGAGAGGGGGAGAACATTGTATTGAGATCCAAAAAGAGAGAAGAATCCATCTAGCTAATAACTATGGACCCGTAGGTCTAAGGTGAACTACTCACACTTCATCGGAGAGGCTATGGTGTTGATGTAGAAGCCCTCCGTGATGGATACCCCTCTGGCGGAGCTCCGGAACAGGCCCCAAGATGGGATCTCGTGGATACAGAAAGTTGCGGCGGTGGAATTAGTGGTTTGGCTCCGTCTCTGATCGTTTGGGGGTAGGTAGGTATATATAGAAGGAAGGAGTACGTCGGTGGAGCAACAGGGGGGCCACGAGGGTGGAGGGCGCGCCTGGGGGGTAGGCGCGCCCCCTACCTCGTGGCCTCCTCCTTTGGTTCTTGACGTAGGGTCCAAGTCTCCTGGATCATGTTCGGTGAGAAAATCACGTTCCTGAAGGTTTCATTCCGTTTGGACTCCGTTTGATATTCCTTTTCTTCGAAACCCTAAAATAGGCAAAAAAACAACAATTCTGAGTTGGGCCTCCGGTTAATAGGTTAGTCCCAAAAATAATATAAAAGTGGATAATAAAGCCCAATAATGTCCAAAACAGTAGATAATATAGCCTGGAGCAATCAAAAAATATAGATACGTTGGAGACGTATCAAGAATCCCGTTGTAGGGCTAGGGGATCTCGGCTACATCGAGAACAATCCTATCCGTCATGTAGTTTAACTCGCCTCCGAACGTCATGGGCAACGTGACCTTACCCTTCGGCTCGCTCCTCCCCGGGTTGACCCCATGAAACGTGCCCGTCTCTTCGAGGTCTCCATCAGGAATCTGCAGCCTTTTGATCACAACAGGCGAGATCAAGCTCAGACCGGCCCCGCCATCAACTAGCATCTTCGTCACCTTGAGGTTGCGTATTGTTGGCGAGACCAACAACGGAAAACACCTGACAGCAGTCGTGCGGTCAGGGTGGTCCTCGGCGTCGAAAATGATAGGCGTGCTGGACCATCTCAGTGGCCTCTGGGCATCGAGGGATGGTTCTGTTGTTGTAATCTCACGCGCCCACTGCTTGAGTTGGCGGTGAGAAGTGTGCAACAAGGTGCCACCGTTGATGCACATGGCCTCCGTAGACTTATGGAATTCGTGCTCGCCAGACTCGTCATCCTTGTCATGATCATCATCTTCTTTCTTCTTGTCGCGGCCCCGGGCGGGCCTATCTTGCTGATTATCCTTCCCGCGGCGGCCTCCTTGGCCGCCACGCTTCTTGCCAAACCCCTCGGCACCACCCTGGCCCTTCTCCTTGTCCCGCCTCTCATACTCGGCTTTTTGCTTCTTAGCAAGCAGCTCGACTTGCCGGCAGTTCTAGAGGTCGTGGCCCTTGGTGCGGTGGATCTTGCAATATTGCTTGTCGGAGCCCCCTGGCTTGTCGGCGACCGCCAAGGCCCGGCAAGCGGCACACCCAGCAATTTCCTTGTCGGGGTCATCTGCCTTGGCCTTCTTGGGAGCGCCGGCATCCTCAGATCCCTCAACGGCAAGCACGGTCTTTCCCTTGTGCTTCCTGTTGCGGCGCCGGTCCTTTTTCGTCGGGGTGGCCGCGTCTTCATCTGTGGAGTCGGTTTTCGCGTTGCCATCCTCGCCGGGGTTCTTCCTCCCCTCTTCCGCTCGAGCGCACCTGTCGTCCAGAACATAAAGTTCGGCCACATCCTTGACCTTGTTCATCGCCAGCTTGTCACACATCTTGCGGTTGCGCACATTCTGATGGAATGCGCTGATCACGACGGTGGGATGAACATCTGGGATGTTGTATTGCACCCGGCTGAACCTCTGTATGTACTTGCGCAGGGTTTCACCTTCCTTCTGGGGGATGATATGCAAATCGCTTGCCTGGCCATGAGCTTGGTGGCCTCCAGTAAAGGCGCAAACGAACTCATGGCACAAGTCCGACCAAGAAGAAATGGAATTCGTCGGCAAGTGCATCAGCCATGACATGACATTGGGTGTGAGCGCTAGCGGGAAGTAATTGGCAAGCACCTTGTCGTTGCGGGCTCCAGTAGCTTGCATCGCGATGGTGTAGATGCTGAGGAACTCTGACGGGTGGGTCTTGCCATTGTACTTCTCGCTAATGTCTGGCTTGAACATGCGGTGGGAGGGCCACTGGAACTGCCGCAGCTCACGGGTAAAGGCCGGGCAACCCACCTTGTAGGGTAGGTCGCCAGAGCCCCCCAGTGCTGGGTGGTCCATAGTGGGCCCCGCCTGCCTATCTGACTGGTGGCGCGCATCGCGCTGGCGTTCGATGATAGTTCGAGCGTCTTCACGGGCTCACTCCCAAAGAACTTGGCGCTGATCGCGGTGGGTCCATGGGTCGGACGATGCTACGGAAACGTTATCACAAGCGTCGTCACGACGAACCAACACCCGCGGTGGCTGGCGTGGAGGAGGAGAGTGCACCATGGCTGCAGCGCCCCCGACCCTTCCACCACTGGCATGCGGCGGCTCAATGGAGCGCCGGCCAGAAGGCCCCGCCGGTCGTGGCTCATCTCTATTGGCAACTCCGACGAGGCTTCGGATGGTGGCTCTCCACTCATCGAGTTTCTCCGCGGCAGGAGAAAAATCGAGGAGCAACTGCGCACGTGCCAAAGGTTCCGCTAGCGTGAGTGGTGGTGAAAGCTGTGTGGACCGTGATGCGCTCCGACTTCTAACCACATTAGAAGGACCTCGAACACAGCCCAGCGGCTGTACGCTGTTTCCGCCAGCACTTCGGCGCGCATGCTGGCCTTCTCCGTCCCGCGAATGATGCACATGTCGGGGAACGCAGTAATTTCAAAAAAATTCCTACGCACACGCAAGATCATGGTGATGCACAGCAACGAGAGGGGAGAGTGTTGTCTACCTACCAACGCAGACCGACTGCGGAAGCAATCACACAACGTAGAGGAAGTAGTCGTACGTCTTCTTCCCGGTCCGACCGATCCAAGCACCGTTACTCCGGCACCTCCGAGTTCTTAGTACACGTTCAGCTCGATGACGTTCCTCGGGCTCCGATCCAGCAAAGCGTCGAGGAAGAGTTCCGTCAGCACGACGGCGTGATGACGATCTTGATGTACTACCGACGCAGGGCTTCGCCTAAGCACTACAACGGTACGATCGAGGTGGAATTTGGTGGCAGGGGCACCGCACACGGCTAAGGAACGATCTCAAGGATCAAGTTGTGTGTCTTGGGGTGCCCCCTGCCCCCGTATATAAAGGTTGGAGGAGGGGAGCCGGCCGGCCAAGGGAGGGGAGGCGCAGGGGAGTCCTACTCCCACCGGGAGTAGGACTCCTCCCCCCAATCCTAATCCAATTAGGACTCCCGGGGGGGAAAAGAGAGAGAAGGGGGGCCGGCCCCTTATCCTATTCCTAATAGGACTTGGGGAAGGGGGGCGCCGGCCAGCTTGGGCCTTTTCCCTTTTTATCTTTTTTCCACTAAGGCCCAATAGGCCCATTAGTCTCCCGGGGGGTTCCGGTAACCCTCCCGGTATTCCGGTAAAATCCTGATTTCACCCGGAACACTTCCGATGTCCAAACATAGGCTTCCAATATATCAATCTTTACGTCTCGACCATTTCGAGACTCCTCGTCATGTCCGTGATCTCATCCGGGACTCCGAACAACCTTCGGTACATCAAAATGCATAAACTCATAATAACTATCATCGTAACGTTAAGCGTGCGGACCCTACGGTTCGAGAACAATGTAGACATGACCGAGACACGTCTCCGGTCAATAACCAATAGCGGGACCTGGATGCCCATATTGGATCCTACATATTCTACGAAGATCTTTATCGGTCAGACCGCATAACAACATACGTTGTTCCCTTTGTCATCGGTATGTTACTTGCCCGAGATTCGATCGTCGGTATCCAATACCTAGTTCAATCTCGTTACCGGCAAGTCTCTTTACTCGTTCCGTAATACATCATCTCACAACTAACATATTAGTTGCAGTGCTTGCAAGGCTTATGTGATGTGTATTACCGAGAGGGCCCAGAGATACCTCTTCGACAATCGGAGTGACAAACCCTAATCTCGAAATACGCCAACCCAACATCTACCATTGGAGACACCTGTAGTACTCCTTTATAATCACCCAGTTACGTTGTGACGTTTGGTAGTACCCAAAGTGTTCCTCCGGTAAACGGGAGTTGCATAATCTCATAGTTATAGGAACATGTATAAGTCATGAAGAAAACAATAGCAACATACTAAACGATCGGGTGCTATGCTAATGGAATGGGTCATGTCAATCAGATCATTCTACTAATGATGTGACCTCGTTAATCAAATAACAACTCCTTGTTCATGGTTAGGAAACATAACCATCTTTGATTAACGAGCTAGTCAAGTAGAGGCATACTAGTGACACTCTGTTGGTCTATGTATTCACACATGTATTATGTTTCCGGTTAATACAATTCTAGCATGAATAATAAACATTTATCATGATGTAAGGAAATAAATAATAACTTTATTATTGCCTCTAGGGCATATTTCCTTCAGTCTCCCACTTGCACTAGAGTCAATAATCTAGATTACACAGTAATGATTCTAACACCCATGGAGCCTTGGTGCTGATCATGTTTTGCTCGTGGAAGAGGCTTAGTCAACGGGTCTGCAACATTCAGATCCGTATGTATCTTGCAAATCTCTATGTCTCCCACCTGGACTAAATCCCAGATGGAGTTGAAGCGTCTCTTGATGTGTTTGGTCCTCTTGTGAAATCTGGATTCCTTTGCCAAGGCAATTGCACCAGTATTGTCACAGAAGATTTTCATTGGACCCGATGCACTAGGTATGACACCTAGATCGGATATGAACTCCTTCATCCAGACTCCTTCGTTTGCTGCTTCCGAAGCAGCTATGTACTCCGCTTCACATGTAGATCCCGCTATGACGCTTTGTTTAGAACTGCACCAACTGACAGCTCCACCGTTTAAAGTAAACACGTATCCGGTTTGCGATTTAGAATCGTCCGGATCAGTGTCAAAGCTTGCATCAACGTAACCTCTTACGGTGAGCTCTTTGTCACCTCCATATATGAGAAACATATCCTTAGTCCTTTTCAGGTATTTCAGGATGTTCTTGACCGCTGTCCAGTGATCCATTCCAGGATTACTTTGGTACCTCCCTGCTAAACTTATAGCAAGGCACACATCAGGTCTGGTACACAGCATTGCATACATGATAGAGCCTATGGCTGAAGAATAGGGAACATCTTTCATTTTCTCTCTATCTTCTGCAGTGGTCGGGTATTGAGTCTTACTCAATTTCATACCTTGTAACACAGGCAAGAACCCTTTCTTTGCTTGATCCATTTTGAATTTCTTCAAAATCTTGTCCAGGTATGTGCTTTGTGAAAGTCCAATTAAGCGTCTTGATCTATCTCTATAGATCTTTATGCCTAATATGTATGCAGCTTCCCCGAGGTCTTTCATCGAAAAACTTTTATTCAAGTATCCCTTTATGCTATCCAGAAATTCTATATCATTTCCAATTAGCAATATGTCATCCACATATAATATCAGAAATGCTACAGAGCTCCCACTCACTTTCTTGTAAATACAGGCTTCTCCAAAAGTCTGTATAAAGCCAAATGCTTTGATCACACTATCAAAGCGTTTATTCCAACTCCGAGATGCTTGCACCAGTCCATAAATGGATCGCTGGAGTTTGCATACTTTGTTAGCTCCTTTTGGATCGACAAAACCTTCTGGTTGTACCATATACAACTCTTCTTCCAGAAATCTATTCAGGAATGCAGTTTTGACATCCATCTGCCATATTTCATAATCATAAAATGCGGCAATTGCTAACATAATTCTGACGGACTTAAGCATCGCTACGGGTGAGAAAGTCTCATCGTAGTCAACCCCTTGAACTTGTCGAAAACCTTTTGCGACAAGCCGAGCTTTATAGACAGTAACATTACCGTCAGCGTCAGTCTTTTTCTTGAAGATCCATTTATTCTCAATTGCTTGCCGATCATCGGGCAAGTCAACCAAAGTCCATACTTTGTTCTCATACATGGATCCCATCTCAGATTTCATGGCCTCAAGCCACTTTGCGGAATCTGGGCTCACCATCGCTTCTTCATAGTTCGTAGGTTCATCATGATCTAGCATCATGACTTCCAGAACTGGATTACCGTACCACTCTGGTGCGGATCTCACTCTGGTTGATCTACGTGGTTCAGTAGTATCTTGTTCTGAAGCTTCATGATCATCATCATTAGCTTCCTCACTGATTGGCATAGGTGTCGCAGAAACAGTTTTCTGTGATGTACTATTTTCCAATAAGGGAGCAGGTACAGTTACCTCGTCAAGTTCTACTTTCCTCCCACTCACTTCTTTCGAGAGAAACTCCTTCTCTAGAAATGATCCATTCTTAGCAACGAATGTCTTGCCTTCGGATCTGTGATAGAAGGTATACCCAACAGTTTCCTTTGGGTATCCTATGAAGACACATTTCTCCGCTTTGGGTTCGAGCTTATCAGGTTGAAGCTTTTTCACATAAGCTTCGCAGCCCCAAACTTTAAGAAACGACAACTTTGGTTTCTTGCCAAACCATAGTTCATAAGGCGTCGTCTCAACGGATTTTGATGTTGCCCTATTTAACGTGAATGCGGCCGTCTCTAAAGCATAACCCCAAAACGATAGCGGTAAATCAGTAAGAGACATCATAGATCGCACCATATCTAGTAAAGTACGATTACGATGTTCGGACACACCATTACGCTGTGGTGTTCCGGGTGGCGTGAGTTGCGAAACTATTCCACAATTTTTCAAATGTACACCAAACTCGTAACTCAAATATTCTCCTCCACGATCAGATCGTAGAAATTTTATTTTCTTGTTACGATGATTTTCAACTTCACTCTGAAATTCCTTGAACTTTTCAAATGTTTTAGACTTATGTTTCATTAAGTAGATATACCCATATCTGCTTAAATCATCTGTGAAGGTGAGAAAATAACGATATCCGCCACGAGCCTCAATATTCATCGGACCACATACATCGGTATGTATGATTTCCAACAAATCTGTTGCTCTCTCCATAGTACCGGAGAACGGTGTTTTAGTCATCTTGCCTATGAGGCACGGTTCGCAAGTACCAAGTGATTCATAATCAAGTGATTCCAAAAGCCCATCTGTATGGAGTTTCTTCATGCGCTTTACACCGATATGACCTAAACGGCAGTGCCACAAATAAGTTGCACTATCATTATTAACTTTGCATCTTTTGGCTTCTACATTATGAATATGTGTATCACTATCTTCGAGATTCAACAAGAATAGACCACTCTTCAAAGGTGCATGACCATAAAAGATATTATTCATATAAATAGAACAACCATTATTCTCTGATTTAAATGAATAACCGTCTCGCATTAAACAAGATCCAGATATAATGTTCATGCTCAACGCTGGCACCAAATAACAATTATTTAGGTCTAATATTAATCCCGAAGGTAGATGTAGAGGTAGCGTGCCGACCGCGATCACATCGACTTTGGAACCGTTTCCCACGCGCATCGTCACCTCGTCCTTTGCTAGTGTCCGCTTATTCCGTAGTCCCTATTTCGAGTTGCAAATATTAGCAACAGAACCAGTATCAAATACCCAGGTGCTACTGCGAGCTCTAGTAAGGTACACATCAATAACATGTATATCACATATACCTTTGCTCACTTTTCCATCCTTCTTATCCGCCAAATACTTGGGGCAGTTCCGCTTCTAGTGACCAGTCTACTTGCAGTAGAAGCACTCAGTTTCAGGCTTAGGTCCAGACTTGGGTTTCTTCTCCTGAGCAGCAACTTGCTTGCTGTTCTTCTTGAAGTTTCCCTTCTTCTTCCCTTTGCCCTTTTTCTTGAAACTAGTGGTTTTGCTAACCATCAACACTTGATGTTCCTTCTTGATTTCTACCTCCGCAGCTTTCAGCATTGCGAAGAGCTCGGGAATAGTCTTGTTCATCCCTTGCATATTATAGTTCATCACGAAGCTCTTGTAGCTTGGTGGCAGTGATTGGAGAATTCTGTCAATGACGCAATCATCTGGAAGATTAACTCCCATCTAAATCAAGTGATTATTATACCCAGACATTTTGAGTATATGCTCACTGACAGAATTGTTCTCCTCCATCTTGCAGCTATAGAACTTATTGGAGATTTCATATCTCTCAATTCGGGCATTTGCTTGAAATATTAACTTCACTCCTGGAACATCTCATATGCTCCATGACGTTCAAAACGTCGTTGAAGTCCCGATTCTAAGCCGTAAAGCATGGCACACTGAACTATCGAGTAGTCATCAGCTTTGCTCTGCCAGACGTTCATAACATCTGGTGTTGCTCCAGCAGCAGGCCTGTCACCCAGCGGTGCTTCCAGGACGTAATTCTTCTGTGCAGCAATGAGGATAATCCTCAGGTTACGGACCCAGTCCGTGTAATTGCTACCATCATCTTTCAACTTTGCTTTCTCAAGGAACGCATTAAAATTCAACGGAACAATGGCACGAGCCATCTATCTACAAGCAACATAAACAAGCAAGATACTATCAGGTACTAAGTTCATGATAAGTTTAAGTTCAGTTAATCAAATTACTTAGGAACTCCCACTTAGATAGACATCCCTCTAATCCTCTAAGTGATCACGTGATCCAAATCAACTAAACCATAACCGATCATCACGTGAGATGGAGTAGTTTTCAATGGTGAACATCGTCATGTTGATCATATCTACTATATGATTCACGCTCGACCTTTCGGTCTCTGTGTTCCGAGGCCATATCTGCATATGCTAGGCTCGTCAAGTATAACCTGAGTATTCTGCGTGTGCAAAACTGGCTTGCACCCGTTGTAGATGGACGTAGAGCTTATCACACCCGATCATCACGTGGTGTCTGGGCACGACGAACTTTGGCAACGGTGCATACTCAGGGAGAACACTTCTTGATAATTTAGTGAGAGATCATCTTATAATGCTACCGTCAATCAAAGCAAGATAAGATGCATAAAACATCACATGCAATCAATATAAGTGATATGATATGGCCATCATCATCTTGTGCTTGTGATCTCCATCTCCGAAGCACCGTCATGATCACCATCGTCACCGGCACGACACCTTGATCTCCATCGTAGCATCGTTGTCGTCTCGCCAATCTTATGCTTCCACGACTATTACTACCGTTTAGTAATCTAGTAAAGCATTACATCGCGATTGCATTGCATACAATAAAGCGACAACCATATGGCTCCTGCCAGTTGCCGATAACTTAGTTACAAAACATGATCATCTCATACAATAAAATCAGCATCATGCCTTGACCATATCACATCACAACATACCCTGCAAAAACAAGTTAGACGTCCTCTACTTTGTTGTTGCAAGTTTTACGTGGCTGCTACGGGCTTAAGTAAGAACTCATCTCACCTACGCATCAAAACCACAACGATAGTTCGTCAAATAGACTCCGTTTTAACCTTCTCAAGGACCGGGCGTAGTCACACTTGGTTCAACTAAAGTTGGAGAGACAGTCTTCCGCAAGCCATCTATGTGCAAAGCACGTCGAGGGAACCAGTCTCGCGTAAGAGTACGCGTAAGGTTGGTCCGGATCGTCTCAACCAACAATACCGCCGAACCAAAGTATGACATGCTGGTAGGCAGTATGACTTGTATCGCCCACAACTCACTTGTGTTCTACTCGTGCATATAACATCAAACCATAAAACCTAGGCTCGGATGCCACTGTCGGGGAACGCAGTAATTTCAAAAAATTTCCTACGCACACGCAAGATCATGGTGATGCACAGCAACGAGAGGGGAGAGTGTTGTCTACGTACCAACGCAGACCGACTGCGGAAGCGATCACACAACGTAGAGGAAGTAGTCGTACGTCTTCTTCCCGGTCCGACCGATCCAAGCACCGTTACTCCGGCACCTCCGAGTTCTTAGCACACGTTCAGCTCGATGACGTTCCTCGGGCTCCGATCCAGCAAAGCGTCGAGGAAGAGTTCTGTCAGCACGACGGCGTGATGATGATCTTGATGTACTACCGACGCAGGGCTTCGCCTAAGCACTACAACGGTACGATCGAGGTGGAATTTGGTGGCAGGGGGCACCGCACACGGCTAAGGAACGATCTCAAGGATCAAGTTGTGTGTCTTGGGGTGCCCCCTGCCCCCGTATATAAAGGTTGGAGGAGGGGGGCCGGCCGGCCAAGGGAGGGGAGGCGCAGGGGAGTCCTACTCCCACCGGGAGTAGGACTCCTCCCCCCAATCCTAATCCAATTAGGACTCCCGGGGGGGAAAGAGAGAGAAGGGGGGCCGGCCCCTTATCCTATTCCTAATAGGACTTGGGGAAGGGGGGCGCCGGCCAGCTTGGGCCTTTTCCCTTTTTCTCTTTTTTCCACTAAGGCCCAATAGGCCCATTAGTCTCCCGGGGGGTTCCGGTAACCCTCCCGGTATTCCGGTAAAATCCCGATTTCACCCGGAACACTTGCGATGTCCAAACATAGGCTTCCAATATATCAATCTTTATGTCTCGACCATTTCGAGACTCCTCGTCATGTCCGTGATCTCATCCGGGACTCCGAACAACCTTCGGTACATCAAAATGCATAAACTCATAATAACTATCATCGTAACGTTAAGCGTGCGGACCCTACGGTTCGAGAACAATGTAGACATGACCGAGACACGTCTCCGGTCAATAACCAATAGCGGGACCTGGATGCCCATATTGGATCCTACATATTCTACGAAGATCTTTATCGGTCAGACCGCATAACAACATACGTTGTTCCCTTTGTCATCGGTATGTTACTTGCCCGAGATTCGATCGTCGGTATCCAATACCTAGTTCAATCTCGTTACCGGCAAGTCTCTTTACTCGTTCCGTAATACATCATCTCACAACTAACATATTAGTTGCAGTGCTTGCAAGGCTTATGTGATGTGTATTACCGAGAGGGCCCAGAGATACCTCTCCGACAATCGGAGTGACAAACCCTAATCTCGAAATACGCCAACCCAACATCTACCATTGGAGACACCTGTAGTACTCCTTTATAATCACCCAATTACGTTGTGACGTTTGGTAGTACCCAAAGTGTTCCTCCGGTAAACGGGAGTTGCATAATCTCATAGTTATAGGAACATGTATAAGTCATGAAGAAAACAATAGCAACATACTAAACGATCGGGTGCTATGCTAATGGAATGGGTCATGTCAATCAGATCATTCTACTAATGATGTGACCTCGTTAATCAAATAACAACTCCTTGTTCATGGTTAGGAAACATAACCATCTTTGATTAACGAGCTAGTCAAGTAGAGGCATACTAGTGACACTCTGTTGGTCTATGTATTCACACATGTATTATGTTTCCGGTTAATACAATTCTAGCATGAATAATAAACATTTATCATGATGTAAGGAAATAAATAATAACTTTATTATTGCCTCTAGGGCATATTTCCTTCAGCACAGGACTCTTCCCACGACGGTGCCTAGGGTCGCCAGCGTGGCGACGCTGCTCGTCGCGCACAACCTGGGAAGAGCATGTCGGGCACGCCGGCGTAGGCGCCTCGAAAGTCGCCGCGCCACCTGTGGGTGGCACGACGCCGCCCCAGGAGGGCCCCGCACCACCTGCGTGGGGCCTGGCTCCGTCTTTGGACTTGGTGGCGTGTGGCCCGTCGTCTTGCGCATGAACGACGCCGCTCGCCAGGCATTGGCTGCCAGAGCGGTGTGGGTGTTCGTGAGTCGCGCCTCGGCTTCCGTCCGCGATCGCCCCACCACTCGCCCGCACTGGTACGGGCCGTTCGGCCCCCGATGAGCCGATCGCCATTATCATCTTCTTCTTGGGAGCCATGGCGATGAAGAAGCACTAAACTAACTGCTAGACCGGATGCTCACAACTGCGCACCCCCTACCTGGCGCGCCAGAGATGTCGGTGGGAAACGACACATATGGGGTCACTAGGATCCCTTCTACGGTTGGCGGGCGCGGGGTTGTGCGAAGAGCGGGTCTGGCGGTCAGCACACAAATCGTTTACCCAGGTTCGGGCCACAGAGATGCGTAAAACCCTAGTCCTGCATGTATGTGTATTGAGGTGTTCTTGTGTTCTTGAACTAGTTGTCGTGGCTTTCTAGTCCAAAAGATCCGAATCCCCCTCCAGTATGCCTCGGTCCTCCTTTTATAGACAAAAGGGGGTTGCCATAGTGGCACACAGGAGGTGGAAAGGTGTACATGGGTTGAGTCTATCCCCTGGCATCGTCGGATAAGTGCATTTAATGTGCTGCCGATGTGCCCCTCTTTACTTATTGGGGACAGCAAAGAAGCTCGTCCCAGTTGTCGTCGCTTCGCCTGGCTCCAACGCGCGTCCAAGCTGACGAGGCATTGTAACGCCACATTGGCTGGCTGCTAGGTTGGCGCGGTGGTGGAGCCTTCACGAAGATCTGCATGCCACCACGCATGTGCTTGCTGAGTTGGTGTAGAGGCCGCGTGTTGCCACGCAGATGCCTGCTCAGCTGGTCGAGCTGGCAGCTATATGGGAGCAGTGGTGGAGTTTTGGCGGACGCGGGCACGGCTGCGGCCTCGCGGGCGTCCTCGGCAAGGGTCTTGCCGAGGCCCCGGCAAGGGTCTCGCCGCGGCACCACGGTCGTCCCCAGCAAGGGTCTTGCCGGGGGTCTCGTGGACCTCCTTGGCAAGGATCTTGCCAAGGGTCGTCGTGTTCTGGTTTCCATCTGATCTTGTGTGTCTATGATCTCTACAAAGATCTGCATGCCACCACGGAGGTGACTCCCGAGCCTTGGTTCCAATATGGTGTGGGGACCCCTTGGGCTCTAGGGTGGTACGCTCTGTTGGCGTCAGGTAAGTGGCCCCGGCAAGGATCCTGCTGAGGCTGTGGAAGCCACCCCGGCAAGAGTCTTGCCAGGGGAGTCCACCTCGCCCTCTTGCTCTCTTTGCATCTCTGGTCTTGGCGTTGCACCGGCATCCCTCCCTGTCCTACTTAGTGTGGCCGTGGGCGCCGCTCTGACTGCCCGTTCACAAGTTAAGGGGTGCAAAGAGAGAGCCCCTACTTTTGTACATCGACAGCTAGGTCCACGGGCGCAGCAAAGAAATGCCTCCTTATTACGTGCAAAATAATGATTCCTCCACCTGACAGCAGGGATCCATCGGACGGGCCACCGTATTTTGTGAAAAAAAACATTTCCCCCCTGACTGTTGGGACCCACCAGCTACATCTTCGCACGCAAGGAAGTGCGTCCATATTACAGGAAAAAAAATTGATTTGTCCCCCTGACTACTGGGACCCACCAGCTACATCTTCGCACGCAAAGTAGTGCCTGACAGTCGGGACCCACCTGGTCAAAGCATACGTAGCGTTGTCATTCTGGTGGCGAACGTGTACGTACATACTGGTTGATCGGTCTGTCTGCAGGCTGCAGCGATGAAGCGTGGCCATGTAAGGAAGGGCACGTGTCATAGTAGAGGCGCGCACGTGTCGTAGTAGGGGCGCGCACGTAGCATGTACACATACGTACAACGGCCAGGGTGCAAGAAAGAAAATACGGTCACGTACGTACATACGGGCTGGGTCTCGAATGCATACTCATGCATATATATACGGACGGCCAGGGGTTGTGTACATGGAGAGCCAACGAACGGCAGCAACAACGTCCTGTTCATCGGGCAGCGAACCAGCTAGGTCGGAATGGAGATACAACGTCATGTTCATCGGGAGGCAACCGATTGAGTTGGAATACATCATCTTCATCGGGAGCCAACCGGCTTGGACGGAACAGCCGATGGAAACGAGGCTTGGCGTACCGCGGAACGGAGGAAACGGCCTTGTGTTCGACCAGCCATGGTGGAAACGGGGTCCTGTTCATCGGGAGGGGTCTGGCGTACTGCAAAATGGAGGAAATGGACCTCATACGGTCGGAACGGGGTCCTGTTGATCGGGAGGGGTGTGGCATATCGCAAAACGGAGGAAACGGACTTGTGTTGCAGCGCTACGATCGAAACGGATGTCCTGTTCATCGGGAGGGGTGTGGCGTACCGCAAAACGGGACTCCACAGGATACTGTTCATCTCCACCGTCGACCTCCTCCAGCCTCCACGGGCTCCTGTTCATCCACCGTCGACCTCCGCCAGCCTACACCTGCGACTGTTCATCCACGGGCTCCTGTTCATCCAGCCTCCACCGCGCGCTCCTCCGCCGGCTACTGTTCAACCAGCCCTCTCCACGGGGTCCTGTTCAACCACCCCTCCACGGGCTACTGTTCATCCAGCCCTCCTCCAGCTACTGTTCAACCAGCCCTCCACCGGCTACTGTTCATCCAGCCCTCCACGGGGTCCTGTTCATCCACCGGCTCGACCGATCGGGGTATTGTTCATCCAGCGGCAACGGCCTCTACTACCACGGGGTCTTGTTCATCCAACCCCCCACTGGGAACAGTTCATCCAAACCCCCTCAACAACACTCACTGTTCATCAAGGGAAGGAGGCAGCAGTGTTCTATCGGCTTCAGTTAGCAGTAGTAGCAAAGGAATCACTCGGGTTCAGTTAACAGCAAGGGATCGATCGATCGCCCGGGTTCAGTAAGGCGTAGCCTGCAGTGCAATCGCTTGGGTTCAGTTAGAGCGCAACGCCTCGCTTGGGTTCAGTTAGAGCCCAATACTTCGCACACACGCGCGTATGTACGAGAGAAACGCGAATCGCTCGACCCCCGACCACCCACCATAACCGGGAACTCCCTGGTATTTTCCTCGCCCTCGCTTCTACCACGGTTTTTTCCGTCATGGACGGCCCAAAGAATGTCATGCAGCTGCGTCTCCAGCCCGCCCAGGTCGAAAGCCCATTTTCTGTCATGATTTTTTGTCATAGAAGTAGGACCCCACCACATCTATGATGATACCAGGTTTTGCCACAATTATCGTCATAGAAGTTTCATAAGTATGACAGAAAAAAATTCATTCGGCCCATAATGTCATGGATGTGTCTTTTTTTGTAGTGACAACGTGGGCACCCACGATGCGGAGGCCTCGCCCTCTTCCGTGTCCAAGGAGACAATCGTCACCGATATCTCCGACAATTAGGAGTAGCTTGTCTTATTAGCTCACTATAAGGACCCATGTTCAGTTTGCTAGCTACTGCCTTTCCTTAACAAATTCTAGTGAATTGTGCTATCTACTTTTACCATGAAATCTTCTGCTATACTGTATATGTTCTATATGTCGTGCAATGTGGTGTTCAATTAACTGCTTGGTTCAATTCTGCAAATGTGATGTTCAATTCTTCAGGGTGCAATATTTCCAAGTTGTTAAGCATGCTTGGTTTGGTTAACTGTCTGATCTTCTATTAGGAGTATGTTATATTGTTCAATTGGTGTTTAGTTAACTGCTTGGTTCATTTGTTGTGGCTTGGTTCACTTGTTGTGGTGTTTAGTTAACTGCTTGGTTCATTTGTTGTGGCTTGGTTCACTTGTTGTGGTGTTTAGTTAACTGCTTGGTTCAATTCTGCAATGCGATGTTCAATTGTTGTGGCTGCATTCTGTTATTGTATACCATGTGAGGAATAAATCGAATTTGTTTGTACTAAATACATGAGAAACAAATACAATTGCTATATTTCCAAGTTGTTAAGCATGCTTGGTTTGGTTAAGTGTCTGATCTTCTATTAGGAGTATGTTGTATTATGCAATGTGGTGCTCAGTTAACGTTTGGTTCATTTGTTGTGGTGTTTAGTTAACTGCTTGGTTCAATTCTGCAATGCGATGTTCAATTGTTGTGGCTGCATTCTGTTATTGTATACCATGTGAGGAATAAATCGAATTTGGTTGTACTAAATACATGAGAAACAAATACAATTGCTATATTTCCAAGTTGTTAAGCATGCTTGGTTTGGTTAACTGTCTGATCTTCTATTAGGAGTATGTTATATTGTGCAATGTGGTGCTCAGTTAATGTTTGGTTCATTTGTTGTGGTGTTTAGTTAACTGCTTGGTTCAATTCTGCAATGCGATGTTCAATTGTTGTGCCTGCATTCTGTTATTGTGTACCATGTGAGGATAAATCGAATTTGGCTGCACTTAATACATGAGAAACATATACAAGTGCTATATTTCCTAGTTCTTAATCATGCTTGTTTTGGATAAATGGGTTTTCCATGTGGCTTGAATTAATCCGATGAATCTACAATGTGCTTATTTTTCATCAACATATTTACTGATAGCATGTGAACCCTTACTTAACCTGATGAATAACTACCTTATATGTGTTGCAGGGAAACAATGGGAAGCACTGAGGTTTACAAGATGGTACTAACTATTATACCTTGCCTTTTTTAATTCCTTTGCCTCGTTTCCAGTATAGAGAAGATATTTATGCACATCCTTGTTTTTAGGGTTCACTGATGATTACCTCTCAAACCACCTCTGTGGTCAGGAGGCGAGGAAAGTTTTCATACAACACCCACGGTTCAATATTGAAGTGCTCCTGAAGAGGTCGAAGGATGGACGGTCAATCATCCACAGGCACTGGCCTAAAGTTGCAAAGACCTTCAACACGAATGAAGGCTCAATATTCGCCTTCCGCTTCAACAGTTTTCTAGATGAGATGCGTCTCTTTGTGTACCGTCTATGTTGCTAATTTTGAAAGGTTCTAGATGTTGCATGTGAAACTTGCTGCTGGTGTAGTTGTGTAATGGGGTAGCTGAGTGCTGAAGCTATATCATGTTGTACTCCAATGTATTTCAATTATGAAATCATGCTTCCTTAATATGGAAATGGAATATATTATGTGCTTAATATGAATGTCAATTAGATTAGTGATGTCTACTACACAACCTTCTTCTTGTAGACATTGTTGGGCCTCCAAGTGCAGAGGTTTGTAGGACAGTAGCAAATTTCCCTCAAGTGGATGACCTAAGGTTTATCAATCCGTAGGAGGCATAGGATGAAGATGGTCTCTCTCAAGCAACCCTACAACCAAATAACAAAGAGTCTCTTGTGTCCCCAACACACCCAATACAATGGTAAATTGTATAGGTGCACTAGTTCGGCGAAGAGATGGTGATACAAGTGGTATATGGATAGTAGATAATAGTTTCTGTAATATGAAAATATAAAAACAGCAAGGTAACTAATGATAAAAGTGAGCGTAAATGGTATTGCAATGCGTTGAAACAAGGCCTAGGGTTCATACATTCACTAGTGCAAGTCCTCTCAACAATAATAACATAATTGGATCATATAACTATCCCTCAACATGCAACAAAGAGTCACTCCAAAGTCACTAATAGCGGAGAACAAACGAAGAGATTATGGTAGGGTACGAAACCACCTCAAAGTTATTCTTTCCAATCAATCGTTTGGGATATTCCTATAAGTGTCACAAACAGCCCTAGAGTTCATACTAGAATAACACCTTAAGACACAAATCAACCAAAACCCTAATGTCACCTAGATACTCCAATGTCACCTCAAGTATCCGTGGGTATGATTATATGATATGCGTCACACAATCTCAGATTCATCTATTCAACCAACACATAGAACCTCAAAGAGTGCCCCAAAGTTTCTACCAGAAAATTATGACGAAAACGTGTGCCAACCCCTATGCATAGGTTCATGGGTGGAACCCGCAAGTTGATCATCAAAACATACATCAAGTGAATCACGTGATATCCCATTGTCACCACAGATACGCACGGCAATACATACATCAAGTGTTCTCAAATCTTTAAAGACTCAATCCGATAAGATAACTTCAAAGGGAAAACTCAATCCATTACAAGAGAGTAGAGGGGGGAAGAAACATCATAGGATCCGAATATAATAGCAAAGCTCGCGATACATCAAGATCGTATCACCTCAAGAACACGAGAGAGAGAGAGAGAGAGAGAGAGAGAGAGAGAGATCAAACACATAGCTACTGGTACATACCCTCAGCCCCGAGGGAGAACTACTCCCTCCTCGTCATGGAGAGCGCCGGGATGATGAAGATGGCCACCGGAGAGGGATTGCCCCCTCCGGCAGGGTTCCGGAAGGGGTCTAGATTGGTTTTCGGTGGCTACGGAGGCTTCTGGCGATGGAACTCCTGATCTATTGTGCTCCCCGATCGTTTTAGGGTATATGGATATATATAGGCGGAAGAAATATGTCGGGGGAGCCACGAGGGGCCCACGAGGGTGGAGGGCGCGCCCCCTGCCTCGAGGCTTCCTCGTTGATCCCCTGACGTGCACTCCAAGTCTCTTGTATTGCTTTCTTTCCAAAAATAACTTTTCGAAGGTTTCATTCCGTTTGGACTCCATTTGATATTCCTTTTCTTCGAAACCCTAAAATAGGCAAAAAAACATCAATTCTGGGCTGGGCCTCCGGCTAATAGGTTAGTCCCAAAATAATATAAAAGTGGATAATAAAGCCCAATAATGTCCAAAACAGTAGATAATATAGCATGGAGCAATCAAAAATTATAGATACGTTGGAGACGTATCAATTAGTAAATGGATTATTAATAATAGGGCTATTAGCCTGCTAATTGGCCAATTATCTTGCTAATTGGGTTTTCCTATTGCAAACGGTTAATGAGAAAACACCGTGGGCGATGACCTCAGGCAATGCACACAGTTTCTAGGAATAAACCGTGTTGGATCAATGAACAATCACACACGACATTCTCTTCAAAACTGTTTGCGTTACGCCACCTTGCGCAAATGTTTTCCTTGTAATGACTGTGTGGGATGTATATACAAACGTAAACGTTTTGTGGTGACTGACTGTGTGGGATGTACTTACGACCAGAAATGATTTCCCCTGTATAATTGTATTTTTTAGCACTACTGTACGTATTTCTGTATTTGAGTGCTCGCTAGTCGCACACGACCTCATTTTGCCAAGCGTGTGTACCAGGAGGGCATATCCCCAATGGTTTCTGGGTCATGTGGGAAGGACCCCCCTATCGCCCACACTCACTTGGCAACGGTTCCGAATGTCATCGTGGAAATGGGTTAAAAACCGTTTGTTTAGGACCGACGCATACCAGTGTATACTCTACTAGCTTTTCATCAGATAAAATTTCAATACTATAGCTTCATCAAGAGCGATAAGTAAAATGAAATGTTATGCATTGAAGAAGTGGGAGTCGACCTTGAACTGTGTTCATGCCCATGGACACAATGTAGATCTTATCATGGAAGCTTCTCTCAAAATTAATTATCCCCTTGGTATAAGTTCATCTTATACCTAGGATTTGGTCTTTTGCAATCGTGGTTCCGACCATATTGCTCTCATTCGATTCTATTTCCCAGACAAGTTAAAGCATTCATCTACTGCAGTTAAATACACCACTTCGACCACTATTCTGATTTCCTTCGAGTATTACCCTCTAGTATCTCGAGAATATCAAAGAACTGTGTTGTTTCATATGAGTCTTCTTCTAGCATTTCTTCTCATCGATTTCAGATATCCCCCAGGTTCTGAGTTATTAATCACTCGAGGACACCGATAGGTGAATCGATTCCGCACTACGATTCAATAACTCTAAGTAATTTTCGTTGCTTACGAGTTTAATAATCCTTTAAGTCATTCCTACCCTAATCAGCTATATCATTATCGTGCTAAATTTCAATTATGCTACCTAGTCCTTCTTCCCGGAGCACAATTTCTGATGAGCTAAGCTTACATCGCTCTTCCTCGCCATATCATTTCACCTTGAACAGCAAGCTTGGTTTCGAGTTTGTGGCGTACCTATGGTTCCAATAACCTTTCGCTTCATCATTCCTTTGACTTGATGTCATCACCGGTCGATTACATCTTCATGAAATATCTCGACAAATTTGTCATGATCATCATCAACATTCTGAGCTCTTCCAGGATATCAATCGAATTCATGATGAGAAATACCATCCTTGCCCCTCAATGATTTGTGTTATCATTGACAGCATTCTTATCCCCCCAACACAAACTTGTTCATATAGACTTTGGAAATACAACCTTTTTGACATGTCGATGGATTGCCGTTGAACCCATCGGCCACTTTCTCATCTTTTCCTTGATAAAATTGCATGAGATGTGCTAAAAGTTTCCGATGGATCATTTGTGTTCCCAAGGTCCGACCTTTACCTGATGACCATGTCAACGCTATCCCGAAGCATGTCTCTGGTAATCCGAATATCCACAAGAACATTGAAAGCACAATGCTAAATGTTTCTTGTTCAACTATCCAAACACCATTGTGTGGATAAACATCATAATTTCCTTGCCCCTTTGTCTAAATGGTTACATACTTGGAGTCATATCATAAATATCAGGCTCGGCTTTTCCTTGGTAAAGATGTACTCTTGATACTCGAGTATAAACACATTTCCTTTCCATTGGTCTGATTAATATACTAATCACATTTTACCTTTACATTGTTTTGTTTAACCTTCCTTGTGATCTATATGAACTAAGCAGTAATATTTTCCTGCTTATGCAAACACCTCGGTGTACAACTCTGTCAGTAAGACCCTATTACTATTGTTGATGACCCTCCGGTAACCACCGATGGATGAGAACTTTGCCTAATGGTCCGCCTCGTTCCAACGAGTAGGAAAATGGTTCTCTTCGTCCCTCGCCCTTGGTACCAACGTTGATGCCAACATAACTGACAGGCTATCCTATGACATGCCTTGCTCTCATGACCGGGCAAGATGTCAGCGCCCTTCCTACTTTTAACCACATGGTGGGCCCATAACCCATAGTTCCACAGGATCGAAACCTGATTCTCATGTACACCCCTGTTTCTAAAGTTATTCCTCACGCTTGGCTTCGTATGAAAATCACAAACCACCTTCCTAGTGATATATTCTGGTATCAGACGCAATACTTATTCCCATTGCTCCGAACCCCCTTTCACCCTCTGTTTCAGGCAACGAACGATTGCCTACCCGCTTGAAGCTTCTTATGGTACCTTCTTACCTTGCTCTCGATGACTTCTTGAATTTCAACTCGAGAGATGCCTCTATGCCATGTTCACTCAGATAGCCTCCAGGTACCTATCTTGTGTTGAGCTCCGTCTTTCCTGAGTCTTTCCCCCTTACTCCACCTCTTAAATCTTGGGACGAGATTTCTTGTAGTGGAGGAAATTTGTAACACCCCGAGAACCGTGCTACAGTAAACTCCTGCTAATGATGCTATGTCATCATGTTTTATTAAGCCAAATTGCCCCCTGATAAAAACAAAGTCCATTTAAAATTTAGATAACAAGTCAAATTCTTTCTTCTTCAAACCGCCAAAAAAAATGTTCGTTAGGTTGCAAATATTCACTACCTAACTGTCATGATGAAACCAACCTCATTTGGTTTCCCAAAATGCCCCTGGTTTTAAAACAGTGGCCCGGGAGCACTTTTTCAGCCCTTTTTAAATGTGAGCAAAATTCAAGTGGATCCCAAACTGCCTCAAACTTTTTGTACCAACTCAGGATATTGCAAAGTATTTAATGTGGCTAGTGGCTATTTTACAAAAATCATTTGGTGCTCTAAGTAATCCAAGTCAGCAGCTCAATTAAAAGACAAAAAAGGAAAAGAAAAATGGCAAAGGTTTACTATGCCTTCGGGCTCTAGGTCAACGGTGGACGGCCCAGCCCACTATCGCCTCATCCTTGACCTCCTACTCACAGGGACGCGCTAGATGCATGAGCCGCGTCCAGGGCATGGATCCTTCACATGTCGAGCATCCGCCGGCACCCAGCGGTGAATAAGACCATCCTCGAACCCGTAGACAAAGCTTAGCCGTCACTTTTTCCTTCTTCCACTCTCTCTCTCTCTCTCTCTCTCTCTCTCTCTCTCTCTCTCTCTCTCTCTCTCTCTCTCTCTCTCTCTCTCTCTCTCTTTCTCTCGTCAAAATAGTCATTTCCCTAATGCTGCTCGCCGTGGTTTCCATCGTCGTCACGGCCACTGGCCTCCTCGACGCCTGGGAGGATGTCGAGGAGCTTCCTCGTCACAGACTCCTTCGCCTACACGCCTTGAATCAAGTAGGACCGCACCGTACACTCGGCATCGAGCTGGTTCCCCACTGCGGCCGCCGCCTCCTGTCAACGAGCTCGATGCATCCGGCTACCCCCGCGCTCCCCGGCCTTGTCCACGAGCATCGCAGTGAGCTCCTCCTCCGATCCCCACGCTTTTCCCCTTCGATCTGTTACCGTTTAGCCGTCCCCTGCTCGACTGTCGTGATCGAAGTTTCTCTCCCCACACGCGCTAGCGGACTTCTGTGCAAGTGATGTCGCGCCCAGTGCCACTATTGCTGCCCGCTATGCCTGTCACTCTTGCAGCTACTTCCACTCCTGCCACTGCACCTTGCTCCGCCGCACCGTGCCCGCCTACCCGTGTCGTGACCTCGACCAGAGGAGCTACTGGCCGCCTCCTCTTCTTATCGCCGTGGCGCCCTTCCGCAGCCCCGCCTTGTTGCCGCTCGCCTCGCCCCGCCCTGCCCCACTTCACCGCAGCCGCCTGCGTCGGCCGCCCAAGCCCCTCGCTCCTTGCTCGCTGGCCTCGCCCGCCATCCTCACCTTGATCACCCACGCCCGCCGATGCACACCCCCAACCGCTGCCAAGGCTGCTACTTGCGTGCTGCTGCCTGCAGCGCGCGCTCGGCCGCCGATGTTGCCTGCTGTGCACCGCCCCGTTCCCCCAGTCCCGCATTGCTCGCTGCCCCGCTCGCCATTTCGGCCTGCAGCGCCGCCTTGTCCTGCTCCTCGCGCCACCGCCTTCCCACAGCTTCGGTCGGGCGCGCCCCCTCCTCGCTCTGCTGGCCCGCGCTCGGCGCCCTCTGGCCGCCCCGGTCGGTGCCCGAGGCCAGCAACCTGCCGTGGTCGCGGCCGTCTCTTGGGTTCGCCCCGGCAGGCACCCCCACCCGTGCCCGTTAAGCGCACGCTCGAGTGGCCTCCTGGGCCACTGGCAGGTGGCAGTTGGGGCCCACTCCCTGTTTTGTTTAAAAAAGTTAAGAAATTAAATAATTAGATTAATTAATATTGTTTAAATAACTAATTAAATTTAATTAAAATGCTAGTTAACTACTGTGTGTATGACAGGGGGCCCACCCCTGTTGACTAGTCAAACGTTGACTGGTCAACTGGCACCCCCTAGACCCACATGTCACCCTCTGGTACACTTTTGTGTACACAGATCTAGGTGCAGCTAGCATTTACTCCTTATTTTCGAATTAATAATAATTTCCTAATATTGCTAAAACTTTAGAATTTTGTAGAAAATAATTCGTAGCTTGGATGAAAATGTTTTCTATATGAAAGTTGCTCAGAAAAATTCAACGAATCCGAATACGTGGTCCGTTCATCTGTCACATGTCCCTAGCATGCTGAACATGGAACCGCCCCCTCTCTTTCGCTTGCCCGGAAAAAGCCAGACGCCGGGAAAACCCCTTCGGACGTTTTCCCTCTCTGTTTGCAACATGTAGTACTGCGTTAGAACCCCATAGTTCTACATATCGTCATGTCATGCTTAGTGATGCATCTATTTGCACTATATTTACTGCTTCTTCCCCCTCTTCTCGGGTAGACTCCGAGACCGATGATGCCCCTGTGACCGACTACATCGACGACGACCCTTCTTCCCTTTCAGCGGAGCTTCCAGGCAAGCCCCCCCCCCTTTGATCATTCCGATATCGCCCATTCTATTCTCTTATGCTTGCATTAGATTTTGCTACTGTTATTGTTTGCTCCTATTCTGATGCATAGCCTACTTTTGCTACCTGCTTTCATACCTTACCTGCTTACTCTAAACTGCTTAGTATAGGCTGGTTAGAGATCCATCAGTGACCCCACCTTGTCCTAGTTGCCCCTGCTTTATGTTCGATGACTCGATCAACGTGATCAACGTCCAGGCCCCGACACCGCACATCACCCCCCCCCCCCTTAGTTGTATGACTCTGCAGAGTTATTATCAAGTACCAAGGGTGATACCTTGTCAGCACTTCTGATGTTAACCATGTAGTGTAGCTATTCGGTCATGGTAATCGAGGGTGATTCCTCCTTAACCACTCTCGATAACGACTCTGTCGTTCAACCCCTCAAGTGTGGACCAACGAGGGTGATTCCTCCAAGTCCACCTTGATGGTTACATCGAGTGGGAATCCATCGAGGGTGATTCCTCAGGTTTCCCCCTTGGTGTTAGACACACGGTTACTATGGTTACTATAACTTTACACTGAACCATGTTACCAAAGACGGGTCGGCCCCAAGGGGTACCCGCGTGAGCTTAATTGCGAGTGATGTGGAGTCGGGTTGACCTGGAAAGTGCCCGTGATATAATTACGAGGCGTGGCTGGGCATTCTTAGCCCTTGCCGCGAGTCCTTGAGATGGGGCGACGGGGTCACATCGATCATGGGTCTCTGCTTGTTACTGTGTGTTCCTAATCCACTACGACCTGGATATTTGATCCGAGGGGCCTCTGGCCTGATAGCACTAACCATCACGTGGCCATAGTATGGGCGTTCTGCGTCGTATGCGTCAGCCGAAGCTTAATAGACATCATGCGACTGAGCAGGGTGCGCCGGGTTGGACTGGAATGCCTCGCCTTGTATAAAGGAGGCTAGGTCTGCTCACCGGCCACCCACGCAACGTGCAGGAGTTCCCGGGGCGATGGCCCAAGACCCCTGGGGGCATAGGCTTTGTCCGGCGTGCTGACCTCTCTATTAAGCCTAGGTCGGATTGCGGCGTATGGTTTGGCCGAGGCCAGGCATGACCCAGTAAAGTTTGTCCGGACGAAGTTAATTGAGCGTGGTGGGTAAGTTTATGCACCCCTGCAGGGAAGAAAACATCTATCAATAGCCTTTCCTATGGTAACGGACACTCGGAGTTGTATCTCGATCGATACAACTAGAACTAGATACTTGAGAGGAGAAATGGATAGTATGGCTCTGGGATTGCTTTCTCGCAGGGAGTCAAGGAAGGATCTCTGGGCGAGGTTGATGACACTACTACTACTTTACATTATGCTAATCTGCACTCTTCTAATGTTGCAAGACCTCTGAAGATGCTGAAGATGTAGTCGTCGATAGGACTAGGCCTTTTCTCTATTCTGGCATTTCTGTAGCCCAGTCCACATATACAACCCTTCCTTTGATACAGTTGCATATGTAGTGTAGATCCTTGCTTGCTGACTACTTCGGATGAGTACTCATGATTGCTTTGCTTTCTTTTCCCCCTTTTCCTTTCTTTCCGGATGTCACAACCAGATGGTGGAGCCCAGGAACCGGACACCAGCTTCAACGATGACTACTACTACTACTACACCGAGGGTGCCTACTACTATGTGGAGGCCACCGCCGACCAGGAGTAGTTAGGAGGCTCCTAGGCAGGACGCCTTGCCTTTTCGATCGATGTTGCTTTTGTGCTAGCCTTCTTAAGGCAAACTTGTTTAACTCATGTCTGTACTCACATAATGTTGCTTCCGCTGACTCGTTTGTATTCAAGCTTATGTAATCGAGCCCTCGAGGCCCCTGGCTTGTAATATAAAGCTTGTATTATCTTAATTTGTGTCTAGAGTTGTGTTGTGATATCTTCCCGTGAGTCCCTGATCTTAATCGTACACATTTGCGTGTATGATTAGTGTACGGTCAAACCGGGGCATCACAGCTTCACCCAAAGTAATTTCCATAAAAGTACGAACCACGGCAGAGTCTAAAAGATTACGAGAAACAAAATTCAACCCCGCATAAAAATTTTGTATGATCATTCAAAGATTTAGCCCATGGGTTGGGCAATTCCTTAGCATCATTTTCATCCTTTCCCAAGATTGTGCAACATGCTCATTTTCAAGTTGCTTGAAATTCATGATCTGGGTTCTAAGGGAAATAATTTTTGTGGGCGGAAAATACTTAGTGATAAAAGCATCTTTGCACTTATTCCAAGGATCGATACTATTGCGAGGCAAAGAAGAAAACTGAATTTTTGCAGCATCACGCGAAGAAAACATAAATAATTTCATCTTCACAACATCATTGTCCACATCTGTTTTCTTTTGCATATCGCACAATTCCATGAAGATATTAAGATGGGACGCGGCATCCTCATTAGGAGTACCGGAAAATTGATCTTTCATAACAAGATTCGGCAAAGAAGTATTAATATCACAAGACTCCGCACTAGTGGCGGGAGGAGCAAGCGGAGTGCCAATAAAATCATTATTGTTGGTATTTGATAAATCACAGAACTTGGTGTTCTCTTGAGCCATGATGACTATGCAACAAGATTGCACTCAAAAACAGATCCGACAAGAAAACGGCAAATGAAAAAGAGGGCGAATAAAACGGCAATTTTTTGTGAAGTGGGGGAGAGGAAAACGAGAGGAAAATGACAAATAATGTAAATTGCGAGGAGATGAGATTTGTGATTAGGAACCTGGTATATGTAGATGATCCTCCCCGGCAACGGCGCCAGAAATTCCTTTTGATAGCGGCTTGAAGCTACGTCGGTATTTCCCCAAAGAGGAAGGGATGATGTAGCACAGTGACGGTAGGTATTTCCCTCAGTGATGAAACCAAGGTTATCGAACCAGTAGAAGAACCAAGCAACAACACATAAACAGCACCTGCACACAATTAACAAATACTCGCAACCCGACGTATTAAAGGGGTTGTCAATCCTTTTCGGGTAATGGTGCCAGAAATTGGCAAACAGACATGAATAAATTGTAGTAGATTGATAGATCGAACGCCAAATAAAATAAATAAGAATAAATTGCGGCAAGGTATTTTTGGTTTAATAGATATGAAAATAGAAGGCAAATAAAATAGATCGCAAAGGCAAATAATATGAGAAAGAGACCTGGGGGGCGTAGGTTTCACTAGTGGCTTCTCTCGAGAAAAATAGCAAACGGTGGGTAAACGAATTACTGTTGGGCCATTGATAGAACTTCAAATACTCATGACGATATCCAGGCAATGATCATTATATAGGCATCACGTCCAAGATTAGTAGACCAACTCCTGCCTGCATCTACTACTATTACTCCACACATCGACCGCTATCCAGCATGCATCTAGTGTATTAAGTTCATTGAGAAACGGAGTAATGCAATAAGAACGATGACATGATGTAGAAAAGATCTATTTATGTAGAAATAGACCCCCATCATTTTACCCTTAGTAGCAACAATACATACGTGTCAGTTCCCCTTCTGTCACTAGGATCAAGAACCGTAAGACCGAACCCACTACAAAGCACCTCTTCCCATTGCAAGATAAATAGATCAAGTTGGCTAAACAAAACCCAAATATCGGAGAAGAAATACGAGGCTATAATCAATCATGCATATAAGAGATCAAAGAAGCTCAAATAAGTTCCATGGATACAAAGAGATAGATCTAATCATAAACTCAAAGTTCATCGGATCCCAATAAACACACCGCAAAAGAGTTACATCATATGGATCTCCAAGAGACCATTGTATTGAGAATCAAACGAGAGAGAGAGAGAGGAAGCCATCTAGCTACTAACTATGGACCCGAAGGTCTACAAAGAACTACTCACGCATCATCGGAGAGGCACCAATGGAAGTGGTGCACCCCTCCGTGATGGTGTCTAGATTGGATCTGGTGGTTCTGGACTCTGCGGCGGCTAGAATTGATTTTCGTTGACTCCCCTGGGGTTTCTGGAATATTGGGGTATTTATAGAGTAAAGAGGCGGTCCGGGGGGCACCCGAGGTGAGCACAACCCACCAGGGCGCGCCTGGGCCTCCAGGCGTGCCTTGGTGGGTTGTACTCCCCTCGGAGCAGCCCCCAAGTGCTTCTTCGGCCCATTGGTTGTCTTCTGGTCCAAAAAAATCCACAAAAAGTTTCGCTGCATGTGGACTCCATTTGGTATTGATTACCTGTGATGTAAAAAACATGCAAAAAAATAGCAACAGGCACTTGGCACTATGTCAATAGGTTAGTACCAAAAAATGATATAAAATGACTATAAAATGATTAGAGAACATCCAAGATTGATAATATGACAACATGGAACAATAAAAAATTATAGATACGTTGGATACGTATCAATAACCAATAGCGGGACCTGGATGCCCATATTGATTTCTACATATTCCACGAAGATCTTTTATCGGTTGAACCTTTATGACAACAAACATAATTCCCTTTGTCTGTCGGTATGTTACTTGCCTGAGATTCAATCGTCGGTATCTCTATACCTAGTTCAATCTCGTTACCGGCAAGTATCTTTACCCGTTCCGTAATAGATCACCTCGTGACTGACTCCTTAGTCATTTGCTTGCAAGCTTATGATGTGTATTACCGAGAGGGCCCAGAGATACCTCTCCGATACTCAGAGTGACAAATCCAAATCTCGATCTATGCCAACTCAAGAAACACCTTCGAAGATCCCCGTAGAGCATATTTATGATCACCTAGTTACGTTGTGATGTTTGATAGCACACAAGGTATTCCTCCGGTATTCGGGAGTTGCATAATCTCATAGTTGAAGGAATATGTATTTGACATGAAGAAAGCAATAGCAATAAACTGAACGATCATTATGCTAAGCTAACGAATGGGTCTTCTCCATCACATCATTCTCCTAATGATGCGATCCCGTTATCAAATGACAACAAATGTCTATGGTTAGGAAACCTTAACCATTTTTGATCAACGAGCTAGTCTAGTAGAGGCTTACTAGGGACACGGTATTTGCTTATGTATTCACACATGTATTTAGGTTTCCGATCAATACAATTGTAGCATGAATAATAAACCTTTATCATGAATAAGGAAATATAAAATAACAACTTTATTATTGCCTCTAGGGCATATTTCCTTCAGTCTCCCACTTGCACTAGAGTCAATAATCTAGTTCACATCGTCATGTGAATAACATCCATAGTTCACATCGCCATGTGATTAATACCCAAAGGGTTTACTAGACTCAATCTAGTTCACATCGTCATGTGATTAACACCCAAAGACTAATAAGGTGTGATCATGTTTTTCTTGTGAGATAGGTTTAGTCAACGGGTCTACCACATTCAGATCCGTATGTATTTTGCAAATTTCTATGTATACAATGCTCTGCATCAAGCTACTCTAGCTAATTGCTCCCACTTTCAATATGTTTCCAGAATGAGACTAAGAGTCATCTGAATCGGTGTCAAAGCTTGCATCGACGTAACCCTTCACGACGAACTCTTTATCACCTCCATAACCAAGAAACATTTCCTTAGTCTTCTAAGGATAATTTTTACCACTGTCCACTGATCCACTCCTGGATCACTATTGTACCCCCTTGCCAAACTAATGGCAAGGTACACAATAGGGCTAGTACACAGCATGTCATACTTTATAGAATCAATGGCTGAGGCATAGGGAATGAATTTCATTCTATCTCTATCTTCTGACATGGTCGGGCTTTGAGTCTTACTCAACTTCACACCTTGCAACACAGGCAAGAACTCTTTCTTTGACTGATCTATTTTAAACTTCTTCAAAACTTTGCCAAGGTATGTACTTTGTGAAAGTCCTATTAAGCGTCTCGATCTATCCCTATAGATTTTGATGCCTAATATGTAAGCAGCTTCACCGAGGTTTTTCATTGAAAAATTATTATTCAAGTATCCTTCTATGCTATCCAGAAATTCTATATCATTTCCAATCAACAATATGTCATCCACATATATATCAGAAATGCTATAGAGCTCCCACTCACTTTCTTGTAAATACAGACTTCACCATAAGTCTGTATAAAACCATATGCTTTGATCACCTCATCAAAGTGCATATTCCAACTCCAAGATGCTTGCACCAATCCATAGATGGATTGCTAGAGCTTGCACACTTTGTTAGCACCTTTTGGATCGAAAAAACCTTCGGGTTGCATCATATACAACTCTTCTTTAAGATATCCATTAAGGAATGCAGTTTTGACATCCATTTGCCAGATTTCATAATGATAAAATGTGGCAATTACTAACATGATTTGGGCGGACTTAAGCATCGCTACGGGTGAGAAAGTCTCATTGTAGTCAACTCCTTGAACTTGTCAAAAACCTTTCGCGACAAGTTGAGCTTAGTAGATAGTAACATTAACATCAGCGTTAGTCTTCTTCTTGAAGATCCATTTATTTTCTATGGCTTGCCGATCCTCGAGCAAGTCCACCAAAGTCCATAATTTGTTCTTATACATGGATCCTATCTCAGATTTCATGGCCTCAAGCCATCTGTCAGAATCTGGGCTCATCATAGCTTCTTCATAGGTCATAGGTTTGCCTTGGTCTAGTAACATGACTTCCAGGAGAGGATTATCGTACCACTCTAGTGTGGATCATGCTCTGGTTGACCCACGAGGTTCAGTAGCAACTTGATCTGAAGTTTCATGATCATGATCATTTGCTTCCTCTCTAGTCGGTGTAGGCATCATGGGAACAGATTTCTATTATGTGCTATTTCCAATTCGAGAGAAGGTACGATTACTTCATCAAGTTCTACTTTCCTCCCACTCACTTCTTTCGAGAGAAACTCCTTCTCTAGAAAGGTTCATTCTTGGCAACAAAGATCTTGCCTTTGGATCTGTGGTAGAAGGTGTACCCAATTGTTTCCTTAGGGTATCCTATAAAGACACACTTCTCCGATTTGGGTTCGAACTTATCAGGCTGAAGCCTTTTGACATAAGCGTCGCATCCCCAAACTTTAAGAAACGACAGCTTAGGTTTGTTGCCAAACCACAATTCATACGGTGTCATCTCAACGGATTTAGATGGTGCCCTATTTAACGTGAATGCGGCTGTCTCTAATGCATAACCCCAAAACGATAATGCTAAATCGGTAAGAGACATCACAGAACGCACCATATCCAATAAACTACGGTTTATGATGTTCAGACACACCACTTTGTTGTGGTGTTCCAGGTGGCGTGAGTTGTGAAACAATTCCACATTGTTTTAAATGAAGGCCAAACTCGTAACTCAAATATTCGCCTCCGCGATCAGATCGTAGAAACTTTATTTTCTTGTTACATGATTCTCCACTTCACTCTGAAATTCTTTGAACTTTTCAAATGTTTCAGACTTGTGTTTCATCAAGTAGATATACCCATACCTACTTAAATCATCTGTGAAGGTGAGAAAATAGTGATACCCGCCGCGAGCTTCAACACTCATCGGACCGTGTACATCGGTATGTATCATTTCCATCCGTAGAACAGAGTTTTAGTTGTCTTTCCCATAAGGCATGGTTCCCAAGTATCAAATGATTCATAATCAAGTGGTTCCAAAAGTCCATCCGCATGGAGTTTCTTCATGTGCTTTACACCAATATGACCTAAATGGCAGTGCCACAAGTATGTTGCACTATCATTATCAACTTTGTATCTTTTGGCATCAATATTATGAATATGTGTATCACTACAATCGAGATTTGATAAACCATTTACATTGGGTATATGACCATAGAAGGTTTTATTCATGTAAACAGAACAACAATTATTCTCTGAGTTAAATGAATAATCGTATTGCAATAAACATGATCAAATCATATTCATGCTCAATGCAAACACCAAATAATATTTATTTAGGTTCAACACTAATCCCGAAGGTAGAGGGAGTGTGCGATGGTGATCGTATCAACCTTGGAATCACACATCGTCACCTCGCCCTTAACAATTGAACAAGTATCAAATACCCAGGGGCTAGTACGAATACTAGTAAGTTACACATCAATAACATGTATATCAAATATACCTTTGTTCACTCTGCCATCCTTCTTATCCGCCAAGTATTTGGGGCAGTTCCGCATCTAGTGACCATTCCTTTATAGTAGAAGCACTCAGTTTTAGACTTAGGTCCAACTTTGGCCTTCTTCACGGGAGTGACAACTTGCTTGCCATTCTTATTGAAGTTCCCTTTCTTTTCCTTGCCCTTTTTCTTGAAACTAGTGGTCTTGTTAACCATCAACACTTGATGCTCTTTCTTGATTTCTACCTTCATCGATTTCAGCATCGCGAAGAGCTCGAGAATCATTTTTGTCACCCCTTGCATATTATAGTTCATCACGAAGTTCTAGTAGCTTGGTGATAGTGACTAGAGAACTCTGTCAATCACTATCTTATCTGGAAGATTAACTCCCACTTGATTCAAGCGATTGTAGTACCCAGACATTCTGAGCACATGCTCATTAGCTGAGCTATTCTCCTCCATCTTGTAGGCAAAGTACTTGTCAGAGGTCTCATACCTCTCGACATGGGCATGGGTCTGAAATACCAATTTCTGCTCTTGGAACATCTCATATGCTCCGTGGCATTCAAAATGTTTTTGAAGTCCCGGTTCTAAGCTGTAAAGCATGGTGCACTAAACTATTAATTACTCATCATATCTAGCTTGCCAAACGTTCATAACGTCTGCATCTGCTCCTGCAATTGGTTGTCACCTAGCAGTGCATCAAGGACATAATTCTTCTGTGTAGTAATGAGGATAATCCTCAGATCACGGACCCAGTCTACATCATTCCTACTTTCATCTTTCAACTTAGTTTTCTCTAGGAACATATCAAAAATAGGGGAGCTATATCGCAAGAAATTGGTCTACAACATAGATATGCAAATACTATCAAGACTAAGTTCATGATAAATTAAGTTCAATTAATCAAATTACTAATGAACTCCCACTTAAATCAACATCCCTCAAGTTCTCTAAGTGATACATGATCCACATCAACTAAACCAAGTCCAATCATCACGTGAGATGGAGTAGTATTCATTGGTGAACATCTTCATGTTGATCATATCTACTATATGACTCATGTTCGACCTTTCGGTCTCTAGTGTTCCGAGACCATGCCTGTACATGCTAGGCTCGTCAAGTTTAACCCAAGTATTCTGCTTGTGCAAAACTGTCTTGCACCTATTGTATGTGAACACAGAGTCTATCACACACGATCATCAGTGGTGTCTTGAAACGACGAACTTTCGCAATGGTGCATACTCGGGGAGAACACTTATATCTTGAAATTTAAGTGAAGGGGTCATCTTATAATGCTACCGCCGTTCTAAGCAAAATAAGATGCATAAAAGATAAACATCACATCCAATCAAAATATGTGACATGATATGGCCATCATCATCTCGTGCTTTTGATCTCCATCTCCAAAGCATCATCATGATCCCCATCGTCACCGGCTCAACACCTTGATCTCCATCGTTGCGTCGTGGTCATCTCACCAACTATTGCTAACTCATAGTGATAAAGTAAAGCAATTACATGGGAGACACCATAAGGCTCCTGCCGGTTGCTTGATATCTTACAAAACATGATCATCTCATACAGTAACGTATATCACATCTTGTCTTGACCATATCACATCACAACATACCCTGCAAAAACAAGTTAGACGTCCTCTACTTTGTTGTTGCAAGTTCTACGTGGCTGCTACGGGTTTCTAGCAAGAATCGTTCTTACCTACGGCAAAAACCACAACCGTCATTCGTCAAGTTTGTTGTTTTAACCTTCTTCAAAGATCGGCCATAGTAAAATTCGATTCAACTAAAGTAGGAGAAATAAACACCTGCCAGCCACCTTTATGCAAAACTAGTTGCATGTTAGTCGGTGGAACCAGTCTCATGTGCGTGGACATGTAAGGTTGGTCCGGTCTGCTTCATCCCACAATACCGCCGAATCAAAATAAGACGTTGGTGGTAAGCAATATGACTATCACCACCCACAACTCTTTGTGTTCTACTCGTGCATATCATCTACGCATAGACCTGGCTCATGATGCCACTGTTGGGAAACGTTGCATGGAAAACAAAAAAAATCTATGCACTCGCAAGATCTAATCATGAAGATGCATAGCAACAAGAGGGGAGAGTGTGTCTACATACCCTCATAGACCGTAAGCGGAAGCGTTTAACAACGCGATTGATGTAGTCGTACTCTTCGCGATCCGATCATGATCTACTGATCTAGTGCTGGACGGACGGCATGTCCGAGTTTAGAACACGTGCGGCTCGATGATGTCTCCTCCTTCTTGATCTAGCAACTGAGAGAGGAGAAGAAGATGGGATCACAACCAACACGATGGTGTGGTGGTGATGGTGGTGGTGGAGTACCGACAGCGGTTCGCTAAGCGTCGCCGGGACGAGGCGGTGGAACTACGGAGTAACGGGAGAGAGGGGCGCCAAGGGCTTGGTGTGTCCTCTTGGGGCACCCCCTCCCTCTATATATAGGTGGAGGGGCGTGTGAAAAAGCCCCTCCATGCCCTAGGGCGCAACTAAGGGGGAGAGGACTTGGACTCCAAGTCCAATCCTATTCCTAGTAGGACTCCTTCCTTTTTTGCCTTCCCTAGCCACATTGGCTTTTGAGGACTTGGTGTGCCTAGCCCAATAAGGCCAGGGCACCTCCCCACATCCCATGCTAGCCCTTGGGTCATGGTGGGCCCACTTGTGGACTTCCGAACCCCTCCAAAATCCTCCGGAACCTTCTAGAAGCTTCCTGGTACAATACCAAAAAAATTACACTTTTTTCCGGAACCCAAAATATGACTTACCATATATAAATCTTTACCTCTAGACCATTCTGAGAGTCCTCATGACGTTTGGGATCTCATCTAGGACTCCGAACAACATTTTGTTACCACTTATCAAATACCCCAATACTACTCTAGCGTCAACGAACGTTAAGCGTGCGACCCTGCGGGTTCGGGAATTATGTAGTCATGACCGAGACACCTTGATGTCTACTACACAACCTTCTTCTTGTAGACGTTGTTGGGCCTCCAAGTGCAGAGGTTTATAGGATAGTAGCAAATTTCCCTCAAGTGGATGACCTAAGATTTATCAATCCGTGGGAGGCGTATGATGAAGATGGTCTCTCTCAAACAACCCCGCAACCAAATAACAAAGAGTCTCTTGTGTCCCCAACACACCCAATACAATGGTAAATTGTATAGGTGCACTAGTTCGGCAAAGAGATGGTGATACAAGTGCAATATGGATGGTAGATAAAGGTTTTTGTAATATGAAAATATAAAAACAGCAAGGTAACTAATGATAAAAGTGAGCACAAACGGTATTGCAATGCGTTGAAACAAGGCCTAGGGTTCATACTTTCACTAGTGCAAGTTCTCTCAACAATAATGACATGATTGGATCATATAACTATCCCTCAACACGCAACAAAGAGTCACTCCAAAGTCACTAATAGCGGAGAACAAACGAAGAGATTATGGTAGGGTACGAAACGACCTCAAAGTTATCCTTTCTGATCGATCTATTCAAGAGTCCGTAGTAAAATAACATGAAGCAATTCTTTCTGTTCAATCTATCATAGAGTTCGTACTAGAATAATACCTTATGATACAAATCAACCAAAACCCTAATGTGACCTAGATACTCCAATGTCACCTCAAGTATCCGCGGGTATGATTATACGATATGCATCACACAATCTCAGATTCATCTATTCAACCAACACAAAGAACTTCAAAGAGTGCCCCAAAGTTTCTACCGGAGAGTCAAGACGAAAACATGTGCCAACCCCTATGCATAAGTTCACGAGGTCACGGAACTCGCAAGTTGATCACCAAAACATACATCAAGTGGATCACGTGATATCCCATTGTCACCATAGATAAGCACATGCAAGACATACATCAAGTGTTCTCAAATCCTTAAAGACTCAATCCGATAAGATAACTTCAAAGGGAAAACTCAATCCATTACAAGAGAGTAGAGGGGGAGAAACATCATAAGATCCAACTATAATAGCAAAGCTCGCGATACATCAAGATCGTACCACCTTAAGAACACGAGAGAGAGAGAGAGAGATCAAACACATAGCTACTGGTACATACCCTCAGCCTTGAGGGTGAACTACTCCCTCCTCATCATGGAGAGCGTCGGGATGATGAAGATGGCCACCGGTGAGGGATCCCCCTCTGGCAGGGTGCCGGAACAGGGTCCCGATTGGTTTTTGGTGGCTACAGAGGCTTGCGGTGGCGGAACTCCCGATCTATTGTCCTCTCTGATGCTTTTAGGGTATATGGACATATATAGGCGAAAGAAGTCGGTCAGGGGAGCCACGAGGGGCCCACGAGGGTGGGTCCGCGCCCAGGGGGCAGGCGCGCCTCCCTGCCTCGTGGCCACCTCGAAGCTTCCCTGACGTCTACTCCAAGTCTCCTGGATTGCTTCCGTTCCAAAAATAACTCTCCCGGAGGTTTCATTCCATTTGGACTCCATTTGATATTCCTTTTCTTCGAAACACTGAAATAGGCAAGAAAACAACAATTTGGGCTGGGCCTCCGGTTAATAGGTTAGTCCCAAAAATAATATAAAAGTGTATAATAAATCCCATAAACATCCAAAACAAATAATATAATAGCATGGAACAATAAAAAATTATAGATAAGTTGGAGACGTATCACACCTCTCCGGTCAATAACCAATAGCGGACCTAGATGTCCATATTGATTCCTACATATTCCACGAAGATCTTTTATCGGTTGAACCTTTATGACAACATACATAACTCCCTTTGTCTGTCGGTATATTACTTGCCTGAGATTCGATCGTCGTTATCTCTATACCTAGTTCAATCTCGTTACCGGCAAGTCTCTTTACTCGTTCTATAATACATCACCTCATGACTAACTCCTTAGTCATTTGCTTGCAAGCTTATGATGTGTATTACCGAGAGGGCCCAGAGGTACCTCTTCGATACTCAGAGTGACAAATCCTAATCTCGATCTATGCCAACTCAGCAAACACCTTCGGAGATACCTGTAGAGCATCTTTATGATCACCCAGTTATGTTGTGACGTTTGATAGCACACAAGGTATTCCTCCGGTATTCGGGGGTTGCATAATATGATAGTCGGAGGAATATGTATTTGACATGAAAAAAGCAATAGCAATAAATTGAACAATCATTATGCTAAGCTAACGGATGGGTCTTGTCCATCACATCATTCTCCTAATGATGTGATCCCGCTATTAAATGACAACACATGTCTATGGTTTGGAAACCTTAACCATCTTGATCAACGAGCTAGTCTAGTAGAGGCTTACTAGGGACGGTATTTGTTTATGTGTTCACACATGTATTTATGTTTCCGATCAATACAATTATAGTATGAAGAATATACCTTTATCATGAATAAGGAAATATAAAATAACAACTTTATTATTACCTCTAGGGCATATTTCCTTCAATTCAAGCGACATGTAATTGCTTTACTTTATCGCTATGCGTTAGCAATAGTTGTAGAAGCAATAGTTGGCGAGACGACCCCGACACAACTATGGAGATCAAGGTGTCGACCGGTGGCGATGGAGATCATGACGATGCTTTGGAGATGGAGATCAAAAGCAAAAGATGATGATGGCCATGTCATGTCACATGTTTTGATTGCATGTGATGGTTATCCTTTATGCATCTTATTTTGCTTAGAACGACGGTAGCATTATAAGATGATCACTTCACTTAATTTCAAGATAAAAGGGTTCTCCCTGAGTATGCACTGTTGCCAAAGTTCGTCGTTTAGAAGCACCACATGATGATCGGGTGTGATAGACTCTATGTTCACATACAGCGGGTGTAAGACATTTTTGTACATGCAGAATACTTGGGTTAAACTTGACGAGCCTAGCATGTACAGACATGGTCTCAGAACACTGGAGACCGAAAGGTCAAACATGAGTCATATAGTAGATATGATCAAGATAGAGATGTTCACCATTGATTACTACCCCATCTCACGTGATGATCAGACATGGGTTAGTTGATTTGGATCATGTATCACTTAGATAACTTGAGGGATGCTAATTTAAGTGAGAATTCATTAGTAATTTGATTAATTGAACTTAAATTTATCACAAACTTAGTCTTAATAGTTTTTGCATATCTATGTTGTAGATCAATGGCTCGCGATTTAGCTCCCTTATTTTTTGATACGCTCCTAGAGAAAACTAAGTCGAAAGATGATAGTAGTAATGATGCGGACTGGGTCCATGACCTGAGGATTATCCTCATTGCTGCACAGAAGAATTATGTCCTTGGTGCACCGTTATGTGACAGACATATTATAGGAGTGGATGTAGACGTTATGAATGTTTGGCAAGCTCGATATGATGACTACTTAATAGTTTAGTACGCCATGATTTATGGCTTAGAATTGGGACTTCGAAGACGTTTTGAACGCCATGGAACATATGAGATGCTCCAAGGGCTGAAATTGTTATTTCAGGCTCATGCCCGTGTTGAGAGGTATGAGACCTCTATCAAGTACTTTGCCTACACGATGGAGGAGAATAGCTCAGCCAGTAGGCATGTGCTCAGAATGTTTGGGTACTACAATCGCTTGAATCAAGTGGGAGTTAATCTTCCAGATAAGATAGTGATTGACAGAGTTCTCTAGTCACTATCACTAAGCTACTAGAACTTCGTGATGAACTATAATATGCAAGGGATGAAGAAAACGGTTCTCGAGCTCTTCGTGATGCTCAAATCAGCAAAGGTAGAAATCAAGAAAGAGCATCAAGTGTTGATGGTTAACAAGACCACTAGTTTCAAGAAAAGGGCAAGGGAAAGAAAAGGAACTTCAAGAAGAATGGGAAACAAGTTGCCATTCCTGTGAAGAAGCCCAAAAGCTGGACCTAAGCCTGAAACTAAGTGCTTCTACTGCAAAGGGAATGGTCACTTGAAGCGGAACTGCCCCAGATACTTGGCGGATAAGAAGGATGGCAAAGTGAACATAGGTATATTTGATATACATGTTATTGATGTATACTTTACTAGTGTTAGTAGCAACCCCTGGGTATTTGATACCGGTTTACACTATAGGAATCAGCTACTTTGCCGTCTGCCACGGCGGACGGCAAAGGCCTGAACGGCGGATGGCAAAGGCCTTTGCCGTCAGCCGCGGATGGCAAAAGGCTCCGGCAACGTAGGCTCCGGTAAACAGTTTCTTTGCCGTCTACTACTGACGGCAAAGTATTTGCCGTCTGCGGCGGACGGCAAAGAGAGCGTACGGCAATAACTGCGCTGTCAGTCTGTTAAGTGGCTAACGGCAGGCCTTTGCCGTCCGCCGCTGACGGCAAACTTTGGAAGGCCTTTGCCGTCCGCCGTGTGATGTCAGCTGACGTCACTACACGGCAGGCCTTTGCCGTCCGCCTCTGACGGCAAACTTTGGAAGGCCTTTGCCATCTGCCACTGTAGGCAAACTGACCAAATTGGTCAGCCTCCCAGGAAGCACAGCTGCCTGCCACGTGGCCTCTTTGCCGTCCGCTGCTGATGGCAAAGAGCCCTTTGCCGTCGGTGGCTGACGGCAAAGAGCCTGTATATTGTCTCTTTTTTTCTGTTTTTTTAATCCAAAAATTTTCACAGCAAATATATCACATATTTAACAGCAAACATATCCAGCACACATATCACATATCCAGCACATAATTCCATATACATATATATAACATAGCAAAGTTTCATCAACATATATAGCAAGTTCCATCCATACACATTGTTCCATATACATATTACATAGCAAAGTTTCATCAACATAGCAAGTTCTATCATAGCAAGCTAGATACAATGCAAAGTTTTAACAAAGAAAAAGCAAGCACTCCATCCTAGCAAGCTAGCTTCCATGAAGTGAGTGAAATCTGCAAAATGGTAAATATGAAGTTAGAAATTGGTGAATAGAACAAGAAGAAGACTATAACAAGAAGTATATGTCATTTATGACCTAACTTAGGTGGAATGGATCATTTATGAGCTAACTTAGGTGGAATGGATCATTTATGAGCTAACTTAGGTGGAATGGATCATTTATGAGCTAACTAAGTTGAAATGGGTTGTTTATGAACTAACTTAGTTGGAATGTATCATTTATGAGCTAACATAGTTGAAATGGGTCGTTTATGAGCTAACTAAGGTGAAGGGCATCATTTTTGAGCTAACTAAGGTGAAATGGATCGTTTTTGAGCTAACTAAGGTGAAATGAATCGTTTTTGAGCTAACTAAGGTAAAATGGATCGTTTTTGAGCTAACTTAGTTGAAATGGGTCATTTATGAGCTAACTAAGGTGAAATGCCACGTTTTTGAACTAACTAAGGTGAAATGGATCGTTTTTGAGCTAACTAAGGTGAAATGGATCGTTTTTGAGCAAACTTAGGTGAAATGGATCATTTAAGAGCTAATTTAGGTGAAATGGATCGTTTTTGAGCTAACTAAGGTGAAATGGATCGTTTTTAGCAAACTTAGGTGAAATGGATCATTTAAGAGCTAATTTAGGTGAAATGGATCGTTTTTTAGCAAACTTAGGTGAAATGGATCATTTAAGAGCTAATTTAGGTGAAATGGATCATTTTTAGCTAACTTAGGTGAAATGGATCGTTTAGGAGCTACTCTAGGTAAATTGGGTCATTTTAGAGCTAACTTGGATAAACTGGATCATTTATAAGCTAACCTAGGTAAGATGGGTCATTTTGGAGCTAACTTAGGTAAAATGGATCGTCTATGAGCTAACTAAGCTAATTATGCAATTTTTGACATAAGTAAGCTAAGTACAGATCGTTTTAGAGCTAACTTAGGTAAAATGGATGGTTTTGGAGGTCAGTAAGCTTATTAAGTCATTTTGGAGGAGAAGAAGCTAAGTCTAGGTCATTATGGTAAGCATTGGAGGAAATAAAGCTAAGTCTAGGTCTTTATGCATGTGTTAAGCAAAACACTAGATAAACTTACCAAGATCCATGAGGTGTAGGAGCGGGGTGGCTCGTGTCGGTAGCTGGAGAAGGATCGTGCGATGCTTGTCTGGAGTTACGCTGCACCAAAGATCATTTCCAATGTCTTGTTAGCATGATGACACTCAAATGTTAAGACTAGCAAGTAATGTCCATTCAAATAAAACTCACCGTGGTCCCAGGAGCAATCACTGGCATCGGCGGAGCGGTCTGACCTGTCTTCTCACACACAGACTGCACATTTGGTTTTGACGACTCAGTCATACTAGTTAGTAATGAGACAAACACTACATGAATGTTTTGGCTAATCTGCAGAAGAAACTTACCACAAGGAGCTCGTACATGGCCCTTGCCTGCATGTCATTCCGTGCCCTCTCCTCCTCCATCATCTTTGTTGTCCTCTCCTCCAACTCCCGCTGCCTCTCTGTCGCCTTCGCCAGAAGTTTCGCCGTTCTATCTCTCTCACTCTGTATAGCAGCCTGCAACACCACTCACATGACCATTTGTAATCATTGATGGAAGCGCACACAATGTAATGGAGAAAGATAACTGAGTACGTATCACTAACCTTGATGGCGAGTTGCACTGGCAGTTCACGAGGCCTTATCTCAGGAGCGGAGCTCGACTGGCGCGCCTTGATCTCTGGGAGAGTGCTAGGACAACGGATAAGTCCATCTCCAATGGCTATGGAGCCATGGGACCTCCCGCCACCAGATATCATCAACAGCTCTGGATCAATGGGACCCTGGCTCGGGTTAAAGTCCTCCCCTTTCCTCGCCTTCCCCTCATCTCTATATCTCACGAGCTTGTTGTGGGAGGAGATGTTGGTGAAGTTGTTTGCATCATCGAGGTCAGACTGAGAGAAAGCCTTGACTTTCTTGAAAGAGGCAGTGTGGGCCATGGCATACAGGTCGTACACCTCTGGCATCTTATCCGCCTTATTGTAGCGTGCCTGAAAGAGAGAAACAATGAAAATTAGTAATTAAAGGGCTCAAGCTAGCATGATGAATGAATTGCATGAATCATGAAGCAAACCACATACCCAGTTGCGCCCGAACTGATATAAGTTGGAGCTGCCTTGATGGTGTGGCACACCTTCCATTTGGGCACGTTTGTCCTTGGCCTCCTTGTGGAGGGCTAGCCATCGTTGTGAGCACCACTCATCGACCAACACCTCCCAACAATCCATCCGATCCGCACACCATCTCGGAGGCGCCTAAGTTAGCAAATAGAAACTTGAGCGCTACGGCTAAGAATTACTAAATGAAGGAACTTAAGTAGAGAAGGCCTTAAGAACTACCTTCATGTACTGCTCCTTACTCAGGAACTTATCGCGGCACGCCGGCTTGGTCTTCTTGATACCACGCAAGGCGTAGTAGTCTCGAACAGCCTGCACCCGAGCCTCGTGCCGTAAGTTCTGGAGTAGGCGCCTGCAGACGTTCTCGATAACATGTGCCGTGTCCTCCTCGTATCCCTCCTCACACCTGTAGAATGTCTGCAATCAAATGAGACAATGTTGATTAGTACAATTAATAACTAGCTAGTTGAAGATTTTTAAATGTGTAAAGGAGAAATTACCCAGAACTTTCTGATCACCATGTCTGCCCTCGTGTCGCACACGACACCATCGATAATCTCATTTGGCGGGGCCGGGGCAGCCACGTAGTGCTCCCAGCTCAATCCAAGCTCTGGAAGCCGACCCTCACCAGGCAACGTGACAAACCCCGGGAAGTTTTGCCGGCAAAGAACTCCAAGGACGGAGTTGGGCCGGTGGACACTATGATGGTGGTCCCAACCCCTGCAGCATGACAAGGCCAACACATTAGTTATTTGAAAAAACGTGAATGCACAAGGTACAAAAATATTAAATGCACTAACGTACCTCTCCCCATCAGGGAAAATCAACCACCTCTGCTCACGGGTCACCGGCACGGACGGGAGCCGTGTAGCACCACGCTGGTAGACAGTGCCCCCCTCCTCCTCAAGATCAGTCGGCTCCCTGCCATCATCAGCATGGCCACTCGGCTCCTCGGGCTGATCTGGCCAGGTACCCCATCCGGACGTGTGCTCCTCCGGGGTCACGTGAGCCGAACTCTCGTGGGCCGAAGACCCGTGGACCGGAGGCTCGTGGACCGGAGTCCGTGTAGCCTCCTCCTTGGACGAGTCCACCCTAGCAGTCACGTGCTCGGGTGAAACGGCTGGGGGTGGCGGCGAGGAAGGCACCGTAGCAGTCACCCTACCTCCTCTCCCACGACCACGTGCCCCACCTCCTCTCTTCCTACCTCGTCCCCTGCTGGGCACCGCGGTCGACGAAGAAGGGCTCGGCGGTGTGGCCATACTGTCCAGCAACGCTCGGCGAAGAGGTGCATCTGGAATGGAAGACCTCAGACCACGCTCCCGACCAGCGCCCACCATCTTTCAACACCTGCCATGACAAACAGTAAACGAAATTAGTACAACATAAAAAAAGACCGACATGAATAATAATATGTATATCACTTGAGTGTATCATCATCAAGTACAACATTAAAAAATGTAATACCTGACACTACTAATAATCTCGATCAGTATCATCAATAAATGCATAATCATCATCATCACTATAATCAATGACGGGCTCATAGGGTTCATTGGCATCAACATGTGCAAGGCCACCTTGACGTAATCGGTCAAGCATTGACAGGTCATCCGCAGCAGTAACCTCTTCTTGTTCCGGCTCTTCTTGTTCCTCCTCTGGGGTGATGTCGGATTCATTGTCGCTGTCTACTTCAATGTTTTGGGGTGAAGTATAGCGGTTCTTGAAACGCTTTTTGGAAAGACATGTCTCTTGGAAGAATTCTCCTTCATATGTGTCTGGGTTAATGTGAGGTTCATAATCCTCTTCCTTTGGGGGAGAAAGTCTAGCACGTGGCGGCACTTCATAAACGACATCCCAACCTTTCAGATTTGGATTAGTTTGGCAGGCCCACGGTAGATAGAATACTTGGGTCGCCTGTTGAGCCATAATATAGACATCAGGAACATCTAAATGAGTGATTTGGTTGATTTCAACTAGCCCTACATGTTCATGAGTCCTTCTAGTCTCCTTCGGCTGAAACCAATAACATTTGAAGACTACGACATTCGGTGGGTTTTCACCATAGAACAGAAGTTCATAAATTGCTTCAACTCTCCCATAATACTCGGTACCTCCTTCGCCGATAGCAGATACACAACAATTTGTTGACTTTCGGCCCGCCATAGATAGCTCTTTGCCATAGGTACGAAAGCGATACCCCCCCAATCTTGCCTCGGTCGGGAGATGCAAAATCAAATGCTGCATTGGATTAAAGAAGCCCGATGGAAAGATCTTCTCTAACTTGCAGATCAACTCCGGCGCCAACTCTTCCATTTCTTCTAGCACGCCAGGCGATAGTTCTTTCGCACAAAGAACACGGAAGAAATAGCTGAGTTATGCCAGTACTAGCCATTCATCCTCAGGGATGAAGCCACGCAACATCACCGGCATTACCCGCTCAATCCATATGTGCCAATCATGACTCTTGAGACCAAATATCTTTAGTTTATCAAGATTTGCTCCCCTCTTTAGATTCGTTGCATACCCATCGGGGAACATCAACTGCTGTTGCACCCACAAGAGAATTTCCCTCATAGCTGGCCTTCCAAGATTGAACCATGCCTTTGGCTTCGTCCAGTTCTGCTTTCCTTTCGGTTCTTTCATGTTTTGTAACGGCCTATCACATAGCGCCTCCAGATCGACTCTAGCCTTAGTATTATCCTTTGACTTCCCATCTATGCCGAACAATGTACCAAAAAGTGCCTCGGCGATATTCTTCTCAGTGTGCATCACGTCGATGTTGTGTGGGCAAAGGAGGTCTTTGAAGTAAGGCAGATCCCATAAGCATGTTTTGTGAGTCCACGCGTGCTTAGTATTATACCCCTTGAAGTACCCTGGACGTTGTGGATCTGGCTCGAGAGCGTTTAACTGATCCAGGGTCTGTTGGCCTGTCAATGCAGGTGGTGCAGAGTTTTTGACAACTCTACCCCTGATGAAGTTCTTCTTGTCTTTCCTGAACTTATGGCGAGGATCCAGGAACTGTCTATGCATGTCGAAGCAAGAAAACTTGCGACCGGCCTGAAGCCAACGAAACTCAAGAGCTCCCTTGCATGTGGGGCACGGGAACCTTCCATGCACACACCAGCCAACGAATAGCGCATACGCCGGCAAGTCATGCGTCAAGTACATGTACCAGACACGCATTATGAAGTTCCGTTTGCTAAAGGCGTCGTATGTCCTGAACCCATTATCCCAGGCTTCTTGCAATTCGTCCTTAAGCGGCTGCATGTACACATTCATATTTTTGCCCAGATAGTTGGGTCCTGGAATTATCAACGTCAGGAAAATGTTCTTTCTTTGCATAATCTGTCCGGGGGGGAGATTGAGTGGAAAGACAAATACGGGCCAACAACTGTATTGGGCTGCCGTCATACCAAACACACTGAACCCATCCATGCTGATGCCGACTTGAGGATGCCTCGGATCTGCCGCTTTGTCAGCATGTAATTCATCAAACTTTTTCCACGCAACACCATCCGATGTGTGTACCATCATCAGATTCCCATCTGCATCTAGTTCGGTTCCTTTGCCTGTTTTGTGCCATGTCATCTGTCTGGCCGTCTCTTCGACCATGAAAAGACGTTGAAGTCTTGGTACGATTGGCATATACCGAAGAACACTAACGGGGATTTTGGTCTGTGTCTTCTCACCCATACCGTTGTCTACCACAATATACCTGGAAGACTTGCAAATGGGACAATAGTTCAAGTCCTCATAGTCAAGCCCAAATAAGGCACATCCTTTCTCACAGGCATGTATCTTCTCATAGGGCATCTTTAGTGCACGGAGGATTTTGTCCGACTGGTACAGGTTTGCAGGCATTACATGGCCTTTGGGTAGAAAGCGTCCAAATACTGTCATAATTGCGTCATAGCATTCTCTGCCCAAGTTGAACTGAGCCTTCAGAGCCATTACTTGTGAGATGGCATCCAACTGACAAAGCTCAGTGTGCTCGTGGAGCGGACGTTTCGAAGACTCCAACATTTCATTGCAGGCCTTTGCAGATTCCTCCATCTCCTCGACCGAATCCCGAGCATCATCATAGCCTTGCACCATGTTTTCCATCTCGGTACCATGCTCGTCGGTGCGACGACGATCCACCTCAGCTCGGTCACGTTGGGCAGACTCACCATGAAATGTCCACACCGTATAATCGGGCGTAAAACCACTCTTCTGCAGGTGTTTGCCCATTTCAGCCTCTGTCTTCTTTTCCCAATTGCCGCGCCGGAAACAGGGGCACCAGGTTTTCTTTTGGCCATTTGCAAATGCGGCTTGCACAAACCCCTTAGTTTTTGTGAACCATTCAGCGCTCCATTTGTTCTGACCAGTGTGACCGGTATACATCCAAGCACAGTCACTCATCTTGACTTTCAGAGCTACTGGACACACAACAATTATATATGTAATTCACCATGTATATATTCATCAGTTGATCTACTTTGTCAATTTTATTACGTCCATGCAACCTACACTCTAATAGGTAATGATAGGTCCTAATCCCACCCGTGTATGTGTAGATTGGGTTCATTTTCCCATGCTATGCTCCGGATCCGACGCAAAATTTCGGCAGCACCTCCCCGCTTTTCTCCTGATACACGTCTCTGCAATAAACAGAGAGGATGTGTACCCGGAGAACAACAGGGGAGGCACTGACGAAATATATGCGTCGGATCCGGAGCAAAGCATATGGGAAAACGAACCCAATCTACACATACTCGGGCTGTCCATGGATAGCGTTGGACAATTCGAAAAAATCAAGGTTATGAATATGCAAATGCATACATATTTATAACTATGACGCTTTCGAACGGGAGACACATATTGGTTACACATACTGATGATTCAAGACACATATATAGCTAGCTATCAAGTTTCATCGGAATAGATCAAATAATTAATGGGGGAGGAGGACTTGTCATTTGTGCTCACCCACGAACGAAGGGGCAGAGCTCGTCAAACGCACGACGAGGTCGTCAAACACCAAACCTCGCAGCGATGAAACAACTGCACATTTAAAACTACACGATCAACACAATTATATATGATGTTTTTCATAACAAAATTGAAAAATATATGACCTAACTAATAATTCACAAATATATGACCCCGTCGGCCTCTGGAAGGCCAAAGAACACCTTTTCAGGAGGTGTCGGGGGTCGGGGTGTCCTGTCGGTGTCGGGGTGCCGTGTCGGGGTCGGGGTGCTGTTTTGGGGTCGGGGTGTGGTGTCGGGGTCAGGGGGTCAGGGGGTCGGTTGTCGGGGTGTGGTGTCGGGGTTGGGGGGTCTGGGGGTCGGGTGTCGGGGGGTCGGGTGTCGGGGTATCGGGGTGTCGTGTCGGGGTCGGGGTGTGGTGTCAGGGTGTCGGGGGTCGGGGTCGGGGTCGGGGTGTCGGGCCGGGGTGTCGGGGTGGCGTGTCGGGGTCGGGGTGTCGGAGGTCGGGGTCGGGGTGTCGAGGGTCGGGGGTCGGGGTGTCGGGCCGGGGTGTCGGGGTGGCGTGTCGGGATCGGGGTCGGGGTGTCGGCGGTCGGGGTCGGGTTGTCGGGCCGGGGTGTCGGGGTGTCGGGGGTCGGGGTCGGGGTGTTTCCTTCTACCCTTCTTCTTCTTTCCTTCTCTTCTTCTTCTTTTTTCTTCTTCTTTCCTTTCTTCTTCTTCTTCTATCCTTCTTCTTCTTTCCTTTCTTCTTCTTCTTCTTCTTCTTCTTCTTCTTCTTCTTCTTTCCTTTCTTCTTCTTTCCTTTCTTCTTCTTCTTCTTTTTCATCTTTTTTCTACTTCTTTTACTTCTTTTCTTTTCTTCTATTCTTCTTCTTCTACTTCTTCTACTTCTTTTCTTCTTCTTCTTTTTCATCTTTTTTCTACTTCTTTTCTTTTCTTCTTTTTCATCTTTTTCCCACTTCTTCTTCTTTTCTTCTACATATTCTTTTTTCTAACACTAACACTAGATTTTCTTCTTTTCTAACACTAAATCTAACACTAACACTAACACTAACAGTAACAATTAAACAAGAATTAAACAGCAAAAAAAGAAAAACAGAAAAAAAACTCACCGGAGCAGGGGGCGACGCTGGCGCCGGGGTGGTGGGTGGGTGGGGGCGGCGGGGCTCCGGGGCAGTGGGATGGCCGGGCGGCGGGGGCGGGGGCGGCGGGGCGCAGGGGCGGCGAGCTCCGGGGCGCAGGGACGGCGAGCTCCGAGGCGCAGGGGCGGCGAGCTCCGGGGCGCGAGCCTGGCTCCGGCGCGGGCGACGGGACGCCGGGGCGGTGGCGGGTGATGGGGGCGACGGGGCGAGGGGAGGTGGGGCAAGGGGGCGGCGGGGCGAGGGGAGGTGGGGCAAGGGGGTGGCGGGGCGAGGGGAGGTGGGGCAAGGGGGCGGCGGTGGGTGGCGGGGGAGGCGGGGCAAGGGGGCAGCGGTGCCGTCTGCTAGCCGACGGCAAAGAATCTTTGCCGTCCGCTAGCAGACGGCAAAGAACTGGCTGATGGCAAAGAAGGTCTTTGCCATCAGCCAGTTCGTTGCCGTCTGCTTTTTGGTAGCTGATGGCAAAGAGCTGGCAGATGGCAAAGTAGCTGATTCCAGTAGTGTTAGTTGCTAAGATTAGTAAATCAAAACAGGAGTTGCGGAATAAACAGAGACTAGTTAAGTGCGAGGTGATGATATGTGTTGGAAGTGATTCCAAGGTTGATGTGATCACCATCGCACACTTCCTCTACCTTCAGGATTAGTGTTGAACCTAAATAAATGTTATTTGGTGTTTGCGTTGAGCATTAATATGACTAGATCATGTTTATTGCAACGGTTATTCATTTAAGTCAGAGAATAATTGTTGTTCTACTTACATGAAAAAAAACCTTCTATGGTCATACACCCAATGTGAATGGTTTATTGAATCTCGATCGTAGTGATACACATATTCATAATATTGATGCCAAAAGATGCAAAATTGATAATGATAGTGCAACATACTTGTGGCACTATCGTTTAGGTCATATTGGTGCAAAGCGCATGAAGAAACTCCATGCGGATGGACTTTTGGAATCACTTGATTATGAATCATTTGATACTTGCATACCGTACCTCATGGGTAAGATGACTAAAACTTTGTTCTCCGGAACAATGGAGTGAGCTAATGACTTCACAGATGATTTGAGTAGGTATGGGTAATTGGGTATATCTACTTGATGAAACACAAGTCTGAACGTTTGAAAAGTTCAAAGAATTTCAGAGTGAAGTGGAGAATCATCGTAACAAGAAAATAAAGTTTCTACAATATGATCGTGGAGGCAAATATTAGAGTTACGAGTTTGGCCTTCATTTAAAACAATGTGGAATTGTTTCGCAACTCACGCCACCTGGAACACCACAGTATAATGGTGTGTCCGAACATCGTAACCGTACTTTATTGGATATGGTGTGTTCTATGATGTCTCTTACCGATTTACCACTATCGTTTTGGGGTTATGTAGACAACCGCATTCACGTTAAATAGGGCACCGTCTAAATCCGTTGAGACGACATCATATGAACTATGGTTTGGCAAGAAACCTAAGCTGTCGTTTCTTAAAGTTTGGGGTTGCGACACTTATGTCAAAAGGCTTCAGCCTGATAAGTTCGAACCCAAATCGGAGAAGTGCGTCTTCATAGGATATCCTAAGGAAACAATTGGGTACACCTTCTACCACAGATCCGAAGGCAAGATCTTTGTTGCCAAGAATGGATCCTTTCTAGAGAAGGAGTTTCTCTCGAAAGAAGTGAGTGGGAGGAAAGTAGAACTTGATGAGGTAATTGTACCTTCTCTTGAATTGGAGAGTAACACATCACAAAAAATAGTTCCTGTGATGCCTACACCAACTAGAGAGGAAGCAAATGATAATGATCATGAAACTTCATATCAAGTTACTACTGAACCTCGTAAGTCGACCAAAGTACGATCTGCACTAGAGTGGTACGGTAATCCTGTCCTGGAAGTCATGTTAGTAGACCAAGGTGAACCTACGAACTATGAAGAAGCTATGATGAGCCCAGATCCCGACAGATGGCTTGAGGCTGTGAAATCTGAGATAGGATTCATGTATGAGAACAAGGTGTGGACTTTGGTGGACTTTCCCGATGATCGACAAACCATTGTGAATAAATGGATCTTCAAGAAGAAGACAAACGTTGATGGTAATGTCACCATCTACAAAGCTCGACATGTCGCAAAAGGTTTTCGACAAGTTCAAGGGGTTGACTACAATGAGACCTTCTCACCCATGGTGATGCTTAAGTTAGTCCAAATCATGTTAGCAATTACCGCATTTTATAATTATGAAATTTGGCAAATGGATGTCAAAACTGCATTCCTTAATGGATTTCTTCAAGAAGAGTTGTATATGATGCAACTAGAAGGTTTTGTCAATCCTAAAGATGCGAACAAAGTGTGCAAGCTCCAGCGATCCATCTACGGACTGATGCAAGCATCTCGGAGTTGGGTTATACGCTTTGCTGAAGTGATCAAAGCATATGGTTTTATACAGACTTATGGTGAAGCCGGTATTTACAAGAAAAGTGAGTGGGAGCTTTGTAGCATTTCTAATATTATATGTGGATGACATATTGCTGATTGGAAATGATATAGAATTTCTGGATAGCATAAAAGGATACTTGAATAAGAATTTTTTAATGAAAGACCTCGGTGGAGCTGCTTACATATTAGGCATCAAGATCTATAGAGATAGATCAAGACGCTTGATAAGATTTTCAATGAGTACATACTTTGACAAAATTTTGAAGGAGTTCAAAATGGATCAGTCAAAGAAGGAGTTCTAGCCTGTATTGTAAGGTGTGAAGTTGAGTAAGACTCAAAGCCCGACCACGACAGAAGATAGAGAGAGAATGAAAGTCATTCCCTATGCCTCAACCATAGGTTCTATAAAGTATGCCATGTTGTGTACCAGACCTATTGTGTACCTTGCCATGAGTTTGGCAAAGGGGTACAATAGTGATCCAGGAGTAGATCATTGGACAGCGATCAAAATTATCCTTAGAGGACTAAGGAGATATTTCTCGGTTAAGGAAGTGATAATGAGTTTGTCATAAAGAGTTACATCGATGGAAGCTTTGACACCGATTCTGATGACTATAAGTCTCAATCTGGATACATATTGAAAGTGGGAGCAATTAGCTAAAGTAGCTCCATGTAGAGCATTGTAGACATAGAAATTTGCAAAATATATATGGATCTGAATGTGACAGACCCGTTGACTAAATTTCTCTCACAAGCAAAACATAATCACACCTTAATACTCTTTGGGTGTTAATCACATGGCGATGTGAACTAGATTATTGACTCTAGTAAACTCTTTGGGTGTTAGTCACATGGTGATGTGAACTATGGGTGTTAATCACATGGCGATGTGAACTAGATTATTGACTCTAGTAAACTCTTTGGGTGTTAGTCACATGGTGATGTGAACTATGGGTGTTAATCACATGGCGATGTGAACTAGATTATTGACTCTAGTAAACTCTTTGGGTGTTAGTCACATGGTGATGTGAACTATGGGTGTTAATCACATGGCGATGTGAGCTAGATTATTGACTCTAGTGCAAGTGGGAGACTGAAGGAAATATGCCCTAGAGGCAATAATAAAGTTGTTACTTTATATTTCCTTATTCATGATAAAGGTTTATTATTCATGCTAGAATTGTATTGATCGGAAACTTAAATACATGTGTGAATACATAAACAAATACTGTGTCCCTAGTGAGCCTCTACTAGACTAGCTCGTTGATCAAATATGGTTAAGGTTTCCTAACCATAGACATGTGTTGTCATTTGATAATGGGATCACATCATTAGGAGAATGATGTGATGGACAAGACCCATCCATTAGCTTAGCATATTGATCGTTCAGTTTATTGCTATTGCTTTCTTCATGTCAAATACACACTCCTCCGACTATGAGATTATGCAACTCCCGAATACCAGAGGAATACCTTGTGTGCTATCAAACATCACAATGTAACAGGGTCATCATAAAGATGCTCTACAGGTATCTCCGAAGGTGTTTGTTGAGTTGGCATAGATCGAGATTAGGATTTGTCACTCCGAGTATTGGAGAGGTATCTTCGGGCCCTCTCGGTAATACACATCATAAGCTTGCAAGCAAATGACTAAGGAGTTAGTCACGAGGTGATGTATTATAGAACGAGTAAAGAGACTTGCCGCTAACGAGATTGAACTATGTATGAAGATACCGACGATCGAATCACGGGCAAGTAACATACCGAAGGACATAGGGAATTACGTATGTTGTCATAACGGTTCGACTGATAAAGATCTTCGTAGAAAATGTAGGAGCTAATATGGGCATCCAGGTTCCGCTATTGATTATTGACCGAAGAGGTGTCTCGGTCATGTCTACATTGTTCTCGAACCCATAGGGTCCGCACGCTTAACGTTCGCTGATGATATAATATTATATGAGTTATATAAGTTGGTGACCGAATGTTGTTCGTAGTCCCAGATGAGATCACGGACATGAAGAGGAGTCTCAAAATAGTCGAGAGGTAAAGATTGATATATATGACGATAGTATTCGGACACCGGAATGGTTTTGGAGCGCACCGGATATTCATCGGATGACCGGAAGGGGTTCCGGGAGGCCCCGGGAGGTCTATGGGCCTAATGGGCTAAGGAGAAGCACACACCAGCCCACAGAGGGGCTGGCGTGCCCTCTCCCTAGCCGCTGGCCCTAGAGGAAGGAAAGGGGGAGCGCCACCTCCTCATGCCTTTCCCCCTTGTGGGAGAAAAGGAAGGGGGCGCCACCTCCCCCTTCCTTCCCCTTGGTGCCAAAAGAAGGAAAGGGGCAGCCTAGGGCAAGCTCAAGTTGGATCCAGACCTACTTGGGACGCCCCTTGGACTCTCCCCTCTCCCTCCCACCTATATATATGAGGGAAGGAGGCGCCTAGCACAACATAACATGATCTTAGCCGTGTGCGGCGCCCCCCTCCACCGTTTACATCCCCGGTCATATTTTCGTAGTGCTTAGGCAAAGCCCTGCGGAGATAGTTTCACCATCACCGTCACTACGCCATCGTGCTGCCGGAACTCATCTATTACCTCGCCATTTTGCTGGATCAAGAAGGCGGAGGACGTCACCGAGCTGAACGTGTGCTGAACGCGGAGGTGTCGTACGTTCGGTACTTGATCGGTTGGAGCACGAAGAAGTTTGACTACATCAACCGTGTTGTTAAACGTTTCTGCTTACGGTCTATGGGGGTACGTATACACACTCTCCCCTCTCATTGCTATGCATCTCCATGGATAGATCTTGCGTGTGTGTAGATTTTTTTTTGTTTTCCATGCAACGTTTCCCAACATGAGCCACTCAGTGCCGACCAGGCCGAGGTCTCAGTGTTCTCGGCTGGGCTCCCGAAGAAGCTGGTGTCCTGGAAGAAGAAGGGCATGGACTGGGGGAACCCCGCGGAGGTGAAGGTGCTGCTCCAGAAGATTGAGTTCTGGTCAGACAAGAAGAATCTTCAGCTGGTGGATGTAGTGAAGTGATAACCCACAAGTATAGGGGATCAGTTGTAGCCTCTTTCGATAAGTAAGAGTGTCAAACCCAACGAGAAGCTAAAGGTAGAACAATTATTCCCTCAAGTTCTATCGACCATCGATACAACTCTACGCACGCTTAACGTTCACTTTACCTAGAACAAGTATGAAACTAGAAGTACTTTGTAGGTGTTGTAGGATAGGTTTGCAAGACAATAAAGAGCACGTAAATAAAACTAGGGGATGTTTAGGTAAAGAAACAACTAAGTTAGTTTAGTAGAGAGCTTTTTGTCACGAGAAAGTTATTTGTCCCTAGGCAATCAATAACTAGACCGGTAGTCGTTATTGCAATTTTATATGAGGGAGAGACATAAGCTAACATACTTTCTCTTATTGGATCATATGCATTTATGATTGGAACTCTAGCAAACATCCGTAACTACTAAAGATTATTAAGGTAAAACCCAACCATAGCATTAAAGTATCAAGTCCTCTTTATTCTCATATGCCATAATCCACTTATCCGTGTTTAGGCTGCTATCACCCCCGCAACACAGACAATAAGCAAACCATGAACATATTGCAACACCCTACAGCGGGGATCCCTCACGCTTGCGCGACACGGGGAGCACCATAGGACAACACCAATAATAAAACATGCAACTCAAACCAATCACGATCATCAATCAACCCATAGGACAAAACAGATCTACTCAAACATCATATGATAGCCATACATCATTGGAAAATAATATATAGCATTGAGCACCATGTTTAAGTAGAGATTACAGCGGGGATAAGAGGTGTTACAGCGCTGCATAGAGGGGGAGAGAGTTGGTGATGATGGCGGCAAAGTTGTTGGTGTAGATCGTCGTCACGATGATGGCCTCGATGGCGTTCCGACGCCACCGGATAAGAGGTGTTACAAGCCCGAGGACGTGGTACCCATCAACCACTTCTTCCGCTCCACCTCGCCCGGGATGTGGGCGCTGCTGTTCAAGTCGTCTGAGGACGGGTTTCCTCCTGAAGGGAGCGACTGCGGCTTCGAAGCCGGCCATGACGCCCCCAGATAATTCTAAGCGCATAATTTCACTTTCCGTGCTTTTTTGAGCCTCATAAATTTCGGCTGACCAGTTGGTTTATGCATTATGCAGAAGTGGATCTCCAAAGCGCAACAAATTCTATGCCCAACACCACTGCCCGAGGGGGAGCTGACTCCCCTGCTTACAACCCTCTTAACCGAGGAGCCGCACTTGGTTGTCCCCGAGAAGGCGAAGCCTTTGAAGGACAGGGCAGGCCTCCGAACAAGGTAGAACTCAGTCACCCGATCCGAGGAGACCCATGCCTCTTCCACCCACGAGGACGACGTGGAGGAGGACACATGGGAAGGGAATCCTTCCCTTAAGGGGAAGAGGGCGGCGTCCAAGGGCGCCGAGGAAGAAGCGTGACCGAAAGGCCTGAAGAGGTCGCGTAAGAGTAGTCATAAATTGGTGGGCCATCATGTGTTTGACAGTAAATAAGAGAATGTTATACGGACGAAAATATTTGACTAGAGGCTTGAATCCCATGATTCATGGAAGACAGCGATTTCAGAAGCATAAGAGCTGGCTATCACAGCTGAATTTATAGGCCTTCTTTTCATGGCCTAAATTTCGTTTTCCTTTCACGGAGGCCTAAATTTGGTTAAATCAAACCATTGTTGACTACAGGGCAAAAATAATAATAATTTGCTATTTTAGACACACTATTTTGGCTGGAAATTTGTTTTTTTGAAAAGCAGTCAAAGGGGACTTTTCTTTTCTGGATTTTTTCACCAGTACAATGAAAGGTCAAGTTTAATTCGAACATATTTTCAAATTTTTTATTTTTTTTCTCATCTAAAATGTATATACACCCGTAGATCAAAAATCCCCTCGCAAATTACTAGTGGTAGAGTCACTTCGGTCGGAATGCCAAAAAAAGAAAAAGAAAAAAAAGAGTCACTTCGGTCGGTGAAGCCGCGGACAAGCGGACCCGGACCCGAACTATGGCCGAGAAGCTGATGGAGCCTCCGTTTTAACTTTCGACCCCATCAGGCTGGCATCTGTCCCGACGAGCAGCCGCCCCCAGGTCTAGGGTTCCCCCTTTCTTCTTCTCCACGCGAATCAGGTAGGTGGCGCTCTTGATCCCTCGTCCTCCCCCACAATCCCCAGCACGCACGCGCGCACGAACTAATCCGGATCTCTCTGCTAACCCTCTGATCTACTCGGCCGCGTCGCAGCTAGATACTAGCACCAGCATCGATGGCGGCGGCAGCGCCGGCGGACGCGAAGGCGGAGGCCGCCAAGATGGACCTCCTCGAGGACGACGACGAGTTCGAGGAGTTCGAGATCGACCAAGGTATGTGCAAGCTCACCCCGCTCCCCCCTCTCGCGGCAGCACTGTTGCTGTATCTAGGCAAACACGGTCGGTTCGACATAGCTTGTTGGCGTCGTGATGTCGATTTGATCGATTAGGTTTGGGTTGATCCGGACAAGGTATGTGCGATGGATATGTCGGTCATCTCAAGCTTACTTTCAAGATCGGTTTTAGGAGAGATTCGCCTCAAATTGAGGGCAAATTGGTTGCAACTGGATTGTTTCCAATGCGGATTTGACCAAGCGTGAGATAGTCATGACCTCAGGCAGTATAACGTGTGCTTTCAGTAGCCATCTGATGTCATTTATAATCTTCATTCACTACTGCTTCCTGAATAATTAGCTTGGTGGAATAGGTTATTTTCGATATTGTTTGTACATGTTTATCAGTAGTTGTTACTACTTTCCTCTTAGTTAAGCATAGAACAGATGGTCTGATCTTGGTGTATTTATCTTCATGATTGTTTCTTCTAGATTAAATATCAGGCACACACAACCAGGTGTTGCACATCTTCTCCCTTGGGAACATTGATCTTCAATCCCTGTTTCTTCAGTGTTGACATGACTGCCTAAAACTGCACAATTGGAGTGATCAGTCCATGTAGATTGGAAGGGTGGTAGAAAATAAACCCATTGTTGTTTGACTGTTTCATCAATTAGCATATTGCTATGTGCTGTATTGAGTGTTCGAGAGGCTAAGTGTTGGTCTGATAAGTTACCTTGCCATGTCAATGTCCAGAAATAGCATTTGCAGACATGCTATCCATGTAGATGGACAATGCGAAACTACATGATACCATGAAATATGTCAACATACATATCTGCAAACTGTATGATCTATCTAAACCTTTGTCCTTTTTCTCCTTTGCTGTCCGTGGTCATTCTTGCGCTGGTGCACAACTTGTTTGTGCCTGGCCCTATGCTGGCCTCATAGGGTCTAGAAGCATGTATAAGGCACAAATAACAGTTCAATGGCAATTTTCTTTTTTAAATGGGAAGAAGACATTTGGAGGAGGTAGTGCTTTAAGGTTTTCTTGGATCCTAACAAGAGGAAGTCTTCTAGCTTGTGGTGGGACAGTACTCTTTCTACTTTACGTCAATTTTGATAACTTGATTTGAATCCAGAGGGTTAGATACAGGGTGATAACTGCTTTTGTCATTGTAATGAGATTTAGGTTTGGTTATATATCAAAACCTATTTTGTAAGTTGTGGCTATACCTGATTCTTTGACGAAGTTAAAGGTTTCTAGTTCTACAAGTGGACGATAAGTCCACGATTGCCAATTGGTGGGGGCTAGCTGCCGGCTCGATCTGACTGGCAGTTGACTCGTAATTCCAAGTAGCCTAATTTGGTGGTCTCTGGCCCACTATCATGGGTTTGGGAAGTGGGGGAGTAAGTTGGTCTCCTGAGTCAAGTTAAAGTTGGATTTTTAGTGCAGCAGGTTAAATCGTAGAAAGAAGAGCGCGTGAGAGGTGGAAAACGTTAGTCCTGTCTCCCGGAGATTTATGTCAGCTATCTATTTTTGTGCTACTATAGAAGTATGCTTTAGTGCCCACTAAAAGTCGCATGAAACATGCATTATAAACTTAAACCTGCTGCCTGCCTACTGAAATCCTCTGAGACTAGTAGGCCTGGCCACCGGTGGCAACTAACCGGCTTATTGAAAACAATGTCCTTCATGTGTATGGATGAATTCTTAATTCTTATGTGTGACCTATGACTGCTGCATGTCAAGTACGTTTGTCCTGCAGCAAGTAAAATCATATTACAGTGGGTTATATCATGAGCTATATGATTAGGGTCTTCTTCGTTTCTTTCCTTGCTTTTGCTGAATGTATACACTTATGTTGCATTATTATGGTGTTCAGTAACTGAACTGGTAAATTTTGCTAGGACACAGTATGATACTCTGTGTTGCTAATTCGGCTTTCCATTTGCATAGCTTTTATCGGTAGTTATGATAGCTACTTTCTGAAGCTTCGCCCCTCAGTTCAGTTTGCTTGCGATATGACTACTGTGTGAATGTATGTTCTGCTTCCTGGTTGCAGATGGTCTTGCGTGTAGCATTTCTTTTTGTTCTGGTCTGTGGAGACGTATATACTTTTGTCGTCATAATCTCTTGAAGTAATTTTGTATGTAAGATGATTGTGCTGATTCTTCTATGGTGATGAAATTGTGCGTCTCGTTAACCCCATTTTTCTTGTATTTTACAGAATGGGATGACAAGGAAGATGGCAATGAAGCTGTCCAGCAATGGGAGGATGACTGGGATGATGACGACGTGAACGATGATTTCTCACTGCAGCTGAGGAAAGAGCTGGAGGGAGGCAACACTCAGAAGAGCTGAACTACTTCCCCATCCATATCAAAGCTGTAGTACACTTTATCTTCGATCAGGCACTGTGTGGCCATTGCTCTCTGAACCTGTGATACTTCCCTAGCAATATCAAGCTCTGATACTTATCTTCGTTTCAGCACTGTGTATCAGACTTTGTACCTTACTGCATGTAGTTATCGGCTGCGAGCAGCATAACTTGCCGAACAATGATAGTTCCCAGAGAGTATCGCAATTACCCGAAAGTTTGTGGGCATGCAGGAATTCCCGTATGGTCTGCTCCCGGTACTGCGGTAGCCGTCTATTGAACCAGGGCATTCTTAATGGGCACTACTATGCGCCGGCCCAACTTTGGGCTTTGGGCCGGTCCTACCAGCATCGTCCGGTAGAATAACGCTTAGCCAGGGCATTCTTAATGGGCCCAACTTTGCGCCGGTCCTACCAGCATCGTCCGGTAGAATAACGCTTAGCCGTACGATTATCTCTTCTTCTTTTGTCAGACGTATTTTTCTTTTAGAAAAAACTTCCATCGTGCCGCTATGGATGAGCTATGCGCCTGACCTCGAAGTACCGCTCGACGCACTTGCCTGGCGCTGCCCTCCCCGCCAGTCGCCGTTCACCATTGTTGCTGGTCCTTGCCATGGTGGAAGCAAAAAATATAATTGGATCCAACAAAAACAGAACATGGTCAAAGCAAAAATAGGAGCGGCTCGCCGCGGGTCAGAGTGCCTAGCAACAAAAATCAGAAGCAGCCAAAATCTTCGCCACGGGTCAAAGTCCAGTGGTCGGTTGAAGCAAAATAAAAAACGCTTCCAGCAAAAACGACACGAGCATTTGAGAGCTCTGCAATCGTTGAAGCACAAAATTATCTCGGTTCCAGCAAAAAAACACATCGTTCTAGCAAAAACAAAAAAAATTGGTTTGGCAAAAAGAAAACGCATCCGCACAAATGGCCACCCTCTTGCAGCCCCCCAGTAGCCGGTTGCAGCTCCGACGTGCACGGTTGCAGCTCCCAACATCGAACGACATTGGATGTAGCGCTCTTCATCGCTGGATGTAGCTTCCTTCGGCGAGGCATCGACCTTGTAGCACATACACCAGCTGGTTGCAGCAAAACGGGGCACCGGTTCCAGCAAACAACGAAGATGTTCATCAAAATCAAATGGGGATGGTAGCAAAAAACGAAAGGAGCTGTAGCAAAACAAAAAGGTGGATCCAGCAAAAAAACCCCTGGTTCCAGCACGAACTCGCCGCCACCGTGGCCGGTTGCAGCTTGGCCATGGCGACGGGCGCACCCTGGCTGCGGCGGCCTTGGAGAGGGCGCGCATCCAGCTGCTGGCGGAGGCGGACAAGGCGACGAGTGTGCCCCGTGGCTGCGAGCGGCCATGGAGAAGGGTGCATCCTGCGTCGGCGATCCACATACGAATCAGATGAGGCGCATCGATTTGCCGACGGCCATGGCGATGAGCTCGCTTCCTGGGTGCGGGTGGATGGGGAAGAAGACACGGGCGGCTGGATAAGAATACGGATGGGAACCGAATGGATAAGAAGAGGAAGATGAGAGTCACGAACGGTGCCTGGGTCCCCCAACAGCCACACGTTTAGTGCCTAGGTGTGATGACATTGCTAATCGAATCGAAAAGAAATCCAACGACGCACACTCGGCTGACCGAAACTCCGGCTAGTGTGCCGGTCACAAACATTTACCATTCTTAATCCTCGGGTGAGATTGGAGTAGCTCGGTCTCACACACACCACCGGCGACGAGCACCGGACCATTAATGCCATAGTAGCCCCCCTTGGATTCCCATGGCGACCCATTGGGTGGCCGCCACACAGCACCATCTTCTTGTTTGTGCGCGAGTAAGCCATGACATTGTTTCACATCGGGTATTGTACCAGCCGCCTTAATGGTGCATATAAAAAGCCGACACCCTCCCCATCCTCGCTTCAATACTCTCTTTGACTCCTCCCATTTTCCCCTGTCCCGCCTACAATCCACCAATGCTTCCTTACCGATGACACGCCCGAAAGAGCTCCCCTTCATATTTTATTTTGTGGATGAGGTGGAGAAGAAGCAAGATCCCCTTGCCAAACATTGGGCCGACTTCGACGTGGCCAAAGAGGCGTGGCGGCAAGAGGAAGTGGAAGGGGAGAGGCGGATTTGAGACAGCGCGCTTGCACACACTGTCGTCGACGCTGATGACTTGCCGGTCCGTTTAAGTCGAAACAGACAAAGTTCATGGCCCAACGCGCGAGAGCAACCACAAATTATGTCCGGCTTGACTCAAATCCGGTGCATTTTTTGGCCGGATTTGCATCCAGATGGACACTGGACGAACGCGCACGCGTCCTCTCGTTGTCCGCCATCGAACCCACATGTCGACCATGCAACTGCATTCACCGGCCCATTTAATCCACGCAGGTGGTCGGACCAGCACGTCGGCCTCCCAGCCGCCCTCTAACTCCTCCTTTTTAATGCTGAAGTCGTGGACCGGCCAGTCCACTTCCAGCCGCATCAATACACTGCCACCTCACGCCCCGACAACCACAAACCTAGGCCACACTAGCTCCTCCTTCCTTGCTCCCCGCAGGCCGTCGTCATGGGGATGTGGAAGTGGATCCCCGACAAGAAGGGGAAGCACGACCATGAAGAGGTCCTCCTTTGTGTCCTCAGAGAGAGCCGCCCGCCTACTCCACCTCACAGCCCTCCTTCTTCATTTCCCTGCTGACGACCCCGCCACGCATGCGACCCTACATCAAGGGCGACTTTGCCAGCGCTACTGAGACCACAACCACGCAGCGACATGATACGTCTCTGACATGTCAATTTTGCATCATGTTTTTATGTTGATATTTATTGCATTATGGATTGTTATTTCACTTTACAATACAGTTCTTATGCCTTCTCTCTTTTACTTTTCAAGCTTCACATGAAGAGGGAGATTACCGGCAGCTGGAATTCTGGACCGGAAAGGGCTATATTGGAGGCACTTTTTCTGAACAACTCCAAATGAGCTGAAAATTGATGGAGAACTATTTTGGAATATATTAAAATTATTGGCAAAAGAAATACCAGAGGGGGACCCATTAGGCAGCCACAAGCTTGAGGGGTAGGACGCGCCACCCAAGCTTGTGGCGCCGCTAGCAGGCCTCCGGGGCCCATCTTCTCCTATATGGTGCCATTTGACTTAGAAAAATTCAGAAGAAAGGTTTTGGGATGAAACACCGCCGTCTCGAGGCGGAACCTGGGCGGGAGCACCTTTGCTCTCCGACGAAGAGATTCCGCCGGGGAAACTTCCCTCCGAGAGGGAGAAATCGAAGCCATCGTCATCACCAACGATCCTCTCATCGTAGGAGGACCAATCTTCATCAACATCTTCACCGGCACCATCTCATCTCAAACCCTAGTTCATCTCTTGTACTCAATCTTTGTCTCAAAACCTCTGGTTGGTACATGTGGTTTGCTAGTAGCGTTGATTACATCTCGTTGTTGATGCTAGTTGGTTTATTTGGTGGAAGATTATATGTTCAGATCCTTGATGCTATTCAATACCCCTATGATCTTGAGCATGATATGATTTGTGAGCAGTTACTTTTGTTCTTGAGGACATGGGAGGAGTCTTGTCATAAGTAATCATGTGACTTTTGTATTCGTTCAATATTTTGATGATATGTATGTTGTTTCTTCCTTCAGTGGTGTCGCGTGAACGTTAACTACATGACACTTCACCATCTTTGGGCCTAAGGGAAGGTGAAAGGATCGATATGGTTGACTAGAGGGGGGGTGAATAGGCAACTAACAATTTTTAGCTTTTCTTTACCAAATAAAACTTAGCATCAAAATAGGTTGTCTAGATATGCAACTAGGTGAGAAACCTATATGATGCAACAACAACAAGAACACAAGCAAGCAAGGGATACAACACAATATAAGCTTGCACAAGTAAAGGTAAGAGATAACCAAAAGTGGAGCCAGCGGAGACGAGGATGTGTTACCGAAGTTCCTTCCCTTTGAGAGGAAGTACGTCTCCGTTGGAGCGATGCGGAGGCACAATGCTCCCCAAGAAGCCACTAGGGCCACCATATTCTCCTCACGCCCTCACACAATGCAAGATGCCGCGATTCCACTATTGGTGCCCTTGGAGGCGGTGACCAAACCTTTACAAACAAGGTTGGGACTATCTCCACAACTTAATTGGAGGCTCCGAACCACACCACAAAGCTTCACCACAATGGAATGTGGCTCCGCGGTGACCTCAACCGTTTAGGGTGCTCAAACACCCAAGAGTAACAAGATCCGCAAGGGATTAGTGGGGGAAATCAAATTTCTCTTGGTGGAAGTGTAGATCAGGGCCTTCTCAACCAATCCCTAGAAAATCAACAAGTTTGATTGGCTAGGGAGAGAGATGGGGCGAAAATGGAGGTTTGAGCAACAATGGAGCTTTGGTAGGGAAGAGGTGGTCTTCTTGAGGAAGAAGACTCCCTTTATATAGTGGGGGAAAAGATCCAACCATTACCCCCTCACCCAGCCCGCGCGGCGCGGTACTACTGCACACAACCACGGTACTACCGCAAAAGGTCGCGGTACTACCGTTGGACGGCGCGGTACTACCGCTTGCGCAGTAGTGACCAGTCGAGGCCCTATTGCACATGGCAACGAGCGGTAGAACCACCGGAGCTGTACTACCGTGTGCCCCTGTGGTACTACCACAAGGCATGGCTCTACTAGCGCTGGACAAAGCATGGAATAAATAAATCACTTCCGTAACTACTTCCGTTGAGCTTAGGGCTGTGCAAAAATCCAGCACGGTACTACCGCTCACAGGGAGCGTTACTACCACGTAGGGGCGGAAGTAAAAAATTACTTCTGTGCCTACGTCCGTATGCGCCAGCGTCAGGGCTGGAGGCAGCGGTACTACCGCTCACCAGGAGCGGTACTACCGCATGGAGCGGTACTACCGTTTCCCTGAGCGGTACTACCGCGTGCCCCTGCGGTACTACTGCTCCCTTGAGCAGTACTACCGCACGCCACAAAGGCTTTAGCACTTGGCAGCCTTCATATCACAGAGACAAGGATAAACGGATGGTGCTCCATCTAAGCAAAGGAAAGGTGGTGCAAAGGAACATATGTGTATGTGTTGATTCCACCCTAACCTTTTCAAAGAGGACCCCCTCTTAATAGTACGACTATCCTACGACTCAAATCCACCGAAAAGAAACATAGAGAACCGCCATCTTCAATAGGTTCCGAGGGGCACCATATCGTCTTGTGCCTGGACATGAGATATCTGAAATGCTCAACGCACATGATTAGTCCGCAAATGCACTGTCATCAATCACCAAAACCACATAGGGAGAAATATGCCCTTACAATCTCCCCCTTTTTGGTGGATTGATGACAATACGAGATTTGCACAAAGGGATATACAATGAACATAAGCAAACCCAAACACTATAAAATATAGACAGGCTCCCCTTAGATGTGTGCATTCTAGAGATATGGTTTGGACTGCACACCACACACACACACACACACTAGGATCAACACTCCCCCTATATTTTATAAACAAGGCAAACCTTGCAACAATAAAAGTGACACTAAGCAAGGAAGCAAGGTATAGCAAGTGAGCATGAAGTAAAGGGCACAAGATAAAATAAGCTCACAATCTACTAAGCATACTAAACATACTGGACAATAAAGGATAAGCTTGAGGGCATAGGTCTCACACCGTATGATGAATAAGTCTCCTGGCTTGACACGCAAACAAACACAAACCAAAGCAACGAAGGATCAACGAAGTGAAAGCAAAGAGACACAACAAAGATCTGAACCCGCAAATTCTACACTCTCTCCCATTTGGCATCGAGACACCAAAAAGCTAGAGAGGACACCTAAGACACATGTGCTAGCTCCCACTAAAGTGATCACCCATCAATCTCCTCATTTGTCTCAGCAGCAGGAATGGACTCCTCATCTGACTCAGCCCACTGGTAGCCTTGCTTCGTCATCCAAGCAGCCTCAGGAGTGATGTTCTTCTCCGACCTGCTCGAGACGTGCTCGCCAAGCTTCCTCAAGATCCACTTGTCATGCTGCCGACTCTCCTTCTGAGCAATGTGAGTCTAATACTGCCCCTTGGCCTGCATGCAGAATGGAGTCTTCACCTTGGCCTTGAGCTTCTTAGCCCAAGATGGCTCAACAGAGGGAGGTGCGTACCCCTCAGAACTGTCCTCCGCCTCCTCCTCCTCAAGCTCATCATCATCATCAACATCCATGCGAGCAGCCTCGGCCTCAGCCTGGGTAGTGGTGTTAACCCACTTGTTCTTCTGGCGCAGCTTAATGGGCTCATGTCGAATCCAGTTGGGAGCAAGAAACTCTTCACCCAGAAAGAGCTTCTCCCAAGTCTTCGATATCAAGAGGAACAAATAAGGTCCATAGATGGGCACCTTACGATGGAACCCAGCAAACTAAAGCTCACACCACATGATATGAGAGACATCAAGTGGTCCAGGTTGTTGAAGATGGGCTTCCTCACAAGTAAGCATCATGTCCACAAGATAGGAATGCACCTTGTCCTTGTTGCCTATGCGAGCAAAAAGAGTGTTGCGGAAGATCCGGTGCATGATGTCGAGGAATGGGTTCAGCACATAAGACTTCTTGCCATTGGGTAAAGTCTTCTCAACAAGGTAGGGTTGAAGCTTGTTCTTGGAAGCAGACTCTGGGTTGGAATGTGGGAGGATACCAACGGGCACATCAAGCCCCTCATCACAAACGTGCAACAGCTCCATGAACTCCTTCCACTCGGCAGTCATCCTCTTTCCATTGGTCATCCAAGTCATGCTCCGCTTCTCATCCATGTGGAAGTGGACAAAGGCAAAGAACCGAGCCACAATCTCCGGGTCAAAGTCAAGGTGGAAAGTGATGATCTCCTCAATACCAAACTGCTCCGCCAAATCCATAGGCTCACCAAAATATGCTTGGTTCTTCCTCAGATGGTGCATGTCAATCCACTGAATGGGTATGTAGATGTTCTGCTTGGCCGTGATCACATCTAGGAAGATGAGATTTTGTTGCTTGGTCCAAAACAAGTCATTGCCCCTTGAGAGTCCCTGAGGCTTGACGTAGGGGTTGAGCGTCCTTTGAATCAGAAACTCTGCTTGAGGCATCTCATCCAAGCCGACAGCTGGCTCCTTGATCTTAGTGGCTGAGGTCTTGACGTTTCATTGTGGGGCATTGTATCCCTTAGGAGCTTCTTGGTTGGGAAGGCGCTTGGAGCTCATGTCACGGCTGGGGTTCGAGCGCCTAGGACCGGAACTGGAGCCACCACCTATGACATACAATGCAGACACACAAGAGAAGCGAGAAGAATTATTGCAAAGACCAAAGCCAAAACTGAAGGAAACAAATAGAAATGAGATTAGGTGGGACAAAACAACACAATATTAAGTCAAGCGGTAGTAATATGATAGGATGCGAAAGTAAAAAAAAATTACTTTTGCTCTGACCGCGGTAGTACAGCGTCGGGTTGGCGCAGTAGTACCGCACTCAGGGCGGAAGTAATTTTTTACGTCCGTGCACTGGGCGGTAGTACGGCTCCAGGGGAGCGGTACCGTACGGGGCCCGCAACGGGTGGTAGTACCGCTCCAGGGGGGCAATAGTTCCGCACGGGGAGGATCTGGCAAGAATACATCTAAGAACATCCGTAAGGATGGATCGGTACTACCGTTGATCAATACTACGTAGTTGTATCACACTAAATAGCATATGTACTACACAAGCACTCTGCAACAATCTCCTCTTGCAAAGATTTAGCCAAAAAATCACAAGACCTACACATGCATCTCCCAAAACCTAGAAGCACAAAAATGAGGCAAATAGAGAGGGAAAAGGGGAGATACCGAGGTCCATGGCAAGAGGGCGAGGTGGGGATCGATCCCACCGGTTGAACTGAGAAGAGAGTGGACGGAGACAGAGATCCGACGAGGTCCTCCGGCGCCGTTCTTGAGCAGGAGAGAGAGAGAGAGCCGAGGTGAGGGAAAGAGATGAATGGGTATGGGGGAGTTGGAACTTCCCTTGCCCGCTCTTAACCCCCACGCGGCCTCGACAGCGCGGTAGTACCGTAGATCATTGCGGTAGTACCGCCCGGGCGGAAGTACCGCACACTGGGCGGTAGTACTGCTCTTCCAGCGGCAGTAAAAAGTTACCGCCGCGATGGATGCGGTAGTACAGCGCCGTGGGCGTAGCTGTGCAAGCACAACAGCCACCCACCTCCAGCAGTACTACCATGGCTTGCCACGGTAGTACCGTAAACCCAAGAAAGTGCACATTCCGACAAAAAGAAACAAGAAGGCCTTTGCAATACCAACCTCAAGCAAAATGACACACAAAAAGAGCACAAAAGGGAACAACTAAACCACGACACAAGGTCCGAAAGAAAGCAACGAGACAACGAGGACCAAACAACGAACCAAAACCTCTTCAAGAGGAGAGGGCGGTGGCCGGAGCCACCTATGTTTGAGTCCATTGGTATGGCACCACGAAGAATTATCCTTGGGCCCATGACCAAAACTCATCTTTGAAGCACAAGTATCATCAACAATGGCTAATGTGAAAGAGTTGATCAATTTCTGCATAATGGGGGGAGGGAGAGTTCATTGAGAGAACAACACCCCCTATGTCCACGCCTACACCTAAACAAGACATCGAGATGAGTGTGGTGGGTGTGCAAAGGTTCAAGCCACATTGCTCAAATCAATGATATTTAGCTCATGTCTTAACTCGCGAAATCTTGCTTCATCCAAAGGCTTCGTGAAAATATCTGCAAGGTTATCATGAGTGTTGACATAGTTGAGCTCAATCTTCCCTCGCCTAATGTGATCCCGGATGAAGTGATACCGACTCTCAATATGCTTCGTCTTGAAGTGTTGCACCGGGTTGAGAGAAATCTTGATGGCACTTCCATTGTCACACCAAAGAGGCATTTTGTCACAAATGACACCGTAATCCTTTAAAGTTTGCATCATCCATAGAAGTTGAGCACAACAACTACCGACGGCCACATACTCAGCCTCGGTGGAGGAGAGAGACACACAACTTTGCTTCTTAGATGACCAATTCACCAAAGAGCAACCAAGGAATTGGCACCCTCCGGAAGTTGACTTCCTATCCACTTTGTCTCCCACCCAATCCGAATCCGAAAACCCCATGAGATTGAAGTTTGCTCCTCTAGGGTACCATAAGCCAAAGTTTGGGGTATGAGCCAAATATCGAAAGATTCGCTTGACCATCACATAGTGGCTTTCCTTAGGTGAGGCTTGAGACCGTGCACAAATTCCCACACTCAACATGATATCCAGTCTAGATGCACAAAGGTAAAGCAAGGAGCCAATCATAGAATGATATACCTTTTGATCCACCGCTTTACCATTGGAATCTATGTCAAGTTGGCGTTTGACGGGCATTGGAGTAGAGGCCGGCTTGACATCACTTAGCTTGAATCTCTTGAGCATGTCTTGAGTGTATTTGGCTTGGTTGATGAAGGTTCCTTCTTTTCTTTGTTTGATTTCGAACCCGAGAAAGAACTTCAACTCTCCCATCATGGACATCTTGAACTTCAAGGTCATGAGAGCGGCAAACTCATTGAAAGATTTGTTAGGAGAACCAAAGATAATATCATCAATATATAGTTGGCATACAAACAACTCCCCTTTGACATTCTTAGTAAAAAGAGTGGGGTCGATTTTCCTAATTTCAAACCCACGATCTTGCAACAACTCGGTAAGGTTCTCATACCACGCACGTGGGGCTTGTTTAAGGCCATAGAGTGCCTTATCGAGTTGGTACACATGATTGGTGAACTCGGGATCCTCAAACCCCGGGGGTTGTTTGAAATACACCAACTCATTAATAGGACCATTAAGAAAAGCACTCTTCACATCCATTTGTTGCAACTTGAAGTTATGATGAGAAGCATAAGCAATCAACAAACGAATAGATTCAAGGTGGGCAACGAGAGTAAAGGTTTCACCGTAGTCGATATCCTCGACTTGGGAGTAGCCTTGTGCCACCAAACAAGCCTTGTTGCGAACGATAACCCCGTGAGCATCTTTCTTGTTCTTGAATATCCACTTGGTTCCAATAACATTATGGTTCTCCTTTGGCCTTGGCACAAATCTCCACACCTTGTTGTGCTCAAAGTTGTTGAGTTCTTCATGCATGGCATTAAGCCAATCCGGATCCTCGAGTGCCTCATAGACCTTTTGGGGTTCAACACAAGAAACAAATGTGTGATGTTCATAATAGTTTGCTAATTGTCTATGGGTGCTTACCTCCTTTCTTAAGCTTCCAAGCACATTCTTCATGAGATTATCTTTGGTAGTGAGCTTGGACGCAATCTTGGCGGCACGACGCTCCAATTCCTCCTCAAGAGAGAGTTGAGGAGCGGTAACTTGATCATCTTGAGCGTCGTCTTGAGCTGGCTCTTGATCTTGAACTTGCTCGGTGGTAGGAACTTGACCTTGAGCATCACTTGGTGGATCACCACCATCTTGAGGTTGATCTTGCCCTTGATCATGTTCATTTGGTTGAGGGCCTTCACTTTGTTCTTCGGAAGAGTGTGGGTCTTGGATTGGTGATGGTTCCACTTGAGTGGAACATTGTCCTCCTTCGGCCACAAGGGGTTCCTCAGTAAGTAGGATATGACCAACACCCATTCTTCTTATGGACCGGGGAGGAATTTCATCACCTACATCACAAGTGTAACACCCTGAGAATCATTTACACTAATCTCCCCCTAATGGTGGCCATGTCATCATGATTATTATGCAAATTTTCCACTTAATAAAAATCAAAGTCAAAATTCAAATTATGTTGCAAGTTAAATTATAATTTCTTCGACCAGTAAACCAAAAATGTTCGATGACTTGCAACAATTAACTAAGTAGTTTTCATATAGAAACCAACATCTTTTGAAATATTTAAATTTCCTTAAAATATTAAAACAAGACCAAACAACACCATTTTAGCCCCATTTAAATGTAAACAGAATTTAAATGAATTCATTTAGACCTTTATACTTTTTGTGTTATCCCAAGTTATTGTGATAGATTTATGTGCCAAGTTTCAACTACAAAAACCGTTTGCTATTTCAAATGAATGCAAAACTGAGTCAGATGTTAAACATAAAAGAAAAGAGAAAAATCTCCTGTGCACTTAAGCCCATTAGGAAACCCAGCCCACCTCTTGTCTGCTTCCTCCTCATCTACAGTAGACGGGGGGAATGGCGTGGCAGCCATCCACCCCGCCATGGCCACCGATGCTGTTGCTGTCGTTCATCCTGCGGTTGTGGGGATGGATAAGTTCGTGCCCTACCCCGTCGAGAAACCCTAGCCCGTCACTTCTCCTCCTCGCGCCGCCTCTTTCTCCCCCGCAACGACCCAGGCCGCCATCTCCGTAGCCTTCGTGCCCACGCGCTCTCCGTCGTCCTAGCGCCCCGCCGAGGTGTCCAGAAGCTCTGCTGGCGACTGCTACGTCCTCCTCGACTACGAGCTCAAGCCGGGACCCCCTACATCATCGGGATCGAACTTCGTTTACCTCGGACCACCGCCAGCGTTCGTCTACGATTTCGAGCCCTCCCCGAGCCCACTTAGCAGCCGTAGACCCGTGCTCACCCGAGGCCGCCATAGACAGAGGCTTTGCTCCTGTGTGTGCCCGCGATGTACAGCGGATGATGGTGTCCTGTTTGTTTGCTACCTGCCACACTGTTGCCTGCCCGCCCGCACCCTCTTCTCGCCTCGTGCATGCCCCGCCACGTCTGCTTGTGCCCCACCGTGCCGGCAACGCGCCCCGCGCGTCCCTGTCTGCTCTTGCCCGTGCTCGCCTTCGCCCTGTTCGCGCCCCTGCACCGTCACGCTGTGCACCACCGAGCCCACGCCGCACCTGCTGTTGCTACTGCCCCTGTCCGCGCTTGCACGCCTGCAGCTGCCCACGCCCGCTCCCGCATGCTGCTGCTCTTGCCTATGCTGGTCGTGCCGCTGCTTGCCTGCGCTGTTGCCGTTCCTGCTGCTCTTAACTGCTGCTGCCACTGTGTGCTGCCACTGCTTGCTGATGCTGCTGCTTGTCCGCGCTGCTCGTCGGCGCCACTGCCCGCCGCTGCAGCCGCGCGCCGCTGGCCATGGCCGAGCGGCCGTGTGTGTGTTGCGTGCTGTGTGTGCCGTGTGTGTGTGTGGCTGGCTTGGCCACAACAATGTGTGGCCGATCCTTGTGTTAATTAGGACTAGTTTAGCTTAGGATTAAAATTAGTGCTAACGTAGTCTAAGCAAATGACATGTGGGATGACCTGTTTAATTATCATTTTATTGAACTAAAGCCAATGACACATGGGACCCACTTACACTGTTCACACATTGACCAGTCAACCTTTGATTGGTCAACATCTGATCCCTGGCCCAACTTGTCATCCACTAGGGCTAGATCCTAGTGGGTACAAAATGTATTTCTTTTATTTAATATTAAAGTAAATAGATAAAAGAAATCCATAATTTACAATAAACTTTGAAAATTAATAGAAAATTAACCGTAGCTCAGATGAAAATAATTTATATATGAAAGTTGCTCAGAAAATTCCAACGAATCTGAATACACGGTTCGTTCATCTGTCACTTGCTCCTAGCATGTTGACCATGGAACCGTCCCCTCTCTTTCGTTTGTTCGGAAAATGCCTATCACCGGGAAAACCCATCCAGATGTTTTCCCCCTTCGCCTGTATCGCGTAGCACTGTGTTAGTTCACCCCTAACACCGCGTATTACCATGTTATACTTTATGATTCTCTGTTTGCTTTATATTTATTGTTTCTCCCCCCCTTCTCTCCGATAGACCCCGAGATCGATGTTGCCCCTGTGATCGACTACGTCGACGAAGACACTTCTTCCTTTTCAGCAGAGCTTCTAGGCAAGCCCCCCCTTGATCACCAGATATCGCCTATTCTTCTCTCTACTGCTTGCATTAGAGTAGTGTAGCATGTTACTGCTTTCGGTTAATCCTATTCTGTTGCATAGCTTGTCATTGTTGCTACAATTGTTGATACCTTACCTACAATCCTAAATGCTTAGTACATGATGCTAGTATTTCATCAGTGGCCCTACATTCTTGTCCGTCTGCCATGCTATACTATCGGGCCGTGATCACTCGGGAGGTGATCATAGGTATATACTATATACTTTATACATGATACATGTGGTGACTAAAGTTGGGTCGGCTCGTAGAGTACCCGCGAGTGATTCACGGATTGGGGGCTGAAAGGACCTTTGTCCCGACGGCCCTCTGGGTGGATCTTTGTGGCGGAGCGACAGGGCAGGTTGAGACCACCCAGGAGAGAGGTGGGCCTTGCCCTGGTCGGCGTTCGCGGTTACTTCAAGACAACATGCTTAACGAGATCTTGGTATTTGATCTGAGTCTGGCCACTGGCCTATACGCACTAACCAACTAGGCGGGAACAGTTATGGGCACTCGACGTCGTGGTATCAGCCGAAGCCTTCGTGACGTCAGCGACTGAGCGGCGTGCGCCGGGTTGGACCGCGTAACGCAACTTCCTTTGTAATGGAGGTTGCTAGGTCTGCTCACCGGCCGCGTACGCAACATGCAGGTGTGCAATGGGCGATGGGCCCAGACCCCTGCGCGCTTAGGATTTAGACAGGCGTGCTGACCTCTCTGTTGTGCCTAGGTGGGGCTGCGATGTTTTGATCTTCCGAGGCCGGGCATGACCCAGGAAAGTGTGCCCGGCCAAACGGGATCGAGCATGTTGGGAAATGTGGTGCACCCCTGCAGGGAAGTTTATCTATTCGAATAGCTGTGTCCCTCGGTAAAAGGATGACCCGGAGTTGTACCTTGACCTTATGACAACTAGAATCGAATAATTAATAAAACACACCCTTCCAAGTGCCAGATACAACCCGACGATCGCTCTCTAACAGGGCGACGAGGAGAGGATCGCTGGGTAGGATTATGCTATGCGATGATACTTGGTTAACTTACCATCTACTCTTTTCTACTGCTTCAAGATGGAGGCTACCAGAAGCGTAGTCTTCGATAGGACTAGCTATCCCCCTATTATTCTGGCATTCTGCAGTTCAGTCCACATATACTAACCCCTTTCATTGATACCAATGCATATGTAGTGTAGCTCCTTGCTTGCGAGTACTTTGGATGAGTACTCACGATTGCTTTGCTCCTCCCTTTTCCCCCTTTCTATACCTGGTTGTTATGATCAGATGTTGGAGCCCAGGAGCCAGACGCCACCGTCGACGACGACTCCTGCTACACTAGAGGTGCCTACTACTACGTGCAGGCCACTACCGACGACCAGGAGTAGTTTAGGAGGATCCCAGGCAAGAGGTCTGCGTCTGTTTCGATCTGTATCCCAATTTGTGCTATCCTTCTTAAGGCAAACTTTGTTTAACTATGTCTGTACTCAGATATTATTTGTTTCACCGACTCTTGTGTATTCGAGGCCCCTGGCTTGTAATATAAAGCTTGCATTATTTTAATTTGTGTCTAGAGTTGTGTTGTGATATCTTCCCGTGAGTCCCTGATCTTGATCGTACACATTTACGTGCATGATTAGTGTACGGTCAAATCGGGGACGTCACAAGTTGGTATCAGAGCCAACTGCCTGTAGGAATCCCCCTTCTACGCTCCTTGGCCGAAGTTGACTCTAGTCGATGAAAACTGTTTTACTAACATGGCTGTGCGGCCCATGGGCCCACGTCGCCATTGGGTGGTATTAGGATCTTTTATTCCTCATCTATACTCCGGGGCTCTGAACTCTCTTCTATTCGGGTTAAATGATTTTACTAATTCTAACTCTAGGATCTCGTAACCACTTCCCGCCGGAGAGCCCCTTACTACAGCTGATCACCTGCTACCCAGAAGATTTTGAAGATACTCTTTGATGCTTCTCGAGACCCTTGTACCCTCTGCCTTTTTCAATTTGATATTACCGGTATACCCATATGGATAACGACATACACTTGTCGTTCATACAATCATTCCCCGTCGATTTTGTTATTACAAGATACCCCAAAATTCTCTCTATTGTTCGGAGAATATTTTGTGCCTACTGCCTTGCAGTTCTTTGCCACATGAATACCCCTACAGATACTTTCTCACACTTACCGAGTATCCACTCGTCCCCAGTTGTTCATGTGTTTTACATAAGTCTTCGAAATACCATTTGATCTTCCGATCCTCAACAGCCTATTGTTCTTGAAATTCTTGCTTGCCTGCATTGTGGGTAATCCCATAAGTCTGGTAATTCTATTATCATCCTTTGTCAACATCATTTTGAGGCCATTGATTCAATGTGTTGCGAATGCACTCAATCCTCAATCGGATAATAGAATTCATCCTTCTGGCTCAGACGCATTTTAAACATGAGTTGGAGCTCGACCAATCAAATTGCCATCGATTGTACCCCTAAGGCTATTCAACTTGTCCATCCTTAATCAGAGCGTTTGCTTCTGATCCCTTGATTTGGAAATCATAATTCATTTGCATTTGAGCTTTGAGTTAGTCAGTTGTTTCTATAATCTGATCTCCTTGCATTCTTTCTTCCTCTGGTTGAGTACCGATGCTCACTTTGACGCCCCCGATTCAATCGTACACTAATCATACACGCAAACATGTACGATCAAGATCATGGACTCACAGGAAGATATCACAACACAACTCTACAAATAAAATAAGTCATACAAGCATTATATTACAAGCCAGGGGCCTCGAGGGCTCGAATACAAGAGCTCGATCATAGACGAGTCAGCGGAAGCAACAGTATCTGAGTACAGACATAAGTTAAACAAGTTTGCCTTAAGAAGGCTAGAACAAACTGGGATACAGATCGAAAGAGGTGCAGGCCTCCTGCCTGGGATCCTCCTAAACTACTCCTGGTCATCGTCAACGGGCTGCACGTAGTAATAGGCACCTCCAGTGTAGTAGGAGTTGTCGTCGACGGTGTCGTCTGGCTCCTGGGTTTCAACGTCTGGTCACAGCAATCGAGTATAGAAAGGGGGAAAAGAGGGAGCAAAGCAACCGTGAGTACTCATCCAAAGTACTCGCAAGCAAGGAGCTACACTACATATGTATGCATTGGTATCAAAAGGAATAAGGGTATCATATGTGGACTGAACTGCAGAATGCCGGAATAAGAGGGGGATAGCTAGTCCTATCAAAGACTATGCTTCTGGTAACCTCCATCTTGCAGCAGGAGAAGAGAGTAGACAGTAAGTTCACCAAGTAGCATCGCATAGCATAATCCTAACCGATGATCCTCCCCTCGTCGCCCTGTGAGAGAGCGATCACCGGTTGTATCTGGCACTTGGAAGGGTGTGTTTTATTAAGTATCCGGTTCTAGTTGTCATAAGGTGAAGGTACAACTCCAAGTCGCCCTGTTACCGAAGATCACGGCTATTCGAATAGATTAACTTCCCTGCAGGGGTGCACCACATAACCCAACATGTTCGATCCCATTTGGCCTGACACACTTTTCTGGGTCATGCCTGGCCTCGGAAGATCAACACGTCGCAGCCCTACCTAGGCACAACAGAGAGGTCCGCACGCCGGTCTAAATCCTATGGCGCAGGGGTCTGGGCCCATCGCCCATTGCACACCTGCACATTGCGTACGCGGCCGGTGAGCAGACCTAGCCTCCCTTATACAAGAGTAGGCGTTCCAGTCCAACCCAGCGCGCGCCGCTCAGTCGCTGACGTCACGAAGGCTTCGGCTGATACCATGACGTCGAGTGCCCATAACTATCCCCGCGTAGATGGTTAGTGCCTATAGGCCAGTAGCCAGACTCAGATCAAATACCAAGATCTCGTTAAGCATGTTATTATGAAATAACCGCCAATGCCGACCAGGGCCAGGCCCACCTCTCTCCTAGGTGGTCTCAACCTGCCCTGTCGCTTCGCCACAAAGATCCACACAGAGGGTCGTCGAGAAAGTATGTCCTTCCAGCCCCCAATTCGTGAATCAACCGCGGGTACTTCTCGAGCCAACCCGACTTTAGTCACCACATGTATCATGTATAAAGTGTATAGTATATACCCGTGATCACCTCCCGAGTGATCACGGCCCGATAGTATAGCATGGCAGACGGACAAGAATGTAGGGCCACTGATGATAAACTAGCATCCTATACTAAGCATTAGGATTGCAGGTAAAGGTAACAACAGTAGTAGCAAGGACAGGCTATGCATCAGGATAGGATTAACGGAAAGCAGTAACATGCCACACTACTCTAATGCAAGCAGTATAGAGAAGAGTAGGCGATATCTGGTGATCAAAAGGGGGGGCTTGCCTGGTTGCTCTAGCAAGAGAGAGGGGTCGTCAACACCGTAGTCGTACTGGGTAGCAGCGGTGTCGGTCTCGGTGTCTAGCGAGAGAAGAGGGGGAAGAAACAATAAATATAACGCAAACAAATGCATGACGATGCATGACATGACAAATAGTGATGCTAGGTGTGCCCTAACGCGGTACGAGGTGGTACCAGTGAAGGGGTGAGGGAGTCCTGGATTAGGGGGTGTCCGGACAGCCGGACTATATCCGTTGGCCGGACTGTTGGACTGTGAAGATACAAGATTGAAGACTCCGTCCCGTGTCCGGAAGGGACTTTCCTTGGCGTGGAAGGCAAGCTTGGCGATACGGATATGAAGATCTCCTACCATTGTAACCGACTTTGTGTAACCCTAACCCTCTCCGGTGCCTATATAAACTGGAGGGTTTTAGTCCGTAGGACAACGTACACATCAACAATCATACCATAGGCTAGCTTCTAGGGTTTAGCCTCTTTGATCTCGTGGTAGATCTACTCTTGTACTACCCATATCATCAATATTAATCAAGCAGGACGTAGGGTTTTACCTCCATCGAGAGGGCCTGAACCCGGGTAAAACTTCGTGTCCCTTGCCTCCTGTTACCATCTGGCCTAGACGCACAGTTCGGGACCCCCTACCCGAGATCCGCTGGTTTTGACACCGACATTGGTGCTTTCATTGAGAGTTCCTCTGTGTCGTCGCCATTAGGAAGGATGCCTCGCCCCGTCTTTAAAGATGACACCGTTGCTAAGGGAGCTTTGTCTGTTGGCCAAACCCTCCGGCTAGGTGGTTTTCTTATGACCGCCTATTTGGCCTCTACGCCGACGATGACCTCTCGAGCCATCGAAAACAATCTTCATGTCAGCTCGGAACTCGCCGAGCAGTTAGATCCAATGGAGCTCTCCTCCATAAACGAGCTCTTGGATCGCTTCGCCGCCCTAGGAGTCGCTATGGATTATGACCAGATTGGGCCTAAACCCGATCTGAGAGAGATTAACTCTCCCCAAGTCACCCATCACATTGCCGTGGTAGAGGGACAGTGCGGCGACCCTTCATCTATCTTAAGGACTCGCTACGTCCGGATTCCAGATCCCTCCAAGCCGGATACCCGCAGAGGGGAGGATATCACTCAAGACCTGAAATTAGAGTCAGGCGATGGGCTGGACTCATTGGACAACATCCAGGAATCCAAATTTTCGAGTTCGGAAATTCCTCGGCCTCTGAGCCTTAGATGGGGTGAGGCTTCGGATTTAATTCCACCCACCCACCCCAACATAAGCGATCTATCCAAAATTAGGCAAGAACCCGATGAAACAGTACATCATTACTGGGCCAGATTCCTCCTGGTTAAGAACATGCTAAGGGACTGCCGCGAGGAAGACGCAATCTCAATCTTCTGTAATAATTGCACGGACAAGGGAATACTCAACGCCATAAGTCGCCGTGATATTACATGCTTCGCTGACTTGGCGTCCATTGTACGAAAGTACTGTGCGATGGAAAGCGCCTGGAAAACCGAAATAAAATTTTGGGACAATCCGGCCCTGAATACAAACCCAGTCCGAAATAAAAGGGTGCATCATCACCAGTCACCCGGTTCAAGTACTAAAAAGCAAAAACCCTCTACAGGGCATGGAACCGTACTGGAAGGATGGCTTAATGGACCCTGTAAAATTCACAGTACAGAGGACGCCACACCAACTCACAGCCTCAGAGCATGTTGGATACTCCGGCAGGTGGCCAAAATTGGCGAAAATCTCCTAATTCCGGAGGCCACAGAAAGCCACCCCAGAGACACCAATATGGTATTAACAGTCTTTGAGACTTTCGCATCAAATAATATGCGAAAAAGGACACTCCGCAGCCCTGCCTAAGTCTACCAAGTAGCAACAATAAACCCATGGAGTGACACGGCTATTACCTTTAACGCCAGTGACGAACCTAAATCCCGAACAGCCTGAGCACCAGCCGCATTGGTCCTCAGTCCAATAGTGGACGGCTTTCGTCTTACCAAGGTACTCATGGACGGCGGCAGCGGATTGAACCTCATTTATGAGGAGACCCTTCAAAAAATGGAAATAGACTGGAACCGCATTGAGCGAAGCAGGACAACCTTTAGAGGAATAATCCCCAGTCGGGAAGCGCGCTGTACAGGAAAAATCACACTAGATGTGGCGTTTGGCACGCCGGATAATTACAGGTCCGAAGAGGTCACGTTCCAGGTGGCTCCGTTCAGCAGTGGTTATCACGCTCTGCTAGGGCGGGAAGCGTTTACAATCTTCCAAGCAATACCCCATTATGGGTACATGAAGCTCAAGATGCCCGGGTCTAACGGGATCATCACTCTCGCTAGTGATCCGTACATAGCACTCCGCGCCGAAAACAAGACAGTCGCACTGGCCCTCGAGGCACTATCCGAAGCCCTAGCGGCTGAGGAGCTGACTGCGCTGCGCTCTACGGTGAATAGGGACGATGTGGTACTCGACAAAAGATCCAAGTCCACCTCCTTTAAACCGGCGGACCAAATAGTCAAATTCCAAGTCCATCCAACATACCCCAATAAAACAGCTTCCATCGGGGCACAGTTAAACCCTGACATCGACACCGCACTGTGAGAGTTCCTACGAGAGAACTGGGACATTTTCGCCTGGCACCCTTCGGACATGCCAGGAATCCCACGCAGGCTGGCTGAGCACAGCTTAAATATCCAAACAGGATTCAAACCTGTCAAACAGGCTCTTCGGCGTTTTTCCGAACCTAAGAGACAGACCATAGGAGAGGAGCTAGCAAAGCTATTGGAGGCCGGATTCATTAGAGATATAAAACATCTGGACTGGCTAGCAAACCTGGTGATGGTACCAAAGAAGGACAAATCCTGGCGCCTGTGTGTTGATTTTAAAGACCTTAACAAGGCTTGCCCAAAGGATCCATTCCCCCTCCCCCGCATCGATCAAATTGTCGACGCTACCGCAGGACACGATTCGTTGTGTTTCCTCGACGCATATTCCGGCTACCATCAAATCAAGATGGCAGAACCATACCAAGCCGCAACGGCATTTATCACACCATACGTCCCATTCTGCTTCAACACGATGCCCTTCGGGCTAAAAAACGCCGGTGCAACATATCAGCACATGATTCAGACATGTCTGGCAAGCCAGATCGGCAAAACAGTGGAGGCATATGTAGATGATGTGGTCGTCAAAACAAGACATGCTGAATCTCTAGTAGACGACTTGAGGCTCACATTTGATAACCTCCGAACATACGACATCAAGCTCAACCCAGAAAAATGCGTTTTCGGCGTTCCAGCCGGAAAGTTCTTGGGCTTCATTGTATCCGGTAGAGGAATTGAAGCAAATCCAGCCAAGATCCGAGCTCTGTCGCAACTGGATATCCCAAAGGACCTCAAACAAATACAAAAATTAACCGGATGCGTGGCGGCTCTAAGCCGCTTTATCTCCCGCTTGGGAGAAAATGCCCTACCCCTTTACCGCCTCCTTCGGCGCACCGAACACTTCAAATGGACGGATGCAGCCACGGCCGGACTCGACGAAATAAAAGCCATATTGGCAACAACCCAGTCCTGGCCACGCCAAACATTGGCGAACCAATGCTATTATACATTGCAGCAACACATCAGGTTGTAAGGCAGTGCTCGTCGTCGAACGAGAAGCGGACGGACACAAATTCCCCCTTCAAAAGCCAGTCTATTATGTGTCCACTGTCCTCACTCCCTGCAAATCACGGTACCCGCATTATCAAAAGATTGCGTACACGGTATTCATGGCATCCCGGAAGCTATGACACTACTTTCAAGAGTGTTCAATAACAGTAGCCTCGAAAGTACCACTTAACGATATTATAAACAACCATGACGCAACGGGTCGGATTGCAAAATGGGCCATTGAGCTCCTCCCGTTCGACATAACTTATAAGCCACGGTGAGCCATCAAGTCGCAAGTCTTGGCCGACTTCGTCGCAGAATGGACGGAGGCCGAACTCCCTAAAGAGTACGACACATATTCAAATTGGATCATGCATTTTGATGGCTCCAAGATGTTGGCCGGACTGGGGGCTGGCGTCGTTTTGACGTCCCCCACAGGAGACACAGTTCAATACATACTACAGATTATGTACATGGACTCCAACAATGCAGCCGAATATGAGGCCCTTTTACATGGTCTCCGGATGGCAGTATCCATGGGCATCCAATGCCTAGAGGTGCGCGGGGACTCGAACCTCGCAATATCCCAAATAAATGGAGACTTCGATGCCAAGGATCCAAAAATGGCAGCTTACCGCAACGCCGTCCTAAAAATGTCAGCTCGGTTCGAGGGGCTTGAATTTCACCATATAGCTCGGGAAAATAATCAGGCGGCAGATGTCCTGGCACGCATTGGCGCAAAACGCGATGTAGTCCCCCCCAACATCTTCTTGGAAAGGCTGTTCAAGCCATCCGTAGTATGGGAAGGGGAGCCGAACAATAACAGCCCGGACCCAACCGCACTGCCCGACACCGAACATTCTGACACAATCGGAGGCTCCGCCAATGAAATAACACCTTCAGCCCACGTAATAATGGCCGTCATCGCCCCGTGGACAGAACCATTCCTCGCCTACCTTACTAGGTAGGAACTCCCCGAGGACCAAAATGAGGCACGCTGCATAGTGCGGCGATCCAAAGCCTACAAAGTCCACGAGGGAGAGCTTTATAAGAAAAGCACTACCGGAGTCCTTCAAAGGTGCATCTCCGAAGAGGAGGGGCGGAACCTCCTGGCTGAAATTCATGCCGGACTCGGCGGTCATCACGCTGCAGCCCGGTCCCTTGTAAGCAAGGCCTTCCGTACAGGCTTTTATTGGCCTACGGCTCGAGCAGACGCTCAGGACTTAGTCCAACGATGCACCGGTTGCCAGCTCTTTGCAAACCAAAGCCATATGCCACCCACCGCCCTCCAAACTATCCCCATTACTTGGCCCTTCGCGGTCTGGGGGCTTGACATGGTTGGACCCCTTAAAGGCGGAACCCACAAGCAAAAATACTTACTGGTCATGGTGGATAAGTTCACCAAATGGATAGAAGCCAAGCCTGTTAAGACGGCCGAATCCGGACCGGTGATAGACTTTATATCCGGGGTTGTACACCGTTACGGCGTCCCCCACAGCATCATCACTGATAACGGCACGAACTTCACGGTCGACGAGGTAAAACTCTGGTGCAAAAACATGGGCATCAAGATCGATTATGCTTCTGTCTATCACCCACAAACTAACGGCCAGGTCGAACGTGCAAATGGTCTTATCATGAGCGGCATCAAACCCAGATTAGTGCGGTCCCTCAAGGAATCTAACACGCACTAGGTAGAGGAGCTCGACTCCGTACTCTGGGGGCTGCGGACCACGCCGAATCGCACCACCGGATACACACCATTCTTTATGGTGTACGGCGCAGAGGCAGTTTTGCCTTGCGACATAATTCATGACTCACCTCGAGTGCGCAGGTACGAAGAAAGAGAAGCCGAGCTCGATCGGCAGGATAGCTTGGACGAAGTGTGCATGTACGAAGAAAGATAAGCCCGTTCCGCATTCGATCAACAGTAGGCTCGAAGATACCAAAGCAGAGAAGTACGGGCCAAAAATTACAATGTTGGCAAATTAGTTCTACGACTACCGGACAAGAAAAAGGACAAACTCAAGCCCAAGTGGGAAGGTCCCTTCATAATTGACCAAGTCCTGACTGGTGGAGCGTACCACCTGCGGATGCATCGGATAATCGACTCGAGCCAAACCCATGGAACGCAGCCCGTCTCCGAAGATTCTATGCCTAGCGCCGGACTCTGTGTTCGTCTCCTTCCTCTGTCCATTTTTTATATATTTTCTGTCTTACATTTCTCTTCTTCTTCTTCTCTCTCTCTCTCTCTCTCTCTCTCTCTCTCTCTCTCTCTCTCTCTCTTATAGCCTCTAAAGGCTCATAAAGTGACGCGCTATCTACGCTCATTAAACCTGGGGGCTTCTTTAAACAGAAGCTTATTCATACGGGCTTCATGCCCAACACATGTGTCACACTTCCGCATGTACCTTTTATTCACCATTATATGCATCGATATGACTTAAGTTTTGGCCAAGCTGGGTTGCCTGGCTCCTGTGCTTACCCCTACGTTCCCGATTGTTCGGCTAGGTGGTAAAGGGAGCACATCTGCGATTGTTACTGCCGGGTCAGCCGGACGTGTACCTCAGACTAGGTGAAGCCGAAAGCTAGCGTTCTTAAGGGAATATTCGGTCGGTGAACTAAAGATGATCTTTTTTTATTTTTATCTATACGCCCCCAGATGTTTTTCCTGTGTTTCTTTTCGCAGCATGGACATGCACCTTAGGGCATGCCTCCCAGGGAAAGGAACCCCTAACGGAACTATTCTCCCTGGAAGATGTTTCTTACTAACCATGTAATATAACATAACTAGTCGGGCACTTGTTTGTTCAAGCCCTAATGACCCCTACGCCTGGTCTCCATGCATTCCCCGGTTCCTATATAACCGCATGGGAATTCGGACACACTCCGGACCGTCAGGTCCCGAGGCTGAAGCGAAAAGGTCGGCCATGACAAATGATCTACAATCCGGCTAGAAGGCATTATAAATGTCAATTAAATTACATAGTCATTTTGACTGATTGTATTCCTCTTCAATACCATCTAACAGGCTGTCTAATTTACAGTCCCACTGGGAATACTTTGCGACCAACTCTACTTGGCTGTATACTAAGCTTACAGGGATCTCCTTCTCATCGGGCCCTACAGGACCGACCTCGGCCATGTGGTTGGGGTCAGCCTTTGCGTACCGCATCTTCACCATGGCCCAGGCCTCCCTGGCGCCTTGACGGCAGGCTGATATCTTCCACAATCGGAAGCGCCGCCGTGCTCCCTTTAGCTTCTCCGCAAGCTCTCCAAGACCTTCCGGCATGGAGACGGATGGCCACAGGGCCTGGGCGACGCCTTGCATCGCCTGCCGAACTCGATCGAGCAGTTGCGAGAGCTCGGGAAGAAGGTCACCTGTAGAACCGGGCATCTCCTCTGCAGGACGACCTGTTAGCACACCTACAGACATTGCTCTGTTAGTCGACTTCCCCGCTGAACTTTCTTTCAAAGGTTCATTCAAGCACTTACTAAATATGCCACGCCGAAGCCGCTGATTCTCCTTCACTGAGTCTGACAGTTGGGCACGAACATCTTTCATCTCGACGCCCAGCTTGGTGTTGGCATCTTGGAGATCGTTCTTCTCCCGCCTCACCTTTGTCAGCACCTTCTCACCAGCCTTTAGCTGGCGTAGGAGGTGTTGCCTTTCCGGATTCAATCCGGCGCCATCTGCAATTTCATTTGTCAGATTCGCACCAATGCCGTGCTTTGCAAAATACTTATCTTTCAAAGTGTATATTACCATAGGGGGTCTCCTTGGGCTCCCCTGCCGCGGCTAGTGCGGCCTCAAGTTGGGCTTTGCACTCTTCCAGCTCCTTGGACAGTAGGGAATTCTTTTCTGTAAGAACCTGCATAACAAATGATCCTTAAATCAGTTATTCTAACTGTTTCAAGTCTCGGGGGCTACTGGTATATACATATAATTACCATAATTTTCTTACCCGTATGTCTTTTACATACTACTCCATGGCTCTGGCTAGACCATTTTGAGCGGCACGGAGGTACGCATCTCCCGAGTTGAAGGCATCTAATGCCCCTTGGGAGAAACAAGCGTTGCGAAGAATTGTCCGGCGACGCCTGTGGTTCATGGCACTCTCCACCTCAGAGTTGGTGGCAGACAACCCGTCCACATCCTCCGTCGGAGGAGCGTCTAGCGCGCGCCTTGCATTCGCCTCCGCCTCCGGACCAGGCTTTGGAGCCTGGCTGGTGGAGGTGCGATTGACAGCCTCTCCGGATATAGTCCGGCGAGGTCTCTTTGTCCTGAAAAGAGCGCGAGTGTCAATATGCCTCGAAGGTATAACACCTGGGATAAGGGGGCATGCCATACCTTTGCGCTGACGCTTCGGTCCGGACTGCACTTCTTTTCTGCCCGCAGGGCCCTGCGGCCCCTCGTTGGCTTGTCGCCGCAGGTTCGACCTTCCGCCTTAAAAACTTGCCCTGCAAAATTCGGTTGCAATCAGGAAACTGAAAACACGAGTGGGCGGGCACCTATTCGGGGTACTGGGACTTCGATCTCAGGTACCTGGGGGGTCAGGATTAGCCCTGGGTAATCGGCCGTAATGGCCACCAAGGCGTTGTCCTTGCTCAATTGATGGAACACTCTGTCAATCAGCTCCACATATATGTCCGGATCCTCTTGCGAGGCCGGGTCGAGGGACCGTCCTGGGTCCTCGGGTTGTGGAGGAGGGCTGCTTATTTTCTTAACAGCCCGGCGCAGTTCCTGCGTTGAAGTCATCAGACTGAATATTTAATAATGGGAATACAAAACGGATGGGCAAGTAAAGACGGCCGCTTACCTAGCTTGGGGGATTGTGCATGGAGAATCCACCCTGAGGGTTGACGTGGAGAAATTTCTCCTCTTCTCCCTTATACAAAGTGGACACGATCTTTAGTAGAGCGGCAGCTGAATCCGGCCCCTTACGGCCGTAGCAGGTGACGTCGTCCTCCCCGTTGAAGTCCCACATGGGGTGGCTTCTATACTGAAGCGGCTGCACCCCCCGCATAATGCATTCGGCCATAACCCCGATCATGGTTAGTCCGGAATGGGCTAACAATCTTATTCGGCCCATCAGGTAAATGATGTCCCTGTCACCTCCCCTCTGAGGGCTCCGTGGGCGCCAGCTTAGGCGCTTCTTTAAGGGAGCACTGTTGAATTCAGGGAGGCTGATCCGGACAGTATCCGGCAGCGGGACGTCTTCTATATAAAACCATTCCAAGGGCCAGTCTTCGGACGCCTTCTTTGGGGTTCCGGACAGATATCCTGTCCCGGCGATGCGCCACACTTTGGCTCCGCCCACTTGATACATTGACCCCTTCTTGGAACGGGGCACGAGGCAAAATAGCTCCTTCCATAGTCCAAAATGAGCTTCAACACCCAAGAACAGCTCGCAGAGGGCTACAAAGCCCGCGATATGCAATACTGAGGCAGGCGTGAGATTATGTAGCTGGAGGCCGTAAAACTCCAGCAACCCCTGGAGAAATGGATGGATTGGAAATCCGAGCCTCCTTATTAAGTAAGGGACGAGGCACACCCGCTCTCCTTTGGAGGGATTAGGGGCATTCTCTGCTTGCTCTCCGCCGTTGTAGACGGCAAGACCGGCTCGAACCGGGACCATATAGGCCGGGGGGGGAGAAATCCCTTGGTCTGGAGCGTCACTAGCTCGCTATGCGGGATGGAACATCTCTCCCAATATCCAGGCTTAGGGCTAGAAGGGCGAGGGGAGGAGTTGCGACGGCTGGCCATGGTGGAATGGACCTTTGTCGGATGCGCTTTGATGAACACTCGCGGAGGGGAGAAGGTGTGGATTGGATCTAAATCCTCGCCCCCTTAAATAGGGCAGCTCATTTACGCGGCTAGGGGTGTGAATGTAAAAACACTCAGACTTTTCATATTAGTTTGACACGTGGGAGGCGGCCATTATTGGGCGTAGAAGCCAAGGAGCGCAACATCTACAAGAAATCGGACTTTATTCAACAGGTACACGGAATTTGGAGGAGAACCCGCCTTGCAATGCTGAAGACAATCTGCGCGCCGGACTCATCGTCATTGAAGCCTGGTTCGGGGGCTACTGAGGGAGTCCTGGATTAGGGGGTGTCCGGACAGCCGGACTATGTCCTTTGGCCGGACTGCTGGACTATGAAGATACAAGATTGAAGACTCCGTCCCGTGTCCGGAAGGGACTTTCCTTGGGGTGGAAGGCAAGCTTGGCGATACGGATATGAAGATCTCCTACCATTGTAACCAACTTTGTGTAACCCTAACCCTCTCCGGTGCCTATATAAACTGGAGGGTTTTAGTCCGTAGGACAACGTACACATCAACAATCATACCATAGGCTAGCCTCTAGGGTTTAGCCTCTTCGATCTCGTGGTAGATCTACTCTTGTACTACCCATATCATCAATATTAATCAAGCAGGACGTAGGGTTTTACCTCCATCGAGAGGGCCCGAACCTGGGTAAAACTTCGTGTCCCTTGCCTCCTGTTACCATCCGGCCTAGACGCATAGTTCGGGACCCCCTACCCGAGATCCACCGGTTTTGACACCGACAAGGGGGGAAACATCCGGGAAAGTATTCCCGGTGTTTCGCATTTTCGGACAGATGAACTGAGAGGGAATGTTGCATGTTCGCTACGCAAGGGATGCCTGGCGGACGAACGGGCTGTGTATCCGGATTCGTCTCGTTGTTCTGAGCAACTTTCATGTACAAAGTTTTTCCATCTGAGTTACGGATTATTTTATATTAATTTTAAAAGATTTAAATCATTTTTAGGATTTATTTAATTAATTTAATCAACATTATCCAGAACAGTTCATGCTGACGTCAGCATGATGTCAGCAGTCAGCAGAGGAGTTGACTGGGTCGATGACGTGTGGGTCCCACCTGTCATAGGTACAATAACCTCATTAACCTATTAATTAGTTTAATTAGTTAATTAGGTACCTAATGTTTAATTAGTTTAATTAAACATGATTAGTTAAGTTAATTAATTTAGTTAGTTAATTAATTGATTAATTTACATTTTTATTTACTTATTATTCATTTTATTATTGTTATTATTTTACTCTTTTTTTGAAACATTCTGGGTGCTGGGTCCCACTGTCATAGGCCCATACGGCCAAACGGGCGCAGGCGATTCGGGCACAGGGACGCCCGTTAACGGGCGGAGGCCACGACCCAGCGCAGCAGGGCGCCGACGGCCACGACGCTGGTCAGGGTAGACCCAGGCCACAGCGGCCGGAGCGGAACAACAAGTGCGACAGCGGCCTCGGCACGCAATGCGTGGCCACGGGGAGCAGGGGGGTAGGGCGGAGCTGGCCGCGGCGCGGTGGAGGCGAAGGGCGCTGGCGGGGGGGGGGGGGGGGGGAAGTCGTGGCGGGGAAACTCGGCGGCGCTGACGAGCAGCGGCAATGGGCGCAGCCGAGCAGCGCGGCCGGCGAACGGGGAGAGCAAAGAGGGTCGCGAGGCTATGCGGCGACGACGGAGCAGGGCGACCAAGGTGCGGCTCGAGGTGGGGCGCGACGCGGGAAGGGGCTGCCGGCGGCTGCGTTTGGCGAGGCGCGTGGCCGTGGGCGTGAAGGTGTGCGCATGGGCGAGCGCGGGGACGCGGGGCAGCAGGAGCAAAGCTGCATGCGAGCAGCAGGTGGTCGTGCGGGGCGGCGGGCGAGCAGCGGGGCGCGCGGCGTCGGGATGGTGTGCGTGGCGACAAGGGAAGGAGGAGAAAGAAGGGGAGCTTGGGGAGGTGCTCACATCGGGGCTGTAGGGTACAAGGCAACGGGGCGCGAGGTGGGGGGATGGGGACGGCGTGCGTTGAGGGAAGTAGGCCGGCAGGGAAGCACTCCGGGCGGCGGAGGCCAACGGCGACATGCGGCGCGGTCGTCGGTGGTCTTCGGGCGGCGCCGGCGAGAGGCTTCGGCACCGAGCGAAGGGCGAGCCCCCCAGTCTCGATCCAGATCGAGGGGGGAAAGAGAGCAAGGAGTGGGGGGGGGGGGTTGTGCGGGAGGAGTGGGGGGGGGGGGATCGTGCAAGGCGACAGGAGGGGCGCCGTCCAGATCCAGGGGGCGATGGGGAGTGGAAGGGGATCGGGGAGGGGAGAGGCTAGGGTTTCCTTCGGTGGGGGGTTATGGAGGGGTTAGGTGGGCCGATCTAATTGGATGGCCAGCTGGGCTAAGGCCCAGCGGGGGGGGGGGGGGGCTTTTCGTTTTGCTTTGTTTTATCTCTTTTCTTTTCCTTTTATTTATTCTTTTCTGTTTTATTTTAGTTACACATTAATTTTAATTTAGTAAAATATATCTATAGCCCCTATAATAATGTTTCAGAACAATCCACTACTATAAAAAGTTTTACCCTGATATAAAATAGTTTAGTATTTTATAAAATACCAAAGTCATTCAAATAGTTGTTTTGCTACTGTTTATATCATTTTAGTGCTTTTAATCCTTTTACAAAAATGTGGTTCCTCCACCATTATGACTTAGGATTTATTTGTCCCATTTTGAACATTTTAGTTTTAACGTTTGAAAAATTTACCATTTGACTTGATTTTGAATTTGAATCGGTTTCGAACTAACATGAGATTAGCAATATTAACCATCATGACGTGGCATCATTAACAGAGGTTTACTGTAGCTTAACTACCCGGGCGTCACAATTCTCCTCCACTACAAGAAATCTCGTCCCGAGATTTAAGAGGGGAGTAAGGGGGAAAGGTCTGGTTACGACATTCTAACGGATCTTCTCGTCTTGGTTGAGCTTCTCAAAGAGGTCTATCCACTATGTTGATGTCTTCACTTCTCTGCTTCAGGTCATCATGATGAAGCCGACATCCTTTCTTAAGGATCTCCATCGTACTTACGAAAGAATAAAGGGTGGTTATTCTATAAGAACGGACCTCTGCAAGGTTGACTACCTAGTAGTTAACATCGGGGAAGGTGGCGGAAAGTAACTCTCGAATTGAAATTTAAGAAATATCGAGAGCAAAATAAGGAGATATCATGGGAAGTTTCGAGCGGGCAGGCAATCGTTCGATGCCTGAAATAGGGCGTGAAAGAGGCTCAAAGCAACGGGAATAAGTATTGTGTCTGATACCAGAATTGATCAACAGGCAGGTGGCCCGTGAATTACATACAAAGTCAAGCGCGAGGAATAACTTTGACAATAGGGTGTACATGAGAGTCAGGTTTCGATCCTGTGGAACTATGGGTTATGGACCCACCATGTGGGTTAAAAATAGGAGCGGTGACATCTTGCACGATCATGTCAGTTATGTCGGCAACAATGTTGGTACCAAGGGCGAGGCACAAAGAGAACCATTTCCTGCTCGTTGAACGAGGCGGACCAATAGGCAAAGTTCTCGTCCATCGGCGGTTACCAGAAGTCATCAACAGTAGAAACAGGGTCTCACTGACAGAGTTGTACACCGAGGTGTTTCCATAAGAAGTGAATTATTACTGCTTAGCTCATATAGATCACAAGAAACGTTAACCCAACAAATGGAAAGGAAAATATGATTATCAGATTAAACAGAACAATGGAAAGGAAAATGTGTTTAAACTCATATTTCAGGGGTATATCCTTCCCAAGGACAAGCAAAGCATGATTTCCTTGACATGATATAATGTAGAAAACCCTTTAGGTAAGGGGGGGGATTTCATGTCAGGACCCCGATTCCAAGTCACATCGATCTAGCCGGTAACACCTCATATCACTTTGTGGCCTCACGCACGGTATTCCCACGGGTGTCGCCTTACCATGGCCCGGGACCGTTTGCGCCTTTTGGCTCACATATATGATAGTGTCGCTAGCATCCATATGACAGAGAACCCGGGCCGACATGGCTAGTCGTTAACCCAAAGCCGCACTAACCTATGGGGACAGGCATACATGAATCACATCGAGCATGTCGGTCAGCAGCGTGTGAATCCGGGCTGTAGCACCGGGCTAACAGGACTCCGGGAACCCGGGCTGTAGCAGGCTAGGCAGGACTCCGGATGTCACCGCGTGACATTTCCCCAAGGGGACAAACACAGGAACGAAGTGAAACACATGCCGGCTAGTCAAGTGTCCTAAGCAGTAGTGCTGGGCTAGCAGGACTCCGGTGAATCGGGCTATAGTAGACTACTGTGGCTCATGGAAGCACTAGACTACATTTCCCCATAAGAGAGGCTGCCAAGGATAAACAACTAGATTGTCGGATCCCACACATACCAAGCATTTCAATCATACACACAATATGCTCGATATGTGTAAATACAACATGGCATCACAACATAACTCTACAACTCAAGTATTTATTCATTAGGCTCCGAGGAGCGAGATATTACAGACATGGGTCTCATGACCCAACAATCATAGCATACAATGCAAAGCACATGCGGAAGCTTAACATGTCTGAGTACAGACATCTACAAATGAAAAAGGCTGAGAAGCCTGACTATCTACCAGATCCTGCCGAGGGCACAAGATCGTAGCTAAGGTATCAAGCTAACGTCGAAGTCCACGCGAAACTACTAGCGAGACTGGAGTCTCTCTGCAAAACATAAATTAAGCAAACGTGAGTACAAAAGTACTCAGCAAGACTTACATCAGAACTAACTACATATGCATCAGTATCAACAAGGGGTAGTGGAGTTTAACTGCAGCAAGCCAGCTTTTGACTCAGTGGCTAACCTGAACTACGACAGCAAGCAACTCTTTGAGGTGGCGCACACGAGTCCACATATTCACCATTCAATACACCACTATGGATCCGCTCCCGTCTCCCTATGAGAAGGCCATCCATAGCACTCATGCTTATCTTGCGCATTTAGAGTATCCACTTTCACTTGTCTATGAACTGTTATAGGTAACCTAGAAGTCCTTTACCGCGGACACGACTATTCGAATAGATCATTTATAACCCTGCAGGGGTGTACTTCGTCACACATGTTTCCACCACTTAGCGTCTGCACACGACATGTGCTCGGCAGACTTCAAGCGAAAGCCGACGTGGGTGTAGACCACGACCTGACTAACCACACAAGTCTCTAGTCCAGGTTTATCGCCTATTCAGGTTCCATCCGCAAGGAAATCCGGCCGGGGTGTCCTCAACGGCCCCAAACGATGTGTATAGGGTCCCGAGATGCCAAACGGGCGCCCGGCATACCCGGCCACAGTGTATCTACCGCAACATAGCCCACCCCTAGGGTCCGCGCTACGCACGGCCGCCAACACATAACCTACAAACACCAAAAACTAGTTGCAACTCCTGGACAGAGTACTAGGGTGATTAAGAAGCCGAGAGGGTCAATTAAGGATCCCAATGAGTGGTAGTAGCTATTCATGGATCACAGACACAAAACTCAGTTCCTGAGGACGGCTGCAATGACACAACCCACCATGTACTCCTACATGTCCTCTCACCGCTACCTTTACCAAATCGTGTTTACACACTTAGCTCACACACAGTAGGACATGTTCACACACCTCCGATTCACCCCGATGAATCAGACCTGACACAACTCTGAGCAATAGCAGGCACGACAAACAAGCATGAATGAGTAGGCACATCAGGGCTCAAACAACTCCTACTCATGCTAGTGGGTTTCATCTATTTACTGTGGCAATGACAGGTCATGCAGAGGATAAGGGGTTCAGCTACCGCAACAAGTAACACATGAATCGTTGTTGTCCTAATGCAGTAAAAGAGAGCAGGAGCGAGAGAGTGGGGTTGTATCTGAATGAACAAGGGGGTTATGCTTGCCTGGCACTTCTGAAGATAACATTGAGTCTTCATTAGTGTCAACGATCACAGCATCGGAGCAGCGTCTACCGAGAGGGGACAATTACCGGCAAACAAGGAAGAACACAATCAATGCGATGCAACAATATGATGCATGATCATGATATGGCAATATGCTGTTGATTGAGCTAATGCAACTAGCAACAAGTTAAATGGAGTTGGTTTGAACCCTAGGTTCAAATTCAAATTCCATATGTGAGAGTTTAAATTCCATTTATGTGAATTGGCCTAAACAACAGCCATAAGTTGTTCTAACATGCATGAAAATAGCATAAATGGATAGATTGGATTTTTATGATAATTTTTCATATATAAATTATTTCATTTGGAGTTATAGATTAATTTCTATGATTTTTCAAAGTTTTGGATATTTTCTGAATTAAACAAATCATTTCTGATTTATTTAAAATCCAGAAAAGGATTACTGCGTCAGCCTGACAACATTATGATGTCAGTAGGTCAACAGGGCACGGTCCAAGTCAAACCTGACCAGTGGGACCCACTGGTCAGTGTCTCAGTGCTATTTAGGGTCGCTGACGTGTGGGCCAGGTCAATGGCCACGTCAACATGGTCAATGCTGACGCGTGGGGCCACTGGGGTTAGTTAATACTAAGCAGAAACTTAATCTAAGGTTAATTAGGTAGCGGGGCCCTGCTGTCAGTCTCACTAGGTGGTAAATAACTGCGTCATTAGCCTAAACTAATCCGCCACGTCATCATCACCGGATCTATGCCGACGATGACCAAACCGATGGCGAGAGCTCGCCGGACTCGTGCTACGGGGCATCGTTTCACGCGCGGCTTGCAGCTACGGAACGCCGGGAGCGAGGCGCATCTGCTGGAGCACGCGGGGCGAGCTGGGGTGGCCGGTGGCAGCGACGACAGTGAGCTGGGCGGCGGCCGGAGCTCGGCTGGTTGCGGGCGCGGGACTGCAGCAAGCAGGGGAGCGAGTAGAGAGGCTAGGCGGCCTCCTGGAGGCACCAGGAGCTTGATGCGGTGCAAGGGCGCGGTTGGCTTGAGCTTAGGCCACGGCGGCGACAAAGCCAGGCGGCGGTGAGCTTCGGTCGTGGCGGGGAACGATGCTACAACAAGGAATCGACGCGGGGAAGAGTGGGTAACGACGGTGGAGCTCACAGGGAGTCGAACGGCGGTCTCAGCGGGCTCGGGGATGGCCTGTTGGTGATGAATCAAGCGGCGGGGATCGCCGGCACCGAGGTTGAAGAAGACGTCCGGGATGGCGATGCAGTGCTCCCCCGGTTGTTTGGCTCGGCGTGGACGAGGAGGGCGAAGATGCGGAGCTCGGGGTCGTGGAGAGGGAGCGAGGGAGTGGTTGTGGCCACGGCGAACGGCGTCGGTGCGCTCTGGCTCGTTCGGTCGGCCATGGGAGAGAGAGAGCAGGGGCAGGGGAGGGGTTGCGGGCGAGGGAGAGAGAGGACAGGGGTCTCTGGCGTCTCCGTGGCGTCGCGAGGATGTCGGGGAGGAAGCAGGAGGTGGCCAGGGGCGAGCGCGCGTGCACGACAATGAGCTGCTCCTACTAGCAGGAGGAAGACGACGCGGTGGGGTGGTGGGCTGGGCTCTCTACGGTGCTCGGCCACAGCTGGGCCGACTAGGTGGGCTGCACAGTGAGGCCAGGTAAGTTTCTGCTTCTTTCCTTTATGTTTTCATTTATTTAATGCTCTGTTGTTTGTTTTGAATTAGTAAAAATACTAATCCATTTTAGAAAATTCTGAAAATAATCATAGGCACCTTTGGAATTACTCCCAACAGCCTAAAATTACTTTCAAAAGTATTTGGGCATTTAAAAGTATTTATGGTATTTTAAATGCCCAAATATAAATAGTTATGTCTTAATTCAAAAATCCAAAATGGCTCCAAAATTTATGAACCCATTTTTGGCAGAGGTTTTAGTCAGAACCAAAAATGATGAACATTTTTGAAAACCATTTGGATTCACTGAGAATATTTTTGTTGAACCTAGTGAATTCCTTTTAATGCTAGGGTTTAGGCAATCCCCATTTCAGGTTTAACTAAAATTTAAACATGATGCAACACCAGATGCTAGCACTAGGCATTAATAGAACTAGGGATGTGACAACTCACCCCTACTAAACAAGAATCTCGCCCCGAAATTCAAGTGTAGGGTAAGATGAAGGGGGAACACAAACTAACATAATCTTCACGATCCAGGTTGCACTTCATAAAGGCGTTGATTCAACCACTATCTGTGTCTGATCGTCTTGCTCCGAGAAGCCATCCAACATGATGACGACAGAAAGAAAGGAAAACCCTACAGGAATCGATCTCCTCGAAGATCGAGCACTCAAGATCAGCTCACGGAATGAGACGTAAGAACATCTCTTGCGTTGAGACATAGCACACACATAAGGAGCAATGGAAAGAGGTAAATTACAAAGGTTCAATTGGATAGGCAACAATTCCACGCTGGAGTAAGATGGTGCACGGTTTCAAAGTAGCGAGGAGATAATTGCCATGATACCATAACGAGACATCTTAAAGAAGGTGACTCGCAGAAATATTCCCTTAAGTGGCAAAAATAATTACTTTTGATTCAAAGATCATTGAAACTCTTCTCACCAGCCTGAGGCAATCACAAACGATCGCGTGAAGGAACTTGAAGAAATGGCATACTCATACTAGAATGGATGATGTGGACTACCTTGTTGGAGAAAACACGATGGATGATTTGCTTATCATCGGAAATAGATGGAACCCGTGGTAGGACCACTTTGAAGATGATCCTGATCAGTAATTACTGAGAAGGGTAGTCCGTAGTAGGATGACACAAGGGAGGTGCAAGCTGGGAACAAAATGCAAATGCTGGGAATGATTCTAGTAACTGGGGAGAAACCCAACAGTAGAGAGAGATTCCACTGTTTGAAAGGTTATGGCATAATCGAAGAAACTGGGAATGGATCCCAGTTAATGCCGACGATAATCCTAGTGCTTACGCGTGCTCTCAAGAACTTGAGCATTTCCGTATTAATCAAGGTTTTGCCAATATCCGTGTCAAGGATCCTGGCAACACAACATGCTACCATGATGAATAACGGTGGAAGATGCAGATGCAAAGAAAGATAACACTTTCTCAAATTTCACCTTAGCGAGGCCAAGGGATAAAAATCTGGATGATCGACCGAGAGACATTTAGCGCTCCGCTTCTAATGTTCTCCTTGATGTGCTAGCCTAACCCATTCATTGAAATGGTTTGGTATCTAGAACATCAAGAAGCAGGTCAGACTCCGGGAGCTCAGGAATCCATAAGGAATAACTACTAGAGTAAATCCTACGTAATCCTTATGGGGAGGTGGCCAACTTACTCAATCAAGATACTACAATAATAGGTCTTCCGGCTGGGTGTGTTGGCCACGACATCCACTTTACCGGGTTACAGAAAGACCAATATTATAGCTCCTGGGAAAACGTCCCAACCATCACATCTGCCTGAGATTCAGATCTGGTTGGTGTCAGGATATTACAGACTCATCGAGACTAGAAAGAAATGAAAGTTTGCAACACAAATTGACGAGATGACATTGCGAGATTCTCAGGAAATGGACTATGGTAGTAAGCTCCAAAACATGAGCTGGTTCTGCTAAACACATGTGAACACGCTGTCCCAGACAAGCATGACCACATGGTGGTCTTATAATGACACACTACCGAGTCCTGGTTGGGAACCATCATCAAGGATATCGAAGTCCTTGCATAAGTCATATGATTAGCTCTTATGGAGAACTTCTTCTCCCTGAACAAGTCAATTAGTGGCTTGGTGTGCTAGGGATACGTATGGAATGAAGATGATCAGTCTATCAGACCATAGAGTACTTCGCACGTGCATGACTGACTTGGGATGATTCCAGAGGAAGCAAAACAAACTTTCCCGAATTCACGGCGGCAACTTACATCAAATGCACGTGAATTAAAGGAAGTCACTTCTTTCATCCAAACATATACTTCATGAACGGGGCATGAAGAAAATGCTTACACAAGTTTCCAACAGTAGCTGGATGTTCAACACAATCATGGAGGAGACAAAATGCCGCTGATGGGCTCAACAGCAACTCATCAGAATTTCCATATCACTGGACTTCCACCACTATGTGAACAATGTGATAGTATTGGTCAGACCAAAGATATAATGGTGTATGCTCGAGGGACAACCGCAAGTAAGACAACATTACGAACATCGTTGGTTCTGATTTGATTTGACGATAGCCCACACTCAAATCAAGGTTTGGACAAGATAATAGATTCAACAGCTGATCACGGGGATCAGTCAATGAAGATATCATCTTTCTTCAACACACACACACACACACACACACACACACACAAGGATATCCCTTAGTGATGAACTAAGTCGGACAGGTTTTCATCTTCCAACTCTCCAAGTTGTTGTTTAGCTTAACCAACTAGCTCAGGGTATCCAACACAGATTCTTGGAGAATGGGTGGTTTGGAGGAAAACCAACATGATCACGAACTCAACATAGCAGTCAGGTGACAATCGGGTAATACTCCCGAGAAGATACTCGGAAAATCACGAACCACCGATATGTTTTAAGCTCGAGAACAATCTTGCTTTTCAGGCAAGACGATATGATCAAGGAGCGAGGGATTGTCACAATCCTAACTCCTTGGTCGATGAGTGCACCCGGAAATATGGACTAGGTAGCATGATCAATCTTAGAATGGTAGTTCAATAACCAACACGCCAAGAATGAGAAATTGTCCATTTACTACCAAGCAACGAGTTGCTCGGAGTATTGATTTCACACATCACGGTTCATTTGTCGGCATTCCGGTTGTGACAGCACGGGACCGAGGAATGAACGATGATGGCGAGAAGTATCACTGTATCAAGAGTTCATAGGAGGTTGTGCAATTCCTATGATATTCCTGACATAAAGAGGACAATACTCCAAGGTAGAGCAGAGCAAAAGCTGGATTGGCATTTTGATCTGCGGAATACAATTGTTTTGACCCAATCCTAGATATGGATGAGGTTCTGGAGTTTGTTTCTCCTAGTCATTCTGGAATAGGATGGCTTGATGGACCACAAGAATAATAGGCATCGATGAACACGAATGCACAACTATTCCTGACTATCAATTGATAGACTAGGGTCGGAATACAGCTGAGGAGGGTCAACTCAAGGAACATATAACTTTTTGAGTTGTGGATGCATAGATTAGTATGTCGAACCAAGTTCAACATGTTTCTTCCGGATAACCCATGCAGAAAGGTAGAACTGGAAGAATCACAATTATGAATGGAGAACTCCTCAAGAGTACTCTGATTGTGAGCTTTTGGTTCAAATAACTTCCGCCTTAATGGTTCATGGTATTTGGAAGAAGGAAATACCACGGACCTTGAGGACTGTCGCAAGGTTACTAATATCCTAAAGGAACTAGCAACACTATCAACATGAGGTAAGTAGGGTGAATCTCGGGTTCAAGAACCCATGAGTAGAGTACCTGATACTACATGGCATCACGGGATGCTTTTGAGAATAATGGCCAGAATCACACACTGGGGATACAAAACATGGCTAGATCACTAGGTGACTCCCTAAAACACCTAGGGTCATAGTAATAGCTCCAACATATATGTTGAGGCAACGAAGTACCTCAACTCACCGATTAGTGTGATTAATCTGGCCCAAATGGACATCAGGAAGAGGAGGAAGGGGTTTGCAAATGCATTAGACTACTTAGAAACCTGGGATGACTCGGACAGCATAACAGCTGTAAATGCTCAAAAAGATTTGAGACATCCTGCAAAATGGTGGCATAACCACCCAACAACACAATATCAAGGTTCTGAGATCAACTGTCAACATACGGAAGTAATAGGAACGGAACTGACGCATAAACCCAACATTCCTAGGCAACGACGGTTTAGTAACACGTCATCCTGATAGATAGATGAGAAGGCCTAGTTCTTAACCCCGTAGAAAAGAAGAGGTTGACTCAGATCAGAAGGACATAAGGTAAGGAGTAAAAAGAGCCTTACGTTCTCTTCCACAATCAATTCCCCTACATAACTAAAGCATTTCTAGACACAACTTCGACCAGTTTGGCTTGGTAATCCTACAGGCAGTCAGGCTCTGATACCAATGCTGTCAGGACCACGATTCCAAGTCACATCGATCTAGCCGGTAACACCTCATATCACTTTGTGGCCTCACGCACGGTATTCCCACGGGTATCGCCTTACCATGGCCCATGACCGTTTGCGCCTTTTGGCTCACGTATATGATAGTGTCGCTAGCATCCATATGACAGAGAACCCGGGCCGACATGGCTAGTCGTTAACCCAAAGCGACACTAACCTATGGGGACAGGCATACATGAATCACATCGAGCATGTCGGTCAACAGCGTGTGAATCCGGGCTGTAGCACCGGGCTAACAGGACTCCGGGAACCCGGGCTGTAGCAGGCTAGGAAGGACTCCGGATGTCACCGCGTGACATTTCCCCGAAGGGACAGACACATGAACAAAGTGAAACACATGCCGGCCAGTCAAGTGTCCTGAGCAGTAGTGCTGGGCTAGCAGGACTCCGGTGAACCGGGCTATAGCGGACTACTATGGCTCATGGAAGCACTACACTACATTTCCCCATAAGAGAGGCTGCCAAGGATAAACAACTAGATTGTCGGATCCCACACATACCAAGCATTTCAATCATACACACAATATGTGTAAATACAACATGGCATCACAACATAACTCTACAACTCAAGTATTTATTCATTAGGCTCCGAGGAGTGAGATATTACAGACATGGGTCTCATGACCCAACAATCATAGCATACAATGCAAAGCACATGCGGAAGCTTAACATGTCTGAGTACAGACATCTACAAATGAAAAAGGCTGAGAAGCCTGACTATCTACCAGATCCTGCCGAGGGCACAAGATCGTAGCTGAGGTATCAAGCTAACGTCGAAGTCCATGTGAAACTACTAGCGAGACTGGAGTCTCTCTGCAAAACATAAATTAAGCAAATGTGAGTACAAAAGTACTCAGCAAGACTTACATCAGAACTAACTACATATGCATCAGTATCAACAAGGGGTAGTGGAGTTTAACTGCAGCAAGCCAGCTTTTGACTCAGTGGCTAACCTGAACTACGACAGCAAGCAACTCTTTGAGGTGGCGCACACGAGTCCACATATTCACCATTCAATACACCACTATGGATCCGCTCCCGTCTCCCTATGAGAAGGCCATCCATAGCACTCACGCTTATCTTGCGAATTTTAGAGATTCCACTTTCACTTGTCTATGAACTGTTATAGGTAACCCAGAAGTCCTTTACCGCGGACACGGCTATTCGAATAGATCATTTATAACCCTGCAGGGGTGTACTTCGTCACACATGTTTCCACCACTTAGCGTCTGCACACGACATGTGCTCGGCAGACTTCAAGCGAAAGCCGACGTGGGTGTAGACCACGACCTGACTAACCACACAAGTCTCTAGTCTAGGTTTATCGCCTATTTAGGTTCCATCTGCAAAGAAATCCGGCCGGGGTGTCCTCAACGGCCCCAAACAATGTGTACAGGGTCCCGAGACGCCAAACGGGCGCCTGGCATACCCGGCCACAGTGTATCTACCGCAACATAGCCCACCCCTAGGGTCAGCGCTTCGCACGGCTGCCAACACATAACCTACAAACACCAGAAACTAGTTGCAACTCCTGGACAGAGTACTAGGGTGATGAAGAAGCCGAGAGGGTCAATTAAGGATCCCAATGAGTGGTAGTAGCTGTTCATGGATCACAGACACAGAACTTAGTTCCTGAGGACGGCTGCAATGAGACAACCCACCATGTACTCCTACACGGCCTCTCACCGCTACCTTTACCAAATCGTGTTTACACACTTAGCTCACACACAGTAGGACATGTTCACACACCTCCGATTCACCCCCGATGAATCAGACCTGACACAACTCTGAGCAATAGCAGGCACGACAAACAAGCATGAATGAGTAGGCACATCAGGGCTCAAACAACTCCTACTCATGCTAGTGGGTTTCATCTATTTACTATGGCAATGACAGGTCATGCAGAGGATAAGGGGTTCAGCTACCACAACAAGTAACACATGAATCGTTGTTGTCCTAATGCAGTAAAAGAGAGTAGGAGCGAGAGAGTGGGGTTGTATCTGAATGAACAAGGGGGTTATGCTTGCCTAGCACTTCTGAAGATAACATTGAGTCTTCATTAGTGTCAATGATCACAGCGTCGGAGCGGCGTCTACCGAGAGGGGACAATTACCGGCAAACAAGGAAGAACACAATCAATGCGATGCAACAATATGATGCATGATCATGATATGGCAATATGCTGTTGATTGAGCTAATGCAACTAGCAACAAGTTAAATGGAGTTGGTTTGAACCCTAGGTTCAAATTCAAATTCCATATGTGAGAGTTTAAATTCCATTTATGTGAATTGGCCTAAACAGCAGCCATAAGTTGTTCTAACATGCATGAAAATAGCATAAATGGATAGATTGGATTTTTCTGATAATTTTTCATATATAAATTATTTCATTTGGAGTTATAGATTAATTTCTATGATTTTTCAAAGTTTTGGATATTTTCTGAATTAAAAAAAATCATTTCTGATTTATTTAAAATCCAGAAAAGGATTACTGCGTCATCCTAACATCATCATGACGTCAGCAGGTCAACAGGGCACGGTCCAGGTCAAACCTGACCAGTGGGACCCACTGATCAGTGTCTCAATGCTATTTAGGGTCGCTGACGTGTGGGCCCGGTCAATGGCCACGTCAACATGGTCAATGCTGACGCGTGGGGCCACTGGGGTTAGTTAATACTAAGCAGAAACTTAATCTAAGGTTAATTAGGTAGCGGGGCCCTGCTGTCAGTCTCACTAGGTGGTAAATAACTGCGTCATTAGCCTAAACTAATCCGCCACGTCATCATCACCGGATCAACGCCGGCGATGACCAAACTAACGGCGAGAGCTCGCCGGACTCACACTACGGGGCATCGTTTCACGCGTGGCTTACAGCTACGGAACGCTGGGAGCAAGGCGCATCTGCTGGAGCACGCGGGGCGAGCTGGGGTGGCCGGTGGCAGCGACGGCAGTGAGCTGGGCGGTGGCCGGAGCTCGGCTGGTTGCGGGCACGGGGCTGCAGCAAGCAGGGGAGCGAGTAGAGAGGCTAGGCGGCCTCCTGGAGGCACCAGGAGCGTGATGCGGTGCAAGGGCGCGGTTGGTTTGAGCTTAGGCCACGGCGGCGACAAAGCCAGGCGGCGGTGAGCTTCGGTCGTGGCGGGGAACGACACTACGGCAAGGAATCGACGCGGGGAAGAGTGGGTAACGACGGTGGAGCTCACGGGGAGTCGAACGGCGATCTCAGTGGGCTCGGGGACGCCCTGTTGGTGATGAATCAAGCGGCAGGGATCACCGGCACCGAGGTTGAAGAAGACGTCCGGGACGGCGATGCAGTGCTCCCCCGGTTGTTTGGCTTGGCGTGGACGAGGAGGGCGAAGATGCGGAGCTCGGGGTCGTGGAGAGGGAGCGAGGGAGTGGTTGTGGCCGCGGCGAACAGCGTCGGTGCGCTCCGGCTCGTTCGGTCGGCCATGGGAGAGAGAGCAGGGGGAGGGGAGGGGTTGCGGGCGAGGGAGAGAGAGGACAGAGGTCTCTGGCGTCTCCATGGCGTCGCGAGGATGTCAGGGAGGAAGCAGGAGGTGGGCAGGGGCGAGCGCGCGCGCGACAGCGAGCTGCTCCTACTGGCAGGAGGAAGACGACGCGGTGGGGTGGTGGGCTGGGCTCTCTACCGTGCTGGGCCACAGCTGGGCCGACTAGGTGGGCTGCACAATGAGGCCAGGTAAGTTTCTGCTTCTTTCCTTTCTGTTTTCATTTATTTAATGCTCTGTTGTGTGTTTTGAATTAGTAAAAATACTAATCCATTTTAGAAAATTTTGAAAATAATCATAGGCACCTTTGGAATTACTCCCAACAGCCTAAAATTACTTTCAAAAGTATTTGGGAATTTAAAAGTATTTATAGTATTTTAAATGCCCAAATGCAAATAGTTATGTCTTAATTCAAAAATCCAAAATGGCTCCAAAATTTATGAACCCATTTTTGGCAGAGATTTTAGCTAGAACCAAAAATGATGAACATTTTTGAAAACCATTTGGATTCACTGAGAATATTTTTGTTGAACCTAGTGAATTCCTTTTAATGCTAGGGTTTAGGCAATCCCCATTTCAGGTTTAACTGAAATTTAAACATGATGCAACACCAGATGCTAGCACTAGGCATTAATAGAACTAGGGATGTGACATTTCATGACATTACCCATACAGTGGTGTTTGGGTAATTGAGCAGGAAACATTTAGCATTGGGCTTCAAATGTTCTCTTTGAAAATCGGAGTACCATAGACATGCTTCGAAATAGCATTGACATGGTCTTCAATCAAAGGTCAGACTCTGGATACACGAAGGGATTCATCATTAAGCCAAGGAGAGGATGAGGAGGTGGCTGATGGACTCAGCAATAATTCAACGAGCTATCCAAAAAGATGGATTTCCACAGTTATGTGAACAAGGAGATAACATTTGTCGGATCAAATGATATGATGATGTATGCTCAACGAAAAACATACAAAATTAAACATTAGTTGAAAAGGGTGCCCAAAGTATGGCCTTAGGTAGCATGATCAATGTTAGAAAGGTGATTCAACAACCAATAGTCTAAGAATGAAATATCGACCATTAACTTGGAAGCAATAGGGTGCTAGAGACACGAACAAGTTTGTGTTGAACGGAAGGCAATAAAGTGGTCGATGATAACACAAATCATCGAGGGCAAGGAGGGTACTTATCATCTTGAATTCAATCGATATCTTGGAAGGGGTCAAAATGTTGATGATGATCACGACACATTTGTCGAGAGGTTACAAGAAGATGTAACCGATCGGCGATGACTTCAAGTCAACAGAATGATTAAGCGAGAAGTTATCGAAACCATAGGTACGACACAAACTTGAAATCAGGCTTGTCATTCAAGGACAATTGTTATGACGAGGAAGATCGACGTAAGATTAGCTCATCGTTGAAAGCTGTGCTCTGGGAATAAGGACTGGGTGGCACAGTTTAAACTTTAGCACAAGGTGATGGCCGATCAGGCTAGGAGTGACATGCTCGAGTACAAACTCGTGAGTAAAGGATTACTAAGAGTTGTTTAATCGTGGTGTGGACCCGATTTAGTTATCGGTGTCCTTGAGTGACTAACAACTCAGAACTAGGAAACATTGGAATCAGTGAGGATTACTACTCAATGAAGGCTCATAATAAGCAACATGGTTCGATGATATTATCAAGATACCAGAGGGTAACACTCGGAGGTAGAGCAAAATAGAGGGTTGACAAGTGTATTGATCTACAAAAGACAAGTACTTTAACTTGTCCGAGAAAAGGAATCAAGGAATATCAACATGGCCGAACCCATAGTTGCAAGGGATCCAATTCAAAGACACCGGAAGAATTATCCAACTAATTAAAAGTTTTTCAAGAAGCTTCCATGATAAGTTCCACATCAGGTCCATGGGCATGAACACAAAGTTCAAGGTCGACTCCCGCTTCCTCAATGCATAACCTTCCATTCACCTCTTGTATTTCGAAAATGACATTAGTTGTTGAAGTTTTACCTGGTGCAATACCAGCTAAGTATGACACGTGAAATCTTTCGGGTTCACACAGATTAGGGAAGGCCGTTGGTTCAACTCAGCGGGGCATCTTAGAAACATATACCACAAAGTTCATGGGTAAATAATACAAGCTCAAAAGTAGAGCATGGTTAACAAAGCAGAGGATACAATTTACCAAAGGCATTATATACCCATGGAAAGGCTCACAAGGTTATTGAATATGAAGGACACTGTCGGATAATAATCCAACAAGAGGTCTGGTGGTCTACAACGGAGCTGATGTGAGTTTTGGTACTCTATCAAAGGAAGAATGAATGCAAGTGCATTGGATTATAGAAACAATTGACTAACTCAAAGCTCAAATGCAAAGGAATTATGAATTCCAAGACAAGGGATCAGAAGCAAAGCTCTGATTAGGGATGGATAAGTTGAATAGCCTTAGGGGTACAATCGACGACAATTTGATTGGTCGAGATCCAGCTCATGTTTAAAATGACGTCTGAGCCAAAAGGATGAATTCTAGGATTCGACTGAGGAATGGGAGCATCCTCAACATATTGAATCAACGGACTTAAGATCATAAAGACAAGGGATGTCAATAAGATTACGAGACTTATGGGATTAACCATAATGCAAGCAAGCAAGAATTTCAAGATCAATAGGCTGCTCAGGATTTTCAGAAGATCGAATGGTATTTCGAAGACTTTAATGAAATACATGAATCAACTGGGGATGAGTGGATACTCGGTAAGTGCGAGGAATTATCCATAGGGGCATTCAGGCGACAAGGAACTGCAGGGCAGTAGACACAAGGGATTCTCGGAATATCCGAAGTATTTCAGGGTATCTTGTAATAACAAGACCAAATTGGAGATGAACTTATGACCGACAAGTGTATGTATCTTCCCATAGGGATTTACTGGTGGTATGGGATTGCAACGGCGAGGGGCACAAGGGTCTTGAGGAAACATCGGAGAGTATCTTCAAAAATTTCAGGTGCAACAGGCGATCATCTGGAGTGAAGGGGCTCTCCGGGAGAAGTATTTTCGAGAACCTAAAGTTAGATTTTAGAAAAATCATTTAACCCAAGTAGAAGAGAGTTCAGAGTCCCAGAGTAAGGATCGAGGAGTAAAAGATCGTAATACCACCCGAATGGCGACGTGAGTCCGTAAGGCACACAACCATGTTAGTAAAAGTTTTGTAATGTCTAGAGTCGACTACGGCCAAGGAGTTGGAAAGGGGATTCCTACAGGCAGTCGGCTCTGATACCAACTTGTGACACCCCCGATTCAATCATACACTAATCATACACGCAAACATGTATGATCAAGATCAGGGACTCACGGGAAGATATCACAACACAACTCTACAAATAAAATAAGTCATACAAGCATCATAGTACAAGCCAGGGGCCTCAAGGGCTCGAATACAAGAGCTCGATCATAGACGAGTCAGCGGAAGCAACAATATCTGAGTACAGACATAAGTTAAACAAGTTTGCCTTAAGAAGGCTAGAACAAACTGGGATACAGATCGAAAGAGGCGCAGGCCTCTTGCCTGGGATCCTCCTAAACTACTCCTGGTCATTGTCAACGGGCTGCATGTAGTAATAGGCACCTCCAGTGTAGTAGGAGTCATCGTCGACGGTGTCGTCGGGCTCCTGGGCTTCAACGTCTGGTCGTAGCAATCGAGTATAGGAAGGGGGAAAAGAGGGAGTAAAGCAACCGTGAGTACTCATCCAAAGTACTCGCAAGCAAGGAGCTACACTACATATGTATGCATTGGTATCAAATGGAATAAGGGTATCATATGTGGACTGAACTGCAGAATGCCGGAATAAGAGGGAGATAGCTAGTCCTATCAAAGACTATGCTTCTGGTAACCTCCATCTTGCAGCAGGAGAAGAGAGTAGACAGTAAGTTCCCCAAGTAGCATCGCATAGCATAATCCTAACCGATGATCCTCCCCTCATCGCCCTGTGAGAGAGCGATCACCGGTTGTATCTGGCACTTGGAAGGGTGTGTTTTATTAAGTATCTGGTTCTAGTTGTCATAAGGTCAAGGTACAACTCCAAGTCGTCCTGTTACCGAAGATCACGGCTATTCGAATAGATTAACTTCCCTGCAGGGGTGCACCACATAACCCAACACGCTCGATCCCATTTGGCCAGACACACTTTTCTGGGTCATGCCCAGCCACGGAAGATCAACATGTCGCAGCCCTACCTAGGCACAACAGAGAGGTCAGCACGCCGATCTAAATCCTATGGCGCAGGGGTCTGGGCCCATCGCCCATTGCACACCTACACGTTGTGTACGCGATCGGTGAGCAGACCTAGCCTCCCTTATACAAGAGTAGGCGTTCCAGTCCAACCCGGCGCGCGCCGCTCAGTCGCTGATGTCACGAAGGCTTCGGCTCATACCACGACGTCGAGTGCCCATAACTGTCCCCGCATAGATGGTTAGTGCCTATAGGCCAGTAGCCAGACTCAGATCAAATACCAAGATCTTGTTAAGTGTGTTATTATGAAATAACCGCGAACGCTGACCAGGGCCAGGCCCACCTCTCTCCTAGGTGGTCTCAACCTGCCCTGTCGCTTCGCCACAAAGATCGACACAAAGGGCCGTCGGGAAAGTATGTCCTTCGAGCCCCCAATTCGTGAATCAACCGCGGGTACTCCTCGAGCCAAGCCGACTTTAGTCACCACATGTATCATGTATAAAGTGTATAGTATATACCCGTGATCACCTCCCGAGTGATCACGACCCGATAGTATAGCATGGCAGACGGACAAGAATGTAGGGCCACTAATGATAAACTAGCATCCTATACTAAGCATTAGGATTGCAGGTAAAGGTAACAACAGTAGTAGCAAGGACAGGCTATGCATCAGGATAGGATTAACGAAAAGTAGTAACATGCTACACTACTCTAATGCAAGCATTATAGAGAAGAGTAGGCGATATCTGGTGATCAAAAAAAGGGGGGGGGGCTTGCCTGGTTGCTCTGGCAAGAGAGAGGGGTCGTCAACACCGTAGTCGTACTGGGTAGCAGCGGCGTCGGTCTCGGTGTCTAGCGAGAGAAGAGGGGGAAGAAACAATAAATATAACGCAAACAAATGCATGAGGATGCATGACATGACAAATCGTGATGCTAGGTGTGCCCTAACGCGGTACGAGGTGGTACCGGTGAAGGGGGGAAACATCCGGGAAAGTATTCCCGGTGTTTCGCGTTTTCAGACGGATGAACCGGAGAGGGAATGTTGCGTGTTCGCTATGCTAGGGATGTGTGGTGGACGAACGGGCTGCGTACCCGGATTCGTCTCGTCGTTCTGAGCAACTTTCATGTACAAAGTTTTTCCATCCGAGTTACGGATTATTTTATATTAATTTTAAAAGATTTAAATCATTTTTAGGATTTATTTAATTAATTTAATCAACATGATCCAGAACAGTTCATGCTAATGTCAGCATGACGTCAGCAGTCAACAGAGGAGTTGACTGGGTCGATGACGTGTGGGTCCCACCTATCATAGGTACAATAACCTAATTAACCTATTAATTAGTTTAATTAGTTAATTAGGTACCTAATGTTTAATTAGTTTAATTAAACATGGTTAGTTAAGTTAATTAATTTAGTTAATTAATTAACATTTTTATTTACTTATTATTTATTTTTTACTCTTTTTTTGAAACGTTCTGGGCGCTGGGCCCCACTGTCATAGGCCCATAGGGCCAAACAGGCGCGGGCGATTCGGGCGCAGGGATGCCCGTTAACGGGCGGAGGCCACGACCCAGCGCAGCAGGGCACCGACGGCCACGGCGCTGGTCAGGGGAGACCCAGGACACAGCGGCCGGAGCGGAACGGCAAGTGCGACGACGGCCTCGGCACGCAGTGCGTGGCCACGGGGAGCAGGGGGTAGGGCGGAGCTAGCCGCGACGCGGTGGAGGCGAAGGGCGCCAGCGGGGAGGGAGCCGTGGCGGGGAAACTCGGCGGCGCCGACGAGCAGCGGCAACAGGCGCAGCCGAGCAGCGCGGCCGGCGAACGGGGATAGCAAAGAGGGTCGCGGCGCTATGCGGCGACGACGGAGCGGGGCGGCCAAGGTGCGGCTCGAGGCGGGCGCGACGCGGGAAGGGGCTGCCGGTGACTGTGTTTGGCGAGGCGCGCGGCCGTGGGCACGAAGATGTGCACGCGGGCGAGCGCGGGGACGCGGGGCAGAAGGAGCAAAGCTGCATGCAAGCAGCAGGTGGTCGTGCGGGGCGGCGAGCGAGCAGCATGGCGCGTGGCGTCAGGACGGTATGCGCGGCGACAGGGGAAGGAGGAGAAAGAAGGGGAGCTTGGGGAGGCGCTCACATCGGGGCCGTAGGGTACAAGGCAATGGGGCGCGAGGTGGGGGGATGGGGATGGCGTGCGTTGAGGGAAGCAGGCCGGCGGGGAAGCACTCCGGGTGGCGGCGACCAACGGCGATAGGCGGCGCGGTCGTTTGGTGGTCTTTGGGCGGCGCCGGCGAGAGGCTTCGGCACCGAGCGAAGGGCGAGCCCCCCCGGTCTCGTTCGAGATCGAGGGGGGAAAGAGAGCGAGGAGTGGGGAGGGGTTGTGCGGGAGGAGTGGGGGTGGGGGGGGTCGTGCAAGGCGACGGGAGGGGCGCCGTCTAGATCCAGGGGGCGATGGGGAGTGGGAGGGGGTCAGGGAGGGGAGAGGCTAGGGTTTCCTTCGATGGGGGGTTATGGAGGGGTTAGGTGGGCCGGTTCGATTGGATGGCCAGCTGGGCTAAGGCCGAGCGGGGGGGGGGGGGGCTTTTCGTTTTGCTTTGTTTTATCTCTTTTCCTTTTATTTATTCTTTTTGTTTTATTTTAGTTACACATTAATTTTAATTTAGTAAAATATATCTATAGCCCCTAAAATAATGTTTCAGAACAATCCACTACTATAAAAAGTTTTACCCTGATATAAAATAGTTTAGTATTTTATAAAATACCAAAGTCGTTCAATAGTTGTTTTGCTACTATTTAAATCATTTTAGTGCTTTTAATCCTTTTACAAAAATGTGGTTCCTCCACCATTATGACTTAGGATTTATTTGTCCCATTTTGAACATTTTAGTTTTAACGTTTGAAAAATTTACCGTTTGACTTGATTTTGAATTTGAATTTGAATCAGTTTCGAACTAACACGAGAGTAGCAACAGTAACCATCGTGACGTGGCATCATTAACAGAGGTTTACTGTAGCTTAACTACCCGGGTGTCACACTCACATCAGATCCCTTTTAGCCCCATTTAAATGTAAACAGAATTTAAATGAATTCATTTAGACCTTTAGACTTTTTGTGTTATCCCAAGTTAATGTGATAGATTTATGTGCCAAGTTTCAACTCAAACAAAAATCGTTTGTTATTTCAAATGAATGCAAAACTGAGTCAGATGTTAAACATAAAAGAAAAGAGAAAATCTCCTATGCACTTAAGCCCATTAGGAAACCCAGCCCACCTCTTGTCTGCTTCTTCCTCATTTACAATAGACGGGGGGAATGGCATGGCAGCCATCCACCCTGCCATGGCCACCGATGTCGTTGCTGTCATTCATCCTACGGTCGTTGGGATGGATAAGTTCATGCCCTACCCCGTCGACAAACCCTAGCCCCTCACTTCTCCCTCCTCGCGCCGCCTCTTTCTCCCCTGCAACGACCCAGGCAGACATCTCCGTAGCCTTTGTGCCCACGCGCTCTCCGTCATCCTAGCGCCCCGCCGAGGTGTCCAGAAGCTCTGTCGGCGACTGCTACGTCCTCCTCGACTACGAGCTCAAGCCGGGACCCCCTACATCGTCGGGATCGAGCTTCGTTTACCTCGGACCACCACCGGTGTTCGTCTATGATTCCGATGCCGTCGAGCCCTCCCTGAGCCCACTTAGCACCTCTACAGGCTCGCCGTGAGCTCCTCCTTCGTATCCCCCTAGCCCCACTTTCGATCCGTCGCTGTAGACCCGTGCTCACCCAAGGCCGCCATAGACAGAGGCTTTGCTCCTGTGTGTGCCCGCGCTATACAGCGGATGATGGTGTCCTGCTCGTCTGCTACCTGCTACACTGTTGCCCACCCGCCCGCGCTCTCTTCCCGCCTGGTGCATGCCCCTCCATGTCTGTGTGCGCCCCACCATGCCGGCCATGCACCCCACGTGTAACACCCATGATGCAGCTATATCTCCCACGTGTCGAGGCACGACTTAGAGGCATAACCGCATTGTGGTTTTGTCGCAAGAGGGGTAATCTTCACACAATCCCATGTACTGAATAAGAAAGGGATAAAGAGTTGGCTTACAATCACCACTTCACACAAATAACAAAGTAAACATACATCATCTAGAATACAATCAAGGTCTGACTACGGAACCAAAATGAAAAGAAGACTACCCCAAATGCTAGATCCCCGATCGTCCCAACTGGGCTCCACTATTGATCAACAGGAAACGAAACAAAACAACGATCAAGATCTTCATCGAGCTCTCACTTGAGCTGGGTTGCGTCACCTGCACTGGTATCATCGGCACCTGCAACTATTTGGAAGTATCTGTGAGTCACGAGGACTCAGCAATCTCACACCCGCGAGATCAAGTCTATTTAAGCTTATGGGTAGGATAGGGTAATGAGGTGGAGCTGCATCAAGCACTAAGCATATATGGTGGCTAACATACGCAAATAAGAGCGAGAAGAGAAGCAACGCAACTGTCGTGAAGCTAGAAATGATCAAGAAGTGATCCTAAAACTACTTACACACAACCATAACATAAGAACTGTGTTCACTTCCCGGACTCCACCGAAAAGAGACCATCATGGCTATACACGCGGTTGATGCATTTTAATTAAGTTAAGCGTCAAGTTCTCTACAACTGGATATTAACAAATTCCCGTCTGCCACATAACCACGGGCACGGCTCTCGAAAGTTTATACCCTGCACGGGTGTCCCAACTTAGCCCATCACAAGCTCTCACGGTCAACAAAGGATATTCCTTCTCCCGAGAAGACCCGATCAGTCTTGGAATCCCGGTTACAAGACATTTCGACAATGGTAAAACAAGACCAGCAAAGCCACCTGATGTGCCGACAATCCCGATAGGAGTCGCATGTATCTCGTTCTCAGGGAAACACTGGATGAGACTAGCTACGAGTAAAACCAACCCTCAAGTTTCCCTGAGGTGGTCCCGCAGGCAACTCGGTTCGGACCAACACTTAGAGAAGCACTGGCCTGGGGGGGGGGGGGGGTTAAATAAAGATGTCCCTCGAGCTCGCGAAAACCCAAGGGAAGGTTATAGGTTGTTAGGCAAATGTAAAACCAAGGTTGGGCCTTGCTGGAGGAGTTTTATTCAAAGCGAACTGTCAAGGGGTTCCCATAACACCCAACTGCTTAAGGGACGCAAAATCAAGGAACATAACACCGGTATGACGGAAACTAGGGCGGCAAGAGTGGAACAAAACACCAGGCATAAGGCCGAGCCTTCCACCCTTTACCAAGTATATAGATGCATTAATTAAATAAGAGATATTGTGATATCCCAACATATCCATGTTCCAACATGGAACAAACTTCAGCTTCACCTGCAACTAACAACGCTATAAGAGGGGCTGAGCAAAAGCGGTAACATAGCCAAACAACGGTTTGCTAGGAAAGGTGGGTTAGAGGCTTGACATGGCAATACGGAAGGCATGATATAACAAGTGGTAGGTAGCACGACATAGCGATAGAGCGAACAACTAGCAAGCAAAGATAGAAGTGATTTCGAGGGTATGGTCATCTTGCCTGCAATCCCACAAGGAAGAAGAACGAGTCCATGAAGAAGGAAAACGGACGTAGTCGAACGGATCCTCACAACTCCGGAACGAAAACGAAGCTAACGAGAGAAGCAACCGGGAAGAAGCAAGCAACATAGTAAACAACCATCCCATAAACATGGCATGATGCACAACCAAGTATGATGCATGTTCGGTTTAATGAAACATGGCATGGCAAAGTGCACAAGCAAAACTACAAGTTAAGTGGTGCTCAATATGCAACGAGTTGCATATTGATGAAACGCCACATGACTTATTTAGTTCTCTCCTGTTTATGTACTCAACAATATTAAATGTTGGTTAGCATGGCAAGGGGTGAAGCATAATAAAACTACCTATCTAGGCAAGTTTAAATGAGACCGGAACAACAAGCAACATGTCCGGAAAAATCCTCATATGCATATTATGAATTTGGTGCTATTCTGTCCTAAACCAGATTTTAGAGTTGTTAAACATGCAAAGTAAGTACATCATGTTAAACTAGGTATTTTTCCACCCCATTTACATATAAAGTTTATTACGTTTGGAGCTACGGTTATTTTGTTATGAGATAAATCATTTTAACATTGCATATGAGCAAATTTAAACAAACAACATGTTTAACATTTTAAACATGGATGAAAGTGGCATACTATGAAACTAGACAGAATTCTAAGGAAGCTACATATATAAAACATTTTAAACCGATGCACGGTTGTGAAGTTATTATATGCACGATGTCTAGGGGGTTTTCTGCAAATTTGCACTCTCTGAAATATTAGGAAAAATCCTCCAGAACTGAAAAAAACGCAATGGACCGAATGGAGCAGTGGTTTGGGGTGCTTCTCACCATGGGCCGAGGCCCGGTCGGCATTAGAGGAGGCCTGGCGCTGGCTTGCGGCCCAGGAGGCTGGCCACGCTCGCGCTTGAACCGGGTCAACGGGGACGAGCGGGCGAAGCAAGGCAGCTCGACAGGGGCGCAGCGGGCATGGCGGCATGACAGGGACACATGGGCTTGAGGCGCGGCTGGCTCCCAGGATGCAGGGCACGGCGGCGGGACTGGACCACGCGAAGCCGGGGAGGTCCAGGGCGCAGGGATCCGGCGCGGGGTCCTGAAGGCAGCAGCAGGTGAAGGAAAATGGTGGGTCGGCGAGGAGCCGAGCGGATACCGGCGCCGACGCGCCGAACGGAGGCCGATGGAGGCGGGTCCGGCGGCGGCTGTCCATGGCAGCAGGTTCACCTGAGAGAGATATGAGATACAAAGAGAAGGAAAACGGAGGAAGGAGAGGGCGCGACGGGGGCTCGCCTGGGTGGCGGAGGGCATCGGCAGGAGGAGCTCTGCTCCTGCGAGCTGGTACTCCGGTGGCCGGGCGGATGGGGCCTCGGGTGCTCGCAGCTGCAGGAGCTCTTGCTCCTGTGGTCACGGATGAAGGCGACTGCAGGGCCGAAGGATGACGGGGATGCAGGAGGCGCCGGGTGGCGGGGAGGTGGCTTGGGGCTCCGATGGTGTGAGCTGCTGCCTCTTGAGCACTGCGTTGGTTTTCCCTTGAGGAGGAAAGGGTGATGCAGGAAAGTAGCGTAAGTATCATTGTTGAGGAAATCGCTAACTGGTAGCTGCTCGGTTTACTAGCGAGTAGGGGATTAATCGGCTAATCGGCAAGTTAATCGGCCATTTGATCAATTAATCGGACGATTTTTTGGTTTATCGGCTACTTGGTGACCCTATGAGTAGGGATTAATCGACAAGTTAACTGGTTAACCGGATGAATTCTTGAACAGGGGTAAGTATTTCCCTCAGTTTTTGAGAACCAAGGTATCAATCCAGTAGGAGCCCACGCACGAGTCCCTCGCGCCTACACAAACAAATAAAATCCTCGCAACCAATGCAATAAAGGGGTTGCCAATCCCTTCACGGTCACTTGCGAAAGTCAGATCTGATAGACATGATAAGATAATATTTTTGGTATTTTTATGATAAAGATGCAAAGTAAATAAAGCAAAATAAAAATGACACCAGAAATAGCTTGTTAACGGGAGATTAATATGATGGAAAATAGACCCAGGGCCATAGGTTTCACTAGTGGCTTCTCTCGAGAGCATAAGTATTATAGTGGGTAAACAAATTACTGTTGAGCAATTGACAGAATTGAGCATAGTTATGAGAATATCTAGGTATGATCATGTATATAGGCATCACGTCTGAGACAAGTAGACCGACTCCTGCCTGCATCTACTACTATTACTCCACACATCGACCGCTATCCAGCATGCATCTAGAGTATTAAGTTCAAAAGAATAGAGTAACGCTTTAGTAAGATGACATGATGTAGAGGGATAAACTCATGCAGTATGATATAAACCCCATCTTGTTATCCTCGATGGCAACAATACAATACGTGCCTTGCTGCCCCTACTATCACTGGGAAAGGACACCGCAAGATTGAACCCAAAGCTAAGAACTTCTCCCATTGCAAGAAAGATCAATCTAGTAGGCCAAACCAAACTGATAATTCGAAGAGACTTGCAAAGATAACCAATCATACATAAAAGAATTCAGAGAAGATTCAAATATTGTTCATAAATAAACTTGATCATAAACCCACAATTCATCAGTCTCAACAAACGCACCACAAAAGAAGATCACATTGAATAGATCTCCATGAGAATCGCGGAGAACTTTGTATTGAGATCCAAAGAGAGAGAAGAAGCCATCTAGATAATAACTATGGACCCGAAGGTCTGAGGTAAACTATTCACACATCATCGGAGAGGCTATGGTGCTGATGTAGAAGCCCTCCGTGATCGATGCCCCCTTCGGCGGAGCTCCGGAAAAGGCCCCAAGATGGGTTCTCACCGGTACAGAAGGTTGCGGCGGTGGAATTAGGTTTTTGGCTCCGTATCTGGTAGTTTGGGGGTACGTAGGTATATATAGGAGGAAGAAGTACGTCGGTGGAGCAACGTGGGCCCCACGAGGGTGGAGGGCACGTCTAGGGGGGTAGGCGCGCCCCCTAGCTCATGCCTTCCTGGTAGCTTTCTTGACGTAGGGTCCAAGTCCTCTGGATTAAGTTCGTTCCAAAAATCACGTTCCCGAAGGTTTCATTCCATTTGGACTCCATTTGATATTCTTTTTCTGCGAAACTCTGAAATAGGCAAAAAATAGCAATTCTGGGCTGGGCCTCCAGTTAATAGGTTAGTCCCAAAAATAATATAAAAGTGTATAATAAAGCCCAATAATGTCCAAAACAGAATATAATATAGCATGGAACAATAAAAATTATAGATACGTTGGAGACGTATCAAGCATCCTCAAGCTTAATTCCTGCTCATCCTCGAGTAGGTAAATGATAAAAACAGAATTTTTGATGTGGAATGCTACTTGGCATAATTTCAATGTAATTCTCTTAATTGTGGTATGAATATTCAGATCCGAAAGATTCAAGACAAAAGTTTAATATTGATATAAAAATAATAATACTTCAAGCATACTAACTAAGCAATTATGTCTTCTCAAAATAACATGGCCAAAGAAAGTTATCCCTACAAAATCATATAGTCTGGCTATGCTCTATCTTCACCACACAAAGTATTTAAATCATGCACAACCCCGATGACAAGCCAAGAAATTGTTTCATACTTTTGGTGTTCTCAAACTTTTTCAATCTTCACGCAATACATGAGTGAGCCATGTACATAGCACTATATGTGGAATAGAAGGGTAGTTGTGGAGAAGACAAAAATGGAGAAGATACTCTGACATCAACTAGGCGTATCAATGGGCTATGGCGGTTCCCATTAATAGATATCAATGTGAGTGACTAGAGATTGCTATGCAACGGAGACCTAGGGCATTTTGAGGAAGCCCATCATTGGAATATACAAGCCAAGTTCTATAATGAAAAATTCCCACTAGTATATGAAAGTGATATCATAGGAGACTCTCTATCATGAAGGTCATGGTGCTACTTTCAAGCACACGTGTGGAAAAAGGATAGTAACATTGTCCCTTCTCTCTTTTTCTCTCATTTTTTTATTTGGGCCTTCTTTCTTTTTTTTGGCCTCTTTTTTTCTTTTTTTTCTTTTTTCTTCTTTTTCGTCCGGATTCTCATCCCGACTTGTGGGGGAATCATAGTCTTCATCATCCTTTCCTCACTGGGACAATGCTCTAATAATGATGATCATCACACTTTATTTACTTACAACTCAAGAATTACAACTCAATACTTAGAAAAAAATATGACTCTATGTGAATGCCTCCGGCGGTGTGCTGGGATGTGCAATGATGCATGAGTGACATGTATGAAAGAATTATGAATGGTGGCTTTGCCACAAATACGATGTCAACTACATGATCATGCAAGCAATATGAGAATGATGGAGCATGTCATAATAACGGAATGGTGGAAAGTTGCATGGCAATATATCTCGGAATGGCTATGGAAATGCCATAATAGGTAGGTACGGTGGCTGTTTTGAGGAAGGTGTTTGGTGGGTTTATGGTATCGGCAAAAGTTGCGCGATACTAGAGAGGCTAGCAATGGTGGAAGGGTGAGAGTGCGTATAATCCATGGACTCAACATTAGTCATAAAGAACTCACATACTTATTGCAAAAATATATTAGTTATCAAAGCAAAGTATTACGCGCATGCTCCTAGGGGGATAGATTGGTAGGAAAAGACCATCGCTCGTCCCCGACCGCCACTCATAAGGAAGACAATCAATAAATAAATCATGCTCCGACTTCATCACATAATGGTTCACCATACGTGCATGCTACAGGAATCACAAACTTCAACACAAGTATTTCTCAAATTCACAACTACTCAACTAGCATGACTCTCATATCACTATCTCCATATCTCAAAACAATTATCAAGTATCAAACTTCTCATAGTATTCAACACACTCATAAGATTTTTTTACTAGTCTTGAATGCCTATCATAATTAAAGCAAATTACTATGCTGTTTTGTAGGACTCTCAAAATAATCTAAGTGAAGCATGAGAGAGCAATTGTTTCTATAAAAAAATCCACCACCGTGCTCTAAAAGATATAAGTGAAGCACTAGAGCAAAAACTATATAGCTCAAATGATATAAGTGAAGCACATAGAGTATTCTAATAATTTTCAAATCATGTGAGTCTCTATCAAAAGGTGTGTACAGAAAGGATGATTGTGGTAAACTAAAAAGCAAAGACTCAAATAATACAAGATGCTCCAAGCAAAACACATATCATGTGGTGAATAAAAATATAGCTCCAAGTAAAGTTACCGATAGACGAAGACGCAAGAGGGGATGCCTTCCGGGCATCCCCAAGCTTAGGCTTTTGGGTGTCCTTGAATTTTACCTTGGGGTGCCATGGGCATCCCCAAGCTTAGGCTCTTGCCACTCCTTTTTCCATAATCCATCAAAACTTAACCCAAAACTTGAAAACTTCACAACACAAAACTCAAAATAGAAAATCTCGTGAGCTCCGTTAGCGAAAGAAAACAAAACACCACTTCAAGGTACTGTAATTAACTCATTATTGATTTATATTGGTGTTAAACCTACTGTATTCCAACTTCTCTATGGTTTATAAACTATTTTACTAGCCATAGATTCATCAAAATAAGCAAACAACACACAAAAAACAGAATCTGTCAAAAACAGAACAGTCTATAGTAATATGTAGCTAACGCAAACTTATGGAACCCCAAAAATTGTAAAATAAATTGATGGACGTGAGGAATTTATCTATTAATCATCTGCAAAAATAATTAACTAAATATAACTTTCCAAATAAAAATGGCAGCAATTCTCGTGAGCGCTAAAGTTTCTGTTTTTTTACAGCAAGATCAAAAAGACTTTCCCCAAGTCTTCCCAACGGTTCTACTTGGCACAAATACTAATTAAACACAAAAAACACAACCAAAACAGAGGCTAGATAAATTATTTATTACTAAACAGGATCAAAAAGCAAGGAATAAAAAAAATTGGGTTGCCTCCCAACAAGCGCTATCGTTTAACGCCCCTAGCTAGGCATAAAAGCGAAGATAGATCTAAGTATTGCCATCTTTGGTAGGCAATCCATAAGTGGCTCTCATAATAGATTCATAAGGTAATTTTATTTTCTTTCTAGGGAAGTGTTCCATGCCTTTCCTTAACGGAAATTGGAAACTAATATTCCCTTCCTTCATATCAATAATTGCACCAATCGTTCTAAGGAAAGGTCTACCAAGAATAATAGGACATGAAGGATTGCAATCTATATCAAGAACAATAAAATCTATGGGCACATAATTCCTATTTGCAATAATAAGAACATCATTAATTCTTCCCATAGATTTCTTAATGGTGGAATCCGCAAGGTGCAAGTTTAAAGAGCAATCATCAAAATCACGAAAACCTAGCAAATCACACAAAGTCTTTGGAACCGTGGAAACACTAGCACCCAAATCACACAAAGCATAGCATTCATGATATTTAATTTTAATTTTAATTTTAATAGTAGGTTCCCACTCATCATAAAGTTTTCTAGGGATAGAAACTTCCAACTCAAGTTTTTCTTCATAAGATTGCATCAAAGCATCAACGATATGTTTGATAAAGGCTTTATTTTGATTATAAGCATGTGGAGAATTTAGCACGGATTGCAACAAGGAAATACAATTTATCAAAGAGCAATTATCATAATTAAAATCCTTGAAATCCAAGATAGTGGGTTCATTAATATCTAGGGTTTTGATCTCTTCAATCCCACTTTTACCAATTTTTGCATCAAGATATAAAAACTTCGAATTTTTGAAATGCCTTCTAGGTAAAGGTGGATCATATTCAGTCCCATAATTATCAAGATTCATATTGCAAAACAAATATTTAATAGGGGACACATCAATAACTTTTAGATCTTCATCTTTATTATCATGAAAACTAGAAGAACACACTTTTATAAAGCAATCTTTCTTAGCACGCATCCTAGTGGTTCTTTCTTTGCACTCATCAATGGAAATTCTCATGGCTTTGAGAGACTCATTGATATCATGCTTAGGTGGAATAGATCTAAGTTTCAAAGAATCAACATCAAGAGAAATTCTATCAACGTTCCGAGCTAATTCATCAACTTTAAGCAACTTTTCTTCAAGAAAAGCATTGAAATTCTTTTGCGAATTCATAAACTCCTTAACACTAGTCTCAAATTCAGAGGCCATATATTAAAATTTATATAAGAATTGTTGTAGGAATTAACATAATTATTAGAGGAATTACTGGGATACGTCCTAGGATTAAAGTTTCCTCTATACGCGTCGTTACCAAAATTATTCCTACCAACAAAATTCACATCCAAAGATTCATTATTATTCTCAATCAAAGTAGACAAAGGCATATCTTTAGGATCAAAATAAACACTTTTATTAGCAAATACATTCATGAGTTCATCCATCTTTCCACTCAAAACATTAATTTCTTCTATTGCATGCACTTTCTTATTAGTAGATCTTTCAGTGTGCCATTGAGAATAATTAACCATAATATTATCTAGGAGTTTAGTAGCTTCTCCTAAAGTGATTTCCATAAAAGTGCCTCCCGCAGCCAAATCTAAAAGATTTCTAGAAGCAAAATTCAATCTGGCATAAATTTTTTGTATAACCATCCACAAATTCAAACCATGTGTAGGGCAATTATGTATCATTAATTTCATCCTCTCCCAAGCTTGTGCAACATGTTCATGATCAAGTTGCTTAAAATTCATAATATCATTTCTAAGAGAGATGATCTTAGCGGGAGGAAAATACTTAGAGATAAAAGCATCTTTGCACTTATTCCATGAATCAATACTATTTTTAGGCAAAGACGAAAACCAAGCTTTAGCACGATCTCTAAGCAAAAACGGGAATACCTTCAATTTAACAATATCATTATCCGCATATTTCTTCTTTTCATACCGCACAAATTAACAAAGTTGTTTAGATGGGTAGCGACATCTTCACTAGGAAGGCCGGAAAATGGATCTTTCAAGACAAGATTCAGCAAAGCAACATTAATTTCACAAGATTCAGCATTGGTAAGAGGAGCAATCGGAGTGCCAATAAAATCATTGTTGTTGGTATTATTACTAAAGTCACACAATTTGGTATTATCTTGAGCCATCATGACAGGCAAGCAATCCAACACATAAGTAAACAAGAAACGGGCAAAAAGAGGCAAATAGGGAAAGAGAAGGAGGACGGAGAGAGAGGACAAATAAAACGGCAAGTGTGAAGTGGGGGAGAGGAAAACGAGAGGCAAAATGCGGGAGATAAGGGTTTGTGATGGGTACTTGGTATGTTGACTTTTGCGTAGACTCCCCGGCAACGGCGCCAGAAATCCTTCTTGCTACCTCTGGAGCACTGCGTTGGTTTTCCCTTGAAGAGGAAAGGGTGATGCAGCAAAGTAGCGTAAGTATTTCCCTCAGTTTTTGAGAACCAAGGTATTAATCCAGTAGGAGCCCACGCACGAGTCCCTCGCACCTACACAAACAAATAAAATCCTCGCAACCAACACAATAAAGGGGTTGTCAATCCCATAAGATAATATTTTTAGTATTTTTATGATAAAGATGCAAAGTAAAAGCGAAATAAAAACGGCACCAGAAATAGCTTGTTAACGGGAGATTAATATGATGGAAAATAGACCCGGGGGCCATAGGTTTCACTAGTGGCTTCTCTCGAGAGCATAAGTATTACAGTGGGTAAACAAATTACTATTGAGCAATTGACAGAATTGAGCATAGTTATGAGAATATCTAGGTATGATCATGTATATAGGCAGCACGTCCGAGACAAGTAGACTGACTCCTGCCTGCATCTACTACCATTACTCCACACATCGACCGCTATCCAGCATGCATCTAGAGTATTAAGTTCAAAAGAGCAGAGTAATGCTTTAAGTAAGATGGCACGATGTAGAGGGATAAACTCATGCAATATGATATAAACCCCATCTTGTTATCCTCGATGGCAACAATACAATACGTGCCTTGCTGCCCCTACTGTCACTGGGAAAGGACATCGCAAGATTGAACCCAAAGCTAAGCACTTCTCCGATTGCAAGAAAGATCAATCTAGTAGGCCAAACCAAACTAATAATTCGAAGAGACTTGCAAAGATAACCAATCATACATAAAAGAATTTAGAGAAGATTCAAATATTGTTCATAGATAAACTTGATCATAAACCCACAATTCATCAGTCTCAACAAACACACCGCAAAAGAAGATTACATCGAATAGATCTCCACGAGAATTGCGGAGAACTTTGTATTGAGATCCAAAGAGAGAGAAGAAGCCATCTAGCTAATAACTATGGACCCGAAGGTCTGAGGTAAACTACTCACACATCATCGGAGAGGCTATGGTCTTGATGTAGAAGTTCTCCGTGATCGATGCCCCCTCCGGCAGAGCTCCGGAAAAGGCCCCAAGATGGGATCTCACGGGTATAGAAGGTTGCAACGGTGGAATTAGGTTTTTGGCTCCGTATCTGGTAGTTTGGGGGGTACGTAGGTATATATAGGAGGAAGAAGTATGTAACATCCCAAATTTTCAGTTGAATTTTCTTATTTGAGTTTTACCTGTGCATTAGATGAGTGCTTATTGTATGCTTATTTGTTTGCGATAGAGTACCCAGAGTGCGCCGCTTGCTACTTCGAATCTCTAGGTTTCACGGATCATCAGCAAGGCAAGTAACACTTTGATCATACCTCCTACTACCCAGTTTTTATTGCATTAGATCAATCCTCAAACAATTGCATGATTAGGATCTAATTAAATTGTGGGTTTTGGGAAGTAGATGAGGTAGTACCTATTACCTGTTTTATTATCAAACCTTTGGGAGTTACTTCTACGTTTGCTTATATTGCCATGCTATGCTAGTAGACGTGGAATGGGTGAGTGTATCCATGACAGATGTGAGATTGATAAATTGATGGTTTACTTAAGGTGGCAACTTAAACACACATCTGGGTGGATTGAGGCACCTGGGTATTCCAGCGATTGCCTGCTTTTCTTTATGGACCGCCACCCAGGCTCAAAGGGATCATGAGATTATTCATACTAGAAACTTCCGTGTGCAGCCACAAGCTACTGTGGGCTCTAGCATAGTTGATTAAGTCATGCAAACTCTTACAGTGGTAGACTAGCAGATGTAGGGGAAAGTAGGTGTAACGGTCTACCTATTCGTAAGGTGCTAGCGCTTCTGAAAGACTATGTCTCAGTCATCCGTTTCTCAAACACCATGTAGTGCGAGAATCGCAACGGAGGAGATCGAGTCTTGTGGGGAAAAGTGCGCAAACCTTTGCAGAGTGTATAAACTAATCATGGTTAGCCATGTCCGCGGTTATGGACATCTTGAGTATCTAGTACTTGGATTATCATGTGAATCTCATCATATTACTCTAATTAATATTGTTGGGTTTTAAAGATGATGCTTAATTGGGATTGAGAGGGTGTCTACACTCTCAATGTTTAACAACTACCATGATAGTTAAATAAAAATTTATTCCTTTGGAGTAGGGAAAAACTGGCTTTACGCAAAACTGTAACCATAGGGCTTTCCACCAGCCAAATATGCATGTAGTATAGCCTTATTCTTCCATTACTCTCTATGTGTTACTTTGCCAGCATATTCCATGTGCTGACCCGTTTCGGGCTGCAACGTTCATGTTGCAGACTTTTCAGACGACGAGTAAGGTGCCTTTTAGGTCATGGTTCTATACTCAGTGATGCCGTTGGAGTTGATGGACTCACTTATCTTCCAAGCCTTCCGCTGTTATCGTTATTAGATGGCCTTAAGCCATATTTATTGTAATAAGATCTCTTCTAAGACATTCGATGTAATACATGTGTGATTGCTACTCTGTTATAAATCCTTCAAGTACTGTGCGTGTCAGCATTACTGATCCAGGGATGACACTGAAGCACAGAGATTAGACCATTTGAGGTCTGGTCGCTACAAGATGGTATCAGAGCACACGCTGACTTTAGGACACGACCACTAAGCTAAAGCCCTAGATCACTACTCTCTTCTCATTTCTGACTTCTCATCTTTTGTACTCTTTTAGGATGGCGGATGCAAGGAACAAGTTCACGCAACCGGATGAAGATACAGCCTTTGGACGTCACTTGAAGGAAGTCACTAGATACCTGAACATCGGAGTACCAAGGTTCACCGGAACCTACAATGCCACTTTACCTGAAGAGGAGCGCTGGATGATTCAAGTTCAAGTTCCAGGAAGGACGTTCATGCCAGTCACTGAGCCCATAGAGTTTTCCTTTGATGCACCCACCTGGAGTCTAGGAAAGAGCATGGCAGCTCACATCGCCATGGGACGTATTGGAGAATTTTACTGCAATGATCTCAAGGATACTATCTACCAGATTTGTGGGCGTCGAGATGAGCACTGGGAGATGATCAGCACCAAGAAGGATAGATCAATCACAGCTTTTATCCAGGAGTTAAACCAGCACATTCGACGTCAGGAGAACCAAATGTGCGCAGACATGATAGATCTAAAGAAGGCGAGGACAAGAATCGTGGAACTGGAAGAAGAACTCAAGGCTACACGTGAAGATTATATGGAGGAAATCGAAGTATTAGTGGAGAAGAATGACAACCTGATCAAGAAGATCAGAATATTCATGGGAGACCCTACACCAGTAGAAGAGGACGAAGAACCCAAGGAGATTCGCCTGGAAGACTACATCATCATCGACGACACCGACTCGGACCCACACAATAGCGATGATGACTATGTTGATGAAGCTGGAGCAGATATCATGGAGTCTGCAACCGAAGAATATTTCTAGTAGACCACCCCATCAGTAGTAGTATTCCCCCATGTAAATAGAGTAGTCCGAGCACTTTTGTGATAGTTAGACCGATTGTATGCCCTTGTTTGATTGAATGAAGTGATTTGTTTGCTTTTGCCTCATGTGCATATGGGTAGTGTTTTCTCTCTAGATCTCTCTCTATTCTTAAATCTCATCTTTTCTAAACCCATCAGATTCCTCCGAGACGTGACCCTGGATTTACCTTCCCACCGGAGCTCACTCAGTTGATCCAGCAGCAGAATACGTTGATGTAGTTGCTAGTCCAGAATCAGAATCAGGGGAACAACAACAACAACCCACCACCACCACCACCTGTGGATCACTTAACCCGTTTTCTTAGGCTAAATCCACCGGTGTTCTCTAGTAGCACCGAGCCTATAGTAGCAGATGATTGGATCCACAAGATTGGAAGGGAGTTAACCACTACAGGATGTACTGATGCTGAGAAGGTACGCTTTGCCGCACATCAGTTGGATGGACCAGCAGCATCATGGTGGGAGAATTACACTGTCACCTACCCTATAGCCACGGTGACATGGGACCAATTTCAGCAGGCTTTCTGTACTGCCCATGTTTCAGTAGGAGATATGGCCATGAAGAAGCGTGAGTTTCGCAACTTGCGCCAAGGAGGACGGACAGTTGGCCAGTATGTGGATGACTTTAGTAAGCTAGCACGTTATGCCCTAGATGACGTTGCTACGGATGCAACTAAGCAGGAGAAGTTTCTGGAAAGACTGAATGATGAGTTGAGCATGCAGTTGATGGTAGCAAGCTTCAACAACTACCAGGAGTTGGTAGATCACGCTCTTATATTGAAGGGAAGCAGCAGCAGATTGAAAACCATAAGAGGAAGTATGGACAAGGGAAGTACAATTTTGGAGTGCAGCAGAAGCTGCATTTTACCCCTAAACCGGGAGGACCTTTTCAGCATACCCACGGGGGAGGAAGCTTGCACAATCATAATGGCCCCAAGAATGGTAATGGGAATGGAGGAAGCAACGGCCAGAACCATACCAACCCATCAACCCCAGCCAAGAGAGACCTGAGCCAAGTCACTTACTTTAAGTGCCAGAAGACTGGACATTATGCCAATGAATGTCCTGAATCCCAGAATGGAAATGGCAATGGAAGCTCTGGGAAGAAGCCGAATCCTTTCAATAGGGGCAGGTGAACCACGTTAACGTGGAGGAGGTTGAAGAGCAGCCGGATGCCGTAATCGGTAAGTTTTTGGTTAAGTCTTTTACTGCAATCGTTCTTTTTGATACTGGTGCATCGCAGTCATACATATCAAGGGGATTCGCGGATAAATATAACCTGCCCACCAAGGTTCTTAGAACACCTATGCTAGTAAGCTCACCAGGAGCGGAGTATATGACCAGCCGAGGATGTTTTCAAGTGCCATTGAGTATAGGTAGGCATGCGTTTCCCTCAGATTTGATCATTTTGGAATTGCAAGGTTTGGATGTAATTCTGGGTATGGATTGGCTGTCGATGTATGGAGGAAACATTGATTGCGCCAGTAAGTCGATTTTGCTTACCACCCAGAAGGAAGAAGGATCAAGTATGTATCCCGTCATGTGCCGAAGAGGACTCAAGTAAATTCCTCATCAGGAGTTGTGCAGGAGAAAGTACTGGTGGTAAAGGATTTTTCGGATGTATTTCCAGAGGAGTTGCCAGGCATGCCACCGGATAGAGACATTGAGTTTTTGATTGAGCTTTTGCTAGGCACAGGGCCAATATCTAAGAGACCATACAGGATGCCCGCAAAGGATTTGGAGGAGATTAAGAAGCAGATTAAAGAGTTACTGGATAAAGGTTATATTCGCCCAAGTTCGCCGCCTTGGGGATCGCCAGTACTTCTAGTGGAGAAAAAGGATGGATCGTTAAGGATGGTTGTTGATTATCGAGGATTGAATGAAGTAACAATCAAGAACAAGTACCCACCACCGATGATCAATGATCTGTTTGATCGATTGCAAGGAGCTAAGGTATTTTCCAAGATCGATCTGCGATCAGGATACCATCAGTTGAAGATTCAAGAACAGGATATACCTAAGACGGCTTTTACCACCAGGTATGGGCTGTATGAGTATACCGTTATGTCATTTGGTCTGACTAACGCACCTGCCTATTTTATGAACATGATGAACAAAGTGTTTATGGAGTTTTTGGATAAGTTCGTCGTAGTGTTCATTGATGATATTCTGGTTTACTCAAAGAATGAAGAGGAGCATAAGGAACATTTGCGTTTGGTACTTGAGAAGCTCAGAGAACATCAATTATATGCCAAGTTTAGCAAATGTGAGTTTTGGTTGAAGGAAGTGGGATTCCTCGGACACGTTATATCCGGAGAAGGTATAGCAGTAGATCCCACCAAGGTTGTCACTGTGACAAATTGGGAAGCACCAACAACAGTTGGAGAGATCCGGAGTTTTCTTGGACTTGCAGGATACTACCGGAGATTCATTGAAAATTTCTCAAAGATTGCGAAGCCTATGACGGAGTTGTTGAAGAAGGATACCAAGTTCAAATGGACTGAGGAATGTGAGGCTAGTTTCTAGGAGTTGAAGAAACGTTTGGTTACATCACCAGTGTTGATTTTGCCAGATCAGAACAAGGATTATGAGGTGTATTACGACGCTTCATGTCGAGGACTTGGAGCAGTGCTTATGCAGGAGGGAAGAGTTGTTTCATATGCCTCACGACAGCTTAAGCCTCATGAGTTGAATTATGCCACGCATGATTTGGAGTTAGTAGACATAGTGCATGCATTAAAGACTTGGAGACATTTTCTCATTGGAAACCATTCTGAAGTGTACACGGATCACAAGAGTTTGAAGTATATTTTCACGTAGAAGGAGTTGAATCTCAGGCCAAGGAGATGGTTGGACATCATCAAGGATTATGATATGAGCTTGCATTATCATCCCGGAAAGGCTAACGTAGTAGCTGACGCATTGAGCCGTAAGAGCCATGTCAACACACAAATGTCGGGGGAATTACCAAAGGATTTAGCCGAGGATCTTCATGATCTACGTTTGGAGATAGTCCCGAGAGGCTATGTAGCAGCATTGGAGATTCAGTCTACCTTGATGGATAAGATCAGAGAAGCTCAGAAGACTGACAAGGAGGTTGCCTCTATAAAGGAGAATATGAGTAAAGGAAAAGTTAAAGGATTTCGTGAGGATGAGCATGATACCCTATGGTTTGAAGACCGTGTTTATGTGCCCAAAGACCCGGAGATCAGGAATTTAATTCTGCAGGAAGCCCATGATTCACCATATTTGATTCACCCAGGAAATACCAAGATGTATTTGGATTTGAAGGATACTTTCTGGTGGACCTGAATGAAGAAGGATATTGCGGAGTATGTAGCAGTTTGTGATGTATGTCAGAGAGTAAAGGCAGAGCATCAGAAGCCAGCAGGATTGCTACAGCCATTGCCGATACCCGAATAGAAGTGGATAAGCTAGGCATGGATTTTATTACGGGATTTCCCAGAACTCGTTCAGTCTATGACTCGATTTGGGTAGTAGTCGATCGTTTGACAAAGGTAGCTCATTTCATTCCAGTGAAGACTACTTACACCAGTGCTAAGTTGGCCAAGATATACATGACCAGGATCGTATGTCTGCATGGAGTTCCAAGGAGCATTGTATCAGATAGAGGAACCCAGTTTACCTCAAAGCTCTAGAATCAGTTCCACGAAACTTTGGGTACCAGGCTAGAGTTCAGCACAGCTTTTCATCCACAGACAGATGGACAGACCGAGAGAGTCAATCAGATTTTGGAGGATATGCTGAGAGCTTGCGCGCTAGATTACGGATCTAGTTGGGACGATAATTTGCCATATGCAGAGTTCTCTTACAACAACAGTTATCAATCTAGTTTGAAGATGGCCCCTTTCGAAGCCTTGTACGGAAGGAGGTGCAGGACCCCATTGTCGTGGGATGAAGTTGGAGATCGCCAGTTGTTTGGACCAGATTTTATTAAGGAGTCTGAACAGAAGGTTAAATTGATTCGCGATAGGCTCAAGGTAGCCCAATCTAGGTAGAAGAGCTACGCAGATTCTAAACGCAAAGAGACAGTTTACGAAGTCGGAGACCGAGTTTATCTTCGAGTATCTCCACTTCGAGGAGTTAAGCGCTTTGGAGTTAAGGGAAAATTAGCGCCACGTTTTGTAGGACCATACAAAGTTTTGGAGCGTATGGGAGAAGTAGCCTACAAGTTGGAATTGCCCGAAGGATTGTCAGGAGTTCACGATGTATTCCACGTTTCCCAGTTGAAGAAGTGCCACGCAGAGATGGCTGATATATCGCTGAGAGATACAGTGCCGCTAGAAGCGATTCAGCTAGACAGTGATTTAACCTATGAGGAGAAACCAGTCAAGATTCTTGAGTATGCCAGCCGAGTCACCCGCAACAAGGTTATCAAGTTTTGCAAAGTTTAGTGGAGCCACCACACGGAGGGTGAAGCCACTTGGGAGCGAGAGGAAGATCTGCTGAAGGACCACCCTCACCTATTCTCTAGCCAACCCGAATCTCGAGGGCGAGATTCATCTTAAGGGGGGTAGGTTTGTAACATCCCAAATTTTCAATTTGGAATGTTATACATTAGATCATCACTGCATATCATATTTTATTTGCTTTTGGTTTGATCCTAGAAATTCTACGCAACTCAAGGACCCTCGGAGAGAGTTGGGGATTTCGTTATTTTCATATTTGAGTTTTCTCAAATTTTGAAAATAGGATCAGTTGATTTTATTTATTTTATCTTCAATTATTTCTATTATAAAAATATGAGAGAGGGAATAAAATGACTTTCCCAAAATAAAGAAATATGGAGGATTTAATAATAAAATCAAATAAGATTTTATTTTGGAGTTATTTGCTATTTTATTTGAATTTAGAAAAATGCACGTTTTCCAAAATTGCATTTAGGCCCCAAATAAATGTTCATCCTGTTCGGCTTGATTTTAGAAGTCGGGGAAAATTTATTTCGGGATTTTTGGAGTCCGTTTATTATTTCTTTTATTTGTTTTTCTGCGCGAAATTATTAAAAAAACGCGCAATCGACTTAGAGCCGGTTTCGGCCAGAACTCTTTGGGCCGGCCTTTATAAGGACCCGCCCCGAGCCCGTTAAGCCCCAAGCCGCCCCACGCCGCCTAACCCTAACCCTAGCCGCTGCCGTCGTCGCTGCACGCCGCCCTGCCGCCGCAGCCGCCCCGCGCCGCCCGCCGCCGCCAGACCCCGCCGCCACCGCCGCCGGACCCCGCCGCCACCGCCGCCGGACCCCGCCGCCGCCGCCGCCGAACCCCGCCGCCGCCGCCGCCGGACCCTGCCGCCACCGAGGTTGACCCTGCGGCCGCCGTCGGTTTTCCCTAGAAAACCTTTCGGTTTTCCGTCCGGTTTTTCGTTCAGTTTTTTTAGATCCGTTTTTTATTTAGATCGGTTTTTTTCCGGTTTAGCTTATTTAGCGAGCGTTCGCTCGTTCGTTCGTTTAACGAACGCATTCATCATTTAGTTCCAGAAAACGAACGTTCATTCGTTAATCTGTTCGTCATTTTTCTTTTTCTTGGATTTTTCGCGATTATTTCTGATCGTGATTTGTGATCCAATTTTCGTTCTAGTATAACTTTTCGCTCGTTTATCAGAATCAGGCGGTTCAAGCGCCTGGAGTTTCGTCTCGAAACCCTCTTTTAGTTTAACCAACTGAAACAAGTTTTTGCTTCTGTAAAATTTTACCTAGATCCAGATTAGTAAACAAAGCTTATTTCTTTCGCCGTTTGACTTTCGTTGCTTCGTTCGATTTGATTCTTTTTGCAAACCGGAGTTCTTAAGTTGAACTTTCTGGTTAGTTTTCTTATTTGAGTTTTACCTGTGCATTAGATGAGTGCTTATTGTATGCTTGTTTGTTTGCGATAGAGTACCCGGAGTGCGCCGCTTGCTACTTCGAATCTCTAGGTTTCACGGATCATCAACAAGGTAAGTAACACTTTGATCATACCTCCTACTACCCAGTTTTTATTGCATTAGATCAATCCTCAAACAATTGCATGATTAGGATCTAATTAAATTGTGGGTTTTGGGAAGTAGATGAGGTAGTACCCATTACTTGTTTTACTATCAAACCTTTGGGAGTTACTTCTACGTTTGCTTATATTGTCATGCTATGCTAGTAGACGTGGATTGGGTGAGTATATCCATGACAAATGTGAGATTGATAAATTAATGGTTTACTTAAGGTGGCAACTTAAACACACATCTGGGTGGATTGAGGCACCTGGGTATTCCAGCGATTGCCTGTTTTTCTTTATGGACCGCCACCCAGGCTCAAAGGGATCATGAGATTATTCATACTAGAAACTTCCATGTGCAGCCACAAGCTACTATGCGCTCTAGCATAGTTGATTAAATCATGTGAACTCTTACAGTGGTAGACTAGCAGATGTAGGGGAAAGTAGGTGTAACAGTCTACCCGTTCGTAAGGTGCTAGCGCTTCTGAAAGACTATGTCTTGGTCATCCGTTTCTCAAACACCATGTAGTGCAAGAATCCCAACGGAGGAGATCGAGTCTTGTGGGGAAAAGTGCGCAAACTTCTGCAGAGTGTATAAACTAATCATGGTTAGCAGTGTCCCCGGTTATGGACATCTTGAGTATCTAGTACTTGTATTATCATGTGAATCTCATCATGTTACTCTAATTGATATTGTTGGGTTTTAAAGATGATGCTTAATTGGGATTAAGAGGGTGTCTACACTCTCAATGTTTAACAACTACCATGATAGTTAAATAAAATTTATTCCTTTCCAGTAGGGAAAAATTGGCTTTACGCAAAACTGTAACCATAGAGCTTTGCACCAGCCAAATATGCATGTAGTATAGCCTTATTCTTCCATTACTCTCTATGTGTTACTTTGCCAGCATATTCCATGTGCTGACCCGTTTCGGGCTGCAACGTTCATGTTGCAGACTTTTCAGACGACGAGTAAGGTGCCTTTTAGGTCGTGGTTCTATACTCAGTGATGCCGTTGGAGTTGATGGACTCACTTATCTTCCAAGCCTTCCGCTGTTATCGTTATTAGATGGCCTTAAGCCATATTTATTGTAATAAGATCTCTTCTGAGACATTCGATGTAATAAGTGTGTGATTGCTACTCTGTTATAAATCCTTCAAGTACTGTGCGTGTCAGCATTACTAATCCAGGGATGACACTGAAGCACAGAGATCAGACCGTTTGAGGTCTGGTCGCTACAAAGTACGTCGGTGGAGCAACGTGGGCCCCACGAGGGTGGAGGGCGCGCCTGGGGGGGGGGGGGAGGGGGGTAGGCGCGCCCCTACCTCGTGCCTTCCTGGTAGCTTTCTTGACGTATGGTCCAAGTCCTCTGGATCACGGTTGTTCCAAAAATCACGTTCCCGAAGGTTTCATTCCGTTTGGACTCCATTTGATATTCTTTTCCGCGAAACTCTGAAATAGGCAAAAAAACAACAATTTTGGGCTAGGCCTCTGGTTAATAGGTTAGTCCGAAAAATAATATAGAAGTAAAGCCCAATAATGTCCAAAACAAAATATAATATAGCATGGAACAATCAAAAATTATAGATACATTGGAGACGTATCATGAACTGCCTCGATCCCATCCGGATTGAGTACGTGGGGCGTCGGCTGGTATTGAGGAGAAGGTGGGTGGCGGTGCTGACTAGCCGAATCGAGGGAACCAGGAGGGATCCCGAGGGAGAAAGTGGCGGCGCTGGTTGGGTGGAACTGACATGGGAGATCTCGAGGGGGGATTTGGTGAAGTGGCGGCGGCGGCGATGGGTGGATGGGGCAGGAGGCCTAAAATTTAGGGTTAGGGGGCAATATATAGCATGTAGGTAATAGGAGGGGGATTTGGATCATCGGGTCGGGATCGGACGATCGAGAATAAAAGGTTAGGAGAGTCCAATGGAGAAACGCAGATATTTTAGGAATGTTTGGGATGATCTGAGTGCAACGGTGATGACTGAGCGGTTCGGGTTCGGGGCAGTTTCGGACGCTCACGCGAGGGTCGGTTGGAACTTGTGGGCTGTGCAGAATGCCTCGGGCTGAGAGGAGAGAAAAGAGAGAGAGAGAGAGAGAGAGAGAGAGAGAGAGAGAGAGAGAGAGGCCTGATAGCAGCTTTCGAGGACCGAAAACGTCCGACGTTAGACCGACTATATTGCGGCCATAAGTTTAATGGTTGGGCTATCAAACGAACTCCGAATGCGATGAAACTTGGCAGGCCGCCTACTGACAACATAACAACACCGCATGCCAACTTTCAACCCATTCCGAGAACATTTTTCAGCCACATATAAAATACTATTTCGGATATGCCGCGGGGGCGTGCAAGTGTATCTGGGCTTAGAACAGACAACATAAATAACTGGGAGACTCGGACGAATGCAAGTTTTGAAAACATGAAGATGCAACGCGGATAATGACATGGCAAGAAGCAACACACAAGCGAATGACAAGGCAACAACAACGAATAACTGGAAGACACCTGGCGCAACGGTCTCGGGGTGTCACACCGCGCATCCCCTGTCTACTCTTGCCCGTGCTCGCCTTCGCCCTGTTCGCGCCCTTGCACCGTCGCGCCTGTGCACCACCGAGCCCACGCCGCACCTGCTATTGCTGCTGCCCCTGTCCGTGGTTGCACGCCTGCAGCCACCCGCTCCCGCTCTCGCATGCTGCTGCTCTTGCCTATGCTGGTCGGGCTGCTGCTTGCCTGCGCTGTTGCCGTTCCTGCTGCTCTTAACTGCTGCTGCTGCTGTGTGCTGCCACTGCTTGCTGATGCTACTTCTTGTCTGCCACTGCTCGTCGGCACCACTGCCCACCACTGCAGCCGCGCGCCGCTGCTACCGCTGGCCATGGCCGAGAGGCCGTGTGTGTGTTGCGTGTTGTGTGTGTCGTGTGTGTGTGTGTGTGTGGCCGGCTTGGCCACAACCATGTGTGGCCGATCCTTGTGTTAATTAGGACTAGTTTAGCTTAGGATTAAAATTAGTGCTAACTTAGTCTAATAAAATGACATGTGGGATGACCTGTTTAATTATCATTTTATTGAACTAAAGCCAATGGCACATGGGACCCACTTACACTGTTCACACATTGACCAGTCAACCTTTGATCGGTCAACATCTGATCCCTGGCCCCACTTGTCATCCACTAGGGCTAAATCCTAGTGGGTACAAAATATATTTCTTTTATTTAATATTAAAGTAAATAGATAAAAGAAATCCATAATTTACAATAAACTTTGAAAATTAATAGAAAATAAACCGTAGCTCAGAAATTTATATATGAAAGTTGCCGAGAAAATTCCAACAAATCTGAATACACGGTTCGTTCATCTGTCACTTGCTCCTAGCACGTTGACCATGGAATCGTCCCCTCTCTTTCGTTTGTCTGGAAAATGCCTATCACCGAGAAAACCCATCCAGATGTTTTCCCCCTTTGCTTGTATCACGTAGCACTGCGTTAGTTCACCCCTAACACCGCGTATTACCATGTTATACTTTATGATGCTTTGTTTGCTTTATATTTATTGTTTCTTCCCCCTCTTCTCTCCGATTGACCCCGAGACCGATGCTGCCCCTGTGATCGACTACGTCGACGACGACACTTCTTCCTTTTCAGCAAAGCTTCCAGGCAAGCTCCCGCCTGATCACCAGATATCACCTATTCTTCTCTCTACTGCTTGCATTAGAGTAGTGTAGCATGTTACTGCTTTCGGTTAATCCAATTCTACTCCATAGCCTGTCATTGTTGCTACAGTTGTTGATACCTTACCTGCAATCCTAAATGCTTAGTATAGGATGCGAGTATTTCATCAGTGGCCCTACATTCTTGTCCGTCTGCCATGCTATACTATTGGGCCGTGATCACTCGGGAGGTGATCACGGGTATATACTCTATACTTTATACATGATACATGTGGTGACTAAAGTCGGGTCGGCTCGTAGAGTACCCACGAGTGATTCACGGATTGGTGGCTGAAAGGACCTTTGTCCCGACGGCCCTCTGGGTGGATCTTTCTGGTGGAGCGACAGGGCAGGTTGAGACCACCCAGGAGAGAGGTGGGCCTGGCCCTGGTCGGCATTTGCGGTTACTTCAAGATAACATGCTTAACGAGATCTTGGTATTTGATCCGAGTCTGGCCACTGGCCTATACGCACTAACCAACTACGCGGGAACAGTTATGGGCACTCGACGTTGTGGTATCAGCCGAAGCCTTCGTGACGTTAGCGATTGAGCGGCGCGCGCCGGGTTGGACCGCATAACGCAACTTCCTTTGTAATGGAGGTTGCTAGGTCTGCTCACCAGCCGCGTACACAACGTGCAGGTGTGCAATGGGCCTAGACCCCTACGCACTTAGGATTTAGACCGGCGTGCTGACCTCTATGTTGTGCCTAGGTGGGGCTGCGACGTGTTGATCTTCCGAGGCCAGGCATGACCCAGGAAAGTGTGTCCGGCCAAACGGGATCGAGCATGTTGGGAAATGTGGTGCACCCCTGCAGGGAAGTTTATCTATTCGAATAGCCATGTCCCTCGGTAAAAGGACAACCCGGAGTTGTACCTTGACCTTATGACAACTAGAACTGGATACTTAATAAAACACACCCTTCCTAGTGCCAGATACAACCCGGTGATCGCTCTCTAACAGGGCGACGAGGAGAGGATCGCCGGGTAGGATTATGCTATGCGATGATACTTGGTTAACTTACCATCTATTCTCTCCTACTGCTTCAAGATGGAGGCTGCCAGAACCGTAGTCTTCGATAGGACTAGCTATCCCCCTCTTATTCTGGCATTCTGCAGTTCAGTCCACATATACTACCCCCTTTCATTGATACCAATGCATATGTAGTGTAGCTCCTTGCTTGCGAGTACTTTGGATGAGTACTCACTGTTGCTTTGCTCCCCCCGTTCCCCCCTTTCTATACCTAGTTGTTACGATCAGATGTTGGAGCCCAGGAGCCAGACGCCACAGTCGACGACGACTCCTGCTACACTGGAGGTGCCTACTACTACGTGCAGGCTACTGCCGAAGACCAGGAGTAGTTTAGGAGGATCCCAGGCAAGAGGCCCGCGCCTCTTTCGATCTGTATCCCAGTTTGTGCTAGCCTTCTTAAGGCAAACTTTGTTTAACTTTGTCTGTACTCAGATATTATTTCTTCCGCTGACTCTTGTGTATTTGAGCTTATGTATTCGAGCCCTGGAGGCCCCTGGCTTGTAATATAAAGCTTGTATTATTTTAATTTGTGTCTAGAGTTGTGTTGTGATATCTTCCCGTGAGTCCCTGATCTTGATCGTACACATTTGCATGCATGATTAGTGTACGGTAAAGTCGGGGGCGTCACAACAAGTACCACTTTGCTCCACTTGGGAGCCGTTATTGTCATCAAACTCCACGTTACACGTCTCCTCAATGAGTCCCTGGACTTGTTGAGGACATGGTAAGCATGAGAGTTTGTAGCATAACCAACAAATATGCCCTCATGAGCTCTAGCCTCAAATTTAGACAAACGAACACCTTTCTTGAGAATGAAACACTTACAACCGAACACTCAAAAGTACTTGAGGTTGGGCTTGTTGCCGGTGAGTATCTCATGTGGAGTCTTGTTCAAGCCTTTGCGGAGATAGAGACGATTGGATGCATGACAAGCAGTGTTGATGGCTTCGGAGACTCTTTGAGGCTAGCATGAACACTCTTCAAGGCCTTGTGATCCTTGTCAAGTATATCAAACTCCTCCTTGAGTCTAGCATGGTCAACCCCAAGTTTGGCCTTCTCGGAGTTGAGCACACGAGAGACAACAAGAGCATGCTCAAGATCTTTCTTTAATTTAGCATTATCATCATTGTGTGACTCCTCAAGAGCCAAATGATGACCATGATATTCCTCTAGCGCATTAGAGAGATCCGAAATCTCATCGGCATAGTCACGACTATGCCCTTCCATCTTAGAGATGGTCTCTTCATGAGCCTCAATCATTTCATTGGCTTCACCAAGTTATTCCAAGAGAGCAACGAAGTGCTTCTTGGATTTACCCTTGAGCTTACTCATAAAAGAGTCAAATTCATTTTCCTCCTCCTTCGTCCCCTCACTTTCATTAGTGCAATTCGTCAAAGAAGGATTAGTAGTGATGGTAGTTTTGATGTTGGGGGTTACCTTGTTGGTGGCTTTAGCCATGAGGAACTTGGCGGTGACGTTCTCGTTGGGTGAATCGAAGAGGGACACCCGTGGAGTTGTTGCAATGGCAATGGAGGCCATGGCAACCATCTCACTGTCTTCACCGTCTTCATCATCATCCTCATTGTACTCTTGTTGTGCCACCAACCCCTTGGGAGGAGTCTTCTTGGTGAAGTTGTTCTTGTTGGCGAAGGACTTGGCCTTGTCTTTTCGGATAAGCTTGCCACCATTGTCTTCCCTCTTCTCGTACGGGCAATCCACAACAATGTGACTCACATTGCCACAATTATAGCTTGTCCTCACATGTTGCTTGCCCTTGGTGCCACTTGAGTTGTTCTTGTTGAAGTTGGGCCTTGAGTTCTTCTTGCTCCAAAATTGCCGTGAAGCGAGAGCCATGTGCTCATGATAGGCATATTTGGTATCTTCGGGGCAAATCTCCTCTTCTTCCTCTTCACCCTCTTCTTCCACACTAGCATTGGCCTTCAAAGCAAGGTTGGGCTTGCTTGATCGTTGACAACACAACACCACATTGTCGGCGGTCTTGTCCAAGATCCTCATTGCAAAAAACTCATCCAACACTTCACTTGAGGACAAGGGATGAAAGTCTGGCCTTTGACGGATGATGGAGGACATGGACTTATGGTAGGGCATCATGGCCTTGAGAAACTTGCGTTTGATCCAATTGTCATCCGCATCCTTGCTCCCACGATCGCGGATTGAGACCACGAGAGTGGTTAATCTCCGGTAAAGCTCACGAGGTTCTTCATCTTCAATCATTGCAAACTCATCGGCTTCATCTTGCACCACTTCAAAGTTTGAGCGTTGAATGCTTGCGCTTCCCTTGTAAATGGAAACAACATGTTGCCATGCTTCCTTGGCCATGGTGGAAGGTCAAAGGTGCACAATATCTTTGGGAGGAATTGCTTCTTGGAGAATGAAGAGAGCGAATTCGTTGAATTGATGGTCCGCGGCTTCTCTAGGAGTGAAGTTTCTTGGGTCGTGCGGGTAGAAACCTTGCTCAATAATTCTCCATAGATTAGTAGAACTATGATTTAAATGACGTTTAAAGCGACACACCCAAGAGGCAAAATCCTCATTTTTCACAAGCTTATGAGGAGGACCAACATGATTCATATGCGTGGAGGGAACCGGTCCTCCATAAGTAAGTGGAGGTTCAACATGGGCAAAGATGCCACTCCCACTTCTACCACTAGGCAAAGGAACTTGATCACTAGTAGCTTCCCCCTTGTTGGACTTAGCATCTGTCACCTTGTTAGTGGGATCGACCACTTCCAATGGTGCTGTGGATAATTTAAGACCATCAAGAAAATTCTTAAGCATGCCTTTGACCTCGGTCGTCATGGAGGTTTTTAAGGTGTCCAAGGCTACAATGAACTCCTCAAGAGAGACCAAGGATCCCCCATCGGCCGCAGAAAAAGTGGATCTTAGATCGGAGTGCTCCTCCGCCTCATCTGTGGTGTCAACCATACTCTTTGGACGGCTAAGTCCTTTATAAAGAGACGAGGCTCTGATACCAATTGAAAGGATCGATATGGTTGACTAGAGGGGGGAGTGAATAGGCAACTAACAATTTTTAGCTTTTCGTTACCAAATAAAACTTAGCATCAAAATAGGTTGTCTAGATAGGCAACTAGGTGAGCAACCTATATGATGCAATAACAACAAGAACACAAGCAAGGAAGGGATACAACACAATATAAGCTTGCACAAGTAAAGGCAAGAGATAACCAAAAGTGGAGCCGGTGGAGACGAGGATGTGTTACCGAAGTTCCTTCCCTTTGAGAGGAAGTACGTCCCCGTTGGAGTGGTGTGGAGGCACAATACTCCCCAAAAATCCACTAGGGCCACCTTATTCTCCTCACGCCCTTGCACAATGCGAGATGCCGTGATTCCACTATTGGTGCCCTTGGAGGCAGCGACCGGACCTTTACAAACAAGGTTGGAGCTATCTCCACAACTTAATTGGAGGCTCCCAACGACACCATGAAGCTTCACCACAATGGAATATGGCTACGTGGCTGTCTAGGGTGCTCAAACACCCAAGAGTAACAAGATCCGCAAGGGATTAGTGGGGGGAATCAAATTTCTCTTGGTGGAAGTGTAGATCAGGGCCTTCTCAACCAATCCCTAGAAAATCAACAAGTTTGATTGGCTAGGGACAGAGATCGGGCGAAAATGGAGGTTTGAGAAACAATGGAGCTTGGGGAGGGAAGATGTGGTCTTCTTGGGGAAGAAGACCCCCTTTATATAGCGGGGGAAAAGATCCAACCGTACCCCCTCCCCCAGCCCGCGCGGCGCGGTACTACTGCACACAGCCGCGATACTACCACAAAAGGTCGCAGTACTAGCGCTAGACGGCGCGGTACTACCGCTTGCACGGTAGTGACTAGTCGAGGCCCTACTGCACATGGCAACCAGCGGTAGAACCGCCGGAGCGGTACTACCATGCGCCCTTGCGGTACTACCGCAAGGCAGGCTCTACTGACGCTGGACAAAGCACGAAATAAATAAATCACTTCTGTAACTACTTCCGCTGAGCTTAGGGCTGTGCGAAAATCTGGCACGGTACTACCGCTCATAGGGAGCGGTACTACCGCGTAGGGGCGGGAGTAAAAAATTACTTCCGCGCCTACGTCTGCATGTGCCAGCATCAGGGCTGGAGGCAGCGGTACTACCACTCGCCAGGAGCGATACTACCGCATGGAGCGGTACTACCACGTTCCCCCTGCGGTACTACTGCTCCCTTGAGTAGTACTACCGCATGCCACAGAGGCTTTAGCACTTGGCAGCCTTCATATCGCAAAGACAAGGATAAACATATGGTACTCCATCGAAGCGAAGGAAAGGTGGTGCAAAGGAATAGATGTGTACGTATTGATTCCACCCTAACCTTTCCGAAGCGGACCCCCTCTTAATAGTACAGCTATCCTACGACTCAAATCCACCGAAAAGAAACGTAGAGAACCGCCGTCTTCGATAGGTTCCGAGGGGCACCAAATCGTCTTGTGCGTGGACATGAGATATCTGAAATGCTCAACGAACACGATTAGTCTGCAAATGCACTATCATCAATCACCAAAACCACATAGGGAGAAATATGCCCTTAAAGAAGGCGTTGTGGAGTAGTTATTAGATGATTGGTTGCTAGAGTGACAGAAGCTTAAACCCTAGTTTATACGTTATTCCGTAAGGGGCTAATTTGGATCCATATGTTTCATGCTACGGTTAGATTTATCTTAATTCTTCTTTCGTAGTTGCGGATGCTTGTGAGAGGGGGTAATCATAAGTGGGAGGCTTGTTCAAGTAAGAACAGCACCCAAGCACCGGTCCACCCACATATTAAATTATCAAAGTAACGAACATGAATCAAACAAACATGATGAAACTGACTAGATGAAATTCTCGTGTGTCATCAAGTACGCTTTTCTTATTATAAGAGACCGTTCGGGCCTGTCCTTTGCTACAAAAAGGATTGGGCTACCTTTTTGCACCTTTGTTGACGTTACTACTTATTGCTCGTTACAAATTACCTTGCTATCAAACTATCTGTTACTAACAATTTCAGTGTTTGCAGAAAATACCTTGCTGAAAACTGCTTGTCATTTCCTTCTACTCCTCGTTGGGTTTGACACTCTTACTTACTGAAAGGACTACGATTGATCCCCTATACTTAAGGGTCATCGGTCTCCAACATATCTATAATTTTTTATTATTCCATGTTATTATATTATCAATCTTGGATATTTTATATGACTTTTTATGCTATTTTATATCATTTTTTTGGATTAACCTGTTAACCCAGTGCCTAGTGCCAGTTGCTGTTTTCTGCTTGTTTTTGGTTTTTCAGAAAATCTGTACCAAACAGAGTCTAAACACTACGAAACTTTTTAACGATTTTTTTCTGAACAAGAGAGACCCTAGAAGCTCCGGGAGGAGACAAGACGGTAATCAAGGAGACGACAAGGCAATAGGGCGCGCCCTAGAGGGGGTGCCCTGTTACCCTGTGGGCCCCACTAGGCTCCGTCTGACCTAATTTCACCTCTATAAATTCTTTGATATTGGGAAACTAACAGAGAGCCACCTGAAACCCTTTTTCCGCCACCGCAAGTTTCTGTTCTTCCGCGATCCCATCTGGAGGCCTTTTCCGGTACTCTGCCGGAAGGGGAATCGATCATGGAGGGCTTCTACATCATCCTTGCTGCCTTCCGATGATGCGTGAGTAGTTGACCACAGACCTACGGGTCCATAGCTAGTAGCTAGATGGTTTCTTCTCTCTCTTTGATCTTTAGTACCATGTTATCCTCGATGTTCTTGGAGTTCTATCTGATGTAATCTTCTTTTGCGGTGTGTTTGTTGGGATCCGATGAATTGTGGGTTTATGATCTGAATATTGATGAGAAGTAATCTAATCTTTTCTTAACTTTATTATGCATGATTGTTATAGCTTTGTATTCTTCTACGACCTACCTGTTTCGTTTGGCCAACTAGATTGATTTATCTTCAGTGGGAGATATGCTTTGTGATGGGTTCAATCTTGCGGTGCTCTATATCCCAGTGAGAGAAGGGGACAAGACACGCATTTGTATTGTTGCCATCAAAGGTAAAATGATGGGGTTTATTCATATTGATTGGTTTACTTTGTTTACATCATGTCATCTTGCCTAAGGTGTTACTTCATTTTTCATGAACTTAATACCATAGATGCATGCTGGATAGCGGTCGATTGATGGAGTAATAGTAGTAGATGCATGCAGGAGTCGGTCTATTTGTCTCGAACATGATGCCTATATACATGATCATTGCCTTGGATATCATCATAACTATGCGGTTTTCTATCAATTGCCCAACAGTAATTTGTTCACCCACCGTATGCTATGTGTTTGAGAGAGGCCTCTAGTGAAAATTATGGCCCCCTGGTCTGCTTTAATGATATTTCTAAAACCTAAATTCCTTTGCTGAAATTTTATTTCTTTTATTTTGTTTTGCAATTTATCCATCTACCTATACAAGATTTGATCTTTGCAAGTAACGACTCCAAGGGCATTGACAACCCTCTTGCTCGCGTTGGGTGCAAGTATTTGCTTCTGCGTGTGCAGGTGCTGTTCACGAGGCTTTGCGTGATTCTCCTATTGGTTCGATAAACCTTGGTTCTCACTGAGGGAAATACTTATCTCTGCTGTACTGCATCTCCTCTCCTCTTCGGGGAAAATCCACGCAACTCACAAGTAGCACGACACCCATCTCCCCAATGGCCGATATCTCATCCCAGATTGAGTGTCATACCTGTCTTGATGATCGGCCGTGCCCATCTGCTGGAGATCGACTACCGGCGTGCCCGCCTGCCACTGGACCTCCTAAACAACCAGTCACACACCGTCGATTCTAAAGGAAATATGCCCTAGAGGCAATAATAAAGTTGTTATTTATATTTCCTTATATCATTATAAATGTTTATTATTCATGCTAGAATTGTATTAAACGGAAACTTGATACATGTGTGGATACATAGACAAAACATTGTGTCCCTTGTAAGCCTCTACTAGACTAGCTCGTTAATCAAAGATGGTTAAGTTTCCTAAGCATAGACATGTGTTGTCATTTGATGAACATGATCACATCATTAGGAGAATGATGTGATGGACAAGACCCGCCCGTTAGCTTAGCATATTGAACATTCCGTTTTATTGCTATTGCTTTCTTCATGTCAAATACATATTCCTTCGACTATGAGATTATACAACTCCCGGATATTGGAGGATACCTTGTGTGCTATCAAACATCACAACGTAACTAGGTGATTATAAATATGCTCTACAGGTATCTCCAAAGGTGTTTGTTGGGTTGGCATAGATAGAGATTAGGATTTGTCACTCTGAGTATCGGAGAGGTATCTCTGGGCCCTCTCAGCAATACACATCATAAGAAGCCTTGCAAGCAATGTGACTAATGAGTTAGTTGCGGGATAATGTATTATGGAACGAGTAAAGAGACTTGCCGGTAATGAGATTGAACTAGCTATGAAGATACCGACGATCGAATCTCAGGCAAGTAACATACCGTTGACAAAGGGAATAATGTATGTTGTCATTACGGTTCGACCGATAAAGATCTTCGTAGAATATATAGGAGACAATATGAGCATCCAGGTTCTGCTATTGGTTATTGACCAGAGAGGTGTTTCGGTCATGTCTACATAGTTCTCGAACCCGTAGGGTCCGCACGCTTAACATTCGATGACAATTTTGTATTATACGAGTTATGTGTTTTGGTGACTGAATGTTGTTCGAAGTCCCGGATGAGATCACGGACATTACAAGGAGTCTCGAAATGGTCGATAGGTAAAGATTGATATATAGGACGATAATATTCAGACACCAGAAGTGTTTCAGGGGCACCGGGTACATATCGGGTCACCGGAAAGGGGTTCCGGGCACCCCCGTCAAAGATATGGGCCTAATGGGCCAAGAGGGGAAACGCAGCAGCCAGCAGGGGCTGCCGCGCCCCCCATATGGGCCTCACCAGAAGGGAAAGGTAAGGGGATAAGAGAGAAGGAAGGGGAGGGATTCGGCCTCCCCCTTCCTTCCCTCCCCCCTCTGGTGAAAAAGGAAAGGGGGGCCGAATTGGACAAGGCCCCCAAGTAGGATTCCTCCTACTTGGGGCACCCCTTGGCTGCCCCCTCTCCCTCCCACCTATATATATGAGGGGGGAGGTGCCTAGAAGACATATCAACTTTTGTTAGCCGTGTGCGGCGCCTCCCTCCACAGATTATACCCTCGGTCATATTCTCATAGTACTTAGGCGAAGCCCTGCGCAGATCCCATCACCATCACTGTCACCATGTTGTCGTGCTGATGGAACTCATCTACTTCCTCGACACTTTTCTGGATCAAGAGTTAGAGGGACGTCATCGATCTAAACGTGTGCAGAACTTAGAGGTGTCGTACGTTCGGTGCTTGATCGGTCGGAATGAGAAGAAGTTCGACTACATCAACCGCGTTGTCAAACGCTTCCGCTTTCGGTCTACGAGGGTACGTAGACACACTCTCCCGCTCTCGTTGCTATGCATCTCCTAGATAGATCTTGCATGAGTGTAGTTTTTTTGCATGCTACGTTTCCCAACAGTGTCATCCAAGCCAGGTCTATGCGTACATGATATGCACGAGTAGAACACAAAGAGTTGTGGACGGTGATCGTCATACTGCTTACCACCCGCGTCTTATATTGTTTCAGCGGTATTATTGGATTTAGGGGCCCGGACCAACCTTACATGATCACGTTCATGAGACTAGTTCAACCGACAGACATGCAACTAGTTTTGCATAAAGGTGGCTGGCGGGTGTATGTTTCTCCAACTTTAGTTGAATCAAATTTGACTGCGGCCGGTCCTTGTTGAAGGTTAAAACAACAAACTTGATAAATCACCATTATGGTTTTGATGCATAAGTAAGAATGGTTCTTGCTAGAAGCCCATAGCAGCCATGTAAAACTTGCAACAACAAAGTAGAGGACGCCTAACTTGTTTTTGCAGGGCATGTTGTGATGTGATATGGTCAAGACATGATGTGATATAAATTATTGTATGAGATGATCATGTTTTGTAAAAGTTATCGGCAACTAGCGGGAGCCATTTGGTTGTCGCTTTATTGTATGGAATGCAAACGCTATGTAATTGCTTTACTATATCACTATGCATTAGCGATAGTTGTAGAAGCAATAGTTGGCGAGACGACCACGATGCTATGATGGAGATCAAGGTGTCAAGCCGGTGACAATGCAGATCGTGACAGTGCTTTGGAGATGGAGATCAAAGGCACAAGATGATGATAGCCATATCATGTCACATATTTTGGTTGCATGTGATGTTTATCTTTTATGCATCTTAGTTTTCTTAGTATGACGGTAGCATTATAAGATGACCCCTCACTAAAATTTCAAGGTATAAGTGTTCTCCCTGAGTATGCACCGTTGCGACAGCTCGTCGTGCTGAGACACCACATGATGATCGGGTGTGATAGGCTCTACGTTCACATACAACAGGTGCAAGACAGTTTGGCACAAGCGGAATACTCGGTTTAAACTTGACGAGCCTAGCATGTACAGACGTGGCCTCAGAACACTGGAGACTGAAAGGTCGATCGTGAATCATATAGTAGATATGATCAACATAGAGATGTTCACCATTGATGACTACTCCATCTCACGTGATGACCGGACATGGTTTAGTTGATTCTGATCACACGTATCATTTAGATGACTTGAGAGATGTCTATCTAAGTGGGAGTTCTTAAGTAATATGATTAATTGAACTTAATTTACCATGAACTTAGTCCTGATAGTATTTGCATATCTATGTTGTAGATCAATAGCTCGCGTTGTAGCTCCCCTATGTTTTTGATATGTTCCTAGAGAAAACTAAGTTAAAATATGATAGTAGCAATGATGCGGACTGGGTCTGTGATCTGAGGATTATCCTCATTGCTGCACAGAAGAATTATGTCCTTGATGCACTGCTAGGTGAAAGACCTATTGCAGGAGCAGATGCAGATGTTATGAACATTTGACAAGCTCAATATGATGACTACTTAATAGTTTAGTGCGGCATGCTTTACGGCTTAGAACCGGGACTTCAAAAACGTTTTGAACGCCACGGAGCATATGAGATGTTCCAAGAGATGAAATTGGTATTTCAGACTCATGCCCGCGTCGAGAGGTATAAGACCTCTGACAAGTACTTTGCCTACAAGATGGAGGAGAATAGCTCAGCTAGTGAGCATGTGCTCAGAATGTCCGAGTACTACAATCACATGAATCAAGTGGGAGTTAATCTTCCAGATAAGATAGTGATTGACATAATTCTCTAGTCACTATCACCAAGCTACTAGAACTTTGTGATGAACTATAATATGCAAGGGATAACGAAAACAATTCCCAAGCTCTTGGCGATGCTGAAATCAACGAAGGCAGAAATCAAGAAAAAGCATCAAATGTTGATGGTTAACAAGACCACTAGTTTCAAGAAAAAGGGCGAGGGAAATAAAGGGAACTTCAAGAAGAATGGCAAGAAAGTTGCCACTCCCGTGAAGAAGCCCAAAGCTGGACCCAAGCCTGAAACTAAGTGCTTCTACTGCAAAGGAAATGTTCATTAGAAGTGGAACTACCCCAAATACTTGGCGGATAAGAAGGATGGCAAAGTGAACAAAGGTATATTTGATATACATGTTATTGATGTGTATTTTACTAGTGTTCGTAGTAACCCCTAGGTATTTGATACCGGTTCAGTTGCTATGATTAGTAACTCGAAATAGGAGTTGCAGAGACTAGTTAAAAGCAAGGTGACGATGTGTGTTGGAAATGATTTCGAGGTTGATATGGTCACCATCGCACACTCCCTCTACCTTTGGGATTAGTGTTGAACCTAAATAAATGTTATTTGGTGTTTGCGTTGAGGATGAATATGATTAGATCATGTCCATTGCAATACGTTTATTCATTTAAAGTCAGAGAATAATTGTGGTTCTGTTTACATGAATAAAACCTTCTATGGTCATACACCCAATGTGCATGGTTTATTGAATCTCGATCGTAGTGATACACATATTCATAATATTGATGCCAAAAGATGCAAAGTTGATGATGATAGTGCAACATATTTGTGGCACTACCATTTAGGTCATATTGGTGTAAAGCGCATGAAGAAACTCCATGCAGATGGGCTTTTGGAATCACTTGACACTTGCGAACCATGCCTCATGGGAAATATGTCTAAAACTCCGTTCTCCGGAACAATGGAGCGAGCTAATAACTTATTGGAAATAATACATACTGATGTATGCGGTCCGATGAAGTGTTGAAGCTCGCGGTGGGTATCATTATTTTCTGACCTTCACAGATGATTTGAGCAGATATGGGTATATCTACTTAATGAAACACAAGTCTGAAACATTTGAAAAGTTCAAAGAATTTCAGAGTGAAGTGGAGAATCATCGTAACAAGAAAATAAAGTTTCTACGATCTGGTCACGGAGGCGATTATTTGAGTTACGAGTTTGGCCTTCATTTAAAACAATGTGCAATAGTTTCACAACTCACACCACCTGGAACATTACAACGTAATGGTGTGTCTGAACATCGTAACTGTACATTATTAGATATGGTGCGATCAATGATGTCTCTTACCGATTTACCATTATCATTTTGGGGTTATGCATTAGAGACAGCTACATTCACGTTAAATAGGGCACCGTCTAAATCCATTGAGACGACACCGTATGAACTATGGTTTGGCAAGAAACCTAAGCTGTCGTTTCTTAAAGTTTGGGGTTGCGACACTTATGTCATAAGGCTTCAGCCTGATAAGCTCGAACCCAAATTGGAGAAGTGCGTCTTCATAGGATTTCCAAAAGAAACTGTTGGGTACACCTTCTACCACAGATCCAAAGGCAAGATCTTTGTTACTAAGAATGGATCCTTTCTAGAGAAGGCGTTTCTCTCGAAAGGGTGGGAGGAAAGTAGAACTTGATGTGGTAATCATACCCTCTCTTGAATTGGAAAGTAGCACATCAGAGAAATCCGTTCCCGTGATGCCTACACCAACTAGAAAGCTAATGATGATGATCATGAAACTTCAGATCAACTTACTATTAGACCTCGTAGGTCGAACACAGCACGTTCCACACCAAAGTGGTACGGTAATCCTGTCCTCGAAGTCATGTTACTAGATCATGGCGAACCTACGAACTATGAAGAAGCTATGATGAGCCCAGATTTAACAGATGGCTTAAGGCCATGAAATCTGAGATAGGATCCATGTATGAGAACAAAGTGTGGACTTTGGTTGACTTGCCTGATGTCGGCGAGCCAAAGAGAATAAATGAATCTTCAAGAAGAAGACTGACGCTGATGGTAATGTTACTGTCTACAAAGCTCGACTTGTCGCAAAAGGTTTTCAACAAGTTCAAGGAGTTGACTACGATGAGACTTTCTCACCCATAGCGATGCTTAAGTCTGTCCGAATCATGTTAACAATTGCCGCATTTTATGATTATGAAATCAGGCAAATGGGCATCAAAACTACATTCCTTAATTGATTTCTTAAAGAAGAGTTGTATATGATGCAACCAGAAGGTTTTGTCGATCCTAAAGGTGCTAACAAAATGTGCAAGCTCCAGCGATCCATTTATGGACTGGTGCAAGGATCGCGGAGTTGGAATATACACTTTGATGAGATGATCAAAGCATATGGTTTTATACAGTCTTTTGGAGAAGCCTGTATTTACAAGAAAATGAGTGGGAGCTCTGTAGCATTTCTAAAATTATATGTGGATGACATATTGATGATTGGAAATGATATAGAATTTTTGGATAGCTTAAAAGGATACTTGAATAAGAGTTTTTCAATGAAAGACCTCGGTGAAGCCGCTTATATATTCGGTATCGAGATCTATAGAGATAGATCAAGACGCTTAAATTTAACTTTCACAAAGCGCATACCTTGATAAAGTTTTGAAGAAGTTCTAAATGGATCAGTCAAAGAAAGGGTTCTTACCTGTGTTACAAGGTGTGAGGTTGAGTTAGACTCAATGCCTAACCACTTCAGAATATAGAGAGAAAATGAAAGTCATTCCGTATGCCTCAGCCATAGGTTCTATCTGAAGGAAATATGCCCTAGAGGCAATAATAAAGTTGTTATTTATATTTCCTTATATCATGATAAATGTTTATTATTCATTCTAGAATTGTATTAACCGAAAACTTAGTACATGTGTGAATATATAGACAAACAAAGTGTCACTAGTTTGCCTCCACTTGACTAGCTCGTTGTAACATCCCAAATTTTCAATTTGGAATTTTATACATTAGATCATCATTCCATAGCATATTTTATTGCTTTTGGTGGATCCTAGAAATCCTACGCAACTCAAGGACCCTCGGAGAGAGTTGGGGATTTCGTTATTTTCATATTTGAGTTTTTCTCAAATTTTGAAAATAGGATCATTTGATTTTATTTATTTTATCTTCAATTATTTCTATTATCAAAATATGAGAGAGGGAATAAAATGACTTTCCCAAAATAAAGAAATATTGAGATTTTTTTTGCTATTTTATTTGAATTTAGGAAAATTGCACGTTTTCAAAAATTGCATTTAGAGCCAAAAAATGTTCATCTTGCTCTAAATATTTTATTTAGACGGAGAAAATTTGTTTTGGCATTTTTAGATTTTTATTTATTTTTCTATATTTTTTTGGGCGCAGCGAAATTGTTTAAAAAAAAGAGACCCGCGCCCGACTAGGCCAAGGGCCCAGCCGAGCCAGGCCGGCCCAGCCGCCGCTGCCTTCCCGCCGGACTCGAGGAGGAGTCCGAGCCGGAGCCGCTGCCGCCCGTCGCCCCCTCACCAAGTCAACCCCCTCCCTCTCTTCAATAGCCGCCCCGCCGCCGCCCTCTCCTCGCCCCGCCGCCCCGCACCGCAGCCCGCCGCCGCCTGCGCCGCCGCACGCCGCTGCCCCGCGCCGCCTGGAGCCACCGCCCCGCCGCCTCTCCACACCCCGCTGCCTTCCGGAGCCCCGCCGGAAAGCCGCCGCCGCCGAGGTAGTCGCCGGCCGGTTTTTGAAAAAAAAACGATTCGGTTTTTCTAAAAACCCTAGTTTCCGTTTTTTTGATAAATAGATTGGTTTTTTCTGGTTTATTTATTTAGCGAGCGCCCGTTCGTCCGTTCGTTTTAACGAACGCGTTTTTCGTTTAGTTTCTGTTAACGAACGTTCGTTCATTAACTGTTCATCATTTTTCTTTTTCTCGAATTAAATCCGCAGTTTTTCTGATCGTGATCTCTAATCCGATTTCGTTCTAGTTTATCTTTTCGCTCGTTTATCGGAATCAGGCGATTCAAGTGCCAGGAGTTTCGTCTCGAAACCCTCTTTTCGTTTAACCAAATCAAACAAGTTTTTGCCACAGTAAAAATTGCCTGAGATCCAGAATAGTAAATGATGCTTGTTTCGTTTGCCGTTTGTCTTTCGTTGCTTCATTCGTTTTGATTCTTTTTGCCAACCGGAGTTCTTAAGTTGAACTTTCTGGTTAGATCTTTTGTTCGAGTTTTACCTATGCATTAGTTGAGTACTTATTGTATGCTTGTTTGTTTGCGATAGAGTACCCGGAGAGCGCCGCTCGCTACTTCGAATCACTAGGTTTCCCGGATCATCAGCAAGGCAAGTAACACTTTGATCATACCTCCTACTACCCAGTTTTATTGCATTAGATCAATCCTCACACATTGCATGATTAGGATCTAATTAAATTGTGGGTTTGGGAAGTAGTTGAGGTAGAACCTATTACCTGTTTATTATCAAACCTTTGGGAGTTACTCTACGTTTGCTTATTATTGCTATGCTATGCTAGTAGACGTGGATTGGGTGAGTGTATCCATGACAGATGTGAGCTTTGTTAATTAATGGTTTATTTAAGGTGGCAACCTAAACACACATCTGGGTGGACTGAGGCACCTGGGTATTCCAGCGATTGCCTGTTTTCTTTTGGACCGCCACCCAGGCTTAAAGGGATCTTGAGATTATTCATACTAGAAACTTCCGTGTGCAGCCACAAGCTACTATGGGCTCTAGCATAGTTGACTAAGTCGTGCGAACTCATACAGTGGTAGACTAGCAGATGTAGGGGATGTAGGTTGGTATGGTCTACCCGTTTGGAAGGTGCTAGCGCTTCTGAAAGACTATGTCTCGGTCATCCATTTCTGAAACACCATGCAGTGCGAGAAAACCAATGGAGGAGATCAAGTCTTGTGGGGAAAAGTGCGCAAACCTCTGTAGAGTGTATAAACTAATCATGGTTAGCCGTGTCCCTAGTTATGGACATCTTGAGTATCTAGTACCTGGATTTTCATGTGAATCTCATCATGTTACTCTAAAGTTAATTGTTGGGTTTAATGATGATGCTTAATTTGGATTGAGAATGCTGTCAACCATTCTCAATGTTTAACAACTACCATGATAGTTAAATAAAATTTATTTCTTTGCAGTAAGGAAAAATTGGCTTTACGTAAAACTGTAACCATAGAGCTTTCCACCAGCCATATATGCATATAGAATAGACATATTCTTGTATTACTCTCTATGTGTTACATTGCCAGCATATTCCATGTGCTGACCCATTTCGGGCTGCAACGTTAATGTTGCAGACTTTTTAGACGACGATTAAGGTGCGTTTAGGTCATGGTTCTATACTCAGTGATGCCGTTGGAGTTGATGGACTCACTTGTCTTCCAAGCCTTCCGTTGTTATCGTTATTAGATGGCCTTAAGCCATATTTATTGTAATAAGTTCTCTTTTGAGACACTCGATGTAATAAGTGTGTGATTGCTACTCTGTTATAAATCTTTCAAGTACTATGTGGTGTCAGCATTACTGATCCAGGGATGACACCTGAGCACAGAGATTGGACCGTTTGAGGTCTGGTCGCTACAAGATGGTATCAGAGCACACGCTGACTGTAGGACACGACCACTAAGCTAAAGCCCTAGATCACTACTTACTCTTCTCCTTCTAACCTCTCATCTTTTCTACTCTTTTAGGATGGCGGATGCAAGGAACAAGTTCACGCAACTGGATGAAGATACACCCTTTGGACGTCATTTGAAGGAAGTCACTAGATACCTGAACATAGGAGTACCAAGCTTCACCGTAACCTACAACGCCACATTACCTGAAGAAGAGCGCTGGATGATTCAAGTTCAAGTTCCAGTAAGGACGTTCATGCCAGGCACTGAGCCCATAGAGCTCTCTTTTGATGCACCAACTTGGAGTCTATGAAAGAGCATGGCAGCTCACATTGCCATGGGATGCATTGGAGAAGTTTACCGCAATGATCCCAAGGATACTATCTACCAGATTTGTGGGCGCCGAGATGAGGACTGGGAGATGATCAACACCAAGAAGGATAGATCAATTGCAGCTTTTATCCAGGAGTTAAACCAGCACATTCGATGTCAGGAGAACCAGATGTGCACAGACATGATAGATCAGAAGAAGGCGAGGACAAGAATCAAGGAACTAGAGGAAGAACTCAAGGCTACACGTGAAGATTATGAAGAGGAAATCGAAGTATTAGTGGAGAAGAATGATGATCTGATCAAGAAGATTGGAATATTCATGGGAGGCCCTACACCAATAGAAGAAGACGAAGAACCCAAGGAGATTCGCCCGGAAGACTACATCATCATCGATGACACCGACTCGGATCCTGATGATAGCGATGATGACTATGTTGATGAAGCTGGAGCAGATATCATGGAGTCTGCAACCGAAGAGTATTTCTAGTAGACCATTCCAACAGTAGTAGTAGTCCACCATGTAAATAGAGTAGTCCGAGCACTTTTGTGATAGTTAGATCGATTGTATGTCCTTGTTTGATTGAATGAAGTGAATTGTTTGCTTTTGCCTCATGTGCATATGGGTAGTGTTTTCTCTTTAGACCCCCTCTATTCTTAAATCTCATCTTTTCTAAACCCTCAAATGCCTTCGAGACGTGACCCTGGATTTACCTTCCCACCAGAGCTCACTCAGTTGATCCAGCAGCAGAACACATTGATGCAATTGCTAGTTCAGAATCAGAATCAAAGAAACAACAACAACCCACCACCACCACCACCACCTGTCGATCACTTAGCCCGTTTTCTTAGGCTGAATCCGCCGGTGTTTTCCAGTAGCACCGAGCCGATAGTAGCAGATGATTGGCTCCGCAAGACAGCAAGAGAGTTGACCATGGCAGGATGCACAGATGTGGAAAAAGTGAAGTTTGCCGCACATCAGCTGGAAGGACCCGCAACATCATGGTGGGAGAATTTCACAGCCACTTTCCCTGTCGACATTGTCACGTGGGACCAGTCTCAGCAAGCTTTTCGTACTGCCCATGTTTCAGCAGGAGCTATGGCCATGAAGAAGCGAGAGTTTCACACCTTGCACCAAGGAGGACGGACAGTTGGCCAGTATGTGGAGGACTTTAGTAAGCTAGCACGTTATGCCCCAGATGACATTGCTACGGATGCAGCTAAGCAGGAGATGTTTCTGGAAGGATTGAATGATGAATTGAGCATGCAGTTGATGGTAGCAACCTTCAACAACTACCAGGAGTTGGTAGATCGTGCTCTCATGATTGAAGGGAAGCAGCAGCAGATTGAGAACCACAAGAGGAAGTATGGACAAGGAAAGCACAATTCTGGAGCTCAGCAGAAGCCACGTTTTACCCCTAGACCGGGAGGACATTTCTAGCATACCCATGGAGGAGGTAGCTTGCACAATCACAATGGCCCCAAGACTGGTAATGGGAATGGAGGAAGCAACGGTCAGAACCGCACCAACCCGTCAACCCCAGCCAAGAAAGACCTGAGCCAAGTCACTTATTTTAAGTGCCAGAAGACCGGACATTATGCCAACGAATGCCCTGAATCACAGAATGGAAATGGCAATGGAATCTCTAGGAAGAAGCCGAACCCTTTCAACAGGGGACAGGTGAACCACGTTAACGTGGAGGAGGTTGAAGAGCAGCCGGATGCAGTAACCGGTAAGTTTTTGGTTAAGTCATTTACTGCACTCGTTCTTTTTGATACTGGTGCATCGCATTCATACATATCAAGGGGATTTGTGGATAAGTATAAACTGCCAACCCAAGCCCTTAGGTCACCCATGTTAGTAACCTCGCCTGGGGCAGAGTATATGGCTAGTCTATGGTGTGATCAGTTACCATTAAGGATTGGTAACTATGTATTTCCCTCAGACCTAATAGTGTTGGAATCTCAAGGATTGGATGTGATATTAGGTATGATTGGTTGTCAAAGTATGAAGGGAATATTGAATGTGCCAGCAAGTCAATTTTGCTTACCACCCCAGAAGGAAGAAGGATCAAGTATGTATCATGTCATGTGCCGAAGAGGACTCAAGTAAATTGCCTAACAGGAGTGGTGCAGGAGGAAGTACCAATAGTGAAGGATTTCCCTGATGTATTTCTAGAGGAATTGCTAGGCATGCCACCGGATAGAGATATTGAGTTTTTGATTGAACTTTTGCGAGGCACAGGGCCAATATCAAAGTGACCATATAGGATGCCCGCAAAGGATTTGGTGGAGATTAAGAAGCAGATTAAGGAGTTACTGGATAAGGCTTATATTCGCCCAAGTTCCTCACCTTGGGGATCGCCAGTACTTCTAGTGGAGAAGAAGGATGGATCATTAAGGATGGTTGTTGATTATCGAGGATTGAATGAAGTAACCATCAAGAACAAGTACCCACTACCAATGATCAATGATCAGTTTGATCAATTGCAAGGAGCACAGGTATTTTCAAAGATCGATCTGCGATCAGGATACCACCAGTTGAAGATTCGAGAACAAGATATACCTAAGACGGCTTTTACCACTAGGTATGGGCTGTACGAGTATACCCTTATGTCATTTGGTCTGACTAACGCACAAGCATATTTTATGAACATGATGAACAAAGTGTTTATGGAGTTTCTGGATAAGTTCGTCGTAGTGTTCATTGATGATATCCTGGTTTACTCAAAGAATGAAGAGGAGCATAAGGAGCATTTGCATTTGGTGCTTGGTAAACTCAGAAAACATCAATTATATGCCAAGTTTAGCAAATGTGAGTTTTGGTTGAAGGAAGTTGGATTTCTCGGACACGTTATATCCGGAGATGGTATAGCAGTAGATCCCACCAAGGTTGACACCGTGACCAATTGGGAAGCACCAACAACAGTTGGAGAGATCCGGAGTTTTCTTGGACTCGCAGGATATTACCGGAGATTCATTGAGAATTTCTCAAAGATTGGGAAGCCTATGACTGAGTTGTTGAAAAAGGATACCAAGTTCATATGGACAAAGGAATGTGAGGCCAGTTTCCAAGAATTGAAGAAACGTTTGGTTACATCACCTGTGTGGATTTTGCCAGATCAGACCAAGGATTATGAGGTGTATTTCGACGCTTCACATCGAGGACTTGGAGCAGTGCTTATGCAGGAAGGAAGAGTTGTTTATTATGCCTCACGACAGCTTAAGCCTCATGAGTTGAATTATGCTACGCATGATTTGGAGTTAGCAGCCACAGTGCATGCATTGAAAACCCGGAGACACTTTCTCATTGGAAATCATTGTGAGGTGTACACAGATCACAAGAGTTTGAAGTATATTTTCACGCAGAAAGAGTTGAATCTCAAGCAAAGAAGATGGTTGGAGCTCATCAAGGATTATGATATGAGATTACATTATCACCCCAGAAAGGCTAACGTAGTAGCTGACGCGTTGAGGCGTAAGAGCCATGTCAACACCCTAATGACGGGAGATTTACCAAGGGAGATAGCCGAAAATCTTCGTGAGCTATATTTGGAGATAGTTCCGAGAGGCTATGTAGCAGCATTGGAGATTCAGTCTACTTTGATGGATAAGATCAGAGAAGTTCAAAGGACTGATAAGGAGGTTGCCTCTATAAAGGAGAAAATGAGCAAAGGAAAAGCTAAGGGATTTCGTGAAGATGAGCACGATACCTTATGGTTTGAAGACCGTGTTTATATACCAAATGATTTGGAGATCAGGAAGTTAATTCTGCAAGAGGCACATGATTCACCATATTCGATTCACCCAGGAAATACCAAGATGTATTTGGATTTGAAGGATACTTTCTGGTGGACCGGAATGAAGAAGGATATTGCGTAGTATGTAGCAGTTTGTGATGTATGTCAGAGAGGAAAGGCAGAGCATCAGAAGCCAGCAGGATTGCTACAGCCATTGCCGATACCCGAATGGAAGTGGGATAAGTTAGGCATGGATTTTATTACGGGTTTACCCAGAACTCGTTCAGGCTATGACTCAATATGGGTTGTAGTTGATCGTTTGACAAAGGTAGCCCATTTCATTCGAGTGAAGACTACCTATACCAGTGCAAAATTGGCAAAGATATACATGACCAGAATCGTATGTCTGCATGGAATTCCAAAGAGTATTGTATCAGATAGGGGAACCCAATTTACCTCAAAGTTCTGGAATCAGTTGCATGAAACTCTGGGTAGCAGACTAGAGTTTAGTACAGCTTTCCATCCGCACACAGATGGACAGACCGAGAGAGTCAAACAGATTTTGGAGGATATGCTTAGAGCTTGTGCGCTAGATTACGGATCTAGTTGGGATGAGAATTTGCCATATGCAGAGTTCTCTTACAGCAACAGTTATCAATCCAGTTTGAAGATGGCCCCTTTCGAAGCCTTGTACGGAAGGAGGTGCGGGACCCCATTGTCTTGGGATGAAGCTGGGGACCGTCAGTTGTTTGGACCGGATCTGATTAAGGAGTCTGAATAGAAAGTGAAATTGATCCGCTATAGGCTCAAGGTAGCCCAGTCCCGGCGGAAGAGCTACGCAGATTCAAAACGCAAGGAGACAGTTCACGAAGTCGGAGACCGAGTTTATCTGCGAGTATCTCCACTTCGAGGAGTTAAGCGCTTTGGAGTTAAGGGAAAGTTAGCGCCACGTTTTGTAGGCCCATACAAAGTTTTGGAGCGTATGGGAGAAGTAGCCTATAAGTTGGAATTGCCCGAAGGATTGTTAGGAGCTCACGATGTGTTCCACGTTTACCAATTGAAGAAGTGCCACACAGAGATGGCTGACATACCGCTGAGAGATACAGTGCCGCTGGAAGCAATTCAGTTGGACAGTAATTTGACCTATGAGGAGAAACCAGTCAAGATTCTAGTGTACGCCAGTAGAGTCACCCGCAGCAAGGTTATCAAGTTTTGCAAAGTTCAGTGGAGCCACCACACGGAGGATGAAGCCACCTGGGAGCGAGAGGAAGAATTGCTAAAGGACCACCCTCACCTATTTTCTAGCCAACCTGAATCTCGAGGGCGAGATTCATCTTAAGGGGGGTAGGTTTGTAACATCCCAAATTTTCAATTTGGAATGTTATACATTAGATCATCATTGCATAGCATATTTTATTGCTTTTGGTGGATCCTAGAAATCCTACGCAACTCAAGGACTCTCGGAGAGAGTTGGGGATTTCATTATTTTCATATTTGAGTTTTTCTCAAATTTTGAAAATAGGATCATTTGATTTTATTTATTTTATCTTCAACTATTTATATTATCAAAATATGAGAGAGGGAATAAAATGACTTTCCCAAAATAAAGAAATATTGAGGATTTAATAAAAAAATCAAATAAGATTTTATTTTGGTTTTTTTGCTATTTTATTTGAATTTAGGAAAAATTGCACGTTTTCAAAAATTGCATTTTAAGCCAAAAAAATGTTCATCCTGTTCTAAATATTTTATTTAGCAGGAGAAAATTTGTTTTGGCATTTTTAGATTTTTATTTATGTTTCTAGATTTTTTTAGGCGCAGCGAAATTATTTAAAAAAAAAGAGACCCGCGCCCGACTGGGCCAAGGGCCCAGCCGAGCCAGGCCGGCCCAGCCGTCGCCGCCTTCCCGCCGGACTCGAGGAGGAGTCCGAGCCGGAGCCGGAGCCGCCCGTTGCCCCCTCCCCAAGTCAACCCCCTCCCTCTCTTAAATAGCCGTCCCGCCGCCGCCCTCTCTTCACCCCGCCGCCCCACACCGCAGCCCGCCGCCGCCTGCGCCGCCGCACGCCGCCGCCGCCTGCACTGCCGCACGCCGCCGCCGCCGCTTGCCGCGGCCCCGCGCCGCCCGGAGCCGCCGCCCCGCCACCTCTCCTCACCCCGCCGCCTTACGGAGCCCCGCCGGAGTGCCGCCGCCGCCGAGGTAGTCGCCGGCCGGTTTTTGAAAAAAAAACTGATTCGGTTTTTTTTAAACCCTAGTTTCCGTTTTTCGATAAATAGTTCGGTTTTTTCGGTTTATTTATTTAGCGAGCGCCCGTTCGTCCGTTCGTTTTAACGAACGCGTTTTTCGTTTAGTTTCTGCTAATGAACGTTCATTCGTTAACTGTTCGTCGTTTTTCTTTTTCTTGGATTAAATCCGCGGTTTTTCTGATCGTGATCTCTGATCCGATGTTCGTTCTAGTTTATCTTTTCGCTCGTTTATCGGAATCTGGCGATTCAAGCGCCTGGAGTTTCGTCTCGAAACCCTCTTTCCGTTTAACCAACTCAAACAAGTTTTTTGCCACTGTAAAAATTGCCTTAGATCCAGAATAGTAAATGAAGCTTGTTTCATTTGCCGTTTGTCTTTTGTTGCTTCGTTCGTTTTGATTCTTTTTGCCAACCGGAGTTCTTAAGTTGAACTTTCTGGTTAGATCTTTTGTTCGAGTTTTACCTATGCATTAGTTGAGTACTTATTGTATGCTTGTTTGTTTGCGATAGAGTACCTGGAGTGCGCCGCTTGCTACTTCGAATCGCTAGGTTTCCCGGATCATCAGCAAGGCAAGTAACACTTTGATCATACCTCCTACTACCCAGTTTTATTGCATTAGATTAATCCTCACACATTGCATGATTAGGATCTAATTAAATTGTGGGTTTGGGAAGTAGTTGAGGTAGAACCTATTACCTGTTTATTATCAAACCTTTGGGAGTTACTCTACGTTTGCTTATTATTGTTATGCTATGCTAGTAGACGTGGATTGGGTGAGTGCATCCATGACAGATGTGAGCTTTGTTAATTAATGGTTTACTTAAGGTGGCAACCTAAACACACATCTGGGTGGAGTGAGGCACCTGGGTATTCCAGCGATTGCCTGTTTTCTTTTGGACCGCCACCCAGGCTCAAAGGGATCATGAGATTATTCATACTAGAAACTTCTGTGTGCCGCCACAAGCTACTATGGGCTCTAGCATAGTTGACTAAGTCGTGCGAACTCTTACAGTGGTAGACTAGCAGATGTAGGGGATGTAGGTTGGTATGGTCTACCCGTTTGGAAGGTGCTAGCGCTTCTGAAAGACTATGTCTCGGTCATCCGTTTCTCAAACACCATGCAGTGTGAGAAAACCAACGGAGGAGATCGAGTCTTGTGGGGAAAAGTGCGCAAACCTCTGCAAATTGTATAAACTAATCATGGTTAGCCGTGTCCCCGGTTATGGACATCTTGAGTATCTAGTACCTGGATTTTCATGTGAATCTTATCATGTTACTCTAAAGTTAATTGTTTGGTTTAATGATGATGCTTAATTGGGATTGAGAATGCTGTCAACCATTCTCAATGTTTAACAACTACCATGATAGTTAAATAAAATTTATTTCTTTGACTATGAGATTGAAAATTTATTTCTTTGACTATAAAATTTATTTGCAGTAGGGAAAAATTGGCTTTACGCAAAACTATAACCATAGAGCTTTCCACCAGCCATATATGCGTATAGAATAGACATATTCTTGTATTACTCTCTATGTGTTACATTGCCAGCATATTCCATGTGCTGACCCGTTTTGGGCTGCAACGTTAATGTTGCAGACTTTTCAGACGACGATTAAGGTGCCTTTAGGTCATGATTCTATACTCAGTGATGCCATTGGAGTTGATGGACTCACTTATCTTCCAAGCCTTCCGCTGTTATCGTTATTAGATGGCCTTAAGCCATATTTATTGTAATAAGTTCTCTTTTGAGACACTCGATGTAATAAGTGTGTGATTGCTACTCTGTTATAAATCCTTCAAGTACTGTGTGGTGTCAGCATTACTGATCCAGGGATGACACCTGAGCACAGAGATTGGACCGTTTGAGGTCTGGTCGCTACACTCGTTGAATCAATGATGGTTATGTTTCCTAACCATAGACATGAGTTGTCATTTGATTAACGGGATCACATCATTAGAGAATGATGTGATTGACTCGACCCATCCCTTAGCTTAGCATGATGATCATTTAGTTTGTTGCTACTGCTTTCTTCATGACTTATACATGTTCCTTTGACTATGAGATTATGCAACTCCCAAGTACCGGTGGAACACTTTGTGTGCTACCAAACGTCGCAACATAACTGGTTGATTATAAAGGTGCTATATAGGTGTCTCTGATGGTGATTATTGAGTTGGCATAGATCAAGATTAGGATTTGTCACTCCAATTGTCGGAGAGGTATCTCTGGGCCCTCTCGGTATTGCACATCACTATAAGCCTTGCAAGCATTGTGACTAATGAGTTAGTTGTGGGATGATGTATTACGGAACGAGTAAAGAGACTTGCCAGTAACGAGATTGAACTGGGTATTGAGATACCGACGATCGAATCTCGGGCAAGTAACATACCGATGACAAAGGGAACAACGTATGTTGTTATGCGGTTTGACCGATAAAGATCTTCGTAGAATATGTAGGAACCAATATGAGCATCCAAGTTCCGCTATTGGTTATTGTCCGGAGATGAGGCTCGGTCATGTATACATAGTTCTCGAACCCGTAGGGTCCGCACGCTTAAAGTTCGGTGACTATCGGTATTATGAGTTTATGTGTTTTGATGTACCGAAGGTAGTTCAGAGTCCCAGATGTGATCACAGACATGACAAGGTGTCTCAAAATGATCGTGACGTAAAGATTGATATATTGGACGGCTATATTCGGACACTGTAAGTGTTCCGGATGATTTCGGAGAAAACCGGAGTGTTGGAGGGGTTACCAGAACCCCCTGGGAAGTATTGGGCCTTAGTGGGCCTAAGGGGAAAGAGAGGGCTGCAGCCCAGGAGGTGGCGCGCCCCCTCCCATGGGGAGTCCGAATTGGACTAGGGGAGGGGGGCACGGCCCCTCTTTCCCTCTCCCTCTCCCTCTCTTTCCTTTCCCTTCCCTCTTCCTAGTTGGACTAGGAAAGGATGAATCCTCTTCCTAGTAGGAAGAGGATTCCTACTCTCCTTGGGGCGCACCAAGGCTGGTCGGCCTCCCCCTTGCTCCTTTATATACGGGGGCAGGGGGCACCCAAAGACACAAGTTGATTGTTCCAAGCCGTGTGCGGTGCCCCCTCCACCATAATCCACCTCGATCATATCATAGCGGTGCTTAGGTGAAGCCTTGCATCGGTAGCAACATCATCAGCGTCATCACGTCGTCGTGCTGACGGAACTCGCCCGTGAAGCTCTGCTGGATCGGAGTTCTTGGGACGTCATCGAGCTGAACGTGTGCTGAACTCGTGAAGACATACAACTACATCAACCGCGTTCGCATAACGCTTCCGCTTACGGTCTACGAGGGTACGTGGACGATACTCTCCCCTCTCATTGCTATGCATCACCATGATCTTGCGTGTGCGTAGGATTTTATTTGAAATTACTATGTTCCCCAACAGTGGCGTCCGAGCCAGGTTTATGAGTAGATGGCATATGCACGAGTAGAACACAAAGGAGTTGTGGGCGTGGGTATATACATATTGCTTGCCGTCACTAGTTGATTTTTGATGAGGCGGCATTGTTGGATGAAGCGGCCCAGACCGACATTACGCGTACGCTTACGCGAGACTGGTTCTATCGACGTGCTTCACACATAGGTGGCTAGTGGGTGTCTGTTTCTCCAGCTTTAGTTGAATCGGATTCAATGAACAGGGTTCTTTGTGAAGATCAAAAAGCAATCACTATACCGCGTTGTGGTTTTTCATGCGTAAGTAAGAACGGTTCTTGCTCAGCCCGTAGCAGCCACGTAAAACTTGCAACAACTCAGTAGAGGACATCTAACTTGTTTTTGCAGGGCATGTTGTGATGTGATATGGTCAAGACATGATGCTAAATTTTATTGTATGAGATGATCATGTTTTGTAACACAGTTATCGGCAACTGGCAGGAGCCATATGGTTGTCGCTGTATTGTATGAAATGCAATCACCATTGTCGGTGTCAAAACCGGCGGATCTCAGGTAGGGGGTCCCGAACTCTGCGTCTAAGGCGGATGGTAACAGGAGGCAGGGGACACGATGTTTACCCAGGTTCGGGCCCTCTTGATGGAGGTAATACCCTACGTCCTGCTTGATTGTTCTTGATGATATGAGTATTACAAGAGTTGATCTACCACGAGATCATAGAGGCTAAACCCTAGAAGCTAGCCTATGATATGATTGTATGTTCTCCTACGGACTAAACCCTCTGGTTTATATAGACACTGGAGGGGGCTAGGGTCACACAGAGTCGGTTACAAGGGAGGAGATCTACATATCCGTATTGCCAAGCTTGCCTTCCATGCCAAGGAAAGTCCCATCCGGACACGGGACGAAGTATTCAATCTTGTATCTTCATAGTCCAACAGTCCGGCCAAAGGATATAGTCCGGCTATCCAGAGACCCCCTAATCCAGGACTCCCTCAGTAGCCCCTAAACCAGGCTTCGATGACGATGAGTCCGGCGCGCAATATTGTCTTCGGCATTGCAAGGCAGGAGGCTCCTCCGAGTACACCATAGAAGATTTTGGACCCAAGGATAGTGTCCGGCCCTACAAAATAATTTCCACATACCACTGTAGAGAGAATAATATTTCCACAAATCTAATCTGCTGACGCGTTCTGACAGCACGACGTCACGTCATGGCCGGTCATTATCCGAACCGTTTTTCTCAACCAGCACCGCACACATCGCGAGGTGGTTTTCTCGACATGTCTTGTCGAAGCAGAGATCGTGTCCCCCCTTATTATGGGATTCTCATCAATACGGATGTGGGTAACCCACTCATGCCCGTTGGTATGACCCCTTGATTTTAGGCAAGTCTAAAACGGTCGCGAGGAGGACGCTTGATATTCACCCTCTTTATAAAGAGGCCAAGGCCTGCCTTTTTTCCTCTCATGCTCAATCGAATCCTTCCCCCGCCTCGAGCTCCAACACCCAAGGCTTAGGTCAGGTGCTTCGGACCTTCAACCATGTCCAGATCCAACCTCCAAGGTCGGTGGATGCCTTCCTCTGTTACAGAGGAGGACATCAAGAAGCTGAGAGAAGCCAGGTATCTGAACAGCGAAATCTGGCACAGGCTACCTACTCAAGGGCAGGTCATTCCCACTCCCCAACCTGGCGAGAGTGTGGTATTCATCTCTTACTTCCTCCGAGGGCTAGGCCTTGCTCTGGATCCCTTTGTTAGGGGGCTCATGTTCTATTATGGTCTAGACTTCCATGATCTGGCCCCGGATTCCCTCCTTCATATCACGTCGTTCATCGTCGTGTGCGAGGCCTTCCTCCACATTACCCCACACTTAGGCTTGTGGCTCAAGACCTTCCATGTATAGCCTAAGATGATCGAGGGGCGACACGCGGAGTGCGGAGGTGCTATAATAAGCAGGAACACTGGTGTTCCATGGCCAGAGGGTTCCTTTCCAGAAGTGTCTAGTTATGGCAGCGGGAGTGGTTCTATATCACCGCTCCCCGAAGTACCAAGTGGGTAGCCGCCCCTGCCTCTCGCGTGGGACCCACCACAACTGACGTCATGGGTCACCAAGGGGCTGAACTGGGGGCCAGCAAATGACGTGCTGATATTGCAGAGTCGCATCAGAGATCTCCTCGAGAGAGACGTCAACCTGGTCACGGTGATGCAGGTCATGCTTGTTCGCCAGGTCCCGCCTTGCAAACGTAGACCTCTACATATGTGGGAGTTCAACCCGGAGGGACCGCGAATCATTCAGCACTTCCTCGGCATAACGCTCGAGGAGATGTACAAGTTGTTCTTCGGACCATAAATAAAGTGTCCGGACACCACCGAGGATGCGGGTCTGAGCTGTAATCGCCCGGATACCCAAGTAAGTAACCCCACGGCCGAACACACTGTTTCTCTTATTTATCATAATCAGTATTCTAAAAAGTCGCTCTTTGACCAAGATTTGGTAACAAAGGCAAAGATGATCAGGTGTCCGGCCCCCCTTCCCGAAGGCACAGCAAACCCAATACTAGCCAGGATGCTCGAGCCGGTGCCTTATCCGGTGCCCTCAGGGGAAGATGAAGGGGGGAATAATGTCGGCGTTCTGGGAACGGGGGTCCCCAGACTTGCCTGCCTGCGGCCTGCGGCATGGCTCAAATGGGGGCCCAACATGGCCCATCTTCATTAGCACAAGACTCAAGACCCTCGCGAGAGGCCAAGCCTCGCGAGGCAGACGACACGGCACATCCTCAGGCGCAGCCTCCTCAGGCTGGCTCGTGAGGAGACGGAGATATCAAGGCGGGGTACCTCGCGAGGTGCCCATGACGCAAGCCATGACGATCGAGGGTGCCAGGCGGGCGCCAGCGCGCGCAGCGTCCTTCTTTCCTCTTTGGTGCAAAGGGGGCAAGCGCAGCCGCGGAGTACTGAGGCATCAGGCAAAGGTTGCCATTTCGGTGCAACGAGACCAGGACCAAGCGGACTACGAGACGGAGGTCACCATGGAGCCTAGCACGGCGTCACCGCAGAGTCTTTCACAGGCGAAGACCAACTTTAGTCAGGATAAGAGTACTTGTTGTCCCCCTTCAAATTAGCCCGCCATTGTTGGCTCCCTTCCCGCTCGATATTTGGGAAGAGGACCAGGGCACCTATAAATAGGGACGGCCACCCACGTAGCAAGGGGTTCGGTTGGGCGTGTGGTTCCGGCTAGCAAGCAGAGAGAGTAAGTAAGAGAGAGAGAGAGAGAGAGAGAAGGTGAGTGAACTCCTCCCAGTAGTTCATCGCCCCAGCCAAGAACAGACCCTCGCGAGGTTGTTCTTCCTTGTATTGCTCATCATCATCAGCCCCAAGAGGCAATCCATCCACCACACACTGGAGTAGGGTATTACACCACAATGGTGGCCCGAACCAGTATAAATCTTGTGTCTCTCATGCAGTTCCTTTAGTAGTTTAGATCTTTGTGAGGCGGGGAGGTAGAGGGCGTGATCTCCGCGCGCACCCCAGTGTTCGAATCTTAAGGGTCTGCCAGAACCCGTGAATCCGACAAATAAAGAGGCTAAAAACAGACCTACCTTTAAAGACCCGGAAACAATGGTTTCCAAACGGGGGAAGAGATCTTCGCCAGAGGGTCCTGTCTCGGAGGGCACTCTTGCCGCACATCACCTGCAAGGGGATCAACCCTCTACCGAGCTGTAAGTAATCAAAAAGTACTTAGTAGCGAAAATATCCTACCTTACTTCTGATGACAATAACCTAAGCTTATATCTTGTTGTTCGGATCATAGCCCTTCTCGACAGAGTTTGTCTTCGGGGGATCTTCTTCCGGAGATGATGGAGAGCGAAACACCTCCCCCTGCTACCCTCCCTCATGAGGCGGGCGACCCTGAAGTGTCGTCGCTGTTAGGAATAAGCAACTTGTATTCCCATGAGGCCATGGGCCGATATATATATACATGTACAGGTGTGGAACATATGCAGGAAACCCCTTATACAACGGGATAAATACAAAGGGGTACATGACTTATATTATAACTCTAACACCCCCCTCAAACTCATGGTGGATGAACAACACTAAGTTTGGAGAGATAAAAGCCATGTTGTGCTCTAGTCTGAGCCTTCGTCAGGAAATCCGCCAACTGTAACTCGGAAGGCACATTCTGAAGAGCAATAACCTGATCCTGCACACCAGCGCGCACATAGAAAGCATCAACACCAATATGCTTGGTGAGCTCATGCTTCACAGGATCGCGTGCAATGCTGATAGCACCTGTACTGTCCGATAAGAGCAGAGTCGGTGTAGTGACAGAAACACCAAAATCCTGAAGTAACCACCGTAACCAAGTCACCTATGCCGTCAAAAGAGCAATTGCTCGCAACTTAGCCTCGGCACTCGAACGGGAAACTGCAAGCTGTTTCTTCGTCTTCCAGGCAATGAGAGAACCACCAAGAAAAACACTGTAAGAAGAAAGTGAACGGCGATCTGAAGGATCACTAGCCCACGTAGCATCCGAATAGGCCTGAAGCTGTAAAGAACTGGAGTGAGGAAAGAATAGACGGTGAGAGATCGTGCCTCGAAGATATCGAAGAACACGAAGGAGATGACTATAGTGAACCGAGGTGGGAGCAGAGACAAACTGACTCAGAATATGAACCGGATAAGAGATGTCCGGACGAGTGACAGCTAGATAGACAAGACTGCCAACAAGATGACGATAACGCGTCGGGTCAGGGAGAGGATCACCTTCAGTGGCACGGAGGTGAACATTGAGCTCCATAGGAGTCTTAACAACGCGCTTGTCAGTAATAGCAGCACGAGCAAGAAGATCCTGGATATACTTTTCCTGGGATATAAAAAGCCATCAGAGGTAGAAGAGACTTCAATCACAAGAAAGTAGCGAAGAGGTCCAAGATCAGATATAAGAAACTGCTCACTAAGACGGGCCTTTACAAAGGCAATATATTCGGGGTCATCCCCCGTGATGATCATGTCATCAACATAAAGAAGAAGAAGAGTCCGACCATGAGGAGAAACGTGAATAAACAATGCTGGATCATGAGCACTTGCTAAAAAACTAGCAGCAGTGATCACAGAGGCAAAGCGCTCAAACCAGGCGTGGGGGGCTTGCTTAAGGCCATAGAGAGAGCAACGAAGATGACATACCATGCCATCAGGAACAGAATACCCAGGTGGTGGCTACATGTACACCTCCTCACGCAGTTCACCATTAAGAAAGGCATTCTTAACATCAAGCTGATATATAGACCAGTGGCGCGCAGAGGCAACGGCAAGAAGTGTACGAACAGTGGTCATATGGGCCACAGGAGCAAAAGTCTCGTCACAATCACGACCATGCTCCTGCTGAAAACCACGAGCCACAAGACGAGCTTTGTGATGCTCAAGAGAACCATCGGAGCGAGTCTTAACCTTGTAGACCCACTTACAAGTGATCGGACGGACTTCGGGAGGAAGAGAAACAAGATCCCAGGTACTAGTGCGTTCAAGAGCAGCAATCTCCTCTGCCATCGCAAACTGCCATTCAGGATGAACAACAGCCTGATGGTAAGAAGTCGGCTCACGAACAGTAGCACCAGCGGTGGGAAATCCAAAGCGATCAACAGGCGGACGAGGACGAGAACGCAAGCCATAAGTAGGCTGAGAGGAAGATGACGACTCATCCACAGAGGCATCGACTGGTCGTGGACGACGAGTGTAATGTTGAGGAAAAGATGAAATAATAGAAGGAGGAATCGTCAAGGTAGAATCGGGGGGTGGCGACGAAGAAGTCACTGGAGATGAAGGTGTAGAAGACGGTGATAGGCTGGGAGGGAGACCGGGGAGGAAGTCACCAGAGATGAAGGTGGAGAACAAGAGGAAGTGGAACGGAGCGGTACAGTCTCGACGGGGGTGATAGGTGAGTCAGGAAAAGTGAGGAAAGAGATATCCTGCACTGAAAAAGTTGAGGAAGATGGGCGTGGGTAGAAGGGACGAGACTCATCAAAAGTCACGTCTCGAGAGATATGCATCCGACGAACAATAGGATCCCAACAATGATAGTCCTTATGCTCAATACTGTAGCCTAGGAAGACACACTCAACAGACTGAGCGGTCAGTTTGGTGCGTTCGCGAGGGGCAAGAAGAACATAGCAAACACAACCAAACGAGCGAAGCATCGAATAATCGGGAGAACGATCAAAAAGTCGCTCGAAAGGAACACCACCCTGTAGAGCAGCGGAAGGCTGTATATTGATAAGATAGGTGGATGTGGAGACGGCCTCAGCCCAAAAGTGAGGCGGGAGAGAGGCAGCAATCATCAATGCACGAGCCGTCTCAAGAAGATGTCGATGCTTTCGCTCAGCCACACCATTCTGAGCATGAGCACCAGGTCAAGAGAATTGAGAGAGAGTCCCGTGCTCAGCAAGAACACCACGCAACATCTTAGAGATATACTCACCAGCAGAGTCAGCACGAAAAACATGAATGGCTGAAGAGAACTGAGTATGAACCATGGCAGGAAAACGCTTATAAATAGACAACACCTCAGAACGAGAAGTCATGAAATAAAGCCATGTGTAACGAGAGAAATCATCTATGAAAATAATATAGTATTTATGACCACCTTTCGAAGCAAAAGGGGCCGGACCCCATACATCAGAATGGACTAAATCGAAAGGACGCTTGGACACTGACTCACTATGTGAATATGGTAACTGAATCTTCTTGCCAAGACGACAACCCTGACACTCTAAAGAGACATCTCCTGAGACAGACCCCAGAAGACCTCGACGAACTAAAGAAGACAACCGAGAACCACACAGATGACCAACTCGATGATGCCACTGCTGGAAGGAACCAGTAATGGAGGCGACAGAAGCGGAAGAACTGGCGATGGTGGTGGCAGCGGAAGGAACATGAAGCCAGTCCAACTCCCAAAGACCCTGAGAATCACGGCGGCGAGGGCCAGCCCCAACCAGAGTGTGCGTGCGACGGTCCTGGACAGAACAAGAGTCAATGTCAAGGATGACGCGACAACCAGACTCGGTAAGTTGACCAGCAGAAAACAGATTCATGGTAAGTCGAGGAACATGAGCAACATCAGGAACAGAATAAGAAGGAGTGGTAAGATTGCCTCTACCAGCAACAGAAAGTGGAGTCCCATCAGCAATAAAGACATGAACAGGAGAATCCAGGGATCGAAGAGAGGACAAAGTGGAAGAATGAGAAGACATATGAAAAGAAGCTCCAGAGTCCAGAACCCATGGGGATGTACCTGACTGTGTAGAGGGTGATTGCTCAGTGCGGGAAGCATCAGTCACAGAACCGGCAGTACCCGTTGAGGAAGAACCTGAAGCTGCGAGCAGACGCTTAAGTCTCAGAATATCCTGCTCAGTCAAAGCAATGGCTGAAGCTGTCGAGGTAGATGACGAAGTCCCTGAAGATGATGATCGCCCCTTGCGCAAGTGTTTCTTCTTCGTGTAGCACTGAGACTCAAGATGACCATCATGGTTGCAATAGTCGCAATGTGGACGGGGGCGACCTGAGCCTCTAGAAGGAGTGGGCAAGAGCGGCGGAGCACTCGAGCGAGAAGGGGTCGGTGCTGCAGGTGACGTTGGAGCACGAGTAGCGAGCACAGAAGGAACCTCCAGCAAACCAGCACCACGTAAGCAAGTCTCCTCAGCACGAATCTCAGAAAGCGCCTCCATGAGAGAAATACGGCCACGAGCAAACAACTGAGCACGCCGGGGCTCAAACTCCTTACGGAGCCGAGACAGGAACTCATAGACGCGATGAAACTCGAAATTGGCCTGGAGAGCCTAGCAACAGGGGCAGGTACGACACCAGCACTGCAGAGAGAATCAAGCTGGCGCCAGATAGCAGAACTCTGTGCATAGAAGTCATCAACAGTAGAGTCACCCTGCTGAAGAGCATGCTCCTGACGGACCACAGAGAGGTATAAGGCATCACCAGAGGGCTGATAGCGCTGACGAAGACGGGTCCACATCTCAAAGACAGTAGGGAGACCCAGAAACTCAGAAGCAAACTGAGGCAAAACACTAGCAGTGAGAACAGTGGCAGCACGAGCATCATCATCAAGCCACTGGGTGTAAGCAGACAGAGCACCATGATAAATCTGAAGAGCCTCCTCAAAAGCCAAAACATTCTCATCATACGCACGATCAGCAGCCTCATCAGCAAGCTTAGCCGCATCCTTGGCGGCCTAATTAGCATCCGGAGCAAGAACCAGTGGAGTCGGCGGAGTAGGGGCCACCGGAGGAACCGGACGTGGCGAACAGCAGACCTCGCCAGAAAGAACACCCCAGAGACGGATGCCACGCATGTGAATGCGCATGAAGCCAACGAACTCGGTGTAGTTAGAGCCATCAAAAATCACCGGGCAACGAGGAACAGCAACATAGCCTGATCCAGTAGACATTTTTTTAGGATCCGACGAGAGCGACCAGATCGGGAGCAGGCGCTGGCTTGGGGCGGGAGCAGCGTCGAGCGGGAGATCAGGGCGATCAGGATGGGCGAGGCAGCTGCGGGAGGGTGCTACGGGAGATCGGGACAATCGGCGGCCGATCTGATGGGTGAGCGGGGCAACTTCGATCGGGACGGGCCCTGCGGGAGATCGGGGCGGGCCGGCAGCGGCCGATCTGACGGGTGGGCGGGGCGACTCCGATCGGGACGGGCCGGCAGCGGGAGTCCTTCGAGCAGCCGGCTGGAGAGGAGATCGGGGGCGCCTGTGGGATGAGCCCCCTACTTCGATCGAGCAGACGGAGAGGAGATCAAGCGGGGTTGGAGATCGATTGGTGCGATCGAACAGACGGATCAAACGCACGAGTTGCATCGTGCAAAAAATTGACCTAGCTCTAATACCATGTTAGGAATAAGCAACTTGTATTCCCATGAGGCCATAGGCCGATATATATATACATGTACATGTGTGGAACATATGCAGGAAACCCCTTATACAACGGGATAAATACAAAGGGGTACATGACTTATATTATAACTCTAACAGTTGCAGAGGGTTTCTCCTGATCCGCCAAGGCCAGAGGGTAATCCTTTGGCCACCTGAGTCCTCAGTATTTGGCTCCTGAAGAGAGCGATAGAAAGAGTCCAGAACCGTACAGTATGTGGCCGGACGCACTGAAGGATCTTCTGGAGAAAGCGGCCATCTCAGAAACGCATCGTACGCTAATGGGTACGGTGAAAGGATTTCATCCACTGAGAGCGGATTGCATGAAGCTTTTATGAGTTTGCTGAAAGGCTTTGAGGTACGTCAAAATAGTGTATGTTTTTGACAGTACCACACACGTTAGGTGTGCCCTATGCAGATAGTAGCCCCTGAGACTCTGGTTGCCGTTGAAAACAGTGGCAAACAGAGGATCATAGTCCCAGGTAATAACCAGACCGCCTTTATGTGCAGGTGGCTGAAGCTCCGGTGGCCTACCGGACTGATGGGTTTGCCGAGCTAAAGCGGCAACTTGATGCGGCAGATGCCGACATCGTGCTTGTCAACAAGCGGCTTGACGAGGCACAGGGTACGTGATTTCTCCGGTGATCAACACATAGTAAGAGGAGCAGGATGCCAGTATATTTAATATGTTGTGACTGCAGATGGAGCTGCCACCGTGGAGTCCCTTCGGGCGGAGCTTGCCCGAGCCAAGGAACAAGCAAGGAATAGCGATGCGGCCGCCCTAAAGGCGGTCGAAGAGCTGAGGGCCGAACAGGCCGTGCATCGCCAGAGCAAGGAAAGGATAGCCAAGATGGCCGTTGAGTTGAAGGATGTCGCGGACCGTTACCAGCTTCTTGAAAAAGAAAGCCGGGCGAAGGCGGCGGACCCGGAGAAGGCCATGGTAGCAGCCAAGGAAGCCCGCTCCAAAATCAGAGCGGCGAAGGAGGAGCTGCGTCAAGCTGCGGATATTGTGGCTGGGAAGCCCTTCTTGTTGTAGACTAAGTTCGAAGATCCGAAGTATGCTCCTCTTGATCAACTATGGAGTTCTGCAGACGCCTACGTGGATTTGGCACCAAGTGCTGCTGATGCAGCCGAGTACTTCAAGGATAAAAAAGATCGTGAAGTGGAAAAACTGTTCTGGTCGCAATTCCATGCTCCAGTGTGTCCGCTGCTGCTGAATGAGCGAATGGCCGAGTGGGTCAAGCTCCATAGGTTGTCCGGGCTTGCCATGAGGTCTATTGTGGATCATCTGTGGCCGGGAGGGCCAAGGCCGAATAGCTACTTTAGTTTAGTGCAACAACTCCTTGGTGCTGTGCCACACATCGATGCTATGAAGAGGTCGACGTGCATAGAGGGTGCGCGGATGGCATTTGCCCGTGTCAAAACATACTGGGCAGAGATGGAGCCCACCACTATTGCAACACAGGGTTCGGCCGTGGGCCGAGTGGCTACCGAGCACTACTTTGAAGAGGTCCTTGAAGGCGCTCGTTCGATAGAGGCTCAGTGCCCGAAGAGTATTATGCTCTAGTGACATGTATTCCCATTGTAAAAACAATGTTTTATTGAATTACAAAGGTTGTGTTTATACTTTTTCCTGAAAGTATTATGATGCCTCCTGTGCGCCCGTTTATGTATATATGTATATAACCGAAAAGTTTGCAGTCGTCGGCTTCCGCCCCCACGCATATAATGCAGGGGTGTTCGCAAAAAACGTGTATTCACACTTGATCCAACGTCTTGGTCCATGAAGGAGGTGGTAGCGCAGCGAACAAGGCAATAAGACTATATTACTTTAACACTTTCACTTAGCCATAGGAGTTTGACGGTGGGGCTAGTATATAGCCCCTGGTACTTCTGCGCTCATCCGAATATGGGGCGCGTACGTACAGGACCGAGAAACGGCCCTTCGTTAATGCGGAGGAATCCGGAAGATTCCGCTGAGTCATCGAGTGGTTGACCAGTCTCGCGCTACATCATGACAACCAGTTTTCGGCTTCCTCTACTGAGGTGCTCACCCGGATGAACCAGGGCACAATCGCAGTAGTTCTCCCAGTGCTACCTTAGCCGATATAGCAGAACGTAAGGTAACAAAACATGGGAGCCGGGAAAACCGAACATTTGACCAAAGACATGATTCAGAGCTGATGCATATAAGCCCAAACTCGCGACGCCAAACACTCCCTAAGGTATTCAGTCTTTATAACATATACTGGGCAGAATAATGCCCCTTAATAATAAACCCCGAGTGTCCAGGTACGTGCAATATCCTGACGTGTCCACATGCCAATAACGTCAGTATCCTTCTCGGTTGTATTGAGTATCCGGAGGATGTGAGCAACAAGAGACAGTAAAAAAGGTTTATGCAGGGTCTTAATCTGAAAAGAAACCTTTGAGCGGGTCCCTGCTGCACTCTGCGCCTGTGTCTCCGTTGTGCTGTGTCCTGGATGGGTGTAGCATGATTGTCATCTATAAAAGAGAAGAACTTAGGTGAAAGTTTCCGTGCCAGAAAATTGGTTACTATCAATAAACCATTAGAATTTAAGATAATCAAATTTGAGCTGGACTAGCCCTGATTACACGCGGGAAGCCCCTGGTACCGTCTATGAGGGTTTGACCATCAAACCAATCTCATGTGTATGTGGTGATGCACCAGACTCGTATAACCATGTCCGTGGTCTTGACAACCTGTCATTTTTTCTGGTTGGAGAGGCCGTCTAGTGTTCGGCTGTTAAAGCCGCCGCACATTCTTCCGCGTGTAGAGAACGCTCAGTGTTTCCACTAACTGTGATGGTGCCCCGTGGACCGGGCATCTTGAGCTTGAGAGAAGTGTAATGCGGTATTGCATTAAAATGAGCGAAAGCCACTCTTCCGAGTAGTGCTTAATAGCCACTTCGGAATGGAGCGATGTAGAAAGTTAACCTTTCGCTTCGGAAGTTGTAGGGAGAGCTGAATACGAGCTCTAGTAATAGAGAGCCCGTACAGCGGGCCTCTGGGCCTGGTATTACTCCCTTGAAGGTAGTATTACTGTGGCGTATTTGTGTCGGGTCTATCCCCATTTTGCGGACTGTGTCCTGGTATATCAGATTTAGACTACTGCCGCCGTCCATAAGGACTCGTGTGAGATGGTATCCATGTATTATTGGGTCTAACACCAAGGCAGCCAATCCTTCATGCCGGATGCTTGTTGCGTGATCCCTGCGATCAAAAGTGATCGCGTAGGCCAACCAGGGGTTGGACCTAGGGGTGACGGGCTCTATGGCTACTATCTCTCGGAGTGCATGTTTGCTTCTCCTCTTCGTCACATGGATCATGTTTACTATTTTAACCTCTGGTGGGAATTTTTCTGTCCTCCAGTGCTTTGCTGGCGAGGTTCACCCTCATCTTCGCTTGGTGTCTCCCCCCTTGTGTTCGGCGTTTAGCTTACCAGCCTGCTTGAAGACCCAACATTCTCTGTGGGTGTGGTTTGCAGGTTTATCGGGGTGCCATGAATCTGACATAGTTTGTCATGAATCTTGTTTAGGCCAGACGGTCCCTCTCTGCTGCCTTTGAAAGGATTTTTCCGCTGACTAGGTCGAGAGCCCCTGAATCCGGTGTTTACCGCCGTATTATCTTGGCTATCTTCCTTATTTCGACGCTTGTTTCTATTGCGTCGTGGTTTTCCATTGCCATCCCTGACTTCGGATGTGCTTGGGTCGCTGGTGCTACTGCGGGCTAACCAGCTATCTTCGTCCGTGCAAGAGCGGGTCATGAGGCTTGTCAGGGCTGCCATTGTTCTCGGTTTTTCTTGGCCGAGGTGTCTGGCGAGCCATTCGTCCTCGACGCTGTGTTTGAAAGCTGCTTAGGCTTCGGCGTCTGGACAGTCGACGATTTGGTTCTTCTTAGTGAGAAACCTGTTCCAAAGCTTTCCAATCTGACTCTCTGGGCTGTTGAATTATATGACTTAAATCGTCTGCATCCGGCAGTCAGACATAGGTCCCTTGAAAATTAGCCCGAAAAGCATCCTCTAGCTCCTCCCAACTTCCAATTTAGTTTTCGGGGAGGCTTTTTAGCTAGTGTCGAGCTGGTCCTTTAAGCTTGAGTGTCAAGTATTTGATGGCATGGAGATTGTCTCCACGAGCCATATGGATATGGAGGATAAAGTCCTCAATCCAGACCCCAGGGTCTGTGGTCCCGTCGTATGCCTCTATGTTCACTGGTTTGAATCCTTCTGGGAATTCATGATCCAGCACCTCATCGGTGAAACATAGGGGGTGTGCGGCACCACTGTATTTGGATGTGCCATGGCGTTCAGACGGTGGTAGTATTCGGTTTTGATTTTGTACCGGAGCGCGCTTCCTAGATCCATAGATGGATCTGGTCGTACCGGATTTTTGGCGCAAGTCCTCACGTAGATCGTGTGTTGACTTATGTGAGACCTTGTTAGCCGCTCTATCGCGGTCACAAGGTGGTTCATCTGGCCGGTTGGCCGTTTCATTTTTCGACTGTGTGGGCTCTAAGGCCTCATCGTCGAATTCAGGTAGTAGCTTGCGCTTGGGATAGCTCTTTGTGTGGCAACTTCCACTATACTTTTCTGCGTTGTCGAGCACTTTGTTCCACCTGCTGTTGAGCGTATTTTGTGCGGCCTTAAGCCTTTGCTTCTGCTTCTTCAGACACCTCACTATGGCAATAAGCCTTCTGCGGAGGTTCTCTTGCTCCAAGTGCGTTTCCGGGGTGATGTGTGCATCTTTGTCCGGAATGTTTTCCTCCCTAGAGGGGGCTTGATGAGGTTTATCCTCGGTGTCGTCGTGTTCAGACATCGGATCCGTATTATGTTCGCCGCTTGCAGCTTCATTGTGCTCTGCCGCCGGGTTGTGGTCGTCGTTTGCTCTGGAGTCGACGGGAGTGTTATTTTCTCTTGCGCTATTATCGTTGTTTTTTGCTATAGCGGGACTTAGAGCAGTGCCGCTAACGTTGGCGCTTTGGTTGCTTCTTGGAGGGGTCATCCTCCGATGTCTCGTCGCCATTGCCTTCTTTGGGGGTATCCACCATGTATATATCATATGATGAGGTGGCGGTCCAGCGTCCTATGGGTGGTGGTTCCTGTTTGTCTCCTGCATCGTTGTCCATACTGTCGATGTCTTCGGAGTCGAAGTCGAGCATGTCGGTTAAATCGTCGACAGTGGCTACTAAGTGGGTGGTGGGTGGGCAGCAATTTCTTCGTCGTCCGCATCCCAATCTAGCCGGACATAGTTTGGCCAAGGTTCTCCTGACAAGGAGAGAGACCTTAATGAATTTAGCACATCGCCGAAAGGCGACTGCTGAAAGATATCCGCGGAGGTGAACTCCATGATCGGCACCCAGTCGGATTCGACGGGCACGGATGTAAGCGGCTCGGAGTCCGTGGCCGGAGATGAATCCAGTGGTTCGGCGACACGGCTCTCGTAAGGGGTGAAGTCAGTATCCGACTCTATCTCCACTGAGAGTGCGGCCTCCATGGCGGGGTCTATGCCTCCGCTCTCGGATGGCGCAATTTGCTCCGGATTGATGGCCGGAGTAGTTGCAGATGCGACCTCCCGAATATTGTCTGGCGGCAGAGTTACGTCATGCTCATCGTGACTGTGCGGCGCACCTGACCTGGGCTTGAATCCGTCAAAGATCAAGTCTCCGGGATGTCGACAGTGTAGTTTAAGTTTCCGAACCTGACCTGATGGCCAGGGGTGTAGCTCTTGATCTGCTCCAGATGGCCAAGCGAATTGGCCCGCGGTGCGAAGCTGCCGAATACGAAGATATGTCCGGGGAGGAAAACCTCGCCTTTGACTACATCGTTACTGATGATCGAAGGGGCCATCGAGCCTTATGGCGACATCACAGTGGAACTCTCAATGAAAGCACCAATGTCGGTGTCAAAACCGGCGGATCTATGGTAGGGGGTCCCGAACTGTGCATCTAAGGCGGATGGTAACAGGAGGCAGGGGACATGATGTTTACCCAGGTTCAGGCCCTTTTGATGGAGGTAATACCCTACGTCCTGCTTGATTGTTCTTGATGATATGAGTAGTACACGAGTTGATCTGCCACGAGATCGTAGAGGCTAAACCCTAGAAGCTAGCCTATGGTATGATTGTATGTTCTCCTACGGACTAAACCCACCGGTTTATATAGACACCGGAGGGGGCGTGGGTTACATAGAGTCGGTTACAAGGGAGGAGATCTATATATTCGTATTGCCAAGCTTGCCTTCCATGCCAAGGAAAGTCCCATCTGGACACGGGACAAAGTCTTCAATATTGTATCTTCATAGTCCAACAGTCCGGCCAAAGGATATAGTCCGGCTGTCCAGAGACCGCCTAATCCAGGACACCCTCAGCCATGTAATTGCTTTACTTTATCACTAAGCGGTAGCGATAGTCGTGGAGGCAATAGTTGGCGTGACGACAATGATGCTTTGATGGAGATCAAGGTGTCAAGCCGGTGACGATGGTGACCATGATGGTGCTTTGGAGATGGACATCACAGGCACAAGATGATGATGGCCATATCATATCACTTATATTGATTGCACGTGATGTTTATCTTTTATGCGTCTTATTTTGCTTAGATCGACGGTAGCATTATAAGATGACCTCTCACTAAATTTCAAGGTATAAGGGTTCTCCCTGAGTATGCACCATTTCGATAGTTCTTCGTGCCGAGACACCACGTGATGATCAGGTGTGATAAGCTCTACATTCACATACAACGGGTGCAAGCCAGTTTTGCACACGCAGAATACTCGGGTTAAACTTGACGAGCCTAGCATATGCAGATATGGCCTCGGAACTCCAAGACCGAAAGGTCGAGCGTGAATCATATAGTAGATATGATCAACATAGTGATGTTCACCATTGAAAATTACTTCATCTCACATGATGATCGGACATGGTTTAGTTGATATGGATCATGCGATCACTTAGATGATTAGAGGGATGTCTGTCTAAGTGGGAGTTCTTAAGTAATATGATTAATTGAACTTTAATTTATCATGAACTTAGTACCTAATAGTATTTTGCATGTCTATGTTGTTGTAGATAGATGGCCCGTGCTGTTGTTCCGTTGAATTTTAATGCGTTCCTAGAGAAAGCAAAGTTGAAAGATGATGGTAGCAATTACACAGACTGGGTCCATAACTTGAGGATTATCCTCATTGATGTACAGAAGAATTACGTCCTGGAAGCATTGCTAGGTGCCAAAACCGTTGCAGGAGCAACTCCAGCTGTTATGAATGTCTGGCAGAGAAAAGCTGATGACTACTCGATAGTTCAGTGTGCCATGCTTTACAACTTAGAACCGGGACTTCAATGCCGTTTTGAACATCATGGAGCATATGAGATGTTCCAGGAGTTGAAGTTAATATTTCAAGCAAATGCCCGGATTGAGAGATATGAAGTCTCCAAAAAGTTCTATAGCTACAAGATGGAGGAGAATTGTTCTATTAGTGAACATATACTCAGAATGTCTGGGTACCACAACCACTTGACTCAACTGGGAGTTAATCTTTCTGATGATAGTGTCATTGACAAAGTTCTTCAATCACTGCCACCAAGCTACAAGAGCTTTGTGATGAACAATAATATGCAAGGGATGGATAAGACGATTCCTGAGCTCTTTGCAATGCTAAAAGCTGCAGAAGTAGAAATCAAGACAGAACATCAAGTGTTGATAGTCAACAAGACCACCAGTTTCAAGAAAAAAGGTTAAAGGGAAGAAGGGGAACTTCAAAAAGAACGACAAGCAAGTTGCTGCTCAAGTGAAGAAGCCAAAGTCTGGACCTAAGCCTGAGACTGAGTGCTTCTACTGCAAAGGGACTGGTCACTCGAAGCGGAACTGCCCCAAGTATTTGGCGGGTAAGAAGGATGGCAAGGTGAACAAAGGTATATGTGATATACATGTTATTGATGTGTACCTTACTAATGCTCACGGTAGTGCATGGGTATTTGATACTGGTTCAGTTGCTAACATTTGCAACTCGAAACAGGGACTACAGAATATTGTCTAAGGACGAGGTGACGATCCGCGTGGGAAATGGTTCCAAAGTCGATGTGATCGCGGTCGGCACACTACCTCTACATCTACCATCGGGATTAGTTTTAGACCTGAATAATTGTTATTTGGTGCCAGCGTTGAGCATGAACATTATATCTGGATCTTGTTTGATGTGAGACGGTTATTCATTTAAATCTGAGAATAATGGTTGTTCTATTTATATGAGTAATATCTTTTATGGTCATGCACCCTTGAAGAGAGGTCTATTCTTGATGAATCTCGATAGTAGTGATACACATATTCATAACATTGAAGCAAAAAGATGCAGAGTTGATAATGATAGTGCAACTTATTTATGGCACCGCCGTTTAGGTCATATTGGTGTAAAGCGCTTGAAGAAACTCCATTCTGATGGACTTTTGGAATCACTTGATTATGAATCACTTGGTACTTGCGAACCATGCCTCATGGGCAAGATGACTAAAACACCGTTCTCCGGAACTATGGAGCGAGCTACAGATTTGTTGGAAATCTTACATACTGATGTATGTGGTTCGATGAATATTGAGGCTCGCGACGGGTATCGTTATTTTCTCACCTTCACATATGATTTGGGAAGATATGGGTATATCTACTTGATGAAACATAAGTCTGAAACATTTGAAAAGTTCAAAGAATTTCAGAGTGAAGTGGAAAATCATCGTAACAAGAAAATAAAGTTTCTACGATCTAATCGTGGAGGAGAACATTTGAGTTACGAGTTTGGTCTTCATTTGAGACAATGCGGAATAGTTTCACAACTCACGCCACCCGGAACACCACAACATAATGGTGTGTCCGAACGTTGTAATCGTACTTTACTAGATATGGTGCGATCTATGATGTCTCTTACTGATTTTCCGCTATCGTTTTGGGGTTATGCTTTAGAGACAGTTGCATTCATGTTAAATAGGGCACCATATAAATCCGTTGAGACGACACCTTATGAACTGTGGTTTGGCAAGAAACCAAAGTTGTCGTTTCTTAAAGTTTGGGGCTGCGATGCTTATGTGAAAAAGCTTCAACCTGATAAGCTCGAACCCAAATTGGAGAAATGGGTCTTCATAGGATACCCAAAGTAGACTGTTGGGTACACCTTCTATCACAGATCCGAAGGCAAGACATTCGTTGCTAAGAATGGATCCTTTCTAGAGAAGGAGTTTCTCTCGAAAGAAGTGAGTGGGAGGAAAGTAGAACATGATGAGGTGACTGTACCTGCTCCCTTATTGGAAAGTAGTTCATCACATAAATCCGTTCCTGTGAGTTCTACACCAATTAGTGAGGAAGCTAATGATGAAGATCATGTAACTTCAGATCAAGTTACTACCGAACCTCGTAGGTCAACCAAAGTAAGATCCTCACTAGAGTGGTACGGTAATCCTATTCTGGAAGTCAAGTTACTTGACCATGACGAACCTATGAACAATGAGGAGGCGATGATGAGCCCAGATTTTGCAAAATGGCTTGAGGCCATGAAATTTGATATGGGATCCATGTATGAGAACAAAGTGTGTACTTTGATTGACTTGCCCGATGATCGGCAAGCCATCGAGAATAAATGGATCTTCAAGAAGAAGACTGACGTTGACGGTCATGTTACTGTCTACAAAGCTCGACTTGTTGCGAAAGGTTTTCCACAAGTTCAAGGAGTTGACTACGATGAGACCTTCTCACCCGTAGCGGTGCTTAAGTCTGTCCGAATCATGTTAGCAATTGCCGCATTTTATGATTATGAAATTAGGCAAATGGATGTAAAGACTACATTCCTGAATGGATTTCTGGAAGAAGAGTTGTATATGATGCAACCTGAAGGTTTTATCGATCCAAAGGGAGCTAACAAAGTGTGCAAGCTCCAGCGATCCATCTATTGACTGGTGCAAGCATCTCGGAGTTGGAATAAACGTTTTGATAGTGTGATCAAAGCATATGGTTTTAAACAGACTTTTGGAGAAGCCTGTATTTACAAGAAAGTGAGTGGGAGCTTTGTAGCATTTCTAATATTATATGTGGATGACATATTGTTGATTGGTAATGATATAGAATTTCTGGATAGCATAAAGGGATACTTGAATAAGAGTTTTTCAATGAAAGACCTCGGTGAAGCTGCTTATATATTGGGCACCAAGATCTATAGAGATAGATCAAGACGCTTAATTGGACTTTCACAAAGCACATACCTTGATAAAGTTTTGAAGAAGTTCAAAATGGATCAAGCAAAGAAAGGGTTCTTGCCTGTATTTCAAGGTGTGAAGTTGAGTCAGACTCAATGCCCGACCACTACAGAAGATAGAGAGAAAATGAAAGATGTTCCCTATGCTTCAGCCATAGGCTCTATGATGTATGCAATGCAATGTCCCAGGCCTGATGTGTGCCTTTCTATTAGCTTAGCAGGGAAGTACCAAAGTAATCCAGGAGTGGATCACAGGACAACGGTCAAGAACATCCTGAAATACCTGAAAAGGACTAAGGATATGTTTCTCGTTTATGGAGGTGACAAAGAGCTCGTCGTAAATGGTTACGTCGATGCAAGCTTTGACACTGATCCGGATGACTCTAAGTCACAAACCGGATACATGTTTTTATTGAACGGTGGAGCTGTCAGTTGGTGCAGTTCTAAGCAAAGCATCGTGGCGGGATCTACATGTGAAGCGGAGTCCTTAGCTGCTTTGGAAGCAGAAAATGAAGGAGTCTGGATGAGGGAGTTCATATCCGAGGTGTCATACCTAGTGCATCGAGTCTAATGAAAATCTATTGTGACAATACTGGTGCAATTGCCTTGGCAAAGGAATCCAGATTTCACAAAAGAACCAAGCACATCAAGAGATGCTTCAATTCCATCCGCGGTCGAGTCAAGGAAGGAGACATAGAGATTTGCAAGATACATACGGATCTAAATGTTGCAGACCCGTTGACTAAGCCTCTCTCACGAGCAAAACATGATCAGCACCAAGACTCCATGGGTGTTAGAATCATTACTGCGTAATCTAGATTATTGACTCTAGTGCAAGTGGGAGACTGAAGGAAATATGCCCTAGAGGCAATAATAAAGTTGTTATTTATATTTCCTTATATCATAATAAATATTTATTATTCATGCTAGAATTGTATTAACCAGAAACTTAGTACATGTGTGAATATATGGACAAACAGAGTGTCACTAGTTTGCCTCGACTTGACTAGCTTGTTGAATTAATGATGGTTATGTTTCCTAACCATATACATGAGTTGTCATTTGATTAACGAGATCACATCATTAGAGAATGATGTGATTGACTTGACCCATCCGTTAGCTTAGCACGATGATCGTTTAGTTTGTTGTTATTGCTTTCTTCATGACTTATACGTGTTCATATGACTATGAGATTATGCAACTCCCGAGTACCGGAGGAACACTTTGTATGCTACCAAATGTCACAACGTAATTGGGTGATTATAAAGGTGCTCTACACGTGTCTCCGATGGTTCTTGTTGAGTTGGCATAGATCAAGATTAGGATTTGTCACTCCGATTGTTGGAGAGGTATCTCTATGCCCTCTCGGAAATGCACAGCACTATAAGCCTTGCAAGCATTGTGACTAATGAGTTAGTTGCATGATGATGTATTATAGAACGAGTAAAGAGACTTGCTGTAGGATCTAGAAGTAGGTGTGTCTAGAAAGGGGGGGTTAGACACTCAAGGCTAAAGTTGCAATTTTTAAGCTTTTTCAGTTTAAGTGGAGTTTAGGCATAATTTCAACATTCACAACACATATCAAGCAAGTATGCAAGGAGTGTATAGGCAGCGGAAAGTAAAGCATGCAACTTGCAAGAATGTGAAGGGAAGGGTTTGGAGAATTCAAACGCAATCGGAGACACGGATGTTTTTCCCGTGGTTCGGATAGGTGGTGCTATCCTACATCCACGTTGATGGAGACTTCAACCCACGAATGGTAACGGTTGCGCGAGTCCACGGAGGGCTCCACCCACGAAGGGTCCACGAAGAAGCAACCTTGTCTATCCCACCATGGCCATCGCCCACGAAGGACTTGCCTCACTAGAGGTAGATCTTCACGAAGTAGGCGATCTCCTTGCCCTTACAAACTCCTTGGTTCAACTCCACAATCTTGTCGGAGGCTCCCAAGTGACACCAAGCCAATCTAGGAGACACCACTCTCCAAGAAGTAACAAATGGTGTGTTGATGATGAACTCCTTGCTCTTGTGCTTCAAATGATAGTCTTCCCAACACTCAACTCTCTCTCATAGGATTTGGATCTGGTGGAAAGAAGATTTGAGTGGAAAGCGACTTGGGGAAGGCTAGAGATCAAGATTCATATGGTTGGAATGGAATATCTTGGTCTCAACACATGAGTAGGTGGTTCTCTCTCAGAACATATGGGTTGGAATGGTGTATGTGTTCTGATGGCTCTCTCCACGAGTGAAGAGGAGGTGGAGGGGTATTTATAGCCTCCACACAAAATCCAACCGTTACACACAATTTACCAATCTCGGTGGGACCGAATCAGAAAACTCGGTCAGACCGAAATAGTAAACCTAGTAACCGTTAGGAATTTCGGTGGGACCGATTGGAACAACTCGGTGGGACCGATGTGCTAGGGTTAGGGAAAATCCAAAACTCGGTTTGACCGATTACTCAAACTCGGTGGGACCGATTTGGGTAATAAGCAAAACAGAGAGTTGGCCAAGCAAACTCGGTGGGACCGATTGCATATCTCGGTTGGACCGAAGATATTGCAACAGGTAATAGAGAGTTTGCAAGCCCATCTCGGTGAGACTGAGATCCCATCGGTGAGACCGAATTGCTAGGGTTTGGCAGTGGCAAATGACAAGTGAAACTCGGTGGCGCCGGGTTGAAAGAATCGGTATGACCGAGTTTGGCTTAGGGTTTAGGTCATTTGAGGATATGGGAAAGTAGCTGAGGATTTTGGAGCATATCACTAAGCACTTTGAGCAAGAGGCTCATTATCAACATCTCATCCCTCCTTGATAGTATTGGCCTTTCCTATGGACTCAATGTGATCTTGGATCACTAAAAGTGTAAAATGAAGAGTCCTGAGCTTCAAGCTTTAGCCAATCCTTTGTCCTTAGCATCTTGAAGGAGTTCCCACAACCTTTAGTCCATGCCACTCCATTGTTGAACTTATCTGAAACATACTAGATAAAAACGTTAGTCCAACAAGAGATATGTTGACATTAATTACCAAAACCACTTGGAGAGCACTTGTGCTTTCAATCTCCCCCTTTTTGGTAATTCATGGCAACGTACAACAAAGCTTTAGATAAAGATATAAAGAACATCATGTAAAGCTTTGGAAGGACATGTAACAAGCATAGGCTCCCCCTACATGTATGCACTCATGTGAATATGAAATATAGAGACATGTGAGAGCATAACCATGACAGAGTGGGTAATGTGTTACATGTATCTTGGTCATATGCATCAGAGCAAAAGATTTGTTAAGGAAAATACCTTCATGCTCATGAGTCCTTCTGGCAAACAGTATGTACATAAGCAAGAATTCCTCATACTCATGATTTTGATGCATATACTTACCTTGTAGTCTTTGGTTGGCTTAGGATGGAATGAACCTGCACAAACAAGGTTAGATAACACAGGTACACCCACTAACCAGAGCAAACAAAAGAAACCACAAGAATACCAAGACTGGGATGACATGTAGAGAGTGAGTACTAGGTATTACATTGAATTCAACATGTCCCCAAGAGTAAAGATATGCAATGAATTTGACTGATTTCTTTCCCATGGGTGTCTTGCTCCCCCTGAATCTTTCATGGGATATTGGGAGAAGATAGGGAACAGAAAATCAGAGCTGAAAGATACAAATGAATATGTCTTTCCCCCTAAAAAGACATGTGACATCTCTCCTCTTGAACATCAAGCATCTGGGATCCTTGAGTATTGTCTCTCCCCCTAGAGATCTCTTTCTCCCCCTTAATACATTATCTGGGACATCTGGGATTCTTGAGACTTTCTCTCCCCCTTTAGTGCTTTGATGTGACCTCTCTCTCCCCGAAGATAGGCTTTGATGTGATCTCTCCCCCCCCCCTTTGACATCAATTTCCAAAAAGGTTTTTCTGGAATCCGTCGAATAGGGTTGGTCCTTGGGACTCAGCATAAAGCAAAGAATAAAATTGAGACAAGATTCATTGAGTGAAGCTAGATTAGAAGAAATATAGATTATGTGACAAACTGTTTTTCCTGTTGCGAAATCGGTGGCACCGAGTGGTATGTTTCGGTGGTACCGAAGGGATTCGGTTGGACCGAAAATTACAAATCGGTGAAACCGAGTTCATGACAGAGAGAACACTTGTCAGCTCAGCTTACTAGTCAAATAAGATCTCACAAAGATTTGCAATGAATTAAATGCAGAAAATGCAGAACAAAAACAAAAGGAAAAGAGAAGAGACTGAAAGATCTAGATGAAGTTTTTTTTGTTTTTTTTTGAAAAAGAGAAGGGAACAAACAAACAAGCATGAGACAAATGCAATAACACAAAGAAAGAACACAAGAGAACTTCATCTAGAGTTGGGCGGTGACATAGTCACCTATGTTAGAGTATATTGACTTAGGAGTCAAGTGAGAACACTTGATCATAGGTCATACTCATCGTTTAAGCTCAAAATGGGGTTACCATTTTTGTTTAAGCATCTTGATGTATTCACATCTTGTTGAGTTGCTTTGACTCATGTCTTGGAGTAAAGCTTCTCTAAGATGGAATAACATACCTTGGGTGGTGGTGTGGTTCTTTCTCATGTAGTTGAACTTGTGTGGGTGCTCATGGTTGATGTAGCCCATCAAGAGTTTGGAGCACCACTTGGAGTTTGAGTTCATCTACCTACATGGGTTAGTTCTTGCAAGGAAGAGCACTTGTGTATCCAAAAGTGACAATCATGAGGCTCAACAAAGAATTTGTCAAAGGATATGTTTAAATGGTTTTGTGCTTCCTTGTCTTCAACCACCATTGTGTAGAGACTTGGTGATGTAGAGATTTCTCAAGATGTGAGTGAGTCGCAATCTCATGGAATTAGTTTCAACCAAGCACCTACATGGGTTAGACAACATGCAAGGTACAAATATATTCAACACATAAGATAGTCATCATAAGAGATATATCATGGATTAGTCATAAGCTCATGTCTTGCATGTATCCAATGGAGTTCCTACTCCTCGTTTGAAGCATCAATGATGTTCAATTCTCCTCTCAACCTGAAAAACACTTTCTCATCAAGTGGTTTAGTGAATATATCCGCTAATTGCTTATCAGTGCGAACATGCTTAAGATTTATGTCACCCTTAGCAACATGATCTCGAATGAAATGATGACGAACTTCAATATGCTTAGTTCGAGAATGTTGTACAGGATTATGACCAATTTTGATAGCACTTTCATTGTCACAAAGCAGTGGAACATGTTTCACATAGATCCCATAATCTTTAAGAGTTTGGGTCATCCAAAGTAATTGAGCACAACATGAACCAGCAGCAATGTATTCAGCTTCGGCGGTGGATAAGGATACCGAGTTTTGTTTCTTAGAGGACCAAGACACAAGAGATCTACCAAGAAATTGACAAGTACCCGAAGTGGACTTCCTATTAACCTTGTCCCCGGCATAATCCGAGTCGGAATAGCCAACAAGATCAAAAGAAGACCTTTTAGGATACCAAATGCCAAAGTTTGGTGTATGAATTAAGTATCTCACTATCCTTTTCACAGCCTTAAGATGGCATTCCTTAGGAGCAGCTTGATATCATGCACACATGCACACACTTAGCATAATATCGGGACATGAAGCACATAGATATAGCAATGAACCAATCATAGAGCGATAAACCTTTTGATCAACCGGTTCACCACCTTTGGTCAAATCATTATGTCCACTAGTGGGCATGGGGGTAGACATACCTTTGCACTCTTGCATATTGAACTTCTTGAATAAGTCCTTGGTGTACTTCGTTTGAGAGACAAATGTACCTTCCTTAGTTTGCTTGATTTGCAAACCGAGAAAGAATTTGAGTTCACTCATCATAGACATCTCAAACTTCTCTGACATTAGCTTTCCAAACTTTTCACTAAAGAGAGGGTTAGTTGAACCAAATATGATATCATCAACATAAATTTGGCATACAAATAGTTCTCCATTAACCCTTTTAGTAAAAAGAGTAGAATCAATTTTACCAATTTTGAAACCACTTGCAATAAGGAAGTTGGTCAAGCATTTATACCATGCTCTAGGAGCTTGTTTAAGACCATAAAGAGCTTTGTGAAGTTTGTAAACATGATTTGGTTTCTTAGGATTGATAAAACAAGGAGGTTGTTTAACATAAACTTCCTCTTCTATTTCGCCATTTAGAAAAGCACTTTTAATGTCCATTTGGTACAAGGTGATATTATGGTGATTAGCATAGGCAAGTAAGATGCGAATGGACTCAAGTCTAGCAACGGGAGAATATGTCTCACCATAGTCCATACCTTCGACTTGTGTGTATCCTTGGGCGACGAGACGTGCTTTGTTGCGAACCACTTGTCCATCTTCATCTTGCTTGTTGCGAAACACCCATTTGGTACCAATGATGTTGTGGTTGTTGTCGGGCTTCTCAACCAATGTTCAAATTTGGTTTCTCTCAAAATTGTGTAGCTCTTCATGCATAGCGTTTATCCAATCCGGATCTTCCAATGCTTCTTCAACCTTCATAGGTTCAATGCTAGAGATGAATGAGTAGTTTTCACAAAAGTTAGCTAATCGATTTTTTGAGCGAGTGATTCTCCCGGTTTGTATATCATTGAGAATTTGCTCGACGGGATGATCTTTGGCGATTCTTGCTCGAACTCGTGAGAGCTTTTGCTTGGGTCTTCGTTGAGCATCTTCTTCATCTTGTTCTTCTTCTTGGCCTTCTTCATTGTTGACGTTGTCATTCTCTTGTCATGGTGGAGAAGGAGGTTGTTGATGTTCGTCTTGATGTACTTCCTCGTCTTCTTCATCTTGGCATGTCCCACTTGTGGATGCTTCCGTGTCGAATCTTGGTTCACCCTGTCGTGAAGGAGAAGCTTCCACTTGGATGGATGAAGTACTCTCCTTCACCTCCATTGGACGAACTTTGCCAATAGATAAGTCTTGGATTGCTTCTGGAGAGTCTTTGTCTCCTACATCAATTGGCAATTTCTCTACTTGCGAGCCATTAGATTCATCAAACTTCACATCTACCGTCTCTTCAACCTTTTGGGTGAAATTGTTGTAGACACGGTAAGTGTGAGAGTTTGAGCCATAACCAAGTAGAAAACCTTCATGAGATTTAGGAGCAAACTTTGAACAATGATGCTTATCAAGAATGTAGCACTTTGAGCCGAATACTCGAAAGTATCCAACTTGGGGTTTGTTACCGGTGAGGAGCTCGTATGCTGTCTTGCCGAGTAGCTTGTGAAGATACAAGCGATTTGTTGCGTGACAAGCTGTCTCAACCGCTTCTGCCCAAAAGTGCTCCGGTGTCTTGTATTCATCAAGCATTGTTCTTGCCATTTTGATGAGCGTCCGGTTCTTCCTCTCAACAACTCCGTTTTGTTGAGGTGTGTACGTAGCCGAGAACTCGTGTGAGATGCCTTCCTCGTCAAGAAAGGTATCCACATTTGCGTTCTTGAACTCTGTTCCGTTGTCACTTCGAACCTTCTTGATCTTCACGTCAAACTGATTTTGGGCCTTCCTAGCGAAGTTTTTGAAGATCTTCTGGACCTGCGACTTGTCATTAAGAAAGAACACCCACGTAAATCTTGAAAAATCATCAACTATAACTAGACCAAAAGAATTTCCACCGAGACTCTTGTAGGCGTTGGGACCAAAAAGATCCATATGAAGTAGCTCGAGTGGCCTCCTTGTGGTCATGATGTTCTTCACGGGATGCCTTCCTCCAACCTGTTTACCTGCTTGACAAGCACTGCAAAGTCTATCCTTATCAAATATGACATCGTTAACTCCAAGGATATGATTTCCCTTAATAAGCTTGTCAAGGTTTTTCATGCCAACATGACCTAGTCGTCTATGCCACAACCAACCTTTTGAGGATTTAGCAATAAAGCAAGTTTTAGGTTGTGCCTTTTTAGAGAAATCGACAATGTAAAGGTCACCTCTACGCATACCGGTAAAGACCATTTTATGATTGTCTCGACGAAACACTTGGCAATCTACCTCAGTAAATAGGACATTTAAACCGAAATCAGCAAGTCTAGATACTGAAAGTAAGTTGTAGCTGAGAGATTCAACGAGCATGACATTTTGAATAGAACTATCATGTGAGATGGCCACCTTACCAAGGCCAACCACTTTACCCTTTGAATTATCACCAAAGGTGACATATTTCCGAGGGCCGTCGTTTTCAGCAAGCTCACGGAACATCTCTTCATCTCCAGTCATATGATCAGTACATCCACTATCAAGAACCCATTCCTTTCCTCCTGACGCATATCCCCGAAGATTTGCTGTAAGACCAAAATGTCTCATTGCATCATCAAGATCGAAGTCACTATCATCATCATCATCATAGTATCCATGTTCACCATGATCTTGTGACTCATCATTTCCTAGAGAGGGTAATTCATTAGATAAATGATCATCAAAGTGCTCACTTTTATGAATTCTTATAGCTTCAAATATAATATCACTAATGATTCCAGCATCTCCTTTAGCATGCTTGAGATTGGTAAGCTCAAATAGACAATCACCAAAACTAGGATCACTAGAGTTCATTTTACTCAAGGCAATAGATTTATGGAGAATTTCATCCAAATTTTTCAAGGAATGATCGGGAAATCGTTCCTCAAGAAATTTCCATATATTATGGGCACAATTAAGAGTAGGCAAACTAGCAATCAAATTTTTGGGCAATCCTCTAATGATGAGCTCAATAGTTCTAAGATTGCGAATCATGTCAATATCTTCATCCAAGGTAGGATGCAAGGGATCAATATGAGGTGCACAAGGGCTAGCAATATACTTGTTCACATGGTATTGGTTGAAGATTACAAGCATCTCATTTTTTCACTCATGAAAATATTCTCCATCAAGAATAGGCACTCTATGTCTAAGACTCCCTAAAGTAGACACATCCATCTTCCTCCAATGGTGATTAAACCAAGGCAATGGAAACCTGGCTCTGATACCACTTGTAGGATCTAGAAGTAGGTGTGTCTAGAAAGGGGGGTTAGACACTCAAGGCTAAAGTTGCAATTTTTAAGCTTTTTCAGTTTAAGTGGAGTTTAGGCATAATTTTAACATTCACAACACATATCAAGCAAGTATGCAAAGAGTGTATAAGCAGCGGAAAGTAAAGCATGCAACTTGCAAGAATGTAAAGGGAAGGGTTTGGAGAATTCAAACGCAATTGGAGACACGGATGTTTTTCCCGTGGTTTGGATAGGTGGTGCTATCCTACATCCACATTGATGGAGACTTCAACCCACGAAGGGTAATGGTTTCGCGAGTCCATGGAGGGCTCCACCCACGAAGGGTCCACGAAGAAGCAACCTTGTCTATCCCACCATGGCCATCGCCCACGAAGTACTTGCCTCACTAGCTGTAGATCTTCACGAAGTAGGCGATCTCCTTGCCCTTACAAACTCCTTGGTTCAACTCCACAATCTTGTCGGAGGCTCCCAAGTGACACCTAGCCAATCTAGGAGACACCACTCTCCAAGAAGTAACAAATGGTGTGTTGATGATGAACTCCTTGCTCTTGTGCTTCAAATGATAGTCTCCCCAACACTCAACTCTCTCTCATAGGATTTGGATCTGGTGGGAAGAAGATTTGAGTGGAAAGCGACTTGGGGAAGGCTAGAGATCAAGATTCATATGGTTGGAATGGAATATCTTGGTCTCAACACATGAGTAGGTGGTTCTCTCTCAGAACATATGGGTTGAAATGGTGTATGTGTTCTGATGGCTCTCTCCACGAGTGAAGAGGAGGTGGAGGGGTATTTATAGCCTCCACACAAAATCCAACCGTTACACACAATTTACCAATCTCGGTGGGACCGAATCAGAAAACTCGGTCGGACCGAAATAGTAAACCTAGTGACCGTTAGGAATTTCGGTGGGACCGATTGGAACAACTCGGTGGGACCGATGTGCTAGGGTTAGGGAAAATCCAAAACTCGGTTTGACCAATTACTCAAACTCGGTGGGACCGATTTGGGTAATAAGCGAAATAGAGAGTTGGCCAAGCAAACTTGGTGGGACCGATTGCATACCTCGGTTGGACCGAAGATATTGCAACAGGTAACAGAGAGTTTGCAAGCCCATCTCGGTGAGACCGAGATCCCATCGGTGAGACCGAATTGCTAGGGTTTGGTAGTGGCAAATGACAAGTGAAACTCGGTGGCGCCGGGTTGAAAGAATCGGTATGACCGAGTTTGGCTTAGGGTTTAGGTCATTTGAGGATATGGGAAAGTAGCTGGGGATTTTGGAGCATATCACTAAGCACTTTGAGCAAGAGGCTCATTATCAACATCTCATCCCTCCTTGATAGTATTGGCCTTTCCTATTGACTCAATGTGATCTTGGATCACTAAAAGTGTAAAATGAAGAGTCCTGAGCTTGAAGATTTAGCCAATCCTTTGTCCTTAGCATCTTGAAGGAGTTCCCACAACCTTTAGTCCATGCCACTCCATTGTTGAACTTATCTAAAACATACTTGATAAAAACGTTAGTCCAACAAGAGATATGTTGACATTAATTACCAAAACCACCTGCAGAGCAGTTGTGCTTTCACTTGCCGGTAACGAGATTGAACTTGGTATTGAGAAACCAACGATCCAATCTCGGGCAAGTAACATATTGATGACAAAGGGAACAATGTATGTTGTTATGCGGTTTGACCGATAAAGATCTTCGTAGAATATGTAGGAACAAATATGAGCATCCAGGTTCGGCTATTTGTTATTGACCGGAGACGAGTCTCGGTCATGTCTACATAGTTCTCGAACCCATAGGGTCTGCATGCTTAAAGTTCAGTGACGATCGGTATTATGAGTTTATGTGTTTTGATGTACCGAACGTAGTTCGGAGTCCTAGATGTGATCACGGACATGACGAGGAGTCTCGAAATGATCGAGACGTAAAGATTGATATATTGGACGGCTATATTCGGACACTGGAAGTGTTCCGTATGATTTCGGAGAAAACCGGAGTGCCGGAGGGGTTACTGGAACCCCCCGGGGAAGTATTGGGCGTTAGTGGGCCTAAGGGGAAAGAGAGAAGGCTGCAGCCCAGGAGGTGGCGCGCCCCCTCCCATGGGGAGTCCGAATTGGACTAGGGGAGGGGGCGCGGCCCCTCTTTCCCTCTCCCTCTCTTTCCTTTCCCCTTCCCTCTTCCTAGCTGGACTAGGAAAGGATAAATCCTCTTCCTAGTAGGAAGAGGATTCCTCCTCTCCTTGGCGCGCACTAAGGCTGGCCGGCCTCCCCTCTTGCTCCTTTATATATGGGGGTAGGGGGCACCCAAAGACAAAAGTTGATTGTTCCAAGCCGTGTGCGGTGTACCCCTCCACCATAATCCACCTCGATCATATCGTAGCGGTGCTTAGGTGAAGCCCTGCGTTAGTAGCAACATCATCACCGCCATCACGTCGTCGTACTGACGGAACTCTCCCATGAAGCTCTGCTGGATCGGAGTTCTTGGGACGCCATCGAGCTGAACGTGTGCTGAACTCGGAGGTGTCGTGCGTTCGGTACTTGGATCGGTCAGATTGTGAACACGTACGACTACATCAACTGTGTTCTCATAACGCTTCCGCTTATGGTCTACGAGGGTATGTGGATGATACTCTCCCCTCTCGTTGCTATGCATCACCATGATCTTGCGTGTGTGTTGGAATTTTTTTGAAATTACTACGTTCCCCAATAGTAGCATCCTAGCCAGGTTTATGCATAGATGTCATATGCACGAGTAGAACACAAAGGACTTGTGGGCGTGGGTATATACATATTGCTTGCCGTCACTAGTTGATTCTTGATGAGGCGGCATTGTTGGATGAAGCGGCCCAGACCGACATTATGTGTAGCTTACACGAGACTGGTTCTACCGACGTGCTTCGCACACAGGTGGCTAGTGGGTGTCTGTTTCTCCAGCTTTAGTTGAATCGGATTCAATGAACAGGGTTCTTACTAAAGATCAAAAAGCAATCACTATACCGCATTGTTGTTTTTGATGCGTAAGTAAGAACAGTTCTTTCTCAGCCCGTAGCAGCCACGTAAAACTTGCAACAACTAAGTAGAGGACGTCTAACTTGTTTTTGCAGGGCATGTTTGTGATATGGTCAAGACATGATGCTAAATTTTATTGTATGAGATGATCATGTTTTGTAACGTAGTTATCGGCAACTGGTAGGAGCCATATGGTAGTCGCTTTATTGTATGAAATGCAGTCGCCATATAATTGCTTTACTTTATCACTAAGCGGTAGCGATAGTCGTGGAGGCAATAGTTGGCGTGACGACAACGATGCTTCAATGGAGATCAAGGTGTCAAGCCGGTGACGATGGTGACCATGATGGTGCTTTGGAGATGGCGATCACAGGCACAAGATGATGATGGCCATATCATATCACTTATATTGATTGCATGTGATGTTTATCTTTTATGCATCTTATTTTGCTTAGATCGACGGTAGCATTATAAGATGATCTCTCACTAAATTTCAAGGTATAAGTGTTCTCCCTGAGTATGCACCATTGTGAAAGTTCGTCGTGCCGAGACACCACGTGATGATCGGGTGTGATAAGCTCTATGTTCACATACAACGGGTGCAAGCCAGTTTCGCACACGCGGAATACTCGGGTTAAACTTGACGAGCCTAGCATATGCAGACATGGCCTCGGAACACCGAGACTGAAAGGTCGAGCGTGAATGATATAGTAGATATGATCAACATAGTGGTGTTCACCATTGAAAACTACTCCATCTCATGTGATGATCGGACATGGTTTAGTTGATATGGATCACGTCATCACTTAGATGATTAGAGGGATGTCTGTCTAAGTGGGAGTTCTTAAGTAATATGATTAATTGAACTTTAATTTATCATGAACTTAGTACCTGATAGTATTTTGCATGTCTATGTTGCTGTAGATAGATGGCCCATGTTGTTGTTCTGTTGAATTTTAATGCGTTCCTAGAGAAAGCAAAGTTGAAAGATGATGGTAGCAATTACACGGGCTGGGTTCGTAACTTGAGGATTATCCTCATTGCTGCATAGAAGAATTATGTCCTGGAAGCACCGCTAGGTGCCAAACCCGCTGCAGGAGCAATGCCAGATGTTATGAACGTCTGGCAGAGCAAAGCTGATGACTACTCGATAGTTCAGTGTGCCATGCTTTACAGCTTAGAACCGGGACTTCTGTGGCATTTTGAACATCATGGAGCATATTAGATGTTCCAGGAGTTGAAGTTAATATTTCAAGAAAATGCTCGGATTGAGAGATATGAAGTCTCCAATAAGTTCTACAGCTGCAAGATGGAGGAGAATAGTTTTGTCAGTGAACATATACTCAGAATGTCTGGGTACCACAACCACTTGACTCAACTCAGAGTTAATCTTCCTGGTGATAGTGTCATTGACAGAGTTCTTCAATCACTGCCACCAAGCTACAAGAGCTTTGTGATGAACTATAATATGCAAGGGATGGATAAGATGATTCCCGAGCTCTTCATAATGTTAAAAGCTGCGGAAGTAGAAATCAAGAAAGAGCATCAAGTGTTGATGGTCAACAAGACCACCAGTTTCAAGAAAAAGGGTAAAGGGAAGAAGGGGAACTTCAAGAAGAATGACAAGCAAGTTGTTACTCAAGTGAAGAAGCCCAAGTCTGGACCTAAGCCTAAGACTGAGTGTATCTACTGCAAAGGGACTGGTCACTAGAAGCAAAACTTCCCCAAGTATTTGGCGGATAAGAAGGATGGCAAGGTGAACAAAGTTATATGTGATATACATGTTATTGATGTGTACCTTACTAATGCTCATGATAGTGCCAAGGTATTTGATACTGATTCAGTTTCTAACATTTGCAACTCGAAACAGGGACTACGAATTAAGCGAAGATTGGCTAAGGACGAGGTGATAATGCGCGTGGGAAATGGTTCCAAAGTCGATGTGATCATGGTCGGCACGCCACCTCTACATCTACCATCGGGATTAGTTTTAGACCTGAATAATTGTTATTTGGTGCCAGCGTTGAGCATGAACATTATATCTGGATCTTGTTTGATGCAAGACGGTTATTCATTTAAATATGAGAATATTGGTTCTTCTATTTATATGAGTAATATCTTTTATGGTCATGCACCCTTGAAGAGTGGTCTATTCTTGATGAATCTCGATAGTAGTGATACACATATTCATAATAATGAAGCCAAAAGATGCAGAGTTGATAATGATAGTGCAAATTATTTGTGGCACTGTCGTTTAGGTCATATTGGTGTAAAGCGCATGAAGAAACTCCATTCTGATGGACTTTTGGAATCACTTGGTACTTGCGAACCATGCCTCATGGGCAAGATGACTAAAACGCCGTTCTCCGGAACTATGGAGCGAGCTACAGATTTGTTGGAAATCATACATACTGATGTATGTGGTCCGATGAATATTGAGGCTCGCGGTGGGTATCGTTATTTTCTCACCTTCACAGATGATTTGAGCAGATATGGGTATATCTACTTGATGAAACATAAGTCTGAAACATTTGAAAAGTTCAAAGAATTTCAGAGTGAAGTGGAAAATCATCATAACAAGAAAATAAAGTTTCTACGATCTGATCGTGGAGGAGAATATTTGAGTTACGAGTTTGGTCTTCATTTGCAACAATGCAGAACAGTTTCGCAACTCACACCACCCAGAACACCACAGCATAATGGTGTGTCCGAACGTCGTAATCATACTTTACAAGATATGGTGCGATCTATGATGTCTCTTGCTGATTTACCGCTATCGTTTTGGGGTTATGCTTTAGAGACGGCTGCATTCACGTTAAATAGGGCACCATCTAAATCCATTGAGACGACACCTTATGAACTATGGTTTGGCAAGAAACCAAAGTTTGGGGTTGCGATGCTTATGTGAAAAAGCTTCAACCTGATAAGCTCGAACCCACATAGGAGAAATGTGTCTTCATAAGATACGTAAAGGAGACTGTTGGGTACACCTTCTATCACAGAACCGAAGGCAAGACATTCGTTGCAAAGAATGGATCCTTTCTAGAGAAGGAGTTTCTCTTGAAAGAAGTGAGTGGGAGGAAAGTAGAACTTGATGAGGTAACTGTACCTTCTCCCTTATTGGAAAGTAGTTCATCATAAAAATCTGTTCCTTTGACTCCTACACCAATTAGTGAGGAGGCTAATGATGAAGATCATGTAACTTCAGATCAAGTTACTACTGAACCTCCTAGGTCAACCAGAGTAAGATCCGCACCAGAGTGGTACGGTAATCCTGTTCTAGAAGTCATGTTACTTGACCATGACGAACCTACGAACTATGAGGAAGCGATGATGAGCCCAGATTCCGCAAAATGGCTTGAGGTCATGAAATCTGAGATGGGATCCATGTATGAGAACAAAGTGTGGGCTTTGGTTGACTTGCCCGATGATCGACAAGCCATCGAGAATAAATGGATCTTCAAAAGGAAGACTAATGTTGATGGTGATGTTACTGTCTACAAAGCTCGACTTGTTGCGAAAGGTTTTCGACAAGTTCAAGGACTTGACTATGATGAGACCTTCTCACCCATAGCGATGCTTAAGTCCATTCGAATCATGTTAGCAATTGCCGCATTTTATGATTATGAAATTTGGCAAATGGATGTAAAGACTGCATTCCTGAATGGATTTCTGGAAGAAGAGTTGTATATGATGCAACTTGAAGGTTTTATCGATCCAAAGGGAACTAACAAAGTGTGCAGGCTCCAGCGATCCATCTATAGACTAGTACAAGCATCTCGGAGTTGGAATAAACGTTTTGATAGTGTGATCAAAGCATATGGTTTTATACAGACTTTTGGAGAAGCCTATGTTTACAAGAAAGTGAGTGGGAGCTCTGTAGCATTTCTAATATTATATGTGGAGGACATATTGTTGATTGGTAATGATATAGAATTTCTGGATAGCATAAAGGGATACTTGAATAAGAGTTTTTCAATGAAAGACCTCGATGAAGCTGCTTATATATCGGGAATCAAGATCTATAGAGATAGATCAAGACGCATAATTGGACTTTTACAAAGCACATACCTTGATAAAGTTTTGAAGAAGTTCAAAATGGATCAAGCAAAGAAAGGGTTCTTGCCTGTATTACAAGGTGTGAAGTTGAGTCAGACTCAATGCCCGACCACTACAGAAGATAGATAGAAAATGAAATATGTTCCCTATGCTTCAGCCATAGGCTCTATCATGTATACAATGCTGTGTACCAGACCTGATGTGTGCCTTGCTATTAGCTTAGCAGGGAGGTACCAAAGTAATCCAGGAGTGGATCACTGGACAGCGGTCAAGACCATCTTGAAATACCTGAAAAGGACTAAGGATATGTTTCTCGTTTATGGAGGTGACAAAGAGCTCATCGTAAATGGTTACGTCGATGCAAGCTTTGACACTGATCCGGATGACTCTAAGTCACAAACCGGATACGTGTTTTTATTGAATGGTGGAGCTGTCAGTTGGTGCAGTTCTAAGCAAAGCATCGTGGCAGGATCTATGTGTGAAGCGGAGTACATAGCTGCTTCGGAAGCAGCAAATGAAGGAGTCTGGATGAAGGAGTTCATATCCGATCTAGGTGTCATACCTAGTTCATCGGGTCCAATGAAATTCTTTTGTGACAATACTAGTGCAATTGCCTTGGCAAAGGAATCCAGATTTCACAAAAGAACCAAGCACATCAAGAGATGCTTCAATTCCATCCGCGATCAAGTCAAGGAAGGAGACATAGAGATTTGCAAGATACATACGGATCTGCATCTTGCAGACCCGTTGACTAAGCCTCTCTCACGGGCAAAACATGATCAGCACCAAGACTCCATGGGTGTTAGAATCATTACTGTGTAATCTAGATTATTAACTCTAGTGCAAGTGGGAGACTGAAGGAAATATGCCCTAGAGGAAATAATAAAGTTGTTATTTATATTTCCTTATATCATGATAAATGTTTATTATTCATGCTAGAATTGTATTAACCAGAAACTTAGTACATGTGTGAATATATAGACAAACAGAGTGTCACTAGTTTTCCTCTACTTGACTAGCTCGTTGAATCAATGATGGTTATGTTTCCTAACCATAGACATGATTTGTCATTTGATTAACGGGGTCACATCAGTAGAGAATGATGTGATTGACTTGACCCATCCGTTAGCTTAGCAGGATGATCGTTTATTTTGTTGCTATTGCTTTCTTCATGACTTATACATGTTCCTATGACTATGAGATTATGCAACTCCCGGGTACCGGAGGAACACTTTGTGTGCTACCAAACGTCGCAACATAACTGGGTGATTATAAAGGTGCTCTACAGGTGTCTCCGATGGTGCTTGTTGAGTTGGCATAGATCAAGATTAGATTTGTCACTCCGATTGTCGAAGAGGTATCTCTGGGCCCTCTCGGTAATGCACATCACTACAAGCCTTGCATGCATTGTGACTAATGAGTTAGTTGCAGGATGATGTATTACAGAACGAGTAAAGAGACTAGCCGGTAACGAGATTGAACTAGGTATTGAGATTCCGATGATCGAATCTCGGGCAAGTAACATACCGATGAAAAAGGGAACAACGTATGTTGTTATGCGATTTGACCGATAAAGATCTTCTTAGAATATGTAGGAACAAATATGAGCATCCAGGTTCCGCTATTGGTCATTGACGGGAGATGAGTCTCGGTCATGTCTACATAGTTCTCGAACCCGTAGGGTTCGCACACTTAACGTTCAGTGACGATCGGTATTATGAGTTTATGTGTTTTGATGTACTGAAGGTACTTCGGAGTCCCGTATGTGATCACGGACATGACGAGGAGTCTCGAAATGACCGAGACATAAATATTGATATATTGGACGGCTATATTCGGAGACCGGAAGTGTTCCGGATGATTTCGGAGAAAACCGGAGTGCCGGAGGGGTTACCGGAACCCCCCAGGGAAGTATTGGGCCTTAGTGGGCCTGAGGGAAGAGAGAGAGGGCTGCAGCCCAAGAGGTAGCACGCCCCCTCCCATGGGGAGTCCGAATTGGACTAGGGGAGGGGGGCGCGGCCCCTCTTTCCCTCTCCCTCTCTTTCCTTTCCCCTTCCCTCTTCCTAGTTGGACTAGGAATGGATGAATCCTCTTCCTAGTAGGAAGAGGATTCCTCCTCTCCTTGGGGCACACCAAGGCTGGCCAGCCTCCCCCCTTGCTCCTTTATATACGGGGGCAGGGAGGCACCCAAAGACACAAGTTGATTGTTCCAAGCCGTGTGCGGTGCCCCCACCACCATAATCCACCTCGATCATATCGTAGCGGTGCTTAGGTGAAGCCCTGCGTCGGTAGCAACATCATCACCATCATCACGTCGTCATGCTAACGGAACTCTCCCATGAAGCTCTGCTGGATCGGAGTTCGTGGGATGTCATCGAGCTGAACGTGTGCTGAACTCAAAGGTGCCGTGCGTTCGGTACTTGGATCGGTCGGATCGTGAAGACGCATGACTACATCAACCACGTTCTCATAACGCTTCCGCTTACGGTCTACGAGGGTGCGTGGACGATACTCTCCCCTCTCGTTGCTATGCATCACCATGATCTTGCGTGTGCGTAGAATTTTTTTGAAATTACTACGTTCCCCAACACTATCATGTATGCTATGTTGTGTACCAGACCTGATGTGTGCCTTGCTATAAGTTTAGCACGGAGGTACCAAAGTAGTCCAATAGTGGATCACTAGAAAACAGTCAAAATTATCCTTAGAGGACTAAGGAAAATTCTCTTGGTTATGGAGGTGATAAAGAGTTCGTCGTAAAGAGTTTCGTTGATGCAAGCTTTTACACCGATCGAGATGACTATGAGTCTCAATCTGGATACATATTGAAAGTCAGAGCAATTAGCTAGAGTAGCTCCATGCAGAGCATTGTAGACATAGAAATTTGCAAAATACATACGGATCTGAATGTGGCAGACCCGTTGACTAAACTTCTCTGACAAGCAAAATATGATCACACCTTAGTACTCTTTGGGTGTTAATCACATAGTGATGTGAACTAGATTATTGACTAGTAAACCCTTTGGGTGTTGGGCACATAGCAATGTGAACTATGGGTGTTAATCACAGAAAGATGTGAACTATTGGTGTTAAATCACATGTTGATGTGAACTAGATTATTGACTCTAGCGCAAGTGGGAGACTGAAGGAAATATGCCCTAGAGGCAATAATAAAGTTGTTATTTTATATTTCCTTATATCATGATAGATGTTTATTATTAATGCTAGAATTGTATTAACCGGAAACTTGATACATGTGTGGATACATAGACAAAACATTGTGTCCCTAGTAAGCCTCTACTAGACTAGCTTGTTAGTCAAAGATGGTTAAGTTTCCTAACCATAGACATGTGTTGTCATTTTATGAACATGATCACATGATTAGGAGAATGATGTGATGGACAAGACCCACCCATTAGCTTAGCATATTGATCATTCAGTTTTATTGCTATTGCTTTCTTCATGTTAAATACATATTCCTTCGACTATGATATTATGCAACTCCCGGATACCGGAGGAATACCTTGTGTGCTATCAAACATCATAACGTAACTGGGTGATTATAAAGATGCTCTACATGTATCTCCGAAGGTGTTTGTCGGGTTGGCATAGATCGAGATTAGGATTGTCACTCCGAGTATCGGAGAGGTATCTCTGGGCCCTCTCGGTAATACACATCATAAGAAGCCTTGCAAGCAATGTGACTAATGAGTTAGTTGCGGGATGATGTATTATGGAACGAGTAAAGAGACTTGCCGGTAATGAGATTGAACTAGCTATGAAGATACCGACGATCGAATCTCGGGCAAGTAACATACCGATGACAAAGGGAATAACATATGTTGTCATTACGGTTCGACCGATAAAGATCTCCGTAGAATATGTAGGAGCCAATATGAGCATCCATGTTCCGCTATTGGTTATTGATCGGAGAGGTGTCTCGGTCATGTCTACATAGTTCTCGAACCCGTAGGGTCCGCACGCTTAACGGTCGATGACGATTTTGTATTGTATGAGTTATGTGTTTTGGTGATCGAATGTTGTTCGGAGTCCCGGATGAGATCACGGACATGACGAGGAGTCTCGAAATGGTAGAGAGGTAAAGATTGATATATATAGGACGATAGTATTCGGACACAGGAAGTGTTCCGGGGGTACCGGGTACATATGGGGTCACCAAAAAGGGGTTCCGGGTACCCCCTGGCAAAGATATGGGCCTAATGGGCCAAGAGGGGAAACGCAGTAGCCAGCAAGGGCTGCTGCGCCCCCACATGGGCCGCACCAGAGGGGAAAGGAAAGGGGATAAGAGAGAAGGAAGGGGAGGGATTCGGCCTCCCCTTCCTTCCCTCCTCCCTCCTCTTTCCTTCCCCCTTCGGTGAAAAAGGAAAGGGGGTCGAATTAGACAAGGCCCCCAAGTAGGATTCCTCCTACTTGGGGCACCCCCTTGGCTGCCCCCTCTCCCTCCCACCTATATATATGAGGGGGGCACCTAGAACACAGATCAACTTCTGTTAGCCGTGTGGGGTGCCTCCCTCCATAGATTACACCCTCAGTCATATTCTCGTAGTAGGCGAAGCCCTGCGCGGATCACATCGCCATCACCGTCACCACGCCATCGTGCTGAGGGAACTCATCTACTTCCTTGACACTTTGCTGGATCAAGAGTTCGAGGGACATAATCGAGCTGAACGTGTGCAGAACTCAGAGGTGTCGTACGTTCGGTGATTGATCGGTCAGAACGAGAAGAAGTTCGACTACATCAACCGCGTTGTCAAACGCTTCCGCTTTCGGTCTACGAGGGTACATAGACACACTCTCCCCCTCTCATTGTTATGCATCTCCTAGATAGATCTTGCGTGAGTGTAGATTTTTTTGAAATTGCATGCTATGTTTCCCAACAGATTCTCCCGTGTGGGACACCTGGTTCCGGGACGAGCACGACATGCATCGGCAGGCGGTTTTTGCCGGTCGTGATCCAAGCCCACCATGGGCGCGGTCTGCTAGCCGTGTGCGTGCTCTCAGCCCGCCCAGGTCACACGACCGTGCGCCGGTGCGTGCGCAGTCCCACGCCCTTCCCTCGTCATCCTTTCCACCACCAGCTCCCACCATCACCATCGAAAAGGAGGCGGGCTCGTGAGGAGGGTGCTCTAGGACTCTAAGAGGGAGTATGACCGTGCCCAGCACGACTGCCTCGACATGATGATGGCACTTTTGGGTGCCAGCGATGTGGCCATATGCGAGCTGGAGGCCAAGGTGGAGCCATTTTCAGAACCCCCCGCTGCAACCTGGAACCTGGAGTTGGTGGGTTAGTCCTGGACATGGACATCCACGGTGCCATGCAACCCACCTTCACCGCCGGCCTCGTGGGTGGGCACAGAGCTGTGATCACTTGTAACGCCCCGAGACTGTTGTGCCAGGTGTCTTCCAGTTATTCGCTGTTGTTGCCTTGTCTTTCGCTTACGTGTTGCATCTTGTCATGTCATCATGTGCATTGCATCATGTTTTCAAAATTTGCATCCGTTCGGGTTCCCCAGTTCTCTCCGTTGTCCATTTTGAGCCCAGACACATTTGTACGCGCCCGCAGCACCTCGAAATAGTATTTTATAAGTGGCTGAAAAATGTTCTCAGAATGGGTTGAAAGTTGGCATGCAGTGTTGTTATGTTCTCAGTAGACCGCCTGCGAAATTTCATCGCATTCGGAGTCTGTTTGACGCCCCAACGGATAACTATAGCGGCATTATAGTCTGTCAAACATCGGATGTTTTCGGTCTCCAGAAACAGTGCCAGGCTGCACTCTCTCTCTCTCTCTTCTCTCCCGCAAACCTCGGCCTTCTACACAGTCACAATCAGCCCACCTGCAGCCCACTAAATCCACCCTTCGACCGGAACCGTCGGATCGCGATCGGAGGCTCTGGAACGGCCCCAAACCACCCCTAGACCAAACCCTAGCCTCCCCGACTATAAATAGAACCCCATCCTTCCAAATCTGGACATTCCTTCCCTTCCTCCTCAATTTCCGCGTCCCCCCAATCATCATCCGCCGCCACCTCCCACCTTCTCCTCCATTTCCGCGACCATCCACTTGCACGCCGCCACTTGGCGCCGCCGCCGTCGCACCCTGGACCAACCGGTGTGCGCCACCTAACCCCGCCAGGCCGCCCGTAGCCACTCATGTGAGGCCACGTCGCCCCTGGCCTCCTCCCACCTCCCCGTGGCCCTCCCGGCCCACAGCAGGCTCGCCCCGGGCCAGATCTGGGCCCGGAGGGAGCCCGTGTTGTGCAGCCAAAGCCCGTTCCGCTCCGTCGCCCGTGTGCCGCCCGCTCCTCGCCGGTGCTTCACTAGAGTGCCGCTCGCGCAGCTCGCCTTCCCGCTGCCGGCCACCAGAGGAGCCGACCCCGCTCGGATCCGCCCCGACCTGCTCCCTCGTCCTCGCGCGCGAGCCGCCTGCCACCCACCTCACTGGATCTTGCATTGCTCGCCGGCGCGCGCCTCCGCCAGAGTTCCACCAAAGTCAACCTCCGCCCGCGCCGCGTCCAAACTCAGTGTCGGCATCGTCAAGCACTCCTCCGCTAGATCCAGGGCCCTGTGACGCGATCCCGACCTCATCGGCCGCGCCCGTTGCCGTTTCCCCGCACGCCGCCCTTGCCGGAGTTCGGCCGCTGCCGCCGCACGCCGGTGTTGACCGCTGCCCTGCGCGTGGACCGGATCCAGCAAGGCCCAAGGCGCCCGGCCAGCCCCGTCGGCCTCTCTTCCACTGAGTGGGCCAGATCTTGGCCCAGGGGAGAACCCTCACCACAGCGCCCCTCTGTTTTTCCATCCTGTTGGGCCAACCCTCAAGTTTCGGCCCGTGTCATGTTTTTTCCTAGATCTGCGAATTTAGCATTTTTCTAGAGACTGCAGTTTTTACAGAAAAGTCCCTAGTCCTCACATATCATCTGTTCTTGATCTCTTTCTCTAAGCAAATTTTTCTTCAAGATTCCTCAATTGTGTGGATTTTCAAATCTGTACAACTCTAGAACCTAAGTCAAAGAACGCTTAGTGAAATTCCTCAAGATTCATCCGGTCAAATTCCTCAAACTTGTTCTTATTGCAAAATCTTCTGAGAACGCATATGACCTCTCCAAATTCCTCGCAACTATACTCTGTTCACATGTACACATGTCCGCTGCTGAATCATTAGGTTCTCATCAACTTAACTCATTTGCAGCGTTCCTCGAAGAAAAGATGCATACCTCTTCAGAGAACTCAATCGTTTAAGACCCTCAGCTGAAGAAAATGGCAGATGGCAAGAAACCTCATAAGGGAGGAAAGAAGCTGGAAGTCAACACTGTGTTTGAAATCCCTGAGGATATATACAAGGATTATTGCACTCCTGATGAGGCCACCCATGGAAAGGAAACTAAGAATGAGCGCAAAGTGCACATCCAAAGGATAGAGAGGAGATGGGCACGGGAATGGAGGGAATACAAATATGTTACTCCCAAGTATATGAAGAAATTCGCTCTTAATCCTCCATGCCCAAGACCTCCGTTGGCACCTGGCCAAGTAGCCGATCCCACCAGCCTCAAGCATGGTGAGGATTATCCTGATGAATGGGCCAAGCGCCAGGCCAAGCTAGCCAGAGTAGCTAAGGAAGCAGTGAGGAAATTTAATGAAGACTCTGCTGCTGCTGCCACTGCTAAGGCCTCTGCAAGCAAGCCAAAGAAGGCCATGCCAAAGAAGCTGGCTCAGAAGCCAAGTGCTTCAACCCCAATGCCCTCACGGCCAAGTTCCTCAGCAATGCCCTCATGGCCAGATTCTTCAAAGCCCTCACGGCCAAGTCCTCAAGCCGCACCAGCTCCTCCAAAGTCCTCAGCTCCTCCGTCAAAATCCTCAGCACCTGTGCATCTCGCCACATGCCAAAGGCACAAGTGTGCCTCTGCTTTTGGATCCAAAATTGATCCTTGATTACATTGATCTCTGGCACAAGGACCCCACCACTCCTATGCCTGACTTCAAGCTGACTCTTGGCCAAAGTCATATGTTGACTCACTTCATTCAGGAAGAAAAATGGAAATTTCAAAAGGCCAGGCAGTTGAAGAAAGCGCAGTACAAAAAGGAGCGCTTCCTGAAGAAAAATGTTGTCTCTATGACAACTGAAGAAGTTGTCACTATTCAATCTAAGATCAAGAAACTTAGTGATGAATTTGTCGCATACCGCACTGATTGGCTGGGAGCCAAGGTCCATTTTGTGAAACTAACTGAATAGTTCACTTCCAATGTTGCAGCCCCAACGAAACAAGAAAATCCTCAGGCTGAAGCATCTGCTCAGCCTACTGAAGAAAATGCCAGCACCACTGATGATACTCAGGCTGCTGAAGAAAATGCTAGTACTGGGGCTGATGACTGCATTATAGCCGCTGAAGAAATTGCGAGGGCAACCACTAGTGTTGCCCTGATGAAAATGAAGAAGTTAGGGCAACTGCATCAGTTGTGCCTGAAGATCTTGAACCAAATTCCTCTACTCCTCCTCCACCTACACCATGTCCGATCCTTCCATCTGCATCAGATGTGAAGAAGACCAAGGCTGTAGAGTGTGCAGCTTTGAAGAAAAGGAAGGCATCAACTGCATCAGATTCTTCAGCTCCAAAGAAAATGAAGCCACTGATCAGCTCATTTGAAAATCCAATTGATGTTGTTCATGTCTCATCTATGCCATCAAAGGACCTTGTTCCTTTTGATGAAGAATACGTGATCCCAAGCGGATCCGATGTAGACATTCCTTCTGCTTCTTCCTCAGAGCTATTGGATGAAGAAATTGAAGCGGATGCAATCCCTTCAACCCCAATAGTCTCATCACCCATGCCTCAGTTCACTGCTGAAGAGGCCGGCGTTGAAGAAATGAATGAAGACGAAGATGTGTACATTGGATGCACAACTCCAGTGTTGAACGATGACTTTTGGGAAAATCAGCATCCCAATTCTCCTCTGTTCACACCCCTACAACAAATTCCCCAGTTCCATATCACTACTGAAGTACAAATGGGATCTGAAGAACCTCGTGCCACACCATCTGTCCATGAAGAGATTCCAGCCACTAGTGCTGAAAAAAATGTAAATGAAGAATTGAAGTCCTAGGTTGCCACTAAAGAAGAACCTAAAATTCCTCAGCCCGCGGAACCTGAGATCGAGATCCCTGAGGTTGTGATGCAATTGACGTACACTCCTCACCCCAAACCAAAGGATCCCTTCTCAAAGAAGCAAAAAATCAAGGCTGATGACTTCTTCGGCGAGCATGTATTCTTCATGGACTATAATCCTTATGACTTTGCTCGTCTTAGGAGGAAATGCTTCTGGACTGCTAGCTAGGCCAATTTCTATTCTTCACTGCTTTTCAACAAGGATAAAGTCTTCTACCACGAGCATATTCCTCATGTGGACATGGAATCACTGCATTGCTTCTCTCCTGTCCTCAGTGTGCTTCATGATGCAGGCCTCCTCAACTTTTGCTCTGATATAGTTGATTGGAATGAAGAGCTTATTCTTTACTTGTACGCTACACTGCACATCGCAGGTGATCCTGATGATATCAACACTTGGGTATTGGACTGGATGACCGATAACACTCATTATAAAGCACCGGCCTCTGAATTACTTCACGCCCTACCCATCAGTCCACCCCTTGAAGGAGCTCGCTGTCCGTACCAGGAGCCTGAACTCACTTCCCATTACATGCAAGTGCTGATGAAGCCCCTGAAACCCGGTCAAGCACCAAGGACCAAATTCCTCATGAAGGAATTGCTATATGTGCCCAGAACAGTCTATCGCATTCTGACGAGGACAATGAGTCCTATCAAAGGCCACGATTCGTCTGATGAGGAAATTGCTGGCATCATGAAGAATTTGCTATTCAACATCATACATGGCATTCCTGTCAATTATCATGATATCTTCATGAGGACACTGGCAAATGTTGCACTCTCTCCGATTGAGTTGAAGCCTTATGCTCCTTGGATTATGAGATTCCTCAGAACAAGGTCTTCACTAAACTATAAGGCTGACTTTCAGAATCACCTCAGCTACCTGCCCTCAATTGAAGTCCTCAAGCAGACTTATTCCTCAGCTAATGAAAAGGGCAAGGCACCTACTGTCATTGATGAAGGCATTCGTCCATTGGATGGTCAGTTTTGCAAAGCTGCATCTTATTCCACCAATGATGACTCTACCACTCATGATTCTGTTGCACATGCATCCAAGCCAAATCCTCAAGCCACAACTCCGAGGGTGATGACTGACCATGAGCTGCTTCTTAGTCTTCACCAGAAGGTGGATCGAAACCATAAATGGGTTAAGCGTCAGTTTGGTTCTCTTCTTCACAACATGACTACTACACATACTACAATGAAGAAAAATCATTACTACCTCCATGAAGTTTTCGGTCGCACCTGGGCTATCTTATCACATCTGTATGGTGAAGAAGATCTGAAGAAAATGGGTCTCAAGGAGAACTTTGATTGGTCTGCACCCCCAGCGAAGAAATTCAAGAAAGTCAAAGTTCCTTCCTTGGTGGCCAGCTTATATTCTTCATCCCACGACACCAATGAGTTTGAAGACTTGGACGACACTGCTGCAGGCCCTACAACAACCAACAACCCCAACAACGATGGCACTCCTCCATCAACTTGATATTCTTCAGGGGCGTTAGTCCTCATTTTCGATCCTTTTGGTCATTCGATGACAAAGGGTGAGAAATTTGAGTTAGTCTTCAAGAGGGTCTACATATATGGGCGTTTTTTTTTCTAATTTACAACTCTCGTTCTTTTGAAGACTTTGCTGGATCGAGTTGTAAACTTAAACTCTATGGTGTTCTAATACTTTTGCTGAGTTTTTCTGCATGCTTATTCCTCGTTAATGTTAATGCACGCATGATGAATTACATCAGTCACCATATTTCATCATTCATTTCAAATTCTTCATATTATATGTTAAATGCGTGTATGAATTACAAGATATAGGGGGTGATCTCCATGATTCTACTCTTCAAAGTGTGCATTGCTTCAAAAGCAAATTCCTCACTATGCACATCTTCAGGGGGAGTTCTTCTATATCTTGCAATCAAATTGCTCAATTTCAGTATTTACACTTCAGATGTTTATCCCCGTTGAAAACTTAACCTATATTGTCATCAATCACCAAAAAGGGGGAGATTGTAAGTGCATTTAGTGCCCCTTAGTGATTTTGGTGTATTGAAGACTTATAGGTTAAGGGACTGATGCGTTCGTGAGTGTACACAAGTTTATAAGTCTATGAGGAGTTTGATATTTACAGAGAAAGTCGGCCCCTAAAAATGAAGATCTTCGACTGAAGAATTTGGATTTCTGAAGACTTTGAAAGTGAAGAAATTGGTGTGATCCTGAAGACTTGGTATTCATTCGAGGAACATGAAGCGTGAAGACTTTTGTTTTCATAGTTTCATTTTCTCTTTCTTGAGTCATAGGAAACACCCTACTGTTAAAGGGGGTCGAGGAAATACTAAGGAAAAATTTCCAAGTGATACTCAATTCAAATCCTACACCTACCAATCCCTTCGAGTGAAGCCATTGGAAATATCATACAGTTCAGTCAATTTCTTTAGTGACAGAGACGAAGTTCTTCTGGTCTCTGAGGAATTTGTTCTAACTAAGGAGTTAGGAATTCGCTAGTGTGGATTGCCTACACAGTGAGGAACATGATAGCCCTGAGGAATTTGATACTCAAAATTCCGACCATTGCTGTGCTATGCGCCAGTTGTCCCAAAATATCTACCCACCTAACGGTCATATCATTGAAGGGAATTTATGTCTTATCATGTCGGGCTGCTCCCTAGGCTATAAATAGCTGCCCCCTACAACCACTAGCTGGTTGGCTGCTCCAAGAGAAACTGGCACTTGTCATTTGAGAGCATCCCATCCTCCGAGGACTTTGAGTGAAAATCATCAAGTGAGGAAAACCCAAACCCAAACACCTACAAACCCAAAGTGATTGAGCATCACTGAAGAGATTGATCCTGCGTGGATCCGACGCCTATTACCTTTGAAGACTATGCATCTTCCAGATGGTTAGGCGTCATGGTCTAGAGCATCCAAGAGGAAATTGTGGATCACCGAGTGACCGAGTCTGTGAAGGTTTGGAAGTCACCTGAAGACTTACCACGAGTGATTGGGCGAGGTCTGTGTGACCTTAGCTCAAGGGGAATATGGTGAGGATTGAGTGTCCTGAGCTGCGTGTTCAGGACTGGGTGTCCGAGACTGTGTGTCCTTAGGTTTAAATACCTAGCCACCCTAACCAGACGTACAACTGTCACAGCAGTTGGAACTGGTCTACCAAATCATTATCTTCACCGAGCTAACTGGTTTCAATTCCTCAACCCTTCTATTTCCTCATTTCTGTGTTGTGTGCTTGTTCATATCTGTTTGAAGACTTTGACTGAAGACTTTCTCTATTTCCTCAATTCAATTTCTTCAGTCTGTTTGTCTTTATCCTGTGTTATCATGTGTTTATGCCTTCTGTACTCTGTGCTTGTTATCATTTCATCATGAAGACCATGCTCATGTACGGTCATGTTTACTTCTGAGTACTTATTCCACTGCAAGTAGTTCTTCACTCAGGAATTTCTTCACCCTGAAATTCCTCAGTGAAGAATTCATAAAAATTGCCTATTCACCCCCCTCTAGTCGATATAACGCACTTTCAATTGGTATCAGAGCAAGGTACTCCCTTGTTCTGTGTGATTTTGGTTTAAACGCCTGGAGTTTTAGTTATGTCGACCGCAGGTATGATCAAGGTTTCTGCTGGGTGTCCTACCTTCGTTGGGACGGACTACCCCTACTGGAAGAATAAGATGCGCATGCATCTTGAGGCAGTTGATAACGATCTCTGGTACGTTGTAGAGAATGGTGTTCCCTCTGTCACTCCCACCATCAACGCTGCTGATGTGAAGAGATTCAAACATCTTGACTCTCAAGCGAAGAATATCATATGTGGACATCTGAGCAAAGGGCAGTATGGCAGAGTGAGTGCTCTGGAGACAGCAAAGCTTATCTGGGACAGGCTGTCCAAGGTCAATGAGGGAGTCTCAACATAGCGTGACTCTAGAGTTGACGTTCTACGCAATCTCTTCAACCGCTTCAAAAGACTTGACAATGAAAATGTTCAGCAAACCTTCGATCGCCTCACTGACATCTCAAATGAGCTCCAAGCACTTGGTGCCACTGATACCACCGACCATGAGGTGGTGAAGAAATTGCTGAGATCGCTTGATTACTCGTTTGATACCTTGGCATTGATGATAAGAGAATGTGGAGACTATAAGTCACTTGATCCCACTGATATCCTCGAGAGACTAAACACTCATGAGTTCCAGCTTGCTGAGAAGAGAGATCTCTATGGACCAAGTTATGGTAGATCACGGGCTCTGAAGGCCAAGGCAATGTCTGAATCTGAAGGTGAAGATTCTGGCAGCAGACTTGGTGACCCTGAAGAACTGAGCCAGGAGCTAGCAATGCTCGTGAGGAAGTTTCAGAAGTTCCCAAGATGTGGTCGCTTTGGTAAATCCTCAAGAAGTGGTGACTTGAGATCAGATTCCTCATCCCATGATTACAAGAAGAGACTCTGTCACAAATGCAAGAAACCTGGACTCTACATTCAAGATTGTCCTTAGTGGGAAAAGGAATCAAAGAAGAAGTACAAGGATTACAGTTCTGATGATTCAAAGAAGAAGAAGAAATCTTCAAAGACCTCGTCATCAAAGTCTTCAAGGTCCTCATCTCACAAGAAGAGCAGCTCCAAGAAGGCTCGGGCATTCATTGGCAAGGAAATGGACTCTGAGGCTGAATCTGAGGAAAATAAGGAAGAGGCGGAATCTGAGGAGTCAGACTCTGGTGTGGCGAGCCTAGCCCTTGCTACCGCATTCGTCAACAAGTCCATCTTCAACTCTAAAGAAAATGACCTCCCCAACACTACTGATGACGGCGATGAGGACTACACTCCTACCTATTGCTTCATGGCAAAAGGCTCAGAGGTACTCAAATATCCCTCCTCTAAATCTAGTGAGGATGAATCTGATGAAAACCTCAAACCCAGCTATTCTAAACTTGCTAAGATTGATGTGAAACTACAAAAGTCTCTTGAAAAGGTTCAAAACATGCTAGATAAAAGCGATGATATGTTGGGCGAGGAAATGGATCGCACTAAAATTTTAACTGAAATCTTCAGAGACTTCAGTCCAAGTTTGACAATCTTCAAGGTCATCATAACACTCTCCTATCTGATCATGAGAAGCTTTCTTATGAATTTCTTCAAAGAGAGCAAGATCTTGAGTAGTTAAGAGTGAGTTATGAAGATCTTCAGAAGGAGCGTGATTCATTACTTGCTCAATAGATCAGCGCTACTCAGGATGAATTTGTTCCTCCATGTTTGAAGTGCATTGAACATGAAACTGTTAATTCTTCACCTGAATGCTCAAATACTTTCATTCCTGCAAATTCCTCAACTGCCTCTGCTATCACTAATTCCCCATCTGAGGACATTGCTAGTATCACTGATGATGCAGGGCTGAAGGAATTGTATATGACAGGCATGTACAAAAGCCTCAAAGGGCATCATGCTCTTTGTGACGTGCTTAAAAAGCAGATCCTCAACAGGAACCCTAGGAAAGAGGGTATTGCCTTTGAGAGGAAACTCAATGCTGATGGGACCTACTGGAAACCTGAGCAGTATCCCAAAACCTCATGGGTTGCTGCAAAGGGACCTTCAGTTGATCCATCTACTTTATCTGGCATTACATGTGAATCTTCATATTCTTTTGATGAGCCATTTGACTCCAATTATAAACTGTTCAAAAATCAGAATGGTGATGTATTTGCTAGATATGTTGGCACTAACTACAGGAACGGTTGTCCTATGAAGAAAATCTGGGTTCCCAAAAGGTGCCTTAAAAATCTTTAGGTGAATGTCATCATGACACCACCTGAGAAGAGTAGGAACCCCAGATCAAATTCACCATATGGACCAAATTCTTCATATGGACCCAAGTCCTCATACGGACCAAACTCCTCACATGGATCAAATTCCTCAAAAGGATCAAAGTCCTCATATGAACATCATCGTGCTAACCCGACTATTTCGCAGGGAAGATCTAAGGATTATGGATATGTGCATTATTCTTCAAATCATTATGTTCATAAGTCCTTGAAGAATTTCTCTGCTTACTCCTATGCTTACCCTAACCCCTCTTATGTGAAACGAAGTGGATTGGCATCTATGCCACCTTTCTCTTATGGAGCTCGTAGAATGATGAACTCTTTGCCACCCCTTCAGATGTGGGTGGTGAAGAAAAAGAACTAACCTCTTATGCAGGGTCAGGTCTCCAGACGAACTTAATCGTCTAAAGAATTTGCTGGAGACCTAAATTTGCTTGAAAGGATGCAAGCTAATCATGAAGAAATGAATTTTCATTTCTCACGTCCTCATACTGCTTTATCTGTTCTATTGCTTGATGAAATTGGTCTGATGAAATTGATACCATATTCTTCACTGTTGAAGTATATGAGTTCGTAAGTTGCACTAATTCATCTGCAGGATGATCAACCCAAAGCCACTGAGTGGGTCCTCAATAGTGGATGTACAAATCACATGACTGGTGACAGGAGCTTATTGATGGACTCTGCTTTATCTCCATCACATCTGAAGCATATCACCTACGCTGACAAAGGCAAAAGCAGGGTATTGGGTCTAGGTAAGGTTGCAATCTCAAAGGATTGACACATGGACAAAGTCATGCTTGTCGAGTCCTTAGGGTTCAACCTCATGTCTTTCTCAATGCTTTGTGATCTTGATATGGTTGTTGTATTTGGCAAGTATCGTTGTGTTGTGATCATGGAAGCTGACAATTCCAAAGTCTTCGAAGGCTTTAGGAGAGGAGATTTGTATATTGTTGATTTCTCTACAGGACCACAACCTGCTACATGTCTACTTGCAAAAACTTCAGAAGGCTGGCTATGGCATCGACGACTTGGTCATGCTGGCATGAGGAATCTGCACACGCTCGCGAAGAAGAAGCATGTCATTGGCATCGAGGGTGTCAAATTCCTCAAGGACCACTTGTGTGGAGCCTGTGAAGCTAGAAAGATGACCAAGGCCAAGCATCTAGCGAAGACTATCATGACTACTACTCTACCATTTGAATTGCTTCACATGGATCTCTTTGGTCCTACTCACTATGCCACATTTACTAATGCTGCATCTTTATATGGCTTTGTCATTGTTGATGATTATTCTCGATATACATGGGTGCATATCATCACTTACAAAACTGAAGTGCAGGAAGTCTTCAAACGATTTTCCTCGAGGGCCTCAACCAACTTTGGTGTGAAGATCAAGCACATCAGAAGTGATAATGGAACTAAGTTCAAGAACACTGGTATCGCAGAAAAGGAAAATCAAACGGAGTCCAATTGACCTGAAACTTCACGAAACTTATTTTTGGACCAGAAGAGTCCCGGGCTGCCCATGAGGGTGGGGGCGCGCCCCCTGCCTCATGGACAACCCGGAGATCCACCGATGTACTTCTTCCTCCTATATATACCCATATATCCTAAAAACTTTGGGGAGCACAATAGATCGGGAGTTCCGCCGCCAGAAGCCTCCGTAGCCCCCGAAAACCAATCTAGACCCGTTCCGGCACCCTGTCGGAGGGGGAATCCCTCTCCGGTGGCGATCTTCATCATCCCGGTGCTCTCCATGACGAGGAGGGAGTAGTTCTCCCTCGGGGCTGAGGGTATGTACCAGTGGCTATGTGTTTGATCTCTCTCTCTCTCTCTCTCTCTCTCTCTCGTGTTCATGAGGTGGTACGATCTTGATGTATCGCGAGCTTTGCTATTATTGTTGGATCTTATGATGTTTATCCCCCTCTACTCTCTTGTGATGAATTGAGTTTTCCCTTTGAAGTTGTCTTATCGGATTGAGTCTTTAAGGATTTGAGAACACTTGATGTATGTCTTGCACGTGCTTATGTGGTGGTGACAATGGGATATCATGTGATCCACTTAATGTACGTTTTGGTGATCAACTTGCGAGTTCTGTAACCTCGTGAACTTATGCATAGGGGTTGGAACACGTTTTCGTCTTGACTCTCCGGTAGAAACTTTGGGGAACTCTTTGAAGTTCTTTGTGTTGGTTGAATAGATGAATCCGAGATTGTGTGATGCATATCGTATAATCATACCCGCGGATACTTGAGGTGACATTGGAGTATCTAGGTGACATTAGGGTCTTGGTTGATTTGTGTCTTAAGGTGTTATTCTAGTACGAACTCTAGGATAGATTGAGCGGAAAGAATAGCTTCATGTTATTTTACTACGGACTCTTGAATAGATCGATCAGAAAGGATAACTTTGAGGTGGTTTCGTACCCTACCATAATCTCTTCGTTTGTTCTCCGCTATTAGTTACTTTGGAGTGACTCTTTGTTGCATGTTGAGGGATAGTTATATGATCCAATTATGTTATTATTGTTGAGAGAACTTGCACTAGTGAAAGTATGAACCCTAGGCCTTGTTTCCTAGCATTGCAATACCATTTACGCTCACTTTTGTCATTAGTTACCTTGCTGTTTTTTTATTTTTTCATATTACAAAAACCATTATCTACTATCCACATTGCACTTGTATCACCATCTCTTCGCCGAACTAGTGCACATATACAATTTACCATTGTATTGGGTGTGTTGGGGACACAAGAGACTCTTTGTTATTTGGTTGCAGGGTTGTTTGAGAGAGACCATCTTCATCCTACGCCTCCCACAGATTGATAAACCTTAGGTCATCCACTTGAGGGAAATTTGCTACTGTCCTACAAACCTCTACACTTGGAGGCCCAACAACGTCTACAAGACGAAGGTTGTGTAGTAGACATCAAGCTCTTTTCTGGCGCCGTTGCCGGGGAGGTTAGAGCTTGAAGGTAGATCTTTAGATCTTGCAATCTAATATTTTTATTTCTTGTTTTTGCACTAGTTTAGTTTATAAAAGAAAACTAGAAACAATATGGAATTGAGTTTGCCTTATACGCTTTTTAATATCTTTCGTGAGTATGATGGAAAGGAAAATTGTGCCAAAGTGTTAGAAGAAGAATGCATTAAAATGTTTGGCACTAAATCTTTGAATGATGAGCATGATTGCAATCTTATTAGTATGAACTCTTTGAATATCCATAGTACTAATGATGATTGCACTAGTCATGATGAGAATGACTCTTATAAGCATGTCGATTTTTGTGAGTGCATAGAGTTTGCAAGTACACACCAACTAGGGAAGATAGATTTTGCAAGAGGCATAAGTACTTAGAAACTAAATGGTTGCAAGAAAGGCTAGATGTTTGTGCTGAAAATTTAAATTTTCTTAGCCGTACTTGTGAACTTTGCAATGAACGCGGTCATTTAACCATCTGATGCAAATTGTTTCATGATCTAATCGTTTCCAAAAATTGTGATGACTTCATCTCCCTTGCACATCACAAACGCGACGTTATCGGAACTAACCCGAAGAAGCAACACCGGAAAGAAGCAAACAACATAGTGAACAACCATCACATAAGCATGGCATGATGCACAAGCAAGTATGATGCATGTCCGGTTTAAAGAGGCATGGCATGGAAAAATGTACAAACAATCCTACAAATTAAGTGGAGCTCAATATGCAACGAGTTGCATATTGATGAAACACCACATTTGATTATTTAGTTCGATCTCATTTATGTACCCAACAACATTAAATGTTCTTAACATGGCAAGGGGTGAAGCAAATGAAAACTACCTATCTAGGCAAGTTTAAACGAGGCCGGACCAACAAGCAACAAGTCCGGAAAAATCCTCATGTGCATATTTTAGGTTTGATATTGTTCTGCCCTAAACACAATTTTAGAGTTATTAAACATGCAAAATGAGTGCATCATGTTAAACTAGGTATTTTTATACCCCATTTACATATAAAGATTATTTAAAATGGAGCTACGGTTATTAAGTTATGAATTAAAGCATTTTAACATGGCAATAGGAAAAATATATGCAAACATCATTTTAAACATTTTAAACATGATTGAAAGTGGCATATTATGAAACTACACAAAATTCTAAGCAACTTTCATATATAGAGTTTTTACATGTGATGCTTAGTTTGTGAGTTAAGATATGCATGAAGTAAAGGGGGTTTTCTGCAAAAACTGACGTTCCTGTGGATAAAAGAGAAATCTACTAGATAGGAAAAAAACACCACGCGGTCCAAAGGCTGGATCAAGCTGGGCTGCTCACCACAGCACTTGGGCCGGCTCGGTGGTGTTGGGCCGGGGACGCACTGGGCCTATGCATGGCCCACCTGGCACACGACATGGAGCAGCCCGAGCGTTTGACCATCTCGCACGAAAGAGAGACGGTGTGGCGGCGCAGAAGGTCAATGGCGGGACGGCAGCGGGACTTGGCGGGCGACGCAGAGGAGGTCTGGTGCGCCAGGGAACCACGGCGTTGGGGCGGATCCCGCCGAAAAAGAGCTCGGGGATGACGAGGTTGGACGAGGCAGGGTTGTGGGGAATCTACAGGGCATCGGGGCCCCCTTGGCTCCGGCACGAGCGCGCGATGTAGACGGAGGGCGACGGGGTTGGGTGGCCACGCGCACGGGAAGAGAGGAGGAAGGCGATGACGAAATTGTTGTTGCTGTCGCCTGCGGCAGCAAAGCTCCAGCGCGGTAGAGGCCATGGGGCGCTGGAGTAGCTTGGGAGCTCGAGCAGCGATGAACTTGGCGAAGCAGGGGAGCAGGCGGGGCTGCTGGGACTCCGGCAAGCTGGGGAGGCGTGTCCATGGCGAGGCCGGGGCGCGGACGACGCAGAGACAGCCGGATCCGGGCGGCGTCGCTCCCAGCAAGAACTTGGCGGCAGACATGGTGGATCGGCGTCTGTCAAGAGAAACAGGGGAGAGATGAGAGGCGGGAAGGAGGAGCCGAGCAAGGAGGAGGAAGGTGATGGGCACGATGGGGTCCTGCGGGTGGTTGCTGGCGACGGCTGCCGGAGGAGGCTCGAGCAACAATGACGAGGACGCCTTGGACACAAGGATCGGGAGCTCCTTCCCGTCCATGCGTGGAAGACGAGCATGAGCATGGGGCACGGGGCGATGGCTGGATGAGAGGATCCAGGGGAGGCACCGGTAGGATCGTGGGGTTCTCGGAGTTTGGGCCGGTGACTTCGCTCGGGATCGAGCCTCCTGCTCGGTCTGTAAGTGGGCATGAGGACGGATCGAAGGGAGGAGGTGGAGGCTGGATGGATCTAGACCAAGGAAGGATGAGGCTGGTGATTGGCTCACTAGTGATCCCGAGGGGAAAATGAAGAGGAGACAAGGTGGAGGTTTTTGTAGCGGCGGGGAGGAAATGATTGATGGGATTGCCTAGCCTAGGGTTTGGACTGATATAAAGGGGCAATAGGATTAGGTTTGGACCCTCCGATCAAAATCGGATGGTCACGGATAAATATGTTAGGGAGCCCAATTAACAAAACGGAGATGGTTTATAGATGTTAGGGGATGATCCGGATCCAACGGTGACGATTGTCTGGGTCGGGTCCGGGACAGCTTTCGCACGCGCGCGCGAGGAGGTCCGCGGGCTGACGCATAACGCCCTCGATGCAGCTATATCTCCCATGTGTCAAAGCACGACTTAGAGGCATAACCACATTGAAAGCAATGTCGCAAGTGAGGTAATCTTCACACAACCCATGTAATACAGAAGGGAAAGAGATACATAGATGGCTTACAATCGCCACTTCAGACAATACATGAATAAAGCATTACATTCATCCAAATACAATCAAGGTCCGGCTACGGAACCAAAATAAAAGAAGACTACCGCAAATGCTACACAGATCCCCGATCGTCCCAACTGGGCTCCACTACTGATCGACTGGAACGAAACAACACAAGGACAAGATCTTCATTGAGCTCCTCCTTGATCTTGGTTGCATCACCTTCCCAGTTAGATCGGCACCTGCAAACTGGTTTTGGAAGTATCTGTGAGTCACGGGGACTCAGCAATCTCACACCCTCGCGATCAAGACTATTTAAGCTTATGGGTAAGGTAAAAGGTATGAGGTGGAGCTGCAGCAAGCGACTAGCATATTTGGTGGCTAACATACGCAAAAGAGAGCGAGAAGAGAAGGCAAAGCACGGTCGAGAATCTATGATCAAGAAGTGATCCTAGAACAACCTACGTCAAGCATAACTCCAACACCGTGTTCACTTCTCGGACTCCGCCGAGAAGAGACCATCATGGTTACACACGCGGTTGATGTATTTTAATTAAGGTCAACTTCAGGTTTTCTACAACCGGACATTAACAAATTCCCATCTACCCATAACCACGGGCACGGCTTTCGAAATTTCAAATCCCTGCAGGGGTGTCCCAACTTAGCCCATCACAAGCTCTTACGGTCAACAAAGGATATTCCTTCTCCCAAGACAATCCAATCAGACTCGGCATCCAGGTTACAAGACATCCTCGACAATGGTAAAACAAGTCCAGCAACACTGCCCGAATGTGCCGACAAATCCCGATAGGAGCTGCACATATCACGTTCTCAGGGAACACTCAGATGAGACATCCAACGAGTAAAACCAACCCTCAAGTTGCCCCGAGGTGGCCCCACGGTCTACTCGGTTCGAGCCAACAATTAGAGAAGCACTGGCCCGGGGGGGTTAAAATAAATATGACCCTTGAGTCTGCAGAACCCAAGGGAAGGTGGTAGGTTGTTAGTGCAAATGGTAAAACCAATGTTGGGCATTACTGGAGGAGTTTTATTCAAGGCGAACTGTCAAGGGGTTCCCATTATAACCCAACCGCATAAGAAACGCAAAATCCGGGAACATAACACCGATATGATGGAAACTAGGGCTGCAAGAGTGGAACAAAACACCTGGCATAAGGCCGAGCCTTCCACCCTTTACCAAGTATATAGATGCATTAATTAAATAAGAGATATTGTGAAATCCCAACAAGTAAACATGTTCCAACAAGGAACAACATCTCCATGTTCCAACAAGGAACAAACTTCATCTTCACCTGCAACTAACAACGCTATAAGAGGGGCTGAGCAAAGCGGTAACATAGCCAAACAACGGTTTGCTAGGACAAGTTGGTTAGAGGCTTGGTTCAACAATATGGGAGGCATGATAAGAAAGTGGTAGGTATCACAGCATAGGCATAGCAAAAGAGCGAGCAACCAGCAAGCAAAGATAGAAGTGATTTCAAGGGTATGGTCATCTTGCCTGAAATCCCGCAAGGAAGAAGAACAAGTCCATGAAGAAGGCAAACGGACATAGTCGAACGGGTCCTCACAAACGCGACGTTATCGGAACCAACCCGAAGAAGTAACACCGGAAAGAAGCACATAACATAGTAAACAACCATCACATAAACATGGCATGATGCACAACCAAGTATGATGCATGTCCGGTTTAAAGAAGCATGGCATGGCAACGTGCAACAAACAACACTACAAATTAAGTGGAGCTCAATATGCCACGGAGTTGCATATTGAAGAAAAACACCACATGACTTATTTAGTTCTCTCTCGTTAGGTACTCAACAATATTAAATGTTGGTTAGCATGGCAAGGGGTGAAGCAAATGATAACTACCTATCTAGGCAAGTTTAAATGAGCCCGGAACAACAAAACAACATTTCCAGAAAAACCTCATATGCATATATTAGGTTTGGTACTGTTCTGCCCTAAACACAATTTTAGGGTTGTTAAACATGCAAAGAAAGGTCACCATGTTAAACTAGGCATTTTTCTACCCCATTTACATATAAAGTTTGTTAGGTTTGGAGCTACAGTTATTTAGTTATGAATTTAATCATTTCAGCAAGTTATTTAAGAAAATTTAAACAAACAGCATTTTAAACATTTTAAACATAGGTGAAAGTTGCATATTATTAAACTAGACAAAATTCTAAGCAACTTTCATATTAAGTTTGTTTAAATCTGATGCACGATTATTTATGTGTGAGCATTTTAAAAATGATGGCATATTCTGTAATTATGCATGTGAAGGAAAATTATTAAATTCATAGACCTAAAAAAACATCTATGGGCCGAATTTGGTGCAAGTTGGGCCAACTGAGAGAAAAAAAGAAAAGGCGCTGCTGGGGGCGTCTCACCATGGGCCAAGGCCCAGTTCGGGTGAGAGGCCGGCAAGGGAGGCGCTGGGCCAGATCTGGCAATGGGGGGAGCGACCCAGGCGCGTGCGGTTGAAGGCAGGGCTCGAGCGGGCGAGGTCAGCGCTCGTTCAAAGACGCATCAGAAGACGGCGGCAGGGACGCATTCAACGGCGGGGACACAGGGATTCCGGCGAGCGGCGGGATGGCGCAGAAGGGCGGATCCGACGATCGACGCGGCGGGGAGGTGGCCGGAGGAGGCAGGTCGGGAAACCTTGGGCAGGGACGCGGGAAAGTCATCCATGGCGTTTCCCTCTTGTTCGTGACAGAGGAAGAGAGAAAGCAACATGAGAGAGATAGAGAAGAACCAGAAGGAGGGAGATAGAACGGGAAGGAGAGGGGCAACAAGGACGACCTGCGGTGTCTGGACGGCGAGGTAGGAGACGGGAAGGAGAGGACACATAGCGGCTTCGGTCGCCGGCGGCCACGGCATCAGGGCGCGAGCCCCTTTCGTTTCCTGGCAGAGAAGAAATCAAACGAGAGGGAGAGGTTAGAGGAGGAAAGAGAGGAAAACCAGGGGAGAAAAGGAGACATGCGGCGACTCATCTGCTCGTCTTGGAAGGTTCGGGCGGCGGACGGGGCATCTCCGGCGGTGGCGCTCGCCAACGCGATCGAGCGGGAGGAGGCTCTCGGCCCATGCGGGAGCTGGGAGAAGCTGGGGTTGCAGCGGCTCTCTAGGCCGTCGGATCTGAGATCCGGTGGTCCAGATCGGGTGGGAAGAGCTTGTGGTGGTTGGCTGAATCTGGATCCAAAGAGAGGTGGGAGGAGGCTGCGGAAGGGATCCCGAGAGGATTTAGGTGGAGTGGCGGGGGATGGGACAGCTCTCCTTGATTTTAGGGTTTGTCCAAAATAGACTAGAAGTGGAGTATATATACATCACAATTTAGGTTAGGGGCTACCTCATCCCTCCGACCGTAGTCGGGCGGTCGAGAAAAATATGTTTGGAAGTCCAATAAACAAAACGGAGATGTTTTGTAGATGTTAGGGGATGATCCAGACCCGTTGGTAACGACAGAGCGGGTCGGGTTCGGGACAGCTTTCGGACGCATGTGCGAGGAGGGCCGCGGGTTGACGAGAGAGTTTAGGTAGGACCTGACGGTATGTAGTGGACTGAGTAGAAAGTCGAGGGTTGCGGGAGAGAAGAGAGAGAGAGAGAGAGACCCGGCAGCAGTTTTCGGAGACCGAAAACGTCCGATGATAGACCGACTATAATGTCGCTATAGTTAACCGTCGGGGCATCAAACGGACTCCAAATTCGAAGAAACTTGACAGGCGGTCTATCTACACTATAATAAGACCACACGCCAACTTTCAACCCATTCCGAGAAAATTTTCCGGCCACTTATAAATAATATTTCAGACATGCCGCGGGCGTGTGCAAGGGTGTCTAGACTCAGAACGGACAACGGAAGGAACGGGGAGGCCGGGACGGATGCAAGTTTTGAAAACATGATGATGCAATGCGGATGATGACATGGCAAGATGCAACACGCAAGCAAAAGACAAGGCAACAACAGCGAATAACTGGAGGACACCTGTCACGTCGGTCTCGGGCGTTACAACACTCCACCACTACGAGAGGATCTCGTCCCCAGATCTAGACTAGCACCAGAGGGACAACGGAAGAGAAAAAGAGAACAGGTAAAACTAAGTTGCTCCTTTGACAAACGAGTGAAACCAAAGAACTGTAGCGACCAGACCTCAAACAGTCTGATCTCTGTGCTCCGGTGTCATCCCTGGATCAGTAATGCTGACACCACACAGTACTCGGAGGATTTATAGTAGAGTAGCAATCACACACTTATTACATTGAGTGTCTCAAAAGAGAACTTATTACAATAAGTATGGCTTAAGGCCATCTAATAACGATAACAGCGAAAGGCTTGGAAGATAAGTGAGTCCAGCAACTCCAACGGCATCACTGAGTATAGAACCACGACCTAAAAACTCCTTAATCGTCGTCTGAAAAGTCTGCAATATTAACATTGCAGCCCGAAAATGGGTCAGCACATGGAATATGCTGGCAAGGTAACACATAGAGAGTAATGGAATGAAACAGCTATACTATATGCATATTTGGCTGGTGGAAAGCTCTATGGTTACATTTTTGCGTAAAGCCAATTTTTCCCTACTTAAAAGGAATAAAATTTAATTACTATCATGGTGGTTGTTAAACATTGAGAATGGTTGACAGCATTCTCAATCCCAATTAAGCATCATCATTAAACATAACCCAACAAAATTAATTTAGAGTAACATGTTGAGATTCACATGATAATCCAAGTACTAGATACTCAAGATGTCCATAACCGGGGACACGACTAATCATGATTAGTTTATTACACTCTGCAGAGGTTTGCGCACTTTTCCCCACAAGACTCGATCGCCTCCGTTTGGTTTCTCGCACTACATGGTGCTTGAGAAGACGGATGACCGAGACATAGTCTTTCAGAAGCGCTAGCACCTTACGATCGGGTAGACCGTACCACCTACATCCCCTACATCTGCTAGTCTACCACTGTAAGAGTTCGCACAACTTAGTCAACTATGCTAGAGCCCATAATAGCTTGTGGCTGCACACGGAAGTTTCTAGTATGAACAGTCTCATGATCCCTTTGAGCCTGGGTGGCGGTCCAAAAGAAAACAGATGTGTGTTTAAGTTGCCACCTTAGATAAACCATTAATTAACAATCTCACATCTGTCACGGATTTCACTCACCCAATCCACGTCTACTAGCATAGCATGGCATAATAATCAAACGTAGAAGTAACTCCCAAAGGTTTGAAAATAAACAGGTAATAGGTACTACCTCATCTACTTCCCATCCCACAATTTAATTAGATCCTAATCATGCAATGTGTGAGGATTGATCTAATGCAATAAAACTGGGTAGTAGAAAAGGTATGATCAAAGTGTTACTTGCCTTGCTGATGATCCGCGAAACCTAGCGATTCGAAGTAACAGGCGGCGCACTCCGGGTATTCTATCACAGACAAACAAACAAGCATACAATAAGTACTCATCTAATGCACAGGTAAAACTCAAATAAGAGACCTAACCAGAAGGTTCAACTTAAGAACTCCGGTTGGCAAAAAGAATCAAATCGAACGAAGCAACAAAAGACAAATGACGAAAGAAAACAACTTTGTTCTAGTAATCTGGATCTAGAGCAAATTTTATAGTAGCAAAATCTTGTTTAAGTTGGTTAAACGAATAAAGGGTTTCGAGACGAATCCCTAGGCGCTTGAATCGCCTGATTCCGATAAACGAGCGAAAAGTTATACTAAAACGAAAATCGGATCAGGAATCGCGATCAGAAAAATCGCAGATTTAATCCGAGAAAAAGAAAAACGACGAACGTTGAAATTTTTTTCTCTTTTTTTCGGCACAGAAATCGAGGCGCAACGAACCTCGGGCGACGGGATCATCGGCGGCGGCTCCGGCGGCATGCGCGGATCGAGGCGGGGCTGATGGGCTGGGGCGGCTCGGGGCGGCGCTATTTAAAGGCTGCCCCCGGGCGGTGTCCCGCTCAGGTACGGCCCGAAGTCGGTTTGTTTTTTTTATTCCGCTCGGAAGAAAAATAAAAAGAAATACTAAACAGACTCCAAAAATTCCGAAATAAATTTTCACGGGCTTCTAAAATCAAACCGCACAAGGTGAACATTTATTTGGGCCCTAAATGCAATTTAGAAAAACACAAATTTTTCCTAAATTCAAATAAAACACCGAAAAACTCCGAAATAAAATATTATTTGATTTTTTTATTAAATCCTCAATATTTCTTTATTTTGGGAAAGTCATTTTATTCCCTCTCTCATATTTTTGTAATAGAAATAATTGATGATAAAATAAATAAAATCAAATGATCCTATTCTCAAAATTTGAGAAAACTCAAATATGAAAATAACGATATCCCCAACTCTCTCCGTGGGTCATTGAGTTGCATAGAATTTCTAGGATCAACCAAAATGCAAAATAAAATATGATATGCATGATGATCTAATGTATAACATTCCAAATTGAAAATTTGGGATGTTACAAGAACCTTGCAAAGGTTAAGCCAAAAAGAAAGAAAGAAAGCAACGGAGAAGAACAAAGTTGAAAGCATTCCATTAAGAAAGAGGGAAAAGAAAGAACTGATTCGGGTAGCACTTCGGTTGAAGAGACATGAAGACTTGATAAAATGAAAGAGCTTGAGCAGAAAGGGACACAACACTCCTGTTAAAAAGGATAAACCAAGAAAAGAACACGATCCTGACAAAACGAAAAGATGGGTTGAAGAGAGCAACATCACGAAGCCTCCGGAACAAAATTAAGAATGGAATGGAATGAACGAAGGGAAACAAGATCTTGAGGGAGCACGCTTACAACAAATGCTAGAACGGAGTTGTTGGAAAACCAACAACGAAAAAATAAGCTTGATATGGTCTTATGGAATACATCTCAAAATATGATGTGACAACCTTCCACTCACGGGAAAAAAAATTGGATTGATAAGAACAAGGGGACGAGAAACTTATTCACCGGAAGAATAAAAGAAGAACTTGGGTCATTTATAAGCACCATAAATAGAAACAATCCTTAGGGAAGGCTTTAGGTGAAATATAACCCAAGATAACTCCAAAGAAGAGATTGATGGATTAAAAGTACCTCATTCTTAACAACATGTGAATCATGAAACATGAAGGGAGCCTTCAAAATGACATAACACCACCTCAAAAGATAAGGTAGAACGAATTGCACTCCGGATTGCAAGATGAAAAATGCTTGAGCTCCTTAGAAAATAATCTTGATGAACACTTCGAGAAGGAATTAAATCCTTGATGAACCATCATGTAGAACCTTCATGAAGAACTCCGGTAACAAAAGGATGATCAAACAAAAGGAAAAAGAAGTTGAAAACACAAGGTGAAACCTTGTAATGATTTAGATGGATCTCCATGGTGATATAATTGCGAGAGCTTGGAACTCCGGAAAAGAAAAGATGAAATAATTGAAAACGAGAATTTGATGAGCCTCCGGAATAAGGAAAGAATTGAATTTACTCGACGACAAGAATAAGAATTGCATTATGCTTATCCTTCACCAATTTAGATTGATGACAAGCAACGGATTTGGCAAACTACTTATTCTTGTAGAAAGGATTAAGAGGGATATTGTGCAAACTTGAGGAAGGTCTTCAATGAACCACCGGTAGGATTTGGGAACAACAAATGAATCTGTATGATAACGAAGGAGAAGAACTCTTGAACGAACCACCGTAAGAATTGAAAAAGAACGAAGAAAAGATAAAGAAACACCGGGAAGAATTAGCAAATGAACGAAAATGCTTGCTAGGATTTAGATACATGAGAACGAAGAGGTCACGAGCTGATAAGGGAATACTTGAACGATGCACCGGTAAGATTGGAGAATGATAACTGACAGCTAAGAATGAATAAACCTGAATTGATGGACTCCGGATAACAAACTGAGAAGACTCTTGAATAGCTCCGAATGGGTGAAAAGAATTCTCAAAATCGAATAGAATTATGAGAGGATGGCAACAAGCTAGAATCACGAATCTTGAAAAGAATGAAGCAAGATTGAGAGAAAAATCTTCTTCGGTCTTCAAATGCAGAGAATGACGACGAGAAACACCACCAAGAATTGTTTAGACGCTCCGGAAGAATCAAAAGCGAAAAGATTGAGCCAACGATGAAAAGAATTAAACCGATCTTGGAGACATGCATTTGACTGATGATAAATCATTCTTACGTCAAACTTCGAAAAGAAATTTTAGGATAGCTCTGGGAAAATAAGAAGAGTCAGGTAAGATCCTGGAAAAAGACATGTGGGTTAGGGCCCACTCAAAGAAACACCATTGAAATGATTGCTTGAAAATAGAGATTGCACCAGATGAATTAGATGGCTTGAATGAGATAACAACCTCGAAATAACTTGAATGATTGAGAATGGCAACGCGAATCTTTCGAGATATCTTCAGTACAACGGAACAAATGGAAAACGAGAGGTGAATAATTAAGAAGTGCACCGGCATAAGAAAGCATTTGAAACGAGGAAAAGGATATGACCCACAAGGATTGAATTGAATCCACCAGAAAATAAAAAGAATGAATAATGATGAACTTGAGGTTCCATTAGAATCTTCATGAGAATCACCGAGTAAGGACAATGAAAGGAAAGAAAGAAGAGACTTCACATCAATAAAATGGTACTTGATTGAGATATATGAGTCCTCGAAGGAAAACAAGGGAGGGAGGGTGGGAAAACAAAGGCAACTTGGGATGGATGAAACAACCAACGTTGAGATCTTAGATTGAAATCTTGCGGATGTAGGAATGATCAGATCCACTTGAAAAGAAACACGCCGGTTGAAAAGGATTGACATGACAATCTCGATTATCATGAAGGATTAGTATTCACATAGAAATGTGAGAACACCACTTAGGAAAGGTATGGAATCAACATTTGACTTCGAAGCAACTCGAATACCACAACTCAAAACAAAACAAAGGATTGGCTTGTAGAATAAGCCATAACAAACATATGATAGAGATTTCGTCTGAAATTTTCGTGGTGGGGCCTACACGGGCTCGATCGTACAACACCATCATGTACAAGGCAGTGCACATGACATACGAAGCATCCCCGAGTCGGCATAGCCAAGGACTCTTTAAGACACAACAAGACCACTGTAAAACCGACCGTGGATAGGCGGACCACTAGACGTCGAACCCCAATTTCATATCATACAGCCGTCAGAAAGATATCCTAAGAGCTACTTGAATTCTCACTTATAAACTCCCGAAACTTTCCGGTTATGCAATCAGGTGTTGGGGATACAGGGGGAGCATAATATCTCACCCAAAACTAACAAATCCTACATCCAACTGTATCCATCCTTCAACACATAACCAAGAAACCTTCGGAAATTGTTTACCTCAACCTTCGAAAAGCGTCCATTATAAGAGTTATGGCAATACTCCCGAACTCCCGCCCAGTACTAGTTGGCGTCGAGGTTATCTCACCAACAGCTGCATAAAAGAGATTTTCGATGTCGGCGAAACTAAACTCGGGTATTCCAGAACTGCAACGATAAAATTGTGACGACAACACCTCGGAGCTCAACTCCTGGGACACTGCCACAACCCCTAAATGTCAGGAGGCACCAAGAACAATGTTCTCGTCACAAAACCATCGGAACGATTCCAAGATACCCACGTGATCCTAAAAAAATTAGTGAAATTTGAGAAGAGAAGAGTCAAAACTCTACGTCAGGATGCCTCGCCAGAGCGATGAAGGGACTGGGGAGTAAAAAGAATTTCTAACTCTCCGATATATATAATCCTAAATGACTCAAAACATTTCTAGACTCAATAACGCCAGCGATACGATCAAGCAGGGGGCTCCTAAGGTCGGGGAAGGCTCTGATACCAACTTATAACGCCCTCGATGCGGCTATATCTCCCATGTGTCGAAGCACGACTTAGAGGCATAACCGCATTGAAACCAATGTCACAAGTGAGGTAATCTTCACACAACCCATGTAATACATAAGGGAAAGAGATACATAGATGGCTTACAATCGCCACTTCACACAATATATGAATAAAGCATTACATTCATCCAAATACAATCAATGTCCGGCTACGGAACCAAAATAAAAGAAGACTACCCCAAATGCTACACAGATCCCCGATCGTCCCAACTGGGCTCCACTACTGATCGACTGAAACGAAACAACACAAGGACAAGATCTTCATTGAGATCCTCCTTGAGCTTGGTTGCGTCACCTTCCCAGTTACATCGGCACCTGCAAACTGGTTTTGGAAGTATCTGTGAGTCACGGGGACTCGGCAATCTCACACCCTCGCGATCAAGACTATTTAAGCTTATGGGTAAGGTAAAAGGTATGAGGTGGAGCTGCAGCAAGCGACTAGCATATTTGGTGGCTAACATACGCAAAAGAGAGCAAGAAGAGAAGGCAAAGCACGGTCGAGAATCTATGATCAAGAAGTGATCCTAGAACGACCTACGTCAAGCATAACTCCAACACCATGTTCACTTCTCGGACTCCGCCGAGAAGAGATCATCACGGTTACACACGCGGTTGATGTATTTTAATTAAGGTCAACTTCAGGTTTTCTACAACCGGACATTAACAAATTCCCATCTGCCCATAACCGCGGGCACGGCTTCCGAAATTTCAAATCCCTGCAGGGGTGTCCCAACTTAGCCCATCACAAGCTCTTACGGTCAACGAAGGATATTCCTTCTCCCAAGACAATCCGATCAGACTCGGCATCCAGGTTACAAGACATCCTCGACAATGGTAAAACAAGTCCAGCAACACCGCCCGAATGTGCCGACAAATCCCGATAGGAGCTGCACATATCTCGTTCTCAGGGCACACTCAGATGAGACATCCTACGAGTAAAACCAACCCTCAAGTTGCCCTCAGGTGGCCCCGCGGTCTACTTGGTTCGGACCAACACTTAGAGAAGCACTGGCCCAGGGGGGTTAAAATAAAGATGACCCTTGAGTCTGCAGAACCCAAGGGAAGGTGGTAGGTTGTTAGTGCAAATGGTAAAACCAATGTTGGGCATTACTGGAGGAGTTTCATTCAAGGCGAACTGTCAAGGGGTTCCCATTATAACCCAACCGCGTAAGGAACGCAAAATCCGGGAACATAACACCGATATGACGGAAACTAGGGCTGCAAGAGTGGAACAAAACACCAGGCATAAGGCCGAGCCTTCCACCCTTTACCAAGTATATAGATGCATTAATTAAATAAGAGATATTGTGAAATCCCAACAAGTAAACATGTTCCAACAAGGAACAACATCTCCATGCTCCAACAAGGAACAAACTTCATCTTCACCTGCAACTAACAACGCTATAAGAGGGGCTGAGCAAAGCGGTAACATAGCCAAACAACAGTTTGCGAGGACAAGTTAGTTAGTGGCTTGGTTCAACAATATGGGAGGCATGATAAGCAAGTGGTAGGTATCGCAGCATAGGCATAGCAAAAGAGCGAGCAACTAGCAAGCAAAGATAGAAGTGATTTCGAGGGTATGGTCATCTTGCCTGAATCCCGCAAGGAAGAAGAACGAGTCCATGAAGAAGACAAACGGACGTAGTCGAACGGGTCCTCACAAATGCGACGTTATCGGAACCAACCCGAAGAAGCAACACCGGAAAGAAGCACATAACATAGTAAACAACCATCACATAAACATGGCATGATGCACAACCAAGTATGATGCATGTCCGGTTTAAAGAAGCATGGCATGGCAACGTGCAACAAACAACACTACAAATTAAGTGGAGCTCAATATGCCACGGAGTTGCATATTGAAGAAAAACACCACATGACTTATTTAGTTCTCTCTCGTTAGGTACTCAACAATATTAAATGTTGGTTAGCATGGCAAGGGGTGAAGCAAATGATAACTACCTATCTAGGCAAGCTTAAATGAGGCCGGAACAACAAAACAACATTTCCAGAAAAACCTCATATGCATATATTAGGTTTGGTACTGTTCTGCCCTAAACACAATTTTAGGGTTGTTAAACATGCAAATAAAGGTCACATGTTAAACTAGGCATTTTTCTACCCCATTTACATATAAAGTTTGTTAGGTTTGGAGCTACAGTTATTTAGTTATGAATGTAATCATTTTAGCAAGTTATTTAAGAAAATTTAAACAAACAGCATTTTAAACATTTTAAACATAGGTGAAAGTTGCATATTATTAAACTAGACAAAATTCTAAGCAACTTTCATATTAAGTTTGTTTAAATCCGATGCACGGTTATTTAGGTGTGAGCATTTTAAAAATGATGGCATATTCTGTAATTATGCATGTGAAGGAAAATTAGTAAATTCACAAAACTAAAAAACATCTATGGGCCGAATCTGGTGCAAGTTGGGCCAACTGAGAGAAAAAAAAAAGAAGAGGCGCTGCTGGGGGCGTCTCACCATGGGCCAAGGCCCAGTTCGGGTGAGAGGCCGGCAAGAGAGGCGCTCGGCCGGATCTGGCAACGGGGGGAGCGAACCAGGCGCGTGCGGTTGAAGGGAGGGCTCGAGCGGGCGAGGTCAGCGCTCGTTCAAATACGCAGCAGAAGACGGCGGCAGGGACACAGTCAACGGCGGGGACACAGGGATTCCGACGAGCAGCGGGATGGAGTAGAAGGGCGGATCCGACGGGCGACGCGGCAGGGAGGTGGCCGGAGGAGGCGGGCCGGGAACCCTTGGGCAGGGACGCAGGGAGGTCGTCCATGGCGTTTGCCTCATGTTCGTGACAGAGGAAGAGAGAAAGCAACATGAGAGAGATAGAGAAGAACCAGAAGGAGGGAGATAGAACGGGAAGGAGAGGGGCAACGAGGACGACCTGCGGTGTCTGGACGGCGAGGTAGGAGACGGGAAGGAGAGGGCACACAGCGGCTTCGATCGCCGGCGGCCACGGCATCAAGGTGCGAGCCCCTTTCGTTTCCTGGCAGAGAAGAAATCAAACGAGAGGGAGAGGTTAGAGGAGGAAAGAGAGGAAAAACAGGGGGAGAAAAGGAGACATGCGGCGACTCGTCTGCTCGTCTTGGAAGGTTCGGGCGGCGGACGGGGCATCTCCAGCGGGGGTGCTCGCCAACGCGATCGAGCGGGAGGAGGCTCTCGGCCCGTGCGGAAGCTGGGAGAAGCTAGGGCTGCAGAGGCTCTCTGGGCCGTCGGATCTGAGATCCGTTGGTCCAGATCGGGTGGGAAGAGCTTGTGGTGGTTGGCTGAATCTGGATCCGAAGAGAGGTGGGAGGATGCTGCGGAGGGGATCCCGAGAGGATTTAGGTGGAGTGGCGGCGGGATGGGACAGCTCTCCTTGATTTTAGGGTTTGTCCAAAATAGACTAGAAGTGGAGTATATATACATCACAGTTTAGGTTAGGGGCTACCTCGTCCCTCCGATCGTAATCGGGAGGTCGAGAAAAATATGTTAGGAAGTCCTATAAACAAATGGAGATGTTTTGTAGATGTTAGGGGATGATCCAGACCTGTTGGTAACGATAGAGCGGGTCGGGTTCGAGACAGCTTTCGAACGCGTGCGCGAGGAGGGCCGCGGGTTGACGAGAGCGTTTACGTAGGACCTGACGGTATGTAGTGGACTGAGTAGAAATTCGAGGGATGCGGGAGAGAAGAGAGAGAGAGACCCGGCAGCAGTTTCCGGAGACCGAAAACGTCCGACGATAGACCGACTATAATGTCGCTATAGTTAACCGTTGGGGCGTCAAACGGACTCCAAATGCGATGAAACTTGACAGGTGGTCTATCTACACTATAATAAGACAACACGCCAACTTTCAACCCATTCTGTGAACATTTTCTGGCCACTTATAAAATAATATTTTGGATGTGTCGCGGGCGCGTGAAAGGGTTTCTGGACTCAGAACGGACAACGGAAGGAACGGGGAGGCCGGGACGGATGCAAGTTTTGAAAACATGATGATGCAATGTGGATGATGACATGGCAAGATGCAACACGCAAGCAAAAGACAAGGCAACAACAGCGAATAACTGGAGGACACCTGTCACATCGGTCTCGGGGCGTTACATGATGACAGAGCTTAGGTTGGGCCTGGCAGTAGGTAGTGGACTGTGTAGAGGGGCTTGGGCTGAGAGGAGAGGAAAGAAGGCAGACCGGCAACTGTTTCCGGAGACCGAAAACATCCAACATTTGACCGGCTATACTGCCGCTATAGTTAATCGTTGGGGCGTCATACGAACTCCAAATGTGATGAAACTTGGCAGGCGACCTACTAACAACATAACAACACCGCATGCCAACTTTCAACCCATTCCAAGAACATTTTCCGGCCACTTATAAAATAATATTTTGGAGGTGCCGCAGGCGCGTGCAAGTGTGTCTGGGCTCACAACGGACAACGGAAAGAACGAGGAGACCGGGATGGATGCAAGTTTTGAAAACATGATGATCCAATGCACATGATGACATGGCAAGATGCAACACGCAAGGAAATGACATGGCAAAGACAGCGAATAACTAGAAGACACCTGGCGCAACGGTCTCGGGGCGTTACAACACTCCACCACTACGAGAGGATCTCGGGAGGATCTCGTCCCGAGATCTAGGATGGCACCGGAGAGAAAACGAAAGATGAAGAGATAAAACAAAGTTGCTTCTTTGACAAATGAGTGAAACCAAAGAACCTTGTGAGGTTGAACAAATTGAAAGAAAGAATACAACGAAGATGAACAAAGTTGAAAACACTCCGCTAGAAAAGAGGAACAAGGAACATTACGAGAACCTTGTAGGTAGAAAGACATAATAAAATGTCGGCATTCTGGGAACGGGGGTCCCTAGACTTGCCTGTCTGCGGCCTGCGACGTGGCTCGAGTGGGGGCCCAGTGCGGCCCAGCTTCATCAGCTCAAACTCAAGACCCTCGCAAGGGGCCAAGCCCTGCGGGGCGGACGACAAGAAGCTTCCAAGGCAGGCTCGCGAGGAGGCGGAGAGATCAAGGCAGGGGCACCTCGCGAGGAGCCTGTGATGCAAGCCATGACAATCGAGATCAGGCGGGTGCCAGGCAGGCACCGGCTTGTGCAGTGTCCTTGTTTCTCCTTCGGTGCCAAGGGAACAAGCACAGTCCAAGGCATCGGGCAAAGTTTACCATTCCGGTGCAATGAGACCAAGACCGGCAGAGCGGCAGGACGGAGGTCATCGTGGATCCCAAGACGGCGTCATCACCAGTGCTTTTGGCAGCCGAAGACCACCTTTGGTCAGGATAACTTGTACTAGATGTTCCCCTTCAAAATGGCCAATTGTTGGCGCCCTTCCCGCTCGCATTTTGGGAAGAGGACCCAGGCCTCTATAAGTAGGACTAGCCACCATGAGGGAGGGGGATCCCGGACCAAGCAGAACATACCACACCAGCTCAAGAACACCTCTCGTGAGGCCGTTCTTCCCTTGTATTGTTCATCATCAGCCCCTGAGGCAATCCACTACACCACACACTGGAGTAGGGTATTACACCACATCGGTGGTCCGAACCAGTATAAACCTTGTGTCCCTTGTGTGTTCTTCTTTCTAGCCTAGATCTCTTGCGAGCCATAGAAGCGCGAGTTAGTAGGGGAAAGATCTCCATGCGCACCCCAGAGTTCGAACCTTAAGGGTCTGCCGGAACCCGAAATCCGACATTTGGCGCGCCTGGTAGGGGTGCGCCGGAGTTCTCCCTCTCGACGACCCGCTCTCCACCAACATCGCGTTTCGCCCTCATGGCGGACAATGCGCCGCCCGCTCCGGCAACCGATGCCGGCACTGGGGCCGGGGGCTCTGAGCCTTGGCCCCCACCTTCCGGCAGGTGTAGTGGCTGCACAAATTCAAGCCTGAGACACCGTCGCGCTACAACGGCGCGACGGATCCTCTGGTTTTCCTGCTGGCGTATGAGGAGGCCGTCCTCAAAGCCGGGGCGACGACCGAGTGATGGCCAACTGGTTCCCCATGGCCCTCGCTGATGACCTGCGCGCATGGCTCCTCCACCTACCCACGGCTTCTGGGACCTCCTGGGAGGAGCTGTGCGACCTCTTCCTCGCCCGTTATGCCGCACCAGTGCCGCCCGTCGTCGTAGCTCTCCTGGGTGGCTCACAGGCACCACCCTCGAGCCGCCACATCAAGCCGTTCACCCGCTGGATCAGCACCGCCTCCAAGCGTCGAGAAGCCCCCCGGGCTGGGTGGCGCCCGAGGCCGATCTAACCTTCGACTTGGATGATCACCCCTTCAACCCCATCGGTTCGGGCGCGCTCCCGATACTGTGCACTCCCACCATCTGCCAAGTGGCAGTCACCAGGACCCTCATCGACGACGGTGCCGGCCTCAACATGCTCTCGGTGGAGGCCTTCAGCCGACTCCACGTGGCGCTAGACCGGCTTCTGCCTAGCAGGCCTTTATCGGGTGTCAGAGTCGGTTCCACCGCCTCCTTGGGACAGATCCGCCTCCCGGTGACCTTCGGCACCCACGACAACTTCAACACAGAGCTGATCGACTTCGACATCGCCCCCATCGGCCTCCCCTACAACGCCATCCTCGGCTATCCGGCCTTGGCCTGGTTCATGGCAGCAACTCACCCGGGTACAACCTCATGAAGATGCCCGGGAGCAGCGGCGTCCTTACCGTGTCAGGAGACACAAGGGATGCATTGCAGGCGCTCAAGCTTGCTTTCAGGGCGGCCGCGGTGGCGCAGCCCACCAGCACCGATGCCCTTGAGCCCAAGGGGGTTGCGCCGGCTAAAAAGAAGCAACTGTTCACCCAAGACAAGGCGGAAACCAAGCAGGTACCGGTCGACGAGGATGGGTCCACTGACGCTACCTTCACCATAGGAGCCAACCTCGAGCCCGAGCAGGAGAAGGCCCTAGTGAGGTTCCTGCGTGCGAACAAGAAGGTGTTCGCATGGGAACCCGATCAGTTAGCAGGGGTCCTGAGGGCGTGATTGAGCATCACCTTAACGTGTGCCCCAACGTGCGCCCCGTGAAGTATAAGGCGAGGCGACAGTCCACTGAGAAACAAGCTTTCATCGTTTAGGAGACCCGGAAGCTAGAATCGGCAGGAGTTATCCGCGAGGTTCGTTACCCAGATTGGCTTGCTAATCCGGCCGTTGTGCCAAAAAAGGGGGGAAAGGAATGCATGTGTGTCGACTTCACCAACCTCAACAAAGCCTACCCACAGGATCCATTTCCTCTCCCCCGCATTGACTAGATAGTCGACTCTACCGCAGAGTGTGACTTATTGTGCTTCCTAGATGCCTTCTCAGGCTATCACCAGATCAAGATGGCGGTAGAAGATGTGGAAAAAATGGCTTTCCTGACACCATGTGGAGTGTACTGCTACACGTGCATGACATTCGGGTTGCGCAACGCAGGCGCAAGCTTTCAGCGGCTGATGCACGTCGCCTTAGGCCGGCAGCTCGGGAGGAACGCTGAAGCTTACGTCGACGACATTGTGGTGAAGTCCCGGGAGGCAAAAACCCTGATACAAGACATGGAAGAAACCTTTGCGAGCCTCAACGAAGTGGACCTATGGCTCAACCCGGAGAAGTGCGTGTTTGGGGTCCCCTCGGGCAAGCTCCTGGGTTTTCTCATGTCCCACAGGGGCATCGAGGCCAACCCAGAGAAGGTCAAAGCAGTCGAAGACATGAGCCCGCCAAGGACCCTCAGAGAGATGCAGAAGCTCACAGGGCGTGTAACCACGCTAGGGCACTTCATCTCCAAGCTGGGGGAACGAGCACTGCCATTCTTCAAGTTGATGAAGAAGAAGGGCCCCTTCGAATGGACTGAAGAGGCCGACAAGGCATTCCAAGATCCCAAGAGGTACCTTACCAGCCCACCAGTGATTGTAGCTCCACGTCCACGGGAGCCCCTGGTGCTCTACCTTGCGGCCACCCCCTAGTCCGCTAGCGCAGCCCTGGTGGCGGTCAGGGAGGAGCGCCGGACTAAGGCCGCAGCCACCGTCCGGGCTGAAGAAAAGCAAAGCCGAGAGGGCCTCGCAAGGACCACGACCGCAGCCGGAGTGGAGCAGCCACAACGGGAGAACGCACCCGGGGCAGGAGAGGCCTCTTCAAGCGACCAAGCACTGGGGGCTCCACCATCTCATGAGAGGCCTCGACCTCTAGAGGATGCAAGCTGCGCCAGCACCCTCAACCTCATCGAGCATCCCGTGTATTTCGTCAGCACGGTGCTACGGGACGCAAGGGCGCGGTACCCCATGCCTAAAAAACTCCTCGCGCTATTAGTGGCCTCACGCAAGCTGCGGCACTATTTCCAAGGCCATCCCATCAAAGTCGTCTCAGCATACCCCTTGGAAAGGGTACTCAGGAGCCCCGACTCAGCTGGAAGAGTCATTGAATGGAACATCGAACTACAGGCATTTCAGCTAGAATTCAGTACGACCAGAGTCATCAAGGGAGCCGCACTTGCGGATTTCGTGGCAGAATGGGCAGAAGCACCGGGTCTCGAGGCAGGCGAGGACCGATCACTTTCCCTAGGAAGTGAGGCACCAGACGGCTGGGTCATGTACTTCGATGGGGCATTCTCCCAGCACGGCGCGGGAGCTGGCGCATGTCGTATTTCGGGTTCCGGTAGACCCTTGAGGTTCGAACACTGGGGTGCGCGCGGAGATCTCTCCCCTACCAATCTGCGTCCAATCTCCTCGCGTGATCTAAACTGGAAACAACGAACAACACAAGCGACACAAGGTTTATATTGGTTCGGGCCACCGTTGTGGTGTAATACCCTACTCTAGTGTGTGGTGTGGTGGATTGCCTCAGGGGCTGATGATGAACAGTACAAGGGAAGAACAGCCTCGCGAGAGGTGTTCTTGAGCTGGTGCGATGAACTGCTTGGGTGAGTTCAATCGCCTCTCTCTCTATCTCTCTTTTTCGGTCCCTTCTTGTCCGCCTCTACTCTGTGGTGGCTAGCTCTATTTATAGAGGCCCTGGGCCTCTCCCCAAATAATGAGCGGGAAGGGCGCCAACAATTGGCCATTTTGAAGGGGAACATCTAGTACAAGTTATCCTGACCAAAGGTGGTCTTCAGCTGCCAAAAGCACTGGTGATGACTCCGTCTTGGGCTCCACGGTGACCTCCGTCCTGCCGCTTTGTTGGTCTTGGTCTCGTTGCACCGGAATGGTAACCTTTGCCCGGTGCCTTGGCCTGTGCTTGCCCCCTCTGCACCAAAGGGGCAACAAGGACACTGCGCAGGCCGGCGCCCGCCTAGCGCCCGCCTGGTCTCGATCGTCATGGCTTGCATCACGGGCTCCTCATGAGGTACCCCTGCCTTGATCTCTCCGCCTCCTCACGAGCCTGCCTGATGAGGCTGCCTCTGAGGAAGCTTCCGGTCGTCCGCCCCGCGAGGCTTGGCCCCTCGCGAGGGTCTTCAGCTTGAGCTGATGAAGATGGGCCGCACTGGGCCCCCACTTGAGCCACGCCGCAGGCCGCAGGCAGGCAAGTCTGGGGACCCCCATTCCCAGAACGCCAACAGTAGCCCCCGGGCCCAAGACGTGCCCGGGCTTGGCCTAGCAGGGAAGCGAAGGGGCAAGCACGAAGCGCCGCAGGCCCCCAACAGCCTGCTGCCTTGGGCGCCATGTGGCGATTGACTGGACGTGGGCGTCTGCGCTTCCCCACGATGCCTCGGCGACCGCACGACTTGACAAGTCCCTGCATGCAGAGAAACCGGTCATGATTACCTGCGATCGTGGTGCTCGGCGGTTGGCCTCCTCCGACTATAAGTATGGGGTTGTGCGAGCCCCTTCAGTCCATCCCATGCTGCCGCTCCTTTCCTTCTTCTTCCTCGTTCTTTCTTCTCCTTACGGCAATGGCACCAATCCGCCGGTTTTCTGCAGAAGAGAATGGAAAGGCCCCCCGAGAGGGTCCTGACCCACTTCCGCCGAAGAAACGGCTGGTCCTCTGCCACCGAGATGTGGGTGCTCAGTCGGAGGCACCGAGGCCCTGGTACGAGCGGCTGCCACCTGGGTATCCGCTACCCTTGTACGCCCGCGTCGTGGGTCCTGGGGGACACGGCATCGAGCGACATCGACGGTGCCGCCGTCGACGCCGGCGACTCACAGTGGTGTTGTCGTTCCTCCCGGAGTCCACGCCGAGCGCTCCTCTCGCAAGCTCGTGCTCCACGCTGCCATGCCTCTGATCTCTTGGATTCGCCTTCCTCCCTCCTTCGCCTTTGAGATGCCGTCGAGCGGGGCTCTGGAGCTCTGGCTGCAGCACGTTCATTGCGGTACCCTTGCGACCGGAGCGGAGGTCGCGGTCGTCGCTCCGGGCAAGGTCTTCATGACCCGGGGCTGGGGCGAAATCGCCCGGGTCTGCCGGACGGTAGGTGCCCTCGTGATTTATCTTGAATACGACGCCGCCTCCCTGATGTTCTTCAAGGTCTTCGATGTTGAAGGATGCCGGCTGGAGTGCTGCCCCAGGGAGAGCGGCAGGGGCAACGAACTGGCGAGGGCCTGGCCCACTCATTTGCCCTCCAGCAGCTCCTCAGGCAGCAGCGGAGGAGTGGGGGAACCCAACGGCTCCTCCAAGCTCCTCGCAACTCCGGAGACAAGCGACGACAGCTACGAGCCCCCGAGCGACGACAGCTACAAGCTCCCGAGCTCGCGCCGTGCTTGGAGCGGGGCAGCCGCGTCCAGCCGCCGACGCCACTGATCTGGATGGGGTTTGCGCCGGCGTTGGGCAGCCCACTGTTGATGATGGTGTCCCTTGCGGAGGTGCGGGCGATCAGCGTTCCTTAGGATTAGTACCTTTGTTCCCTGCAAGGAATCGAAGCAACACCCCGTGGGGTATGTAAGGTGCGTGCCATGTCTTTTGTGAACATTATGTCCTTAATATGAATCAAAGCGAGGTGCTTGCTCTATCCTGGCTCGGCTCCCCCTTTCTATCCTCGCGAGGACTTGGCGCTCTATGCTGATAGGTCCCAGTCCCCAAGCAGGCTTCAGCCATCGCTGGTATGCCAGGTCGCGATGCCGTGGTCAAGGCCAGGAGGTGAGCGGCCCGAGGTCTGGTAAGAGCCCCCGAGTCGCGATGCTCGGGAGGTCCCCTTTAGCGCTCAAGTAGCCCTCGCTGGGCGAGAAAGGAAGGCAACGTCGCCATGACAGAGCCGCACTGGGCGAGGGTTTGGCGTTGCGTTAGTCCAACTCCTGTAAGGGCGTGACTTATCTCTCGAGTTTGCTGTAGTTCCTCGATGAAGCGCCCGGCCCGAGTGGTGGCAGCTGAGGCGCTGCTGGGTTAGGTCCTCGCGAGCTCCTTCCCACTCCCCCGCACTTTCCTTAATGCTCTACGTCCTCAGGTCCCGGCCCTCGAGCAAGCTCAGCCGCCGCTGGTATGACAGGTCGCGATGCCGTGGGTCAAGGCTAGGGGTGAGGGCTGGAGAGCCAGTGGGAGCTCATGAGTCGCGATGCTCAGGTACCCCCCTTTTAATGTGCAAGCGGTCCGTGCCGGAGAGAGGGTGAGGCGGCTCGCGACGTCCCTAACGTTGCTCCCGGAGTAGGTCCTGCACACCAATCATGAAGAGAAACAAGACCTGTTGTTACGGTTGCCAGCCAACCTTCGGTCGCTCCGGGGAAGTGATTGGGGCACTGAGGGCCTGGTGAGGTGGCGCCTTGCGGGGCTGCCGCGGCCAGAGCTCGACCACTCAGGTTTATCGATGTTGCAGGGACGGACCCATGCGCAAATGCCTTGCCAGAGCGAGGGGCTCCATAGGTAGGCGCCAATCGAGCGGGCGATTAGGTCAGGTATGTTAAGCACGCAGGAGGAAATTCATTTTAAATAGACGCAGGGAAAGCAAATGCTGCTGGGCCAGGCCCGAGCAGCTCGGGGATGATGCAGCCCGAGGGGTGCCCCCAACAAGGTAAGTAAAGAGCATAAGCAAAACGGATACATGCCGCAGGGACGGACCCACGCGACCTAGGAATGATGCGGCCCTGTGGGTGGTCCCAGCTAAGAACGGAACTTAGAAAGGTGTCACCTGGTGCCGTAGAAGATGGAGTGATGTTGAAGAAGCGGGTGATGCGCGATGAAGACGTCGACCCTCACGAGCCCCCGGGCCCAGGAGACTCGGGAGGCTCCGGGGGCAAAGGTGGGTCTCCGAGAGCCATCTCCATCTCCGCCAGGACTGCACAATGCCTGACCTCTCGGGCCTCCAGAATGCTCCTCGGTAGGCACTGATGAGCGGCGACCGCGTTCGGCAGGCCGAGAGGCATGCGAACGTAGCTATGAGGTGGACCCTCGCAACTACCCACAGGCGAAGGCCAGAGGCGCTCCTGAGACGCGGCTCGGTTGAGCCTTGGCACGTTGATGCAGACGCGCAGCCCACCATCCTTGCCTGGATGTGGGGCTACGGTGGGCAAGTGGCGGCCGCCGCGCATGACTCTCGACTCCTGTAGCTCCTGGGTGTTTCTTGCGATGAACTCTTGAGGGTTTGGTCTTCCTTGCCTTGTATCTTCCTGAGGGAAACGTACCTGGAAGCACCCCTCCAAGTGGTGCCCGAGCGCCTCCCTCGCGACCTTGGCAAAGTCGGTGGCTCTCCAAGAAAGAGCCCCTGAGCCCTGCTTGAGGAGGGCGTTGGGCGCGCCTTCCTATGCGAGAGAGGGTGGCGCTCCCTGATTGGGCACGGACCCTGACGCAACACCTCCAGAGGTGCCTGTCTCCTTGTGGCTTGGGCCAGGCGAAACCTTCTTCTTCTTAAGGGTCGCCTCGGGAGGTCTTCCGTTCCTATGGTCCGGGTCTTCGATTGCTGCGGCTTGGAACGCGCGCTTGAGTGAACACACTGCGTCCCTTTCTTCACAGGGTACGGTGATGACTCCACCGCTTCCTGGCATCTTGAGGACATTGTATCCATGGTGATTCATCGCCATGAACTTGGCCAGGGCTGGGTACCCGAGGATGGCATTGTATGGCAGGCGGATGTGGGCGACGTCGAAGTCGATGAGCTCCATGCGGTAGTTGTTGCGCTGTCCGAAGGTGAGGCGAACCTGCCCTATGGGAACAGTGGAACCATCAGTGACTCCTGAGAAGGGCTTGGTCGGCTGGGGCTGATCGTACGACACTTGGAGATTGTCGAACGTCTCGATGGACAGGACGTTGAGTCCTGCACCGCCATCAATGAGGGTCCTGGTGACCTGCACATTGCTGATGACTGGGGAGCAAAGCATTGGGAGGATTCCGGCCATTGCCGCGCACTTGAGCTGATCCGCTGAGCTGAATGTGATAGCGCACGCAGACCACCTGAGAGGGCGAGTGGCCTCAAGCTTGGGGAGGACTGCATTCACCTCGCGAGCAAACTGCTTGAAGATGCACTGTGAGGCTAGGGCCTGCGCGCCACCCAAGATGCAAGCGATTGCGCGCGGCTCCTAGAAGCCCCCAGCCCCCTCGTCTTGATGTTGGTCTTCGTTCCTCCTTGGCGGTGGCGGCAGAGGAGGGAGGCCTGCGTTGCCGTACGGGCGATCCTCAGGAAGCTGATCTCTCCAGCCTCCCTCGCGAGGCTGGTCCTGCCAGCGATCCTCGCGAGGTCGGTCACGCCACCCTTGCCGAGGGCCACGGTATTCCCATCATCCGCCACCTCTTCCTCCTCCTCGGCCATAGCCCCTGTCGTTGCGCTCAGGGCGTCGGCCGATACGTCCATCTCTCACGGCCCTGAGCTCTTGACATTCATTGGTGTTGTGGGTGTGGAGGTCGTGGTACACGTAGTACCGGCCGCCCTTGGATGACTCGGGCTGATCTCTGCCTCGCTTGGTGTCTAGTTCCGCTGCAAGCACGGCAGCCCCCTTGCGCTTCACGTCCTTGGCCTTGGGTTTCTTCTCTTCTGGGTCGGCATCCGGGAGTTCGAGGAGGGAAAGACGCCCTTCCTCAGCCCTAGCGCACTTGGTCGCCAAGTTGAACAGCTCCAGGGATGTGCACAGGTCTTCATGGATTGCTAGATCCTCCTTCATCTTGATGTCACGTACGCCATCGGAGAAGGCCGAGATGATGGCTTCTTCAGTCACCTTGGGGATCTTGAGGCGAGCGTTGTTGAAGCGCTGGATGTATTTCTGCAGGGTTTCCCCTTGTTGCTGCTTGATGCGGCGCAGATCGCTCACGGCCGGGGGCCGGTCGCGAGTGCCCTGGAAGTTGGCGATGAAGCGAGTGCGCATCTCGTCCTAGGAGGAGATTGTGCCAGGAGCCAGGTTCAGGAGCCAGGTGCGGGCCCCGTCCTTGAGCGCCATGGGAAACCAGTTCGCCATGACCCTTTCGTCTCCGTTGGCGGCTTCGATGCATAGCTCGTAGAGCTGTAGGAACTCCGCGGGGTCCGTCATGCCATCATAGCGAGGGGGCAGGTCAGGCTTGAATTTGCCTGGCCATGCGACACCGCGTAGCTCGAGGGTGAGGGCGCGGCAGCCTGCCGTGGCCACCGGTGCCTTTTTCTGGTGCTGGGCTTGTTCCTGGGGATTACCGCGTGCTGCCGCTTGGAGCAGCGCGGGGTCTTGGCGTGGAGGTGCAGGGACGCGATCTTGGCGCGCCGGCGCTGGGAGCACGCGAGCACCTTCTTGGGGACGAGGGATCTCTTGGCAGTTCCTTTCTTGCTGCGCAGGCACCGGACGCGGAGGGTCTCGCCTTGGGGTTGCGCGCCTTGGAGCCTGGGCGCCTTCTTGGGGAGGAGGTGGTGGAGGCGCCTCCTGATCCCCGCCTCCCGCGCGGAATGGAGGGCGAGGCAGCGAGAGGGACGGCAAGGGGGAGCCCATGCGGCGCTGACGAGCTCGGTGATGCGGGCGTGCCAATCCTCGTAGAGGTCGTCGACGGGGCGGTAGTGCAAGAGCTCTCTTGCCAGGAGCAGCGCGGCGTGCGTGTCCGTGGGGGCGCGACGGGCATGGGACGACGAACCGGCTGGAGTCAACGACGGTGTGGCGGTGCGGCCCTCTCGCCGCACCGAAGGATGCTGGGATGAGGCCTGCTGCTCGTTCCCCACCGGGCCGGTGGCGGCGTTGGCGGCAGGCGACGGGAAACGATGAGGGCGTCCGCCGACGGGTGCCATCTGGGCGACGCGGGTGGCGAGAGCAGCTCGGCGCTCGGCGCGAGCCCGGTGGGCGTCAGCCATGGACACGACGGAAGATCGTACACGAACAACGGAAGAAAGATTCCGGCACACCCCTACCTAGCGTGCCAAATGTCGGATTTCGGGTTCCGGCAGACCCTTGAGGTTCGAACACTGGGGTGCACGCGAAGATCTCTCCCCTACCGATCTGCGTCCAATCTCCTCGTGTGATCTAAGCTGGAAACAACGAACCACACAAGGGACACAAGGTTTATACTGGTTCGGGCCACCGTTGTGGTGTAATACCCTACTCCAGCGTGTGGTGTGGTGGATTGCCTCAGGGGCTGATGATGAACAGTACAAGGGAAGAACAGCCTCGCGAGAGGTGTTCTTGAGCTGGTGCGATGAACTGCTTGGGTGAGTTCAATCACCCCTCTCTCTCTATCTCTCTTTTTCGGCCCCTTCTTGTCCGCCTCTACTCTGTGGTGGCTAGCTCTATTTATAGAGGCCCTGGGCCTCTCCCCAAATAATGAGCGGGAAGGGCGCCAACAATTGGCCATTTTGAAGGGGAACATCTAGTACAAGTTATCCTGACCAAAGGTGGTCTTCAGCTGCCAAAAGCACTGGTGATGATGCCGTCTTGGGCTCCACGGTGACCTCCGTCATGTCGCTCTGTTGGTCTTGGTCTCGTTGCACCGAAATGGTAACCTTTGCCCAGTGCCTTGGCCTGTGCTTGCCCCATTTGCACCAAAGGGGAAACAAGGACACTGTGCAGGCTGGCGCCCGCCTGGCGCCCGCCTGGTCTCGATCGTCATGGCTTGCATCACGGGCTCCTCGTGAGGTACCCCTGCCTTGATCTCTCCGCCTCCTCGCGAGCCTTCCTGATGAGGCTGCCTCTGAGGAAGCTTCCGGTCGTCCGCCCCGTGAGGCTTGGCCCCTCGCGAGGATCTTGAGCTTGAGCTGATGAAGATGGGCCGCGCTGGGCCCCCACTTGAGCCATGACGCAGGCCACAGGCAGGCAAGTCTGGGGACCGCCGTTCCCAGAATGCCGACAGCGCAGTGCTCGTATCCCCCACTCAGGACAAACTCTACTACACCGTGCAACTCTGTTTCCAGCACGGAGAAAAGGTCTCCAACAACATAGCAGAGTACGAAGGCCTGATAGCAGGCTTGAAAGCCGCAATCGCCTTAGGGGTAAAGCACCTCGTCATCAAGGGCGATTCGCAGCTCCTCGTCAACTTCTCCAACAAGATATACGAACCAAAGGATGAGCACATGGAAGCCTACCTTGCCGTGGTTCACAAGATGTAGAAGCAGTTCTGGGGGCTGGAGTTGCAGCATGTGCCTCACGGCACCAATCAAGAGGCTGATGACATTGCCAAGAGGGCATCCAGGAGGCTGCCTCAGGAGCCTGGCGTCTTCGAGGAGCAGCTCTTCAAACCCTCGGCGGCACCGTCATTATCGAGCACGGCGCAACCAAGGGAGGAGCTCCCTCAGCCGCCTACCTCGGGAGCTCCGGCGTGCGGCCCGGCTTCAGGGGCACGCCTACTCCTGGCGTTAGAGCCTCAGGAAGGGTGTTGGATCGCAGAGCTCAAGAACTACCTAATGCAAGGGACCCTGCCGGAGAGCAAGGAGGAGGCAGAGCGTGTAGCGCGGCAGGCCACGGCTTACTGCATCAAGGATGGGGAGCTCTACCGGAAGCGACCAAATGACGTGTCCCTACGTTGCATCTCCAGGGAGCAAGGGAAGGAGCTGCTGGCGGACATGCATGGCGGAGACTGTGGGCACCACTCATCGTCGTGAACCCTCATCGGCACGGCGTTCCGCAGTGGATTCTACTGGCCCACAGCACTCAGTGACACCGTTGAGCTGGTGAAGGCTTGCGAGGCCTGCAAGTTCCACGCTAGGCAGATCCATCAGCCGGCGGGGGGTCTACAGACTATACCCCTCTCGTGGTCGTTCGCAGTTTGGGGGCTAGACATTCTGGGCCCGTTCCCTCGGGCGCCAGGGGGCTATCGCTATCTCTACGTCGATGTGGACAAGTTCACCAAGTGGGCTGAGGTTGAAGCTGTCCGCACCATCCCAGCAGGCTCCGCAGTCAAGTTCATCAAGGGTCTCGTGAGCCAGTTTGGGGTGCCTAACCGCATCATCACCGACAACGGTTCGCAATTCACGGGTAATCTCTTCAAAACGTATTGTGCTAACCTTGGAATGTAGATATGCTATGCCTCGGTGGTGCACCCCCGGAGCAACGGCCAGGCCGAGCAAGCCAACGCGGAGGTTATGAGGGGCCTCAAAGCTAGGACCTTCAAGAAGAAACTGGAGGCTTGCGGCAGGGGCTGGTATGACGAGCTCCAGTCCGTGCTGTGGTCTATCCGCACAACCGCGGCCAAGCCGACTGGCGAGACCCCGTTCTTCCTCGTCTACGGAGCAGAAGCTATCCTCCCTCACGAGGTCAGGCATCGCTCCGCGTGGGTCCTGGCGTTCGACAAGACGCAGCAGGACGCCATGCGGGGGATGGATCTCGTGCTGGGGGAGGAACGCCGTCGAGAAGCCGCGCTACGAGCGGCAAGGTATCAACAGGCGCTGCGGCGATACCACTTCCGCAACATCCGCCCTAGAACTCTTGAGGTAGGGGACCTCGTGCTCAGACGGGTTCTCTCCAGGGAGGGGCTGCACAAGCTCTCTCCCATGTGGGAGGACCCGTTCAAGGTTGTTCATGTTTCCAGGCCTGGCTCCGCGTGCTTGGAGACCCCGGATGGAGTACCCATCCAGAATGCATGGAACATTCAACATCTCCGGAGGTTCTATCCCTGAGCAAGGCCTAGCGCCTATGGAAAGGCCCGGTGCCTGTAAAGAAGGCCAATGGCTGTGAAGCTGCCGCATTTTGGGAAAGGCCCGGTGCCTGTGAAGAAGGCCAATGCCTATGAAGCTACCGCATTTCTGGAAAGGCCCGGTGCCTGTGAAGAAGGCCAATGCCTGTGAAGCTGGCGCGTTTTGGAATAGGGCCGGTGCCTGTGAAGAAGGCCAATGCCTGTGAAGCTCGCCGCCCGTGACACTCTCACGTAATAATGAGTGGGGTTGTACATGCCCCGGAGTCTCTGGAGTGCCGCCCTCGGGCCTCAGGGGCTCCCGCCCACGCCCAGTGGCAGCACTTAGCTCCGCGCTGCTGAGAAGACGTCGAAGACTAGAATAGGTGCCGGGCGCGGCTTTTTCATTTTCTTTCTGCAGTTGGCTTGTTCGTTCCTGTTTGAAGTTTTACTGGAGCTGTTGCCATCCCAGGCTTGTGATTCTTTGTCCTTTTCACTCACTTTCCTCGTTTTCTCTTGCAAATCTCGCGAGGGAGGTTTGCGGGCACCCTCGCGAGTGTTTTCTGCCCCGATCGTTTGAAGCCTTCCTGTCCGGGTCCGCTGCGGGAGCACCCCTCCCAGTCTATGCCCCACGGGCATCGCGACACGAGCGCAGGACCTGGGCCGATTGCCCTCGCAACCAGACCAAAGGCTACTCCTCCTGCTAATCCTTACAGGACATGAAGCGCGCGGCGAGGCATCAGCCTCAAGAGGCGAGGACCGCGTCAAGCCCCACTGAGCTAAATAATTCCCGCACATGGGTACGCGGCGTGGAAACATAACGCAGAAATAGTGGAAGTAGCACATAGTTCTAACACGCCCCCGTAGGGCCCTATACTACCTTATTTCTTTTGCGCGGGGAAAGAAGAAAAACAAAATGGGCATGACTTGCCTGGCACTAACTTGCGACGAAAGCTCAAGCTACCTCGGGGGGCTCAGGCGGATCCCTCCTCTCGCTTCACCGGGGCGTGACGGCGGGCTGACCCGCTACCTTCACCCAGGCGGGCGCAACGGCGCGGGGGCTGGTCGCGGCCACCGCTGGAGGAGCTGCTGCCTGAGAAGGAGTCGCCAAAGCTTGGCGAGCCCCAAGCGCCGCCGCCTACACGCCTGCTGTCGTCTTCATCCTGGTCAGCACCGGGGCTGGGCAGGCGGCCACGGTCCTCGTCTTCGGGGCAGCACCCAGCTCGGCGACCGTCTTCCCCGAACACCCTCACGTAGAGGGTGGCATCGCCATCGAATTTGAAGTGCAGGGTGCACCGCCGGCTCAGGCCGCGCGCACGGGCAAATGTTTGCCAGCCGCGGGTCAAGGCTGCATCCCCAAAAGCGGAGACCTCCAGTGAAGCCCTGGAGGCCCTGCTGCAGCAACCATCTTCCTGAAGCCAGAGGCCGCCCCGAGCGCCGGCCGGCAGTTCACCTACGAATAAATGGGGGAGCTAGAGCCAGGCGCCGGTCGGGTCCACCGACTACACGACAAACTCCGGCAGCACCTCCGCCGAGCGAAAGCGCGGCCTGGGGGGCTCGCGGCCACGGCGTGCCTCCCATCGGCAACCGGGCGCTCACCACCGCGTAGGGAACCGCCTCCATGGCCACGGGAAGCCACTACGGGGACCGCGGCGTGCTTGCGAGGGCGGCCCCGGCCGCGCTTGGTCGGTGGGGAATCTGGCCCTGCCGGATGAGCTTTTCCTTTCTCCGCGGCCGAGAATCTCTTCGGCGGGGCCATGGGAATGACGAGTAGCCAAGAAGAAGAAAAGGAGTAGTAGGAAGGGATGTGCTAACGAGGCTCGCACAGTCCCGTACTTATAGCTGGAGAAGGCCAACCGCCGACCACCACGATCGCAGGTAATCATGACTCATTTCTCTGCATGTAGGGACTTGCCAAGTCGTGTGCTTGTCGAGGCGTCATGGGGAAGCGCATACGCCCATGACCAATCTATCGCCACGTGGCGCCCAAGGCCGCATGCTATTGGGGCCCGCGGCACTTCGTGCTTGCCCCTTCGCTTCTCTGCTAGGCCCAGCCCGGGCGCGCCTCGGGCCTGGGGGCTACTGTCGGCGTTCTGGGAATGGGGGTCCCCAGACTTGCCTGCCTGCGGCCTGCGGCGTGGCTCGAGTGGGGGCCCAGTGCGGCCCAGCTTCATCAGCTCAAACTCAAGACCCTCGCGAGGGGCCAAGCCCTGCGGGGCGAACGACAGGAAGCTTCCTCAGGAGCAGCCTCATCAGGCAGGCTCGCGAGGAGGCAGAGAGATCAAGGCAGGGGCACCTCGCGAGGAGCCCGTGACGCAAGCCATGACGATCAAGATCAGGCAAGCGCCAGGCGGGCATCGGCCTATGCAGTGTCCTTGTTTCCCCTTCGGTGCAAAGGGAACAAGCACAGTCCAAGGCATCGGGCAAAGGTTACCATTCCGGTGCAACGAGGCCAAGACCGGTAGAGCGGCAGGACGGAGGTCATCGTGGAGCCCAAGATGGCGTCATCACCAGTGCTTTTGGCAGCCGAAGACCACCTTTGGTTAGGATAACTTGTACTAGATGTTCCCCTTCAAAATGGACAATTGGTGGCGCCCTTCCCACTCGCATTTTGGGAAGAGGACCAGGGCCTCTATAAGTAGGATTAGCCACCATAGAGGGAGGGGGATCCCGGACCAAGTAGACATACCACACCAGCTCAAGAACACCCCTTGCGAGGCCGTTCTTCCCCTGTATTGTTCATCATCAGCCCATGAGGCAATCCACTACACCACACACTGGAGTAGGGTATTACACCACATCGGTGGCCTGAACCAGTATAAACCTCGTGTCCCTTGTGTGTTCTTCTTTCTAGCCTAGATCTCTTGCGAGCCATAGAAGCGCGAGTCGGTAGGGGAAAGATCTCCATGCGCACCCCAGAGTTCGAACCTTAAGGGTCTGTCGGAACCCAAAATCCAACAGAAAAGGGTTGCAATGGACAAGAAGTACATGCAAGCACTCCGGTAGAGACGAGATGTACAAAGAACAATAAGTATCAATTACGACAACACTCCGGTTGGACATGGAAGGTAAAGAATATGAGCTTGGCAAAATGAAAGCACTTGGATGAGAGTCCGGTTAGAAGAGGAATGATAGACAGGACACTCTGGTTAAAACAAGATAGAGAAGGAATAAGAATGATATAATTTGGACATCACTCCGACTGTAAATGGAAGGAATTGAACATGATCTTGACAAGATGAGAGGATACTTGATGAAAGCAACAACACATGGCCTCCGGAACTATTGAAAGAATGGCACAAGGGGTAAGAAAGATTTCAGACAGCACTCCAGTTGAGAAGGGAGGCAAAAACTTGACAAAATGGGAAGAACTTGAAAAGAGGGCACGACACTCCGGTTAAATGGACAAGCACGAAAAGAACATGATCTTTGACAAAACGAGATGATGGGTGAATATAGCAACAATACAAAGCCTCCGGAATGAATGTAAGAATGGAATCAAAAGAACGGAGGAGAAAACCACACCTTCTGCCTCAAATGAACTTGAAGAAACATCTTTAGGAGAAGAGTCGAACAGAGTTGTTGGAAAACCAACAACGAAAAGAGTAAGCTTACAGTGGGCTTATGGGAAACATCTCAAAACTATGAGGTGAAATTCTGCTACTATGGAAACAAAAGATCGTATTGATATCACCAAGGAGACGAGAGACTATTTCACCGGGAGGATAAATGAATAACTTGGATCATTTATGAGCACCATAAATAGCAACAATCCTTAGGGAAAGCTTTAGGTGAAATATAACCCAATATAACTCCAATGAAGAGATTAATGGGTTTAAAATACCTCATTCTTGATAACTTGTGAATTGTGAAACACGAAGGGAAATTATCAAGAATAACATAACACCACCTCACAAGATAAGGGAGAAGGGATTGAACTTTGAAATGCAAGATGAAGAATACTTAAACTCCTCAAGACAAAACATGTGTTGAGCAACATGTTTATTCTAGAGTATAGCTTGGCGGATTTTAACTCCGAGAGAAATCTTGAGGACAACTGAAGAATGAAAAGAATCCTTGACGAACCACGATGTAGAGCCTCCATGAAGAACTCCGGATAGATAAAAGAAGGTCGCAATAAAAAGAAGCTTGAAAAGAATAAGATGAATCCTTGCATTGATAAAATGGAGCTTCGCGATGATATAACCAAGAAAAACTTGGAACTCCGGAAAGAAAGATGAACAAGTGAAATCAAGAATTTTGATGAACCTCCGGAATAAGGACTTAATCACTTGGATGAAACAATAATAAGAACTACGTTATGCATATCCTTCACCAATTTAGATTGATGACAAGCAACGGATTTGGCATACTACTTATTCTCGTAGAAAGGATTAAGATAGATATAGCACAAACTTGAGAAAAGTCTTGATGGAACCTCCGATGGGATTCGGAAACAACGAATGAATCTGTATGATAACGAAGGAAGAGAACTCTTGAACGAACCACTATAAGAATTAAAAAAATGAACGTAGCACAGGCAAAATACACCGGGAAGAACTGGAAAACGAATGAAGATACTTGAAGGAATTTAGATACATGAGAACGAATAGATCACGAGCTGATTAGATAATATTTGAATGATGCACCGGCAAGATTTGGAGGACAATAGCTGAAAGCTTAGGATGATAAATCCAAAATGATGGCCTTCGGAGAATCAAACTGAAAGAATCTTGAATTGCTCCGGATAGGTGAAAAGAATTCTCACAATCAAAAACAATTATGAGCGGATGGCATCAAGCTAGAACCACGCATCTCTGAGAGAGCGGACCAAGATTTGAGAGAAACTCTTCTTCAGTCTTCAAATGTTGAGAATGATGATGATATACACCACCATGAATTGTTGAGGCACTCCGAAATGAAAATTATAAAGGTTGAACCAACGATGAAAAGAATTTGAAAGATCTTGGAGAAAGACATTTGACTGATGACAAATCATTCTTACGTCAAACTTTGAAATGAATTTGCGAATAACTCCGAGAAAATTAGAAGAGTCAGGTAAGATCCTGGGAAAAGACCTGTGGGTTAGGGCCCACTCAAAAGAAACACCGTTGAACGATTACTTGAAAGATATTGCACTGGTTGAATTAAATGGCTTGAATGAGATAACAACCTCGAAAGAGCTTGAACGAATGTAGAGTGGAAACATGAGTCTTCGAGATATCTTCAGCACTCCGGAAAAATTGAATAGCGAGAAGTTTATGATTAAGAGGTGCACCGGAAAGAAAAGACATTTGAAAGGAGGAAAAAAATATGATCAACAAGGCTTGACTTGAATTCACCGGAGAAGAAAAAAGAACGGAGAATGATGAACTTGAAGCTCCGTTAGTATCTTCCTGAGAATCACTGGATAATAACATTGACGGAAAAGAATGGAGAGACTTCACATCACTAAAATGGATGCTTGATTAAGATATATGGGTCCTTGAATAAAAGGGTGGGAGGGCAGGAAAAACAAAGATAACTTGGGCAGATGGAACAACACCATTGAGAAGAACTGATAATAGAACTTACGGATGGGAAGAATGATGGGATCATCTCGAAGAGAAACGCACCGGTTGAAAATAGAATTGGGATGACAATCTCGATAAATAAGAAGGATTTGTATTCACATAGAAATATGAGAACACCGTTTAGGGAAGGTATGGAATCAACAATTGACATCGAAGCAACTCGAATACCACAACTCAAAACAAAACAAAGGATTGGCTTGCAAAATAAGCCAGAACAAACATATGATAGATCCCATATCGTATCATGTGTTAATTGGAAAGATATCCTACATGATACTTGAATTCCCACTTATAAACTCTCAAAACTTTATGGTTATGCAATCAGGTGTTGGGGATACAGGGGAAGCATAATATCTCACCCAAAACTAACAAATCCTACATCCAGCTATATCCATCCTTCAACACATAACCAAGAAACCTTCGGAAATCATGTACCTCAACCTTCGAAAAGCATCCTTTATACGAGTTATGGCAATACTCCTGAACTCCCACTCCAGTACTGGGTGGCGTCAAGGTTATCTCACCAAAAACTGCATAAAAGATATTTTCGATGTCGGCGAAACTCAGGTATTCCAGAACTGCAACGATAATATTGTGACGACATCACCTCGGAGATCAACTCCCCGGGACACTGCCACAACCCCTAAATGTCAGGAGGCACCAAGAACAATGTTCTCGTCACAAATCCACCGGAACGATTCCAAGATACACGCGTGATCCTAAAAAAATCATGAAATTTGAGGAGAGAAGAGTCAAAACTCTACATCAGGAGGCCTCACCAGAGCGACGAAGGGACTGACGGGTAAAAAGAATCCTACTCTCCAATATATATAATCCTAAGACTCAAAACATTTTGTTCTAGACTCAACAACGTCAGCGATTCGATCAAGCAGGGGGCTCCTAAGTCGGGGATGGCTCTGATACCAACTTGTAACACCCACAATGCGGCTATATCTCCCACATGTCGGGGCACGACTTAGAGGCATAGCCACATGGTAGGCATGTCGCAAGAGGGGTAATTTTTACACATCCCATGTACTGAATAAGAAAGGGATAAAGAGTTGGCTTACAATCACCACTTCACACAATACATAAATATATCATACATCATCCAAGGTACAATCAAAGGTCCGGCTACGGAACCAAAATAAAGACAGACCACCCCAAATGCTAGATCCTTGATCGTCCCAACTGGGCACCACTATTGTTCAACCGGAAAAGAAACTAAAACAACAATCAAGATCTTCATCGAGCTCCCACTTGAGCTCAGTTGCGTCATCTGCACTGGTATCATCGGCACCTACAACTGTTTGGAAGTATCTATGATCCACGAGGACTCAGCAATCTCACACCCGCGAGATCAAGACTATTTAAGCTTATGGGTAGGAAAAGGGTAGTTAGGTGGAGCAGCAGTAAGCACTAAGCATATATGGTGGCTAACATACGCAAATGAGAGCGAGAAGAGAAGCAATGCAACGGTCGTGAACTAGACGTGATCAAGAAGTGATCCTGAAACTACTTACATTCAAGCATAACACAAGAATCATGTTCACTTCCTGGACTCCGCCAAAAAGAGACCGTCACGGCTACACACGCGGTTGATTCATTTTAATTAAGTTAAGTGTCAAGTTATCTACAATCAGACATTAACAAATTCCCATCTGCCACATAACCGCGGGCACAGCTTTCGAAAGTTTAAACCCTGCAGGGGTGTCCCAACTTAGCCCATCACAAGCTCTCATGGTCAACGAAAGATATTCCTTCTCCCAGGAAGACCCGATCAGACTCGGAATCCCGGTTACAAGACATTTCGACAAAGGTAAAACAAGACCAGCAAGACCGCTAGATGCGTCGACATCCCGATAGGAGCTGCACATATCTCGTTCTTAGGGCAACACGGAATGAGACATCCTATGAGTAAAACAAAACCTCAAGTTTCCCTGAGGTGGCCCCGCAGTCTACTCGGTTCGGACCAACACTTAGAGAAGCACTGGCCTGAGGGTTAAAATAAAGATGACCCTCGGGTTGGTCGACCCAAGGGAAAGGTAATAGGTTGTTAGGCAAATGTAAAACCAAGTATGGGCCTTGCTGGAGGAGTTTTATTCAAAGTGAACTATCAAGGGGTTCCCATAACACCCAACCGCGTAAGGAACGCAAAATCAAGGAACATAACACCCGTATGACAGAAACTAGGGCGGCAAGAGTGGAACAAAACACCATGCATAAGGCCGAGCCTTCCACCCTTTACCAAGTATATAGATGCATTAAAGTAAATATGATATAATAATGATATCCCAACAATTTCCATGTTCCAACATGGAAAAAACTTCATCTTCAGCTGCAACTAGCAACGCTATAAGAGGGGCTGAGCAAAGCGATTACATAGCCAAACAACGGTTTGCTAGGAAGGTGGGTTAGAGGCTTGACATGGCAATAGGGGAGGCATGATATAGCAAGTGGTAGGTAACGCGGCATAGCAATAGGGCGAGCAACTAGCAAGCAAAGATAGAAGTGATTTCGAGGGTATGGTCATCTTGCCTAAGATCCCGCAAGGAAGAAGAACGAGTCCATGAAAAAGACAAACGGACAAAGTCGAAAGAATCCTCACAAACGCGACATTATCAAAACTAACCCGAAGAAGCAACACGGGAAAGAAGCAAACAACATAGTAAACAACCATCACATAAGCATGGCATGATGCACAAGCAAGTATGATGCATGTCCGGTTTAAAGAGGCATGGCATGGCAAAATGCACAAACAATCCTACAAATTAAGTGGAGCTCAATATGCAATGAGTTGCATATTGACGAAACACAACATTTGATTATTTAGTTCGATCTCGTTTATGTACCCAACAACATTAAATGTTCTTAACATGGCAAGGGGTGAAGCAAATGAAAACTACCTATCTAGGCAAGTTTAAACGAGGCCGGAACAACAAGCAACAAGTCCAGAAAAATCTTCATGTGGATATTTTAGGTTTGGTACTGTTCTGCCCTAAACACAATTTTAGAGTTATTAGACATGCAAAATGATTGCATCATGTTAAACTAGGCATTTTTCTACCCCATTTACATATAAAGATTATTTAAAATGGAGCTACAGTTATTAAGTTATGAATTAAAGCATTTTAACATGGAAATAGGCAAAATATATGCAATCATTTTAAACATTTTTAACATGATTGAAAGTGGCATATTATGAAACTACACAAAATTCTAAGCAACTTTCATATATAGAGTTTTTACATGTGATGCTTAGTTTGTGAGTTAAGATATGCATGAAGTAAAGGGGGTTTTCTGCAAAACTGACGTTCCTGTGGATAAAAGAGAAATCTACTAGACAGGAAAAAAACACCACGCGGTCCAAAGGCTAGATCAAGCTGGGCTGCTCACCACAGCACTTGGGCCGGCTCGATGGTGTTGGGCTGGGGACGCAATGGGCCTGTGCGTGGCCCACCTGGCACACGACAAGGAGCAGCCCGAGCGTTTGACCATCTCGCTTGATAGAGAGACAGTGTGGCGGCGTAGAAGGTCAATGGTGGGACGATAGCGGGACTTGGCGGGCGACGCGGGAGAGGTCCGAGGCGCCGGGGAACCACGGCGTTGGGGTGGATCCCGCCGAAAAAGAGCTCGGGGACGGCGAGGTTGGACGAGGCAGGGTTGCAGGGATCTACAGGGCGTTGGGGCCCCCTTGGCTCTGGCACGAGCGCGCGATGTAGACGGAGGGAGATGGGGTTGGGTGGCCGCGTGCACGGGAAGAGAGGAGGAAGGCGAGGACGAAGTTGTTGTTGCTGTTGCCTGCTGCAGCAAAGCTCCGGCGCGGCAGAGGCCATGGGGCACTGGAGTAGCTCGGGAGCTCGAGCAGCGACGAACTTGGTGAAGTAGGGGAGCAGGCGGGGCTGCTAGGACTCCAGCAAGCTGGGGAGGCAGGTCCACGACGAGGCAGGGGCGCGGACGACGCGGAGACAGCCGGATCCGGGCGGCGTCGCTCCCGGCAAGAACTTGGCGGCGGACATGGTGGCTCGGCACTTGTCAAGATAAACAGGGGAGAGATGAGAGGCGGGAAGGAGGAAATGAGCAAGGAGGAGGAAGGTGATGGGCATGATGGGGTCCTGCGGGTGGTCACCGGCGACGGCTGCCGGAGGAAGCTCGAGCAACGGCGACGAGGACGCCTTGGACACAAGGATCGGGAGCTCCTCTCCCGTCCGTGCATGGAAGACGAGCATGAGCGTGGGGCACGGGGCACGGGGCGATGGCTGGACGAGAGGATCCAGGGGAGGCGCCGGTAGGATCGTGGGGTTCTTGGAGTTTGGGCAGGTGGCTGCGCTCGGGATCAAGCCTCCTGCTCGGTGTGGAAGTGGGCACGAGGTCAGATCGAAGGGAGGAGGTGGAGGCTGGATGGATCTGGACCAGGGAAGGATGAGGCTGGTGATTGGCTCACTGGTGATCCCGAGGGGAAAACGAAGAGGAGACAAGGTGGAGGTTTTTGCGGCGGCGGGGAGGAAATGATTGATGGGATTGCCTAGCCTAGGGTTTGGACTGATATAAAGGGGCAATAGGATTAGGTTTGGACCCTCCGATCAAAATCGTACGATCACGGATAAATATGTTAGGGAGCCCAATTAACAAAACAGAGATGGTTTATAGATGTTAGGGGATGATCCGGATCCAATGGTGACGACTGTCCGGGTCGAGTCCGAGACAGCTTTCGGACGCGCGTGCGAGGAGGTCCTCGGGCTGACGAGAGATCTTAGGTTGGGCCTGGCGGTAGGTAGTGGACTGTGTAGAGGGGCTTGGGCTGAGAGGAGAGGAAAGAAGGCTGCCCGGCAACCCTTTTCGGAGACCGAAAACGTCCGACATTTGACCGGCTATACTGCCGCTATAGTTGATCGTTGGGGCGTCAAACGAACTCCGAATGCGATGAAACTTGGCAGGCGACCTACTAACAACATAACAACACCGCATGCCAACTTTCAACCCATTCCGAGAACATTTTCTGGCCACTTATAAAATAATATTTCAGAGGTGCCGCGGGCGCGTGCAAGTGTGTCTGGGCTCAGAACGGACAACGGAAAGAACGAGGAGACCGGGTTGGATGGAAGTTTTGAAAACATGATGATGCAATGCACATGATGACATGGCAAGATGCAACGCGCAAGCACATGACATGGCAAAGACAGCGAATAACTGGAAGGCACCTGGCGCAACGGTCTCGGGGCGTTACATGATGTGAAGAAGAAAAAGAAAAGACGGAGAAGCAAAGGTAAAAAGGCATCCCTCCCAAATGATGTTGCTCCTATTACTCCTTGTGATGATGATAATTTCTATACTATTGGCATTGTCCATACTATTAATGATGAGATTGATTATGCTTATGATATGAAAAGGCCCAAGCTTAGGGATGCTATGTTTGATGAAGATGATATTTTTGAGAATATATTTGCTGCAATTAATGTTTGTCCCAAGCTTGGGGATGCTACGTTTAATGAAGATGATATTTTTAGTCTCCCAAGTTTGGATATGCAAATTTATAATGATGATAGCATGCCTCCTACTTATGATGATTATATTGATGAAAGTGGGTTTGGAAAAGTGTCAACTTTAGGAAGTAATGATCCCACTATTTTGGAGGATGTTGAATCTTATTATTATAATTATGAAAGTGGATTTGGAGAGGTCATGACTTTATTTAGTAATGATTCCACTATCTTGGAAGAGGTTTCAATTGATTATGATGAGAACAAAGTTGCTACTTATGATGATTATTGTGATGATACTTATGCTATAAAAAGTAGTGATGATTATATTTATAAAACTTGTCATGATTATGATTACCCCTTTTCTGAACATTACTCTTTTAATATGGAAACAATTTATAGTATCCGAGTTTCTTATGATACTCCCACTATTCCGAATGAGAAGAATTTTGCTTATGTGGAGAGTAATAAAATTTCTATGTTTGTAGATCATGAAAAGAATGCTTTATGTGATAGTTATATTGTTGAATTCATTCATGATGCTACTGAAAATTATTATGAGGGAGTAATATATGCTTGTAGGAATTGCAATAATACCAAGTTTCCTCTCTATGTGCTTAAAGTTTTAAAGTTATGCTTGTTTTGCCTCCCTATGCTAGTTGATTATTGCTCCCATAAATTGTCTGCTCACAAAATCCCTATGCATAGGAAGAGGGTTAGACTTAAATGTGCTAGTCATATTCTTCATGATTCTCTCTTTATGTTTCAATTCTTATCCTTTATGTGAGCATCATTGAAAAAATCATGCCTAGCTAGGGGCGTTAAACGTTAGCGCTTGTTGGGAGGCAACCCAATTTTTATTTTTGTTCCTTGATTTTTGCTCCTGTTTAGTAATAAATAATTCATCTAGCCTCTGTTTAGATGCGGTTTTATGTTTTAATTAGTGTTTGTGTCAAGTAGAACCTTTGGGAAGACTTGGGTGAAGTCTTTGCGATATTGCTGTAAAAAACAGAAACTTTAGCGCTCACGAGTTTAGCTGCCATTTTTTACTGGAGAGTGCTATTAAGTTGATTCTTTTTGCAGAGGATTATTAGACAAATTCCTCAGGTCCACCAATTTATTTGAGAATTTTATGAGTTCCATAAGTATACGTTTGATACAGATTACTACAGACTGTTCTATTTTTGACAGATTTTGTTTTCTATGTGTTGTTTGCTTATTTTGATGAATGCAAGAGTAGTATCGGAGGGTATGAACCATAGATGAGTTGGAATACAGTAGATATTACACCAATATGAATTTAGAATGAGTTCACAATAGTACCTAAGTGGTGATTTATTTTCTTATACTAATGGAGCTTACGAGTTTTCTGTTAAGTTTTGTGTTGTGAAGTTTTCAAGTTTTGGGTAAAGATTCGATGGACTATGGAATAAGGAGTGGCAAGAGCCTAAGCTTGGGTATACCCAAGGAACCCCAAGGTAATATTCAAGGACAACCAAGAGCCTAAGCTTGGGGATGCCCCGGAAGGCATCCCCTCTTTCGTCTTCATTCATCGGTAACTTTACTTGGAGCTATATTTTTATTCGCCACATGATATGTGTTTTGCTTGGAGCGTCATTTTATTTCTTTTGTTTTGCTTGATATTTGAATAAAATACCAAGATCTTAAATTATTAAATGTTAGAGAGTCTTCACATAGTTGCATAATTATTTGACTACTCATTGATCTTCACTTATATCTTTCGGAGTAGTTTGTCATTTGCTTCACTTATATACTTTTAGAGCACGGCGGTGGTTTTATTTTGAAGAAATAGATGAACACTCATGCTTCACTTATATTATTTTGAGAGTCCTAAACAGCATGGTAATTTTCTTTGGTTATGAATTTAGTCCTAATATGATGGGCATCCAAGAGGGATATAATAAAAACTATCATATAAAGTGCATTGAATACTATGAGAAGTTTGATGCTTGATAATTGTTTTGAGATATGAAGATGGTGATATTAGAGTCATGCTAGTTTAGTAGTTGTGAATTTGAGAGATACTTGTGTTGAAGTTTGTGATTCCCGTAGCATGCATGTATGGTGAACCGTTATGTGATGAAGTCGGAGCATGATTTATTTATTGATTGTCTTCCTTATGAGTGGCGGTCGGGGACGAGCGATGGTCTTTTCCTACCAATCTATCCCCCTAGGAGCATGCGCATAGTACTTTTTTCGATAACTAATAGATTTTTGAAATAAGTATGTGAGTTCTTTATGACTAATGTTGAGTCCATGGATTTTATGCACTCTCACCCTTCCACCATTGCTAGCCTCTCTAGTATCGCGCAACTTTCGTCGGTACCTTAAACCCACCATATACCTTCCTCAAAACAGCCACCATACCTACCTATTATGGCATTTCCATAGCCATTCCGAGATATATTGCCATGCAACTCTCCATCGTTCCGTTTATTATGACATGCTCCATCATTGTCATATTTCTATGCATGATCATGTAGTTGACATTGTATTTGTGGCAAAGCCACCGTTCATAATTCTTTCATACATGTCACTCATGAGTCATTGCACATCCCGGTACACCGCCGGAGGAATTCATATAGAGTCATATCTTGTTCTAAGTATCAAGTTGTAAGTAAATAAAAGTGTGATGATCATCATTATTAGAGCATTGTCCCAGTGAGGAAAGGATGATGGAGACTATGATTCCCCCACAAGTCTGGATGAGACTCCGGACGAAAAAAAAGAGAAAGGCCATAAAAAAGAGAAGGCCCCGAAAAAATGAGAGAAAAAGAGAGAAGGGGCAATGCTACTATCCTTTTACCACACTTGTGCTTCAAAGTAGCACCATGATCTTCATGATAGAGAGTCTCTTATGTTGTCACTTTCAAATACTAGTGGGAAATTTTAATTATAGAACTTGGCTTGTATATTCCAATGATGGGCTTCCTCAAAATGCCCTAGGTCTTCATGAGCAAGCGAGTTGGATGCACACCCACTTAGTTTCTTTTTGAGCTTTCATAAACTTATAGCTCTAGTGCATCTGTTGCATGGCAATCCCTACTCACTCACATTGATATCTATTAATGGGCATCTCCATAGACCGTTGATACGCCTAGTTGATGTGAGACTATCTTCTCCTTTTTTGTCTTCTCCATAACCACCATTCTATTCCACATATAGTGCTATGTCCATGGCTCACGCTCATGTATTGCATGAAGATTGAAAAAGTTTGAGAACATCAAAAGTATGAAACAATTGCTTGGCTTGTCATCGGGGTTGTGCATGATTTAAATATTTTGTGTGGTGAAGGTAGAGCATAGCCAGACTATATGATTTTGTAGGGATAACTTTCTTTGGCCATGTTATTTTGAGAAGACATGATTGCTTTGTTAGTATGCTTGAAGTATTATTATTTTTATGTCAATATTAAACTTTTGTCTTGAATCTTATGGATCTCAATATTCTTGCCACAATAAAGAATTACATGGATTAATATGTTAGGTGGCATTCCACATCAAAAATTCTGTTTTTATCATTTACCTACTCGAGGACGAGAAGGAATTAAGCTTGGGGATGTTGATACGTCTCCAACGTATCTATAATTTTTTATTGTTCCATGCTATTATATTATCAACCTTCGATGTTTTATATGCATTTATATGCTATTTTATATAATTTTTGGGACTAACCTATTAACCTAGAGCCCAGTTCCAGTTTTTGCTTTTTACTTGTTTTAGAGTATCGCAGAAAAGGAAAATCAAACGGAGTCCAATTGACCTGAAACTTCATGAAACTTATTTTTGGACCAGAAGAAGCCCACGGAGTATCGAAGATGGACCAGAAGAGTCCTGGGCAGACCACGAGGGTGGGGGCACGCCCACCCCCCTGGGCGCGCCCCCTGCCTCGTGGACAGCCCGGAGATCCACCGACATACTTCTTCCTCCTATATATACCCATATACCCTAAAAACTTCGGGGAGCACAATAGATCGGGAGTTCCGCCGCCAGAAGCCCCCGTAGCCACCGAAAACCAATCTAGACCCGTTCCGGCACCCTGCCGGAGGGGGAATCCCTCTCCGGTGGCCATCTTCATCATCCCGGTGCTCTCCATGACGAGGAGGGAGTAGTTCTCCCTCGGGGCTGAGGGTATGTACCAGTAGCTATGTGTTTGATCTCTCTCTCTCTCTCTCTCTCTCTCGTGTTCTTGAGGCGGTACGATCTTGATGTATCACGAGCTTTGCTATTATAGTTGGATCTTATGATGTTTCTCCCCCTCTACTCTCTTGTGATGAATTGAGTTTTCCCTTTGAAGTTATCTTATCCGATTGAGTCTTTAAGGATTTGAGAACACTTGATATATGTCTTGCACGTGCTTATCTGTGGTGACAATGGGATATCATGTGATCCACTTGATGTATGTTTTGGTGATCAACTTGCGAGTTCCGTGACCTTGCAAACTTATGCGTAGGGGTTGGCACACGTTTTCGTCTTGACTCTCCGGTAGAAACTTTGGGGCACTCTTTGAAGTTCTTTGTGTTGGTTGAATAGATGAATCTGAGATTGTGTGATGCATATCGTATAATCATACCCATGGATACTTGAGGTAACATTGGAGTATCTAGGTGACATTAGGGTTTTGGTTGATTTGTGTCTTAAGGTGTTATTCTAGTACGAACTCTAGGTTAGATTGATCGGAAAGAATAGCTTCGTGTTATTTTACTACGGACTCTTGAATAGATCGATCAGAAAGGATAACTTTGAGGTGGTTTCCTACCCTACCATAATCTCTTCGTTTGTTCTCTGTTATTAGTGACTTTGAAATGACTCTTTGTTGCATGTTGAGGGATAGTTATATGATCCAATTATGTTATTATTGTTGAGAGAACTTGCACTAGTGAAAGTATGAACCCTAGGCCTTGTTTCAACGCATTGCAATACCGTTTGTGCTAACTTTTACCACTTGCTACCTTGCTGTTTTTATATTTTCATATTACAAAAACCTTTATCTACCATCCATATACCACTTGTATCACCATCTCTTCGCCGAACTAGTGCACCTATACAATTTACCATTGTATTGGGTGTGTTGGGGACACAAGAGATTCTTTGTTATTTGGTTGCAGGGTTGCTTGAGAGAGACCATCTTCATCCTACGCCTCCTACGGATTGATAAACCTTAGGTCATCCACTTGAGGGAAATTTGCTACTTTCCTACAAACCTCTGCACTTGGAGGCCCAACAACGTCTACAAGAAGAAGGTTGTGTAGTAGACATCATATATCTTAACAAATTCTTCAAGAAGACTACATATGAACTCCTCACCGACAAGAAACCCAATGTGAGTTATTTCAAAGTCTTCGGTGCAAAATGTTGGATTAGAGATCCTCGTCACAATTCTAAATTTGCACTGAAAGCACATGAAGTTTTTATGCTCGGTTATGGTAAGGACTCGCAAACCTACAGAGTCTTCAACACCTATCACCACAAGGTTGTTGAAAATGTAGATGTGCGGTTCGTTGAGACTAATGGCTTGCAAAGAGAGCACCTACCTCCTGTGACAGATGAAATACCTCCTGAGGAATCTATTAAGTTCAAGACTACTGAGGATGCCATTCCTACTGAAGAATCTGCTGAAGAAGTCATTCGAGAACATGAAGAACGTCATGTTGATGCACCTGAGGAAAATGGTGCTAAAGAAAATACTGATCAAATTCCTCAATGACAACCCGCTCATCCTCGCGTTGCAAATGAAGTGCAAATTGAGAAAATCATCAGCGACATCAACATTCTAGGTCCTCTCACATGCTCAAGAGCTTCACATTTATCTAACTTTTGTGGGCAATTTTCTTTCGTCTCTATCACAGAGCCCACTAAGGTAGATGAAGCATTTCTGGAGCCTGAGTGGATTCAAGCTATGCAATAGGAATTACATCAATTCGAGCTCAACAACATTTAGGAACTGGTCAAATGTCTAGATCCTCGCAAGCACAACATCATCGACACAAAGTGGATCTACCACAACAAGCAAGATGAAAATGGCCTTGTGGTGAGGAATAAGGCACGGCTTGTAGCTCAAGGCTACACACAGGTTGAAGGAATTGATTTCGATGAAACTTTTGCACTTGTTGCTAGACTCGAGGTTATTCGCATATTACTTGCTTATGCTAACCATCATGATATCATCTTATATCAAATGGATGTGAAGTTCATTCCTCAATGGTAAGCTTGAGGAAGAAGTATATGTTGCTCAGCCCCCAGGTTTTGAAGATCCAAAGCATCCTGACAAAGTCTTCAGACTCAATAAGGCCCCCTATGGCCTCAAGCAGGCCCCACGGGCGTGGTATGACACATTGAAGGAATTCTTCATGAATAAAGGCTTCAAACCCGGTTCACTCGACCCTACTCTTTTCACTAAATCTTATGATGGTGAATTGTTTGTGTGCCAAATATATGTTGATGATATTATCTTTGGTTGTACTGACCAACGTTATAGTGATGAATTTGCCTATATGATGAGTGAAGAATATCAAATGTCTATGATGGGAGAGTTGAAATTCTTCTTAGGTCTTCAAATTCGTCAACAACGCAATGGCATATTCATATTTCAGGAGAAATACCTCAAGGATGTACTGAGGAAATTCGGCATGCAAGATTGCAAAGGCGTCAAAATTCCTATGCCCACAAATGGCCATCTGTGCACTGATGAAAATAGTATTGACTTTGATCATAAGGTATACCGCTCCATGATTGGTTCTTTATTGTACTTATGTGCATCTAGGTAAGACATAATGCTTAGTGCTTGCATGTGTGCCCGATTTCAAGCTGCACCGAAGGACTCACACCATAAGGTTGTGAAGCATATTCTTTGATATCTAGCTCACACACCAACACTTGGATTATGGTACCCCAAGGGCTCGGCTTTTGATCTCATTGGATATTCTGACTCTGACTATGCTGGTGATCGTGTGGACCGCAAGTTAACATCTGGTACATGTCATTTCCTTGGACGATCTTTGGTCTGTTGGTCCTCGAACAAATAGAACTGTGTATCACTGTCTACTGTTGAAGCTGAGTACATTGCTGCTAGTTCTTGCTGTGCTCAACTGCTATGGATGAAGCAAACTCTCAAGGACTACAGCGTCAACGTGAAGAATGTGCCACTCTACTATGACAATGAGAGCGCCATCAAGATTGCTCATAACCCAGTTCAGCACTCAAAGACAAAGCATATTCAGATTCGTCATCATTTTCTTCGTGATCATGTGTTGAAGGGCGACATCTCTATTGAGCATGTGAGGACTGAAGAACAGCTAGCCGATATCTTCACAAGCTGCGGTGTGATCTAAATATCCTAGAATCTTCGAATGTTCTTTGAAAAGGACTCTCATCCTAACACTTATGCAAGATTGATGACTTAGATGTGCAACACATGAAGAAACGTTTTTCTTTAATCAATGAAGAATAACACTCCAAGTGTGAAGAAAATAACGAAGAATTTGATTCTCAGAATCCTACGACAATTGTACGCGGAGTCTGAAATCATCATTCTTATATGGTGGGTCACGCCACCACCAAAATTTGAAAATCTTCAATTTGAGTTTTTCCTCATCTTTGAAATTCCTCTGTTGTTTTTCAACTTGCTTTGTCTTCACCATTTCCGTTGTTTTTCTTCATTGGCTATATATATATATATATATATATATATATATATATATATATATATATATATATATATATATAGGGATTGACTATTCGTCACCCTGGGTGAGGAATAGTTATTCTTCACCTCCTCTATTTTACCATCAATGCACTGTAATTTTACATTCCGTAAGTTTTGTCTTATTTCCGACGTAAAAAGACACCGTAATAAAATATATAATCGCCGTAAAAAATATTTATGTTACGTAAAATTACAAACATAAAAATATAGTGTAAAATACACATAAACTGCAAATTTTCTTGTCTTATGACCTATATTTTTATTTTCTTATGCCAAATTTTACGTAGTGAATCAATACGAATGTAACTATTTGAATTCTAAACGTAATTTAATTATGAAATGATTGTAAGATTACCTCGGGTGAAGAATAACATATTCTGCACCCTGGGTGATGAATAGTAACAATATATATATATATATATATATATATATATATGTGAGTTTATGTCCTCTACAACATTCACTTATTGCTATTTCTTCAAGTTGCTTGTTTTGCTAAGTGAATGTGATTGGACCCTTTCCCCCTCTATGCTAAACTCAACCCAGTCTATTCAAAGATACTTCATGTGCGTTCTATTTGAAACTCGTTCAAAATCTTCACTGTGTCCTTGTCAGCTGAAGAAATTGCGAACGAGACTTTAAACTTATCTTATCTAAATTTTCGGCCTTTGCTGCTTAAATCGTTACACATTCCATGATAATACTTATCCTATTCAGCCACGATCGAACACGATCGTCACCTCTCAGTACGTGGGTGACACACGTCAAGCGAATGAGAAGGGTTAGGGGCACGTTCGTCCTATTTTCTCGGGCGAGCAGTTTGTCACTTCGGCTATAAATACCCCCTCTCCCTTCCTGACTTCACTTTTACTCCGCTCGACCTCACTCCCTCGCTCGAGCTCTCAAACCCTAGCGCTGCCGCTACTTCCATTGTCGCCGGTGAGGAAGAGCTTCACTACCTCGACCTCGCCGCCGCCGTACTCACGCCGGACGCGGATTTCTTCACTCCGCCGCCGCCGTAGCTGTCTTCCTCAGCCAAGTTAGGGCGTGGAAGATCTGAACCAACGAGCTTCAAATCTACACTTCCCAGTTCGTCGTGTTCTTCGTCCAGGGTAATTAAAAGTTATTTTTACTACCCTTGTTGATTCGGATGTTTTTCTTCAAATCTTCAAAAGGTGTTTTTCTTCAAATCCTCACACACTGGACACCTCACATATCATTTGTTCTTGATCTGTTTCTCTAAGGAAATTTTTCTTCAAGATTCCTCAGTTGTGTGGAATTTAAAATCTGTACAACTCTGGAACCTAAGTCAAAGAACGCTTAGTGAAATTCCTCAACATTCATTTGGTCAAATTCCACAAACTTGTTCTTATTGCAAAATCTTCTGAGAACGCATATGACCTTTCCAAATTCCTTGCAACTATACTCTATTCACAGGTACACATGCCCGCTGCTGAATCATTAGGTTCTCATCAACTTCACTCATTTGCAGCGTTCCTCGAAGAAAAGTTGCATACCTCTTCAGAGAACTCAATCGTTCAAAACCCTCAGCTGAAGATAATGGCAGATGGCAAGAAACCTCAGAAGGGCGGAAAGAAGCTGGAAGTCAACACTGTGTTTGAAATCCCTGAGGATATATACAAGGATTATTACACTCCTGATGAGGCCACCCATGGAAAGGAAACTAAGAATGGGCGCAAAGTGCGCATCCAAAGGATAGAGAGGAGATGGGCACGGGAATGGAGGGAATACAGATATGTTACTCCCAAGTATATGAAGAAATTCGCTCTTAATCCTCCATGCCCAAGACCTCCGTTGGCACCTGGCCAAGTAGCGGATCCCAACATCCTCAAGCGTGGTGAGGATTATCCTGGTGAATGGGCCAAGCGCCAGGCCAAGCTAGCCAGAGTAGCTAAGGAATTAGTGAGGAAATTTAATGAAGACTCTGCTGCTACTGCCACTGCTGAGGCCTCTGCAAGCAAGCCAAAGAAGGCCATGCCAAAGAATCCGGCTCATAAGCCAAGTGCTTCAACCCCAATGCCCTCACGGCCAAGTTCCTCAGCAATGCCCTCACGGCCAGATTCTTCAAAGCCCTCACGGCCAATTCCTCAAGCTGCACCAGCTCCTCCAAAGTCCTTAGCTCCGTCAAAATCCTCAGCACCTGTGCATCTCGCCACGTGCCAAAGGACAACAGGAATCTCTATTGCCTTAGGAGCTTCTGCTAGTTCTTCAGTTGCACCAAATTCATGAACTGACCCCTCTCTGCTGAAGACAAAGGCCACTGCTGGATGAGGCTCTCGACCAAGTCCTCACAAGAAGCAGGTCGCCTTTCAAGTGCCGTCTGATGAAGACGAAGCTGATGATGAAGAATTTGCTGAAATCATCAGGGACAGGCAACTTAGGGCCGCTAGAGCCAAAGGCACAAGTGTGCATCTGCTTTTGGATCCAAAATTGATCCTTGATTACATTGATCTCTGGCACAAGGACCCCAACACTCCTATGTCTGACTTCAAGATGACTCTTGGCCAAAGTCATATGTTGACTCACTTCATTCAGGAAGAAAAATGGAAATTTGAAAAGGCCAGGCAGTTGAAGAAAGCGCAGTACAAAAAGGAGCACTTCCTGAAGAAAAACATTGTCTCTATGACAACTGAAGAACTTGTCACTATTCAATCTGAGATCAAGAAACTCAGTGATGAATTTGTCGCACACCGCGCTGATTGGCTGGGAGCCAAGATCCGTTTTGTGAAACTAACTGAACAGTTCACTTCCAATGTTGCAGCCCCAACACAACAAGAAAATCCTTAGGCTGAAGCATCTGCTCAGCCTACTAAAGAAAATGCCAGCACCGCTGATGATACTCAGGCTGCTGAAGAAAATGCTAGTACCAGGGTTGATGACTGCATTCCAGCCATTGAAGAAATTGCCAGGGAAACCACTAGTGTTGCTCCTGAAAAAAATGAAGAAGTCACGGCAGCTGCATCAGTTGTGCCTGAAGATCTTGAACCAAATTCCTCTGCTCCTGCTACGCCTACACCATCTCCGATCCTTCCATCTGCATCACATGTGAAGAAGACCAAGGCTGCAGAGCGTGCGGCTATGAAGAAAAGGAAGGCATCAACTGCATTAGATTCTTCAGCTCCGAAGAAAATGAACCACTGATCAGCTCATTTGAAAATCCAATTGATGTTGTTCTTGTCTCATCTATGACATCAAAGGACCTTGTTCCTTTTGATGAAGAATAGGTGATCCCAAGCGGATCCGATGTAGACATTCCTTCTACTTCTTCCTCAAAGCAGTTGTATGAAGAAATTGAAGCGGATGCAATCCCTTCAACCCCAATAGTCTCATCGCCCATGCCTCAGTTCACTGCTGAAGAGGCCGTGTAAGTGCATCTAGTGCCCCTTAGTGATTTTGGTGTATTGAACACTTATAGGTTAAGGGACTAATGCGTTTGTGAGTGTACACAGATCTATAAGTCTATGAGGAGTTTGATATTTATAGAGAAAGTCGACCCCTAAAAATGAAGCTCTTCGACTAAAGACTTTGAATTTCTAAAGACTTTGAAAGTGAAGAAATTGGTGTGACCTTGAAGACTTGGTACTCATTCAAGGAACATGAAGCATGAAGACTTTTGTTATTGTAGTTTCATTTTCTCTTTCTTGAGTCATAGGAAACACCGTACTCTCAAAGGGGGTCGAGGAAATACTAAGGAAAAATTTCCATGTGATGCTCAACTCAAAATCCTACACCTACCAATCCCTTCGAGTGAAGCCATTGGAAATCTCATATAGTCCAGCCATATTCTTCAGTGACAGAGACGAAGCTCTTCCGGTCTTTGAGGAATTTGTTCTGACTGAGGAGTTAGAAATTCGCCAGTGCGGATTGCCTACACAGTGAGGAACATGATAGCCCTAAGGATTTTGCTACTCAAAATTCCGATCGTTGATGTGCTATGCGCCAGCTGTCCCAAAATATGTATCCACCTAACGGTCAAATCATTGAAGGGCATTTATGTCTTATCATGCCGGGCTGCTCCCTAGGCTATAAATAGCCGCCCCCTACAACCACTAGCTGGTTGGCTGCTCCGAGAGAAACTGACACTTGTCATTTGAGAGCAACCCATCCTCCGAGGACTTTGAGTGAAAATCATCAAGTGAGGAAAAACCCAAACCCAAACACCTACAAACCCCAAGTGATTGAGCATCACTGAAGAGATTGATCCTACGTGGATCTGACGCTTGTTACCTTTGAAGACTGTGCTTCTTCCAGACGGTTAGGCGTCATGGTCTAGAGCATCCAAGAGGAATTGTGGATCGCCGAGTGACCACGTTTGTGAAGGTTTGGAAGTCACCTGAAGACTTACCACGAGTGATTGGACGAGGTCTGTGTGACCTTAGTTCAAGGAGAATACGGTGAGGACTTGGTGTCCTAAGCTGCATGTTCAGGACTGGGTGTCCGGGGCTGTGTGTCCTCGAGTTTAAATACTCAGCCGCTCCAACCAGACGTACAACTGAGACAGCAGTTGGAACTGGTCTACCAAATCATTGTCTTCACCAAGCTTACTGGTTCTATTTCCTCAACTCTTTCATTTCCTCATAACTGTGTTGTGTGTTTGTTCATATCTGTGTTTGAAGACTTTGACTGAAGACTTTCTCAATTTCCTCAGATCAATTTCTTCAGTCTGTTGGTCTTCATCCTGTGTTATCCTGTGCTTACGCTTCCTGTACTCTGTGCCTATCTTCATTTCATCATGATGACTATGTTTGTATTTTGTTATGTTTACTTTTGAGTACGTATTCCGCTGCTAGTAGTTCTTCACTAAGGAATTTCCTCACCGGAAAATCCCTCAGTGAAGAATTTCATAAAAATCGCCTATTCACCCCCTCTCTAGTCGATATAACACACTTTCAATTGGTATCAGAGCATGGTACTCCCTTATTCTGTGTGATTTTGGTTTAACCACCTGGAGTTTTTGTTATGTCGACCGTAGGTATGAAGAAAGTGACATGCCCCATCTTTGACGGTCATGAGTATCCCAAGTGGAAGGCCATGATGAAGAAGCGCCTCATGGTGATGAACAGCGAGCTGTGGACTGTCACTGAGATTGGTCTGACCGATCTGTGCAAGATGGCGGAAGCTGATGACATTCACAAGTACACTCTTCTCAACATCACGACGAAGGATGTCATCTGCTCCAGTCTGTCACAAAATCAGTTCAGGAATATCATGCATCTCGATCGTGCGAAGCTCATCTGGGACTGTCTCTTCGAGGTCTATGAAGGTCATCGAACCTGTCATGATCCTTGGTTTTAGGACTTCAAGGAATCTCTCAAAGCGATGACATTTGAACCAGAATCATCATCTTCTACATCATGCCTTATGGCAAAAGATGCTGAGGTAACTGAATGCTACTATCCGAGTCTAGTGATGATGAATCTGGTGATGAATTTGGACCCAGCTATGTCAAACTTGCTTCCCTTGCCACTAAACAACAAAGAGCTTTGGAAAAAGTTCACTACATGCTAAATAAGAGCGATGATATGTTGGGTGAAGAAATGGATCAGTCAAAAGCTTTGGCTGAAAGTCTTTAGAGACTTCATACTAAGTATGACACCCTTCTAGATCAACATAACACTCTTTTATCTGATCATGAGAAGCTTTCTTATGAATTTCTTCAAAGAAAGCAAGACCTTGAGAAGCTAAGAGTGAGTTATGAAGATCTTCAGAAGGAGCGCGATTCATTACTTGCTCAACAAATCAGCACTTCTCAGGAAGAATTTGTTCCTCCTTGTTTGAAATGCATTGAATGTGAATCTGCTAATTCTTCACCTGAATGTTCAAATGATGCTAATGTTTCAAATTCTTCACATGCCTCTGCTATCACTAATTCCTCATCTGAGGACATTGCTAGTATCACTAACGATGCAGGGCTGAAGGAATTGTACATGACAGGCATGTACAAAAGCCTCAAAGGGCATTAGACTCTTTGTGATGTGCTTAAAAAGCAGATCCTCAACAAGAACCCTAGGAAAGAGGGTATTGCCTTTGACAGGAAACTCAATGATGATGGTACATATTGGAAGCTTGAGCAGTACCCCAAAACTACATGGGTTGCTGCAAAGGGACCTCCAGTTGATCCATCTAACTTATTTGGATTTGCATGTGAATCTCCTCGTTCTGATGATGAGTCATTTGACTCCAACTATAAACTGTTCAAAAATCAGAATGGTGAAGTATTTGCTAGATATGTTGGCACTAACTGCAGGAACGGTCCTCCTATGAAGAAAATCTAGGTTCCCAAAAGATGCCTTGAAAATCTTCAGGTGAATGTCATCATGACGCCACCTGTGAAGAATAGGAACCCCAGATCAAATTCTTCATATGGACCAAATTCTTCATATGGATCCAAGTCCTCATACGGACCAAATTCTTCACATGGATCATATTCCTCAAAAGGATCAAAGTCCTCATATGAACATCATCGTGCTAACCCGTCTGTTTTGCATGGAAGATCTAAGGATTGTGGATATGTGCATTATACTTCAAATCATTATGTCCATAAGTCCTCGAAGAATTTCTCTGTCTACTCTTATGCTTACTCTAACCCCTCTTATGTGAAACGAAATGGACTGGCATCTATGCCACCTTTCTCTTATGGAGCTCGCAGAATGATGAACTCGTTGCCACCCGTTCAGATGTGGGTGGTGAAGAAAAAGAATTAATCTCTTCTGCAGGGTCAGGTCTCCAGACATACGTAATCATCCGAAGAATTTGCTGGAGACCTGAGCATGCCTAAAAGGACGCAGGCTAATCATGAAGAAATGAACTTTCATTTCTCACGTCCTCATACTGCTTTATCTGTTCTTTTGCTTGATGAAATTGATTTGATGAATTGAGGTCATATTCTTCACTGATGAAGTATATGAGTTTGTAAGTTGCACTAATTCATCTGCAGGATGATCAACCCAAAGCCACTGAGTGGGTCCTCAATAGTGGATGTACAAATCACATGACTGGTGACAAGAATCTATTGATGGATGCTCCATTATCTCCGTCGCATCTGAAGCATATCATCTTTGCCGATAAAGGCAAAAGTCAGGTATTGGGTCTAGGTAAGGTTGCGATCACAAAGGATCGACACATGGACAAAGTCATGCTTGTCGAGTCCGTAGGATACAACCTTATGTCTATCTCAATGCTTTGTGATCTTGATATGGTTGTTGTCTTTGGCAAGTATCGTTGTGTTGGGTTATGGAAGCTGACAATTCCAAAGTCTTCGAAGGCTTTAGGAGAGGAGACCTGTATATTGTTGATTTCTCTACAGGACCACAACCAGCCGTGTGCCTACTTGCAAAAGCTTCAGAAGGCTGGCTCTGGCATCGACGACTTGGTCATGCAGGCATGAGGAATTTGCACACGCTTGCGAAGAAGAAGCAAGTCATTGGCATCGAGAATGTCAAATTCCTCAAGGATCACCTATGCGGAGCCTGTGAAGCTGGGAAGATGACAAAGGCCAAGCATCCAGCGAAGACTATCATGACCACTACTCACCCATTTGAATTGCTTCACATGGATCTCTTCGGTCCTAATCATTATTCTGCTGTTTCAAATGAAGCATCTCAATATGGCTTTGTCATTGTTGATGATTACTCTCGTTACACATGGGTACACCTTGTTACTTACAAACATGAAGTGCAGGAAGTCTTGAAACGATTCTCCTCGAGGGCTTCAACCAACTTTGGTGTGAAGATCAAGCACATCAGAAGTGACAATGGCACTGAGTTCAAGAATTCTGGTCTAGATGACTACCTTAATGAACTTGGTATTACTCATGAGTTATCTGCTCCTTACACTCCTCAGCAGAACAGCGTCGTGGAGCGCAAGAACAGGACTCTTGCTGAGATGGCTCGCACAATGCTTGATGAATACAAAACGCCTCATTGTTTCTGGACTGAGGCAATTGATACTGCGTGCCACACCATCAACAGAGTATATCTTCACAAATTCTTCAAGAAGACTGCCTATGAACTCCTCACTAATAAGAAACCCAATTTAACTTATTTTAAAGTCTTCGGTGCTAAATGTTGGATTAGAGATCCTCATCACAACTCAAAATTTGCACCGAAAGCACATGAAGGTTTTATGCTTGGTTACGGAAAGGACTCGCACACCTACAGAGTCTTCAACAACGTTCTTCACAAGGTTGTTGAAATTGTAGATGTGCGGTTCGATGAAACTAATGGCTCGCAAAGAGAGCACCTACCTACTATGATAGATGAACCAGCACCTGAGGAAACTATCAAGTTCAAGGCTACTGAGGATGTCATTCCTACTGAAGAATCTGCTGAAGAATTCATTCCAGAACATGAAGAACGTCGAGCTAGTGCACCTGAAGAAAATACTGAAGAATATGGTGCTGAAGATAGTGCTGATCAAATTCCTCAACGACAACTAGCTCATCCTCGCATTGCAAAAGAAGTGCAAGTTGAAAAGATCATCAATGACATCAAAGCGCCAGGTCCTCTCACACGCTCAAAAGTTTCACATTTATCTAACTTCTGTGGGCACTATGCCTTTGTCTCTATCACAGAGCCCACTAAGGTAGATGAAGCATTTCTGGAGCCTGAGTGGATTCAGGCCATGCAAGAAGAATTACATCAGTTCGAGCTCAACAATGTCTGGGAACTGGTCAAACGTCCAGATCCTCGCAAGCACAATATCATTGGCATAAAGTGGATCTACCACAACAAGCAAGATGAAAATGGCCTTGTGGTGAGGAATAAGGCACGGCTTGTAGCTCAAGGCTACACACAGGTTGAAGGAATTGACTTCGATAAAACTTTTGCACCTGTTGCTAGACTTGAGGCTATTCGCATATTACTTGCTTATGCTAACCATCATGATATCACTTTATATCAAATGGATGTGAAAAGTGCATTCCTCAATGGTAAGCTTGAGGAAGAAGTATATGTTACTCAACCCCCAGGTTTTGAAGATCCAAAAAATCCTGACAAAGTCTTCAGACTCAACAAGGCCCTCTATGGCCTCAAGCAGGCCCCACGGGCATGGTATGACACATTGAAGGAATTCTTCATGAAGAAAGGCTTCAAACCCGGTTCACTCAACCCTCCTCTTTTCACTAAATCTTATAATGGTGAATTGTTTGTGTGCCAAATATATGTTGATGATATTATCTTTGGTTGTACTGACCAACGTTATAGTGATGAATTTGCCTATATGATGAGTGAAGAATAACAAATGTCTATGATGGGAGAGTTGAAATTCTTCTTAGGTCTTCAAATTCGTCAACAACGCAATGGCATATTCATATCTCAGGAGAAATACCTCAAGGATGTACTGAGGAAATTCGGCATGCAAGATTGCAAAGGCGTCAAAATTCCTATGCCCACAAATGGCCATCTGTGCACTGATGAAAATGGTATTGACTTAGATCATAAGGTATACCGCTCCATGATTGGTTCTTTATTGTACTTATGTGCATCTAGGTAAGACATAATGCTTAGTGTTTGCATTTGTGCCCGATTTCAAGCTGCACCGAAGGACTCACACCATAAGGCTGTGAAGCATATTCTTTGATATCTAGCTCACACACCAACACTTGGATTATGGTACCCCAAGGGCTCGGCTTTTGATCTCATTGGATATTCTGACTCTGACTATGCTGGTGATCGTGTGGACCACAAGTCAACATCTGGTACATGTCATTTCCTCGGACGATCTTTGGTCTGTTGGTCCTCGAACAAACAGAACTACGTATCACTATCTACTGCTGAAGCTGAGTACATTGCCGCTGGTTCTTGCTGTGCTCAATTGCTATGGATGAAGCCAACTCTCAAGGACTACGGCGTCAACATGAAGAATGTGCCTCTCTTCTGTGACAATGAGAGTTCCATAAAGATTGCTCACAACCCAGTTCAGCACTCGAAGACTAAGCACATTCAGATTCGTCATCATTTTCTTCGTGATCATGTGTTGAAGGGTGACATTTCTATTGAGCATGTGAAGACTGAAGAACAGCTAGCTGATATCTTCACAAAGCCCTTGGATGAGAAGAGAATTAGCAAGTTGCGGTGTGAGCTAAATATTCTAGCATCTTCGAATGTTCTTTGAAAAGGACACTCATCCTAACACTTATGCAAAATTGATGACTTAGATGTGCAACACATGAAGAAACATTTTTCTTCAATCAATGAAGAATAACACTCTTAGTGTGAAGAAATTAACGAAGAATTTGATTCTTAGAACCCTACGATAATTGTATGCGGTGTCTGGAATCATCATTCTTATACGGTGGGGCACGCCACCATCAAAAGTTGAAATTCCTCAGTTGTTCATATTCTTCAACTTTGCATTGTCTTCACTGTTTCCGTCGTTTTTCTTCATTGGCTATATATATATATATATGAGTTTATGTCCTCTACAACATTCACTTATTGCTAATTCTTCAAGTTGGTTTTTCTGCTAAGTGAATGTGATCGGACCCTTCCCCCTCTATGCTAAACTCAACCCAATCTGTTCACAAATTCTTCATGTGCGTTCTATTTGAAACTCGTTCACAATCTTCACTGTGTCCTTGTCAGCTGAAGAAATTGTGAACGGAACTTTAAAACCTATCTTATCTAAATTTTCGGCTTTGCCGCTCAAACTGTTCTGCATCCCACAATACACTTATCCTTTCACCCACGATCGCACACAATCTCCACCTTTCAGTACGTGGGTGACACATGTCATGCGAATGAGAAGGGTCAGGGGCACGCTCATCCAATTTCTTCGGGTGAACAGTTTTTCACCGTGGCTATAAATACCCCTCTTCCCCTTCCTCACTTCTTTTACTCCGCTCGACCTCTCTCCAGCTCGAGCTTCTCAAACCCTAGCGCCGCCGCTACTTCATCGTCGCCGGTGAGGAAGAGCTTCACTGCCTTGACCTCGTCGTCGCCGTACTTGCGCCGGCCGCGGAAATCTTCACTCCGCTGCCGCCGTAGCCGTCTTCCTCCGCCGAGTTAGGGCGTGGAAGGTCTACACAGACAAACTTCACCTCTCCACCTCACTGTTCGTCGTGTTCTTCATCCAGGGTAATTAAAAGTTACTTTTACTACCCTCGTTGATTCGAATGATTATCTACAAAATCTTCAAAGGTGTTTTTCTTTATATCTTCACACACTAAAACACCTCTCATATCATCTGTTCTTGATTCGTTTCTCCAAGCTATGTTTTTCTTCAAGATTCCTCAAATGTGTGGATTTTTTATCTACACATCTCTGGAACCTAAGACATAGAATGCTTAGGTAAATTCTTCAAGACTCATCTGGTCAAATTCCTCAAACTTGTTCTTTATAAAACCTTCTGAGAACGCATATGACCTCTCCAAATTCCTCGCAACTATACTCTGTTCACAGGTACTCATGTCAGCTGCTGAATCAGTAGGTTCTCATCAACTTAACTCATTTGTAGCATTCCTCGAAGAAAAGTTGCATACTTCTTCAGAGAATTCAATTGTTCAAATTCCTCAACTGAAGAAAATGGCTGACAGTAAGAAGCCACAGAAAGGAGGAAAGAGGGCTGAGGTCAACACAGCGTTTGAGATCCCTAATGATATATATGCTGGGTACTGCACACCTCCTGAGGAAGACAAAAATCAGCGCAAGGTACGCATTCAGAAGATAGAGAGGAGATGGGCAAGAGAGTGGAGGGAGTACAGGTATGTTACTCCCAAGTACATGAAGAAATCCGCACTCAATCCTCCATGCCCAAGACCTCCATTGTCACCTGGCCAAATAGCTGATCCCACCAGCCTCAAGCGCGGTGAGGACTATCCTGATGAATGGGCCAAGCGCCAAGCCAAGTTGGCTAAGCAAGCTAGAGAAGCGGTGAGGAAATTCAATGAAGACTCTGCTGCTGCTGCTGCCTCTGCTGTCAAGCCGAAGAAGGCTATGTCAAAGAAGCATGCACGCAAGTCAAGTGCTTCACCAACAGTGCCCTCAAGGCCAAGTTCCTCAGCAATGCCCTTACGGCCACAATCCTCAAAGCCCTCACGGCCAATTCCTCATGCTGCTCCTGCTCCTTCAAAATCCTCAGCTCCTCCAAATTCCTCGGCTGTTCCGACAAAGTCCTCAGCACCTGTGCATCTTACCTCGTGCCAAAGGACTGCAGGCATCTCAATTGCCTCAGGAGCTGCAGCTAGTTCCTCAGTTGCACCAAATTCCTCAATGGGACCCTCTCTACTGAAGACAAAGGCCACTGCTAGACGAGGTCCTCGCCCTAGTCCTCAGAAGAAGCAAGTCGCCTTCCAAGTGTCGTCTGAAGAAGACGAAGCTAATGATGATGAACTTGCTGAAATCATCAGAGATAGGCAAGTCAGGGCCGCTAGAGCCAAGGGAACAAATGTGCCACTGTTTTTGGATCCCAAGTTGATCCTCGAATACATTGACGTTTGGCAAAAGGACCCCAACACTCCCATGCCTGACTTCAAGCTGACTCCTGGCCAAAGTCACATGCTGACTCACTTCATTCAAGAAGAAAAATGGAAATTTGAGAAGGCCAGGCAGATCAACAAAGCGCAGTACAAGAAGGAGCGCTATCTGAAGAAAAACGTTGTCTCTATGACAACTGAAGAACTTGTCACTACTCAATCTGAGATCAAGAAACTCAGTGATGAATTTGACGCATACCAAGCTGATTGGCTTGGAGCCAAAGTTCGTTTTGTGAGACTCGCTGATAACTTCACCTCAAATGTTGCAGCCCCAACACAACAGGAAGTTCCTCAGGCTGAAGCATCTGCTCAGCCGATTGAAGAACATGCCAGCACCTCTGATGAAAATCAGGCTGCTGAAGAAAATGTGAGTTCCAAGGCTGATGACTGCATTCCAGCCGCTGAAGAAATTGCCAGGGCATCCACTAGTGGTGCGCCTGAAGAAACTGAAGAAATCAGGGCAACTGCATCAGTTGTGCCTGAAGAAAATCAACCAGATTCCTCTGCTCCTCCTGCGCCAACACCAACTCTGATCCTTCCATCTGCATCAGATGTTAAGAAAACCAAGGCTGCAGAGCGTGCAGAAGTGAAGAAAAGGAAAGCATCAGCTACTTCAGATTCGTCAGCTCCGAAGAAGATGAAGCCTTTGACCAGTTTATTTGCTAATCCCATTGATGTTGTTCCAATCTCAACCATGCCATCAAAGGACCTTGTTCCTTTTGGTGAAGAATATGAGATCCCTAGTGGATCTGATGAAGAAAATCATTTTGCTGCTTCGTCAGAGTAGATTGATGAAGAAATTGAAGTGGATGCGATCCCTTCAACACCTGTTATCTCCTCGCCTATGCCTCGGTTCATAGCTGAAGAGGCTAGCGTTGAAGAAATGGAAGATGAAGATGTGGACGTTGGCTGCTCCACACTAGTAATAAGTGATGAATTCTGGGAAAGTCAGCATCCAAACTCTCCAATGTTCACACCGTTGTAGCAAATACCTCAGTCCCCTGCACAAACTGTTCAAATGGGCTCTGAAGAAACTCACCCCACTTCATCTGTGCGTGAAGAAATTCTAGCCACTAGCGCTGAAGAAACTGCTGCTGCTGAACATCTGAAGACACAGACTGCCACTGAAGAGGAACCAGAAATTCCTCAGCCTGAAGAACCTGAGATTGCGATTCCTGAGGTCGTGATGCAACTCACTAACACTCCTCTGCCCAAGCCAAAGGATCCATTCTCACACAAGAAAAAGTTCAAGGCTGATGGTTTCTTCGGCGAGCACGTATTCTTCGAAGACTACAACCCATATGATTCTGCTCGTATAGGGAAGAGCCATTTCTGGACTGCTAGTCAAGCCAATTTCTATTCCTCAGTGTTGTTCAACAAAGAGAAAATCTTCTATCATGAGCACATTCCTCACGTGGATATGGAATCTCTGCCGTGTTTCGTGCCAGTCCTCAGTGTTCTTCATGATGCTGGATTGTTAAACTTTTGCTCTGACATCTGTGATTGGAATGAAGAACTGATTCTTCAATTTTATGCAACGCTGCACATCACAGGAGATTCTGAAGATGTGAATTCATGGGTGCTGGACTGGATGACTGAGAACACTCACTACACAGCACCAGCTTCTAAATTGCTTCGTGCCTTACCACTCAGTCCTCCCCTTGAAGAAGCTCGTTGCATCTACAGTGAACCTGAGCTTACAAATCACTACATGCAGGTTTTGATGAAACCTTTGAAGCCAGGTCAGGCCCCACGAACCAAATTCCTCGTGAAGGAATTACTCTATGTGCCCCGAACTGTCTATCGTATTCTTACAAGGACAATGAGTCCTATCAAAGGCCACGACTCATCTGATGAGGAAATTGTTGGCATCATAAAGAATCTGGTATTCAACATCGTTCATGGCATTCCTATCAATTATCATGATTTCTTCATGAGGACTCTGGCAAATGTTGCACTGTCTCCGTTTGAGATTATGAGATTCCTTAGGACAAGGTCTTCACTCAACTACAAAGCTGATTTTCAGAATCACCTCAGCTACTTGCCCCTAATTGAAGTCCTCAAGCAGACCTATTCCTCAGTTGATGAAAAGGGCAAGGCACCAGCTGTTATAGATGAAGGCATTCGTCCATTGGATGGACAGTTTCGCAAAGCTGCCTCTTATTCCACCAATGATGACTCTGCCACACATGACTCTGCCAATGCACCCAAGTCTACTCCTCAAGCCACTACTCCTCGTGTGATGACTGATCATGAGCTTCTGCTTAGTCTTCACCAGAAGGTGGATCGAAATCACAAATGGGTTAAGTGTCAGTTTGGTTCATTTCTTCACAACATGACTGCTACACACAATGTAGTGAAGAAAAACCATTACTACCTCCATGAAGTCTTCGATCGACCTGGGCCATTCTGTCACATCTGTATGGTGAAGAAGATCTAAAGAGAATGGGTCTCAAGGAAGATTTTTACTGGTATGCACCTCCACCGAAGAAATTCAAGAAGGTCAAGGTTCCTTCTCTGGTGGCCATCTCATATTCTTCATCGCGTGACACTGATGAGAATGAAGACTTGGACGACACTGCGGCAGGCCCTCCTACGACAAACGACCCCAACAACGTTGGTGCTCCCTCATCAACTTTATATTCTTCAGGGGCGTTAGTCCTCATATTCGATCCTTTTGGTCATTTGATGACAAAGGGGGAGAATTGTGACTTAGTCTTCAAGCGGGTCTTTCTATATGGGCGTTTTTTTTTTAAGTTACAACTCTCGTTCTTCTGAGACTTTATTGGATCGAGTTGTAAACTTAAACCCGATGGTGCTCTAATACTTTTGAAATGTTTTTCTGCATGCTTATTCCTCATCTATGCTAATGCACGCATGCTGAATTACATCAATCACCATATTTCATCATGCATTTCAAATTCTTCACTGTTATATGTCAAATGCGTGTATGAATTACAAGATATAGGGGGAGATCTCCATGATTCAACTCTTCAAGTGTGCATTGCTTCAAAAGCAAATTCCTCACTATGCACATCTTCAGGGTGAGTTCTTCTATATCTTGCAATCAAATTCCTCAATATCAGTATTTACACTTCATATGTTTATCCCCGTTGAAAACTTAACCTATATTGTCATCAATCACCAAAAAGGGGGAGATTGTAAGTGCATCTAGTGCCCCTTAGTGATTTTGGTGTATTGAAGACTTATAGGTTAAGGGACTAATGCGTTTGTGAGTGTACACAGGTCTATAAGTCTATGAGCAGTTTGATATTTACAGAGAAAGTCGACCCCTAAAAATGAAGCTCTTCGACTGAAGACTTTGAATTTCTGAAGACTTTGAAAGTGAAGAAATTGGTGTGACCTTGAAGACTTGGTATTCATTCGAGGAACATGAAGCGTGAAGACTTTCATTTTCGTAGTTTCATTTTCTCTTTCTTGAGTCATAGGAAACACCGTACTGTTAAAGGGGGTCGAGGAAATACTAAGGAAAAATTTCCATGTGATGCTCAACTCAAAATCCTACACCTACCAATCCCTTTGAGTGAAGCCATTGGAAATCTCATACAGTCCAATCATATTCTTCAGTGACACAGACGAAGTTCTTCTGGTCTCTGAGGAATTTGTTCTGACTAAGGAGTTAGAAATTTGCCAGTGCGGATTTCCTACACAGTGAGGAACATGATAGCCCTGAGGATTTTGCTACTCAAAATTCCGACTGTTGCTGTGCTATGCGCCAGTTGTCCCAAAATATCTATCCACCTAACGGTCATATCATTGAAGGGCATTTATGTCTTATCATGTCGGGCTGCTCCCTAGGCTATAAATAGCTGCCCCCTACAGCCACTAGCTAGTTGGCTGCTCCGAGAGAAACTGACACTTGTCATTTGAGAGCAACCCATCCTCCGAGGACTTTGAGTGAAAATCATCAAGTGAGGAAAAACCCAAACCCATACACCTACAAACCCCAAGTGATTGAGCATCACTGAAGAGATTGATCCTGCATGGATCCGACGCTTGTTACCTTTGAAGACTGTGCTTCTTCCAGACGGTTAGGTGTCATGGTCTAGAGCATCCAAGAGGAATTGTGGGTCGTCGAGTGACCACGTTTGTGAAGGTTTGGAAGTCGCCCGAAGACTTACCATGAGTGATTGGACGAGGTCTGTGTGACCTTAGTTCAAGGAGAATACGGTGAGGACTTGGTGTCCTGAGCTGCATGTTCAGGACTGGGTGTCCGAGACTGTGTGTCCTCGAGTTTAAATACTCAGCTGCTCCAACCAGACGTACAACTGAGACAACAGTTGGAACTGGTCTACCAAATCATTGTCTTCACCAAGCTTACTGGTTCTATTTCCTCAATTCTTTCATTTCCTCATAGCTGTATTGTGTGTTTGTTCATATCTGTGTTTGAAGACTTTGACTGAAGACTTTCTCAATTTCCTCAGATCAATTTCTTCAGTCTGTTGGTCAGCATCCTGTGTTATCTTGTGCTTACGCTTCCTGTACTGTGTGCCTGTCTTCATTTCACCATGATGACTATGTTTGTATTCTATTATGTTTACTTTTGAGTACGTATTCCGCTGCTAGTAGTTCTTCGCTAAGGAATTTCCTCACCGGTAAATCCCTCAGTGAAGAATTTCATAAAAATCGCCTATTCACCCCCCTCTAGTCGATATAACGCACTTTCAGGCCGACGTTGAAGAAATGAATGAAGACGAAGATGTGGACATTGGATGCACAACTCCTGTGTTGAACGACGACTTTTGGGAAAGTCAACATCCTAATTCTCCTCTGTTCACACCCCTACAACAAATTCCTTAGTCCCATGTCACTACTTAAGTACAAATGGGATTTGAAGAACCTCGTGCCACACCATCTGTCCATGAAGAGATTCCAGCCACTAGTGTTGAAGAAAATGTAAATGAAGAATTGAAGTCCCAGGCTGCCACTAAAGAAAAACCTAAAATTCCTTAGCCGGCGAAACTTGAGATCGAGATCCCTGAGGTTGTGATGCAATTGACGGACACTCCTCACCCCAAGCCAAAGGATCCCTTCTCAAAGAAGCAAAAATTCAAGGCTGATGACTTCTTCGATGAGCATGTATTCTTCACGGACTACAATACTTATGACTTTGCTCGTCTTAGGAGGAAACGCTTCTGGACTGCCAGCCAGGCCAATTTCTATTCTTCACTGCTTTTCAACAAGGATAACGTCTTATACCACGAGCATATTCCTCACGTGGACATGGAATCACTGCCTTGCTTCTCTCCTATCCTCAGTGTGCTTCATGATGCAGGCCTCCTCAACTTTTGCTCTAATATTGTTAATTGGAAGGAAGAGCTTATTCTTCAGTTCTACGCTACACTGCACATCACAGGTGATCCTGATGATATCAACACTTGGGTATTGGACTGGATGACCGATACACTCATTATAAAGCACCGGCTTCTGAATTACTTCACGCCCTGCCCATCAGTCCACCCCTTGAAGGAGCTCGCTGTTTGTACCAGGAGCCTGAACTCACTGCCCATTACATGCAAGTGCTGATGAAGCCCCTGAAGCCTGGTCAAGCGCCAAGGACCAAATTCCTCGTGAAGGAATTGCTATATGTGCCCAGAATAGTCTATCGCATTCTGACGAGGACAATGAGTCCTATCAAAGGCCACGACTCGTCTGATGAGGAAATTGTTGGCATCATGAAGAATCTTCTATTCAACATCATACATGGCATTCCTGTCAATTATCATGATTTCTTCATGAGGACTCTGGCAAATGTTGCACTCTCTCCGGTTGAGTTGAAGCCTTATGCTCCTTGGATTATGAGATTCCTCAGAACAAGGTCTTCACTAAACTACAAGGCTGGCTTTCAGAATCACCTTAGCTACCTGCCCCCAATTTAAGTCCTCAAGCAGACTTATTCCTCAGCTGATGAAAAGGGCAAGGCACCTACTGTCATTGATGAAGGCATTCATCCATTGGATGGTCAGTTTCACAAAGCTGCATCTTATTCCACCAACGATGACACTGCCACTCATGATTCTGCTACACATGCATCCAAGCCAAATTCTCAAGCCACAGCTCCCAGGGTGATGACTAACCGTGAGCTGCTTCTTAGTCTTCACCAGAAGGTGGATCGAAACCATAAATGGGTTAAGCGTCAGTTTGGTTCTCTTCTTCACAGCATGACTGCTACACATAATGCAGTGAAGAAAAACCATTACTACCTCCATGAAGTTTTCGGTCGCACCTGGGCTATCTTATCACATCTGTATGGTGAAGAAGATCTGAAACAAATGGGCCTCAACGAGAACTTTGATTGGTCTGCACCTCCAGCAAATAAATTCAAGAAAGTCAAAGTTCCTTCCTTGGTGGCCAGCTCATATTCTTCATCCCGCGACACCGATGAGTTTGAAGACTTGGACGACACTGCTGTAGGCCCTACAACAACCAACGACCCCAACAACACCGGTGCTCCTCCATCGACTTAATATTCTTCAGGGGCGTTAGTCCTCATTTTCGATCCTTTTGGTCATTCAATGACAAAGGGGGAGAAATTTGAGTTAGTCTTCAAGCGGGTCTACATATACGGGCGTTTTTTTCTAAGTTACAACTCTCGTTCTTTTGAAGACTTTGCTAGATTGAGTTGTAAACTTAAACTCTATGGTGGTCTGATACTTTTGCTGAGTTTTTCTGCATGCTTATTCCTCATTAAAGTTAATGCTCGCATGCTGAATTACATCAGTCACCATATTTCGTCATGCATTTCAAATTCTTCATATTATATGTTAAATGCGTGTATGAATTACAAGATATAGGGGGAGATCTCCATGATTCTACTCTTCAAAGTGTGCATTGCTTCAAAAGCAAATTCCTCACTATGCACATCTTCAGGGGGAGTTCTTCTATATCTTGCAATCAAATTCCTCAATTTCAGTATTTACACTTCATATGTTTATCCCCGTTGAAAACATAACCTATATTGTCATCAATCACCAAAAAGGGGGAGATTGTAAGTGCATCTAGTGCGCCTTAGCGATTTTGGTGTACTGAAGACTTATAGGTTAAGGGACTGATGCATTTGTGAGTGTACACAGGTCTATAAGTCTACGAGGAGTTTGATATTTACAGAGAAAGTCGACCCCTAAAAATGAAGATCTTCGACTGAAGACTTTGGATTTCTGAAGACTTTCTGAAGACTTTGAAAGTGAGGAAATTGGTGTGATCCTGAAGACTTTGTATTCATTCGAGGAACATGAAGCATGAAGACTTTTGTTTTCGTAGTTTCATTTTCTCTTTCTTGAGTCATAGGAAACACCGTAGTGTTAAAGGGGGTCAAGGAAATACCAAGGAAAAATTTCCAAGTGATGCTCAACTCAAATCCTACACCTACCAATCCCTTTGAGTGAAGCCAATGGAAATCTCATATAGTTCAGTCAATTTCTTCAGTGACAAAGACGAAGTTCTTCTGGTCTCTGAGTAATTTGTTCTGACTAAGGAGTTAGGAATTCGCCAGTATGGATTGCCTACACAGTGAGGAACATGATAGCCCTGAGGAATTTGATACTCAAAATTCTGACCATTGCTGTGTTATGCGCCAACTGTCCCAATATATCTACCCACCTAATGGTCATATCATTGAAGGGCATTTATGTCTTATCATGTCGGGCTGCTCCCTAGGCTATAAATAGCCGCCCCCTACAACCACTAGTTGGTTGGATGCTCTAAGAGAAACTAACACTTGTCATTTGAGAGCATCCCATCCTCCGAGGACTTTGAGTGAAAATCATCAAGTGAGCAAAACCCAAACCCAAACACCTAAAAACCCAAAGTGATTGAGCGTCACTGAAGAGATTAATCCTGCGTGGATCCGATGCTTGTTACCTTTGAAGATTGTGCATCTTCCAGACAGTTAGGCGTCATGGTCTAGAGCATCCAAGAGGAAATTGTGGATCGCCGAGTGACCGAGTCTGTGAAGGTTTGGAAGTCACCTGAAGACTTACCATGAGTGATTGGGCGAGGTCTGTGTGACCTTAGCTCAAGGGGAATACGGTGAGGACTGGATGTACTGAGCTGCGTGTTCAGGACTGGGTGTCCGGGAATGTGTGTCCTCGGGTTTAAATACCTCGCCGCCCTAACCAGACGTACAACTGTCACATCAGTTGGAACTAGTCTACTAAATCATTGTCTTCACCGAGCTAACTGGTTTCAATTCCTCAACCCTTCTATTTCCTCATTTCTGTGTTGTGTGCTTATTCATATTTGTTTTAAGACTTTGACTGAAGACTTTCTCTATTTCCTCAATTCAATTTCTTCAGTCTGTTTGTCTTTATCCTGTGTTATCCTATGTTTACGCCTTCTGTACTCTGTGCTTGTTATCATTTCATCATGAAGACCATGTTCATGCACTGTTATGTTTACTTCTGAGTACATATTCAGCTGCAAGTAGTTCTTCACTCAGGAATTTCCTCAGCCTGAAATTCCTAAGTGAAGAATTCATAAAAATCGCCTATTCACCCCCCTCTAGTCGATATAACGCACTTTCACGGCCTTATGCCTGGGTCATCTTTATTTTAAACCCCCGGGCCAGTGCTTCTCTAAGTGTTGGTCTGAACCGGGCAACCTGCGGGGCCACCTCGGGGCAACTTGAGGGCTGGTTTTAATCGTAGCTTGACCTATCCGGTGTGTCCTAAGAACGAGATACGTGTGACTCCTATCGGGATTGTCGACACATCGGGCGGCTTTTCTGGTCTTGTTTTACCAATGTTGAAATGTCTTGTAACCGGGATTCCGAGATTGATCGGTTCTTCTCGGGAGAAGGAATATCCTTCGTTGACCGTGAGAGCTTGTGATGGGCTAAGTTGGGACACCCCTACAGGGTTTGAACTTTTGAAAGTCGTGCCCGCGGTTCTGTGGCAGATGGGAAATTGTTAATATCCGGTTGTAGAGAACTTGACACTTAAGTTAACTAAAATAAATCAACCGCGTGGGTAGCCGTGATGGTCTCTTTTCGACAGAGTCTGGGAAGAGAACACGGTCTCGTGTTATGCTTGAACGTAAGCAGTTTTCAGGATCACTTCTTGATCACTTCTAGTTTCTCGACCGTGCATTGCTTCTCTTCTCGCTCTATTTGCGTATGTTAGCCACCATATATGCTTAGTGCTTGCTGCAGCTCCACCTCACTACCCTTTCCTACCCATAAGCTTAAATAGTCTTGATCTCGCGGGTGTGAGATTGCTAAGTCCTCGTGACTCACAGATATTTCCAAACAGGTGCAGGTGCCGAGGATACCAGTGCAGGTGATGCTACCGAACTCAAGTGGGAGTTCGACGAGGATTCGGGCCATTACAACATTTCTTTTCCGGATGATCAGTAGAGGAGCCCAGTTGGGACGATCGGGGATCTAGCATTTGGGGTTGTCTTCTTTTATTTTGGTTTCGTAGTCGGACCTTGATTGTACTCTGGATGATGTATGTTTAATCTGTTATTTGTGTGAAGTGGTGATTGTAAGCCAACTCTTTATCCCTCTCTTATTAAGTACATGGGATTGTGTGAAGATTACCCCACTTGCGACTAAACCATAATGCGGTTATGCCTCTAAGTCGTGCATCGACGCGTGGGAGATATAGCCGCATCATGGGTGTTACAAGTTGGTAATCAGAGCCATCCCTGACTTAGGAGCCCCCTCCTTGATCGAATCGCTGGTGTTGTTGAGTCTAGAACAAAATGTTTTGAGTCTTAGGATTATATATATCGGAGAGTAGGATTCTTTTTACTCCTCAGTCCCTTCGTCGCTCTGGTGAGGCCTCCTAACGTAAAAGTTTTGACTTTCCTCTCCTCAAATTTCACGAAAAAAATTTAGGATCACGCGGGTATCTTGGAATCGTTCCGATAGTTTTGTGATGAGAACATTGTCCTTGGTGCCTCCTGACATTTAGGGGTTGTGGCAGTGTCCCAGGGAGTTGAGCTCTGAGGTGTTGTCGTCACAATTTTATCGTTGTAGTTCTGGAATACCTGAGTTCGCCGACATCAAAAATCTCTTTTATGCAGTTGTTGGTGAGATAACCTCGACGCCACCCAGTACTGGGGCGGGAGGTCGGGAGTATTGCCATAACTTGTATAACGGATCTTTTCGAAGGTTGAGGTACACGATTTCCGAAGGTTTCTTGGTTATGTGTTGAAGGATGGATACAACTGGATGTAGGGATTGTTAGTTTGGGTGAGATATTATGCTTCCTGTCGGTGTCAAAACCGGCGGATCTCGGGTAGGGAGTCCCGAACTGTGCGTCTAGGCCGGATGGCAACAGGAGGCAAGGGACACGAAGTTTTACCCAGGTTCGGGCCCTCTTGATGGAGGTAAAACCCTACGTCCTGCTTGAATAATATTGACGATATGGGTAGTACAAGAGTAGATCTACCACGAGATCAGAGAGGCTAAACCCTAGAAGCTAGCCTATGGTATGATTGTTGATGTGTATGTTGTCCTACGGACTAAAACCCTCCGGTTTATATAGACACTGGATAGGGTTAGGGTTACATAGAGTCGGTTACAATGGTAGGAGATCTGAACATCCGTATCGCCAAGCTTGCCTTCCACGCCAAGGAAAGTCCCTTCCGGACACGGGACGAAGTCTTCAATCTTGTATCTTCAGAGTCCAGGAGTCCGGCTGAAGGTATAGTCCGGCTATCCGAACACCCCCTAATCCAGGACTCCCTCAGTAGCCCTTGAACCAGGCTTCAATGACGACGAGTCCAGCGCGCAGATTTTCTTTGGCATTGCAAGGCGGGTTCCTCCTCCAAGTACTTCATAGAATATTTTGAACACAAAGATAGTGTCCGGCTCTGCAAAATAAGTTTCCACATATTGCCATAAAGAGAATAATATTTACACAAATCTAATCTGCTGACGTATTCCATAGTGTGACATCACACCACGGCCAAGCTTTTATTCGAACCGTTTTACTATCCCATCTTAGCGCGTTATGCGAGGCGGTTTCCTTGGCATGTCTTGTTAAAGCATAGATCGTGTCCCCTTATTCCGGGATTCTCATCAATACGGGCGTGGGTAACCCAACCGCGCCATTGATTACAGCGCTTGGAGATAAGCGAGTTTTACCAGGCTGGTGGGGACACGTAGTTGCGTCCACCCATATAAGGGGATAAGGATCCACCTTTTCACCCACGCCATCTTCCTCCTTTGCCTATCCATTCTTGCACACTCGAGCTCCAGTGCCCAAGTCCGCACTACCACCTCAACCTTCTCCAGTCATGTCTGGAGCAGGAGGCAAGTGGATGGTCTCCTCTGTCATGGAGGGACACATCAAAAAGCTGAGGAAGGTCGGATATCTGGCTAGCGACATCGCACACCGGCTTCGCAAAAAGGGGTAGCTCATCCCCACTCCTAGGCCCCATGAGAGGGTGGTATTCCTCCCCCATTTCCTCCGCGGACTGGGCTTCCCTCTGCATCCATTTGTCCGGGGGCTCATGTTCTACTACGGCCTGGATTTCCATGATCCAGCCCCGAACTTCGTCCTCAACATCTCGGCGTTCATCGTCATGTGCGAGGTGTTCCTTCGCATCCGCCCCCATTTCGGCCTATGGCTTAAGACTTTCAATGTCAAGCCAAAGGTGGTGCGTGGCAGCCAGGCGGAGTGCGGCGGTGCCATGGTTGGCAAGATGGCCAACGTCCTGTGGCTCAGGGGCTCCTTTGTGGAGACCCTGAAGGGGTGGCAATCATGGTGGTTTTACGTCACCGAGCCGCGCGACGCCGAATGGGTCGCACCCCCTGAGTTTCGATCCGGCCCCCCTATGCGGCTCACGTCCTGGAAAGAGACGGGCCTGTCGTGGGGTAAAAAAGGAGAGCTGACCGGACTCCAAACATGCGTCAAAACCCTGGTGGACAAGAAGCTCAGACTTGTCAACATAGTCCAGGTTATGCTCATCCGCTTGATCCTCCCATGCCAACAACGGGCTTTCAACCTGTGGGAGTTCGACCCGGCGCGGCACCAGACTCTGAACAGGCTCTTCGACACAACGTATGAAGATGCCTGGAAGGTGCTTTTCAAGGGCGCCGAGGCTCCTGCATCCGCTACCGAGGATCGCGGATTCAGCGCGCAGCGTCACGCGCTCGCGGTAAGCTGTTTTTTCCTTTTACAGGGTATCAGTTTTCCATAGTTTGACTCTATGCGGGATCTAAGCTCCCTTCCCTCTGACAGGATTGGCAGGTGACGTCCGGACAGATCAACTATCCGGCCCCTTTGCCCGAAGGCCCAGTGGACGCTCACTTGGCGAGGCTGCTGGTTCCGGCGCCCTATGTGGTGCCGGAGAAGAAGGCCACGAAAAGGGCCACGGGGACTCGAAAGAGCGCCCGGCGCCAGGAGGTGTCGGATTCATCATCCGACGGTCCCGAAGCGCCTTCCTCTCGCGAAGACGAGGAGGAAGAAGAAGAAACCTCTCCCCCTCCAGCGGGAGGAGAGAAGAAAAGGAAGGCCGCCCTCTCTAAGGAGGCCGGAGGGTCCAAGAAGGGGAAAACCCTTCCTCCGAACTACTCCGCCGATGCCGACGACGGAGGAGATGAGTGGCAGCCCAGGGCCAAGCCCCTGGCAAAATCGTAAGTATCCGGATACCGGAGTAATTCATAGTATTCGTTTATTGCATAGCTTTCCCTTATGTCGAATGTGTTTATGCAACCCACCCAAAGACCGGCTCGACGCATTGTCGAGCGGTTCACTGGACTCGTCGGACGTGAACTCACTTCTGACGGCTTCCTCCCCCCGCCCTACGGACGACACTGAAGTGTTGTCCCCACAGGTTCCAATCCGGGAGGAGGTGGTCCTGGAGGCGCCGCGAGACGACCTCCCGGACTCCAGGAGTAAGGGGGATGAAACCCCCCAGGGCTCCAAGTCCGGCCCCAGGCCGGACACCACTCCGGAACCTTCAAAGGTTCCAGTGTCCGGCGGGGGACCTCCTTCCAAGAGGAGCAAGCCCGCCGTGCCGGTGACCTCCATCCAACCGGAGGCGCCGGACAATATGTTGGAGGCGCTCCAAGGCGCCTACATCGACGAGGGGCACCGCACTATTATGAGTGCGGTGATCCCGAAGGTTCAGTCCGCGAAAAACGGACTGACTGAAGCTTGTACTAGCCTTTTGACAGGCTTCGAGGTAAGTAAAGAAAGTGTAAATAATAGTACCGCATAGACAGTAGCCCCTGATGCTCTGTTTGGCGTTCGGGAAGAAAAGCCGAATAGAGGATCAAATAGAATTCGCAGGAGTCTAACAAAAATGAGTCAATATGCATGTGCAGGCTACCCTGCTTGCGTCCGCCGCACTGACTACGGAAGTGGACACGCTAAAGCAGGACCTCGAAAGGTCCAAGCAAGAGCTCGAGCGTGCCAAGAAGCAGCTCAGGGACAATGAAGGTAAGAAATACATTGTTAAAAAAAATATAAAAAAGGTGCAATTGTGAAAAATGACAGGATTATCGTGGCTATTGTAGGGGTCACGTCTGAGGTGGCGACCCTTAAGCAAGCGCTGGACGAGGCTGAGAAGAATTCGGCCTCGGAGCGCACCGAGCGGGAGAAGTATGAGGCCAAGGTTGGCAAGGTGCGGCAAGAGCTCCAGGCTCTCATGGAAAAACATGAGAGTTTGGAGCGTGACTCGAAGACGCAAGCATCCGAGCTTGCGGTGGCTATTGAAAATGCCAAATCTGCCAAGGCCAAATCCCAGAAGACCATCCAGGAGTTGGATGAGGTGAAGAAGATAGCGGCGGGTAAGGCATTCTTTATGCAAAGCAAACACATAAACGTGAGTTACCTGTTACTTACCCAAATCCGGAGCTCTCCAGGAGTGTTCGCAGATCTTCCCCGGAGTGTATCCGATGCCGCCGCATTCTATCAAGCCGAGGAGGGAAGCTCGACGGAGAAGGTGTTCTGGTCTCAATATGCTGAGGCCGGGCACCCCGTGCCCCTGAGCGACCAGCTGAAGCAACTGGTCGAGCTCCACAAGGCGGCCGAACAGGCCATGAAGGGCCTCCTAGTTCGGCTGTGGCCTGGAGAGGCTCTGCCTGGGAGCTATTTCGGGCTGGTGCGGCGGCTGGTGGAGGCCTGTCCAAGGCTCGAAGTCATCAAGCGCTCCGTCTGTATTGAAGATGCCCGTAGGGCCTTTGCCCGTGCTAAGGTGCACTGGGGCAGGCTGGATGCGGAGAAGCTTGTGAAGGACGGGCCACCAGTGGGGAAAGAGCATCGCAAGCCCGAAAATTACTATAAGGATGTTCTGAAGGGTGCCCGCCTTGTGGCAGATGAATGTACTAGGGATGTAATTTTTTAGTAAAACTCGCTCGTGTTTGTATTGTGCGCTGAAAACTTGTTCATATGCGCTAAGCAATGCTGCTTGAATTTAAAATATTACCTTCTGTGCAGCTGTTTATCAATACTGAGAGATGGCGAGTCGTCGGCTTCTGCCCCTTGCCGCTAGTGCTGGGGTGTTCGGGGATAAACCTGGGCGCTCTTTTTCCCATATTTGGGTCCTTCGAGGGAGGCGCTCAGCCCAACGAACGAGGCAATCGGACTATAATGCGTGAACACTCTCACTTAGCCATAGAATTCTATAATTTTAAATTTCGGCGAAGCCCCTAGTATTCGGAAGACCGAGTTCGGGGCGCTATCCACGCCTTGGCCGGACAGAGCCGGCTCCTCGCCCTAAGCGGCATAAGTCTTTAGGGACTCGAAAAACCTCTCGAACAGCGACCACCTCTCGCTTCATCATGACAGTCAGTTTTAGCTTTCTCCACTGAGGTGCTCGACCCAGCTCAATCGGGGCACAATCGCAGTGGTTCCCCTAGTGCTACCTTAGCCGATATAGCGGAACGTAAGGCACCAAAACATAGGAGCCGGGCAAACCCAACTATTGACCCAAGACATGATTCGGAGCCGATGCATATAGTGCTATAAGTTCGGGGTGCCGCACTTGTGAAAGTGTTCAGACTTCTCACACCATATTGAAGGGTGCTAAAAGCCCCTGGCATATTTTGGCGGTACCAAGTTGTACGGATGCAACATGTCGTTAAGGAACATTTATTTATAAAAATATAATGCAAAAAATAGACAAAAGCTATGCATTGTTTATTAAAATAGCTGCGATCAAAGTAGAACGATACAAGTAATGCGATAAACGAAAAGTTGGACTATTTGACATGTCTGCTCCAGGGGCAAGCTGCGGAATAGTATGAGAAACAGGTATACTGCTCGTGATAGAGACCACCTGGGATTTCCGTAATGCGGCATGGCTTGTCTGCTTCCCTGGTCCTTGCATCGTTTGTGCGGCAATTGAACTGCCGAACAGGCCTTCCGAAGAGTAGAGTCCTGGAAGTAAGAGAAAAGTAAAAAACCGGCAGCCCCTGGTGCGGTTTAAGCCGTGTTTTGGGCGTGCCGTGATGGTGCCCTCCCCCTATGCCCATGGTATTTCCAGAGCGTAGTTATGGACGCGAAGTACTGGCGTCGTCTTTTTGCGAGGGTTGGGGTTGGGGGCGCATTGCTACGCCTGCTCGGAACATGCCAGGCGGTCTTGTTGTAGGTTACTCCGGGCGCGCTTGACGGTGTCCGGACGTTTAATGGCCGGACTAGAGAACTGCCTGGAGAGGCTGCTTTGTACTTCCGTTGCAAGGGTCGCCGTGTGCTCCTCCGTTCGGAGGGAGCGTTCGGTGTTTCCATTGACCATAATTACTCCACAAGGGCCTGGCATCTTGAGCTTAAGGTATGCGTAGTGCGGTACCGCATTGAATTTGGCGAATGCGGTTCGCCCGAGCAGTGCGTGATAGCCACTGCAAAACGGGACTATGTCGAAGATTAACTCCTCGCTTCGGAAATTATCCGGAGATCCGAAGACCACTTGAAGTGTGACTGAGCCTGTGCAGTTGGCCTCTACACCTGGTATTACGCCTTTAAAGGTCATTTTGGTGGGCTTAATCCTTGAGGGATCTATGCCCATTTTCCGCACTGTATCCTGGTAAAGCAGGTTCAGGCTGCTGCCGCCGTCCATAAGGACTCTAGTGAGATGAAATCCGTCAATAATTGGGTCTAGAACCAATGCGGAGAATCCGCCATGACGGATGCTAGTGGGATGGTCCCTTCGATCAAAGGTGATCGGGCAGGTGGACCATGGGTTGAACTTTGGGGCAACTGGCTCTACCGCGTATACGTCCCTTAACGCACGCTTCCACTCCCTTTTGGGGACATGGGTTGCGTATATCATGTTCACCGTCCGCACTTGTGGGGGAAAACCCTTCTCTCCACTGTTGTTCGGCGGCCGGGGCTCCTCGTCGTCATCGCTATGCAGCCCCTTGTCTTCATTGTCGACGCTTAACTTGCCTGCCTGCTTGAACACCCAACAATCCCTGTTGGTGTGATTGGTCGGCTTTTCGGGGGTGCCATGTATTTGGCACAAGCGGTCGAGTATTCGGTCCAAGCTGGATGGGCCCCTAGGATTCCTTTTGAATGGCTTCTTCTGCTGACCGGATTTAGAGCCTCTGAATCCGGCATTAACTGTCGTATCCTCAGCATTGTCGCCGTTAATGCGGCGCTTCTGCTTGTTGCGGCGCGACCTGCCACTAATGTCCCTGGTGTCCGAACTACCAGGGTTCTTGGTCATATTGTTGCTACGAGCGAGCCAGCCGTCTTCTCCCGCGCAAAAGCGGGTCATGAGTGTCGTGCGTGCTGCCATAGATTTCGGCTTTTCCTGTCCGAGGTGCCGGGCCAGCCACTTGTCACGGATATTGTGCTTGAAGGCTGCTAGGGCCTTAGCGTCCGGACAGTCGACTATTTGATTTTTCTTTATTAGGAATCGTGTCCAGAATTGTCTGGCCGATTCCTCTGGCTGTTGGATTACGTGACTTAGGTCATCGGCGTCTAGGGGTCGCACATAAGTGCCCTGGAAATTGTCGAGGAATGCAGCTTCCAGGTCCTCCCAACAACTGATTGATCCGGTTGGCAAGTTGTTGAGCCAATGCCGAGCTGGTCCTTTAAGCTTGAGTGGGAGGTATTTGATGGTGTGAAAATCGTCGCCGCGGGCCATGTGGATATGAAGGAGATAATCCTCGATCCATACCGCAGGGTTTGTTGTGCCATCATATGATTCGATGTTTACAGGTTTGAAACCCTCGGGGATTTGATGATCCATTATTTCGTCTGTAAAGCACAGTGGGTGTGCGGCGCCTCTGTACTGGGCGATATCATGACGTAGCTCCAATGAGCTTTGTCTACTGTGTTCGGCCCTGCCGAATATGTGGCGGGCGTGACAGTTACCGTCTCGGGCCGTGGGGTGCCCACGCGATCCGTAGATCGATCGTGTTTGCCTTGCCTTGTCCTCCAACATGTCTTGTAAGTCCGGCGCATATTCCCGTGCCTTGGTACGGGGTGCGGCTTGAGTGGAGGGCCGGGAGGCCTCTCTGTCACGGCCACGAGGTGGCTGTTCGGCCGCATCAAGTGCTTCCTCCTCTAATTGGGGTAGCAACCTGCGCTTTGGGTAACTCTTGGAGGGGCGTTCGAGTTTATGCTCTTCGGCCGCAAGGACTTCGGTCCATCTGTCAACCAGCAAATCTTGATCAGCTCGGAGCTGTTGCTGTTTTTTCTTGAGGCTTCTTGCTGTGGCCATAAGCCTGCGTTGGAAATGCTTTTTCTCAACAGGATCCTCTCGCACGACGAATTCGTCATCGTCGAGGTTTGCCTCATCTTCGGAGGGAGGCATATAGTTATCATCCTCGACCTCTCTGTCTGCCGCTCTCTCATGAGGGCTGGTTTCTCCATCCTCCTGTGCTAAACCTTGCTGGAGGGCGTTTTCTTCGGCACTCTCCGGAGTATTATTATCTCCCGTGCTGGAATCACCGTTTTTGTGTTGGCGGGATTTTGAGCAGCGCCGCTGACGCCGGCGCTTGGGCTGTTTCTTGGAGGGGTCATCCTCCGCTGTTCCATCGCCCTCTCCCTCTTTTGGGGTGTCCACCATGTATATGTCATATGACGAGGTGGCTTTTCAGGGCCTAGTAGGCACTGGTTCTTCATCATCTCCTTCATCGGCGTCCATACCGTCGATGTCTTCGGAGTCGAAGTCGAGCATGTCGGTTAAGTCGTCGACCGTGGCTACAAAGTGGGTGGTGGGTGGGTTTTGAATTTCTTCATCGTCTGTACCCCAACCTTGCTGACCGTAGTCCGGCAAGGGCTCTCCTGATAAAGAGAGAGACTTCAGTGACTTCAGGATATCGCCGAAAGGCGAGTGCAGAAAGATGTTTGCGGCAGTGAACTCCATGATCGGCGCCCAATCGGATTCGACTGGCAGGGGCGCAGAGGGTTCAGAGTCCGGAGAGGAGTCCGGCTCCTTGGAGTCACGAGCCTCGCAGAGTACGGGGCTGGTGTTCGGCTCAATCGCCGTTTGGATCGCAGCCCTCGAGGTGGCGTCCAACCGCCCATCCACGATCGGCGCGGTCGGCTTCGAACTAAGGGTCGGAGCCGATGCGGGTGCGGCCTCCAGGGCACTGTTCGGCGGCAGAGCTAGATCATGCTCGTCGTGACAGTGCGGCGCACTCGGCAGTGGTTCGAATCCGTCGAGGATCAAGTCCCCGCGGATGTCAGCCGTGTAGTTTAAACTTCCAAATCTGACCTGACGGCCAGGGGCGTAGCTTTCGATCTGCTCTAGATGGCCAAGTGAATTGGCCTGTAGTGCGAAGCCACCAAAGACGAAGATCTGTCTGGGGAGGAAGGTCTCACCCTGGACTGCATCGCCATTGATGATCGTAGGAGCCATCGGGCCTGACGGCGACGGCAGAGAGGAACTCTCAATGAAAGCACCAATGTCGGTGTCAAAACCGGCGGATCTCGGGTAGGGGGTCCCGAACTGTGCATCTAGGCCGGATAGTAACAGGAGGCAAGGGACACGAAGTTTTACCCAGGTTCGGCCCTCTCGATGGAGGTAAAACCCTACGTCCTTCTTGATTAATATTGATGATATGGGTAGTACAAGAGTAGATCAACCACGAGATCAGAGAGGCTAGACCCTAGAAGCTAGCCTATGGTATGATTGTTGATGTGTATGTTGTCCTACGGACTAAAACCCTCCGGTTTATATAGACACCGGATAGGGTTAGGGTTACATAGAGTTGGTTACAATGGTAGGAGATCTGAACATCTGTATCGCCAAGCTTGCCTTCCACGCCAAGGAAAGTCCCTTCCGGACACGGGACGGAGTCTTCAATCTTGTATCTTCATAGTCCAGGAGTCCGGCTGAAGGTATAGTCCGGCTATCCGAACACCCCCTAATCCAGGACTCCCTCACTTCCCCTATATCCCCAACACCTGATTGCATAACCAAAAAGTTTCGGGAGTCTATAGGTGGGAATTCAAGTAGCTCCTAGGATATCTTTCCGACATATGCATGATATGAGATTGGGGTTTGACATCTAGTGGTCCACCTATCCACGGTTGGTTTTACAGTGGTCTTGTTGTGTCTTAAAGAGTCCTTGGCTATGCTGACTCGGGGATGCTTCGTATGTCATGTGCACTGCCTTGTACATGATGGTGCTGTACGATCAAGCCCGTGTGTGCCCCACCATGAAAACTTCGGACGAAATCTCTATCATATGTTTGTTCTGGCTTATTGTGCAAGCCAATCCTTTGTTTTGTTTTGAGTTGTGGTATTCGAGTTGCTTCAATGTCAAGTGTTGATTCTATACCTTCCCTAAATGGTGTTCTCACACTTCTATGTGAATACCAATCCTTCTTGATCATCGAGGTTGTCATGTCAATTCTTTCCAACCGGTGTGATTCTCTTCAAGATGATCCTATCATTTTTCCCATCCGCAAGATCAACTCAAAGTCTTCTCAACGTTATTTGTTTCATCCGCCCCAAGTTGCCTTTGTTTTCCCACCCCCCCCCCCCACCCTTTTCCTTCAAGGAATCATATGTCTTAATCAAGTATCCTTTTATTAATGGGAAGTCTCTCCATTCTTTTCCGTCAATGTTCTTATCCGGTGATTCTCAGGAAGATACTAACGGAGCTTCAAGTTCATCATTCTTCGTTCTCTTTTCTTCTCCGGTGGATTTAATTCAAGCTTTGTCGATCATATCCTTTCCTCGGTTCAAATGCTTTCTCATGCCGGTGCACCTCTTAATTGTTCATCTCTCTCTATTCATATCCGAAGTGCCGAAGATATCTCAGAAGATTCAAGTTTCCATTCTCAATTCGCTCAAGTTCTTTTGAGGATGTTATCTCATTCAAGCCATTTAAATCAACCGGTGGAATCTCCCTTTCAAGTAATCGTTCGAAGGTGTTTCTTTTGAGTGGGCCCTAACCCATAGGTCTTTTCCCAGGATCTTACCTGACTCTTCTAACTTTTCCGAAGTTATTTTCAAATTCATTTCAAAGTTTGACGTAAGAATGAATTGTCATCATTCAAATGTCTTTCTCCAAGATCTTTCAAATTCTTTCATCATTGGTTCAACCTTTCTAATTTTCATTCCAGAGTGCCTCAACAATTCATGGTGGTGTTTTCTCGTCGTCATTCTCTGCATTTGAAGACTGAAGAAGATTTTTCTCTTAAATCATGCTCCGTCCTCTTGAAGATGTGAAGTTCTAGCTTGATGCCATCCTCTCATAATTGTTTTCGATTGTGAGAATTCTTCTCACACATCCGACGCATTTCAGGAGTCTTTTCAGTTTGATTCTCCGGAGCTCATCATCTCAGAATTATTCATTCCAGCCTTCAACTCTCGTTCTACAAATCTTACCGATGCATCCCTCAAGTATTCCTAGTCAGCCTATGATCTCTTTGTTCTCACATATTTATATTCCCTCAAGTATCTTCGTTCATTTTCTAATTCTTTCCCGGTGAGTCGTTCACTTTTATTCAATCATTTTCAATTCTTACGGTGGTTCATTCAAGATTTCTCTTCCTTGGTTATCATATCAATTCATTCATTCTTTCCAATCCTACCGGTGATTCGTTGAAGAACTTCCCAAGTTTACGATATATCTCTCCTTTATCATTTCCAATGAGAATGAGTAGTATGCCAAATCCGTTGCTTGCCATCAATTTAATTGATGAACGATAAGCATAATGTAATTCTTATTCTTGTTTCATTCAAGTGATTAATTCCTTATTCCGAAGGTTCATCAAAATTCTTGATTTCACTTGTTCTTCTTTCTTTCCTGAGTTCCAAGTTTTCTTGGTTATATCATTTCAAAGCTTCATCTAATCATTGCAAGGCCTCACCTTGTGTGTTCAACTTCTCTTTCCTTTCGTTTGATCATCCTTTTGTTACCAGAGTTCTTCATGGAGGCTCTACATGGTGGTTCGTCAAGGATTCTTTTCATTCTGCAATTGTTCTTCAAGATTTCTCTTGAAGCTAATATCCGCCAAGATATACTCTAAAATAAACATGGTGTTCAACACATGTCTTGTTTTGAGGAGTTCAAGCATTCTTCATCTTGCATTCCGAAGTGCAATTCTTTCATATCTCATCTTTTGAGGTGGTGTTATGTCATTGTTGATAATTCTCCTTCGGGTTTCATGATTCACAAGTTTTCAAGAGTGACATATATAAATCCATCATTTTCTCTTCGCTCAAGTCATCTTTTCAACCAATCAATCTTTTTGTTGGAGTTAGATTGGGTTATATTTCACCTAAAGCCTTCCCTAAGGATTGTTGCTATTTATGGTGCTCATAAATGACCCAAGTCCTTCATTTATCCTGCCGGTGAAATAAGTTTTATCCCATTTTTGTCAAAGATCATGTTCTTTCCTTTTGCTTATCCATTCAACCGGAGTGTCGTGTCCTTCATTCAAGTTCTCTCATCTTATCAAGTTTTGCCTCCCTTCTCAACTGGAGTGTTGTCTGACATCTTTCTTAACCCTTGTGCCATTATTTCAATAGTTCTGGAGGCAGTGTGTTGTTGATTTCATCAAGTATCCTCTCATCTTGTCAAGATCATGTTCGATTCCTTCCATTTACAGTCGGAGTGCTATCCAAATTATATCATTCTTATTCCGTCTCTATCTTGTTTTAATGGGAGTGTTGTGTCTATCATTCCTCTTCTAACCGGAGTCTCATCCAAGTGCTTTCATTTTTGCCAAGTTCATATTCTATGCCTTCCATTTCCAGCCGGAGTGTTGTCGTAATTGATCTTTATTGTTCCTTGTACATCTCGTTTCAACCGGAGTGCTTGCATGTACTTCTTGTCCATTGCAACCCTTTTCTTATGTCTTTCAACCTACAAGGTTCTAGTAATGTTCATTGTTCCTCTTTTCTAACGGGGTTTTTTCAACTTTGTTCATCTTCATTGTATTCTTTCTTTCAATTTGTCCAACCTCGCAAGGTTCTTTGGTTTCACTCATTTGTCAAAGAAGCAACTTAGTTTTACCACTTCCCCTTCCTTTTTCGTTTCCCCGGTGCCATCCTAGATCTCGGGACGAGATCCTCTTGTAGTGGTAGAGTGTTGTAACGCCCCAAGATTGTTGCGCCAGATGTCTTCCAGTTATTCGCTGTTGTTGCCTTGCCTTTCACTTGTGTGTTGCATCTTGTCATGTCATCATGTGCATTGCATCATCATGTTTTCAAAATTTGCATCCGTCCGGGTTCCCCAGTTCTCTCCGTTGTTCGTTGTCGGTGTCGAAACCGGCGGGTCTCGGGTAGGGGGTCCCGAACTGTGTGTCTAAGACGGATGGTAACAGGAGGCAGGGGACACGATGTTTACCCAGGTTCGGGCCCTCTTGATGGAGGTAATACCCTACGTCCTGCTTGATTGTTCTTGATGATATGAGTATTACAAGAGTTGATCTACCACGAGATCATAGAGGCTAAACCGTAGAAGCTAGCCTATGGTATGATTGTATCTTTTCCTACGGACTAAACCCTCTGGTTTATATAGACACCGGAGGGGGCTAGGGTTACACGGAGTCGGTTACAAGGGAGGAGATCTACATATCCGTATTGCCAAGCTTGCCTTCCATGCAAAGTAAAGTCCCATCCGGACACGGGGCAACGTCTTCAATCTTGTATCTTCATAGTCCAACAGTCCGGCCGAAGGATATAGTCCGGCTGTCCGGAGACGCCCTAATCCACGACTCCCTCAGTAGCCCCTGAACCAGGCTTCAATGACGATGAGTCCGGCGCGCAGTCTTGTCTACGGCATTGCAAGGTGAGTTCCTCCTCTGAATACTCCATAGAAGATTTTGGACCCAAGGGTAGTGTCCGGCTCTGCAAAATAATTTCCACATACCACCGTAGAGAGAATAATATCTCCACAAATCTAATCTGCTGACGCGTTTTGATAGCACGACATCATGTCATGGCCCGGTCATTATCTGAACCATTTTTTCCCAACCAGCCCTGCACATATTGCGAGGCGGTTTCCTTGACACGTCTTGTCAAAGCAGATATCGTGTCCCCCTTATTATGGGATTCTCATCAATACGGATGTGGGTAACCCACTCGTGCCCATTGGCATGACTCCTCGATTTTAGGCAAGTCCAAAACGGCCACGAGGAGGACGCTTGATATTCACCCTCTTTATAAAGAGGCCAAGGCCTGCCCTTTTTTTCCTCTCGTGCTCAATCGAATCCTTCCCCCGCCTCGAGCTCCAACACCCAAGGCTTAGGTTAGGTGCTTCGGACCTTCAACCATGTCCGGATGCAACCTCCACGGTCGGTGGATGTCTTCCTCTGTCACAGAGGAGGACATCAAGAAGCTGAGAGAGGCTAGGTATCTGACCGCCGAAATCTCGCACAGGCTGCCCGCCCGAGGGCAGGTCATCCCCACTCCCGAACCCAACGAGAGTGTTGTGTTTATCTCCCACTTCCTCTCAGGGCTAGGCCTCGCTCTGGATCCCTTTGTTAGGGGGCTCATGTTCTATTATGGTCTGGATTTCCACGATCTGGCCTCGGATTCCCTCCTTCGAATCACGTCGTTCATCGTCGTGTGCGAGGCCTTCCTCCGCATTACCCCACACTTCGGCATGTGGCTCAAGACTTTCAATGTACAGCCGAAGATGATCGAGGGGCGACACACAGAGTGTGGAGGCGCTATAATAAGCAAGAACGCTAATGTTCCATGGCCAGAGGGTTCCTTTCCACAGGTGTCCAGTTTATGGCAGCGGGAGTGGTTCTATATCACCGCTCCCCGAAGTACCAAGTGGGTAGCCGCCCCTTCCTTTCGCTCGGGCCCCCCACCACAACTGACGTCATGGGTTAACAAGGGGCTGAACTGGGGGCCCGTAAATGATGTGATGATATTACAGAGTCGCATCAGAGATCTCCTCGAGAGAGATGTCAACCTGGTCACAGTGATGCAAGTCATGCTAGTTCGTCAGGTCCCGCCTTGCAAACGTAGACCTCTCCGTATGTGGGAGTTCAACCCGGAGGGACCGCGAATCATTCAGCACTTCCTCGGCATGACGCTCGAGGAGATGTACATGTTGTTCTTCGGATCACAAATAAAGTGTCCGGACACCACCGAGGATGCGGGTCTGAGCTGTAATCGCCCGGATACCCAAGTAAGTAATCTTGCGGCCGAACACACTGTTTTTCTTATTTATCATAATCACCATTCTGAAAAGTTGCTCTTCGACCAGGATTGGGTAACAAAGGCGAAGATGATCAGGTGTCCGGCCCCCCTTCCCGAAGGCACAGCAAACCCAGTACTGGCCAGGATGCTCGAGCCAGTACCTTATCCGGCGCCCTCAGGGGAAGATGAAGGGGGGAATAAAGAGGCTGAAGGCAGACCTCACTCATCATCCATCCAAACCGGGGGAATTAGCGCCTCCGCGAAGGAGGGTACCCAGGGAGAAGAATCTAAAATTCCCTCTCCCCAAGGAAGGAAGAGGACTATCTCTGAAGACCCGAAAACAGTGGTTTCCAAACGGGGGAAGAAATCTTTGCCAGAGGGTCCTGGCTCGGAGGGCACTCTTGCTGCACAGTGCCCGCAAGGGGATCAGCCCTCTACCGAGCTGTAAGTAATCAAAAAGTACTTAATAGTGAAAATATCCTATCTTACTTCTGAAGACACTAACCGAAGCTTATATCTTGTAGTTCGGATCGTAGCCCTTCTCGACAGAGTTCATCTTTGGGGGATCTTATTCTGGAGATGATGGAGAGTGAAACACCTCCCCCTGCCACCCCGCCTCATGAGGCGGGCGACCCTGAAGTGTCGTCGCGGAGGGTTTCTTCTGATCTGCCAAGGCCAGAGGGTAATCCTTTGGCAACCCGGAGTCCTCAGTATTCGGCTCCTAAAGAGAGCAACAGAAAGAGTCCGGGACCATATGGTGTGCGGTCGGACGCACTGAATGATCCTCTGGAGCAAGCGGCCATCTCAGAAGTGCATCATACGCTAATGGGTACGGTGATTGAAAGGATATCATCCGCCGAAAGCGGGTTGCATGAAACTTTTATGAGTCTGCTGAAAGGCTTTGAGGTACGTGAAATAGTGTATGTTTTTGATAGTACCGCATACATTAGGTGTGCCCTATGCAGATAGTAGCCCCTGAGACTCTGGTTGCCGTCAAACACGGCGGCAAGCACAGGACCATAGTCCCAGGTAATAACCAGACTGCCTTTATGTGCAGGTGGCTGAGGCTCCGGTGGCCAGCCGGACTGATGGGTTTGCCGAGCTAAAGCGGCAACTTGATACGGCAGATGCCTACATCGTGCTTGTCAACAAGCGGCTTGACGAGGAACAGGGTAAGTGATTTCTCCGGTGATCAATACATAGTAAGAGGAGCATGATGCTAGTATCTTTAATATGTTGTGACTGCAGATGGAGCTGCCACCGTGGAGTCCCATCGCGCGGAGCTTGCCCGAGCCAAGGAACAAGCAAGGAATAGCAATGCGGCCGCCCTAAAGGCGGTCGAAGAGCTGAGGGCCGAACAGGCCACGCATCGCCAGAGCAAGGAAAGAATAGCCAAGATGGCCGTTGAGTTGAAGGATGCCGCTGACCGTTACCAGCTTCTTGAAAAAGAAAGTCGAGCGAAGGCGACGGACCTGGAGAAGGCCATGGTAGCAGCCAAGGAAGCCCGCTCCAAGATCAGAGCGACGAAGGAGGAGCTATGTCAAGCTGCGGATATCGTGGCTGGGAAGCCCTTCTTGTTGCGGACTAAGTTCGGAGATCCTAAGTATGCTCCTCTTGATCAACTATGGAGTTCTGCGGATGCCTATGTGGATTTGGCAGCAAGTGTTGCTGATTCGGCCGAGTACTTCAAGGATCAAAAAGATCGTGAAGTGGAAAAGCTATCCTGGTCACAATTCCATGCTCCAGTGCGTCCGCTGCTGTTGAATGAGCGAATGGCCGAGTGGGCCGAGCTCCATAGGTTGTCCGGACTTGCCATGAGGTCTGTTGTGGATCATCTATGGCCGGGAGAGCCAAGGCCGAATAGCTACTTTAGTTTAGTGCAACAATTCCTTGGTGATGTGCCGCACATCGACGCTATGAAGAGGTCGGCGTGCATAGAGGGTGCGTGGATGGCATTTGCTCATGTCAAACATACTAGGCAGAGATGGAGGCCACCACTATTGCAACACAGGGTTCGGCCGTGGGCTGAGTGGCTGCCGAGCACTACTTTGAAGAGGTCCTTGAAGGTGCTCATTCGATAGAGGCTCAGTGCTCGAAAAATATTATGTTCTAGTGACATGTATTCCCATTGTAAAAACAATGTTTTGTTGAGTTATAAAGGTTGTGTTTATACTTTTTCCTGAAAGTATTATGATGCCTCCTGTGCGGCCGTATATGTATATATGTATAGAACCTGAAAGTTTGCAGTCGTCGGCTTCCGCCCCCACGCATATAATGCGGGGGTGTTCGCAAAAAAACGTGTATTCACACTTGATCCAACGTCTTGGTCCATGAAGGAGGTGGTAGCGCAGCGAACGAGGCAATCGGACTATATTACTTTAACACTTTCACTTAGCCATAGGAGTTTGACGATGGGGCTACTATATAGCCACTGGTACTTCTGCGCTCGTCTGAATACGGGGCACGTACGCACATGACCGGGAAACGGCCCTTTGTTAATGCGGAGGAATCCCAAAGCTTCCGCTAAGTCATCGAGTGGTTGACCAGTCTCGCGCTTTATCATGACAGTCAGTTTTCGGCTTTCTCTACTGAGGTGCTCATCCGGATGAACCACGGCACAATTGCGGTAGTTCTCCCAGTGCTACCTTAGCCGATATAGTGGAATGTAAGGTACCAAAACATGGGAGCCGGGCAAACCCAACATTTGACCAAAGACATGACTCGGAGCTGATGCATATAAGGCCAAACTCGCGACGCCGAACACTCCCTAAGGTATTCGGTCTTTATAACATATGTCGGGCTGGACAATGCCCTTAATAATAAACCCCGAGTGTCCAGGTACATGCAATATCCTGACGTGGCCACATGCCAATAACGTCAACATCCTTCTCGGTTTATTGAGTAGCCGGAGGATGTGAACAATAAGAGACAGTAAAAAAGGTTTACGCAGGGTCTTAATCTGAAAAGAAACCTTTGCGCGGGTCCCTGCTGCACATCTGCGCCTGTGTCTCCGTTGTGCCATGTCCTGGACGGGTGTAGCACGATTGTCATCTGTAAAAGAGAAGACTTAGGTGAAAGTTGTCGTGCCAAAAAAATGGTTATTAATTATCAATAAACCATTAAAATTCAAGATAAGTCAAGTTGAGCCGGACTAGCCCTGATTACACGCGGGAAGCCCCTGGTACCACCTAGGAGGGTTTGGCCATTAAACCAATCTCATGTATATGTAATGGTGCGCCGGACTTGTCTAACTGTGTCCGTGGTCTTGACGACCTGCCATTTTTCTGGTTGGTGAGGCCGTCTAGTGCTCGGCTCTTAAAGCCATCGCACATTCTTCCGCGCATAGAGAATGCTCAGTATTTCCGCTAATTGTGATGGTGCCCCGTGGACCAGGCATCTTGAGCTTGAGATAAGCGTAATGCGGTGTTGCATTGAAACGAGCGAAAGCCGCTCTTCCGAGTAGTGCTTGATAGCCACTTCGGAATGGAGCGATGTAGAAAGTTAACCTTTCGCTTCGGAAGTTGTCGGGAGAGCCGAATACAACCTCTAGTGATAGAGAGCCCGTACAGCGGGCCTCTGGGCCTGGTATTACTCCCTTGAAGGCAGTATTACTGTGGCTTATTTGTGTCAGATCTATCCCCATTTTGCGGACCGTGTCCTGATATATCAGATTTAGACTACTGCCGTCGTCCATGAGGACTCGTGTGAGATGATATCCATGTATTATTGGGTCTAACACCAAGGCAGCCAATCCTTCGTGTGGGGTGCTTGTCGCGTGATCCCCGCAATCAAAAGTGATCGGGTAGGCCAACCAGGGGTTGGACCTAGGGGCCACCGGCTCTATGGCCCGTGTGTCTCGGAGTGCATGTTTGCTTCTCCTCTTCGTCACATGGATCATGTTTACTGTTTTAACCTCTGGTGGGAATTTTTTCTGTCCTCCAGTGTTTTGCTGGCGAGGCTCATCCTCGTCTTCGCTTGGTGTCTCCCCCCCCCTTTGTGTTCGGAGTTTAGCTTACCGGCCTACTTGAAGACCCAACATTCTTTGTGGGTGTGATTCGCAGGTTTATCGGGGGTGCCATGAATCTAACATAGTTTGCCAAGAATCCTGTTTAGGCCAGACAGTCCCTCTATGCTGCATTTGAAAGGCTTTTTTCGCTGACCAGGTCGAGAGCCCCTGAATCCGGCATTTACCGTCGTATTATCTGGGCTATCTTCTTTATTTCGACGCTTGTTTTTATTGCGCCATGGTTTTCCGTTGCCATCCCTGACTTCGGATGTGCTTGGGTCGCTGGTGCTACTGCGGGCTAACTAGCTATCTTCGCCCGCGCAAAAGCGGGTCATGAGGCTTGTCAGGGCTGCCATTGTTCTCGGGTTTTCTTGGCCGAGGTGTCTGGCGAGCCATTCGTCTTGGACGCTGTGTTTGAAAGCCGCTAGGGCTTCGGCGTCCGGACAGTCGACGATTTGGTTCTTCTTAGTGAGAAACTTGTTCCAAAGCTTTCGGGCTAACTCTTCGGGCTATTGAATTATATGACTTAAATCATCTGCATCCGGAGGTCTGACATAGGTCCCTTGAAAATTAGCCCAAAAAGCGTCCTCGAGCTCCTCCCAACTTCCAATTGAGTTTTCGGGGAGGCTTTTCAGCCAGTGTCGAGCTGGTCCTTTAAGCTTGAGGGGCAAGTATTTAATGGCGTGGAGATCGTCTCCACGAGCCATATGGATATGGAGGATAAAGTCCTCAATCCAGACCCCAGGGTCTGCGGTCCCGTCGTATGCCTCTATGTTCACTGGTTTGAATCCTTCTGGGAATTCATGGTCCAGCACCTCATCGGTGAAACATAGGGGGGTGTGGCACCCCTGTATTTGGATGTACCATGGCGTTCGGATGGTTTTAGTATTCGGTTTTGATTTTGTGCCGGAGCGTGCTTCCTAGATCCATAGATGGATCTGGTTGTACCAGATTTTTGGCGCAAGTCCTCACGTAAGTCATGTGTTGACTTGTGTGCGACCTTGTTAGCCGCTCTATCGCAGTCACAAGGTTGTTGTTCCGGCCGGTTGGCCGTTTCGTTTTTCGGTTGTGTGGGCTTTAAGGCCTCATCGTCGAATTCTGGTAATAGCTTGCGCTTTGGATAGCTCTTTGTGTGGTAGCTTCCACCATACTTTTCTTCGTTGTCGAGCACTTTGTTCCACCTGCTGTTGAGCGTATTTTGTGTGGCCTTAAGCCTTTGCTTCTGCTTCTTCAGACTCCTCGCTGTGGCGATAAGCCTTCTGCGGAGGTTTTCTTGCTCCAAGTGCGTTTCCGGGATGATGTGTGCATCTTCGTCCAGACTGTTTTCCTCCCCAGAGGGGGTTTGATGAGGTTTATCCTCGGCGTCGCCGTGTTCGGACGTCGGATCCGTACTATGTTCACCGTTTGCAGCTTCATCGTGCTCTGCTGCCGGGGTAATGTGGTCGTCGTTTCCTCTGTAGTCGACTGGAGTGTTATTTTCTCTTACGCTGTTATCACTGTTTTTGCTATGGCGGGACTTAGAGCGGCGCCGCTAACGTCGGAGCTTGGGTTGCTTCTTGGAGGGGCCATCCTCCGCTGTCTCTTCGCCATTGGCTTCTTTGGGTGTATCCACCATGTATATGTCATGTGATGAACTGGCTGTCCGGCACCCTGTGGGCGCTAGTTCCTGTTCGTCTCCTGCATCTTCGTCCATGTCGTCGATGTCTTCCGAGTCGAAGTTGAGCATGTCGGTTGAGTCGTCGACGGTGGCTACTAAGTGGGTGGTGGGTGGGCAGCGAATTTCTTCGTCGTCCTCATCCCAATCTAGCCGGACATAGTTTGGCCAAGGTTCTCCTAACAAGGAGAGAGACTTTCATGAGTTTAGCACATCGCCGAAAGGCGAGTGCTGAAGGATATCCGCGGAGGTGAACTCCATGATCGGCGCCCGGTCGGATTCGATAGGCACGGATGCAGGCGGCTCGGAGTCCGTGGCCGGAGACAAGTCCAGTGGTTCGGCGACACGACTCTCGCAAGAGGTGAAGTCAGTATCTGGCTCCATCGCCGCTGAGAGTGCGGCCTCCATGGTGGGGTCTATCCCTCCGTCCTTGGATGGCGCTATTTTCTCCGGCTTGAAGGACGGGGTGATTGCAGATGCGATCTCCCAAACACTATCCGACGGCAGAGTTACGTCATGCTCGTCGTGATTGTGCGGCGCATCTGACATGGGCTCGAATCCGTCGAAGATCAAGTCTCCGCGGATGTCGGCAGTGTAGTTTAAGTTTCCGAACCTGACCTGATGGCCAGGGGCGTAGCTCTCGATCTGCTCCAGATGGCCAAGCGAATTGGCCCGCAGTGCGAAGCCGCCGAATACAAAGATCTGTCCGGAGAGGAAAACCTCACCCTAGACCGCATCGTTACTGATGATCGAAGGAGCCATCAAACCTTATGGTGACGGCATAGTGGAACTCTCAATGAAAGAACCAATGTCGGTGTCAAAACCGGCGGATCTCGGGTAGGAGGTCCCCAACTGTGCGTCTAAGGCGGATGGTAACAGGAGGCAAGGGACACGATGTTTACCCAGGTTCGGGCCCTCTTGATGGAGGTAATACCCTATGTCCTGCTTGATTATTCTTGATGATATGAGTATTACAAGAGTTGATCTACCACGATATCATAGAGGCTAAACCCTAGAAGCTAGCCTATGGTATGATTGTATCTTGTCCTACAGACTAAACCCTCCGGTTTATATAGACACCGGAGGCGGCTAGGGTTACACAGAGTCGGTTACAAGGGAGGAGATCTACATATCCGTATTGCCAAGCTTGCCTTCCACGCCAAGGAAAGTCCCATCCGGACGCGGGACGAAGTCTTCAATCTTGTATCTTCATAGTCCAAAAGTCTGGCCGAAGGATATAGTTCGGCTGTCCGGAGACCCCCTAATCCAGGACTCCCTCATCCGTTCTGATCCCAGACACATTTGCACGCGCCTGCGGCACCTCTGAAATAGTATTTTATAAGTGGCCGAAAAATGGTCTCGGAATGGGTTGAAAGTTGGCATGAGGTGTTGTTATGTTGTCAGTAGACCGCCTGCCAAATTTCATCGCATTCGGAGTCCGTTTGACGCCCCAACGGATAACTATAGCGGCATTATAGTCGGTCAAACGTCGGACGTTTTAGGTCTCCGGAAACAGTTGCCGGGCTGCACTCTCTCTCTCTCTCTTCTCTCCCGCAAACCTCGACCTTCTACACTGTCACAATCAACCTACCTGCAGCCCACTAAATCCACCCTCCGACCGGAACCGTCAGATCGCGATCGAAGGCTCTGGAACGGCCCCAAACCACCCCTAGACCAAACCCTAGCCTCCCTGGCTATAAATAGAACCCCCTCCTCTCAAATATGGACATTCCTTCCTTTCCTCCTCAATTTCCGTGCCCCCCAATCATCACCCGCCACCACCTCCCACCTTCTCCATTTTCGCGCCCATCCACCTGTGTGCCGCCACTTGGCACCGCCGCCGTCGCACCCCAGACCATCCAGTGCGCGCCACCTCACCCCGCCAAGCCACCCGCAGCCACTCATGTGAGGCCATGTCGCCCCTGGCCTCCTCCCACCTTCCCGCGGCCCTCCCGGCCCGCAGCAGGCCCGTCCCAGGCTAGATCTGGGCCCGGAGGGAGACCGCGTTGCACCGCCGAAGCCCGCTCCGCTCCGTCGCCCGCGTGTCGCCCGCTCCTCGCTAGTGCTTCGCTAGAGTGCCGCTTGCGCCGCTCGCCTTCCTGCTGCCGGCCACCAGAGGAGCCGACCCCGCTCGGATCCGCCCCGACCTGCTCCCTCGTCCTCATGCGCGAGCCGCCTGCCACCCACCTCGCCGGATCTCGCATCACCCGCCGGCGCGCTGATGTCTACTACACAACCTTCTTATTGTAGACGTTGTTGGGCCTCCAAGTGCAGAGGTTTGTAGGACAGTAGCAAATTTCCCTCAAGTGGATGACCTAAGGTTTATCAATCCGTAGGAGGCGTAGGATGAAGATGGTCTCTCTCAAGCAACCCTGCAACCAAATAACAAAGAGTATCTTGTGTCCCCAACACACCCAATACAATGGTAAATTGTATAGGTGCACTAGTTCGGCGAAGAGATGGTGATACAAGTGCAATATGGATAGTAGATAATAGTATTTGTAATCTGAAATTATAAAAACAGCAAGGTAGCAAGTGATAAAAGTGAGCGTAAACGGTATTGCAATGATAGGAAATAGGGCCTAGGGTTCATACTTTCGCTAGTGTAAGTCCTCTCAACAATACTAGCATAATTGGATCACATAACTATCCCTCAACATGCAACAAAGAGTCACTCCAAAGTCACTAATAGCGGAGAACGAACGAAGAGATTATGGTAGGGTACGAAACCACCTCAAAGTTATTCTTTCCAATCAATCCGTTGGGCTATTCCTATAAGTGTCACAAACAGCCCTAGAGTTCGTACTAGAATAACACCTTAAGATACAGATCAACCAAAACCCTAATGTCACCTAGATACTCCAATGTCACCTCAAGTATCCGTGGGTATGATTATACGATATGCATCACACAATCTCAGATTCATCTATTCAACCAACACAAAGGACCTCAAAGAGTGCCCCAAAGTTCCTACCGAAGAATCACGATGAAAACGTGTGCCAACCCCTATGCATAGGTTCATGGGCGGAACCCGCAAGTGGATCACCAAAACATACATCAAGTGAATCACGTGATATCCCATTGTCACCACAGATATCCACGGCAAGACATACATCAAGTGTTCTCAAATCTTTAAAGACTCAATCCGATAAGATTACTTCAAGGGGAAAACTCAATTCATTACAAGAGAGAAGAGGGGGAGGAGAAACATAAGATCCAACTATAATAGCAAAGCTCGCGATACCTCAAGATCGTGCCAAATCAAGAACACGAGAGAGAGAGAGAGAGAGAGAGAGAGAGAGAGAGAGAGATCAAACACATAGCTACTGGTACATACCCTCAGCCCCGAGGGAGAACTACTCCCTCCTTATCATGGAGAGCACCGGGATGATGATGATGGCCACCGGAGAGGGATTGCCCCCTCCGGCAGGGTGCCGGAACGGGTCTAGATTGGTTTTCGGTGGCTAGGGAGGCTTCTGGCGGCGGAACTCCTGATCTATTGTGCGTTCTGGAAGTTTTAGGGTATATGGAGTTATATAGGCAGAAGAAGCACGTCAGGGGAGCCACGAGGGCCCCACGAGGCAGGGGGGCGCGCCCCCTACCCTCATGAGCTCCTCCTTCCTTCCTTCCTTCCTTCCTTGACGTGGGGTCCAAGTCCATCAGGTGGCTTTCGTTCCAAAAATAACTTCTCCAGTTGATTTCATTCCGTTTCGACTCCGTTTGATATTCCTTTTCTTCGAAACACTGAAATAGGCATAAAATAGCAAATCTGGGCTGGGCCTCCGGTTAATAGGTCAGTCCCAAAAATAATATAAAAGTGGAAAATAAAGCCCAATAATGCCCAAAACAGTAGATAATATAGCATGGAGCAACCAACAATTATAGATACGTTGGAGACGTATCAAGCATCCCCAAGCTTAATTCATGCTCGTCCTTGAGTAGGTAAATGATAAAAAGATAATTTTTGATGTGGAATGCTAGTTGGCATAATTTCAATGTAATTCTTCTTACTTGTGATATTCAGATCCGAAAGATTCAAGACAAAAGTTTAATATTGACATAAAAATAATAATACCTCAAGCATACTAACTTAAGCAATCATGTCTTCTCAAAATAACATGGCTAAAGAAAGCTATCCCTACAAAATCATATAGTCTGGCTATGCTCCATCTTCACCACACAAAGTATTTAAATCATGCACAACCCCGATGACAAGCCAAGCAATTGTTTCATACTTTAGTAATCTCAAACTCATAAACTTTCACGCAATACATGAGCGTGAGCCATTGATATAGCACTATGGGTGGAATAGAATAATGAGGGGGTTACGTGGAGAGGACAGAAAGCAGAAAGTCTCACATCAACGTGGCTAATCAATGGGCTATGGAGATGCCCACCGATTGATGTTAATGCAATGAGTAGGGATTGCCATGCAACGGATGCACTAGAGCTATAAATGTATGAAAGCTCAACAGAAGAAACTAGTGGGTGTGCATCCAACTTGCTTGCTCACGAAGACCTAGGGCACTTGAGGAGGCCCATTGTTGGAATATACAAGCCAAGTTCTATAATGAAAATTCCCACTAGTATATGAAAGTGACAGAACAAGAGACTCTCTATCATAAAGATCATGGTGCTACTTTGAAGCACAAGTGTGGAAAAAGGACAGTAGCATTGTCCCCTTTTTTTATTTGGCCTTTCTTTTTTTGGCCTTTTTTTGGGACAATGCTCTATTGAATGATGATCATCACACTTCTATTTATTTACAACTCAATGATACAACTCGATACTTAGAACAAGATATGACTCTATATGAATGCCTCCGGCGGTGTACCGGGATGTGCAATGACTCATGAGTGACATGTATGAAAGAATTATCAATGGTGGCTTTGCCACAAATACGATGTCAACTACATGATCATGCTAGCAATATGACAATGATGAATGTGTCATGATGAACGGAATGATGGAAAGTTGCATGGCAATATATCTCGGAATGGCTATGGAAATGCCATAATAGGTAGGTATGGTGGCTGTTTTGAGGAAGATATAAGGAGGTTTATGTGTGACAGAGTGTATCATATCACGGGGTTTGGATGCACCGGCGAAGTTTGCACCAACTCTCAAGGTGAGAAAGGGCAATGCACGGTACCGAAGAGGCTAGCAAGGATGGAAGGGTGAGAGTGCGTATAATCCATGGACTCAACATTAGTCATAAAGAACTCACATACTTATTGCAAAAATCTACAAGTCATCAAAAACCTCGGTACTACGTGCATGCTCCTAGGGGTATAGATTGGTAGGAAAAGACCATCGCTCGTCCCCGACCGCCACTCATAAGGAGGACAATCAATAAATAAATCATGCTCCGACTTCATCACATAACGGTTCACCATACGTGCATGCTATGGGAATCACAAACTTCAACACAAGTATTTCTCAAATTCATAACCACTCAACTAGCATGACTCTAATATCACCATCTCCATATCTCAAAACAATTATCAAGTATCAAACTTCTCGTAGTATTCAACACACTCATAAGAGAATTTTATTATTCTTGAATACCTAGCATATTAGGATTTTAAGCAAATTACCATGCTATTTAAGACTCTCAAAATAATATAAGTGAAGCATGAGAGTTCATCTATTTCTTCAAAATAAAACTACCACCATGCTCTAAAAGATATAAGTGAAGCACTAGAGCAAATGGCAAACTACTCCGAAAGATATAAGTGAAGATCAATGAGTAGTCGAATAATTATGCAACTATGTGAAGACTCTCTAACATTTAATAATTTCAGATCTTGGTATTTTATTCAAACAGCAATCAAAACTAAATAAAATAAAATGACGCTCCAAGCAAAACACATATCATGTGGCGAATAAAATATAGCTCCAAGTAAAGTTACCGATGAACGAAGACGAAAGAGGGGATGCCTTCCGGGGCATCCCCAAGCTTAGGCTCTTGGCTATCCTTTAATATTACCTTGGGGTGCCTTGGGAATCCCCAAGCTTAGGCTCTTGCCACTCCTTATTCCATAGTCCATCGAATCCTTACCCAAAACTTGAAAACTTCACAACACAAAACTTAACAGAAAACTTGTAAGCTCCGTTAGTATAAGAAAATAAATCACCACTTAAAGGTACTGTAATGAACTCATTCTTTATTTATATTGGTGTTAAACTTACTGTATTCCAACTTCTTATGGTTTATAAACTATTTTACTAGCCATAGATTCATCAAAATAAGCAAACAACACATGAAAAACAGAATCTGTCAAAAACAGAACAGTCTGTAGTAATCTGGACCAAACGTATACTTATGGAACTCATAAAATTCTAAAATAAATTGCTGGACCTGAGGAATTCATCTATTAATCATCTGCAAAAATAATTAACTAAATATCACTCTCCAAATAAAAATGGCAGCAATTCTAGTGAGCGCTAAAGTTTCTGTTTTTTACAGCATGATCAACAAGACTTTCCCAAAGTCTTCCCAAAGGTTCTACTTGGCACAAACACTAATTAAACACATAAAACCACATCTAAACATAGGCTATATGAATTATTTATTACTAAACATGAACAAAAAGCAAGGAACAAAAATAAAGTTGGGTTGCCTCCCAACAAGCGCTATCGTTTAACGCCCCTAGCTAGGCATGATGATTTCAATGATGCTCACATAAAAGATAAGAATTGTAACATAAAAAGAGCATCATGAAGAATATGACTAGCACATTTTAAGTCTAACCCACTTCCTATGCATAGGGATTTTGTGAGCAAACAACTTGTGAGAACAATAATCAACTAGTATAGGAGGGTAAAACAAGCATAACTTCAAAGCTTTAAGCACATAGAGAGGAAACTTGATATTATTGCAATTCCTACAAGCATATATTCCTCCCTTATAATAATATTCAGTAGCATCATGAATGAATTCAACAATATAACCAGCATCTAAAGCATTCTTTTCATGATCTACAAGCATAGAAATTTTATTACTCTCCACATAAGCAAAATTCTTCTTAATCGAAATAGTGGGAGTATCATAAGAGACTTGAATACTATAAGTTGTTTCCACATTAAAAGAGTAATGTTCAGAAAAAGGGTAATCATAATCATGACAAGTTTTATAAATATAATCACTACTTTTTATAACATAAGTATCATCACAATAATCATCATAAGTAGGAGGCATGCTACCATCATTATAAACTTGCATATCAAAACTTGGGGGACTAAAAATATCATCTTCATTAATCATAGCTTTCCCAAGCTTGGGACAAACATTAATTGCAGCAAATATATTCTCAAATATGTCATCCTCATCAAACATAGCTTCCCCAAGCTTGGGCCTTTTCATATCATAAGCATAATCACTCTCATCAGTAATAGTATAGATAGCACCGATAGTATAGCAATTATTATATCCTTCCAAGCAAGTGTCAAAAAGATTTTCAAGATCATAAGAAGTATCATTATCTTCCTCAATTATATTTTCATGAGGCACAATAGTAATAGGATCAGCATTATTTGGGAGAGATATCTTTTTACCTCTCTTCCTTTTTCTTTTCTTCTTCTTCACCAGATCATGTGTGGGTTCAATCCTCTTTTTGGAGCTCCTTATTAATGAGATTGGTTGAATAGGAGGCTCCTCCTCGTCACCTGATTCATCATAAGAAATAATAGGAGGATATTGGGAAGTCTCTTCCCTTTCATTAGTATTCTCTCCATCTTCTATTTGTTTTCTTTTCTTTATGTAATTGGCAATATAAGGATTGTCAATGCAATTCACCGCACAATACATATAAATCTTCTCTAGATCAAAACCAAGGAGTTTATCGAGATTAAATTTTGGAATACCCTCACTTATACATTTCATTTCTTCATAACCTAAGAGCAAACTAAGTTCATTATGATGTGCAAGGGAAATCAAGTCATCACAATTTTTGGACATGATACGGTCATGAAACAATTTGCATTTGATATTTAAATGACCATGTTCATTGCAAAGTTCGCAAGTATGGGTAAGATATCTTAAATTTTCAGCACATTCATCTAGCTCTTCTTGCAACAATTTAGTTTCTAAGTACTTATGCCACTTGCAATATCTATCTTCCCTATTTGGTGTGTACTTACAAACCCAATGCACTCCACAAAAATTGACATGTTTATAGGAGACATTTTCATCATAACTAGTGCAATCATCATTATCATCATGGATATTCAAAGAATTCGTACTAACAACATTGCAATCATGCTCATCATTCAAAGATTTAGTGCCAAACATTTTATAGATTTATTCTTCTAGCACTTGACCACAATTATCCTTTCCATCATACTCACGAAAGATAATAAAAAGGTGAAGCGTATGAGACAAACTCAATTCCATTTTTTATAGTTTTCTTTTATAAACTAAACTAGTGATAAATCAATAAACTAAAAGACTCGATTGCAAGATCTAAAGATATACCTTCAAGCGCTAACCTCCCCGGCAACGGCGCCAGAAAAGAGCTTGATGTCTACTACACAACCTTCTTCTTGTAGACGTTGATGGGCCTCCAAGTGCAGAGGTTTGTAGGACAGTAGAAAATTTCCCTCAAGTGGATGACCTAAGGTTTATCAATCCATAGGAGGTGTAGGATGAAGATGGTCTCTCTCAAGCAACCCTGCAACCAAATAACAAAGAGTCTCTTGTGTCCCCAACACTCCCAATACAATGGTAAATTGTATAGGTGCACTAGTTCGGCGAAGAGATGGTGATACAAGTGCAATATGGATAGTAGATAATAGTATTTGTAATCTGAAATTATAAAAACAGCAATGTAGCAAGTGATAAAAGTGAGCGTAAACAGTATTGCAATGATAGGAAATAGGGCCTAGGGTTCATACTTTCGCTAGTGTAAGTCCTCTCAACAATACTAGCATAATTGGATCACATAACTATCCCTCAACATGCAACAAAGAGTCACTCCAAAATCACTAATAGCGGAGAATGAACGAAGAGATTATGGTAGGGTACGAAACCACCTCAAAGTTATTCTTTCCAATCAATCCGTTGGGATATTCCTATAAGTGTCACAAACATCCCTAGAGTTCGTACTAGAATAACACCTTAAGATACAAATCAACCAAAACCCTAATGTCACCTAGATACTCCAATGTCACCTCAAGTATCCGTGGGTATGATTATACGATATGCATCACACAATCTCAGATTCATCTATTCAACCAACACAAAGTACCTCAAAGAGTGCCCCAAAGTTCCTACCGGAGAATCACGACGAAAACGTGTGCCAACCCCTATGCATAGGTTCATGGGCGGAACCCGCAAGTTGATCACCAAAACATAAATCAAGTGAATCACGTGATATCCCATTGTCACCACAGATATCCACGGCAAGACATACATCAAGTGTTCTCAAATCTTTAAAGACTCAATCCGATAAGATTACTTCAAGGGGAAAACTCAATTCATTACAAGAGAGAAGAGGGGGAGGAGAAACATAAGATCCAACTATAATAGCAAAGCTCGCGATACATCAAGATCGTGCCAAATCAAGAACACGAGAGAGAGAGAGAGAGAGAGAGAGAGAGAGAGAGATCAAACACATAGCTACTGGTACATACCCTCAGCCCCGAGGGAGAACTACTCCCTCCTCGTCATGGAGAGCACCGGGATGATGAAGATGGCCATCGGAGAGGGATTGCCCCCTCTGGCAGGGTGCCGGAACGGGTCTAGATTGGTTTTTGGTGGCTAAGGAGGCTTCTGGCTGCGGAACTCCTGATCTATTGTGCGTTCTGGAAGTTTTAGAGTATATGGAGTTATATAGGCAGAAGAAGCACGTCAGGGGAGCCATGAGGGCCCCACGAGGCAGGGGGCGCCCCCCAAAGGGGTGGGCGCGCCCCCTACCCTCGTGAGCTCCTCCTTCCTTCCTTGACGTGGGGTCCAAGTCCATCGGGCGGCTTTCATTCCAAAAATAACTTCTCCAGTTGATTCCGTTCCGTTTCGACTCCGTTTGATATTCCTTTTCTTCGAAACACTGAAATAGGCATAAAACAGCAAATCTGGGCTGGGCCTCCGGTTAATAGGTTAGTCCCAAAAAAATATAAAAGTGGAAAATAAAGCCCAATAATGCCCAAAACAGTAGATAATATAGCATGGAGCAATCAAAAATTATAGATACGTTGGAGACGTATCACGCGCCTCCGCCGGAGTTCCGCCGAAGTCAACCTTCGCCCGCGTCGCATCCAAAGTCCGTGCCGGCGTCGTCAAGCACTCCTCCACCGGATCCAAGGCCCTACGACGCGATCCCGACCTCGCCGGACGCGCCCATCGCCGTTTCCGCACACGCCGCCCTTGCCGGAGTTCGGCCGCTGCCGCCGCACGCCGGCGTTGACGGCTGCCCTGCGCGTGGCCCAGATCCAGCAAGGCCCAGCGCGCCCAGCCAGCCCCGTCGGCCTCTCTTCCACCGAGCGGGCCAGATCTTGGCCGAGGGTGAGAACCCTCACCCCAGCGCCCCTCTGTTTTTCCCTCCTTTGGGCCAGCCCTCCAGTTTCGACCCGTATCTGTTGAAAATATGCCCTAGAGGCAATAATAAAATGGTTATTATTATATTTCTTTGTTCATGATAATTGTCTATTATTCATGCTATAATTGTGTTATCAGGAAATCGTAATACATGTGTGAATACATAGACCACAACACGTCCCTAGTGAGCCTCTAGTTGACTAGCTCGTTGATCAAAAGATAGTCATGGTTTCCTGACTATGGACATTGGATGTCATTGATAACGGGATCACATCATTAGGAGAATGATGTGATGGACAAGACCCAATCCTAAGCATAGCTCAAAGTTCGTGTAGTTCGTTTGTTGTAGCTTTTCCGAATGTCAAGTATCATTTCCTTAGACCATGAGATTGTGCAACTCCCGGATACCGTAGGAGTGCTTTGGGTGTGCCAAACGTCCCAACGTAACTGGGTGACTATAAAGGTACACTACAGGTATCTCCGAAAGTGTCTGTTGGGTTGGCACGAATCGAGACTGGGATTTGTCACTCCGTATGACGGAGAGGTATCTCTGGGCCCACTCGGTAATGCATCACCATAATGAGCTCAATGTGACCAAGTGGTTGATCACGGGATCATGCGTTACGGTACGAGTAAAGTGACTTGCCGGTAACAAGATTGAACGAGGTATTGGGATACCGACGATCGAGTCTCGGGCAAGTAACGTACCGATTGACAAAGGGAATTGTATACGGATTGATTGAATCCTCGACATCATGGTTCATCCGATGAGATCATCGTGGAGCATGTGGTAGCCAACATGGGTATCCAGATCCCGCTGTTGGTTATTGACCGGAGAGTCGTCTCGGTCATGTCTGCATGTCTCCCGAACCCGTAGGGTCTACACACTTAAGGTTTGGTGACGCTAGGGTTGTAGAGATATTAGTATGCAGTAACCCGAAAGTTGTTTGGAGTCCCGGATGAGATCCCGGATGTCATGAGGAGTTCCGGAATGGTCCGGAGGTAAAGATTTATATATAGGAATTCTAGTTTCGGCCATCGGGAAGGTTTCGGGGGTCGCCGGTATTGTATCGGGACCACCGGAAGGGTCCCGGGGGTCCACCGGGTGGGGCCACCTATCCCGGAGGGCCCCATGGGCTGAATTGGGAGGGGAACCAGCCCCTAGTGGGCTGGTGCACCCCCCCCCCCTTGGGCCTCCCCTGCGCCTAGGGTTGGGAAACCCTAGGGGTGGGGGCGCCCCCCACTTGGCTTGTGGGGGAAGCCACCCCTTGGCCGCCGCCCCCTTGGAGATCCATCTCCCTAGGGCCGGCGCCCCCCCAAGGCCCCTATATAAAGAGGGGGAGGGAGGGCAGCCGCACCTTTGCTCTTGGCGCCTCCCTCTCCCTCCGTAACACCCCTCCTCCCCGCTTGCGCTTGGCGAAGCCCTGCCGGGATCCTGCTGCATCCACCACCACGCCGTCGTGCTGCTGGATCTTCATCAACCTCTCCTTTACCCTTGTTGGATCAAGAAGGAGGAGACGTCTTCCCAACCGTACGTGTATTGAACGCGGAGGTGCCGTCCGTTCAGCACTAGGTCATCGGTGACTTGGATCACGTCGAGTACGACTCCATCAACCCCGTTCTCTTGAACGCTTCCGCGCGCGATCTACAAGGGTATGTAGATGCACTCCTCTCTCCCTCGTTGCTAGATGACTCCATAGATTGATCTTGGTGATGCGTAGAAAATTTTAATTCTGCTATGTTCCCCAACAGTATCATTTTCCCAGATCTGCGAATTTAGCATTTTTCCAAAGACTGCAGTTTTTACAGAAAAGTCCCTAGTCTTCATTTAATAACTCCACAACCGTGCATCTTATGCAAAAACTTTATATATGAAAAATGCTTAGATTTTCATCTAGATTCACAATATCCAACTTTTATGCATGTTTGAAATGTTTAAACTTGCTGTTTGTTTTAATTTGCGTAAATGCCATGTTAAAAATGATTTATTTCATAACTAATTAACCATAGCTCGATTTGTAATAAATTTTATATGTAAATGGGGTAGAAAAATGCATAGATTAACTTGGTGGCAGTACTTTGCATGTTTAACAACTCTAAAATTATATTTAGGGAAGAACAGCACCAATTCCATAAACTGCATATGAGGATTTTCCAAAATTGTTGTTTGTTATTTCCGGCCTCATTTAAATTTGCCTAGTTAGGTAGTTTTATTATGCTTCACCCTCTTGCCATGTTTAACAACATTGAATTTTGTTGAGTACATAAACGGGAGAGAACTAAATAATTCAAATGTGGTGTTTCGTCAATATGCAACTCGTTGCATATTGAGTTCCACTTAACTTGTAGTTTTGCTTGTGCACTTTGCCATGACATGCCTTTTTAAACCAGACATGCATCATACTTGATTGTGCATCATGCCATGTTTATGTGATGGTTGTTTACTATGTTGCTTGCTTCTTTCCGGGTTGCTTCTTTCGTTAGCTTCGGTTTCGTTCCGGAGTTGTGAGGATTCGTTCGACTACGTTGGGTCGTCTACTTCTTGGACTCATTCTTCTTCCTTGCGGGATCTCACGCAAGATGACCATACCCTCGAAATCACTTCTATATTTGCTTGCTAGTTGTTCGCTCTATCGCTATGTCGCGCTACCTACCACTTGTTTTATCATGCCTCCCATATTGCCATGTCAAGCCTTTAATCCACCTTCCTAGCAAACCGTTGTTTGGTTATGTTACTGCTTTTGCTCAGCCCCTCTTATAGCGTTGCTAGTTGCAGGTGAAGTTGAAGTTTGTTCCATGTTGGAACATGGATATGTTGGGATATCACAATATCTCTTATTTAATTAATGCATCTATATACTTGGTAAAGGGTGGAAGGCTCGGCCTTATGCCTGGTGTTTTCTTCCACTCTTGCCGCCTTAGTTTCCATCATACCGGTGTTATGTTCCTTGATTTTGCGTTCCTTACGTGGTTGGGTGTTATGGGAACCCCTTGACAGTTCGTTTTGAATAAAACTCCTCCAGCAAGGCCCAACCTTGATTTTACATTTGCCTAACAACCTATATCTTTCCCTTGGGAGTAATTAACCCAAGGGTCATCTTTATTTTAAACCCCCGGGCCAGTGCTTCTCTAAATGTTGGTCCGAACCGGGCAACCTGCGGGGCCACCTCAGGGCAACTTGAGGGCTGGTTTTACTCGTAGCTTGACTTATCCGGTGTGTCCTGAGAACGAGATACGTGCAACTCCTATCGGGATTGTCGACACATCGGGCGTCTTCGCTGGTCTTATTTTACCATTGTCGAAATGTCTTGTAACCGGGATTCCGAAACTGATCGGGTCTTCTCGGGAGAAGGAATATCCTTCGTTGACCGTGAGAGCTTGTGATGGGCTAAGTTGGGACACCCCTGCAGGGTTTGAACTTTCGAAAGTCGTGCCTGCGGTTATGTGGCAGATGGGAAATTGTTAATATCCGGTTGTAGAGAACTGGACACTTAACTTAATTAAAATGAATCAAAAGTTCGTAGCCGTGATGGTCTCTTTTCGGCGGAGTCCGGGAAAAGAACACGGTCTCATGTTATGCTTGAACGTAAGTAGTTTTCAGGATCACTTCTAGTTTCTCGACCGTGCGTTGCTTCTCTTCTCGCTCTATTTGCGTATGTTAGCCACCATATATGCTTAGTGCTTGTTGTAACTCCAACTCACTACCCTTTCCTACCCATAAGTTTAAATAGTCTTGATCTCGCAGGTGTGAGATTGCTGAGTCCTCGTGACTCACGGATATTTCCAAACAGGTGCAGGTGCCGAGGATACCAGTGCAGGTGATGCTATCGAACTCAAGTGGGAGTTCGATGAGGATTCGGGCCGTTACTATGTTTCTTTTCCGGATGATCAATAGAGGAGCCCAGTTGGGACGATCGAGGATCTAGCATTTGGGGTTGTCTTCTTTTATTCTGGTTCCGTAGTCGGACCATGATTGTACTCTAGATGATGTATGTTTAATCTGTTATTTGTGTAAAGTGCCGATTGTAAGCCAACTCTTTATCCCTTTCTTATTAAATACATGGGATTGTGTGAAGATTACCACACTTGCGACTAAACCACCATGCGGTTATGCCTCTAAGTCGTGCCTCTACACGTGGGAGATATAGCCGCATCGTGGGTGTTACATCACTAGCCCCGCACAACCACAACAGACGCCGCCCGTCCCTCTTTGGCAACCACCTGAGGCGTTGCGTGCCCTTCTTTGGCAGCCACCAGCGAGGTCGCCGCCCACCTTTGTCAGCCACCGCCGTACATTGGCCTCACCATGGATGATGATGACGAGGACAACGGCGAACGAAGACGGCCAGCAAGGCAGTGGTGGCCCAATCTAGGGTTTTTAGTTTTTACAGTTCTTTTAATTTCAAGTTTAATTTGAATGTTCAGTCGTGATTTTCGTGGACTTTTTAAGCTAATGTAATATGTATCATTTTTATTGTAATGTCTTTTTTATTTAAATTTAAGTTCATAATGCAGACAAATATTTGAAATGCGGCGGTCGGTTGAGCGCATCAACGGATAAGTGATCGCAAACGGACGGTTGTATCCGTTTTACCGATGCAAACGGACAGAAACCGAACAAAATTCATATCATTTGCGGTCGTGCGTTGGAGTTGGCCTTGTAGTAATTTTGTGTTTGCGCTTTGCCTCATAAGCCTTTCATATTATATGTTGCTGCGTTTTAGGGAGGCTGTCATATAGCGACTCTGCTAGAGCTGCTCTAAACCATTCTTTTTAAGTTCGCGTTTTTTCACATCCAAATTTGGCCATTTTCCGTAAAATTGGATTCTGAAATTGCAAATTGTGGTGGATTACCCGGCCGAGAGAAGCAGGTGAAAGGCCGAGATATTTCTTTCCTGTAGTCGTCGCCTCACGCTGCCCCTGAGTAGCTCCCGTAGTTCGCCGCCCCGTGCGCCATGAGTTGCGCGGCGGTGTGTGCTCCCCCCTCCGGTCTCGGCCGTCACCACGGCTTCCCCTCCTCCCCCTCGACTGTATGCAGGCGACGGGGGAGAGCCTCCTACACTATCCGGGCCTGTGCCAACTCCGGCGACGCGGATGACAGCGGCGGAGGTCTCCTACCTCGGATGGTGCTGCACGACTCGCTCGAGGCCGCGGGGGTCGTCACTGATCACGCTAGGGCGGCGAGGGAGGGGTTCGCGACGCAGATTGGGAGGCTCACGAGGCTCAACGCGGAGACCAGCATCGCCATCAGCCGCGGCGCCGATCTCGCGCGGGCCGCGCTCTGTATCGCGGCCGAGGACGACTCGCTCGTCTCCCACTCTTCCGTGCCGCTGCCCGTCGACGCCTTCATTGCTCGCCTTGACGACCTTTCCACCGGGTTCCTCGCCGCGGGATTCCTCCCGCCCTCCGGCGCGCCGCCCGAGGTCTTCTTCGACCACCTCGACCGCTACCTCTACGTCCACAAGGTAATTTGACAGTCAGATTTATGCGATCATGTTACATTTTGGGATAAATCGGCATAAATGCCATGGGCACATTTTGGTATCTATTTGAGACTCTGAATATGCAATTTCAAGCCCTTCATTAAATTATATGCCGAATGGTGTGTTCCATCTATCAGTTGTGCCATCAATTGATGTGCTAACATGTTACCACGTTGCAATTTTTCATTCAGGGCTTTCGAAGAACAAACGTAGCATCAGATGCTCGGGCTATGTATCTTCACTCGGTATGATTGACCCTGTCTTCTCCGCTTCCGCTTTGTATGTAATCTCACGTGATTGCCATGTGTGTGGTCTATCCATTCTAATGTTGTTTTTGTTGCCTACAATTGGCAGACTTTGACATGCCGATCAGGATCAGCTCTAATGCTTTCGTTGATATATTCGGAGATGCTAAAGACACTACGGTTATATGGCTTACTAGACTTCGATGAGGAGATCTCCTTTCCACATGATCTCGATGGCCGCCCTAGGGGCTATGACAAACGAAGAAGCAAGTTTTGTGATGAACCAAATATTATGACAGCAAAGTCACTTTTGGTTGAGGTGAGCTTATTTTGATCTTCATTCCAGATGTTTCATTTTCAAACGTCATTAGTCTGCTAAATAGCTGTGGAAGTATCAGGCAAGAATATCTTTGAGCATTTTCTAAATACTCATTTAATGTTTTTGGGGAAGTATCCTGCAATTGAGAAATCTTAACTCGCTCTGGTTTGCTGAATGGAGATATTTTCATCAGCTTCTGCACTAGCAGCAAAATTGCTACCATATTGGTTTCAGGTTTCAGAATGAGACTTGAGTTCAATCCCTTCTTGGCAACTTTTATATGCAAATACTGTCAATGGTGTTTCGTAACTTTAGACAATTCATTCTCACGACATTCCGGACTAGCCTAAACTTATTATTGGGTTCTGTTCCATACTTATCCGTATACAAATCTTCTGTTCAGAAAATAAACTAGAGTTTGGCAGGCCTTTTCAGTTTTCACCACTTATTGCTTTCTTAGCTTCATACACATTATAAAATACAACTGTAAGTAATTTATTTTCCTTAGGGTCTTTTTGTTTCACCCGCTCATGTTTGAGACCCGACAGTTCAGTTACACTTGCAAAGTTATTGCGTATCCCCCAAACCAGGTAACATTACATGGTTTTTACCTGATGATTCTGGATGTTACACCTGATTCGTATACTCAGAACCAGAAATTTAGGTGTCAACTCTTAATTGGGTATTTTTCTGAATAATATCTTAACTGGACTTTGATCTGGAACTGTATCCCAACCCTGAATAGCTTGCTCTGGGAGTTACATGGTTGCTTATCTCTAAAGATTGCTTCTTCTCCTAATGTTAGCTATCATGCTTTGGTTTTCTTCTTTTAATGGTGATTTTGTAAGGCTCCAAAAGTTGACATCTGTTGAATGCAATGACATTTGGGCTTACTTTGATTAATCCGTTTTCCAGATTTTACAAACTCTGAAGGGTATGTTTTGGCCGTTCCAGTCTAATCAGTCAAGTAGCTTATTTTTGAATGCTGTTGCTGCAAACCACCATGGCCCTGGTAATGTAGGCGGCAGTCAAGCAAGGTCACGTGGCAATATAAGGTTCGTTTTGTGTATAACCCGGTCAGCAGACAATTGCTATTGTCATCATACATGATACGAATTATGACACTGGAGTGACGTGATTTTATTTTTACAGTGCCATAGAGATGGCTGCTGCTAAATCTGCTCAACATAGGTTGATGCGTGGAGTATGGACTAATGTGCGTTTTGGTGATATGCGTCGTGCTTTGGCAGGTACAACACCTTTCCGTTTAGTATCTTATTAATCTGGAGGTGTATACAAGGACGGCGTGGTGGAACTCATGGATCTTCCGTTAAAATGATTAGAACAAGTCACCTCATTGATAATTCACAGTAGTGTCTTTGATTCTTCTGTTTCTTATTCATGATATATCCAAATTGTCCACACCTGTACATTCCTTGTTCCCCATCATCAAGAATTTTGGAAACAGATAGGCCATTGCCTTTCTTTTCTGTATTTACCCTAAGTCCCGTTTTCTCCAAATCTGCATTTTCTAGCGGTCACTGATCAGGTTCATTCATACCATGCATCTTGATGGCAGCTTGCGAGAGACTGATCCTACTGAATCACAATCCCTGTGAGCTTAGGGACTATGCTGCCCTTCTGTACCACTGTGGCTACTACAAAGATTGCCTGCAGTACTTAATGTCGTACCAAATTGCCATGGTATTTATCTTCAAATCTGGCATTCAGCCATTGTAAACACCGCCTCTAAATGCCACTCTACATCTATTCCTTGCAGGTTGGACAGCCCCGGACCAATCCACTGGAGATGTTGGAGGACGACGCAGTGAACACTCTCACGGCACGAGTAAACCTAATTTTAGCAGAGGATGGCTGGGGCAGCCACAGACCTGCTGCAAGTTACTGGACCAAAAATTCTGAGCCATGGTAGACACTCTTGACCGATCAGTGTATATATTTCACTAACTGAGACATGGATGTGCAACAACTTGTACATATAATTGTACCCTGGACGTTTTCAAGCATATGAAATGGGACTAAATCCTGATGCCGTTCTCACATGTTTGATATGGCACTTTACATTAACTCGTATCAATTTTTAGTCTTTTCAGTTATGTCCACCGAAGAACTTGTACGAGATATGTACCATTGATGTAAACTCAAAAAGTTTACCACGGATCACAGTATCACACTAGCAGAAGATTCAAGGAATACTACTAGTAGCAGATGTAATCCAAATACAGTCATAGGGATCGAAGAAAGCCAAACAATATTGTCATTACACAGGGTAACCAAACTAATTATGATAATAGTACCATATCAAGAATCACTAGTACCACCGGATGAACTCTAATAGAGAAGGAATTGATTAAACCTCAATAATAAAACCTGACTATCTAGTAGAAGAGCAAACTGATCACTGAAGCAGCAAGACGAGACCGGCACAAAGAGCGGCCATCGCTGCAGCGAGAGCAACGCCGCCGGCAGCAACCGCAGCGGCAGCAGACGACGTGCCCGGTGAAGACCCACCGTGCCCGCCGCCAGACCCAGAGCCGTCTCCGCCTTGGCCTGGCGCATAGGCGGCCGGACCAGGCGCGGGCGCAGGCTCCGCCGGGTGCACCATGACGCGCACGATGAGCCTCTGGCCCTCCTCGCAATGCCCCAGCTCACCGCTGATGAAGCAGAAGAAGCCCGGCCTATCGAGACGCACCGTGGTGCTGCCGTCGGCGAACCTGGACAGGGGGTCCGTGGCGTTGCAGGCGTCAAACTCCTCGCGGGAGACGAGGAGCACCGAGTCGTTCTCGTACTTGAAGTCTGGAATCAAAACAGGATCAGGTTGCAGGACACACACACGACCTTGTGATGAATCACACACAACACAAGTACGCACGCCGTTGGTGACATTGTAAGGGTAATTGTGCGGCAGGAGATGGAAGAAACGATGAGATCGGTGGATGACTCACAGAGCTCGTCGGCGACGTGGAAGCGGTTGTTCATGGCCCACCAGCCATAGCTGGTGTTGGCGTCCGGGACGCGCCACCCGCGCGGGCCACCGACGTGGAACACGAGCCCCTGCGCCGGCGTCGTGAGCGCGGGGATGGCGACGAATGCAAGGACGAAGGCCAGCGCGGGGAGGAGGAGCGCAGGCTTGGAGGAGGAACCGATCATCAGCGCCGCCATGGCCCGCTCGACGACCTCGGATTCAGCGGCCCGGCGGCGGTGCAGCAGGTCGCGGAGGAAGGCACGCCCGCGGCAGTAGGCTGCTCTCTCTCTCTCTCGTTGCTCCGGCCTGGAATGCAATGGCGTGCGCGGCTGTGTATGTGAAGCGCAGGCGCGCGCTCCAGGCGTGTGGTTTTATAGGGGAAGGCCAAGGGAGGCCGGGTAACTTCCCTTTGATGATGGAGGCTTGACCGCGCTTTGAATTCCGCTCGCTGCTTCGTGGGGGAGGTGGGCGGGCGTGCCACGGACGTGCTTAATGAAGGAGGGGGACGTGGGATGTGAAGGTGAAGAGGCGGTTTAGTTTCCGCTGATTACCTTGGATAGAGCCGCGCGCGCTCTTGATTTGAATTGAAGACGGGGAGGATGTTCAAACGGTTCGGTTGGCTATCATTTGAATCTTTTCTCCTCGGGCCGGGGAACGTGTCTACGTTTTTCCGTATGTATATTGCGTCTCCCGTAGACGCGTTGCCGGCGTAGGACTCCTACGCTACGAGTGGGTGGTATACCTGGCCATATGTCAGGCTTCGGGCCGGGCCTAACAAAGCCCGTAGCAGAAAACCTAGGCCTCAATCCAGCCCAGCCGTCGGGCCTAGATATTAGGCCCAGGCCTGGCCCAACAATGAAATAGCCCATCGGGCCCCTTTCCTAAATCGCAAATAGTACAAGCCCAAGGCCGGCCCAGGCCAGGCTGGGTCGGGTCGGGCTTTTTCGGGCCGGCCGAGTTGGGTATCCCATGGCCAGATATAGTGGGTGGCCTACGGCAGGTCATGCTGCAGGTGGATGGAAGTCAATAATTTTTCCTCCGAAAAACAAGGAGACCCCACGTGAGGCAACTAGGGTTTTGAGGCCAGACTTTATGGTGGCACCCGTCGATCTTATCGGTGGGGCAACAGGGAGACTGACTGGTGGATGGCGACATCCTCTGGTCGAGGCATGGAGCACGGGCCTTTGTCGTCTAGGGCGGCTAGGGCAAAATTAGCGAAGGCTTTAGGAAAACGAAGATATATGAGAAGGAGGCCACGCCGTTGGTTCTGAATGATCGCGAAGAGGAAGCACATGAGAAGTGGATGCTAGATGAAAAAGTACTTCATCGACATACCTTCCACATCGAAACAATCTCAAGTGCCCTTCGTCCTGCATGGAGTAATTGGGCGATAACACGTTCATTGTTGAATTCACTTCTCAAAGAGATTGAGATCGCGTGTGGGAGGAGCCCCCATGGTATGCGAGTAAAAATGTCGTGATTCTCTCCGATTTTGATGATTGCATGAGGCCTTTGGAGTTAAGATTTGACAAGCTAGGATGATCCCTTGGAGGAAGTCGAAAGTTTCCATGCACATGAATTGGTGCAAGACGTGGTGGCGGCTAGCGAGGCCAATCGGGTGTTGGTCCGAACGCGAGTCGCAAAGTTGAAAGCCACAGAAATGACCAGATTGACGGAAGCGAGCCAGGTTAGAGAGGAGGTCGGCTACATTCCTGCGTCCGGTCGTGCATGCCAAGGTGTGTCGCGTGGCCGTGTTAAAGGGAGAGGTGGCCGGAAATTGGATGAAAATGGGGTCGGGACCTAGATTCCCTGATCAAAGAAAGGAATTATATGGAACATTAGAGGGGTTGGGTAGCTTGATCATAGAAATCAGTTGCGGGAATTTATTCACAAGGAAAAACTTGACTTCATGGCATTACAAGAAACGATCAGAGGATCGTTTTCTAGCAAGGAACTTGAAGCGTTGGGAGGGAACGCGGAATTTAAATGGGAGTTGGTGCCAGCCCATGTACACCCAGGGGGGATATTACTAGGTGTCAACAATCTTGCTTTGGAACTGTTACAGTTTAAGAAGGGCGGATTTTTTATGGGGGCCCAGGTGACACACAGGAGCAACGGCCTTAGGTCGTTTCTCATGGTGGTGTATGGACCTGCGGATCAAAGACGATCTGAAATTCCGCGTATGAATCATGAACTTATGTAAATGATGGTGTACTTATGTAATTCATGAAGCCTTTGGTATATGATGTACTTATGTAAATGATGGTGTGGACTCGGATGACAACTTCTGATGCCTTTGGTATATGAATCATGAAGCCTTTATATGTGTCTCCATGTATGTGTTTTTCTAACACTTTGTTATGTGTTGAAATTTTGTTATTCTCCCTTCTGTAGATGAGGTGGTATGTGGTGTACTCAGGTAGACATCCATGAGTCTATGATTCATGGAAAACATGCCATGAACAAGTCAACCATTACAAAGACAATTGCCACAAAGAGTATGATACTATAGAGAAGGCAGAGCATGCTTACTCCAAGTATTTGCTTCAAGTAGGGAGAAACCAGATTGGGTGGAGGTGGATGAATAACCTCTTTGTCCTACTTGTGATCTTTCTTAGTTTGATGCTTGTGTGGTCCATGTAACACAAAATGGGTCACATTGAGGTTTTAGTGACTATTTGAGACTTGTAATGATGCTTTAGTTAGTTTGATGTAGAACTTTAGACTCATTGTGATGCTTTAATTAGTTTGATGAACACTTGGGACTTGTTATGGCACTTTAGTTAATCTGATGAAGAACATTGAACTTGTTATGATTCTTATGCATTGCCTATGATGTGTACTGTCCGCAGACAATTTTGTACTATTTGTATAGTCTTTTGTTGCAGGGCTGATGCAGAAACAAATAAAACAGAACATATGACTTCATCTTTGCCGAGTACACCACTCGGTAAAACGTAATTGCCGAGAACAAAGCTCGGCGAAGAAGCCACGTGTCCTTCTCTGGTAGCATGGTCCGAACTTTCATGAGTGTAAGTACATGAGTCTCGGCAAACATGGCAGTTGGGGCTTGTTTGGGCACGGTATCATTGAGTGGGCCCACTTAGCAAACAATACTCAGCAAACATGGGGTTTGCCAAGATTTGTCGAGCAAAACTCGGCAAATATTTCAGGTGACGTGCCTCGCTCCTGGGCTTTCAGATTTGCCGAGTAACTGCGTGCACTACTCGGCAAAGTCGTCTGCCATGTGGCAGCCGCAGTCTCCGTACGATCCGTCAAGTCTCTTATTTTTTGCCGAGTCCCATGTTTAGTGCTCGAAAAAGTCTTTGCCGAGTACCCTTAGCTAAGAACTATACTCGGCAAACAGTATGCCGAGTGTAAAACAGCTTTCTACGAGTTTTTACAGTACTCAGCAAACTCGGAAATTCCAGTGGTGATGCTACGCCGAATGCGGTGGACGGAGTTAGGCACGGTGTCGCGCTGCAGGTCGAGAGGCGGCAAGGTCGGACGTGGGTGGCAGAGGGGTGAAGCTTAAGAGGTTGAGGAGGAGGAAAATGGAAGCGAGGGAGGGTGGAGGCCAGAGGAAGCTAATTTGCTAGTTTCGGGGATACACGGGACGCCGCTTGCACCCCTAAACACAGCAGCACTGCATGTCACCGCCATAGACCTCTGCTCTGCGTTGGGACACTGGTAGGTGTGGGTGGTGTTGGACTGTTGGTCCTGCTGGATCATTTGAAGTACGTAGATGCTTTGCCTCCGGTTGTTGATACTGTGTGTGTAGGTTGTCCGATGTGTCTCTCTGGTAGCATGAGGTTCTTGTGCTTGGCATGACTTCGCTCAGATTCCTTGCGTTGACAGACGGCAATGAAACGCACAAGCCGAACATGACACGCCCCTTTTGCGTTCCTTCCAGATGGAACCAGATCCTCTAACATAGAGAAAGAAAGTCACCGTGACATGCCAACAGCACTAATTTCAGACACCAGTACAACGCCATGGATTCTGTTCCGCAGGTGAAACTGTTTATGTCAGTGAGATGGTATAGTTGAACCGAACGGTCGTTTATTCTAATCAAACAAATCTATAATCAAACTGGCAAAGTGCATATACTCCATACCGCATTGCCAAAGGGGTGCAAGCACAACTCTGCTCGCATCATATGACTATTTCAATCTTACCAGTCAGAAAAATTTACAAGATAACCTTAAATGGAAAACAAACTGGGCTGCTATGTTCTTTTTTTCTGTAAAGGTTCTGTTTGGATCTCAGATAATTCACTGGAAAGAGTTAGTTCCTGCAGGAATCGGGAAAATTCCCGTGTTCCTAGCAGGGCCTAAGTATGAAAGAAAAACTATCTACTTCTGTATTTCTGATGTATACCCCTAAGGGGCTCGGATATTTGACGTCCACATAGATTATAATCCATCATCCCACCTAGGAAGGTTTGCGGTAGCTTCATTGACCCTTTTTACCAGTGTAACCTGCAAGGAGAATAGATCAGGCAATCACAGAAGGATAGTGGTCAAATTTTGTAGATACAAATACTACCCTGATATTAAAAAGGAATAACGATCCTTGTTAAATTCAACATGTTTAATGACTTTTATTGAGAACCAGCATTATCAAGAAGCAATGATTTCAAAACCATCCATTGACCACTGAATGGAAACGCACACACTTTTTCAGTCCATAGATAACAGTAGTGATGTAAGAAACTTTCATTCAAAGTGTCAGGGACATCAACGCAAGGGTTCGCTGTTCTTGAAAGAAGCGCTTAAATAGAAAACATCGCAGAGCATTCCAGCTTCCGATCCCAAGCACAGCTGATGTATGCCAAGACTTACCATGCTAGCAATCATATTCATCTCAATTAATCAAATTACGCCAGTTTCAGTGGTCACTTTTAAAAGTTCCAAATCCCAGTCTTAGAAACATTTTCGGCTTGATATAGGAAAAACATTATATGGTTAACACGCAGTTACCAACTCGCATTAAGCTAATCATCATAGCATATAGTAAAACAGCAGCAGTAAATAAAATTCCTGCACTGTATTAATCTGTTACCTAAACTTATTCAAACAAATAGAAGATGAATGCAATAATAATATGAAATTCTACTTATTTTTTGTAAACGTTGAACACATAAACAGTAACTCCGTATCTTAAAAATCATAATAAACTTGTTGCGTAATTTTCCAATTTATTCGCTGCTAAACGTACCACGCTTTCTGGCACTCCTGGAGGGGGCAATGTAAGATTTCTTGGCGGTGGCCTATCTTGGTATGATCTCTTGTCGAATCTCCACTCACCAATTTCTCCATATGTCAGTACGCCCTGAAATTGTTTGCCAGGATATTGTCAAATACCTTGTGGTATGGCCAGAAGACCGACCGAATAGCCTTATGTTTAGTAACATAATAGAGAGAAAATAACGGGGCCTTTACTTTCTACCCTCACTCATATTCATTTCATATGAATATGAGATCTATAAAAAAGAATCAGACTTATGAATAGTAGGCCCCAATAAATACCTTGAGTGTATAGTCACATCCATAGGTGAAGTGGATAATAAATGTATTGTCGAGCTTCTTATCAAATGGTGGCTGCATTTTTAAGGGGTGTCAGTAATAGCTCTAATCATGTCAATCAAGCACGTCGCTTTTAGTGCGCAAGTATATTGTCGTCAGAAAATCAGAAACAGCTTCAGCACCTGGATCATGAAATCTTTACGAAGGATATGCTGAACCCCATGCAATGCACTGGCAACAGCATATGCATACCTAGAAGCCAAAGAAAAATAACAAAAAACTGGATTTATAACAAAGTAACAATGAGAAAATGCATTTATCAAATTCACACACAAGAAAAGATAATTCTGACATTTCCAAAACCCATCCAAAAGCCTTGTCAGTCTCTTGATCCTCTTTCATTTGTAGTGATACATTCATCCATGTGGGAGCAATCTTCTCAAGCAGTGTCTATTCTTTCCTCATATAACGAGAGATTAAGTTAGATTCAGTAAAATGACTAACCAAAACGGTAACTGAAACACAAATCATGCAAAACCAAATAAATGGAATGGAGCTTCATTCATCCATGAGACTGCAGTCTATAGAGCGCCAAGTTAACAACAGTGAATTACCTTCTTAATTATTACAGGGGAATTCCCGATAGGGTCAACATTTGTGATTGGACCCCTTTCTTCAGGATAGTATTTCCTGATAATTTTTTCATGTTCGGATGGTGTGATGTAAAAGAAGGGGAATGCTGCTGGATCATTGTCAAAAGCTAAATTTGGTAAAGGTTTCACAAATATATGATCTGGTTCTGCCATCAGTATGTACCTGTGATATTCAAGCAGAACAGAACAGTTATAAACACATGGAGAGAGAGAGAGAGAGAGAAATCCATATTATGTACTACTTTAGTGATCTAAACGCTCTTATATTTCTTTACAGAGGGAGTAGGCATGAATGTGCCTAAATATCTGTCCCATCTTACATCCAAACACCAGCAACAACTTTTCTTGTTTCGCTTATTTTTGGTTAATCATGGATGTCTGGATGTCAAATCATAAAGTACCATGTGGAAGATTAAAAGTTAAAACCATACTGAAAGTATGGAAACCAAAAGGGCATATCAGTCTTTACTTACTCTTCTTCAATCTTTGCCTGCTGCAGCCATTGTACAAATGCCCATGGCCTGTTTAGGACGATATAGCCCTGCAGTGCAGACAGTATCATAATCAAACCTACGGAGCATTTCAAAACTGATGTTGCTTCCCCCAGTAACTGTAACTGGGTGTACATGAACGAAGGAAGTAAAGTTCAAACTGACAGGGCAAATACAGTGCTCAAGGGAAGGCAAGAAAGCAGGACTTGGTCAGAGAGCGGGTGGCGAGTTGCGGCATAAAGGGATTCTCAAGCGCAGACAAAATTCGACATGCGAAATTCATGACCTTTAACAGCAACCTAACAGAACTAGTTAAAGAAATAATAATCACTTGATTTTGCAGTTGCAAGTTGGAAGCGAAGCACCGATTTTCGTTTTATCTCGCCTTAAAATCCCGAAGACAGAGCCCGTCTGCACACGTAGCCCCACGTTGCACAACAAACAAACAAACAAACAAACCGAAACAGAGAGCGAGGAGGAGACCAAAAAAACAGTCAGTCGTGGCGTACTTACACGGTCCTTGCCGGCGGGGAGGGGGTCGACGACGAATGTGGGGATCTCGTCCATGAGGCCGTCGGGCTTCCCCGAGTGCAGCACGCGGGTGAAGCCGCCCATGTCGGTGCCCTCCGGCCGCGCCTGCATCCGCTTGTACCAGAAGTACATGACCCGGCACTGCCACCTGCTGTACGGGGCGTCCGTGGCCGTGAGCGCCACGTGGAAGGGCCGCCTCTGGCCCCTCGCGCCGCCCGCCGCCCGCATCCACTCTGGCATCCGCACCACCGGGTCCCTCGCTCCCGTCCCAAGCCCCGCAGTTCCTCCTCCTCCTCCGTTGCCGCCGCCACCGCCGCCTCGTAGCACCATGGCGAGCACGCTGTACGAGATCAGGAAGGCGAACACCCCGACCGCCAGCAGCAGCAGCGCCGACGCAACCGGGCCGCGGCCCCCTCCGCCCGCGGCCTTCCTCGCCGGCGCGTGCATCGCTCTCCAGAGATTCTTTCTCTCGCCCGCTGGGTGGGTTTGGAATCAGTGGGTAGGGGTTTTGCCTTTTGGCCGGGATCGATCGGGGAGGGAGAAGCGGAGAAGGAGAAGGATGGAAAAGAAAGAAAGTGCTCGGTCGGGACTTGCGAGGGAAGCGAGGTAGCCATTCTTCGGGACTAACAAATTAAGAAGGAACAAATGGCATCACCGTAATTGATGCCCCCGCCCAGAGAGAAGCGGGGGTGTTCTGGATGCCATGTCGAACCCCACTGTCAGGTGGACCCCCCGTGTCTGGGGAAGGTGGGGCCATGAGGTCGGTGGCGAGGAGGAACGTGTGCGCGGGTGGAAAAGGGTAAAACGTCGTCTGTGCTCTGCGTCAACTGTGTGTGTGCCCGCTCTCCCCGTGCGGCGGGTTGACTTGACCCCAACTGCAGGTGTGGGCCCACATGTACCTTCTACAGTGATCGAGGAGGGAATATTGCTCTACGTGGGCCCGTTGCTTGTCTCATTCATCGGAAGGCATCCTACTGCACATCAGAATTTACGCAAGCAAATGGATCAATTTTTTTTTGAGGGAAAGCAAATGGATCAATTTTCATTACTCTCATTGTCGTTGATTTATTATAAAATTTCTTTTATTTATTTTAATTATTGCTGATTTATTACAAACGTGTACTTCTTTTTCTATGGAAAACCTCTCTAAACAAGTCTTTCAAAAAAATTAGTACTACTAGCATATTTTGCACTCAGAGTAGCGGACATAGAAACAAATATTGTTTAGAGCATCTACAGTCCGCCCCTCAAATGTCCGGACGGACAGGCCGGTCATAAAAAAAACATAGACGGGCACCTCGAACGGGCCTCAAACGTCTAGGCTGGCCGGCACCACTCATATCTAGCCCAAATGTAGGGCGGATATGGAAATGCTCGGGCATGCCCGGATGTGTCCGCCACGTCGGACCCGACATGCCTACCCCATCATAAATTGCATCAAATCCATCACTATTCCGCATCCTCCTGCCTTCCTCCAACCTTCCCCACGTCCGAGCCCTCGTCGTCCGCCACCCTTGCTCCTCATTCTCACCGTCGGTCCCGACCCACCGCCCTAGATGTCGTCCAGCCCATCCCCGGCTGCCGTGACAAAGGCTGCGTCCACCCAGTCCTTTGCTACTTATGAGCCGCGTTGGGATTTTCCCCGAAGAGGAGGGAAGATGCAGTACAATAGAAATAATTATTTCCCTCAGTGAGAACCAAATTTTATCAAACCAATAGGAGAATCACGCAAAGCCTCGTGAACAACACCTGCACACACAAAAACAAATACTTATACCCAACGCGGGCAAGAGGGTTGTCAATCCCCTTGAACTCGTTACTTGCCAACATCAAATCATGTATAGGTAGATGGATAAATTGCAAAACAAAATGAAAGAAATAAAATTGCAACAAAGGAATTCAGTTTTTATAATTTGATTAAAGTGGGGGTCATAGTTTTCACTAGAGGCTTCTCTCTCGAACACATAGCATACGGTGGGTGAACAAATTACTGCTGGGCAATTGATAGACAAGCGCATAGTTATGACGATATCCAAGGCAATAATCATGTATATATGCATCACGTCCGAGACAAGTAGACCGACTCCTGCCTACATCTACTACTATTACTCCACCAAGCAACCGCTATCCGACATGCATCTATGGTTTTAAGTTCATAAAAAGGAGTAGCACCTTAACCAGGATGACATGATATAGACAAAGTAAACCCAATCAACATAAATAAACCCCATTGTTTTACCCTTAATGGCAACAATACAAATATGTGCCTTGTCCCCTTCTGTCATTGGATATATAGCACCGCCAGATTGAACCCATCACAAAACACCTCTCCCATTAAAGATAAGTCAATCTAGTTGGCCAAACCAAACAGATAGATCGGAGAGAAATACAAAGTTATAAAGTTCAGAAAAGAATCAATTACTTCTCATGAATATTCAGATCATAAACCCACAATTCATCATATCCCAACACACCGCAAAAGAAGATTACATTGAATAGAACTCCAAGAACATCGAGGAAAACATGGTGTTGAAGATCAAAGAGAGAGAAGAAGCCATCTAGCTACTAAGTATGGACCCCTAGGTCTGTGGTGAACTACTCATGCATCATCGGAAGGCAGTAAGGATGATGTAGAAGCCCTCCGTGATCGATTCCCCTTCTGACAGAGTACCCAAAAAGGCCTCCAGATGGGATCGCGGAAGAACAGAAGCTTGTGGCGGCGGAAAAAGTGTTTCGGTTGGCTCTATGTTGGTTTGGGAATTTTTGGGAATTTATAGAAGTGAAATTAGGTCAAGCGGAGCTGCATGGGGCCCACAAGCTCATGGGGCGCGTCTACCTCCTGGGGCGTGCCCCTTGAGCTTGTGGCTCTCTCGTATCTCGTATGGTCTCCTCCCGAAGCTTCGAGGGTCCCTTCTGGTCTAGAAAAAATTAATCCAAAGATTTTTTTCGTTTGATATTGATTTTTTGAAAAGCCAAAAACAAGCAAAAAAACAGCAACTGGCATTGGCATTGGGCACTAGGTTAATAGGTCAGTGTCAACAAATGATATAAAATAGCATATAAATGCATATAAAACACCAAGATTGATAATACAATAGCTGGAACAATTGAAAATTATAGATACGTTGGAGACGTATCATCTTTCGGTGTCCCGTCCTCGGCTTCGTCGTGCAAGCCGGATAACATCTCCCAAAGGAACCGGCGGCGTAGGCAGGGAGAGAGGGAAGCGGCGGCGACGTAGGGATCGGATGCGTAGATGGACAAGTAATTGTCCTCCCCTGCGCCTAGAACCCCGCACCCATCCATCCCTCCGCTGACAAGGGTTGCGATGTCGGACCAGGTTGGGACATAAGAGGATCCAATGGCCGGTTGGAGCACTCCGTAGAGATTTACGCCCACACAAATGTCGCCAGTGGACGTATGTCACTCGTCGCAGCTCGTTCGGGCGCGGAGAAGCACGACATCGACGGTGCCCGGGCTGCCCATGACTTGTTTGATGAAATGACACAACAAGACTCGGTATGTTCTAGTTGCTCATGTCCGATCAACTTTGCATATGCCATGTTCAATATTTTCAATATACCTATAGTTCATTTTGGACATGATGAATGCTTGCAAACATTGATCATTTAGGAGTTGATCATGTCGGACATGATCAATGATAATCAAGATTTGACCGAAATGGACTACGAATTGTGGGATACAACTTGCCCTTCATTTGAAGTTGGGATAACATCAAATCTCAATCCAAGCAAGAAAAGAAACCAGAGACGGCAGAGGCAAGAGGGTGGAGCAGGAGGGGTGGGATACAAGAATAGCGGAGGAGCAGGCGGCATGGATGGCGTCTGGCGAGTGATCCAACACGGTCGGACACTGATTTCATTTTGGCATGTCCGGATTGTTGAACTATGGTTTGTTTTGATTTGTCCTGTTTGTTTCGAACTGTCTAATTGGCATGATTTGTATTGTATGATCGATGTGCATGAATTGCATGGATTTCCGCATTTAAGATGTGTGGATATGTAGTAGCCAAAATGAGCTTTTAAAGTTGTTCATCCGAGGTCCTAAATCTGTCTGACCAGAGCTGACCTACTACGTGGCGCTTTAACTATGGCCACATGGACAAAAGGGCCCAAGAGGAATAACGACCGGCCGTGCATATTTGCAAAAAAACCTCAAACACTAATTTTTTTCATAGTCGCGGTACCTTTCCTCTTCCCCACCCCTCTCTGGCAAAACCAAAAGCGAGCGACGGCAGCAGCGCTGCTCCAGTGAGAAGCGTGAAGGAAATATGCCCTAGAGGCAATAATAAAGTTGTTATTTATATTTCCTTATATCATGATGAATGTTTATTATTCATGCTAGAATTGTATTAACCGGAAACTTAGTACATGTGTGAATACATGGACAAACAGAGTATCCCTAGTATGCATCTACTAGACTAGCTCGTTAATCAAAAATGGTTAAGTTTCCTGATCATGGACATGTGTTGTCATTTGATGAACGGGATCACATCATTAGAGAATGATGTGATGGATAAGACCCATCTGTTAGCTTAGCATAATGATCGTTCAGTTTTATTGCTATTGCTTTCTTCATGAATTATACATGTTCCTCTGACTATGAGATTATGCAACTCCCGAATACCGGAGGAACACCTTGTGTGCTATAAAACGTCACAACGTAACTGGGTGATTATAAAGATGATCTACAACTGTCTCCGATGGTGTTTGTTGAGTTGGCATAGATCGAGATTAGGATTTGTCACTCCGAGTATCAGAGAGGTATCTCTGGGCCCTCTCGGTAATGCACATCACTATAAGCCTTGCATGCAATATGACTAACGGGTTAGTTACGGGATGATGCATTACGAAACGAGTAAAGAGACTTTCCAGTAACGAGATTGAACTAGGTATGATGATACCGACGATCAAATCTCGGGCAAGTAACATACCGATGACAAAGGAATAACGTATGTTGTTATGCGATTTGACCGGTAAAGATCTTCGTAGAATATGTAGGAGCCAATATGAGCATCTAGGTTCCGCTATTGGTTATTGACCAGAGATGTGTCTCGGTCATGTCTACATAGTTCTCGAACCCGTAGGGTCTGCACGCTTAACGTTCGATGACAATTTGTATTATGAGTTATGTGATTTGATAACCGAAGTTTGTTCAGAGTCCCGGATGATATCACAGACATGATGAGGAGTCTCGAAATGGTCGAGAGGTAGAGATTCATATATTGGAAGGTTACATTCGGACACCGGAATGATTTCGGGAAGTTCCAGATAAGTTTCGGAGTACCGGGGGTTACCGGACCCCCCCTGGGGAAGTAATGGGCCTTCATGGGCCTTAGTGGAAAGGAGAGGAGGGACGCAAGGGAGGCCGTGCCCCCCCATGACCAGTCCGAATTGGACTAGGGAGGGGGCGGAGCCCTGCTCTTTCCTTCTCCCTTCCTCCTCCTTCCCTCTCTCCCTCTCTTGGAAAGGAAGGGGACTCCAACTAGGATTGGGAATCCTAGTTGGACTCCCCTATGGCGCCCCCCCTATGGTCGGCCTCCTCCTCCCCCTCCTTTATATACGTGGGCAGGGGCACCCCAAAGCACAACAGACAATCTCTTAGCCGTGTGTGGCCCCCCCTTCATAGTTTACAACATCGGTCATATCGTCGTAGTGATTAGGCGAAGCCCTGCGCCGGTAACTTCATCATCACCGTCGCCACACCATCGTGCTGACGGAACTGTCCCTCATCCTCAACTGTATCAAGAGCTCGAGGGACATTATCGTACTGAGCGTGTGCTGAACACAGAGGTGCCGTACGTTCAGTACTTGGATCGGTTGGATCGTGAAGACATTCGACTACATCAACCGCGTTACTAAACGCTTCCGCTTCCGGTCTACGATGGTATGTGGACACACTCTTCCCTCTCGTTGCCATGCATCTCCTAGATAGATCTTTCGTGATTGTAGGAATTTTTTTGAAATACTGTGCTCCCCAACAGTGGCATCCGAGCCAGGTCTATGCGTAGATGTTATATGCACGAGTAGAACACAAAGAGTTGTGGGCGATAATAGTCATATTGCTTCCCACCAACGTCTTACTTTGATTCGGCGGTATTGTTGGATGAAGCAGCCCAAATTGACATTACATGACCGCGTTCATGAGACTGGTTCTACCGACGTGCTTTGCACACAGGTGGCTGGTGGGTGTCTGTTTCTCCAACTTTAGTTGAATCAAGTTTGACTACGGCTGGTCCTTGTTGAAGGTTAAAACAACACACTTGATGAAAAATCGTTGTGGTTTTGATGCGTAGGTAAGAATGGTTCTTGCTAGAAGCCCGTAGCAGCCACGTAAAACATGCAACAAAAAAGTAGAGGACGTCTAACTTGTTTTTGCAGGGCATGTTGTGATGTGATATGGTCAAGACGTGATGAGATATAAATTATTGTATGATATGATCATGTTTTGTAGAAGTTACCGGCAACTGGCAGGAGCCTTATGGTTGTCGCTTTATTGTATGAAATGCAATTGCCATGTAATTGCTTTAATTTATCACTAAGCGGTAGCGATAGTCATAGAAGCAATAGTTGGCGAGACGACAACGACGCTACGATGGAGATCAAGGTGTCAAGCCGGTGACGATGGAGACCATGATGGTGCTTTGGAGATGGAGATCAAAAGGCACAAGATGATGATGTCCATATCATGTCACATATTTTGATTGCATGTGATGTTTATCTTTTATGCATCTTATTTTGCTTAGTATGGTGGTAGCATTATAAGATGATCCCTCACTAAATTTCAAGGTACAAGTGTTCTCCCTGAGTATGCACCGTTGCAACAGTTCATCGTGCCGAGACACCACGTGATGATCGGGTGTGATAAGCTCTAGGTTCACATTCAACGGGTGCAAGCCAGTTTTGCACGTGCAGAATACTCGGGTTAATCGGACATGGTTTAGTTGATATGGATCACGTGATCATTTAGATGACTAGAGGGATGTCTATCTAAGTGGGAGTTCTTAAGTAATATGATTAATTGAACTTTAATTTATCATTAACTTAGTACCTGATAGTATTTGCATGTCTATGTTGTTGTAGATCAATGGCCCGTGCTACCGTTCCCTTGAATTTTAATGCGTTCCTAGAGAAAGCTAAGTTGAAAGATGATGGTAGCAACTACACGGACTTGGTCTGTAACTTGAGGATTATCCTCATTGTTGCACAGAAGAATTACGTCCTGGAAGCACCGGTAGGTGCAAGTGTTGGGGAACGTAGTAATTTCAAAAAAATTCCTACGCACACGCAAGATCATGGTGATGCATAACAACGAGAGGGGAGAGTGTTGTCCACGTACCCTCGTAGACCGAAAGTAGAAGCGTTAGCACAACGCGGTTGATGTAGTCCTACGTCTTCACGATCTGACCGATCAAGTACCGAACGTATGACACCTCCGAGTTCAGCACACGTTCAGCTTGATGACGTCCCTCGAACTCCGATCCAGCCGAGTGTTGAGGGAGAGTTTCGTCAGCACGATGACGTGGTGACGATGTTGATGTTCTACCGACGCAGGGCTTCGCCTAAGCACCGCTACAGTATTATCGAGGTGGACTATGGTGGAGGGGGGCACCGCACACGGCTAAGAGATCAATGATCAATTGTTGTGTCTATGGGGTGCCCCCTGCCCCCGTATATAAAGGAGCAGGGGGGGTGCGGCCGGCCATAGGAGGAGGCGCGCCGGAGGAGTCCTACTCCCACGGGGAGTAGGACTCCCCTCCTTTTTCCTAGTTGGATTAGGACTTGGGGGAAGGAGGAGAGAGGGGAAAGGAAAGGGGGGCGCCGCCCCCTCCTTGTCCAATTTGGACTTAGGGGGGCGTGCGGCTGCCCCTTGGCCGCCTCTCCGCTTCCTCCACTTGGGCCCATAAGGCCCAATAACCTCCGGGGGGTTCTGGTAACCCCTTCGGTACTCCGGTAAAAATCACTATTTCACCCGGAACACTTCCGATATCCAAAAATAGGCTTCCAATATATCAATCTTCATGTCTTGACCATTTCGATACTCCTCGTCATGTCCCGGATCTCATCCGAGACTCCGAACTCCTTCGGTACATCAAAACACATAAACTCATAATATAACCGTCATCGAACTTTAAGCGTGCGGACCCTACGGGTTCGAGAACTATGTAGACATGACAGAGACACGTCTCCGGTCAATAACCAATAGCGGAACCAGGATGCTCATATTGGCTCCTACATATTCTTCGAAGATCTTTATCGGTGAGACTGCATAACAACATACGTTGTTCCCTTTGTCATCGATATGTTACTTGCCTGAGATTCGATCGTCGGTATCTCAATACCTAGTTCAATCTCGTTACCGGCAAGTCTCTTTACTCGTTCCGTAATACATCATCCCGCAACTAACTCATTAGTTGCAATGCTTGCAAGGCTTAAGTGATGTGCATTACAGAGAGGGCCCAGAGATACCTCTCCGACAATCGGAGTGACAAATCCTAATCTCGAAATACGCCAACCCAACAAGTACCTTCGGAGACACCTGTAGAGCACCTTTATAATCACCCAGTTACGTTGTGACGTTTGGTAGCACACAAAGTGTTCCTCTGGTAAACGGGAGTTGCATAATCTCATAGTTATAGGAACATGTATAAGTCATGAAGAAAGCAATAGCAACATACTAAACGATCGTGTGCTAAGCTAACGGAATGGGTCATGTCAATCACATCATTCTCTAATGATGTGACCCTATTAATCAAATGACAACTCATGTCTATGGCTAGGAAACTTAACCATCTTTGATTCAATGACCTAGTCAAGTAGAGGCATACTAGTGACATACTGTTTGTTTATGTATTCACACATGTATTATGTTTCCGGTTAATACAATTCTAGCATGAATAATAAACATTTATCATGATATAAGGAAATAAATAATAACTTTATTATTGCCTCTAGGGCATATTTCCTTCAGTCTCCCACTTGCACTAGAGTCAATAATCTAGTTCACATCGCCATGTGATTTAACATCAATAGTTCATATTACCATGTGATTAACACCCATAGTTCACATCGTTATGTGACCAACACCCAAAGGGTTTACTAGAGTCAATAATCTAGTTCACATCGCTATGTGATTAATACCCAAAGAGTACTAAGGTGTGATCATGTTTTGCTTGTGAGGGAAGTTTAGTCAACGGGTCTGCCACATTCAGATTCATATGTATTTTGCAAATTTCTATGTAAACAATGCTTTGCATGGAGCTACTCTAGCTAATTGCTCCCACTTTCAATATGTATCCAGATTGAGACTTTGAGTCATCTGGATCAGTGTCAAAACTTGCATCGACGTAACCCTTTACGACGAACCTTTTGTCACCTCCATAATCGAGAAACATATCCTTATTCCACTAAGGATAATTTTGACCAATGTACAGTGATCTACTCCTAGATCACTATTGTACTCCCTTGCCAAACACAGGGCAGGGTATACAATAGGTCTGGTACACAGCATGGCATACTTTATAGAACCTATGGCTGAGGCATAGGGAATGACTTTCATTCTCTCTCTATCTTCTGCCGTGGTTGGGTTTTGAGTCTTACTCAACTTCACACCTTGTAACAAAGGCAAGAACTCCTTCTTTGACTGTTCCATTTTGAACTACTTCAAAATCTTGTCAAGGTATGTACTCATTGAAAAACGTATCAAGCGTCTTGATCTATCTCTATAGATCTTGATGCTCAATATGTAAGCAGCTTCACCGAGGTCTTTCTTTGAAAAACTCCTTTCAAACATTCCTTTATGCTTTGCAGAATAATTCTACATTATCTCCGATCAACAATATGTCATTCACATATACTTATCAGAAATGTTGTAGTGCTCCCACTCACTTTCTTGCAAATACAGGCTTCACCGCAAGTCTGTATAAAACTATATGCTTTGATCAACTTATCAAAGTGTATATTCCAACTCCAAGATGCTTGCACCAATCCATAGATGAATCGCTGGAGCTTGCATATTTTGTTAGTACCTTTAGGATTGACAAAACTGTCTGGTTGCATCATATACAACTCTTCTTTAATAAATCCATTAAGGAATGCAGTTTTGTTTATCCATTTGCCAGATTTCATAAAATGCGGCAATTGCTAACATGATTCGGACAGACTTAAGCATAGATACGAGTGAGAAACTCTCATCGTAGTCAACACCTTGAACTTGTCGAAAACCTTTTTGCGACAATTCTAGCTTTGTAGATAGTAACACTACTATCAGCATCCGTCTCCCTGTTGAAGATCCATTTAATCTCAATGGCTCGCCGATCAATGGGCAAGTCAATCAAAGTCCATACTTTGTTCTCATACATGGATCTCATCTCAGATTTCATGGCCTCAAGCCATTTCGCGGAATCTGGGCTCATCATCGCTTCCTCATAGTTCGTAGGATCGTCATGGTCAAGTAACATGACCTCCAAAATAGGATTACCTTACCACTCTGGTGCGGATCTCACTCTGGTTTACCTACGAGGTTCGGTAGTAACTTGATCTGAAGTTACATGATCATCATCATTAGCTTCCTCACTAATTGGTGTAGTAGTCACAGGAATAGATTTCTGTGATGAACTACTTTCCAATAAGGGAGCAGGTACAGTTACCTCATCAAGTTCTACTTTCATCCCACTCACTTCTTTCAAGAGAAACTCCTTCTCTAGAAAGGATCCATTCTCAGCAATGAATATCTTGCCTTCGGATCTGTGATAGAAGGTGTACCCAATATTTTATTTTGGGTATCCTATGAAGATGCACTTCTCCGATTTGGGTTTGAGCTTATCAGGTTGAAACTTTTTCACATAAGCATTGCAACCTCAAACTTTAAGAAACGACAGCTTAGGTTTCTTGCCAAACCATAGTTCATACGGTGTCGTCACAACAGATTTAGATGGTGCCCTATTTAACGTGAATGTAGCTGTCTCTAATGCATAACCCCAAAAAGATAGTGGTAAATTGGTAAGAGACATCATAGATCGCACCATATCTAATAAAGTACGGTTACGACATTCAGACACACCATTACACTGTGGTGTTCCATGTGGCGTGAGTAGTGAAACTATTTCACATTGTTTTAACTGAAGGCCAAACTTGTAACTCAAATATTTTACTTCTGTGATCATATCATAGAAACTTTTATTTTTGTTACGATGATTCTCCACTTCACTCTGAAATTCTTTGAACTTTTCAAATGTTTCAGACTTGTGTTTCATCAAGTAGATATACCCATATCTGCTCAAATCATCTATGAAGGTCAGAAAAATAACGATACCCGCCGCGAGCCTCAACACTCATCGGACTGCATACATTAGTATGTATGATTTCCAACAAATCTGTTGCTCGCTCCATTGTTTCGGAGAACGGAGTTTTTAGTCATCTTGCCCAAGAGTCATGGTTCGCAAGCATCAAGTGATTCGTAATCAAGTGATTCCAAAAGCCCATCAGCATGGAGTTTCATGCGCTTTACACCAATATGACCTAAACGGAAGTGCCATAAATAAGCTGCACTATCATTATTAACTTTGCATCTTTTGGCTTCAATATTATGAATATGTGTATCACTATGATGAACCATTTTCATTGGGTGTGTAACCATATAAGGTTTCATTCATGTAAACAGAACAACAATTATTCTCTAACTTAAATGAATAATCGTATTGCAGTACACATGATCAAATCATATTCATGCTCAACGCAAACACCAAATAACACTTATTTAGGTTCAACACTAATCCCGAAAGTACAGGGAGTGTGCGATGATGATCATATCAATCTTGGAACTGCTTCCAACACATATCGTCACCTCGCCCTTTACTAGTTTCTGTTTATTCTGCAACTCCTGTTTCGAGTTACTACTCTTAGCAACTGAACCAGTATCAAATGCCGAGGGGTTGCTATGAACACTAGTAAAGTACACATCAATAACATGTATATCCAATATACCTTTGTTTACTTTGCCATCCTTCTTATCCGCCAAATACTTGGGGCAGTTCCGCTTCTAGTGACCAGTCCCTTTGCAGTAGAAGCACTTAGTTTTAGGCTTAGGACCAGACTTGGGCTTCTTCACTTGAACAACAACTTGCTTGCCATTCTTCTTGAAGTTCCCCTTCTTCCCTTTGCCCTTTTCTTGAAACTAGTGGTCCATCAACACTTGATGTTTTTCTTGATTTCTACCTTCGTCGATTTCAGCATCACGAAGAGCTTGGGAATAGTTTCCGTTATCCCTTGCATATTATAGTTCATCACGAAGTTCTACTAACTTGGTGATGGTGACTAGAGAATTCAGTCAATCACTATTTTATCTGGAAGATTAACTCCCACTTGATTCAAGCGATTGTAGTACCTAGACAATCTGAGCACATGCTCACTGCTTGAGCTATTCTCCTCCATCTTTTAGCAATAGAACTTGTTGGATACTTCATATCTCTCAACTTGGGTATTTGCTTGAAATATTAACTTCAACTCCTGGAAAATCTCATACGGTACATGATGTTCAAAACATCTTTGAAGTCCCGATTCTAAGCCGTTAAGCATGGTGCACTAAACTATCAAGTAGTCATCATATTGAGCTAGCCAAACGCTCATAACGTCTGCATCTGCTCCTGCAATAGGTCTGTTACCTAGCGGTGCATCAATGACATAATTCTTCTGTGCAGCAATGAGGATAGTCCTCAGATCACGGATCCAATCTGCATCATTGCTACTAACATCTTTCAACTCAGTTTTCTCTAGGAACATATCAAAAATAAAACAGGGGAGCTAAACGAGAGCTATTGATCTACAACATAGATATGCTAATACTACCAGGACTAAGTTCATGATAAATTTAAGTTCAATTAATCATATTACTTAAGAACTCCCACTTAGATAGACATCCCTCTAATCATCTAAGTGATCACGTGATCCAAATCAACTAAACCATGTCCGATCATCACGTGAGATGGAGTAGTTTTTGATACGTCTCCAACGTATCTATAATTTTTGATTGCTCCATGCTATATTATCTACTGTTTTGGGCAATATTGGGCTTTATTATCCACTTTTATATTACTTTCAGGACTAACCTATTAACCGGAGGCCCAGCCCAGATTTGCTGTTTTTTGCCTATTTCAGTGTTTCAAAGAAAGGGAATATCAAACGGAGTCGAAACGGAATGAAATCAATTGGAGAAGTTATTTTTGGAAGGAAACCTACCGGATAGACTTGGACCCTACGTCAGAAGATGAAGGAGGAGCTCACGAGGGTAGGGGGCGCGGCCACCCCCCCTAGGGCGCCCCTGCCTCGTGGCCCCCCTTCGGTCCATCGATGTACCTCCTGCACCCATATATACCTACGTAACCTAAAACTTCCAGAACGGAGATTAGATCGGGAGTTCCGCCGCCGCAAGCCTCTGTAGCCACCAAAAGTCAATCAGGACCCTGTTCCGGCACCCTGCCGGAGGGGGGATCCCTCTCCGGTGGCCATCTTCATCATCCCGGTGCTCTCCATGACGAGGAGGGAGTAGTTCTCCCTCGGGGCAGAGGGTATGTACCAGTAGCTATGTGTTTGATCTCTCTCTCTCTCTCGTGTTCTTGATTTTGCACGATCTTGATGTATCGCGAGCTTTGCTATTATAGTTGGATCTTATGTTTCTCCTCCCCCTCTTCTCTCTTGTAATGAATTGAGTTTCCCCTTTGGAATTATCTTATCGGATTGTGTCTTTAAAGATTTGAGAACACTTGATGTGTGTCTTGCGTGGGATAACCGTGGTGACAATGGGTTATTCTATTGATCCACTTGATGTATGTTTCGGTGATCAACTTGCGGGTTTCGTGACATTGGGAACCTATGCATAGGGGTTGGCACACGTTTTCGTCGCGATTCTCCGGTAGAAACTTTGGGCACTCTTTGAGGTTCTATGTGTTGGTTGAATAGATGAATCTGAGATTGTGTGATGCATATCGTATAATCATACCCACGGATACTTGAGGTGACAATGGAGTATCTAGGTGACATTAGGGTTTTGGTTGATTTGTGTCATAAGGTGTTATTCTACTACAAACTCTAGGGTTGTTTGTGACACTTATATGAATAGCCCAATGGATTGATTGGAAAGAATAACTTTGAGGTGGTTTCGTACCCTACCATAATCTCTTCGTTCGTTCTCCGCTATTAGTGACTTTGGAGTGGCTCTTTGTTGCATGTTGAGGGATAGTTATGTGATCCAATTATGATATTATTGTTGAGGGAACTTACACTAGCGAAAGTATGAACCCTAGGCCTTGTTTCCTATCATTGCAATACCGTTTATGCTCACTTTTATCATGTGTTACCTTGCTGTTTTTATAATTTAAGATTACAAATACCTTTATCTACTATCCATATACCACTTGTATCACCATCTCTTCGCCGAACTAGTGCACCTATACAATTTACCATTGTATTGGGTGTGTTGGGGACACAAGAGACTCTTTGTTATTTGGTTGCAGGGTTGCTTGAGAAAGACCATCTTCATCCTACGCCTCCTACGGATTGATAAACCTTAGGTCATCCACTTGAGGGAAATTTGCTACTGTCCTACAAACCTCTGCACTTGGAGGCCCAACAACGTCTACAAGAAGAAGGTTGTGTTGTAGACATCATTTTTCAATGGTGAACATAATTATGTTGATCATATCTACTATATGATTCACGCTCAACTTTTCGGTCACCAGTGTTCCGAGGCCATATCTACATATGCTAGGCTCGTCAAGTTTAACCCGAGTATTTATGTGTGTGCAAAACTGGCTTGCACATGACGAGGAGTCTCGAAATGGTCGAGACGTAAAGATCGATATATTGGACGACTATATTCGGACATCGGAAAGGTTCCGAGTGGATTTGGTATTTTCGGGAGTACCCGGGAGTTACGGGAATTCGTATTGGGCCTTAATGGGCCATACGGAAAAGGAGAAGGAAGGAAGGAAGGGGCGCCCCCCTCCCTAGTCCAATTCGGACCAGCCCATGGGGAGGGGTGTGACAACCCTTTGAGGCCTTTCTCTCCTTTCCCGTATGGCCCATTAAGGCCTAATACGAATTCCCGTAACTCCCCGGTACTCCCGAAAATACCTGAATCACTCGGAACCTTTACGATGTCCGAATATAGTCGTCCAATATATCGATCTTTATGTCTCGACCATTTCGAGACTCCTCATCATGTCCCCGATCTCATCCGGGACTCTGAACTCCTTTGGTACATCAAAACACATAAACTCATAATATAACCATCATCGAACTTTAAGCGTGCGGACCCTACGGGTTCGAGAACTATGTCGACATGACCGAGACACGTCTCCTGTCAATAACCAATAGCGGAACCTGGATGCTCATATTGGCTCCTGCATATTCTACAGAGATCTTTATCGGTCAAACCGCATAACAACATACATTGTTCCCTTTGTCATCGGTATGTTACTTGCCCAAGATTCGATCGTCGGTATCTCAATACCTAGTTCAATCTCATTACCGGCAAGTCTCTTTACTCGTTCCGTAACACATCATCCTGCAGCTAACTCATTAGTTGCAATGCTTGCAAGGCTTATAGTGATGTGCATTACCGAGTGGGCCCAGAGATACCTCTTTGACAATCGGAGTGACAAATCCTAATCTTGAAATACGCCAACCCAACAAGTACATCCGGAGACACCTGTAGAGCACCTTTATAATCACCCAGTTACGTTGTGATGTTTGGTAGTACACAAAGTGTTCCTCCGATAAACGGGAGTTGCATAATCTCATAGTCATAGGAACATGTATAAGTCATGAAGAAAGCAATAGCAACAAACTAAACGATCAAGTGCTATGCTAACGGAATGGGTCAAGTCAATCACATCATTCTCTAATGATGTGACCCCGTTAATCAAATGACAACTCATCTCTATGGCTAGGAAACTTAACCATCTTTGATTCAATGAGCTAGTCAAGTAGAGGCATACTAGTGACATACTATTTGTCTATGTATTCACACATGTATTATGTTTCCGGTTAATACAATTCTAGCATGAATAATAAACATTTATCATGATATAAGGAAATAAATAATAATTTTATTATTGCCTCTAGGGCATATTTCCTTCAGTCTCCCACTTGCACTAGAGTCAATAATCTAGTTCACATCGCCATGTGATTTAACATCAATAGTTCATATTACCATGTGATTAACACCCATAGTTCACATCGTTATATGACCAACACCCAAAGGGTTTACTAGAGTCAATAATCTAGTTCACATAGCTATGTGATTAATACCCAAAGAGTACTAAGGTGTGATCATGTTTTGCTTGTGAGGGAAGTTTAGTCAATGGGTCTGCCACATTCAGATCCGTATGTATCTTGCAAATTTCTATGTCAACAATGATCTGCACGGAGCTACTCTAGCTAATTGCTCCCACTTTCAATATGTATCCAGATTGAGACTTTGAGTCATCTGGATCAGTGTCAAAACTTGCATCGACGTAACCCTTTACGACGAACCTTTTGTCACCTCCATAATTGAGAAACATATCCTTATTCCACTAAGGATAATTTTGACCAATGTCCAATGATCTACTCCTAGATCACTATTGTACTCTCTTGCCAAACTCAGGGCAGGGTATACAATAGGTCTGGTACACAGCATGGCATACTTTATAGAACCTATGGCTGAGGCATAGGGAATGACTTTCATTCTCTCTCTATCTTCTGACGTGGTCGGGGTTTGAGTCTTACTCAACTTCACACCTTGTAACACAGGCAAGAACTCCTTCTTTGACTATTCCATTTTGAACTACTTCAAAATCTAGTCAAGGTATGTACTCATTGAAAAACTTATCAAGCGTCTTGATCTATCTCTATAGATCTTGATGCTCAATATGTATGCAGCTTCACCGAGGTCTTTCTTTGAAAAACTCCTTCCAAACATTCCTTTATGCTTTGTAGAATAATTCTATATTATCTCCGATCAACAATATGTCATTCACATATACTAATCAGAAATGCTGTAGTGCTCCCACTCACTTTCTTGCAAATACAGGCTTCACCACAAGTCTATATAAAACTATATGCTTTGATCAACTTATCAAAGTGTATATTCCAACTCCGAGATGCTTGCACCAGTCCATAGATGGATCGTTGGAGCTTGCATATTTTGTTAGCACCTTTAGGATTGACAAAACTTTCTGGTTGCATCATATACAACTCTTCTTTAATAAATCCATTAAGGAATGCAGTTTTGTTTATCCATTTGCCAGATTTCATAAAATGCGGCAATTGCTAACATGATTTGGACAGACTTGAGCATAGATACGAGTGAGAAACTCTCATTGTAGTCAACACCTTGAACTTGTCGAAAACCTTTTTGCGACAAATCTAGCTTTGTAGATAGTAACACTACTATCAGTGTCCGTCTTCCTCTTGAAGATCCATTTAATCTCAATGGCTCGCCGATCAATGGGCAAGTCAATCAAAGTCCATACTTTGTTCTCGTACATGGATCTCATCTCAGATTTCATGGCCTCAAGCCATTTCGCGGAATCTGGGCTCATCATCGCTTCCTCATAGTTCGTAGGCTCGTCATGGTCAAGTAACATTACCTCCAGAACAAGATTACCGTACCACTCTGGTGCAGATCTCACTCTGGTTTACCTACGAGGTTCGGTAGTAACTTGATCTGAAGTTACATGATCATCATCATTATCTTCCTCACTAATTGGTGTAGTAGTCACAGGAACAGATTTCTGTGATGAACTACTTTCCAATAAGGGAGCAGGTATAGTTACCTCATCAAGTTCTACTTTCGTCCCATTCACTTCTTTCGAGAGAAACTCCTTCTCTAGAAAGGATCCATTCTCAGCAATGAATATCTTGCCTTTGGATCTGTGATAGAAGGTGTACCCAACATTTTCTTTTGGGTATCCTATGAAGATGCACTTCTCCAATTTGGGTTTAAGCTTATCAGGTTTAAACTTTTTCACATAAGCATTGTAATCTCAAACTTTAAGAAATGACAACTTTTGGTTTCTTGCCAAACCAAAGTTCATAAGGTGTCATCTCAACGGATTTAGATGGTGCTCTATTTAACATGAATGCAGCTGTCTCTAATGCATAACCCCAAAACGATAGTGGTAAATCGGTAAGAGACATCATAGATTGCACCATATCTAATAAAGTATGGTTACGATGTTCGAACACACCATTACGCTGTGGTGTTCCAGGTGGCGTGAGTAGTAAAACTATTTCACATTGTTTTAATTGAAGGCCAAACTCGTAACTAAAATATTTTACTTCTGCGATCATATCGTATAAACTTTTAGTTTGTTACGATGATTCTCTACTTCACTCTGAAATTCTTTGAACTTTTCAAATGTTTCAGACTTGTGTTTCATCAAGTAGATATACCCATATCTGCTCAAATCATCTGTGAAGATCAGAAAATAATGATACCTGCCGCGAGCCTCGATATTCATCGGACCACATACATCAGTATGTATGATTTCCAACAAATCTATTGCTCGCTCCATTGTTCCGGAGAACGGAGTCTTAGTCATCTTGCCCATGAGGCATGGTTCACAAGCATCAACTGATTCATAATCAAGTGATTCCAAAAGCCCATCAGCATGGATTTTCTTCATGCGCTTTACACCAATATAACCTAAACGGCAGTGCCACAAATAAGTTGCACTATCATTATTAACTTTGCATCTTTTGGTTTCAATATTATGAAAATGTGTATCACCACGATCGAGATCCAACAAACCATTTTCATTGGGTGTATGACCATAGAAGGTTTTATTCATGTAAACTGAACAATTATTCTCTAACTTACATGAATAACCGTATTGCAATAAACATGATCCAATCATATTCATGGTCAATGCAAACACGAAATAACATTTATTTTAGGTTTAACACTAATCCCGAAAGTATAGGGAGTGTGCGATGATGATCATATCAATCTTGGAACCATTTCCAATACACATCGTTACTTCACCCTTAACTAGTCTCTGTTCATTCTGCAACTCCCGTTTCGAGTTACTATTCTTAGCAACTGAACTAGTATCAAATACCGAGGGGTTGCTATAAACATTAGTAAAGTACACATCAATAACATGTATATCAAATATACCTATGTTCACTTTGCCATCCTTCTTATCTGCCACTTACTTGGGGTAGTTCTGCTTCCAATGACCAGTCCCTTTCCAGTAGAAGCACTCAGTTTCAGGCTTAGGTCCAGACTTGGGTTTTTTCACTTGAGCAACAACTTGTTTGCCGTTCTTCTTGAAGTTCCCCTTTCTTCCCTTTGTCCCTTTACTTGAAACTAGTGGTTTTGTTTACCATCAACACTTGATGCTTTTCTTGATTTCTACCTTCGTCGATTTCAGCATCACGAAGAGCTTGGGAATCGTTTCTGTTATCCCTTGCATATTATAGTTCATCACGAAGTTCTACTAACTTGGTGATGGTGACTAGAGAATTATGTCAATCACTATTTTATCTGGAAGATTAACTCCCACTTGATTCAAGCGATTGTAGAACCCAGACAATCTGAGCACATGATCACTGCTTGAGCTATTCTTCTCCATCTTTTAGCTATAGAACTTGTTGGAGACTTCATATCTCTCAACTCGGGTATTTACTTGAAATATTAACTTCAACTCCCGGAACATCTCATATGATCCATGACGTTCAAAACGTCTTTGAAGTCCCGATTCTGAGCCGTTAAGCACGGTGCACTAAACTATCAAGTAGTCATCATATTGAGCTAGCCAAACGTTCATAACGTCTGCATCTGCTCCCGCAATAGGTCTGTCACCTAGCGGTGCATCAAGGACATAATTCTTCTGTGCAGCAATGAGGATAGTCCTTAGATCACGGATCCAATCCGCATCATTGCTACTAACATCTTTCAACTCACTTTTCTCTAGGAACATATCAAAAATAAAACAGGGGAGCTAAACGCGAGCTATTGATCTACAACATAGATATGCTAATACTACCAGGACTAAGTTCATGATAAATTTAAGTTCAATTAATCATATTACTTAAGAACTCCCACTTAGATAGACATCCCTCTAATCATCTAAGTGATCACGTGATCCAAATCAACTAAACCATGTCCGATCATTACGTGAGACGGAGTAGTTTTCAATGGTGAACATCATTATGTTGATCATATCTACTATATGATTCACGCTCGACCTTTCGGTCTCTAGTGTTCCGAGGCCATATTTGCATATGCTAGGCTCGTCAAGTTTAACCCGAGTATATCTGCGTATGCAAAACTGGCTTGCACCCATTGTAGATGGACGTAGAGCTTATCACACCCGATCATCACGTGGTGTCTGGGCACGACGAACTTTGGCAACGGTGCATACTCAGGGAGAACACTTATACCTTGAAATTTTAGTAAGGGATCATCTTATAAAGCTACCGTCGAACTAAGCAAAATAAGATGCATAAAAGATAAACATCACATGCAATCATAATATATGACATGATATGGCCATGATCATCTCGCGCCTTTGATCTCCATCTCCAAAGTACTGTCATGATCTCTATCGTCACCAGCATGACACCATGATCTCCATCATCTTGATCTATATCAATTTGTCGTCACATGGTCGTCTCGCCAACTATTGCTCTTGCAACTATTGCTATCGCATAGCGATAAAGTAAAGCAATTATTTGGCACTTGCATCTTATGCAATAAAGAGACAACCATAAGGCTTCTGCCAATTGCCGATAACTTCAACAAAACATGATCATCTCATACAACAACTTATATCTCACCACGTCTTGACCATATCACATCACAACATGCCCTGCAAAAACAAGTTAGACGTCCTCTACTTTTATTGTTGCAACTTTTACGTGGCTGCTACGGGCTTAGCAAGAACCGTTCTTACCTACGCATCAAAACCACAACGATAGTTTGTCAAGTTAGTGCTGTTTTAACCTTCTCAAGGACCAGGCGTAGCCACACTCAGTTCAACTAAAGTTGCAGAAACTGACACCCGCTAGTCACCTGTGTGCATAGCACGGCGGTAAAACCAGTCTCGCATAAGCGTACGCGTAATGTCGGCCCGGGTCGCTTCATCCAACAATACCGCCGAACCAAAGCATGACATGCTGGTAAGCAGTATGACTTATATCGCCCACAACTCACTTGTGTTCTACTCGTGCATATGACATCTACGCATAAAACCTACGCACACGCAAGATCATGGTGATGCATAGCAACAAGAGGGGAGAGTGTTGTCCACGTACCCTCATAGACTGAAAGCGGAAGCGTTAGCACAACGCGATTGATGTAGTCGTACGTCTTCACGGTCCGACTGATCAAGTACCGAACGTACGGCACCTCCGAGTTCAGCACACGTTCAGCTCGATGACGTCCCTCGAACTCCGATCCAACCGAGTGTTGAGGGAGAGTTTCGTCAGCACGATGGCGTGGTGACGATGTTGATGTTCTACCGACGCAGGGCTTCGCCTAAGCACCCCTACAGTATTATCGAGGTGGACTATGGTGGAGGGGGGCACCGCACACGGCTAAGAGATCAATGATCAATTGTTGTGTCTATGGGGTGCCCCTGCCCTCGTATATAAAGGAGTAAGGGGGGTGCGGCCGGCCATAGGAGGAGGCGCGCCGGAGGAGTCCTACTCCCACCGGGAGTAGGACTCCCCTCCTTTTTCCTAGTTGGATTAGGAATTGGGGGGAAGGAGGAGAGAGGGGAAAGGAAAGGGGGGCGCCGCCCCCCTCCTTGTCCAATTCGGACTTAGGGGGGGCGTGCGGCTGCCCCTTGGCCGCCTCTCCTCTTCCTCCACTTGGGCCCATAAGGCCCAATAGCCTCCGGGGGGTTCCGGTAACCCCCCTCCGGTACTCCGGTAAAATCACTATTTCACCCGGAACACTTCCGATATCCAAAAATAGGCTTCCAATATATCAATCTTCATGTATCGACCATTTCGAGACTCCTCGTCATGTCCCGGATCTCATCCGGGACTCCGAACTCCTTTGGTACATCAAAACACATAAACTCATAATATAACCGTCATCGAACTTTAAGCGTGCGGACCCTACGGGTTCGAGAACTATGTAGACATGACCGAGACACGTCTCCGGTCAATAACCAATAGCGGAACCTGGATGCTCATATTGGCTCCTACATATTCTTCGAAGATCTTTATCGGTCAGACCGCATAACAACATACATTGTTCCCTTTGTCATCGGTATGTTACTTGCCCGAGATTCGATCGTCGGTATCTCAATACCTAGTTCAATCCCATTACCGGCAAGTCTCTTTATTCATTCCATAATACATCATCCCGCAACTAACTCATTAGTTGCAATGCTTGCAAGGCTTAAGTGATGTGCATTACCGAGAGGGCCCAGAGATACCTCTCCGACAATCGGAGTGACAAATCCTAATCTCGAAATACGCCAACCCAACAAGTACCTTCGGAGACTCCTGTAGAGCACATTTATAATCACCCAGTTACGTTGTGACATTTGGTAGCACACAAAGTGTTCCTCCGGTAAACGGGAGTTGCATAATCTCATAGTCATAGGAACATGTATAAGTCATGAAGAAAGCAATAGCAACATACTAAACGATCGTGTGCTAAGCTAACGAAATGGGTCATGTCAATCACATCATTCTCTAATGATGTGACCCCGTTAATCAAATGACAATGCATGTCTATGGCTAGGAAACTTAACCATCTTTGATTCAATGAGCTAGTCAAGTAGAGGCATATTAGTGACATACTGTTTGTCTATGTGTTCACACATGTATTATGTTTTCGGTTAATACAATTATAGCATGAATAATAAACATTTATCATGATATAAGGAAATAAATAATAACTTTATTATTGCCTCTAGGGCATATTTCCTTTAGCAAGAAACGCTGCAGGAGCAACTCCAGATGTTATGAACGTCTGGCAGAGCAAAGCTGATGACTACTCGATAGTTCAGTGTGCTCTGCTTTAAGGCTTAGAATCGGGACTTCAAAGACGTTTTGAACGTCATGGGGCATATGAGATGTTCCAGGAGTTGAAGTTAATATTTCAAGCCAATGCCCGAATTGAGAGATATGAAGTCTCCAATAAGTTCTATAGCTGCAAGATGGAGGAGAATAGTTCTGTCAGTGAAAATATACTCAGAATGTCTGGGTACCACAACCACTTACTCAACTGGGAGTTAATCTTCCTAATGATAGTGTCATTGACAGAGTTCTTCAATCACTGCCACCAAGCTACAAAAGCTTCATGATGAACTATAATATGCAGGGGATGGATAAGACAATTCTCGAGCTCTTCGCAATGCTAAAGGCTGCGGAGGTAGAAATCAAGAAGGAGCATCAAGTGTTGATGGTTAACAAGACCACTAGTTTCAAGAAAAAGGGCAAAGGGAAGAAGGGGAACTTCAAGAAGAACGACATGCAAGTTGCTGCTCAAGTGAAGAAGTCCAAGTTTGGACCTAAGCCTGAGACTGAGTGCTACTACTTCAAAGGGACTGGTCACTGGAAGCGAAACTGCCCCAAGTATTTGGCAGATAAGAAGGATGACAAAGTGAAAGGGATATTTGATATACATGTTATTGATGTGTACCTTACTAATGTTCGTAGTAGCGCCTGGGTATTTGATACTGGTTCTGTTGCTCATATTTGCAACTCAAAATAGGGGCTACGAATTAAATGAAGATTGGCTAAGGACGAGGTGACGATGCATGTGGGAAATGGTTCCAAAGTCGATGTGATCGCCGTCGGCACGCTACCTCTACATCTACCGTCGGGATTACTTTTAGACCTAAATAATTGTTATTTGGTGCCAGCGTTGAGCATGAACATTATATCTGGATCTTGTTTGATGCGAGACGGTTATTCATTTAAATCAGAGAATAATGGTTGTTCTATTTATATGAGTAATATCTTTTATGGTCATGCACCCTTGATGAGTGGTCTGTTTGTTGAATCTCGATTGTAGTGATACACATATTCATAATATTGAAGCCAAAAGATTCAAGATTAATAATGATAGTGCAACTTATTTGTCGCACTGCCGTTTAGGTCATATTGGTGTAAAGCGCATGAAGAAACTCCATGCTGATGGGCTTTTGGAATCACTTGATTGTGAATCACTTCATGCTTGCGAACCATGCCTTATGGGCAAGATGACTAAGACTCTGTTCTCCGGAATAATGGAGCGAGCAACTGACTTATTGGAAATAATACATACTGATGTATGCGGTCCGATGAGTGTTGAGGCTCGCGGCGGGTATCATTATTTTCTGACCTTCATAGATGATTTGAGCAGATATGGGTATATATACTTGATGAAACATAAGTCTAAAACATTTGAAAACTTCAAAGAATTTTAGAGTGAAGTGGAAAATCATCCTAACAAGAAAATAAAGTTTCTACAATCTGATTGTGGAGGTGAATATTTGAGTTATGAGTTTGGTCTTCATTTGAAACAATGTGGAAAAGTTTCACAACTCACGCCACCTGGAACACCACAACATAATGGTGTGTCCGAACGTCGTAACCGTACTTTATTAGATATGATGCGATCTATGATGTCTCTTACTGATTTACCGCTATCGTTTTGGGGTTATGCTTTAGACATGGCTGCATTCACGTTAAATAGGGCACCATCTAAATCTGTTGAGATGGCACCGTATGAACTGTGGTTTGTCAAGAAACTAAAGAATTAGTTTCTTAAAGTTTGGGGCTGCGATACTTATGTGTAAAAGCTTCAACCTGATAAGCTCGAACCCAAATCGGAGAAATGTGTCTTCATAGGATACCCAAAGGAAATTGTTGTGTACACCTTCTATCACAGATCTGAAGGCAAGATATTCGCTGCTAAGAATGGATCCTTTTTGGAGAAGGAGTTTCTCTCGAAAGAAGTGAGTGGGAGGAAAGTAGAACTTGATGAGGTAATTGTACCTTCTCCCTTATTGGAAAGTAGTTTGCTACCTCTTGAGCACTGCGTTGGTTTTCCCTTGAAGAGGAAAGGGTGATGCAGTAAAGTAGCGTCAGTATTTCCCTCAGTTTTTGAGAACCAAGGTATCAATCCAGTAGGAGATCACGCTCAAGTCCCACGCACCTACACAAACAAATAAGAACCTCGCAACCAACGCGATAAAGGGGTTGCCAAGCAGTGGCGGCGCCAGGAAATGAAGGCTGGGTATTCATCCAAATTTTTTTTGCTCTAAATGTAGTATATGAACCAAACAACACAACACTAGCAATATATGAACAAAACAACACTAGCATAACGGCAATAGCAATATTTCAATGTATCAGACCATAACGACATGAATACATAAGTACCTTTTGGTTGATAAAGTGATGATATCCTTCTTACAATATAACTTTGCGGTCGCCTTTTTGGAAGAGATTGATGACATCTTCATCCTTCACTTTATTGAAAAATTCTCTCTCAACAAATGTAACCAAACAATTGTTTAAATATTCATCACCCATTTTGTTCCTTAGCTTATTCTTCACATGGCTCATTGAAGAGAACACCCTTTCAACACTAGCAGTAGCTACTGGCAGAATCAATACCAACTTAAGAAGCTTGTAAACAATACGATATTGTTCATGCTTGTTTGTCTCAACAAGCATAACTGAAAGCTGACACAGATTTTTCAGGTTTTGAAACCTTTCATCTCTACGCACATTAATAACATACATGTTTAGTTGCCATGGATGTCTTGCCAGTTCATCACTTGTAAAATCAGAAGCATAAAACTTTGTAGCAGCCTAACCAACTTATCTTGGTCATAGGCAACAAATAGATGAAGTGGACAGAATGCTGCCATGCAAGAAAGTAGCTCCGTGTTTACCTCATCAAATCTGCCATTCAGCTCACTGATTTGCCTATCAATGACAGCCACAAACATATCAACCTTGAAGCGGTGGTAATTGATCACACCATTACATAAACCCCTTCTAGGCCGGCCAACGGGAAAGTAAGGACCCTCCATATCAACAACTTTGATCTTATGCTTTGTACAAAAAGATGTGACCTTTGTGAGAAAATCATCCCATCCAGCATCGGTCCTCAAAGCCTCCAAGTATTACTTTGTGTCACCAACAAGCTCAATAGCATGAACAATATCTTCGTCTTGCTTTTGCAAAGCTCTACACAACTCATCTGTGTATCCAAATATTTCTTGCATCAAGTGTGCCATGAAAAAAACTCAAATGATCGAAATATTGTCTCTATGGATAGAGCCGCTTGTGCCTCCCGCACCATCGTACTCGTCTCCAATCTTGCGAAGGACTCGTCGTAGTGCACCATACATAGAGATGACATGGTTCACAGTTTTGAAGTGAGAGCCCCAACGTGTATCACATGGCCTTCCCAAACCATTTCCTGATTCAGCCCACTCCCTGTTTCTACTTCTTCCAATTCCAATGCATCAATGAGTTCTTCAGCCTGAGCTATCTGAAGCATTCTCATCTTTTTACAAGACATGCCAAGAGCATTTAACAAGTGTGCAAGCTGCTGAAAAAACCAAGTACAATCACCACTCTCCTTAGCAACAACAACAAGAGTTAACTGTAGTTGATGGGCAAAACAATGAACATAGTAGGCAGAAGGGGACTCATCCATAATCAGTTTTTTCAGGCCATTAGCATTACCTCTCATGTTACTAGCTCCATCATATCCTTGCCCACGAACCATTGCAAAGGTCAAATTGTAGTCCATAAGCATTTCCTGAATTGCAAATTTTAGTGTTTGAGAGGTAGTATCTTCAACATGAGCAAGACCAAGAAAACTTACAACCGCCCTTCCTTTCTTATCAACATAACGCAAGCAAACAGCCAACTGTTCATTCTGATACACATCACTAGACTCATCTGCAAGTATTGCAAAATGACCACCATCAAGTTCTTCAATGACTAGTTTAGTAGTCTCTTGTGCACAACATTTTATCACCTCTTGTTGTATATCATGGTGAGTCATCTTGCAGTTCCGTGGAGCATTCTTGAGAACAACCCTGTCAACCTCTTCAAAATTTCCTGCTAGCCAACTTAGAAGCTCCAGGAAATTTCCTTTATTTAGTGAGTCTTCACTTTCATAATGTCCTCTAAATGCCAAGCCTTGGCGCAACAGAAATCTCACACACTTGAGTGTCCATGTCAAATGCTGTTTATACAAAGCCTTGTATTGTGAGGTGTTGGAAGAAACAGACTCCCGAATTGATGTTTGTGGTGTAGTGAACATATCATACTTCTCTTGAGCTTCAGCGTGAGCACTACTTACATCACCAACATGCCTTGTCAATCTTGCTTTCATGTTCCAGTTTCTAAACCCACCCTTAACAAATGAATCTCCACCGGGGCTTTTTGTTTTATCCTTGAACAAATAGCAAACAAAGCAGAAAGTAGCCTCTTTGTTCACACTATACTCAAGCCACTTGTAATCCTTAAACCAAGAAGGACAAAAGCGACGTTGTAATCCACTTATGTATCTGTACTCAAAATTATGTTTCTTTGGTTGACATGCCCCCAACTCGATGTATCTCCTTCTAACTTTATCCTGGTCATTGACATTGTACCTAGAGATGGGGATCCGTTTCTCGGGATCTGGCTCAAGTGCTTCCAAATCTACTTCAAACTGAACTTCATCATTTTCTTCATCATCTTCTATAATTGGGGCTGGGGAGCCACTCTCAGTTTCTGTGTGACTATCATCCGGTTCATGTGCTTGCACTAGTGCTAGTTGCAGATTGCTCTCAACATCAGGAGGAATGCTACTGCTCTCAACTTCAACATCAGGAGGATTTGGTGTAGATGTGGAAGTTCTTTTATTTACCTTTGAAGCTCTTTCCCACAATGCAACAATGCTAACACCCTTCTTCTTCATCTATGATACAAGATCAGAAAAAGATAGATTAGCAATCTACCAAAATATACACTCTGAAAATTGGTAGGTTAAAAATTAAAATATCAAAATTTCAATCTAGTAACCTGGTCGTTCCACCAAACTAGATGTACTAGCAGTAATGTGTACTAGGAAGAAGCAAGCAACCTGCTCTGCTGGTCGCTCCAGCAAACTACATTAAAATAGCAAAACTGCAGTCTAGCAAACTAGTGCCCAGACACTAAATTAGGAACTAGCTCTGCTGGTCGCTTCAGCAAACTACATTAAAATTGCAAAATTGCAGTCTAGCAAACTAGTGCCCAGACACTAAATTAGGAACTGGCTGGCCTTAAGAACGATTGCAGATTTGCTATTTTTCCAGATACTAAATGCCATCAAACTAGTACTAGTACTCATTTTAATCTGTAGTTTTGTACGCTATAGGAACTACCGAACTGGCTGGGGGCTGGCCTTCTTACTTTCTTAGGGGAAGAGATCAAGAGAACTAGAGAGAGAAGACATGAACAAGGAGAATGGAACCTGGACGCTGGTCGGACGCCGGCCGCTGGCGGCTCCACTTGCCACTGCTCGCCGCCGCCGCAGCAGCAGGCGCTAGGTTAGGTTGGGGAACGAACGATCGAGTGGGGACTGGGGAATGGATTCGGGTCGAGGTCAAACGAATCAGCGAAACGAGGTGCCGAGGTGGTCAGCCGTGTTAGACTCGCTGTGTGGGCTGCATTACTGGTGGGCTGTAGGCTTGTGGGTCGCCGAATAATACATATAATAATTTTTTTGGGCCAAATCTTTGGTATTCACATGAATACACGTGAATACCCTTGCCGCCGCCACTGTTGTCAAGCCCTTCACGGTCACTTACGAGAGTGAGATCTGATAGATATGATAAGATAATATTTTTGGTATTTTTATGATAAAGAGAAATAAAGATGCAAAGTAAAATAAATGGCAAAGGAAATAACTAAGTATTGGAAGATTAATATGATGGAAGATAGACCCGGGGGCCATAGGTTTCACTAGTGGCTTCTCTCAAGAGCATAAGTATTACGGTGGGTAAACGAATTATTATCGAGCAATTGATAGAATTGAGCATAGTTATGAGAATATCTAGGTATGATCATGTATATAGGCATCACATCCGAGACAAGTAGACCGAAACGATTCTGCATCTACTACTATTACTCCACACATCACCCGCTATCCAGCATGCATCTAGAGTATTAAGTTCATAAGAATAGAGTAATGCTTTAAGGAAGATGACATGATGTAGAGGGATAAACTCATGCAATATGATAAGCCCCATCTTTTTATCCTCAATGGCAACAATACAATACATGTCGGTTCCCTTTCTGTCACTGGGATCGAGCACCGCAAGATTGAACCCAAAGCTAAGCACTTCTCCCAATGCAAGAAAGATCAATCTAGTAGGCCAAACCAAAGTGATAATTTGAAGAGACTTGCAAAGATAAACCAATCATACATAAAAGAATTCAGAGGAGAATCAAATATTTTTCATAGATAATCTGGATCATAAACCCACAATTCATCGGGTCTCGACAAACACACCGCAAAAGAAGATTACATCGAATAGATCTCCAAGAACATCGAGGAGAACTTTGTATTGAGACCCAAAGAGAGAGAAGAAGCCATCTAGCTAATAACTATGGACCCGTAGGTCTGAAGTAAACTACTCACACATCACCGGAGAGGCCATGGAGTTGAAGTAGAGGCCCTCCGTGATCAATGCCCCCTCCGGCGGAGCTCCGGAAAAGGCCCCGAGATGGGATCTCTCGAGTACAAAAGGTTGCGGCGGTGGAATTAGGTTTTCGTGGTGCTCCTGGATGTTTGGGGGGTACGTGGATATATATATAGGAGGAAGAAGTACGTCGGTGGAGCAACGAAGGGCCCACGAGGGTGGAGGGCGCGCCCAGGGGGGTAGGCGCGCCCCTGCCTCGTGCCTTCCTCCCTTGTTTCTTGACGGCCACTCCAAGTCTCCTGGATCATGTTTGTTGAGAAAATCACGTTCCCGAAGGTTTCATTCCGTCTGGACTCTGTTTGATATTCCTTTTCTTCGAAACCCTAAAATAGGCAAAAAACAGCAATTTGGGTTGGGCCTCCGGTTAGTAGATTAGTCCCAAAAATGATATAAAAGTGTAAAATAAAGCACATTAACATCCAAAATAGATAATATAATAGCATGGAGCAATCAAAAATTATAGATACGTTGGAGACGTATCATAGTTCATCACAGAAATCAGTTGCAGTGATTCCTACACCAATCAGTGAGGAAGCTAATGATGATGATCATGAAACTTCTGATCAAGTTACTACCGAACCTCATAGGTCAATCAGAATACGATCCTCACCGGAGTGGTACGGTAATCCTGTTCTGGAGGTCATGTTACTTGACCATGACGGACCTACGAACTATGAGGAAGCAACAATGAGGCCAGATTCCGCGAAATGGCTTGAGGCCATGAAATCTGAGATGGGATCCATGTATGAGAACAAAGTGTGGACTTTGGTTGACTTGCCCGATGATCAGCAAGCCATAGAGAATAAATGGATCTTCAAGAAGAAGAATGACGCTGACGGTAATGTTACTGTCTACAAAGCTCGACTTGTTGCGAAAGGTTTTTGACAAGTTCAAGGAGTTGACTACGATGAGACCTTCTCACCCGTAGCGATGCTTAAGTCTATCTAAATCATGTTAGCAATTGCCACATTTTATGATTATGAAATTTGGCAAATGGATGTCTAAACTGCATTCCTTAATGGATATCTTAAAGAAGAGTTGTATATGATGCAACCAGAAGGTTTTGTCGATCCAAAATGTGCTAACAAAGTGTGCAAGCTCCAGCGATCTATTTATGGACTCGTGCAAGCCTCTCGGAGTTGGAATATACGCTTTGATAGTGTGATCAAAGCATATGCTTTTATACAGACTTTTGGAGAAGCCTGTATTTACAAGAAAGTGAGTGGGAGCTCTATAGCATTTCTAATGTTATATGTGAAGGAAATATGCCCTAGAGGCAATAATAAAGTTATTATTTATTTCCTTATATCATGATAAATGTTTATTATTCATGCTAGAATTGTATTAACCGGAAACATAATACATGTGTGAATACATAGACAAGCAGAGTATCACTAGTATGCCTCTACTTGACTAGCTCGTTAATCAAAGATGGTTATGTTTCCTAACCATGGACAAAGAGTTGTTATTTGATTAACGGGATCACATCATTAGTTGAATGATCTGATTGACATGACCCATTCCATTAGCTTAGCACCCGATCGTTTAGTATGTTGCTATTGCTTTCTTCATGACTTATACATGTTCCTATGACTATGAGATTATGCAACTCCCGTTTGCCGGAGGAACACTTTGTGTGCTACCAAACGTCACAACGTAACTGGGTGATTATAAAGGAGCATTACAGGTGTCTCCAAAGGTAGATGTTGGGTTGGCGTATTTCGAGATTAGGATTTGTCACTCCGATTGTCGGAGAGGTATCTCTGGGCCCTCTCGGTAATGCACATCACATAAGCCTTGCAAGCATTACAACTAATGAGTTAGTTGCAAGATAATGTATTACGGAACGAGTAAAGAGACTTGCCGGTAACGAGATTGAACTAGGTATTGGATACCGACGATCGAATCTCGGACAAGTAACATACCGATGACAAAGGGAACAACGTATGTTGTTATGCGGTCTGACCGATAAAGATCTTCGTAGAATATGTAGGAGCCAATATGGGCATCCAGGTCCCGCTATTGGTTATTGACCGGAGACGTGTCTCGGTCATGTCTACATTGTTCTCGAACCGTAGGGTCCGCACGCTTAACGTTACGATGACAGTTATTATGAGTTTATGCATTTTGATGTACCGAAGGTTGTTCGGAGTCCCGGATGTGATCACGGACATGACGAGGAGTCTCAAAATGGTCGAGACATAAAGATTCATATATTGGAAGCCTATGTTTGGATATCGGAAGTGTTCCGGGTGAAATCGGGATTTTACCGGAGTACCGGGAGGTTACCGGAACCCCCCGGGAACCATATGGGCCTTAGTGGGCCTTAGTGGAAAGGTGAAAGGGGCAGCCCAAGGTGGGCTGTGCGCCTCCCCCCTCCCCTAGTCCTATTAGGACTAGGAGAGGTGGCCAGCCCCCTTCTCTCTCTCTCTCTCTCTCTCTCGAGGAATCCTATTAGGACTAGGATTTGGGGGGGGGAGTCCTACTCCCGGTAGGAGTAGGACTCCTCCTGCGCCCTCCTCTTGGCCGGCCAGCCCCTCCCCCTTGGATCCTTTATATACGGGGACAGGGGGCACCTCTAGACACAGAAGTTGATCATTGAGATCGTTCCTTAGCCGTGTGCGGTGCCCCCTGCCACCATATTCCACCTCGATCATATCGTTGTAGTGCTTAGGCGAAGCCCTGCGTCGGTAGAACATCAAGATCATCACCTCGCCGTCGTGCTGACGGAACTCCTCCCCGAAGCTTTGCTCGATCGAAGCCCGGGGATCGTCATCGAGCTGTACGTGTGCTAAGAACTCGGAGGTGCCGGAGTAACGGTGCTTGGATCGGTCGGATCGGGAAGAAGACGTAGACTACTTCCTCTACGTTGTGTCAACGCTTCCGTTGCAATCTACAAGGGTACGTAGATCAGACTCTCCCCCTCGTTGCTATGCATCACCATGATCTTGCATGTGCGTAGGAAATTTTTTGAAATTACTACGTTCCCCAACAGTGGCATCCGAGCTAGGTTTTATGGTTTGATGTTATTTGCACGAGTAGAACACAAGTGAGTTGTGGGCGATATAAGTCATACTGCCTACCAACATGTCATACTTTGGTTCGGCGGTATTGTTGGATGAAGCGGCCCGGACCGACATTACGCGTACGCTTACGCGAGACCGGTTCTCCCGACGTGCTTTGCACATAGGTGGCTTGCGGGTGACAGTTTCTCCAACTTTAGTTGAACCGAGTGTGGCTACGCCCGGTCCTTGTGAAGGTTAAAACGGAGTCTATTTGACAAACTATCGTTGTGGTTTTGATGCGTAGGTAAGATTGGTTCTTGCTTAAGCCCGTAGGAGCCACGTAAAACTTGCAACAACAAAGTAGAGGACGTCTAACTTGTTTTTGCAGGGCATCTTGTGATGTAATATGGTCAAAACGTGATGAGATATAAGTTGTTGTATGAGATGATCATGTTTTGTTGAAGTTATCGGCAACTGGCAAAAGCCTTATGGTTGTCTCTTTATTGCATAAGATGCAAGCGCCAAATAATTGCTTTACTTTATCGCTATGCGATAGCAATAGTTGCAAGAGCAATAGTTGGCGAGACGACCATGTGACGACATATTGATATAGATCAAGATGATGAGATCATGGTGTCATGCCGGTGACGATGGAAATCATGACGATGCTTTGGAGATGGAGATCAAAGGCACAAGATGATGATGGCCATATCATGTCACATATTTTGATTGCATGTGATGTTTATCTTTTATGCATCTTATATTGCTTTGATTGACGGTAGCATTATAAGATGATCTCTCACTAAATTATCAAGAAGTATTCTCCCTGAGTATGCACCATTGCCAAAGTTCGTCGTGCCCAGACACCACGTGATGATCGGGTGTGATAAGCTCTACGTCCATCTACAACGGGTGCAAGCCAGTTTTGCACACGCAGAATACTCAGGTTAAACTTGACGAGCCTAGCATATGCAGATATGGCCTCGGAACACGGAGACCGAAAGGTCGAGCATGAATCATATAGTAGATATGGTCAACATAACGATGTTCACCATTGAAAACTACTCCATCTCACGTGATGATCGGTTATGGTTTAGTTGATTTGGATCACGCGATCACTTAGAGGATTAGAGGGATGTCTATCTAAGTGGGAGTTCTTAAGTAATATGATTAATTGAACTTTAATTTATCATGAACTTAGTCCTGGTAGTATTAGCATATCTATCTTGTAGATCAATAGCTCGCGTTGTTGCTTTCATATGTTTATTTTGATATGTTCCTAGAGAAAATTGTGTTGAAAAATGTTAGTAGCAATGATGCGGATTGGATCCGTGATCTGAGGTTTATCCTCATTGCTGCACAGAAGAATTATGTCCTTGATGCACCGCTAGGTGACAGACCTATTGCAGGAGCAGATGCAGACGTTATGAACGTTTGGCTAGCTCAATATGATGACTACTTGATAGTTTAAGTGCACCATGCTTAACGGCTTAGAATCGGGACTTCAAAGACGTTTTGAACGTCATGGACCATATGAGATGTTCCAGGAGTTGAAGTTAATATTTCAAGCAAATACCCGAGTTGAGAGATATGAAGTCTCCAACAAGTTCTATAGCTAAAAGATGGAGGAGAATCGCTCAACTAGTGAGCATGTGCTCAGATTGTCTGGGTACTACAATCGCTTGAATCAAGTGGGAGTTAATCTTCTAGATAAGATAGTGATTGACAGAATTCTCTAGTCACCATCACCAAGTTAGTAGAACTTCGGGATGAACTATAATATGCAAGGGATAACGGAAACAACTCCCAAGCTCTTCGTGATGCTGAAATCAACGAAGGTAGAAATCAAAAAAATATCAAGTGTTGATGGTTGACAAGACCACTAGTTTCAAGAAAAGGGCAAAGGGAAGAAGGGGAACTTCAAGAAGAACGGCAAGCAAGTTGCTGCTCAGGAGAAGAAGCCCAAGTCTGGACTTAAGCCTGAAACTGAGTGCTTCTACTGCAAGCAGACTGGTCACTGGAAGCGGAACTGCCCCAATTATTTGGCGGATAAGAAGGATGGCAAGGTGAACAAAGGTATATGTGATATACATGTTCTTACTAGAGCTCGCAGTAGCACCTGGGTATTTGATACTGGTTCTGTTGCTAATATTTGCAACTCGAAACAGGGACTACGGATGAAGCGAACACTGGCAAAGGACGAGGTGACGATGCGCATGGGAAACGGTTCCAAAGTTGATGTGATCGCGGTCGGCACGCTACCTCTACATCTACCTTCGGGATTAATATTAGACCTAAATAATTGTTATTTGGTGCCAGCGTTAAGCATGAACATTATATCTGGATCTTGTTTGATGTGAGACGGTTATTCATTTAAATCAGAGAATAATTGTTGTTCTATTTATATGAGTAATATCTTTTATGGTCATGCACCTTTGAAGAGTGGTCTATTTTTGATGAATCTCGATAGTAGTAATACACATATTCATAATGTTGAAGCCAAAAGATGCAGAGTTGATAATGATAGTGCAACTTATTTGTGGCACTGCCGTTTAGGTCATATCGGTGTAAAGCGCATGAAGAAACTCCATACTAATGGGCTTTTGGAACCACTTGATTATGAATCACTTGGTACTTGCGAACCGTGCCTCATAGGCAAGATGACTAAAACACCGTTCTCCGGTACTATGGAGAGAGCAACAGATTTGTTGGAAATCATACATACCGATGTATGTGGTCCGATGAATATTGAGGCTCGTGGCGGATATCGTTATTTTCTCACTTTCACAGATGATTTAAGCAGATATGGATATATCTACTTAATGAAACATAAGTCTGAAACATTTGAAAAGTTCAAAGAATTTCAGAGTGAAGTTGAAAATCATCGTAACAAGGAAATAAAGTTTCTACGATCTGATCGTGGAGGAGAATATTTGAGTTACGAGTTTGGTGTACATTTGAAAAATTGTGGAATAGTTTCACAACTCACGCCACCCGGAACACCACAGCGTAATGGTGTGTCCGAACGTCGTAATCGTACTTTACTAGATATGGTGCGATCTATGATGTCTCTTACTGATTTACCGCTATCGTTTTGGGGTTATGCTTTAGAGACGGCCGCATTCACGTTAAATAGGGCACCATCAAAATCCGTTGAGACGACGCCTTATGAACTATGGTTTGGCAAGAAACCAAAGTTGTCGTTTCTTAAAGTTTGGGGCTGCGATGCTTATGTGAAAAAGCTTCAACCTGATAAGCTCGAACCCAAAGCGGAGAAATGTGTCTTCATAGGATACCCAAAGGAGACTGTTGGGTACACCTTCTATCACAGATCCGAAGGCAAGACATTCGTTGCTAAGAATGGATCCTTTCTAGAGAAGGAGTTTCTCTCGAAAGAAGTGAGTGGGAGGAAAGTAGAAAACTTGATAAGGTAATTGTACCTTCTCCCTTATTGGAAAATAGTTCATCACAGAAATCTGTTCCTGTGACTACTACACCAATTAGTGAGGAAGCTAATGATGATGATCATGTAACTTCAGATCAAGTTACTACCGAATCTCGTAGGTAAACCAGAGTGAGATCCGCACCAGAGTGGTATGGTAATCCTGTTCTGGAGGTCATGTTACTTGACCATGACGAACCTACGAACTATGAGGAAGCGATGATGAGCCCAAATTCCGAGAAATGGCTTGAGGCCATGAAATCTGAGGTGGGATCCATGTATTAGAACAAAGTGTGGACTTTGGTTGACTTGCCCGATGATCGGCAAGACATAGAAAATAAATGGATCTTCAAGAGAAAGACGGACGCTGATACTAGTGTTACTATCTACAAAGCTAGAATTGTCGCAAAAGGTTTTTGACAAGTTCAAGGTGTTGACTACGATGAGAGTTTCTTACTCGTATCTATGCTTAAGTCTGTCCAAATCATGTTAGCAATTGTCGCATTTTATGAAATCTGGCAAATGGATAAACAAAACTGCATTCCTTAATGGATTTATTAAAGAAGAGTTGTATATGATGCAACCAGAAGGTTTTGTCAATCCTAAAGATGCTAACAAAATATGCAAGCTCCAGCGATCCATCTATGGACTGGTGCAAGCATCTCGGAGTCGGAATATACGCTTTGATAAGTTGATCAAAGGATATAGTTTTATACAGACTTGCGGTGAAGCCTGTATTTACAAGAAAGTGAGTGGGAGCACTACAACATTTCTGATAAGTATATGTGAATGACATATTGTTGATCGGAAATAATGTAGAATTATTCTGTAAAGCATAAAGGAGTGTTTGAAAGGAGTTTTTCAAAGAAAGACTTCGGTGAAGCTGCTTACATATTGAGCTCCAAGATCTATAGAGATAGATCAAGACGCTTGATAAGTTTTTTCAATGAGTACATACCTTGACAAGATTTTGAAGTAGTTCAAAATGGAGCAGTCAAAGAAAGAGTTCTTGCCTGTATTACAAGGTGTGAAGTTGAGTAAGACTCAAAGCCCGACCACGGCAGAAGATAGAAAGAGAATGAAAGTCATTCCCTATGCCTTGGCCATAGGTTCTATAAAGTATGTCATGCTGGATACCAGATCTATTGTATACCCTGCACTGATTTGGCAAGGGAGTACAATAGTGATCTAGGAGTAGATCACTGGACAGTGGTCAGAATTATCCTTAGTGAAATAAGGATATGTTTCTCGATTATGGACGTGACAAAAGGTTCGTCGTAAAGGGTTACGCCGATGCAAGTTTTGACACTAATCTAGATGACTCTAAGTCTCGGTCTAGATACATATTGAAAGTGGGAGCAATTAGCTAGAGTAGCTCCATGCAGAGCATTGTTGACATAGAAATTTGCAAAATACATGTGGATCTGAATGTGGCAGACCCATTGACTAAGATTCTCTCACAAGCAAAACATGATCACACCTTAGTACTCTTTGGGTGTTAATCACATAGCGATGTGAACTAGATTACTGAATCTAGTAAACACTTTGGGTATTGGTCACATGGCGATGTGAACTATGGATGTTAATCACATGATGATGTGAACTATCGATGTTAATCACATGGTGATGTGATCTAGATTATTGACTCTAGTGCAAGTGGGAGACTGAAGGAAATATGCCCTAGAGGCAATAATAAAGTTATTATTTATTTCCTTATATCATGATAAACGTTTATTATTCATGCTAGAATTGTATTAACCGGAAACATAATACATGTGTGAATACATAGACAAACAGAGTATCTCTAGTATGCCTCTACTTGACTAGCTCGTTAATCAAAGATGGTTATGTTTCCTAACCATGGACAAAGAGTTGTTATTTGATTAATGGGATCACATCATTAGTTGAATGATCTGATTGACATGACCCATTCCATTAGCTTAGCACCCGATCGTTTAGTATGTTGCTATTGCTTTCTTCATGACTTATACATGTTCCTATGACTATGAGATTATGCAACTCCCGTTTGCCGGAGGAACACTTTGTGTGCTACCAAACGTCACAACGTAACTGGGTGATTATAAAGGAGCATTACAGGTGTCTCCAAAGGTAGATGTTGGGTTGGCGTATTTCGAGATTAGGATTTGTCACTCCGATTGTCGGAGAGGTATCTCTGGGCCCTCTCGGTAATGCACATCACATAAGCCTTGCAAGCATTACAACTAATGAGTTAGTTGCAAGATAATGTATTACGGAACGAGTAAAGAGACTTGCCGGTAACGAGATTGAACTAGGTATTGGATACCGACGATCGAATCTCGGACAAGTAACATACCGATGACAAAGGGAACAACGTATGTTGTTATGCGGTCTGACCGATAAAGATCTTCGTAGAATATGTAGGAGCCAATATGGGCATCCAGGTCCCGCTATTGGTTATTGACCGGAGACGTGTCTTGGTCATGTCTACATTGTTCTCGAACCGTAGGGTCCGCACGCTTAACGTTACGATGACAGTTATTATGAGTTTATGCATTTTGATGTACCGAAGGTTGTTCGGAGTCCCGGATGTGATCACGGACATGACGAGGAGTCTCAAAATGGTCGAGACATAAAGATTCATATATTGAAAGCCTATGTTTGGATATCGGAAGTGTTCCGGATGAAATCGGGATTTTACCGGAGTACCGGGAGGTTACCGGAACCCCTCGGGAACCATATGGGCCTTAGTGGGCCTTAGTGGAAAGGTGAAAGGGGCAGCCCAAGGTGGGCTGCGCGCCTCCCCCCTCCCCTAGTCCTATTAGGACTAGGAGAGGTGGCCGGCCCCCTTCTCTCTCTCTCTCTCTCTCTCTCTCTCTCTCTCTCTCTCTCTCGGAATCCTATTAGGACTAGGATTTGGGGGGGAGTCCTACTCCCGGTAGGAGTAGGACTCCTCCTGCGCCCTCCTCTTGGCCGGCCAGCCCCTCCCCCTTGGATCCTTTATATACGGGGGCAGGGGGCACCTCTAGACACACAAGTTGATCATTGAGATCGTTCCTTAGCCGTGTGCGGTGCCCCCTGCCACCATATTCCACCTCGATCATATCGTTGTAGTGCTTAGGCGAAGCCCTGCGTCGGTTGAACATCAAGATCATCACCACGCCGTCGTGCTGACGGAACTCCTCCCTGAAGCTTTGCTGGATCGGAGCCCGGGGATCGTCATCGAGCTATACGTGTGCTAAGAACTCGGAGGTGCCGGAGTAACGGTGTTTGGATCGGTCGGATCGGGAAGAAGACGTACGACTACTTCCTCTACGTTGTGTCAACGCTTCCGTTGCGATCTACAAGGGTACGTAGATCAGACTCTCCCCCTCGTTGCTATGCATCACCATGATCTTGCATGTGCGTAGGAATTTTTTTGAAATTACTACGTTCCCCAACAATATGTGGATGACATATTGTTGATTGGAAATAATACAGAATTTCTAGATAGCATAAAAGGATACTTGAATAAGAATTTTTCAACGAAAGACCTCGGTGAAGCTGCTTATATATTGGGCATCAAGATCTATAGAGATAGATCAAGACACTTAATTGGACTTTCATAAAGCACATGCCTTGATAAAGTTTTGAAGAAGTTCAAAATAGATTAGTCAAAGAAAGGGTTCTTACCTGTGTTACAAGGTGTGAAGTTGAGTCAGACTCAATGCCCGACCATTGCAGAAGATAGAGAGAAAATGAAAGTCATTCCCTATGTCTCAGCCATAGGTTCTATCATGTATGCAATGTTGTGTACCAGACCTGATATGTGCCTTGCTATAAGTTTAGCAGGGAGGTACCAAAGTAATCTAGGAGTGGATCACTGGACAGTGGTCAAGAACATCCTGAAATACCTGAAAAGGACTAAGGATATGTTTCTCGTTTATGGAGGTGACAAAGAGCTTGTCGTAAATGGTTACGTCGATGCAAGCTGTGACACTGATCCGGATGACTCTAAGTCACTGTTGGAAATATGCCCTAGAGGCAATAATAAATTGATTATTATTATATTTCCTTGTTCATGATAATCGTTTATTATCCATGCTAGAATTGTATTGATAGGAAACTCAGATACATGTGTGGATACATAGACAACACCATGTCCCTAGTAAGCCTCTAGTTGACTAGCTCGTTGATCAATAGATGGTTACGGTTTCCTAACCATGGACATTAGATGTCGTTGATAACGGGATCACATCATTAGGAGAATGATGTGATGGACAAGACCCAATCCTAAGCCTAGCACAAAGATCGTGTAGTTCGTATGCTAAAGCTTTTCTAATGTCAAGTATCATTTCCTTAGACCATGAGATTGTGCAACTCCCGGATACCGTAGGAATGCTTTGGGTGTACCAAACGTCACAACATAACTGGGTGACTACAAAGGTGCACTACAGGTATCTCCGAAAGTGTCTGTTGGGTTGGCACGAATCGAGACTAGGATTTGTCACTCCGTGTAAGCGGAGAGGTATCTCTGGGCCCACTCGGTAGGACATCATCATAATGTGCACAATGTGATCAAGGAGTTGATCACGGGATGATGTGTTACGGAACGAGTAAAGAGACTTGCCGGTAACGAGATTGAACAAGGTATCGGGATACCGACGATCGAATCTCGGGCAAGTATCGTACCGATAGACAAAGGGAATTGCATACGGGATTGATTAAGTCCTTGACATCGTGGTTCATCCGATGAGATCATCGTGGAACATGTGGGAGTCAACATGGGTATCCAGATCCCGCTGTTGGTTATTGACTGGAGAACATCTCGGTCATGTCTGCATGTCTCCCGAACCCGTAGGGTCTACACACTTAAGGTTCGATAACGCTAGGGTTATAAAGGAAGCTTGTATGTGGTTACCGAATGTTGTTCGGAGTCCCGGATGAGATCCCAGACGTCACGAGGAGTTCCGGAATGATCCGGAGGTAAAGATTTATATATGGGAAGTCCTATTTTGGTCACCGGAAAAGTTTCGGGGTTTATTGGTAATGTACCGGGACCACCGGGAGGGTCCTGGGGGTCCACCAAGTGGGGCCACTAGCCCCGAAGGGCCACATGGGCTGTGGGGAGTCCTCCTTGGCCTACATGGGCCAAGGGCACCAGCCCCAAGAGGCCCATGCGCCTAGGGAAACCCTAAAGGAAGAGTCCTACTAGTGGAAGGCACCCCCTAGGTGCCTTGGGGGGGAGGGAAACCTCCCTTGGCCGCCGCCCCTAGGAGATTGGATCTCCTAGGCCGCCCCCCCTCCCTTGGCCCTCCTATATATAGTGGGGGAAGGAGGGCTCTTGAGATATGCCTTTGGTTGCCTCCTTCTCCCTCTCCAACATCTCCTCCTCTCCCATGGTGCTTGGCGAAGCCCTGCAGGATTGCCACGCTCCTCCACCATCACCACGCCGTTGTGCTGCTGCTGGATGGAGTCTTCCTCAACCTCTCCCTCTCTCCTTGCTGGATCAAGGCGTGGGAGACATCATCGGGCTGTACGTGTGTTGAACGCGGAGGTGCCGTCCGTTCGGCACTAGGATCATCGGTGATTTGAATCACGACGAGTACGACTCCTTCAACCCCGTTCTCTTGAACGCTTCCGCTTAGCGATCTACAAGGGTATGTAGATGCACTCTCCTTCCCCTCGTTGCTAGTCTCTCCATAGATAGATCTTGGTGACACGTAGGAAAATTTTGAATTTCTGCTACGTTCACCAATAGTGGCATCATGAGCTAGGTCTATTGCGTAGATTCTATGCACGAGTAGAACACAAAGTAGTTGTGGGCGTTGATTTTGTTCAATATGCTTACCGTTACTAGTCCAATCTTGATTCGGTGGCATTGTGGGATGAAGAGGCCCGGACCAACCTTACACGTATGCTTACGTGAGACCGGTTCCACCGACAAACATGCACTAGTTGCATAAGGTGGCTGGCGGGTGTCTATCTCTCCCACTTTAGTCGGATCGGATTCGATGAAAAGGGTCCTTATGAAGGGTAAATAGCAATTGGCATATCACGTTGTGGTCTTTGCGTAGGTAAGAAACGTTCTTGCTAGAAACCCATAGCAGCCACGTAAAACATGCAAACAACAATTAGAGGACGTCTAACTTGTTTTTGCAGGGTATGCCATGTGATGTGATATGGCCAAAAGGATGTGATGAATGATATATGTGATGTATGAGATTGATCATGTTCTTGTAATAGGAATCACGACTTGCATGTCGATGAATATGACAACCGGCAGGAGCCATAGGAGTTGTCTTAATTTATTTATGACCTGCATGTCAACATAAACGTCATGTAATTACTTTACTTTATTGCTAACCGTTAGCTGTAGTAGCAGAAGTAATCATTGGCGAGACAACTTCATGAAGACACGATGATGGAGATCATGATGATGGAGATCATGGTGTCATGCCGGTGACAAGATGATCATAGAGCCCCGAAGATGGAGATCAAAAGGAGCAAAGTGATGATTGGCCATATCATGTCACTATTTGATTGCATGTGATGTTTATCATGTTTATACATCTTATTTGCTTAGAACGACGGTAGTAAATAAGATGATCCCTCATAAACAATTTCAAGAATGTGTTCTCCCCTAACTGTGCACCGTTGCTAAAGTTCGTCGTTTCGAAGCACCACGTGATGATCGGGTGTGATAGATCCTTACATTCACATACAACAGGTGTAAGACAGTTTTACACATGCAAAATACTTAGGGTTAACTTGACGAGCCTAGCATGTACAGACATGGCCTCGGAACACAAGAGACCGAAAGGTCGAGCATGAGTCGTATGGTAGATACGATCAACATGAAGATGTTCACCGATGATGACTAGTCCGTCTCACGTGATGATCGGACACGGCCTAGTTGACTTGGATCATGTAATCACTTAGATGACTAGAGGGATGTCTATCTGAGTGGGAGTTCATAAGATGAACTTAATTATCCTGAACATAGTCAAAAGGTCTTCGCAAATTATGTCATAGCTCGCGCTTTAGTTCTACTGTTTAGATATGTTCCTAGAGAAAAATTAGTTGAAAGTTGAGAGTAGCAATTATGCGGACGAGGTCCGTAAACTGAGGATAGTCCTCATTTGCTTCATAGAAGGCTTATGTCCTTAATGCACCGCTCAGTGTGCTGAACCTCGAACGTCGTCTGTGGATGTTGCGAACATCTGACATACACGTTTTGATAACTACGTGATAGTTCAGTTAAACGGTTTAGAGTTGAGGCACCAAAGACGTTTTGAAACGTCGCGGAACATATGAGATGTTTCGAGGGCTGAAATTGGGATTTCAGGCTTGTGCCCACGTCAAGAGGTATAAGACCTCCGACGATTTTCTTAGCCTGCAAACTAAGGGAGAAAAGCTCAATTGTTGAGCTTGTGCTCAGATTGTCTGAGTACAACAATCATTTGAATCGAGTGGGAGTTGATCTTCCAGATGAGATAGTGATGTTTCTCCGAAGTCATTTCCACCAAGCTGCTAGAGCTTCGTGATGAACTATAATATATCGGGGACATATATGATGATCCTTGAGATATTTGCGATGTTTGACACCACGAAAGTAGAAATCAAGAAGGAGCATCAATTGTTGATGGTTGGTGAAACCACTAGTTTCAAGAAGGGCAAGGGCAAGAAGGGATACTTCATGAAACAGCAATTCAGCTACTGCTCTAGTGAAGAAACCCAAGGTTGAACCCAAACCTGAGACTAAGTGCTTCTGTAATAAGGGGAACAACCACTGGAGCAGAATTACCCTAGATACTTGGTAGATTAGAAGGCTGGCAAGGTCGATAGAAGTATATTGGATATACATTGTGTTGATGTGTACTTTACTAGTACTCCTAGTAGCACCAGGGTATTAGATACCGGTTCGGTTGCTAAGTGTTAGTAACTCGAAATAAAAGCTACGGAGACTAGCTAAAGGTGAGCTGACAATATGTGTTGGAAGTGTTTCCAATGTTGATATGATCAAGCATCGCACGCTCCCTCTACCTTCGAGATTGGTGTTAAACCTAAATAATTGTTATTTGGTGTTTGCGTTGAGCATAGACGTGATTGGATTATGTCTATCGCAATACGGTTATTCATTTAAGGAGAATAATGGTTACTCTGTTTATTTGAATAATACCTTCAATGGTCTTGCACCTAAAATGAATGGTTTATTGAATCTCGATCGTAGTGATACACATGTTCATGCCAAAAGATAGTAATGATAGTACCACCTACTTGTGGCACTGCCACGTAAGTCATATCGGTATAAAACGCATGAGGAAGCTCCATGTTGATGGATCTTTGGACTCACTCATTTTTGAAAAGTTTGAGACATGCGAACCATGTCTATTGGTGTATATGCATGAAGAAACTCCATGCAAATGGACCGTTCTGTACTCACTTGATTTTGAATCACTTGAGACATGCAAATCATACCACATGGGCAAGATGACTGAAAGCCTCGTTTTCAGTAAAATGGAACTAGAAAGCAACTTGTTGGAAGTAATACATTTTGATGCGTACAGTCCAATGAGTGCTGAGGCGTGTAGTGGATATCGTTATGTTCTTACTTCACGGATGATTTGAGTAGATGTTGAGTATATTTACTTGATGAATCACGAGTCTGAATTATTGAAAGGTTCAACTAATTCAGGGTGAGGTTGAAAGATCGTCGTGACAAGAGGATAAAAGATCTACGATATGATCATAAAGATGAATATCTGAATTACGAGTTTGGCACAGAATTAAGACATTGTGGAAATTGTTTCACAACTGATACAGCCTGGAACACCATAGTGTGATGGTGTGTCCGAACATCATAACTGCACCCTATTGGATATGATGCATACCATGATGTCTCTTATCAAATTATCACAATAGTTATGGGTTAGGCATTAGAGACAACCACATTCACTTTAAATAGGGCACCACGTAATTCCGATGAGATGACACCGTATGAACTATGGTTTAGAGAAACCTAAGCTGTCATTTCTTAAAAGTTTGGGGCTGCGACGCTTATGTGAAAAAAGTTTCAGGCTGATAAGCTCAAACCCAAAGCGGATAAATGCATCTTCATAGGACACCCAAAACAGTTGGGTATACCTCCTGTCTCAGATCCGAAAGCAATAAGGGATTGTTTCTAGAATCGGGTCCTTTCTCGAAAAAAGTTTCTCCCGAAAGAATTGAGTGGGAGGATGGTGGAGACTTGATAAGGTTATCGAACTGTTTCTTCAACTAGTGTGTGGCAGGGCACAGGAAGTTGTTCCTGTGGCACCTACACCAATTGAAGTGGAAGCTTATGATAGTGATCATGAAACTTCAGATCAAGTCACTATCAAACCTCGTAGGATGACAAGGATGCGTACTACTTCAGAGTGGTACGTAATCCTGTCTTGGAAGTCATGTTGCTAGACAACAATGAACCTACGAGCTATGGAGAAGAGATGGTGGGCCCGGATTCCGATAAATGGCTCGAGGCCATATAATCCGAGAGAGGATCCATATATGAAAACAAAGTGTAGACTTTGGAAGAAATACTTGATGGTCGTAAGGTTGTTAGGTACATATGGATTTTAAAAGGAAGACAGACAATGATGGTAAATGTCACCATTATGAAAGCTCGACTTGTCGTTAAGAAGTTTACCGGCAAGTTCAAGGAGTTGACTACGATGAGACTCTCTCACCCGTAGCGATGCTAAGAGTCTGTTGGAATTATGTTAGTGATTACTGCATTATTTATGAAATCTTGCAGATAGGATGTCAAAACATTGTTTCCTCGATGATTTTCTTGAGGAAAGGTTGTATGTGATACAACCGGAAGATTTTGTCAATCCTGAAAGATGCTAATAAGTATGCAAAGCTCCAACAATCCTTCTAAGGACTGGAGTAAGCATCTCGGAGTCGGAATATACACTTTGATGGAGTAATCAAAGTTTATGGGTTTATACAAAGTTTGTTAGAAACTTATATTTCCAAAGAAGTGAGTGGGAGCACTATAGAATTTCTGATGAGTATATGTTGTTGACATATTGTTGATCAGAAATGACGTAGAAATTCTGGAAAGCATATAGGGTTATTTGAAAAGTGTTTTTCAATGAAAGCCTGGATTAAGCTACTTGAGCATTGAGCATCAAGATCTATAAGGATAGATCGAAACACTTAATGGTACTTTCAAATGAGCACATACCTTGACATGATCTTGAAGGTGTTCAAGATGGATCAGTCAAAGAAGGAGTTCTTGCCTGAGTTGTAAGGTATGAAGTTAAGACTTAAAGCTCAACCACGGCAGAATAGAGAGAAAGGACGAAGGTCGTCCCCTATGCTTAGACATAGGCTCCATAGTATGCTATGCTGTGTACCGCACCTGAAGTGTGCCTTGCCATGAGTCAGTCAAAGGGGTACAAGAGTGATCCAGGAATGGATCACAGGACAGCGGTCAAAGTTATCCTTAGTAACTAGTGGACTAAGGAATTTTCTCGATTATGGAGGTGGTAAAAGAGTTCGACGTAAAGAATTATGTCGATGCAAGCTTAACACCTATCCGGATAGCTCTGAGTAGAGACACCGGATACGTATAATGGTGCAACAATTTGGAATAGCTCCAAGTAGAACAGTTATTTGAAATGGCTCCAAATGTAGCGTAGTAGTTACATCTACAAGATGACATAGAAATTTGCGAAGTACATACGGATCTGAATGTTGCAGACCCGTTGACTAAAAACCTCTCTCACAAGCAACATGATCAAACCTAGAACTCATTGAGTGTTAATCACATAGTGATGTGAATTAGACTACTGACTCTAGTAAACACTTGGGTGTTAGTCACATGGCGATGTGACCTGTGAGTGTTAATCACATGGCGATGTGAACTAGATTATTGACTCTAGTGCAAGTGGGAGAGTGTTGGAAATATGCCCTAGAGGCAATAATAAATTGATTATTATTATATTTCCTTGTTCATGATAATCGTTTATTATCCATGCTAGAATTGTATTGATAGGAAACTCAGATACATGTGTGGATACATAGACAACACCATGTCCCTAGTAAGCCTCTAGTTGACTAGCTCGTTGATCAATAGATGGTTACGGTTTCCTAACCATGGACATTAGATGTCGTTGATAACGGGATCACATCATTAGGAGAATGATGTGATGGACAAGACCCAATCCTAAGCCTAGCACAAAGATCGTGTAGTTCGTATGCTAAAGCTTTTCTAATGTCAAGTATCATTTCCTTAGACCATGAGATTGTGCAACTCCCGGATACCGTAGGAATGCTTTGGGTGTACCAAACGTCACAACGTAACTGGGTGACTATAAAGGTGCACTACAGGTATCTCCGAAAATGTCTGTTGGGTTGGCACGAATCGAGACTGGGATTTGTCACTCCGTGTAAGCGGAGAGGTATCTCTGGGCCCACTCGGTAGGACATCATCATAATATGCACAATATGATCAAGGAGTTGATCACGGGATGGTGTGTTATGGAATGAGTAAAGAGACTTGCCGGTAACGAGATTGAACAAGGTATCGGGATACCGACGATCGAATCTCGGGCAAGTATCGTACCGATAGACAAAGGGAATTGCATACGGGATTGATTAAGTCCTTGACATCGTGGTTCATCCGATGAGATCATCGTGGAACATGTGGGAGTCAACATGGGTATCCAGATCCCGCTGTTGGTTATTGACTGGAGAACGCCTCGGTCATGTCTGCATGTCTCCCGAACCCGTAGGGTCTACACACTTAAGGTTCGATAACGCTAGGGTTATAAAGGAAGCTTGTATGTGGTTACCGAATGTTGTTCGGAGTCCCGGATGAGATCCCAGACGTCACGAGGAGTTCCGGAATGGTCCGGAGGTAAAGATTTATATATGGGAAGTCCTGTTTTGGTCACCGGAAAAGTTTCGGGGTTTATCGGTAATGTACCGGGACCACCGGGAGGGTCCCGGGGGTCCACCAAGTGGGGCCACCAGCCCCGAAGGGCCACATGGGCTGTGGGGAATCCTCCTTGGCCTACATGGGCCAAGGGCACCAGCCCCAAGAGGCCCATGCGCCTAGGGAAACCCTAAAGGAAGAGTCCTACTAGTGGAAGGCACCCCCTAGGTGCCTTGGGGGGGGGGGAGGGAAACCTCCCTTGGCCGCCGCCCCTAGGAGATTGGATCTCCTAGGCTGGCGCCCCCCTCCCTTGGCCCTCCTATATATAGTGGGGGAAGGAGGGCTCTTGAGATATGCCTTTGGTTGCCTCCTTCTCCCTCTCCAACATCTCCTCCTCTCCCATGGTGCTTGGCGAAGCCCTGCAGGATTGCCACGCTCCTCCACCATCACCACGCCGTTGTGCTGCTGCTGGATGGAGTCTTCCTCAACCTCTCCCTCTCTCCTTGATGGATCAAGGTGTGGGAGACATCATCGGGCCGTACGTGTGTTGAACGCGGAGGTGCCGTTCGTTCGGCACTAGGATCATCGGTTATTTGAATCACGACGAGTACGACTCCTTCAACCCCGTTCTCTTGAACGCTTCCGCTTAGCGATCTACAAGGGTATGTAGATGCACTCTCCTTCCCCTTGTTGCTAGTCTCTCCATAGATAGATCTTGGTGACACGTAGGAAAATTTTGAATTTCTGCTACGTTCACCAACAGTCACAAACCGGATACGTATTTATATTGAATGGTGGAGCTGTAAGTTGGTGCAGTTCCAAGCAGAGCGTCGTGGCGGGATCTATGTGTGAAGCGGAGTACATAGCTGCTTCGGAAGCAACAAATGAAGGAGTCTGGATGAAGGAGTTCATGTCCGATCTAGGTGTAATACCTAGTGCATCGGGTCCAATGAAAATCTTCTGTGACAATACTAGAGCAATTGCCTTGGCGAAGGAATCCAGATTTCACAAGAGAACCAAACACATGAAGAGACACTTCAATTCCATCCACGATCAAGTCAAGGAGGGAGACATAGAAATTTGCAAGATACATATGAATCTGAATGTTGTAGACCCGTTGACTAAGCCTCTCTCACGAGCAAAACATGATCAGCACCAAGACTCCATGGGTGTTAGAATCATTACTATGTAATCTAGATTATTGACTCTAGTGCAAGTGGGAGACTGAAGGAAATATGCCCTAGAGGCAATAATAAAGTTGTTATTTATATTTCCTTATATCATGATAAATGTTTATTAGTCATGCTAGAATTGTATTAACCGGAAACTTAGTACATGTGTGAATACATAGACAAACAGAGTGTCCCTAGTATGCCTCTACTAGACTAGCTCGTTAATCAAAGATGGTTAAGTTTCCTGACCATAGACATGTGTTGTCATTTGATGAATGGGATCACATCATTAGAGAATGATGTGATGGATAAGACCCATATGTTAGCTTAGCATAATTATCGTTTAGTTTTATTGCTATTGCTTTCTTCATGACTTATACATGTTTCTATGACTATGAGATTATGCAACTCCCAAATACCGGAGGAACACCTTGTGTGCTATAAAACATCACAATGTAACTGGGTGATTATAAAGATGCTCTACAGGTGTCTCTGATGGTGTTTGTTGAGTTGGCATAGATCGAGATTAGGATTTGTCACTCCGAGTATCGGAGAGGTATCTCTGGGCTCTCTCGGTAATGCACATCACTATAAGCCTTGCAAGCAATGTGACTAAGAGTTAGTTACGGGATGATGCATTACGGAACGAGTAAAGAGACTTGCCGGTAACGAGATTGAACTAGGTATGATGATACCGACAATCGAATCTCGGGCGAGTAACATACCAATGACAAAGGGAATATCATATGTTGTTATGCGGTTTGACCGATAAAGATCTTCGTATAATATGTAGGAGCCAATATGAGCATCCAGGTTCCGCTATTGGTTATTGACCGGAGATGTGTCTCGATCATGTCTACATAGTTCTCTAACCCGTAGGGTCCGCACGCTTAACGTTCGATGATGATTTGTATTATGAGTTATGTGATTTGATGACCGAAGTTTGTTCGGAGTCCCGGATGAGATCACGGACATGACCAGAAGTCTCGAAATGGTCAAGAGGTAAAGATTCATATATTGGAAGGTTACATTCGGACACCGGGATGGTTTCGCAAAGTTTTGGAGTACCGGGGGTTCCCCCCCCCCCCCCCCGTGGAAGTAACGGGCCTTCATGGGCCTTAGTGGAAAGGAGAGGAGGGCCGCAAGGGAGGCCGCGCGCCCTCCCATGGCTAGTCTGGATTTGGAGTAGGGATGGGGCGGCGCCCCCCTCTTTCCTTCTCCCTTCCTCCTCTTTCCCTCTCCCTCTTTTGGAAAGGAAGGGGACTCCAACTAGGATTGGGAATCCTAGTTGGACTCCCCTATGGCGCGCGCCCCCTATGGACGGCCTCCTCCTCCCCCTCCTTTATATACGTGGGAAGGGGGCACCCAAAGCACATTAGACAATCTCTTAGCCGTGTGCGGTGCCCCCCTCCACAGTTTACCACCTCGGTCATACTGTCGTAGTGCTTAGGCGAAGCCCTGCGCCGGTAACTTCATCATCATCGTCGCCACACCCTCATGCTGATGGAACTCTCCCTCGTACTCAACTAGATCAAGAGCTCGAGGGACGTCATCGTGCTGAACGTGCGCTGAACACGGAGGTGCCGTATGTTCGGTACTTGGATCGGTTGGATCGTGAAGACATTCGACTACATCAACCGCGTTACTAAACGCTTCCTTTTTCGGTCTACGAGGGTACGTGGACACACTCTCCCCTCTCGTTGCTATGCATCTCCTAGATAGATCTTGCGTGATTGTAGGAATTTTTTTGAAGTATTGCATTCCCCAACAAAGCGGAGGTCATGAGCGGCGTTGTCCAGTAGCATTGGCCGCTAGGATGGCGCCAACACTGCTGGGAATAATCCATCATCTATCATGACAACGCCGTGCATGTGCATGCATTGTGTGCGACACGGGAGCGAGCTCGGCCAGCGAAGGCGCTGGTGGCCCACAGGACACTCGCACACCCGCTGGGGACGAGCGAGGAGTGTTGAAGGGACTCGTCGGAGCTGAGGAGGAGAAGAGTTGCGGCGGTGGGGATGGGAAAATCTAGCTGCGGGGCACCAGATATAGCCGGCGACTCAAGGGTTCCGACGGACGACATCCAGAACGACGACAGGGAGCTCGGGCGTTTTCCCATGGTGGTTCCTGCGCCGGGAGAGATAGGGAGATGAGAGACCGGGAGTGAGGATGAGGTGAAGGAAGGAATGGGAGCAAGGGGGGTTGGGCGGTGCTAGGGCGCAGCAGCAGCTGCTGGCGGCCGGTAGAGGCGAGCTCTGGCTCGGGTTGGTCGTGCTGGGAGGCGCGCAGGGTCGAGGGCATAGCACCAACGGCAGCATCCCCGATGGTAGCGACGACGCAGGAGGAGCTACTACTAGCGGTGGACACGGGGTTGCCAAGGTCAGGGATGCACCGAACCGCTTCTTCCCGTGGCGCTTGATCGCAGACGAGCTGGCAAAGAGAAGAAAGTGGGGGAGAAGACCTAGGGGGCGAGGATTGTGGAGAAGAAATATTACATTTTTTAGAAAAGGAGGCGTGCCCCGGCCTTTGCATCTGAACGACGCATGCAGCCATATTATTAAGAGTCTCAAAGCAAACAGTATTCGAAGTATTACAGCTCGCAAAAGGAGCAGAACGACAAAAAGGAACTCAAAATTACAACCGGTGGTAGATATAGGACTAGAGACCTAGACTCCTATCATGTTAAACGGTCGCCATCCAAACCGATTGAATATAGCCCGATCTACCATCTCCCATTGGTTGCACCCAATAACCAGCAGCTCCATGGAGTCCATAGGAGTGAGTAAGGACCACGTACGGATCCATGCGGTAGCTCTGAAGATGACTTGCAAGAAGGTTAAAAATTGTTGTCTGTTAAAAATCATGTCGTTCCTGCAGTTCCATATAGACCATAGTAGTGCGCATATTCCAATTCAAATACAAGCCGCGGTAGTGCGTTCCACCCCAGCTAACCACGTCCCGAACAACGATTCAATGCTAACTGAAGGGACAATATTGAAGGCTATATGAATTGTTCGCCACAATAATTTGGCCAAAGGGCAATCTATGAAAAGATGTTGTATTGTTTCATTATTATCACAAAAATGACATCGTGAGCTGCCTACCCAATGTCGCTTTAACAGATTATCTTTGGTGAGGATCACTTGCTTGTGAACAAACCACATAAAGATTTTAATGTGCAAGGAAACCTTAACTTTCCAAATATGAATAGATCTTGGACTTGGGCCAGAATTAATTAAATCCAAATAAAAGGATTTGACCGTGAACAATCCATTCATAGTCAACTTCCAATGTAATGAATCAGGTTGGTCGGATAACTGAACATCCATCAATCTCCGTACCAAATGTATCCATGAATTCCATCACTCCCCAACTAAAGATCGCCTAAACTGAATATTTAAAGGGATCGATTGTAATGTCGTGCCAACATAACCCTCCTTACGTTGGACAATGTTATAAAGACTTGGATATTGAATGGGTAATGGCGCCTCCCCTAGCCATGTATCCTCCCAAAATCATGTTGCCATCCCATTACCAACAACAAATTTGGTTCTACGAAAGAATAAGTCTTTAATTCTCATAAGCCCCTTCCAGAAAGGCGAATCTGTCGGCCTCACGGTGACTTGTGCCAGAGTTTTCGATTGTAGATATTTGTTGCGTAAAATTTGTGTCCACATACCATCGTTCTCTACCGAAAGCCTAAATAGCCATCTACTCATAAGGCATTTATTCTTGATCTCCAGGTTCTCAATACCGAGACCTCCCTGATCCTTGGGTCGGCATAATATATCCCAGCGAGCTAAGCGATATTTTTCTTGGCCTCATCTAACTGCCAGAAAAATCAAGATCGAAAGAAGTCTAGTCTCCTCCGTACCCCTTTGGGTACCTCAAAGAAGGATAACAAAAACATCGGCATACTCGTCAGTACTGAGTTAATGAGTACTAGTCGACCACCGTACGACATTAACTTGCCCTTCCAACAACTAAGCTTTTTTTCAATTCAACCTTCGATGCACTTCCACTCCTTAATAGAAAGCTTTCGATGGTGAATTGGTATGCCAAATAACTAAATGGCAGAGAACCTAACTCACAACCGAACAATTGTCAATAAGTGTCTTGGTCCTCTTTGGCCCTACCAAAGCAGAATAGCTCGCTTTTGCTGAAGTTAATTTTTAGCCCCGATAATTGTTCGAAGAGACATAATACCAATTTCATATTCTGAGCTTTTGCAACGTCATGCTCCATGAAAAGAATAGTGTCGTCTGCGTACTATAAAATGGATACTCCCCCATCCACCGGATGAGGAACTAATCCATCTACTAGGCCATTCTCCTTAGCCCTGCCAATAAGCACGGTCAAGATATCTGCCACTATATTAAATAAGAGGGGAGGCATCGAGTCCCCATGTCTCAAGCCTTTATGAGGCTGAAAATAGTGGCCTATATCATCGTTAACCTTAATGTCGACACTACCTTTTTGGACAAGAGAACTCACTTGGTTCCTCCAAGCCTCAGAAAAACCTTTCATACGCATTGCTTGCTGAAGAAACGACCATTTAACTTTATCGCAAGCCTTCTCGAAATCCACTTTGAAGATAACCCCATCTAGTTTCTTCGAATGGATTTCGTGGATCGTTTCATGGAGGACAACTACCCCTTCTAGGATATGTCTACCAGGCATGAAGGCCGCCTGACTCGATTGTACCACCGAATGTGCGATCCGCGTCAACCGGTTCGTCCCCACCTTCGTGAATATCTTGAAACTCACGTTTAAGAGACAGATCGGCCTGAACTGCTCGATACGAACCGCCCCTTCTTTCTTTGGCAATAATGTAATCATACCAAAGTTTAGATGAAAGAGTTCTAGATGCCCATTAAAGAAATCATGGAACATAGGCATTAGGTCGTCCTTAATAATATGCCAACATTTCCTATAAAACTCTGCAAGGAACCCATCTGGTCCCGGTGCTTTATTCGATTCCATTTGTGATATTGCATCTAGCGCCTCCTTTTCAGTGAAAGGCGCAGTTAGGATCTCATTCTCTTCCATCATAAGCCGAGGGATACCTCCAATATCAAACTCATTCATGGAAACCGTGCTCTCTGCATGGCCCGAATAATTGTTTATAATAGTTGGAGATATATTCTTTAAGGTTCTCATGACGCACTATGGTTCCTTCATCTTGCTCAAGTTGGATGATTTTCTTCTTTCTATGTTTACCATTCACAATTATATGAAAGAATTGTGTATTATCATCCCCATGGACAACCTTGAGAACCTTAGCCTCAGAAGAGCTCGCAGGCTTTGCTCCGCTTCGGACTTCATGGCATGTTCTGCTACATCTAGCAGGGTCCCCTTTGCTTTAATGTTAAGGGCATCAATTAATTGAATGAGCCTTTCTTTCTTTTTTTTTATAAATTCCACTCTCGTTTCTGGCCTAGCCCCTTAGAAATTGTCTTAGATGTCTAATCTTGTTCTGCCATCTCTCAACGCTTGTTCGTCCAGCAACAGGCTTTGCTCATTCTCATGCAACAATGGCCAGAAAGTTCTGTTTTTCAAACCAGCTTAATTCGAAAGAGAAAAAGTTCTTATTACCAATATGTGTTGCTTCTCCCGAGTCAATTAGTAATGGTGTGTGGTCTGAAATTGCCCTCTGCATCGCATGAACCGACACCAATGGGCATTTCTGTTCCCATTCAACACTAGCGAGAACCCTATCCAACTTCTTATTAGTCGGTGTAGGTAACGTATTAGCCCAAGTATATTGTCTACTAGTAAGCTCAATCTCTCTCAAACTAAGGCTCTCGATGATCATGTTAAACATAAGTGGTCACTGCCCATCAATTACATGGCCACTTTGCATAAATATCCAACCATCATTGGACCTCCTGTCTACGTGGTCAGGGTCAAAGCGCCACGCAGGCATGTCAATGGTGGTTAGAAGGAATTAGGACCTAGATGAACAACTTAAAAAGATTTAGGACCCAGACATGCATTTTGAAAGAATTAAAACCTAATTGACACTTTGATAAAAAAAAGGACCACGCATGCATTTTAACCATGAAAGTTTACTTACATGCCACTATCAAATAAACCGGTTCCTTCTATGGTATATTTAGGTGCCGGCTATTATGAATTCTCTAATGTACCAACTTTTTTCTTCTCTCTTACCCGCAAAAAAAACTTTTTACTTCTCTCACCACTATATAGGCTCGTTAATTCCGAGTTAGTAGAGAGATCAAAATTGCTATTTTTCACCTTGTAGTGTAATTGTAAAGAAAATCTCTCTCCTGAGCAACGCTACATTAAAGTAAAAATTCTTACGGATTGAATTTACGAAACAAGGTAGTTGGTCACGGTGGTAACCAAAAGGGAGCAGTAGTGAAAGTTAGAGAGGGTTTGTGGGGATAAAGACACATACATCTGTAAGCAGTAGTCTAGTCCGTAACCAAGCCTCGGGTAACTCTGGTAAGCGATCCATTCTTTTGAACTTGAACATGCAGCGGCAAGGCGTGTGAGTGTAAAATTGGTAGGGATGTCTCGTCATGTCTCCTACTCCTTGAACGAGTTGAGCCACCTCTTGTGGTCGCCTCAAGGCGGCAGGTGATCGCCCCACAAAGGTGTTTCTTTTCAAATAATTTGGTGCCCCTGAGTCAAACCGAGTCAAGAAAAAGGTAAGGGTCGGGTCAGAGACGGAACAAACATTCAAAGCAACGGAACTATAGATCCATCTTTACAGGACAAGCATAACGAAAATAGGCATTTAGCCAGACAGTCAAATAAACCCTATATCTAGAAATCCATCATCGGCCACTTGCCTCTATAGGAGCCGGGAAGTGCGCAACTGAAGCCGAAGACTCAGCGGCATCGTAGTTGTCATGTGTCTCCAAAGTGGCCTTGCCCATGTCGTCGTCATCTATTTCCGCAGCGACATGGTCGATGGTCTCCATAGTCCTTTATATTCACAACTGCATCACCAATGGTCTCATCCATGTCATCATCATCGTCCTCGACCTCCTCGGTGGTAGAGTTGATGGCTTTGTCCGCGTCACCATCATCCTCTGTCTCTCCATCGGCGTCATTGGGCATGTCCATATCTTTATAGTCAAATTGTGGCTGCTCTCTCCCAGACATTGCGTCGGGTCATTGGGCATGTCCATATCTTCATAGTCAAATTGTGGCTGCTCTCTCCCAGACATTGCGTCGGACACCTTATGTGCATCGTCGTCTGAGGGCGCCATGGCAGGAGGAAGGTGATGGAAAGCTTACTGGATGTAGGCAGATAGCTTAGAGCAATTTCAATGGGACGGTCCATTTGATCCGTCGCCGTCTGTTTGGGTCAGGGCAGACATAAAACGCGGCCCAAGGCGGTGACCCAAACGGACGTGTGTTCGCTTTTCGTCCGCAGCGACTTATTCCCGGTCCTTTTTGAGCCGGATTTGCGTCGGCGCGAACATGCGACGGACGCGTGCACGCTCGCTTTCTCCTTCCTCGGGACCCGCTGGTCGGTGGCACATTGACCTCCCCACACCCCCATCCAACAGCAATCATCGCCCGCCTCCTTCGTCGTCGCCGCCACCGCCCATTTTGGCCGGCAACTCTGCCAGCTGCCGCCGCCTTCACATCCGCCCAGCAACGTCGCCCACTCCCACGTTGCCCGTCACCGTCGTCTTGCCGCCGGGGAGCCGACTACCACCACACAACCGCCCACGACCAAGAAGCCGCCTCGCCGCCCTGGCCAGATCCTCACCGGCACGCTCGTCGGACGTCGGACCACTCGTCGGGTGCCGGCAGGGCAGCTAGCTGGTCCGTGCGCGACGCGACTCCCCTCGCCGTCCGTCTCCTTCGTCGACGCCTGCAAGCTGTTCGACAGTTTTCCAACATACAAAATGGACTCCGTCGACGAGTTCTTTTTCCACAATTTCCTTTGCGACTCCGACGATTCGTCGTCCGGCGACGAGGAGGAGATATTGGCTGCCGTGTTGGTCCATCACCACCTCAACAGCCAGCAGCCGTTGTTCCGTGGCTCTATTCTGGGCCACCTTTCCGGCGTTGATTCGCAACCGAGAGAGCGGACATTTCCTTCTTTTGAAGGACTGCTTTGATACAACAAACCCGTTGTTCAAACATCAAAAATTCCGCTGCCGTTTCCGTATGAGTAGGCATCTTTTCAATCGTATTAGAGAGGGGGTGGTCGGCTATGATGACTATTTTGAGTGCAAAGAGGATGTCGTGGCAAGATTAGTTTCTCCTCTTATCAGAAATGCACTGCCGCCATCCGAATGCTTGCATACGGAGTGCCCGGTGATCTCATTGACGAGTACGTCCGTATAAGCGAGTCTACATGCCTAGAGTCCCTGTATAAGTTCTGCAAGGTTGTTATTGCTATGTTTGGCCTTGAGTACTTGAGAGAGCCGACAACTGAAGATACAACTCGTTTGTTGGCGATGAATGCTAGTAGGGGCTTCCCAGGGATGCTTGGCAGCATAGACTGCATGCACTGGGAGTGGAAGAACTGCCCTTCTGCTTGCCAAGGGCAGTATAAGGGCCATGTCAGGGCTTGCACTGTCATACTAGAGGCCATGGTGTCTCAAGATCTCTGGATATGGCACTCTTTCTTTGGCATGGCTGGATCACACAATGATATCAACATGCTTCAACGCTCGCCGGTGTTTGCTAGGCTTGCCGAAGGCAACAGCCCACCGGTGAACTTTACTGTCAACGGCCACAACTACGACAAATGATACTACCTGGGTGACGATATCTATCCTCAGTGGACCATTATTGTCAAGACAATACCCAATCCTGTCGGAAAGAAGAGGAAAAGATTTGCCCAAGAGCAAGAGAGTGCTAGGAAGGATGTCGAGCGCGCCTTTGGTGTTCTACAATCTCGATGGGGCATCGTTCGGTATCCTGCTAATAGCTGGAGCACGCAGAAACTGTGGGAGATGATGATTGCTTGTGTGATCATGCACAATATGATCGTAGAAGACGAGCGCCCGGAACGTTTGTACGATCAAGGATTTCAGTTTCAGGGTGAGAATGTTGTGTCTGAGCATGAAGGAGCGACAACGTTTGAACAGTTCACCCAATTTCATCATGACATGCGTGATTGGAAAACTCATGTGCATCTGCAAAATGATTTGATTGAGCATATGTGGGCTCATGTTGGCAACCAATAGATGTATCTTCTTTTATTCGTTTGCAAAACTATGTGAAATATTTTTATTTTTATTCGGCTTGTAAACTATATTATTTTATTTGGTTTAAACTATGTTATTTAACAATATGTTTGAATACAATTCATCAATGTAAAATAGGGCGGCCAGCCGACACATATGGGTCGATGCATTGAACGCGCTGCCGACCCATATCTAAAACAGGACGAACGCCGGGCGGGTGACTGACCCAAACGAATAAAAAACGGATGAAATCATCGTCGGGTCCAGCGTCCGACCCAAACGAATAAAAAACGGACGAAATCGCAATCAATTTGGGTCGCCCCATTGGAGTTGCTCTTACAGTGCAGAAAAGGCCGAGACTCTGTAGGCGGAGAGCTCATGGTGCAGAAAAGCGATGACCGGACGACACGGGCGCATTGGCTGCAGGGAGAGTACCGATACGACCACAAGCTCTTGGACGGAAGGAGACAAGGAGGAAAGCAAGGGCGACTCAGCTCAAGAATCGTCTCCAAGGCAGGGATGCAGATGTCTTCGGTCTTTGGCGGCAGTTTATGAAAGGAAGTTTACTCCCACCAAGATCCCAAGCAAGATTTGGAAGTTATACAGTTTTGAGAGACGGGCTAGAGAGTTGTGGTAACTCGCAAAAGTGACATCGGAGAAGGCTTTTGGGGAGGCTACAGATAATCTAGCCTTTTAGCATCCCGAAAAGAGATTCACAGGACCAAACTTAATTTCACAAAACTGGTTACAGATTACAACATGATGTAGAGTGAACGAAACACACTCTCTTCATGAAAACATGATATATGGATCATTTCACACACTTATCTTGTATTGTGCATCGCAGTAAGCAGCATAAGCCTCCAGCCTACTGCTTCGAGTTGGAAGTATCCGCGTCGGACTTCACTATGCTGAGGTCGCCACCTTCTTTGCTAGCCTTATTTGCAGCTTTTATTTCGTTCGCGTGATTGATGAACTTTGTGAGGTCCTGAAAATTCATAGATTGTATTGATTGTTAGAAAAAACAAAATCAATATATGAACCACATTACAAGATCATTAAACAAATATAACGTTTTAAATTAGAAGTTATGATAAATTCAAAGGCCTGATCTTTTTTTCTTGATTGCAAACTAGTTGGTTCACAGTATGTTATTGCCCACTAGTTGATTCACAGCATTACTGTTAAACTCAAATGTCAAAGGATCGCGCTATTGGTCATATTGGATGGAAAGTATTGTAGTATGGCTTACAAAGGAAAGGAGAGAAAAAATGATGTTACCATGGTGTGCACACACTGTGATAAAGAACACAGATAGACTGTACAGAAATAAAGAGACAAACTAACTTTATGGCTACAATGAAAAACACCACCAAAACAACCATCGCAAAATATATAAACGGATCCTAAGATTTATGTCTGCGTGTATATGGGTGTCTTCGACAATAGATACAACAATGATGATCACTGTAGAATGGGTAAACTCTATACATCTAACGCCTTTCTTGCACTGATGAAAGGGGTTACTGATATTACACTGATTTTTTGGAGCTCACAACACAAAGAAAGCATACAGAATCATGCTAAATAAATTTCAACCTAAGTATCGGTAGTTCAAAATATTGTCTTCTACACACACAGGTCAATTATCATCCAGTTTTCATGCTGGATTATTGCGAGTATGAATCTGGATCGTACTTGTGAATCAAGTTTCGTCCTATATAAAGGACTATCATGTAGTAACAAGTTTAAACAAGCAAAGAAATAAACAAAGTTCTCTGAGCCTCAGACACTGGCCAGGGACGAGCCCTGTCGCTGGATTGTTGGGGGCGAGTGCAATATCCCGGTCTACAGACCTTTACCCCACCCAACTTATCTCATCGCGAATCAAGATTCGTAACAGTATAATGCTACAAACTTTACATGGTCAGATGAAATACCAGTCCTGTTGTGATAAATGGAAATTGGGAAACCCAATGAAGCTAAAATGGCAAGTAGTATGAATTTATGGATTAAACCAGAGCTAGGCAGATATGTAGAATGTCGACAAGCATCACAGTTCTCAAATTCCACATCAGGTGTTACAGGAGACAGGTAATACATTAATTTGGAGGCATCCTGAACCATCAACTAAAACACAACAGCTAGTAAGATGTAAGATATATTAGAGGTGTTGGCAAACAAATTCAGAAACAGTCAGTTCAGATTGGCATTCGTGGCAGCCTCTCTACACAATCGCCTCTGGTGCAACCTAATTACAACAACCAATGTTGATTTTCCTAACGGAAGACGGCGCATCCTGACTCCTGACAGATAGGGCGATAAATTTACAAGCTATAACATACCTTGTCGGCGTCCATGTCCTTGGTGCACTTGGTCGGCTTCACGGCTCTCTTCCCTACAGGAATCCATCAACCAGCCAATCAAACAAACAAGCGAGCAAGCATACGGCACCATCAACGAAGCAGAAAAGCAAAAGCAGTCGGCTGGGGCACAAACCTTTGCGGATGTGGGGCGCCTTGCCATGGCGGCTGGGAGGGATGGACTTCTTCTTGGTCTGCCCCTTGAACATGGTCTGCTTCTGCGTCATCTTCTCCGTCTCTTCGATCCGCGGGTTCTGGTGTTCTGGACGGGGATTACCGGATTTCGGCTGAAACGTAGAGCCGCGGCTATGGCGGTCGGGGATACGCGGCGGCTGCGTGCTTGCCTAGGGTTTCGCCTTGGCTGGGGAGGTAGCTCAGTTGGAGAGGCCCTTTCTATGACGAAGCCCAGATGGAGGTCTAGTTGTTTCTTTTTTTTTCTTTTTTGAAAAAACCGGAAACTTTATTCATTTGTGATAAAATGGTACATAGTTTGCGAGGATCATTAAATTTCATTTAAAGGTTTCTCAAACCAATCAAAAGTCAAAAAAATCTAGCTAATCTAGCAAACTCATGAGCTACTTTATTTGTTTTTCTATTACACTGCTCAAAACTAGTAATAACAAAATCACAGGCATAATAAAAACAATCATCAAAAAATGTTGCCGCTGTTCCCGCCGACTATCCTCCATCATGCATAGTATCAATCACCTCCAGATTATCAAAATTTACAATAAGATGATTACATCCTGCCCTTTGCGTCAATATTGGACCAAATTTAAGAGCTAAAGCTTTGGCCATCAACACATCCGCACAATAGTTTATCTTCGCATTGCCTTCGGCAATAAACCTGTCTCTATCGTTTCTCGGGACCGCTCCCATTGTACTCCTAAGGAGACCGTGATCAAGAGAAGCATCAACATTGAGTTTCACGAAACCTCTAGGAGGACAAAACCAACCCCTTTTTAATAAACGCCTTGGAGGGTAATGCATTATTAAAGTTTGTGCTAAGAGCAAGAATCTCATTAAAATCTGAAGTGCATTTTAAGTTTTCTCCTTGTACACCAACTTCCGTCTTTCCTATCATAGATACCATGTTGAGATAGCAATCATCTCACACACATTATGGCGACCCATTATCCACAAATCTTGATCTGGTAGGAGTAGTAGGTACTCCAGCACCGCTTCTTCAGCACGGTCAACCTCGCAAGCTTTATCAATAATATCATCCATCCCCAATCTTTTCCAGACCTCCTTTGCTTTACTACAAGGGAGGGTCATATGCTTTTCTAGTTGTTTCTAATTTATTATGTACACTCCATGCTTTAAAAAAATTATGTAATCCCTCCGTGTGCCTTTAAAAAATTGGACACGGGCATCCGGAGTCGGTATTTTAGAAGAAACTTGCAACATCCCTAAAAAAGAGAAGAAACGTGCCACCGAGGTAAACATATTTTGATGATTCAATATCAATTATAAGTGTCTCAACAAAGACATCACTGAGTGTCGTTATGAATAGGTCAAAATTTTCTTTTCTGACAAAGAGATCAAGGATAATCTAGAGGAACATGGTACTTGTATTACTCGTATTTGACGTAGTCAAAATCTAGCTAGTCATTTAATGGCCAACTTTTATAGGGCTCAAGTTCATACTATGGTATGGCTTGGGTCGGGACCCAGAGAAGTCCTTGATATTACACGTCATGATTGCAGTTCTTGAGTTTTGAGTAATACAAGAATTTTCGCAAAAGAAAAGACATTATGAATGTTTTTTTCCTATGGCCAGTCCCACATTGACGTCGTAGGGTAGAATCGTGTGGCATAATGATGTCTGCTAGAACTACGTCGGTATTTCCCCAAAGAGGAACGGATGATGCATCACAGCAACGGTAGGTATTTCCCTCAGTGATGATATCAAGGTTATCGAACCAGTAGGAGAACCAAGCAGCACTATGTAAATAGCACCTGCACAAAAAAAACAAATACTCTCAACCCGACGTGTTAAAGGGGTTGTGTAACACCCTCGATGCGACTATATCTCCCACGTGTCGATGCACGACTTAGAGGCATAATCGCATTGAAGGCATATGTCGCAAGTCAGGCAATCATCACAAACATCCCATGTAATATAGATAAATAAAAGGGATAACATAGTTGGCTTACACTCGCCACGTCAATCAAGTACATAAATAACATACATCATCCAAACACTCATGGCCCGACTACGGCGCCAAAATAAAAGATAACCCAACAAGCGACATGGTCCCGATCACCCCAACTGGGCACCACTACTGATCATCAGGAAAAGAAACATAGTAACGCTGAGAGTCCTCGTCGTACTCCCACTTGAGCTCAAGCACGCCATCTGGAACTGTATCATCTGGCCCTGCATCTGGTGTAATAGTTATCTGTGAGCCACAGGGACTCACAATCTCGCACCCTCGCGATCAAGACTATTTAAGCTTAATAGGTAGGGTAAGGTAAATATATGTGGAGCCGCGGCAAGCGACTAGCATATATGGTGGCTACCTTATTCGCAAAAGAGAGCGAGAAGAGGAGGTAAAGCGCGAGCGAGGAACTAGAGGACAACCTACGCAAGCATTACTCCAACACCGTGTCCACTTCCCGGACTCCGCCGAGAAGAGGCCATCACGGTAACACACACGGTTGATTCATTTTAATTAAATTAGGGTTCAAGTTATCTACAACCGGACATTAACAAATTCCCATCTGCCCATAACCACGGGCACGGCTTTCGAAAGTTCAATCCCTGCAGGGGAGTCCCAACTTAGCCCATGACAAGCTCTCACGGTCAACGAAGGAATAGACCTCCTCCCGAGACGTTCCGATCAGACTCGGTATCTCGGTTCTTCAAGACATTTCGACAGGTTAAAACAAGACCAGCAACACCGCCCGAATGTGCCGACAAATCCCGATAGGAGCTGCACATATCTCGTTCTCAGGGCACACTTAGATGAGCCAGACGTCGGGTAGGCCAGCCCAGAGTTGCCCCTGGTAGCCCCGGACATCGCTCGGTTGGACCAACACTCAGAGGAGCACTGGCCCGGGGGGGGGGTTAAAATAAGATGACCCTCGAGCTCCGGAAACCCAAGGGAAAAAGAGGCTAGGTGGCAAATGGTAAAACCAAGGTTGGGCATTGCTGGAAAAGCTTTAATCAAGACGAACTATCAAGGGGTTCCCATTATAACCCAACCGCGTAAGGAACGCAAAATCCGGGAACATAACACCGATATGACGGAAACTAGGGCGGCAAGAGTGGAACAAAACACTAGGCGAGAGGCCGAGCCTTCCACCCCTTACCAAGTATATAGATGCATTAAGATAACATGGCAATATAATGATATCCCAACAAGTAAATAAATGTTCCAACAAGGAACGGTCTCCAATCTTCACCTGCAACTAGCAACGCTATAAGAGGGGCTGAGCAAAACAGTAACATAGCCAATCAACGGTTTGCTAGGACAATGGTGGGTTAGAGGATGAACATGGCAATTTGGGAGGCTTGAAAGCAAGTGGTAGGCATTAGAGCATTGGCCTAGCAAAAGAGCGAGCAAACTAGCATAGCAAAGATAGTAGTGATTTCGAGGGTATGATCATCTTGCCTGCAAAGTTGTCAGAGTTGACTGGATCCTCGAAAGCAAACTCAACGGGCTCCTCGTTAGCGAACTCATCTCCCGGCTCTACCCAAACAAGACAAACAAGCAACAAGAACACAATCAACCACGTGCAAGGATCAAACAAGAAGATACAAACATGGTATGCTATGCGGGATGCATATGCAAGATATGACAGGAAATGCATGAACCTGGCCTCAACTTGGAAAACCAAGTGTGCCACTGAAAAGATGAGATGAAATCACTTGAAAACGATATAAAGATCACCGAAATCGGAGTTACGGTTTGGAAATGGCAAGCGATTCAAATATGACACCGGTCTGCGATTTACAGCAAGTAGGCATCTAACTGCAATGAGATGAACATGCTATAGCACTCAAACATGGCATCAAAATACATGGCAGGGAAGCATTCAAGATGCTTAACAAAAGTCTAGCACTGAGCTACGGCCAATTCATCCATTAATAGGTTCAAACAAGCATGGCAAAAACGCAAATGGTGAAACAGATCTCAGACTTAGTGAAATTAACACTTGTCTGGAATTTCAGATCATATAGCCCTCTTCGGAGCAACAAAACTATATGCTACAGGACCTGAACATGGCAAAGTAACACATGGCATGGAGCTACTCAAAGAGCTTAACAAAAGTCCCTTAGTGACCTTGAGCCAAAAGGGATCACAAAATATACTAACAAGCACATGAACATAGCAAAAACATAATCAGTTTTCAGACTTAGTGAAAATTGGGACATGCTGAAACATAACTCAAGTAGGCATGTTTACGAGCTCGATGCACTCACTACGGTGCAAGTCATGGCAAGACAAGCATACATCCATTAAGAAGGCACAAAACTCAAGCTAGACATGGCAAGAACAATGGCATAGCATGCACGGATCAACTACAATAACATCGACAAAATCGCAAACAAGTTGACGATCTGCCCAGATTCACAACGAAGCAAAAGTAGAGCTCGATTGACTCAAGCTAGGGTGCTCCATATATGCAAAAAAAATACATGGATGGATAGAGCACTACAAAATTAACAAAACTCCTTTACTGATCATCCTCAAAAGAGGCACGGATCACTAGGAAACAACATGAACATATGGCATCATGAGATAAGCAATCCCAGGACTTAGTGAAATTACTAAGTCTCCGAAAACAGAATTACCGAGTGCCTCACTTTGCAAGCTTGCACTAGTCACCACACACATCACAAAAATACATGGGTTGCACCTCTGGAAAGATGAAAAATTCCTTAACAAAACATACGTAGAGCTCATGGGCATAGCATGCACACAATAATCATGGCAAAAATGACAAATGTCTAAGATGAAGTAGCAGATCTGACAATTAACTCAAGTAGCCCTCTTCTAACAGCATTTCGGGCATCAAGATGAACTCTAATGAAAATGATGTAATGGAATGAAATGATGTACTCTCTGAGACGAACATTTTGATATGCTATATGCGTGAATCGGAGCTACGAATGCGGAGATATAGCAAGTTGAATATAGGCACTTGAACTGCAGACTTAGGAAAAAAATGACCTAGGGTTACTATTCACCCCGATCCAGATCTGGATCCTCACGGTCACTGTAGCGGCGGTGGCGATGCACTGTTCACGGCGGGGACGAGGACGGTGGCCGGCGAGGGCGCGGTCGCCGGTGGCCGGGGCGACGGCGCAGGGGGCCGCGGTGGCCGGAGCTAGGGCCGGCCGGAGCTACCTTGGCGGCGGCGAGCGGCTCCGGGTGGCGAGGAAGAGGCGGCGGAGTCGGCGGGATCTGGCCGGCGTCGCGGTGGCGGTGCAGTTCCGGCGCGGTGGCGGCGGGGAGGCGGCGAGCGGCGCGGGAGGAAGGAGAAGGCGGCGGGCGGCTCGCGGGGCGGCTGGGCCGGGAGGGCCAGCCTCGGGCCGCGCGGGCTTCGGGCGGTGGCGGCAGCGAGGAGCCACGTGGCAGGCGCCTATTGGTCTGGGGCGGCGGCGGCGTTTGTCCGGCGAGAAACGGACATGTCCGGCGGCGGCGCGAGGGGATTTTTAGGGTTTCGGGGGGGGGGGGGAAGGAGATCCGAAAACGGAGGGGACCTATTTATAGGCATAGAGGGAGCTAGGAGAGTCTAAATGAGGTGCGGTTTTCGGCCACGCGATCGTGATCGAACGCTCTAGATGATGGAGCAGGGTTAGGTGGGTTTTGGGCCAAAATGGAGAGGTGTTGGGCTGCAACACACACGAGGCCTTTTCGGTCCCTCGGTTAACCGTTGGAGTATCAAACGAAGTCCAAATGGTACGAAACTTGACATACGGTCTACCGGTAGTAAACCAAGGCCGCTTGGCAAGTCTTGGTCCAATCCGGAAATGTTTAATCCCCACACACGAAAGAAAGCTAGAAATGACCACCGGAGGAGAACGTAGCGTCGGAATGCAAAACGGACAACGGGGAAAATGCTCGGATGCATGAGGCGAACACGTATGCAAATGCAATGCACATGATGACATGATATGAGATGCCTGACAAAGATAACAACACACGGAGACAAAGACCCGAACCCAAGAAAATAAATTAAACTTAAAGCCGGAAACGGCAAGAGTTGGATTACAAATTGGGAAAGTCATATCCGGGGTGTTACAGGTTGTCAATCCCTTTCACGTAACGGCGCCAGAAATTGGCAAACGGATGTGAAAGAGTTGTAATAATTGATGGATCGAACGTCAAATAAAATAAAGTGCAGCAAGGTATTTTTGTATTTTTGGTTTAATAGACCCAAAAATAAAAGCAAAGAAAAATAGATAGCAAAGGCAAATATATTAAAGAAGAGACCCTGGGCCGTAGATTTCACTAGTGGCTTCTCTCGAGAAAAATAACAAACGGTGGGTAAACAAATTACTGTTGGGCAATTGATAGAACTTTAAATAATCATGACGATATCCAGGCAATGATCATTATATAAGCATCATGTCCAAAATTAGTAGACCGACTCCTACCTGCATCTACTACTATTACTCTACACATCGACCGCTATCCAGCATGCATCTAGTGTATTAAGTTCATGAAGAAACGAGAGTAATGCAATAAGAACGATGACATGATGTAGACAAGATCTATTTATATAGAAATAGACACCATCTTGTTATCCTTAATGGCAACGATACATACGTGTCAGTTCTCTTTCTGTCACTAGGATCAAGCACCGTAAGATCGAACCCATCACAAAGCACCTCTTCCCATTGCAAGATAAATAGATCGATTTGGCCAAGCAAACCCCAAATATCAGAGAATAAATATGAGTCTATAAGCAATCATGCATATAAGAGATCAAAGAAGACTCAAATAACTTTCATGGATAAAAAGATAGATCTGGTCATAAACTCAAAGTTCATCTGATCCCAACAAAGACACCGCAAAAAGAGTTACATCATATGGATCTCCAAGAGACCATTGTATTGAGAATCAAACGAGAGAGAGGAAGTCATCTAGCTACTAACTACAGACCCGTAGGTCTACAAAGAACTACTCACGCATCATCGGAGAGGCACCAATGGGCGTGATGAACCCCTCCGTGATGGTGTCTAAATTGGATCTGGTGGTTCTGGACTCTGCGGCGGCTGGAATTGATTTTCGTCAACTCCCCTAGGGTTTCTGGAATATTGGGGTATTTATAGAGCAAAGAGTCGGTTTAGGAGGCACCCGAGGTGGGCACAACCCACCAGTGCGCGCCTGGGCCTCCAGGCGCGCCCTGGTGGGTTGTGCTCCCCTCGGAGCAGCCCCAGGCGCTTCTTCGGCCCACTAGATGTCTTCTGGTCCAAAAAAATCCACAAAAAGTTTCGCTGCGTTTGGACTCCGTTTGGTATTGATTTCCTGCGATGTAAAAACATGCAGAAAACAGCAACTGGCACTTGGCACTATGTCAATAGGTTAGTACCAAAAAGTGATATAAAATTATTATAAAACATCCAAGAATGATAATATAACAGTGTGGAACAATCAAAAATTATAGATATGTTGGAGACGTATCAGCATCCCCAAGCTTAATTCCTGCTCATCCTCGAGTAGGTAAATGATAAAAATAGAATTTTTGATGTAGAATGTTGCCTAACATGTCATCTCATGTTATTTTCTTTATAGTATGGATATTTGGACCTTTATATGGTTCAAAGCAATAGTCTAGTTTTGACATGAGACTTAAATACTCAAGCATATCAACAAGCAACCATGTCTTTCAAAATATCAACGCTAAAATAAGTTATCCCTAGCCCATCATGCTCAATCATTGATCCATTCATGAAACACACTCGCATATTAGCTACACACAATGCTCAAGTACGATCATAACGCCCCTTAGTTAGTGCTTTATAAGAAAAGATGGAGACTCAAATAAAAAAATTGCATAAAGTAAAAGAAAGGCCATTCGCAGAGGGAAGTAGGGATTTGTAGAGGTGCGAGAGCTCAAAGAAAAAATTGAGAGATAAAAACATTTTGAGAGGCATACTTTTCCCACCAATGAAAACGACTTAGAGCTTCCAACACTTTCCATGCTAGATATATCATAGGCGGTTCCCAAATAGAAAATAAAGTTTATTTATTTTTGCACTTACTTTCACTTTCCATGGCTAACCATATCCATGGGTGCCCTCCATACCAACACTTTTCAAGGAATTTATTATTTGACAACATAAAGTAAATTCATTTTTCATTTCGGGATTGAGCATCCCTGATACCTTTGCCTTACTCTCGTGCAATGACAAGTGAATAAACACTCATCATGGGAATAACACATCTAGCATGGAAAATATTAGCCACCCCTCACCGCCTCACGAGCGGTACGAGCACACAAAAGAGAAATTTATTTTAAAAATTAGAGATGGCACATACAAATTTGCTTGGAATGGCAAAAGAATACCTCATATAGGTAGGTATACTGGACTCATGTGGCAAAACTGGTTTAAAGGATTTTGGATGCACAAGTAGTGATCATACTTAGTGCAAAATGAAGGCAAGCAAAAAATTGAGAAGCGACCAACCAAGAAACGAATAATCTCATAAGCGAGCATTGAGCATAATTAAAAACGAAGAATGCACCACAAGTAGCATGTAATTTCATTGCATGACTATTGACTTTCGTGCTTGCATAGGGAATCACAAACCTTAACACTAATATTCTTACTAAAGCATAATTACTCATCAACATGACTCACATATCACATCATCATATCTCAAAACTATTACAAAGAATCAAGTTTATTTTGTCCAATGATCTTCGTGATTTTTTTATTATATCCTTCTTGGATATATATCAGTTTGGAACTAATTTTCATGTGTTGCTTTTGATAAGCTCAAACAAATATAAGTGAAGATCATGAGCATAATTTCTTTTCTCTCAAATTAATTTAAGTGAAGCAAGAGAGAATTTCTTGAAAATTTTACTAACTCTCAAATAAATATAAGTGAAGCAAGAGAGCATTTCTTCAAAAATACTTAAGCACACCGTTCTCAAAAATGTATAAGTGAACCACTAGAGCAATTCAATAGCTCATAAAAATTTAAGTGAAGCATAGAGAGCAATTCTAACAAGTCATGGCAAAATTTTGGCTCTCTCAAATAGATGTGTCCAGCAAGGAATCAAGACTTAAAACAAAAAGCAAAACAAGCAAAGACTCATATCATACAAGACGCTCTAAGCAAAACTCATAGAATGTGACGAATAAAAATATAGCTTCCAGTAAAATACCGATGGTCGTTAGAAGAAAGAGGGGATGCCACTCGAGGTATCCCCAAGCTTAGTTGCTTGCTTCTCTTTGGATAATAGCTTGGGATGCCATGGGCATCCCCAAGCTTAGGCTCTTCTTACTCCTTATCCCTTCATCCATCGTAACATCACCCAAAACTTGAAAACTTCAATCACACAAAACTCAACAACAGACCTTCATGAGATCCGTTAGTATAAGAAAGCAAATCATTACTATAAGTACTGTTGCAACCCATTCATCTTTTATTATTGAATTATATATACTGTATTGCAACTTTTCTATGGCAAAAACTCTTAAAATAAAACCATAGAATCATCAAAACAAGCACACAACACAAAGAAAACAGAATTTGTCAAAAACAGAATAGTCTGTGGCAATCTGGATATTTCGAATACTTCTGTAACACCAAACATTCTTAAAATTAGGACGACCTGAGCAATTTGTATATTAATCTTCCGCAAAAAGAATTGGTATTTTATCGCACTTCTGTTAAAAATGAGAATTATTTTCGTGAGGGCAAAAGTTTCTGTTTTTCAGCAAGATCAAACGACTATCACCCAAGAAGATCCTAAAGTCTTTACTTGGCACAAACACTAATTAAAACACAAAAAACACAATCATAACAATAGCATAATTGTGCAAACACTCAAGAACAGAAAGCAAAAAGCAAAAATAAATTTTATTCATTGGGTTGCCTCCTGATACGTCCATTTTGCATCATGCTTTTATATTGATATTTATTGCAGTATGGGCTGTTATTACACATTATGTCACAATACTTATGCCTATTCTCTCTTATTTTACAAGGTTTACATGAAGAGGGAGAATGCCGACAGCTGGAATTCTGGGCTGGAAAAGGAGCAAATATTAGAGACCTATTCTGCACAGCTCCAAAAGTCCCGAAACTTCACGGAAGTCATTTTTGAAATTAATAAAAAAATACTGAGCGAAGAAAGCACCAGAGGGGGCCCATTTTGTCTACTACACAACCTTCTTCTTGTAGACGTTGTTGGGCCTCCAAGTGCAGAGGTTTGTAGGAAAATAGTAAATTTCCCTCAAGTGGATGGCCTAAGGTTTATCAATCCGTGGGAGGCGTAGGATGAAGATGGTCTCTCTCAAGCAACCCTGCAACCAAATAACAAAGAGTCTCTTGTGTCCCCAACACACCCAATACAATGGTAAATTGTATAGGTGCACTAGTTCGGCGAAGAGATGGTGATACAAGTGGTATATGGATAGTAGATAATAGTTTTTGTAATATGAAAATATAAAAACAGCAAGGTAACGAATGATAAAAGTGAGCGTAAACGGTATTGCAATGCGTTGAAACAAGGCCTAGGGTTCATACTTTCACTAGTGCAAGTCCTCTCAACAATAATAACATAATTGGATCATATAACTATCCCTCAACATGCAACAAAGAGTCACTCCAAAGTCACTAATAGTGGAGAACAAACGAAGAGATTATGGTAGGGTACGAAACCACATCAAAGTTATTCTTTCCAATCAATCCGTTGGGCTATTCCTATAAGTGTCACAAACAGCCCTAGAGTTCGTACTAGAATAACACCTTAAGACACAAATCAACCAAAACCCTAATGTCACCTAGATACTCCAATGTCACCTCAAGTATCCGTGGGTATGATTATACGATATGCATCACACAATCTCAGATTCATCTATTCAACCAACACAAAGGACCTCAAAGAGTGCCCCAAAGTTCTACTGGAGAATCACAATGAAAACATGTGCCAACCCCTATGCATAGGTTCATGGGCGGAACCCGCAAGTTGATCACCAAAACATACATCAAGTGAATCACGTGGTATCCCATTGTCACCACAGATATGCACGGCAAGACATACATCAAGTGTTCTCAAATCCTTAAACACTCAATCCGATAAGATTACTTCAAAGGGGAAACTCAATTCATTACAAGAGAGTAGGGGGGGGGGAGAAAACATCATAGGATCCAACTATAATAGCAAAGCTCGCGATACATCAAGATAGTATCACCTCAAGAACACGAGAGAGAGAGAGAGAGAGAGATCAAACACATAGCTACTGGTACATACCCTCAGCCCCGAGGGAGAACTACTCCCTCCTCGTCATGGAGAGCACCGGGATGATGAAGATGGCCACCGGAGAGGGATTGCCCCCTCCGGCAGGGTGCCGGAACGGGTCTAGATTGGCTTTCGGTGGCTACGGAGGCTTCTGGCGGCGGAACTCCCGATCTATTGTGCTCTCTAATGTTTTTAGGGTATATGGAGATATATAGGAAGAAGAAGTATGTCATGGGGGCCAGGAGGGGCCCACGAGGGTAGAGGGTGCGCCCTAGGGGGGTGGGCGCGCCCCCTACCTCGTGGCCTCCTCGAAGCTTCCCTTATGTGCACTTCAAGTCTTCTAGGCTTCTTTCCTTCCAAAAATGAGTTCCGTGAAGTTTCAGGTCAATTGGACTCTGTTTGATTTTCCTTTTCTTCGAAACCCTAAAACAAGGTAAAAACAGAAACTGGCACCGGGCTCTGGGTTAATAGGTTAGTCCCAAAAATAATATAAAAGTGTATAATAAAGCCCATAAACATCCAAAACAGAAGATAATATAGCATGGAGCAATAAAAAGAAATTATAAATACGTTGGAGACGTATCAGCATCCCCAAGCTTAATTCCTGCTCGTCCTCGAGTAGGTAAATGATAAAAATAGAATTTTTGATGCGGAGTGCTACTTGGCATAATTTCAATGTAATTCTTCTTAGTTGTGGCATGAATATTAAGATCCATAAGATTCAAGACAAAAGTTTAATATTGACATAAAAATAATAATACTTGAAGCATACTAACTAAGTAATCATGTCTTCTCAAAATAACATGGCTAAAGAAAGCTATCCCTACAAAATCATATAGTCTGGCTATGCTCCATCTTCACCACACAAAGTATTTAAATCATGCACAATCCCGATGACAAGCCAAGCAATTGTTTCATACTTTTGATGTTCTCAAACTTTTTCAATCTTCACGCAATACATGAGCGTGAGCCATGGACATAGCACTATAGGTGGAATAGAATGGTGGTTGTGGAGAAGACAAAAAGGGAGAAGATAGTCTCACATCAACTAGGCGTATCAACGGGCTATGGAGATGCCCATCAATAGATATCAATGTGAGTGAGTAGGAATTGCCACGCAACGGATGCACTAGAGCTATAAGTGTATGAAAGCTCAACAAAAGAAACTAGTGGGTGTGCATCCAACTTGCTTGCTCACGAAGACCTAGGGCATTTTGAGGAAGCCCATCATTGGAATATACAAGCTAAGTTCTATAATGAAACATTCCCACTAGTATATGGAAGTGACAACATAGGAGACTCTCTATCATGAAGATCATGGTGCTACTTTGAAGCACAAGTGTGGTAAAAGGATAGTAGCATTATCCCTTCTCTCTTTTTCTCTCATTTTTTATATTTTTTTATTTGGGCCTTTTTATTTTTTTATGGCCTCTTTTTTGGGGCTTATTTGGCCTCTTTTATTTATTTATTTCGTCCGGAGCCTCATCCCGACTTGTGGGGGAATCATGGTCTCCATCATCCTTTCCTCACTGGGACAATGCTCTAATAATGATGATCATCACACTTTTATTTACTTACAACTCAAGAATTACAACTCGATACTTAGGACAAGATATGACTCTATATGAATGCCTCCGATGGTGTACCGGGATGTGCAATGACTCATGAGTGACATCTATGAAAGAATTATGAACGGTGGCTTTGCCACAAATACGATGTCAACTACATGATCATGCAAAGCAATATGACAATGGTGGAGCGTGTCATAATAACGGAACGGTGGAAAGTTGCATGGTAATATATCTCCGAATGGCTATGGAAATGCCATAATAGGTAGGTATGGTGTCTGTTTTGAGGAAGGTATATGGTGGGTTTATGATACCGACGAAAAGTGCGCGGTATTAGAGAGGCTAGCAAAGGTGGAAGGGTGAGAGTGTGTATAATCCATGGACTCAACATTAGTCATAAAGAACTCATATACTTATTGCAAAAATCTAAAAGTTATCAAAGCAAAGTATTACACGCATGCTCCTAGGGGGATAGATTGGTAGGAAAAGACCATCGCTCGTCCCCGACCGCCACTCATAAGGAAGACAATAAATAAATAAATCATGCTCCGACTTCATCACATAACGGTTCACCATACGTGCATGCTACGGGAATCACAAACTTCAACACAAGTATTTCTCAAATTCATAACCACTCAACTAGCATGACTCTAATATCACCATCTCCATATCTCAAAACAATTATCAAGTATCAAACTTCTCATAGTATTCAACACACTCATAAGAGAATTTTATTATTCTTGAATACCTAGCATATAAGGATTTTAAGCAAATTACCATGCTATTTAAGAATCTCAAAATAATATAAGTGAAGCATGAGAGTTCATCTATTTCTATAAAATAAAACCACCACCGTGCTCTAAAAAGATATAAGTGAAGCAGTAGAGCAAATGACAAACTACTCCGAAAGATATAAGTGAAGATCAATGAGTAGTTGAATAATTATGCAACTATGTGAAGACTCTCTAATATTTAATAATTTCAGATCTTGGTATTTTATTCAAACAGCAAGCAAAATTAAATAAAATAAAATGATCTCCAAGCAAAACACATATCATGTGGCGAATAAAAATATAGCTCCAAGTAAAGTTACCGATGAACGAAGACGAAAGAGGGGATGCCTTCCGGGGCATCCCCAAGCTTAGGCTCTTGACTATCCTTAGATATTACCTTGGGGTGCCTTGGGCATCCCCAATCTTAGGCTCTTGCCACTCCTTATTCCATAGTCCATCGAATCTTTACCCAAAACTTGAAAACTTCACAACACAAAACTTAACAGAAAACTCATAAGATCCGTTAGTTTAAGAAAATAAATCACCACTTCAAGGTATTGTAATGAATTCATTCTTTATTTATATTGGTGTTAAACCTACTGTATTCCAACTTCTCTATGGTTTATAAACTATTTTACTAGCCATAGATTAATCAAAATAAGTAAACAACACATGAAAAACAGAATCTGTCAAAAACAGAAAAATCTGTAGTAATCTGGATCAAACGTATACTTCTGGGACTCATGAAATTCTCAAATAAATTGCTTGACGTGAGTAATTTGTCTATTAATCATCTGCAAAAATAATTAACTAAATATCACTCACCAATAAAAAGTGGCAGCAATTCTCGTGAGTGCTAAAGTTTCTGTTTTTTACAGCAAGATCAACAAGACTTTCCCCAAGTCTTCCCAATGGTTCTACTTGGCACAAACACTAATTAAACACATAAAACCACATCTAAAAAGAGTCTAGATGAATTATTTATTACTAAATATTATCAAAAAGCAAGGAACAAAAATAAAATTGGGTTGCCTCCCAACAAACGCTATCGTTTAACGCCCCTAGCTAGGCATGATGATTTCAATGATGCTCACATAAAAGATAAGAATTGAAATATAAAGAGAGCATCATGAAGAATATGACTAGAACATTTAATTCTAACCCACTTCCTATGCATAGGGATTTTCTGAGCAAACAACTTGTTGGAACAAGAATCAACTTGCATAGGAAGGTAAAACAAGCATAACTTCAAAACTTTAAGCACATAGAGAGGAAACTTAATATTATTGCAATTCCTACAAGCATAAATTTCTCCCTCATAATAATTTTCAGTAGCATCATGAATGAATTCAACAATATAACCAGCACCTAAAGCATTCTTTTCATGACCTACAAGCATAGAAAATTTACTACTCTCCACATAAGCAAGATTCTTCTCATTCGGAATAGTGGGAGTATCATAAGAGACTCGAATACTATAAATTGTTTCCACATTAAAAGAGTAATGTTCAGAAAAGGGGTAACCATAATCATGACAAGTTTTATAAATATAATCCTCACTACTTTTTATAGCATATGTATCATCACAATAATTATCATAAGTAGGAGGCATGTTATTATCATTATAAATTTGCATATCAAAACTTGGGATACTAAAAATATCATCTTCATTAAGCGTAGCATCCCCAAGCTTGGGACAAACATTAATTGCAGCAAATATATTCTCAAAAACATCATCTTCATCAAACATAGCATCCCCAAGCTTGGGCCTTTTCATATTATAAGCATAATCACTCTCATCATTAATAGTATGGATAGCACCAATAGTATAACAATTATCATATTCTTCCAAGCAAGTGCCAAAAAGATTTTCAAGATCATAAGAAGTATCATTATTTTCCACAATTATATTTTCATGAGGCACAATAGTAATAGGAGCAGCATTATTTGGGAGAGATATCTTTTTACCTCTCTTCCTTTTTCTTTTCTTCTTCTTCACCACATCATGTTTGGGTTGAATCCTCTTTTTGGAGCTCCTTATTAATGAGATTGGTTGAATAGGAGGCTCCTCCTCGTTACCTGATTCATCATAAGAAATAATAGGAGGGTATTGGGAAGCCTCTTCCCTTTCATTAGTATTCTCTTCATCTTCTATTTCTTTTCTTTTCTTTATGTAGTTGGCAATATAAGGATTTTTCAATACAATTCACCGCACAATACATATAAATTTTCTCTAGATCAAAATCAAGAAATCTATCAAGATTAAACTTTGGAATACCCTTAGTTATACATTTCATTTCCTCATACCCCAAAAGAAGACTAAGCTCTTTATGATGCTTAAGTGTAATCAAATTATCACAATTTTTGGATACGATTCGGTCACGAAACAATTTGCATTGGAGATTTAAATGACCATGTTCATTGCAAAGTTCACAAGGGGCGCGAAAAATATTGAATTTTTCAGCACAATCATCAAGACTTTCTTGCAACAATTCAGTTTCTAAGTACTTATGCCTCTTGCAATATCTATCTTCCCTATTTGGTGTGTACTTACAAACCCAATGCACTCCACAAAAATTGACATGTTTATAGGAGACATTTTCATCATAAATAGTGCAATCATCATTAGTATCATGGATATTCAAAGAATTCATACTAACAACATTGCAATCATGCTCATCATTCAAAGATTTAGTGCCAAACATTTTATAGATTTCTTCTTCTAGCACTTGAGCACAATTATCCTTTCCATCATACTCACGAAAGATATTAAAAAGGTGAAGCGTATGAGACAAACTCAATTCCATTTTTTATAGTTTTCTTTTATAAACTAAACTAGTGATAAAACAAGAAACTAAAAGACTCGATTGCAAGATCTAAAGATATACCTTCAAGCGCTAACCTCCCCGGCAACGGCGCCAGAAAAGAGCTTGATGTCTACTACACAACCTTCTTCTTGTAGACGTTGTTGGGCCTCCAAGTGCAGAGGTTTGTAGGACAGTAGCAAATTTCCCTCAAGTGGATGACCTAAGGTTTATCAATCCGTGGGAGGCGTAGGATGAAGATGGTCTCTCTCAAGCAACCCTGCAACCAAATAACAAAGAGTCTCTTGTGTCCCCAACACACCCAATATAATGGTAAATTGTATAGGTGCACTAGTTCGGCGAAGAGATGGTGATACAAGTGGTATATGGATAGTAGATAATAGTTTTTGTAATATGAAAATATAAAAACAGCAAGGTAACGAATGATAAAAGTGAGCGTAAACGGTATTGCAATGCATTGAAACAAGGCCTAGGGTTCATACTTTCACTAGTGCAAGTCCTCTCAACAATAATAACATAATTGGATCATATAACTATCCCTCAACATGCAACAAAGAGTCACTCCAAAGTCACTAATAGTGGAGAACAAATGAAAAGATTATGGTAGGGTACGAAACCACCTCAAAGTTATTCTTTCCAATCAATGCGTTGGGCTATTCCTATAAGTGTCACAAACAGCCCTAGATTCGTACTAGAATAACACCTTAAGACACAAATCAACCAAAACCCTAATGTCACCTAGATACTCCAATGTCACCTCAAGTATCCGTGGGTATGATTATACGATATGCATCACACAATCTCAGATTCATCTATTCAACCAACACAAAGGACCTCAAAGAGTGCCCCAAAGTTCTACCGGAGAATCACGACGAAAACATGTGCCAACCCCTATGCATAGGTTCATGGGCGAAACCCGCAAGTTGATCACCAAAACATACATCAAGTGAATTACGTGGTATCCCATTGTCACCACAGATACGCACGGCAAGACATACATCAAGTGTTCTCAAATCCTTAAACACTCAATCCGATAAGATTACTTCAAAGGGGAAACTCAATTCATTACAAGAGAGTAGAGGGGGGAGAAAACATCATAGGATCCAACTATAATAGCAAAGCTCGCGATACATCAAGATCGTATCACCTCAAGAACACGAGAGAGAGAGAGAGAGAGATCAAACACATAGCTACTGGTACATACCCTTAGCCCCGAGGGAGAACTACCCTCTCCTCGTCATGGAGAGCACCAGGATGATGAAGATGGCCACCGGAGAGGGATTGCCCCCTCCGGCAGGGTGCCGGAACGGGTCTAGATTGGCTTTCGGTGGCTACGTAGGCTTCTGGTGGCGGAACTCCCGATCTATTGTGCTCTCTGATGTTTTTAGGGTATATGGAGATATATAGGTGGAAGAAGTACGTTAGGGGGCCACGAGGGGCCCACGAGGGTGGAGGGTGCGCCCTAGGGGGGTGGGCGCGCCCCCTACCTCGTGGCCTCCTCGAAGCTTCCCTTACGTGCACTTAAAGTCTTCTGGGCTTCTTTCCTTCCAAAAATGAGTTCCGTGAAGTTTTAGGTCAATTGGACTCCATTTGATTTTCCTTTTCTTCGAAACCCTAAAACAAGGTAAAAACAGAAACTGGCACTAGGCTCTGGGTTAATAGGTTAGTCCCAAAAATAATATAAAAGTGTATAATAAAGCCCATAAACATCCAAAACAGAAGATAATATCGCATGGATCAATCAAAAATTATAGATATGTTGTAGACGTATCAGCCCATACCCTGGCCACGAGGGTGGGGGCGCGCCCTACCCCCTGGGCACGCCCCCTGCCTCGTGGCCCCCCTGGAAGGCCTCCGGTGCCCATCTTCTGCTATATGAAGTCTTTTACCCTGGAAAAAATCATAAGCAAGCTCATGGGGCGAAACTCCGCCGCCACGAGGCGGAACCTTGGTGGAACTAATCTAGGGCTCCGGCAGAGCTGTTCTGCTGGGGAAACTTCCCTCCGGGAGGGGGAAATCATCACCATCGTCATCACCAACATTCCTCTCATCGGGGGGGGGGGGGGGGGTCAATCTCCATCAACATCTTCACAAGCACCATCTCATCTCAAACCCTACTCCATCTCTTGTATCCAATCTTTGTATCCAAACCTCAGATTGGTACCTGTGGGTTGCTAGTAGTGTTGATTACTCCTTGTAGTTGATGCTAGTTGGTTTACTTAGTGGAAGATCATATGTTTAGATCCATTATGCATATTAATACCCCTTTGATTATGAACATGAATATGCTTTGTGAGTAGTTACGTTTGTTCCTGAGGACATGGGAGAAGTCTTGCTATGAGTAGTCATGTGAATTTGGTATTCGTTCGATATTTTGATGAGATGTATGTTGTCATCCCTCTAGTGGTGTCATGTGAGCGTCGACTACATGACACCTCACTATTGTTTGGGCCTAGAGGGAGGCATTGGGAATTAATAAGTAGATGATGGGTTGCTGGAGTGACAGAAGCTTAAACCCTAGTTTATGCGTTGCTTCGTAAGGGGCTGATTTGGATCCATATGTTTCATGCTATGGTTAGGTTTACCTTAATACTTCTGTTGTACTTGCGGATGCTTGAAATAGGGGTTAATCATAAGTGGTATGTTTGTCCAAGTAAGGGAAGTACCCAAGCACCGGTCCACCCACATATCAAATTATCAAAGTATCGAACGCGAATCATATGAACGTGATGAAAACTAGCTTGACGATAATTCCCATGTGTCCTCGGGAGCGCTTTCCTTTATATAAGAGTTTGTCCAGGCTTGTCCTTTGCTACAAAAAGGATTGGTCCATCTTGCTGCACCTTATTTACTTGCATTACTTGTTACTCGCTACAAATTACCTTATCATAAAACTATTTGTTACCGATAATTTCAGTGCTTGCAGAGAATACCTTACTAAAAACTGCTTATCATTTCCTTCTGCTCCTCGTTGGGTTCGGCACTCTTAATTATCGAAAAGGCTACGATAGATCCCCTACACTTGTGGGTCATCAAGACTCTTTTCTGGCGCTGTTGATAGGGCGTGAAGCGCCTTTGGTAGGTGGAATTTGGTAAGGAAAAATTTATATACTATGCTGAAATTTACTGTCACTTGTTACTATGGAACATAATCCTTTGACGGGCTTGTTCAGGGTATCTTCACCCCGACCAGTAGAGCAAAGAGTTGCTCCTCAACCTACTGAACCTACTGAAAATGTTACTTTGAAATTCCTTCGGGTATGATAGAGAAATTGCTAGCTAATCCTTTTGCAGGAGATGGAACATTGCATCCTGATTTGCACCTAATCTATGTGGATGAAGTTTGTGGATTATTTAAGCTTGCAGGTATGCCCGATGATGTTATCAAGAAGAAGGTCTTCCCTTTATCTTTGAAGGGAGAGGCATTGACATGGTATAGGCTATGTGATGATATGGGATCATGGAACTAGCAACGATTGAAATTGGAATTTCATCAGAATTTTTATCCTATGCATCTTGTTCATCGTGATTGTAATTATATATATAATTTTTGGCCTCGCGAAGGAGAAAGCATCGCTCAAGCTTGGGGGAGGCTTAAGTCAATGTTATATTCATGCCCCAATCATGAGCTCTCAAATGAAATGATTATTCAAACTTTTTATGCTCGGCTTTCTCTCAGTAATCGCTCCATGCTCGATACTTCTTGTACTGGATCTTTTATGATGAAGACTATTGAATTCAAATGGGATTTATTGGAAAGAATTAAACTCAACTCTGAAGATTGGGCCTCGACGAAGGTAAGGAGTCAGGTATAACACCTAAGTTTGATTGTGTTAAATCTTTTATGGATACCGATGCTTTCCATGAATTTAGCACTAAATATGGACTTGACTCTGAGATAGTAGCTTCTTTCTGTGAATCCTTTGCTACTCATGTTGATCTCCCAAAGGAGAAGTGGTTTAAATATAATCCTCCCACTAAAGTAAAAGTAGTCGCACCTATTAAAGTTGAAGAAAAGACTATCACTTATAATGATCATGTTGTTCCTGCTGCTTATATTGAGAAGCCACCTTCCCCTGTTATAATAAAGGACCATGCTAAAGCTTCAACTGTAGTCAACAAAAGTAATATTAAGACACCTAACCCCCCTGAGAAAATTAAAGTTGAACCTAAAATTGCTATGGTTAATGATCTCTTGGCCGATAATATTGATGGGCATGTTATTTACTTCTGCAATGAAGCTGCTAGAATTGCTAGACCTGATGCTAAAAATAAACATAGACCTGTTGTAGGCATGCCTGTTATTTCTGTTAAAATAGGAGATCACTGCTATCATGGCTTATGTGATATTGGTGCTAGTGCAAGTGCAATACCTCATTCCTTATACCAAGAAATTATGCATGATATTGCACCTGCTGAGATAGAAGAGATTGATGTTACAATTAAGCTTGCCAATAGAGATACTATTTCACCCGTTGGGATTGTTAGAGATGTTGAAGTCTTGTGTGGGAAAGTTAAATACCCTGCTGATTTTCTTGTTCTTGGTTCCCCACAAGATGACTTTTGTCCCATTATATTTGGTAGACCCTTCTTGAATACTGTTAATGCTAAGATAGACTGCAATAAGGATATTGTTTCTGTGGGTTTAGGGGATATGTCTCATGAGTTTAATTTTGCTAAATTTCGTAGACAACCCCATGATAAAGAATTGCCTAGTAAAGATGAAATTATTGGTCTTTCTTCTATTGCCGTGCCTCCTAGTGATCCTTTAGAACAATATTTGCTAGACCATGAAAATGATATGTTTATGAATGAAAGAAGGGAAATAGATGAAGTATTCTTTAAATAGGGACCTATTATGAAACACAACTTGCCTGTTGAAATCCTAGGGGATCCTCCTCCACCCAAGGGTGATCCCGTGTTTGAGCTTAAACCATTGCCTGGTACTCTTAAATATGCTTATCTTGATGAAAAGAAGATATATCTTGTTATTATTAGTGCTAACCTTTCAGAGCATGAAGAAGAGAAATTATTGAAAACTCTAAAGAAGCACCATGCTGCTATTGGATATACTCTCGATGATCTTAAGGGCATTAGTCCCACTCTATGTCAACACAAAATAAATTTGGAGAAAGACGCCAAACGAGTTATTGATCACCAACGACGGCTAAATCCTACGATGAAAGAAGTGGTAAGAAAGGAAATATTAAAGCTCCTTGAAGCAGGTATAATTTATCCCGTTGCTGATAGTTAGTGGGTAAGTCCTATCCATAGTGTCCCTAAGAAGGGAGGTATTAGTATCGTTCCTAATGATAAAGATGAATTGATTCTGTAAAGAATTATTACAGGTTAAAGGATGGTGATTGATTTCCGCAAATTAAATAAAGCTACTAAAAAGATCATTACCCTTTGCCTTTCATTGATCAAATGCTAGAAAGATTATCCAAACATACACATTTTTTGCTTTCTAGATGGTTACTCTGGTTTCTCTCAAATACCTGTGTCAGCTGAGGATCAAGAAAAGACCACTTTTAGTTGCCCTTTCGGTACCTTTGCTTATAGACGTATGCCTTCTGGTTTATGTAATGCACCTGCTACTTTTCAAAGATGTATGACTGCTATATTCTCTGACTTTTGTGAAAAGATTTGTGAAGTTTTCATGGATGATTTCTCTGTTTATGGATCCTCTTTTGATGATTGCTTGAGCAACCTTGAACGAGTTTTGCAGAGATGTGAAGAAACTAACCTTGTCTTGAATTGGGAGAAGTGCCACTTTATGGTTAATGAAGGTATTTTCTTGGGGCATAAAATTTCTGAAAGAGGTATTGAAGTTGATAAAGCGAAGGTTGATGCTATTGAAAAGATGCTGTGTCCTAAGGACATCAAAGGTATAAGAAGTTTCCTTGGTCACGCCAGTTTTTATAGGAGGTTCATTAAGGACTTCTCTAAAATCTCTCGGCCTCTCACTAATCTCTTACAAAAAGATGTTCCTTTTGTCTTTGATGATGATTGTGTAGAAGCATTTGAAATACTTAAGAAAGCCTTGATTTCTGCACCTATTGTTCAGCCACCTGATTGGAATTTACCCTTTGAAATCATGTGTGATGCTAGTGACTGTGCTGTAGGTGCTGTTCTAGGACAAAGAGTTGATAAAAAATTAAATGTTATTCAATATGCTAGTAAAACTCTAGACAATGCCCAGAGAAATTATGCTACTACTGAAAAGGAATTATTAGCAGTTGTATTTGCTTGTGACAAGTTCAGACCTTATATTGTTGATTCTAAAGTAACTATTCACACTGATCATGCTGCTATTAAATATCTTATGGAAAAGAAAGATGCTAAACCTAGACTTATTAGATGGGTTCTCCTGCTACAAGAATTTGATTTGCATATTATTGATAGAAAGGGAGCTGAGAATCCCGTTGCAGACAACTTGTCTAGGTTAGAGAATGTTCTTGATGACCCACTACCTATTGATGATAGCTTTCCTGATGAACAATTAAATGTCATAAATGCTTCTCATACTGCTCCATGGTATGCGATTATGCTAATTACATTGTTGCTAAATTTATACCACCTAGTTTCACATACCAGCAAAAGAAAAAGGTTTTTCTATGATTTAAGACATTACGTCTGGGATGACCCACACCTTTATAAATAAGGAGTAGATGGTGTTATTAGACATTGTATACCTGAGCATGAACAGGAACAGATCCTACGCAAGTGTCACTCCGAAGCTTATGGAGGACACCATGCTGGAGATAGAACTGCACATACGGTATTGCAATCCGGTTTTTATTCGCCTACTCTCTTCAAGGATGTCTGTAAGTTTGTCTTATCTTGTGATGAATGTCAAAGAATTGGTGATATTAGTAGACGTCAATAAATGCCTATGAATTATTCACTCGTTATTGAACTATTTGATGTTTGGGGCTTCGATTATATGGGACCGTTTCCTTCCTCTAATGGACACACATGTATTTTAGTTGCTATTGATTGCGTTACTAAGTGGGTAGAAGCTCCAACTAGTAGTGCTGATCATAACACCTCTATTAAGATGCTTAAAGAAGTTATTTTTTCGAGGTTTGGAGTCCCTAGATACCTAATGCCTGATGGTGGTTCACATTTTATTCATGGCGCTTTTCGTAAAATGCTTGCTAATTATGATGTTAATCATAGAATCGCATCTCCATATCATCCACAGTCTAGTGGTCAAGTAGAACTTAGCAATAGAGAGCTTAAATTAATTTTGCAAAAGAGTGTCAATAGATCTAGAAAGAATTGGTCCAATAAACTTGATGATGCATTATGGGCATATAGAACTGCATATAAAAATCCTATGGGTATGTCTCTGTATAAAATGGTTTATGGAAAAGCATGTCACTTACCTCTCGAATTAGAACATAAGGCATATTGGGCCATCAAAGAGCTCAATTATGACTTCAAACTTGTCGGTGAGAAGAGGCTTTTTGACATTAGCTCACTTGATGAATGGAGAACCCATGCTTATGAGAATGCCAAACTGTTTAAGGAAAAGGTTAAAAGATGGCATGATAAAAGGATACAAAAGCGCGAGTTTAATGTAGGTGATTATGTATTGCTATACAACTCCCGTTTAAGATTTTTTGCAGGCAAACTTCTCTCTAAATGGGAAGGTCCTTACGTCATCAAGGAGGTCTATCGTTCCGGTGCCATAAAAACCAACAACTTCGAAGGCACAAATCCGAGGGTAGTGAACGGCCAAAGAAACAAACATTATATCTCACGTAATCCTATAAATGTTGAAACTAATGTTATTGAAACCGTAACCCTAGAGGAATACATAAGGGACATTTTCCAGAACGTTTCAGACTCCAAAAAGGAATAGGTACGTAGTACGGTAAGTAAACCGACTCCAAAACAGTTCAAATGGCAATTTTTCTCCATTTTGGAATATTTAAGAAAATAGGAAAATAAGAAGCGGACCGGAAAGGACATGAGGCTTCCACAAGGGTGGAGGGCATGGCCTACCCCCTGGGCGTGCCCCTGCCTCGTGGGCACCTCGTGCACTCTCCAGACTCTGTTTTCTTGCACGATACTTCTTTTGGTCGGTAAAAATTCATTATATAATCCCCCGAAGGTTTTGACCACCGTATCACGCAAAAATCCTCTGTTTTTGTTTCGAGCTGTTTCTGCTGCAGATTTAGAGCAAGATGTCTTTGCAAGAGTCAGTCGGGGAGAGTCGGGTGTCCCATCCGACATCGGGGCCAAGAGAAAACAACAATGTTGACCACTTTGGGCCATCAACCAAGGAAGAGATGGAGGCTGACTTGAAAAGGATAGATTCCATGGAAGAGGATGAAGAAGTTACTTCTCGTTTCCAAGCCAGATTCACGATGGGGGAACTACAGAGCTCAGCCATTCCAAACTGGGTCATCCCTTCCAATGTTAGATTTCTTTCTTATGAAAAAACGAAAAAGAGTGTTATTTGTTCTCCAGCAGCTATGCAACATACATGGGTGAAAGGAGCTTTATCCATTACGGGCAAGTTCCGTAAGGAAATAATGGACCTCAAGTAGCAAGTCAATAAGCTTGAAGAAGAGAACCATATCCTGAAGGGCATCATCGCCAAGAATATCACGTCACCATATCCGAAGAAGGAGACATAAACACACGGGTATGGGCAGTCCCCTTGGCAACTTCCAAGCTTGGGGGAGTGCCCCGGTATCGTATCACCATCACACCTTTTATCTTTACCATTTTCTTTGTTCGATCCTTTTGATAACATCTTGATCTAGTAGAATAAATTTTTAGTATGATCTATGTAATTGAGTCCATGAGCTATATATAATAAAGATTAGTGTTGAGTCAAGGGCCTGATTATTTTGCCATGATCTTGAGTAAATAAAAAGAGAAAGAATAAAAAGAAATAAAGGGATCATATGGATCCTATGGAGAGTAATGACTTCACATATAAAAGTATGATGAATAAAAGTTGTTGAAAGTTGACAAACATAGTTTTGGTCATCGTTGCGATTAATAGGAAGTAATAAAGAAAGAGAGGTCTTCACATATAAATATACTATCTTGGACATCTTTTATAATTCTGTGCACTCATTAAAGTATGATATGCTAAAGAGTTGATGTTGGACAAGGAAGACAACGTAATGGGTTATGTTTTCTTACATCTGAGATAAATTATATTGTCATGGATCATCCAACATGTAGAGCTTGCCTTTCCCTCTCATGCTAGCCAATTTATTTGCACCAAGTAGAGATACTACTTGTGCTTCCAAATATCCCTAAACCCAGTTTTGCCATGAGAGTCCACCATATCTACCTATGGATTGAGTAAGATCCTTCAAGTAAGTTGTCATTGGTGCACGCAATAAAAATTGCTCTCTAAATATGTATGATCTATTAATATGGAGAAAATAAGCTTTATACGATCTTGTGATGTGGAAGAAATAAAAGCGACGGACTGCATAATAAAGGTCCATATCACAAGTGGCAATATAAAGTGACATTCTTTTGCATTAGGATTTTGTGCATCCAACCATAAAAGCGCATGACAACCTCTGCTTCCCTCTATGAAGGGCCTATCTTTTACTTTTATCCTCTACCTTATATAAGAGTCATGGTGATATTCACCTTTCCTTTTTTACATTTTATCCTTTGGCAAGCACAATGTGTTGGAAAGATCCAGATATATATAGCTAATTGGATGTGAGTTTTCATGAACTATTATTGTTTACATTACCCTTGAGGTAAAAAGTTGGGAGGAAAAACTATAAGCCCCTATCTTTCTCTGTGTCCGATTAAAACTTCATACCCATAAATATTGCGTGAGTGTTAGCAATTGTGAAAGACTAAATGATAGTTGAGTATGTGGACTTGCTGAAAAGCTCTTATATTGACTCTTTCCTATGTTATGATAAATTGCAATTGCCGCAATGACTGAGATTAGAGTTTGTTGGTTCTCAATGAAGTTTATGATTCATACTTGAAATTGTGATTGAATTGTTACTTTAGCATAAGAGATCATATGACAATATATATATATGTTACTGTTCTAAGAATGATCATGATGCCCTCATGTCCGTATTTTTTTTATCGACACCTCTATCTCCAAACATGTGGACATATTTTTCGATTTCGGCTTTCGCTTGAGGACAAGCGAGGTCTAAGCTTGGGGGAGTTGATACGTCCATTTTGCATCATACTTTTATATTGATATTTGTTGCATTATGGGCTGTTATTACACATTATGTCACAATACTTATGCCTATTCTCTCTTATTTTACAAGGTTTACATGAAGAGGGAGAATGCCGGCAGCTGGAATTCTGGGCTAGAAAAGGAGCAAATATTAGAGACCTATTCTGCACAGCTCCAAAAGTCCTGAAACTTCACGGAAGTCATTTTTGGAATTAATAAAAAATACTGAGTGAAGAAAGCACCAGAGGGGGCCCACACCCTGGCCACGAGGGTGGGGGCGCGCCCTACCCCCCTGGGCGCGCCCCCTGCCTCGTTGGCCCCCTGGCAGGCCTCCCGTGCCCATCTTCTGCTATATGAAGTCTTTTACCCTGGAAAAAATCATAAGAAAGCTCACAGGATGAAACTCCGCCGCCACGAGGCGGAACCTTGGCGGAACCAATCTAGGGCTTCGGTAGAGCTATTCTGCCAGGGAAACTTCCCTCCGGGAGGGGGAAATCATCACCATCGTCATCACCAATGATCCTCTCATCGGGAGGGGGTCAATCTGCATCAACATCTTCACGAGCACCATCTCATCTCAAACCCTACTCCATCTCTTGTATCCAATCTTTGTATCCAAATCTCAGATTGGTACCCGTGGGTTGCTAGTAGTGTTGATTACTCCTTGTAGTTGATGGTAGTTGGTTTACTTGGTGGAAGATCGGATCCATTATGCATATTAATACCCCTCTGATTATGAACATGAATATGCTTTGTGAGTAGTTACGTTTGTTCCTAAGGACATGGGAGAAGTCTTGCTATAAGTAGTCATGTGAATTTGGTATTCGTTCGATATTTTGATGAGATGTATGTTGTCATCCCTCTCGTGGTGTCATGTGAACGTCGACTACATGACATTTCACAATTGTTTGGGCCTAGAGGGAGGCATTGAGAAGTAATAAGTAGATGATGGGTTGCTAGAGTGACAGAAGCTTAAACCCTAGTTTATGCGTTGCTTCGTAAGGGGCTGATTTGGATCCATATGTTTCATGCTATGGTTAGGTTTACCTTAATACTTCTGTTGTAGTTGCGGATGGTTGCAATAGGGGTTAATCATAAGTGGGATGCTTGTCCAAGTAAGGGCAGTACCCAAGCACCAGTCCACCCACATATCAAATTATCAAAGTACCGAACGTGAATCATATGAACGTGATGAAAACTAGCTTGACGATAATTCCCATGTTTCCTCAGGAGCGCTTTCCTTTATATAAGAGTTTGTCTAGGCTTGTCCTTTGCTACAAAAAGGATTGGGCCATCTTGCTGCACCTTATTTACTTGCATTACTTGTTACTCGCTACAAATTACCTTATCACAAAACTATCTGTTACCGATAATTTCAGTGCTTGCAGAGAATACCTTACTGAAAACTGCTTATCATTTCCTTTTGCTCCTCATTGGGTTCGACACTCTTACTTATCTAAAAGGCTATGATAGATCCCCTACACTTGTGGGTCATCACCTCCCAACAAGCGCCATCGTTTTACGCCCTTAGCTAGGCATAAAGCAAAGGATCTAAGTTTTGTCATCCGTAGTTTTGGCAGCTTCTTTAATGGTTTTCTCAAATCGGGGAGGCTCTTTACACTCCGCTAAATTATCAGGAAAAGAAACCATCTTTAGATCCAAAATATCCCGCTTGTTGCAGAGAGTAATCAAGGTGCTCATGCGATTGATAATACCATTGAGATGTTTGAGGGGTTCGTTATATTTTTGTAATTCAACCATATGTTTATGCAAATCACCAAGTTTGTCCAACATTTGAGCACCTTCCGGGGTGAAATAAAACCCCTTCTTTTGAGGTGGAACCCCCAGAATTCCTTCTAAAATTTCATAGGCAGCATTAGCATCAAGCTCAATAAAATTCCCTTTAGCGGTAAAATCTAGGAGTTGTCTATGATGCAAAGCCAATCCTATGTAAAAGTTATGAAGCAAGATCTTAGCGTCCCCCCTTTAAATTGCAAATACGATAGGATTACATAAGCCTATACCAAGCATCTTTCAAATTTTCTCCTTGTCTTTGCTTGAAGTATAGAACTTCAAAATCTAGCGACAAAGGAGGAGTAGACACGCTAGCCATCAGGACTAGAAAGCAAGAAAATAGCGAACGAAAAAAGGGCGAATAAACGGCAAATTTTTGTGAAGTGAGGGAGAGGAAAATGAGAGGCAAATGGCAAATAATGTAAATTGCGAGGAGATGAAATTTGTGATTAGGAACCTGGTAGATGTTGATGATCCTCCTCGGCAACGGCGCCAGAAATTCCTTTTGATGTCTGCTAGAACTACGTCCGTATTTCCCCAAAGAGGAAGGGATGATGCAGCACAGCAATGGTAGGTATTTCCCTCGGTGATGAGACCAAGATTATGGAACCAGTAGGAGGACCAAGCAACACTACGTAAACAACACCTGCACACAAATAACAAATACTCACAACCCGACGTGTTAAAGGGATTGTCAATCCCTTTCGGGTAACGGCGCCAGAAATTGGCAAACAGACGTGAGATAGTTGTAATAATTGATGGATCGAACGCCAAATAAAATAAAGTGCAGCAAGGTATTTTTGTATTTTTGGTTTAATAGATCTGAAAATAAAAGCAAAGGAAAATAGATCGCAAAGGCAAATATATTAAAGAAGAGACCCGGGGCCGTAGATTACACTAGTGGCTTCTCTCGAGAAAAATAGCAAATGGTGGGTAAACAAATTACTGTTGGGCAATTGATAGTACTTCAAATAATCATGACAATATCCAGGCAATGATCATTATATAGGCATCACGTCCAAGATTAGTAGACCGACTCCTGCCTGCATCTACTACTATTACTCCACACATCGAACGCTATCCAGCATGCATCTAGTGTATTAAGTTCATGGAGAAACGGAGTAATGCAATAAGAATAGCGCCATGATGTAGACAAGATCTATTTATGTAGAAATAGACCCCATTTTGTTATCCTTAATGGAAACGATACATACGTGTCGGTTCCCCTTCTGTCACTAGGATGAAGCACCGTAAGATCGAACCCATCACAAAACACCTCCTCCCATTGCAAGATAAATAGATCAAGTTGGCCAAACAAAACCCAAATATCGGAGAAGAAATACGAGGCTATAAGGAATCATGCATATAAGAGATCAAAGAAGACTGAAATAACTTTCATGGATAAAAAGATAGATCCGATCATAAACACAAAGTTCATCCGATCCCAACAAACACATCGCAAAAAGAGTTACATCATATGGATCTCCAAGAGACCATTGTATTGAGAATCAAACGAGAGAGAGGAAGCCATCTAGATACTAACTACGGACCTGTAGGTCTACAAAGAACTACTCACGCATCATCGGAGAGGTACCATTGGGCATGATGAACCCCTCCGTGATGGTGTCCAGATGGATCTAGTGGTTCTGGACTTTGCGGCAGCTAGAATTAATTTTCGTCGACTCCCCTAGGGTTTCTGAAATATTGGGGTATTTATAGAGCAAAGAGTTGGTTCGGGAGGCACCCGAGGTGAGCACAACCCACGGTTGTGCTCCCCTCGGAGCAGCTCCCAGGCGCTTCTTCGGCCCACTGGATGTCTTCTGGTCCAAAAAAATCCACAAAAAGGTTCGCTACATTTGTACTCCGTTTGGTATTGATTTCCTGCGATGTAAAAAACATGCAGAAAACAACAACTGGCACTTGGCACTATGTCAATAGGTTAGTACCAAAAATGATATAAAATGACTATAAAATGTTTGTAAAACATCCAAGAATGATAATATAACAGCATGGAACAATAAAAAATTATAGATACGTTGGAGACTTATCACATAACGTCAAAATGATGAAAAGGAAACGAGAGAATTTAGGAGGAACCCACATAAATAAATAATACTCATGTATGCTATAGCCTAAACCGGAACAAAGTGATACTCTCCATAATTAATTTTATTATTCCTTCGTCCAACGCTAGATGAGACTTTTCATAAATTAATGTATATTCTTTTGTTTTAAGAGAATGAGTATGACAAGGAAATGAAAATCATGATTTGGTTCAAATTATTTTAAGTTACTCTATATATTTGGACTTTTTTGTCCAGCATCTACAGAAAACTAAGCAAGGATGGAGGCATGGGGAGAAAAACTGGGCAAGAGTTGAGACAAACCTACCAACTCCTTTTTTAAGGGCATGTACAATGGTGATATCTTAAAAGTGCTGATACGTCTCCAATGTATCTATAATTTATGAAGTATTCATGCCATGTTTACAACAATTTTATATGGTTTTGGTATGATTTGATTAGAACTAACCGGGGCTGACGTTGTTTTCAGCAGAACTACCGTGTTGTCGTTTTCTGTACAGAAATAAAAGTTCTCGGAATGGGCTGAAAAATTATGGTGATTTTTATGGACCAAAAGAGAACCCCAAAGCACCAGAGCTAGGCCAGGAAGTGGCCAAGGGAGCCACAAGCCTGGGGGTGCGCCCTCAGAGCTTGTGGGCCCCTCGAGCACCCCCTTGACATGAGACCGGTGCCAAAAATTCCTATAAATACCCAAACCCCTAGAAAGAACCATAGATGAGAAGTTTCGCCGCCACCAGCCTTTGTAGCCAATAAAAAAACAATCGGGACCCATTTCGGCACCCTCGCGGAGGGGGAAATCATCACCAGAGGCCATTTTTATCATCCCGGCGGCCACCATGATGAGGAGGGCGTAGTTCACCCTCGGGGCTGAGGGTATGTACCAGTAGCTATCTGTTTGATCTCTCTCTCTCTCTTGTGTTCTTGATTTGGCATGTTCTTGATGTACCACAAGCTTTGTTAATACATTTGGATCTTATGGTGTTCTTCCCTCTCTACCTTCTTGTGATGAATTGAATCTTTTCCTGTGAGGTTTTGTTATGCCGGATTGAATCTTTTGGATTTGAGAGCACTTGATGTATGTCTTGTGATAACCCACAAGTATAGGGGATCGCAACAGTTTTCGAGGGTAGAGTATTCAACCCAAATTTATTGATTCGACACAAGGGGAGCCAAAGAATATTCTCAAGTATTAGCAGCTGAGTTGTCAATTCAACCACACCTAGAAACTTAATATCTGCAGTAAAGTATTTAGTAGCAAAGTAATATGATAGTAGTGGTAACGGTAACAAAAGGTAACGGTAGTAAAGCAATGTTTTTGGTATTTTGTAGTGATGATAGCAATAGCAACGGGAAAGTAAATAAGCGAAGAACAATATGTGGAATGCTCGTAGGCAATGGATTGGTGATGGAGAATTATGCCGGATGCGGTTCATCATGTAACAGTCATAACCAAGGGTGACACAGAACTATCTCCAGTTCATCAATGTAATGTAGGCATGTATTCCGAATATAGTCATACGTGTTTATGGAAAAGAACTTCCATGACATCTTTTGTCCTACCCTCCCGTGGCAGCAGGGTCCTTACGGAAACTAAGGGATATTAAGGCCTTCTTTTAATAGAGAACCAGAACAAAGCATTAACACATAGTGAATACATGAACTCCTCAAACTACGGTCATCACCGGTAAGTATCCCGATTATTGTCACTTCGGGGTTAACGGGTCATAACACATAATAGGTGACTATAGACTTGCAAGATAGGATCAAGAACACTCATATATTGATGAAAACATAATAGGTTCATATCTGAAATCATGGCACTCGGGCCCTAGTGACAAGCATTAAGCATAGCAAAGTCATAGCAACATCAATCTCAGAACATAGTGGACACTAGGGATCAAACCCTAACAAAACTAACTCGATTACATGATAGATCCCATCCAACCCATCACCGTCTAGCAAGCCTACGATGGAATTACTCACGCACGGCGGTGATCATCATGAAATTGGTGATGGAGGATGGTTGATGATGACGATGGCGATAGATTCCCCTCTCCGGAGCCCCGAACGGACTCCAGATCAGCCCTCCCGAGAGGTTTTAGGGCTTGGCGACGACTCCGTATCGTAAAACGCGATGATTTCTTCTCTCTGATTTTTTCTCCCCGAAACACAATATATGGAGTTGGAGTTGGAGTCGGAGAGGCAACAGGGGGCCCACGAGGTAGGGGGGCGCGCCCTAGGGGGGCAGGCGCGCCCCCACCCTCGTGGAGAGGTGATGGGCCCCCTGGCCTTCATCTTTTGCAGGTATTTTTCATATTTTCTGAAAAGTCGCTCCGTGAAGTTTCAGGTCATTCCGAGAACGTTTGCTCCTGCACATAAATAACACCATGGTAATTCTGCTGAAAACAACGTCAGTCCGGGTTAGTTCCATTCAAATCATGCAAGTTAGAGTCCAAAACAAGGGCAAAAGTGTTTGGAAAAGTAGATACGTTGGAGATGTATCAACTCCCCCAAGCTTAAACCTTTGCTTGTCCTCAAGCAATTCAGTTGACAAACTGAAAGTGATAAAGAAAATTTTTTACAAACTCTATTTGCTCTTGTTGTTGTAAATATGTAAAGCCAACATTCAAGTTTTCAGCAAAGATTATAACTAACCACATTTGCAATAACGCATAGGTCTCAAGTTTACTCATATCAATAGCATAATCAACTAGCGAGCCATAATAATAAATCTAGGATGACAACACTTTGTCAAAACAATCATAATATGATATAACAAGGTGGTATCTCGCTAGCCCTTTCTGAGACCGCAAAACATAAATGCAGAGCACCTTTAAAGACCATGGACTGACTAGACATTGTAATTCATGGTAAAAGAGATCCAGTCAAGTCATACTCAATATAAACTAAAAGTAATGAATGCAAATGACAGCGGTGCCCTCCAACTGGTGCTTTTTAATAAGAGGATGATGACTCAGCATAAAAGTAAATAGACAGGCCCTTCGCAGAGGGAAGCAGGGATTTGTAGAGGTGCCAGAGCTCGGTTTTGAAACAAAGGTGAATAATATTTTGAGTGGTATACTTTCATTGTCAACATAACAACCAAGAGATGGCGATATCTTCCATGCTACACACATTATAGGCGGTTCCCAAACAGAATGGTAAAGTTTATACCCCCCCTTCCACCAACAAGCATCAATCCATGGCTTGCTCGAAACAACGAGTGCCTCCAACTAACAAGAGTCCCAGGGGGAGTTTTGTTTGCAATTATTTTGATTTAGTTTGCATAAAGCATGGGACTGGGCATCCCGGTGACCAGCCATTTATCTCGCGAGTGAGGAGCGGAGTCCACTCCTCTTGAAAATAACCCTCCTAACATGGAAGATACGGACATCCCTAGTTGATGCATGAGCTATTCGAGCATACAAAACATGATATTTATTTGAAGGTTCAGAGTTTGGCACATACAAATTTACTTGGAACGGCAGGTAGATACCGTATATAGGCAGGTATAGTGGACTCATGTGGAATAACTTTGGGGTTTAAGGAGTTTGGATGCACAAGAAGTATTCCCGCTTAGTACAGGTGAAGGCTAGCAAAAGACTAGGAAGCGACTAGCTAGAGAGCGACAACAGTCATGAACATGCATTAAAATTAATCAACACCGAATGCAAGCATGAGTAGGATATAATCCACCATGAACATGAATATCGTGAAGGCTATGTTGCTTTTGTTTCAACTACATGCGTGAACATGCGCCAAGTCAAGTCACTTAAATCATTCAGAGGAGGATACTACCCTATCATACCACATCACAACCATTTCAATAGCATGTTAGCACACAAGGTAAACCATTATAACTCATAGCTAATCAAGCATGTCACAAGAAACTATGATCTCTAATTGTCATTGCAAACATGTTTGTTCATAATAGGCTGAATCAGAAACGATGAACTAATCATATTTACAAAAAAAGAGGTCGAGTTCATACCAGCTTTTCTCATCTCAGCCAGTCCACCATATATCGTCATAATTGCCTTTCACTTGCACGACCGAACGATGTGAATAATAATAGTGCACGTGCATTGGACTAAGCTGGAATCTGCAGGAATTCAATAAACAGGAGAAGACAAGGCAATATGGGCTCTTTTGTCAGATCAACAATAATGCATATAAGAGCCACTTTAACAATTTAATCATGGTCTTCTCCTATCGACCCCCAAAGAAAAGAAAAGAGATAAAACTATTTACACGGGAAAGCTCCCAACAAGCAAAAGAAGAACAGGAAATATTTTTGGGTTTTCTTTTTAATTACTACTACAAGCATGGAAAGTAAACTAACTAAAAGCTACAGCTATTTTTTTGGTTTTTTCTTAAGGTTTATTAAACACACAAGAAGAAAGCATAAAAAGGAAAATAAACTAGCATGGATGATACAATGAAAAAGTATGAGCACCGACATCTAGCAATGAGTGTGTGAACATAAATGTAATGTTAGTGGGAAATACGTACTCCCCCAAGCTTAGGCTTTTGGCCTAAGTTGGTCTATGGCCACGACTGGCCTGGCGGATATCCATAATAATAGTTGGGGTCGTATTGAGAAGAAGAAGAGGAAGACTCCGATTGCCACTGGCTGACAATCATCTCTGGATCCCACTAGTAATTAGACTGTCGTGGATGATCAACTTGTGGTTCCGGCTCTGGCTCCACAGCTGGTGCAGGGTTCCGGTAGGCATGGATAGCCTTCAACGGAACAAGGTACTGGCCTACAGATAAATCAAACAAAGAAGGAGCAGGTAGGGTAATAGTCTCAGGATGATGTTTATTAAAGAACAATTGATATTTAAGCTCTCCTTCCCTATTCTTAACAATAAAATCATGTGCCACCATACTTTTATAATCTAGATAAACACGAGGCAGCACTTTTTCTTCCTTCTCATAATGCCTAATAGGTATGTTAAAATGTGCAGCTAGGCGTGAAGCATAGATGCCTCCAAAGATGGGGCCCATTGTACGGTTCAGACTTAACCGTTTGGCAATAATGCCACCCATACTAACAGAGTTATCACCATATAAATCATGGAGCAAAATAGTAATATCAGGGATACTAAGGTTTCCACAGTTTCCGCGACCAATTAGCAAATAATGCAAAATAACGTAAAACAAGAAAATGTATGCTAGTGATTCGTGCATCGGAAACCTTTCTTGTTTCCCCTACAGTGATAGTATCAATAAACTCCTCCACATCATCGCGATGTGGTTCTTCTGTCTTGCCCTCAAAAGGGACTAAAACAAACCCGACAAAAATCATAAAGTGACATCTCCTTATGCTCATCATATAAATGAAACTCTACTGTAGGTGGTGAGCTCCTAGAATGGAAATGAAAATTTTGCACAAAGGTATTTGTAAGTAAGAGATATTGATCGCATTGGTCGTGGAGGAAAGCGGTGAGGCCTGCATTCTTAGCCAATTCATGGAAATCTTCATAAATACCGGCTGCTCTCAAGAAATCATCGGAAGGCCATTCACACGCCCGAACCTCCGTGGTGCGAGGCAGATTATACTTAGGCTTTGGTGCCGTTTCCTTCGAGCTTTGGCTCAATGATCCCCTCATCATTTTCTGAAAAATTCTGAAATTTTTAGTAACTTCAAAATAAAAGTAAACCAAACTCAATAATATTGATAGCAACTACTCCTACAAGTGCCTAGGGCCTATATCATGCATCAAAACTACTTTTGACCATATAAATTTGACATGCAAGCTCAAGAACAGGGTCACCTAAGAAGCAAAAATTTGCAATGAATAAAGCACTAGAACAAAAACTAATTGGACCAATGGAGGAGTCACATACCAAGGAACAATCTCCCCAAGCAGTTTTGTGAGAGGTGCTTTGAGCAAGGAGATCGAAAATGGAAGCAAAGTGAGCTAGAACTCGTGCTTGAGCTAGGTATTCATGTTTGGGGGAGGAAGAAGGAGCGTATGGCTGAAAGCATAAGTGGAGGAGGGCCACCGTGGGCCCACGAGGCAAGGGGCGCGCCTAGGGGGGTAGGGCGCGCCCTCCATCCTCGTGGGCAGGTGGTTGGCCCCCTGCTGTGTTCATAGTGCCAAATATTCTCAAATATTCGGGAAAAGATCATATTTAAATTTCAGAGCATTTGGAGAAATTTTATTTTCGAGGTATTTTTATATTGCACGGATAATGAGATAACAGGCAGAAAATGTTTATTTTTTATTTTATTTAAAATAAGTAACAGAAAGTAAAAGTGGGGTACAGAAGGTTGTGCCTTCTAGTTTCATCCATCTCATGATCATCAAAAGGAATCCACTAACAAGGTTGACCAAGTCTTGTTAACGAACTCATTCTGAATAACATGGAACCGAAGAAATTTTGAATAACACTATGTTACCTCAATGGGGATATGCACATCCCCAATAATAAGAATATCATATTTCTTCTTGACAGTAGGAAGAGGAAATTCAAAACCTCCAAATATAATCAATGTAATTTTTTCAAACAGAATTGATACTGTGAACTTGAGGTTGTTTCCTCGGAAAGTGTACCGTATGCTCATTACCGTTAACATGAAAAGTGACATTGCCTTTAGTGCAATCAATAACAGCCCCTACAGTATTCAAAAAGGGTCTTCCAATAATAATAGACATACTATCGTCCTCGGGAATATCAAGAATAACAAAGTCCGTTAAAATAGTAACGTTTTAAACTACAACAGGCACATCCTCACAAATACCGATAGGTATAGCAGTTGATTTATCAGCCATTTGCAAAGATATTTCAGTAGGTGTCAACTTATTCAAATCAAGTCTACGATATAAAGAGAGAGGCATAACACTAACACCGGCTCCAAGATCACATAAAGCAATTTTAACATAGTTTCTTTTAATAGAGCATGGTATAGTTGGTACACCGGGATCTCCTAGTTTCTTTGGTATTCCACCCTTAAAAGTATAATTAGCAAGCCTGGTGGAAATTTCAGCTTCCGGTGTCTTTCTTTTATTTGTAATAATATCTTTCATGTACTTAGCATAAGGATTGGTTTTGAGCATATCAGTTAATCGCATACGCAAAAAGATAGGTCTAATCATTTCAGCAAAGCGCTCAAAATCCTCATCATCCTTTTTCTTGGATAGCTTGGGAGGAAAAGGCATGGGTTTCTGAACCCATGGCTCTCTTTCTTTACCATGTTTCCTAGCAACAAAGTCTTTATTATCATAACGTTGATTCTTTGATTGTGGGTTATCAAGATCAACAGCAGGTTTAATTTCTATGTCATTATCATTACTAGGTTGAGCATCATTACGAACATTATCATTAACATTACCACTAGTTTCAGGTTAATTACCAGATTGAGTTTCAGCATCATTAATAGAAATATCATTTGGATTCTCAGGTGTTTCAACAATAGGATCACTAGAAGCATGCAATGTCCTATCATTTTTCTTTTTCTTCCTTTTAGAAGGACTAGGTGCATCTATATTATTTCTCTGAGAGTCTTGCTTAATTCTCTTAGGGTGGCCTTCAGGATACAAACGTTACTGAGTCATTCTACCAGTTCTAGTAGACACTCTAACAGCATTATCATTATCTTTACTATTCAATTCATTGAGCAAATCATTTTGAGCTTTAAGTACTTACTCTACTTGAGTGGTAACCATAGAAGCATGTTTACTAATAAGTTTAAGTTCACCTTTGACATTATCCATATAATCACCCAAGTGTTCAAGCATATTTGAATTGTATTTTAATTGTCTACCAAAATAAGCATTAAAGTCTTCTTGCTTAGCCATAAATTTATCAAACTCATCTAAGCATGGGCTAGAAAATTTAGTAAATGGGATTTCAGCTTTATCATATCTATAGAGAGAATTTACCTTTACTACCTGTGTCGGGTTATCAAGACCATGAATTTCTTCAATAGGTAATGGATTAATATTATATGTTTCTTCAACATGCGGTAAATTAAGACCATGCATTTCTTCAGTAGGAGGTAAATTCTTAACATCTTTAGCTTTAATACCTTTTTCGTTCATAGATTTCTTTGCCTCTTGCATATCTTCAGGACTGAGAAATAGAATACCCCTCTTCTTCGGAGTTGGTTTAGGAATAGGCTCAGGAATTGGCTCCGGAGGTGTCCAATTATTTTCATCTATCAACATATTATTCAATAGATTTTCAGCTTCATCCGGTGTTCTTTCCCTGAAAACAGAACCAGCACAACTATCCAGGTAATCTCTGGAGGCATCGGTTAGTCCATTATAAAAGATATCAAGTATTTTATTTTTCTCAAGAGGATGATCAGGCAAAGCATTAAGTAATTGGAGAAGCCTCCCCCAAGCTTGTGGGAGAATCTCTTCTTCAATTTGCACAAAATTATATATATCCCTTAAAGCAGCTTGTTTCTTATGAGCAGGGAAATATTTAGCAGAGAAGTAATAAATCATATCCTGGGGACTACGCACACAACCAGGATCAAGAGAATTAAACCATATCTTAGCATCACCCTTTAATGAGAACGGAAATATTTTAAGGATGTAAAAGTAATGAGTTCTCTCATCTTTAGTAAACAGGGTAGCTATATCATTCAATTTAGTAAGATGTGCCACAACAGTTTCAGATTCATAACCATGAAAAGGATCAGATTCAACCAAAGTAATTATATCAGAATCAATAGAGAATTCATAATCCTTATCAGTAACAAAGATAGGTGAAGTAGCAAAAGTAGGGTCAGGTTTCATTCTAGCAATTAGAGATTGCTTACTCCATTTAGCTAATAACCTTTTGAGTTCATTTCTATTTTTGCAAGCTAAAATAGCTAAAGAAGCTTCTTGATCAAAAACATAACCCTTAGGAATAACAAGTGATTCTTCATCATCACTTTCATCAGTATCATCAGATTCAATATTTTCAATTTCTCTAGATCTAGCAAGTTGTTCATCAAGAAAATCACTAAGTGGCATAGTAGTATCAGGCACAGAGGTAGTTTCATCATAAGTATCATGCATAGCAGAAGTGGCATCATCAATAACATGCGACATATCAGAACGAATAGCAGAAGCAGGTGTAGGTGTCGCAAGCTTACTCAAAACATAAGGTGACTCAAGTGCAGAGCTATATGGCAGTTCCTTACCTCCCCTCGTAGTCGAGGGATAGATCTTGGTTTTTGGATCTCTCAAGTTATTCATAATGATAAGCAAATATATAACCCAAGTGACTCAAAGAATAGAGCTATGCTCCCCGGCAACGGCGCCAGAAAATAGTCTTGATAGCCCACAAGTATAGGGGATCACAACAGTTTTCGAGGGTAGAGTATTCAACCCAAATTTATTGATTCGACACAAGGGGAGCCAAAGAATATTCTCAAGTATTAGCAGCTGAGTTGTAAATTCAACCACACCTGGAAACTTAATATCTACAGCAAAGTATTTAGTAGCAAAGTAATATGATAGTAGTGGTAAGGTAACAAAAGGTAATGGTAGTAAAAGCAATGTTTTTGGTATTTTGTAGTGATGATAGCAATAGCAACGGGAAAGTAAATAAGCGAAGAACAATATGTGGAAAGCTCGTAGGCAATGGATTGGTGATGGAGAATTATGCCGGATGCGATTCATCATGTAACAGTCATAACCTAGGGTGACACAGAACTAGCTCCAGTTCGTCAATGTAATGTAGGCATGTATTCCGAATATAGTCATACGTGCTTATGGAAAAGAACTTGCATGACATCTTTTGTCCTACCCTCCCGTGGCAGCGGGGTCCTTACGGAAACTAAGGGATATTAAGGCCTCCTTTTAATAGAGAACCGGAACAAAGCATTAACACATAGTGAATACATGAACTCCTCAAACTACGGTCATCACCGGTAAGTATCCTGATTATTGTCACTTCGGGGTTAACGAATCATAACACATAATAGGTGACTATAGACTTGCAAGATAGGATCAAGAACACTCATATATTGATGAAAACATAATAGGTTCAGATCTGACATCATGGCACTCGGGCCCTAGTGACAAGCATTAAGCATAGCAAAGTCATAGCAACATCAATCTCAGAACATAGTGGACACTAGGGATCAAACCCTAACAAAACTAACTCGATTACATGATAGATCCCATCCAACCCATCACCGTCCAGCAAGCCGACGATGGAATTACTCACGCACGGCGATGAGCATCATGAAATTGGTGATGGAGGATGGTTGGTGATGATGATGGCGACGGATTCCCCTCTCCGGAGCCCCGAACGGACTCCAGATCAGCCCTCCCGAGAGGTTTTAGGGCTTGGTGGCGGCTCCGTATCGTAAAACGCGATGATTTCTTCTCTCTGATTTTTTGTCCCCGAAACACAATTTAAGGAGTTGGAGTTGGAGTCAGAGAGGCAACAGGGGGCCCACGAGGTAGGGGGGCACGCGCGCCCCCCACCCTCGTGGAGAGGTGGTGGCCCCCCTGGCCTTCATATTTTGCAGGTATTTTTCATATTTTCTGAAAAGTCGCTCCATGAAGTTTCAGGTCATTCCGAGAACGTTTGCTCCTGCACATAAATAACACCCTGGTAATACTGCTGAAAACAACGTCAGTCCGGGTTAGTTCCATTCAAATCATGCAAGTTAGAGTCCGAAACAAGGGCAAAAGTGTTTGGAAAAGTAGATACGTTGGAGACGTATCATCTTGCGATGGGATATCCGTGGAGACAATGGGATGTTCTATTGATTCACTTGATGTATGTTTCGGTTATCAACTTGCGGATTCCCGTGGTGACATTGGGGTAATCTATGCATAGAGGTTGATACGTGTTTTCAGATTCCTTTCTCTGATAGAAATATTGGGTTACTCTTTGAAGTTCTTTGTGTTGGATTGAATATTATGAATCTGAAATTGTGTGATGCACATCATATAATTGACCCACAGATACTTGTGGTGACATTGGAGTATCTAGGTGACATTAGGGTTGATTGATGCATGTCATATGGTGTTATTTTAGTATGAACTCTAGGGTTGTTTGTGACACTGATAGGAATGCTCAAAAGATTGATCAGAAAGAATAATTTTGAGGTGGTTTCGTACCCTACAAGCAATTTCATCTTTGTTCTACAAGATAGGAACTTTGATCCAATTATGTTATCATTGTTGAGAGATCTTGCACTAATGAAAGTATGAACCCTAGGCCTTGTTTTAAAGCATTGAAATATCATGTTTGCTCACTTTTTTTACTAGTTACCTTGTTGTTTTTATTAATTCAGATTATAAAAATATATTTCTACCATCCATACTACACTTTTATCACCATCTCTTCGTTGAACTAGTGCCCTATACAATTTGCCATTGTATTGGGTGTGTTGGGGACACAAGAGACTCTTTGTTATTTGGTTGCGCGGTTGTTTGAGAGAGACCATCTTCATCCTACACCTTCCACGGATTGATAAACCCTAGGTCATCCTCTTGAGGGAAAATTGCTATTGTCCTACAAAACTCTGTGCTTGGAGGCCCAACACGAGTCTACAAGAATAAGCTGTGTAGTAGACATCAAGTGCCATGTAGGATAAATGCTGAGGTGGAGGAGAGAGAAATCATAGGAAAATATTTGTCTTCTCTTATTTAAGAGATGACCTCTTAGCATAATATGTATCACCATGTTTTTCAGAATTGCTAGTTATTGAAGATAAAGCTAAGAGATAACCCATGGTAGACATGCTTTCTTTGTCATCTCTAAATTACATGCAATGCTTTAGATAAAACTATCTTATCAACCATTGTACATGCTCTAAATAGTAGAGTGTTTCTTATTTTAAGAAAATGATGAGTGGGACAAAGAACGGAAAGTATCGATTTGGTTCAGAGTATTTCAAGTTACTATATATATGTTGGTTTTTGTTTTGTGCACCATTGGTTCATAGTGATGTTATGACACAGGGGTGCCTCATCTCTCTAGTGGCAGTCCTGTCAGAATATAATTAGAGGCACGCCATCATTCTACGATGGACCAAACAGTCACCTGAGAACAACAAATATAGGCTACATCCTCGGGGCCTAACTATGGGCGCTCCTCTTCATGTACTGCTATAATATGGCACCCCGACCACTTGGGCTCCGGCACACGCCGTCTGCTCCCCCTGCATGCTTTTGTTATTATGTTTGCATATGTAACATCATGTATCCACCACCACATTATATAAGAGATCTAGGATACAATTGTACTACTCGAACACGTCTCCGTACCCCTATCTACACATAGTTGAAATCCAAGCCCATCTGTAACCTGATGTCTACTACGCAACCTTCTTCTTGTAGACTCGTGTTGGGCCTCCAAGCGCAGAGTTTTGTAGGACAGTACCAAATTTCCCTCAGGTGGATGACCTAAGGTTTATCAATCTGTGGGAGGCGTAGGATGAAGATGGTCTCTCTCAAACAACCCTGCAACCAAATAACAAAGAGTCTCCTGTGTCCCCAACACACCCAATACAATGGTAAATTGTATAGGTGCACTAGTTCGGCGAAGAGATGGTGATACAAGTGTAATATGGATGGTAGATAAAGGTTTTTGTAATCTGAAAATATAAAAACAGCATGGTAACTCGTAACAAAAGTGAGCAAAAACGGTATTGCAATGCTTCGAAACAAGGCCTAGGGTTCATACTTTCACAAGTGCAAGTTCTCTTAACAATGATAACATAGTTAGATCATATAAGAATCCCTCAATGTGCAACAGAGAGTCACTCCAAATTCACTAATAGCGGAGAACAAACAAAGAGATTATTGTAGGGTACGAAACCACATCAAAGTTATTCTTTCTGATCGATCTATTGGGCTATTCATATAAGTATCACAAACAACCCTAGAGTTCGTACTAAAATAACACCTCAAGACACACATCAACCGAAACCCTAATGTCACCTAGATACTCCAATGTCACCACAAGTATCCGCGGGTTTGATTATACGATATGCATCACACAATCTCAGATTCATCTATTCAAACCAACACAATGAACTTCAAAAGTGCCCCAAAGTTTCTACCGGAGAGTCAAGACGAAAATGTGTGCCAACCCCTATGCATAAGTTCACAAGGTCACGAAACCCGCAAGTTGATCACCAAAACATACATCAAGTAGATCACGTGAATATCCCATTGTCACCACATATAAGTGAAGGAAATATGCCCTAGATGTTGGGGAACGTAGCAGAATTTTAAAATTTTCTATGCATCACCAAGATCAATCTATGGAGTCATCTAGCAACGAGGGAGAGAAGAGTGCATCTACATACCCTTGTAGATCGCGCGCGGAAGCGTTCTAGAGAACGGGGTTAATGGAGTCGTACTGGACGTGATCCAAATCACCAATGACCAAGTGCCGAACGGACAGCACCTCCGAATTCAACACACGTACGGTTGGGAAGATGTCTCCTCCTTCTTGATCCAGCAAGGGGGAAGGAGAGGTTGATGAAGATCCAGCAGCACGACAGCGTGGTGGTGGAAGCAACGGTGATCTCGGCAGGGCTTCGCCAAGCGCAGGTAGACGGAGGAGTGTCACGGGAGGGAGAGGGAGAGGCCAGGGGCTTGGGGTCAGGCTGCCCTCCCTCCCCCCACTATATATAGGGTGCCTAGGGGGGGGGGCGCCGGCCCTAGGAGATCCAATCTCCTAGGGGGGCGGCCAAGGGGGTGCCTTGCCCTCCAAGGCAAGGGTGGCGCCCCCCACCCCTAGGGTTTCCAACGCTAGGCACAGGGGGAGGCCCAAGGGGGGCGCACCAGCCCACTAGGGGCTGGTTCCCCTCCCACTTCAGCCCATGGGGCCGTCCGGGATAGGTGGTCCCACCCGGTGGACCCCCGGGACCCTTCCGGTGGTCCCGGTACAATACCGATTACCCTGAAACTTTCCCGATGGCCGAAACTTGACTTCATATATATAGATCTTTACCTCCGGACCATTCCGGAACTCCTCGTGACGTCCGGGATCTCATCCGGGACTCTGAACAACTTTCGGGTTACCGTATGCTAATATCTCAACAACCCTAGCGTCACCGAACCTTAAGTGTGTAGACCCTACGGGTTCGGGAGACATGCAGACATGACCGAGACGCCTCTCCGGTCAATAACTAACAGCGGGATCTGGATACCCATGTTGGCTCCCACATGCTCCATGATGATCTCATCGGATGAACCACGATGTCGAGGATTCAATCAATCCGTATACAATTCCCTTTGTCAATCGGTACATTACTTGCCCGAGACTCGATCGTCGGTATCCCAATACCTAGTTCAATCTCGTTACCGGCAAGTCACTTTACTCGTGCCGTAATGCATGATCCTGTGATCAACCACTTGGTCACATTGAGATCATTATGATGATGCATTACCGAGTGGGCCCAGAGATACCTCTCCATCATACGGAGTGACAAATCCCAGTCTCAATTCGTGCCAACCCAACAGACACTTTCGGAGATACCTGTAATGTACCTTTATAGTCACCCAATTATGTTGTGACGTTTGGCACACCCAAGGCACTCCTATGGTATCCGGGAGTTGCACAATCTCATGGTCTAAGGAAATGATACTTGACATTCAGAAAAGCTACAGCAAACAAACTACACGATCTTTGAGCTATGCTTAGGATTGGGTCTTGTCCATCACATCATTCTCCTAATGATGCGATCCCGTTATCAATGATATCCAATGTCCATAGTCAGGAAACCATGACTATATTTTGATCAACGAGCTAGTCAACTAGAGGCTCACTAGGGACGTGTTGTGGTCTATGTATTCACACATGTATTACGATTTCCGGATAACACAATTATAGCATGAACAATAGACAATTTTCATGAACAAAGAAATATAATAATAACCATTTTATTATTGCCTCTAGGGCATATTTCGAACAGTCTCCCACTTGCACTAGAGTCAATATTCTAGTTACATTGTGATGAATCGAACACCCATGCAGTTCTGGTGTTGATCATGTTTTGCTCTAGGGCGAGGTTTAGTCAACGGATCTGCCACATTCAGGTCCATATGTACTTTACAAATCTCTATGTCTCCATTTTGAACACTTTCACGAATGGAGTTGAAGCGACGCTTGATATGCCTGGTCTTCCTGTGAAACCTGGGCTCCTTGGCAAGGGCAATAGCTCCAGTGTTGTCACAGAAGAGAGTCATCGGGCCCGATGCATTGGGTATGACTCCTAGGTCGGTAATGAACTCCTTCACCCAGACTGCTTCTTGTGCTGCCTCTGAGGCTGCCATGTACTCCGCTTCACATGTAGATCCTGCCACAACGCTTTGCTTGCAACTGCACCAGCTTACTGCCCCACCATTCAAAACTTACACGTATCCGGTTTGTGACTTAGAGTCATCCAGATCTGTGTCAAAGCTAGCATCGACGTAACCCTTTACGACGAGCTCTTCGTCACCTCCATAAACGAGAAACATATCCTTAGTCCTTTTCAGGTACTTCAGGATGTTCTTGACCGCTGTCCAGTGTTCCATGCCGGGATTACTTTGGTACCTTCCTACCAAACTTACGGCAAGGTTTACATCAGGTCTGGTACACAGCATAGCATACATGATAGACCCTATGGCCGAGGCATAGGGGACGACACTCATCTTTTCTCTATCTTTTGCCGTGGTCGGGCATTGAGCTGTGCTCAATCTCGTACCTTGCAATACAGGCAAGAACCCCTTATTTGACAGATCCATTTTGAACTTCTTCAATATCTTGTCAAGGTACGTACTCTGTGAAAGACCAATGAGGCATCTCGATCTATCTCTATAGATCTTGATGCCTAATATATAAGCAGCTTCTCCAAGATCCTTCATTGAAAAACACTTGTTCAAGTAGGCCTTTATGCTTTCCAAGAATTCTATATCATTTCCCATCAACAGTATGTCATCCACATACAATATGAGAAATGCTACAGAGCTCCCACTCACTTTCTTGTAAATGCAGGCTTCTCCATAAGTCTGCGTAAACCCAAACTCTTTGATCATCTCATCAAAATGAATGTTCCAACTCCGAGATGCTTGCACCAGCCCATAAATTGAGCGTTGGAGCTTGCACACCTTGTTAGCATTCTTAGGGTCGACAAAACCTTCTAGCTGCATCATATACAATTCTTCCTTAAGGAAACCATTAAGGAATGCCGTTTTGATGTCCATTTGCCATATCTCATAATCATAGAATGCGGCAATTGCTAACATGATTCGGACGGACTTCAACTTCGCTATGGGTGAGAAAGTCTCATCGTAGTCAACCCCTTGAACTTGTCGATAACCCTTAGCGACAAGCCAAGCTTTATAGATGGTCACATTACCATTCGCGTCTGTCTTCTTCTTAAATATCCATTTATTTTCTATGGCTCGCTGATCATCGGGCAAGTCAGTCAAAGTCCATACTTCGTTTTCATACATGGATCATATCTCGGATTTCATTGCTTCCAGCCATTTGTCGGAATCCGGGCCCGCCATCGCTTCTTCATAGTTCGAAGGTTCTCCATTGTCTAACAACATGATTTCCAGGACAGGGTTCCCGTACCACTCTGGTGCGGAACGTGTCCTCATGGACCTACGAAGTTCAGTAGTAACTTGATCTGAAGTTTCATGATCATCATCATTAACTTCCTCTCTAGTCGGTGCAGGCACCTTAGGAACATTTTCTTGAGCTACGCCACTTACCGGTTCAAGAGGTAATATTTCATCAAGTTCTACTTTCCTCCCACTTATTTCTTTCGAGAGAAACTCTTTCTCTAGAAAGGACCCATTCTTGGCAACAAAGATCTCGCCTTCGGATCTGAGGTAGAAGGTATACCCAACAGTTTCTTTAGGGTATCCTATGAAGACGCATTTTTCCGATTTGGGTTCGAGCTTTTCAGGTTGAAGTTTCTTGACATAAGCATCGCATCCCCAAACTTTTAGAAACGATAGCTTAGGTTTCTTCCCAAACCATAATTCATACGGTGTCATCTCAACGGATTTTGACGGAGCCCTATTTAAAGTGAATGCGGCAGTCTCTAAAGCATAGCCCCAAAATGACAGCGGTAAATCGGTAAGAGACATCATAGATCGCACCATATCCAATAGAGTGTGATTACGACGTTTGGACACACCATTACGCTGAGGTGTTCCAGGCGGTGTGAGTTGTGAAACTATTCCACATTTTCAAGTGTGTGTGCCAAATTCGTGACTCAAGTATTCTCCCCATGATCTGATCGCAAGAACTTGATTTTCTTGTCACGTTGATTCTCAACCTCACTCTGAAATTCCTTGAACTTTTCAAAGGTCTCAGACTTGTGTTTCATTAAGTAGACATACCCATATCTACTCAAGTCATCAGTGAGGGTGAGAACATAACGATAGCCACCGCGAGCCTCAACACTCATTGGACCGCACACATCAGTATGTATGATTTCCAATAAGTTGGTTGCTCGCTCCATTCTTCCTGAGAACGGAGTCTTGGTCATTTTACCCATGAGGCATGGTTCGCACGTGTCAAATGATTCGTAATCAAGAGACTCTAAAAGTCCATCTGCATGGAGCTTCTTCATGCGTTTGACACCTATGTGACCAAGGCGGCAGTGCCACAAGTATGTGGGACTATCATTATCAACCTTACATCTTTTGGTATTCACACTATGAATATGTGTAGCATTACGCTCGAGATTCATTAAGAATAAACCATTCACCATCGGAGCATGACCATAAAACATATCTCTCATATAAATAGAACAACCATTATTCTCGGATTTAAATGAGTAGCCATCTCGAATTAAACGAGATCCTGATACAATGTTCATGCTCAAAGCTGGCACTAAATAACAATTATTGAGGTTTAAAACTAATCCCGTAGGTAAATGTAGAGGCAGCATGCCGACGGCGATCACATCGACCTTGGAACCATTCCCGACGTGCATCATCACCTCATCCTTCGCCAGTCTCCGCTTATTCCGCAGCTCCTACTTTGAGTTACAAATGTGAGCAACCGCACCGGTATCAAATATCCAGGAGCTACTACGAGTACTGGTAAGGTACACATCAATTACATGTATATCACATATACCTTTAGTGTTGCCGGCCTTCTTGCCCGCTAAGTATTTGGGGCAGTTCCGCTTCCAGTGACCACTTCCCTTGCAATAAAAACACTCAGTCTCGGGCTTGGGTCCATTCTTTGGCTTCTTCCCGGCAGCTTGCTTACCGGGCGCGGCAACTCCCTTGCCGTCCTTCTTGAAGTTCTTCTTACCCTTGCCTTTCTTGAACTTAGTGGTTTTATTCACCATCAACACTTGATGTTCCTTTTTGATTTCCACCTCTGCTGATTTCAGCATTGAATATACCTCAGGAATGGTCTTTTCCATCCCCTGCATATTGAAGTTCATCACAAAGGTCTTGTAGCTTGGTGGAAGCGACTGAAGGATTCTGTCAATGACCGCGTCATCCGGGAGATTAACTCCCAGCTGAGTCAAGCGGTTATGCAACCCAGACATTTTGAGTATGTGCTCACTGACAGAACTATTTTCCTCCATCTTACAGCTGAAGAACTTGTCGAAGACTTCATATCTCTCGACCCGGGCATGAGCTTGAAAAACCATTTCACCTCTTCGAACATCTCATATGCTCCATGTCTCTCAAAACGCTTTTGGAGCCCCGTTTCTAAGATGTAAAGCATTCCGCACTGAATGAGGGAGTAATCATCGGCACGTGACTGCCAAGCGTTCATAACGTCTTGGTTCTCTGGGACAGGTGCGTTACCTAGCGGTGCTTCTAGGACATAATCTTTCTTGGCAGCTATGAGGATGATCCTCAGGTTCCGGACCCAGTCCATATAGTTGTTGCCATCATCTTTCAGCTTGGTTTTCTCTAGGAACGTGTTGAAGTTGAGGACAATGTGGGCCATTTGATCTACAAGACATATTGTAAAGATTTTAGACTAAGTTCATGATAATTAAGTTCATCTAATCAAATTATTCAATGAACTCCCACTCAGATAGACATCCCTCCAGTCATCTAAGTGAAACATGATCCGAGTTAACTAGGCCGTGTCCGATCATCACGTGAGACGGACTAGCCAACATCGGTGAACATCTTCATGTTGATCGTATCTTCTATATGACTCATGCTCGACCTTTTGGTCTTCTGTGTTCCGAGGCCATGTCTGTACATGCTAGGCTCGTCAAGTCAACCTAAGTGTATTGCGTGTGTAAATCTGGCTTACACCCGTTGTATTCGAATGTTAGAATCTATCACACCCGATCATCACATGGTGCTTCGAAACAACGAACCTTCGCAACGGTGCATGGTTAGGGGGAACACTTTCTTGAAATTATTACAAGGGATCATCTTATTTAAGCTACCATCGTTCTAAGCAAATAAGATGTAAAACATGATAAACATCACATGCAATCAAATAGTGACATGATATGGCCAATATTATTTGCTCCTTTTGATATCCATCTTCGGGGCTCCATGATCATCGTTATCACCGGCATGACACCATGATCTCCATCATCGTGTCTTCTTGAAGTTGTCTCGTCATCTATTACTTCTACTACTATGGCTAACGCTTTAGCAATAAAATAAAGTAATTACATGATGTTTATGTTGACACGCAGGTCATACATAAATAAAGACAACTCATATGGCTCCTGCCGGTTGTCATACTCATCAACATGCAAGTCGTGATTCCTATTACAAGAACATGATCATCTCATACATCACATATATCATTCATCACATCCTTTGGCCATATCACATCACAAAACACTTGCTGCAAAAACAAGTTAGACGTCCTCTAATTGTTGTTGCAAGTTTTTACGTGGCTGCTATAGGTTTCTAGCAAGAACGTTTCTTACCTACGCCAAAACCACAACATGATATGCCAATTTCTATTTACCCTTCATAAGGACCCTTTTCATCGAATCCGATCCGACTAAAGTGGGAGAGACAGACACCCGCCAGCCACCTTATGCCACTAGTGCATGTCAGTCGGTTTAACCAGTCTCACGTAAGCGTACGTGTAAGGTCGGTTCAGGCCGCTTCATCCCACGATGCCGCCGAATCAAGATAAGACTAGTAACAGCAAGAAAATTGACAATATCGACGCCCACAACTGCTTTGTGTTCTACTCGTGCATACTAACTACGCATAGACCTAGCTCATGATGCCACTGTTGCGGAACGTAGCAGAATTTTAAAATTTTCTACGCATCACCAAGATCAATCTATGGAGTCATCTAGCAACGAGGGAGAGAAGAGTGCATCTACATACCCTTGTAGATCGCGCGCGGAAGCGTTCAAGAGAACGGGGTTGATGGAGTCGTACTGGACGTGATCCAAATCACCGATGACCAAGTGCCGAACGGACAGCACCTCCGCGTTCAACACATGTATGGTTGGGAAGACGTCTCCTCCTTCTTGATCCAGCAAGGGGGAAGGATAGGTTGATGAAGATCCAGCAGCATGACGGCGTGGTGGTGGAAGCAACCGTGATCTCGGCAGGGCTTCGCCAAGCGCATGGAGATGGAGGAGTGTCACGGGAGGGAGAGGGAGAGGCCAGGGGCTTGGGGTCCGGCTGCCCTACCTTCCCCCACTGTATATAGGGTGCCTAGGGGGGCCGCCGGCCCTAGGAGATCCAATCTCCTAGGGGGGCGGCGGCCAAGGGGGTGCCTTGCCCTCCAAGGCAAGGGTGGCGCCCCCACCCCTAGGGTTTCCAACCCTAGGCACAGGGGAGGCCCAAGGTGGGTGCACCAGCCCACTAGGGGCTGATTCCCCTCCCACTTCAGCCCATGGGGCCCTCCGGGATAGGTGGCCCCACCCGGTGGACCCCTGGGACCCTTCCGGTGGTCCCGGTACAATACCAGTTACCCCTGAAACTTTCCCGATGGCGGAAACTTGACTTCCTATATATAAATCTTCACCTCCAGACCATTCCGGAACTCCTCATGACATCCGGGATCTCATCCAGGACTCCGAACAACTTTCGAGTTACCGTATGCTAATATCTCAACAACCCTAGCGTCACCGAACCTTAAGTGTGTAGACCCTACGGGTTCGGGAGACATGCAGACATGACCGAGACGCCTCTCCGGTCAATAACTAACAGCGGGATCTGGATACCCATGTTGGCTCCCACATGCTCCACGATGATCTCATCGGCTGAACCACGATGTCGAGGATTCAATCAATCCGTATACAATTCCCTTTGTCAATCGGTACGTTACTTGCCCGAGACTCGATCGTCGGTATCCCAATACCTAGTTCAATCTCGTTACCGGCAAGTCACTTTACTCGTGCTGTAATGCATGATCCCGTGATCAACCACTTGGTCACATTGAGCTCATTATGATGATGCATTACCGAGTGGGCCCAGAGATACCTCTCCGTCATACGGAGTGACAAATCCCAGTCTCGATCCGTGCCAACCCAATAGACACTTTCGGAGATACCTGTAATGTACCTTTATATTCACCCAGTTACATTGTGACATTTGGCACACCCAAGGCACTCCTACGGTATCCGGAAGTTGCACAATCTCATGGTTTAAGGAAATGATACTTGACATTCAGAAAACCTACAGCAAACAAACTACAAGATCTTTGAGCTATGCTTAGGATTGGGTCTTGTCCATCACATCATTCTCCTAATGATGTGATCTCATTATCAATGACATCCAATGTCCATAGTCAGGAAACCATGACTATCTTTTGATCAACGAGCTAGTCAACTAGAGGCACACTAGGGACGTGTTGTGGTCTATGTATTCACACATGTATTACGATTTTCGGATAACACAATTATAGCATGAACAATAGACAATTATCATAAACAAAGAAATATAATAATAACCATTTTATTATTGCCTCTAGGGCATATTTCCAACACTAGAGGAAATAATAAAGTTATTATTTATTTCCTTATTTCATGATAAATGTTTATTATTCATGCTAGAATTGTATTAACCAGAAACTTAGTACATGTGTGAATACATAGACAAACAAATTGTCAGTAGTATGCCTCTACTTGACTAGGCCGTTAAATCAATGATGGCTATGTTTCCTAACCATAGACATGAGTTGTCATTTGATTAACGGGATCACATCATTAGAGAATGATGTGATTGACTTGACCCATTCCGTTATCTTAGCACTTGATCGTTTAGTTTACTGCTATTGCTTTCTTCATGACTTATACATGTTCCTATGACTATGAGATTATGCAACTCCTGAATACCGGAGGAACACTTTGTGTGCTACCAAACATCACAATGTAATTGGGTGATTATAAAGGTGCTCCATAGGTGTCTCCGATGGTGTTCATGGAGTTGGCATAGATCAAGAATAGGATTTTTCACTCCGGTTGTCGGAGAGGTATCTCTGGGCCCTCTCAGTAATGCACATCACTATAAGCCTTGCAAGCAATGTAACTAATGTGTTAGTGTAGGATCGAAAGTATGTCTAGAGGGGGGGTGATTAGACTACTTGACCAAATAAAAACTTAACCTTTTCCCAATTTTAGTTCTTGGCAGATTTTAGCTATTTTAGGACAAGTCAAGCAATCATCACATAATTCAAGCAAGCATGCAAAGAGTATATTGGCAGCGGAAAGTAAAGCATGCAACTTGCAAGAATGTAAAGGGAAGGGTTTGGAGAGTTCAAACGCAATTGGAGACACGGATATTTTTCCCGTGGTTCGGATAGGTGGTGCTATCCTACATCCATGTTGATGGAGACTTCAACCCACGAAGGGTAACGGTTGCGCGAGTCCACAGAGGGCTCCACCCACAAAGGGTCCACAAAGTAGCAACCTTGTCTATCCCACCATGGCCATCGCCCACGAAGGACTTGCCTCACTAGCGGTAGATCTTCACGAAGTAGGCGATCTCCTTGCCCTTACAAACTCCTTGGTTCAACTCCACAATCTTGTCGGAGGCTCCCAAGTGACACCTAGCCAATCTAGGAGACACCACTCTCCAAGAAGTAACAAATGGTGTGTTGATGATGAACTCCTTGCTCTTGTGCTTCAAATGATAGTCTCCCCAACACTCAACTCTCTCTCATAGGATTTGGATCTGATGGAAAGAAGATTTGAGTGGAAAGCAACTTGGGGAAGGCTAGATATCAAGATTCATATGGTAGGAATGGAATGTCTTGGTCTCAACACATGAGTAGGTGGTTCTCTCTCAGAACATATGAGTTGGAATGGTGTATGTGTTCTGATGGCTCTCTCCACGAGTGAAGAGGAGGTGGAGGGGTATATATAGTCTCCACACAAAATCCAACCGTTACACACAATCTACCAATCTCGGTGGGACCGAATCAATAAACTCGGTCAGACCGAAAAGGTAAACCTAGTGACCGTTAGAGATTTTTGGTGGGACTGACATGCAACTCGGTAGGACCGATATGGTTAGGGTTTGGGCATAACGTAATATCGGTGAGACCGATTACACAAACTCGGTGAGACCGATTTTGGTAATTAGCTAACCAGAGAGTTGGTCAGGCAAACTCGGTGGGACCGATTTGCTCTTTCGGTGAGACCGAAAAGTTACAAAAGGGAAACACAGAGTTTACATTGCAATCTTGGTGGGACCGATTCGCTCTTTCGGTGAGACCGAAAAGTTACGAAAGGGAAACAGAGAATTTGCAACCCCATCTCGGTGAGACCGAGATCCCTATCAATAGGACCGAATTGCTAGGGTTTGGCAGTGGCTTATGACATATGAAACTCGGTGGCGCCGGATAGATAGAATCGGTATGACCGAGTTTTGGCTTAGGGTTTAGGTCATTTGTGGATATGGGAAAGTAGCTGAGGATTTTGGAGCATATCATTAAGCACATGAAGCAAGAGGCTCATTAAGCAACACCTCATCCCTCCTTGATAGTATTGGCTTTTCCTAAAGACTCAATGTGATCTTGGATCACTAAAATATAAAATGAAGAGTCTTGAGCTTTTGAGCTTGAGCCAATCCTTTGTCCTTAGCATTTTGAGGGTTCCACTTTCACATCCATGCCATGCCAATCATTGAGCTTTCCTGAAATAATCATCTTGGAATAGCATTAGCTCAATGAGCTATATGTTGTTATGAATTACCAAAACCACCTAGGGATAGTTGCACTTTCAATCTCCCCCTTTTTGGTAATTGATGACAACATATAGATCAAAGCTTTGACAAATGATAATAAGCATGAAATATATCGTCGCTTTGAGAAGTATGTGAAAAGTAAGAGCTCCCCCTAAATTTGTGCATATTTAAAATTTGCTTTGGACTGCAAATGCACAAAGAGTTAGAGTCATGGGTTACTCTTCCATGTCACATACATCTTGGTGGAGCGCTTAAAATGATAAGAATGAAATACATGCACTCATCACCAAGAATAGTGAGTGATCACATAAGATGGATAGGATAAAAATGTTAAGCAAACATTAAGTGTAGCTTATGATCAAACACATGATCATCGATGTCTCACACAGATAATGGCATAGTATCTCACACAAAAGCAAACGAAGTTCGAAAAAATACCAAATAAAACAAGAGAGAATAAAAGCAACACTCTCTCTCGAAGCCTATGATCTATACATTTTCTCCCCCTTTGGCAACAAGTTACCAAAAAGTTCCTAGAAAATGCATAGTGCTAAGTCGACACTCAGGCTTGATCTTCAGGTGGTGGTGGAGTCCGGATCACTCCAAGGACGAAGGCTTCCGTAGATGCTGAAGTGGACGCTGGAGCTGAAGTAGATGCTGGAGTTGGAGCTGATGCTGCGGCTGGAGCTGAGGCGGTTGCCCTTGTTACAGGAACTAGCACTGCAGACGACCTCGGAGCTCGGGGCACTCTGGCAAAGGCATCAGTTGTAGTCTTGCCTCTCCTCTCCTGCATGTCATCCTAGAGCTGCTCTACTACAGATTGAATCTCTGTCACTTTGACATCCAAGTCATAGAACTTTTGTTCCATGATCCTCTCTAAGCTTGCCTGGTTTTGAGTTAGGGTGGCTAGTCCTTGCTCAATCCGCAGGGTGGATGCAATCAAGTAACCAAGCTGCTCTTGTTTGGTTTTCAGGAAATACTCTGATGCCTCCGCTTGAGTAGGCATCTTGGCAGCTTTCTCCTTCCTAGCCTTCTCCTTCTAGGCTTGTGCTTGGGCAGATGATGGCTCATTCTCAGTCATGACCACTTGGTTATCTTCAAAATCCGGATGGATAGGCAGGTGTTCCTTGTCCAAGAGGTATATGCCCGTGCCCATCTTGGAGTTGATGAGCTCCTGAATCTGTGGGGCATATCCACAGCTCCTCTTCTGGTCTGCTACTATCCTCTCAATGGTCTCTACCATTAGGCTCATCACCTTGAATTTCTGAGGCACGTCAAAGATATGAAGCAAGTTGATCGCGTGGCCTCTGATCACCTTGTGATCTCCAGACTTGGGCAATAAGGTGTGCCTTAGTATCCAGTTGATAGTGGGCAGCCCTGATAGAAGATAATGTATTGAGCCAAACTTGAAAGTGTCAAGTGCTTCATTTGGAATCTCCTTGTACATGTTGGACATAGAGTTGTGGTCCATCTTCTTCTTAGCATAAACGTCCAAGTCATCTGCTTGCTCCTCTGGGGCATTTATCAGCTGAGCCCATTCAGCAACTGTGGACTGGTACCTCGTACCCTCTGACATCCAAATTATCCTACCATCTGGATAAAAATGGGCTGTGGAGTAGAACTGCATGATGAGTTCCTCGTTCCACTTTGTGAGCTTCTGCCCAACAAAGTCCTCTACTCCACACGCCTTGAAGCTGTCCTGCACTCCAGGGAAGTACTCTTCGTTATCCTTGATGTATTGCCAATCGACCCATCTCATGTCACAGACAATGGGCTTCTTGTCTAACAGCACTGTCTCATAGAAGTCTTGCTGCTCCTTGGTGTGAAACCTGTAGTCCACTATAGTCCTTCTCCTTGAAGCATACGGGTCTGCTTCTCTCCACTTCCGGAGCCCTGAATCTCTCATGAGTTTCATATCCTCTGCCACAGGATGAGGATCGTTGTGGTCTGGGATCTTGGGCTTGAGCTTTCTAAGGACATTTTCTTCCTCTTCTTCTGCAGCTTCAGGCACTGGGGCCTTGTTCTTCTCAGCAGCTGGTATGCTTCTTGTATTCCTCTTTGGCTTGGGCTTTGGAGCAGGCTTGGCCTTGGAAGCAGCTGCCCCTGACCTTATGGCATCACCCATCAGCTTGGGTGCTTTTGGTGCTGGTGCAGCCACCTCTTCTTCTTCCTCCTCATCTTCCATGATGGAAGCTTTGCCAAGTACTCTGGCTACAGTTTTCTTCACCCTTTCTTTCCTTTTCTTGCCCTCAGCAGCAACTGGCTCAATGGGAGTGGGCTTCTCAGTTGAAGCTCTTGCCTTGGACATAGGCTGCCTGCCTGCTGGCCTTTTGAACTTCAACCCTAGCTTTGTACCCTGTGCTGGCTCAACTCTCTTGGAGGTTGCTTCCTCTTCTGCCACATAATCCTCATCTTCTGAGTCTGAGGTTCTCTTCTTTCTCTGTCGTGTGGCAGCCTTAGGCAGATTGCTAGGGGTGCTCCTGCTGCCATCATTTGAGGAACTTGAGGGACTAGTGCCCTCACTCAGCTGCACTTGCTGTTCTGACAGGTTCTGGCTATCACTTTGGTCTGACATGATGCAAACTCTGACTACTGACCCTGTGAATAGGTTATAGATGAGATAGAGTGGATGAGCATCACAAAATGCAGAGATTTTTGCAAGAGAATAATCCAAAAACTTAGTTTTAGTTTCCCACTGAAAGCATCTCGGATCTACCGATTTCTAAACTCGGTGATACCGAAGCAGTTTTGGAACCTAAACTAGTGAACTCGGTTAGACCGAGTCACAGTTCGATGGCACCGAGACTGCTAGGGTTTCACAGAATTCCAAAATCGGTGACACCGATAAGTAATTCTCGGTCGGACCGAGTCTCACTTGTGCAATGGCATAAGCCAAATCGGTGGGACCGAGTTTTTCAACTCGGTGGGTCCAAGATGGTTTCGGCGGAAACCTAACCCTAAAATTTTCGAATTAAACCTAATCTACGAGTTCATTGACTGGATAGGAGTTTATCAAACGTGGCAAGAATCATGATGATCACAATGTGCTAGGAATTGGATTGGAGAATAGCACAAAGATCGAGTCCATACCCTAGTGCGGCGGAGACTCGCTACAGTGGCAATGGCGGGGTAGAATTCCCGTTGACGGCGATGGAGGCCAGCGATAGGAGGCTGTTGGCGGTGAGGAGATGATCCGGAGACCAAGTTGGCAGAGCAGGCTATCGCGCGGGCGAAGGGGTTCGGAGAAATTTCCAAATTTTTGCCCGTGACTATATATAGCCCAACCCTGTCGGTGTGACCGAGTGGAACAACTCGGTGGCACCGAGATGCATAATTGCGAGCAGTTACTGCAACTCGGTGTGACCGAAAAGTTCAAATCGGTTGCACCGAGATCGAAAACCTAGATCAACTTAATGATCTCGGTAGGACCGAAAGTGGGGAATCGGTCAGACCGAGAATCACAAAGAGGTTTTGGAAGTTTAAGTCCATGACGAATCGGGGACTCCGAGCGCTCCTCACACAGAGTGGTTCGAATCTGACTTGATCAAATTTTGTGATGTAGCATGAATAGAGTTTGAGACGAGAAAATCATAGATAGCTAGAGGAGGTTCTTAGGCATTCTTGTCCATCCACTTGGCAAAAAGAAATAAAGCCAAACAATCAAAACAACAAGTGGATGTCCTCAAATGAGTAAAATATGCAACCAACATGCTCACACAATAAGATGGCAAATGAAATATGTGACAAAGCATGCACAACCAATTCTAGCATCTATCAAGCAATTTGCGATGACTAGGTCATCTATATATGAGTATATTGACTTAGGAGTCAAGTGAGAACACTTGATCATAGGTCATACTCATCGTTTAAGCTCAAGTGGGGTTACCACTTTTACATAAAGCATTGTTGTGTTCACATCTTTAGAGTTGCTCTAGCTCAAGTCTTAGAGTAAAGCTCCCCCTAGATGTGATATCCCCCCTAAGAGGGATGAACTAACCTTGGGTTTTGTCGATGATGACTTCATGTAGATGTTGAAGATGTGGATGCTCAATGTTGATGTAGATCACTTGGAGCTATCCATTTGAGTGAATTGCACTTTCAATACCTACATGGGTTAGTCCCACAAGGAACAAACAAGGATATCCATAGACATAGAGTGATGCACACACAAGATGATGTCCATGAAAACTTTTAGGTTACCTTGTGCCTTGTCTTACCAACATGAGGGTTTGTGACTCCTTGAGCTAGTGCAAGATGTGGAAGTTGATTGCACTTGTTCTTGCCAAAATGATAAGAGTGAAGTATGTTGGCGGAGTCACCCTCAAGAACTCTCTAGTTCTTCTTCTTTTGGATCCACATCATCTTGATGGGAATCCTTGGAGTTGTAGTCGTACTTGACGAAGTGGAACTTGAAGTAGTCTTGGGAATCCACTTGACTAAGGTCTTAGGAGCTTCTTCAAATGCATCAATTTCCTCTTGAAGCTTGTCCTTGCCTTTTTTGCTTGTAGTCTTGTGGTGGAAGATCATCTTGAGCTTGTGTCCCCTTGAAGGAAGTATCATACTTCTCTGGTTGAGGAACAAACTTTGTCTTGGGGTATTGATCTTCTTCCCACTCAACTCCATTGGCATTGAACTTTCGTTCAAAACCAACACCTTGATTCTTCCGGTGCATTCCTTGCTTGCGCACAATTTCCTCGAATTGCTTACTCCCGGCAAGGCTTTTGTACACTCCTTTCTCTATAATTCCCTTCAATAAGCTATTTTCTTGCTCAAGTGTAACTTGTCTAAGAGAATCATTAGTTGAATCAAGAGAACTACTAGAAGCAACAATATTGGATTTAGCATGATCATTGTTACTACTAGAGGAAGAATCTTTCTTGTTCTTGTTACTAGATTTGACTTGAGGCATGTAAGTGGATAAGAGTAAACGCTTGGCAATGTAAGAAGAACTTTTCTTGCGGAGATCATCATTGATTGCTTTTAAAAACTCATGCTCTTGCTCAAGATTGAGCTTTTCAAAGCGTAATTTCTCATGAGCTCTTAAAAGTTCTCGATGATCTTCGAAGATAGTTTCATGAGCTAACTTAAGAGTGTTTAGTTCTTTAGTTAGAGCCTCAATCTTCTCCTTATCATTGTCATTCGTTTTATCTTGATTAGCATGATTAATTGACGTTTCATCATAGTATTCATCACTAGAGTTGTCAACAAGCAAATCATCATCACCTAACAAGTCATCTTCATCGCTATTAAAATCAACATACTCGGGGTGTGTTACCTTAGGACCTTTGGCCGTGAAGCATCTTCCAATTCCTTCATTTGGTGAATCAAATATGTCGTAGGAGTTGGATGACACAAGTGCTAGACCGGCAACACCTTCATCTTGAGTATCTTCGGAGTCGGAGTGATAACTTCTCTCGGAGTGGCTGTCGGAGTCGGAGCCGGATACCCATTCACCAACATGAGCTTGATGTCTTTGTTTTGTGTAGCTCCTTGATGATTTTTCCTTCCTTTTCGAATCCTTGCTTCTCCGTGAGTACCTTTGTTCATAACGATCATCTCTACTCCTTCTCTCTCTTGGTGGTGAATCTTTGCTTCTTCTTTTTGGAGAATCTTCTCTTCTCTTGTAGGGAGCCGTACACTCATTGGAATAGTGTCCGGGTCTTCCACAATTGTAGCAGTTTCGCTCTTGACTAGAAGATCTTTTGTCATTGTAGGACCTTGACTTGAAGCTTCTATCTTTGTTTCTACTCTTGTAGAACTTGTTGAAGTTCTTCACCATTAAGCTCAATTCTTCATTGAAGTTTTGTCTCTCACTTGATGATGTAGGGGCTTCACATGAGACTTTGTAGGCACCACTTGATTTATTGTGAAGTTCCTCTTTATCCTTAAGTGACATCTCATGAGCAACAATTCTTCCGATCACTTCCGTTGGCTTGAGATCTTTGTAGTTGGGCATCATTTGGATCAACGTGCACACGGTATCATATTTTCCATCCAAGGCTCTTAGGATCTTCTTGATGATGAATCTATCGGTCATCTCTTCACTTCCTAAGCCGGGAATCTCATTTGTGATGAGAGCAAGCCTAGAGTACATTTCAGCGACGCCTTCACCATCCTTCATTTTGAACTTGTCAAGTTGACTTTGAAGCACATCCAACTTGGATTCCTTGACGGAGTTGGTACCTTCGTGCATATCAATCAAAGTGTCCCAAATTTCCTTTGCATTCTCAAGACGGCTGATTTTGTTGAATTCTTCGAGGCATAATCCGTTGAAGAGAATATCACAAGCTTGAGCATTGTATTGCAACATCTTCAATTCATCCGCGGTAGCTTCATGGTTTGGTTCTCTCCCATCAAAGAAGTCACCTTGCAAACCAACACACACAATAGCCCAAACGGCGGGGTTATGTCCAAGAATATGCGTTTTCATTTTATGCTTCCAACTAGCAAAATTAGTGCCATCAAAGTAAGGACCTCTATGGTGATAATTTCCCTCGCTAGACGCCATACTCTCCTAGGTTGTGAAACCAAGGCTATGACCACCAAAAGCTATGGAGATCAAAGCAAATGGAGACCAAAGCTTTGATACCACTTGTAGGATCGAAAGTATGTCTAGAGGGGGGGGGGTGATTAGACTACTTGACCAAATAAAAACTTAACCTTTTCCCAATTTTAGTTCTTGGCAGATTTTAGCTATTTTAGGACAAGTCAAGCAATCATCACATAATTCAAGCAAGCATGCAAAGAGTATATTGGCAGCGGAAAGTAAAGCATGCAACTTGCAAGAATGTAAAGGGAAGGGTTTGGAGAGTTCAAACGCAATTGGAGACACAGATGTTTTTCCCGTGGTTCGGATAGGTGGTGCTATCCTACATCCACGTTGATGGAGACTTCAACCCACGAAGGGTAACGGTTGCGCGAGTCCACGGAGGGCTCCACCCACGAAGGGTCCACGAAGTAGCAACCTTGTCTATCCCACCATGGCCATCGCCCACGAAGGACTTGCCTCACTAGCGGTAGATCTTCATGAAGTAGGCGATCTCCTTGCCCTTACAAACTCCTTGGTTCAACTCCACAATCTTGTCGGAGGCTCCCAAGTGACACCTAGCCAATCTAGGAGACACCACTCTCCAAGAAGTAACAAATGGTGTGTTGATGATGAACTCCTTGCTCTTGTGCTTCAAATGATAGTATCCCCAACACTCAACTCTCTCTCATAGGATTTGGATCTGATGGAAAGAAGATTTGAGTGGAAAGCAACTTGGGGAAGGCTAGAGATCAAGATTCATATGGTAGGAATGGAATGTCTTGGTCTCAACACATGAGTAGGTGGTTCTCTCTCAGAACATATGAGTTGGAATGGTGTATGTGTTCTGATGGCTCTCTCCACGAGTGAAGAGGAGGTGGAGGGGTATATATAGCCTCCACACAAAATCCAACCGTTACACACAATCTACCAATCTCGGTGGGACCGAATCAATAAACTCGGTCAGACCGAAAAGGTAAACCTAGTGACCGTTAGAGATTTTTGGTGGGACTAACATGAAACTCGGTAGGACTGATATGGTTAGGGTTTGGGCATAACGTAATCTTGGTGAGACCGATTACACAAACTCGGTGAGACTGATTTTGGTAATTAGCTAACCAGAGAGTTGGTCAGGCAAACTCGGTCTGATTTTGGTAATTAGCTAACCAGAGAGTTGGTCAGGCAAACTCGGTGGGACCGATTTGCTCTTTCGGTGAGACCGAAAAGTTACAAAAGGGAAACACAGAGTTTACATTGCAATCTCGGTGGGACCGATTCGCTCTTTCGGTGAGACCGAAAAGTTACGAAAGGGAAACAGAGAATTTGCAACCCCATCTCGGTGAGACCGAGATCCCTATCGGTAGGACCGAATTTCTAGGGTTTGGCAGTGGCTTATGACATATGAAACTCGGTGGCGCCGGATAGATAGAATCGGTATGACCGAGTTTGGCTTAGGGTTTAGGTCATTTGTGGATATGGGAAAGTAGCTGAGGATTTTGGAGCATATCATTAAGCACATGAAGCAAGAGGCTCATTAAGCAACACCTCATCCCTCCTTGATAGTATTGGCTTTTCCTAAAGACTCAATGTGATCTTGGATCACTAAAATATAAAATGAAGAGTCTTCAGCTTTTGAGCTTGATCCAATCCTTTGTCCTTAGCATTTTGAGGGTTCCACTTTCACATCCATGCCATGCCAATCATTGAGCTTTCCTGAAATAATCATCTTGGAATAGCATTAGCTCAATGAGATATATGTTGTTATGAATTACCAAAACCACCTAGGGATAGTTGCACTTTCAGTTAGTTGCGGGATGATGCATTATGGAACGAGTAAAGAGACTTGCCGGTAACGAGATTGAACTAGGTATTGAGATACCGACGATCGAATCTCGGGCAAGTACATACCGATGACAAAAAGGAACAATGTATGTTGTTATGCGGTTTGACCGATAAAGATCTTCGTAGAATTTGTGGGAACCAATATGAGCATCCAGGTTCCGCTATTGGTTATTGACCGGAGACATGTCTCGATCATGTCTACATAGTTCTTGAACCCGTAGGGTGCGCACGCTTAAAGTTCTGTGACGATCGGTATTATGAGTTTATATGTTTTGATGTACCGAAGGTAGTTCGGAGTCCCGGATATGATCACTAACATGACGAGGAGTCTCGAAATGGTCGAGACATAAAGATTGATATATTGGAAGCCTACATTTGGACATCGGAAGAGTTCCGGGCGAAATCAGGATTTTACTGGAGTGCCGGAGGGGTTACCGGAAGCCCCCGGGGGTTAATGGGCCTTGTTGGGCCCTAGTAGAGAGAGAGAGGGGCCGGCCAGAGCAGGCCACACACCCCCTCCCCTCTGGTCCGAATCGGACTAGGAAGGGGGGGTGCCCCCCTTTCATTCTCCTTCTCCCCTTCCTTTCCCCCTCCTAGTAGGAGTAGGAAAGAGGGGAGTCCTACTCCTACTAGGAGGAGGACTCCTCCTCCTGGTGTGCCCTATAGGAACGGCCGGCCTCCCCCCTTGCTCCATTATATACGGGGCAGGGAGGCACCCTAGAACACACAAGTTGATCATTGATCTCTCCCAGCCATGTGCGGAGCCCCCCTCCACCATAATCCACCCCGGTCATACTGTAGCGGTGCTTAGGCGAAGCCCTGCGACGCTAGCTTCATCAACATCGTCACCACGCCGTCGTGCTGATGAAACTCTCCTTAGAGCTCTACTGGATTGTGAGTTCGCGGGATGTCACCGAGCTGAACGTGTGCTGAACGCGGAGGTGCCGTACGTTCGGTACCGAGGATCGGTCGATTGTGAAGATGTACGACTACATCAACTGCGTTGTAATAACGCTTCCGCTTAATGGTCTACGAGAGTTCGTGGACGACAGTCTCCCCTCTCATTGCTATGTATCACCATGATATTGCGTGTGCGTAGGAATTGTTTTTGAAATTACTACATTCCCAACAGTGGCATCCGAGCCAGGTTTATGCGTAGATGTTATATGCATCAGTAGAACACAAGTGAGTTGTGGGCGATACAAGTCATACTGCTTACCAGCATGTCATACTTTGGTTCGGCGGTATTGTTGGATGAAGCGGCCCGGACCGACATTACGCGTATGCTTACGCGAGACTGGTTCTACCGACGTGCTTTGCACACAAGTGGCTGGCGGGTGTCAGTTTCTCCAACTTTAGTTGAACTGAGTGTGGCTACGCCCGGTCCTTGAGAAGGTTAAAACAACACTAACTTGACGAACTATCGGTGTGGTTCTGATGCGTAGGTAAGAACGGTTCTTGCTCAGCCCGTAGCAGCCACGTAAAACTTGCAACAACAAAGTAGAGGACATCCAACTTGTTTTTGCAGGGCTTGTTGTGATGTGATATGGTCTATACGTGATAAGATATAAGTTGTTGTATGAGATAATCATGTTTTGTTGAAGTTATCGGCAACTGGCAAAAGCGTTATGGTTGTCTCTTTATTGCATAAGATGCAAGCGCCAAACAATTGCTTTACTTTATCGCTATGCGATAGCAATAGTTGCAAGAGCAATAGTTGGCGAGACGACCATGTGACGACACATTGATAGAGATCAAGATGATGGAGATCATGGTGTCATGCCTATGACGATAGAGATCATGACGGTACCTTGGAGATGGAGACCAAAGGCACAAGATGATGATGGCCATATCATGTCACATATTTTGATTGCATGTGATGTTTATCCTTTATGCATCTTATTTTACTTTGTTTGATGGTAGCATTATAAGATGACCTCTCACTAAATTTCAAGGTAAAAGTGTTCTCCCTGAGTATGCACCATTGCCAAAGTTCGTCGTGCCGAGACACCACGTGATGATCGGGTGTGATAAGCTCAACGTTCATCTACAACGGGTGTAAGATAGTTTTGCACATGCAGAATACTCAGATTATACTTGACGAGCCTAGCATATGCAGATATGGCCTCGAAACACTGAGACCGAAAGGTCGAGCGTGAATCATATAGTAGATATGATCAACATAGTGATGTTCACCATTGAAAACTACTCCATTTCATGTGATGATCGGTTATGGTTTAGTTGGTATGGATCACATGATCACTTAGATGATTAGAGGGATGTCTGTATAAGTGGGAGTTCTTAAGTAATATGATTAATTGAACTTAAATTTATCATGAACTTAGTCCTGATAGTATTTGCATAACTATGTTGTAGATCAATAGCTCACGATGTAGCTCCCAGTTTATTTTGATATGTCCCTATAGAAAAACTAAGTTGAAAGATGTTAGTAGCAATGATGCGGATTGGATTCGTGATCTGAGGATTATCCTCATTGCTGCACAAAAGAATTATGTCCTTGATGCACTGCTAGGTGACAGACTGATTGCAGGAGCAGATGCAGACGTTATGAACGTTTGGCGAGCTTGATATGATGACTACTTGATAGTTTAGTGCACCATGCTTTACGGCTTAGAATCGGGGCTTCAAAGATGTTTTTGAATGCCATGGAGCATATGAGATGTTCCAAGAGTTGAAATTAGTATTTCAGACTCATGCCCATGTCGAAAGGTATGAGACCTTTGACAAGCACTTTGCCTACAAGATGGAGGAGTATAGCTCAGCTAGTGAGCATGTGCTCAGAATGTCCGAGTACTACAATCACTTGAATCAAGTGGGAGTTAATCTTCCAGATAAGATAGTGATTGACAGAGTTCTCTAGTCACCATCACCAAGTTACTGGAACTTCATGATGAACTATAATATGCAAGGGATAACAGAAACGATTCCCAAGCTCTTCGTGATGCTGAAATCAACGAAGGTAGAAATCAAGAAAAGCATCAAGTGTTGATGGTTGACAAGACCACTAGTTTCAAGAAAAGGGCAAAGGGAAGAAGGGGAACTTCAAGAAGAACAGCCAGCTAGTTGCTGCTCAAGTGAAGAAGCCCAAGTCTAGACCTAAGTCTAAGACTAAGTGCTTCTACTGCAAAGGGACTGGTCAGTGGAAGCAGAACTGCCCCAAGTATTTGGCGGATAAGAAGGATGGCAAAGTGAACAAAGGTATATTTGATATACATGTTATTGATGTGTAGTTTACTAGTGTTTATAGCAACCCCTCAGTATTTGATACTAGTTCAGTTGCTGAGATTAGTAACTCGAAATGGGAGTTGCAGAATGAACAGAGACTAGTTAAGGGTGAAGTGACGATGTGTGTTGGAAGTGGTTCCAAGATTGATATGATCATCATCGCACACTACCTATACTTTCGGGATTAGTGTTGAATCTAAATAAATGTTATTTGGTGTTTGCGTTAAGCATGAATATGATTTGATCATGTTTATTGCAATACAATTATTCATTAAAAGTCAGAGAATAATTGTTGTTCTGTTTACATGAATAAAACCTTCAATGGTCATACACCCAAGGTGAATGGTTTATTGAATCTCGATCGTAGTGATACACATATTCATAATATTGAAGCCAAAAGATGCAAAGTTAATAATGATAGTGCAACTTATTTGTGGCACTGCCGTTTAGGTCATATTGGTATAAAGCGCATGAAGAAACTCCATTCCGATGGACTTTTGGAATCACTTGATTATGAATCACTTGGTACTTGCGAACCATGCCTCATGGGCAAGATGACTAAAACGCCGTTCTCCAGAACTATGGAGCGAGCAACAGATTTGTTGGAAATCATACATACTGATGTATGTGGTCCGATGAATATTGAGGCTCGCGGCGGGTATCATTATTTTCTCACCTTCACAAATGATTTGAGCAGATATGGGTATATCTACTTGATGAAACATAAGTCCGAGGAAGCTAATGATGTTGATCATGTAACTTCAGATCAAGTTACTACCGAACCTCGTAGGTCAACCAAAGTGAGATCCGCACCAGAGTGGTACGGTAATCCTGTTCTGGATGTCATGTTACTTGACCATGACGAACCTACGAACTATGAGGAAGCGATGATGAGCCCAGATTCCGCGGAATGGCTTGAGGCCATGAAATCTGAGATGGGATCCATGTATGAGAACAAAGTATGGACTTTGATTGACTTGCCCGATGATCGGCGAGTCATTAAGGATTAATGGATCTTCAAGAGGAAGACGGATGCTGATAGTAGTGTTACTATCTACAAAGCTCGAATTATCGCAAAAATGTTTTCAACAAGTTCAAGGTGTTGACTATGATGAGATTTTCTCACTCGTATTGATGCTTAAAAGTCTGCCCGAATCATGTTAGCAGTTGCCACATTTTATGAAATCTGGCAAATGGATGTCAAAACTGTATTCCTTAATGGTTTTCTTAAAAGAAGAGTTGTATATGATGCAACCAGAAGGTTTTGTCGATCCTAAAGGTACTAACAAAGTGAGCAAGCTCCAACGATCCATCTATGGACTGGTGCAAGCATCTCGGAGTTGGAATATATGCTTTTATAAAGTGATCAAAGCATATGGTTTTATACAGACTTGTGGTGAAGCCTGTATTTACAAGAAAGTGAGTGGGAGCACTATAGCATTTCTGATAAGTATATGTGAATGGCATATTGTTGATCGGAAATAATGTAGAATTTTCTGGAAAGCACAAATGAGTGTTTGAAAAGAGTTTTTCAAAGAAAGACTTCGATGAAGCTGCTTACACATTGAGCATCAAGATCTATAGAGATAGATCAAGACGCTTGATAAGTTTTTTTCAATGGGTACATACCTTGACAAGATTTTGAGGTAGTTCAAAATGCAACAATCAAAGAAGGAGTTCTTGCCTGTGTTGCAAGGTGTGAAGTTGAGTAAAGACTCAAAACCCGACCACAGCAGAAAAAATGAAAGAGAATGAAAAGTCATTCCCTATGCCTCAGTCATAGGTTCTACAAAGTATGCTATGTTGTTTACCAGTCCTATTGTATACCTTAGCATCTTTCTGGCATGGGAGTACAATAGTGGTCTAGGAGTAGATCGCTGGACAACGGTCAAAATTATCCTTAGAGGACTAATGAAATATTTCTCGGTTATGGAGGTGATAAAAGAGTTCGTCGTAAAGAGTTACGTCGATGCAAGCTTTTTACATCAGTCTAGATGACTCTAAGTCTCAATCTGGATACATATTGAAAGTGGGAGCAATTAGCTAGAGTAGCTCCGTGTAGAGCATTGTAGACATAGAAATTTGTGAAATACATATGGATCCGAATGTTGCAGACCTGTAGACTAAACTTCTCTCACAAGAAAAACATGATCACTCTTTGGGTGTTAATCACATAGCGATGTGAACTAGATTATTGACTCTAGTAAACCCTTTGGGTATTAGTCACATGGAGATGTGAACTAATCACATAAAGATGTGAACTAGATTATTGACTCTAGTGCAAGTGGGAGACTGAAGGAACTATGCCCTAAAGGCAATAATAAAGTTATTATTTATTTCCTTATTTCATGATAAATGTTTATTAGTCATGCTATAATTGTATTAACCAGAAACTTAGTACATGTGTGAATACATAGACAAGCAGATTGTCACTACTATGCCTCTACTTGACTAGCTCGTTAAATCAATGATGGTTATGTTTCCTAACCATAGACATGAGTTGTCATTTGATTAACGGGATCACATCATTAGAAAATGATGTGATTGACTTGACCCATTCCGTTAGCTTAGCACTTGATCGTTTAGTTTACTGCTATTGCTTTCTTCATGACTTATACATGTTCCTATGACTATGAGATTATGCAACTCCCGAATACGGGGGCAGGGGGGCACCCTAGAACACACAAGTTGACCATTGATCTCTCCCAACCATGTGCGGTGCCCCCTCCACCATAATCCACCTCGGTCATACTGTAGCGGTGCTTAGGCGAAGCCCTGCGATGGTAGCTTCATCAACATCGTCACCACACCGTCGTGCTGACGAAACTCTCCTTTGAGCTCTACTGGGTCGTGAGTTTGCGGGACGTCACCGAGCTGAACGTGTGCTGAACGCGGAGGTGCCGTACGTTCGGTACTGAGGATCGGTCGAACATGAAGACGTACGACTACATCAACCGCGTTGTAATAACGCTTTGGCTTAACGGTCTACGAGGGTACATGGACGATACTCTCCCCTCTCGTTGCTATGCATCACCATGATCTTGCGTGTGCATAGGAATTTTTTTGAAATTACTATGTTCCCAACAATAAGCACATGCAAGACATACATGACGTGTTCTCAAATCCTTAAAGACTCAATCCGATAAGATAACTTCAAAGGGAAAACTCAATCCATTACAAGAAGGTAGAGGGGGAGAAACATCATAAGATCCAATTATAACAGCAAAGCTCGTGGTACATCAAGATCGTGGCAAATCAAGAACACAAGAGAGAGAGAGAGAGAGAGAGAGAGAGATGAAACACATAGCTACTGGTACATACCCTCAGCCCCGAGGGTGAACTACTACCTCCTCGTCATGGAGAGCGCCAGGATGATAAAGATGGCCACCGGTGATGATTGCCCCCTCGGGCAGGGTGCCGGAACAGGGTCCCGATTGGGTTTTGGTGGCTACAGAGGCTTGCGGCGGCGGAACTCCCGATCTAGGTTTCTTTTCAGGGGTTTATGTATTTATAGGAATTTTTGGCGTCGGTTTCACGTCAGGGGGGGTCCACGAGTCAACCATAAGTACGTAGGGCGCGCCCTAGGGGGTGGGCATGCCCTCCAGCCTTGTGGAAGCCTCGTGGCTCTTCTGGCCCAACTCTTTTGCTTCAGGGGCTTCTTCTGGTCCATAAAAAAATCACCGTAAATTTTCAGCTCATTTCGACTCTGTTTGATATTCCTTTTCTATGGAACTCAAAAACAAGCAAAAAAACAGAAACTGGCACTGGGCTCTAGGTTAATAGGTTAGTCCCAAAAATCATATAAAATATCACATTAATGCATATAAAACATCCAAGATAGATAATATAATAGCATGGAACAATAAAAAATTATAGATACATTGGAGACGTATCAAGCATCCCCAAGCTTAATTCCTGCTCGTCCTCAAGTAGGTAATTATTAAAACAGAATTTTTGATGTGGAATGCTACCTAACATATTCATCCATGTAATTTTCTTTATTGTGGGAAGAATATTCATATCCATAAGATTCGAACCAAAAGTTTAATATTGACATAAAAATAATAATACTTCAAGCATACTAACAAGGCAATTATGTCTTCTCAAAATAACATGGACAAAGAAAGCTAATCCCTACAAAATCATATAGTCTGGCTATGCTCCTTCTTCATCACACAAAATACTCAAATCATGCACAACCCCGATGACAAGCCAAGCAATTGTTTCATACTTTTTACGTTCTCAAACTTTTTCAACTTTCACACAATACATGAGCGTGAGCCATGGACATAACACTATAGGTGGAGTAGAAGGTGGTTGTGGAGAAGACAAAAAGAGGGAGATAGTCTCACATCAACTAGGCGTATTAACGGGCTATGGAGATGCCCATCAATAGATGTCAATATGAGTGAGTAGGGATTGCCATGCAACAGATGAACTAGAGCTATAAGTTTATGAAAGCTCAAAAAGGAAACTAATTGGGTGTGCATCCAACTTGCTTGCTCATGAAGACCTAGGGCAATTTGAGGAAGCCCATCGTTGGAATATACAAGCCAAGTTCTAGAATGAAAAATTTCCACTAGTATATGAAAGTAACAATAGGAGACTCTCTATCGTGAAGATCATGGTGCTACTTTGAAGCACAAGTGTGGTAAAAGGATAGTAACATTGTCCCTTCTCTCTTTTTCTCTCCTTTTTTTTGGGCCTTCTCTTTTTTTATTTGGCCTTCTATCTTTTTTTTATTTCCTCACATGGGACAATGCCCTAATAATGAAAGTCATCACACTTTTATTTACTTTACAACTCAAGAATTACAACTCAATAATTAGAACTAAATATGACTCTATATTAATGCCTCTGGCGGTGTACTGGGATGTGCAATGACTCAAGAGTGACATGTATAAAAGAATTATGAATGGCGGCTTTGCCAAAAATACGATGTCAACTACATGATCATGCAAAGCAATATGGCAATGATGGAATGTGTCATAATAAACGGAACGGTGGAATGTTGCATGGCAATATATCTCGGAATGGCTATAGAAATGTTATAATAGGTAGGTATGGTGGTTGTTTTGTGGAAGGTATAAGGTGGGTTTAAGGTACTGGGGAAAGTTGCGCGGTACTAGAGAGGCTAGCGATGGTGGAAGGGTGAGAGTGCGTATAATCCATGGACTCAACATTAGTCATAAAGAACTCACATACTTATTGAAAAAATCTATTAGTTATCGAAACAAAGTACTACACGCATGCTTCTAGGGGGATAGATTGGTAGGCAAAGACAATCGCTTGTCCCCGACCGCCACTCATAAGGAAGACAATCAATAAATACCTCATGCTCCAACTTCGTTACACAATGGTTCACCATACATGCATGCTACTGGAATCACAAACCTTAACACAAGTATTTGTCAAATTCACAACTACTCACTAGCATGACTCTAATATCACCATCTTTATATCTCAAAACAATCATAAGGAATCAAACTTCTCATAGTATTCAATACACTTTATATGAACGTTTTTATTATATCCCTCTTGGATGCCCATCATATTAGGACTAAATTCATAACCAAAGCAAATTGCCATGCTGTTAAGAGACTCTAAAAATAATATAAGTGAATCATGAGAGTTTATCAATTTCTTCAAAATAAAACTATCGCCGCGCTCTAAAAAGATATAAGTGAAGCACTAGAGAAAATGACAAACTACTCCAAAAGATATAAGTGAAGACCAATGAGTAGTTGAATAATTGTGTAACTATGTGAAGACTCCTTTTCATAAATAAATTGTAACATCCCAAATTTTCAATTTGGAATGTTATACACTAGATCATCATGCATATCATATTTTCTTGCATTTTGTTGATCCTAGAAATTTCACGCAACTCAAGGACCCTCGGAGAGAGTTGGAGATTTCGTTATTTTCATATTTGAGTTTTCTCAAATTTTGAAAAAAGAGCATCATTGGATTTTGTCGGAGTTTATTTGCCTTTTGTTTGGATAGGGAAAAATGCGCGTTTTAAAAAATTGCATTTTAGGCTCGGAGAAAAGTTCATTTTGTTCGACTCATTTTTAGGAGTCGGGGAAAATTTACTTTATTAGTTTTGGAGTCCGGTAGAATTGCTTTTTCTGTTTTTTTCCGCGCGCAGAACTGTTTTTAAAAAAAAATCCCGAGCGCCCTGGGCCAAAGGCCCAGCCGGCCGGGCCAGGCGCCAGCGCCAGCGCCGCGCCGCGCGCACCCAGGCCAGGGAGCCGCCGCCGCTGCCCTTTTGGAGTCCTAGTAGGACTTTAGTCCTACTCCGTTTTTTTCTAGATCTTTCCTATTCCTACTCTAATTCTTGCCCCCTACCCCAAGCAAACCCCTCCCCCTCACCTATATAAATACCCAAGCCCCCCCTCTAAATCCCACACCAAACCCCAAGCCCCCAAGCCTCCACCACGCCCCACACCCCGCGCCGCGCCGCCCCTTGTGCCCCGCCGCCGCCGCATCTTGCCGCCGCCGCCGCACCACCGCCGCCGCCGCCCCTTGCCGCTGTCGCCGGAGCCCTTGCCGGAGGTACCGCGCCGCGTTTTTTTCTTTTCCTCGATTCGATTTTCTTCTAAATCATTCAGAGTGTTCTCCGATTCGTTTTCTCTTCAGTTCCTCGCTAAACCGTTCCGGTTTTCTAGATCGGTTTTTCGTTCGGTTTTATTTTCTCGAAACCCTAGATCGGATTCGTTTTCTTTTCCGATTTAGTTGCCTAGAGACCGTTCGCCGGACCATTCGTCCTAACGAACGTGATCACCGGATTCTTCTAGGTTAACGAACGTCCGTTCGTTTAACCGTTCTTCTTTTTCTTCTCGTCGGATTTATTCCGCGATCGCGATCTCAGATCTGATCTTCGTTCTAGTTTATCTTCTCGCTCGTTTATCGGAATTAGGTGATTCAAGCGCCTGGAGTTTCATTTCGAAACCGCCGTTCCGACTAATCAACTTTAACTAAGTTTTTGCTACGGTAAAATTTGACCTAGTTTCAACTTGTTAGAACCGAGTTGTTTTTTTCCGCCGTTTGTTTTCGGTTTCTTTGTTCGGTTTGTTCTTTCTTTGCAACCGGAGTTCTTAAGTTGAACTATCCGGTTCGATCTTTTGTTCGAGTTTTACCTGTGCATTAGATGAGTACTTATTGTATGCTTGTTGTTTGTCTGCGATAGATTACCCGGATTGCGCCGCCTGTTACTTCGAATCCCTAGGACTCGCGGATCATCAGCAAGGCAAGTAACACTTTGATCATATCTTTTCTACAACCCAGTTTTATTGCATTAGATCCATCCTCACACATTGCATGATTAGGATCTAATTAAATTATGGGATGGGAAGTAGATGAGGTAGTACCTATTACCTGTTTATTATGAAACCTTTGGGAGTTACTTCTATGTTTGCTTATTATGCCATGCTATGCTAGTAGACGTGGATTGGGTGAGTGATATCCATGACAGATGTGAGACTGATAATTTTAATGGTTTATCTAAGGTGGCAACTTAAACACACATCTGGGTGGATTGAGGCACCTGATGTCTATCAGGACTTGCCTGTTTTACTTTGGACCGCCACCCAGGCTCAAAGGGATCATAAGATCTTTCATGCTAAATACTTACGTGTGCAGCCACAAGCCAATATGGGCTCTGGCATAGTTGACTAAGTCGTGCGAACTCTTATAGGGGTAGACTAGCAGATGTAGAGGGTGTAGGTGGTACGGTCTACTCCATCGTAAGTGTTACATCCCAAAATTCTAAATTTTGGAATGTTATAAACAAATAGATAGATTTGATTGATTGTTTGATTGATTGTCTGAAAGTGAGTGATTTTCGAAGCTTTTTGAAAGTTAAATGAGAGGGAATAAAAGGACTTTCTCAAACTTTCATATTTGCGTTTTGATCTCTGTAAATTCAAATTCTTTTCACCACGAAACCCTGGAGAGAAGATGACATGACTTCTTCCATTTATTTAAATGACAAGGGGTGCTGAAAACATTTGAATTTCATTTGGAAAAATATTTCCAATTCTGCAACTCTATGCAACTCAATGATTTTCACGAGAGAAGATAAAATGACTTCTTCAAATTATATGAAATATGAGTTGGGAGTTTTCTCAAATTTTGAAAGAGGGCCGTTTGATTTATTTATTTTATCTTCAAATATTTTTCCGATGTCAAATTATATGAGAGGGAATAATATGACTTTCCCAAAATTTAGGAAAAATGAAGATTTAATAAATAGATCAATTTTTGTTTTCCGGTGTTTCTTGCGAGTGTTTATCTGGATAGGGAAAAATGCGCGTTTTCGAAAATTGTATTTTAGGCCCGAAAAAAAGTTCATTTTGTTCGGCTCATTTTTAGAAGTCGGAAAAAAAATACTTTATTAGATTTGGAGTTCATTTAGATCTCTTTTTATTTTTTTTCCAAGCGTGAAACCGTTTAAAAAAAACATAGACCAGCGCCTTGGGCCAACGGCCCAAGCCACCGAGCCACCGGCCGGCCAGGCCAAGGCCATCGCTAGCGCCATCCCACGCCCAGGCGCAGGAGGCCAAGGAGCCGCCGTTGTTTTAGTTTCCTAGTAGGATTCGTCTATGTTCGTTTTTTTTCTAGATCTCTTTCCTCTTTTCTATTTCTATTCCTAGTCTATTTCTTGTCCCCTACTCCAAGTCTACTCTCCCCTCACCTATATAAATACTCCCACACCCCTCCTCTAAACACATCAAATCCAAAGCCCCAAAGCCCCAAGCACACCGCGCCCTGCGTCATGCACCGCGCCGCCCTAGTGCCCCGCCGCTGCCGCGCCACCCCATCACCCGCACCGCACCACCCGCCCCGCACCGCACCCCGCGCCCTAGTGCTGCCGCCGCCGCCATACACCGCCGCCGCCGCCCTACGTCACCGCGCCGCCGCCGCCATGCGTCACCGCCGCCGCCGCCGGAGCCCCCGTTCGCCGGAGACCCCAACGGAGGTACCCCGCCGCGTCTCTTTTTTTCCCTCGGATCGGTTTTCTTCTAGATCGTTCCGTTTCTTCCGATTCGTTTTCTTTCCGGTTCTCCGCTAAACCGTTCCGGTGTTCTAGATCGGTTTTTCGTTTCGATCTCTTTTTCCGAAACCCTACATTGGTTTTCGTTCTTCTTTCGGACCGTTCGTTTCAACGAACGTGATCACCGATTCTTCTAGGTTAACGAACGTCCGTTCGTTCAACCGTTCCTTTTTTTCTTCTCGTCGGATTTATTCCGCTATCGCTATCTCATATCCGATCTTCGTTCTAGTTTATCTTCTCGCCCTTTTATCGGAATCAGGTGATTCAAGCGCCTGGAGTTTCGTCTCGAAACCGTCGTTCCGTCTAATCAACTTGAACAAGCTTTTGCTACAGTAAAATTTGACCTAGTTTCAACTTGCTAGAACCGAGTTGTTTTCTGCCGCCGTTTGTTTCGGTTTCTTTGTTCGGTTCTTTTCTTTCTTCTCAACCGGAGTTCTTAAGATGAACTATCTGGTTCGATCTCTTGTTCGAGTTTTACATGTGCATTAGATGAGTACTTATTGTGTGGTTACAATTGCTTGATTACGATAGGTTGACCGGAGTGTGACGAGTAGATCTATCAAGAGTTTTGAGTGCGCATCATCTTCATCAACATTGCAGGCAAGTTCACACTTTGATCATACCTTTTCTACAACCCAGTTTTATTGCATTAGATCCATCCTCACACATTGCATGATTATGATCTAATTAAATTGTGGGATGGGAAGTAGATGAGGTAGTATCTATTACCTGTTTACTATGAAACTTTTGGGAGTTACTTCTACGTTTGCTTATTATGCCATGCTATGCTAGTAGACGTGGATTGGGTGACTGATATCCATGACAGATGTGAGATTGATAATTTTAATGGTTTATCTAAGGTGGCAACTTAAACACACATCTGGGTGGATTGAGGCACCTGATGTCTATCAGGACTTACCTGTTTTTTTTATGGACCGCCACCCAGGCTCAAAGGGATCATAAGACTATTCATACTAGAAACTTCCGTGTGCAGCCACAAGCCATTATGGGCTCTGGCATAGTTGAGTAAGTTGCGTAAGCTCTTGAAGAGGTGGATTAGCAGATGTAGGGGATTGTAGGTGTACCGGTCTGCCCGGAGTAGAGAGCAAATGCTTCTGAAAGACTGTGTCTCGGTCATCCGTTTCTCAAACATCCTGTAGTGCGAGAAATCCAACGGAGGCGATCGAGTCTTGTGGGGAAAAGTGCGCAAACCTCTGCAGAGTATACAAACTAATCATGATTAGCCGTGTCCCCGGTTATGGACATCTTGAGTATCTAGTTCTTGGATTATCCTGTTGATCTCATCATGTTACTTTAATTAAATTATTGGGTTTTAATGATTACTTTTAATTGGGATTGAGAATGCTGTCAACCATTCTCAATGTTTCACAACCACCATGATAGCTAAATAAAATTTATTCCTTTGTAGTAGGGAAAATTGGCTTTTCACAAAAACCTTATAACCATAGAGCTTTTCCACCAGCCAAATATGCATGTAGTGATAGCCTTTATTCATCATTCACTATGGTGTGAATTTGCCAGTACATTCAATGTACTGACCCGTTTTCGGGCTGCAACGTCTCATGTTGCAGGTTTCTTACGACGAGTAAGTGATACGTTAGGGTTATGATTTCTACACTCAACTTTGCCGTTGGTGTTGATGGGAATCCACAACCTTGTTGCTTCCGCTATATGGATTGAGGTAATAGTATTTACGTTACTTTATACATGTGATTTACCTCTATTATAAATCCTTCGAGTACTGTGTGTGTCAGCATACTGATCCAGGGATGACACATAAGCACAAAGACTTGATCCATTCGGGTCAGGTCGCTACAAGATGGTATCAGAGCACATGTTGACTGTAGGACGTGACCCTAGAAACTAGCAAGCCCATAGCAAAGATTTTCTCTACAATTTTCCCTTTCAAAAAGATCTTTTACCTCTCTTCTCTTCTGAGCTTATTCAAAAATTCCCTTTAGTGAGACCATACCCTTTTCCCTTTTGACCACACGAAGATTCGACTGATGAGACCACCCCAAGAAGTATAAGATATCAGACAATTAAGACCACTTCAGAATGAAGAGTATTTTTCGTGCATCTGAATAATGGAATCTACAACGGTTGAAGACCGAAGACAAGTAGAATTTGAAGGCTCTAAAGAATCCCTAGATTTGTATGACCTAGGAAGGCTATCCTTATGGAACTTGGCAGACTATGGAAGCTGTCAATACCCGAGATCAAGGTGTATGGGAGAAAGACCGGGACATGGAGAGTTGAGAACTCGAAGTTTTGTCAAAGAAAACCCTAAGGCAGGAGATATCAACTATGGAATGAAAGCTCATGGAAATGACAAGAGCAGGAACATGGTTATCCGTGATGTCATCGCCCGCTGATGTTACTGTCACCGTGCTGAGTTAAGGATGCATTTCTTCAGAATGGATTTGATGGAAGAAGGCTGATGGAGCACCTATTAGTAAGATAAAGTTTTAACCTTAGTCGGTGTATCACCAGGATCTGGAGTAGTACATTAAGAAGTTAAGGTGGAGCTCCATGAAGCCGTATTAGACAAGGAGCATTTCATGAAGAACTTAGGACCCAGAAGTTGAAGTAGCCAAGCTGGAGGAGCTACAACCTCGAGATACCGGAGATTTGTCAGGAACTGAAGGACAGGATGACCATGGCTCATGCCAAGGATGTTGAAACCAGAAGTTTGGAACGCAACTCCAAAATATTTAAGGACGTCACGAGAGACTTCACGTCAACAGAGTTGATCTGGCAAAAGAACTTGAGAAAGACAAGCACGATGAGAAGAAGCCGTTGGAGGCATGAACAAAACTGGAAGTGTTTGACGATGTTGACCTTTAGAAGACCAAACCCCTATTATATACCTACGTTAGATGCGATGATTGTGAGATGTCATTTGTTTGATGTTTTTCCGACAGCCACAATAAAACCTGTCTTTTCAAAACCTTTGTTTGTATTGTGTGTATCCCTCTCTATCTTTCTTATCTCACCCCAAAACCCATGGACCTAATAGAGGATGAATGGAGATGAGCTTGTATTTTCGGGACCGATGAGTCAATTGGAGACAGACCGATGGATTCAGAACATGGAGGATCACATGGAGAACAACCCCGTAGTCGGAAAGGATATGGCACAGCATGCTCTTCAATGCTTTGAAAGAGGTGCTGCTACTTGGTGGAGAATGTACCAAACCATCAATGGATGGCAAGGAGTAACCACTTGGAAAGAATTAAAGTTGACTCTGCCAAAGTCTCGGCTTGTTTCCCAGAAGTTGAAGTCTTATGGAAAGGATATGAGGAAACCTTGTGCAAGCAAGATTTGTGGAGAAATAGGACACAACCATAAAGAACACAAGGATGAGTGCCCTAACTGTGAAGGAAGTCACCCAGCTGAAGAATGCCCAACTAGGCAGATCACTTGTTTCTTGTGTGAAGGGACTATCCACTACCCTGCTCAGTGTCACATTGACCCCTTGGTACAAAGAACCATCCAGCAGAAGGAAGAAGCAATGAAAGGAGCTCTTATGGAAAGTTTAGAAGAACCTGCGATGAAGGAAGAGGTGAAGGACACACCGAAAGAGGAACCAATTAAACCCTACACCAAGTCATGCTATTCATGTGGAGAAGAAGGACACATCTCCCAAAATTGTTGGAATGGGGATCTAGTAGAATTCCCGACAGAGGAAGTAGAATATGACCCACAGGAAATAGAAGCCATGATTGGAATGGAAAAGTCCAGGAAGAGAAAACGATTGGAGCCCAGGAGGAACCTGAGTCATATCATCTGTTATAGGTGCAAGGAGTTAGGGCACTACCTCAACAGTTGCCCAAAAAGGAAACCTCGATACTTGTCAGAAGTAATATGTTTCCGTTGTAATGAAGCAGGGCACTTTGCCAGAGATTGTCTGAAGGAGCAGACGACTTGTGATAAAATAGTTGAGTTTGTAACAGAAGAAATATACTACTAGTAGTGAGAACATTTTTCCTTTATATTGAGGTGTTGAGTTGAGGCATGTAATGGAAAAACAGGAGATTGTAATAATTTGAGAAATCAATAAAGTTAGCAGTGTTGGTACTGATATGGATTTCATGAGTTGTTACTCTATGAAGAGGAATTTTGGCCATTTTGAGGATATGAGAAATATGGTCTATGGAAGATTTGTGCATTTTTAGGGTGGTAGTACCCTGTAAGAACCGTTGACTCCTGGAAAAGATAAGGATACTCCACTGAGTGGATTTCAGAAAAAAGGAATACGAGTTTTGTCTCGATATGTGTGATGCCCCAAGAGTATGTGGGATGAAGTTGGAGACCGTCAGTTGTTTGGACCAACTGTGATCAAGGAGTCAAAAGAGAATGTTAAGTTTATTCGAAATCGACTGAAGGTAGCTCAGTCCAGACAGAAGAGTTATGCAGACTTAAAAACGCAAGGAGGTAGTTTATGAAATTGGAGATAGAGCATGTCTTCATGTGTTCCCTCTGCGAGGAGTTAAACGGATTGGAGTTAAGGGACAGTTAGCCCCGAGATTTGTAGGACCATACCGAGTTTTGGAGCGTATGGAAGAAGTGGCCAACAAGTTGGAGTCACCTGAAGGACTGTCAGGAGTTCATGATGTGTTTCACGTTTCTCAGTTGAAGAAGTGCCATGCAGTTATGGCCAATATTCCCTTGTAAGGACGCTTGACCCTGGAAAGGATAATGATGTTCCACGAAGTGAATATGGACTTCATAAGTATAAGTTTATATCTCGGTATGTGGGATAACCCACGAGGATAAAGAGATGAATTACTATTGGATATAAAGGAGGTATGATGTCGGAAATATGGATCAATGGAAACTCCATGATGAGTTTGAGTAATCATGTCCTAGTTTGGTGCCAACAGAAGGAAGGAAGACAGTACAATTGGATGGATTTAAAAATACTAGGAAGATGGAAGTTGGAATAATGATAAGTTGCCCGATGATAAGTTCAAGAACTACAAGTGATGAGATGGGCCATAACCCACAGGCCCAAGACCTGCCAAGAAACAAGCACAATCTTGCCAAAGGAAAAACCCTGGAAGAAGTTACGATTTTATCGATAGACGATTTTATAGGAGTGACGCAAAACCTGAGATTTGTGAAGGAACGATAGATGTTTGTCTGGCTTGCAGAATCTATGGATATATCCGAACTTGATTCGTCGACAAGAGAAATTCTGCAATGCTTGTGAGGATGACCAAGTGTTAGTATGCGAGATTCGCTAAACTGTATACAGGGTAATGATTTGGGTGCGGGATGGATTCATCACCATACCGACTTACTCTTATTATTCGCCTTGCTATATGGGATGGTAAATCTGAGTGACTTACCTATAGTAGAGAGACGATGATCAAAACCTTGTTTAAGCCTTAGAATGGTATAAGTATTTTTCCCTTGTACACGGCAGTTGTGCCAACCGTAGGTTACGGTGAGGATCAACCAAGACCCATTCCCTGTAGGAGAAATCATACATTGTTGACCACCATGAGATATCGATAGTTGTTTAGTTTGGCGCCAGACCCGTCAGCTAAGAAGACCCAATCTCGGAATAACCTTACCAAGATGAAAGGACAAAAGAATTGAGGAAAAGGTTACACCACTACCAAAAAAGCTAGAGAAGGAATTTTCTCGAGGATCTGAGAAGACCGACACTGTCAAGAATAAGGATGGACTATATGAGATTCGATGGAGCTGTAACCATGCTTCTAAGGGTGGTAGCACCCCAGACACCGTGTGATGATCAATGGATTTTGAGGAGACCCCCAAACCCTAACCTTTTCTTTCTAGCCTCTCCGAATCTCGAGGACGAGATTCATTTTAAGGGTGGTAGGTTTGTAACATCCCAAAATTCTAAATTTTGGAATGTTATAAACAAATAGATAGATTTGATTGATTGTTTGATTGATTGTCTGAAAGTGAGTGATTTTCGAAGCTTTTTGAAAGTTAAATGAGAGGGAATAAAAGGACTTTCCCAACCTTTCATATTTGCTTTTTGATCTCCGTAAATTCAAATTCTTTTCACCACGAAACCCTGGAGAGAAGATGACATGACTTCTTCCATTTATTTAAATGACAAGGGGTGCTAAAAACATTTGAATTTCATTTGGAAAAATATTTCCAATTCTGCAACACTATGCAACTCAATGATTTTCACGAGAAAAGATAAAATGACTTCTTCAAATTATATGAAATATGAGTTGGGAGTTTTCTCAAATTTTGAAAGAGGGTCGTTTGATTTATTTATTTTATCTTCAAATATTTTTCCGATGTCAAATTATATGAGAGGGAATAATATGACTTTCCCAAAATTTAGGAAAAATGAAGATTTAATAAATAAATCAAATTTTTGTTTTCCGTTGTTTCTTGTGAGTGTTCATCTGGATAGGGAAAAATGCGCGTTTTTGAAAATTGTATTTTAGGCCCGGAGAAAAGTTCATTTTCTTCGGCTCATTTTTAGGAGTCGAAGAAAATTTACTTTATTAAATTTGGAGTTCGTTTAAATCTCTTTTTATTTTTTCTCCGAGCACGGAACCGTTTAAAAAAAAACATAGACCAGCGCCTTGGGCCAACGGCCCAAGCCACCGAGCCAGCGGCCGGCCAGGCCGAGGCCATCGCTAGCGCCGTCCCACGCCCATGCACAGGAGGCCAGGGAGCCGCCGTTGTTTTAGTTTCCTCTTTTCTCTTTTCTATTCCTATTCCTAGTCTATTTCTTGTTCCCTACCCCAAGTCTACTCTCCCCTCACCTATATAAATACTCCCACACCCTCCCTCTAAACACATCAAATCCAAAGCCTCAAAGCCCCAAGCACACCGCGCCCTGCGTCACGCACCGCGCCGCCCTAGTGCCCCGCCGCTGCCGCGCCACCCCATCACCCGCGCCGTACCACCCGCCCCGCGCCGCACCCCGCGCCCTAGTGCCGCCGCCGCCGCCATACACCGCCACCGCCGCCCTGGGTCACCGCGCCGCCGCCGCCATGCGTCACCGCGCCGCCGCCGCCCTGCGTGAGCCCCCGTTCGCCGGAGACCCCGCCGGAGTTACCGCGCCGCGTCTCTTCTTTTCCCTCGGATCGGTTTTCTTCTAGATCGTTCCGTTTCTTCCGATTCGTTTTCTTTCCGGTTCTCCGCTAAACCGTTCCGGTGTTCTAGATCGGTTTTTCGTTTCGATCTCTTTTTCCGACACCCTAGATTGGTTTTCGTTCTTCTTTCGGACCGTTCGTTTCAACGAACGTGATCACCGATTCTTCTAGGTTAACGAACGTCCGTTCGTTCAACCGTTCCTCTTTTTCTTCTCGTCGGATTTATTACGCGATCGCGATCTCAGATCCGATCTTCGTTCTAGTTTATCTTCTCGCCCTTTTATCGGAATCAGGTGATTCAAGCGCCTGGAGTTTCGTCTCGAAACCACCATTCCGTCTAATCAACTTGAACAAGCTTTTGCTACAGTAAAATTTGACCTAGTTTCAACTTGCTAGAACCGAGTTGTTTTCTGCCGCCGTTTGTTTTCGGTTTCTTTGTTCGGTTTTTTTCTTTCTTCTCAACCGGAGTTCTTAAGATGAACTATCTGGTTCGATCTCTTGTTCGAGTTTTACCTGTGCATTAGATGAGTACTTATTGTGTGGTTACAATTGCTTGGTTATGATAGATTGACCGGAGTGTGACGAGTAGATCTATCAAGAGTTTTGAGTGCGCATCATCTTCATCAACATTGCAGGCAAGTTCACACTTTGATCATACCTTTTCTACAACCCAGTTTTATTGCATTAGATCCATCCTCACACATTGCATGATTAGGATCTAATTAAATTGTGGGATGGGAAGTAGATGAGGTAGTACCTATTACCTGTTTACTATGAAACTTTTGGGAGTTACTTCTACGTTTGCTTATTATGCCATGCTATGCTAGTAGACGTGGATTGGGTGACTGATATCCATGACAGATGTGAGATTGATAATTTTAATGGTTTATCTAAGGTGGCAACTTAAACACACATCTGGGTGGATTGAGGCACCTGATGTCTATCAGGACTTGCCTGTTTTTTTTATGGACCGCCACCCAGGCTCAAAGGGATCATAAGACTATTCATACTAGAAACTTCCGTGTGCAGCCACAAGACATTATGGGCTCTGGCATAGTTGAGTAAGTTGCGTAAGCTCTTGAAGAGGTGGACTAGCAGATGTAGGGGATTGTAGGTGTACCGGTCTGCCCGGAGTAGAGAGCAAATGCTTCTGAAAGACTGTGTCTCGGTCATCCGTTTCTCAAACATCCTGTAGTGCGAGAAATCCAACGGAGGCGATCGAGTCTTGTGGGGAAAAGTGCGCAAACCTCTGCAGAGTATACAAACTAATTATGATTAGCCGTGTCCCCGGTTATGGACATCTTGAGTATCTAGTTCTTGGATTATCCTGTTGATCTCATCATGTTACTTTAATTAAATTATTGGGTTTTAATGATTACTTTTAATTGGGATTGAGAATGCTGTCAACCATTCTCAATGTTTCACAACCACCATGATAGCTAAATAAAATTTATTCCTTTGTAGTAGGGAAAAATTGGCTTTTCGCAAAAACCTTATAACCATAGAGCTTTTTCACCAGCCAAATATGCATGTAGTTATAGCCTTTATTCATCATTCTCTATGGTGTGAATTTGCCAGTACATTCAATGTACTGACCCGTTTTCGAGCTGCAACGTCTCATGTTGCAGGTTTCTTACGACGAGTAAGTGATACGTTAGGGTTATGATTTCTACACTCAACTTTGCCGTTGGTGTCGATGGGAATCCACAACCTTGTTGCTTCCGCTATATGGATTGAGGTAATAGTATTTACGTTACTTTATACATGTGATTTACCTCTGTTATAAATCCTTCGAGTACTGTGTGTGTCAGCATACTGATCCAGGGATGACACATAAGCACAAAGACTTGATCCATTCGGGCCAGGTCGTTACAGTAAGGTGCTAGCGCTTCTGAAAGACTATGTCTCGGTCATCCGTTTCTCAAACACCCTGTAGTGCGAGAAATCCAACGAAGGCGATCGAGTCTTGTGGGGAAAAGTGCACAATCCTCTGCAGAGTGTAACAAACTAATCATGATTAGCCGTGTCCCCGGTTATGGACATCTTGAGTATCTAGTACTTGAATATCATGTGAATCTCATCATGTTACCTCTAAATTAATATTGTTGGGTTTTAATTGTTCACTTTTAATTGGGATTGAGAATGCTGTCAACCATTCTCAATGTTTAACAACCACTATGATAGTTAAATAAATTTATTCCTTTGTAGTAGGGAAAAATTGACTTTATGCAAAACAGTAACCATAGAGCTTTCCACCGGCCAAATATGCATATAGTATAGCTGTTTCATTCCATTACTCTCTATGTGTTACTCTGCCAGCATATTCCATGTGCTGACCCGTTTCGGGCTGTAACGTTAAAGTTGCAGACTTTTCAAACGATGATTAAGGGGCTTTTAGGTCGTGGTTCTATACTCAGTGATGCCGTTGGAGTTGATGGACCCATTTACCTTCCAAGTCTTCCGCTGTTATCGTTATTAGATGGCCTTAAGCCATATTATTGTAATAAGTTCTCTTTGGAGACATCGATGTAATAAGTGTGTGATTGCCACTCTGCTATAAATCCTTCGATGTACTGTGTGGTGTCAGCATTACTGATCCAGGGATGACGCCGGAGCACAGTAGACTTGATCCATTCGGGTCTGGTCGCTACATAAATTCAGATATTAAGTAATTTATTCACAAGCAAAACAAAATAAAATGACATTGCAAGGATAGCACATATCATGTGAAGAAGCAAAAACTTAGGCTCAACCAAAACTGGCCGATAGTTGTTGAAGAAGAAAGGTGGGATGCCAAGCGAGGCATCCCCAAGCTTAGATGCTTGAGACTTCTTGAAATATTAACTTGGGATTCCTTGGGCATCCCCAAGCTTAAGCTTTTGTGTCTCATTAATTCCTCTCATATCATGGTTTCCCTAATTCTTAAAACTTCATGCACACAAAACTCAACAAAAACTCATGAGATAAGTTAGTATAAATCAATGCATAAACCTTATCATTCTCTACTGTAGCAAATCACTAAAATTATTATTTGACATTTCATACTAAATTACTTTGCATAATAGTCCTATCCTCAAATAGAATCATTAAACAAGCAAACATATGCAAGCAATGCAAACATAACAGCAATCTGTCTAAATAGAACAGTCTGTAAAGAACTCCAAAAATTCTGAAAAATTACCACACTGTAGAATTTTTTTTTACTCATCGTGTAAAAATTTCAAGATTTTATCATGTTCTAACTATTCACCAATATTCAAAATATAACAGCAAACTTTCTGTTTTTAAAACAACAACATATAGACTTGTAGAATAAGCATGGTAAAGGCTATACTTGACCTTTTATTGAACTAAAAGATGAAAAACATAACTCTATTTAACAGCAAGAAAATCCTAATAAAATAAATGACGCTCCAAGCAACACACATATCATGTGGTGAATGAAAATATAGCTCCAAGTAAAATTACCAATGAATGAAGACGAAAGAGGGGATGCCATCCGGGGCATCCCCAAGCTTAGGCTCTTGGTTGTCCTTGAATATTTCCTTGGGGTGACTTGGGCATCCCAAGCTTAGGCTCTTGCCACTCCTTATTCCATAGTCCGTCGAATCTTTACCCAAAACCTGAAAACTTCACAACACAAAACTTAACAGAAAACTCGTAAGCTCCGTTAGTATAATAAAGCAAATCACCACTTAGGTACTATCAAGACAAGATTCATAATTTTTACTACATGGTTCCTACTGTACCCTATCATTTCTACAATTTATATGAAGCAATATAAGCCATAGAAACTAGGAAACAAGCAAACTATGCATCAAAAATAGAATCTGTCAAAAACAGAACAGTTTGTAGTCATATGTAACTCTTGAATACTTGTGTAACTCCAAAAATTCTGAAAAAATAGGAAAACCTGAGAAATTTGTTTATTAATCTTTTGAAAAAATAATCAGTATTTTATCAAGCTTCTGTTAAAAAAGAGAATTGTTTTCCTGAGTGCAAAAGTTTCTATTTTTCAGCAAGATCAAATCAACTATCACCGTAAGCCATCCCAAAGGTCTTACTTGGCACTTTATTGAAACAAAAGCTATAGACATGATTAATACAGTAGCCTAATCATGTGAACACACAAAAACAGTAGGGGTAAATATTGGGTTGTCTCCCAACAAGCGCTTTTCTTTATTGCCTTTCTAGCTAGGCATGATGATTTCAATGATGCTCACATAAGAGATAAGATTTGAAACATAATGGGAGCACCATGAAGCATATGACAAGCACATTTAAGTCTAACCCACTTTCTATGCATAGGGATTTTGTGAGAAAATAATTCATGGGAACAAGAATCTACTAGCATAGGAAGGTAAAACAAGCAAAACTTCAAAACTTTCAACACATAGAAAGGAAACTTGATATTACTGCAACTCCTACCAGCATATATTCCTCCCTCATAATAATTTTCAGTAGCATCATGAATGAATTCAACAATATAGCTATCACACAAAGCATTGTTTTCATGATCTACAAGCATATTTTTTTATTACTCTCCATATAAGCAAATTTATTCTAATAGTAGTGGGAGAAAACTCAACAAAATAGTTATCATGTGAGGCATAATCCAATTGAAAATTAAAATCACGATGACAAGTTCCATGGTTATCATTATTCTTTATAGCATACATGTCATCACGATAATCATCATATGTAGCAACTTTGTTCTCATAATCAATTGGAACCTCTTCTGAAATAGTGGAATCATCATTAAATAAAGTCATGACCTCTCCAAATCCACTTTCATCAATATAATCATCATAAATAGGAGGCATTCTATCATCATAATAAATTTTCTCATCAAAACTTTGGGGAGAAAAAAATATCATCTTCATCAAACATGGCATCCCCAAGCTTGTGGCTTTGCATATCATTAGCATCATGGATATTCATAGAACTCATACTAACAACATTGCAATCGTGCTCATCATTCAAAGATTTAGTGCCAAACATTTTAATGCATTCTTCTTCTAACACTTCGGCACAATTACCGGAATCCTTATTCTCACGAAAGACATTAAAAAGATGAAGCATATGAGGAAACCTCAATTTCCATTTTTTGTAATTTTCTTTTATAAACTAAACTAGTGATGAAACAAGAAACCAAAAGATTCGATTACAAGATCTAAAGATATACCTTCAAGCACTAACCTCCTCGGCAACGGCGCCAAAAAAGAGCTTGATGTCTACTACGCAACCTTCTGATTGTAGACTCGTGTTGGGCCTCCAAGAGCAGAGTTTTGTAGGACAGTAGCAAATTTCCCTCAAGTGGATGACCTAAGGTTTATCAATCCGTGAGAGGCATAGGATGAAGATGGTCTCTCTCAAACAACCCTGCAACCAAATAATAAAGAGTCTCCTGTGTCCCCAACACACCCAATACAATGGTAAATTGTATAGATGCACTAGTTCGACGAAGAGATGGTGATACAAGTGTAATATGGATGGTAGATAAAGGTTTTTGTAATCTGAAAATATAAAAACAGCAAGGTAACTCGTAACAAAAGTGAGAAAAAATGGTATTCAATGCTTCGAAACAAGGCCTAGGGTTCATACTTTCACTAGTGCAAGTTCTCTCAACAATGATAACATAATTAGATCATATAAGAATCCCTCAATATGCAACAGAGAGTCACTCCAAAGTCACTAATAGTGGAGAACAAACGAAGAGATTATTGTAGGGTACGAAACCACCTCAAAGTTATTCTTTCTGATTGATCTATTGGGCTATTCCTATAAGTGTCACAAACAGCCCTAGAGTTCGTACTAAAATAACACCTCAAGACACACATCAATCAAAACCCTAATGTCACCTAGATACTCTAATGTCACCACAAGTATCCGTGGGTTTGATTATACAGTATGCATCACACAATCTCAGATTCATCTGTTCAAACCAACACAAAGAACTTGAAAGAGTGCCCCAAAGTTTCTACCGGAGAGTCAAGACGAAAACGTGTGCCAACCCCTATGCATAAGTTCACAAGGTCACGGAACCCGCAAGTTGATCACCAAAACATACATCAAGTAGATCACGTGAATATCCCATTGTCACCACAGATAAGCACATGCAAAACATACATCAAGTGTTCTCAAATCCTTAAAGCCTCAATCCGATAAGATAACTTCAAAGGGAAAAAGCAATCCATTACAAGAAGGTAGAGGGGGAGAAACATCATAATATCCAACTATAATAGCAAAGGTCGCGGTACATCAAGATCGTGCCAAATCAAGAACACAAGAGAGAGAGAGAGAGAGAGAGAGAGAGAGAGATCAAACACACAGCTACTGGTACATACCCTCAGCCCCGAGGTTGAACTACTCCGTCCTTGTCATGGAGAGCGCCGGGATGATGAAGATGGCCACCGGTGATGATTCCTCTCTCCGACAGGGTGCCGGAACAGGGCCTCGATTGGTTTTGGTGGCTACAGAGGCTTGCGGCGGCGGAACTCCCGATCTAGGTTTCTTTTCGGGGGTTTATGTATTTATAGGAATTTTTGGCGTCGGGTTCACGTCAGGGGGGGTCCACGAGTCAACCACAAGGACGGAGGGCGCACTCTAGGGGGGTGGGCGCACCCTCCACCCTTGTGGAGGCCTCGTGGCTCTTCTGGCCCAACTCTTTTGCTTCGGGGGCTTCTTTTGGTCCATAAAGAATCGTCGTAAAGTTTCAGGTCAATTGGACTCCGTTCGATATTCCTTTTCCGTGAAACTCAGAAACAAGGAAAAAACAAAAACTGGCATTGGGCTCTAGGTTAATAGGTTAGTCCTAAAAATCATATAAAATAGCACATTAATGCATATGAAACATCCAAGATAGATAATATAATAGCATGGAACAATAAAAAATTATAGATACATTGGAGACGTATCATAACCTACCTTGTACAAATATTCAACACAACACCAATAAACTTCATCTTGACGAATATTCTCCACCATCTTGAATTCATTTATGTGTCAAACTTTCATGTACATGAGGACTTGAGCTTATCCCATGAGTATCGCTGCTACTCCTAGACTCCATATGACTCCACCTACATTTATAGTCCCTTCTTTTCTTCTTCACAATCAGAGCAAAAATAAGTTACTCTTTACTCTAGTTTACATTCCCAACTTTTGAAATATCTGTTCAATGCCATCACACATCGATCACTAATCTGGGTGAAAGTGAACAACTCACTTATTAGGTGCCACACATAAGAGTTCATGAACTCAAGATCCTTGCCCTTTCCTTGTGTGATGGTAGTTGTCACCTCCGACGGGGTGGCGAAGGCGGATATGAGGGTGTAGTGGTAGTGTGGGGAACGGTCACGATCACGACTAGGGGGAGGGCAACTAACCCGAGGTGGGCACACCTACTTTAGGGGAGAAACGACCTTCAACGCGGAGCATGAGTGGTGGGAGGAGGTGCCTCCATGCCATTGATGCCTCCCCTTACCGGTAGCAACTGAGAAGATCGACGAAGTGGTGCTAGGCCACAGACATGGGACAACATGCGGAGTGGACCAGGAGAGCTACCAAATGGTGATCAAAGTGGGTCAAGGTGATGAGTTAGTGGCAACTAGGCGACATGGAAATTTCCAAGCCCAGGTTGTTCCTTCTCCTGTGCTAAGTTTGAACTTTTACCAATCCACTAAGTGGATCATTTCAAAAAAAATGCTAGGTGGATATTGTTGGGAAATGTAGTAGAAAACAGAAAAAATTGGCCTATGATCAAGATCTTGAGAACACTATGAATATGCATACAAGGTTATATCAGACCGTTACCAACTTCGATTTGCAGTGAAAGTACCATTTGTGTAGATCATTCGTTAAATCCCTTGAACCGTCCCACAAATGATCCCTCGAACAAAGATTGAAAGCACGATCTCTCCATGAATCGCACGCATATGGGCTTCATGACCTGGCAGCGCTTCACCATCTAGAGCTTGATGTCACTTGAGAACTAAAGAGGGTAGAAGAGGACCTCATGGGAGGAAATAGAGAAAGCTAGAAGTAGATCAACTCTAGATTAAGACTAGAACTAGAGAGGGAGAGAGAACTAGAGGGGGCAACCAACTTGGGAGGGATGAATCCTCCCTTGGTGCGCCAAGGGGCGCCACCCCTTATCGGGCCCAATAGGCCCATCAACTTTTCCCCTATGAGGCCTTTAGCAATCTGATACGACCATTTTGCATCATGCTTCTATGTTGATATTTATTGCATTATGGGATGTTATTTCACATTATGGTACAATACTTATACTTTTCCCTCTTACTTTACAAGGTTTACACAAAGAGGGAGAATGCCGACAACTGGAATTCTGGACCGGAAAGGAGCAAATATGAGATACCTATTCTGCACAACTCCAAAATTCCTAAAATTTTACGGAGAATTATTTTGGAATATATAAAAAATATTGGGCGAAGAAAATACAGAAGGGGACCCACCAGGTAGCCACAAGCCTGGGGGGCGCACCTTACCCATAGGGCTTGTGGGCCCCCTGGCCATCGTCTAGTGCCCATCTTATGCTATATGGAGGGTTTTGACCCATAAAAAATCAGGAGAGAGCTTTCGGGGCGAAGCACCGCCGTATCGAGGCGGAACTTGGGCAGAAGCAATCTAGGGCTCCGACGGAGCATTCTGCCGGGAAAACTTCCCTCGGGAGGGGGAAATTGAAGCCATCATCATCACCAATGATCCTCTCATCGAGGGAGGGTCAATCTTCATCAACATCTTCGTCAGAACCATCTCCTCTCAAAGCCTAGTTCATCTCTTGTATTCAGTCTTTGTCCCAAAACCTCATATTGGTACCTGTGGGTTGCTACTAGTGTTGATTACTCCTTGCAGTTGATGCTAGTTGGTTTATTTGGTGGAAGATCATATGTTCAGATCCTTAATGATATTAAATACCCATCTGATCTTGAACATGAACATGCTTTGTGAGTAGTTACGTTTGTTCCTGAGGACATGGGATAAGTCTTGTTATAAGTAATCATGTGAATTTGGTATTCGTTCGATATTTTGATGAGATGTATGTTGTTTTTCCTCTAGTGGTGTTATGTGAACGTAGACTACATGAAACGTCACCATGATTTGGTCCTAGGGGAAGGCATTAGGAAGTAATAAGTAGATGATGGGTTGCTAGAGTGACAAAAGCTTAAACCCTAGTTTATGCATTGTTTCGTAAGGGGCTGATTTGGATCCACATGTTTCATGCTATGGTTAGATTTATCTTAATTCTTTTTTGTAGTTGCGGATGCTTGCGAGAGGGGTTAATCATAAGTGGGAGGCTTGTCCAAGTAAGGACATCACCCAAGCACCGGTCCACCCATATATGAAATTATGAAATTAATGAACGTGAATCATATGAGCATGATGAAAACTAACTTGGTAGTAATTCCCATGTGTCCTCGGCAGCGCTTTGTTTTATATAAGAGTTCGTCCAGGCTTATCCTTTGCTACAAAAAGGATTGGGCCACCTTGCTGCACTTTTGCTACACTTATTACTTGTTACCCATTACAAATTATCTTATCACAAAACTATCTGTACTGATAATTTCAGCGCCTTCAGAATATACCTTGATGAAAACCGCTTGTCATTTCCTTATGCTCCTTGTTGGGTTCGACACTCTTATTTATCGAAAGTACTACGATTGATCCCCTATACTTGTGGGTCATTAATACTCTTTTATGGAACTATTTCTGGGGAGTGAAGCGCCTTTGGTAAGTGGAATTTGGTAAGGAAAAGTTTATATTACGTGCTGAAATTTACTGTCACTTGTCATTATGGAAAATCATCCTTTGAGGGGCTTGTTCGGCGTATCTTCACCTCGACCGGAAGAACGAGAAGTTGCTCCTCAACCTGCTGCACCTACTGAAAATATTTATTATGAAATTCCTTCAGGTATGATAGATGAACTTCTAGCTAATCCTTATGTAGGAGATGGAACACTACATCCTGGTATGCATCTAATCTATGTGGATGAAGTTTGTGGATTATTTAAGCTTGCGGGTTTACCCGAGGATGAAGTCAAGAAGAAGGTATTCCCTTTATCTTTGAAGGGAAGTTCATTGACATGGTATAGGCTATGTGATGATATTGGAGCCTGGAATTACAACTGATTGAAATTGGAATTTCATTATAAGTTTTATCCTATGCATCTGGTTCATCGTGATCGGAATTATATATATAATTTTTGGCCTCGTGAAGGAGAAAGTATTGCTCAATCTTGGGGGTGGCTTAAGTCAATTTTATATTCATGCCCCAATGATGAGCTCTCAAGAGAAATTATTATTCAGAATTTTTATGCTCGGCTTTCTCGTAATGATCAATTCATGCTCGATACTTCTTGTACTGGTTCTTTTATGAAGAATACTATTGAATTCAAATGGGATCTCTTGGAAATAATTAAATGCTACTCTCAAGATTGGGAGCTCGACGAAGTTAAGGAGTCAGGTATAAACCTTGAGTTTGATTGTGTTAAATCTTTTATGGGTACCGATGTCTTTCGTGAATTTAGCACTAAATATGGGCTTGACTCTGAGATAGTAGTTTCTTTCTGTGAATCATTTGCTACTCATGTTGATCTCCCTAAGGAGAAGTGGTTTAAATATCATCCTCCTGTTGAAGTAAAAATAGTAGAACCCGTTAAAGCTGGAGAAGAAACAATTACTTATAATGTTGATCCAGTTGTTCCTACTTCTTATATTAAGAAACCACCTTTTCCTGTTAGGATAAAAGAACATGCTGAAGCTTCAGCTGTAGCCCGTGAGAGTTATACTAGAACACCTACACCCCCTGAGTAAAATAAAGTTGAACCTAATGTTGCTATGGTTAAAGATCTCTTGGGTGAAAATATTGATGGGCAAGTTATTTATTTATGTAGTGAAGTTGCTAGAATTGCTAAACCTGATGAAAAGGATAAACATAGACCTGTTGTTGGCATGCTTGTTGTCTCTGTTAAAATAGGATATCATTGCTATCGTGGCCTATGTGATTTGGGTGCTAGTATGAGTGCAATTCCTTTTCATTTATATCAAAAAATTATGAATATTGATACGTCTCCAACGTATCTATAATTTTTGATTGTTCCATGCTATTATATTATCTGTTTTGGATGTTTAATGGGTTTTAATATGCTCTTTTATATTATTTTTGGGACTAACCTATTTACCGGAGGCCCAATGCCAGTTTATGTTTTTTTGCCTATTTTAGAGTTTTGCAGAAAAGGAATACCAAACGGAGTCCAAATGGAATGAAACCTTCGCAATGATCTTTCTTGGACCGAAAGCAATCCAGAAGACTTGGAGTCGAAGTCTGGAACTCCACGAGGAAGCCATGAGGCAGGAGGGCACGCCTAGGGGGTAGGCGTGCCCCCACCCTCGTGGGCCCCTCGTAGCTCCACCGACGTACTTCTTTCGCCTATATATACTCTTATACCCTAGAAACATCAGGGAGAGCCACAAAACCACTTTTCCACTGCCGCAACCTTCTGTACCATGAGATCCCATCTTGGGACCTTTTCCGGCAATCTGCTGGAGGGGGAATCGATCACAGAGGGCTTCTACATCAACACCATTGCCTCTCCGATGAAGCATGAGTAGTTTACCACAGACCTTCGGGTCCATAGTTATTAGCTAGATGGCTTCTTCTCTCTCTTTGATTCTCAATACAATGTTCTCCTCGATGTTCTTGGAGATCTATTCGATGTAATACTCTTTTGCGGTGTTTTTGTCGAGATCCGATGAATTGTGGATTTATGAACAAGATTATCTATGAATATTATTTCGTTCTTCTCTGAATTCTTATATGCATGATTTGATATCTTTGCAAGTCTCTTTGAATTATCGGTTTAGTTTGGCCTACTAGATTGATCTTTCTTGCAATGGGAGAAGTGCTTAGCTTTGGGTTCAATCTTGCGGTGTCCTTTCCCAGTGACAGTAGGGGCAGCAAGGCATGTATTGTATTGTTGCCATCGAGGATAAAAAGATGGGGTTTATATCATATGCTTGAGTTTATCCCTCTACATCATGTCATCTCACCTAATGCGTTACTTCGTTCTTATGAACTTAATACTCTAGATGCATGCTGGATAGCGATCGATGTGTGGAGTAATAGTAGTAGATGCAGAATCGTTTCGGTCTACTTGACATGGATGTGATGCCTATATTCATGATCATTGCCTTATATATCTTCATAACTATGTGCTTTTCTATCAATTGCTCGGCAGTAATTTGTTCACCCACCGTAATACATGCTATGTTGAGAGAAGCCACTAGTGAAACCTATGACCCCTGGGTCTCTTTCCTATTATATTAAATATCTTTTATTTACATCGCATCTTGTTTACTATTTTGCAATCTTTACTTTCCAATCTATACAACAAAAATACCAAAAATATTTACTTTACTATCTCTATTAGATCTCACTTTTGCGAGTGGCCGTGAAGGGATTGACAACCCCTTTATCACATTGGTTGCAAGGATCTTGATTGTTTGTGCAGGTACTAGGTGTTGGGGAACGTAGTAATTTCAAACAATTTCCTACGCACACGCAAGATCATGGTGATGCATAGCAACAAGAGGGGAGAGTGTTGTCTATGTACCCTCGTAGACCGGCAACGGAAGCGTTGACACAACATAGAGGAAGTAGTCGTACGTCTTCCCGATCCGACCGATGCAAGTACTGAACGTACGACACCTCCGAGTTCTGCACACGTTCAACTCAGTGACGTCCCTCGAGCTTCGATCCAGCAAAACATTGAAGGAGAGTTTCGTCAGCACGACGGCGTGATGATGGTGATGATGCTCTACCGACGCAGGGCTTCACCTAAGCACCGCTACGATATGACCGAGGTGGAATATGGTGGAAGGGGGCACCGCACACGGCTAAGGAATGATCACGAGGGTCAACTTGTGTGTCATGGGGTGCCCCCTTGCCTCAGTATATAAAGGAGGGAGAGGGGGAGGTGCGGCCGGCCCTAGGGGTGCGCCTGGAGGAGTCCTACTCCAACCGGGAGTAGGACTCCCCCCTCTTGCCTTGTTGGAAAAGGAAGGAGGAAGGGAGAAAGAGGAAAGGGGGGCACCGCCCCCCTTCCTTGTCCTATTCGGACTAGGGGGGAGGGGGCGCGCGGCCTGCCCTGGCCAGCCCTCCTCTTCTCCCTTATGGCCCATGTAGGCCCAATAACCCCCCCCCCCCGGGGGGGGGGGGGTTCCGGTAACCCCCCGGTACTCCGGTAAAATCCCGATTTCACCCGGAACGTTTCCGATATCCAAATATAGGCTTCCAATATATCAATATTTATGTCTCGACCATTTCGAGACTCCTCGTCATGTCTGTGATCACATCCGGGACTCCGAACAACCTTCTGTACATCAAAACACAAAAACCCTAATTACGATCGTCACCGAACTTTAAGCGTGCGGACCCTACGGGTTCGAGAACTATGTAGACATAACCAAGACACGTCTCCGGTCAATAACCAATAGCGGAACCTGTATGCTCATATTGGCTCCTACATATTCTACGAAGATCTTTATCGGTCAGACCGCATAACAACATACGCTGTTCCCTTTGTCATCGGTATGTTACTTGCCCGAGATTCGATCGTCGGTATCTCAATACCTATTTCAATATCGTTACCGGCAAGTCTCTTTACTCGTTCCGTAACACATCATCCTGCAACTAACTCATTGTTGCAATGCTTGCAAGGCTTATAGTGATGTGCATTACCGAGTGGGCCCAGAGATACCTCCCCGACAATCGGAGTGACAAATCCTAATCTCAAAATACGCCAACCCAATAAGTACCTTTGGAGACACCTATAAAGCACCTTTATAATCACCCAGTTACGTTGTGACATTTGGTAGCACACAAAGTGTTCCTCCGGTAAACGGGAGTTGCATAATCTCATAGTCATAGGAATATCTATAAGTCATGAAGAAAGCAATAGCAACAAACTAAACGATCAAGTGCTAAGCTAACGGAATGGGTCAAGTCAATCACATCATTCTCCTAATGATGTGATCCCGTTAATCAAATGACAACTCATGTCTATGGTTAGGAAACATAACCATCTTTGATCAACGAGCTAGTCAAGTAGAGGCATACTAGTGACACTCTGTTTGTCTATGTATTCCCACATGTATTATGTTTCCTGTTAATACAATTCTAGCATGAATAATAAAAATTTATCATGATACAAGGAAATAAATAATAACTTTATTATTGCCTCTAGGGCATATTTCCTTCAGTCTCCCACTTGCACTAGAGTCAATAATCTAGTTCACATCGCCATGTGATTTAATACCAATAGTTCACATCACCATGTGATTAACACCATAGTTCACATCGACATGTGACCAACACCCAAAGGGTTTACTAGAGTCAATAATCTAGTTCACATCGCTATGTGATTAACACCCAAAAGGGTACTAAGGTGTGATCATGTTTTGCTTGTGAGAGAAGTTTAGTCAACGGGTCTGCCACATTCAGATCCGTAAGTATTTTGTAAATTTCTATGTCTGTAGCGACCAGACCCGAATGGATCAAGTCTACTGTGCTCCGGTGTCATCCCTGGATCAGTAATGCTGACACCACACAGTACATCGAAGGATTTATAGCAGAGTGGCAATCACACACTTATTACATCGATGTCTCCGAAGAGAACTTATTACATAAATATGGCTTAAGGCCATCTAAGATTGATAACAGCGGAAGACTTGGAAGGTAAATGGGTCCATCAACTCCAACGGCATCACTGAGTATAGAACCACGACCTAAAAGCACCTTAATCATCGTCTGAAAAGTTTGCAACATTAACGTTGCAGCCCGAAACGGGTCAGCACATGGAATATGCTGGCAAGGTAACACATAGAGAGTAATGGAATGAAACAGCTATACTATATGCATATTTGGCTGGTGGAAAGCTCTATGGTTACTGTTTTGCGTAAAGCCAGTTTTTCCCTACTGCAAAGGAATAAATTTATTTAACTATCATGGTGGTTGTTAAACATTGAGAATGGTTGACAGCATTCTCAATCCCAATTAAGTGAACAATTAAAACCCAACAATATTAATTAGAAGTAACATGATGAGATTCACATGATATTCAAGTACTAGATACTCAAGATTGTCCATAACCGGGGACACGGCTAATCATGATTAGTTTATTACACTCTGCAGAGGTTTGCGCACTTTTCCCCACAAGACTCGATCGCCTCCGTTGGATTTCTCGCACTACTGGTGTTTGAGAAACGGATGACCGAGACATAGTCTTTCAGAAGCGCTAGCACCTTATGATGGAGTAGACCGTACCACCTACATCCCCTACATCTGCTAGTCTACCCCTATAAGAGTTCGCACGACTTAGTCAACTATGCCAGAGCCCATATTGGCTTGTGGCTGCACACGTAAGTATTTAGCATGAAAGATCTTATGATCCCTTTGAGCCTGGGTGGCGGTCCAAAATAAAAACAGGCAAGTCCTGATAGACATCAGGTGCCTCAATCCACCCAGATGTGTGTTTAAGTTGCCACCTTAGATAAACCATTAAAATTATCAATCTCACATCTGTCATGGAGATCACTCACCCAATCCACGTCTACTAGCATAGCATGGCATAATAAGCGAACGTAGAAGTAACTCCCAAAGGTTTCATAATAAACAGGTAATAGGTACTACCTCATCTACTTCCCATCCCACAATTTAATTAGATCCTAATCACGCAATGTGTGAGGATGGATCTAATGCAATAAAACTGGGTTGTAGAAAAGGTATGATCAAAGTGTCACTTGCCTTGCTGATGATCCGCGAGTCCTAGATATTCGAAGTAACAAGCGGCGCAATCCGGGTAATCTATCGCACACAAACAACAAGCATACAATAAGTACTCATATAATGCACAGGTAAAACTCAAACAAGAGATCGAACCAGAAAGTTCAACTTAAGAACTCCGGTTGCAAAGAAAGAAAGAAAGAACCGAACAAAGAAATCGAAACAAAAGGCGGAAAACAACTCGGTTCTATCAAGTTGAAACTAGGTCAAATTTTACCATAGCAAAACTTAGTTAAAGTTGATTAGTCGGAACGGCGGTTTCGAAACGAAACTCCAGGCGCTTGAATCACCTGATTCCGATAAACGAGCGGGGAGAAAACTAGAACGAAGATCAGATCTGAGATCGCGATCGCGGAATAAATCCGACGAGAAGAAAAAGGCAGAACGACTGAACGAACGGACGTTCGTTAACCTAGAATAATCCGGTGATCACGTTCGTTAGGACGAACGGTCCGGCGAACGGTCCCTAGGCAACTAAATCGGAAAAGAAAACGAATTCGATCTAGGGTTTCAGAAAAGAGATTGAAACTAAAAACCGATCTAGAAATGAATCAGAAGAGAAGAAAAGAATCAGAAAGATTTAGAAGAAACCGATCCGAGGAAAAGAAAAAGATGCGGTGCGGTACCTCTGGCAAGGTCTCCGGCAAACGGGGCTCCGGCGGCGGCGGGCAAGGGCGGCGGCGGCGGGGCACTAGGGCGGCGGCGGCGCGGGCAAGGTGCGGCGGCGGCACGGGGCAAGGTGCGGCTTGGGGCTTGGCGTTTGATGTGATGTTTAGAGGAGGGGAGGGGGGGTGCTTGGGTATTTATATAGGTGAGGGGAGAGGAAACTTGGGGGAGGGGACAAGAAATAAGAATAGGAGAACGAATCCTAAAAGAAAAAGGCAAACGGAGTCCAACTAGGACTCCTAGGCGGCGGCGGCGGCTCCCTGCGCCTGGGCGCGCTAGGCGCGGCGCGGCTGAGGCCTGGCCGGCCGGCCTGCTGGCTGGGCCTTGGCCCAAGGCGCTGCGATTTTTTTTAAATCGGTTTCGCACGCAAAAAAACAAAAGAAAAGAGATCTAAACGAACTCCAAAACTTCTAAAGTAAATTTTCCCGACTCCTAAAAATGAGTCGAACAAAATGAACTTTCTCCGGGCCTAAAATGCAATTTTTGAAAACACGCATTTTTTCCTATCCAAATAAAAGGCAAATAAACTCCGATAAATCCAATGATCCTTTTTTTCGAAATTTGAGAAAACTCAAATATGAAAATGACGAAATCTCCAACTCTCTCCGCGGGTCCTTGAGCTGCGTGAAATTTCTAGGATCGGCAAAATGCAAGAAAATATGATATGCATGATGATCTAGTGTATAACATTCCAAATTGAAAATTTGGGATGTTACAAACCTACCCCCCTTAAGATGAATCTCGCCCTCGAGATTCGGGTTCGCTAGAAAATAGGTGAGGGTGGTCCTTGAGCAAATCTTCTTCTCTCTCCCAGGTGGCTTCATCCTCTGAGTGGTGGTTCCACTGAACTTTGCAAAACTTGATAACCTTGCTGCGGGTAACTCTACTGGCATAATCGAGAATCTTGACTGGTTTCTCTTCATACGTTAAGTCGTCCTGCAACTGAATTGCTTCAAGCGGCACTGTATCTCTTAGCGGTACCTCCGCCATCTCGGCGTGATATTTCTTCAGCTGAGAAACATGGAGTACATCATGAACTCCTGACAGTTCCTTTGGTAATTCCAACTGATACGCGACTTCTCCCATACGTTGCAAGATCTTATATGGTCCAACGAAACGCGGTGCTAATTTTCCCTTAACTCCAAAGCGTTTAACTCCTCGAAGTGGGGATACTCGGAGATACACCCTGTCTCCGGTTTCGTAAACTGTCTCCTTGCGTTTAGAGTCTGCGTAGCTCTTCTGCCTGGACTGGGCTACTTTGAGCCTATTGCGAATCAACTTAACTTTCCGTTCAGACTCCTTAATCAAATCTGGCCCAAAGAACTGACGGTCTCCAACTTCGTCCCATGACAACGGTGTCCTGCACCTCCTTCGTATAAAGCTTCGAAAGGTGTCATCTTTAAACTGGTTTGGTAACTGTTGTTATAAGAAAACTCCGCATACGGGAAGTTATCGTCCCAACTAGATCCATAATCTAGTGCACAAGCTCTCAGCATATCTTCCAAAATCTGATTGACTCTCTCGGTCTGTCCATCTGTCTGCGGATGAAAAGCGGTGCTGAACTCTAGCCTGGTTCCTAAAGTTTCATGCAACTGATTCCAAAACTTTGAGGTAAATTGGGTTCCTCTGTCTGATACAATACTCCTTGGAACTCCATGCAAACAAATGATCCTAGTCATGTATATCTTTGCCAACTTAGCACTGGTGTAAGTGGTCTTAACTGGAATGAAATGTGCTACCTTCGTCAAACGATCAACTACTACCCATATCGAGTCATATCCTGCTTTCGTCCTGGGTAGTCCTATGATAAAATCCATGCCTATCTTATCCCACTTCCATTCGGGTATCGGCAATGGTTGCAACAATCCGGCTGGTTTCTGATGTTCTGCCTTTACTCTATGACATACGTCACAAACTGCTACATATGCTGCAATATCCTTCTTCATTCCGGTCCACCAGAATGTCTCCTTCAAATCCAAATACATCTTGGTATTTCCTGGGTGAATCGAATAGGGTGAATCATGTGCCTCTTGCAGAATCAACTTCCTGATCTCCGGGTTATTTGGCACATAAACACGGTCCTCAAACCATAGGGTATCGTGCTCATCCTCACGAAATCCCTTTGCTTTTCCTTTGCTTAGTTTCTCCTTTATAGAAGCAATTTCCTTGTCAGATTTCTGAGCTTCTCTGATTTTATCCATCAATGTTGACTGAATCTCCAATGCTGCTACATAGCCTCTCGGAACTATTTCCAAACTTAGTTCACGAAGGTTTTCTGCTAACTCCTTGGGTATTTCCTTCGTTATTAACGTATTGACGTGGCTCTTGCGGCTCAATGCGTCTGCTACTACATTAGCTTTTCTCGGATGGTAATGCAATCTCATATCATAATCCTTAATGAGCTCCAACCATCTCCTTTGTCTGAGATTCAACTCCTTTTGCGTGAAAATGTACTTCAAACTCTTGTGATCTGTGTACACCTCACAATGATTTCCAATGAGGAAATGTCTCCACGTCTTCAATGCATGCACTACGGCTGCTAACTCCAAATCATGTGTGGCATAATTCAACTCATGAGGCTTCAGTTGTCGTGAAGCATATGAAACAACTCTTCCTTCCTGCATAAGCACTGCTCCAAGTCCTCAATGTGAAGCGTCGCAATACACCTCATAATCCTTGGTCTGATCTGGCAAAATCAACACTGGTGAGGTAACTAATCATTTCTTCAACTCCTGGAAACTAGCCTCACACTCCTCAGTCCAATTGAATTTGGTATCCTTCTTCAACAACTCCGTCATAGGCTTTGCAATCTTTGAAAAGTTCTCAATGAATCTCCGGTAGTATCCTGCGAGTCCAAGAAAACTCCGGATCTCTCCAACTGTCGTTGGTGCTTCCCATTTGGTTACGGTCTCAACCTTTGCGGGGTCAACTGCTATCCCTTCTCCGGATATAACGTGTCCGAGGAATCCTACTTCCTTCAACCAAAACTCACATTTTCTAAATTTGGCATATAACTGATGTTCCCTTAGTTTCTCCAAAACCAAACGCAAATGTTCCTTATGCTCTTCTTCATTCTTCGAATAAACCAGGATATCATCAATGAACACTACGACGAACTTATCCAAAAATTCCATAAACACTTTGTTCATCATGTTCATAAAATAGGCAGGCGCGTTAGTCAATCCGAATGACATAACGGTATACTCATACAGTCCATATCTTGTGGTGAATGCTGTCTTAGGAATATCCTGTTCTCGGATCTTCAACTGGTGGTACCCTGATCACAAATCGATCTTGGAAAACACTTTAGCTCCTTGCAAACGATCAAACAGATCATTAATCATTGGCAGTAGGTACTTGTTCTTGATGGTTACTTCATTCAATCCACGGTAATCAACCACCATCCGTAATGATCCATCCTTCTTCTCCACTAGAAGTACGGGTGATCCCCAAGGCGAAGAACTTGGGCGAATGTAACCTTTCTCCAATAACTCCTTAATCTGATTCTTAATTTCTACCAAATCCTTTGCCGGCATCCGGTATGGTCTCTTTGATATTGGGCCTGTACCTGGCAATAACTCAATCAAAAACTCAATGTCTCTATCCGGTGGCATGCCTGGCAACTCTTCCGGAAATACATCAGGAAAATCCTTTACCACTGGTACTTCCTCCTGCACAACTCCTGTTAGGCAATTTACTTGTGTCCTATTTGGCACATGCCAGGATACATACTTGATCCGTCTTCCTTCTAGTGTGGTAAGCAAAATTGACTTACTAGCGCATTCAATATTCCCTTCATACTTTGATAACCAATCCATGCCTAATATCACATCCAATCCTTGAGATTCCAGTACTATTAGGTCTGAGGGAAAAACATAGTTACCAATCCTTAATGGTAACCGATCACACTATCGTCTAGCCATAAACTCCGCTCCTAGTGAGCTTACTAACATGGGTGACCTAAGGGCTTGGGTTGGCAGGTTATATTTATCCACAAATCCCCTTGATATGTATGAATGCGATGCACCAGTATCGAAAAGAACGAGTGCGGTAAATGACTTAACCAAAAACTTACCGATTACTGCGTCCGGCTGATCTTCAACCTCCTCCACGTTAACGTGGTTCACCTGTCCCCTATTGAAAGGGTTCGGCTTCTTCCCTGAGCTTCCATTGCCATTTCCATTCTGGCCTTCAGGACATTCATTGGCATAATGTCCGGTCTTGGAACACTTGAAACAGGTGGCTTGACTCAGATCTCTCTTGGTTGGGGTTGATGGGGCGGTACGGTTCTGGCCGTTGCTTCCTCCATTCCCATGACCATTCTTGTGGCCATTGTGGTTGTGCGAACTACCTCCTCCATGGGTATGCTGAAACTGAAATCCCGATTTAGGGGTAAAACGGGGCTTCTGCTGGGCTCCAGAGTTATACTTCCCCTGTCCATACTTCCTCTTGCGGTTCTCAATCTGCTGCTGCTTCCCTTCAATCATGATGGCACGATCTACCAACTCCTGGTAGTTTCTGAAACTTGCTACCATCAACTGCATACTCAACTCATCATTCAGTCCTTCCAGAAACTTCTCCTGCTTGGTTGCATCTGTAGCAACGTTATCTGGGGCATAACATGCTAACTTGCTGAAATCGTCAACATACTGGCCAACTGTCCTTCCTCCTTGGCGCAAGTTGCGAAACTCACGCTTCTTCATGGCCATAGCTCCTGCTGAAACATGTGCAGTGCGAAAAGCTTGCTGGAACTGATCCCATGTGACAGTGTCAACTGGGAAAGTGGCTGTGAAATTCTCCCACCATGCTGCCGCGGGTCCTTCTAACTGATGTGTGGCAAACTTCACTTTCTCACCATCCATGCATCATGTAGTGGTCAATTCCGTTCCTATCTTGCGGAGCCAATCGTCTGCTACTATCGGCTCGATGCTGCTAGAAAACACCGGCAGATTTAGCCTAAGGAAACGGGCTAAGTGGTCAACAGGTGGTGGTGGTGGTGGTGGGTTGTTGTTGTTGTTCTGCTGATTCTGAACTAACAATTGCATCAACTGATTCTGCTGTTGGATCAACTGAGTGAGCTCCGGGGGAAATCCATTGTCACATCTCGGAGGCATCTGAGGGTTTAGAAAAGAAGAGATATAAGAATAGAATGAGGTCTAAAGAGAAAACACTACCCCAATGCACATGAGCAAAATTCACACAAAATCACTTCATTCAATCAAACAAGGGCTTACAATCGATCCAGCTATCGCAAAAATGCTCGAACTATAGTGTTTACATGGGGGAAATATTACTAATAGTTGGTGGTCATCTAGAAATTTGAACCGGTGGAAGACTCCATGATGTCCGCTCCAGCTTCGTCTTCAAATTCGGGTTCACTTGGATCCGAATCGGTGTCGTCGATGATGATGTAGTTGTCCGGACATGCGACGTACATGTCTTCCTTCCTGAATGCTAACTCCCTCTTGAGTTCTTCAATCTCTTGCTTAAGATCGACGTTGTGTCTTGCTAGAGCTACTATCTCGTCCATGTAGTCCTTGCGTGTAGCCTTCAGTTCTCCTTCTAGCTCGATGATCCTCGCCTTCGCATTCTTCAACCCTATCATATCATTGCACATTTGGTTCTCGTGGCATCAAATGTGCTGGTTTAACTCCTGGATAAATGCTGCAATGGATCTATCCTTCTTGGTGCTGACTAACTCCCATTGTTCATCTCGGCGTCCACAAATCTGGTAGATAGTGTCCTTGAGATCTTCTTGATATACTTCTCCAATGTGTCCTATGGTGATATGGGCTGCCATGCTCTTTCCTAGACTCCAAGTTGGTGCATTGAAAACACTATCTATGGGCTTCGTGATTGGCGCGAATGTCCTTCCCGGAACGTGTGCTTGAATCTTCCAGCGCTCCTCTTCAGGCAAAGTGGCGTTGAAGGTTCCCGTGAAACTTGGTAATCCAATGTTTAGGTACTTGGTGACTTCCTTCAAGTGAAATCCAAAAGGTGTGCCTTCATCTGGTTGAGCGTACTTAATCTCCGCGTCCTTCATCCTAAAAGAGTAGAAAAGATGAGGAGTTAGAAAATGAGGAGAGAATTGTGATCTATGGCTTTAACATAGTGGTCGTGTCCTACAGTCAGCGTGTGCTCTGATACCATCTCTGTAGCGACCAGACCCGAATGGATCAAGTCTACTGTGCTCCGGTGTCATCCCTAGATCAGTAATGCTGACACCACACAGTACATCGAAGGATTTATAGCAGAGTGGCAATCACACACTTATTACATCGATGTCTTCGAAGAGAACTTATTACATAAATATGGCTTAAGGCCATCTAAGATTGATAACAGCGGAAGACTTGGAAGGTAAATGGGTCCATCAACTCCAACGGCATCACTGAGTATAGAACCACGACCTAAAAGCACCTTAATCATCGTCTAAAAAGTCTGCAACATTAACGTTGCAGCCTGAAACGGGTCAGCACATGGAATATGCTGGCAAGGTAACACATAGAGAGTAATGGAATGAAACAGCTATACTATATGCATATTTGGCTGGTGGAAAGCTCTATGGTTACTGTTTTGCGTAAAGCCAGTTTTTCCCTACTGCAAAGGAATAAATTTATTTAACTATCATGGTGGTTGTTAAACATTGAGAATGGTTGACAGCATTCTCAATCCCAATTAAGTGAACAATTAAAACCCAACAATATTAATTAGAAGTAACATGATGAGATTTACATGATATTCAAGTACTAGATACTCAAGATTGTCCATAACCGGGGACACGGCTAATCATGATTAGTTTATTACACTCTGCAGAGGTTTGCGCACTTTTCCCCACAAGTCTCGATCGCCTCCGTTGGATTTCTCGCACTACTGGTGTTTGAGAAACGGATGACCGAGACATAGTCTTTCAGAAGCGCTAGCACCTTACGATGGAGTAGACCGTACCACCTACATCCCCTACATCTGCTAGTCTACCCCTATAAGAGTTCGCACGACTTAGTCAACTATGCCAGAGCCCATATTGGCTTGTGGCTGCACACGTAAGTATTTAGCGTGAAAGATCTTATGATCCCTTTGAGCCTGGGTGGCGGTCCAAAATAAAAACAGGCAAGTCCTGATAGACATCAGGTGCCTCAATCCACCCAGATGTGTGTTTAAGTTGCCACCTTAGATAAACCATTAAAATTATCAATCTCACATCTGTCATGGATATCACTCACCCAATCCACGTCTACTAGCATAGCATGGCATAATAAGCAAACGTAGAAGTAACTCCCAAAGGTTTCATAATAAACAGGTAATAGGTACTACCTCATCTACTTCCCATCCCACAATTTAATTAGATCCTAATCATGCAATGTGTGAGGATGGATCTAATGCACTAAAATTGGGTTGTAGAAAAGGTATGATCAAAGTGTCACTTGCCTTGCTGATGATCCGCGAGTCCTAGAGATTCGAAGTAACAAGCGGCGCAATCCAGGTAATCTATCGCAGACAAACAACAAGCATACAATAAGTACTCATCTAATGCACAGGTAAAACTCGAACAACAGATCGAACCAGAAAGTTCAACTTAAGAACTCCGGTTGCAAAGAAAGAAAGAAATAACCGAACAAAGAAACCGAAAAAAGACGGAAAACAACTCGGTTCTATCAAGTTGAAACTAGGCCAAATTTTACCATAGCAAAACTTAGTTAAAGTTGATTAGTCGGAACGGCGGTTTCGAAACGAAACTCCAGGCGCTTGAATCACCTGATTCCAATAAACGAGCGGGGAGAAAACTAGAACGAAGATCGGATCTGAGATCGCGATCGCGGAATAAATCCGACGAGAAGAAAAAGGAAGAATGGTTGAACGAACGGACGTTCGTTAACCTAGAATAATCCGGTGATCACGTTCGTTAGGACGAACGGTCCGGCGAACGGTCCCTAGGCAACTAAATCGGAAAAGAAAACGAATCCGATTTAGGGTTTCAGAAAAGAGATCGAAACTAAAAACCAATCTAGAAACAAATCGGAAGAGAAGAAAAGAATCGGAAAGATTTAGAAGAAACCGATCCGAGGAAAAGAAAAAGATGCGGCGCGGTACCTCCGGCGAGGTATCCGGCGAACGGGGCTCTGGCGGCGGCGGGCAAGGGCGGCGGCGGCGGGGCACTAGGGCGGCGGCGACGGCGGTGACGCAGGGCGGCGGCGCGGGGCAAGGTGCTGCTTGGGGCTTGGGGTTTGATGTGATGTTTAGAGGGGGGGGGTGCTTGGGTATTTATATAGGTGAGGGGAGAGGAAACTTGGGGGAGGGGACAAGAAATAAGAATAGGAGAAGGAATCCTAAAAGAAAAAGGCAAACGGAGTCCAACTAGGACTCCTAGGCGGCGGCGGCGGCTCCCTGCGCCTGGGCGCGCTAGGCGTGGCGCGGCTGAGGCCTGGCCAGCCGACCTGCTGGCTGGGCCTTGGCCCAAGGCGCTGCGATTTTTTTAAATCGGTTTCGCGCGCAGAAAAACAAAAGAAAAGAGATCTAAACGAACTCCAAAACTTCTAAAGTAAATTTTCCCCGACTCCTAAAAATGAGTCGAACAAAATGAACTTTCTCCGGGCCTAAAATGCAATTTTTGAAAACGCGCATTTTTTTCCTATCCAAATAAAAGGCAAATAAACTCCAATAAATCCAATGATCCTTTTTTCGAAATTTGAGAAAACTCAAATATGAAAATGACGAAATCTCCAACTCTCTCCGCGGGTCCTTGAGCTGCGTGAAATTTCTAGGATCGGGAAAATGCAAGAAAATATGATATGCATGATGATCTAGTGTATAACATTCCAAATTGAAAATTTGGGATGTTACAATGTCAACAATGCTGTGCACGGAGCTACTCTAGCTAATTGCTGCCACTTTCAATATGTATCCGGATTGAGATTTAGAGTCATCTGGATCAGTGTCAAAATTTGCATCGACATAACCCTTTACAACGAACCTTTTTGTCACCTCCATAATCGAGAAACATATCCTTATTCCACTAAGGATAATTTTGACCATTGTCCAGTGATCTACTCCTAGATCACTATTGTACTCCCTTGCTAAAAACAGTGTAGGGTATACAATAGATCTGGTACACATCATGGCGTATTTTATAGAACCTATGGCCAAGGCATAGGGAATGAGTTTCATTCTCTTTCTATCTTCTGCCGTGGTCGGGCTTTCAGTCTTACTCAGTTTCACACCTTGTAACACAGGCAAGAACTCTTTCTTTGACTGTTCCATTTTGAACTACTTCAAAATCTTGTCAAGGTATGTACTCATTGAAAAACTTATCAAGCGTCTTGATCTATCTCTATAGATCTTGATGCTCATTATGTAAGCAACTTCACCGGGGTCTTTCTTTGAAAAACTCCTTTCAAACACTCCTTTATGCTTTGCAGAATAATTCTACATTATCTCCGATCAACAATATGTCATTCACATATACTTATCGGAAATGATGTAGTGCTCCAACTCACTTTCTTGTAAATACAGGCTTCACTGCAAGTCTGTATAAAACTATGTACTTTGATCAACTTATCAAAGCGTATATTCCAACTCCGAGATGCTTGCACCAGTCCATAGATGGCTCGCTGGAGCTTGCATATTTTGTTAGCACCTTTAGGATTGACAAAACCTTCTGGTTGCATCATATACAACTCTTCTTTAATAAATCCATTAAGGAATGCAGTTTTTTTTATCCATTTGCCAGATTTCATAAAATGTGGCAATTGCTAACATGATTCGGACAGACTTAAGCATAGATACGAGTGAGAAACTCTCATCGTAGTCAACACCTTGAACTTGTCGAAAACCTTTTGCGACAATTCTAGCTTTGTAGATAGTAACACTACTATCAACATCCGTCTTCCTCTTGAAGATCCATTTAATCTCAATGGCTCGCCGATCTTTGGGCAAGTCAATCAAAGTCCATACTTTGTTCTCATACATGGATCTCATCTCAGATTTCATGGCCTCAAGCCATTTCGCGGAATCTGGGCTCATCATCACTTCCTCATAGTTCGTATGCTCGTCATGGTCAAGTAACATGACCTCCAGAACAGGATTACCGTACCACTCTGGTGCGGATCTTACTCTGGTTTACCTACGAGGTTCGGTAGTAACTTGATCTGAAGTTATGTGATCATCATCATTAGCTTCCTCACTAATTGGTGTAGTAGTCACAGGAACAGATTTCTGTGATGAACTACTTTCCAATAAGGGAGCAGGTACAGTTACCTCATCAAGTTCTACTTTCCTCCCACTCACTTCTTTCGAGAGAAACTCCTTCTCTAGAAAGGATCCGTTCGAAGCAACGAATATCTTGCCTTCGGATCTGTGATAGAAGGTGTACCCAACATTTTATTTTGGGTATCCTATGAAGACGCACTTCTCCGATTTGGGTTTGAGCTTATCAGGTTGAAACTTTTTCACATAAGCATTGCAACCTCAAACTTTAAGAAACGACAGCTTAGGTTTCTTGCCAAACCATAGTTCATATGGTGTCATCTCAACGGATTTAGATGGTGCCCTATTTAACGTGAATGCAGTTGTCTCTAATGCATAAACGCAAAACGATAGTGGTAGATCGGTAAGAGACATCATAGATCGCACCATATCTAATAAAGTACGGTTATGACGTTCGGACACACCATTACACTGTGGTGTTCCAGGTGGCGTGAGTAGTGAAACTATTTCACATTATTTTTAACTGAAGACCAAACTCGTAACTCAAATATTTTACTTTTGCGATCATATCGTAGTGTAAGTGCATCTAGTGCCACCCGTAGTTGGTTTTGGAGTATTGACGACAAACCTAGTTGAGGGACTAATGTGTTTGTGAGAATTGCAGGATAACACAGGTTGAAGTCCCTCATTGATTCGGTTTTCCCACCAGAGATGACCCCTAAAAATGTATGAAGACATTGATGTCAAAGGTGGTATATGAAGATATTCACATTGAAGACTATGACAAGAGAAGACACCGCATGAAGCCTATGGAGCTCAAAGACTTAGATCTTTCGTAGTTCTTTTTCTTCTGTGTTGAGTCATAGGAACCACCGTACTGTTAAGTGGGGTCCAAGAGAACCAGTCAGAATGACTGAAGTGATGCTTAAACAAAAACCTATGTCATCGAGTGAAGACTATGAGAGCAAATCTTGTCCAGAGTCGGACAAGTCAGCTTTGCTTGTAGCCCAAGTAAAGTTGCCGTGTGAGTTTGAAATCTGACCGTTGGAACACGTGTCAGTTCCTTAGTGACCCAGGGTCATTTCGGACAAATCAGGTCGGGTTGCCTAGTGGCTATAAATAGCCCACCCCCTACAACCATAAACGGTTGGCTGCTCAGATTTAGAGTACGGCTTTTGTCGTTTGAGAGCAACCCACCTCGAAGCCTTTGAGAGAGAATTCCTTGCGAGGATAAAGCCCTAACCACCTAGAGCCAAAGAGAATTAGGCATCACTTAAGTCTTCTTGTCTGAGTGATCTGAAGGCTTATTACACTTGAGGACTGTGCATCCTCCAGCCGGTTAGGCGTCGCGTTCTGAGCATCCAAGAGACATTGTGGATTGCCGGTGAACGAAGTCTGTGAAGGTTTGGGAGTCTACCTTGAAGACTTACCAGAGTGATTGGGCGAGGTCTGTGTGACCTTAGCTCAAGGGGAATACGGTGAGGACTGGGTGTCCTGAGCTGCGTGTTCAGGACTGGGTGTCCGGGAGTGTGTGTCCTTTGGTTTAAATACCTAGCTGCCCTAACCAGACGTACAGTTGTCACAGCAACTGGAACTGGTCCAACAAATCATTGTCTTCAACGAGTCACTGCTTTCATCCTTCCCTTCTCTTTACTTACTGTTACTCTGTGTGAAGTCATTGTAAGTTTGCACTATCTTTTGTCTTCACTAAGTGACCGTGTGATCTGTTTGGCTTCTTAATATCTTCCTGCCTGATCCTTACTACCTAGCTACTATTAGTCATTGTGCTTTCACTTCATTGAATGCATGACTATGGTTTACCTAGTGTAGTCTAACTTCCGCTGCATGGTAATAGGTTTATTTCTATCGTTAGTCTTTGAAACTTCCATGTTTTGAAGACTTTCATAAAAATCGCCTATTCACCCCCCCTCTAGTCGATATAACGCACTTGCAATTGGTATCAGAGCAAGGTGCTCCCTTGTTCTGTGTGATTCGGTTTAACCACCTGGAGTTTTAGTTATGTCGACTGCAGGGATAATTAAAGTCTCCACTACGTGCCCCATCTTCGATGGAACTGAATATCCCTACTGGAAGAATAAGATGCGCATGCATCTTGAAGCCATTGACGTCGACCTATGGTATGTCGTCAAGAACGACGTTCCCAAGGCTGGAGAAGGTGTCACTGCTGCTGATGTCAAGAAGTTCGTTCAACTGGACTCTACTGCCAAGAATATTATGTGTGGTCATCTGACTAAAGGACAGTATGGCCATGCGAGTGCTTTGGAAACATCTAAGCTGGTCTGGGACTGGCTCTCCAAGGTCAACGAAGGCGTCTCAACCCAGAGAGATCAGAGAATCAGTGTTCTTCGCAACCTCTTCAACCGCTTCAAGCGAAATGACAATGAGAATGTCCAGCTCACATTTGACCGACTCACTGACATCACAAATGAGCTTCAAGCCCTGGGCGCCACTGAGATCACCAAGCATGAAGTCGTCAAGACACTACTGAGATCACTTGACAGTTCGTTTGACACCCTAGCCCTGATGATTCAAGAACGGCCTGATTTCAAGACACTCGATCTGTACGACATACTTGAGAGGCTCAACACACATGAGTTTCAGCTGTCTGAGAAAAGAGATATCTACGGTCCAAACTATGGGTGAACTCGTGCCCTGAAGGCAAAAGCTGTCTCCTCATCTGAAGAAGAATCCGACAGCAGTTCTGACGATCCTGGAGACATTGGAAAGGAACTTGCTATGCTTGTAAAGAAGTTCCAAAGATTCACCAAGAAGAAAGGCTTCAGAAAGTCTTCATGATCAAGCTCAAGGAATGATGAAGCTTCTGCTCATGACTACAAGAAGAAAACATGTCACAAGTGCAAGAAAACTGGCCACTTCATCTCTGAGTGTCCGCAATGGGACAATGAGAACAGAAAGAAGAAGAAGATCAAGGAATATGACTCTGATGACAACAAGAAGAAGAAATACTCAAAGCCCTCTTCCAAGTCTTCCTCAAAGTCTTCATCACACAACAAGAGCTCATCTGGCAAGGCACGTGCGTTTGTTGGCAAGGAAATGGATTCAGAGGAGGAGTCCGCTTCTGAGGAGGCGGAGGTGGAGTCTGAGGAGGAGTACGATTCTGGCGTTGCAAGTCTGGCTACAGCATACATTGCCAAGTCCGTCTTCAACACTGAAGACAATGACTTCACCACTGATGCCGATGCAAATGACAAGGACGACTCTGCTCCTACCTACTGCTTCATGGCACGCGGTGCCAAGGTAAACACACGCACTACTCACTATCAAACATCTAGTGGCAATGACTCTGATTGTGATTCAAGACCCAGCTACAAAACACTTGCTAAAATTGCAACTGAACAACAGAAAGCCATGGAACATATTCAAAAACTGTTAGACAAAAGCGATGATCTGTTGGGCGCTGAAATGACTCGATCTGAGTCCTTAATTGAAGACATAAAAAATCTTCACGTTAAGTATGAGGAACTTGAAAGTCGTCATGAAACGCTCTCAACAACTCATGAAAAGCTTTCCTATGATTATCTTCAAAGGAAGCAAGATCTTGAGAAATTGAGAGCGGCTCATGAAGATCTTCAAAAGGAAAACGAGTCACTTCGCACCGAACAGATCAGTTCCGCTCAGGAAGGATTTGAACCACCATGTCTTAAATGCATTGAGCGTGATGATGCTACTTCTGTTGCTGAATGTTCTACTGCTGCTACTGTTGCAATATCTTCAACTGTTGATGTGGTAACTAACCCCTCTACTGAGGATACTACTGCAATTGCTGATGAGAATGCTAGGTTGGAGACATTGCTTCAAACAAGGATGTACAAAAGTCTTAAAGGGCATCAGACACTATGTGATGTCCTCAAAAGGCAGATTCTGAACCGAAACCCGAGGAAAGAGGGTGTTGGGTTCATAAGGAAAATGAATGCTGATGGCTCTTACTGGAAACCCGACCAGTATCCCAAAACCACATGGGTTGCTGCAAAGGAACCTTCAGCAGATCCATCCAGTCTATCTGGCTTCACTTGTGCTAACCCCATTATCATTGATGAATCCTTTGATGCAAACTATAAACTATTTAAGAATCAGAATGGTGAAGTGTTTGCCAGGTACATTGGTACTAACTGCAGGAATGGATCGCCTATGAAGAAGATCTGGGTGCCCAAAAGGTGTTTGGAAAATCTTCCTGTGAATGTCATCATGACACCACAGATGAAGAAGACAAACCCCAGACCACAGGCTTCATATGGCCCAAAGGCTTCATACAGACAGAGGACTCACCCGAGTCGCACTAACGCAAATGTTTTGCAGGGAAACCATACTCAGGCCTATGAATATGAGCGCAGTTCATCGAACCGCCATGTTCATAAGACCAAAAACTATTTTGCTTATTCTTATGAGTATTATTGTCCACCTGCAAGACTTTTTGCTAGAGCCCCAAAGCCAAAGTTTTCAGACGCTGCACTTAGACTTATCGCTTCTAAGCCACCCTTGAAGATGTGGGTGGTTAAGAAGGCTTAACTCTCTTTTGCAGGGAAAGGTCTCTAGCAGAAAACTAAAATCTTCTGACGCTATCGCTGGGGACCTTAAACATCTTGTAGGGCGCAAGATCAAATGCCCGAATGGTCATACTATGTACTTCGTTCCTGAATCGCTTGCTACTCTCCCTATCAGTCCTAATCTGGATCTAAGCTTTCATAACCCACTGGTTCGTCAAATGTTTTTGCTTCACAACTCTCTTCGTGAAGCCTATCCCCCTAACTGCACTGTAGGGTACGACACCAGCGTCTACAGAATGGATTATTGATAGTGGGTGTACAAATCACATGACTGGCAAAAGAAGCCTTCTGATGGACTCAACCTTACGTCCATCCGACAAGAGCCACATCACATTTGCTGACACTGGTAAAAGTAAGGTATTGGGTCTAGGTAGAGTTGCAATCTCAAAGGATCAACACATGGATAAAGTCATGCTTGTTGAATCCCTTGGCTTCAACTTAAAGTCTGTCTCAATGCTATGCGATTTGAACATGATCGTAATATTTGGAAAATATCATTGCCTTGTTCTAATGGAATCTGACAAGTCTCTAGTGTTTGAAGGGTATCGGAAAGATGATCTGTACGTGGTAGATTTCTCAATAGGACCACAACTTGCCGTATGTATTCTAGCAAAAGCTTCAAAATGCTGGCTCTGGCATCGGAGGCTTGGGCATGCTGGCATGAGGAACCTCCACAACCTTGCAAAGAAGAAGCATGTCATAGGCATCGAGGGCGTCAAGTTCAAGAAAGATCACTTATGCGGTGCCTGTGAAGCAGGAAAGATGACGAGGGCCAAACATCCCTCGAAGACAATCATGACTACTACTCGACCCTTCGAACTGCTTCACATGGATCTTTTCGGTCCCACTCATTACTCAACTCTTACTACTACTGCTTGTCTCTATGGCTTTGTCATTGTTGATGATTATTCTAGATACACTTGGGTGCATATAATCCTTTACAAGACTGAAGTGCAGGATGTCTTCAGACGCTTCGCCAATTGAGCAATGAACAACTATGGCGCCAAGATAAAGCACATCAGAAGTGACAATGGCACTGAATTCAAGAACACTGGCCTTGATACATATCTTGATACCTTGGGCATCACACATGAATTCTCAGCCCCGTACACGCCACAGCAGAATGGTGTCGTCGAACGCAAGAACAGAACACTCATTGAGATGGCCAGAACAATGCTAGATGAATACAAGACTCCAAGAAAATTCTGGCCTGAAGCCATTGATACTACATGCCATACAATCAATCGTGTTTATCTTCACAAGCTTCTGAACAAGACATCGTATGAGCTCCTCACTGGCAAGAAGCCAAACGTCAGTTACTTCAGAGTATTTGGCGCAAGGTGCTGGATCAAGGACCCACATCACACGTCAAAGTTTGCCCCAAAAGCACATGAGGGTTTTATGCTTGGATATGGAAATGATTCGCAGTCCTACAAAGTCTTCAAACTCTTTCATTATAAAGTGGTTGAAACCGTGGATGTGCGGTTCGATGAGACTAACGGTTCACAAAGAGAGCACCTGTCAAATGTGCTAGATGAAGTTCCATCCAGTGAATCAATCAAGCTAATGGGAACTGGAGAAATCATACCTTCTGAAGCTCATCCTGAAGAGGAACTCATCATCTCCGCACCAGATCAACCTGAAGACAATGCTCAACCTAAAGACAATTCCTCCAACAACGACAATGATCAGCAAGAGCAAAATCTTCGCCCTGTACATCCTTGTGTTGCCAATGAAGTGAAGATTGAGAGAATAATTGACAACATCAATGCACCTGGTCCGCTCACTCGATCAAGGGCAACCCAGCTGGCAAATTTCTGTGGGCACTTCGCATTCCTCTCAATAACAGAACCCAAGAAAGTGGAAGAAGCCTTCATGGAACCTGAATGGATTCAAGCTATGCAAGAAGAGCTTCAACAGTTTGAGCTGAATAATGTATGGGAACTGGTTAAGCGTCCTGATCCTCGGAAGCACAACATAATAGGCACAAAATGGACATACCGCAACAAGCAAGATGAGCATGGTCAAGTTGTCAGAAACAAAGCTCGTCTCGTTGCTCAAGGATATACTCAAGTGGAAGGCATTGACTTTGATGAAACATTTGCTCCTATGGCTAGACTTGAAGCCATACGCATACTGCTGGCCTATGCAAATCATCACAACATACTTCTTTATCAAATGGATGTGAAGAGCGCCTTTCTCAATGGCAAGATTGAAGAAGAAGTGTATGTTGCACAACCACCTGGCTTTGAAGATCCAAAACATCCTGATATGGTATACAAGCTCAACAAGGCACTGTATGGCCTCAAACAAGCCCCTCGGGCCTGGTATGACACACTCAAATACTTCCTGAAGAGCAAAGGCTTCATACCTAGTTCCCTCAACCCCACTCTCTTCACGAAGACATATGATGGTGAACTGTTTGTGTGCCAAATATATGTGGATGACATTATCTTCGGCTGCACCAATCAGAAGTACAGTGAAGAGTTTGGATATATGATGCAAGAGCAATATCATATGTCCATGATGGGAGAGCTGAAGTTCTTCCTCGGTCTTCAAATACGACAGCAATGCAATGGCATCTTCATATCTCAAGAGAAGTATCTCAAAGATTGCCTTAAGAAGTTCGGTATGCAAGACTGCAAAGGGTTCACGACATCAATAGCCAAGCATCATCTGGGTCCGGACGACAATGGTAAAGAGTTCGATCAAAAGGTATACCACTAGATGATTGGTTCTTTGCTTTATCTATGTGCATCTAGGCCAGATATTATGCTTAGTGTTTGCATGTGTGCTCGATTTCAAGCGGCACCAAAGGAGTCGCATCACTTAGCTGTGAAGCGAATTTTTCGATATTTGGCTCACACCTTAACTCTAGGATTATGGTATCCAAAGGGATCAGAGTTTGATCTGGTTGGATTCTCGGATGCTGATTATGCTGGTGACAAGGTGGATCGCAAGTCTCATTTTCTGGGACGATCACTTGTATGTTGGTCTTCAAAGAAGCAGAACTGTGTATCTCTCTCCACAACTGAATCTGAATACATTGCTGCTGGATCTTGCTGCGCTCAGCTTCTGTGGATGAAGCAAACCCTCAAAGACTATGGCATTCATCTGAAGCAAGTGCCACTCTACTGCGACAATGAAAGCACCATCAAGATTGCAACAACCCTATTCAGCACTCGAAGACAAAGCACATTGAAATTCGTCATCACTTTCTCAGAGATCATGTTGTGAAGGAAGATATTGATATCATACACGTCAACACTGAAGAGCAATTGGCAGATATCTTCACCAAGCCCTTGGATGAGAAGAGATTTTGCAAGTTACGGTGTGAGCTAAATATCCTGGAATCCTCAAATGTCCTGTGATCAGGCACACATCCTAACCCTTATGCATATTGATGACTTAGATGTGCAACACACAAAGTAAAGTATATCTTCAATCAATGAAGACATACATTCTAAGTGTGAATACATTAATGTGGAATTTGACTTCGGAGCGCCACGATAATTGTGCGCCGTGTCTGGGTCTAATACTTCCTATACGGTGGGTAACGCCACCACCGAATGTTCTATTTGAAGTGTTTCACTCATGGCGTTACCTTGCTATGTCTTCACATTTGGTTTGGTTTCAATATCAACATGTTTTCATGATTATCTTCACTATGTTGATTATATATATATATACTAGTATTCTGTCCTCTACAACATTCACTTATAGCTATCTCTTCTTCTTGAATCTTTTGATCTAAGTGAATGTGATCGGACCCTAACCTCTCTGTGCTCTCTATCTCAAACTCTATCTCCCCAAATCATATGCATTCTATTGAAACTGTCGAATGTCTTCTCTGCGTCCTTGTCAGCAGAAGATACAGAGATAAACATTAAGTCCGTTTTCAATGCTCATTCCTCCACATGAAACCCGGAGAAGTAGGAACGACCACCCAACAATCCAGGCGTGCGTCGGACGTGGAACAAACCCCAATATACTGCATGATGGCCACATGTTCCTCAGATGTGAATCGCTAGGGGCACCTGTGTAATAACGCAGTGCCGTCCCTGTACCTATAAATACACCCTTCACAGTGGTCATTATCTCTTCTTCCACTCTCGCACGAACCCTAGCGCCACCGCTAGCCCTCGACGATGCCGGCGACGAAGCGCTTCACTGCCGCAACCTCTTCGACGCCGTCTTCACGCTGACCGCGGACATCGTCCTCTCCGCCGTCGCCATAGGTGTCCTCTGTCGCCAAGTTAGGGCACGGAAGATCGAACTGCTCGGCCTCCTCTTCCACTCCGTCTAGCAGTTCTCAGTGTGGTAAATAAAACTTCTTTTTACGACCCCTTTTGATCCTATGGCTTTGTCACTTTCTACCACAAGGAGTTTCTATTCACACAAGTTGGATCTCTTTCATACTGCATCTCATAACATGCCTAGTATATTCACTTATGCTTCACAAGTAGTTAGATTCCCCACTTGTACTGATCTATGGGTTCGTACAAATCTGGAACCAACTCCTTATCTATGAGTGAATGTCTTCGCACGATGAGGTCAATGTCTTCTAAACTGATTTATCTTCAAAATTTTCTGAGAATGCATATGACCTCTTCCCCTTCCCTCGCACCTTAATGCTGTCACAGGTACATGTCCGTGGGAGAATCCCTTGGTTCTCATAGTCTGCATTCATTTGCAGAATTCTTACAGCATCATATAAATTCTCCCGAAGCCAGTTCCTGTTTGTCCAGCAAGCGAAAACCTTTGAAGCCTTTGAACATTTTGAAGCCTTTCATTTTGAAGTTCATGGCTGCAGAGAAATCAGTAAGGAAGGGTGGCAGACAGCGTCGTGGGGGAACATCAAGAGATTTGCCTGATGACCTCTCAGAGCTTTAGAAGACAGATCCTGAAGAGGATTACAATCAGCGCAAGACCCGAATCCAATGGATTCGAAGATATTGGGCAGAACAATGGTTCAAATACCGGTTTGTGACCCAGGAATATGCTGAGAAAAATGCCATCAAGAGACCGTGGGGAGATATCTTATACAAGAATCTTCAACCCAGGTCCAGAGAAGAAGCCATTGAACAAGGCTTCTATCCCTGCATGGTCCGTGGGCCACAGCCTGCAGATGCACACCCATCGTCACTACTATGGTGTCGTGACGACAATTTTTTCAAGCGCAACTTCCAGTTTGCCAAGAACTCAGCGAAGCAGAACAAGAAGTCTTTTGGATTAGACTTCAACCCTGGTCCTTCTGCTCCAAGGGCTGACGGCACACGTGATGCAGAACCCAATGTCGTCGGTCCTTTCTACAACCTTGCAGGTCTCATCACCCATATTTTGGTTCAAGGGACAGCCGTGAATGAGCCTGCAGCTGACGCTGAATCAGATGAAGTGCCTGCAGCGCCGACGCCAAAGAAGTTGAAGAAGCCCAAAGCTTCAAAGCCTGCCCCTTCACCAAAAATCTCAAGGGCGAAGCCACTGGCAACTGCACCTCCTGAAGACAGTGTGCAGTCTGAAGACTTGTCACGCATCTCCAAGCCCCGGAAGGTCAAGATGCCTCTAACACACACCGGCCAAGAGCTAACTGTTGTTGTCATTCTGCGAAATGAAGCCATTGATCTATCAAGTGATGAAGATCTTGCAGATGATGCTCTTGAGCAACTCATCAAGAGCAAAGAAGAAGCAGAAATCTTCAATAATCTGCCGCTCTTTGATGTATCAATCATCCACAACTTCATTGATGAGTGGTTTGACACGCCAAACATCAGCTTCGAAGATCTCCAACTACCCATTAGCCTCAGTGTCGCCTTCCATGGCGCCATTGCTTCAGAGTTAGCCATCGCCCAGCGCATTGTTGAACTGAAGCAGAAGATTGACTATGAGAAATCTCAGTTCAAGAAGCATATGGCCAAGCTCAGCGTGCAAGACGTGAAGAACTTCAAGATTATGCTGCACGAGCTCAAAGAAGCCTTTCTAAAGAAACGTGCAGAAGCTCAGGGCTCACGTGAGCGCATGAAAGTCCTGGCTGATAGGTGTGTGCAAGCCTACAATGAGGCTGAGAAGCGCAAGGCCCTTGGGCGTCTTGGCATCGACCCCAGGATGGCTGCCAAGAAGAAGAAGAAGCCTGCTATGGCTGAACCTGAAGCACCAAGGCAGGAAGCAGATCCCATAGTCTTCCCAACTAGCATGACTGGCCCGAAGCCAAAGGCCAGGTCAACCGCTTCAGAACTGAAGAAGACCAGGACTGCTGAGGCTGAAGCAAGGAAAAGAAAACATCCTGAAGCCTCTGCTACGACCCCCGCCAAGAAGAAAAGAAAGACCAAGAAGGAATGGGCTGCTCCCACAGAGCCCTTGATTGTTGAACCCATTTCCATGGTTCACCCTGATGCTAATCCAGAAGAACGTCAACTGACTATCCATGAGCCTGCTTTCACAGAGGCTCATGAAGCTGAGGACATTGGTCACCATGACCATGTTGAAGATGATGCAGCCCTTCCTCAGCTAGAGCACCAACAGGTATCATCGCCTGTGCTAACGCACAGCAAACTCATCAGCATTGGTCGTCCACTGACGCCAATTGCACAGGATGCTTCATGGGCGGATCGCCCACAAGAGGAAGAAGACCTTGAGGCCCAGCCAACACCAACTCCACAGGTGTCGCCCGCGTTGCGTAGGCTTCGCAAAGGTCCAAGGCCTCAAGTCTCTGCATCTGAAGATAAAACTGCTGAAGACAATCCGGCTGCATCAGCCGCTGAAGAAGAAGTCCCACAAGCTACTACTCCCCTGCCCCCACCAAGAAGCGATTCTCGAGGAGAACGTGATCGTGACCGACCCTCCAGCTCGTCAAGTGGAGGTTGAAAATCTTGAGGCTGCCACCACCAACACCACTGAAGCCACTGACACTGTCATGGCTGAAGCTAATGTGGAGCCCTCACCCCCAACAACACCAGAAGTCAACGAAGCCACTGATCCCGCTGCTTCTGTTCCTGCGTCTACTGCCGGTCCCCAATTCGACTATCATGTTGAGCACAGGCCTCAGGTCCAGAAGCCAATCCCAAGATTGCCCAGGTTCCCAGGTCCTGCATCAGCACCTGCCTCCATCAATATCAATGGCTTCAGAGCAGACAACACATTCTTCAATAGCTCCAGGAACCCCTACTCTAGGGAAAGAATATCATCTGATCGGTTCTGGAGCTATCAGCAGCGAAGCTATTACTCATGCATTCTTTACAACCAAGGTCGCATCTTCCCACACAAGCGCCTTGACATTGAAGCCATAGCTGGTCTGCCCTGTCTGGTAGAAGCTCTGGATTGCTTCAAAGAAGTTGGGCTGTTGCCGTTCATCACTGACCAAGAGCATTGGAATGAAGAGTTGCTGCTCCAATTCTATGCCACACTTCACATCTGCGGGTATAACAGAGATCCGAAGACTTGGGTCCTAGAGTGGATGACTGGAAACGTTCATCACGAAGCCAAAGCCTTTGACATCATTGAGCTCACTGGCTTGCCCACTCCTGGCGATCTCTATGAGCATGGCTGTCAGCTTCACAGTGAAGCTGTTGAGAGCATCTTTCAGAAGACTGAACCTAACATGAGTCAGATGCTCAGTATGATGAAGCCATTGCCCCAAGATGCTGCTTATCCCACGGAGTTCTTTGTTGAAGACCTTGAGTATCTGCCAAGGACCATTTATCACATCATAAGGCGAACTCTCTGGCCAATCAAAGGACATTCTCCCCATGCCAAGCAGGAAGGTGCAATGAAGACTTTGGTCTTCTATATTCTTCATGGAAAATGCTTCAATACACAAGATTTCTTCATTCGCCAACTTGCTGCATCTGGCTCTGATCTGTTTGGCTTGAAGTTCTATGCCCCTTGGGTGATGCGGCTGATCAAACTTCACTCTGCTATCTCATATCAGCCATCTGCCCGCAATCATCGGATCTTTTTGCCTGATGTGGATATGTCTATTGAAGCCATATATCCTGAGCCTGCCAAGGAACCTCTGAGTCTTCAAAATGCAGAGCATCAAAGTTTTTCTCAGAACGTTGAAGGCGTTGAAGCAGTAACTCGTGTGTATCCTTTGGCTGGCACTACACGTGCACCTCATCCTGCTCTCACTGAAGCCACTGATAGCACCATTGCTCAACGACCCAAGAAGCGCACTCGTGTCCTCAATGACCGAGAGCTTCTGGTGGCCCTTCATCAGAAACAGGATAGGCACCATGACTGGTTAAATCATCAAATGCAAAGCCTCTTGGTGGATGTTAATCGCATTCGCAATCTTGCCACCAAGAACGCCTTTGTTGCTCATGAAACCTCTCGATGCACATGGAAAGGGCTGACGCTGCTATGTTCTGAAGATGATCTGCAAGAGGATGGCTTCACTGAGCGCTTCAAGTTTGACTCCACACCTCCTCGAAGGGCAGTGCTGCACCGAACTCCATCACTTGAAGACTCTGAGTTCTCTTCCTCTGCTGCAACTATGAATGCCAGAGTGATCGAGGATGAAGACGATGCTACTTCGTCGCCACCTCCTTCAGCACACGTCGAGACTGCTCCAAGTTCATCTGCACTGCCAAATGCCACCAACAACCCTGCTGCTTCACCTACTCCTCATGGGAACGAGTAGAGGCTCTATGTCTTCAAACCTTTTTGGTCCTTACTGACAAAAGGGGGAGAAGCATATGAGTTTGATAGTCTTCAAGCGGGTCCATATGGGCGGGTGTTTTATATTTTGCTTCGTGCTTACATCTCTCGTTTTGAAACATTTGGATCTTTGAGTTGTAACACTTAAACTTGATGGTCGTCTACTACCTATTTGCCACCTTGTGTTGCGATGATAAATTCCGCACTTAGATCATTTTGAAGACGTCCATTTTCCATTATGCATGTCATTATCTTCACATACTTTCAAATGCATAGTGGATTGTCATCATAAGTTGAAGTGGATCTCCACAAGCACAACCTGCCATGTGCATTTGCATTCCAAAAGCAAATTACTTATATGCACATCTTCAGGGGGAGCCCTTGCAACTTATCAAGACAATTCCTTATCCGTTACAATTTCACACATTATATTCCCCGTTGAAAACTTCAACTAGTTTGTCATCAATCACCAAAAAGGGGGAGATTGTAAGTGCATCTAGTGCCACCCCTAGTTGGTTTTGGAGTATTGACGGCAAACCTAGTTGAGGGACTAATGTGTTTGTGAGAATTGCAGGATAACACAGGTTAAAGTCCCTCATTGATTCGGTTTTCCCACCAGAGATGACCCCTAAAAATGTATGAAGACATTGATGTCAAAGATGGTATATGAAGATATTCACATTAAAGACTATGACAAGAGAAGACACCGCATGAAGCCTATGGAGCTCGAAGACTTAGATCTTTCGTAGTTCTTTTTCTTCTGTGTTGAGTCATAGGAACCACCGTACTGTTAAGTGGGGTCCAAGAGAACCAGTCACAATGACTTAAGTGATGCTTAAACAAAAACCTATGTCTTCGAGTGAAGACTATGAGAGCAAATCTTGTCCAGAGTCGGACAAGTCAGCTTTGCTTGTAGCCCAAGTAAAGTTGCCGCGTGAGTTTGAAATCTGACCGTTGGAACACGTGTTAGTTCCTTAGTGACCCAGGGTCATTTCGGACAAATCAGGTCGGGTTGCCTAGTGGCTAAATAGCCCACCCCCTACAACCATAAACGGTTGGCTGCTCAGATTCAGAGTACGGCTTTTGTCGTTTGAGAGCAACCCACCTCGAAGCCTTTGAGAGAGAATTCCTTGCGAGGATAAAGCCCTAACCACCCAGAGCCAAAGAGAATTAGGCATCACTTAAGTCTTCTTGTTTGAGTGATCTGAAGACTTATTACACTTGAGGACTGTGCATCCTCCAGCCGGTTAGGCGTCGCGTTCTGAGCATCCAAGAGACAATGTGGATTGCCGGTGAACGAAGTCTGTGAAGGTTTGGGAGTCTACCTTGAAGACTTACCAGAGTGATTGGGCGAGGTCTGTGTGACCTTAGCTCAAGGGGAATACGGTGAGGACTGGGTGTCCTAAGCTGCGTGTTCAGGACTGGGTGTCCGGGACTGTGTGTCCTTTGGTTTAAATACCTAGCCGCCCTAACCAGACGTACAGTTGTCACAGCAACTGGAACTGGTCCAACAAATCATTGTCTTCAACGAGTCACTGGTTTCATCCTTCCCTTCTCTTTACTTACTGTTACTCTGTGTGAAGTCATTGTAAGTTTGCACTATCTTTTGTCTTCACTGAGTGACTGTGTGATCTGTTTGGCTTCTTAATATCTTCCTGCCTGATCCTTACTACCTAGCTGCTATTAGTCATTGTGCTTTCACTTCATTGAATACATGACTATGGTTTACCTAGTGTAGTCTAACTTCCGCTGCATGGTAATAGGTTTATTTCTATCTTTAGTCTTTGAAACTTCCATGTTTTGAAGACTTTCATAAAATCGCCTATTCACCCCCCTCTAGTCGATATAACGCACTTTCACGTAGAAACTTTTTTTGTTACGAAGATTCTCCACTTCACTCTGAAATTCTTTGAACTTTTCAAATGTTTTAGACTTGTGTTTCATCAAGTAGATATACTCATATCTGCTCAAATCATCTATGAAGATCAGTAAATAATGATACCTGCTGCGAGCCTCAATATTCATCGGACCACATACATCAATATGTATGATTTCCAACAAATCTGTTGCTCGCTTCATTGTTCCGAAGAACGGAGTCTTAGTCATCTTGCACATGAGGCATGGTTCACAAGCATCAAAATGGGTTGCTCTTCATGCCTCATGGGCAAGATGACTAGAACTGGAACCAAAAGCCCATCAACATGGAGTTTCTTCATGCGCTTTACACCAATATGACCTAAACGGCAGTGCCACAAATAAGTTGCACTATCATTATTAACTTTGCATCTTTTGGCTTCAATATTATGAATATGTGTATCACTACGATCGAGATCCAATGAACCATTTTCATTGGGTGTATGACCATAGAAGGTTTTATTCATGTAAACAGAACAACAATTATTCTCTATCTTAAATGAATAACCCTTTTGCAATAAACATGATCAAATCATATTCATGCTCAACGCAAACACCAAATAACATTTATTTAGGTTTAACACTAATCCCGAAAGTATAGGGAGTGTGCGATGATGATCATATCAATCTTGGAACCACTTCCATCACACATCATCACTTCACCCTTAACTAGTCTCTGTTCATTCTGCAACTCCTGTTTCGAGTTACTACTCTTAGCAACTGAACCAGTATCAAATACCAAGGGGTTGCTATAAACACTAGTAAAGTACACATCAATTACATGTATATCAAATATAGCATTGTTTACTTTGCCACCCTTCTTATCCGCTAAATACTTGGGGCAGTTCCACTTTTAGTGACCAGTCAGTCCCTTTGTAGTAGAAGCACTTAGTCTCAGGCTTAGGTCCAGACTTGGGCTTCTTCACTTGAGCAGCAACTTGCTTGCCGTTCTTCTTGAAGTTCCCTTTCTTTACCTTTCCCTTTTCTTGAAACTAGTGGTCTTGTTAATCATTAACACTTGATGCTCTTTCTTGATTTCTACCTTCATCAATTTCACCATCATGAAAAGCTCGGGAATCATTTATGTCATCCCTTGCATACTATAGTTTATCACAAAGTTCTACTAACTTGGTGATGGTGACTAGAGAATTCTGTCAATCACTATTTTATCTGGAAGATTAACTCCCACTTGATTCAAGCGATTGTAGTACCCAGACAATCTGAGCACATGCTCACTGCTTGAGCTATTCTCCTCCATCTTTTAGCTATAGAACTTGTTGGGGACTTCATATCTCTCAACTCGGGTATTTACTTGAAATATTAACTTCAACTCCTGGAACATCTCATATGTTCCATGATGTTCAAAACGTCTTTGAAGTCTCGATTCTAAGCCGTTTAAGCATGGTGCACTAAACTATCAAGTAGTCATCATATTGAGCTAGCCAAACGTTCATAACATCTGCATCTGCTCCTGCAATAGGTTTGTCACCTAGCGGTGCCTTAAGGACATAATTCTTTGGTGCAGCAATGAGGATAAACCTCAAATCACGGATCCAATCCGCATCATTGCTATTAACATCTTTCAACTTAGTTTTCTCTAGGAACATATCAAAAATAAAACAGGGGAGCTAAACGCGAGCTATTGATCTACAACATAGATATGCTAATACTACCAGGACTAAGTTCATGATAAATTAAAGTTCAATTAATCATATTACTTAAGAACTCCCACTTAGATAGATATCCCTCTAATCCTCTAAGTGATCACGTGATCCAAATCAACTAAACCATGTCCGATCATCACGTGAGATGGAGTAGTTTCAATGGTGAACATCACTATGTTGATCATATCTACTATATGATTCATGCTCGACCTTTCGGTCTCCGTGTTCCGAGGCCATATCTGTTATATGCTAGGCTCGTCAAGTTTAACCTGAGTATTCCGCGTGTGCAACTGTTTTGCACCCATTGTATTTGAACGTAGAGCCTATCACACCCGATCATCACGTGGTGTCTCAGCACGAAGAACTTTCGCAACGGTGCATACTCAGGGAGAACACTTGTACCTTGATAATTAGTGAGAGATCATCTTATAAAGCTACCGTCGAACAAAGCAAAATTAGATGTATAAAAGATAAACATCACATGCAATCAAAAAATGTGACATGATATGGCCATCATCATCTTGTGCCTTTGATCTCCATCTCCAAAGTATCGTCATGATTTCCATCGTCACCGGCATGACACCATGATGTCCATCATCTTGATCTATATCAATTTGTCGTCACATGGTCGTCTCGCCAACTAGTGCTCTTGCAACTATTGCTATCGCATAGCGATAAAGTAAAGCAATTATTTGGCGCTTTCATCTTATGCAATAAAGAGACAATCATAAGGCTTCTGCCAGTTGCCGATAACTTCAACAAAACATGATCATCTTATACACCAACTTATATCTCATCACGTCTTGACCATATCACATCACAACATGCCCTGCAAAAACAAGTTAGACGTCCTCTACTTTGTTGTTGCAAATTTTATGGGGCTGCTACGGGCTGAGCAAGAACCGTTCTTACCTACGCATCAAAACCACAATGATAGTTTGTCAAGTTAGTGCTGTTTTAACCTTCTCAAGGACCGGGCGTAGCCACACTCGGTTCAACTAAAGTTGGAGAAACTGACACCCGCTAGTCACCTGTGTGCATTGCACGGTGGTAAAACCAGTCTCGCGTAAGCGTACGCGTAATGTCGGTCCGGGCCGCTTCATCCAACAATACCGCCGAACCAAAGTGTGACATGCTGATAAGGAGTATGACTTATATCGCCCACAACTCACTTGTGTTCTACTCGTGCATATTACATCAACGCATAAAACCTAGGCTCTGATACCACTGTTTGGGAACGTAGTAATTTAAAAAAAATTCCTATGCACACGCAAGATCATGGTGATGCATAGCAACAAGAGGGGAGAGTGTTGTCTACGTACCCTCGTAGACCGGCAACGGAAGACACAACATAGAGGAAGTAGTCGTACGTCTTCCCGATTCGACCGATCCAAGTACCGAACGTACGGCACCTCCGAGTTCTGCACACGTTCAACTCGGTGACGTCCCTCGAGCTCTGATCCAGCAAAATGTTGAGGGAGAGTTTCGTCAGCACGACGACGTGATGACAGTGATGATGTTCTACCGATGCAGGGCTTTGCCTAAGCACCGCTACGATATGACCGAGGTGGAATATGGTGGAAGGGGGCACCGCACACGGCTAAGGAACGATCACGAGTATCAACTTGTGTGTCATGGGTTGCCCCCTTGCCTTAGTATATAAAGGAGGGAGAGGGGGAGGTGCGGCCGGCCCTAGGGGTGCGCCTGGAGGAGTCCTACTCCAACCGGGAGTAGGACTCCCCCCTCTTGCCTTGTTGGAAAAGGAAGGAGGAAGGGAGAAAGAGAAAAGGAGGGCGCCGCCCCCCTTCCTTGTCCTATTTGGACTAGGGGGGAGGGGGCGCGCGGCCTGCCCTGGCCAGCCCCCCTCTTCTCCCTTATGGCCCATGTAGGCCCAATAACCCCCCCCCCCCCCCGGGGGGGGGGGTCCGGTAACCCCCCGGTACTCCGGTAAAATCCCGATTTCACCCGGATCGTTTTTGATATCCAAATATAGGCTTCCAATATATCAATCTTTATGTCTCGACCATTTCGAGACTCCTTGTCATGTCCGTGATCACATCCGGGACTCCGAACAACCTTCGGTACATCAAAACACAAAACCCCTAATTACGATCGTCACCGAACTTTAAGCGTGCGGACCCTACGGGTTCGAGAACTATGTAGACATGACCAAGACACGTCTCCGGTCAATAATCAATAGCGGAACCTGGATGCTCATATTGGCTCCTACATATTCTACGAAGATCTTTATCGGTCAGACCGCATAACAAAATAAGTTGTTCCCTTTGTCATCGGTATGTTACTTGCCCGAGATTCGATCATCGGTATCTCAATACCTAGTTCGATCTCATTACCAGCAAGTCTCTTTACTCGTTCCATAACACATCATCCTGCGACAAACTCATGAGTTGCAATGCTTGCAAGGCTTATAGTGATGTGCATTACCGAGTGGGCCCAGAGATACCTCTCCGACAATCGGAGTGACAAATCCTAATCTCGAAATATGCCAACCCAACAAGTACCTTCGGAGACACCTGTAGAGCACCTTTATAATCACCCAGTTACGTTGTGACGTTTGGTAGCACACAAAGTGTTCCTCCGGTAAACGGGAGTTGCATAATATCATAGTCATAGGAACATGTATAAGTCATGAAGAAAGCAATAGCAACAAACTAAACGATCAAGTGCTAAGCTAACGGAATGGGTCAAGTCAATCACATCATTCTCCTAATGATGTGATTCCGTTAATCAAATGATCAACGAGCTAGTCAAGTAGAGGCATACTAGTGACACTGTTTTTCTATGTATTCACACATGTATTATGTTTCCTGTTAATACAATTCTAGCATGAATAATAAACATTTACAATGATATAAGGAAATAAATAATAACTTTATTATTGCCTCTAGGGAATATTTCCTTCACTAGGTGACTTGTGCGTTGTCTCCTACTGGATTGATACCTTGGTTCTCAAAACTGAGGGAAATACTTACGCTACTTTGCTGCATCACCCTTCCCTCTTCAAGGGAAAACCAAGGCATGCTCAAGAGGTAGCAAGAAGGATTTCTGGCGCCATTGCCGGGGAGATCTACACAAAGTCAAGACATACCAAGTACCCACCATAAACTCTTCTCCCTCGCATTACATTATTTGCCATTCGCCTCTCGTTTTCCTCTCTCCCACTTCTACAACGATTTTTGAAAACCTTTGCCTTTTCTTCGCCCCTCTTCCATTCGTCTCTTTTCGCTTGCCTCTTGTGTGCTTGTGTGTTGGATTGACTATTTGTCACGATGGCTCAAGATAATACTAAATTGTGTGACTTTTCCAATACCAACAACGATGATTTTATTAGCACTCTGATTGCTCCTACTAATGATGTTGAATCTTGTGAAATTAGTACCGCTTTGTTGAATCTTGTTATGAAAGATCAATTTTATGGCCTTCCTAGTGAAGATGCCGCTACCCATTTAAACAACTTTGTTGATTTGTGTGATATGCAAAAGAAGAAAGGTGTGGATAATGATATTGTTAAATTGAAGCTATTTCCGTTTTCGCTTAGAGATCATGCTAAAACTTGGTTCTCTTCTTTTCCTAAAAATAGTATTGATTCATGGAATAAGTGAAAAGATGCTTTTATCTCTAAGTATTTTCCTCCTGCTAAGATCATCTCTCTTAGGAATGATATTATGAATTTTAAGCAACTTGATCATGAGCATGTTGCACAAGCTTGGGAGAGGATGAAATTAGTGATACGTAATTGCCCTACACATGGTTTGAATTTGTGGATGATTATACAAAACTTTTATGCCAAACTGAATTTTTCTTCTAGAAATCTTTTAGATTCGGCCGCGCGAGGCACTTTTATGGAAATCACTTGAGGAGAAGCTACTAAACTCCTAGACAATATTATGGTTAATTATTCTCAATGGCACACCGAAAGACCCACTAGTAAAAAAAGTTCATGCGATTGAAGAGATTAATGTTTTGAGTGGAAAGATGGATGAACTTATGAATTTTTTTGCTAATAAAAGTGTTTCTTCTGAGCCTAATGATGTGCCTTTGTCCACTTTAATTGAGAATAATAATGAATCTATGGATATGAATTTTATTGGTAGGAACAATTTTGGTAACAACGCGTATAGAGGAAACTTTAATTCTAGGCCATTTCCTAGTAATTCCTCTAATAATTATGGTAATTCCTACAACAACTCTTATGGAAATTTTAATAATATGCCCTATGATTTTTATACTAGTGTTAAAGAATTTATGAGTTCGCAAAAGAATTTCAATGCTTTGGTTGAAGAAAAATTGCTTAAGATTGATGAGTTGGCTAGGAACGTGGATATAATTTCTCTTGATGTTGATTCTTTGAAACTTAGATCTATTCCACCTAAGCATGACATCAATGAGTCTCTCAAAGCCATGAGAATTTCCATTGATGAGTGCCAAGAAAGAACCGCTAGGATGCGTGCAAAAAAATATTGCTTTGTGAAAGCGTGTTCTTCTAGTTTTCATGATAATAATGATGAAGATCTAAAAGTGATTGATGTGAATCCTATTAAATCTTTGTTTTCCAATATTAATCTTGATAAAGATGGGACTGGAGATGAGTCAACTTTAGTTAAAAGGTGTCCCAATGATTCGGAGTTTTTAGATCTTGATGCAAAAATTAATAAAAGTGGGATTGAAGAGGTCAAAACTTTACATAGCAATGAACCCACTATTTTGGATTTCAAGGAATTTAATTATGACAATTTCTCTTTGATAGATTGTATTTCCTTGTTGCAATCCGTGTTAAATTCTCCTCATGCTTATAATCTAAATAAAGCTTTTACTAAACATATCGTTGATGCTTTAATGCAATCCTATGAAGAAAAGCTTGAACTAGAAGTTTCTATCCCTAGAAAACTTTATGATGAGTGGGAACCTACTATTAAAATTAATATTAAATATTAGGAATGCTATGCTTTGTGTGATTTGAGTGCTAGTGTTTCCACGATTCCAAAAACTTTGTGTGATGTGCTAGGTTTCCGTGAATTTGATAATTGTTCTCTAAATTCGCATCTTGCGTATTCCATCATTAAGAAACATATGGGAAGGATTAATGATGTTCTTATTGTTGCAAATAGGAATTATGTGCCCTTAGATTTCATTGTTCTTGATATAGATTGCAATCCTACATGTCTTATTATTCTTGGTAGAGCTTTCCTTAGAATGATTGGTGCAATTATTGACATGAAAGAAGGAAATATTAGATTCCAATTTCTATTAAGGAAAGGCATGGAACACTTTCCTAGGAATAAAATTAAATTGCCTTATGAATTGATTATGAGAGCCACTTATGGATTGCATACCAAAGATGGCAATACCTAGATCTATTCTTGTTCTTATGCCTAGCTAGGGGCGTTAAAAGATAGCGCTTGTTGGGAGGCAACCCAATTTTATTTTTGTTCTTTGCTTTTTGCTCCTGTTTAGTAATAAATAATTCATCTAGCTTCTGTTATGATTGTGTTTTTTATGTTTTAATTAGTGTTTGTGCCAAGTAAAGCCTTTAGGATCTTCTTGGGTGATAGTTGTTTGATTTTGCTGTAAAAATAGAAACTCTTATGCTCATGAAATTAATTTTCATTTTTTACCAGAGAGCGATAGAATACCTACTCCACTTGTAGTAGATTAATATACAAATTGCTCAGGCCATTCTAATTTTTCAGAATTTTTGGAGTTACAAAAGAATTCGAAAGTTACAGATTGCTACAGACTGTTCTGTTTTTGACAAATTCTGTTTTTCGTGTGTTGTTTGCTTATTTTGATGAATCTATGAGTAGTATCGGGGGGTATGAACCATATATAAGCTGGAATACAGTAGGTTTAACACCAATATAAATAAATAATGAGTTCATTACATTACCTTAAGGTGGTGGTTTATTTTTTATACTAACGGAGCTTATGAGATTTTCTGTTGAAGTTTTGTGTTGTGAAGTTTTCAAGTTTGTGGGTAAAGATTTGATGGATTTTGGAATGAGGAGTGGCAAGAGCCTAAGCTTGGTGCTGCCCAAGGCACCCCAAGGTAAAATTCAAGGACAACCAAAAGCCTAAGCTTGGGGATGCCCCAGAAGGCATCCCATCTTTCGTCTTCGTCTATCGGTAACTTTACTTGAGGCTATATTTTTATTCACCACATGATATGTGTTTTGCTTGGAGCGTTTTGTATGATTTAAGTCTTTGATTTTTAGTTTACCACAATCATCCTTGCTGTACACACTTTTGGGAGAGACACACATGAATCGGAATTTATTAGAATACTCTATGTGCTTCACTTATATCTTTTGAGCTACATAATTATGCTCTAGTGCTTCACTTATATATTTTTAGAGCACGGTGGTGGTTTTATTTTATAGAAATTATTGATCTCTCATGATTCACTTATATTATTTTGAGAGTCTTTTAGAACAGCATGGTAATTTGCTTTGGCTATAAAACTAGTCCTAATATGATGGGCATCCAAGATGGGTATAATAAAAACTTTCATATAAAGTGCGTTGAATACTACGAGAAGTTTCTTTCTTTATGATTGTTTTGAGATATGAAGATGGTGATATTAGTGTCATGCTAGTAGAGTAGTTGTGAATTTGTGAGGTACTTGTGTTAAAGTTTGTGATTCCCGTAGCATGCACGTATGGTGAACCGTTATGTGATGAAATTGGAGCATGATCTATTTATTGATTGTCTTCCTTATGAGTGGAGATCGGGGACGAGCGATGGTATTTTCCTACCAATCTACCCCCCCTAGGAGCATGCGCGTAGTACTTCATTTTGATAACTAATAGATTTTTGCAATAAGTATGTGAGTTCTTTATGACTAATGTTGAGTCCATGGATTATACGCACTCTCACCCTTCCACCATTGCTAGCCTCTCTAGTACCGCGCAACTTTTGCCGGTACCATAAACCCACCATTTACCTTCCTCAAAACAGCCACCATACCTACCTATTATGGCATTTCCATAGCCATTCCGAGATATATTGCCATGCAACTTTCCACCGTTCCGTTTATTATGACACGCTCCATCATTGTCATATTGCCTTGCATGATCATGTAATTGACATCGTATTTATGGCAAAGCGACCATTCATAATTCTTTCATACATGTTACTCTTGATTCATTGCACATCCCAGTACACCGCTAGAGGCATTCACATAGAGTAATGTTTTGTTCTAAGTATCGAGTTGTAATTCTTGAGTTGTAAGTAAATAAAAGTGTGATGATCATCATTATTAGAGCATTGTCCCAGTGAGGAAAGGATGATGGACACTATGATTCCCCCACAAGTCGGGATGAGTCTCCGGACGAAAATAAATAAATAAAAGAGGCCAAAGAAGCCCAAATAAAAAAAAGAGAAAAAAGAGGCCATAAAAAGGGAGAAGGCCCAAATAAAAAAATAAAAAAATGAGAGAAAAAGAGAGAAGGGGCAATGCTACTATCCTTTTACCACACTTGTGCTTCAAAGTAGCATCATGATCTTCATTATAGAGAGTCTCCTATGTTGTCACTTTCATATACTAGTGGGAATATTTCATTATAGAACTTGGCTTGTATATTCCAATGATGGGCTTCCTCAAAATTCCCTAGGTCTTCGTGAGCAAGCGAGTTGGATGCACACCCACTAGTTTCTTCTGTTGAGCTTTCATATACTTATAGCTCTAGTGCATCCGTCGCATGGCAATCCCTACTCACTCACATTGATATCTATTGATGGGCATCTCCATAGCCCGTTGATACGCCTAGTTGATGTGAGACTATCTTCTCCTTTTTTGTCTTCTCCACAACCACCATTCTATTCCACCTATAGTGCTATGTCCATGGCTCACGCTCATGTATTGCGTGAAGATTGAAAAAGTTTGAGAACATCAAAAGTATGAAACAATTGCTTGGCTTGTCATCGGGGTTGTGCATCATTAAATATTTTGTGTTATGAAGATACACTGGTACATCGACGTCCTAAACAAACGGTTTAAAACCCCTTTCCATGACGGCCTTTGGAACCGTCGCCAAGTGAGTGTGGGCGATAGGGGGTCCTTCCCACACGACCCAAAAATCGTCGGGGATAGGCCCTCATGGGACCCAGGCTGGGGTCGTGTGCGATCGGGCGAGGCATGGAAACCCAATCATTTCCGTAGGTATGTACACCCCACACGATGAATCCCAGAAATCATTTCCATAGGTATGTACATCCCACACGATGAATCCCAGAAATCATTTCCATACGTATGTACATCCCACACGGTGAATCCCGGAAATCATTTCCGTAGGTATGTTCATCCCACACGGTGAATCCCATAAATCATTTCCGTAGGTATGTACATCCCACACGATGAATCCCAGAAAATCATTTCCGCAGGTATGTACATCCCACATAGTTCTTTGTGTGGAAACGTGTGTGCAAGGTGGCCTAACGCAAACAGTTCACTACCGGAAGCCGTGTGTGATTGTTAGTTGATCGAACACGCCTACTTTCTAGAAACCATGCGGGTTGTTTGAGTTCATCGCCCACGGTGCTATCCGAGTAACCGTTTGCAATAGAAAACCCCAATAAGCAGGGTAATCAGCTTATTATTGATAATCCATGTACTAATCAAACTGCTATTTCTTATAAAACACGCTAGATATTTCATATCCGTATAAAAGCAACCAGGATTTCATAATCGAATTACATCAGATAGCTTCGGCACTCAGTTATGCCATTACACAACAGCAGCAAGTTTCACATGCAGCATCAAAAACCTTTGGAAAGTAGCATCGTACACGGTAAATAGATAGATGAATCTCATCTGGGAAACTGCAAAAGCGGAAGGCAAATATTGAGCCTTCAGTGATGTTGAATGTCCTTGCAACTTTAGGCCAGTGGCTATGGATAATTGCCCGCCCAACCTTCGTCCTCTTCAGCAAGACTTCAATTTTGTACCATGGGTGTTGAATGAATACCTTCCTCACCTCTTGACCATGCAGGTGGTTTGAGAGGTAATCATCGGTGAACTGCTTTGAAAAGTACTGAAAACAAAGCTATGCATAAATCGTTGTTGTAAATTTTGAAATGGCGCAAGGGGTAAAAACAAGGTAAAAGAGTTGGTACCATCCTATAGTTGACTGATGTCTTCTTCATTGTGCAAACAAAGATCTTGCTGTTATTCGTCGCAAGTTTCTTCATCCTAACAATCTTTCTTAGTTTCTTGACTTGGCTGATATTCATGGACATCTCATTTCCCCATATGAAAATGGGTCGAACAGTGGGTCTAAGCCTCTGACAGCAGGACCTACATGTGCAAGACCAAATTGTAAGAAACCTAAATATTAGAATGATACCTGCAACTGCACAATAATGTGCTATTAGCCAAAGGACCCTGCTTGAACAAACCTCGATGGTAAACCATAGTGTCTTCCATTGTTTCCCTGCAACACACATAAGGAAGATCTTGATCAGGTTAACTAAGAGTTGCCATACTAGCAGTAGAATATGTATTGAGTACAGCCAAATTCGATTGGTGTCACATGCATAACAATACAAACTTGTACCCACAACAAATGAAAATCAAATTGCAGAACTGAACCAAACAGTTAAATGGACAGCAGACAAATGAACCAAAATAGTTAACTGAGCACGACGTTGCAGAATAGAAACATGTACTAGAAGATAAGACAGTTAACAAAACAAAGAATGCTTGAGAACAATACTACAAAATGTAGCAATTGTTGGACCAAAGTGTTAACTGAACATTACATTTCAGAGGACCAAACTGTTAACTGAACATCAGATTGCATATTAACATTACAGAGGACAAATCACTAGAAGGCATTGGCGCTGGCCTCGAGAAAACATCACGATCTATATTTTAAAGTAGACAACAACGCGGCGGTGTCAATGGTGGCCTCGAAGACAGGGTGCTCCTCCAAGATTTGGCGGTCGACACGCATGTCAGCCATAGCGACCTCGTTCACGCATGCAGCCGCATGCTACTCAGCTCCATGTTATACTGCGTGTAAAATGGTTGTGAGCGGCACTTAATTGGAGGAGGGGGCAGTGATTTCGGTGGAAGGTGTCGCTCCGTCAGTCGGGGCATGTGGGACGGGAAAGGATGAGGATGGTGTGGGTGGGGTGTGGATTACCTGACCTATCGGTGTCAAAACCGGCGGATCTCGGGTAGGGGGTCCGAACTGTGCGTCTAAGGCGGATGGTAACAGGAAGCAGGGGACACGATGTTTTACCCAGGTTCGGGTCCTCTTGATGGAGGTAATACCCTACGTCCTGCTTGATTGTTCTTGATGATATGAGTATTACAAGAGTTGATCTACCACGAGATCGTAGATGCTAAACCCTAGAAGCTAGCCTATGGTATGATTGTCTGTTGTCCTACAGACTAAACCCTCCGGTTTATATAGACACCGAAGGGGGCTAGGGTTACACAAGGTCGGTTACAAGGGAGGAGATATACATATCCGTATTGCCTAGCTTGCCTTCCACACCAAGTAGAGTCCTATCCGGACACGGCACGAAGTCTTCAATCTTGTATCTTCATAGTCCAACAGTCCGGCCAAAGGATATAGTCCGGCTATCCGGAGACCCCCTAATCCAGGACTCCCTCAGTAGCCCCCGAACCAGGCTTCAATGACGTTGAGTCCGGCGCGCAGTATTGTCTTCGGCATTGCAAGGCGGGCTCTTCTCCAAATCTTGAATATCTGTTAAGTAGTGTCCGGCTCCCATAAATGTTGGACTTCTTGGCTTATGCGCCCAATAAGGGCTATCTTCCACGTGTCGAGTGAATGCGAGGAGCCAGGGCGTTTTCACATTCGCCCCCCTAGCCAAGTAAATAAATCGTCTATTAAAGGGATGGGGATTCTTAGATCCAATCCACACCATCTTACCATGGCGAGAATCCATCGGAGCGCACTCGGAAAAATCCATTCCATCATGGCCAGCCACCGCCGCTCCTCTCGCTCCCGTAGCCCGAAGCCCGGCGATTGGGAGCAGTGTTCCGTCCCGCATGGCCGATTAGTAGAGTTGCAGACCCAGGTATTTCTCCCTCTGGCGTATATGGTCCCCGTCCGAGCCGGGCTCGCCACTCATAATGGCGGGAAGCAAGCAGAGAGCTTCCCCAATCCCTCCAAGGGGGAGCGGGTATGACTTGTCCCATACTTACTAAGGGGACTCGGATTTCCAATTCATCCGTTCCTCCGTGGACTCCTGGAGTTTTACGGCCTCCAGTTGCATAATTTCACCCCTGCTTCCATATTACACATCGCCGGCTATGTTGACATTTGCGAGTTGTTTTTGGGCTGCGAGGCTCATTTCGAGCTGTGGAAAAGGCTATTATACCTTGTGCCCCGCAGGCAGAAGGGGTCACTTTATCAAGTGGGCGGAGCTGAAATATGGCGCATCACTGAGACCGGATACCCGTCCGGTACTCCAAACAAGGCGTCTGAAGACTGGCCTTCGGAGTGGTTTTACATGGAGGACGTCCCTCTTCCAGACCCTGTTCCTGAGTTCGACAATGCTCCTCTGAAGAAACGTCAAAGTTGGCGCCCACAGAGCCCCCAGGAGGAAGATAACAGAGAAGTCCTTTATCTGATGAACCGGATAAAAGCGCTGGCTCAATCAAGGTTGAAAATAATCGAGGTTATGTCAATATGCATAATGCCGGGGGGGGGGGGGGTGCAACCACTTCAATATCGAGGGCACCCCCTGTGGTGTTTTAATGGGGAAGACGATGCCACCCGTTGCGGGCGCAAGGGACCGGACTCACCTGCTGCTTTAGCAAAAGTTCTGTCCGAGATATTTAAGGGAGAGGAAGAAGAGTTCATCCACATTAAACCACATGACGGATTCTCCATGTACAACCCTCCAAGCTGGGTGAGTTGTACCCTTTTTACTCTCAACCTTCCCGCATTCTTCCTCGTAGGTGCTCACCTTGCCATTTCACGGCAGGAATTGCGAAAAGCGATAAGGGAGGTCAACAGCCCAGCTCCACAACTAGAGGACCCTGGCCGGGCCCTCGATCCCGGACTTGAAGAGGATCCGGACATATTCGTGGAGCTGATAGACAGGCAATTCTATCAATTGAGTTGCGACGATGCCATGGTGGCCATAACGGCCGACTATCCGGGATTACTTCCTGCGTCGCACGTAAGAAAAACCAAAGTCCCAACTCCCAAAAAAGGATTCCCTTTTATGCACTTCACCTACCGTACACGTATGGTGTCTTACAGGGAAGGTTTTCGGGACGCCATGCCGAACCTGCAGCAACTCGCCAACAAGAGGCGCCGAAGACGGGTAGGCAAAAAAGGAAGGCGGTCAGGACGGAGACGCCGGCACTGAGGTATAACACAAAAACTCATTCCATGGTTGTCATCTTGCTTAAAATATAATGACATCCGTGTTTCCTAGAAAAAATGCCCGCCGGACTATATCCGGAGAGGCTGCTGATCACGCCTCGACCAGTCGGGCTCCAGGGCCGGACATAGAGGCGGAAGCTAACGCGAGGCAGACGCCGGATGTTCCTCCTACAGAGGATGCGGACAGACTATCCGCTACAAATTCCGAGGTGGAGAGCGCCATGAATCACAGGCGTCGCCGGGCCGTACTCCGTGACGCTTATTTCTCACCAGAGGCATTTGATGCCTTCAATTCTGGAGACACGTACATCCATGCTGCTCAAAATGGCCTAGCTAGAGCCACGGATCGGTATGTAAGGGATATACGGGTAAGTAAATCTGACGATTATATGTATTAGTAGCCCCTGAGACTTGAAACAGTTGACACAACTGATTTAAGGATCATTTATTTGAGTAGGTTCTTATGGAGAAGAATTCCCAATTGTCTCAAGAGCTGGAAGAGTGCAAGGCCCAGCTAGGGGCCGCTGTTGCCGCGTTGAAGGAGTCCGAGAAGGATCCCTCTGGTAACACTTGGTTCCATTGCAAAGAATACGGGTACCAGGTAGTATGCGACATGTATGCAAATCTAACAATAGATGTTGCAGGTGGCCCCGGAGTGAATCCAGAGGCAGTGGCGGTGGATGCATCACGTGATGATCGACAGCGAAATGCTGGCGAGCGCGTGCTTACGCAAGTCAGGCAGGAGAAAAATGATCTCCAAGACGCCAATATCTGGCTGGGCGTGGAACTGAAAGATGTCCGAGCCTAGCTTGCGGACTACATGAAGGAGAATAAACGGCTTCGGCGCGACATTTTTAGTAAGTGCTTGAACGGACTTTTAAAGGAGTTCGGCGAAGAAGCTGGCTAACAAAGTTATGTCTGTAGGTATGCTGACGGGTCGTCCCACGGAGGAGATGCCCGGGTCTTCGGGTGATCTTCTACCAGAGCTCTGACAACTACACGAACAAGTTCGGCAGGTGATGCAGGGTATTGCCCAAGCCTTGTGGCCATCCGCGTCCCCGTCCGGAGGCATAGGGGAGCTTATAGAGAAGCTCAAGGGAGCGCGGCGGCGCTTTCGATTATGGAAGATATCCGCCTGCCGACAAGGTGCAAGGGAAGCCTGGACTATGGTGAAGACGCGCTATACCAAAGCGGACCCGAACCACATGGCCGAGGTTAGACCTGTGGGGCCTGATGGGAAAGAGATCCCCGTCAGTTTAGTGTATGATCAAGTAGAATTAGCCGCAAAGTATTCCCAACAGGATTGTAGGCTAGACAGCCTGTTGGATGGTATAGAAGAAGAATTGAATCAGTCTTAGCGATTGTGTAATTCAAGTGACATATGTAATGTCCCTAGCCGGATTGTAAATTATTTGTCATGGCGGACCTTTTCGCTTCGACCTCTGGACCCGATAGTCCGGAGTGTATCTGAATACCCGCTCGGTAAAAACCGGGGTATGCATGGAGACCAGGCGTAGGGGTCATAAGTGCTTGAACAGACAAGTACCCAACTAGTTATGTTATATTACATGGGTAGTAAGAAACATCTTCCAGGGAGAATAGTTCCGTTAAGGGTTCCTTTCCCTGGGTACGCATGCCCTAATGTGCATGTCCGAACTGCAAAAAGAGACGCATGATATAAACATCTGGGGGCATGTTTCAAATTAGATAAAAGTCATCTTTTATTCATCGACCGAATATTCCCTTAAGAATGCTAGCTTTCGGCTTCACCCAGTCTGAGGTACACATCCGGCTGACCCGGCAGTAACAATCGCAGAGGTGCTCCCCTTATGCCCTGGCCGAATTAACGGGAACATAGGGCATAAATACAAGAGCCAGGCAACCCACCTTGGCCAAAACTTAAGTCATATCGATGCATATAATGGCGAAAAAAGGTACATGCGGAAGAATAATACATGTATGGGACGTAAAGCCCAGGAAAATAGTTAGATTAAGCTTCTGTATAAGAAGCCCCCAGGTATAATGAGCGCGGTTAGCGCGTCAAGATTGTGTAACCAGGACACAAGTATAGCCTTTAAGGGCCTTGAAGAGAGTAAAAAGGGTGAAAGAGAGAAACTACAGATATGCAAAAAATTGACGGAGGTGAGGAGACTAACATAGAGTCCGGCGCTAGGTGTAGAATTTTCGGAGTCTGGCTGCATTCCATGGGTTTGGCTCGAGTCGATTATCCGATGCATCCTGCAGACGGTACGCTCCACCAGTCAGAACCTGGTCAATAATGAAGGGACCCCCCCCCATTTGGGCTTGAGCTTGTTCTTTTTCTTCTCCGGCAGGCGTAGAACTAGTTCGCCAACGTTATAGGTTTTGGCCCGTACTTCTTTGCTTTGATACCTTCGAGCCTGTTGTTGATAGAATGCGGAACGGGCCTTTGCCACGTCGTGCTCCTCCTCCAGGGCGTCCAAACTGTCCTACCGATCGAGCTCGGCCTCTTTTTCTTCGTACATGCGCACTTGAGGTGAGTCGTGAATTATGTCGCAAGGCAGAACCGCCTCTGTGCCGTACACCATAAAGAACGGTGTGTATCCGGTAGTGCGATTCTGCGTGGTCCGCAGCCCCAATAGTACGGAGTCGAGCTCCTCTACCCAGTGCGTGTTCGACTCCTTTAAGGACCACACTAATCTAGGTTTAATGCCGCTCATGATAAGACCATTCGCTCGCTCGACTTCACTGTTAGTTTGCGGGTGATAGACAGAAGCATAATCGAGCTTGATGCCCATGTTGCTGCACCAAAGTGTCACCTCGTCGACTATAAAGTTCGTGCCGTTGTTAGTGATGATGCTGTCGGGGACGCCATAACGATGTACGACCCCGGATATGAAGTCTATCACCGGTCCGGATTCAGCCGTTTTGACAGGTTTGGCTTCTATCCATTTGGTGAATTTATCCACCATGACCAGTAAGTATTTTTTCTTATGGGTTCCCCCTTTAAGGGTCCGACCATATCAAGCCCCCAGACCGCAAAGGGCTAAGTAATGTGGATTGTTTGGAGAGCGGTAGGCGGCATATGGCTTTGGTTTGCAAATAGCTGGCAACCGACGCAATGCTGGACTAGATGCTGCGCATCTGCCCGGGTCGTCGGCCAATAGAAAGTTGTACGAAAGGCCTTGCTTACAAGGGCCCGGGCTGCGGCGTGATGGCCGCTGATGTCTACTACACAACCTTCTTCTTTTAGACGTTGTTGGGCCTTCAAGTGCAGAGGTTTGTAGGACAGTAGAAAATTTCCTCAAGTGGATGACCTAAGGTTTATCAATCCATAGGAGGCGTAGGATGAAGATGGTCTCTCTTAAGCAACCCTGCAACCAAATAACAAAGAGTCTCTTGTGTTCCCAACACACCCAATATGATGGGAAATTGTATAGGTGCACTAGTTCGGCGAAGAGATAGTGAAACAAGTGGTATATGGATAGTAGATAAAGGTATTTGTAATCTGAAATAATAAAAACAGCAAGGTAGCAAGTGATAAAAGTGAGTGTAAACGGTATTGCAATGATAGGAAATAGGGCCTAGGGTTCATACTTTCGCTAGTGTAAGTTCCCTCAACAATACTAACATAATTGGATCACATAACTATCCCTCAACATGCAACAAAGAGTCACTCCAAAGTCACTAATAGCGGAGAACGAACGAAGAGATTGTGGTAGGGTACGAAACCACCTCAAAGTTATTCTTTCCAATCAATCCGTTGGGCTATTCCTATAGGTGTCACAAACAACCCTAGAGTTCGTACTAGAATAACACCTTAAGATACAAATCAACCAAAACCCTAATGTCACCTAGATACTCCAATGTCACCTCAAGTATCCGTGGGTATGATTATACGATATGCATCACACAATCTCAGATTCATCTATTCAACCAACACAAAGGACCTCAAAGACTGCCCCAAAGTTTCTACCGGAGAATCACGACGAAAACGTGTGCCAACCCCTATGCATAGGTTCCCAATGTCACGAAACCTGCAAGTTGATTACCAAGACATACATCAAGTGGCACGTGATATCCCATTGTCACCACAGATACGCACGGCGAGACATACATCAAGTGTTCTAAAATCTTTAAAGACTCAATCAGATAAGATAACTTCAAAGGGGAAACTCAATTCATTACAAGAGATAAGAGGGGGAGGAGGAACATAGGATCCAACTATAATAGCAAAGCTCGCGATACATCAAGATTGTATCATCTCAAGAACACGAGAGAGAGAGAGATAAAACACATAGCTACTGGTACATACCCTCAGCCCCGAGGGAGAACTACTCCCTCCTCGTCATGGAGAGCACTGGGATGATGAAGATGGCCACCGGTGAGGGATCCCCCCTTCAGTAGGGTGCCGAAACAGGGTCCCGATTGACTTTTGGTGGCTACAGAGGCTTTTGGCGGCGGAACTCTCGATCTAATCTCTGTTATGGAAGTTTTAGGGTATATGGAGTTATATAGGCGGAAGAAGCACGTCAGGGGAGCCACGGGGGCCCCACGAGGCAGGGGGGTGCGCCCTAGGGGGGTGGGCGCGCCCCCACCCTCGTGGGCAGCTCCCGTATCTTCTGACGTGGGGTCCAAGTCCATCAGGCGTGTTTCCTTCCAAAAATAACTTCTCCAGTTGATTTCGTTCCGTTTCGACTCCGTCTGATATTCCTTTTCTTCAAAACACTGAAATAGGCATAAAACAGCAAATCTGGGCTGGGCCTCCGGTTAATAGGTTAGTCCCAAAAATAATATAAAAGTGGATAATAAAGCCCAATATTGCCCAAAACAGTAGATAACATAGCATGGAGGGATGAAAAATTATAGATACGTTGGAGACGTATCAGCCGTCGAGTCAAGCATGGATTTCTGCCAAAAGCTTCCGCCCTTCCTCTTCGGAGATGCACCTTTGAAGGACTCCGGTAGTGCTTTTCTTATAAAGCTCTCCCTCGTGGACCTTGTAGGCTTTAGATCGCCGCACTATGCAACATGCCTCATTTTGGTCCTCAGGTAGTTCCTGCCTGGTTAGGTAGGCCAGGAATGGTTCTGTCCATGGGGCGATGACAGCCATTATTACGTGGGCTGAAGGTTTTATTTCGATGGCAGAGCCTCCGATTGTGTCAGAGTGTTCGGTATCTAGGGTTGTGGCCGGGTCCGGACTATTGTTGCCGGTGTCCCCTTCCCATACCACGGATGGTTTAAACAGTTTTTCCAGGAAGATGTTCGGTGGGATAGGGTCGCGTTTAGTGCCGATACGGGCGAGGATGTCCGCCGCCTGGTTGTTTTCCCGAGCCACGTGGTGGAATTCAAGCCCCTCGAACCGAGCTGACATTTTGAGGACAGTGTTGCGATATGCCGCCATTTTCGGATCCTTGGCATCGAAGTCTCCATTTATTTGGGATATTGCGAGGTTCGAGTCCCCACGCACCTCCAGGCGTTGAATGCCCATGGAGACTACCATCCAGAGACCGTGTAATAGGGCCTCGTATTCGGCTGCGTTATTGGAGTATGTATATAGTATTTGGAGTACGTATTGCACTGTATCTCCCGTGGGGGACGTCAGGACGACACCAACCCCCAGACCAGCCAGCATTTTAGAGACGTCGAAGTGCATGATCCAATTGGAGTATGCGCCATACTCTTCAGGGAGTTCGGCTTCTGTCCATTCGGCTATGAAATCGGCCAGTACTTGCGAATTAATGGCTCGCCGTGGTTTATATTTTATGTCGAACGGGAGGAGCTCGATAGCCCATTTGGCAATCCGACCCGTGGCATCGCGGTTGTTTATTATGTCGTTGAGTGGTACTTCGGAGGCCACCGTAATTGAACACTCTTGAAAGCAGTGTCATAATTTCCGGATGCCATGAATACTGCGTATGCTATCTTTTGATAATGTGGGTACCATGATTTGCATGGAGTGATGTAACACCCACGATGCGGCTATATCTCCCATGTGTCGGAGCACGAGTTAGAGGCATAACCGCATTGTAGGCATGTCGCAAGAGGGGTAATCTTTACACATCCCATGTACTGAATAAGAAAGAGGTACAGAGTTGGCTTACAATCGCCACTTCACACAATACATAATATAGCATTACAGCATTCATAATACAATCACGGTCCGACTACGAAACCAAAATAAAAGAAAGACCACCCCTAATGCAATAGATCCCCGATCGCCCCAACTGGGCTCCACTACTGATCGTCTGGAAAGGAAACGTAGTAACGTCCTGAGTCCTCATCGAACTCCCACTTGAGTTCAGTCGCATCCCCTGGAACGGTATCATCGACACATGCATCTGGTTTTGGAAGTAAACTGTGAGTCACGGGGACTCAACAATCTCACACCCTCATGATCAAGACTATTTAAGCTTATGGGTAGGAAAAGGTAGTGAGGTGGAGCTGCAGCAAGCACTAGCATATATGGTGGCTAACTTACGCAAATGAGAGCGAGAAGAGAAGCGAAGCACGGTCGTGAACTAGAAGTGATCAAGAAGTGATCCTGAAACTACTACGTTCAAGCATAACTCCAACAACGTGTTCACTTCCCGGACCCCGCCGAGAAGAGACCATCACGGCTACACGCGGTTGATGCATTTTAATTAAGTTAAGTGTCAAGTTCTCTACAACCGGACATTAACAAATTCCCATCTGCCGATAACCACGGGCACGGCTTTCGAAAGTTCAAAACCCTGCAGGGGTGTCCCAACTTAGCCCATCATAAGCTCTCACGGTCAATGAAGGATATTCCTTCTAGCGGGAAGACCCGATGAGTCTCGGAATCCCGGTTACAAGACATTTCGACAATGGTAAAACAAGACCAGCAAAGCCACCTGATGTGCTGACAAATCCCGATAGGAGTCGCATGTATCTCGTTCTCAGGGCAACACCGGATGAGACTAGCTACGAGTAAAACCAACCCTCAAGTTTCCCCGAGGTGGCCCCGCAAGCAGCTCGGTTCGAACCAACACTCAGAGGAGCACTGACCCGGGGGGGGGGGTTAAAATAAGATGACCCTTGAGTCTGCAGAACCCAAGGGAAGGTATGTGGTGGTAGGTAGGAAAATGGTAAAACCAAGGTAGGGCCTTGCTGGAGGAGTTTTATTCAAAGCGAACTGTCAATGGGTACACATAACACCCAACCGCGTAAGGAATGCAAAATCAAGGAACATAACACCGGTATGACGGAAACTAGGGCGGCAAGAGTGGAACAAAACACCAGGCATAAGGCCGAGCCTTCCACCCTTTACCAAGTATATAGATGCATTAATTAAATAAGAGATATTGTGATATCCCAACAATAATCATGTTCCAACATGGAACAAACTCCATCTTCACCTGCAACTAGCAACGCTATAAGAGGGGCTGAGCAAAGCGGTAACATAGCCAAACAATGGTTTGCTAGGATGAGGTGGGTTAAAGGTTTGACTTCGCAATATGGGAGACATGATAAAGCATGTGGTAGGTATCACGGCATAGGCATAGCAATAGAGCGAGAAACTAGCAAGCAAAGATAGAAGTGATTTCGAGGGTATGGTCATCTTGCTTGAGATCCCGCAAGGAAGAAGAACGAGTCCATGAAGAAGACAAACGGACGTAGTCGAACGAATCCTCACCACACGACGTTATCGGAACCAACCCGAAGAAGCACACCGGAAAGAAGCAAACAACATAGTAAACAACCACCACATAAACATGGCATGATGTGCAAACAAGTATGATGCATGTCCGGTTTAATGAGGCATGGCATGGCAAAGTGCACAAGCAATCCTACAAATTAAGTGGAGCTCAATATGCGATGAGTTGCATATTGATGAAGCACCACATTCGTTTATTTAGTTTGATCTCGTTAATGTACCCAACAATATTAAATGTTGATTAACATGGCAAGGGGTGAAGCAAAAGAAAACTACCTATCTAGGCAAGTTTAAATGAGGCCGGAACAACAGACAACAATTCCGGAAAAATCCTCATGAGCATAATTATGGATTAGGTACTGCTCTGCCCTAAACCAAATTTTAGAGTTGTTAAGCATGCAAAGTAATGCCACCATGTTAAACTAGACATTTTTCTACCCCATTTACATATAAAGTTTATTAAGTTTGGAACTACGGTTATTTAGTTATGAAATAAAGCATTTTAACATGGCATAGGAGCAATTTTAACCAAACAACATTTTAAACATGTCAAACATTCATGAAAGTCGCAAATTATTTACCTACACAAAATTCTAAGCATTTTCCATATATAACTTATTTTTATCCGATACACGGTTGAGGAGTTATAATATGCATGAAGTTAAGGGCCTAATCTGTAAACATGCAGTTTTCTACAAAAATAGAGAAAATAGTCTGCTAAAGAAAATTAGTAGTTGGGCCGAAACTGGTTGGCCTGACAGAGAAAAAAAGGGGGGCGCATGGGGGGGGGCGGCCTCACCATGGGTTTGGGCCCAGTCAGTGCAGCGGGCCGGCTTGCGCTGGCGGATCTGGCGCGGGTGGGCCTCGCACCGGCGTTCCAGACGAACCGAGCCAGAAACAGGAGCGGGTCAACGCAGGTAGGAGGCGCGTTTGCTATTCGTTTTCTGCTTGACAGAGACAAAGCAGCGGCGACGGCAGGGACTTGGCAAAGGCAGCGGCGAGGAGAAGACTCCGGCGAGGTTGGTGCTTCTCTCATGGACGCATCAGAGAGAGAGAGGAAGACGTGTGAGAGATAGAACGTAAAGGGGAAGGAAGAAACAGAGGCACGAGCACGGCTTGGCTCACCGGAGCTTCGCCATAGGCGTGCGGGCACAGCGGCGCTGATGGAGGAGATGTAGGCGAGGAATTGGACGCGGGGGAGGCCAAGAACGGGCAACGGAGCATGCTCTCGTTCAGGTCCAGCCGGAACCGAGGTGGGGATGGAGGCAATGACGGTGGTGGACTCGAGCTTTGGCGGTCACGCTGGTTCACTGTGACAAAAATAAACGAGATGAGGCGGATGGTCAGGGAAGATCAGCGTGAGGAGGAAAGGAAAGAGAAGGCGCGGAGGGACGTCGACGTGACCTCGGCATCTCGTCTGCCCTGCACAAACGGGAAGATGGAGGCGTGACAGCTCGGGAGGTCGAGGAGGCAGGGGCTGGTTCGGGCGGCTTGGGGAAGAAGCATAGGAGGAGCCTGGCTTGCTTCGGTCTGGTGGCTGCGCTGGTTGGGTGGACGGCGGGATCCAGGGGAAGCACTGGTGAGGAGGAGGTGCTCGGGCGGTGGCTCGGGTCGAGCTCCTCTCGATCTGGATCGAGGAGGGAGCGGGAGGCAGGGAGCTGCGGGAGACTCTCGATCGTTGGATCTTCGATCCGATGGTCGGGATGGAAGGGTGGCCTGTATCAGATCTGGTTGGCTGGTGGCTGAAAACGAGGACGAGACCAGGTGGGTGGCGGGATGGATCCTGAGAGAGTGGCGGGGAGGATGGGACAAGGGAGCTAGATTTTAGGGTTGGACTAGGTGGACTGCTATATATACCAGCATGTAGATAGGAGGGAGTATTTTGGATCATCCGATCAAAATCGGACGGTCGGAGATGAATAGGTTAGGGAGCCCAATAAACAAAACGAAGATGTTTTGTAGACGTTTGGGGATGATCCGGATCCAACGGTGACGACTAACCGGGTCGGGTTCGGGACAGCTTTCGGACGCGCGCGCGAGGAGGGCCGCGGACTGACGAGAGAGGCTAGGTTGGCCTGGTGGTGAGTGGTAGGGGGCTGTGCAGAAAGCCTTGGGCTGAGAGTAGAGAAGAGAGAGACCCAGCGACTGTTTTTGGAGACCGAAAACGTCCGACGATTTGACCGACTATATTGTCGCTATAGTTATCCGTTGGGGCATCAAACGGACTCTGAATGCGACGAAAATTGACAGGCAGTCTATCTACACTATAATAAAACCGCACGCCAACTTTCAATCCATTCTGAGAACAATTTTATGCCACTTATAAAAATAATATTTCGTACGTGCCGCGGCCACGTGCAAGTGTGTTTGGGCTCAGAACGGGCAACAGACGGAACTGGGGAACCCGGACGGATGCAAGTTTTGAAAACAAGATGATGCAATGCACATGATGACATGGCAAGATGCGACATGCAAGCAAATGACAAAGGAAACCACAACGGATAACTGGAAGACACCTGGCGCAAGGGTCTCGAGGCGTCACAACACTCCACCACTACGAGAGGATCTCGTCCCGAGATCTAGGATGGCACCGGAGGGAAAACGGAAGAGGAAGACGAGATGTAAAAACTAAGTTGCTTGTTTGACAAACAAGTGAAACCAAAGAACCTTTAGAGGTTGAACAAATTGAAAGAAAGAGTCCAACAAAGAAGAACAATGTTGAAAGCACTCCGGTTGAAAAGTGATAAGAAGAAAAGAACTTGAGCAGAGGGCACAACACTCCGGTTAAATTGACAAGCATGAAAAGAAGACGATCCTCACCATTCGAGATGATGAGAGAAAGGAGGAACATCACAGTGCCTCCGGAAGGGCAAATAGAAGATAGATCATTGGAACAACAGAGTGGAGAAACATCCTTCCAAGAAGGTTAAACGGAGTTGTTGGGAAACCAACAATGAAAAGAGTAAGCTTGTTGTGGGCTTATGGAAAGCACGTTGAAATCTTGAGGTGAAATTCTGCCACTAACAAAAACAAAAGATTGGATTGATATCAACAAGAAGACGAGAAGCTTATTTCACCAGGAGGATAAATGAAGAACTTGGATCATTTATAAGCACCATAATTAGCAACAATCCTTAGGGAAAGTTCTAGGTGAAGTATAACCCAAGATAATTTCAATGAAGAGATTGATGGTTTGAAAAGATGTCTTGAGCGAAGAGAATTATGGATTTAGATATGTCACTGTTGAAAAACTTGTGATCCATGAAACACGAAGGGAAATTATCAACAATGACATAACACCACCTCAAAAGATGAGATATGAAAGAATTGCACTTAGAAATGCAAAATGAAGAAAACTTGATCTCCTCTAAAAAGAATCTCGATGAACACTTCGAGAAGGAATTAAATCCTTGATGAACCATCATGTGGAGTCTCCATGAAGTTCTCCGGTAATAAAAGAATGATCAAATGAAAGGGAAAATTGAAAAGAACTCCGGGAGAAGCCTTGTAGTGATTAGATGAAGCTCTGAAATGATATAACCGAGAAAACTTGGAACTCCAGAAAGAAAAGATAAAGCATCTCGAACCGAGAATGTGATATGATGAACCTCCGGAATAAGGAATTGAATTCACTCGATGAAACAAGAATAAGAATTACATTATTCTTATCCTTCACCAATTAAATTGATGACAAACAATGGATTTGGCACACTACTTATTCTCGTAGAAAGGATTAAGAGAGATATAGCGCAAACTTGAGAAGGTCTTCAACGAATCACTGGTAGGATTGGAAGGAACGAATGAATAGATATGATAACCAAGGAAGCGAGATCTTGAACGAACCACCATAAGAATTAAAATGAACGAAGTAAAGGGATGAATCATCAATAAGAATTAGAGAACGAATGAAGATACTTGAGATAATTTAGATGCAAGTGAACGAAGAGATCCCGAACTGATTAGAGAAAACTTGAATGATGCACCGGTAAGATTTGGAGAATGAGAGCTGAAAGCTGGAATGAATAATTCTGAGATGATAGCCTCCGGCGAAACAAACTGAGAATACTCTGAATTACTTCCGGATGGGTGAAAAGAATTCTCACAATCGCAAATAATTATGAGAGGATGGCATCAAGCTTGAACCACAAGTCTTGAAGAGAATGGAGCAAGATTGAGAGAAAATCTTCTTCAGTCTTCACAAATTCTGGAATGACGACGAGAGCACCACCAAGAATCGTTGAGATACTCTATGATGAATATTAGAAAGGTTCAACCGACGATGAAAAGAATTTGAAAGATCTTGGAGAAAGACATTTGACTGATGACCAAACATTCTTATATCAAACTTGGAAAAGAATTTGAGAGTAACACCGGTAAAACTAGAAGAGTCAGGTAAGATCCTGGGAAAAGACATGTGGGTTAGGGCCCACTCAAAAGAAACACCGTTGAACGATTGCTTGAAAAGAGAGATTCCACCGGTTGAATTAAATGACTTAAAAGAGATAACATCCTCGAAAAGAGCTTGAATGGATCTTGAATGACAAGACGAGCCTTCTGAGATATCTTCAGCACTCCGGAATAAAGAATAGTGAGAAGTGAATGATTATGAGGTGCACCGGCATGAGAAAGCATTTGAAACGAGGAAAAAAGGATATGATCAACACCAAAGCTTGAATTAAAACCACCGGAGAAGAAAAGAAGGAAGAATGATGAACTAGTAGAACATCTTCAAGAGAACCACCGGGTAAGAACGTTGATTGAAAAGAATGGAGAGACTTCACATCCATAAAATGGATAAAGAATTAAAAAATCCAAGTCCTTGAAGAAAAAGGGTGGGAGGGCGGGAAAAACAAAAGCAACTTAGGAACAGATGAAATGAACACCGTTGAGAAGACTTAGAGTTGGTCTTGCGGATGTGGAAAATGAACAGATCCACTTGAAGAGAAACACACCGGTTGAAAAGGATTGACATGACAATCTTGATTATCATGAAGGATTAGTATTCACATAGAAATATGAGAACACCACTTAGGAAAGGTATGGAATCAACACTTGACTTCGAAGCAACTCGAATACCACAATGAAAACAAAACAAAGGATTGGCTTGCAAAATAAGCCGAAACAAACACATGATAGATCCCATATCGTATCATGTGTCTGTTGGAAAGATATCCTATGTGATACTTGAATTCCCACTTATAAACTCCCGAAACTTTCTGGTTATGCAATCAGGTGTTGGGGATACAGGGGAAGCATAATATCTCACCCAAACTAAAAATCCTACATCCAGCTGTATCCATCCTTCAACACATAACCAAGAAACCTTCGGAAATCATTTACCTCAACCTTCGAAAAGAATCCGTTATACGAATTATGGTAATACACCCGAACTCCCGCCCCAGTACTGGGTGGCGTCGAGGTTATCTCACCAACAACTGCATAAAGGAGATTTTCTATGTTGGCGAAACTCAGGTATTCCAGAACTGCAACGATAAAATTGTGACGACAACACCTCGGAGCTCAACTCCCCGAGACACTGCCACAACCCCTCAATGTCAGGAGGCACCAAGAACAATGTTATCATCACAAAACCATCAGAATGATTCCAAGATACCCGCGGGATCCTAATTTTTTTAGTGAAATTTGAGGAGAGAACAGTCAAAACTCTACGTCAGGAGGCCTCACAGAGCGATGAAGGGACTGAGGACTAACAAGAATCCTACTCTCCGATATATATAATCCTAAAAGACTCAAAACATTTTTCTAGACTCAACAACGCCAGTGATTCGATCAAGCAGGGGGCTCCTAAGTCAAGGAAGGCTCTGATTACCAACTTGTAACACCCATGATGCGGCTATATCTCCCACGTGTCGGAGCACGAGTTAGAGGCATAACCGCATTGTAGGCATGTCGCAAGAGGGGTAATCTTTACACATCCCATGTACTGAATAAGAAAGAGGTACATAGTTGGCTTACAATCGCCACTTCACACAATACATAATATAGCATTACATCACTCAGAATACAATCACGGTCCGTCTACGGAGCCAAAATAAAAGAAAGACCAACCCTAATGCAATAGATCCCCGATCGCCCCAACTAGGCTCCACTACTGATCATCTGGAAAGGAAACGTAGTAACGTCCTGAGTCCTCATCAAACTCCCACTTGAGTTCAGTCGCATCCCCTGGAACGGTATCATCGGCACCTGCATCTGGTTTTGGAAGTAAACTGTGAGTCACGGGGGCTCAACAATCTCACACCCTCGCGATCAAGACTATTTAAGCTTATGGGTAGGAAAAGGTAGTGAGGTGGAGCTGCAGCAAGCACTAGCATATATGGTGGCTAACTTACGCAAATGAGAGCGAGAAGAGAAGCAAAGCACGGTCATGAACTAGAAGTGATCAAGCAGTGATCCTGAAACTACATAGGTTCAAGCATAAATCCAACACCGTGCTCACTTCCCGGACCCCGCCGAGAAGAGACCATCACGGCTACACACGCGGTTGATGCATTTTAATTAAGTTAAGTGTCAAGTTCTCTACAACCGGACATTAACAAATTCCCATCTGCCCATAACTGCGGGCACGGCTTTTGAAAGTTCAAAACCCTGCAGGGGTGTCCTAACTTAGCCCATCACAAGCTCTCACGGTCAACGAAGGATATTCCTTCTAGCGGGAAGACCCGATGAGTCTCGGAATCCCGGTTACAAGACATTTCGACAATGGTAAAACAAGAGCAGCAAAGCCACCCGATGTGCCGAAAAATCCCGATAGGAGTCGCACGTATCTTGTTCTCAGGGCAACACCGGATGAGACTAGCTACGAGTAAAACCAACCCTCATGTTTCCCCGAGGTGGCCCCACAGGCAGCTCAGTTCGGACAAACACTCAGAGGAGCACTGGCCCGGGGGGGTTTAAAACAAGATGACCCTTGAGTCTACAGAACCCAAGGGAAGGTATGTGGTGGTAGGTAGGCAAATGGTAAAACCAAGGCCGGGCCTTGCTGGAGGAGTTTTATTCAAACCGAACTGTCAAGGGGTTCCCATAACACCCAACCGCGTAAGGAATGCAAAATCAAGGAACATAAAACCGGTATGACGGAAACTAGGGCGGCAAGAGTGGAACAAAACACCAGGCATAAGGCCGAGCCTTCCACCCTTTACCAAGTATATAGATGCATTAATTAAATAAGAGATATTGTGATATCCCAACAATAATCATGTTTCAACATGGAACAAACTCCATCTTCACCTACAACTAGCAACGCTATAAGAGGGGCTGAGCAAAGCGGTAACATAGCCAAACAACGGTTTGCTAGGATGAGGTGGGTTAGAGGTTTGACTTCGCAATATGGGAGACATGATAAAGCATGTGGTAGGTATCGCGGCATAGGCATAGCAATAGAGCGAGCAACTAGCAAGCAAAGATAGAAGTGATTTCGAGGGTATGGTCATCTTGCCTGAGATCCCGCAAGGAAGAAGAACGAGTCCATGAAGAAGACAAATGGACGTAGTCGAACGAATCCTGACCACACGAAGTTATCGGAACCAACCCGAAGAAGCACACCAGAAAGAAGCAAACAACATAGTAAACAACCACCACATAAACATGACATGATGCGCAAACAAGTATGATGCATGTCTGGTTTAATGAGGCATGGCATGGCAAAGTGCACAAGCAATCCTACAAATTAAGTGGAGCTCAATATGCAATGAGTTGCATATTGACGGAGCACCACATTCATTTATTTAGTTCGATCTCGTTAATGTACCCAACAATATTAAATGTTGATTAACATGGCAAGGGGTGAAGCAAAAGAAAATTACCTATCTAGGCAAGTTTAAATGAGGCCGGAACAACAAACAACAATTCCAGAAAAATCCTCATGAGCATAATTATGGATTTGGTGCTGCTCTGCCCTAAACCAAATTTTAGAGTTGTTAAGCATGCAAAGTAATGCCACCATGTTAAACTAGACATTTTTCTTCCCCATTTACATATAAAGTTTATTAGGTTTGGAACTACGGTTATTTAGTTATGAAATAAATCATTTTAACATGGCATAGGAGCAATTTTAACCAAATAGCATTTTAAACATGTCAAACATTCATGAAAGTTGCAAATTATTTACCTACACAAAATTCTAAGCATTTTTCATATATCACTTATTTTAATCCGATGCACGATTGAGGAGTTATAATATGCATGAAGTTAAGGGCCTAATATGTAAACATGCAGTTTTCTACAAAAATAGAGAAAATCGTCTGCTAAAGAAAATTAGCAGTTGGGCCAAAACTGGTTGGCCCAACAGAGAAAAAAAAGGAGGGCACACGGGGGGCGGCCTCATCATGGGCTTCGGCCCAGTCAGTGCAGCGGGCCGGCTTGCGCTGGCGGATCTGGCACGGGTGGGCATCACGCTGGCGTTCCAGACGAACCGAGCCAGAAATAGGAGCGGGTCAACGCACGTAAGAGGTGCGTTCGCTGTTCGTTTTCTGCTCGACAGAGACAAAGCAGCGGCGATGGCAGGGACTTGGCGAAGGCAGCGGCGAGGAGAAGACTCCGACGAGGTTGGTGCTTCTCCCATGGACGCATTAGAGAGAGAGAGAGAGGAAGACGTGTGAGAGATAGAAGGTAAAGGGGAAGGAAGAAACAGGGGCACGGGCACGGCTTGGCTCACCGGAGCTTCACCATACACGTGCGGGCATGGCGGCGCTGACAGAGGAGATGCAGGCGAGGAATTGGACGCGGGGGAGGCCAAGAACGGGCAGTGGAGCATGCTCCCGTTCAGGTCTAGCCAGAACCGAGGCGGGGCTGGAGGCAACGACGGTGGTGGACTCGAGTTTCGCCGGTGGCGCTAATTCACTGTGATAAAAAGAAACGAGACAAGGCGGATGGTTAGGGAAGAGCAGCATGAGGAGGAAAGGAAAGAGAAGGCGCGGAGGGATGTCGACGTGACCTGGGCGTCTCGCCTGCCCTGCACAAACGGGAAGATGGAGGCGTGACAGCTCGGGAGGTCGAGGAGGCAGGGGCTGGTTCGGGCGGCTTGGGGAAGAAGCAGAGGAGGAGCCCGGCTTGCTCCGGTCTGGTGGCTGCACCGATTGGGTGGACGACGGGATCCAGGGGAAGCACTTGTGAGGAGGAGGTGCTCGGGCGGCGGCACTCCTCTCGATCTGGATCGAGGAGGGAGTGGGAGGCAGGGAGCTGCAGGAGACTCGCTCGATCGTTGGATCTTCGATCCGATGGTCGGGATGGAAGGGTGGCCTGGATCAGATCTGGTTGGCTGGTGGCTGAAAACAAGGACGAGACCAGGTGGGTGGCGGGATGGATCCCGAGAGAGTGGTGGCGGGGATGGGACAAGGGAGCTAGATTTTAGGGTTGGACTGGGTTGACTGCTATATATACCAACATGTAGATAGGAGGGAGTATTTTGGATCATCCGATCAAAATCGGACGGTTGGAGATGAATAGGTTAGGGAGCCCAATAAACAAAACGAAGATGTTTTGTAGACGTTTGGGGATGATCCGGATCCAATGGTGACGACTAACCGGGTCGGGTTCGGGACAGCTTTCGGACACGCGCGTGAGGAGGGCCGCGGGCTGACGAGAGAGGCTAGGTTGGCCTGGCGGTGAGTGGTAGTGGGCTGTGCAGAAAGCCTTGGGCTGAGAGAAGAGATGTAGCAACCCGACCCGAATGGATCAAGTCTACTGTGCTCCGGTGTCATCCCTGGATCAGTAATGCTGACACCACACAGTACTTCGAAGGATTTATAGCAGAGTGGCAATCACACACTTATTACATCGATGTCTCAAAGAGAACTTATTACAATAAATATGGCTAAAGGCCATCTAATATCGATAACAGCGGAAGATTTGGAAGATAAATGGGTCCATCAACTCCAACGGCATCACTGAGTATAGAACCACGACCAAAAAGCACCTTAATCGTTGTCTGAAAAGTCTGAACATTAACGTTGCAGCCCGAAAACGGGTCAGCACATGGAATATGCTGGCAAAGTAACACATAGAGAGTAATGGAATGAAACAGCTATACTATATGCATATTTGGCTGGTGGAAAGCTCTATGGTTACTATTTTGCGTAAAGCCAGTTTTTCCCTACTGCAAAGGAATAAATTTATTTAACTATCATGGTGGTTGTTAAACATCGAGAATGGTTGACAGCATTCCGATCCCAATTAAGTGAACAATTAAAACCCAACAATATTAATTAGAAGTAACATGATGAGATTCACATGATATTCAAGTACTAGATACTCAAGATGTCCATAACCGGGGACACGGCTAATCATGATTAGTTTACTACACTCTGCAGAGGTTTGCGCACTTTTCCCCACAAGACTCGATCGCCTCCGTTGGTTTTCTCGCACTACATGGTGTTTGAGAAGACGGATGACCGAGACACAGTCTTTCAGAAGCGCTAGCACCTTACGATGGATAGACCGGTACACCTACTTTCCCCTACGTCTGCTAGTCTACCCTGTAAGAGTTCGCACGACTTAGTCAACTATGCCAGAGCCCATATTGGCTTGTGGCTGCACACGTAAGTTTCTAGCATGAAAGATCTTATGATCCCTTTGAGCCTGGGTGGCGGTCCAAAAGAAAATAGGCAAGTCCTGATAGACATCAGGTGCCTCAATCCACCCATATGTGTGTTTAAGTTGCCACCTTAGATAAACCCTTAAAATTATCAATCTCACATCTGTCATGGATATCACTAACCCAATCCACATCTACTAGCATAGCATGGCATAATAAGCAAACGTAGAAGTAACTCCCAAAGGTTTCATAATAAACAGGTAATAGGTACTACCTCATCTACTTCCCATACCACAATTTAATTAGATCCTAATCATGCAATGTGTGAGGATTGATCTAATGCAATAAAACTGGGTTGTACAAAAGGTATGATCAAAGTGTTACTTGCCTTGCTGATGATCCGTGAGTCCTAGTGATTCGAAGTAACAGGCGGCGCAATCCGGGTAATCTATCACAGACAAACAACAAGCATACAATAAGTACTCATCTAATGCACAGGTAAAACTCGAACAAGAGATCGAACCAGAAAGTTCAACTTAAGAACTCCGGTTGCAAAGAAAGAACGAACCGAACAAAGCAACGAAAACAAACGGCGGAAGAAAACAACTCGGTTCTAGCAAGTTGAAACTAGGTCAAGTTTTACAGTAGCAAAAACTTAGTTAAAGTTGATTAGTCGGAACGGCGGTTTCGAAACGAAACTCCAGGCGCTTGAATCACCTGATTCTGATAAACGAGCGAGAAGATAAACTAGAACGAAGATCGGATCTGAGACTAGAACGAAGATCGGATCTGAGATCGCGATCGCGGAATAAATCCGACGAAAAGAAAAAGAAGAACGGTTAAACGAACGGACGTTTGTTAACCGGGAATAACCGGTGATCACGTTCGTTAGGATGAACGGTCCGGCGAACGGTCTCTAGGAAACTAAACCGGAAAAGAAAACGAAACCGATATAAGGTTTCGACAGAAAACCGAAACAAAGATCCAAAAGAAAACGAATCGGAAGAAAAGAAAAGAACCGGAACGGTTTATAAGAAAAACCAAACCGAGGGGATAGGAGAGACGCGGCGCGGTGCTACCTCCGGCGAGGTTCCGGCGAACGGCGGCGTGGGCAAAGGGCGGCAGTGGTTCGGCGCTAAGGGCGGCGGCGACGCGGCGCTAAGGTTGGCGCGGGCGGCGGCTTAGGGCGGCGCGGGCGGTGGCGTGGTTTGGTGGTGTGGGGTTTAGAGGGGGGTGTTGGTATTTATATAGGTCAGGGGAGAGGAGACTTGGGGGAGGGGGCAAGAAAAAGAGAAGGAGAGGAAAGAGGAGAGGAGAGTCCTACTAGGACTCTGCCTAGGGCGGCGGCGGCGGCCTTGGCGCGCGCGGTGGCCTGGCCGGCCGGCCTGCGGCTGGGCCTTGGCCCAGGCGCGCTGCGGGAATTTTTTTTTAAACAGTTACACGCGCAGAAAAACAAACAACAGAAAAGAGAACTAAACGAACTCCAAAACTCCCAAAGTAAATTTTCCCCGACTCCTAAAAATGAGTCGAACAAAATGAACTTTTCTCGGGACCTAGAATGCAACTTTTGAAAACACGCATTTTTTCCCTATCCAAATAAAAGGCAAATAAACTCCGACAAATCCAATGATCCTCTTTTCAAAATTTGAGAAAGCTCAAATATGAAAATGACGAAATCTCCAACTCTCTCCGAGGGTCCTTGAGTTGCGTGAAATTTCTAGGATCAACCAAAATGCAAGAAAATATGATATGCATGATGATCTAGTGTATAACATTCCAAATTGAAAATTTGGGATGTTACAAACCTACCCCCCTTAAGATGAATCTCGCCCTCGAGATTCGGGTTGGCTAGAAAATAGGTGAGGGTGGTCCTTGAGCAAATCTTCTTCTCTTTCCCAGGTGGCTTCATCCTCTGAGTGGTGGTTCCACTGAACTTTGCAAAACTTGATAACCTTGCTACGGGTAACTCTGCTGGCATACTCGAGAATCTTGACTAGTTTGTCTTCATACGTTAGGTCGTCCTTCAACTGAATCGCTTCAAGCGGCACTGTATCTCTTAACGGTACCTCCGCCATCTCGGCGTGACATTTCTTCAGCTGAGAAACATGGAATACATCATGAACTCCTGACAGTCCCTCTGGCAATTCCAACTTATACGCGACTTCTCCCATACGTTGCAAGATCTTATATGGTCCAACGAAACACGGTGCTAATTTTCCCATAACTCCAAAGCGCTTAACTCCTCGAAGTTGGGATACTCGGAGATACACCCTGTCTCCGGTTTCATAAACTGTCTCCTTGCATTTTGAATCTGCGTAGATCTTCTGCCTGTACTGGGCTACCTTGAGCCTATCGCGAATCAACTTCACCTTATGTTTAGACTCTTTAATCAAATCTGGTCCAAAGAATTGACGGTCTCCAATTCGTCCCATGACAACGGTTTCCTGCACCTCCTTCCCTATAAAGCTTTGAAAGGTGCCATCTTCAAACTGGTTTGGTAACTGTTGTTATAGGAAAACTCCGCATACGGCAAGTTATCGTCCCAACTAGATCCATAATCTAGTGCACAAGCTCTCAGCATATCTTCCAAAATCTGATTGACTCTCTCGGTCTGTCCATCTGCCTGCGGATGAAAGGCGGTGCTGAACTCCAGCCTGGTTCCCAAAGTTTCATGCAACTGATTCCAAAACTTTGAGGTAAATTGGGTTCCTCTGTCTGATACAATACTCCTCGGAACTCCATGCAAACAAATGATCCTAGTCATGTATATCTTTGCCAACTTAGCACTGGTGTGAGTGGTCTTGACTGGAATGAAATGTGCTACCTTCATCAAACGATCAACTACTACCCATATCGAGTCATATCCTGCCTTTGTCCTGGGTAGTCCCGAAATAAAATCCATGCCTATCTTATCCCACTTCCATTCGGGTATCGGCAATGGTTGCAACAATCCGGCTGGCTTCTGATGCTCTGCCTTTACTCTATGACATACGTCACAAATTGCTACATATGCTGCAATATCCTTCTTCATTCCGGTCCACCAGAATGTCTCCTCAAATCCAAATACATCTTGGTATTTCCTGGGTGAATCGAATAGGATGAATCATGTGCCTCTTGTAGAATCAACTTCCTGATCTCCGGGTCATTTGGCACATAAACACGGTCCTCAAACCATAGGGTATCGTAATCATCCTCACGAAATCCCTTTGCTTTTCCTTCCCTCATTTTCTTCTTTATAGAAGCAATCTCCTTGTCAGATTTCTGAGCCTCTCTGATTTTATCCATCAATGTTGACTGAATCTCCAATGCTGCTACATAGCCTTTCGGAACTATCTCTAAACTTAGTTCACGAAGGTTTTCTGCTAACTCCTTGGGTATTTCTCCCGTCATCAACGTATTTACATGGCTCTTACGGCTCAATGCGTCAGCTACTACATTAGCTTTTCCGGGATGGTAATGCAATCTCATATCATAATCCTTGATGAGCTCCAACCATCTCCTTAGTCGGAGGTTCAACTCCTTCTGCGTGAAAATGTACTTCAAACTCTTGTGATCCGTGTACACCTCGCAATGATTTCCAATGAGGAAATGTCTCCATGTCTTCAATGCATGCACTACGGCTGCTAACTCCAAATCATGGGTGGCGTAATTCAACTCATGAGGTTTCAGTTGTCGTGAAGCATACGAAACAACTCTCCCTTCCTGCATAAGCACTGCTCCAAGTCCTCGACGTGAAGCGTCGCAATATACCTCATAATCCTTGGTCTGATCTGGCAAAATCAACACTGGTGAGGTAACCAATCATTTCTTCAACTCCTGGAAACTAGCCTCACACTCCTCAGTCCATTTGAACTTAGTATCCTTCTTCAACAACTCCGTCATAGGCTTCGCAATCTTTGAAAAGTTCTCAATGAATCTCCGGTAGTATCCTGCGAGTCCAAGAAAGCTCCGGATCTCTCCAACTGTCGTTGGTGCTTCCCATTCGGTTACGGTCTCAACCTTTGTGGGGTCAACTGCTATCCCTTCTCCGGATATAACGTGTCCAAGAAATCCAACTTCCTTCAACCAAAACTCACATTTGCTAAATTTGGCATATAACTGATGTTCCCTTAGTTTCTCCAAAACCAAACGCAAATGTTCCTTATGCTCTTCTTCATTCTTTGAATGAACCAGGATATCATCAATGAACACTACGAAGAACTTATCCAAAAACTCCATAAACACTTTGTTCATCAGGTTCATAAAATAGGCAGGCACTTTAGTCAATCCAAATGACATAATGGTATACTCATACAGTCCGTATCTTGTGGTGAATGCGGTCTTCGGAATATCCTGTTCTTGAATCTTCAACTGGTGGTACCCTGATCGCAAATTGATCTTGGAAAACACTTTAGCTCCTTGCAAACGATCAAACAGATCATTTATCATTGGCAGTGGGTACTTGTTCTTGATGGTTACATCGTTATATCCCCGGTAATCAACAACCATCCGTAATGATCCATCCTTCTTCTCCACTAGAAGTACGGGTGATCCCCAAGGCGAAGAACTTGGGCGTATGTAACCTTTCTCCAGTAACTCCTTAATCTGATTCTTAATTTCTACCAAATCCTTTGCTGGCATCCTGTACGGCCGCTTTGATATTGGGCCTGTACCTGGCAATAACTCAATCAAAAACTCAATGTCTCTATCCGGTGGCATGCCTAGCAACTCTTGCGGAAACACATCAGGAAAATCCTTTACCACAGGTACTTCCTCCTGCACTACTCCTGTTAGGCAATTTACTTGTCTCCTATTTGGCACATGCCGGGATACATACTTGATCCTTCTTCCTTTCGGCGTTGTAAGCAAAATTGACTTACTAGCACAATCGATGTTTCCTCCATACATCGACAGCCAATCCATACCGAGAATTACATCCAGTCCCTGGGACTCCAGAATAATTAAATCTGTTGGGAAAACATGCCTTCCTATGCTTAATGGCACTTGAAAGCATCCTTGACTGGCCATGTATTCTGCTCCTGGCGAACTTACTAGCATAGGTGTTTTAAGAATCCTAGTGGGCGGGCTATATTTTTCCACAAATCCCCTTGATATGTATGAATGTGATGCACCAGTATCGAAAAGAATGAGTGCGGTAAATGACTTAACCAAAAACTTACCGATTACTGCATCAGGCTGATCTTCAACCTCCTCCACGTTAACGTGGTTCACCTGTCCCCTATTGAATGGGTTCGGCTTCTTCCCTGAGCTCCCATTGCCATTTCCATTCTGGCCTTCAGGACATTCATTGGCATAATGTCCGGTCTTGGAACACTTGAAATAGGTGACTTGACTCAGATCTCTCTTGGCTGGGGTTGATGGGGTGGTACGATTCTGGCCGTTGCTTCCTCCATTCCCATTACCATTCTTGTGGCCATTGTGGTTGTGTGAACTACCTCCTCCATGGGTATGCTGAAACAGAAATCCCGATTTAGGGGTAAAACGGGGCTTCTGCTGGGCTCCAGAGTTATACTTCCCCTATCAATACTTCCTCTTGTGGTTCTCAATCTGCTGTTGCTTCCCTTCAATCATGATGGCACGATCTACCAACTCCTGGTAGTTGTTGAAACTTGCTACCATCAACTGCATGCTTAACTCATCATTCAATCCTTCCAGAAACTTCTCATGCTTGGTTGCATCCGTAGCAACGTCATCTGGGGCATAAGGTGCTAACTTGCTGAAATCGTCAACATACTGGCCAACTGTCCTTCCTCCTTGGCGTAAGTGGCGAAACTCACGCTTCTTCATGGCCATAGCTCCTGCTGAAACATGTGCAGTGTGGAAAGCTTGCTGAAACTGATCCCATGTGACAGTGTCAACTGGGAAGGTGGCTGTGAAATTCTCCCACCATGCTGTCGCGGGTCCTTCAAGCTAATGTGCGGCAAACTTCACTTTCTCACCATCCGTGCATCCTGCAGTGGTCAACTCCCTTCCTATCTTGCGGAGCCAATCGTCTGCTACTATCGGCTCGATGCTACTAGAAAACACCGGCGCATTCAGCCTAAGGAAACGGGCTAAGTGGTCAACAGATGGCGGCGGTGGTGGTGGGTTGTTGTTGTTGTTGTTGTTCTGCTGATTCTGGACTAACATCTGCATCAATTGATTCTGCTGCTGGATCAACTGAGTGAGCTCCGGTGGAAATCCATTGTCACGTCTCGGAGGCATCTGAGGGTTTAGAAAAGATGAGAAATAAGAATAGACTGAGGTCTAAAGAGAAAACAGTACCCCAATGCACATGAGCAATTTCACACAAAATCACTTCATTCAATTCAAACAAGGGCTTACAATCGATCTAGCTATCGCAAAAGTGCTCAAACTATAGTGTATACATGGGGGAAAATACTACTAATATTTGGTGGTCATCTAGAAATTTGAACCGGTGGAAGACTCCATGATGTCCGCTCCAGCTTCGTCTTCAAAGTCGGGTTCACTTGGATCCGAATCGGTGTCGTCGAGGATGGTGTAGTTGTCCGGACATGCGACATTCATGTCTTCCTTCCTGGATGCTAACTCCCTCTTGAGTTCTTCAATCTCTTGCTTAAGATCGCAGTTGTGTCTTGCTAGAGCTACTATCTCCTCCATGTAGTCCTTGCGTGTAGCCTTCAGTTCTCCTTCTAGCTCGATGATCCTTGCCTTCGCATTCTCCAACTCTATCATATCATTGCACATCTGGTTCTCGTGGCGTCGAATGTGCTGGTTTAACTCCTAGATGAAAGCTGCAATGGATCTATCCTTCTTGGTGCTGACTAACTCCCATTGTTCATCTCGGCGTCCGCAAATCTGGTAGATAGTGTCCTTGAGGTCTTCTTGATAAACTTCTCCAATGCGTCCTATGGTGATATGGGCTGCCATGCTCTTTCCTAGACTCCAAGTTGGTGCATTGAAAACACTATCTATTGGCTTCGTGATTGGCACGAATGTCCTTCCCGGAAAGTGAGCTTGAATCTTCCAGCGCTCCTCTTCAGGCAGAGTGGCGTTGAAGGTTCCCGTGAAACTTGGTAATCCAATGTTTAGGTACTTGGTGACTTCCTTCAAGTGAAATCCAAAAGGTGTGCCTTCATCTAGTTGAGCGTACTTAATCTTCGCGTCCTTCATCCTAAAGAGTAGAAAAGATGAGGAGTTAGAAAATGAGGAGGGAATAGTGATCTATGGCTTTAACTTAGTGGTCGTGTCCTACAGTCAGCGTGTGCTCTGATACCATCTCTGTAGCGACCCGACCCGAATGGATCAAGTCTACTGTGCTCCAGTGTCATCCCTGGATCAGTAATGCTGACACCACACAGTACTTCGAAGGATTTATAGCAGAGTGGCAATCACACACTTATTACATCGATGTCTCAAAGAGAACTTATTACAATAAATATGGCTAAAGGCCATCTAATATCGTTAACATCGGAAGAATTGGAGGATAAATGGGTCCATCAACTCCAACGGCATCACTGAGTATAGAACCACGACCTAAAAGCGCCTTAATCGTCATCTGAAAAGTCTGCAACATTAACGTTGTAGCCCGAAAATGGGTCAGCACATGGAATATGCTGGCAAAGTAACACATAGAGAGTAATGGAATGAAACAGCTATACTATATGCATATTTGGCTGGTGGAAAGCTCTATGGTTACTGTTTTGCGTAAAGCCAGTTTTTCCCTACTGCAAAGGAATAAATTTATTTAACTATTATGGTGGTTGTTAAACATCGAGAATGGTTGACAGCATTCCGATCCCAATTAAGTGAACAATTAAAACCCAACAATATTAATTAGAAGTAACATGATGAGATTCACATGATATTCAAGTACTAGATACTCAAGATGTCCATAACCGAGGACACGGCTAATCATGATTAGTTTATTACACTCTGCAGAGGTTTGCGCACTTTTCCCCACAAGACTCGATCGCCTCCGTTGGTTTTCTCGCACTACATGGTGTTTGAGAAGATGGATGACCGAGACACAGTCTTTCAGAAGCGCTAGCACCTTACGATGGATAGACCAGTACACCTACTTTCCCCTACATCTGCTAGTCTACCCTGTAAGAGTTCGCACGACTTAGTCAACTATGCCAGAGCCCATATTGGCTTGTGGCTGCACACGTAAGTTTCTAGCATGAAAGATCTTATGATCCCTTTGAGCCTGGGTGGCGGTCCAAAAGAAAACAGGCAAGTCCTGATAGACATCAGGTGCCTCAATCCACCCATATGTGTGTTTAAGTTGCCACCTTAGATAAACCCTTAAAATTATCAATCTCACATCTGTCATGGATATCACTCACCCAATCCACGTCTACTAGCATAGCATGGCATAATAAGCAAATGTAGAAGTAACTCCCAAAGTTTTCATAATAAAGAGGTAATAGGTACTACCTCATCTACTTCCCATCCCACAATTTAATTAGATCCTAATCATGCAATGTGTGAGGATTGAGCTAATGCAATAAAACTGGGTTGTAGAAAAGGTATGATCAAAGTGTTACTTGCCTTGCTGATGATCCGCGAGTCCTAGTGATTCGAAGTAACAGGCGGTGCAATCCGGGTAATCTATCACAGACAAACAACAAGCATACAATATGTACTCATCTAATGCACAGGTAAAACTCGAACAAGAGATCGAACCAGAAAGTTCAACTTAAGAACTCCGGTTGCAAAGAAAGAACGAACCAAACAAAGCAACGAAAACAAACGGTGGAAGAAAACAACTCGGTTCTAGCAAGTTGAAACTAGGTCAAGTTTTACAGTAGCAAAAACTTTGTTAAAGTTGATTAGTCGGAACGGCGGTTTCGAAACGAAACTCCAGGCGCTTGAATCACCTGATTCCGATAAACGAGCGAGAAGATAAACTAGAACGAAGATCGGATCTGGGATCGCGATCGCGGAATAAATCTGACGAAAAGAAAAAGAAGAACGGTTAAACGAACGGACATTCGTTAACCGGGAATAATCAGTGATCACGTTCGTTAGGACGAACGGTCCGGCGATCGGTCTCTAGGCAACTAAACCGGAAAATAAAACGAAACCGATCTAGGGTTTCGAAAGAAAACCGAAACAAAGATCCAAAAGAAAACGAATCGGAAGAAAAGAAAAGAACCGGAACGGTTTATAAGAAAAACCGAACCGAGGGGATAGGAGAGACGCGACGTGGGGCTACCTCCGGCGAGGTTCCGGCGAACGGCGGCGACGGCGGCGCGGGCAAAGGGCGGCGGCGGTTCGGCGCTAAGGGCGGCGGCGACACGGCGCTAAGGTTGGCGCGGGCGGCGGCTTAGGGCGGCGCGGGCGGTGGCGCGGTTTGGTGGTGTGGGGTTTAGAGGGGGGGTGTTGGTATTTATATAGGTGAGGGGAGAGGAGACTTGGGGGAGGGGCAAGAAAAAGAGAAGGCGAGGAAAGAGGAGAGGAGAGTCCTACTAGGACTCTGCCTAAGGCGGCGGCGGCGGCCTTGGCGCGCGCGGTGGCCTGGCCAGCCGGCCTGCGGCTGGGCCTTGGCCCAGGCGCACTGCGGGAATTTTTTTTTAAACGGTTACACACGCAGAAAAACAAACAACAGAAAAGAGAACTAAACGAACTCCAAAACTCCCAAAGTAAATTTTCCCCGACTCCTAAAAATGAGTCGAACAAAATGAACTTTTCTCGGGACCTAGAATGCAACTTTTGAAAACACGCATTTTTTCCCTATCCAAATAAAAGGCAAATAAACTCCAACAAATCCAATGATCCTCTTTTCAAAATTTGAGAAAGCTCAAATATGAAAATGACAAAATCTCCAACTCTCTCCGAGTGTCCTTGAGTTGCGTGAAATTTCTAGGATCAACCAAAATGCAAGAAAATATGATATGCATGATGATCTAGTGTATAACATTCCAAATTGAAAATTTGGGATGTTACAAACCTACCCCCCTTAAGATGAATCTCGCCCTCGAGATTCGGGTTGGCTAGAAAATAGGTGAGGGTGGTCCTTGAGCAAATCTTCTTCTCTTTCCCAGGTGGCTTCATCCTCTGAGTGGTGGTTCCACTGAACTTTGCAAAACTTGATAACCTTGCTACGGGTAACTCTGCTGGCATACTCGAGAATCTTGACTGGTTTCTCTTCATACGTTAGGTCGTCTATCAACTGAATCGCTTCAAGCGGCACTGTATCTCTTAACGGTACCTCCGCCATCTCGGCGTGACATTTCTTCAGCTGAGAAACATGGAATACATCATGAACTCCTGACAGTCCCTCTGGCAATTCCAACTTATACGCGACTTCTCCCATACGTTGCAAGATCTTATATGGTCCAATGAAACGTGGTGCTAATTTTCCCTTAACTCCAAAGCGCTTAACTCCTCGAAGTGGGGATACTCAGAGATACACCCTGTCTCCGGTTTCGTAAACTGCCTCCTTGCATTTTGAATCTGCGTAGCTCTTCTGCCTGTACTGGGCTACCTTGAGCCTATCGCGAATCAACTTCACCTTATGTTCAGACTCTTTAATCAAATCTGGTCCAAAGAATTGACGGTCTCCAACTTCGTCCCATGACAACGGTTTCCTGCACCTCCTTCCGTATAAAGCTTCGGAAGGTGCCATCTTCAAACTGGTTTGGTAACTGTTGTTATAGGAAAACTCCGCATACGGCAAGTTATTGTCCCAACTAGATCCATAATCTAGCGCACAAGCTCTCAGCATATCTTCCAAAATCTGATTGACTCTCTCGGTCTGTCCATCTGTCTGTGGATGAAAGGCAGTGCTGAACTCCAGCCTGGTTCCCAAAGTCTCATGCAACTGATTCCAAAACTTTGAGGTAAATTGGGTTCCTCTGTCTGATACAACACTCCTTGGAACTCCATGCAAACAAATGATCCTAGTCATGTATATCTTTGCCAACTTAGCACTGGTGTGAGTGGTCTTGACTGGAATGAAATGTGCTACCTTCGTCAAACGATCAACTACTACCCATATCGAGTCATATCCTGCCTTTGTCCAGGGTAGTCCCGTGATAAAATCCATGCCTATTTTATCCCACTTCCATTCGGGTATCGGCAATGGTTGCAACAATCCGGCTGGCTTCTGATGCTCTGCCTTTACTCTATGACATACGTCACAAATTGCTACATATGCTGCAATATCCTTCTTCATTCCGGTCCACGAGAATGTCTCCTTCAAATCCAAATACATCTTGGTATTTCCTGGGTGAATCGAATAGGGTGAATCATGTGCCTCTTGTAGAATCAACTTCCTGATCTCCGGGTCATTTGGCACATAAACACGGTCCTCAAACCATAGGGTATCGTGCTCATCCTCACGAAATCCCTTTGCTTTTCCTTCCCTCATTTTCTTCTTTATAGAAGCAATCTCCTTGTCAGATTTCTGAGCCTCTCTGATTTTATCCATCAATGTTGACTGAATCTCCAATGCTGCTACATAGCCTTTCGGAACTATCTCTAAACTTAGTTCATGAAGGTTTTCTGCTAACTCCTTGGGTATTTCTCCCATCATCAACGTATTTACATGGCTCTTACGGCTCAATGCGTCAGCTACTACATTAGCTTTTCCGGGATGGTAATGCAATCTCATATCATAATCCTTGATGAGCTCCAACCATCTCCTTAGTCGGAGGTTCAACTCCTTCTGCGTGAAAATGTACTTCAAACTCTTGTGATCCGTGTACACCTCGCAATGATTTCCAATGAGGAAATGTCTCCATGTCTTCAATGCATGCACTACGGCTGCTAACTCCAAATCATGGGTGGCGTAATTCAACTCATGAGGTTTCAGTTGTCGTGAAGCATACGAAACAACTCTCCCTTCCTGCATAAGCACTGCTCCAAGTCCTCGACGTGAAGCGTCGCAATATACCTCATAATCCTTGGTCTGATCTGGCAAAATCAACACTGGTGAGGTAACCAATCGTTTCTTCAACTCCTGGAAACCAGCCTCACACTCCTCAGTCCATTTTAACTTAGTATCCTTCTTCAACAACTCCGTCATAGGCTTCGCAATCTTTGAAAAGTTCTCAATGAATCTCCGGTAGTATCCTGCGAGTCCAAGAAAGCTCCGGATCTCTCCAACTATCGTTGGTGCTTCCCATTCGGTTACTGTCTCAACCTTTGTCGGGTCAACTGCTATCCCTTCTCCGGATATAACGTGTCCAAGAAATCCAGCTTCCTTCAACCAAAACTCACATTTGCTAAATTTGGCATATAACTGATGTTCCCTTAGTTTCTCCAAAACCAAACGCAAATGTTCCTTATGCTCTTCTTCATTCTTTGAATAAACTAGGATATCATCAATGAACACTACGAAGAACTTATCCAAAAACTCCATAAACACTTTGTTCATCAGGTTCATAAAATAGGCAGGCGCTTTAGTCAATCCAAATGACATAACGATATACTCATACAGTCCGTATCTTGAGGTGAATGCGGTCTTCGGAATATCCTGTTCTCGAATCTTCAACTGGTGGTACCCTCATCGCAAATCGATCTTGGAAAACACTTTAGCTCCTTGCAAACGATCAAACAAATCATTTATCATTGGTAGTGGGTACTTGTTCGTGATGGTTACTTCATTCAATCCCCGGTAATCGACAACCATCCATAATGATCCATCCTTCTTCTCCACTAGAAGTACGGGTGATCCCCAAGGCGAAGAACTTGGGCGTATGTAAGCTTTCTCCAGTAACTCCTTAATCTGATTCTTAATTTCTACCAAATCCTTTGCTGGCATCCTGTACGGCCGCTTTGATATTGGGCCTGTACCTGGCAATAACTCAATCAAAAACTCAATGTCTCTATCCGGTGGCATGCCTGGCAACTCTTCCGGAAACACATCAGGAAAATCCTTTACCACAGATACTTCCTCCTGCACTACTCCTGTTAGGCAATTTACTTGTCTCCTATTTGGCACATGCCGGGATACATACTTGATCCTTCTTCCTTCCGGCGTTGTAAGCAAAATTGACTTACTAGCACAATCGATGTTTCCTCCATACATCGACAGCCAATCCATACCGAGAATTACATCCAGTCCCTGGGACTCCAGAATAATTAAATCTGTTGGGAAAACATGCCTTCCTATGCTTAATGGCACTTGAAAGCATCCTTGACTGGCCATGTATTCTGCTCCTGGCGAACTTACTAGCATAGGTGTTTTAAGAATCCTAGTGGGCAGGCTATATTTTTCCACAAATCCCCTTGATATGTATGAATGTGATGCACCAATATCGAAAAGAATGAGTGCGGTAAATGACTTAACCAAAAACTTACCGATTACTGCATCAGGCTGATCTTCAACCTCCTCCACGTTAACGTGGTTCACCTGTCCCCTATTGAATGGGTTCGGCTTCTTCCCTGAGCTCCCACTGCCATTTCCATTCTGGCCTTCAGGACATTCATTGGCATAATGTCCGGTCTTGGAACACTTGAAACAGGTGGCTTGACTCAGATCTCTCTTGGCTGGGGTTGATGGGGTGGTACGGTTCTGGCCGTTGCTTCCTCCATTCCCATTACCATTCTTGTGGCCATTGTGGTTGTGCGAACTACCTCCTCCATGGGTATGCTGAAACTGAAATCCCGATTTAGGGGTAAAACGGGGCTTCTGCTGGGCTCCAGAGTTATACTTCCCCTGTCCATACTTCCTCTTGCGGTTCTCAATCTGTTGTTGCTTCCCTTCAATCATGATGGCACGATCTACCAACTCCTGGTAGTTGTTGAAACTTGCTACCATCAACTGCATGCTTAACTCATCATTCAATCCTTCCAGAAACTTCTCCTGCTTGGTTGCATCCGTAGCAACGTCATCTGGGGCATAACGTGCTAACTTGCTGAAATCGTCAACATACTGGCCAACTGTCCTTCCTCCTTGGCGTAAGTGGCGAAACTCACGCTTCTTCATGGCCATAGCTCCTGCTGAAACATGTGCAGTGCGGAAAGCTTGCTGAAACTGATCCCATGTGACAGTGTCAACTGGGAAGGTGGCTGTGAAATTCTCCCACCATGCTGCCGCGGGTCCTTCAAGCTGATGTGCGGCAAACTTCACTTTCTCACCATCCGTGCATCCTGCAGTGGTCAACTCCCTTCCTATCTTGCGGAGCCAATCGTCTGCTACTATCGGCTCGATGCTACTAGAAAACACCGGCGCATTCAGCCTAAGGAAACGGGCTAAGTGGTCAACAGATGGCGGCGGTGGTGGTGGGTTGTTGTTGTTGTTGTTGTTGTTCTGCTGATTCTGGACTAACATCTGCATCAATTGATTCTGCTGCTGGATCAACTGAGTGAGCTCCGGTGCAAATCCATTGTCACGTCTCGGAGGCATCTGAGGGTTTAGAAAAGATGAGAAATAAGAATAGACTGAGGTCTAAAGAGAAAACAGTACCCCAATGCACATGAGCAATTTCACACAAAATCACTTCATTCAATTCAAACAAGGGCTTACAATCGATCTAGCTATCGCAAAAGTGCTCAAACTATAGTGTATACATGGGGGAAAATACTACTAATATTTGGTGGTCATCTAGAAATTTGAACTGGTGGAAGACTCCATGATTTCCGCTCCAGCTTCGTCTTCAAAGTCGGGTTCACTTGGATCCGAATTGGTGTCGTCGAGGAAGGTGTAGTTGTCCAGACATGCGACGTTCATGTCTTCCTTCCTGGATGCTAACTCCCTCTTGAGTTCTTCAATCTCTTGCTTAAGATCGCAGTTGCGTCTTGCTAGAGCTACTATCTCCTCCATGTAGTCCTTGCGTGTAGCCTTCAGTTCTCCTTCTAGCTCGATGATCCTTGCCTTCGCATTCTCCAACTCTATCATATCATTGCACATCTGGTTCTCGTGGCGTCGAATGTGCTGGTTTAACTCCTAGATGAAAGCTGCAATGGATCTATCCTTCTTGGTGCTGACTAACTCCCATTGTTCATCTCGGCGTCCGCAAATCTGGTAGATAGTGTCCTTGAGGTCTTCTTGATAAACTTCTCCAATGCGTCCTATGGTGATATGGGCTGCCATGCTCTTTCCTAGACTACAAGTTGGTGCATTGAAAACACTATCTATTGGCTTCATGATTGGCGCGAATGTCCTTCCCGGAACATGAGCTTGAATCTTCCAGCGCTCCTCTTCAGGCAGAGTGGCGTTGAAGGTTCCCGTGAAACTTGGTAATCCAATGTTTAGGTACTTGGTGGCTTCCTTCAAGTGAAATCCAAAAGGTGTGCCTTCATCTGGTTGAGCGTACTTAATCTTCGCGTCCTTCATCCTAAAGAGTAGAAAAGATGAGGAGTTAGAAAATGAGGAGGGAATAGTGATCTATGGCTTTAACTTAGTGGTCGTGTCCTACAGTCAGCGTGTGCTCTGATACCATCTCTGTAGCGACCCGACCCGAATGGATCAAGTCTACTGTGCTCCAGTGTCATCCATGGATCAGTAATGCTGACACCACACAGTACTTCGGAGGATTTATAGCAGAGTGGCAATCACACACTTATTACATCGATGTCTCAAAGAGAACTTATTACAATAAATATGGCTAAAGGCCATCTAATATCGATAACATCGGAAGACTTGGAAGATAAATGGGTCCATCAACTCCAACGGCATCACTGAGTATAGAACCACGACCTAAAAGCACCTTAATCGTCGTCTGAAAAGTCTGCAACATTAACGTTGCAGCCTGAAAATGGGTCAGCACATGGAATATGCTGGCAAAGTAACACATAGAGAGTAATGGAATGAAACAGCTATACTACATGCATATTTGGCTGGTGGAAAGCTCTATGGTTATTGTTTTGCGTAAAGCCAGTTTTTCCCTACTGCAAAGGAATAAATTTATTTAACTATCATGGTGGTTGTTAAACATCGAGAATGGTTGACAGCATTCCGATCCCAATTAAGTGAACAATTAAAACCCAACAATATTAATTAGAAGTAACATGATGAGATTCACATGATATTCAAGTACTAGATACTCAAGATGTCCATAACCGGGGACACGGCTAATCATGATTAGTTTATTACACTCTGCAGAGGTTTGCGCACTTTTCCCCACAAGACTCGATCGCCTCCGTTAGTTTTCTTGCACTACATGGTGTTTGAGAAGACGGATGACCGAGACACAGTCTTTCAGAAGCGCTAGCACCTTACGATGGATAGACCGGTACACCTACTTTCCCCTACATCTGCTAGTCTACCCTGTAAGAGTTCGCACGACTTAGTCAACTATGCCAGAGCCCATATTGGCTTGTGGCTGCACACGTAAGTTTCTAGCATGAAAGATCTTATGATCCCTTTGAGCCTGGATGGCGGTCCAAAAGAAAACAGGCAAGTCCTGATAGACATCAGGTGCCTCAATCCACCCATATGTGTGTTTAAGTTGCCACCTTAGATAAACCCTTAAAATTATCAATCTCACATCTGTCATGGATATCACTCACCCAATCCACGTCTACTAGCATAGCATGGCATAATAAGCAAACGTAGAAGTAACTCCCAAAGGTTTCATAATAAAGAGGTAATAGGTACTACCTCATCTACTTCCCATACCACAATTTAATTAGATCCTAATCATGCAATGTGTGAGGATTGATCTAATGCAATAAAACTGGGTTGTACAAAAGGTATGATCAAAGTGTTACTTGCCTTGCTGATGATCCGCGAGTCCTAGTGATTCGAAGTAACAGGCGGCGCAATCCGGGTAATCTATCGCAGACAAACAACAAGCATACAATAAGTACTCATCTAATGCACAGGTAAAACTCGAACAAGAGATCGAACCAGAAAGTTCAACTTAAGAACTCCGGTTGCAAAGAAAGAACGAACCGAACAAAGCAACGAAAACAAACGGCAGAAGAAAACAACTCGGTTCTAGCAAGTTGAAACTAGGTCAAGTTTTACAGTAGCAAAAACTTAGTTAAAGTTGATTAGTCGGAACGGCGGTTTCGAAATGAAACTCCAGGCGCTTGAATCACCTAATTCCGATAAACGAGCGAGAAGATAAACTAGAACGAAGATCGGATCTGAGATCGTGATCACGGAATAAATCCGACGAAAAGAAAAAGAAGAACGGTTAAACAAACGGACATTCGTTAACCGGGAATAATCGGTGATCATGTTCGTTAGGACGAACGGTCCGGCGATCGGTCTCTAGGCAACTAAACCGGAAAATAAAACGAAACCGATCTAGGGTTTCGAAAGAAAACCGAAACAAAGATCCAAAAGAAAACGAATCGGAAGAAAAGAAAAGAACCAGAACGGTTTATAAGAAAAACCGAACCGAGGGGATAGGAGAGACGCGGCGCGGGGCTACCTCCGGCGAGGTTCCGGCGAACGGCGGCGACGGCGGCGCGGGCAAAGGGCGGCGGCGGCGCGGCGCTAAGGGCGGCGCGGGCGGCGGCTTAGGGCGGCGCGGGCGGTGGCGCGGTTTGGTGGTGTGGGGTTTAGAGGGGGGGTGTTGGTATTTATATAGGTGAGGGGAGAGAAGACTTGGGGGAGGGGGCAAGAAAAAGAGAAGGAGAGGAAAGAGGAGAGGAGAGTCCTACTAGGACTCTGCCTAGGGCGGCGGCGGCGGCCTTGGCGCGCGCGGTGGCCTGGCCGGCCGGCCTGCGGCTGGGCCTTGGCCTAGGGGCGCTGCGGGAATTTTTTTTTTAAAATGGTTACGCGCGCAAAAAAACAAACAACAGAAAAGAACTAAACGAACTCCAAAACTCCCAAAGTAAATTTTCCGCAACTCCTAAAAATGAGTCGAACAAAATGAACTTTTCTCGGGACCTAGAATGCAACTTTTGAAAACACGCATTTTCCCTATCCAAATAAAAGGCAAATAAACTCCGACAAATCCAATGATCCTCTTTTCAAAATTTGAGAAAGCTCAAATATGAAAATGACGAAATCTCCAATTCTCTCCGAGGGTCCTTGAGTTGCGTGAAATTTCTAGGATCAACCAAAATGCAAGAAAATACGATATGCATGATGATCTAGTGTATAACATTCCAAATTGAAAATTTGGGATGTTACAAGAGAAGAGAGAGACCCGGCGACTGTTTCCGGAGACCGAAAACGTCCAACGATTTGACCGACTATATTGTCGCTATAGTTATCCGTTGGGGCATCAAACGGACTCCAAATGTGACAAAAATTGACAGGCGGTCTATCTACACAATAATAAGACCGCACGCCAACTTTCAATCCATTCCGAGAACATTTTTATGCCACTTATAAAAATAATATTTCGGACGTGCCGCGGCCGCGTGCAAGTGTGTTTGGGCTCAGAACGGGCAACAGGCGGAACTGGGGAACCCGGACGGATGCAAGTTTTGAAAACAAGATGATGCAATGCACATGATGACATGGCAAGATGCGACATGCAAGCAAATGACAAAGGCAACCACAACGGATAACTGGAAGACACCTGGCGCAAGGGTCTCGGGGCGTCACAAGTGAGGACGGTCGATACATAATATACCGGCTTTTGAAGTGGGAATTTATGCCCGTCCATCTCTCGTTCGACGACGAGCACTGTGCTTACAACTTGGTGAGTTGCTGCTATATATAATAGCATTGGTTTGCCAACATCTGGCGCAACCAAGATTGGGTTGGTGGCCAGGATGGCTTTTATTTCCTCTAGTCCGGCCGTGGCTGCGTCCGTCCACTCGAAGTGTTCGGTGCGCCGAAGAAGGCGATAAAGGGGGAGTGCCTTTTGTCCTAGTCGGGAGATAAAGCGGCTTAAAGCCGCCACACATCCAGTTAGCTTCTGGATTTTCTTGAGGTCAGTTGGGATAGCCAACTGCGACAGGGCCCGGATTTTGGCCGGATTTGCTTAAATTCCTCTGCTGGAGACTATAAAGCCCAGGAGCTTTCCGGCAGGTATGCCGAAAACGCATTTTTCCGTATTGAGCTTAATGTAGTATGTCAGAGATTGTCGAACGTGAGCCTCAAGTCATCTATTAAGGAGTCGACGTGTCTGGTTTTAACGACCACATCATCGACGTATGCCTCCACTATTTTGCTGATCTGTTTTTCCAGACACGTCTGAATCATGCGCTGATACGTTGCGCCGGTGTTTTTGAGCCCCAAGGGCATTTTGTTAAAACGGAAGGGGCCGTATGGAGTGATGAATGCCATTGTGGCTTGGTCGGACTCCGCCATCTTCATTTGGTGGTAACCGGAGTATGTGTCGAGGAAGCACAATGAGTCGTGTCCTGCGGTAGTGTCGATAATTTGATCGAAGAGGGAGGGGGAAGGGATCCTTTGGGCAAGCCTTATTAAGGTCCTTGAAGTCGACGCATAGGCGCCATGATTTGTCTTTCTTTGGCACCATCACCAGGTTTGCTAACCAATCCGGATGCTATATTTCTCTAATGAATCTGGCCTCCAGTAATTTGGCTAGATCCTCTCCCATGGCTTGTCGCTTAGGTTCGGAGAAACGCCGAAGAGTCTGCTTGACCGGCCTGAATCCTTTTAGAATGTTAAGCCTATGCTCGGCCAGCCTGTGTGGGATTCCTGGAATGTCTGAAGGATGCCAGGCGAATATGTCCCAATTCGCGCGCAGGAACTCCCGTACTGTGGCGACTACGACGGGGTTTAGCTATGCCCCAATGGATGCTGTTTTTGTGGGGTCCGTTGGATGGACTTGGAATTTGACTATTTCATCCGCTGGTTTAAAGGAGGTGGACTTGGATCTTTTGTCTAGTATCACGTCGTCCCTGTCCACTGTGGAGCGCAGCGCGGTCAATTCCTCCGCCACAAGGGCTTCGTATAATGCCTCGAGGGCCAGTGCGGCTATTTTGTTCTCGGTGCGGAGTGCTATGTCCGGATCACTAGCTAGAGTGATGATTCCATTGGGTCCGGGCATTTTGAGCTTCATGTACCCGTAATGGGGTATGGCTTGAAAAATGGTGAATGCCTCCCGCCCTAGAAGGGCGTGGTATCCGCTGCTAAACGGGGCCACTTGGAATGTGATTTCTTCGGACCTGTAATTCTCTTGAGTGCTGAATACCACATCTAGTGTGATTTTCCCAGCGCAACGTGCCTCCCGACTGGGGATGATTCCTCGGAAGGTCGTGGTGCTTTGCTCAATATAGTTGATGTCTATTTCCATTTTTTGAAGAGTGTCCTCATAAATGAGGTTTAATCCGCCGCCGCCGTCCATGAGCACTTTAGTGAGCCGAAAGCCGTCCACGATTGGACTGAGGACCAAAGCGGCTGGTGCTCGGGCTATTTGGAATTTAGGTTCATCACTGGCATTGAAAGTAATGGCCGTGTCACTCCATGGGTTTATTGCTGCAACGTGGTAGACTTCGGCAAGGCTGCGAAGTGCTCGCTTACGCCTATTATTTGAGGCGAAGGTCTCGAAGACTGTTAATACTGTATTGTTATCCTCGGGAGGGTGTTCTGGGGTGTTTTGGATGAGGAGATCCTCACCGCTCTTGGCCACCTGCCGGAGTACCCAACATGCTCTAAGGCTATGTGTTGATATGGTATCTCCTGTACTATGAATTTTGCAGGGCCCGTTAAGCCATCCCTCCAATACGGTTCCATGCCCTGTAGTGGGTTTTTGCTTCTTTGTAATTCAGTCAGGCGACTTGTGAGAGCACACCCTTTTAGTTCGAACTGGGGTTTTTGTCAGAGCCGGATTGTCCCAAAATTGTGTTTGGGTTTTCCAGGCACTTTCCATCACACAGTACTTCCATACTATGGCCGCCAAGTCAGCGAAGTGTGCTATGTCACGGCGACTTATGGCGTTGAGGATCCCCTTGTCCGTGCAATTGTTGCAAAAGAATGAAATTGCGTCTTCCTCACGACAGTCCTTGACCTTGTTCATTACAAGGAGGAATCTGGCCCAATAGTGATGTACTGTCTCTTGGGGCGCTTGCCTAATGTGGGAAAGATCGTTTGTATCTGGGTGGGTGGGTGGATTTAAGTCCGGACCTTGACCCAATCTGAGATCCCGGGGCAGGGGAGTTTCCGATCTTGGAAGTTCGGGCTCCGCGAGTTCGGTAAGCGACCTGATTCTAGGTTCAGGGTTAGGGCGATGTCCTCCCGTGAGCGGGTATCCGGATCGGAGAGCTCGGGAATCCAGACATAGTTCATCCTCAGGATAGAGGGAGAACCGCCGCGTTGCTCCTCCACCACCGCTATTTGATAGGTGACCGGCGGAGAGTTAATCTCCCTTTGGTCGGGTTTAAGCCCGATCCGATCGTAGTATGTAGCGACTCCCAGAGCAGCGATGCGATCCAAGAGCTCGTTCAAAGAGGAGAGCTCCATTGGATCCATCTGCTCAGCGAATTTTGAGCCGATGTGGAGGCTATTTTCGATGACCCGAGAAGTCATCGTCGGTGCAACGGCCGAGCGGGCGGTCATGATGAAGCCGCCTAGTCGGAGAGTTTGGCCTACAGCCAGGGCTCCCCCAGAAGTGATGTTGTCCTTGACAACGAGATGAGCCAACGCCGCTTATGATGACGGCATAGTGGAACTCTCAATGAAAGCACCAATGTCGGTGTCAAAACCGGCGGATCTCGGGTAGGGGGTCCCGAACTGTGCGTCTAAGGCGGATGGTAACAGGAAGCAGAGGACACGATGTTTTACCCAAGTTCGGGCCCTCTTGATGGAGGTAATACCATACGTCCTGCTTGATTGTTCTTGATAATATGAGTATTACAAGAGTTGATCTACCACGAGATCATAGAGGCTAAACCCTAGAAGCTACCCTATGGTATGATTGTCTGTTGACCTACGGACTAAACCCTCCGGTTTATATAGACACCAAAGGGGGCTAGGGTTACACAAGGTCGGTTACAAGGGAGGAGATATATATATATATCTGTATTGCCTAGCTTGCCTTCCACGCCAAGTAGAGTCCCATCCGGACACGGGACGAAGTCTTCAATCTTGTATCTTCATAGTCCAACAGTCCGGCCAAAGGATATAGTCCGGCTGTCCGGAGACCCCCTAATCCAGGACTCCCTCATGACCATATCGATGAGGCCGCGCAGCAAGAGGAATGGTCGCCGGCGAGGAGGCGACGCTGCAAGAAGAAGGGTTGCCAGCAAGGAGGCGGCGCTGCAAGAAGAAGGGTAGCTGGCAATGAGGCGACACTGCAAGAAGAAGGGTCACCGGCGAGGAGGCGGCGCTACAAGAAGAAGGGTAGCCGGCGAGGAGGCGGCGCTGCAAGAAGAAGGGTCATCGGCGAGGAGGCTGAGCTGCCAGTAAGCAGCAGTGAAGGTTTGAACTTGGAAAGCAAGGAGGAACAGTGGAAATGTGGCTTTTGGTAGGAGGGAGGGGGCGGGGAGATAGATATTTCCGTGGTGGCAAAAAAATTTCGCTCGGTGCCGCGAGAAACTGGCACACAAGTATGGTTCAAGCAGGGGCGGTGGACTGTAGACGACGAAGCTTCCTGGGTAAGCCAGACAAGACGGTGCGCCAAGATATTTTTTATCGCATCCCACATGATTCTTTCTAGTAAACTATTTGTGGTATACCTGATTCTTTCATTATGTTTTGAAAGACAAAATGGTGTTACGGAGGGAAAGGATGGTGTTTGAATTGCTAGAACATTTACGTACAGTGAACATGCAACTAGTACATGAGTGTCGGGTTTAAATTTGGAATTATTCCGGGTTCGTTTGGTATTTTTATGCATTAATTGAGTTTCTGGGCATTTAATGTGCATAATTAAAATTTTAACTACAAGCACATGCTCCAATGCACCAAAGTTTGCTGAAAAATCACATGTGTGTCTTTGGGTGAATTTATAGGTCCCATGCAAGAAATGGGAATAAAATTCAAACATCTGGGTGTCGTAGCTCAGCCAGAATGATTGAGAAACTTGGTTTTTTAATTCCTGTAAATCCAAAACATGGCTGAAAATCTTGAAACTTGGCATGGTGTCATGAGATGGCACCAACATGCTACAGTAATTTTTTTGGCCGAATTGGGACAAGCTTTGGTGTAAGCTTCTTGCAAACCGGAGCTTCCCTCAAGAAGGCTAGCTGGTTCCGAGAGGGAACTTTGTCGGCGTTCTGGGAACGGGGGTCCCCAGACTTGCCTGCCTGCGGTCCACGGCGTGGCTCTGCAAGCGGGCCCGTACGACCCATCTTCACCAACAAGCATTCAAGACCCTCGCGAGGGGCCAAGCCTCGCGAGGCAGACGACATAAGACCTCCTTAGGAGCAGCCTCACTAGGCTGGCTCGCGAGGGGTGGAGAGATGAAGGCCAGGCAAACCTCGCGAGGTTCCAATGACGTGAGCCATGACGACCAAGGCTAGGCGGGTGCCAGCGTGCACAGTGTCCTTGTTTCCTCTTTGGTGCTAAGGGGGCAAGCGCAGACGCAGAGTACCGAGGCGTCAAGCAAAGGTTTCCATATCGGCGCAACAAGACCAAGGCCAGAAGGACAGCAAGACGGAGGTCCTCGTGGAGCCCAAGACGGCGTCACCACCAGAGCCTTTGGCAGGCGAAGACTACTTTTGTCAGGATAAGCTGTACTAGCTGTCCCCTTTCGAATTGGCCATTGTTGGCTCCCTTCCCGCTCAATATTTGGGGAGAGGACTAGGGCCTCTATAAATAGGACTAGCCACCATAGTAGGAAAGGGGGGACAGATCGAGAACTCGTCTCGGAGAGATCCAACCCATCCGCAAGTTCACCAAGCACAAGAACACCTCTCCTCAGGAGGCTGTTCTTCCCATTGTATTGTTCATCCTTAGCCTAAGAGGCAATCCACCACCACCACACTAGAGTAGGGTATTACACCACAACGGTGGCCCAAACCAGTATAAATATTGTGTCCTTTGTGTTGTGAGTTCATCGAGTTAGTCCCAAAGATCTTAGCGATGCTAGGACGTGGATCGGTAGGGGGGAGATCTTCGCGCGCACCCCAGTGTTCGAACCTTAAGGGTTTTTCTGGAACCCATGATCCGACATTTGGCGCGCTAGGTAGGGGTTGCCGGAGTTTTCCTTCCGCTGGTTCGCGCTCCACCATATTCGCGCCCATTCCCCATGGCTAGCGCCGCCCTTCCGGCTAGATCTACCGGTGCCCATGGTGGCGCTCGAGGGCTCCGATCCCTTGCTCCTGCCTTGCGGCAGGTGCAATGGCCACCCAAGTTCAAGCCGAAGATGCTGCCGCGCTACGACGACGCGGCAGACCCGACGGCTTTCCTGCTGGCGTATGAGGAGGCCGTCCTTGAGGCCGGGGGCGACGACAAGGTCATGGCCAACTAGCTTCCTATGGCCCTCACTGGCGCACCGCGCGCTTGGCTGCTCAACCTCCCCGGGTCCATGGTGGCGTCTTGGGAGGAGCTGCGCAGCCTCTTCGCCGCGCGCTATGCAGCGCCGGCACACCACGCGGTTGCGGCCCTCCTTGGCGACTCACAAGCGCCACCATCGGATCGTCACGTCAAGCCGTTCTTTCGCTAGGTCGGCGCCACTTCCATGCGCCCAGGGGCTCCGCCAGGCTGGGCCGCGCCCGAGGCCAACCTCACCTTCGACTCAGGGGATCACCCCACCTCCACCGCCGGCTCGGGTGCGCTCCCAATGCTTTGCACGCCCACCATCTGCCACGTGGCCATCACTAAGACGCTCGTCGACGGTGGCTCCGGCCTCAACGTGCTCTCCGTTGAGGCCTTCAGCCTTCTTCACGTACTGCTCGAGCGGCTCCGCCCTAGCAATCCTTTCTCGGGGGTTGGTGGGGGCTCCTCCTGCTCCATGGGACAGATCCGCCTCCCCGTGACCATCGACACGTGCGACAACTACCGCATCGAGCTCATCGACTTCGACATCGCCCACATCGGCCTCCCATACAATGTCATCCTCGGGTACCTGGCTCTGGCCCAGTTCACGGCAGCAACTCATCCGGCTTACAACCTCATGAGATGCCGGGGAGCAAGGGCATTCTCGCCATCAAAGGGGACACCAAGGAAGCATTGATGTCGCTCAAGCTCGCCCTCAAGGCTGCAGCAACAGCACAGCCCGTCGACACGGATACCTCCAAGGCCAAGGAAGCCGCACCAAGCAAGAAGAAGCAGTTTTTTTACTCAGGACAAGGCAGAAACCAAGCGAGTACCAGTCGAGGAGGATGGGTCCTCAGAGGCAACCTTTACCATAGGCGCCAACCTCGAGCCTGGTCAGGAGGAGGCGTTGGTGAGGTTCTTGCGCGCAAACAAGGAAGTGTTCGCTTGGGAGCCCGATCAGTTGGTGGGGGTCCCAAGAGGGGTGATAGAGCACCACCTGAAGGTGTGCCCCAACGTACGCCCCGTGAAGCAGAACGCGAGGCGGCAGTCCACGGAGAAGCAAGCTTTCATCGTCTAAGAAACCCGCAAGTTGGAGGCTGCGGGAGTCATTTGCGAGGTTTGGTACCCCGAGTGGCTGGCAAACCCCGTCGTCGTCCCCAAGAAAAGTGGGAAGGAGCAGATGTGTGTCGACTTCACCAACCTCAACAAGGCCTGCCCCCAAGATCCGTTCCTGCTTCCATGCATCGACCAGATCGTCGATTCCACTGCCGAGTGACTTGTTGTGCTTCCTGGATGCGTTCTCAGGATATCACCAGATCAAGATGGCGGTAGAAGATGTGGAGAAGACAGCCTTCCTGACCCCATGTGGGGTGTACTGCTACACTTGCATGCCTTTCGGACTGCGCAATGCAGGCGCAATCTTCCAGCGGCTCATGCACATCGCCTTGGGTCGGCAGCTCGGGAGGAACGCTGAAGCTTACTTCGATGACATTGTAGTGAAGTCTCGAGATGCGAGGACCTTGATCCAAGTCCTAGAGGAGACCTTTGAAAGCCTCCGCCAGGTGGACTTGTGGCTCAACCCGGAGAAGTGCGTGTTTGGCGTCCCTTCCGGCAAGCTGCTGGGCTTCCTTGTGTCCCACGGGGGGGTCAAGGCTAACCCAGAGAAGGTCAAGGCCATTGAAGACATGAGTCCACCGCAAACCATCAAGGAAATGCAGAAGCTTGCTGGATGGGTGACTACGTTGGGACGCTTTATTTCCAAGTTGGGAGAGCGTACCCTACCCTTCTTCAAGCTGATGAAGAAAAAGGGCCCATTTGAGTGGACCTCAGAGGCTGACCGAGCATTTCAAGACCTCAAGAGGTACCTAACCAGCCCTCCAGTGATGGTGGTGTCGCGACCTCTCGAGGCCCTAGTGATTTATCTTGCCGCCACTCCCTTCTCCGCCAGCGTGGCTCTAGCGGCGGTTCGGGATGAACACCAAGCCAAGGGCGCATCGCGCCAAGCTACGCCCCTAGCAGGGACGACGCAAGACTAGGAGGGCGCCACAAGGGCCGTAGCAGCAATAGCAGAGGATCAAGCTCAGCAGAACGACGCCCCCAAACCCGCAATGGCCCTGACAAGCGATCAAGCATTGGGGGCTCCACCACCGCAGGAGGCACCCCAACTCCCAGAAGGCGGAAGCCTCATCAGTGCGCCTACCCTCATCGAGCATCCGGTATACTTCGTCAGCACGGTGTTGCGGGATGCAAGAGCATGGTACCCCATGCCTCAGAAGCTCCTACTTGCACTCCTGGTGGCCTCGCGCAAGCTGCGGCACTACTTCCAAGGCCACCCCATCAAGGTCGTCTCGGTCTACCCACTGGAGAGGGTGCTCAGGAGCCCCAACTCCACCGGGAGGGTCACCGAGTGGAACATCGAGTTGCAGGCATTCCATCTGGAGTTCAGCAGCACCAGGGTCATCAAAGGGGCCGTGCTCGCCGATTTTGTGACAGAATGGACGGATGCCCCGGTGCTTGAAATAGGCGAGGACCAGTCCCTCTCGCCGGGAAGCAAGGAGCCCGACGGCTGGGTCATGTATTTCGATGGCGCCTTCGCGCGCCAAGGCGCGGGGGCTGGAGTAGTGCTCATCTCGCCCACTCAGGACAAGCTCTACTACGCCGTGCAGCTCTGCTTCCAGCAAGGCGAGAAGGTCTCCAACAACATTGCAGAATATGAAGGCCTCATAGCCATCCTGAAAGCTGCGGCAACTCTGGGGGTGAAGCGCCTCACCGTTAGGGGCGACTCGCAGCTCCTCGTCAACTTCTCCAATAAGGTATACGAGCCGTAGGACGAGCACATGGAAGCATACCTCGTGGAGGTGCGCAAGATGGAGAAGCAATTCATGGGCCTGGAGTTGCAGCCCGTGCCCTGTGGCACCAACAAGGAAGCTGACGACATCGCCAGAAGGGCATTCAAGCGGCAGCCCCAAGAGCCCGGCGTCTTCGAGGAGTGCCTCTTCAAGCCATCAACAACGCCACCGCTTTTGAGAACAGCTCAACCTTGGGAGGAACTCCTGCAGCCGCTTTCCACAGGAGCCCCAACCTATGGCCTGACCTCGGGAGCGTGCCTACTCTTGGCGCTCGAGCCCCAGGAGGGATGCTGGACCGAGGAATACAAGGAATACCTGATGCAAGGGACGCTGCCAGAGAAGGAGGAGGATGTGGAGTGTGTCACCCGGCAAGCCACAACATACTGCATCCAGGATGGTGAGTTATACAGGAAGCAGTCGAATGACGTTCCACTGCGTTGCATCTCCAGGGAATAGGGGACAGAGCTGCTAGCCGACATACATGGCGGGGACCGCGGGCACCACTCATCGTCACGAACCCTCGTCGGCAAGGCATTACGCAGCGGATTCTACTGGTCTACGGCGCTCAATGATCCGGCTGAGCTGGTGAAGTCCTGCGAGGCCTGCCAATTCCACGCCAAGAAAATCCATCTGCCAGCTTAGGGCCTCCATACCATTCCACTTTCATGGCCGTTCGCGGTCTGGGGAGTGGATATCCTGGGCCCGTTCCCTTGTGCGCCAGGGGGTAATCGATACCTCTACGTCGCCATCGACAACTTCACTAAGTGGGCGGAGGTGGAAGCCATCAACACCATCCCAACTGGCTCTGTGGTCAAGTTCATCAAGGGTCTCGTGAGCCGTTTCGGGGTCCCCAACCGCATCATCACCGATAATGGTTCGCAGTTCACCAGTAATCTCTTCAAAACGTATTGTGCTAATCTTGGAACGCAGATCTGCTATGCTTCAGTAGCGCACCCCAGGAGCAATGGCCAGGCCGAATGTGCCAACACGGAGGTCCTGAGAGGCCTCAAGACCAGGACCTTCAAGAAGAAGCTCGAGGCCAGTGGCAGGGCCTGGCACGACGAGCTCCAGTCCGTGCTGTGGTCCATTCACACCACTGCCACCAAGCAGATGGGCGAGACCCCGTTCTTCCTCGTCGACGGAGCAGAAGCAGTCCTCCCTCATGAGGCCAGACATCGCTCCGCACGGGTCCTGGCGTTTGATGAAACACAGCAGGACGCCAGGCGGGGGATGTACCTTGTGCTGGGGGAGGAATGTCGCCGCGAAGCTGCACTACGGGTGGCAAGGTACCAGCAGGCGCTACGACGGTACCACTGTCGCAGCGTCCACTCCAGGATGCTCGAGGTGGGCGACCTCGTCCTGAGGCGGGTGCTCTCCAGGGAAGGGCTGCATAAGCTGTGACCCATGTGGGAGGGCCTGTTCAAGATCGTCCATGTCTCCAGGCCTGGCGTCGCGTGCCTGGAGACACAGGACGGGGTACCCATCCAGAATGCCTGGAACATCCAGCACCTCCAGAAGTTCTACCCTTGAAGAAAGGCCCAACGCCTGTGAAGAAGGCCCAGCTCCTGTGAAGATCGCCGCCCGTGACACTCTCACATAATAACGCATGGGGCTGTACACGCCCCGGAGTCTCAGGGGTGCCGCCCTTAGGCCTCGGGGGCTCCCTCCCATGTCTTAGTGGCAGCACTTAGCTCCGCGCTAGTGAGAAGACGTCGAAGACTAGACTAGGTGCCAGACGCGGCTTTTCATTTGCTTTCTGAAGTTGGCTAGCCCCTCTTTAATTGAAATTTTCTTTCTCGTGTCTCTTGCTGGTCTCACCCTATCGCTTCCTGTCTCTGTTTCAGCCTTCATTTCTTTGGTCGGCCTATACTTTCTCGCGCGTTCCTCGCGAGGGGACTGGACGGGTGCCCTCGTGAGTGTTTTTCCTTTTCTGCCTTTCGTCTGCTTTTCGCGAGGCACCCTCATTCGAGCTCACAAACTGGCGCACCTCTCCTAATCTGTACCCCACGGATACCGCGATACAAAGCGCTGGGTCAAGGCTAGTAGCGCCTGTGACCAAGGCTCGGGTGAACGACATGCCTCTTAACGAGTTTTTTGCAGTTCCTAAGCGCCTACCAGGTCAGGGAGGCATTGACAGGCACCAGGAAGCAAGCGCCTCGTGAGGAGGAGGCTACTCCAAGAAAATCAAGCTAAGTTATCCCTACATAAAACGACGATGTCGCAACACAACACAGGGATGACAAACGCATCATAATGATTGAGATCATAGTTCGATACACGCCCCTTCGGGGCCCATTCTGGTTTCTTTCTGATGCAGGAAGGAAAGGAAGAACAAAATAAAAGCGGCGCGTGCCCCTACAGCGATCTGTGAGGGCGGGCTCTTGGCACCGTCCTGACCTCAGCCAGACCCCTCCTCGCGCTTCACAGAAATGCGGCGACGAGACGACCCACTGTCGCCTTCGAAGCGGGCGCGGAGGCTGGTCGTGACCGCCGCTACTGGAGCTATCGCCGGAGGAAGAGACGCCGTAGCTGGACGAGACATGGTCGGCCCCAAGGGCGGGTTCACCCTGATCGTCATCACGACCATCACCAAGGCCGAGCACCTCCTCGTCGTCGTTGACCTCGGGGCAGCACCCGGCGCAGCGACCATCTTCCCCAAACACCCTCACGTAGAGGGCCGCGTCACCGTCATACTTGAAATGGAGGGTGCACCGCCTGCCCAGGCCACGCGCGTGGGCAAATGTCTGCCAGCCACGGGCCAGGGCTATATTGCCCATGACAGAGACCTCGATCGCGACCCAGGAAGCCCTGCTGCAGCAGCCGTCCGCCTGCGGCCAGAACCCGCCTGGACCAGAAGCTGGCAGCTCGTCGACAAAGAAAGGTAGGGGCTGGAGCCAGTTGCCGCCCGGGTTCTCCGACCAGACGACGAACTCCGGCAGCACCTCCGCTGAGTGGAAGCGCGGCCGGGGAGGCCACGCAACCATGGCGTGTCTCCCTTCATCGATAGGACAACCATGACTGGAGCGACCCCTGCCACGCGGAGCGGCACTGCCGCAACGGGGGTCGCAGTGTGCTTGCGGGGACGGCCGCGTCCTGGCTTGGGCACCGGAGAGTCGAGCCCCTCGCGAGGGGCCTTCCCCTTCTCCGTGGCAGAGAACCTCTTCAACGACGCCATTGGTGTCACGTCTGGCGATGGAGCAAAGGGGGAGAAGCAAGCGGAATGGAAACAGATGGGTGACGGGGGCTTTGCCCCCCTCCCCATTTATACCAGGAGAAGGCCAACCAGCGCCCCCCATGATCACAGGTAATGATGGTTTTTCCTTGCATGTCGCAGGGACTTGTCAAGTCGGGCAGTTGCTGAGGCAGCGTGGGGACGCGGAGACGCCCACATCCAATCAACCGCCATGCGTCGACCAAGGCCGCAGGCTATTGGGGCCCGCGGCGCTCCGCGCTTGCCCCTTGGCTTCGCCTCGAAGCCAAGACCGAGTGCGCCTTGGGCCCGGGGGCTACTGTCGGCATTCTGGGAACGGGGGTCCCCAGACTTGCCTGCCTGCGGCCACGACATGGCTCTGCAAGCAGGCCCGTACGACCCATCTTCACCAACAAGCATTCAAGACCCTCGCGAGGGGCCAAGCCTCACGAGGCAGGCGACACAAGACCTCCTCAGGAGCGGCCTCACCAGGCTGACTCGTGAGGGGCGAAGAGATCAAGGCTAGGCAAACCTCGCAAGGTTCCAATGACGTGAGCCATGACGACCAAGGCCAGGCGGGCGCCAGCGCGCATAGTGTCCTTTCCTCTTTGGTGCTAAGGGGGCAAGCGTAGACGCAGAGTACCGAGGCGTCAAGAAAAGGTTTCCATATTGGTGAAACAAGACCAAGACCAGAAGGACGGCAAGACGGAGGTCATCATGGATCCCAAGACAGTGTCACCACTAGAGCCTTTGGCAGGCGAAGACAACTTTTGTCAGGATAAGCTGTACTAGCTGTCCCCTTTCGATTTGGCCGTTGTTGGCTCCCTTCCCACTCAATATTTGGGGAGAGGACCAGGGCCTCTATAAATAGGACTAGCCACCATAGTAGGAAAGGGTGGGACAGATCGAGAACTCGTCTCAGAGAGATCCAACCCATTCGCAAGTTCACCAAGCACAAGAACACCTCTCCTGAGGAGGCTGTTCTTCCCATTGTACTGTTCATCCTTAGCCCAAGAGGCAATCCACCACCACCGCACTGGAGTAGGGTATTACACCACAACGGTGGCCCGAACCAGTATAAATCTTGTGTCCTTTGTGTTGTGAGTTCATCGAGTTAGTCCCAGAGATCTTAGCGACGCTAGGACGTGGATCGGTAGGGGGAGATCTTCGTGCACACCCAGTGCTCGAACCTTAAGGGTTTTGCTGGAACCCTTGATCCGACATATGTGTCACCTCAGTGTGCGAAACGACATACATACACTACCTTTTCCCGCCTTAATTTTTTACACAGGCAGATTAGACCTATTAGAAGTATCGTGCTACAATTTGGAATTATTCCGTGTTCGTTTGGCCTTTTTTATACATTAATTGAGTTTCTGGGCATTTAATGTGCATAATTCAAATTTGAACTACAAGCACGTGCTCCAGTGCACCATAGTTGTTGGAAAAATCACATGTGTGTCCTTGGGTGAATTTCTAGGTCCCATGCAAGAGATTGGAGTGAAATTCAAACATCTGGGCGTCGTGGCTCGGCCGGAAAGATTGAGAAACTTGGTTTTTTTAATTCCTGTAATTCCAAAACACACCTGAAAATCATGAAACTTGGCATGGTGTCATGACATGGCACCAACATCCTGCGGTAATATTTTTGGCCGAATTGGGGCAAGGTTTGGTGTAAGCTTCTTGCAAACCGGAGCTTCCCTCAAGAAGGCTCGTGGTTCCGGGAGGGAACATGTCACCTTCGTGTGTGAAAAGACATACGTACACTGCCTTCTCCCGCCTTGTTTTTTACATAGCCAGATTAGACCAAATAGAAGTAACGTGCTAAAATTTTGAATTATTCCGGGCTTGTTTCTCCTTTTTTATACATTAATTGAGTTTATGGGCATTTAATGTGCATAATTCAAATTTGAACTACAAGCACATGCTCCAGTGTACCAAAGTTGTTTGAAAAATCACATGTGTGTCCTTGGGTGAATTTCTAGGTCCCATGCAAGAGATGGGAGTGAAATTCAAACATCTTGGCATCGTGGCTCGGCCGGAAAGATTGAGAAACTTGGTTTTTTTATTCCTGTATTTCCAAAACATGCCTGAAAATCATGAAACTTGGCATGGTGTCATGACATGGCACCAACATGCTGCGGCAATATTTTTGGTTGAATTGGGGCAAGCTTTGGTGTAAGCTTCTTGCAAACCGGAGCTTCCCTCAAGAAGGCTCGTGGTTTCGGGAGGGAACGTGTCACCTCCGTGTGCGAAACGACATACGTACACTGCCTTCTCCTGCCTTATTTTTTTACACAGCCAGATTAGACCAAATAGAAGTACCGTGCTAAATTTTGGAATTATTCTGGGATCGTTTCGCCTTTTTTATACATTAATTGAGTTTCTAGGCATTTAATGTGCATAATTCAAATTTGAACTACAAGCACATGCTCCAATGCACCAAAGTAGTTTGAAAAATCACATGTGTGTCCTTGGGTGAATTTCTAGGTCCCATGCAAGAGATGGGAGTGAAATTCAAACATCTGGGCATTGTGACTCGGCCGGAAATATTGAGAAACTTGGTTTTTTAATTCCTGTAATTCCAAAACACGCCCGAAAGTCATGAAACTTGGCATGTTGTCATGACATGGCACCAACATGCTGCAGTAATATTTTTGGCTGAACTGGGACAAGCTTTGGTGTAAGCTTCTTGCAAACCGGAGCTTCCCTCAAGAAGGCTCGTGTTTCTGAGAGGGAACGTGTCACCTCCGTGTGCGAAACGACATGCGTACACTGCCTTCTCCCGCCTTATTTTTTATACAAAGCCAGATTAGACCAAATAGAAGTAACATGCTAAATTTTGGAATTATTCCGGGTTCATTTGGCCTTTTTTATACATTAATTGAGTTTCTGGGCATTTAATGTGCATAATTCAAATTTTATGTACAAGCACATGCTCTAGTGCATCAAAGTTGTTTGAAAAATCACATGTGTGTCCTTGGGTGAATTTCTAGGTCTCATGTAAGAGATGGGAGTGAAATTCAAACATCTGGGCGTCGTGTCTCGGCCGGAAAGATTGAGAAACTTGGTTTTTAAAATCCTGTAATTCCAAAACACGCCTGAAAATCATGATACTTGGCATGGTCTCATGACATGGCACCAACATGCTGTGGTAATTTTTCTGTTCGATTTGTGAAGGCACACACATTAACAATCAACAAAGTCATTTTGGATCAAGTGTTGTCACGTTACAAATCAGAAACATAAGTATTATTGAAACCGTGGGCGTTCGACTTACCAATTACGTGCGGCCACGCGTCCCCTTTTTTTTATTGGATAGGAGGTGCCGTGCGGGGTAGCTATTTGAGTACGGGAGGCGTGCGATCAGACCCCGACGTGTGCTCATCGGGAGGAGAGCCCTTTGACCACTACCCACCGCGCACCTCCCTCCCAACGTCTCCATTAATGGTGCCCGAGCACCTGTTCTACGACATGGCTATGTCTCCCTGGATTGAGATTTAAGAGAGAAAAATGAAAATCTGAAAAGAAAGTTTTGCACGGATCTTGATGTAAGATCTGACGGACCTATATAGCATCGACTGCGACTTATAGCAAGCATGCTGAATATAAGGACGATGACAGTGGATAATAATTGTCTTACATATTTAGAAACATAATTAAAAAAGCCACATGCGGCAACGCCCGAAATACACGAGGGCAAAAGAAGAAGGAAGACAACGATCTGGCTCACCGATCTCTACTTTCTTAATGCGTTGCTGCAGGCCGCGGGAACTAGTCTCCGCGGCGAGCGGCGACGAGCTCTTTCTTGTCCTCAAGATGCCGCTTGAGAGCATCCACGGATTCCTCCACCAGCCTTCTACGCTCGATGCGCAACTTGTTATTCTCGTCCATAAGTTTTCTCGACGATGACGTCGGTCCTCTTCAACAATGCAGTGGTCTGCTCCTGCTGCTCCGCACTTCTGACGATCTTCGCCCTCAACAGGTCACACTCGGCCTGGAGCTTCGCATTGCTCTCATTTAGTTGCCGGATGACGTCGGTAGACTGTTCAAATGAGGCTTGCAGGTCATCCTGCAACCTTGCCCACCTGGAGATCTGATCCATCTGCCTATGGACGAGGGCACACCTGAGCTTGTAAGAGTACTCGTCTACCCGCGAGGCATTTTCCCAGGCTGTCGCGGCAAGGGAGGACATCTCTACTGCATTCGCGGCGCGGAAGGACATCTCTCCTGCTTCCGCGCCGCGGTCGGACCAGTCTGTTTCATCGACAGCGTGGCGGGTCCTCCATGCTGCTTCGGCGGCGCGGCGGGACCTCTCTGCTGCTACGGCCATGCGGCGGGACATGTTGGCCGCTATCGCGGCGAGGCGGGACATCTCTCGTGCTCCCGCTTCCAGGCTCGCCTCTCCCTGGTCGCAATCTCTCGACCCAGAACTCACACTGGCCATGGCGGACGCAAGGGAACGATGATTGATGACTTGTTTGTTTTTGAATTTTTGTGGATGAGGATTTGAGGAGGAATGTGCACTCATCTTGGAGTAGTAGTATTTATAACCACGTAGTAATATACTCCTAAGTGGGAAACCGTTTAGGTTTTTGATCGGTGTGAACAGGCTTGCAATTTGGAATATGATGGGACGCATGCTCAAAATTTACGGATGGTTATAAGTATGGCACTATTCCCGGAAGGCGTAACGTGGGCACGTACGCCTTCTTGGCCTCGTACGTGGCGTTTGCACCATAGGATGCACCGCAATAGGCAATGTCATCACACGTCTTTTAATTAGAATGCGTGTGCCTGTCTAGCGCACACACGTTGATCTATCTAACTGTTTTAGTTTGTTGTGGCTAATCGCAAATAGTTCATCCATGTGAAGTGTATGCCTTCAATCGCAGACACTTTGATCTGGCTTACACATTTCTGTTTTGTTGCCTAATCACAAATAGTTAATCCTTCTCAAGCGTATGCCCTCAATCACACACACCTTGATCTAGCTGACCGTTTTTTTGTGTTGCCTAATCACAAATAGTTCATCCGAGTGAACCAAATGCTGTATATCACACACATCTTCATCTGGCTGCCCGTTTATTTTGTGTTGCCTAATCACAAACAGCTCATCCGAGTGAACCGTATGCTCTATATCGCACACGCCTTCATTAGGCTGCCCGTTTCTTTTGTTCTGCCTCATCGCAAACATTTCATTGGACTGAATTGTATGCCCTGGATCGCACACACAACTAAAATCTGAACCGTGGTTGATGCATCCTCCATCGCAAATGTTTTCACCTTTTTTGATGGTTTTCATACATCACCGTTTGCGATTATGGCATCGCACACAGTTTCTCAAAGGGTCTCTGATCGTAGTGTCGCGTTAGCAGCATCCTGCAGTAGTGATAGAGCATAGCCAGACTATATGATTTTGTAGGGATAGCTTTCTTTGGCCTTGTTATTTTCAGAAAACATGATTGCTTTGTTAGTATGCTTGAAGTATTATTGTTTTTATGTCAATATTAAACTTTTGTATTGAATCTTTCAGATCTGAACATTCATGCCACAATAAAGAAAATTACATTGATAATTATGTTAGGTAGCATTCCACATCAAAAATTCTATTTTTTATCATTTACCTACTCGAGGGAGAGCAGGAGTTAAGCTTGGGGATGCTTGATACGTCTCCAACGTATCTATATTTTTTGATTGTTCCATGCTATTATATTATCTGTTTTGGATGTTTAATGGGCTTTAATAGACTCTTTTATATTATTTTTGGGACTAACCTATTAACAGGAGGCCTAGTGTTAGTTTTTTTTGCCTATTTTAGAGTTTTGCAGAAAAGGAATACCAAACGGAGTCCAAACGGAATGAAACCTTCGCGATGATCTTTCTTGGACCGAAAGCAATCCAGAAGACTTGGAGTCGAAGTCTGGAACTCCACGAGGAAGCCACGAGGCAGGAGGGCGCGCCTAGGGGGGTAGGCGTGCCCCCACCCTCGTGGCCCCTTGTAGCTCCACCGACATACTTCTTTCACCTATATATACTCTTATACCCTAGAAACATCAAGGAGAGTCACAAAACCACTTTCCACCGCCGCAACCTTCTGTACCCATGAGATCCCATCTTGGGGCCTTTTTCGGCAATCTACCGGAGGGGGAATCGATCATGGAGGGCTTCTACATCAACACCATTGCCTCTACGATGAAGCGTGAGTAATTTACCATAGACCTTCGGTTCCATAGTTTTTAGCTAGATGGCTTCTTCTCTCTCTTTGATTCTCAATACAAAGTTCTCCATGATGTTGTTGGAGATCTATTCGATGTAATACTCTTTTGCAGTGTGTTTGTCGAGATCCGATGAATTGTGGATTTATGAACAAGATTATCTATGAATATTATTTGGTTCTTCTCTGAATTCTTGTATGCATGATTTGATATCTTTGAAAGTCTCTTCAAATTATCGGTTTAGTTTTGCCTACTAGATTGATCTTTCTTGCAATGGAAGAAGTGCTTAGCTTTGGGTTCAATCTTGCGGTGTCCTTTCCTAGTGATAGTAGGGGCAGCAAGGCACGTATTGTATTGTTGCCATCGAGGATAAAAATATGGGGTTTATATCATATTGCTTGAGTTTATGCATCTACATCATGTTATCTTGCTTAATGCGTTACTCCGTTCTTATGAACTTAATACTCTAGATGCATGCTGGATAGCGGTCGATGTGGAGTAATAGTAGTAGATGCAGAATCGTTTCGGTCTACTTGACGCGGACGTGATGCCTATATTCATGATCATTGCCTTATATATCTTCATAACTACGCACTTTTCTATCAATTGCTCGGCAGTAATTTGTTCACCCACCGTAATACATGCTACCTTGAGAGAAGACACTAGTGAAACCCATGGCCCCTGGGTCTCTTTCCTATTATATTACATGTCTTTTATTTACACCGCATCTCGTTTACTATTTTGCAATCTTTACTTTCCAATCTATACAACAAAAATAACAAAAATATTTACTTTACTATCTCTATTAGATCTCACTTTTGCGAGTGACCATGAAGGGATTGGCAACCCCTTTATCACATTGGTTGCAAGGTTCTTGATTGTTTGTGCAGGTACTAGGTGACTTGTGCGTTGTCTCCTACTGGATTGATACCTTGGTTCTCAAAACTAAGGGAAATACTTATGCTACTTTGTTGCATCACCCTTTCCTCTTCAAGGGAAAACCAACGCATGCTCAAGAGGTAGTAGATATTACACCTCCTGAAATATAAGATATTGATGTTACTATTAAGCTTGCTAATAGAGATACTATCACACCACTTGGGATTGTTAGAGATGTTGAAGTATTGTGTGGGAAAATAAAATACCCTACTGATTTTCTAGTTCTTGGTCCCCCAGAAGATGATTTTTGTCCCATTATATTTGGCAGACCTTTCTTGAATACTATAAATGCTAAGATAGATTGTGAGAAAGAAACGGTCAATGTTAATTTTGGTGATGTGCCTCATGAGTTTAATTTCTCCAAATTTCGTAAACAACCTTGTGATAAGGAATTGCCTAGTAAAGATGAAATTATTGGTCTTGCTTCTATTATTGTGCCTCCTACTGATCCTTTAGAACAATATTTGCTAGACCACGAAAATGATATGTTTATGAATGAAAGAAACGAAATAGATGGTATATTCTTTAAACAAATGCCTATTTTGAAACACAATTTGCTTGTTGAGACTCTTGGAGATCCTCTACCACCCAAGAGTGATCCTGTGTTCGATCATAAACAATTACCTGATACTTTGAAATATTCTTATCTCGATGAAAATAAGATATATCATGTTATTATTAGTGCTAACCTTTCAGAGCATGAAGAAAAGACATTATTGAGAACTCTACGGAAGCACCATGCCGCTATTGGATATACTCTTGGTGATCTCAAGGGCATTAGTCCCACTCTATGTCAGCATAGAATTAATATGGAACCTGATGCTAAACCAGTTGTTGATCACCAGCGACGGTTGAATCCAAAGATGAAAGAAGCAGGTACCATTTATCCTATTGCTGATAGTAGATGGGTAAGTCCTATCATTGTGTCCCTAAGAAGGGAGGTATTACTGTTGTTCCTAATGATAAAAATGAATTGATTCCGCAAAGAATTGTCATAGGTTATAGAATGGTAATTGATTGTAGAAAATTAAACAAAACTACTAGGAAAGATCATTATCCTCTACCTTTTATTTATCGAATGGTAGAAAGACTATCAAAACATACACCTTTCTGCTTTCTAGATGGATACCATGTTTTTTCCCAAATACCTGTGTCACAAGAGGATCAAGGAAAAACTACTTTTACATGCCCTTTTGGTACCTTTGCTTATAGACATATGCCTTTTGGTTTATGCAATGCACTTGCTACCTTTCAAAGATGTATGACTGCTATATTCTCTGACTTTCATGAAAAGATTGTTGAGGTTTTCATGGATGATTCCACCGTTTATAGAACATCTTTTGATGATTGCTTAAGCAACCTTAATCAAGTTTTGCAGAGATGTGAAGAAACTAATCTTGTCTTGAATTGCGAGAAGTGCCACTTTATGGTTAATGAAGGTATTGTCTTGGGGCATAAAATCTCTGAAAGAGGTATTGAAGTTGATAAAGCTAAAGTGGATGCTATCGAAAGTATGTCATGTCCTAAAGATATCATGGGTATAAGAAGATTGATTGGTCATGCTGGGATTTATTAAAGACTTCTCTAAGATTTCTAGGCCTCTCACTAATCTTTTGCAAAAAGATGTTCCATTTGTTTTTTATGATGATTATGTAGAAGCATTTGAAATACTTAAGAAAGCCTTAATTTCTACACCTATCGTTCAACCACCTGATTGGAACCCCTTAATTTCTGCACCTATCGTTCAACCACCTGATTGGAACCTACCCTTTGAAATTATGTGTGATGCTAGTGATTATGTTGTTGGAGCTGTTCTAGGACAAAGATTTGATAAGAAACTAAATGTTACCCATAATGCTAGTAAAACTCTAGACAATGCTCAAAGAAATTATGCTACCACTGAAAAAGAATTTTTAGAAGTTGTGTTTGCTTGTGATAAATTTATTTCTTACATTGTTGATTCCAAAGTAATTGTTCACACTGATCATGCTGCTATTAAATACCTTATGGAAAAGAAATATGCTAAACCTAGACTCATTAGGTGGGTTCTTTTGCTACAAGAATTTGATTTACATATTACTGGTAGAAAATGAGCTAAGAACCCCATAGCAGACAACTTGTCTAGGTTAGAAAATGTTCTTGATGACCCACTACCTGGTTATGATAGCTTTCTTGATGAACAATTAGCTGTTATAAATGCTTCTTGTAGCACTCCATGGTATGCAGACTATGCTATTTATATTGTTGCTAAATATATACCACCCAGTTTTACATACCAACAGAAGAAAAAGTTTTTCTATGATTTTATACATTACTTTTAGGATGACCCACACCTTTATAAAGAAGGAGTAGATGGTGTTATTAGACGTTGTGTACCCGAGCATGATCAGGAACAGATCCTACGCAAGTGTCACTCCGAGGCTTATGGAGGACACCATGCTAGAGACAAAACTGCACACAAGGTATTACAGTCTGGTTTTTATTGGCCCCACTCTTTTAAAAAATGCTCGTAAGTTTGTCTTGTCATGTGATGAATGTCAAATAATTAGTAACATTAGTAGACGCCAGGAAATTCCTATGAATTATTCACTTGTTATTGAACCATTTGATGTTTGGGGATTTGATTATATGGGACCTTTTCCTTCCTCTAATGGCTATACTCATATTTTAGTAGTTGTTGATTATGTTACTACGTGGGTAGAGGCTATTCCAACTAGTAGTGCTGATCATAACACCTCTATTAAAATGCTTAAAGAAGTTATTTTCCTGAGGTTTGGAGTCCCTAGATATTTAATGACTAATGCTGGTTCACACTTTATTCATGGTGCTTTCCGTAAATTGCTCGCTAAGTGTAGGATCGAAAGTATGTCTAGAGGGGGGGTGATTAGACTACTTGACCAAATAAAAATCTAGTCTTTTCCCAAATTTAATTCTTGGCAGATTTTAGCAACTTAGCACAAGTCAAGCATACAACCTACACATGCAATTCTAAGAGTATAGCAACGGAATGTAAAGCAATTGCATATGAAGGTAAAGGAAGGAGTTTGGAGGGAGCAAACGCAATGTAGACACGGAGATTTTTGGCGTGGTTCCGATAGGTGGTGCTATCGTACATCCATGTTGATGGAGACTTCAACCCACGAAGGGTAACGGTTGCGCGAGTCCACGGGGGGCTCCACCCACAAAGGGTCCACGAAGAAGCAACCTTGTCTATCCCACCATGGCCGTCGCCCACGAAGGACTTGCCTCACTAGGGTAGATCTTCACGAAGTAGGCGATCTCCTTGCCCGTACAAACTCCTTGGTTCAACTCCACAATCTTGACGGAGGCTCCCAAGTGACACCTAGCCAATCTAGGAGACACCACTCTCCACGAGGTAACAAATGGTGTGTTGATGATGAACTCCTTGCTCTTGTGCTTCAAATGATAGTCTCCCCAACACTCAACTCTCTCTCATAGGATAGGATTTGGTGGAAAGATGATTTGAGTGGAAAGCAACTTGGGAAGGCTAGAGATCAAGATTTATGTGGTTGGAATGAAGTATCTTGACCTCAACACAACTGTAGGTGGTTCTCTCTCAGAAAATGTATGTTGGAAGTGTAGGCATGTTCTGATGGCTCTCTCCACGAATGAAGAGTGGGTGGAGGGGTATATATAGCCTCCACACAAAATCTAACCGTTACACACAAATCACCAAACTCGATGGGACCGAATCATACAACTCGGTCAGACCAATTTAGTTCATAATGTGACCATTAGGGTTTTCGGTGGGACCGACATGTCAACTCAGTGAGACCGATTTCGTTAGGGTTAGGGCATAACGTAATCTTGTTGGACCGATTACACAAACTCGGTGGGACCGATTTTGGTAGTAGACAAATAGAGAGTTGGTCAGGCAAACTCGATGGGACCGATTCGCTCATCTCGGTTGTACCGAAACGTTACGAGAGGGATACAGAGAGTTTGCATTGCAATCTTGGTGGGACCGATCGCTCATCTCGGTTTGACCAATACATTACAAAGGGAAACAAAGAGTTTGCAATCCCATCTCGGTGAGACCAAGATCCCTATCGGTAGGACCGAAAAGACTAGGGTTTGTGGCAGTGGCTATGTCAACTGAAGTCACTGGCGCCGGATAGATTAAATTGGTGGGGCCGAGTTTGACTTTTGGTTTGGGATAAATGTGGATGTGAGAAAGTAGTTGAGGGTTTTTGGAGCATATCACTAAGCACGTTGAGGAAGAAACTCATTAAGCAACACCTCACCCCCTCTTAATAGTATTGGCTTTTCCTATGGACTCAATGTGATCTTGGATCACTTAAAATAAAAAATGTAGAGTCCTGAGCTTTGAGCTTGAGCCAATCCTTTGTCCTTAGCATTTTGAGGGATCCACTTTCTAATCCATGCCATGCCAATCATTGAGCTTTTCCTGAAATATTTATCTTCAAGTAGCATTAGCTCAATGAGCTATATGTTGTTAGGAATTACCAAAACCACCTAGGGATAGTTGCACTTTCAATCTCCCCCTTTTTGCTAATAGATGACAACATATAGATTGAAGCTTCGACAAATGATAATAAGATTGAAAGACATCATTGCTTTGAGAAATATGTGATAAGCAAGAGCTCCCCCTAACTTTGTGCATTATTTAAAATTTGCTTTTGAATGCAAATGCACAATCGATTAGGATCATGGGTTACTCTTCCATGTCACATACATCTTGGTGGAGCGCTCAAAATGATAGAAATTAAAAGCATGCACTCATCACCAAGCAAGTGAATGATCATATATGGAATATAAAGGATAGCATCATTCAACCAAACATTAATGTAGCATATCATCAACCACATGATCATATAAGTATCTCACAAGGACATAAGGTATGTCACACAAGCACACAATAAAAGTAGTTCAACCAAAGTAGCAAGAGAGATAAAAAACAAGACACTCTCTCTCAAAGCCTATGATCTATACATTTTTCTCCCCCTTTGGCAACAAGTTACCAAAAAGTTTGAAAATGCATAGTGCTATACGTCTCTCAGGCTTGGTCTTTGGGAGGAGGTGTGGATAGAACTCCAAGGACGAAGGCTTCTGATGAAGTAGTTGGAGCCGCTGGAGTGGGTGCTGGAGGTGGCACTGGAGCTGTAGCTGCTGGTGCTGACACTGAAGTTCTAGCATATGAGATTGGCACTGCAACAAACCTTGGACCTCGTGGCACACGCTTGAAAGCATTAGTGGTTTCTTTTCCTCTCCTCTCCTCTGCTTCCTCCTGAAGCTACTCAACTGTAGTCTGAATCTTAGTCACCTTCAGATCAAGATCATAGAATTTTGTTTCCACAATCCTCTCCAGGCTCTCCTGATTCCGAGTCAGGGTGGCCAAGCCCTTCTCAATCCTCAGTGTAGCTTGAATCAGATATCCAAGCTGATCTTGCTTGCTCTTCAGGAATACTTGAGATGTCTCTTCTGCAGTTGGCATCCTTGCATCTTTCTCTGCCCTTGCCTTCTCTCTCTTTTCATGTGCTTGCACAGATGATGGATCTTCCTCAGTCATCACAACGGTGTTGTCTTCAAAATCAGGATATATGGGTAGATGCTCCTTGTCTAGCAAATAAGTTCCTGTGCCCATCTTAGAGTTGATGAGCTCCTGAATGTGTGGAGCATACCCACAACTTCTCTTCTGGTCAACAGCAGTCCTCTTGATTGTTTCTACCATTAAGCTCATAACCTTGAACTTCTGAGGGACATCAAACAACTGGAGCAGATTGATAGAATGCCCTTTGATCATCTTGTGATCTCCTGACTTGGGTAGCAGAGTGTGCCTCAAGATCCAGTTGATCATAGGCAGACCAGACAACAAGAAATGCACAGATCCAAGCTTGTGAGTTTCCAAAGCCTTGTCGGGGATCTCCTTGTACATGTTTGCCATGGAGTTGTGGTCTTTCTTCTTCTTGGCATATACATCCAAGTCATCTTCATGCTCTGCAGGGGCATTGATCAGCTTAGCCCATTCATCAACTATGGACTGGTACCTGGTACCCTCAGACATCCAAACTATCCTCCCATCTGGATAGAAGTGGGCAGTGGAGTAGAACTGGATGATCAACTCATCATTCCACTTGGTGAGATTTTGTCCAACGAATTCATCAACTCCACATGCCTTAAAGCTGTCATACACTCCAGGGAAGTGATCTTCATTTGCCCGGATCAACTCCCAGTCTACCCATTTCATGTCACACACTATGGGCTTCTTGTCAAGCAGAATGGTTTCATAGAAATCTTGTTGTTCCTTTGTGTGAAACCTGTAATCCACAGCAGTTCTCCTCCTGACAGCATATGGGTCAGACTATCTCCATAACCTTAATCATGCATCTTTCCTGATGTGCATGTCCTCAGCGACTCGATGAGCATCATTATGGTCAAGAATTTTGGGCTTCAACTTCTGCAAAACATGGGATTCATCATTCTCTTCTTGAGCAGCTTCAGGCACTGGGGCCTTGTTCTTTTCTTCAGCTGGTATACTCCTGGTTTTCCTCTTGGGTTTTGGAGGTTTCTGAGCAGCAACTTTGGGAGTAGGTTTGGGCTTAGATGGAGCAGCCCCTGACTTGATTGCATCTCCCATAAGCTTCTGAGCCTTAGGAGCTGGTGCAGCATCCTCTTTTTCTTCATCTGAACCTCTCATTATGGATGATCTGCCAAGCACTCTGGCAGTGGTCTTTTTGACCCTTTCATTCCTTTTCTTCCTTCTCCAACTGCTTCTTCAGTTGGCTTGGAGGTTTTAGCAGTGGATGCTCTGGCCTTAGACATAGGAACTCTCTTTGCTGGTGCCTTCTTATGCATCCCTGGCTTAACTGTAGCAGCTGAGCCATACTCCTTTTTCAGCACCTTTTTCCTTGAAGTGGCCTCATCCTCAATGGCCACATAATCCTCATCCTTAGATTCTGAGGTTTTCTTTTCCTGGATCTAGTTGCTGCCTTAGGTAAGTTGCTTGGAGTGCTCCTGCTTCCATTATCAGAAGAGCTGGAGGGACTAGTGCCCTCACTCATCTGGACCTGTTCTTCAGATTTGTTCTGGCTGTCACTTTGATCAGACATCTTGCAGGAAAACTACCAGCAGACCCTGTGAATAGGTTGTAGATGAGGTAGAGTAGATGAGCATCAGAAAGTACGGAGGTTTTGCAAAAATAGTTGAGTCAAAAAGCTTAGTTTTAGTTCTCTACAGAAGTGATCTTGGAGCTACCGAATTGACCAACTCGGTGATACCGAAGCAACACTTGGAACCTAAACTAGTGGACTCGGTAGGGCCGAGTCACTGTTCGGTGGCACCGAGATTGCTAGGGTTTCACAGAATCTTGAATTTGGTCACACCGATTTCCACGTTTCGGTCAGCCGAAAAGGGCATGTGCAATGGCCAAGGCCGAATCGGTGAAACCGATTTCTACAGTTCGGTCGGTCCGAGATGAGTTCTACCGAGAGCTAACCCTAAAATTTTCGAATCAATCTAGACCTAAGGGAGTTTTCGCTGGATGAATCAATCTCAATTGTGGCAAGAAACATGGCATTGTCCTTGTGCTAGGAATCGGAGTGAAGAAGACAACACAAGGGGTCGAACACTTACCCTAGAGCGGCGAGTGTTCGCTACGGCGGCAAACGTCGGAGCAGATTGCCATTGATGGCGGTGGAGACCAGCGGCGGGAGGTCGCTGGCGGTGAGAGGACGATCCGGAGACCCCAAGAGGCAGAGCAGGTTACGCGCGGGTGAGGGGTTTCGGAAAAATTTCCAAAATTTGACCCGTCAGTATATATAACCTGACCCTGTCGGTGTGACCGAGTGGAACGACTCGGTGGCACCGAGATGCAGAACTGCAAGCGGTTACTGCAACTCGGTGTAACTGAAACGTTCTAATCGGTTGCACCGAGATTGAAAACCTAGATCAACTAAGTGGTCTCGGTGTGACCGAAATGGATGACTCGGTCATATCGAAAGGCACAAAGAGGTTTTGGAAGTTTAAGTCTATGACAAATCGAGGACTCCGAGTGCTTCTCACACAGAGTGGTTTGAATCTGACTTGATTAAACTTTGTGATGTAGCATGAATAGAGTTTGAGACGAGGAAAGCATAGATAGCTAGAGGGAGTTCTTAGGCATTCTTGTCCATCCATTTGGCAGAAGAGAAAAAGCCAAACAATCAAAGCAACAAATGGATGTCCTTGAATGAGTAAAATATGCATCCAACATAATCACACAATAAGATGGCAAACGAAATATGTGACAAAGCACGCACAAACACTCTAGCATCTATCAAGCAATTTGGCGATGAGTAGGTCATCTATATATGAGTATATTGACTTAGGAGTCAAACGAGAACATTTGATCGTAGGTCATACTCATCGTTAAGCGTAAGCGGGGTTGCCACTTTTACATAAAGCATTGTTGTGTTCACACCATTAGAGTTGTTTTAGCTCAATTGATTGGAGTAAAGCTCCCCCTAGATGTGATATCCCCCCTGAAAGGGATGAACTAACCTTGGGTTTTGTCGATGATGACTTCATGTAGGTGTTGAAGATGTAGATGCTCAATGTTGATGTAGATCCTTTGGAGCAATCCTTTGGAGTGAGTTGCACTTTCAATACCTACACGGGTTAGTCCCACAAGGAACAAACAAGGATATCCATAGACATAGAGTAATGTTCACATAGGATGATGTCCATGAAAGAATTAGGCTACCTTGTCCCTTGTCTTACCAACAAGAGGGTTTGTGACTCCTTGAACTAGTGCAAGATATGGAAGTTTTTTGCACTTGTCCTCGCCAAAATGATATGAGTGAAGTATGCTGGCGGAGTCACCCTCAAGAACTCTCTAGTTCTTCTTCTTTGGGATCCACACCATCTTGATGGGAATCCTTGGAGTTGTAGTCGTACTTGATGAAGTAGAACTTGATGTAGTCTTGGGAACCCACTTGACCAAGGCTTTGGGAGCTTCTTCAAATGCATCAATCTCCTCTTGAAGCTTGTCCTTGCCTTTTAGCTTGTGGTCTTGTGGTGGAAGATCATCTTGATCTTGTGTTCCTTGGAAAGAAGTGGGATCATACTTCTCTTGTTGAGGAACAAACTTTGTCTTGGGGTATTTATCTTCTTCCCACTCAACTCCATTGGCATTGAACTTTCGTTCAAAACCAACACCTTGATTCTTCCGGTGTCTTCCTTGCTTGTGTACAATTTCCTCAAATTGCTTATTGCCGGCAAGGCTCTTGTAAACACCTTTCTCTATAATTCCCTTCAATAAGCTATTTTCTTGCTCAAGTGTAACTTGGCTAAGAGAATCATTAGTGGAATCAAGAGAACTACTAGAAGCAACATCATTGAGTTTAGCATGATTGTTGTTACTACTAGAAGAAGAATCTTTCTTACTCTTGTTGCTAGATTTAACTTGTGGCATGTAAGTAGACAAAAGTAAACGCTTGGCAATTTATGAGGAAATTTTCTTGCGAAGATCATCATTGATCGCTTTTAAGAACCCATGATGTTGCTCAAGGTTGAGCTTTTTGAAGCGTAACTTCTCATGAGTCTTTAAAAGCTCTCGATGATTTTCCAAGGTAGTTTCATGAGCTAACTTAAGAGTGTTTAGATCTTTAGTTAGACATTCAATCTCCTTCTTATCATCGTAATTAGCTTTTTGTCTTGATTAGCATGATTAATAGCAAGTTCATCATAGTTTTCATCACAAGAATTGTCAACAAGTAAATCATCATCACCTAGCAAGTCATCTTCATCACTATTGAAATCAACATATTCGGGGCATGATACCTTTGGGACTTTAGCCATGAAGCATCTTCCAATCCCACAAGTGCTAGACCGGCAACACCTTCATCTTGAGTATATTCAGAGTCGGAGTGATAACTTCTCTCGGAGTGATCGTCGGAGTCGGAGCCGGATACCCATTCACCAACGTGAGCTTGATGTCTTTGTTTTGTGTAGCCCCTTCATGATTTGTCCTTCCTTTCCGAATCCTTGCTTCTCCGTGATGTTCTTTGTTCATGACGGACATCTCTACTCCTTCTCTCTCTTGGCGGTGATTCTTCTCTCCTACTTCTTCTCTTGGGAGAATATTCTCTTCTTTTGTAAGGAGCCGTACACTCATTTGAATAGTGTCTGGGTCTTCCACAATTGTAGTAGTTACGTTCACGACTTGAAGATCTTTTGTGATTGTAGGACCTTGACTTGGAACTTCTTTCCTTGCTTCTACTCTTGTAAAACTTGTTGAAGTTCTTCACCATTAGGCTCAATTATTTGTTGAAGTTCTGTTTCTCACTTGATGATGTGGGAGCATCACATGAGGCTTTGTAAGCACCACTTGACTTGTTGTGAAGCTCTTCCTTATCCTTGAGTGACATCTCATGAGCAACAATCCTTCCAATGACTTCTGTTGGCTTGAGATCTTTGTAATTTGGCATCATTTGGATCAATGTGCACACGGTATCATATTTTCCATCCAAGGCTCTTAGGATCTTCTTGATGATGACTGTCGGTGTCAAAACCGGCGGATCTCGGGTAGGGGGTCCCGAACTGTGCGTCTAGGCGGATGGTAACAGGAGGCAGGGGACACAATGTTTTACCCAGGTTCGGGCCCTCTTGATGGAGGTAAAACCCTACGTTCTGCTTGATTAATATTGATGATATGGGTAGTACAAGAGTAGATCTACCACGAGATCAAGGAGGCTAAACCCTAGAAGCTAGCCTATGGTATGATTGTTGTTCGTCCTACGAACTAAAACCCTCCGGTTTATATAGACACCGGAGAGGGCTAGGGTTACACAGAGTCGGTTACAATGGTAGGAGATCTACATATCTGTATCGCCAAGCTTGCCTTCCATGCCAAGGAAAGTCCCTTCCGGACACGGGACGAAGTCTTCAATCTTATATCTTCATAGTCCAGGAGTCCGGCCGAAGGTATAGTCCGGCTATCCGGACACCCCCTAATCCAGGACTCCCTCAGTAGCCCCTGAACCAGGCTTCAATGACGACGAGTCTGGCATGCAGATTGTCTTCGGCATTGCAAGGCGGGTTCCTCCTCCAAATGCTTCATAGAAGATTTTGAACACAAAGGTAGTGTCCGGCTCTGCAAAATGAGTTTCCACATATTGCCATAGAGAGAATAATATTTACACAAATCTAATCTGCTGACGTATTTCGTAGCGTGACATCACACCACGGCCAAGTCTTTATCTGAATCGTTTTACTGTCCCACCTCAGCGCGTTTAGCGAGGCGGTTTCCTTGGCTTGTCTTGTCAAAGCAGAGATCGTGTCCCCTTATTCCGGGATTCTCATCAATACGGGCGTGGGTAACCCAACCACGCCATTGATTATGGCGCTTGGGAGATAAGCGAGTTTTACCAGGCTGGTGGGGACGCATAGTCGCGTCCACCCATATAAGGGGATAAGGATCCACCTTTTCATCCACGCCTTCTTCCTCCTTTGACTATCCATTTCCACGCACTCGAGCTCCAGCGCCCAAGTCTGCACACCCCACCTCAACCTTCTCCAGCCATGTCCGGAGTGGGAGGCAAGTGGATGGTCTCCTCCGTTACGGAGGGACACATAAAAAACTGAGGAAGGCCGGATACTTGTCTAACGACATTGCGCACCGGTTTCCCGAAGAGGGGCAGCTCATCCCCACCCCTAGGCCCCATGAGAGGGTGGTGTTCCTTCCCCATTTCCTCCGTGGACTAGGCTTCCCTCTCCACCCATTTGTCCGGGGGCTCATGTTCTACTATGGCCTGGATTTCCACAATCTGGCCCCAAACTTTGTCCTCAACATCTCGGCATTTATCGTCGTGTGCGAGGCTTTCTTCTGCATCCGCCCCCATTTCGGCCTATGGCTCAAGACTTTCAATTTCAAGCCGAAGGTGGTGCGCGGCACCCAGGCAGAGTGCGGAGGCGCCATGGTGGGCAAGATGCCCAACGTCCTATGGCTCGAGGGCTCCTTTGTGGAGTCCCTAAAGGGGTGGCAATCGGGGTGGTTTTACATCACCGAGCCGCGCGACCCTGAATGGGTCGCAGCCCCCGAGTTCCGATCCAGACCCCCTACGCGGCTCGCCTCCTGGAAAGAGACGGGCCTGTCGTGCGGTAAAAAAGGAGAGCTGACCGGACTCCAAACATGCGTCCAAACCCTGGTGGATGAGAAGCTCAAACTTGTCAATGTAGTCTAGGTTATGCTCATCCACCGGATCCTCCCATGTCAACAACGGGCTTTCAACCCGTGGGAGTTTGACCCGGCGCGGCACTGAACTGTGAGCAGGCTCTTCGGCACGACGTATGAAGATGCCTGGAAGGTGCTTTTCAAGGACGCCGAGGCCCCCGCATCCTCTACCGAGGATCGCAGATTCAGCACGCAGCGTCACGCTCATGCGGTAAGCTGTTTTTACCTTTTACAGGGTATTAGTTTTTCATAGTTTGACTCCATGCGGGATCTAAGCTCCCTTACCTTTGATAGGATTGGCAGGAGACGTCCGGACAAATCAACTATCCGGCTCCTTTGCCCGAAGGCCCAGCGGAAGCTCGCTTGGCAAAGCTGCTGGTTCCGGCACCCTATGTGGTGCTGGAGAAGAAGGCCAAGAAGAAGGCCACGGGGACTCGAAAGAGTGTCCGGCGCCAGGAGGTGTCGGATTCGTCATCCGACGACTCCAAGGCGCACTCCTCCCATGAAGACGAGGAGGAGGAAGAAGAGATCTCTCCCCCTCCAGTGGGGGGAGGGAAGAAAAGGAAGGCCGCCCCAACTGGGGAGGCCGAAGGGTCCAAGAAGGGGAAGACCCCTCCTCCGAACTACTCCACCAACGTCGACGATGGCGAAGAGGAGTGGCCGCATAGGGCCAAGCCCCTGGCGAGATCGTAAGTATCTGGATACCAGAGTGATTCATAGCATTCCCCCATTGCACAGCTTTTCCTTACGTCGAACATGTTTATGTAGTCCACCCAAAGACCGGCTCGACGTGTCGTCAAGCAGTTCCCTGGATTCGTTGGATGTTAATTCGCTTCCGACGGCTACCTCCCCCCATCCTACGGACGATGCCGCGGTGGCATCCCAACAGGTTCCAAGCTAGGAGGAGGTGGTCCTGGAGGCGCCGCAAGGCGACCTCCCGGACTCCAGGCGTAAAGGGGATAGAACCCCAAAGGGATCCAAGTCCGGCCTTGAGCCGGACACCGCGCCGGAACCTTCAACGGTCTTGGACTCCGGTAGGCAGCCTCCTTCCAAGAGGAGCAAGCCTACCGAGCCGGCGACCTCCGTCCAACCGGAGGCACCGAACAATTTGCTGGAGGTGCTTAACGGTGCCTCCATCGACGAGGAGCACTGCACTATTATGAGTGCGGTGATCCAGAAGGTTCAGTCCGCCAAGAGCGGACTGACTGAAGCCTGTGCCAGCCTTCTAACAGGCTTTGAGGTAAGTAAAGAATATGTAAAAATATTACCGCATAGACAGTAGCCCCTGATGCTCTGTTCGGCGTTCGGAAAGAAAAGCCGAATAGAGGATCTAATAACATTCGCAGGAGTCTAACATAATCAAGTCAATATGCGTATGCAGGCTTCACTGCTGGCCTCCGCCGTACTGACTGTGGAGGTGGATACGCTGAAGCAAAACCTCGCGCAGTCCGAGAACAAGCTCGGCCGTGCCAAGAGGCAACTCGAGGAGAAGGAAGGTAAGTAATACCTTGCGCAAGTATATAGAGAAGATGTGGTTGCAAAAAATGACAGGATCAACATGCTATTATAGGGGCCACGACCGAGGTGGCAACCCTTAAGAAAGCGCTGTCCGAGGCCAAAAACAGAGCGGCCGCGGAGCGCACAGAGAGAGGGAAGCAGGAGGCACGGGTGGAGGAGGTGCAGAAAGAGCTCGAGGCTCTCGTGAAAAACATGAGAGTTTGGAGCTTGACTCGAAGACGCAAGCGTCCGAGCTTGTGGCAGCCCTCGAAAGCGCGAAGTCTGCCAAGGCCGAAGCCCAAAAAGCCCTCCAAGAAATTGGAGATATGAAGAAGATAACGGCGGGTAAGGCATTCATTATGCAAAGCAAGCACGTGAAAGTGAATTACTTGTTACTTACCCCGGTCCAGAGCTCTCTAGGAGCATTCGCAGATTTGCCCCGTAGTGCATCTGATGCTGTCGCCTACTACCAAGCCGAGGAGGGGAGCTCGACGGAGAAGGTGTTCTTGTCTCAGTATGCTGAGGCCGGACACCTGGTGCCTTTGAGCGACCAGCTGAAGCAAATGGTTGAGCTCCACAAGGTGGCCGAACGGGCCATAAAGGGCCTCATAGTTCGGCTTTGGCCTGGAGAGGCTCTGCCTGGGAGCTACTTCGGGCTGGTGAGGCGGCTGGTGGATGCCTCTCCACGGCTTGAAGTAATCAAGCGCTCCGTCTGCATCGAAGGTGCCTGTAGGGTGCTTGCCCATGCTAAAGTGCACTGGGGCAAGATGGATGTGGATAAGCTGGTGAAGGACGGGCCACCGCCGGGCAAGGAGCATCGCGTCCCAGAAGCGTATTATGAGGGCTTCCTGAAGGGTGCCCGCCTTATAGCGGATGAATGCTCCAAAGATGTAATATTTGAGTAAACTCGCATTTGTGATCCTGTACGCTGAAAACTTGTTCATATGCACTAAGCAATGCTTTTGAATTTAAAATATTACCTTCTATGCGGCCGTTTATCAAATTTGAGAGATGGCGAGTCGTCGGCTTCTGCCCCCATGCCACGAGTGCTGGGGTGTTCAGGATAAACATGAGCACTCTTTTTCCCATTCTTGGGTCCTTCGAGGGAGGCGCTGAACACAACGAACAAGGCAATCGGACTATAATGCTTGAACACTCTCACTTAGCCATAGAATTCTATAATTTTAAATTTCGGTGAAGCCCCTAGTGTTCGGAAGACCGAGTTCGGGGCGCTATCCACGCCTAGGCCGGACAAAGCCGACTCCTCGCTCTAAGCGGCATAAGTCTTTAGGGAATCGAAAACCTCTCGAACAACGACCAGCTCTCACCTCATCATGATGGTCAGTTTTAGCTTTCTCTACTAAGGTGCTTAGCCCAGCTCAACTGGGGCACAATCGCAGTAGTTCTCCTAGTGCTACCTTAGCCGATATAACGGAACGTAAGGTACCAAAACATAGGAGCCGGGCAAATCTAACTATTGACCCAAGACATGATTCGGAGCCGATGCATATAATGTTATAAGTTCGGGGTGCCGCACTTGTGAAAGTGTTCGGACTTCTCACACCGTATTGTGGGGTACTTAAGCCCCTGGCGTATTGGCCGTACCAAAGTGTACAGGTGCAACATGTCATTAATGAACATATATTCGTAAAAAAGAGTAATGGAATAATAGACGGAAGGTATGCATTGTTTATTTAAAAAAGCTGCGATCAAAGCAGAATGATACAAATACTGCAATAAGCAAAAGATGGGACTATTTAACATGTCCTTTCCAGGGGCAAGCTGTGGAATGTTATGTGAAACAGGTATACTGCTCATTATAGAGACCACCTTAGAGTTCCATAGTGCGGTGTAGCTTTCTGCTTCCCTGGTTGTATCATTTGTGCGCCAATTGTACTGCCGGAAAAGCCTTCCGAAGAATGGAGTCCTGAAAATAAGAGAAAATTAAGAAATCAGCAGCCCCTAGTGCGGTTTAAGCCGTGTTTCGGGCGTGCCGTGATGGTGCCCCTACCCCTGTGCCCATGGTATTTCCAGAGTGTAGTTATGTACGCGCAACACTGGTTTTGCAAGTTCGCGAGGGCTGGGGTTGGGGCCGCATTGCTACGCTTGCTTGGAACATGGCAGGCGGTCTTGTTGTAGGTTACTCCGGGTGCGCTTGACGGTGTCCAGACATTTAATGGCCAGACTGGAGAATTTCCTTGAGAGGCTGCTTTGTACTTCCATTGCGATAGCCGCCGTATGCTCCTCCGTTCGGAGAGAGCGTTCGGTGTTTCCATTGACCGTGATGACGCCTCGAGGGCCTGGCATCTTGAGCTTGAGGTATGCGTAGTGCGACACCGCATTGAACTTGGCAAATGCGGTTCGCCCGAGCAGTGCGTGATAGCCACTGTGGAACGGGACTATGTCGAGGATTAACTCCTCGCTTCAGAAATTATTCGGAGATCCGAAGACCACTTCAAGTGTAACTGAGCCTGTACAGTTGGCCTCTACACCTGGTATGACGCCTTTAAAGGTCGTTTTAGTGGGTTTAATCCTCGAGGGATCGATGCCCATTTTCCGCACTATATCCTGGTAAAGCAGGTTCAGGTTGCTGCCGCCATCCATAAGGACTCTAGTGAGGTGAAATCCGTCAATAATTGGGTCTAGAACCAATGCGGCGAATCTGCCATGACGGATGCTAGTGGGGTGGTCCCTTCGATCAAAAGTGATCGGGCAGGAAGACCATGGGTTGAACTTTGGGGCGACTGGCTCCATCGCGTATACGTCCCTTAGCGCACGCTTCCGCTCCCTCTTGGGGATGTGGGTTGCGTATATCATGTTCACCGTCCGCACTTGTGGGGGAAAACCTTTCTGTCCACTGTTGTTCGGCGGGCGGGGCTCCTCCTCGTCATTGCTATGCAGCCCCTTGTCTCTTCTTTCGGCATTTAACTTGCCTGCCTGCTTGAACACCCAACAATCCCTATTGGTGTGATTGGCTGGTTTTTCGGGGGTGCCATCTATCTGGCATGAGCGATCGAGTATTCGGTCCAAACTGGACGGGCCCGAAGTATTTCTTTTGAATGGCTTTTTCCGCTGACCGGGTTGAGAGCCTCTGAATCCGGCATTAACTGCCGTATCCTCAGCATTGTCGCTGTTAATGCGGCGCTTTTGCTTGTTGCGACGCGACCTGCCACTGCTGTCCTTGGTATCCGAACTACCAGGGCTCTTGGTCATGTTATTGCTGCAAGCTAGCCAGCTGTCTTCTCCCGCGCAAAAGCGGGTCATAAGTGTCGTGAGGGCTGCCATAGATTTCGGCTTTTCCTGTCCTAGGTGCCGTGCAAGCCACTCGTCACGGATGTTATGCTTGAAGGCTGCTAGGGCCTCTATGTCCGGACAGTCGATGATTTGATTTTTCTTGGTTAGGAACCGTGTCCAGAATTGTCTGGCCGATTCCTCTGGCTACTGAATTATGTGGCTAAGGTCATCGGCGTCTGGTGGTCACACATAAGTGCCCTAGAAATTGTCGAGGAATGCGGTTTCCAGGTCCTCCCAACAACCAATTGATTCTGCTGGCAAGATGTTAAGCCAATGCCGAGCTGGTCCTTTAAGCTTGAGTGGGAGGTATTTGATGGCGTGTAGGTCATCACCGCGGGCCATGTGGATATGAAGGAGATAGTCCTTGATCCATACCGCAGGATCTATTGTGCCATCGTATGATTCGATGTTCACGGGTTTGAAACCCTCGGGGATTTGATGATCCATTACTTCATCTGTGAAGCATAGTGGGTGTGTGGCGCCTTTGTATTGGGCTATATCATGACGCAGCTCAAACGAGCTTTGTCTACTGTGTTCGGCCCGGCCGGATTTACTGTATCCGGAGTGACGATTACCCTCTCGTGCCATGGGGCGCCCACGCGATCCGTAGATCGATCTTGTTTGCCTTGCCTTGTCCTCCAATATATCTCGCAGGTCTGGCGCATTTTCCCATGCATTGGTATTTTTTGAGCGGCACCGGGGTGCGGCTTGAGTGGAGGGCCAAGAGGCCTCTCTGTCGCGGCCACGGGGTGGCCGGTCGGCCGCATCATGCGCTGGTGATGTAGGTTTAGGTGCTTCCTCCTCTAATCGGGGTAGCAACCTGCGCTTTGGGTAGCTCTTGGAGGGGCGTTCGAGTTCATACTCTTCGGCCGCAAGGACTTCAGTCCATCTGTCGGCTAGCAAATCTTGATCAGCTTTAAGCTGTTGCTGTTTTTTATTGAGGCTGCTCGTCGTGGCCATAAGCCTGTGTTTGAAACGCTCTTGTTCAACGGGATCCTCTAGCACGACAAATTCGTCGTCGTCGAGGCTTGCCTCGTCTTCGGAGGGAGGCATATAATTATCGTCCTCGACCTCTCTGTCTGCCTCTCTCTCATGAGGGCTGGCTTCTCCATCCTCTTGTGCTGAATCTTAATGGAGGTGGTTGTCTTCGGCACTGTCCGGGGTGTTATCTCCCGTGCTAGAATCACCATTTTTGCTTTGGCGGGATTTAGAGCGGCGCCGCTGACGCCGGCGCTTAGGCTGCTTCTTGGAGGGGTCATCCTCCGCTGTTCCATCGCCATTATCATCTTTTGGGGTGTCCACCATGTATATATCATATGACGAGGTGGCTTTCCAGTGCCCTATAGGCGCTGGTTCTTGATCATCTCCTGCATCGGCGTCCATACCGTCGATGTCTTCGGAGTCGAAGTCGAGCATGTCGGTTAAATCATCGACAGTGGCTACGAAGTGAGAGGTGGGTGGGCTTTGAATTTCTTCATCATCCGCATCCCAACCTTGCTGACCATAGTCTGGCCAGGGCTCTCCTGATAAAGAGAGAGACTTTAGTGAATTCAGAATATCGCTGAAGGGCGAGTGCTGAAAGATGTACGCGGCGGTGAACTCCATGATCGGCGCCCAATCGGGTTCGATCGGTAGGGGCGCGGAGGGCTCGGAGTTTGGAGAGGAGTCCGGCTCCTTGGAGTCACGGGCTTCGTAGAGAATAGGGCTGGTGTTCGGCACGATCGCCGTAGAGATTGCAGCCCCCGAGGCGGTGTCCAACCACACATCCTCGATTGGCGCAGTTGGCTCCGAATTAAGGGTCAGAGCTGATGCGGGTGCGGCCTCCAGGGCACTGTTCGGCGGAAGAGCTAGATCATGCCCATCGTGACAGTGCAGTGCGCTCGGCTGCGGCTCGAACCCGTCAAAGATCAAGTCTCCGCGGAGGTCGGCCGTGTAGTTCAAACTTCCAAATCTGACCAGATGGCCAGGGGCGTAGCTTTCGATCTGCTCCAGATGGCCAAGCAAATTGGCCCGCAGTGCAAAGCCGCCAAATACGAAGATCTGTTCGGGGAGAAAAGTCTCACCCTGGATCGCATCGTCGTTGATGATCGGAGGAGCCATCGGGCCTAAAAGTGACGACACAGAGGAACTCTCAATGAAAGCACCAATGTCAGTGTCAAAACTGGCGGATCTCGGGTAGGGGGTCCCGAACTGTGCGTCTAGGCGGATGGTAACAGGAGGCAGGGGACACAATGTTTTACCCAGGTTCGGTCCCTCTTGATGGAGGTAAAACCCTACGTCCTGCTTGATTAATATTGATGATATGGGTAGTACAATAGTAGATCTACCACGAGATCAAGGAGGCTAAACCCTAGAAGCTAGCCTATGGTATGATTGTTGTTCGTCCTACGGACTAAAACCCTCCGGTTTATATAGACACCGGAGAGGGCTAGGGTTACACAAAGTCGGTTACAATGGTAGGAGATCTACATATCCGTATCGCCAAGCTTGCCTTCCACGCCAAGGAAAGTCCCTTCCGGACACGGGACGAAGTCTTCAATCTTATATCTTCATAGTCCAGGAGTCCGGCCGAAGGTATAGTCCGGCTATCCGGACACCCCCTAATCCAGGACTCCCTCAATGACTCTATCGATCATCACTTCACTTCCTAAGCCGGCAATCTCATTTGTGATGAGAGCAAGCCTAGAGTACATTTCAGCGACACCTTCACCATCCTTCATTTTGAACTTGTCAAGTTGACTTTGAAGCACATCCAATTTGGATTCCTTGATGGAGTCGGTACCTTTGTGCATATCAATCAAAGTATCCCAGATTTCCTTTGCATTCTCAAGACAACTGATTTTGTTGAATTCTTCGGGGCACAATCTATTGAAGAGAATATCACAAGCTTGAGCATTGTATTGCAGCATCTTTAACTCTTCTGCGGTAGCTCCATAGCTCGGCTCTCTCCCATCAAAGAATTCACCTTGCAAAGCCAATACACACAATAGCCCAAACGGTGGGGTTATGTCCAAGAATATGCATTTTCATCTTATGCTTCCAACTAGCAAAATTAGTACCATCAAAGTAAGGACCTCTACGATGGTAATTTCCCTCGCTAGATGCCATACTCTCCTAGGTTGTGAAACCATGGCTATGACCACCAAAAGCTATGGAAATCAAAGCAAATGGAGACCAAAGCTCTGATACCACTTGTAGGATCGAAAGTATGTCTAGAGGGGGGTGATTAGACTACTTGAACAAATAAAAATCTAGCCTTTTCCCAAATTTAATTCTTGGCAGATTTTAGCAACTTAGCACAAGTCAAGCATACAACCTACACATGCAATTCTAAGAGTATAGCAGCGAAATGTAAAGCAATTGCATATGAAGTTAAAGGGAGGAGTTTGGAGGAAGAAAACGCAATGTAGACACGGAGATTTTTGGCATGGTTCAGATAGTCGGTGCTATCATACATCCACATTGATGGAGACTTCAACCCACGAAGGGTAACGGTTGTGCAAGTCCATGGAGGGCTCCACCCATGAAGGGTCCACAAAGAAGCAACCTTGTCTATCCCACCATGGTCGTCGCCCACGAAGGACTTGCCTCACTAGGGTAGATCTTCATGAAGTAGGCGATCTCCTTGCCCGTACAAACTCCTTGGTTCAACTCCACAATCTTGACGGAGGCTCCCAAGTGACACCTAGCCAATCTAGGAGACACAACTCTCCAAGAGGTAACAAATGGTGTGTTGATGATGAACTCCTTGCTCTTGTGCTTCAAATGATAGTCTCCCTAACACTTAACTCTCTCTCTCATAGGATAGGATTTGGTGGAAAGATGATTTGAGTGGAAAGCAACTTGGGAAGGCTAGAGATCAAGATTTACGTGGTTGGAATGAAGTATCTTGACCTCAACACAAGTGTAGGTGGTTCTATCTCAGAAAATGTATGTTGGAAGTGTAGGCATGTTCTAATGGCTCTCTCCATGAATGAAGAGTGGGTGGAGGGGTATATATAGCCTCCACACAAAATCTAACCGTTACACACAAATCACCAAACTCGTTGGGACCGAATCATACAACTCAGTCAGACCGATTTAGTTCATAATGTGACCGTTAGAGTTTTCGGTGGGACCGACATGTCAACTTAGTGAGACCGATTTCGTTAGGGTTAGGGCATAACGTAATCTCGGTGAACCGATTACACAAACTCGGTGGGACCAATTTTGGTAATATACAAACAGAGAGTTGGTTAGGCAAACTCGATGGGACCGATTCGCTCATCTTGGTTGTACTGAAACGTTATGAGAGGGAAACAGAGAGTTTGCATTGCAATATTGGTGGGACTGATCGCTCATCTCAGTTTGACCGAAAAGTTACGAAGGGAAACATAGAGTTTGCAATCCCATCTCGGTGAGACCGAGATCCCTATCGGTAGGACCGAAAAGACTAGGGTTTGTGGCAGTGGCTATGTCAACTGAACTCGGTGGCACCGGATAGATCAAATCGGTGGGGCCGAGTTTGACTTTTGGTTTGGGATAAATGTGGATGTGAGAAAGTAGTTGAGGGTTTTTGGAGCATATCACTAAGCACTTTGAGCAAGAAACTCATTAAGCAACACCTCACCCCCTCTTAATAGTATTGGCTTTTCCTATGGACTCAATGTGATCTTGGATCACATAAAATAAAAAAATGTAGAGTCTTGAGCTTTGAGCTTGAGCCAATCCTTTATCCTTAGCATTTTGAGGGATCCACTTTCTAATCCATGCCATGCCAATCATTGAGCTTTTCCTGAAATATTTATCTTCAAGTAGCATTAGCTCAATGAGCTATATGTTGTTAGGAATTACCAAAACCACCCGGGGATAGTTGCACTTTCACTAAGTATGATGTTAACCATAGAATTGCATCTCCATATCATCCTTAGTCTAGTGGTCAAGTAGAATTAAGTAATAGAGAAATAAAATTGATCTTGCAAAAGGCTGTTAAAAGGTCTAGGAAGAATTGGTCTAAGAAACTTGATGATGCATTATGGGCTTACAGAATTGCTTATAAAAATCCTATGGGTATGTCTCCATATAAAATGGTTTATGGGAAAGCATGTCACTTACCTCTCGAACTAGAACATAAAGCTTATAGGTAATTAAAGAGCTCAACTATGATTTCAAACTTGCCGGTGAAAAGAGGTTATTTGACATTAGATCACTTGATGAATGGATAACCCAGGCCTATGAAAATGCCAAATTGTTTAAAGAAAAGGTTAAAATATGGCATGATAAAAGAATACAAAAGCATGAATTTAATGTAGGTGACCATCTTGCTATACAACTCCCGGTTAAGTTTTTTTGCAGGAAAACTTCTCTCTGAGTGGGAAGGTCCTTACATCATCGAGGAAGTTTACCGCTCCGATGCCATCAAGATCAACAATGCCGAAGGCAATAACCCGAATGTGGTGAATGGGCAAACAATCAAACATTATATCTCAGTTACGCCCATAAATGTTGAAACTAATATTATTCATGCCATAACACCAGAGGAGTACATAAGGGAAACTTTCCATAACGCTCCAGAACCCTTGATAACCCACAAGTATATGGGATCGCAACAGTTTTTGAGGGTAGAGTATTCAACCCAAATTTGTAGATTCGACACAAGGGGATCCAAAGAATATTTGCAAGTATTAGCAGCTGAGTTGTCCATTCAACCACACCTGGAGATTAATTATCTGCAGCAAAGTGATCAGTAGCACAGTAATATGATAGTTTTGATAGTAGTAGCAACAGCAATAGTAATGGTAACAGTGATAGCAATAGTTTTGTAGCAGTAGTAACTTAGCTAGATCAATATGTAGGAAAATCATAGGCATTGGATCGGTGAATTCGGATGATATTCATCATATAACAGCCATAACCTAGGGCGATACAACACTAGCTCCAGTTCATAAATATAATGTAGGCATGTATTCCGTAAATAGTCATACGTGCTTATGGAAAGAACTTGCATGACATCTTTTGTCCTACCCTCCCGTGGTAGTGGTGTCCTATTGGAAACTAAGGGATTTTAAGGCCTCCTTTTAATAGAGAACAGGAACAAAGCATTAACACACAGTGAATGCATGAACTCCTCAAACTACGGTCATCACCGGGAAGTTCCCGACTATTGTCACTCCGGGGTTGCCGGATCATAACACGTAGCAGGTGATATAACTTGCAATATCGGATCTAGAACATATATATAATGCTGATAACATAAATGGTTCAGATCTGAAATCATGGCACCCGGGCCCAAAGTGACAAGCATTAAGCATGGCAAAGTCATAGCAAATCAAACTCAGAACATAATGGATACTTGGGATCAAGCCCTAACAAAACTAACTCGATTACATGATGAATCTCATCCAACTCCTCACCGAACAGCGAGCCTACGAAGGAATTACTCACTCTCGGTGGGGAGCATCATGGAATTGGCGATGGAGATGGGTTGGTGATGACGAAAATCAAAGATCCCCCTCTTCGGAGCCCCAAACGGACTCCAGATCTAGCCTCCCGATGAAGAATAGGAGGCGGCGGCGGCTCCGTCTCGTGAAACGTGATAATTATTTCTCCCTGATTTTTTTCCAGGAAAAATGTGATTTTATAGCGTCAGTTTCAGGGTCAGCGAGGGCACCAGGTGGGGACAACCCACCTGGGCGCGCTTGGATGGGGTGGCGTGCCCTGGTGGCTTGTGCCCACCCAGGTGCCCACCTCCGGTGGTTCTTGGCTCCAGAAATTCTCTTTTATTGAATAAAAAATCCTTGCAAAGTTTTGGTCTAATCCGAGAACTTTTCTTTCTGCACTAAAACTACACCATGGTAGTTCTGTTGAAAACAGCGTCAGTCTGGGTTAGTTTAATTCAAATCATGCAAATTAGAGTCCAAAACAAGAGGAAAAGCATTAGGAAAAGTAGATACAACGAGACGTATCAACCCTAGAAAGGAATAAGCCTGTGATACGGTAAGTAAACCGACTGAAAAAGTTTCCCAACAACAAATTTTCTCCGTTTTGGAATATTTAAAAAAAATAGGAAAATAAGTAGTTTGAATAGCGCATGAGGAGGCGACAAGCCGTTGAGGCGCGCTCTACCCCCATAGGTGCACCTCCCAGGCTTGTGGCCACTGATGCGACTTGAAGCTACGTCGGTATTTTCCCAAAGAGGAAGGGATGATGCAGCACATCGACGGTAGGTATTTCCCTCAGTGATGAGACCAAGGTTATCGAACCAGTCACTTCTGCAGGATGCTGCTAACATGACACTACAATCAGAGACCCTTCGATGAAACTGTGTGCGATGCAATAATCGCAAACGGTGGTGTAAAAAAGGTCAAAAAAGGTGCAAAATATTTGCGATTGAGGATGCATCAAACACGGTTCATATTTTAGTTGCGTGTGCGATTCAGGGCATGCGGTTCAGTTCAATTAACCATTTTCGATTAGGAGGAACAAAAGAAATGGGCAGCCAGATGAAGGTGTATGTGATGTACAGCATACAGTTCACTCAGATGAACTGTTTGTTATTAGACAACACAAAAGAAACAGTCAGCCAGATCAAGGTGTGTACGATATACGACATGCGGTTCACTCGGATAAACTATTTGCGTTGAGACAAGAGAACAGAAATGGATCAATATAACAAATACCATAAATATTGCAAGGTTCAAATTCAAAGATTACAACACCCAAATTCAAACATTGCAAGCTGCGTCATTTCTGAAGAGGGACCAGCCGCTGACAAGACATGTATGGGTTTGACACAATGACTCCCAATTGCTTTGCCATATGCTCTTCCAATACGAAGTTTGGCATTTTTGGAGCCTCTTCCATTCCGCAGTACCTGCCGGCTCTGATAATCATACCATTCATCTTTCCTAATTAAATGTGTGTTCAACCTCAGTACCCTCAGCACCTTTGCTCTAGCAAGAAAGAACCTGGCGAGTGTAATCTCCGGTAAAGGTCCCTCGGTAGGAGTTCAAAGTAATATTTGAGCGATGTAGATCCAGGCATTCGATGTGATTGTCGTTACAAAAATTATCCACCTCCGGGCCTATTATTATCTGCAAAAGAAGAGAACGTGTTAGTGCCTACATGCAGTTTTGAACACTGCTACATGCCCATTTGGTTTGCAGGATCCGTAAAATGCACCAATGTGCCATCTTCGATCTAGCAAGATTAACTTGGGCATTTGATTATAATCTAAAAACATGTAGCCTTCTTCACAAGAGGTTGGATTGGATGAAAAATTCCATAAGAAAACTAGTACAGATGAATCCAAAGGAGAAATGCTTATGGACGATTGTAACCATATGAATGAAGCAACCAATATGGGGTGGGTGTATGTCTTAAAATCCTCCAATATTCCTTCAGAAATCGTAGTACATTGTCATTGTAAACTTGGGAAAAGGTGCAAAAAATCAAACTCCCTTATGGTTAACATTTAATAGGAAAGGAACATCACCTCGATATACAGCTTCTTCAGGCATGGAAAGCATCTCAGGCAACTGACAACTTGGTCCAGGTTGGGGCCGATAGATTCTAGTGCCAAGACCTTCACTGTGCCCAGAGTCTGGGTGAAGCTTCGCTGGATGACAGACGAACATACATCTTCAAAACTAGAAATAACATTGATATCAAGAAGGAGAGGTATAAGGCGACCGTTGTACCTGAAAGTTGTAGTATTCGACAGACGAGTAGCCCACCACTTTCAATTTTGGCGTAGAAATGACATTGATTCTTGTTGGACCTTGTTGATCAACTACAAGTAATCTCTCAAGTGAAGGTGTGTCCTGGATGACCATATTATGGTCCACCTTTTGTGATCTCTTGTTGCAGCACCAGCAACACCCATAAATGGTCCGGAGAGTCCTAGAGGTGATGTGCAAGGTACTCGACCAATTCATCGCCTGAAGACGAAGGAACTCGTGTGCAGTACAGTCGCAGAGCAGGCGCTCCATGTCATCCTATGGGATGTAGACGACGACGAGCTCGAGGTGCTTCAGTCGTGGTAGAAGAAGAGCAGGTGCATCATTAGGGGGGGGGGATGGCTGTCGGTGTCAAAACCGGTGGATCTCTGGTAGGGGGTCCCGAACTGTGCGTCTATGGTCGATGGTAACAGGAGATATGGGACACAATGTTTACCCAGGTTCGGGCCCTCTCTATGGAGGTAATACCCTACTCCCTGCTTGATTGATCTTGATGAATATGAGTGTTACAAGTGTTGATCTACCACGAGATCGTAATGGCTAAACCCTAAAAGTCTAGCCTGTCTGATTATGATTATCAAAATCTGTCTACAGACCTAGCCCTCCGGTTTATATAGACGCAGGAGGGATCTAGGGTTAAATAAGGTCGGTTACAAAGAAAGTAATCTTCATATTTGGACGCCAAGCTTGCCTTCCATGCCAAGGAGAGTCCCATCCAGACACGGGTAGATTCTTTGGTCTTTGTATCTTCATGGCCCATCAGTCCGGCCCATATCCAATAGGTCGGACGCCCGAGGACCCCTTAGTCCAGGACTCCCTCAATGGCAGTTCAGGAACTTGGCGAGGCGCAGCATGCGCGCGAAGCGGAGCGCGGATGTTGGCAGCAAGCGCATATGCCCATCATTATAACTAAGCTTGTTGAGATGATCTATGGCGGTGGATCGGAACCACTCGTCAAGCTTGGCTCGATCCTTTCCATTGGAACGGTACTTGCCCGTGATAAGGCCTTTGATTGGGCCATGGTGACTGCCAAGGATCTGGGAGAACGCATCCAAGATTTGGCGATAGCCATAGCGGAGGTTGTGGGCATTGAGGAGGTCGATAGGGGTGAGGAGCCATAGGGGCGCCACCGCCAGGAAAGGGCGGCTGTCCTCGCCCGATATTTGATTGGGAGGAGGAATATGATGACTATCAAATATTATCGGGGAGGTTATTGATGAAGTCTAGGCCTGCTGGAGTCGCTTGCGGTTCTTTCTCGACCCACCTCCGCTGGTTGGCAGCCTCGTTCTCCACCTCTGTAACATCCCAAATTTTCAATCTGGAATGTTATACATTAGATCATCTATGCATATCATATTTTGTTTTTGCATTTTGACTGATCCTAGAAATTCTACGCAACTCAATGACCCACGGAGGAAGTTGGGGATTTCGTTATTTTCATATTTGAGTTTTCTCAAATTTTGAGGATAGGATCATTTGATTTTATTTATTTTATCATCAATTATTTCTATTACAAAAAAATATGAGAGAGGGAATAAAATAACTTTCCCAAAATAAAGAAATATTGAGGAATTAATAATAAAATCAAATAAAGTTTTTTGCTGTTTTATTTGAATTTAGGAAAAATGTGTGTTTTTCAAAATTGCATTTAGGTCCCAAATAAATGTTCACCTTGTGCGGCTTGATTTTAGAAGTACGTGAAAATTTATTTCGGAATTTTTGGAGTCCGTTTAGTATTTCTTTCCTTCCGTGCGGAATAATTAAAAAAATGAACCGACCTAACCGGGCCGTGTCCGGATAGGACTCTGGCCCGGCAGGCTTAAAAAGCCGGCCCAGCCCCCCCGGGGAACCCTAGCCGCCCCGCTGCCCGCCGCCGCCGCCGCCGCCGAGGTTCGCCGCCACCTCGACTTCCGTGCCATCGATTTTAAAAAAATGTTTTAGATCGGTTTTTCGTCGATTTTTCCGACGGTTTTTTTAGATTCGGTTTTTTTAATAGATCGGTTTTCCGGTTTATTTAAATAGCGAGCGTTCGTCTGTTCGTTCGTTCTAGCGAGCGTTCGTCATTTTTCTTTTTCTCAGATTAAATCCGCGATTTTTCTGATCGCGATTCCTGATCCGATTTTCGTTTTACTATAACTTTTCGCTCGTTTATCGGAATCAGGCGAGTCAAACGCCTAGAGTTTCGTCTCGAAACCCTCTATCCGTTTAACCAACTTAAACAAGATTTTGCTACTGTAAAATTTTCTCTAGATCCAGATTACTAGAATGAAGTTGTTTTCTTCCACCGTTTGACTTTCGTTGCTTCGTTCGATTTGATTCTTTTTGCCAACCGGAGTTCTTAAGTTGAACCTTCTGGTTAGATCTCTTATTTTTTTTACCTGTGCATTAGATGAGTACTTATTGTATGCTTGTTTGTTTGTTTGTGATAGAATACTCGAAGTGCGCCGCCTGTTACTTCGAATCGTTAGGTTTCGCGGATCATCAGCAAGGCAAGTAACACTTTGATCATACCTTTTCTACTACCCAGTTTTCTTGCATTAGATCAATCCTCACACATTGCATTACTAGGATCTAATTAAATTGTGGGATGGGAAGTAGTTGAGGTAGTACCTATTACCTGTATATTATCAAACCTTTGGGTGTTACTTCTACGTTTTCTTATTATGCCCTGCTATGCTAGTAGACGTGGATTGGGTGAGTGATATCCATGACAGATGTGAGATTGTTAATTAATGGTTTATCTAAGGTGGCAACTTAAACACACATCTGGGTGGATTGAGGCACCTGGGTATTCCAGGACTTGCCTGTTTTCTTTTGGACCGCCACCCAGACTCAAAGGGATCATGAGACTATTCATACTAGAAACTTCCGTGTGCAGCCACAAGCTATTATGGGCTCTAGCATAGTTGACTAAGTCGTGCGAACTCTTAAAGTGGTAGACTAGAAGATGTAGGGGATGTAGGTGGTACGTTCTACCCAATCGTAAGGTGCTAGCGCTTCTGAAAGACTATGTCTCGGTCATCCGTCTTCTCAAACACCATGTAGTGCGAGAAACCAAACGGAGGCGATCGAGTCTTGTGGGGAAAAGTGCGCAAACCTCTGCAGAGTGTAATAAACTAATCATGGTTAGCCGTGTCCCCGATTATGGACATCTTGAGTATCTAGTACTTGGATTTTCATGTGAATCTCAACATGTTACTCTAAATTAATTTTGTTGGGTTATGTTTAATGATGATGCTTAATTGGGATTGAGAATGCTGTCAACCATTCTCAATGTTTAACAACTACCATGATAGGTAAATAAATTTATTCCTTTGAAGTAGGGAAAAATTGGCTTTACGCAAAACTGTAACCATAGAGCTTTCCACCAGCCAAATATGCATATAGTATAGCTGTTTCATTCCATTACCCTCTATGTGTTACCTTGCCAGCATATTCCATGTGCTGACCCGTTTCGGGCTGCAACGTTAATGTTGCAGACATTTCAGACGATGATTAAGGAGTTTTTAGGTCGTGGTTCTATACTCAGTGATGCCGTTGGAGTTGATGGACTCACTTATCTTCCAAGCCTTCCGCTGTTATCGTTATTAGATGGCCTTAAGCCATATTTATTGTAATAAGTTCTCTTTTGAGACACTCGATGTAATAAGTGTGTGATTGCTACTCTGCTATAAATCCTCCGAGTACTGTGTGGTGTCAGCATTACTGATCCAGGGATGACACCGGAGCACAGAGATCAGACCGTTTGAGGTCTGCTCGCTACAGAGATGGTATCAGAGCACATGCTGACTGTAGGACACGACCACTAAGCTAAAAGACCTGGATCACTTTTCACTCTCTTCTCTTCTGACTTCTCATCTTTTCTACTCTTTAGGATGGCGGATGCAAGGAACAAGTTCACTCAACCGGATGAAGATACACCCTTTGAACGTCACTTGAAGGAAGTCACTAGATACCTGAACATAGGAGTACCAAGTTTCACGGGAACCTACAACACCACTTTACCTGAAGAAGAGCGCTGGATGATTCAAGTTCAAGTTCCAGGAAGGACATTCATGCCAGTCACTGAGCCCATAGAGTTTTCCTTTGATGCACCAACTTGGAGTCTAGGAAAGAGCATGGCAGCTCACATCGCCATGGGACGCATTGGAGAAGTCTACCGCAATGATCTCAAGGATACTATCTACCAGATTTGTGGGCGCCGAGATGAACACTGGGAGATGATCAGCACCAGGAAGGATAGATCAATCGCAGCTTTTATCCAGGAGTTAAACCAGCACATTCGACGACAGGAGAACCAGATGTGCACCGACATGATAGATCCGAAGAAGGCTAAGACAAGAATCAAGGAACTGGAGGAAGAACTCAAGGCTACACGTGAAGATTATGAAGAAGAAATTGAAGTATTGGTAGATAAGAATGCCGACCTAACAATGAAGATCGGAATATTTATGGGAGGCCCTACGCCAGTAGATGAATACGAAGAACCCCAGGAGATTAGTTCGGAAGACTACATCATCATCGACGGCACCGACTCGGAACCAGATAGTAGCGATGATGATTATGTTGATGAAGCTGGAGCAGATATCATGGAGTCTGCAACCGAAGAATATTTCTAGTAGACCACCTCATCAGTAGTAGTAGTCCACCATGTAAATATAGTAGTCCGAGCACTTTTGCGATAGTTAGATCGATTGTATGCCTTTGTTTGATTGATTGAAGTGAATTGTTTGCTTTTGCCTCATGTGCATATGGGTAGTGTTTTCTCTTTAGACCCCCTCTATTCTTATATCTCATCTTTTCTAAACCCTCAGATGCCTCCGAGACGTGACCCCGGATTTGCCTTTCCACCGGAGCTCACCCAGTTGATCCAGCAGCAGAACACATTGATGCAGTTGCTAGTCCAGAATCAGAATCAGGGGAACAACAACAACAACCCACCCCCACCACCACCACCTGTTGATCACTTAGCCCGTTTTCTTAGGCTGAATCCGCCGGTGTTTTCCAGTAGCACCGAGCCGGTAGTAGCAGATGATTGGCTCCGCAAGACAGCTAGGGAATTGACCACAGCGGGATGCACAGATGCGGAGAAGGTGAAGTTTGCCGCACATCAGTTAGAAGGACCAGCAGCATCATGGTGGGAGAATTTCACAGCCACTTTCCCAGTTGACACTGTCACATGGGACCAGTTTCAGCAGGCTTTCCGTACTGCCCATGTTTCAGCAGGAGCTGTGGCCATGAAGAAGCGTGAGTTTCGCAACATTCACCAAGGAGGAAGGACAGTTGGCCAGTATGTGGAGGACTTTAGTAAGTTAGCACGTTATGCCCCAGATGACGTCGCTACGGATGCAGCTAAGCAGGAGAAGTTTCTGGAAGGACTGAATGATGAGCTGAGCATGCAGTTGATGGTAGCAACCTTCAACAACTACTAGGAGTTGGTAGATCATGCTCTTATGATTGAAGGGAAGTAGCATCCAATTTGAGAATCGCAAGAGGAAGTATGGACAAGGAAAGTACACTTCAGGAGCTCAGCAGAAGCCATGTTTTACCCCTAGACCGGGAGGACATTTTCAGCATACCCATGGAGGAGGTAGCTCGCACAATCACAATGGCACCAAGAATGATAATGGCAATGGAGGAAGCAACGGCCAGAATCGCACCAACCCATCAACCCCAGCCAAGAAGGACCAGAGCCAAGTCACTTACTTTAAGTGTCAGAAGACCGGACACTATGCCAATGAATGTACTGAAGGCCAAAATGGCAAGGGAAGTTCTGGGAAGAAGCCGAACCCTTTCAACAGGGGACAGGTGAACCACGTTAGCGTGTAGGAGGTTGAAGCTCAGCCTGATGTAGTAATAGGTAAGTTTTTGGTTAAGTCCTTTACTGCACTCGTTCTTTTTGATACTGGTGCATCACATTCATACATCTCAAGGGGATTTGTGGATAAGAATAACCTATCAACCCAAGCCCTTAGGTCACCCATGTTAGTAACCTCGCCTGGAGTAGAGTATGTGGCTAGTCTGTGGTGTGATTGGTTACCATTAAGGATTGGTAACTATGTTTTTCCCTCAGACCTAATAGTATTGGAATCTCAAGGATTGGATGTGATATTAGGTATGGATTGGTTATCAAAGTATGAAGGGAATATTGAATGTGCTAGTAAGTCAATTTTGCTTACCACACCAGAAGGGAGAAGGATCAAGTATGTATCCCGACATGTGCCAAGGAGGACCCAAGTAAATTGCTTAACAGGAGTTGTGCAGGAGGAAGTACCCGTGGTAAGGGATTTTCCTGAAGTATTTCCAGAAGAGTTGCCAGGCATGCCACCGGATAGAGATATTGAGTTTTTGATTGAGCTATTGCCAGGCACAGGGCCAATATCAAAGAGACCATATAGGATGCCAGCAAAGGATTTGGTGGAAATTAAGAAGCAGATTAAGGAGTTACTGGATAAAGGATATATTCGCCCAAGTTCTTCGCCTTGGGGATCGCCAGTACTACTAGTGGAGAAGAAGGATGGATCGTTAAGGATGGTTGTTGATTATCGAGGATTGAATGAAGTAACGATCAAGAACAAGTACCCACTACCAATGATCAACGATCTGTTTGATCGATTGCAAGGAGCTAAGGTATTTTCCAAGATCGATCTGCGATCAGGATACCACCAGTTGAAGATTCAAGAACAGGATATTCCAAAGACAGCTTTTACCATCAGGTATGGGTTGTATGAGTATACTGTTATGTCATTGGTCTGACTAACGCACCTGCCTATTTTATGAACATGATGAACAAAGTGTTTATGGAGTTCTTGGATAAGTTCGCCGTAGTGTTCATTGATGATATCTTGGTTTACTCCAAGAATGAAGAGGAGCATAAGGAGCATTTGCGTTTGGTACTTGGAAAGCTCAGAGAACATCAATTATATGCCAAGTTCAGCAAATGTGACTTTTGGTTGAAGGAAGTAGGATTCCTCGTACATGTTATATCTAGAGAAGGTATAGCAGTTGATCCCACTAAAGTTGATACCGTGAACAAGTGGGAAGCCCCAACAACAGCTGGACAGATCCGGAGTTTTCTTGGACTCGCAGGATACTACCGGAGATTTATTGAGAATTTATCAAAGATTGCGAAGCCTATGACGGAGTTACTGAAGAAAGATACCAAGTTCATATGGACAGAGGAATGTGAGGCTAGTTTCCAAGAGTTGAAGAAACGTTTGGTAACCTCACCAGTGTTGATTTTGCCAGACCAGACCAAAGATTATGAGGTGTATTGCGACGCTTCGCATCGAGGACTTGGAGTAGTGCTTATGTAGGAAGGGAGAGTTGTTTCATATGCCTCAAGACAACTGAAGCCTCATGAGCTAAATTATGCTACGCATGATTTGGAGTTAGCAGCCATAGTGCATGCTTTGAAAACATGGAGACATTTCCTCATTGGAAATCATTGTGAGGTGTACATGGATCATAAGAGTTTGAAGTACATTTTCACCCAGAAGGAGTTGAATCTCAGACAAAGGAGATGGTTGGAGCTTATCAAGGATTATGATATGAAATTGCATTATCATCCCGGAAAGGCTAATGTAGTAGCAGACACATTAAGCCGTAAGAGTCATGTCAATACGTTAATGACGGGAGAAATACCAAGGGAGTTAGCCGAAAATCTTCGTGATCTATGTTTGGAAATAGTTCCGAGAGGCTATGTAGCAGCATTGGAGATTCAGTCAACTTTGATGGATAAAATCAGGGAAGCTCAGAAAGCTGACAAAGAGATTGCCGCTATTAAGGAGAAACTGAGCAAAGGAAAAGCTAAAGGATTTCGTGAGGATGAGCACGACACCCTATGGTTTGAAGACCGCGTTTACATGCCCAGTGATCCGGAGATCAGGAAGTTGATACTGCAAGAGGCACATGATTCACCATATTCAATTCACCCAGGAAATACCAAGATGTATTTGGATTTGAAGGATATCTTCTGGTGGACCGGAATGAAGAAGGATATTGCGGAGTACGTAGCAGTTTGTGATGTATGTCAGAGAGTAAAGACAGAGCATCAGAAGCCAGCAGGACTGTTACAACCATTGCCGATACCTGAATGGAAGTGGGATAAGCTAGGCATGGATTCTATCACGGGATTGCCCAGGACTCGTTCAGGATATGACTCGATATGGGTTGTGGTCGATCGATTGACGAAAGTAGCTCATTTCATCCCGGTAAAGACCACTTACACCAGTGCTAAGTTGGCAAAGATATACATGACCAGGATCATATGTCTGCATGGAATTCCCAGGAGTATCGTATCAGATAGAGGAACCCAGTTTACCTCAAAGTTCTGGAAGCAGTTGCACGAAACTTTGGGTACCAGGCTAGAATTCAGTACAGCTTTTCATCCATAGACAGATGGACAGACCAAGAGAGTCAATCAGATTTTGGAAGATATGCTAAGAGCTTGTGCGCTAGATTATGGATCTAGTTGGGACGATAATTTGCCATATGCAGAGTTCTCTTACAACAACAGTTATCAAACCAGTTTAAAGATGGCCCCTTTCGAAGCCTTGTACAGAAGAAGGTGCAGGACACCGTTGTCGTGGGACGAAGTTGGAGACCGCTAGTTGTTTGGACTTGATTTGATTAAAGAGTCTGAACAGAAGGTGAAGTTGATTCGCGATAGGCTCAAGGTAGCCCAGTCCAGACAGAAAAGTTATGCAGATTCTAAATGTAAGGAGACAGTTTACGAAGTTGGAGATAGAGCTTATCTTCGAGTATCTCCACTTCGGGGAACAAAGCATTTTGGAGTTAAAGCGAAGTTAGCGCCACGATTTGTAGGACCATATCGAGTTTTGGAGCGTATGGGAGAAGTGGCCTACAAGTTGGAATTGCCCGAAGGATTGTCAGGAGTTCATGATGTGTTCCACGTTTCTCAATTAAAGAAATGTCACGCGGAGATGGCTGACATACCTTTGAGAGACACAGTGTCGTTGGAAACTATTCAGTTGGATAACGATTTGACCTACGAGGAGAAACCAATTAAGATCCTCGAGTTTGCCAGCCGAGTAACCCGCAGCAAGGTTATCAAGTTTTGCAAAGTTCAGTGGAGCCACCACACAGAGGTTGAAGCCACCTGGGAACAAGAGGAAGACTTGCTCAAAGACCACCCTCACCTATTTTCTAACCAACCCGAATCTCGAGGGCGAGATTCATCTTAAGGGGGGTAGGTTTGTAACATCCCAAATTTTCATTAGATCATCTATGCATATCATATTTTTTTTTGCATTTTGTTTGATCCTAGAAATTCTATGCAACTCAATGACCCACGGAGAGAGTTGGGGATTGCGTTATTTTCATATTTGAGTTTTCTCAAATTTTGAGGATAGGATCATTTGATTTTATTTATTTTATCATCAATTATTTCTATTACAAAAAAATATGAGAGAGGGAATAAAATGACTTTCCCAAAATAAAGAAATATTGAGGATTTAATAATAAAATCAAATAAGATTTTATTTCGGAGTTTTTCGGTGTTTTATTTGAATTTAGGAAAAATGTGTGTTTTTCAAAATTGCATTTAGGTCCCAAATAAATGTTCACCTTGTGCGGCTTGATTTTAGAAGCCAGTGAAAATTTATTTCGGAATTTTTGGAGTCCATTTAGTATTTCTTTTTATTTTTCTTCCGAGCGGAATAATTTAAAAAAAAAAGTGAACCGACCTAATCGGGCCGTGTCCGGATAGGACTCTGGCCCGGCAGGCTTAAAAAGCCGACCCAGCCCCCCCCCCCCCGGGGAACCCTAGCCGCCCCGCTGCCCGCTGCTGCCCCCCGCCGCCGAGGTTCGCCGCCGCCTCGACTTCCGTGCCATCGGTTTAAAAAAATGTTTTAGATCGGTTTTTCGTCGGTTTTTCCGACGGTTTTTTTAGATTCAGTTTTTTTAATAGATTGGTTTTCCGGTTTATTTAAATAGCGAGCATTCGTCCGTTCGTTTGTTCTAGCGAGCGTTCATCGTTTTTCTTTTTCTCGGATTAAATCCGCGATTTTTCTGATCGCGATTCCTGATCCAATTTTCGTTTTAGTATAACTTTTCGCTCGTTTATCGGAATCAGGCGATTCAAGCGCCTAGAGTTTCGTCTCGAAACCCTCTATTCGTTTAACCAACTTAAACAAGATTTTGCTACATTAAAATTTGCTCTAGATCCAGATTACTAGAACGAAGTTGTTTTCTTCCGCCGTTTGACTTTCGTTGCTTCGTTCGATTTGATTCTTTTTGCCAACCGGAGTTCTTAAGTTGAACCTTCTGGTTAGATCTCTTATTTTTTTACTTGTGCATTAGATGAGTACTTATTGTATGCTTGTTTGTTTGTCTGCGATAGAATACCCGGAGTGCGCCGCCTGTTACTTCGAATCGTTAGGTTTCGCGGATCATCAGCAAGGCAAGTAACACTTTGATCATACCTTTTCTACTACCCAGTTTTCTTGCATTAGATCAATCCTCACACATTGCATGACTAGGATCTAATTAAATTGTGGGATGGGAAGTAGTTGAGGTAGTACCTATTACTTGTATATTATCAAACCTTTGGGTGTTACTTCTACGTTTGCTTATTATGCCCTGCTATGCTAGTAGACGTGGATTGGGTGAGTGATATACATGATAGATGTGAGATTGTTAATTAATGGTTTATCTAAGGTGGCAACTTAAACACACATCTGGGTGGATTGAGGCACCTGGGTATTCCAGGACTTGCCTGCTTTCTTTTGGACCGCCACCCAGGCTCAAAGGGATCATGAGACTATTCATACTAGAAACTTCCGTGTGCAGCCACAAGCTATTATGGGCTCTAGCATAGTTGACTAAGTCATGCAAACTCTTACAGTGGTAGACTAGCAGATGTAGGGGATGTAGGTGGTACGGTCTACCCGATCGTAAGGTGCTAGCGCTTCTGAAAGACTATGTCTCGGTCATCCGTCTTCTCAAACACCATGTAGTGCGAGAAACCAAACGGAGGCGATCGAGTCTTGTGGGCAAAAGTGCGCAAACCTCTGCAGAGTGTAATAAACTAATCATGGTTAGCCGTGTCCCTGGTTATGGACATCTTGAGTATCTAGTACTTGGATTTTCATGTGAATCTCAACATGTTACTCTAAATTAATTTTGTTGGGTTATGTTTAATGATGATGCTTAATTGGGATTGAGAATGCTGTCAACCATTCTCAATGTTTAACAACTACCATGATAGTTAAATAAATTTATTCCTTTGAAGTAGGGGAAAATTGGCTTTACGCAAAACTGTAACCATGGAGCTTTCCACCAGCCAAATATGCATATAGTATAGCTGTTTCATTCCATTACCCTCTATGTGTTACCTTGCCAGCATATTCCATGTGCTGGCCCGTTTCAAGCTGCAACGTTAATGTTGCAGACTTTTCAGACGATGATTAAGGAGTTTTTAGGTCGTGGTTCTATACTTAGTGATGCCGTTGGAGTTGATGGACTCACTTATCTTCCAAGCCTTCCGCTGTTATCGTTATTAGATGGCCTTAAGCCATATTTATTGTAATAAGTTCTCTTTTGAGACACTCGATGTAATAAGTGTGTGATTGCTACTCTGCTATAAATCCTCTGAGTACTGTGTGGTGTCAGCATTACTGATCCAGGGATGACACCGGAGCACAGAGATTGGACCGTTTGAGGTCTGGTCGCTACAACCTCGTTGGCGGCGACGGAAACCTCTGTCTCCATATTCACGCCATGCTCCGGTGCTTCAGCAGCCCCAGCGTCGCCACTCCCTTCGATGGGGCATTTCAGCGACATCCTCGTACACTGCGACTGTGAGGACTCAGAGCGGCGTCGAGGATGCGGGCCGAGAGAGAGGAATTGTGTGTGTGGCGAGAATGGGGGGTGCGGCCGCTCGGCGGCGCCATTAATATAGACCAGTGGGAGCGAGGTAGGCGGCGGTCCAAGGCTGTCTCGCTTCCCAGTGAGAACGACTGCTTAATCTCTAGTATGAATGAAATATATGCTTAATTACTGACTTTTAGTTGCAAAAAATAGATAGTGCTATTGATTTTTAGCTGCATATTTTGAGAAATCGCAGTGTCTCTTGGCTTAGCGCCAAAGTCTGGCTTTAATTTGCATACTGTAATCTGAACTGTTTGCGTTGAAGGGATGCAGAGATCCTGCGTTGAATAGCTTGTATGCTTCCCGGTGAGCTTGCACACCGGACTGCGCTCACACGCCTCCCGTTCAGTCAAGCAGCTATCCACAAAGCACCTCCCATAGCCATTAAAACCAAGACACACGGTTTGAATTATACAAACGTTTGAGATATTAAAGTGGCACCTATTTTTTCAAAATGCCTTTGTTGGCTGTCATTATTCGAGTTTGCCTTCTCTCAAAATGGACACGGAAAATACCACAGCATTTTCAGTGCCCTTCCATGATAGCATGCCAAGTTTCATGAATTTCAGATGAGTTCTAGATTTACTAGAATTTAAAAACAAAGTATCTCAACACTTTGCCGGCAATCAATGGTGCCCTGGTGTTTGAAATTCATTCCCATTTCTTGCATGGGACCTAAGCATGCACCCAAGGACACAGATTTGATTTTTCAACCAATTTATATGCACTGGAGCATGTGCATGTAGTTCAAATTTTAATTATGCACATAAATGTATTGAAAACTCAGTTAATGCATAAAAATGTCCAAACGAACCCCGAAAAATCACAAAAATTGACACAACACTCATGTTGTTCTACGTTAACACGAGAAAAATTTGAAAGGAATAAGAGGCAATGGATATCGTTTCGTCCCCAAAGGTGGGACGTTCCCTATCGAAACCATCATGCTTGCTGTGAGAAGTTCTGGTTTGTGAGAAGCATATACCCAAAACTGCCCCAAATGGGACAATTTTTTTACCACGGCATATTGATGCCGCTCCACGATAGCATGCCAAATTTCATGAATTTTAGACGAGTTTTGGATTTACCAGAATTTAAAAACCAGACATCTCAATGTTTTGCCGGCAATCAATGGTGCCCTGGTGTTTGAAATTCATTCCCATTTCTTGCATGTGACCTAAGCATGCACCCAAGGACACAAATTTGATTTTTTTTAACCAATTTATATGCACTGGAGCATGTGCATGTAGTTCAAATTTGAATTATGCACATAAATGCATTGAAAACTCAGTTAATGCATAAAAATGTCCAAACGAACCCCAAAAATCACAAAAATTGACACAACACTCCTGTTTTTCTATGTTGACACAAGAAAAAATTTGAAAGCAACAAGAGGCAATGGATATCATTTCGTCCCCAAAGGTGGGACGTTCCCTATCGAAACCATCATGCTTGTTGTGAGAAGCTTATACCCAAACCTGCCCCAAATGGGACAATTTTTTACCATGGCATGTTGATGCTGCTCCATGATACCATGCCATGTTTCATGAATTTCAGACGATTTTTGGATTTACTAGAATTTAAATACCATGTATCTCAACGTTTTGGCGTCAATCAACAGTGCCCTGGTGTTTGACATTCATTCTCATTTCATGCATGGGACTTAAGCATGCACCCAAGGACAAAGATTTGACTTTTCAACCAATTTAGATGCACTGGAGCATGTGCATGTAGTTCAAATTCGAATTATCCACATAAATGCATTGAAAACTCACTTAATGCATAAAAATGTCCAAACGAACCCCAAAAAATCACAAAATATAACACAACACTCATGTTGTTCTATTTTGACACGAGAAATTTTTTGAAAGCAATAAGAGGCAATGGATATTATTTTTCGTCCCCAAAGGTGGGGTGTTCCCTACCGAAACCATCATGCTTGTTGTGAGAATGTCTGGTTTGTGAGAAGCACATACCCAAACCTGCCCCAAATGGGACAAACTTTTACCACGACATGTTGATGCCGCTTCGTGATAGCATGCCAAGTTTCATGAACTTCAGACAAGTTTTGGATTTACTAGAATTTAAAAACAAGGTATCTCAATGTTTGCGGCCGAGTGACGGTGGCAGGGTGTTTGACATTCATTCCCATTTCTTTTGTGGGACCTAAGCATGCACCAAGGACAAAGATTTGAATTTTCAACCAATTTATATGCACTAAAGCATGTGCATGTAGTTCAAATTTGAATTATGCACACAAATGCATTGAAAACTCACTTAATGCATAAAAATGTCCAAACGAACCCAGAAAAATCACAAAAAATAACACAACACTCCTGTTGTTCTATGTTGACACGAGAAAATTTTTGAAAACAATAAGAGGCAATGGATATTGTTTCGTCCCCAAAGGTGGGGCATTCCCTATCGAAACCATCATGCTTGTTGTGAGAAGCTCTCGTTTGTGAGAAGCATATACCCAAACCTACCCCAAATGGGACAATTTTTTTACCATGGCATGTTGATGCCGCTCCATGATAGCATGCCAAGTTTCATGAATTTCAGATGAGTTTTGGATTTACTAGAATTTAAAAACAAGGTATCACTGGTACAACGAGCTCCTAAACAAACAGTTTTTAACCCATTTCCGTGACGGCATTTGGAACCGTCGCCAAGTGAGTGTGGGCGATAGGGGGGTCCTTCCCACACAACCTAGAAACCGTCGGGGATATGCCCTCCCGACACACACACGTTCGGCAAAATGAGGTCGTGTGCGACCGGCGAGCGCTCAAATACGGAAATATATGCATAGTAGAGCTAACACAATACAATTATATGGCGAAATTGTTTCCGGTCGCAAGTACATCCCACACAGTCAGTCCCCGCTAAATGTTTCCGTTCATATGTACATCCCATATAGTCGCTCCAAGGAAAACATTTCCATTCATAGGTACATCACACACAGTTTTTCCCGTTAAATCGCTTGCGTTATTGAATATATCACACACGGTCCATGGAAGAAACTGTGTGGCAAAGGTTGTCCATCACACACATTTTTCATGTGGTAAACATTTGCGCAAGGTGGCCTAACGCAAACAGTTTTCAAGAGAAAGTCATGTGTGATTGTTCATTGATCCAACACGGTTTATTCCTAGAAATTGTGTGCGTTGCCTGAGGTCATCGCCCATGGTATTTTTTCAACAACCGTTTGCAATAGCAAAACCCAATTAGCAGGCTAATTATCTGATTATTCATAATCCATTTATTAATCTAATTGACAGCTCATATTAAGCACACACTATATTTCATTTTCATAACTGAAATACATCAGACTACAACATCATATAGCTTCAGCACTTAGCTACCGCATTACACAACTACACCAGGACCAAGTTTCACATGCAACATCTATAGCCTTTCGAAATTAGCATCATAGACGGTACAGAGACAGATGTATCTCATCTGGAAAACTGCAGAAGCAGAAGGCGAATATTGAGCCTTCATTGATGTTGAAGGTCTTTGTAAATTTAGGCCAGTGCATGTGGATGATTGACCGTCCATCCTTCGTTGTCTTGAGGAACACTTCAATATTGAACCGTGGGTGTTGTATGAATACCTTCCTCGCCTCCTGACCATACAGGTGGTTTGAGAGGTAATCATTAGTCAACTGCTTTGGAAAGGCCTGAAAACAAGGATGTGCATAAATATCTTCTCTATATTGGAAAATGGGGCAAAGGAATAAAAAAGGCAAGGTATAATAGTTAGTACCATCCTGTAGTGAACTGATGTCTTCTTCATTATGACAAAGATCTTGTTGTTTTTTGTCGCTAATTTCTTTGTCCTAACAATCTTTTTGAGTTGCTTGACTTGACTGATATTCATGGACAACTCATTTCCCCATATGCAAAAAGGGTCGAACAGTGGGTCAAAACCTCTGACAGCAGGACCTACATGTGCAAGACCAAATTGTTAAAAACCTAAATATTAGAATGGTTCCTGCAATTGCATAATAATGTGCTATTAGACAACGAACCATGCATGTGCTAACCTCGATTGTAAACCTCAATGCTTCCCATTGTTTCCCTGCAACACATATAAGGTAGTTAGTCATCAGGTTAAGTAAGGGTTCGCATGCTATCAGTAAAATATGTTGATGAAAAATAATTACATTGTAGATTCATCAGATTAATTGAAGGCACACGGAAAACCCATTTATCCAAACCAAGCATGATTAAGAACTAGGAAATATAGCACTTGTATATGTTTCTCATGTATTAAGTGCAGCCAAATTCGATTTATTCCTCACATGCACAATAATACAAAATTCTACCCACGAAAATTAGACACTGCATTACAGAATTGAACCAAGCAATTAACTAAACACCACAACAAATGAACCAAACATTAACTGAGCACCACATCGCACAATATAACATACTCCTAAAAGAAGATCACATAGTTAACCAAACAGTTAACTAAAGTCAATTGTAGCAATTTGCTACGTCTTAAGCTTGCGTTGGTTTTCCCCGAAGAGGAAGGGATGATGCAGCAGAGTAGCATAAGTATTTCCCTCAGTTTTTGAGAACCAAGGTATCAATCCAGTAGGAGGACACGCTCAAGTCCCTCGTACCTGCACAAAACGATAGCTACTCGCAACCAATGCGATTAGGGGTTGTCAAGCCCTTCACGGTCACTTACGAGAGTGAGATATGATAGATAGAATATTTTTGGTATTTTTGGTATAAATATGCAAAGTAAAAAGTAAAAGTAAAGTAAATAGAAAAATAATATTAAAGTGATGGAGATTGATATGATGAGAATAGACTCGGGGGCCGTAGGTTTCACTAGTGGCTTCTCTCAAGAGCATAAGTATTCTACGGTGGGTGAACAAATTACTGTTGAGCAATTGATAGAATTGAGCATAATTATGAGAATATCTAGGCATGATCATGTATATAGGCATCACGTCCGTGACAAGTAGACCGAAACGATTCTGCATCTACTACTATTACTCCACTCATCGACCGCTATCCAGCATGCATCTAGAGTATTAAGTTGAAAATAGAGTAACACCTTAAGCAAGATGACATGATGTAGAGAGATAAATTCATGCAATATGAAGTAAACCCCATCTTGTTATCCTCGATGGCAACGATACAATACGTGCCTTGCTGCCCCTTCTGTCACTGGGTAAGGACACCGCAAGATTGAACCCAAAGCTAAGCACTTCTCCCATGGCAAGAACTACCAATCTAGTTGGCCAAACCAAACGGATAATTCGAAGAGACTTGCAAAGATAACCAATCATGCATAAAAGAATTCAGAGAAGATTCAAATATTATTCATAGATAGACTTGATCATAAACCCACAATTCATCGATCTCAACAAACACACTGCAAAAAGAAGATTACATTGAATAGATCTCCACAAGAGAGGGGGAGAACTGTGTATTGAGATTCAAAGAGAGAGAAGAAGCCATCCAGCTACTAACTATGGACCCGAAGGTCTGAGGTAAACTACTCACACTTCATTGGAGAGGCTATGGTGATGTAGAAGCCTTCCGTGATGACGGCCCTCTTCCGGCGGAGCTCCGGAACAGGCCCCGAGATGGGATCTCGTGGATACAGAAAGTTGCGGCGGTGGAATTAGGTTTTTGGCTCCCGTTCTGATTGTTTTGGGGGTACGTGTGTATATATAGGAGGAAGAAGTACGCCGGAGGAGCAACGAGGGGCCCATGAGGCAGGGGGCGTGCCCTAGGGGGGCGCCCCCCACCCTCGTGACCGCCTCTTTTGTTCCTTGGAGCAGGGTCCAAGTCTCCTGGATCACGTTCGGTGAGAAAATCACGTTCCCAAAGATTTTATTCCGTTTGGACTCCGTTTGATATTCCATTTCTTCGAAACACTGAAATAGGCAAAAAAACATCAATTCTGGGTTGGGCCTCCGGCTAATAGGTTAGTCCCAAAAATAATATAAAAGTGGAAAATAAAGCCCAATATAGTCCAAAACAATAGATACTATAGCATGGAGCAATCAAAAATTATAGATACGTTGGAGACGTATCAGGCATCCCCAAGCTTAATTCCTGCTCGTCCTCGAGTAGGTAAATGATAAAAAAAGAGAATTTTTGATGTGGAGTGCTACTTGGCATAATTTCAATGCAAATCTTCTTAATTGTGGTATGAATATTCAGATTAGAAATATTCAAGACAAAGGTTTATATTGACATAAGAAATAATAATACTTCAAGCATACTAACAAAGCAATTATGTCTTCTCAAAATAACATGGCCAAAGAAAGTTATCCCTACAAAATCATATAGTCTGGCTATGCTTCATCTTCCCCACACAAAGTATTTAAATCATGCACAACCCCAATGACAAGCCAAGCAATTGTTTCATACTCTAACTTTTTCAAAACTTTTTCAACCTTCACGCAATACATGAGCGTGACCCATGGATATAGCACTATGGGTGGAATAGAATGGTGGTTGTGGAGAAGACAAAAAGCAGAAGATAGTCTCACATCAACTAGGCGTATCAACGGGCTATGGAGATGCCCATCAATAGATATCAACGTGAGTGAGTAGGGATTGCCATGCAACGGATGCACTAGAGCTATAAGTATATGAAAGCTCAAAAAGAAACTAAGTGGGTCTGTATCCAACTTGCTTGCTCATGAAGACCTAGGGCAATTTGAGGAAGCCCATCATTGGAATATAAAAGCCAAGTTCTATAATGAAAGATTCCCACTAGTATATGAAAGTGATAACATGAGAGACTCTCTACTATGAAGATCATGGTGCTACTTTGAAGCACAAGTGTGGTAAAAGGATAGTAACATTGTCCCTTCTCTCTTTTTCTCTCATTTTTATTTATTTATTTTTATTTGGGCCTTTTCTCTTTTTTTATGGCCTTTCTTTTTTTATTATTTGGGCTTCTTTGGCCTCTTTTTTTCGTCCGGAGTCTCATCCTGACTTGTGGGGGAATCATAATCTCCATCATTCTTTCCTCACTGGGACAATGCTCTAATAATGATGATCATCACACTTTTATTTTTCTTACAACTCAAAAATTACAACTCGATACTTAGAACAAAATATGACTCTATATGAATGCCTCCGGCGGTGTACCGGGATATGCAATGAATCAAGAGTGACAAGTATGAAAATTATGAATGGTGGCTTTGCCACAAATACTATGTCAACTACATGATCATGCTAAGCAATATGACAATGATGGATGTGTCATGATGAACTAGATGATGGAAAGTTGCATGGCAATATATCTCGGAATGGCTATGGAAATGCCATAATAGGTAGGTATGGTGGCTGTTTTGAGGAAGGTATATGGTAGGTGTATGATACCGGCGAAAGGTGTGCGGTATTAGAGAGGCTAGCAAAGGTGGAAGGGTGAGAGTGCGTATGATCCATGGACTCAACATTAGTCATAAAGAACTCATATACTTATTGCAAAAATCTAGAAGTTATCAAAGCAAAGTACTACACGCATGCTCCTAGGGGGATAGATTGGTAGGAAAAGACCATCGCTCGTCCCCGACCGCCACTCATAAGGAAGACAATCAATAAATAAATCATGCTCCGACTTCATCACATAACGGTTCACCATACGTGCATGCTACGGAAATCAAAAACTTCAACACAAGTATTATTTAAATTCACAACTACTCAACTAGCATGACTTTAATATTATCACCTCCATATCTCAAAACAATTGTCATGCTTCAATCTTTTCTTAGTATTCAACACACTCAAAAGAAAGTTTCAAAAATCTAGAATACCAAGCATATTATTATTAAGAAAATTACCATGCTATTAAGAGACTCTCAAAATAATTTAAGTGAAGCATTAGAGATCAATAGTTTCTTTAAAACAAATCCACCACCGTGCTCTAAAAGATCTAAGTGAAGCACATAGAGCAAAATTATAACGCTCAAAAGATATAAGTGAAGCACATAGAGTATTCTATCAAATTTTAATTCATGTATGGCTCTCTCAAAAGGTGTGTACAGCAAGGATGATTGTGGCATACTAGCAAACAAAGACACAAATAATACAAGACGCTCCAAGGAAAACACATATCATGTTGGTGAATAAAAATATAGCTCCAAGTAAAGTTACCGATGGAAGTGGACGAAAGAGGGGATGCCTTCCGGGGCATCCCCAAGCTTTGACTTTTTGGTGTCCTTGGATTATATTGGGGGTGCCATGGGAATCCCCAAGCTTAGTCTCTTGCCACTCCTTGTTCCATAATCCATCAAATTCTTACCCAAAACTTGAAAACTTCACAACACAAAACTCAAAATAGAAAACTCATGAGCTCCGTTAGCGAAACAAAACAAAAGACCACTTCAAGGTACTTTAATGAACTCAATATTTATTTATATTGGTGTTAAAACTACTGTATTCCAACTTCTCTATGGATTATAAACTATTTTACTAGCCATAGATTCATCAAAATAAGAAAACAACACACGAAAAACAGAATCTGTCAAAAACAGAACAGTCTGTAGTAATCTGTAGCTAGCGCAAGATCTGGAACCCCAAAAATTCTAAAATAAATTGCTGGACGTGAGGAATTTATCTTTTAGTCATATTAAAAAATAATTAACTAAATATCACTCTTCAAATAAAAATTACAGCAGTTCTCGTGAGCGCTAAAGTTTCTGTTTTTTAAAGCAAGTTCAACAAGACTTTCCCCAAGTCTTCCCAACGGTTCTACTAGGCACAAACACTAATTAAACACAAAAAACACAACAAAAATATAGGCTAGATAATTTATTTATTACTAAACAGTAGCAAACAGCAAGGAATAAAAATAAAATTGGGTTGCCTCCCAACAAGCGCTATCATTTAACGCCCCTAGCTAGGCATAACAAGCAAGAATAGATCTAGGTATTGCCATCTTTGGTAGGCAATCCATAAGTGGCTCTCATGATAGTTTCATATGGTAATTTTATTTTCTTTCTTGGAAAGTGTTCTATGCCCTTTTTTAATGGAAATTGAAATCTAATATTCCCTTCCTTCATATCAATAATCGCACCAACCGTTCTAAGGAAAGGTCTACCAAGAATAATAGGGAAAGAAGGATTGCAATCTATATCAAGAACAATGAAATCTACGGGAACATAATTCCTATTTGCAACAATAAGAACATCATTAATTCTCCCCATATGTTTCTTAATAGTGGAACCCGCAAGATGCAAGTTTAGAGAGCAACCATCAAAATTACGAAAATCTAGTAAATCACACAAAGTCTTGGGAATAGTAGAGACACTAGCACCCAAATCACACAAAGCATAAAACTCATGATCTTTAATTTTAATTTTAATAGTTGGTTCCCACTCATCATAGAGTTTTCTAGGAATAGAAACTTTCAACTCAAGTTTTTCTTCATAAGATTGCATCAAGGCATCAACAATATGTTCGGTGAAGGCTTTATTTCGACTATAAGCATGTGGAGAATTTACCACGGATTGCAACAAGGAAATACAATCAATTAAAGAGCAACTTTCATAATTAAATTCCTTGAAATCCAATATAGTGGGTTTAGCAACATCTAGATTTTTATTTCTTTCAATCCCACTTTCGTCAATTTCATCATTAAGATCTAAATACTCTGAATATTTAGAACGCCTTCTAGGTAAAGGAAGGTCATATTCAGTTTCATAAAGATTCATATTGCAAAATAAAGATTTAATTGGAGACACATCAATAACTTTTAGATCTTCATCTTGATTTTCATAGGAATTGGAAGAACATGCTTTAATAAAGGCATCTTTGGAAGCACGCATCCTAGCGGTTCTTTCTTTACACTCATCAATTGAAATTCTCATGGCTTTAAGAGACTCATTGATATCATGCTTAGGTGGAATAGATCTAAGTTTTAAAGCATCAACATCAAGAGCAATTCTATCAATGTTCCTAGCCAAATCATCAATCTTAAGCAATTTTTCTTCAATCATAGCATTAAAATTCTTTTGCGAAGAAATAAATTCTTTAATATTAGATTCAAAATCAGAGGGCATCTTATTATAATTTCCATAAGAGTTATTGTAGGAATTCTCATAATTATTAGAAGTATTACTAGGATATGGCCTAGGATTAAAATTCCCTCTATAAGCGTTGTTACCAAAATTATTCCTACCAACAAAATTCACATCCATAGATTCATTGTTAGTCTCAATCAAAGTAGACAAAGGCATATCATTAGGATCAGAAGAAACACTCTTAGTAGCAAATAATTTCATAAGTTCATCCATCTTTCCACTCAACACATTAATTTCTTCTATCACATGCACTTTTTTATTAGAAGTTCTTTCAGTGTGCCATTGAGAATAATTAACCATAATATTATCTAGGAGTTTAGTAGCATCTCCTAAAGTGATTTCCACAAAAGTACCTCCCGCGGCCGAATCTAAAAGATTTCTAGAAGCAAAATTCAATCCGGCATAAAAATTCTGTATAATCATCCACAAATTCAAACCATGAGTAGGGCAATTACGTATCATTAATTTCATTCTCTCCCAAGCTTGTGCAACATGTTCATGATCAAGTTGTTTAAAGTTCATAATATCGTTTCTAAGAGAGATGATCTTAGCGGGAGGAAAATACTTAGAGATAAAAGCATCTTTGCACTTGTTCCATGAATCAATACTACTCTTAGGCAAAGACGAAAACCAAGCTTTAGCACGATCTCTAAGCGAAAAAGGAAATAGCTTCAATTTAACGACATCGTTATTGACATCTTTTTTCTTTTGCATATCACATAAATCAACGAAGCTATTCAGATGAGTAGCGGCATCTTCACTAGGAAGGCCGTCGAATTGATCTTTCATAACAAGATTCAACAAAGCAGTATTAATTTCACAATATTCAGCATCGGTAAGAGGAGAAATCGGAGTGATAAGGAAATCATTATTATTGGTATTGGTGAAGTCACACAATTTAGTAGTATCTTGAGCCATTGCGACAAACAAGCAATCTAACACACGAGCAAACAAGAGCAAACGGGCAAAAGAGGCAAATAGAGAGGGAGGATGGAGAGAGAGAGAGGGCGAATAATACGGCAAGGGTGAATTGGGGGGAGAGGAAAACGAGAGGCAAATGGCAAATAATGTAATGCCAGAGATAGGGATTGTGATGGGTACTTGGTATATTGACTTTTGCGCAGACTCCCCGGCAACGGCGCCAGAAATCCTTCTTGCTACGTCTTGAGCTTGTGTTGGTTTTCCCCGAAGAGGAAGGGATGATGCAGCAGAGTAGCGTAAGTATTTCCCTCAGTTTTTGAGAACCATGGTATCAATCCAGTAGGAGGCCACACTCAAGTCCCTCATACCTGCACAAAACGATAGCTACTCGCAACCAACACGATTAGGGGTTGTCAAGCCCTTCACGGTCACTTACGAGAGTGAGATCTGATAGATAGAATATTTTTGGTATTTTTGGTATAAAGATGCAAAGTGAAAAGTAAAAGTAAAGTAAATAGCAAAACAATATTAAAGTGATGGAGATTGATATGATGAGAATAGACCCGGGGGCCATAGGTTTCACTAGTGGCTTCTCTCAAGAGCATAAGTATTCTACGGTGGGTGAACAAATTACTGTTGAGCAATTGATAGAATTGAGCATAATTATGAGAATATCTAGGCATGATCATGTATATAGGCATCACGTCCGTGACAAGTAGACCGAAATGATTCTGCATCTACTACTATTACTCCACTCATCGACCGCTATCCAGCATGCATGTAGAGTATTAAGTTAAAAACAGAGTAACGCCTTAAGCAAGATGACATGATGTAGAGAGATAAATTCATGCAATATGAAGTAAACCCCATCTTGTTATCCTTGATGGCAACGATACAATACGTGCCTTGCTGCCCCTTCTGTCACTGGGTAAGGACACCGCAAGATCGAACCCAAAGCTAAGCACTTCTCCCATGGCAAGAACTACCAATCTAGTTGGCCAAACCAAACGGATAATTTGAAGAGACTTGCAAAGATAACCAATCATGCATAAAAGAATTCAGAGAAGATTCAAATATTATTCATCGATAGACTTGATCATAAACCCACAATTCATCGATCTCAACAAACACACCGCAAAAAGAAGATTACATGGAATAGATATCCACAAGAGAGGGGGAGAACTCTGTATTGAGATTCAAAGAGAGAGAGAAGAAGCCATCCAGCTACTAACTATGGACCTGAAGGTCTGAGGTAAACTACTCACACTTCATCGGAGAGGCTATGGTGATGTAGAAGCCCTCCGTGATGATGGCCCTCTTTCGGCGGAGCTCCGAAATAGGCCCTGAGATGGGATCTCGTGGATACAGAAAGTTGCGGCGGTGGAATTAGGTTTTTGGCTCCCGTTCTGATCGTTTGGGGGTATGTGTGTATATATAGGAGGAAGAAGTACGCCGGAGGAGCAACGAGGGGCCCACGAGGCAAGGGGGCGCGCCCTAGGGGGGGCGCCCCCCACCCTCGTGACCGCCTCTTTTGTTCCTTGGAGCAGGGTCCAAGTCTCCTGGATCACGTTTGGTGAGAAAATCACGTTCCCGAAGATTTTATTCCGTTTGGACTCCGTTTGATATTCCGTTTCTTCGGAACACTGAAATAGAGCAAAAAACAGCAATTCTGGGTTAATAGGTTAGTCCCAAAAATAATATAAAAGTGGAAAATAAAGCCCAATATAGTCCAAAACAGTAGATAATATAGCATGGAGCAATCAAAAATTATAGATACGTTGGAGACGTACCACAATTGTATTTGTTTCTAATGTATTTACTACAGTCAAATTCAATTTCTTCCTCACATGGTATACAATAACAGAATGCACCCACAATTTTGTAAAGATAAATTCGATTTATTTCTCACACGGAAGACAATACAAAATTGCAGGCTGAAGAATTGAACAACACATTTGCATAATTGAACCAAATAGTTAACTGAAGATGACAACTAACTAACAAAATAGTTAATAAGTGAGCACCACACTGCACGACATATAGAACATATACACTAGAGCAACAGATTGCATGGTAAAATTAGAGAGCACAATTCACTAGAATTTGTAAAGGAAAGGCAGGAGCAGCACACGCAATGGGTAAACTGAGCATGCTTAACTGGCCTAGCTAGAAAATGGCAAAGTGCTCCTTCAAGATCTGGGGGTCGGCACGAATGGAAGCCATTGCGACATCATCCACGCGTGCGGCCGTGATTTGCTTCTCCGCTGCCAAATGCTCCTTGAGGTCCTGGCTATACTGCGTGCACCATGGCTTAGGCCGACGCTTATTTGGTGGATGGGTCGGTGATTTGGGTGGAAGGTGTCACGCTCGCGTCGGCGGTAGGGGCATGCGGGATGTGGAAGGAGGAGGAGGATGGGGGTTGGGTGTGGATTACCTGCCTGGATAGGTGAGGCCAAGGAGCGTGAAGGAGGGTCGCCGGCGAGGAAGCGGCAGCGCTGGAAGAAAGGAGTGAAGGTTTCAACTTGGAAAGGAAGGCGAAAAGAGGGGAAATATGGCTTTTGGTAAGGGGGAGGGGCGGGGAGGTAGATACTTCCACGGAAGCCGAAAATTTGGAATCGCTTCAGCCAAAAAACTTGCATGCAAAGTGTCATCAGACACGGTCCATTATTCAGACACGGCCCGAAGATATTTTGTGCTGCATCTCACATGGTCGGTTATAATAAACTATGTGGGATATACTTGATATTTCGTCTTGATTTGAATTACATAATGGGGTCACAGTGGCCATGGACGGTGTTTGAATTGCTAAACCTTTTATCTGCAGTGATCATAAAAGAATTGGAATTATTCAGGGTTCGTTTGGACATTGTTATGCATTAAGAGAGTTTTCATTGCATTTATGTGCATAATTGAGATTTGAACTACATGCACATGCTCCAGTGCATATAAATTCTTTGAAACATCAAATCGTTGTCCTTGGGTGCATGCTTAGGTCCCATGCAAGAAATGGGAATGAATTTCAAACACCATGGCACCGTTGATTGACGGTAAAACATTGAGATGCCTGGTTTTTAAATTCTAGTAAATCCAAAACTCGTCTGAAATTCATGAAACTTGACATGCTATCATGGAGCGGCATCAACATGTTGTGGTAAAATTTTTGTCCCATTTGGGGCAGGTTTGGGTATATGCTTCTCACAAACCGGGGCTTCTCACAACAAGCATGATGGTTTTCGGTAGGGAACGTCCCACCTTTCGGGACAAAACGATATTCATTGCCTCTTATTGCTTTCAATTTTTTTTCTCATGTCAACATAGAACAACAGGAGTTTTGTGTGAATTTTTGTGATTTTTCGGGGTTCATTTGGGCATTTTTATGCATTAAGTGAGTTTTCAATGCATTTATGTGCATAATTCAAATTTGAACTACATGCACATGCTCCAGTGCATATAAATTGGTTGAAGAATCAAATCTATGTCCTTGGGTGCATGCTTAGGTCCCATGGAAGAAATGTGAATGAATTTCAAACACCAGAGCACCGTTGATTGCCGGCAAAACATTGATATGCCTGGTTTTTAAATTCTAGTAAATCCAAAACTCATCTGAAATTCATGAAACTTGGCATGCTATCATGGAGCGGCATCAACATGCCGTGGTACAAATTTTGTCCCATTTGGGGCAGGTTTGGGTATATGCTTCTCACAAACCGGAGCTTCTCACAGCAAGCATGATGGTGTTCGGTAGGGAACGCCCCACCTTTGGGGACGAAACGATATCCATTGCCTCTTATTGCTTTCAATTTTTTTCTCGTGTCAACATAGAACAACAGGAGTGTTGTGTGAATTTTTGATATTTTTCGGGGTTCGTTTGGACATTTTTATGCATTAACTAAGTTTTCAATGCATTTATGTGCATAATTCAAATTTGAACTACATGCACATGCTCCAGTGCATATAAAGTGGTTGAAAAATGAAATCTGTGTCCTTGGGTGCATGCTTAGGTCCCATGCAAGAAATGGGAATGAATTTCAAACACCAGGGCACCGTTGATTGCCGACAAAACAGTGAGATGCCTCGTTTTTAAATTCTAGTAAATCTGAAACTCGTGTGAAATTCATGAAAGTTGGCATGCTATCATGGAGCGGCATCAACATGCTATGGTACAAATTTTGTCCCATTTGGGGCAGGTTTGGGTATATGCTTCTCACAAACCAGAGCTTCTCACAACAAGCATGATGGTTTTCGGTAGGGAACGTCCCACCTTTGGGGACGAAACGATATCCATTGCCTCTTATTGATTTTAATTTTTTTCTCATGCCAAGATAGAATAACTGGAGTGTCGTGTGAATTTTTGAGATTTTTCAGGGTTCGTTTGGACATTTTAATGCATTAAGTGAGTTTTCAATGCATTTATGTGCATAATTCAAATTTGAACTACATGCACATGCTCCAGTGAATATAAATTGGTTGAAGAATCAAAATTTGTGTCCTTGGGGTGCATGCTTAGGCCCCATGCAAGAAATGGGAATGAATTTCAAACACCAGGGCACCGTTGATTGCTCGCAAAACATTGAGATGCCTGGTTTTTAAATTCCAGTAAATCCAAAACTCGTATGAAATTCATGAAACTTGGCCTGCTATCATGGAGCGGCATCAACATGCCGTGGTACAAATTTTGTCCCATTTGGGGCAGGTTTGGGTATATGCTTCTCACAAACCGGAGCTTCTCACAACAAGCAAGATGGTTTTCGGTAGGGAACGTCCCACCTTTGGGGACGAAACGATATCAATTGCCTCTTATTGCTTCAAATTTTTTTCTCATGTCAACATAGAACAACAGGAGTGTTGTGTGAATTTTTGTGATTTCTCGGGGTTTGTTTGGACATTTTATGCATTAATTGAGTTTTCAATGCATTTGTGCGCATAATTCAAATTTGAACTACATGCACATGCTCCAGTGCATATAAAGTGGTTGAAAAATGAAATCTGTGTCCTTGGGTGCATGCTTAGGTCCCATGCAAGAAATGGGAATGAATTTCAAACACCAGGGCACCGTTGATTGCCGACAAAACAGTGAGATGCCTCGTTTTTAAATTCTAGTAAATCTGAAACTCGTGTGAAATTCATGAAAGTTGGCATGCTATCATGGAGCGGCATCAACATGCTATGGTACAAATTTTGTCCCATTTGGGGCAGGTTTGGGTATATGCTTCTCACAAACCAGAGCTTCTCACAACAAGCATGATGGTTTTCGGTAGGGAACGTCCCACCTTTGGGGACGAAACGATATCCATTGCCTCTTATTGATTTTAATTTTTTTCTCATGCCAAGATAGAATAACTGGAGTGTCGTGTGAATTTTTGAGATTTTTCAGGGTTCGTTTGGACATTTTAATGCATTAAGTGAGTTTTCAATGCATTTATGTGCATAATTCAAATTTGAACTACATGCACATGCTCCAGTGAATATAAATTGGTTGAAGAATCAAAATTTGTGTCCTTGGGGTGCATGCTTAGGCCCCATGCAAGAAATGGGAATGAATTTCAAACACCAGGGCACCGTTGATTGCTCGCAAAACATTGAGATGCCTGGTTTTTAAATTCCAGTAAATCCAAAACTCGTATGAAATTCATGAAACTTGGCCTGCTATCATGGAGCGGCATCAACATGCCGTGGTACAAATTTTGTCCCATTTGGGGCAGGTTTGGGTATATGCTTCTCACAAACCGGAGCTTCTCACAACAAGCAAGATGGTTTTCGGTAGGGAACGTCCCACCTTTGGGGACGAAATGATATCAATTGCCTCTTATTGCTTCAAATTTTTTTCTCATGTCAACATAGAACAACAGGAGTGTTGTGTGAATTTTTGTGATTTCTCGGGGTTTGTTTGGACATTTTATGCATTAATTGAGTTTTCAATGCATTTGTGCGCATAATTCAAATTTGAACTACATGCACATGCTCCAGTGCATATAAAGTGGTTGAAAAATCAAATCTATGTCCTTGGGTGCATGCTTAGGTCCCATGCAAGAAACATGAATGAATTTCAAACAGTAGGGCACCGTTGATTGCCGGCAAAACATTAAGATGCATGTATTTTAAATTCTTATAAATCCAAAACTCGTCTGAAATTCATGAAACTTGGCATGCTATCATGGAGCAGCATCAACATGCCATGGTACAAATTTTGTCCCATTTGGGTCAGGTTTGGGTATATGCTTCTCATAAACCGGAGCTTCTCACAACAATCATGATGGTTTTCGGTAGGGAACGTCCCACCTTTGGGGACGAAATGATATCCATTGCCTATTATTGCTTTCAAAAATTTTTTCTCGTGTCAACATAGAATAACAGGAGTGCTGTGTGAATTTTTGTGATTTTTCGGGGTTCGTTTGGACATTATTATGCATTAACTGAGTTTTCAATGCATTTATGTGCATAATTCAAATTTGAACTACATGCACATGCTCCAGTGTATATAAATTGGTTGAAAAGTCAAATATGTGTCCTTGGGTGCATGCTTAGGTCCCATGCAAGAAATGTGAATGAATTTCAAACACCAGGGCACCATTGATTGCCGGCAAAACATTGAGATGCCTGGTTTTTAAATTCTAGTAAATCCAAAATTCTATTTACTATTCACGTGACACCGCGTGTCTTGGTTTTAATGGCTGTAGGAGGTTCCGTGCGGACAACAGCTTGACTTTGACTAAATGGGAGGCGTGCGAGTGCCGTTCGGTGTGCAGGCTGACCGAGAGGCGTGCAAGTTGTCCTTGAGTGCGCAGGCTCACCGGGAAGCGTACGAGCTGTATACTGTGGAGGCTCACTGGGAAGCGAGCCCTTTGACCTCCATGGTCGTCTACCTTGCTCGCATCCTCTCCATTAATGGCGCCCAAGCTGTAGTTTAATTCACTTTTTAAATATAAAACACTCATTGGAAATGTTTTAGTTAGAACACCCGTATGCAAACCGAGAGCTTCTCAAGGAAGCCAAGAGAGAATGTGCCGAGCAGGATTTCTCCAGCTCTTGATCGCAAATGATTTAGATAGAACACCCATATGCAAAGTGAGAGCAGCGCATGATTTGTTCATCCCTTCAACGCAAACGGTTGTTTTGGATCACCCGCGTGCAACCACGTACAAACAATTTGGTAAGATTTGCATCTGTCATATTGGGTATGTTGCCATTTGTCAAACTGGAAAGATTTACATTTGTTAATCTAGTAATGTTGCCATTTGTGAATACTTGTAACACTGCGATTTGTCAAAATATGCAGCTAGAAATCATTAGCACTATGTAATTTTTGCAACTAAAATTCAGTAATTAAGCATAGATTTCATTCATAGATTAAGCAGTCGTTCTTACTTTATACAAATAGTTCAACTCGATAGCTAAACCGACCATACTTCTCCCCAATTGTTTCCAACCACGTATTGAAATAGCTAGTTCAACTATATATCCTAGCTAATTTTAAGTACGTTGTACAGTTCGACCAGACATCTATAGTCAGATGAACTGAACAAAATAGCCCCTAAATACTACTACCACGGAGGGGCTTTGTGCTACTTCCGGCAGCCTCTCCTCTGCCGAGCATGCTCAGTAAGAGGCAGAGGAGGAGGAGCCTCCGATGAGCTGGACAAATGCAATATGGTGCCTATCGTTGCTGCATGTTCAGCGACGCTCGCCGGCTAGAACGCCCACTGTCGCTCTAGACGATCCCTCTCGAAGCGTCCGGACTGCTCGTATATCTCCTGATTCCTTGCCTCTGCGTCGGCGTGTGTTCTGGCCAGTGTTGCGGTAAGGATCTTTGCATGCTGGACGAGGCGCTCCTCCTCCTCCCATAGGAACTCGATGTAGCACGCAAGGTCGCCGACGCACGTGTAAGCCTCCACCTCCGCCTCCCTCCTTCGGGAGGCCGTGGCAGAGCGGGTGATAATCTTGGCGGTCGATGGTGGGTTGGCGGCCACGGTGGCCGATGATGGGGTGGCGGCCACGGTGGCTGACGATGGGGCGGCGGCCATGACCACCACCTCCCGCCTTCGGGCCGCAGTGGTGGAGCGGGTGATGGCCACGGTGGCCGGCAGTGGGGTGGCGGCCCCGATAGCCACCTCCCACCTTCGGGCCGCAGCGGTGGAGCGGGAGATGGCCCTAGCTTTCGACGGGGTGTGGCGGCAATGGTGGCCGGCAACAGCTATCGACGGGCAGCGGCGGTGGAGCGTGTGGTGGGTGTTCCGCGCACACCCAACAAGGACGCCACGCGCACTACACTACGCTGGGTACTGCACCACCGCCGCGGTGTAGCCTCCCAGCTGGAGCTGTCCTCTGATGACGGCGGAGTGGCTGAGCGACGACGATGGACCGGTGCCATTGGCGATTGTGGGAGAAGTAGACGAGATAAGCTATAGGGAGGGAGGGGAAATGCGACGCAGGACTTGCCGGCCATGAGGGTTTTTATAGCAGGCCGGCAAGCATTGGGATTTTGGGGGATTTCACTGAGTCGCGCGGGAAGCTTGCGCCGGAACCTTCGAGGTTGCGTGGGAACGGGCTCACCGACGATTCATTGGCGCCACCGTTTGGCCAAAAGAATGCCCGCGCGCGCTGCGCAAGCTTGCGCTGTAAGTCGTCTGCCGCAGCGGGGTGACAAGACCTGCGAGAGGAGGACGAGAGGACGCATACACATACAGTTAATAAAAATACCGTTTGTGATTTAATTACCTACTATACCCCCGTCCTGGTTTATAAGTAGGATTTAACTAATAAAATACGAATGCATGTCGCCATACATTATATCATTGGAGTCGTATTTGAACATAGTTTCCAGCTATACGATTTTTGTAACATGCATTAATAATTTTTTGGTTAAATTTAAGGTTATAAACCAGCAAGCGTTTTCCCGCAACACACACGGCTTATTCCATCACAAACAGCTCTGATGGATCAACTATCTGCCACGTATCGCACACGCAACTCTAATCTGATTCATGCTTGATGTCTCTGACATCGCTCGCACAGTTCGTCTTATTTGCCATGTATCACAGTGTCATCCTCTGCTCACGTCTCTCGGAAAGCTCTGCTCGCCATTAGGCGCCGCGGCGCTCTCTGTCGCGTCCGCTGGCACGCTCTGCTCGCGTCCGTCGGCGCACTCGACTTGTGGACAACTTTTCCTCGAGGCGACCGCGGAGCGCTCTGCTCGCACCCCTCCACGCGCGCTCTGCCAGCGGTTGTGCATGTGCACGATCACGTCGGGGCCCCATATGCATGTGGTTGCGCCGCGCGTGTTGCCACGTGATGCAGTTACATGTGGCATGATGGAGTTACGCGCTGCAAATTAGAACTACCATCAGGGCCTGCCGATATTCCTGGTCGTCCGGCTTCCCCTTTAATTCCCGCAGCCATTATAACCTTAATCTCTTCAACCTTTCGATCACGCCCCACAACACAACAAACACACCCATGACGACACATAGAGAGGGGATGTCCAGTGGCGCTCCAATGGAGTTCGGCAAGCATAGAGTGGAGACCCACGCGAGGGAGATGGATCTCTCGGTGGTGTACACCATCGACCCGGCTGTGGTGGACGACTACATCAACAGCGTTGAGCAGTTGCTTGCTGGAGACAAGTACAAGGTGGTCGGCATCGACCTCCAGCACACCGCCAGTTGTCCCGGCATAGATTAGAAGGTTGTCGTCGCCCAGTTGTGCGTGCGCCATCATGTCCTCATCTACCACTACTACATGGCCATGGAGCCTTGCGACCGTTTCAACAGGTTTGTCAACAGCGCCGACTACAAGTTCGCCATGGTGGATACCAAAGACGATGTAAAAGCGCTCAGTGTTACGGGCTTGGCCTGCAAGAACCTTGCCGAAATCTGTGACCACTACAGGGTCTCGGGCAGCACGAAGCAGGACTCCCTGGTCGAACTCGCCTCGGCCATCATCGACCCCTACTACGAAAAGATGAAGCAGGATGCCCAGAGAACAAGTCCCGTATCCTGGCACAAGGCCTGGATGCGGCAACTGGATGAGCCTCACCTCAGGTTCACGGCCAAGAGCGTGTACACATGCTGATCGTTGACATGAGGAAGTGCCTCGTTACCCAAATCGACGAGCCCAGATTGAGCCACAAGCAGAGCAAGCGTCACAAGAAGTAGATGATGATCAGATGACCGTTTATGCTAGTTAATCATGCATGCAATATATAGTTTACTTTATTGTGTGTTTGGAAATGTCATGTGTGTAGTAGCCACCTATGAAATTATGCATGTAATAGTTTACTTTGGTGTGTGCAAATGCCATGGTTGTAGTAGCCACCTATGTAAGTGGATGTTTAATTTGGTTATGCAAGCATGTCCTTATAAGTGTGTGTGTGTATATATATGTTCTTGTTCTGTATGCAATCCCATCACACAACACGCACATCTTATTAGCAACAACCGTCTGTGTTATTATTGGTCTTCACACACATTTCTGATTACAGACCTGTTTGCCGCGTATCACACACATCTTGTTAAGTTGAACCGTTTCTGTTCTCATGTCTCAACGCAAACAGTTTATCCGAGTGAACCGCATGTCGTATATCGCACACACCTTGATCTGGCTGACCGTTTCTTTTGTGTTGCCTAATCACAAACAGTACATTCGAGTGAACCATATGCTGTGTATCACACACGCCTTCATCTGGCTGCCCGTTTCTTTTGTTCCCCCTCATCGCAAACAGATAATTGAACTGAACCGTATGCCCATCACCACACACGCAACTGTTTGATGCATCCATCATCGCAAATGTTTTACACATTTCTAACAGTTTTCATACAGCACCGTTTGCGATTATTGCATCACACACAGTTTCTCGAAGGGTCTCTGATCGTAGTGTCGCGCAAGCAGCATCCTGCAGTATTGTATCTCAATGTTTGTGGCCGAGTGACGGTGGCAGGGTGTTTGACATTCATTCCCATTTCTTGGATGGGACCTGAGCATGCACCCAAGGACAAAGATTTGATTTTTCAACCAATTTATATGCACTGGAGCATGTGCATGTAGTTCAAATTTGAGTTATGCACATAAATGCATGAAAACTCACTTAATGCATAAAATGTCAAAACGAACCCCGAAAATTCATAAAAAACAACAAAACACTCATGTTGTTCTATGTTGACACGAGAAATTTTTTGAAAGCAATAAGTGGCAATGGATATCGTTTCATCCCCAAAGGTGGAACGTTCCCTACCGAAACCATCATGATTGTTATGAGAAGCTCTGGTTTGTGAGAAGCATATACCCAAACCTACCCCAAATGGGACAAAATATTTACCACGATATGTTGATGCCGCTCCATGATAGCACGCCAAGTTTCATGAATTTTAGACGAGTTTTAGATTTACTAGAATTTAAAAACAAGGTATCTCACAAACTAGAGCTTCTCACAACATGGAGCGTCATCAACATAAAATTCATGAAACTTGGCATGCTATCATGGAGCGTCATCAACATGCCGTGGTACAAATTTTCTCCCATTGGGGGCAGGTTTGGGTATATACTTCTCACAAACCAGAGCTTCTCACAGCAAGCATGATGGTTTTCTGTAGGGAACGTCCCACCTTTGGGGATGAAACGATATCCATTGCCTCTTATTGCTATCAAGTTTTTTTTCTCGTTTCAACATAGAACAACAGGAGTGTTGTGTGAATTTTTGATATTTTTTGGGGTTTGTTTGGACATTTTTATGCATTAACGAAAGTTTTCAATGCATTTATGTGCATAATTCAAATTTGAACTACGTGCGCATGCTCTAATGCATATAAATTCGTTGAAAAATCAAATCTGTGTCCTTGGGTGCATGCTTAGGTCCCATGCAAGAAATGGGAATGAATTTCAAACACCAGGGCACCGTTGATTGCTAACGAAACATTGAGATGCCTAGTTTTTAAATTCTAGTAAATCCAAAACTCGTCTGAAATTCATGAAACTTGGCATGCTATCATGGAAGGGCACCCGGCATGCTGTGGTATTTTTCATGTCCATTTTGAGAGAAGGCGCACTCGAATAGTGACAGCCAGCAAAGGCATTTTGAAAAAATAGCTGCCCCTTTAATATCTCAAATGTTTGTATAATTCAAACCGTGTGCGTTCGGTTAACCATTCACATGACACCATGTGTCTTGGTTTTAATGGCTATAGGAGGTGCCGTGTGGACAATTGCTTGACTGAACGGGAGGCGTGCGACCGCAGTCCGGTGCGCAGGCTCACCGGGAAGCGCACAAGCTGTTCAACGCAGGATCTGTGCATCTCTTCAACACAAACAGTTCAAATGACGGTATGCAAATTAAAGCCAGACTTCGGCGCTAAGCCAAGAGACACTGCGACTTGTCAAAATATGCAGCTAATCAATATCACCATCTATTTTTGCAACTAAATTCATTAATTAAGCATATATTTCATTCATACTAGAGATTAAGCAGTCGTTCTCACCGGGAAGCGAGACATCCTTGGACCGCCGCCCGCCTCGCTCCCACTGGTCTATATTAATGGCGCCGCCGAGCGGCCGCACCCCCCATCCTCGCCACACACACAATTCCTCTCTCTCCGCTCGCATCCTCGACGTCGCTCTGAGTCCTCAAAGCCGTAAGTGTACAAGGATGCCGCCGAAGCGCCCCATCGGAGGGAGTGGCGACGCCGGGGCTGCTGAAGCACCAGACCACGGCGTGAATATGGAGACAGAGGTTCCCGTCCCCACCGACGAGATGGAGAACGAAGCTGCCAACAAGCGGAGGCGGGTCGAGAAAGAACCGCAAGCGACTCCATCAGGCCTAGACTTCATCAACAACCTCCCCGATGATATGTTGATAGTCATCATATCCCTCCTCCCAATCAAAAATCGGGCGAGGACAGTCGTCGTTTCCCGACAGTGGCGCACCCTATGGCTCCGCACCCCTGTCGACCTCCTCCACGCCCACAAGCTCTGCAATGCCTATCGCCAAAGCTTGGATGCGTTCTCCCAGATCCTCGGCCGTCACCATGGCCCAATCAAAGGCCTTATCGCAGGCAAGTTCCGTTCCAATGGTAAGGAGCAAGCCAAGCTTGACGAATGGTTCCGATCCCGCGCCATAGATCAGCTCGAGAAGCTAAGCTATAATGATGGGCATATGAGCTTGCTGCCAACGTCTGTGCTCCGCTTCGCGCCCACGCTGCGCCTTGCCAAGTTCATGAACTGCCATCCCCCCTTAATTGCGTGCCTGCTCTTTTTCTACCACGAATGAAGCACCTCGAGCTCGTCGCCATCCGCATCCCAAAGGATGACATGGAGCGCCTGCTCTGCGACTGTACTGCACTCGAGTTCCTTCGTCTTTAGGCGATGAATTGGTCGAGTACCTTGCACATCACCTCCAGGACTCTCCGCACTATTTATGTTTGTTGCTGGTGCTGCAACAAGAGATCACAAAAGGTGGACCACAATATGGTCATCCAGGACACACCTTCACTTGAGAGATTACTTGTAGTTGATCACCAAGGTCCAACAAGAATCAATGTCATTTCTGTGCCAAAATTAAAAGTGGTGGGCAACTTGTCTGTCAAATACTACAACTTTCAGGTACAACAGTCGCCTTATATACCTCTCCTTCTTGATATCAACGTTATAACAAGTTTTGAAGATGTATGTTCGTCTGTCATCTGGTGAAGCTTCACCCAGACTCTGGGCATAGTGAAGGTCTTGGCACTAGAATCTGTCGTCCCCAACCTGGACCAAGTTTTCAGTTGCCTGAGATGCTTTCCATGCCTGAAGAAGCTGTATATCAAGGTGATGTTCCTTTCCTGTTAAATGTTAATCATAAGGGAGTTCAATTTTTTGCACCTTTTCCCAAGTTTACAATGACCATGTACTACGATTTCTGAAGGAATGTTGGAGTAATTTAGGACATACACCCCCCATATTGGTTGCTTCATTCATATGGTTACAATCGTCAATAAGCATTTCTCCTTTGGATTCATCTGTACTAGTTTTCTTAGGGAATTTTTCATCCAATCCAACATCTTGTGAAGAAGGCCACATGTTTCTAGATTGTAATCAAATTAATGCCCATGTTAATCACGACAGATCGAAAATGGCACGTTGGTGCATTTGACACATCCTGCAAACCAAATGGGCGTGTAGCACTATTCAAAATTGCATGTAGGCACTAACACGTTCTCTTCTTTTGCAGTGCATATTAGGCCCGGTGGAAGATGTTGATAACGATAATCACATCGAATGCCTGGATTTGCATCTCTCAGATATTACTTTGAACTCCTATCGAGGGACCTCCACCAGAGATTACACTCACCATGTTCTTTCTTGCTAGAGCAAAGGTGCCGAGGGTACTAAGGTTGAACATGCATTTAATTAGGAAAGATCAATGGTATGATTATCTGAGGTGGCTGGTACTACCGAATGGAAGACTTTGGGTACTACCAAATGTCACAACGTAACTGGGTGATTATAAAGGAGTACTACAGGTGTCTCCAATGGTAGATGTTGGGTTGGCGTATTTCGAGATTAGGGTTTGTCACTCCGATTGGCGGAGAGGTATCTCTGGGCCCTCTCGGTAATGCACATCACATAAGCCTTGCAAGCACTGCAACTAATAAGTTAGTTGTGAGATGATGTATTACGGAACGAGTAAAGAGACTTGCCGGTAACGAGATTGAACTAGGTATTGGATACCGACGATCGAATCTCGGGCAAGTAACATACCGATGACAAAGGGAACAACGTATGTTGTTATGCGGTCTGACCGATAAAGATCTTCGTAGAATATGTAGGAGCCAATATGGGCATCCAGGTCCCGCTATTGGTTATTGACCGGAGACGTGTCTCGGTCATGTCTACATTGTTCTCGAACCGTAGGGTCCGCACGCTTAACGTTACGATGACAGTTATTATGAGTTTATGCATTTTGATGTACCGAAGGTTGTTCGGAGTCCCGGATGAGATCACGGACATGACGAGGAGTCTCGAAATGGTCGAGACGTAAAGATTGATATATTGGAAGCCTATGTTTGGACATCGGAAGTGTTCCGGGTGAAATCGGGATTTTACCGGAATACCGGGAGGGTTACCGGAACCCCCCGGGAGACTAATGGGCCTATTGGGCCTTAGTGGAAAAAAGAGAAAAAGGGAAAAGGCCCAAGCTGGCCGGCGCCCCCCTTCCCCAAGTCCTATTAGGAATAGGATAAGGGGCCGGCCCCCCTTCTCTCTCTTTTCCCCCCCGGGAGTCCTAATTGGATTAGGATTGGGGGGAGGAGTCCTACTCCCGGTGGGAGTAGGACTCCCCTGCGCCTCCCCTCTCCTTGGCCGGCCGGCCCCCCTCCTCCAACCTTTATATACGGGGGCAGGGGGCACCCCAAGACACACAACTTGATCCTTGAGATCGCTCCTTAGCCGTGTGCGGTGCCCCCTGCCACCAAATTCCACCTCGATCGTACCGTTGTAGTGCTTAGGCGAAGCCCTGCGTCGGTAGTACATCAAGATCGTCATCACGCCGTCGTGCTAACGGAACTCTTCCTTGAAGCTTTGCTGGATCGGAGCCCGGGGATCGTCATCGAGCTGAACGTGTGCTAAGAACTCGGAAGTGCCGGAGTAACGGTGTTTGGATCGGTCGGATCGGGAAGAAGACGTACGACTACTTCCTCTACGTTGTGTGATCGCTTCCGCAGTCGGTCTGCGTTGGTACGTAGACAACACTCTCCCCTCTCGTTGCTGTGCATCACCATGATCTTGCGTGTGCGTAGGAAATTTTTTGAAATTACTGCGTTCCCCAACAGTGGCATCCGAGCCTAGGTTTTATGGTTTGATGTTATATGCACGAGTAGAACACAAGTGAGTTGTGGGCGATACAAGTCATACTGCCTACCAGCATGTCATACTTTGGTTCGGCGGTATTGTTGGTTGAGACGATCCGGACCAACCTTACGCGTACTCTTACGCGAGACCGGTTCCCTCGACGTGCTTTGCACATAGATGGCTTGCGGAAGACTGTCTCTCCAACTTTAGTTGAACCAAGTGTGACTACGCCCGGTCCTTGAGAAGGTTAAAACGGAGTCTATTTGACGAACTATCGTTGTGGTTTTGATGCGTAGGTGAGATGAGTTCTTACTTAAGCCCGTAGCAGCCACGTAAAACTTGCAACAACAAAGTAGAGGACGTCTAACTTGTTTTTGCAGGGTATGTTGTGATGTGATATGGTCAAGGCATGATGCTGATTTTATTGTATGAGATGATCATGTTTTGTAACTAAGTTATCGGCAACTGGCAGGAGCCATATGGTTGTCGCTTTATTGTATGCAATGCAATCGCGATGTAATGCTTTACTAGATTACTAAATGGTAGTAATAGTCGTGGAAGCATAAGATTGGCGAGACGACAACGATGCTACGATGGAGATCAAGGTGTCGCGCCGGTGACGATGGTGATCATGACGGTGCTTCGGAGATGGAGATCACAAGCACAAGATGATGATGGCCATATCATATCACTTATATTGATTGCATGTGATGTTTATCCTTTTATGCATCTTATCTTGCTTTGATTGACGGTAGCATTATAAGATGATCTCTCACTAAATTATCAAGAAGTGTTCTCCCTGAGTATGCACCGTTGCCAAAGTTCGTCGTGCCCAGACACCACGTGATGATCGGGTGTGATAAGCTCTACGTCCAAATACAACGGGTGCAAAACAGTTGCACACGCAGAATACTCAGGTTATACTTGACGAGTCAAGCATATATAGATATGGCCTCGGAACACGGAGACCGAAAGGTCGAGCGTGAATCATATAGTAGATATGATCAACATAACGATGTTCACCATTGAAAACTACTCCATCTCACGTGATGATCGGTTATGGTTTAGTTGATTTGGATCACGTGATCACTTAGAGGATTAGAGGGATGTCTATCTAAGTGGGAGTTCTTAAGTAATATTGAACTTAAATTTATCATGAACTTAGTCCTGGTAGTATTTTGCAAATCATGTTGTAGATCAATAGCTCGCGTTGTTGCTTCCCTGTGTTTAGTTTGATATGTTCCTAGAGAAAATTGTGTTGAAAAATGTTAGTAGCAATGATGCGGATTGGATCCGTGATCTGAGGTTTATCCTCATTGCTGCACAGAAGAATTATGTCCTTGATGCACCGCTAGGTGACAGACCTATTGCAGGAGCAGATGCAAAACGTTATGAACGTTTGGCTGGCTCAATATGATGACTACTTGATAGTTTAGTGCACCATGCTTAATGGCTTAGAATCGGGACTTCAAAGACGTTTTGAACGTCATGGACCATATGAGATGTTCCAGGAGTTGAAGTTAAGCAAATACCCGAGTTGAGAGATATGAAGTCTCCAACAAGTTCTATGGCTAAAAGATGGAGGAGAATCGCTCAACTAGTGAGCATGTGCTCAGATTGTCTGGGTACTACAATCGCTTGAATCAAGTGGGAGTTAATCTTCCAGATAAGATAGTGATTGACAGAATTCTCTAGTCACCATCACCAAGTTAGCAGAACTTCGTGATGAACTATAATATGCAAGGGATAACGGAAACAACTCCCAAGCTCTTCGTGATGCTGAAATCAACGAAGGTAGAAATCAAGAAAAACATCAAGTGTTGATGGTTGACAAGACCACTAGTTTCAAGAAAAAGGGCAAAGGGAAGAAGGGGAACTTCAAGGAGAACGGCAAGCAAGTTGCTGCTCAAGTGAAGAAGCCCAAGTCTGGTCCTAAGCCTGAGACTAAGTGCTTCTACTGCAAAGGGACTGGTCACTGGAAGCGGAACCACCCCAAGTGATTGGCGGATAAGAAGGATGGCAAAGTGAACATAAGTATATTTGATATACATGTTATTGATGTGTACTTTACTAGTGTTTATAGCAAACCCTAAGTATTTGATACTAGTTCAGTTGCTAAGATTAGTAACTCGAAACAGGAGTTGCAGAATAAACAGAGACTAGTTAAGGGTGAAGTGATGATGTGTGTTGGAAGTGGTTCCAAGATTGATATGATCATCATCACACACTCCCTATACTTTCGGGATTAGTGTTGAACCTAAATAAGTGTTATTTGGTTTTTGCGTTAAGCATGAATATGATTTGATCATGTTTATTGCAATACGGTTATTCATTAAAGTAAGGGAATAAATTGTTGTTCTGTTTACATGAATAAAACCTTATATGGTTACACACCCAATGAAAATAGTTCATTGGATCTCGATCTTGATGATACACATATTCATAATATTGAAACCAAAAGATGCGAAGTTAATAATGATAGTGCAACTTATTTGTGGCACTGCCGTTTAGGTCATATTGGTGTAAAGCGCATGAAGAAACTCCATACTGATGGACTTTCGGAATCACTTGATGCTTGTAAACCATGCCTTTTGGGCAAGATGACTGAAGCGCCGTTCTCCGGAACAATGGAGCAAGCAAAAGATTTGTTGGAAATCATACATACTGATGTATGTGGTCCGATGAATATTGAGGCTCGCGACAGGCATCATTATTTTCTGATCTTCACAGATGATTTGAGCAGATATGAGTATATCTACTTGATGAAACATAAGTCTGAAACATTTGAAAAGTTCAAAGAATTTCAGAGTGAAGTGAAAAATCATCGTAACAAGAAAATGAAGAGTCTATGATCTAATCATAGAGAAGAGTATTTGAGTTACGAGTTTGGTCTTCAGTTAAAACAATGTGAAATAGTTTCGCTACTCACGCCACCTGGAACACCACATCATAATGGTGTGTCCGAACGTCATAACCGTACTTTATTGGATATAGTGCAATCTATGATGTATCTTACCCATCTACCACTATCGTTTTGGGGTTATGCATTAGAGACAGCTGCATTCACGTTAAATAGGGCACCATATAAATCCGTTGAGACGACACCGTGTGAACTATGGTTTGGCGATAAACCAAAGTTGTCGTTTCTTAAAGTTTGGGGTTGCGATGCTTATATGAAAAAGTTTCATCCTGATAAGCTCAAAACTCAAATCGGAGAAGTGCATCTTCATAGGATATCCAAAGGAAACTATTGGATACACCTTCTATCACAGATCCGAAGGCAAGACTTTTTGTTGCTAAATTCAGAAACTTTCTGGAGAAGGAGTTTCTCTCGAAAGAAGTGAGTAGGAGGAAAGTAGAACTTGACAAGGTAACTGTACCTGCTCCCTTATTGGAAAGTAGTACATCACAGAAAAATGTTTCTGTGACACCTACACCAGTTAGTGAGGAAGCTAATGATGATGATCATGAAACTTCAGAACAAGACACTACTGAACCTCGTAGATCAACCAGAGTAAGATCCGCACCAGAGTGGTACGGTAATCCTGTTCTGGAAGTCATGCTACTAGATCATGATGATCCTACGAACTATGAAGAAGCGATGGTGAGCCCAGATTCCGCAAAGTGGCTTGAAGCCATGAAATCTGAGATATGATCCATGTATGAGAACAAAGTATGGACTTTGGTTGACTTGCCCGATGATCGGCAAGCCATAAAAAAAATGGATCTTCAAGAGGAAGACGGACGCTGATAGTAGTGTTACTATCTACAAAGCTAGAATTGTCGCAAAATGTTTTCGACAAGTTCAAGGTGTTGACTACGATGAGATTTTCTCACTCGTATCTATGCTTAAAGTCTGTCCGAATCAAGTTAGCAATTGCCGCATTTTATGAAATCTGGCAAATGGATAAACAAAACTGCATTCCTTAATGGATTTGCTAAAGAAGAGTTGTATACGATGCAACTAGAAGGTTTTGTGAATCCGAAAAGTGCTAACAAAATGTGCAAGCTCCAGCGATCCATCTGTGGACTAGTGCAAGCATCTCGGAGTTGGAATATACGCTTTGATAAGTTGATCAAAGCATATAGTTTTATACAGACTTGCGATGAAGCCTGTATTTACGAGAAAGTGAGTGGGAGCACTACAGCATTTCTGATAAGTATATGTGAATGACATATTGTTGATCGGAAATAATGTAGAATTATTCTGTAAAGCATAAAAGGAGTGTTTGAAAGGAGTTTTTCAAAGAAAGACTTTGGTAAAGCTGCTTACATATTGAGCTTCAAGATCTATAGAGATAGATCAAGACGCTTGATAAGTTTTTCAATAAGTACATACCTTGACAAGATTTTGAAGTAGTTCAAAATGGAACAGTCAAAGAAAAGGTTTCTTTCCTGTGTTACAAGGTGTGAAGTTGAGTAAAGACTCAAAGCCCGACCACGGCAGAAGATAGAAAGAGAATAAAAGTCATTCCCTATGCCTCATTCATAGGTTCTATAAAGTATGCCATGCTGTGTACCAGATCTATTATATACCCTGCACTGATTTGGCAAGGGAGTACAATAGTGATCTAGGAGTAGATCACTGGACAGCGGTCAGAATTATCCCTAGTAAAATAAGGATAAGTTTCTCGATTATGGACGTGACAAAAAGGTTCGTCGTAAAGGGTTACGTCGATGCAAGTTTTTGACACTGATCCAGATGAATCTAAAGTCTCAATCTGGATACATATTGAAAGTGGGAGCAATTAGCTAGAGTAGCTCCGTGTAGAGCATTGTAGACATAGAACTTGCAAAATACTTACGGATCTGAATGTGACAGACCCGTTGACTAAAATTATCTCACAAGCAAAACATGATCACACCTTAGTACTCTTTGGGTGTTAATCACATAGATATGTGAACTAGATTACTGACTCTAGTAAACACTTTGAGTGTTGGTCACATGACGATGTGAACTATGGGTGTTAATCACATGGTGATGTGAACTATTGCTGTTAAATCACATGGCGATGTGAACTAGATTATTGACTCTAGTGCAAGTGGGAGACTGAAGGAAATATGCCCTAGAGGCAATAATAAAGTTATTATTTATTTCCTTACATCATGATAAATGTTTATTATTCATGCTAGAATTGTATTAACCGGAAACATAATACATGTGTGAATACATAGACCAACAGAGTGTCACTAGTATGCCTCTACTTGACTAGCTCGTTAATCAAAGATGGTTATGTTTCCTAACCATGAACAAGGAGTTGTTATTTGATTAACGAGGTCACATCATTAGTAGAATGATCTGATTGACATGACCCATTCCATTAGCTTAGCACCCGATCGTTTAGTATGTTGCTATTGCTTTCTTCATGACTTATACATGTTCCTATAACTATGAGATTATGCAACTCCCGTTTACCGGAGGAACACTTTGGGTACTACCAAACGTCACAACGTAACTGGGTGATTATAAAGGAGTACTACAGGTGTCTCCAATGGTAGATGTTGGGTTGGCGTATTTCGAGATTAGGGTTTGTCACTCCGATTGGCGGAGAGGTATCTCTGGGCCCTCTCGGTAATGCACATCACATAAGCCTTGCAAGCACTGCAACTAATAAGTTAGTTGTGAGATGATGTATTACGGAACGAGTAAAGAGACTTGCCGGTAACGAGATTGAACTAGGTATTGGATACCGACGATCGAATCTCGGGCAAGTAACATACCGATGACAAAGGGAACAACGTATGTTGTTATGCGGTCTGACCGATAAAGATCTTCGTAGAATATGTAGGAGCCAATATGGGCATCCAGGTCCCGCTATTGGTTATTGACCGGAGACGTGTCTCGGTCATGTCTACATTGTTCTCGAACCGTAGGGTCCGCACGCTTAACGTTACGATGACAGTTATTATGAGTTTATGCATTTTGATGTACCGAAGGTTGTTCGGAGTCCCGGATGAGATCACGGACATGACGAGGAGTCTCGAAATGGTCGAGACGTAAAGATTGATATATTGGAAGCCTATGTTTGGACATCGGAAGTGTTCCGGGTGAAATCGGGATTTTACCGGAATACCGGGAGGGTTACCGGAACCCCCCGGGAGACTAATGGGCCTATTGGGCCTTAGTGGAAAAAAGAGAAAAAGGGAAAAGGCCCAAGCTGGCCGGCGCCCCCCTTCCCCAACTCCTATTAGGAATAGGATAAGGGGCCGGCCCCCCTTCTCTCTCTTCCCCCCCGGGAGTCCTAATTGGATTAGGATTGGGGGGAGGAGTCCTACTCCCGGTGGGAGTAGGACTCCCCTGCGCCTCCCCTCTCCTTGGCCGGCCGGCCCCCCTCCTCCAACCTTTATATACGGGGGCAGGGGGCACCCCAAGACACACAACTTGATCCTTGAGATCGCTCCTTAGCCGTGTGCGGTGCCCCCTGCCACCAAATTCCACCTCGATCGTACCGTTGTAGTGCTTAGGCGAAGCCCTGCGTCGGTAGTACATCAAGATCGTCATGACGCCGTCGTGCTGACAGAACTCTTCCTCGAAGCTTTGCTGGATCGGTGCCCGGGGATCGTCATCGAGCTGAACGTGTGCTAAGAACTCGGAGGTGCCGGAGTAACGGTGTTTGGATCGGTCGGATCGGGAAGAAGACGTACGACTACTTCCTCTACGTTGTGTGATCGCTTCCGCAGTCGGTCTGCGTTGGTACGTAGACAACACTCTCCCCTCTCGTTGTTGTGCATCACCATGATCTTGCGTGTGCGTAGGAATTTTTTTGAAATTACTGCGTTCCCCAACAGGAAGTGCCTCCAAAAATGCCAAACTTTGTATTGGAAGAGCATATGGCAAAGCAATTGGAAGTTATTGTATCAAACCCATACATGACTTGTCAGCGGCTGGTCCCTTTTCAGAAATGACGCAGCTTGCAATGTTTGAATTTGGGCGTTGTAATCTTTGAACTTGAACCTTGCAATATTTATGGTATTTGTTATATTGAACCATTTCCGTTCTCTTGTCTCAACGCGAACTATTCATTCGGGTGAACGGCATGTCGTACATCACACACACCTTGATCTGGCTGACCGTTTGTTTTGTGTTGCCTAATCACAAACCGTTCATCAGAGTGAACCGTATGCTGTACATCGCACACGCCTTCATCAGGATGCCCATTTCTTTTGTTCCGCCTCATCGCAAATGGTTCATCTGAGTGAACTATATGATGTACATCGCACACAACTTGATCTGGCTGACCGTTTCTTTTGTGTTACCTAATCACAAACAGTTCATCCAAGTGAACCGTATGTTGTACATCGCATACACCTTCATCAGGCTACTCGTTTCTTTTGTTCCGCATAATCGCAAACGGTTCATTGGACTGAACTGTATGCCCTGGATCGCACACGCAACTAAAATATGAACCGTGTTTGATGCATCCTCCATTGCAAACGTTTTGCACCTTTTTGACGAGTTTTTTACATCCCCGTTTGTGATTAATGCATCGCACACAATTTCATGAAAGGGTATCTGGTCGTAGTGTCGCGTTAGCAGCATCCTGCAGTAGTGGAAGGTGCGACAGCTACAGTCCACAGCCCGCTCTGAATAAGGGACCATGTCTGATGACACTTAGCGCGCCTGTTGTTTTGCTGAAGTGATTCCAAATTTTCGGCTTCCGCGAAAATATCTACCTCCCCGCCCCTTACCAAAAGCCACATTCCCCCTATTTCCGCCTTCCTTTCCAAGTTCAAACCTTGACTCCTTGCTTGCAGCGCCCCCTCCTCGCCGGCGACCCTCCTTCATGCTGCTCGGCCTCGCCTATCCAAGCAGGTAATCCACACCCGACCCCCATCCTCCTCCTCCTTCCACATCCCACATGCCCCGACCGCCGGCGCGAGTGCGACACCTTCCACCCAAATCACCGACCCCTCCACCAAATAAGCGCCGACCTAAGCCATGGTGCATGCAGTATAGCTAGGATATCAAGGAGCATTTGGCAGCAGAGAAGCAAATCGCAGCCGAACGCGCGAATGAGGTCACGATGGCTACCACTCGTGCTGACCCCCAGATCTTTGAGGAGCACCTCATCGTCGAGGCCACCATTGACGCCTCGTGCACCGACGCCGCGACGCGGTTGGCTGCTTTAAACGACATTTCGTGGCGTTTTCTCGAGGCCACCATCGGTGCCTTCGACGAAGACTATGAGGTGTTTTCTCAGTGTGCACGTGCTTACCTCATCTCGAGAGCCAGCAGGTTGGTGCCCAGAGCGGCTCAGGCAACTCACCACTACAACGGGGGCACCCACGATGCGCAGGCCTCGCCCTCTTCCATCTCCAAGGAGCCAATCGTCATCGAAATCTCCGACAATGAGGAGTAGCCTATCTTATTAGCTCACTATAAGGACCCATGTCTAGTTTGTGCTAGCTAGTGCCTTTCCTTAACAAATTCTAGTGAATTGTGCTATCTACTCTTACCATGCAATCTTCTGCTATAGTGTATATGTTCTATATGTCGTGCAATGTGGTGTTCAGTTAACTGCTTGGTTCAATTCTACAAATGTGATGCTCAATTCTTTAGGGTGCAATATTTCCAAGTTGTTAAGCACGCTTGGTTTGGCTAACTGTCTGATATTCTATTACGAGTATGTTATATTGTGCAATGTGGTGCTCATTTAATGTTTGGTTCATTTGTTGTGGTGTTTAGTTAACTGCTTGGTTCAATTCTGCAATGCAATGTTCAATTGTTGTGGCTGCATTCTGTTATTGTATACCATGTGAGAAATAAATCGAATTTGGCTGTACTAAATACATGAGAAACAAATACAATTGCTATATTTCGAAGTTGTTAAGCATGCATGGTTTGGTTAACTGTCCGATCTTCTATTAGGAGTATATTACATTGTGTAATGTGGTGCTTAGTTAACGTTTGGTTCATTTGTTGTGGTGTTTAGTTAACTGCTTGGTTCAATTCTGCAATGTGATGTTCAATTGCTATGGCTGCATTCTGTTATTGTATACCATGTGAGGAATAAATCAAATTTGGTTGCACTTAATACATGATAAACATATACAAGTGATATATTTCCTAGTTCTTAATCATGCTTGGTTTGGATAAATGGGTTTTCCATGTGGCTTGAATTAATCTGATGAATCTACAATGTGCTTATTTTTCATCAACATATTTTACTAATAGCATGCGAACCCCTAACTTGATGACTAACTACCTTATATGTGTTGCAGGGAAACAATGGAAAGCACTGAGGTTTACAAGATGGTACTAACTATTATACCTTGCCTTTTTATTCCTTTGCTCCATTTCCAACATAGAGAATATATTTATGCACATCCTTCTTTTCAGGGTTCACTGATGATTACCTCTCAAACCACCTCTATGGTCAGAAGCGAGGAAAGTTTTTATACAACACTCACGGTTCAATATTGAAGTCATCCTGAAGAGGTCAAAGGATGGACGGTCAATCATCCACAGGTATTGGCCTAAAGTTGCAAAGATCTTCAACATGAATGAAGGCTCAATATTCGCCTTCTGCTTCAGCAGTTTTCCAGATGAGATGCATCTCTCTGTGTACCGCCTATGATGCTAATTTCGAAAGGTTCTAGATATTGCATGTGAAACTTGCTGATGGTGCAGTTGTGTAATGGGGTAGCTGAGTGCTGAAGCTATATCATGTTGTACTCTGATGTATTTCAATTATAAAATGCTGCTTCCTTATATGGAAATGGAATATATATTATGTGCTTAATATGAATGTCAATTAGATTAGTAAATTGATTATTAATAATAGGGCAATTAGCCCGCTAATTGGCTAATTAGCTTGCTAATTGGGTTTTCCTATTATAAACGGTTATTGAGAAAACACCGTGGGCGATGACCTCAGGCAACGCACACAGTTTCTAGGAATAAACCATGTTGGATCAATGAACAATCACACATGACATTCTCTTGAAAACTTTTTGCGTTACGCCACCTTGCACGAACGTTTTCCTTGGAGTGACTATGTGGGATGTATATACGAACGGAAACGTTTAGCAGTGACTGGCTGTGTGGGATGTACTTATGATCGGAAATGATTTCGCCTGTATAATTGTATTTTTTAGCACTACCGAATGTATTTCTATATTTGACTGCTCGCCGGTCGCACACATCCTCATTTTGCCGAGCGTGTGTGCCAGGAGGGCATATCCCCGACTGTTTCTGGGTCGTTTGGGAAGGACCCCCCTATCGCCCACGCTCACTAGGTGACGATTCCGAACGTCGTCGTGGAAAGGGGTTAAAAACCGTTTGTATAGTACCAACGTGTGCCAGTGAGTAGGAGAACCAAGCGATAATACGTAAACGACACCTTCACACAAATAACAAATACTCACAACCCGACATATTAAAGGGGTTGTCAATCCCTTTCGGTAACGGCGCCAGAAATTGGCAAACGGACGTGAGAGCGTTATAATAATTGATAGATCGAACACCAAATAAAATAAATAAGAATAAATTACAGCAAGGTATTTTTCGTATTTTGCTTTAATGAATCTGATTATTAAAGACAAATAAAATAGATCACAAATGAACAAGTTAAAGGACGCTAGACTACCCGCTGTTTTGAGGCCATCACGCGCGCGCTGCGTTTTCCACCGCTCGATCGATTCACCACAATGTTTATTTGGCTGCTGGCGGCTGGTCAACCGTCTGCTTTTTCTCACGTTCACGGCCGCTTCTAGAGAGGATGACTGGTGGGGCTCGTTGGCTGTGGGGTCGTGCAACCGACGTGAGTTTTCTGAAGTTTTTGGTACGTGAAGTGTGCGTCGCGTGCTCGCCAATCGTGGTCTGGGTAAAAGAAACCTAGCCCAATCCCCTTCCATCCCACGCAACCACTCCTCTCGTCTTCTTCTCTACATTCCGCCGCCGCTCGCAGCTCTGCCTCCCTGCCTGGCACCAGAGAAGAGCTGCTCCGCCTCCTCGCCTCACCTCCTCTTCCTCTCTTCCTCAGGGCGCCAGGAGCACGGCCTCGATCTGGAGAAGGAGAGGCCAGGAGTGTGGCCTCGATCTGGAGAAGGGGAGCAGCCGCCGACCCACTCCGGCGATCCCGGCGGCCATATAGCACCTTCCCGCGCTCTCCTATCATTGCTCTACCACCTCCACTGCACTAATTCGGCCTGCAGGTTCTCCAACGTCATCCACGGCTAACCCTAGCTGCTCGGACTGCAGGTGTGCGGCGTCACCATGGACGCCGGCGCGGCGCCCGCACCTCCGACTGTTTCCTCCGACGCCGTACGCTGCCTATGGGGCATCCACCTCCAGGTACGCCCCCTCTCACCCGGGCGCACCTCTGCTTCGGGTTGCTGGTGTTTGTAGTTTCCCGTGCGAGTATGTGACGAGCTGCAGAATCTTTCGATCTGATAGTCGCTTGTAGAATAACTTATCTACAGACGCGTGTGAGGGATTAGAAATTTTGCACAGGCTTGAGAATCTCTGACTATCTTGATCTAACTGAGAGTAATTTCATAGGATGGTGGCAAAAGAGGGAATCTTTGGCGACGGAGAGCTCGGGATTCATCACCCCCAAATGAATCCACCCTGCTATCACAAGTTCGAAATTTCCCATTGCCTTGCAGTTTGTTTGATTCGTTGATTTTGCTGTCCTATAGTCCTGAATGGGTCCCCAGCCCCAGGCAAAGCAATCTCAGTGGAATCATGGAGATCAAAAGATTTTGCTATATCGATATAATTCTATGAATTATATATTTTCTTCCTGGAGAGTAACCTGTGTAATCTTTGAAAGCAGCCTCTGCATGTTTATGGCCTCTCAGCTTCGTGCTTATGGTGCGGCTGCGTGGAAGCCGGTGACAAGTACGGCCGCTCTCTACTCGCCTCTAATATGTATGGCTTAACTCCCTCAAGAAAAGGAGTCTTTGCAAGGTCAGCCGGTACTCCACTTCACATTCAATTATATGCAGAAATATATGCCATGTTTTTCAATAGTCTGCTCGCCTCTTCTACATAAAAAGGTGTTTTGTTCTAATTTTCTTTCATCGTTTATGTTGATGGATGACAGAGCAAACCCTGTGATTTAAATAGTCATTTTTTCGCGAATACGCAAAGCTTGCGGATCATTCATTGATAGGTAGAAGAGAACAAACTGAGACATACATGAGAAAATAAGAAGGGCACCACACAAGGTGTGGGAAAAACAAAGAGAGATGCACACAACACAAAGCTCTCCTAGCTCGAGCTCCAGCCGACAGGCAAATATGCGAGATACAAGGCATATAGACCGCGTCACGACCGACGCCGAGCACCATCATCGCACAACCACAACTCCAGGCTGGACCGAATCAATGTACCTCCCACCTATGCGCCTAGAGGATCGGCAAGTGGGGTGCAGGACCAGGCCGGATTAGGAGGTGAAGCCATGGAGAGAGCGCCGTCGAGGCCATACATTGCGCCCCGGATGCCCACGCCAATCATTTTTTATTGACGCTTGGTGGAGGTGCCATGATTTATGAATTAAGCTATCTGATGATGACAACGCTTATATTTTATAGTTTTACCTTTTTTATTCCCTTTAGAATTAACATGTATCATTTAAAAAAATGAATTTCTGACGTTTACAATTTGGTGTCTACGTGCCTTATTGTAGGAAGAAAATAACGCACACCATAATGATATGCCATTGAGTTGACTTGAGCACTTAGAAAAGAAAGAAAAGAGAGCATTGGAGAAAAAGGTATGCAACATGAGCACTTGAGCATCCAATCTTTCTTGTCTCTCAATTTATCATCCATTATATGTTGCCTGATACCGAATTAACATGGTTCCAGGGGATACAAAATATCTGTAGCTATCTATTTTCTCAGTCCAAAACAATTGTTCAAAACTATTTTTAGCTTTGGTAAGAAGCAATGCGAAACATGTCATATTTTTGATGATGGTTTCATATAGGAAATATAAGGTGAGCTCATACAAGAGCCCATGGTGCGTAGGCTTTTCTTATTAGTTTTAGAAATCCTTGGCAGAGGATTGTATATCTATCCACAAGTCTTACCACTTATTTCTCAGTGGCACAGACTTACATGTAATAACTTGTGGTTATGATTTACAGTCCAACGCTGAGCAATGCCTTTGTGAAGTCTATAGGGACTATAGGGACGGAAGATGCTATTCATCATGGCATTATGGTGATATTTTGCTAAAAGATGTACTGCATCATTTCTTCCCCGTTCCATTATGTTCAAGGTTTCTTTCTTTCCTGAGGGGTGTTTGCCGATGGTTGAGCTTCTTTTTGATTGATGAACGGGTTTGAATATATTGTAAAGGATTGCCAAATGTGATTATCGGAAGATTGTTGTCTGCCTTAGGGTGAGTTTATCTTGTAGGCTTATACCAAAATGCTTATTTGACTTCACCTGTAACAAGATGCCAAAATGCTTATTTGACTTCACCTATAATAAGATGCATCTCTCTCCGTCACCTTTCTTGCTGCAGGACCGTGTTGCTTGCATCCTTGTGTCTTTTGTTAAAAACAAAATTGTGGTTTGGATGGGAAAAGATTGATCAAAGCATACATGATAGTGCTCAAAAGATTGTTGTTAACCATCCCGTACCTTAGTGGCTCTAAATAGAATGAAAAGAGCTATCTATATGATGCATCACTGCCTATGTAGCTTGCCTTTTATGTGCAATGTAAATAAGCTATCATGGACCAATCTGAAGCCTTTCTAATAACGTATCTAAGTTTCTATTTCCCAATGCTTCAAGAGTTTTATGATTGGTCTTTAAATATTTTTGTGTAGATATTTGAATTGTGCGAATATTTAATTTGAGTTATAGTTTGTTGTCTCTCGATGTTGCTAATTTTGTATGAGCTGGAGGTGACCATCATCATGTTCTTTCTATTTTTTCTAGACAATGTTTTCTTTCTAATATTTAGTTTTATTCCAAGATTGATGATGCTTTCACTCTGTTTTTGTCTTGAAGGAAAGCATATGCGTTCGTCTTCAAATGCACTTCCAAGGGATTGCGCCTGATCGTTTACTCATTGTAAGCAAATTGCAAGAGCCCCCTTGTTATATAACTTAGCATTAGTATAGATGCCTACCAAGACTTCTATGTTTATCATCCGTTTGGATCTTATGTAATCCCTTAAGACCATCCTGTGCATTTAAATATCGGTTAATTTCCTGCTTAGACTGCTGTGTGGTATGCTTTTGAAACACCATGATGAAAGAAATATATGCTTTCATTTTGTGTTTACATATTTTAATGCATAATTTTCCAATACTTGGCTTGCACTTGGCCTTTGCGCCAATGGCGCAATGGGTCATCTAGTGCAAATAATATGAGAAAGAGACCCGAGGGCTGTAGGTTTCACTAGTGGCTTCTCTCAAGAAAAATAACAAACGGTGGGTAAACAAATTACTATTGGGCAATTGATAGAACTTCAAATAATCATGAAGATATCCAGGTAATGATCATTATATAGGCATCACGTCCAAGATTAGTAGACCGACTCCTACCCGCATCTACTATTATTACTCCACACATCGACCGCTATCTAGCATGCATCTAGTGTATTAAGTTCATGGAGAAATGAAGTAATGCCATAAGAACGATGACATGATGTAGACAAGATCTGTTTATATAGGAATAGACCCCATCTTGTTATCCTTAATGAAAACGATACATACGTGTCGGTTCTCCTTCTGTCACTGGGATTGAGCACCGTAAGATCGAACCCATCACAAAGCACCTCTTCTCATTGCAAGATAAATAGATCAAGTTGGCCAAACAAAACTCTAATATCATAGAAGAAATATGAGGCTATAAGATATCATGCATATAAGAGATCAAAGAAGACTCAAATAACTTTCATGGATAAAAAGATAGATCTGTTCATAAACTCAGAGTTTATCCGATTTCAACGAACACACCGCAAAAAGAGTTACATCATATGAAAGAGACCATTGTATTGAGAATCAAATGAGAGAGAGAGGAAGCCATCTAGCTACTATCTACGGACACGAAGGTCTACAAAGAACTACTCACGCATCATCGGAGAGGCATCAATGGAAGTGGTGAACCCCTCCGTGATGGTGTCTAGATTGGATCTGATGGTTCTGGACTCAGCGGCGGCTGGAATTGATTTTCGTCGACTCCCATAGGATTTCTAGATTACTGGTGTATTTATAGAGTAAAGAGGCGGTCCAGGGGGCACCCGAGGTGGGCACAACCCACCGGGGCGCGCCTGGGCCTCCTGGGGCACCCTGGTAGGTTGTGCTCCTCTCGGACCACCCCCAGGTGCTTCTTCATCCCATTGGTTGTCTTCTGGTCCAAAAAAATCCACAAAAAGTTTTGCTGTGTTTGGACTCTATTTGGTATTGATTTCCTGCGATGTAAAAAAATGCAAACAACAATTGGCACTTGGCACTATGTCAATAGGTTAGTACCAAAAAGATATAAAATGACTATAAAATGGTTATAAAACATTCAAGAATGATAATATAACATCATTGAACAATCAAAAATTATAGATACATTGGAGACGTATCAACATCCCCAAGCTTAATTACTGCTCGTCTTCGAGTAGGTAAATGATAAAAACAGAATTTTTGATGTGGAATGCTGCCTAACATGTCATCTCATATTATTTTCTTTATAGGAAGGACATTTCAATTTTTATATTGTTTAAAGCAATATTCTAGTTTTGACATGATAACTTAAATACTCAAGCATATCAACAAGCAACCAAGTCTTTCAAAATATCAATGCTAAAATAAGTTATCCCTAGCCCATCATGCTCAATCATTGATCCATTCATAAAACACTCGCATATTAGCTACACCCAATGCTCAAGTACGATCACAGTGCCCCCTAGTTGGTGCTTTCACTAAAAAAAAGACACATCCGTGACATTTTGGGCCGAGCGAAAAAAAAAATTCTGTTATACATATAACACTTCTATGACGATAATTGTGACAAAACCCGGTATCATCATAGATGTGGTGGGCTCCTACTTCTATGACAAAAAATCATGACAGAAAATGGGCTTTTCGTCCTGGGCGGGCCGGAGACACAGCTGCATGACATTCTTTGGGCTGTCCATGACGGAAAAAACCGTGGTAGAAGCGAGGGCGAGGAAAATTTCGGGGAGTTCCCGGTTACGGTGGGAGGTCGGGGGCCGAGCGATGCGCGTTTCTCTCGTACACGTACGCGCGTGTGTACGAGGCGTTGGCTCTAACTGAACCCGAGCGAGGCGTTGGGCTCTAACTGAACCCGAGCGATTGCACTGCAGGCTACGCGTTACTGAACCCGAGCGATCGATCGATGGCTGTTAACTGAACCCGATCGAGCGATTCCTTCGCTACTGCTAACTGAAGCCGATTGATTGGATGAACAGTGAGCGTTGCGGGGGGGGGGGGGGGGGGGTTGGATGAAAAGTGAGCGGTGGCGTTTCCTCTAGATGAACAGGACCGAGCGATGCGCGTTTCTCTCGTACACGTACGCGCGTGTGTATGAGGCGTTGGCTCTAACTGAACCCGAGCGAGGCGTTGGGCTCTAACTGAACTCGAGCGATTGCACTGCAGGCTACGCGTTACTGAACCCGAGCGATCGATCGATGGCTGTTAACTGAACCCGATCGAGCGATTCCTTCGCTACTGCTAACTGAAGCCGATTGATTGGATGAACAGTGAGCGTTGCGGGGGGGGGGGGGGGGGGTTGGATGAACAGTGAGCGGTGGCGTTTCCTCTGGATGAACAAGACCCCGTGGTGTGGAGGGCTGGATGAACAGTAGATGGTGTAGGGGTGCCCGTGGAGGGGTGGTTGAACAGGACCCCGTGGTGTGGAGGGCTAGATGAACAGTAGACGGTGGAGGGGTGGTTGAACAGTAGCCGGTGGAGTAGCGCGCGGTGGAGGATGGATGAACAGGAGCCCGTGGAGGCTGGAGAAGGTCGACGGTGGAGATGAACAGTATCTCGTGGAGTCCCGTTTTGCGGTACGCCACACCCCTCCCGATAAACAGGACCCCCGTTTCGACCGTAGGAGGTCCGTTTGTCCGTTTTGCGGTACGCCACACCCCTCCCAATCAACAGGACCCCCGTTTCGACCGTAGGAGGTCCGTTTCCTCCGTTTTGCAGTACGCCACACCCCTCCCGATCAACAGGACCCCCGTTTCAACCGTAGGAGGTCCGTTTCCTTCGTTCTGCGGTACGCCAGGCCTCGTTTCCATCGCCTGTTCCGTCCAAGCCCTCCCAATGAACACGACCACGCATTCCGTTCCGATCCAGCCGGTTGGCTCCCACACGTTCTGTTGCCTCCCGATGAACACGACGCATTTCGTTGACTCCCGATGAACACGACGCATTTCATTGCCTCCCCATGAACACGACGCATTTCGTTGCCTCCCCATGAACATGACGCATTCCGTTGCCTCCTCATGAACACGATGACGACGCTGTTTCTCTGTTCCGACCCAGCCATGCACATGAGCCCTGGCCGTACGTATGCGCGAGTAGGCGTTTGAGACCCTGCCTGTATGTACACATATGTGGCCGTATTTTCTTTCTTGCACCCTGGCCGCTGTACGTACGTGTACATGCTACGTGCGCGCGTGTACTACGACACATGCGCGCCTCTACTACGACATGTGTGCGCCTCTACATTGACCAGTATGTATGTACACGTTCGCGACCAAAATGACAATGCTACGTATGCTTCGACCAGGTGGGTCCCGACTGTCAGGCACTTCCTTGCCTGCGAAGATGTAGCTGGTGGGTCCCAACAGTCAGGGGGGCGAATCGTTTTTTTTTCGGATGCACTTCCTTGCGTGCGAAGGTGTAGCTGCTGGGTTCCAGCAGTCAGGGGGCGAATCGTTTTTTTTGCCCGGACGCACGTCCTTGCGTGCGAAGGTGTAGCTGGTGGGTCCTAGCAGTCGGGGGGCGAATCGTTTTTTCGGACGCACTTCCTTACGTGCGAAGATGTAGCTGGTGGGTCCCAGTAGTCAGGGGGCGATTCGTTTTTTTCCCGGACGCACTTCCTTGTGTGCGAAGATGTAGCTCGTGGGTCGCAGCAGTCAGGGGGTGAATCATTTTTTTTTCGCGAAATACGGTTGCCCGTCCGGTGGGTCCCCGCTGTCAGGTGGAGGAATAATTATTTTACGCGTAATAAGGAGGCACTTCCTTGCGGCTGCCGTGGACCCAGCTGCCAGCCTCTCCACGTATAGTCCACGTCCGATGGAAGTCGTTCCTTGACCATGCTGACCATGCCGCGCCGAGAGCACCAGGGCGGTGGACGACGGCGAGGCCTAGGAAGGGGACGGCGCGGAGTCGGGGAAGACGCGGCAGTGGATGCACATGCAGAGAGGAGTACGAGGGTTCACTGGTTCGGCTGCGCTACCGTCGCCGTAGAATAACAGGGGGTGTGGGTGAGTGGAGGGATGGCCTGGCCAGCGATGGGAGTAGTAGGGGGCGGTGAGGCCTCCGCGGCAGCACAGCCGGCCACGGGAGGCAGGAACAGGCGGCACGACCGACGCTGCTTTGGGCGGCTGGAGCAAGAAGACTAGAGGTTGAAGAAGCACGACGGCCGTTGGATGGACATCGTATGGTCACTGCAGCTAGAATCATTTATATTGACTAAGTTGACAAAGCCCTTGCTACGTCAACTTAGTAGGCCCCTGGTCAGCTTCCGAAACGGTGCGCCCCAGATGTCAGGGGGAGGAATCATTTTTTGGACAGGTGAAGCTAGAATATCCGAGATTGAAGAAGAAGCACGGCATCCGTTGGATGGACATCCAATGGCCACTACTCCTAGAACCGTGTGTTGACTATAAGTTGACAAAGTCTTGCATACGCGCCAATTCTGTTTTTTGGGATGCGCCAACTTAGTAAGGCCAGAAGTGTGTGGCAGAGAACTTATAGCCCATTTGAGATTTTTAATAATGTGTAGCCCATTTTTGAATTCTAATGGAATTTACTACATCCCATTTACAGTTTGTTAAAAGTACAGTCCATTTCAACCAACCGTTCAAAACAGAATTCAATAAAAATTTCCCACATTCTAATGGGATCCAAAATATTTTTATCCCAAAATTTCTAGTCAGATTAAATAAAATTTCAATATAAATTTATATTACGTAAAAATTCAACAAAACATTGCCCTCGCAACAATTAATGAAATTAAAATTTTCAATATCCAAAAATAATATTTTATAAAGTAATCACGTGTTTGGTGCATTTTTTTATAGTTACTGCCCAGTTTTTATAATTACATCCCATTAATTATTTCTTAAAGCCCATTTTCTTGTTAAGCCTAATGCATCCCTCCTAGGAAAGATTTGCAGCCCAGCGAGGCGGAGAATAACAACTTGACGTTGCCTGGGTATTCCTAAAAAAAGTATAGCTGGGCTAGCCATTTTCAGCTTGAAAAAAATTACTATCTGGGCTAGATATCTGGCCTGGGCTAGACGGGCCACAGCCTGCCCAGTTAATACCTGCAGCGATGTTTTCGTTGTTGTTCAGAGGAGAAAAATTAATATGTGGGCTAAACATCGAAAAACTCTGCAGTGCTCACACCTCAAAAACACAAATACTGCTCGAGTTGTTTGGTCCTAACTGTCGCCCGCTTCTTGTGCAATTTTCTCGTTTATTGACTACTCCCTCCTTTCCGGTTTATAAGGCTCAATTCAAAAATCTCACCAACCAAGGTAGATGATGAGTGGTGGAATATTTTTTGTAGTTTGCAAATGCACCTAGTTAATGCTCTTTTTTCCTCAAAAAATTATGTTTACGAATGCATTAATTACAATGCATGCATGCATAAAGTGCATGCATTGGTCAGTTTTCTCTTAATACTTGCATGCAATGATTTAATGCACCTTGAAGTCTAAACATGTGATGGGGAACAACCAAATTGAGCCTTATAAAATGGAAAAAAATAAAATTTTGAGATAAGCCCTATAAACCGAAAAGGAGGGAGTACTACATAGGTTGACAATGGTGTGGGACCGTGATGTCAGGAAACCAGGAGGAAGCAAAATAAATTATAGTTATATATATATATATATATATATATATATATATATATATATATATAATAAGGAGGCACTTGCGTACGTGAGGCTATGGACCTGGTGGGTCCCCATTGTCATCCTCTCCAAGTAAAGTCATCTCCTCGCCCGCGCATGCTTTCTGCCCGAAACAGTCAGCGCCGCCCGCCCCGCTTCCCGGTGCAGGCGATTGCTCCGCCTTCAAATGACACAAGTGTCATCCGTCCGTCCATCTGCCGCCCACATTAATGATACGCGGTTGCCGAGGCGGCTACTCCGACGCAACACGTCCGTCCCTCCGCCCGCCCACCATTGCTATATAAACTGCTGCGCCGCCCATAGCCGCAGTCATCCGCATCCGTTCCCTTTCTCCTGTCCACACCACTACTGCCCACCATGGCTTTCCTCGTGCTCCAGCGCTCTTCGGGACGGGCGGACGACGGACCACAAGGAGATGGCAGCCATTGCTGCCGACCGGCTGGCCGACAGGTAACCGGAGGACGACGACGTCCCAATAGAGAACATGGTAGTCGATGATCCGGCGCCAACCCCCTTCTCCACGCCATCCTCGCCGGTGCGTTGCACCATGACCATCGGCGAGGCCCGTGCCCAATATATGGACAGGGTGAGGCAGATGCGTGAGGAGCAGTTCCAGGAGGCGCAGGCCGACGCCGCCTACAACCACAATCTCCTCCAGGAGCACCTGCAGGCGGAGGAGCAGATCGCCGCGGAGCAGGAGGCGCTGCTCGACTCGTACCGCTCCGCCTACAAGGGCCGCCTCGAGTGCTGGCGGTACCGCATGCAGGTGGCGGAGGCTACGGCCGCCTACAAAGAGGCTAGCAAAGAGGGCGATGAAGCGGGCAAGGCGTTGTTTGGCGAGACCAAGGACGAGGCAGAGGACAATGCCGGCTCCGACGAGTCCCCGCTCCGCTGGCGTCGACGAGGCCCTGCTCCGCCGAGGCCCCGCGGCGCCAACAACGAGGTAGAGGACACCGCCGGCTCCGCTGAGGCCCCGCCCCGCCAACAACGAGGCAGAGGACATCGCCGGCTCAGCCGAGGCCCCACCCTGCCGGCAACGAGACAAAGGACATCGCCGGCTCCACCGAGGCCCCGCCCCGCTGCCAATGAGGCCGCGCCACACAGAAAACAAGGAAGAGTAGAACACGGTAGGTCGCCGCTGCTCGGGTCCAAGTAAGGCCACCGCTGCTACCCTTCGGTTGAAGCCAAGCTAGGCGGGTTGACCATTGACGGCCGGTTAGCTTCTTGGCGGCGACGTGGAGTCGGAGAGCTACGCTGGAGAAGAACGCTGCTTCTACTTAACTGCTGGTGCAGTTGGCTGACTGACACGTGGGCCCAACAGGCCACATGTCAGTTACGCACCTGCACCTGTAGTTAAGTCACCGAAACTTCTGTTCGGCTCAGCGGGACACAGGTGGGTAGCTTCGGTTAATTAATTATACCTCCGGCGCACCCCTTTTTAGTTGAAGACTGTATGAAATGTAATGAAATCTGGCATGTTTATATGAAATCCGACCGTGTATGAATGAATTTATTTCGATTAGTTCGAATTCCTGTATCACTGGCATTGGATGAACATGCAAAACAATACGTACTAGCATTATTCCCAGGGTGATCACCTCGTTTGCAGCAGTTTCACATGTACTCCCTCTGGTCCTTTCTAGTCTCCATACAAGTTTGGTGTGCAGTCAAAGTATCTCTACTTTAATCAATCTTATACAAAAAAGTATGCACTTTCACAATGTGCGAAGTAAAAAGGAACAAAAGGGGTACAAAGAGTTTGAGCAGCTTTTTAGCGTTTCTGTACATTGCAATCAAACACACAGGCCTGGCAATTCATAAAGAACATTCAAAACAATCGATGATTATGCATCTCAGCGACTCACATGTCAGAGGCAATATTTACTTCACAACTAAAGACTAAAGAAAAAATTGATCGACCCTGCTGACAGCAAAGGGCGTCCCATTCGAAAATATCAGACGCATGTCTTGCTAAAATCAATCAGCAAAATTTGACAAGGTTGTCCCATTCCAAAATATCAAATGCCTACGATTGTGGAATGGGCAGGGTTTGCCATCAGTCCGGACATTGACATGGCACACCGTGCTAAATAAACCAGCTGTTCTTTTTGTGTAGTTCCACCAAAATCAACAAAATTCACGCGTAGCTTGTATGATTTCGCCCTTATATGTTGCAACGGCTTGAACTTATCGGCACCTCCTTTTTTGTAGTGGAAATGAATGATTCGATGTATTCATGAACATTTTGTGCAGTTCCCATTGAAAGCAAGCTGAGCGCCCCTGTTTGCACAAATACAAAAAAGTGATTAGTATAAAGCAAACTGTACTATGAATTGACAGTTTCAACAGGCACATACATGGTCCATGTAGAGCACACTTTTAGAAAAATGGAACTCACCAGAAAGAATCCTAGAACAACATTGTACTCGCGCATCACAGCAAAAAAAATGGAGATTTGTCAGTCCTTCTAAGCTGAAGTTAGTTTGGTCTTGTGGGGAGTAATGTAACCATCCTTCAACTGCTCCTTCTGATGAGAAGATAGACAGGGCTTCTTCATCCTGGCATAATCAAAACTAGTCACTTCACGTACTCCATATTCTTCTTCAGAGGAAGATGATCCTATTGTGCAAAGACAAGAGTACTACTAAAATCTAGCATCCCTGTTTGCTCAAAAAAAGGTAAGGAAATATTTAAAACAACACAGATGAAGCACTTCTCAAGGACAATACCACCTTTTCATGACAGTATCTAAACAGTAGCACAACACCAATAGAGATGACAAAGCTCAATCATATGGATGAAATCAGTGGGCGAGTACCAACCTTTGTCAGGCGGCTTATTGTGTAGAGCATACAGATGAAGCACTTCTCCGGAACCATCTGTTGTTATCTACGGTGGTGGCCATGCTTACTATATACTCCTCGATTAGTTTAATGTTTCCAACATCTTCTTGTGCAGTTCCACTAAAATATATGGTATCTTCAAATAAGATCCATGTTTGCACAAGTAGAGATAATTACATATTACATTAAGAGTGGCATCAAATCAGTGGCAAAACAATTGCTCGTTCCAGCCATAGCAATAAATTAAGATGCAAAACTATATCATTACTTGTGTCATTACAGTTCTAGTGCTTCATTACAGCACCGGGAGTTGATTTTTGTTTTTCTTCTGCTTGTTCTTCCCCTTCATCACTTGGTTCAATAACAGACAAGCTGCGCCTTCAATGTAAGATTTGGCACGTCAATTAGGGAGCACAAGTATAGTACTAAACTTAATTTTCTGATGAAAGTGGCAAAATACAAGCCAGCAGTTGTGAAATATTCTTATCTTACCTCAATGGGATATTACGGTGCACATACAGATTGGAAGTCTTGTCTCCATTTGTGCAGTTCACTAAAATCAAGCAACATTATCGTACAAGTAGCACAACATATGAAAGCACACTGCAGAATCATGTGAAAGAAGGCTAGTACTGACCTCTCATGATGCGGAATTCAAACAACTCACAAGAAGAAGATCCGAACCAAATTCGCCTTAACGGACAGGAAGTAAGATCTCCTCTTGTGCAGTTCCACTAAGATCAAGCAATCAAGCAATGTTGTCGGTGTGACATTTTGGTTGAACTGCACGGAACACTCTTAAAACAAAAGTGTTTTGTGCAGTGCAACAAAAGGTCACAATGGCAACGAGGTGAAGTAGATAACCCTGTTTACATAGAGGTGCCAAGGAAACAAGTAGTGGTCAATAATGGTGGATGACACAGAAGCCAACAAAAAGAAGCATCTACTTATCTAAATGGGAAAGAAAGCAAGACAGTAGCATTTCTCAAACGGTGGCATTGATTAATATTAACATAGAGATTATATTAACAATAAAATTCGTTAAACATGTAATTTGCTTTTAACTATGGCATTGCATTAATTTTCCAGCGGCATTATTAGAGGGTGTTTGTTTACAGGGACATTTTGGTGTAGGGACTAAAAAAACTCTGTGTCAGTCCCATCTAAACCAAACAGGAGGGACTTTTAGGGACTAAAAGTGCGTATTTGGGACTAAAGAAAGAAGACCCTGAGGGAATCTTTTTGGGACTTTTTCCAATAGTTGCCCTTGCCATGCATCGCACCTTGTATCTATTAGTTCATTACTAGGGGTAACATGGTCTTTTAGCATGTCATTTAATAACCTCCAGTCCATGTTTAGTCCCTGGAACCAAGCAGGTAGAGACTAGGGAGTTTTTAACCAAACAGGGCCTTAGATTAACAACAACTAATGAGTTGCACGGGACAGTGGATGCACCAGCACCATGTGCATCTACCGATGTACTATGGTCATGCACAGTCTGTTGCAACAAAGAACAAACAACCAAGGAGCATATTTGTGTTGGTCCCAGTTTTTTTATCTTTAGACACCTTTCCCTATGTGAGCGCAGCAAATCTAGTCCTGCTCAAACTCTACAGCCTTGCCCCTTCCTTTCCTTTTTGAACTAGTACTTTTGCCCTTCCTTTCCTCTTTGAACCACGTCCTAGATTCATGCTATACAACTTTCCCCCTTCATTTCCTCTTTGAACCACGTCCTAGATTCATGCTATATACAACTTTTCCCACTACTTTCCCCCACCCCTTTCCTCTTTGAACCACATCCTAGATTCATGCTATACATGCAACTAGAGCAATGCATGTGGAGTAAGTAAATTATACCTTAAGGTTCTTGGGGCGTGGTTCGGTGGGCGACGGGACGACGGTGAAGAAGAAGGGGTCGGAGGCCCTCCCGCTTCTCCGCTGGGTGGAAAGTGAACAGCTGCGTCGGTAGTCCCTCACCGACGGCGACAACGTTAAGCCTCCTTCCCTTCCCGGCGGACGGATCCTGCCGGCTCTTTGAGCAGCAGTGAGGGGAGAGAGAGGCCAACGAAGTCTTGTTTAGATCTGAAGAGGGCGAGAGAGTGCGAAGGGAGCAACTACAAGCGCTGAGGCTCCAGCGGGAGAGGGCAAGAGAGTGTGAAGAGAGCAACTACAAGCGCTGAGGCTCCAGCGTGTATATATATACTGGAGAGAGAGTGTGAAGCGTGCAAACCCTAGAAAACATTTTGACCAGTCAAAGAATCCTCCTGGTAGAAATTATGCTCAAGTGTAGTTATCGAACCTGAGACCTCAAGTTTGATGAGCGAACAGGCTAACCAGCTACACAACCCTCCCGTTATGTTCAACGAGAGGGAAATAACCTTTTATACATTCCTGCATTCGTGTGACAAGCATGCCGTGTTTTTTTGTGTGTGTGGGAGTCATTGGGATTTCAATCATAATCGTGTCATGTGGCTTTGGTGGTAAGACTATCCACAGTGGTGCAAAAATAATGCAGCCTTAGTCACCTTACCTCTCTCCACGTAGTACGTTGGGTCCCACCAGTCAGGGGGTGAAACAAACAAATTAATAAGAAAAATTAAAAGCGCCAGCAGTGTTTCTTACCTCACACATCTCGCTACTGCCCGGGAACACTGTCCAATTGATCCCTCTGTTCGCTCACGTACTATTTTAAGTGAATCCTTATTATAACATGGACACAAATTTTGGGCACTTGTATTCGACTTAAGTCAGTGTGCCACCGTATCTCGTATACTTACTACTCCCTCCGTCTAGGTGTAATAAGTCACGTTAGAAGGTGCAACGGGACCAAGGTGCATGCGTGCGCGCGTGTGTGTGTGTGTGTTTAACAGCATGTGTGTGTTAGAGAGAGCGACAGATCGACCTACTCCTACAGAGAGATGTTGTGTATTGTACGATTTTAGCCATGAGAGTCGGTGCATCCTCTCGTTTCCGGGCGTGTCCGGTAGGGACATGCGGACAGCTGTCACGCCCGCTCCTGACCAGCCTGGCCCACCCAAAGCCCCTCCATCGCCCGCGCGCGCTTCCCGCCCGAAACGGTCAGCGCCGCTCCAAAGAATCGGTGCCGCATTCATGCCCGGGCAGAGCGGACGCGACCTCTCATTGGCGCAAGAGTGATGGTTGCTTCGTCCGTCCAACTTACTGCTGGGTCTATGTGATTTGACGGCTCATTGGTCATTATTACTGAGGTGGTAGGACTGCTTTATGTCCCACACTTTCGGCGAAAGGAGGTACTGCTACTAGATTACAATTTTCTCCATTCTTATAGCGGAGGCGTGCAAGAGCAGTGAAAACACGCAGGCTCAGTGATTACATGGACCACCTCACACTATCACCGTGCGACACCTAACTCTTTACATAGTATGCCCTCCATTCCTAAATATTACTAGATGAGTCCCCGTGCGTTGCTGCGGAACAGCGGTATATCTCTCTACGCAAAATTATCGATTTCATAGAACTAAAAAAACTCTATAACCGCATGACAAATGTGGTAGCCAAACTAAATAAACTCCCATCATCATTTAGATCATCCCACATAAGGAAAAAAGATCAGCCAACTCCTACTGCATAATGGGATTATATTTTTCTTTTTGACAGGTTAATGGGACTTAAAAGCTCACTTACATTCATGCTACCGGTGCATGCTTGCATGCAGACATGTTGATGTGATTTAAAACCCACTCACATGCATGTGCCACGGTATTTCTGCATGCTTGGATGTGGCTTAGTGCGGAGCCTCTCAACGTCTAGATCATACGACTATTATGGACTGATTTACTTCATCTAACGGCTACATCAATTTTGATGATGTGGCTCTAGGAGAGGATAGAGAATTCCTAGTAGTGGGGGCTAGCTATTACTAGTAGATAAGTCTTTATATAGATTCCACTACATACGGAACAGAATGAATGAATCTACCCTTAAAATGCATCCATATACATCCGCACGTGGTTCATGGTGAAATCTCTACAAAGACTTATATTTAGGAACGGGGGAGACGGCGTACTAAGCAAGCTTCTCCTCGTTCTGTGAGTTGACGGGACACATCAAAAGTACTCCAGTGTATAGAGCCTTGCCTCTAAGGTAGGCCCCACATGGTTTGCCTCTTTTTTTAACATAACACGTCAAGTCGCAATTTGTTTGTTCACCCGTGGTAGACGATCCTCCCTCCACCAAGTGGACAACCAGTACACGTGCCAAATTACCACGTGGGCTGCCTTTTTCGTATAGAAATGAGCTTCACTGTGTACTTGCACGGGTATGGTTGGGAAAGAGTCGGGAGTACGTGCGCCGTGCATGCACCTCTTCTCTTCATGCACGCCCCCACCTACGTGGGTGTGTGTGAGAGAGACAAACCGCGTTTGTGAGTGTTTTGGGGTGGGGGTGGGGTGGGGGTTGATTTCGTGAATTATTTGTGGGAATATGTGTCAATGACATCTCAAACAAAAATTTTCATGCAATGTGTGTGAAATGGAGGCCTATCCATATCATACATAGAGGGTCAGGCAATCCACGAGAAGAGAGGGAGGGGTCATAGCTATCGATAGAGTGGAAGAGAGGATCAAGTGGGTGGGTGCGAGATCGATGAAGAGAGCCATCAAAATTGTGTGTGTGTGCAGTCAAAGATATAGGGCGACTGGCCTACCGGAATGTTAGAGGTCACATGTCAAGTTTGTGTGTGGCAGGGAGACATGACTAGAGCGCTCGATGTATCGGTGTGTGTGGGGGGGGGGGGAGGGGGGTGGGGGGAGGGGTAGGCAGAGGCCTAACTATAGAGGTAGAACGACTCGTATATGTGTTGAGAAGGAGAGACGCAGCTATGTCTTGAGGGAGATCGGTCGACATCCATACATAACTGAAGGACGGGAAATATGATGGGACAGAGAGTAAGAGAGGAGAGAGAGAGAGAGGAAGGAAGAGGGGTAGAGTGTTGGATGGGTGATGGAGTTGCTTCTCGAAGATGGTGGGAGAGGCCTACTAGACAAACTGAGGGTGGAACTGCAATGTTATCAATAAGAGTGGGGATGTGTTTCTGTGTGTGCCTGTGCGTGATAGATTTGTCGGGATGCATCCATGGATGATGAAGGGGAACCATGTGTTTTGTAAGCAAACCTAACTAGATCGGTAGATCAATTGTTGTTTGTCGGAGGAAGGGAGAGACACAACTAATGAGGTAGATCGATTGGTGTGTGGGTAAAAACGAGTTATAAGGACCTAGCTAGTTATGTATAGCGAGAGATCGGTCGGTGTACGTCCATTTGTTAGAGGCAAATAAGGCCCAGCGAGACGGATAGACAGAGAGAATGGAGCTAGGAGGTGGTGCGAGAGGCCCAACTACTAGCTAGATAGGGGGAGGAGTGTGCGGCTGTGAGATCGATGAAAAGAGGGGCGAGAGTTTACACATGTGTCTGACCGTATGAGAGACACGAGGCAATGACACATAAAGGAGGAGATTAAAGGCGTGTGTGTATGTTGTAGGCAGGCATCGCTGGAGAGGTTTATCGATCGGTGTGTGTCGGAAAGGAGTTGTGGAGACTCTAGGAGAACGACCTAAAGAAAAAATGAATGTGCCTGGTGTATAGAATGCCGAGGGAGGGGGAGGGCGTGTGCATGCACGAGAGAAAGTTAGTGGTAGCTACAAAGGTTAGAGGATTGTGTGGGTGCAAGAGACTAACAAAGATCATAATTTGATATGAAAGCGGATTCATATATTTGAATAGGAGATCATAGTGTTTTAAACATTGCATGCATGAATATAGCGGTGATACACGTGCTGTGCACATGTTATACCATAATGTGATAATGCATGGCGTTTGCAACTCACAGCTAAATACCGAACAATCTAAACCATACTATACATCAAACAATCTCACATTTTATTTGAATTTGTGATAATGTGTGGCGTTTGCAGCTTAGAACTAAATATCGAACAATCTAAATAATACTATATATCGAACATTCTCACATTTTATTTGAATTTGTGGTAATGTGTGGTGTTTGCAACTCACATCTAAATATGTAGGCGTAGGGGGCGGGGCACCATACATAATGTGATAAACACATTATACATATGAGACATGGTTTAGATTATGAAGATCTAGCTAGAGCTAGAAATGTAATGTGATTTGAAATCAAAATAAAGTGGATTCAAAAAATCTAGTTCAAGTTCATATAGTACACATAGTTCATATGTAACTCGAGACTAATCATGTGGTGTGCTGTGAACATAATACGCAAACGATGGTTTAACTTGACAATAATGATGATTGTAGATCTTATTCAAATAGAGAAACGAATTCAAATGCTTTGACTAAACAACAATCATTACTGTAGATTTTATTCAAATAGAGAGACGAATTCAAATTTAGTTCATATTGAAGCGGTAGTATATACGTTTGGAATGCACTAAAACGTTCATTTGAGTAGTAGGTTGCATGCATTATACACGTAGCGAAATATTTTAATTGAACATAACATGAATTCAAAGTTTTGAATGACATTTGTAGTGCGCATTGATTCGGTACAATACACGTTAGGCTTGTTCGGAAATTTCAACCCGCGCCTTGTTAGCCCGAAATATTTAAGATATATCTTTGTCTCGTTGTGCTCCGACAACTCCCTCCATCTCAACCCGCGCCTTGCTATTCCAAAATTACAACGCGCGCGAAAACTCCCACTTCCTGTGAAATCCCGACACGCGAAATGCCCGTGGTACCCCAGAACCGAAAGAACCGCCTCAAATCGGTGGGGGTACTTTCTTAACTTACCCCACATTTCGGACAAGCGCGTCTCTAAGCCATGGCTCCCCACTGCCATCCCATCCGCCCACCCATTCGTACACCGAGGCCGCGAAAACCCGTGACGAAACCCCACACCCTGCTCTGTCCGCCACCCAGTTGGAGCCTCTTCCCCGACGACATCGTCCAGAGCAACACCTGGAAGTCCCTCATCCATGAGGATCCATTGTCGATCTCATCGTCCCGCCGGTTCAGCCACCCCGTCCTCCACCTCCAAGGAGCTGCCCCGACGTTCTCTTCGTCTTTCGCGCCACCTCCATTCCCACACCGCCATCTTCACCTGCACCACCGGAAGAGCATCATCATCACCGTTTCCTCGGATGAAGCTGCGGCCTAATCGGCGCCACCAAAGAGGTTGTACACTAATCGCCGCATTTTCTTCTTGATTCGATCTCACAGTGCTGCCGGCGCTCGGTCCCGAGCCGACACGGCGCGGCTCCATCCACGGCGGCATCGCCGACCACTTCCTCCACGGTGTCGCTCCCTCGGCGGCGACGTCCACATCAGTAGGAGCTGCTGCTGCTTTAGCTCTCGCTCGCACTGCTGCTCTGCTCTTGCTCTCTGTCCCCTGCCTGGTCTACTCTTTTTTGACACCTGAAACAGTAGGAGAGGCTCCTACTGTATATATTGAATTAAAGTATCAAAAAAATTTGGTACAAAGTCATATCCTTACATCCATAGCCATGATAAAATTAAGGGTATATGTAGGTAACTTAAGTAAGTACTAGACTATGGGGCAATAAAGGATTGAATAAAGGTTGAGAGAAATTGTTTGTGTTTCTCCTTAGCTCTATGTATGAGTAAAGAGAGGTCTTCTTTGAATCTCCTTGCCCATGAGCCAATCGTGGGGTCAATTCTCCTAAAGTGCTTGTTGTTGCGTTCTTTCCACAAACTCCAGGAGGCATAAAAAAATCTCCATAAACATTTGGTTGTCCCACATTGATTTGGCTTCCTTGATCTAGTTTAGGCGATCTCCATTAGTTGTCTAGTGGATATTCAAAGTGTCCCAACAAGCTGAACTGAAGCGGCAAGTAAAAATCATATGTTCAATCATTTTTTCCTCTGTGCTGCCACACAGAATGCAACCATGATTGTCCCCGATGTTGTAGTGTCTTCTCTTTAGCATGTTTCTGGTGTTGAGGCGATCAGAGAGAAGAAGCCAACCGAAGACTTTGATTTTCATTGTGGCCGAAGATTTCTAGAGCCATTTGTAACTAATATGTGCAGTGGCCTCATGAAAATAGAATTTGTAATATCTTTTGGCAGTGTATATCTCAGAGCCCCACTCGTAAATCCAGGAGTCCATGTCCTCACCCTCATCATTGCCAACATGCGATGTGGGCTCCTGGATATGACGTAGCTCATTGTGTGCTTGCATGGACAGTGGTAGGTGAAAGGTTTCATTGAGGTTGGTACACCCAAGAAAGTCTCGAACCGAAATATCTTCAAGTTTGGCATAAGAAAAAGCACGAGGGTGTGAATCAACAAGGACATCATCCAACCAAAGATCTTTCCACATAAGCACATTATCTCCTTTGCGAACGATTACTTGTGAGATTCCTCTATAGATAGGTGTTAGTTTGAGCACATCTTTCCACCAGAATGATCCACATGGGTCTGAAGCGTGTGAGATTTTGTCATTGTAATATGTGGACCAAATCAAGTCAACCCACGGCAGATCCCAATGATTGCAGAATTTGTGCAGGTATTTCATGAGTAAAGCATCACTTTGGGTTTGTAAGTCTAGAACCCCGAGGCCCCCACACTCTTTTGGTCTGCAAACCATTTGCCAAGAAGCTAAGGAGTTACATTTTCCCCCATCACCAGTTTTCTTGGTCCAGAGGCATTGTCTTCTGATTTTATCCAACAGATCAATAATCTTTTGTGGCAGTTTGAGGGTGCAAAGGGCAAAGATTATAAGGGACGTGATTACCGAGTTGAGAAGCGATAATTTCCCTCCATAGGAAATCATTGACAGCGTCGCCGAAAGTCTCCGTTGAACTCCACAAACCAATGGCATGAGATCGTGTATAGTAGGTTTAGAAGTACCCATTGGCAGCCCAAGGCAGGTAAAAGGTAACTTACCCACCGCGCAATCAAAAATTTGCGCAATACGTTGAGCGGTGGAGGCATCACAGTTCATGGGCACTAGAGTTGACTTATGGAAATTAATGTTGAGACCAATCGAAGTGGCATAATCAGTAAGGATTTTCTCGACAAGAGAAGCTTGCTCCGGACATGCAGGAAGCAGCATGATCGTGTCATCGGCATATTGAATCACCGGGTAATCCAATTGGTTGGGTCGGTGAAAGGGCAGTTGAAGATCATTTCTTCGGAAGGAGTCATTAATTGCAGCTTGCAATAAATCTACCGCCAGGACAAAGATTAGGGGGGACAGGGGATCACCTTGGCGCACTCCACAAACGCAATTAAACTGTCTGCCCGGGACGCCATTAAGGAGCACAGAAGACTTCGTAGATGAAAAAATGGTTTTGATCCATCCCAGCCATTTATCATTGAAACCCATGTGTTTCATGATTTCTAGCATAGCATCATGGTCGATGGTATCAAACACTTTTGCAAAATCCAACTTGAGCAGAACTATTGGCTTTTTGGAAGATTGGCATTGGTATATGTACTCAAAAGCCCAAGCAAGGCAGTCTTGTATAGATCTCTTTTTCAAGAAACCGTACTGGTTACGGTGAATAATCTTAAGAATGATTTTTTGTAACCTATTAGCTAGAAGCTTTGTGATGACCTTAAGACAACAATTTAGAGAGTGATCGGTCTAAAGTCATTAACTCCTTGGGGCGCAGCAATTTTGGGGATGAGTGTGATGAATCCATCATTGATACTCTCCAGGTTGAGACCACCCTCAAAAAATTGATCACATAGAGCATAGAAATCTTCCTTAATTATGTGCCAACAGGATTTGAGAAATGCTCCATTAAACCCATCAGGACCCGGAGCCCTATCTGCAGGCATTTCTTTGATGACTAGGTCAATCTCCTGCCTAGGAAATGGCACAGTTAGATCATCTAGCCCCTCAATTCTCTTGATAATGGAGGGAAGATCAAATTTCATGTCGTGTTTATAGGAAGTTCCAAGTCTTTCCTTAAAAGAGTGATGGATGACAGATTCTTTACTTGCATGATCATCCACTATGGTTCCATCAAGTAAAGTTAAGGAGGCAATATTGTTTCTTCTGTAACGTTCGGAAGCCATAGCTTGGAAAAATTTGGAGTTCTCATCTCCAAAACGAACCCACCGAATTGTGCACCATTTCTTCCAATATTGTTGTTGATAAGACAATAATCATAGGATGTGGGCCTTTAGGATAGTCCTAAAATTAGCCTCTAGAATTGTCAAAGGCCTTCTGTTCTCCAACGTGTCCAGATCAGCTAGAGCTTTGTTGGAGTTAGTAATGGCTATAGACAATCGGGAAATGTTCTTGCTCCAATTTTTGAGGCAGTACCGCAAGTGCTTAAATTTTCTACAAAGAATGGTTGCAGTATTGGTCGATCGGACGGGCTTATCCCAAGCCGACTGAACAACCTCCATAAAACCAGGATGTTGAATCCAGAAAGGCTCAAAGCAAAAAAGTTTACTTCTAGGAATAGAAGTTTCAATGGACACCACGTAGGGTATATGATCAGACACCAGCTTGCCTAAGGGTTTAACAACGGTGTTGGGGTATGAACCAGTCTAGCTGCAAGATGTAAAAAACCAATCAAGTTGCTCCAACAGTGGATCCTGTTGCATATTACTCCAAGTGTAAGTGCGGACTTTGATTGGCAATTCAACGAGAGATTGTGTTCGTATGAAATCATTGAACGTAATCATGTCATTAATGCTCCCTCCCGGCTTGTTACGATTGTCAGGGTTGCGGATGTAGTTAAAGTCGCCGAGTAGGAGCCAATCTTCATTGGCAGGAATGTTTAATGAGAATAACCAATTAGTGTAAGTAATATGTGGACCACCTTGACATGGGCCATAAATATGCACGAGCGTCCAGGCTTGGGAGGTCTGAGTTGATTGGAATTTAATGACCAGGGCAAAATCTTCCGAGGCAATAACCATACCAGAGAAAACCAAACTGTTCCAAATAGTAACAATTCCACCCAAAGCCCCATGTGAAGGAACAAAAGCAAATTGGTCAAATCGACGGGGACAGCAAGATTTGATAAAAGCATTATCAATCATAGGTTTCTTAGTTTCTTGCAAACATAAAACCGAGCAACCACTAGTATTGATAGCATTAGAAAGTGCTAATTGTTTATCACCAGAGTTTAACCCACGAATGTTCCAACATAACACATTCCAATTGACCAAAAGATCCATAAAGCGAATAAACCAGCAAATTAAGCCGAGGATGAAGACCCGGCCTCCTTGGACTCCAAGAGAGCAGCTTCAGTAATTTCTTCTGGCGGGATGGCGCATTGTTGGACGCCCACCTGCTGGATTACCTGAATGGGAGTGGGAGGAGGTACCGCCTCAGTATCCAGTTCCCTGATGATCACCGAGGAAGGAGCAGCAGGAGTGTGGCGTGGTTTGACCTTTGATGGCTTCTTCTTGTTATCAGTCAGTGCATGGACCCGGAATCCATCATATTTATTAGATCTAGCGCTGCGACGAAGAGAGACTTCACATTCAGGCGCCTGCACTTTTCCACGATGAGAGGAGGCGCCTCCAGCAGCCACAACAACATCAGAGGGCGGCATAAGCAGAGAGCTATAGTTTCCCTGGATCAGAGTCATCGAGGGATTAGACGGAGCCGCAGCAGGAACAGACCAGGAGTGAACCACAGAGACACATTCCTCATTATCCCGAGTGACCTGATGCCCAGCAGTAATCATGATAGAGTCATTGTTGTGGCAGACTTGAACATGAGCCTGCAGGCAATCCCTAAAGCCCAGTCCCGAGCTCCATGGGCCAAAAGTGGGCGTAATTGGCTTAATGGCAGTCCACAGAAAGTCATTGATCTGTCTCACCGGGCTGGAGGAGTGGAATAGCATAGAAGCCATCAAGTCCCCATGGTGTGACATGGTGAAGTGCAAGCCAGAATTGTTCAGAGAAAGATCAATGGTGAGAGAATCTTGCTGCTGTATAATAGGAACCAAGGAGGAACTGGCAGGACTATCAAAGTTACTTCTCCAGAGATTATTCAGAACGTTGACAGGCACAAGAACAAACCCATCAGAGCTGACAGAGGATTTAGAGCTGCTGTGCCAAGATATGGAGTCATTCCAAGCCATTGCAGGGCTATCTAGCAGATTGTTTTCAGGTACAATTCCATCAGAAACCTGAAGACCTTCAGCAGCCAACCATGCCTGAAAATTGTACACGACAGGAGGTGGAGGAGCTGGCCAGGCACCCCATTGCGCCTGAAACTGAACCTGTTGATCGACAACCACATTGTCATTGGCCTGATTAGCCTGATGCATAGCATGATCAGCAGCCACGTTTTGAGCCATCCAGTTGTGCAGCTGGGCTTGGTAAATTTGCTCTGCAGTCAGCCCTTCACCAAACAGAGGATGTGGAACACCATCATCAGGAGGTGGATCTTCACCAGCAGGAGGAACTTCAGGTAAGTGAGCATTCCAATCACTACTTCGTAGCATAGTTACAACAACTGTCCAGCAGTGTCTAGCACCCCCAATCTGCCTCATCACAATGCTCTTAGGGACCAATCTAAGATGAGTGACCCAGGCCTTCAGAAGCACAAAACGCTTGTCACCCCTAGGGTTATGCCATTCAATTAGAGTACCGAAAGTATCCATGGACTTATGCATGTAATGCTGGGTTTGATAGTCATAGGGAAATCCAACATATAAGATCCAAATCTCCGGGCCAAAAGTGGTGAGCCTCATGTTGAGCGCAGCGTCATGAGGAACAAAAGAAATAACTGTGTGCTCATCAGCTTGCATCTCATCTAGTTCAAAGGTGGTTCCGACGACAGAATCTCTAACTAGGGAGTCATCAAATCCAAAAATACCAATCCCTAGAGGGTGATCTTCAACTTCGGTAGGGAAGAAATGGGACTCATGGAGCAAACCTTGGATGGTATCTCTAAGGGCTTCTTTCTGATGCTGCGGTATGAACCTGTTGGCCTCAGCAATGGCCAAGAAGTCGTGGCGCAGGGGAGGCACCGCACTGACCACCATGTCCGATCACACCTTCCAATCAGGCGGGCCAAGCTCCACCGTCATCCCTTGCGGCAGGTAGGGGACGACGTTGATGGGAAAATTCGCCATTGTTGGTGGGGGAGGGAGGAGCAAAGCATGCACAGAGGTAGGCACGCGCGGCGAGGTGTAATGCGTAGGTATGGACTGTTCGTGAAGCCAATTTTCTTTGCTGGAGTGCCGCCCCTAGAGACAGGTTGAAGCCACATGTCCAAGCAAGCCACAGATGTTGCAATGAATGACAGAGGATTGTTTGGGTCAAACTATGGGGTGCAAAGTAGGTGAATGCGGTAATTGCTTGCTAGAGGAAAGAATCCGTGCAGCCCCCGATTTGACTAGACCGAAATCAATTAGCCTCCCGTTTCCCAAGTTGGCCATGGCAGAGTTGCTAGTAGATGGTAGGCAGGGTAATGATTCCATCTCTAATAAAGGAGAAATAGGATTCTTGCCTTTGAATGATTTAGCAATATGATTTGCAGCACCAGATAAATGAATATCAGATTCCTTAACATTCTTGGGCTTCCAAAAGTAGTGCTTGGCCTTAGGATCATAGCAGTTACGCTTGGTATGGCCCAAGAAGAGACACGCCTCACATTTGAGATAGGCCAGACATTGGAAAAAAAGATGGGTATGTGATCCACAAATAGTACAGGCACGCGAGAACAATTGTGGCCCAGAGCCCATATCGTGATTAAAGGTGGGCATAACAGGATTCACCCGACCAGCGGGTGGGGGACAGTAGCAGCTGTCATTAAGACAAATAGAGCAAATTTCGCCCGGGCATGCAGAAGCCAAGTGGCCCAACAACTTACAAGAGGAGCACAAATTGAGCCTCCCATAAATGTAAACCGAGGAAGGGACCGACGTTAGAGACCAGATGTTGGCAATATGTGAATCAGAATAACCAAAATGACGTTGGTCCAGAATATGGAAGAGCATAAAATTCGGAATATTGCTCCATGCATTCTCCTTAAATTGACAACCTTCAAATCTGTATTTAATAGACCTTGTCCCATTAATACCATTATTTCCCGTAGTAATGGGTGATTTGAATGTCCCAAAGATGATGACCGAAGACAAGGAATGTTGGTTAACGCCCACGGTAAATGACTGGCTATCTGTCGGCCCCGGAATAACCGGCTCTGGCAACTGAGTTGCTGGCGATGAGCCGTCCGGCGACGGATCAAGGCTGGAAACCAGTCCCTCCATAGGATGGAAACCAAATTTAGATAAAACCGGACTTGATGTGCTCAGAACCTTGTCTTGCTGTGAAGAGAACTTGTATTTAGACTTGATAGCAATAGGAGAATGAGCAGCCACCTCTGGAATATGAGAATCAAGATGCCATGATGAATCCATTGCCAAGAAACCAGATTTGCTCTAACGGAAAAGACTGAAGTGTCAGACAAAATCCGGCCAGACTCTGTCCTTGAGACCATAGATGTAATGCCCAACCTTATTGGAAGCCACGGAACAATGAAATCTTCTTCCATCAATATGTGTCACGTTGAGTCTTGCTATTGCTCTTGCTCGCGCTGCTGCTCTCGCTCTTGCTCTTGCTTGCGATGCTGCTCCCATTTAGCTACACTTTAGTCGACTGAATCGACTTTTGGGTCAATCAATTTTTAGGGGGTGGGGGGGGGGGGGGGGGCTCGCCGGGGTGAAGGAAGAACCAGCCACAGCGGGGAGGGGGGCTCGCCGGAGAGGTACCCCACTATCTATCTTAGGGTTCAGGATGGGGGCGGTGGTCGTCGGCGGTGGTGGGGCGTTGGCGGTGCGGTGGCGCGGGGATCGCCGGAGAAAAAGCTCGGCACGGGGGGGGGGGGGGGGGCTGGGGCGGCGGCGGACCGGCGGTGGGGAGTGTTTTTGGGGCGGGCGGGGCGGCGCACCGCCGGCTGCAGGCGGAGGGGGCTGCTGTTTGGCCGGTGGTTGCTGGCGGCTCAGGGGGTGGAGGTTGAAGATGAACCGCATGCCCTTGATTTCGTATCCAACGGCTGCAAAATCGACTGACCAGAGATGAAAAAGTCAGTCGAGCGACGTGTAGCCTCACCTTGCTAGTGCGTTCAGTTTCGACAGCAAAATTCAGTTTCGACGGCAAAATTCAGTTTCGACAGTTAAGTTCAGTTTCGACAGTTAAGTTCAGTTTCGACAGTTAAGTTCAGAGATGAGCGGCTGATGTATTTTACATCTAGCACTTTGTGGTTATGTATTTCACGTCATGTATTGGAGATGCTATTAGAATTCTACTCAGGTTAACGTTGTTCATTGTCTCTCTTGTCCTGCTTCAGCCTCGGCATCGTACAACTCACCGGAGTTGCTCCAACGACGAAACCCTCCATAACAGCGGAGCAGCACCTCGGGCTCCATCTCCAGACGCCTAAGATCTTCCCCTCCTCCGACAGCAAAGTCAGCCGGAGCATCCTCACCGGCCAACCCAATCACGCCGAGATCGACATGGCTTCGCCAAAGAGGTTGTACACTTGTTGCATCTCTTTTTTACTCTACATGTTATATATATTGTCCACTGAGCACACAGATTTGTTCCTTTAGTGTCTCCTTGAAAGAAAAAACGTAGGAATTTTAATTTTCACTTGTCCTCCTTTTCAAATTCCTATTTATGAAGCACAAGACTAAGATATAGTAGCATAATAGCATTATAACCATACATTTTCTTGTGGTTTGACTTAATCTCACCATGCTTCTTTGCATCCTGTGATCTTCCAATTGTTGTGAATCAAACACCCAGATTGGCAGAAATCCTGTGTTTTTAAATTCTCTGTTTTGCACGTGCATTCCTATCCTATTCCTGTCTATTTCCTATCCCTGCATTGTTGGAATCCTCCAATTCAAACGAGCCCTTACAGAATTACTTCTCTTACAGATAGTTGTCAAAGAAAACCTTGCGTGGTTTGTCCCGCTCCTGCTGCGCCGTCGTCCACCCCAGCTCAGCCGCTCCAACAACAGAAGGGTCCAGCACAGCAGGGATCCAGCCTCCAAACTGTCTTTCGCTGCCTCAGATCTTCTTCCCCGCCGCTGCCAGCCATGAAAACTGCATTACCATCATCAACCGAGCAGATGACCTCGAGGACTACACGGGTCCGCAAGAGAGGTCGCACTCTTTCGTGTCTGCTTACGTTATGCATCGTTTAATATTACGTGCTACTTTATCGTCCTGTTCACCGATTAGACTCTGAGTCAGCTCCAAACTAATGGTCAAACTTGAGTTTTTAAATGGTTATGGGGTACATATCGGGGCCGCTATCAATAGTATCTATCTACTATCTGGTTAATCTCCGGTGTCTACTATGAGTTTCATGTTGGGTGGGAAACAAACAGTAAAGAAGCCATTATCTGCATTTTTTAACTGAAGCCATTATTTGCCTGCTATTATTGGTTTTGGGTCTATCCACAGGTTGCTACCATCACTCTGGATTTCTGCATGCACTCCTTACATAATATCACTATGTTTTATTCCTATGCATGACAGTTATTGTGAACAATGGAACTGAACGTGTAGAGCAAAAGAGACGAGCCTTGTGTGGCAATAAAATTTCATGCAGACGTCGCTCCATGGTAGGCGCAAAGGCAGCCCCCCTCCACACATTTCGGATTGTAATCGAGAGGAAGATATCTGTTCTGAGGGGGATTCAGAAGGAGAAGACAACTCCTATTTACCCCCTGAGGTCTTCGCTCTAACTTGGCATGCTGATGTTGGTTATATCATGCATATGGTGTCTTGCCTTGCTTACTTTATACATCAAATATGTCATCTGCTTAGTTTAGACATCCTTTGTGTGAATGCCATCTGTTTAGTTTATTCATCGTTTATGTGAATTATGCAACGTCACCTTGTTTAGCTAGGCATCATATATGTGAATTTTGCAATGCCATCCTGCTTAGCCAGTCATCTTATATGTAAATTATATCAGGCCATCCTTTTTTTCGTTACGTATTACATTTGTCAACAATGTTAGTACATTCAACTGCTCTTCGTGTGCATCAGCCATTTTGACACGGTGATGGCAAATTCTGGAGTGAAAACAAGGTCTTCAGACCAGACTATGCTATCTGACGAAGCGCATATCTCGCTGGTTACGGATAGCTCCTCAGAGGAGGATTCAGAGACAGATGACCAGTCCTATCCCCCCCCGAGGTGTATGCTCTAACTTGGCAGGGTTATGTTGCTCATATCGTGCGTATGGTGTCTCGCATTGCTATGTCATTTGATTAGTTTAGACATGCTTTGTGTGAATGCCACATGTTTAGTGTCTAATTACCATATATGTGAATTATGCATTTCCATCTTGTTGCAAGACATTATATATGTGAATTATACAATGCTATCTTGTTGCAAAGGCATTATATATGTGAGTTATGCAATGCTATGCTGTTTAGCCAATCATCATGTATGTGAATTATATCATGCTATCATTTTTTTGTATTACGTGTTCCATTTGTCGACAACGTTTGTATATTCAACTACTATTCATGTGCATCAGCCGTTTTAAGCGGCAATGGAAGTATCTGGAGTGAAAACAAGGTATTCAGAGCAGACAATGCTACCTGCTGAAGCAGACATCTTGCTGGTTACAGAGAGCTCCTCAGAGGAGGATTTAGAGACCGATGACCAGTCCTATTTCCCCCCTGAGGTCTATGCTCAAACTTGGCAGGGTTATATTACCCATGTCATGCATGTTGTCTTGCATTGCTTAGTTTTTACATCATATATGGATTGCCATCTGCTTACTTGCTTACTATATAAATCATATATTTGAATTATATCATGCCATCATGTTTACATAGTACATACACATCATCTATCTGAATTATGGCATGCAACCCATTTAATAAAGACATCATATAGTTATATCATCTCATCCTGTTTAGTGTTTACAGTCATCATATTTTGAATTATGGCATTCTATCCATGAATGTATGTGAATTATGGCATTCCAACCTATTTAATAAACACATTATATAGTTATGTCATGTCATCCTGTTTACATAGTCTCATATTTTGAACTATGTCTTTCCATCTTTTTTAGTTAGCCATCATAATGTGAAATTGTGTCATGCTATCCTGTTTAGTTAGCCATCATATATGTGAAATTGTGCCATGCTATCCTGTTTGGTTAGACAACATAAATATGAATTATTTCATGCCCTCTTTTATTCCCCACTATCCATTGCACCTGTCTATCATACAATGTCTATACTTTCAATTACTTTTCTTGTTTATCAGCCATTTGAATTAGAGAGTGTGATGGCAGTATCTAAGGGAGTAACAACATGGTCTTCAAAAAAGATAGTGCTACCAGTTGGTGCAGATAGAACCACGGTTGTACTTGCCCAAGGACCAGATCCACCACACATAACCCAGACTCACGCAGATTGTACCCCTACCTAGTTGGACAGAGAACCAGCTACACCCCTTCTAACCCCAACCCCGGAAGATAGTAACCTAGTTCCAGTTGACACAACACCATCTCCACCACAGAGCACCCACACGAGAAGTTAGTAAGGGAACTGCAGTGCCCAAAGCACGAGGACCACCACTCCGAATCCCAACTCAACGCTTAAAGGAGAAGAAGATTTGTTCTCAGGTCAGGTTCTGTAGCTATGGTTCATACTCCTTTGCTCTTGCATTACTGTATTTACTCATACCAACTATTTTCAAATTTGAAGGATGGAACTGAAACTCCAATGGCGCAACAGGTATGTTTTAAACCTATTTCTTTAACTGGCTTGCTGTTGTAACCTGCTCTATGTTGGTTTCAGTTTCAATTGAATAAACAATTATGTTCTCATGTCATGCACATTACAAGTGTTGTTATTGCTCTATAGTTACCCACACTTATATTTTGTCTATTTTGCTTTGTCTTGAATAAATATTATTTGAACTGTGTCTCTATCTTGATTTGGCAACAAAAACTAGAATGATATAGACCATAAAGTGACCATGGTACATAGATATATGTTTGTGTCATGCTGTTATCCTGTCCACTTTACTACTGAACTCATTTACCAAAATGAGTTTCATATACAACATGGTAAACATGTGATGTGTCTGCTTGTTTCTCTTTTAGAATGCGAACAAAATATTGGAGAACAGTACCGCGTTATCCAATGGTAAAGGAAGTAATGCAGATAAGGTTCAAGATAGTGAGACATCCCTGTTGATCTCCAAGAAAGCTGATAAAAACTATCTTGATGACAGTGACGGAACCCAAAAGTCCTGTCTTGATGTAGTGTTCGAGTTACTGGCCACTACTGCTGGCACAAGCTCTTCGAACTCCCTGCCTGAATCAGTTCGTCTTCTTGAGTCTCAACTTCAAGTTGAAAGACATCGATTAGATGTGATGTGACAGGAAGTTGAAGGACTGAGGAAGTCCCCGCAGAATTCAGATGCATATTTTCTGGTGCACTAGCAAGTGCTGGAGGATTTAAGCGCCAAACAAGAGAAAGTTAATAAGCTTGCTAAGCATCTTGCCAGCATTATGGGTACCCAGGATATTGTTTCTTGAGATCTTCTGAAGTGGTTTCAGTTCTGGATTTGTTTTGTTGCGGCGTTTATTTGCGCTGGTCGCCAACTTTGACAACCAGTGTATATGATATGCTGCTTTGTTCCCTATAATTGCACTGGTGGCGAACTTTGATGCCCAGTGGATGTAATATGTGTAATAGCCGTGATAGCCTAGCGTTAGTTGCTTGCTTATTTATTTCCTTGCTGTCTTGTTTATTTGTTTGCTTGTAGTCATTGCAGTTCTTTTTCCGCGGTTAGCTAGTGGCTGCAATAACCTATTTTTTAAAACTAGGCCACACTAACCATGGGCTAATATTTACTGTAGTGACACTGGGCCTCCTACGGGCCGTAGAAACAGTGGGCCTTCTACGGGCCATAGAAACAATGGGCCTTCTGCGGGCCGTATCATCAATGGGCCTTATACGGGCCGTATGATCGATTGGCCAAACATGGGCCAAACAGACCGCATTATGGCCATAAACGGGCTAGAGTTGGAATCGTCCGTTCATGGGCCGACCATAACGGGCCATCATTAATAGTCCGTATTTGATGACGCTATGAGAACGGCCCAACATATTAACGGACCACAAACGGGCCGACTGTAACCACGTGCTGAATTTGGCCCACAAGTAGAAAATGACAGTAACGGGCCGTAAGTAAACGAATGCTGGAAATGAGCCCAAGAATAAATGGGCTCTGAGAAGGCTGAAAGATAACATGGGCTGGAAACGGCCCAACGAAATAACGGGCCGTTAATGGGTATAAAGTGATACACTGTTCATTACGGGCCAGTTTCAGCACGGGCCGTTAATGGGTGTAAAGTGATACACTGTTCATTACGGGCCAGTTACACCACGGGCCGTTAATAGGCCAAGAGTTACATAGGGCCTCATATGGGCCGAAAGACGTCATGGGCCATACATGGGCCAGAAGTGAAAACGGGATGGAATCATATTGGGTGGCCCAGATGATGCTACTGGGCCTAATTTGGGTAGGGCGTAACGGGCCTTGGGTTAGCGGGCTGTAAATGGGCTATATGCGAACAAGCCGTTAACAGGCTTTACATGGGCACGCCCGCCACCTTTTGACCAAGTCAAACGGGTCGGCCTTTTCACAGGAATGGGCCTCTGTTGGGCCGTGCCACGTGTCGACGTATCATAGGCGCCTTCTGCCCAATGAGTGGATGACATCTGTCCCAACGATGAGCCGACACGTGTTTCCTCCATCCAATGATGATTTTACACGTGGAAAATCCCCATTTGTCGGGGCTATTAACGGGTTATCGGATCCAAAACCCGACACGATAGCTTAACGACGTTCCGTTACGGTGGATGCCACATGTCAGTCACCCTTGATGGAAGCACTTCTGTGACGCGGGATTTATCGTCATGGAAGTGGACACTTCCATGATGATAATTTTGGTAATGTCATGGAACACTTCTATGACAGCACATGTATGACTATCTTGATTCTGTCATAAAATCTTCATGGATGTACATGCATGACAGAAAATGCGACCTACTGTGACAAACATGTATCATTACGGAAGTGTATTTTTTGTAGTGTTTATAGGAGAAGATGGAGACTCAAATTCAAAAATAAAAACTGCATAAAGTAAAAGAAAGGCCCTTCGCGGAGGGAAGTAGGGATTTGTAGAGGTGCCCGAGCTCAAAGCGAAAATTTAGAGATAAAAACATTTTGAGAGGCGTAATTTTCCCACCAACAAAAATGACTTAGAGTTCCCAACATTTTCCATGCTAGATGTATCATAGGCGGTTCCCAAAATAAATTAATGTTTATTCCTTTTTCCACCATACTTTCACTTTCCATGGCTAACCGTCTCCACGGGTGCCTTCCATACCAACACTTTCCAAGGAATTTATTATTTGACAACATAAAGTAAATTCATTTTTCATTTCAGGACTAGGCATCCCTAATACCTTTGTGTTACTCTCGTGCAATGACAAGTGAATAAACACTCATCGTGAGAATAACACATCTAGCATGGAAAATATTACCCACCCGGCCCTCGCCACCTCGTGAGCGGTACGAGCACACAAAAGAGAAATTTATTTTGATATTAGAGATGCCACATACAAATTTGTTTAGAATGGAAAAAACACCGCATATAGGTAGGTATAGTGGACTCATGTGGCAAAACTGGTTTAAAGGATTTTGGATGCACAAGTAGTGATCATACTTAATGCAAAATGAAGGCTAGCAAAAGATTGAGAAGCGACCAATCAAGAAACGAATAACCTTATAAGCGAGCATTAAGCATAATTAACACCGAATAATGCACCACAAGTTGGATATAATTTCATTGCATAATTATTGACTTTCGTGCTTGCATAAGGAATCACAAACCTTAACACCAATATTCTTACTAAAGCATAATTACTCATCAACATGACTCACATATCACATCATCATATCTTAAAACTATTACTAAGAATCAAGCTTATTTTGTCCAATAATCTTCATGAAAGTTTTTATTATATCCTTCTTGGATATCTATCACTTTGGAAGTAATTTTCATGTGTTGCTTTTGACAAGCTCAAACAAATATAAGTGAAGATCATGAGCATACAATTTCTTTCTCTCAAATTAATTTAAGTGATGCAAGAGAGAATTTCTTGAAATTTTTTACTAACTCTCAAATAAATCTAAATGAATCAAGAGAACATTTCCTCAAAATACTAAAGCACACCATGCTCAAAAAGATCTAAGGGAAGCACTAGAGCAAATCCATAGCTTATAAATTTTTTAAGTGAAGCATAGAGAGCAATTTTAACAAGTCATGGCATAACTGTGGCTTTCTCAAATAGGTGTGTCCATAAAGGAATCAAGACTTAAAACACAAAATAAAACAAGCAAATACTCATATCATACAAGATACTCCAGGCAAAACACTTAGTATGTGACGAATAAAAATATAGCTTCGAGTAAAATACCGATGGTCGTTAGAAGAAAGAGGGGTGGCATCCCCAAGCTTAGTTGCTTGCTCTCTTTGGATAATAGCTTGGGATGCCGGGGCATCCCCAGGTTTAGGCTCTTCTTACTCCTTATTATTTCATCCATCGTAAGATAACCCAAAACTTGAATCAATCACACAAAACTCAACAAAACCTTTGTGAGATCCGTTAGTATAAGAAATAACATCACTACTATAAGTACTATAGCAAACCAATTCATATTTTATTCTTACATTATATCTAGTGCATTCTAGCTTTTTTATGGCAAAAACTCATCAAAGAAAACCATAGAATCATCAAAACAAGCACACAACGCAAAAAAATGGAATCTGTCGAAAATAGAACAGTGTGTAGCAATTTGGATATTTCGAATACTTCTGTAACTCCAAAAACTCTGAAAATTTAGGGCGACCTAGGAAATTTGTATATTAATCTTATGCAAAATGAATTGGTATCTCATGCTCTGGTTAAAAATGATAATTGGTTTAGTGAGCGCAAAAGTTTTTGTTTTTCAGCAAGATCAAACAACTATCACCCAAGAAGATCCTAAAGGCTTTACTTGGCACAAACACTAATTAAAACACAAAAAACACAATCATAACAGTAGCATAGTTGTGCAAACACTCAAGAACAGAAAGCAAAAAGCAAAAATAAATTTTATTCATTGGGTTGCCTCCCAACAAGTGCTATTGTTTTATGCCCCTAGCTAGGCATAAAATTTCAATGATGCTCGCATGAAAGATAGTAACTGATACAGGAAGAGAGAATCGTGTAGCATGTGATAACACATTTAAGTCTAACATACTTCCTATGCATAGGCATTTTATAAGGAAACAAATTATCAAAACAAGCAAAGACTAGCATATGCAAGGAAGAAGAATAAAACATAGACAATCTCAACATGAAGAGAGGTAATTTAGTAGCAAGAGAATTTCTACAACCATATTTCCCCCTCTCATAATAATTATATGCAGGATCATATTCAAATTCAACAATATAGCTATCACATAACATATTCTCTATATGATCCACATGCATGCATTGCTGACACTCTTCCAAAATAGTAGGATTATTTTTACCTAAAGTTGACTCTCTTCCAAACCCACTTTTAATATTATCGCACGCATATTCATCATGAGGTTTAAATAAATTTTTAAGATCATAAGAATCATTATCACCCCAATCATGATGATTGCAATAAGTTGCGGACATAGCAATATTAGCATCCCCAAGCTTGGGGTTTTGCATATTATTAGCAAAATTGACATTAATAGAATTTATAATAACATCATTGCAATCATGCTTTTCATTCAAGGAGCTATCATGAATCACTTCATAAATATCTCCGTTCAACACTTCATCACAATTTTCAGATTCATAAATCTCAAGGAAAACTTCATAAAGATAATCTAACAATTGGTTCATCATAATTGGATCTTCTAAAAAGATTAGCAAGTGGATGAGGATCCATATCAATAGATTTTTAGCAACCAAAGATGCAAGCAAATAGAATGCACATGGTAATAGAAGCAAAGATAAAAAACAAGAGATCTGACGAGAAAAAGGCGAACAAAAAAGAGGGCGAATAAAACAATTTTTTGTGAAGTGGGGGAGCGGAAAACGAGAGGCAAATGGAAAATAATGTAAATTGCGAGGAGATGAGATTTGTGACTAGGAACCTGGTAGATGTTAAAGATCCTCCCCGGCAACGGCGCCATAAATTCCTTTTGATGCGGCTTGAAGCTACGTCACTATTTCCCCAAAGAGGAACGGATAATGCAGCACTGCAACGGTAGGTATTTCCCTCGGTGATGAGACCAAGGTTATCGAACCAGTAGGAGAACGAAGCAACAATACGTAAACGGCACCTGCACACAAATAACAAATACTCGCAACCCGATGTATTAAATGGGTTGTCAATCCCTTTCAGGCAACGGCGCCAGAAATTGGCAGACGGACATGAGAGAGTTGTAATAATTGATAGATTGGACGCCAAATAAAATAAATAAGAATAAATTGCAGCAAGGTATTTTTGTATTTTGGTTTAATAGATCTGAAAATTGAAGGCAAGTAAAATAGATTGCAAATGCAAATAATATGAGAAAGAGACGCGGGGGCCTTAGGTTTCACTAGTGGCTTCTCTCAAGAAAAATAGCAAACGGTGTGTAAAGAAATTAGTGTTGGGAAATTGATAGAACTTCAAATAATCATGACGATATCCAGGCAATGATCATTATATAGGCATCACGTCCAAGATTAGTAGACCGACTCCTTGCTGCATCTACTACTGTTACTCCACACATCGACCGCTATCCAACTTGCATCTAGTGTATTAAGTTCATGGAGAGACGGAGTAATGCAATAAGAACGATGACATGATGTAGACAAGATCTATTTATGTAAAAATAGACCCCCATCATTTTATCCTTAGTAGCAACGATACATACGAGTCGGTTCCCCTTCTGTCACTGGGATCAAGCACCGTAAGATCGAACCCACTACAAAGCACCTCTTCCCATTGCAAGATAAATAGATCAAGTTGGCCAAACAAAACCCAAATATCAGAGAAGAAACACGAGGCTATAAGTAATCATGCACATAAGAGATCAAAGAAGATTCAAATAACTTTCATGGATAAAAAGATAGATCTGATCATAAACTCAAAGTTCATCTGATCCCAACAAACACACCACAAAAAGAGTTACATCATATGGATCTCCAAGAGACCATTGTATTGATAATCAAACGAGAGAGAGGAATCCATCTAGCTACTAACTACGGACCCGAAGGTCTACAAAGAACTACTCACGCATCATCGGAGATGCACCAATGGAAGTGGTGAACCCCTCTGTGATGGTGTCTAGATTGGATTTGGTGGTTATAGACTCTGCGGCGACTGGAATTGATTTTCGTCGACTCCCATAGGGTTTCTGGAATATTGGGGTATTTATTGAGTAAAGAGGCGGTCCAGGGGGCACCCGAGGTGGGCCCAACTCACCGGAGCGCGCCTGGGCCTCCTGGCGCACCCTGGTGGGTTGTGCTCCCCTCGGAGCACCCCCAGGTGCTTCTTCGGCCCATTGGTTGTCTTCTGGTCCAAAAAAATCCACAAAAAGTTTCGTTGCGTTTGGACTCCGTTTGGTATTGATTTCTCGCGATGTAAAAAACATGGGGAAAACGGGAACTAGCACTTGGCACTATGTCAATAGGTTAGTACCAAAAATGATATAAAATGACTATAAAATGATTATAAAACATCCAAGAATGATAATATAACAGCATGGAACAATAAAAAATTATATATACGTTGGAGACGTGTCAGCCACCTCGTGTGCCCTACGGACTGCTTTTTATCCTAGAATACTTGTTTTGCATGGTAAAAATTCATTATATAATCTCCTGAAGGTTTTGACTACTGTATCACGGTAATATCCTCTATTCTTGTTTCGAGCTATTTTTCTGACAGATCTAGATCGCCATGACGTCTCCATGCGCTCCCAAGGACAAGTTCTATGAGAAGGTCATCAACTCATACCTTCCGGAGGTGCTGCAACACCCTCAAATCATTGATATGTGTGAGGGGATGCTGCACATCTGGGATGTTCAAGGGCCAAGGGGGACCTAAAGCGTGGAGGCCAGGCTCGAAGCGATGGACCAGCAAGTCTTCAAGTGCGAAGGGATGGTGGAACGCGAACTCAACACCAATCACTCCATGATCACGGAATTCACTCGTGACCACAAGTGGACACCAAGGACATTAGAGAGGCCATCTTCAAGCTTCATGAGAAAAATGAGCATTTCCAAGCCCAGATCTATGACCCGCAAAACCAAAACTATGAGTATGAATGCAGATTTAAGAGGATGAGTTTGGCTGCAGATTTGAGGATCCCGGAGACCCGTTCATCCTTTTATGATGGTGAGCCTATGACTTGGAAGACGGAGGACAAGCCCTCCACATCATCAACCTCATCACTGCCACCTCCGAAGGAGACTTGAGTACATGGGAATGGGTACTCCCCTTAGCTTGTGCCAAGCTTGGAGGACGTGCCCTGGTATCGTATCACCATCACCCCCTTATCTTTAGTTCGGTCCTTTTAGTTTTATCATTATCTAGTAGAATAAAAGTTTTAGTATGATCTGGTATTTGACTTTTGCTTTGTGTTCCCTCTATGTAATCGAGTCCGACAGTTGTATAGTAAAGATTAGTTTTGTGTTGAGGGCTTTGCTTTCTTGCGTTGATCTTGGAAAAGAAAATAATAAAAGAAGGAAATTTTTTTATATAATGATCTTATGGAGAGTGATGATTTCACATATAGGAAGTATGTCACATGAAATTTGTTGAGGGTTGACAAACATAGTTTTGGTCATTGTTGCAATTAATAGGAAGTAATAAAGAAAGAGAGGTCTCACATATAAATACACTATCGTGGACATCTTTTGTGATTGTGAGCACTCATTAAAATAATATATGCTAAAAGGTTGATGTTGGACAAGGAAGACAACATAATGGGTTATGTTTTCTTATATCCCAATAGAAGTTATATTGTCATGGATCCTCCAACATGTTGAGCTTGTTTCTCATCCTATGCTAGCCAAATCTTTTGCACCAAGTAGAGATACTACTTGTGCATCCAAAACCCATCAAACCAATTTTGCCATGAGAGTCCACTATATCTACCTATGGATTGAGTAAGATCCTTCAAGTAAGTTGTCATCGGTGCAAGAAATAAAAATTTCTCTCTAAATATGTATGCTCTTTTAGTGTGAGGAAAATAAGCTTTATACGAACTTGTGATATGGAAGAAATAAAAGTGCTGGACTGCATAATAAAGTTCTTTATCACAAGCGACAGTATAAAGTGACGTTCTTTTGCATTAAGATTTTGTGCATCCAACCATAAAAGCGCATGACAACCTCTGCTTCCCTCTGTGAAGGGCCTATCTTTTATTTTACTTTCTACCTTTATACAAGAGTCATGGTGATTTTCACCCTTCCTTTTATATTTTCTCTATTTGGCAAGCACTCTATGTTGGGGAAGATCCAGACATATATATCCACTCGGATGTAAGTGCTCATAAATTATTATTGTTGACGTTACCCTTGAGGTAAATGGTTGGGAGGAGAAACTATAAGCCTCTATCTTCCTATGTGTTTGATTGAAACTTTGATCTCATAAATATCACATGAGTGTTAGCAATTATGAAAGATTAAATGATGGTTGAGTATGCGAACTTGCTAAATAAAAGCTCTTATATTGTCTCGTTCTGATGTTATGATAAATTGCAATAGTTCCAATGACCAAGATAATAGTTTGTTGGTTTTCAATAAAGTTTTTGATTCATACTTTTCCTTGTGAATGAATCATCACTTTAGCATAAGGAGTTATATGACAATATGTTGTTGTTCTAAAGATGATCATGATGCCCTCATGCCTGTATTTTATTTTATCTACACCTTTGTCTCTAAACATGTGGACATGATTATCTATTTTGGCTTTCGCTTGAGGACAAGCGAGGTCTAAGCTTGGGGGAGTTGATACATCCATTTTGCATCATGCTTTTATGTTGATATTTATTGCATTATGGGATGTTATTTCACATTATGGTACAATACTTATGCCTTTTCCCTCTTATTTTACAAGGTTTACACAAAGAGGGAGAATGCCGGCAGCTGGAATTCTAGACCGGAAAGGAGCAAATCTGAGATACCTATTCTGCACAACTCCAAAAGTCTTGAAATTTTAAGGAGAATTATTTTGGAATACATAAAAAATATTGGGCGAAGAAAATATATAAGGGGACCCACCAGGTGGCCATAAGCCTGGGGGCGCGCCCTACCCCCAGGGCGCGCCCCCAGGGCTTGTGGGCCCCCTGGCCATCGTCTGGTGCCCATCTTTTGCTATATGGAGGATTTTGAACCAGAAAAAATTATGAGAGAGTTTTTGGGTCGAAGCGCCATGGTCTTGAGGTGAAACATGGGCAGAAGCAATCTAGGGCTCCGGCGGAGCAATTCTGCCGGGTTAACTTCCCTCCGGGAGGAGGAAATCGAAGCCATCATCATCACCAAACGATCCTCTCATCGAGGGAGGGTCAATCTTCATCAACATCTCCATCAGCACCATCTCCTCTCAAACCCTAGTTCATCTCTTGTATTCGAAAGAAGTCCACATAACCCCCCGAAGTTTCACAAACCGATCAGTTTACCCCCCAAGGTCTAAAACCAGGTATTTAACCCCCACGCTTTCCCAAACCACGTGAATTACCACCTAACCCTTATTAGAGTGGTTTTGAAGGAGGTTTTGGCCCTCATCCAAGAACGAGCCAGCATCATACAACTTGGGCGCAATGCGTCGATGCCTAACATTAATTAGCAATAGCTCGCCGAGTCACATTCTTCTAGCTTCGTGAACTTCCCAGTCTCCAGGTCACCATGCAGCCTTCATGAAGCAAGCAACATCTTCCACTCCCGCCAGACTTGAAAGACATTCCTTCGATCAGGTGAAGATTGCATCGCCAAAGCTACTTATCCGGCCAAGCGCATGCCGCTAGGGCTCGCGGGATCGGTCTAGTGATACGTCTCCGTCGTATCTACTTTTCCAGACACTTTTCCCTTGTTTTGGACTCTAACTTGCATGATTTGAATGGAACTAACCCGGACTGATGCTGTTTTCAGCAGAATTACCATGGTGTTATTTATGTGCAGAAACAAAAGTTCTCGGAAAGACCTGAAACTCCACGAAGATTATTTTTGGAAATAATAGAAAATACTGGCAAATAATCAAGGCCAGGGGGCCCACACCCTAGCCACAAGGGTGGGGGGCGCGCCTGCCCCCTGGGCGCGCCCCCTGCCTCGTGGGCCCCTTGGAGCTCCACCGACCTCAACTCCAACTCCATATATTCGTGTTCGGGGAGAAAACATCAAGGAGAAGGATTCATCATGTTTTACGATACAGAGCCACCGCCAAGCCCTAAACTATCTCGGGAGGGCTGATCTGGAGTCCGTTCGGGGCCCCGGAGAAGGGAATCTGTCACCGTCGTCATCATCAACCATCCTCCATCACCAATTTCATGATGCTCGCTGACATGCGTGAGTAATTCCATCATAGTCTTGCTGGACGGTGATGGGTTGGATGAGATTTATCATGTAATCGAGTTAGTTTTGTTAGGGTTTGATCCCTAGTATCCACTATGTTCTGAGATTGATGTTGCTATGACTTTGCTATGCTTAATGCTTGTCACTAGGGCCCGAGTGCCACGATTTCAGATCTGAACCTATTATGTTTTCATGAATACATGTGGGTTCTTGATCCTATCTTGCAAGTCTATAGTCACCTACTATGTTTTATGATCCGGCAACCACGAAGTGACAATAATCGAGACCCCTCCCGGTGATGACCGTAGTTTGAGGAGTTCATGTATTCACTATGTGTTAATGCTTTGGTCCGGCACTCTATTAAAAGGAGGCCTTAATATCCCTTAGTTTCCGCTAGGACCCCGCTGCCACGGGAGGGTAGGACAAAAGATGTCATGCAAGTTCTTTTCCATAAGCATGTATGACTATATTCGGAATACATGCCTACATTACATTGATAAATTGGAGCTAGTTCTGTGTCACCTTAGGTTATGACTGTTACATGAAGAACCACATCCGGCATAGTTCTCCATCACCGATCCAATGCCTACGAGCTTTTTACATATTGTTCTTCGCTTATTTACCTTTCCGCTGCTATTGTTATCATCACTACAAAATACCAAAAATATTACTTTTGCTGCTGTTACCTTTTGCTACCGTTACCACTACTATCATATTACTTTGCTACTAAATACTTTGCTGTAGATATTAAGTTATCCAGGTGTGGTTGAATTGACAACTCAGCTGCTAATACTTGAGAATATTCTTTGGCTCCCCTTGTGTCGAATCAATAAATTTGGGTTGAATACTCTACGCTTGAAAACGGTTGCGATCCCCTATACTTGTGGGTTATCAAGACTATTTTTTGGTGCCGTTGCCGGGGAGCATAGCTCTATTCTTTGAGTCACTTGGGATTTATATCTGCTGGTCACTATGAAGAACTTGAAATACGCGAAAACACAAATTTATCCTTCAACTACGAGGGGGGTAAGGAACTGCCATCTAGCTCTGCACTTGATTCACCTTCTGTTTTGAGTAGGCTTGCGACACCTAAACCTGCTTCGGCTATTAATTCTGATATGTCACATATTATTGATGATGCCACTTCTGCTATGTATGATACGTATGATGAAACTACTTCTATGCTTGATACTACTGTGCCACTTGGTGAATTTCTTGATGAACAACTTGCTAGGGCTAGAGAGAATGAACTTATTGAAACTGAGAATATTGACTAAAGTGATGATGAAGGCTCTCCTAATAAATATGAGTTGCCTGTTGTGCCTGAGGGCTATGTTATGGCTGAAGAAACTAAAGGAGACTTTCTTGCATGCAACGATAGAAGTGATCTTAAGAAATTGTTAGCTAAGCTTAAACAAAAAAAACTCTGAATGCTAGAATGAAATATGATCCTGCTTATGCTACTTCACCTATCTTTGTTACTGATAAGGATTATGAATTCTCTATTGATCCTAATATAATTACTTTGGTTGAATCTGATCCTTTTTATGGCTATGAATCTGAAACTGTTGTGGCACATCTTACTAAATTAAATGATATAGCCACCCTGTTCACTAATGACGAGAGAACTCGCTACTTTTATATCCTTAAAATATTTCCATTGTCAGTAAAGGGTTATGCTAAGATATGGTTTAATTCTCTTGATCATGGTTGTGTGCGTAGTCCCCAGGATATGATTTATTATTTCTCTGCTAAATATTCCCTGCTCATAAGAAACAAGCTGCCTTAAGGGATATATATAATTTTGTGCAAATTGAAGAAGAGAGTCTCCCACAAGCTTGGGGGAGGCTTCTCCAATTACTTAATGCTTTGCCTGATCATCCTCTTAAGAAAAATGAAATACTTGATATCTTTTATAATGGACTAACCGATGCTTCCAGAGACCACCTGGATAGTTGTGCTGGTTCTGTTTTCAGGGAAAGAACACCGGATGAAGCTGAAATTCTATCGAATAATATGTTGACAAATGAAAATAATTGGACACTTCCTGAGCCAACTCCTGAACCTATTCGTAAACCAACTCCGAAGAAAAGGGGTGTTCTATTTCTCAGTCCTGAAGATATGCAGGAGGCAAAGAAATCCATGAAAGAAAAGGGTATTAAAGCTGAAGATGTTAAAAATTTACCTCCTATTGAAGAAATACATGGTCTTAATTTACCGCCTATTGTAGAAATATATGGTCTTAATCCATCACCTATTAAAGAAACACATGGTCTTGATAACCCAACACAGGTAGTAAAGGTAAATTCCCTCTATAGATATGATAAAGCTGAAATCCCTCCTACTAAGTTTGCTAGCCAATGTTTGGATGAGTTTGATAACTTTATGGTTAAGCGAGAAGACTTCAATGCTTACTTTGGTAGACAATTAAAACAAAATGCTTATATGATTGAACACTTGGGTGATTATATGTCTAGAGTTAAAGGTGAACTTAAACTCATTAGTAAACATGCTTCTATGGTAACCACTCAAGTAGAATAAGTACTTAAAGCTCAGAATGATTTGCTCAATGAAATGAACAATAAGAATAATGATAATGTTGTTAGAGTTATGACTAGAGGTGGTAAAATGACCCAGGAACCTTTGTATCCTGAGGGCCATCCTAAGATAATTGAGCAAGATTCTCAGAGAAATTATATTGATGCACCTAGTCCTTCTAACAGGAAGAAAAAGAAAAATGATAGGACTTTGCATGCCTCTAGTGAACCTGTTATTGACACACCTGAGAATCCCAATGATATCTCTATTTCTGATGCTGAAACACAATCTGGTAATGAACATGAAACTAGTGATAATGTTAATGATGATGTTCATGTTGATGCTCAACCTAGTAATGACAATGATGTAGAGATTGAACCTACTGTTGATCTTGATAACCCACAATCAAAGAATCAACGAAATGATAAAATAGACTTTGTTGCTAGGAAACACGGTAAAGAAAGAGAGCTTTGGGTTCAGAAACCCATGTCTTTTCCTCCTAAGCCATCCAAGAAAAAGGATGATGAGGATTTTGAGCGCTTTGCTAAAATGATTAGACCTATCTTTTTGCGTATGCGTTTGACTAATATGCTTAAAATGAATCCTTATGCTAAGTACATGAAAAATATTGTTACTAATAAAAGAAAGATACCGGAAGCTGAAATTTCCACCATGCTTGCTAATTATACTTTTAAGGGTGGAATACCTAAGAAGCTAGGAGATCCAGGAGTACCAACTATACCATGCTCCATTACACGAAACTATGTTAAAACTGCTTTATGTGATCTTGGAGCCGGTGTTAGTGGTATGCCTCTCTCTTTATATCGTAGACTTGATTTGAATAAGTTGACACCTACTGAAATATCTCTGCAAATGTGTAGGATCGAAAGTATGTCTAGAGGGGGGGGGGGTGATTAGACTGCTTGACCAAATAAAAACTTATCCTTTCCCCAATTTTAGTTCTTGGCAGATTTTAGCAACTTTGCACAAGTCAAGCAATCTTAACACAATTCAAGCAAGCATGCAAAGAGTATATGAGGAGCGGAAAGTAAAGCATGCAACTTGCAAGAATGTAAAGGGAAGGGTTTGGAGGATTCAAACGCAATAGGAGACACAGATGTTTTTATCGTGGTTCCGATAGGTGGTGCTATCGTGCATCCACGTTGATGGAGACTTGAACCCACGAAGGGTAGTCCACGGAGGGCTCCACCCACGAAGGGTCCACGAAGAAGCAACCTTGTCTATCCCACGAAGGCGATCTCCTTGCCCTTACAAACTCCTTGGTTCAACTCCACAATCTTGTCGGAGGCTCCCAAGTGACACCTAGCCAATCTAGGAGACACCACTCTCCAAGAAGTAACAAATGGTGTGTTGATGATGAACTCCTTGCTCTTGTGCTTCAAATGATAGTCTCCACAATACTGAACTCTCTCTCACATGATATGTATTTTGTGGAAAGAAGATTTGAGTGGAAAGCAACTTGGGGAAGGCTAGAGATCAAGATTCATATGGTAAGAATGGAATATCTTGGCCTCAACACAAGTGTAGGTGGTTCTCTCTCAGAAAAAGTAAGTTGGAAGTGTAGGTTTGTTCTGATGGCTCTCTCCACGAATGAAGAGGTGGTGGAGGGGTATATATAGCCTCCACACAAAATCTAACCGTTACACACAACTTGCCAATCTCGGTGGGACCGAATAGTTAAACTCGGTCGGACCAATTCAGCAAAGCTAGTGACCGTTAGGGTTTTCGGTGGGACCGACATGCAACTCGGTAGGACCGATATGATTAGGGTTAGGGCATAACGTAATCTCGGTGAGACCGATTTTGGTAATAAGCTAACCAGAGAGTTGGTCAGGTAAACTCGGTGGGACCGATCGTTCATTTCGGTGAGACCGAAACGTTACGAAGGGAAAACAGAGAGTTTACATTACAATCTCGGTGGGACCGATCGCTAATCTCAGTTGGGACCGAAACTATATGAAAGGAAACAGAGAGATTACAATCCCATCTCGGTGAGACCGAGATCCCTATCAGTGAGACCGATTTGCCTAGGGTTTGTGGCAGTGGCTATGACATTTGAAACTCAGTGGCGCCGGATAGAAAGAATCAGTGGGGCCGAGTTTGACTTTTGGTTTAGGTCATATGTGGATGTGAGAAAGTAGTTGAGGGTTTTGGAGCATATTACTAAGCATTTTGAGCAATAGGCTCACTAAGCAACACCTCATCCCTCCTTGATAGTATTGGCTTTTCCTATAGACTCAATGTGATCTTGGATCACTAAAATAGAAAATGTAGAGTCTTGAGCTTTGAGCTTGAGCCAATTCTTTGTCCTTAGCATTTTGAGGGATCCACTTTTCTCATCCATGCCATGCCAATCATTGAGCTTTCATGAGATATTAATCTTGAAATACCATTAGCTCAACGAGCTATATGTTGTTAGGAATTACCAAAACCACCTAGGTATAGTTGCACTTTCAATCTCCCCCTTTTTGGTAATTGATGACAACATATAGATCAAAGCTTCGACAAATGATAATAAGAGTGAAATACATTGTCGCTTTGAGAAGTATGTGAAATGCAAGAGATCCCCCTAAATTTGTGCATAGATTAAGATTTGCTTTCGACTGCAAATGCACAATGAGTTAGGAAGATGGGTTACTCTTCCACGTCACATACATCTTGGTGGAGCACTCAAAATGATAATAATGAAATACATGTACTCATCACCAAGAAAAGTGAATGATCATATATGGGGATATAAAAGGATAATGTCATCCAACAAGCATTAAGGTAGCATATGATCAAACACATGATCATCCAAGTATCACACACAAGCATAAAGTATCGCAACCAAGCAAATAAACAAATTTTAACCACCAAACAAAAAGAGAGAATAAAAAGCAACACTCTCTCTCGAAGCCTATGACCTATACATTTTCTCCCCCTTTGGCAACAAGTTACCAAAAAGTTCATAAAAATGCATAGTGCTAGGTCGACTCTGAGGCTTAGTCTTCAGGTGGTGGCGTAGATAACACGCCAAGGACGAAGGCATCTGTTGATGTATATGGAGCTGCTGGAGTGGGTGCTAGAGCTGGTGGCAGTGAAGTTGTAGCTGGTGCAGATGAAGTTGCTCTAGTGTCTGTGACAGGCACTGCAGCAGATCTGTGTCCTCTGGGCACTCTAGCAAAAGCATCAGTGGTAGACTTTCCCTTCTTCTCCTGCACTTCATCCTGAAGTTTCTCAACAACTGACTGGATCTCAGTGACCTTCACATCTAAGTCATAGAACTTATGCTCCATGATCCTCTCCAAGCTCTCCTGGTTTTGAGTCAGGGTAGCCAATCCCTTCTCAATCCTCAGAGTGGAGGCAATCAAGTAGCCAAGCTGATCTTGCTTGCTCTTCAGAAGATACTGAGATGCCTCTTCAGTGGTTGGCATCTTTGCAGCCTTCTCAGCCCTTGCCTTCTCCCTCTTGGCTTGTGCTTGCACAGAAGATGGTTCATTTTCATCCATCACCACTGTGTTGTCCTCAAAGTCTAGATAAATGGGCATGTGTTCCTTGTCCAGGAGATATGTGCCAGTGCCCATCTTGGAGTTGATTAGCTCCTAGATCTGTGTGGCATACCCACAACTTCTCTTCTGATCTGCAGTTGTTCTCTTAATGGTTTCCACAATTAGGCTCATAACCTTGAACTTTTGAGGCACATCAAATATGTGAAGCAAGTTAATTGCATGGCCTCTGATCATCTTGTGATCACCTGACTTTGGTAGAAGAGTGTGCTTGAGGATCCAGTTGATTGTTGGCAAGCCTGACATAAGGTAATGTACTGATCCAAACTTGTGTGTCTCAAGAGCAACATCTGGGATCTCTTTGTACATATGTGCCATGGTGTTGTGATCCTTCTTCTTCTTGGCATAGACATCCAAGTCATCTTCACTGTCCTCAAGAGCATTGATTAATTTTGCCCATTCTGCAACCGTTTACTGGTACCTCGTACCTTCAGACATCCAGACAATCCTTCCATCTGGGTAGAAATGAGCCGTGGAGTAGAACTACATAATGAGCTCATCATTCCACTTTGGGAGCTTCTGAGCCACAAACTTATCGACTCCACATGCCTTGAAGCTGTCATATACACTAGGGAAGTGATCTTCATTTTCCTCAATGAATTTCCAGTCTACCCATCTCATGTCACACACGATGGGCTTCTTTTCAAGTAAGATGGTCTCATAGAAGTCCTGTTGTTCCTTTGTATGGAACCTGTAGTCCACAGCAGTCCTTCTCCTGGTGGCATATGGATCAGACTCTCTCCATAGCCTTAAACCTGAATCCTTCCTGATTTTCATGTTCTCTGCAACTGGGTGAGCATCATTGTGATCTGGAATTTTGGGCTTCAACTTTCTCAACACGACAGAATCATCTTCTTCTTCAGCAGCTTGAGGCACTGGGGCCTTGTTCTTCTCCTCAGCAGGTATGTTCCTGGTGCTCCTCTTGGGTTTTGGCTTTGGAGCTAGAGCAGCAGTCTTAGGCTTAGATGGAACAGCCCCTGCCCTTATAGCATCACCCATAAGCTTTTGAGCTTTGGGTGCTGGTGCTGCATCCTCTTCCTCTTCCTCTTCTTCAGAGTCTCTCATTATTGAGGATCTGCCAAGAACTCTGGTAGTGGTCTTCTTGACCCTTTCCTTCCTTTTCTTGCCTTCTCCAACTGCCTCTTCTGATGGCTTGGAGGTTTCAGCAGTGGATGCTCTAGCCTTTGACATAGGCACTCTCTTGGCAGGAACCTTTTGCTTCATTCCTGGCTTAGTGGCAGCAGCTGTGCCATATTCCTTTTTCAGGACTTTCCTCTTTGAGGTGGCCTCTTCCTCAACAGCCACATAGTCCTCATCCTCAGAATATGAGGTTTTCTTCTTTCTGGTCCTGGTGGCTGCCTTAGGCAAGTTGCTGGGCGTACTCCTGCTTCCTTCATCAAAGCTGCTAGAGGGACTAGTGCCCTCACTCATGTTCACTTGCTCCTCAGACTTGTTCTGACTGTCACTCTGATCTAACATGATGCAAACATTGACAACAAACCCTGTGAATAGATTATAGATGAGGTAGATTTGATAAGCATCACAAAGTACAGAGGTTTTTGCAAAAGAATGAGTTAAAAACTTAGTTTTAGTTTTCCACAGAAAGCATTTTGGATCTATCGATTTGCAAACTCGGTGATACCGAAGAAGATTTTGGAACCTAAACTAGTGAACTCGGTCAGACCGAGTCACAGTTCGGTGGCACCGAGACTGCTAGGGTTTCACAAAGTATTGAACTCGGTCACACCGATTTGCAATTCTCGGTCAGACCGAGAATCACATGTGAAATGGCCTTAGCCAAATCGGTGGAACCGATTTCAACAACTCGGTCGGTCCGAGATGGTTTTGGCGGAAACCTAACCCTCAATTTTCAATCCACGACTAAACTATGGAGTGATTTCGATGGATAGAATGATCTCAATCGTGTCAAGATACATGGCAAAACGATGTGCTAAGAATCAGAGGGGAATAGCACAAGGATCAAGTCCATACCCTAGTGCGGCGATGGACTTTCTACGGCGGCAACGGCGGAGATGATTCCCGTTGACGGCGGCGGAGACCAGCGGCGGGAGGCAGCTAGCGATGAGGAGGACGATCCGGAGACCCAGGGAGGCAGAGCAGGCTGAGCGCGGGCGAAGGGGTTCGGAAAAGTTTCCAAATTTTGGCCCGGGGATATATATAGCCTGACCCCGTCGGTGTGACCAAGTGGAACAACTCGGTGGCATCGAGATTGATAACTGCAAGCAGTTACTGAAACTCGATGTGACCGAAAAGTTCAAATCGGTTGCACTGAGATTGAAAACCTAGATCGACTTAGTGATCTCGGTATGACCGAAATGGATGAATCGGTTAGAACGAAACGCACAAAGAAGTTTTGGATTTTTAAGTCTATGACGAATCGGGGACTCCGAGTGCTCCTCACACAGAGTGGTTCGAATCTGACTTGATCAAACTTTGTGATGTAGCATGAATAGAGTTTGAGACGAGAAAAGCATAGATAGCTAGAGAAGGTTCTTAGGCATTCTTGTCCATCCACTTGGCAAAATAAAAAGGAACCAAACTATCAAAACAACAAGTGGATGTCCTTAAATGAGTAAATTATGCAACCAACATGCTCACACAATAAAATGGCAAATGAAATATGTGGCAAAGCATGCACAACCAATTCTAGCATCTATCAAGCAATTGGCGATGACTAGGTCATCTATATATGAGTATATTGACTTAGGAGTCAAATGAAAACATTTGATCATAGGTCATACTCATCGTTTAAGCACAATGGGGTTACCATTTTTACATAAAGCGTTGTTGTGTTCACACCATTAGAGTTGCTTTAGCTCAATTTTAGAGTAAAGCTGCCCCTAGATGTGAGATCCCCCTTAAGAGGGACGAACTAACCTTGGGTTTTGTCGATGATGAATTCATGTAGGTGTTGAAGATGTGGATGCCCAATGTGGATGTGGATCATTTGGAGCAGTCCTTTGGAGTGAGTTGCACTTTCAATACGTACATGGGTTAGTCCCACAAGGAACAAACAAGGATATCCATAGACATAGAGTGATGCACACACAAGATGCTGTCTATGAAAGCATTAGGTTACCTTGTCCCTTGTCTTACCAACAAGAGGGTTTGTGACTCCTTGAACTAGTGCAAGATGTGGAAGTTGATTGCACTTGTTCTTACCAAAATGACAAGAGTGAGGTATGTTGGCGGAGTCACCCTCAAGAACTCTCTAGTTCTTCTTCTTCGGGATCCACATCATCTTGATGGGAATCCTTGGAGTTGTAGTCGTACTTGATGAAGTAGAACTTGATGTAGTCTTGGGAACCCACTTGACCAAGGCCTTGGGTGCTTCTTCAAAAGCATCAATTTCCTCTTGAAGCTTATCCTTGCCTTTTTGCTTGTGGTCTTGTGGTGGAAGATCATCTTGAGCTTGTGTCCCTTTGAAGGAAGTAGGATCATACTTCTCTTGTTGAGGAACAAACTTCGTCTTGGGGTATTGATCTTCTTCCCACTCAACTCCATTGGCATTGAACTTTCATTCAAAACCAACACCTTGGTTCTTCCGATGCCTTCCTTGCTTGCGTACAATTTCCTCGAATTGCTTACTCTCGGCAAGGCTCTTGTAAACACCTTTCTCTATAATTCCCTCCAATAAGCTATTTTATTGCTCAAGTGTAACTTGGCTAAGAGAATCATTAGTGGAATCAAGAGAACTACTAGAAGCAACAACATTAGATTTAGCATGATTATTGTTACTACTAGAGGAAGAATCTTTCTTGTTCTTGTTACTAGACTTGACTTGAGGCATGTAAGTGGATAAGAGTAAACGCTTGGCAATGTAAGGAGAACTTTTCTTGCGAAGATCATCATTGATTGCCTTTAAGAACTCATGCTCTTGCTCAAGGTTGAGCTTTTCAAAATGCAATTTCTCACGAGTCCTTAAAAGTTCTCGATGATCTCCTAAGACAGTTTCATGAGCTAACTTATGAGTGTTTAGTTCTTTAGTTAGAAACTCAATCTTCTCCTTATCATTGTCATTCGTTTTATCTTGATTAGCATGATTAATTGACGTTTCATCATAGTATTCATCACTAGAGTTGTCAACAAGTAAATCGTCATCACCTAACAAGTCATCTTCATCACTATTGAAATCAACATACTCGGGGTGTGATACCTTTGGGTCTTTAGCCATGAAGCATCTTCCAAGTCCTTTATTTGGTGAATCAACTATGTCATAGGAGTTGGTTGACACAAGTGCTAGACCGGAAACACATTCATCTTGAGTATATTCAGAGTCGGAGTGATAGCTTCTCTCGGAGTGATTATCGGAGTCGGAGCCGGATACCCATTCACCAACATGAGCTTGATGTCTTCGTTTTGTGTAGCTCCTTGATGACTTGTCCTTCCTTTCCGAATCTTTGCTTCTCCAGGATGTTCTTTGTTCATAACGATCATCTCTACTCCTTCTCTCTCTTGATGGTGATTCTTCTCTTCTACTTCTTCTTTTTGGAGAATCTTCTCTTCTTTTGTAGGGTGTCGTACACTCATTGGAATAGTGTCCGGGTCTTCCACAATTGTAGCAATTTCGCGCTCGTCTAGAAGATCTTTTGTCATTGTAGGACCTTGACTTGGAACTTCTCTCTTTGCTTCTACTGTTGTAGAACTTGTTGAAGTTCTTCACCATTAGGCTCAATTCTTCATTGAAGGTTTGTTTCTCAATTGATGATGTGGGAGCTTCACATGAGGCTTTGTAAGCACCAATTGACTTGTTATGGAGCTCCTCCTTATCCTTGAGTGACATCTCATGAGCAAAAATTCTTCCATTGACTTCTGTTGGCTTGAGATCTTTGTAATTGGGCATCATTTGAATCAATGTGCAAACGGTATCATATTTTCCATCCAAAGCTCTTAGGATCTTCTTGATGATGAATTTGTCGGTCATCTCTTCACTTCCTAAGCCGGTGATCTCATTTGTGATAAGAGCAAGCCTAGAGTACATTTCAGCGACACCTTCACCATCCGTCATTTTGAACTTGTCAAGTTGACTTTGAAGCACATCCAACTTGGATTCCTTGATGGAGTTGGTACCTTTGTGCATATCAATCAAAGTATCCCAAATTTCCTTTGCATTCTCAAGACGGCTGATTTTGTTGAATTCTCCGGGGCACAATCCGTTGAAGAGGATATCACAAGCTTGAGCATTGTATTGCAACATCTTCAACTCTCCCGCGGTAGCTTCACGATTTGGTTCTCCCCCATCAAAGAATTCACCTTGCAAGCCAATACACACAATAGCCCATACGTCGGGGTTATGTCCAAGAATATGCATTTTAAACTTATGCTTCCAACTAGCAAAATTAGTACCATCAAAATAAGGACCTCTATGGTGGTAATTTCCCTCGCTAGAAGCCAGACTCTCCTAGGTTGTGAAACCAAGGCTATCACTTCCAAAAGCTATGAAAATCAAGGCAAATGGAGACCAAGGCTCTAATACCACTTGTAGGATCAAAAGTATGTCTAGAGGGGGGTGATTAGACTACTTGATCAAATAAAAACTTATCCTTTTCCCAATTTTAGTTCTTGGCAGATTTTTGCAACTTTGGACAAGTCAAGCAATCTTAACACAATTCAAGCAAGCATGCAAAGAGTATATGAGTAGCGGAAAGTAAAGCATGCAACTTGCAGGAATGTAAATGGAAGGGTTTGGAGGATTCAAACACAATAGGAGACACGGATGTTTTTGTCGTGGTTCTGATAGGTGGTGCTATCATACATCCACGTTGATGGAGACTTCAACCCACGAAGGGTAACGGTTGCGCGAGTCCACGGAGGGCTCCACCCACGAAGGGTCCACGGAGAAGCAACCTTGTCTATCCCACCATGGCCGTCGCCCACGAAGGACTTGCCTCACTAGCGGTAGATCTTCACAAAGTAGGCGATCTCCTTGCCCTTACAAACTCCTTGGTTCAACTCCAAAATCTTGTCGGAGGCTCCCAAGTGACACCTAGCCAATCTAGGAGATATCACTCTCCAAGAAGTAACAAATGGTGTGTTGATGATGAACTCCTTGCTCTTGTGCTTCAAATGATAGTCTCCCCAACACTCAACTCTCTCACAGGATATGGATTTGGTGGAAAGAAGAATTGAGTGGAAAGCAACTTGGGGAAGGCTAGAGATCAAGATTCATATGGTAAGAATGGAATATATTGGCCTCAACGCAAGTGTAGGTGGTTCTCTCTCAGAAAAAGTAAGTTGGAAGTGTAGGTTTGTTCTGATGGCTCTCTCCACGAATGAAGAGGTGGTAGAGGGGTATATATAGCCTCCACATAAAATCTAACCGTTACACACAACTTGCCAATCTCGGTGGGACCGAATAGTTAAACTCGGTCGGACCGATTCAGCAAAGATAATGACCGTTAGGGTTTTCGGTGCTACCGACATGCAACTCGGTAGGACCGATATGATTAGGGTTAGGGCATAACGTAATCTCGGTGAGACCGATTACACAAACTCGGTGAGACCGATTTTGGTAATAAGCTAACCAGAGAGTTGGTCAGGTAAATTCGGTGGTACCGATCGCTCATTTCGGTGAGACCGAAACGTTACGAAGGGAAAATAGAGAGTTTACATTGCAATCTTGGTGGGACCGATCGCTCATCTCGGTGGGACCGAAACGTTACGAAAGGAAACAGAGAGATTACAATCCCATCTCGGTGAGACCGAGATCCCTATCGGTGAGACCGATTTGCCTTGGGTTTGTGGCAGTGGCTATGACATTTGAAACTCGGTGGCGCCGGATAGAAAGAATTGGTGCTGCCGAGTTTGACTTTTGGTTTAGGTCATATGTGGATGTGAGAAAGTAGTTGAGGTTTTGGAGCATATTACTAAGCATTTTGAGCAAGAGCCTCATTAAGCAACACCTCATGCCTCCTTGATAGTATTGGCTTTTCCTATAGACTCAATGTGATCTTGGATCACTAAAATAGAAAATGTAGAGTTTTGAGCTTTGAGCTTGAGCCAATCCTTTGTCCTTAGCATTTTGAGGGATCCACTTTTCTCATCCATGCCATGCCAATCATTGAGCTTTCCTGAGATATTAATCTTGAAGTAGCATTAGCTCAATGAGCTATATGTTGTTAGGAATTACCAAAACCACCTAGGGATAGTTGCACTTTCAAAATGGCTGGTAAATCAACTGCTATACCTGTTGGTATTTGTGAGGATGTGCCTATTGTGGTTGCAAACATTACTATTTTAACGGACTTTGTTATTCTTGATATTCCCGAGGATGATAGTATGTCTATTATTCTTGGAAGATCCTTTTTGAATAATGCAGGGGCTGTTATTGATTGCACCAAAGGCAATGTCACTTTTCATGTTAATGGTAATGAGCATACAGTACACTTTCCGAGGAAACAACCTCAAGTCCACAGTATCAATTCTATAGGAAAAATTCCATCGATTATTTTTGGAGGTTTTGAATTTCCTCTTCCTACTGTCAAGAAGAAATATGATATTGTTATTATTGGGGATGTGCATATCCCCTTTGAGGTAACCTAGTGTTATTCGAAAATTCTCCGATTCCATGTTACTCGAAATGAGTTTGTTAACAAGACCCGATCAACCTTGTTAGTGGATTCCTTTTATGAGCATGAGATGGATGAATTTAGAAAACACAACTCTCTGTACCCTATTTTTACTTTCTGTTATTTATATTAATATAAAGCAGAAATAGTAATTTATGTCTGTTTTCTGAATTATCCATGCAATAAAAAAATATCCTGAAAATAAAAGTTCTCCAAATGCCCTGAAAATTAAATATGATTTTTTCTGGAATATTTGAGAATATCTAGCACTGAGAACGCAGCAGGGGGAGCAAGCACCTCGCCACGAGGGTCCACGGTGCGCCCACCCCCTGGGCGCCCCCTGCCTCATGGGCCCACGGTGGTTCCCCTCCACTTATTCCTGCACCCACACACTTCTTCTTCCTCCCAAAAAAATCACCATCCAGCTCAAGCATGAGTTCTAGCTCATTTTGCTATGATTTTCGATCTCCTTGCTCAAAGCACCTCTCATAAAACTGCTTTGGGGGGTTGTTCCTTGGTATGTGATTCCTCCATTGGTCCAATTAGTTTTTGTTCTAGTGCTTTATTCATTGCAAATTTATGCTGCCTAGGTGACCATGTTCTCGAGCTTGCATGTCAAATTTATATGGTTCCAAGTAGTTCTAATGCATGATATAGGCTCTAGGCACTTGTAGGAGTAGTTGCTATCAATTTTGTTGAGTTTGGTTTACTTTTATTTGAAGTTACTAAAAATTTCAGAATTTTTCAGAAAATAATGAAGCGATTTTCGAGGGGCTCATCGAGCCGAAGCTCGAAGGAAAAGCAAAATGAAGAAGCAGAGAGGCCCAAATATAATCTGCCTCGCACCATGGAGGTTCGGCCATGTGAATGGCCTTCCAATGATTTCTTGAGAGCGGCCAGGATTTATGATGATTTGTATGAATTGGCTAAGAATGCAGGCCTCACCGACTTCCTCCGCGACCAACGCGAACTGTATCTCTTACTCACCAATACTTTTGTGCAAAACTTCTACTATTATCCTAGGGAATCACCTCCTTCAGTAGAGTTTCATTTATATGATGTGGTTAAGAAGATGTCACTATATGAATTTTGCAAGGTTTGCAAAATACCTTTTGAGGGTAGCTTAGAGGAACCACATCGTAGAGATGTGGACGGGTTTATTGACACTATTACTATAGGGGAAACTAGGAAAGTTTCCGATGCAAGAATCACTAGCATACATTTTCCTGTTTTACGCTACTTTGCAATATTTGCTAGTCGTTGCTTAATTGGTCACGGAAACTGTGGAAACCTTAGTGTTCCTGATATTATTATTATTTTGTTCCATGGTTTATTCCGTGAAGACTCTGTTAGTATGGGCGGTATTATTGCCAAACGGTTAAGTCTGAACCGTACACAGGGCCCCATCTTTGGAGGTGTCTATGCTTCACGCCTTGCTGCATACTATAACATACCTATTTGGCACTATGAAAAGGAAGAAAAATTGTTGCCTACTGTTTATTTAGATTATAAGATTATGGTAGCACATGATTTATTGTTAAGAACAGGGAAAATGAGCTTAAATACAAATTGTTCTTTGAGAAACATCATCCTGAGACTATTACCTTGCCTGCCCCTTCCTTGTTTGATTTATCTGCAGGCAAGTACCTTGTTCCATTGGAGGCCATTCACGCCTACCGGAACCCTACATCAGCTGCAGAGCCAGAGCCGGTACCACAATTTGATCCTCCACGATAGTCTGATTACCAGTCGGATCTGGAGGTGATTGCCAGCCAGTGGCAATCTGAGTATCCATCACAGTACGACCCCAACTACAACTTTGGATATCCGCCAGGCCATCCGTGGCAATAAACCCACTTAGGCCAAAAGCCTAAGCTTGGGGGAGTATGTACTTCTCACCGACATTACATTTATGTTCACACACTCCTTGCTAGATGTCGGTGCTCATACTTTTTCATTGTAATATCCATGCTAGTTTATTTATTTTTTATGCTTTCTTCTTGTGTGTTTGATAAATCTTAAGACAAACCAAAAAAAATTAGTTGTAGCTTTTAGCTAGTTTTAATTTCCATGCTTGTAGTAGTAATTAAAAAGAAAACCCAAAAAGATTTCATGTTCTTCTTTTACTTGTTGGGAGCTTTCCCGTGTAAATAGTTTTATTTCTTTTCTTTTCTTTGGGGGTCGATAGGAGAATACCATGATTAAATTGTTGAAGTGACTCCTATATGCATTATTGTTGATTTAACCAAGAGTCCATATTGCCTTGTCTTCTCCTGTTTATTGAATGCTTGCAGATTCCAGCTTAGTCCAATGCACGTGCACTTCTATTATTATTCACATCATTCAGTCATGCAAGTGAAAGGCAATTATGACGATATATGATGGACTGATTGAGATGGTAGAAGCTGGTATGAACTCGACCTCTCTTGTTTTTGTAAATATGATTAGTTCATTGTTCCTGATTCAGCCTATTATGAATAAACATGTTTGCAATGACAATTAGAGATTATAGTTGCTTATGCCATGCTTAATTAGCTAGGAGCTTATAATGGTTTACCTTGCGTGCCAACATGCTATTAAAATGGTTGTGATGTGGTATGATAGGGTGGTATCCTCTGTTGAATGATTCGAGTGGCTTGACTTGGCACATGTTCACGCATGTAGTTGAAACAAAATCAACATAGATCATGGTGCATTATATCCTACTCATGCTTGCATTCGGTGTTGATTAATTTTAATGCATGTTCATGACTGTTGTCGCTCTCTAGCTGGTCGCTTCCCAGTCTTTTTCTAGCCTTCACCTGTACTAAGCGGGAATACTGCTTGTGCATCCAATCCCATAAACCCCAAAGTTATTCCATATGAGTCCACCATACCTACCTATATATGGTATCTACCTGTCGTTCCAAGTAAATTTGTATGTGCCAAACTCTAAACCTTCAAATAAACATTCTGTTTTGTATGCTTGAATAGATCATGTATCAACTAGGGATGTCCGTATCTTCCATGTTAGGCGGGTTATTCTCAAGAGGACTGGACTCCACTCCTCACTCACGAGAAAATGGCTGGTCATCAGGATGCCCAGTCCCATGCTTTATGCAAATCAAATCAAAATAATTGCAAACAAAACTCCCCCGGGACTGTTGTTAGTTGGAGGCACTCGTTGTTTCGAGCAAGCCATGGATTGATGCTTGTTGGTGGAGGGGGAGTATAAACTTTACCATTCTGTTTGGGAACCGCCTATAATGTGTGCAGCATGGAAGATATCGCCATCTCTTGGTTGTTATGTTGACAATGAAAGTATGCCGCTCAAAATATTATTCTTATCTATTTCAAAATCGAGCTCTGGCACCTCTACAAATCCCTACTTCCCTCTGCAAAGGGCCTATCTATTTACTTTCATGTTGAATCATCATCCTCTTATTAAAAAGCACCAGTTGGAGAGCACCGCTGTCATTTGCATTCATTACTGTTAGTTTACATTGAGTATGACTTGACTGGATCTCTTTTACCATGAATTACAATGTCTAGTCAGTCCTTGATCTTTAAAGGTGCTCTGCATTTATGTTTTGCGGTCTCAGAAAGGGCTAGTGAGATACCATCTTGTTATATCATATTATGATTGTTTTGAGAAAGTGTTGTCATCCGAGATTTATTATTATTGCTTGCTAGTTGATTATGCCATTGATATGAGTAAACATGAGACCTAAGAGTTATTGTGAATATGGTTAGTTCATAATCTTTGCTGAAAACTTGAATGCTAGCTTTACATATTTACAACAACAAGAGCAAACAGAGTTTGTAGAAGTTTTTCTTTATCACTTTCAGTTTGTCAACTGAATTGCTTGAGGACAAGCAAAGATTTCAGCTTGGGGGAGTTGATACGTCTCCGTCGTATCTACTTTTCCAAACACTTTTTCCCTTGTTTTGGACTCTAACTTGCATGATTTGAATGGAACTAACCTGGACTGACGCTGTTTTCAACATAATTGACATGTTGTTATTTATGTGCAGAAACAAAAGTTCTCAGAATGACCTGAAACTCCACGGAGATTATTTTTGGAAATAATAAAAAATACTGGCAAAGAATCAAGGACATGGGGGCCACACCCTAGCCACGAGGGTGGGGGCGCGCCCCTGCCTCATGGGCCCCCTAGAGCTCCACCGACCTCAACTCCAACTCCATATATTAGTGTTCGGGGAGAAAAAAATCAAGGAGAAGGATTCATCGCGTTTTACGATACAGAGCAGCCGCCAAGCCCTAAACTCTCTCGGGAGGGCTGATCTGGAGTCCGTTCGGGGCTCTGGAGAGGGGAATCCGTCGCCGTCGTCATCATCAACCATCCTCCATCACCAATTTCATGATGCTCACCGCCGCGCGTGAGTAATTCCATCGTAGGCTTGCTGGACGGTGATGGGTTGGATGAGATTTATCATGTAATCGAGTTAGTTTTGTTAGGGTTTGATCCCTAGTATCCACTTTGTTCTGAGATTGATGTTGCTATGACTTTGCTATGCTTAATGCTTGTCACTAGGGCCCGAGTGCCATGATTTCAGATCTGAACCTATTATGTTTTGATGAATATATGTGAGTTCTTGATCCTATCTTGCAAGTCTATAGTCACCTACTATGTGTTATGATCCGGCAACCCCGAAGTGACAATAATCGGGACCACTCCCGGTGGTGACCGTAATTTGAGGAGTTCATGTATTCACTATGTGTTAATGCTTTGGTCCGGTACTCTATTAAAAGGAGGCCTTAATATCCCTTAGTTTCCGCTTGGACCCCGCTACCACGGGAGGGTAGGACAAAAGATGTCATGCAAGTTCTTTTCCATAAGCACGTATGAGTATATTCGGAATACATGCCTACATTACATTGATGAATTGGAGCTAGTTCTGTGTCACCTTAGGTTATGACTGTTACATGACGAACCACATCCGGCATAATTCTCCATCACTGATCCAATGCCTATGAGCTTTTTTACATATTGTTCTTCGCCTATTTACCTTTCCGTTGCTATTGGTATCATCACTACAAAATACCAAAAATATTACTTTTGCTGCCGTTACCTTTTGCTATCGTTACCACTACTATCATATTACTTTGCTACTAAATACTTTGCTGCAGATATTAAGTTATCCAGGTGTGGTTGAAATGACAACTCAGCTGCTAATACTTGAGAATATTCTTTGGCTCCCCTTGTGTCGAATCAATAAATTTGGGTTGAATACTCTTCCCTTGAAAACTGTTGCGACCCCCTATACTTGTGGGTTATCATCTAGTCATCTGCACCGTTGGACTCCTGCTGCGCGGATGCGGCTGCCACACCGGCATGCAGCGCAACCAGCCAACAGACGCAAGTTCTAGCTTTGGCGACCCCTCGCTGTACGCGCGGATCGAGTGCAGCAAGGCTTCATACTCAAGCTCTCCATGGCAAAAAGGTGGAGCGGTCGAGTTCGTCGACGAGCAAGGCATTGGCGCCGGAAAGCGGCAAGGAGCCGGAGCGTCGCTCGCGAGACGCACCTTATTTCAAGAATGCTCTTTCGGATACAATATGCACATACAGACCTACTGGATTGATTCAAGGACAAGCACTCACGTACACGCAAGAAGTATGTACCACTATGTCCGAGGCAGGTAGGACTAACATAATCATGATTAGCTCTAGCAGTGGACATAGTTATCTACCGGCGGAAGCCGCAGGCTGCCCATGGCGCAAGCTTGATGAGTTCTTGTCAATGGAGGAAGAAGGAGACGCGGCCGACGAGAGCGCTACTGAGGCGACTACGGCGCACGAGGGACGTGATGGCAAACCGAGTTTGTATCAAGCAAGAACACAGCCCTCGTGCCAGGGTGGAGATGGCGTGCCATGTCACCAAAACTACTTGCAAAACCACTCCAATCAGTGTCACGGGATGATTCACATGGTTTAGGAAAGCTTAGGGGGATAAATACCCGGTTTTAGATCTCAGGGGGTAAATTAGCCATCTCGTGAAATGCCAGGGGGTCATGTGGACTTCTTTCCTTGTATTCTTGTCCCAAAACCTCAGATTGGTACCTGTGGGTTGCTAGTAGTGTTGATTACTCCTTGTAGTTGATGCTAGTTGGTTTATTTGGTGGAAGATCATATGTTCAGATCCTTAATGATATTCAATACCCCTCTGATCTTGAACATGAACATGCTTTGTTAGTAGTTATGTTTGTTCCTGGGGACATGGGGGAAGTCTTGTTATAAGTAAACATGTGAATTTGGTATTCGTTCGATATTTTGATGAGATGTATGTTGTCTTTCCTCTAGTGGTGTTATGTGAACGTAGACTACATGGCACTTCACCATGATTTGGGCCTAGGGGGAGGCATTGGGAAGTAATAAGTAGATGATGCGTTGCCAGAGTGACCGAAGCTTAAACCCTAGTCTATGTGTTGCTTCATAAGGGGCTAATTTGGATCCACCTGTTTCATCCTATGGTTAGATTTATCTTAATTATTCTTTCGTAGTTGCAGATGCTTGTGAGAGGGGTTAATCATAAGGGGAGGCTTGTCCAAGTAAGGACATCACCCAAGCACCGGTCCACCTACATATCAAATTATGAAAGTAACGAATGTGAATCATATGAGCATGATGAAAACTAACTTGACAGTAATTCCCATTTGTCCTCAGGAGCGCTTTGTTTTATATAAGATTTCGTCCAGGCCTATCTTTTCCTACAAAAATAATTGGGCCACCTTGCTGCACTTTGGCTACACTTATTACTTGTTACCCGTTACGAATTATCTTATCACAAAACTACCAATTACCGATAATTTCAGTGCGTGCAGAAAATACCTGATGTATGCTAGAACTACGTCAGTATTTCCCCAAAGAGGAAGGGATGATGCAACACATCAATGGTAGGTATTTCCCTCAGTAATGATGCCGGCGTTCTGGGAACAGGGGTGCTCAGACTTGCCTGCCTGCGGCTGCGGCGTGGCTCAAAGGGGGGCCCAGCACGGCCCATCTTCATCAACACAAGACTCAAGACCCTCGCGAGGGGCCAAGCCTCGCGAGGCAGACGACACGGAGCTTCCTCAGGCACGGCCTCGTCAGGCTGGCTCGCGAGGAGGCGAAGAGATCAAGGCGGGGTACCTCGCGAGGTGCCCGTGACGCAAGCCATGATGACTCAGGGCGCCAGGCGGGTGCCAGCGCGCGCAGCGTCCTCCTTTCCTCTTTGGTGCAAAGGGGGCAAGCGCAGCCGCGGAGTACCGAGGCATCAGGCAAAGGTTGCCATTTCGGTGCAACGAGACCAAGACTAGGAGGACTACGAGATGGAGGTCACCGTAGAGCCCAGGACGGCGTCATCACCAGAGCTTTGCGCAAGCGAAGATTGCTTTTGTCAGGATAGTTGATGCTTGCTGCCCCCCTTCAAATTAGCCCGCCATTGTTGGCTCCCTTCCCGCTCAATATTTGGGAAGAGGACCAGGGCCTCTATAAATAGGACCAGCCACCCGCATAGCAAGTAGGTTCGATTGGTCCGGTTTTTAGTTGGGGGGTTCGTTCGATCGGTTAGAAGCAGAGAGAGAGAGAGAGAGAGAGAGAGAGAGAGAGAGGAAGAGAAGGGTGGCTGAACTCCTCCTAGCAGTTCATCACCCCAGCCAAGATCAGACCCTCGCGAGGCTGTTCTTCCTTGTATTGTTCATCATCATCAGCCCCAAGAGGCAATCCACCAACCACACACTGGAGTAGGGTATTACACCACAACGGTGGCCCGAACCAGTATAAACCTTGTGTCTCTTGTGCAGTTCTTCCAGTAGTTTAGATCTTTGCGAGACGGGGAGGTAGAAGGCGTAATCTCCGCGCGCACCCCAGTGTTCGAACCTTAAGGGTCTGCCGGAACCCGAAATCCGACATTTGGCGCGCCAGGTAGGGGTGCGCCGGAATTCGTCTTCCACCGCTCCGTTCTCCTCCGACCGTCGCATCCATGTCCGACGCTCGTCGGGCCCGCGCCGAGCGCCGGGCCGCCATCGCTTCCCGCGTCGCCCAGACGGCGCCCATTGGCGGACGTCCTCGTCGTTCCCCGTCGCCCGCCGTCAACGCCGCCACCGGCCCGGCAGGGGGCGAGCAGCAAGCATCGTCTCAGCATCCGTCCGTGCGGCAAGACGGCCGCACCGCTACTCCATCGCTCGCACCAGCTGGTTCTTCGTCCCGCGCGCTCCGCGCACCCATGGAGGCTCGAGCTGCGCTCCTTGCGGCAAACGAGCTCATGCGCTACCGTCCCGTCGACGACGTCTACAAGGAGTGGCTCGACCGCGTCGCCGAGCTTGTCCGCGCCGCAGGGGGCTCTCCCGCGCCGTCCGCTCCTCTACACCACACTCCGCCCCGCACGGGCAACGAAGCTCCGAAGGCGTACCGGCCGCCTCCTCTCCAAGAAGACGCCATGGCTCCAAGGCGCGTGGCCCCTGGGCGGAACCCGCTCCGTCAGGTGCCAGCGCAGCAAGAACGGAGCCGCCAAGAAATCCCTCGCCCGCAAGGAGCTGCCCGGGCGCTCCCTACTCCGGCACGCCGCGACCCTGCTCTAGCTCCGGCACGCCAAGACCCCGCACTGCTCCTAGCTGCAGCGCGTGGGGACCGTCAAGACCAAGCTCTCCACTGGCCGAGGCCTTTCGTGGCCACCGCAGGCTGCCGTGCCTACACCACCGAGCTGCGTAGCGTCGCGTGGCTCGGCAAGTTCAAGCCAGACCTGCCTCCTCGTAACGACGGCACGACTGACCCTGCAGAATTCCTCCAGCTCTATGAGCTGGGCATTGAGGCTGCCAGCGGGGACGAAAAGGTCATGGCGAACTGGTTCCCCATGGCGCTCAAGGAAGGAGCTCGCACCTGGCTCCTGAATCTGGCTCCAGGCACGATCTCTTCCTGGGACCAGATGCACACCCGCTTCATCGCCAACTTCCAAGGTACTCGTGACCGGCCACCCGCCGTGAGCGACATGCGCCGCATCAAGCAACAACCCGGAGAGACCCTGCAGAAGTACATCCAGCGCTTCAACATCGCGCGCCTCAAGATCCCCAAGGTGTCCGAGGAGGCCATCATCTCGGCCTTCTTTGATGGTGTGCGCGACGTCAAGATGAAGGAGGAGCTGGCGATGCATGAAGACCTGTGCACCTCCCTGGAGCTGTTCAACTTGGCGACCAAGTGCGCCAGGGCTGAGGAGGGATGCCTCTCCCTCCTCGAGCTGCCTGCCGCAGACCCATAGGAGAAGAAGCCAAAGGCCAAGGATGTGAAGCGCCAGGGGGCTGCCGTGCTCGCGGCAGAACCAGACACCAAGCGGGGCAAAGATCTACCTGAGTCCTCCAGGGCAGCCGGTACTGTGTGTACCACGACCTCCACACCCACAACACCAACGAATGCCAAGAACTCCGCGCCGTGCCAGAAGGAAGGATCGGCCGTCGTCCCGACCGCGCCGATCGGGGCTATGGCCGAGGAGGAGGAAGAAACGCAGGACGCTGGGAAGACCGCGGCCCGTGCCAAGGGTGGCGCGATCAGCCTCGCGAGGATCGCTGGCGAGACCTGCCTCGCGAGGGGGACTGGAGGGATCAGCCTCGTGAGGATCGCCCACAAGGCAACGCAGGCCTCCCTCCACAACCGCCTCAGCCAAGGAGGAACGAGGACCGCCATCAAGACGAGGGGGCTGGGGGCTTCCAGGAGCCATGCGCAATCGCTTGCATCCTGGGCGGAGCTCAAGCCCCAGCCTCCCAACGCATCTTCAAGTAGTTTGCCCGCGAAGTGAACGTTGTCCTCCCCAGGCTTGAAGCAACGCACCCTCTTAGGTGGTCGGCGTGCGCCATCACATTCAGCTCAGCGGATCAACTCAAGTGTGGAGCCACAGCTGGCGTCCTCCCGATGCTCTGCTCCCCAATCATCAGCAATGTACTGGTCACCAAGACCCTCATCGATGGTGGGGCAGGGCTCAACGTCCTGTCCGTGGAAACATTCAACAATCTCCAAGTGCCCTACGACCAACTTCAGCCAACCAAGCCCTTCTCTGGAGTCACCGACGGCTCCACGATCCCGATTGGGCAGGTCCGCCTCCCTGTCACCTTCGGGGCACGTGACAACTACCGCACCGAGCTCATCGACTTCGACGTCGCCCACATCCGCCTGCCGTACAACGCCATCCTCGGGTACCCAGCGCTGGCCAAGTTCATGGCCGTGACTCACCATGGCTACAACGTCCTCAAGATGCCAGGAAGTGGCGGAGTCATCACGGTGCCCTGTGAAGAGAGGGATGCAGTGTGTTCCCTGGAGCGAGCCTTTCAGGCCACGTCACTGGAAGACCCGGATCGCAGAAGCAGGAGGCTTCCCGAGACCACCCCCAAGAAGAAGAAGACATCGTCCGGACCAGCCCCTCGGGAGGCAGGCCCCTCAGGGCCCGCACCTGCCCAAGGGGAGCCTCCTTCCATCACATAGGAAAGCGCGCCCGGTGCCCTCCTCAGGCAGGGCTCGGGGGCTCTCCCTGGAGGGCCACCGACCTGGCCAGGGTCACGAGGGAGGTGCTTGGGCACCACGTGGAGCCGTGCTTCGAAGCACGTTTCCCTCAAGAAGGAGCAAGGCAAGGAAGGTCAGACCCGCAGGAGTTCGTCGACAAGGCCATTCAAGAACTACAGGAATCAAGGATCATGAGAGGTTGCCGCCGTCTACCGGCTGTGGCTCCCCATCCAGGCGAGGATGGTGGGCTGCGCGTCTGCATCGACATACCAGGGCTCAACCAAGTCGTCTCCCTGGAGCACCTCTGGCCCTCGCGAGTGGGGCGCTGCGGGGGTCCGCCCCACAACTACGTTCGCATGCCTTACGGCCTGCCGAGCATGGTTGCTACGCGCCAGCGCCTCATGAGGGGCATCATGGAGGCTCAAGAAGACAGGCGTTCCGCAGCCCTGGCGGAGATGGAGATGATTCGCGAAGAGCTACCAGTGCCTTTGGAGCCTCCCGAGGCCCCTGGGCCTGGGGGCTCGTGAGGATAGTCTTCCGCAGCCTGCCGAGTCTGCTGCACCAACATCCCTTCGCCCTCGGCACCCTCAGGTGACATATTACAAGTTTCATTTCCAGCTGGGAGCGCCCTCCCAGGGCCGCATCGTTCCCAGGCCGCGTGGGTCCGTCCCTGCTATACGTATCCCTTTTATTTTCATGTCGTTAGCTTGCTTTGTTGGGGGCGCCCCTCGGGCTGCATCATCCCCAAGGACTACGAGACGGAGGTCACCGTGGAGCCCAGGACGGCGTCATCACCAGAGCTTTGCGCAGGCGAAGACTGCTTTTGTCAGGATAGTTGATGCTTGCTGCCCCCCTTCAAATTAGCCCGCCATTGTTGGCTCCCTTCCCGCTCAATATTTGGGAAGAGAACCAGGGCCTCTATAAATAGGACCAGCCACCCGCATAGCAAGTAGGTTCGGTTGGTTCGGTTTTTAGTTGGGGGGTTCGTTCGATCGGTTAGAAGCAGAGAGAGAGAGAGAGAGAGAGGAAGAGAAGGGTGGCTGAACTCCTCCTAGCAGTTCATCACCCCAGCCAAGAACAGACCCTCGCAAGGCTGTTCTTCCTTGTATTGTTCATCATCATCAGCCCCAAGAGGTAATCCACCAAACACACACTGGAGTAGGGTATTACACCACAACGGTGGCCCGAACCAGTATAAACCTTGTGTCTCTTGTGCAGTTCTTCCAGTAGTTTAGATCTTTGCGAGGCAGGGAGGTAGAAGGCGTAATCTCCGCGCGCACCCCAGTGTTCGAACCTTAAGGGTCTGCCGGAACCCGAAATCCGACAAATGACACCAAGGTTATCGAACTAGTAGGAGAACCACGCAACACTACTTGAACAACACCTGCACACAAATAAGAAATACTCGCAACCCGACGTGTTTAAGGGGTTGTCAATCCCTTTCGGGTAACTGCGCCAGAAATTGGCAAGAGGACGTGAGAAAGTTGTAATAATTTGATAGATAGATCGCCAAATAAAATAAAGTGCAGCAAGGTATTTTTGTATTTTTAGTTTAATAGATCTCAAAATTAAAGGCAAATAAAATAGATCGCAAATGCAAATAATATGAGAAAGAGACCCGGGGGCTGTAGGTTTCACTAGTGGCTTCTCTCAAGAAAAATAACAAACGGTGGATAAACAAATTACTGTTGGGCAATTGATAGAACTTTAAATAATCATGACAATATCCAGGCAATGATGATTATATAGGCATCACGTCCAAGATTAGTAGACCGACTCCTGCCTGCATCTATTACTATTACTCCACACATCGACCGCTATCCAGCATGGATCTAGTGTATTAAGTTCATGGAAAACGGTGTAATGCAATAAGAACGATGACATGATGTAGACAAGATCGATTTATGTAGAAATAGACCCCATCTTGTTATCCTTAATGGCAACATTAGATACGTGCCGGTTCCCCTTCTGTCACTAGGATTAAGCACCGTGAGATCGAACCCATCAGAAAGCACATCTTCCCATTGCAAGATAAATAGATCAAGTTGGCCAAACAAAACTCAAATATCAAGAAATACGAGACTATAGGCAATCATGCATATAAGAGATCAAAGAAGACTCAAATAACTTTCATGGATAAAAACATAGATCTGATCATAAACTCAAAGTTCATCGGATCCCAACAAACACACCGCAAAAAGAGTTACGTCATATGAATCTCCAAGAGACCATTGTATTGAGAATCAAAAGAGAGAGAGGAAGCCATCTAGCTACTAACTACGGACCCGTAGGTCTACAAAAGACTACTCACGCATCATCAGAGAGGCACCAATGGACATGATGAACCCCTCCGTGATGGTGTCCAGACTGGATCTGGTGGTTCTGGAACTTGAGGTGGCCGGAATTGATTTTCTTCGACTCCCCTAGGGTTTCTGGAATATTGGGGTATTTATAGAGCAAAGAGGCGGTTCGGGAGGCCACCGAGGTGGGCACAACCCACCAGGGCGCACCTGGGCCTCCAGGCGCGCCTTGTTGTCTTGTGCTCACCTCGGGCTCCCTATTCGGTACTTCTTTGGCCCATTGGATGTCTTATGGTCCAAAAAATACAAAAAAAGTGTCGCCGCGTTTGGACTCCGTTTGGTATTAATTTCCTGCAATGTAAAAAACATGCAAAAAACAGCAACTGGGACTTGGCACTATGTCAATAAGTTAGTACCAAAAATGATATAAAATGACTATAAAATGATTATAAAACATCCGAGAATGATAATATAATAGCATGGAACAATAAAAAAAATATAGATACGTTGGAGACGTATATCAGCATCCCCAAGCTTAATTCATGCTTCTCCTCGAGTAGGTAAATGATAAAAACAGAATTTTTGATGTGGAATGTTGTCTAACATGTCATCACATATTCTTTTCTTTATAGCATGGACATTTGAAATTTTATATGGTTCAAAGCAATAGTCTAGTTTTGACATAAGGACTTTAATACTCAAGCATATCAACAAGCAACCATGTCTTTCAAAATATTAACGCTAAAATAAGTTGTCCCTAGCCCATTATGCTCAATCATTGATCCATTCATGCAACACACTCGCATATTAGCTACACCCAATGCTCAAGTATGATCGTAGTGCCCCTTAGTTGGTGCTTTATAAGAGAAGATGGAGACTCAAATAAAAATAAAAATTGCATAAAGTAAAAGAAAAGCCCTTCGCGGAGGGAAGTAGGGATTTGTAGAGGTGCCAGAGCTCAAAGCGAAAAAGATAGAGATAAAAACATTTTGGGAGGCATGCTTTTCCTGTTAACGAGAACGATCGAATAATTCCCAATAGTTTCCATGCTAGATATATCATAGGCGGTTCCCAAGTAGAAATTAAAGTTTATTCCTTTTTCAACCATACTTTCACTTTCCATGGCTAGCCGTATCCACGGGTGCCTTCCATACCAACACTTTCCAAGGAATTTATTATTTCACAACATAAAGTAAATTCATTTTTCATTTCGGGACCGGACATCCCTAATACCTTTGCCTTACTCTCGTGCAATGACAAGTGAAAAAACACTCATCGTGAGAATAACATATCTAGCATGGAAATATATTAGCCACCCCCTACCGTTTCATGAGCGGTACGAGCACACAAAAGAGAAATTTATTTTAAAAATTAGGGATGGAACATAAAAATTTTCTTATAACGACGAAAGAATACCGCATATAGGTAGGTATGGTGGACTCATGTGGCAAAACTGGTTTAAAGGATTTTGGATGCACAAGTAGTGATCATACTTAGTGCAAAATGAAGGCTAGCAAAAGATTGAGAAGCGACCAACCAAGAAACGAATAATGTCATAAGAGAGCATTAAGCATAATTAACACCTAATAATGCACTACAAGTAGGATGTAATTTCATTGCATAACTATTGACTTTCGTACTTGCATAGGGAATCACAAACCTTAACACCAATATTCTTACTAAAGCATAATTACTCATCAACATGACTCACATATCACATCATCATATCTCAAAACTCTTACAAAGAATAAAGTTTATTTTGTCCAATGATCTTCAAAAAGTTTTTATTATATCCTTCTTGGATATCTATCACTTTGGGACTAATTTTCATGTGTTGCTTTTGATAAGCTCAAACAAATACAAGTGAAGATCATGAGCATAATATTTCTTTCTCTCAAATTAATTTAAGTGAAGCAAGAGAGAATTTCTTAAAAAATCTACTAACTCTCAAATAAATATAAGTGAAGCAAGAGAGCATTTCTTCAAAAATACTAAAGCGCACCATGCTCAAAAAGATATAGGTGAAGCACTAGAGCAATTCCATAGCTTATAAAGATTTAAGTGAAGCATAGAGAGCATATCTAACAAGTCATGGCATCATTTTGGTTCTCTCTAATAGGTGTGTCCAGCAAGGATTCAAGACTAAAAACAAAAATCAAAACAAGCAAAGACTTATATCATACAAGACTCTCCAAGCAAAACTCATAGTATGTGACGAATGAAAATACAGCTTCGACTAAAATACCATTGGTCGTTAGAAGAAAGAGGGAATGCCACTCGGGCATCCCCAAGCTTAGTTGATTGCTTCTCTTTGGATAATAGATTAGGATGCCATGGGAGTCCCCAAGCTTAGGCTCTTCTTACTCCTTATTCCTTCATCCATCGTAACATCACCCAAAACTTGAAAACTTCAATCACACAAAACTCAAAAAAACTTTGTAACATCCGTTAGTATAAGAAAACAAATCACTACTATAAGTATTGTTGCAAACCCATTCATATTTTACTTTTGCATTATATCTACTGTATTCCAACTTTTCTATGGCAAAAACTCTTCAAAGAAAATCATAGAATCATCAAAAAAAGCACACAATGCAAAGAAAACAGAATCTGTCAAAAACAGAATAGTCTGTAGCAATCTGGATATTTCGAGTACTTCTGTTACTCGAAACATTCTGAAAAAATAGGACCACGTGAGAAATTTGTATATTAATCTTCTGCAAGAATAATTGGTATTTTATCACGCTTCTGTTAAAAATGAGAATTATTTTTGTGAGTGCAAAAGTTTCTATTTTTCAGCAAGATCAAATCAACTATCTCCCAATATGATCCTAAAGGCTTTGCTTGGCACAAACACTAATTAAAACACAAAAAATACAATCATAACAATAGCATAATTGTGCAAACATTCAAGAATAGAAATCAAAATACAAAAATAAATTTAATTCATTGGGTTGCCTCCCAACAAGCGCTATCGTTTTACGCCCCTAGCTAGCATAAAGCAAAGGTCTAAGTCTTGTCATCCGTAGTTTTGGCAACTTTTGTAAGGGATTTTTCAAACCCGGGAGGCTCTTTGCGCATCCTTAAATTCTCAGGAAAAGAATCCATCTTGAGATCTAAAATATTCAATCGCTTATTGCAAAGAGTAATCAAGGTATTCATGCGATTGATACTGCCATTAAGATGTTTGAGGGGTTCATTATATTTTTGCAATTCAACCATATGTTTGTGAAAATAACCAAGTTTATCCAACATTTGAAATCCTACTAGGGTGAAGGAAAACCCCTTCTTTTGAGGTGGAACCCCCAGAATTCCTTCTAAGATTTCATAGGCAGCATTAGCATCAAGCTCAATAAAATTCCCTTTAGCAGCAAAGTCTAAGAGTTTTCTATGATGCAAAGCCAAACCTATGTAAAAATTACGAAGCAAAATCTTTGCGTCCCCCTTTAGGTTGCAAACACGATAGGATTCCATTAGCCTATACAAAACATCTTTCAAATTTTCTCCTTGTCGTTGCTTGAAGTATAAAACTTCAAAGTCTGGTGACAAAGGAGGAGTAGAGATGCTAGCCATTATGGCTAGAAAGCAAGAACAGGTATAGATCCGGCAAGAAAATGGCGAAAGAAAAAGAGGGTGAATAAAACGGTAAATTTTTGTGAAGTGGGGGAGGGGAAAGCGAGAGGCAAATGGCAAAAAATGTAAATTGCAAGGAGATGAGATTTGTGATTAGGAACCTGGTAGATGTTGATGATGTCTCCCCGGCAACGGCGCAACAAATTCCTTTTGATGTCTGCTAGAACTACGTCGGTATTTCCCCAAAGAGGAAGGGATCATGCAGCACAACAACGGTAGGTATTTCCCTCAGTGATGAGACCAAGGTTATCGAACCAGTAGGAGAACCACGCAACACTACATGAACGGCACCTGCACACAAATAACAAATACTTGCAACCTGACGTGTTAAAGGGGTTGTCAATCCCTTTCGGGTAATAGTGCCAGAAATTAGCAAGAGGACGAGAGAAAGTTGTAATAATTTGTTGGATAGAGCACCAAATAAAATAAAGTGCAACAAGGTATTTTTGTATTTTTTGTTTAATAGATCTGAAAATAAAAGAAAATAAAAATAGATCGCGAAGGTAAATATATTAAAGACGAGACCCGGGGGCCGTAGATTTCACTAGTGGCTTCTCTCGAGAAAAATAGTAAACGATGGGTAAACGAATTACTGCTGGGCAATTGATAGAACTTCAAATAATCATGACGATATCCATGCAATGATCATTATATAGGCATCACATCCAATATTAGTAGACTGTCTCCTGCCTGCATCTACTACTATTACTCCACACATCGACCGCTATCCATCATGCATCTAGTGTACTAAGTTCATGGAAAAACGGAGTAATGCAATAAGAATGATGACATGATGTAGACAAGATCTATTTATGTAGAAATAGTCCCCATCTTGTTATCCTTAATGACAACGATACATACGTGTTGGTTCCCCTTCTGTCACTGGGATCAAGCACCGTAAGATCGAACCCATCACAAAGCACCTCTTCCTATTACAAGATAAATAGATCAAGTTGGCCAAACGAAACCAAAATATCGGAGAAGAAATACGAGGCTATAATCAATCATGCATATAAGAGATCAAAGAAGACTCAAATAACTTTCATGGATAAAAAGATAGATCTGATCATAAACTCAAAGCTCTTCGGATCCCAACAAACACACCGCAAAAATAGTTACATCATATAGATCTCCAAGAGACCATTGTATTGAGAATCAAAAGGGAGAGAGAGAGGAAGCCATTTAGCTACTAACGATTGACTTGTAGGTCTACAAAAGACTACTCACGCATCATCGGAGAGGCACCAATGGACATGATGAACCCCTCTGTGATGGTGTCTAGATTGGATCTGCTGGTTAGGGAACTTGCGGCAGCTAGAATTGACTTTCTTCGACTCCCCTAGGGTTTCTGGAATATTGGGGTATTTATAGAGAAAAGAGGCGGTTCGGGAGGCTGCCAAGGTGGGCACAACCCACCAGGGCATGTCTCGGCCTCCAGGCGCGCCCTGGTGTCTTGTGCTCACCTCGGGCTCCCTCTTCGGTACTTCTTTGGCCCACTGGATGTTTCTAGTCCAAAAAAATCCATAAAAAGTTCTGCTGCATTTGGACTCTGTTTGGTATTGATTTCCTGTGATGTAAAAACCATGCAAAAAACAACAACTGGCACTTAGCACAATGTGAAGGAAATATGCCCTAGAGGGAATAATAAAGTTGTTATTTAATATTTCCTTATATCATGATAAATGTTTATTATTCATGCTAGAATTGTATTAGCCGGATACTTGATACATGTGTGGATACATAGACAAAACAAAGTGTCCCTAGTATGCCTCTACTAGACTAGCTCGTTAATGAAAGATGTTTAAGTTTCCAGACCATAGACGTGTTGTCATTTGATGAACGGGATCACATCATTAGGAGAATGATGTGATGGACAAGACCCACCCGTTAGCTTAGCATAATGATCGTTAAGATTTATTGCTATTGCTTTCTTCATGACTTATACATATTCCTTTGACTATGAGATTATGCAACTCCCGAATACCGGAGGAACACCTTGTGTGCTATCAAACGTCACAACGTAACCGGGTGATTATAAAGATGCTCTACAGGTGTCTCCAAAGGTTTTTATTGGGTTGACATAGATCGAGATTAGGATTTGTCACTCCGAGTATCGGGGATGTATCTCTGGGCCCTATCGGCAATGCACATCACGATAAGCCTTGCAAGCAATGTGACTAATGAGTTAGTTGCGGGATGATGCATTACGGAACGACTAAAGAGACTTGCTGGTAATGAGATTGAACTAGGTATGAAGATACCGACGATCGAATCTCGGGCAAGTAACATACTGATGACAAAGGGAATGACGTATGTTGTCATTGCGGTTTGACCGATAAAGATCTTCGTAGAATATGTAGGAACCAATATGAGCATCAAGGTTCCGCTATTGGTTATTGATCAGAGAAGTGTCTCGGTCATGTCTACATAGTTCTCGAACCCGTAGGGTTCGCACGCTTAATGTTCGATGATGATTTGTATTATGAGTTATGTGTTTTGGTGACCAAAGATTGTTCGGAGTCCCGGATGAGATCACGGACGTGACGAGGAGTCTCGAAATGGTCGAGAGGTAAAGATTGATATATTGGATGAGAGTATTCGGACACCAGAATGGTTTCGAGGTGTTTCAGATATTTATCGGAGTACCGAGGGGTTACCGGAACCCCCCGGGGAAAGTAACGGGCCACATGGGCCATAGGGGAGAGAGAGGGCAGCCCACAAGGGGTGGCATGCGCCCCCCATGGGGAGTCCGAATTGGACAAGGGGAGGGGGCGCGGCCCCCTTTCCTTGTCCCTCTCCCTCTCCTTCCCCCTTTCCCCCTCCAAAAGAAGGAAGGGGGGCCGACCAGGATTAGGAGTCCAAGTGGGTTCCCCCCCACTTGGCGCGCCCCTAGGGCCGGCCTCCTCCCCTCTCCTCCTTTATATACGGGGGCAGGGGGCACCCCAAATCACATCAATTGTTTCTTATCCGTCTGCGGTGCCCCCCTCCACCATTTACTCCTCCGGTCAAATTTTCGTACTGCTTAGGCGAAGCCCTGCGCGGATCACATCACCATCACCGTGACCATGCCGTCATGCTGACGAAACTCTCCCTCGACACTTTGCTGGATCAAGAGTTCGAGGGACGTCATTGAGCTGAACATGTGCTGAACTCGGAGGTACCGTACGTTCGGTACTTGATCGGTTGAATCGAGAAGACGTTCGACTACATCAACCGCCTTAAACTAATGCTTCCGCTTTTGGTCTACGAGGGTACGTGGACACACTCCCTCTCTCTCGTTGCTATGCATCTCCTAGATAGATCTTGCGTGATCGTAGGATTTTTTTGAAATTGCATGCTACATTCCCCAACACTATGTCAATAGGTTAGTACCAAAAATGATATAAAATGACTATAAAATGATTATAAAACATCCAAGAATGATAATATAACAGCATGGAACAATCAAAAGTTATAGATACGTTGGAGACGTATCAATACCTCGCTGAAAACCGCTTGTCATTTCCTTCTGCTCCTCATTGGGTTCGACACTCTTACTTATCGGAAGGACTACAATTGATCCCCTATACTTGTGGGTCATCACAATTCTATTAGCTCATAGCCCCTAAATAAATACTATGGACCTCCCGACAAATATCAAAGCCCTCTATTATTTATATGAAGTCCCTGGAAAGTATTTCCGCCTATACACTATTACCCTATATTATCTGAAACTCTTTCGGTAACCCCGAAAGGCTTCTGGTTTCACTCAAAACTATTGTCTCTATTATCAAAACCTTTACATTAATATTTTCTCATATTCCAAAGTCCTGTAAAACTCAAGAGATCAAAATGCCTTAAGCGTGTGACCCTGCGGTTTCAGTGAAATATAGACGTGAACAAAAATACTTACGTTAAATAATCATTAGCGGAATCGTGGACACCCATCACTACAAAAAAAAGACACATCCGTGACATTTTGGGCCGAACGAATTTTTTTTCTATCATACATATGACACTTCTATGACGATAATTGTGACAAAACCTGGTATCATCATAGATGTGGTGGACTCCTACTTCTATGACAAAAAATCATGACAGAAAATGGGCTTTTCATCCTGGGCGGGCCGGAGACGCAGCTGCATGACATTCTTTGGGCCGTCCATGACGGAAAAAACCGTGGTAGAAGCGAGGGGAGGAAAATTTCGGGGAGTTCCCGGTTACGGTGGGAGGTCGGGGGCCGAGCGATGTGCGTTTCTCTCGTACACGTATGCGCGTGTGTGCGAGGCGTTGGCTCTAACTAAACCCGAGCGAGGCATTGGGCTCTAACTGAACCCGAGCGATTGCACTGCAGGCTACGCGTTACTGAACCCGAGAGATCGATCGATGGTCGTTAACTGAACCCGATCGAGCGATTCCTTCGCTACTGCTGCTAACTGAAGCTGATCTATGCTGCCTCTAGGATGAACAGTGAGTGTTGCGGGGGGGGGGGGGGGGGTTGGATGAACAGTCAGCAGTGGCGTTGCCTCTGGATGAACAAGACCCCATGGTGTGGCGGAGGGCTGGATGAATAGTAGATGGTGGAGGGGTGGTTGAACAGGACCCCGTGGTGTGGAGGGCTGGATGAACAGTAGACGGTGGAGGGGTGGTTGAACAGTAGCCGGTGGAGTAGCGCGCGGTGTAGGCTGGATGAACAGGAGCCCGTGGAGGCTGGAGGAGGTCGACGGTGGAGATGAACAGTATCCCGTGGAGTCCCGTTTTGCGGTACGCCACACCCCTCCCGATGAACAGGACCCCCGTTTCGACTGTAGGAGGTCCGTTTCGTCCGTTTTGCGGTACGCCGCACCCCTCCTGATCAACAGGACCCCCGTTTCGACCATAGGAGGTCCGTTTCCTCCGTTTTGCTGTACGCCACACCCCTCCCGATCAACAGGACCCCCGTTTCGACCGTAGGAGGTTCGTTTCCTCCATTTTGCGGTACGCCAGAACCCTCCCGATCAACAGGACCCTGTTCCGAACGTAGGAGGTCTGTTTCCTCCGTTGTGTGGTACGCCAGGCCTCGTTTCCATCGCCTGTTCTGTCCAAGCCCTCCTGATGAACACGACCACGCATTCCGTTCCGACCCAGCCGGTTGGCTCCCACGCGTTCCATTGCCTCCCGATGAACACACGCATTCTGTTGCCTCCCCATGAACACGACACATTCCGTTGCCTCCCCATGAACACGACGACGACGGTGTTTCTCCGTTCCGACCCAGCCATGTACATGAGCCCTGGCCGTACGTATGCGCGAGTAGGCATTTGAGACCCCGCCCGTATGTACACACATGTGACCGTATTTTCTTTCTTGCACCCTGGCCGTTGTATGTACGTGTACATGCTACGTGCGTGCCTCTACTATGACACGTATGCGCCTCTACTACGACACGTGCGCGCCTCTACATCCACCAGTATATATGTACGTACACATTCGCGACCAGAATGACAATGCTACGTACGCTTCGACCAGGTGGTTCCTGACTGTCAGGCACTTCCTTGCCTGCGAAGATGTAGCTGGTGGGTCCCAACAGTCAGGGGGGCGAATCCTTTTTTTTGCCCGGACGCATTTCCTTGCGTGCGAAGATGTAGCTGGTGGGTCCCAGCAGTCAGGGGAAACGTTTTTTTCGCGAAATACAGTGGCCCGTCTGGTGGGTCCCAGCTGTCAGGTGGAGGAATGATTATTTTTCGCGTAATAAGGAGGCACTTCCTTGCTGCAGCCGTGGACCCAGCTGTCAGCCTCTCCACGTACAGTCCATGTCCGATGGAAGTCGTTCCTTGACCACGTTCACCACGCCGCGCCGAGAGCACCAGGGCGGTGGATGACGGCAAGGCCTAGGAAGGGGACGACGGGGAGCCGGGGAAGACGCGGCAGTGGAAGCCCACGCGGAGAGGAGTACGAGGGTTCACTGGTTCGGCTGCGGTGTGAGGCTGCCGTCGCCGCAAGGCCTGGCCAGCGGTGGGAATAGTAGGGGGCGGTGAGGCCTTCGCGGGCAGCACAGCCGGCCACGGGAGGCAAGAGCATGCGGCACGACCGACGCTGCTTTGGGCGGCTGGAGCAAGAAGAGCAGAGGTTGAAGAAGCACTACGGCCGTTGGATGGACATCGTACGGTCACTGGAGCTAGAATCGTTCATATTGACTAAAGTTGACAAAGGCCCCAGTCCCAGTCAACTTAGTAGACCCACAAGTCAGCCTCCCACCATGGCGGGTCCCAGCTAGCAGGGGGGTATTCATTTTTTTATGCGTAATAAGGAGGCACTTCCGGTAGGTCCGAGCTAATAGCGAGGGGAACATTTTTTCGTGAAATACGCTGGCCTGTCTGGTGGGTCCCAGCAGTCAGGGGGAAACGTTTTTTTTCACGAAATAAGGTGGCCCGTCCGATGGGTCCCTGCTGTCAGGTGGAGGAATAATTATTTTGCGCGTAATAAGGTGGCACTTCCTTGCGGCCGCCTAGACCCGGCTGTCAGCCTCTCCACGTACAGTACTCCGATGGAAGTTGGTCATTGACCACGTTGACCACGCCGCGCCGAGAGCACCAGGGCGGTGGTCTGGACAACGGCGGGGCCTAGGAAGGGGACGACACGGAGCCGGGGAAGACGCAGCAGTGGAAGCCCGCGCGGAGAGGAGTATGAGGGTTCACTGGTTCGGCTGCGATGTGAGGCTACCGTCGCCGCAGAATAACAGTGGGTGTGGGTGAGTAGAGGGATGGCCTAGCCAGCGGTGGGAGTAGTACGAGGCGGTGAGGCCTCCGCGGCATCACAGCCGACCACGGGAGGCAGGAGCACGCGACACGACCGGCGCTGCTTTGGGCGGCTGGAGCAAGAAGACCAGAGGTCGAAGAAGCACTACGGCCGTTGGATGGACATCGTATGATCACTGCAGCTAGAATCGTTTATATTGACTAAGTTGACAAAGCCCTTGGTACGCGTCAACTTAGTAGGCCCATAGCTAGGATTTGGCAGAGAACATATAGCCCATTTGCGATTTGTAAGAATGTATAGCCCATTTTTTAATTCTAATGGAATTTACTACAGCCCATTTATAGTTTGAAGTACAGCCCAACTTCTAGCTAGGACAACGATTAATAATTTCAAACAACCGCTCAAAACAGAATTCAAAAAAAAATTCCCACATTTTGATGGGATCCGAAATATTTTTATCCGAAATTTCTAGTCAGGTCAAATATAATTTCAAAATAAAGTTGTATTACATTAAAATCCAATGAAATATTGCGCGCGCAACAAGTAATGAAATTAAAATTTTCAAATTCCAAAAATAATATATTTTTCAAACTAATTTCGGAATATATTATTTTCTGCCCAGTTATTATAATTACATCCCATTTATTATTTCTTGAAGTCCATTTTCTTGTTAAGCCTAATGCATACCTCCTAGGAAAGTTTGCAGCCGAGCGAGGCGGAGAATAACAAGTTGACCCGGATATTGTTTACAACCGTCGGCCCAGTTGCATTGCTGATGTTGAAAAAAGGCCTGTGTAGTACAGTACAACCTAACATGGTTACTCAGCCCACATTCAGCGACACCGGAAAGGCCCAAACAAGGCTTCTGTACAACTTTTTGAAGTCACTAAGCTCAATTAATAACTTAAGAAAAAAGTTAGATTACAGTGGAACCTAATTAAAAGCTGTCATGAGCAAATAAATAATTCAACGGGTCCCACTTGTGCATCTGCGCATGTGTGTGCGTGTGTGTGTGTGAGAGAGAGAGAGACCCATTGGTCGATGCTCGTAAATACATCTTTCGGCCATATGCATTGCTGATGCTCAGTAAAAACTTATATAGTTGACACAATCATATAGAACATCATAGCACACTAAACTTGCATACAAAAATTTCATGCACGCGGCACAATCCGGATGGAAGCAGTGGATCGCTACGGGAAGGGCTATGTTGAAACCAACGAAGTCGTACATAACGGTTCATTATCTTTATCGATGACAGGGAAATATCTTGAATGTTGTGCAAAGAAAACAGACAGACAACACAATAAGTTCTGCTAGCACATTAAGTTGACGTACATCCCTTTCTAAAAAAGTTCAGGTACAAAATTAGAACAGGTCACAATCAAATTGAATTTCTAAGTTGACGTACAACATTTTCTGTGCTTACAAAATTCAGATTGAATTTCACTACCAAAAGAAAAGAAGTGGAGATTAAATGTTGCTTTCCACTTACTTCACCTGTGTGTAACTCTTTTGGTGCATTTTCTGCAGAACCTATGTGTAGCTGCAGCATACAGGCCAGTTCATCAACTACTCGAAGAAGAAAACAAGGTGGCATTTCCTTGCCTTTAGCATACAAGCCAGTTCACTTAATGTCCTCTGGTGCTATATTTCTGAGAACATCCAAGTTTTTACTTATCACTTTGCTAGCATTCACAAGTCTATTGAAGCGTGCATGTCTTTGTGAATCTTGTTGTCTACTCCAAGTAGATGGTGTGTAGCCTGGCAAAGGATATTAGTACTTGGTGCATTCTAAGTTTAAAACCACTCTAGATTTACAAGTGTTTACTGAAGATGACAAGTGTTTATTCAGTTCTAAATTTGAAGTAACTAGTAGACAAACAATATTCATCTTTTTCTGTATATGAAGAAGAATAAACCTAGCTAATTCAAATAATTCCAATTTTAGGGACATGTTTTTATCAACTCTTAGTTAAGGGGTTGTGGCAGTTTTCAGTTTTCAGTTTTGTGCTGCTTGAATTGATTCTACTGGAATATTTAGGGAAGAGTCATGTCTATGCTTAGCTCTCTGTAAAATGAATGACTGAAATTGGACAATTGGAAACTTTAGGTATGTTTGCAATTGGACAAATGGTGTATAAATCCAAATAAAGCAAATAAATTCAATTGATTCAAATAAATCCAAATAAACATGGTTGATCTTCATTTTGCATAAACCTGGTTGAGTATTACAGAGTAATTGACAACAAATTGACCTGGTTGGAATTCATACAACAACAGTAACAGTTAACTGAACTTCTTTTGCATGCATTTATCACTCCAGAAAACTTTCAGTAACAAGTGAGCAGCCTCTGCAATTTCTCAGTGAACTTTTGAGTGCATTTATCACTTGTTGGAGTATGCTACAGCTTCTGCAAATCACAAACTCCTTTAGTTTACATCTCAGTTTTAGCAACCACTACAGTTTCAGTAAAGGAGTCATAACTGAATTACATGCACTATAGTTTCTCTACAGTATTGGAACATTGAACATTTTCAGTTAACTGTAGCAAGAAAAACTTCCAAAAACTAGCAGATCTCCAAGAATGCCAAGAGTATTACTCAATGAATTTGATGGCATCAAACTAAATTTTCACTATAATCTGTTCATCATTTAGCAGCAGTGTACAACCTTTGTCATGGATTATTTCTCTAGCTTTGTATCCCCTGACTGAATTTTCTCCGCCTGTACTGAGAACAACAAATTCAAACTCACAGCAACAAATTGAACAGCAGCAGTAGCAGAGGCGGGCGGGGCAGACTCACCAGCACAGGCGGGAGTGGCAGCAGAGGCGAGGCAGGGGAAAAGGCAAAAGCAGCATCAGAGGTCCACGGCGCCGACGTTGTCCACCAGTAGCAGCATGAGAGGCGGGAGTGGTCGGATTGTCCACGGCGCCGGCGGCCGAAGCAGACAGGCGCAGGTGGGCGGCGAAGGTGGGTGAACATGGGCGGCGACCTTCAACAGGGCCGGCGGCGTAGCTCGAGGAGGGCGCCGGCGTAGGTTGCCTTCACGGCGGGCTACAGGTGCAAGCGGGCGGCAGCGCTGTTGTTGGTCGCGGGCTGGGCCACGGTTCTGGTGTTGGTCGCGGCGCAGATCTAGGCGGGCAGCAGCGCAGGTGGGTAGCCGGCGATGGTTGCAAGGCGCGGGCGACGGGGGAGGCGTGTGTATGGAGTAGTTTTGATGACAGTATAATTGTGCATCATGTAAACATTATGAGAATGATTAAGGGTTCAGCAATCATATTATAATTATGACTAGAACAGAGGAACAAATATCATGGTTAGTTTTATGTAAAAAAATCAGAAATGGAGTTACTCACTTGAAGTTACTATAGTTACTAACTTGAACTTACTGTAGTAGTGGCGAAAATTCAGAAAAGTTACTAAACAACAGAAGTAGTGGCCAAAATTCAAAGTACTAAAAAGATTCTACACTAAATATACAGTGTTATCCATGTTCTGTATCCAGGACATTTGAATTATTCAGAGAAGGATAATGCAAACTGAAAAGTGTTACGCAAACTGAAAACTGATCCATGTTCTGTATCCAGGACACTAATTTTTGACATTTGAAGCTACATTTCAATTGTTATGCCTCTGTCAATTATTGAATTATTCAGAATATTTAAATTATTCAGAGATCCATGTTCTATATCCAGGATAATGCAAACTAAAAAGTGTTAAAAAGACCATGTGTTTCTTGGGGTCAAAATCTACATGTAAAACTGAAACTGAAAATAAAAATGGAGAATGTTGTGTCTCCCACTCATGCGCTCAAAAAAAACTACGACACATTTTTTTTATCTGTTTGCATAGGTCACACATATCAGGAAGGATGGGCATGTACACGAATAGGTACGACTCATCAGTCTACCCGCATAGCCTTTTCGTTTAGTCTACCTAGCTGTCTAATCAACTGTCTGCACGCCACTTCTCCCATTTACATCTCCATTGGGAACCGATTCTCCTCAGCTTCTTCACCTCCCCTTCGTCTTCATTTGCATCCAAACCCCACTGCATTCACATTGTTTTAACCTCTTTAAATAATCATCTACTACTTCACTTAGACTAGCCATCTAATCCTAATTCTCCAAACCATAGCCCTCCGTTCCAGCGGTTCCAAATGGCGAAAGAGATCGAGATGCGGGTTTTTAGCGTCCAACATGTCCTCGTCGAAGGCTCCATGCGCATAGTTGCCATCGTCACCGTCCACCCAAGGGTTGTTCGGCAGTGGATCAACAATGTATCCAACTCCCTCAAAAAGGTAGAGACGAGGGTCATCGGTCTCGATGCAGAGTACACGGAGCGTGCCCCTGGGAAGATCCAGCGCGCCGCCGTCCTTCAGTTGTGCCACGAAGATGATGTTTTGGTGTACCACATCATACACTCGCCCTCCATACCACGTGAGCTTCACCATTTCTTGTCTCGGGAGGACGTATACTTCTGTGGGGCAGCCATCAAAGGGGACAAATAGAAGCTGGAGCCGTACAACCTTGATTTGAAAAGCATCGCTGACCTACAAACCAGAATCAAAATTCCCGTAGAAGATTGTGATAAACAGACACCATCCCTATTCGACGTAGCAAATTTTGTGCTCGGTACAAATCTTCAAAAGGGTGACGAGACGGTGGCATTAAGGTCGTCTGGATGGGAGAATTATCCCTTGACGTACGAGCGGATAAAATATGCTGCCCTCGATGCCCGTGTGAGTTTCGAGATAGCTGCAAGGTCCAAACACCCTGTTGCGAAGCCGTCTCCCACTGAGAATGAGAACAAGAAGAAGAAGAAGAAGAACAACAACAACAAGAAGAAGAGGCCGCACCAGCAGGAGGGCATTATGGATGGATGAACTATTTCCTCTCTTGTAAAAAAAATTATTCCCTCTTGGTGTATATTGATATAGATGGACTATTTCGATGGTGTGCATGTCTTTGGAATAGAGTAGTAGTGTGGGTCCGCTTGACTATAAGGAACTATTTATCAGCATATATAGCTTTCTCTGCTACACCTTCCAGTGATCGGTATGCAGTGCATGTGTCCGTAGACATGACAGCTTGTGTGCATGACATGTGGGCCACCTAAAATGCGGCGAGCATCAAGTTTCTACCACAGCCACCCGCGATTCCCATGACGCTGCTCGAACCCATGAAACCACACGCCCCCCGACCTGCGGCTCACCCCTCTTGGCCCCACTGCCTCTCTGCATACGGGAGCATTACATGTGGACCAGTCACCTATCGGGTCCACATGTTATTGACTCAAAGGTAGGTGTAGTAAGGCACTGAAGCTCAGTCCCGACGGCCCTGAGAGGGAAATGTAACTCCTGCACCAGGGCTTGTGGTGCTCCCACAACACGAACTCGTGCCAAACTTGAGATTTGTTTCTTTACTATACATGCACGCAATGATTTAATGGACATTGTAATCTCAACATGTGATGGGGAGCTCTAAATTTGAATTTGAAACTTATAAAACGAAAAGATTCAAAACAAGTAAACTGGGAGAGAGGGATTATATCATAGGATGTGTCCCAAACAAAATAAGTCCCCTGGTTTGTCACCACGAAGATGCGGTTAGAAAGGAGCACAACGTCTTCCTACTCGTACGACAACAAATCGGCCGCAGACAGCATGGCCCGCCTTTGACCGCCATATGCAAGGTTCGTGCTATCTTATTCAATCTCACTGTGGTTCCATCGTACCAATTCATGCGGTGGCCCGTTGCATGGCTGATCCCAATGTTGGACAAAGGTTCTACGGGAACGGTGTCACTGTTGTAAATGTTGTGCAAATTGATGTTGGTACCCTCCTGTACATATGCAAGCCAATCTCCACTCGCACCGAGCCCAACCTGTGAAACAGTGGGCAAGGGGAGAATTAGGAAATGGACACGGAAGTAGTCTTTAGAATGCATTTACTACGTGATCAAACTCATCTTACCTGCTCATCGGAGGAAATCCGAGTGCCCCTCAACGTCGGCATCTCAAGGGGCGTCAACTTGCAACTACGACCACGCCGCACTAGAGAGACCCCCAAGGAAACATCCTCGTGCGTTCCACGGAACATCAAGATGCATTTGTATGAGTAGTTTATCTTGTGAGATAAAAGGATGAACGAGGGAAGGCCTCTAGAGATAGAGATGGACACTACTACTACCAATGTGTTGGCCCGTGCGTTGCAATGGATCCAAAGTAGTAGAATAATACTTGTTCACATGCTTGAAATATAAACACTCTAGTTTTGATATACATGTGTTAGCAGACATGACAGCTTGTCCATGGAAGTTGAACCACGGCGACCATCACGTTTCTTGTTTCTACCACTGCCACACCCACACGTGATTCCCACGCCGCCGCTCCAACGCACGGCACGACGTCCCCCGACGTGGACATGGATCCTCTGACGTGGCTATCACGGCCTTGCCATGCCTTTCCTTCACTGACAGGTGGGACCCACGCTTATGGGTCCCACATGTCAGTGACATAATGGTAGGATTGTTCGCGTCAGGGGATCCTCATCCGCCCGACGTGCCCCTCATCCCTCTCGGCCCCACCGCTCCTCTGCCTTTGTGTGCATGACGTGCGGGCCAGCTGAACTACGGCGACCATCAACTTTCTACCACAGACACACCCGATTGGACGCGGTCTACTTGCTCTGCTGCTGTGCTCCTATCTGTTCTCCCGCACCATCATATTTTCATCCAGCGGCTGTGACACATTTCGTCCCGGGCATCAATCCTCAGCTGGATTACTTATGTACTCCCTCCGGTCCTTTTTACTCTGCACATTGGATTTGCCGAAAGTCAAACTTTGCTAAGTTTGACCAAATTTATATTACAAATTATTAGCATCTATAATATCTAATAAATATAATATGAAAATATATTCCAAGATGAATCTAATGATATTGGTGTTGTTATGTGAATATCTATAATTTTTTTATATAAACTTGGTCAAACTTGGATGAGATTGACTTCGGATAAACCTAATATGCAGAGTAAGAAGGACCGGAGGGAGTACTACAGGTAGTACCCGCCGACGTGGCCATCTACGCCTCGTAACGCCCCGACACTCAGCTGCGGCACCCTCGCCATGGCCACGCCACCACCGGCTGGTTCATCTCGAACGAGTGAGCCGCGAACCACGCCACCACCATGAGAATGACATGTGGGCCAGCTGCATTTAAGGTCTGCATGTCATTGACTCATAGGCCGGGCACTAAGCCACTGAAGTTCGGTCCCATGGGCCCTGAGAGGGAAATGTAACTCCTGCGGCAGGCCTTGTGCTGCTCCCGCAGTACGAGCTCGTGCCAAAACTGGAATTTGTTTCTTACTACTACCAACTAGTACCAGCAAGGTACACGTGCATTACACGCATGAGATTCTAGTGGTTTGTGCATTATGCTTCTACATGTGGAGCTTTCTGGATTCTAACATGTGGCAAAATCTGGTGGAATGTAAGGTTAGGCAAGTTTGATTAACTTAGGTGAGTGTTTGGTTCAAGCCACACCTTAGGCAAGCCACACTAAGGCCCCACATGACATACACACAAAAAATGTGGCAAGATTCCTTTAGGCTTGCCAACTTGTTTCTCTCATTTTGAAGAACTAATAACTTTTCCTAAGCTTAGTTGTGGCAAAGTTAGTCATGAATTAAGTTCAACCATGGAGTCTTCTAGATTATACATGTGGCAGAATATGGTGGATGATATCCAACGGCCAGTAGTGCTCGGATTTGCCATCTTTGTACCGTCGGATTGGCTTCGTCCAATGACCAACTTTCAAAGTTTTTCACACACTATATAGGGGGTATAGATATATATGTGCCGGTCCGTTGCAATGGATCCAAATTATATATATCTATTTAGTGGAGTGCACTCTAAACACATTACCTATTTATTTTTCTCTAACCTTCTGTAGCCATGCAACCAAGCCAAATAAGCTTCATGGGTGCCCCCCACATCATATTATTCATACTACATTGATTGAAAAAAACATAAATCACCCAAAACAAGATCTTCCCGTTTTTGTTCCTACGATGTTGTGCCGTGCACGTACCTACTAGTTGTATAGTGGTAGTACTAGTAATATGGTATTAGGAGTACAAACTTGGTACTAGTAGGAGTAGTACTAGTACGGAATGCTTCTACTCTATCAACGAGCCCTGTCTGACACCAAATTTATTGGCTTCCGTGCTACAGCTAGATCTTCCCCTTGTTTCTGTTTTCCAACCCGGCGGCGGGCGGGGTGTCGGTTTGCTCAATGGCAGTCCCACATGAAAGTGAAAATGCTAGGCAACACGCCTTCCCTAAGCTATGTGTCGTGCCGGACGGGCCGTGTTGTACTCCTGATTCCCGGGTGTGTGGGGGTGCGATGCGAACGCGGCAGGACTTTTCCTTTTACCAGCAATGTGCCCGTGCGTTGCGACGGATCCAAAGTAGTAGAATAGTAGTATTTGTTCACAAACTTGAAAGAAATCACTATTGTTTTGATATACTCCTAATATATTACTCCGTCCGTACCTAAATATTTTTCTTTTTTTGAGATTTCAAATGGACTATCACATACGGATTATATATACATATTCTAGTGTTTCTAGCAAGATGCCTGCGTGTTGCACGAAGTTGATGGAAAAGGTAAGCACAACTTATAAATTGACAGATGGAGTACTAGTTACAGTGATGCATATAATTAAGCAAAGGGATCGCACATGTCGGTATTGACTGGAACGAGAATGCAATAGCACAATAAGAATTAAGGCCACGATGATGCGATCACAGTGGTGGTTACAGAAGGCAAGAAGTAAGATGGATCCACGAATGTACGACCTCCTCCTCCTCAACTTAGTGCGCCGGGCCATCGACCGGCGGCTAAGGAGCGGAGGCTTTTGTGGCGAGGTCGAGGTGCTTCTCAGCAAAGGCATCCAAGGCTTCCAGCCGGTTGAGGAAGGCCAATGTTGTAGCATCCTCACTGTCCTTGTAGATACCTATGTTCACGATTTCCTCATACATGTGGATGTGTAGGTCAACGAATTCTTGCAGGACAAGGCGCCTCGCGGCGAGCGCGACCTCCAGGTGGACATTCTTCGTGGCGTCGGCGGGCAGTCGCAGGGCCACCAGTGCTTGAAAGAGGTTCCGGCCATGGAGGCCGATTAGGGTGGCAGGCAATGAGGAGCCCGGGCGCGCGGGTTGGAGGAGTACGACAATGTCGTCCGCGAGCTTCTTGAGGACAATGAACTTGTTGCTGGTGGCAACGATCATCTGGTCCAACTGAGAGTCATAGTTGGCGTCGAAGGCGGCCATCCACCAGCCAGTCTCCAACACCGTCTGGAGACGATCCTCGGCGCCATGCCGCAGGCCGGCATCGTGGACCATCTGGCGCAGCCGCTGCCCGCTCACGCGCATCGCCGCCATGGGTCTAGAGTGAGTTCTTTTGCGCTTAGTGTATGTGCTTAGGCAAATGCTTAGGTGCGTACGATGTGGTAGATGCATTAGAATGGAGGGGCGCCTTCATATGAGGGCAATGAGGGCAAACTGCGTTGCATTCACATCGTGCATCCTCTTTTCCCGGACCTCCTCCCATTACTTCCCTCATGCATTAATTAAAGGAGGATGCATTGGCCGTTCAACATATCAGGAACCGCTACTCCCTCCCTCGTTTGCATTAAAGCCGTATCGGGAACTGCGGCGCCCACTGTCAAATCGAATACTCCCTCCGTCTAGGTGAGTATTAAGTCATCTTACGAAAACCAAATAGTAAACACATAGGCATGGTGCATTAACTCTCACGTTGTTTCTTATTTTTTGACATAAATAGGGGAATCAACCAAGAAGAGATGTGGGGCTTGTATGCTTTTAATGACTTGAGACTATCAAACATGACATGTAGTGGTCAGTTCGTTGCACAAGAACAAATACAACCCATGTCAGCATACACACATCTTATATAGCATCACATCCAATGGCTATAAAAGATGAATGAGACCAAATTATATCTCATCTAGATGAGTTCTAGCAAAACTGTATTAATAATACTTAGTACTCCTGTGCCATGTATCATATATTAGTGTTGGGGAACGTAGTAATTTCAAAAAAATTCCTACGCACACGCAAGATCATGGTGATGCACAGCAACGAGAGGAGAGTATGATCTACGTACCCTTGTAGATCGCAATGGAAGCGTTGACACAACGTAGAGGAAGTAGTTGTACGTCTTCTTCCCGATCCGACCGATCCAAGCACCGTTACTCTGGCGCCTCCGAGTTCTTAGCACACGTACAGCTTGATGAAGATCCCTGGGCTCCGATCCAGCAAAGCTTCGGGGAGGATTTCCGTCAGCACGACGGCGTGATGACGATCTTGATGTTCTACCGACGCAGGGCTTCGCCTAAGCACTACAACGATATGATCGAGGTGGAATATGGTGGCAGGGGACACCGCACACGGCTAAGGAACGATCTCAATGATCAACTTGTGTGTCTAGAGGTGCCCCTGCCTCCGTATATAAAGGAGCCAAGGGGGAGGGGGCCGCCGGCCAGGAGGAGGGTGCAGGAGGAGTTCTACTCCTACCGGGAGTAGGACTCCCACCCCAATCCTAGTTGGACTAGTATTCCCGAAAGGGGAAAGAGAGAGAGGGGGGCCGGCCACCTCTCCTAGTCCTCATAGGACTAGGGGAGGGGGGAGGCGCGCGGCCACCTTGGGCTGCCCCTTTCTCCTTTCCACTAAAGCCCATTAAGGCCCATATGGTTCCCGGGGGGTTCTGGTAACCTCCCGGTACTTCGGTAAAATCCCGATTTCACCCGGAACACTTCCGATATCCAAATATAGGCTTCCAATATATCAATCTTTATGTCTCGACCATTTCGAGACTCCTCGTCATGTCCGTGATCACATCTGGAACTCCAAACTAACTTCGGTACATCAAAATGCATAAACTCATAATAACTGTCATCGTAACGTTTAAGCATGCGGACCCTACGGTTCGAGAACAATGTAGACATGACTGAGACACAGCTCCAGTCAATAACCAATAGCGGGACCTGGATGCCCATATTGGGTCCTACATATTCTACGAAGATATTTATCGGTCAGACCGCATAACAACATACGTTGTTCCCTTTGTCATCGGTATGTTACTTGCCCGAGATTCGATCGTCGGATTCCAATACCTAGTTCAATCTCGTTACCGGCAAGTCTCTTTACTCGTTCCGTAATACATCATCTCGCAACTAACTCATTAGTCGCAATGCTTGCAAGGTTTATGTGATGCGCATTACCGAGAGGGCCCAGAGATACCTCTCCGACAATCGGTGTGACAAATCCTAATCTCGAAATACGCCAACCCAACATCTACCTTTGGAGACACCTGTAGAGCTCCTTTATAATCACCCAGTTACGTTGTGATGTTTGGTAACACACAAAGTGTTCCTCCGGTAAACGGGAGTTGCATAATCTCATAGTCATAGGAACATGTATAAGTCATGAAGAAAGCAATAGCAACATACTAAACGATCGGGTCCTAAGCTAATGAAATGGGTCATGTCAATCAGATCATTCAACTAATGATGTGACCTCGTTAATCAAATAACAACACCTTGTTCATGGTTAGGAAACATAACCATCTTTGATTAACGAGCTAGTCAAGTAGAGGCATACTAGTGACTCTAAGTTTGTCTATGTATTCACACATGTATTATGTTTCCGGTTAATACAATTCTAGCATGAATAATAAACATTTATCATGATATAAGGAAATAAATAATAACTTTATTATGGCCTCTAGGGCATATTTCCTTCAGTCTTCCACTTGCACTAGAGTCAATAATCTAGATTACACAGTAATGATTCTAACACCCATGGAGCCTTGGTGCTGATCATGTTTTACTCGTGGAAGAGGCTTAGTCCACGGGTCTGCAACATTCAGATCCGTATGTATCTTGCAAATATCTATGTCTCCCACCTGGACTAGATCCCGGATGGAATTGAAGCGTCTCTAGATGTGCTTGGTCCTCTTGTGAAATCTGGATTCCTTTGCCAAGGCAATTGCACCAGTATTGTCACAAAAGATTTTCATTGGACCCGATGCACTAGGTACGACACCTAGATAGGATATGAACTCCTTCATCCAGACTCCTCCGTTCGCTGCTTCTGAAGCAGCTATGTATTCCGCTTCACATGTAGATCCCGCTACGACGCTTTGTTTAGAACTGCACCAACTGACAGCTCCACCGTTTAATGTAAACACGTATCCGGTTTGCGATTTAGAATCGTCCGGATCAGTGTCAAAGCTTGCATCAACGTAACCTTTTACGGTGAGCTCTTTGTCACCTCCATATACGAGAAACATATCCTTAGTCCTTTTCAGGTATTTCAGGATGTTCTTGACCGCTGTCCAGTGATCCACTCCTGGATTACTTTGGTACCTCCCTGCTAAACTTATAGCAAGGCACACATCAGGTTTGGTACACAGCATTGCATACATGATAGAGCCTATGGCTGAAGCATAGGGAACATCTTTCATTTTCTCTCTATCTTCTGCAGTGGTCGGGCATTCAGTCTGACTCAACTTCACACCTTGTAACACAGGCAAGAACCCTTTCTTTCCTTGATCCATTTTGAACTTCTTCAAAATCTTGTCAAGGTATGTGCTTTGTGAAAGTCCAATTAAGCGTCTTGATCTATCTCCGTAGATCTTTATGCCTAATATGTAAGCAGCTTCACCGAGATCTTTCATTGAAAAACTCTTATTCAAGTATCCCTTTATGCTATCCAGAAGTTCTATATCATTTCCAATCAGCAATATGTCATCCACATATAATATCAGAAATGCTACAGAGCTCCCACTCACTTTCTTGTAAATACAGGCTTCTCCGAAAGTCTGTATAAAACCAAATGCTTTGATCACACTATCAAAGCATTTATTCCAACTCCGAGAGGCTTGCACCAGTCCATAAATGGATCGCTGGAGCTTGCACACTTTGTTAGCTCCCTTTGGATCGACAAAACCTTCCGGTTGCATCATATACAACTCTTCTTCCAGAAATCCATTCAGGAATGCAGTTTTGACATCCATCTGCCAAATTTCATAATCATAAAATGCGGCAATTGCTAACATGATTCGGACAGACTTAAGCATCGCTACGGGTGAGAAGGTCTCATCGTAGTCAACCCCTTGAACTTGTCGAAAACCTTTTGTGACAAGTCGAGCTTTATAGACAGTAACATTACCGTCAGCGTCAGTCTTTTTCTTGAAGATCCATTTATTCTCAATTGCTTGCCGATCATCAGGCAAGTCAACCAAAGTCCATACTTTGTTCTCATACATGGATCCCATCTCAGATTTCATGGCTTCAAGCCATTTTGCGGAATCTGGGCTCACCATCGCTTCTTCATAGTTCGTAGGTTCATCATGATCTAGTAGCATGACTTCCAGAACAGGATTACCGTACCACTCTGGTGTAGATCTCACTCTGGTTTATCTACGAGGTTCAGTAGTATCTTGACCTAAAGTTTCATGATCATCATCATTAGCTTCCTCACTTATTGGTGTAGGTGTCGCAGAAACAGTTTTCTGTGATGTACTACTTTCCAATAAGGGAGTAGGAACAGTTACCTCGTCAAGTTCTACTTTCCTCCCACTCACTTCTTTCGAGAGAAACTCCTTCTCCAGAAAGTTTCCGAATTTAGCAACAAAAGTCTTGCCATCGGATCTGTGATAGAAGGTGTATCCAATAGTTTCCTTTGGATATCCTATGAAGACCCATTTCTCCGATTTGGGTTCGAGCTTATCAGGTTGAAGCTTTTTCACATAAGCATCGCAGCCCCAAACTTTTAGAAACGACAACTTTGGTTTCTTGCCAAACAACAGTTCATAAGGCGTCGTCTCAACAGATTTTGATGGTGCCCTATTTAACGTGAATGCGGCCGTCTCTAGAGCGTATCCCCAAAACGATAGCGGTAAATCAGTAAGAGACATCATAGATCACACCATATCTAGTAAAGTACGATTACAACGTTCGGACACACCATTACGCTATGGTGTTCCTGGTGGCGTGAGTTGCGAAACTATTCCACAATTTTTCAAATGTATACCAAACTCGTAACTCAAATATTCTCCTCCACGATCAGATCGTAGAAACTTTATTTTCTTGTTACGATGATTTTCCACTTCACTCAGAAATTCTTTGAACTTTTCAAATGTTTCAGACTTATGTTTCATTAAGTAGATATACCCATATCTGCTTAAATCATCTATGAAGGTGAGAAAATAACGATATCCGCCACGAGCCTCAATATTCATCGGACCGCATACATCTGTATGTATGATTTCCAACAAATCTGTTGCTCTCTCCATAGTACTGGAGAACGGTGTTTTAGTCATCTTGCCCATGAGGCACGGTTCGCAAGTACCAAGCGATTCATAATCAAGTGGTTCCAGAAGTCCATCAGTATGGAGTTTCTTCATGCGCTTTATACCGATATGACCTAAACGGCAGTGCCACAAATAAGTTGCACCATCATTATCAACTCTGCATCTTTTGGCTTCAACATTATGAATATGTGTATCACTACTCTCGAGATTTAATAAGAATAGACCACTCTTCAAGGGTGCGTGACCATAAAAGATATTACTCATATAAATAGAACAACCATTATTCTCTGATTTGAATGAATAACCGTCTCGCATTAAACAAGATCCAGATATAATGTTCATGCTCAACGCTGGCACCAAATAACAATTATTTAGGTCTAATATTAATCCCGAAGGTAGATGTAGAGGTAGCGTGCCGACCGCGATCACATCGACTTTGGAACCGTTTCCCACGCGCATCGTCACCTCGTCCTTAGCCAATCTTTTCTTAATCCATAGTCCCTATTTCGAGTTGCAAATATTAGCAACAAAACCAGTATCAAATACCCAGGTGCTACTACGAGCATTAGTAAGGTACACATCAATAACATGTATATCACATATACCTTTGTTCACCTTGCCATCCTTCTTATCCGCCAAATACTTGGGGCAGTTCCGCTTCCAGTGACCAGTCTGCTTGCAGTAGAAGCACTCAGTTTCAGGCTTAGGTCCAGACTTGGGTTTCTTCTCATGATCAGCAACTTGCTTGCCGTTCTTCTTGAACTTTCCCTTCTTCTTCCCTTTACCCTTTTTCTTGAAACTAGTGGTCTTGTTGACCATCAACACTTGATGCTCCTTCTTGATTTCTACCTCCGCAGCTTTCAGCATTGCGAAGAGCTCGGGAATTGTCTTGTTCATCCCTTGCATATTATAGTTCATCACGAAGCTCTTGTAGCTTGGTGGCAGTGATTGGAGAATTTTGTCAATGATGCAATCATCTGGAAGATTAACTCCCAGTTGAATCAAGTGATTATTATACCCAGACATTTTGAGTATATGCTCACTGACAGAACTGTTCTCTTCCATCTTGCAGCTATAGAACTTATTGGAGACTTCATATCTCTCAATCCGGGCATTTGCTTGAAATATTAACTTCAACTCCTTGAACATCTCATATGCTCCATGACGTTCAAAACATCGTTGAAGTCCCGATTCTAAGCCGTAAAGCATGGCACACTAAACTATCCAGTAGTCATCAGCTTTGCTCTGCCAGACGTTCATAACATCTGGTGTTGCTCCAGCGGCAGGCCTGGCACCCAGCGGTGCTTCCAGGACGTAATTCTTCTGTGCAGCAATGAGGATAATCCTCAAGTTACGGACCCAGTCCGTGTAATTGCTACCATCATCTTTCAACTTTGCTTTCTCAAGGAACGCATTAAAATTCAACGGAACAACAACACGAGCCATCTATCTACAATCAACATAAACAAGCAAGATACTATCAGGTACTAAGTTCATGATAAATTTAAGTTCAATTAATCATATTACTTAAGAACTCCCACTTAGATAGACATCCCTCTAATCCTCTAAGTGATTACGTGATCCAAATCAACTAAACCATGTCCGATCATCACGTGAGATGGAGTAGTTTCATCGGTGAACATCATTATGTTGATCATATCTACTATATGACTCACGCTCGACCTTTCGGTCTCCGTGTTCCGAGGCCATATCTGTATATGCTTGGCTCGTCAAGTATAACCTGAGTATTCCGCGTGTGCAACTATTTTGCACCCGTTGTATTTGAACGTAGAGCCTATCACACCCGATCATCACGTGGTGTCTCAGCATGAAGAACTTTTGCAACGGTGCATACTCAGGGAGAACACTTCTTGATAATTTAGTGAGAGATCATCTTATAATGCTACCGTCAATCAAAGCAAGATAAGATGCATAAAAGATAAACATCACATGCAATCAATATAAGTGATATGATATGCCCATCATCATCTTGTGCCTGTGATCTCCGTCTCCGAAGCACCGTCATGATCACCATCGTCACCGGCGCGACACCTTGATCTCCATCATAGCATCGTTGTCGTCTCGCCAATCTTATGCTTCCACGACTATCGCTACCGCTTAGTGATAAAGTAAAGCATTACATCGCGATTGCATTGCATACAATAAAGCGACAACCATATGGCTCCTGCCAGTTGCCGATAACTCGGTTACAAAACATGATCATCTCATACAATAAAATTTAGCATCATGTCTTGACCATATCACATCACAACATGCCCTGCAAAAACAAGTTAGACGTCCTCTACTTTGTTGTTGCAAGTTTTACGTGGCTGCTACGGGCTGAAGCAAGAACCAATCTCACCTACGCATCAAAACCACAACGATAGTTTGTCAAATAGACTCCATTTTAACCTTCGCAAGGACCGGGTGTAGCCACACTCGGTTCAACTAAAGTTGGAGAGACAGTCGCCCGCAAGCCACTTGTGTGCAAAGCACGTCGGGGAAACCGGTCTCACGTAAGCGTACGCATAATGTTGGTCCGGGTCGTCTCGTCCAACAATACCGCCGAACCAAAGTATGACATGCTGGTAGGCAGTGTGACTTATATCGCCCACAACTCACTTGTGTTCTACTCGTGCAAATAACATCAAACCATAAAACCAAGGCTCTGATGCCACTGTTGGGGAACGTAGTAATTTCAAAAAATTTCCTACGCACACGCAAGATCATGGTGATGCACAGCAACGAGAGGAGAGTATGATCTACGTACCCTTGTAGATCGCAACGGAAGCGTTGACACAACGTAGAGGAAGTAGTCGTACGTCTTCTTCCCGATCCGACCGATCCAAGCACCGTTACTCCGGCGCCTCCGAGTTCTTAGCACACGTACAGCTCGATGACGATCCCTGGGCTCCGATCCAGCAAAGCTTCGGGGAGGATTTCCGTTAGCACGATGACGTGGTGACGATCTTGATGTTCTACCGACGCAGGGCTTCGCCTAGGCACTACAACGATATGATCGAGGTGGAATATGGTGGCAGGGGGCACCGCACACGGCTAAGGAACGATCTCAATGATCAACTTGTGTGTCTAGAGGTGCCCCCTGTCTCCGTATATAAAGGAGCCAAGGGGGAGGGGGCCGTCGGCCAGGAGGAGGGCGCATGAGGAGTTCTACTCCTACCGGGAGTAGGACTCCCCCCAATCCTAGTTGGACTAGGATTCCCCAAGGGGGAAAGAGAGAGAGGGGGGCCGGCCACCTCTCCTATTCCTAATAGGACTAGGGGAGGGGGGAGGCGCGTGGCCACCTTGGGCTGCCCCTTTCTCCTTTCCACTAAAGCCCATTAAGGCCCATATGGTTCCCGGGGGGTTCCGGTAACCTCCCGGTACTCCGGTAAAATCCCGATTTCACCCGGAACACTTCCGATATCCAAATATAGGCTTCCAATATATCAATCTTTATGTCTCAACCATTTCGAGACTCCTCATCATGTCCGTGATCACATCCGGGACTCCGAACTAACTTCGGTACATCAAAATGCATAAACTCATAATAACTGTCATCGTAACGTTTAAGTGTGCGGACCCTATGGTTCGAGAACAATGTAGACATGACTGAGACACATCTCCGGTCAATAACCAATAGCGGGACCTGGATGCCCATATTGGCTCCTACATATTCTACGAAGATCTTTATCGGTCAGACCGCATAACAACATACGTTGTTCCCTTTGTCATCGGTATGTTACTTGCCCGAGATTCGATCGTCGGTATCCATTACCTAGTTCAATCTCGTTACCGGCAAGTCTCTTTACTCGTTCCGTAATACATCATCTCGCAACTAACTCATTAGTCGCAATGCTTGCAAGGCTTATGTGACATGCATTACCGAGAGGGCCCAGAGATACCTCTCCGACAATCGGAGTGACAAATCCTAATCTCGAAATACGCCAACCCAACATCTACCTTTGGAGACACCTATAGAGCTCCTTTATAATCACCCAGTTACGTTGTGACGTTTGGTAGCACACAAAGTGTTCCTCCGGTAAACGGGAGTTGCATAATCTCATAGTCATAGGAACATGTATAAATCATGAAGAAAGCAATAGCAACATACTAAACGATCGGGTGCTAAGCTAATGAAATGGGACATGTCAATCAGATCATTCAACTAATGATGTGGCCTCATTAATCAAATAACAACACCTTGTTCATGGTTAGGAAACATAACCATCTTTGATTAACGAGCTAGTCAAGTAGAGGCATACTAGTGACTCTAAGTTTGTCTATGTATTCACACATGTATTATGTTTCCGGTTAATACAATTCTAGCATGAATTATAAACATTTATCATGATATAAGGAAATAAATAATAACTTTATTATTGCCTCTAGGTCATATTTCCTTCAATTAGTATCATGTAGTACTTTATTTATTTATGAGGTATCCAGATGGCACTGCACCGCCAAGAAAAGAGGGTAACATCAAAATTATGGACTACTTTTTTGAGGTATGTTGGTAAGGTCCGGTCATAGTCACTTGTTGAAATATCTAAAAATACAAATACTCCCTCCGCCCAGAAATACTTGTCATCAAAATGGATAAAAGGAAATGTATCTAGACGTATTTTAGTTTTAGATACATCTCTTTTTATCCATTTTGATGACAAGTATTTTCGGACGGAGGGAGTAGAAAACAGAGTTGGTGATGATGGTGTGCGTGCCATCCTGCAATATAGGCCATCGGATTTATATCTAACGGATAGGAAAGGAACTATGGAAATTTTGCAAAAATATACCCACACGTCTCTCCACGTTCGCAAATAAGGCCTTCCCTCGTTCAACATTTTCTCTCACAAGATAAACTACTCATACAAATGCATCTTGAGGTGTCCATAGAATCGAAGAGAGGGATGATTTGTGTGTGTGTGCACGCGCGCGGTCGATAAAGAGCGCCATTGAATTTGTGTGTGCCCACATCAAAGATATAGAGTGGCTGGCCTACTGGAACGTGAGATGGGACATGTGCAGTTTGTCTCTGTGGCATGGATACCTACCAGCAGCGCTCGACTATCGGTGTGTGGTGGGGGAAGAGGGAGGCCCAATTAACTATAGACGTACAATGGCTGGTATATGTGTGGAGGAGGAGAGAGGCCTACCTCATGTATTGAGGAGATCGATCTGCCTCATGTATTAAGGGAGATCGATCGGCATCCGTGCATATGTGCAAGAGAGGAATAAGGTTGGCAGAGAGACAGAGCTAGAGTGTTGGAGGGGTGGTAGTGGAGTTGCTTCTAACAAATGGTGGGATAGGCTTGCTAGACAAACGGAGGGCTCGCCCGCAATATCAATAAGAGAGGATGTGGCTGCTTGTTGTCTGTGCACGTGCGTGTGAGAGACGGCTGAGGAGGCATGCACGAATGATGAGGGGGGACGATGTGGCTATGGTAAGAAGACGTAACTACATAGGAAGATTAATCACCCTTTGTTAGAGAAAGGAGAGACATAACTTGTGAGGTACGTCGATCGATGGGGGGGGGGGTTGTTAAAGTCGATCTAGGTATATGTTGGGAGATCGATCGGTATACATGCATGTGTGTGTTAGAAGCAAATGAGGCACGAGGAGAATGATAGAGAGAGAGGGATGCATGTAGGAGGTGGTACGAGAGGCATACTATATCGAGGGGGAGGAGTGTGCGAGTACGAGAACGATGAAAAGAGTGGTGGGAGTGAGGCATGGACGGTGACAAGAGAAGAGGGGAAGCTTGTGTTTGTGCTAGGCACACCTGCCTAGAGAGGCATATCGATCGATGTGTGCCATAAAGAAGGAGCTGGGGTCCCTACACACACCATGGGTGAATGACCTAAAGTGGAAAGACGAATTTACGCGATGGAGGTAGAGAATGCTGAGGGAGGGTGAGAGGGATGCGGGCGTGTGCATGCACAAGAGAAAGTTAGTGCTAGCTACAAAGATAAGAGGGTTGTGTGGGTGTAAAAGACGAATAGAGATCATATATACTTCATTATAAAAAGCGAATTCAGATATTTGAAGAATTTATCATAGTGTTTCAAACCGACGCATGTGTGAATATATATAACGGTGATACACATGGTGTGGTTATGAACATGTTATACTACATTTAATATATTTTATCTCTACTTTTATAAAAACGGAGTTGTTGATGATGGTGTGCCTGCCATCCTGCATTATAGGCCGTCCGATTTATATCTGGCGGATAGCAAGGAAACTATGATGGTCGAAGTTGGCAACAATCATGATTGTAGATTCTTATTAAAATAGAGAAACGGATTCAAATTTAGTTCGAATTGCAGTAGTAGTATAGACATTTGGAATGCACTAAAATGTTGGTATGAGTAGGTTACATGCATTATACAGCAAGCGAAAAAATTTAATCGGACATAACATGGATTCATACTCCCTCCTTCCATCTATATAGGGCGTAATGAGATTTTTAAGACCGCCTTTGACTATTGACAAGCTTAATAGTACATGACATGCACAATGTGAAAATTATATCATTGAAAGAACCTTTCACAGACGAATTTAACAGTGTGCTTTGTGTAAGTTGCATGTCATATATCATTGCTCTAATATTTGGTCAAAGTTAGCATCAAAAAACGCATTAGGCCCTATATAGATGGAAGGAGGGAGTAGCTTTGAATAGCATTTGTATAGTAAAACGGGGCAAGACTCTCTCTCTCTGTGTGGTGTGAATAGTTTTATTTTTTTGTTTTCTTTTTGGTTGAGGGAAGTGCGAATTGATTTGGTACGTACAAGTACAATATTACTACACGTTAGGCTTGTCCCTAAAATTCAACCCGCGTCTTGTTATATCCCAAAAATTCAGATATTGTGCTCCCAAAACTGGCGCCTTCACAACCCGCGCCTTGCTATCCCGAAATTACAGCGCACGCGAAAACTCCCTCCAGCTGCCAAATCCCGACACGCGAAATCCCCCTTCTAACCCTGAGCTGAAAGGGCCACTAGTTCAAATCGATGGGGGGGTACTTTTGTAACACACCCAACATTTTGGACAAGCGCGTCCCTATGTCATGCTTCACCCCCTCCCATCGCCCCCTTTTCGCCATTTGAAATCCCAGGCCGCCATAACCTCTCTGCTCCAGCCGTGAAACCCCACCCTCCTCCATATGCCACGTCACCGCTGCCCAGTCGGAGCCTCTTCCCCGACGATGTCGTCCACCGCAACAGCTCGACGTCCCTCGTCCACCTCCCCGGATGAGGATCCGTTGTCCATCTCGCTGTCCCGCCGGTTTAGCCACCCCGTCCTCCACATCCAAGGAGCTGCTCCGACGATCGCCTCGTCTATCGCGGCTGCTCCATCCCCATAGCGCCGCCTTAACCTGCTCCACCGGAACCGCAACATCCTCACCGACTCCTCGGACGAAGCCGAGGCCTACTTGGCGCCACCAAAGAGGTTGTACACTCATCGCATCGCACCTTCTCCTTAACTCAACCTCCTGGCGCCGACGGTGCTCCATCCCGCACCCCCATGGAGCGGCTACCTTGAAGCCGGCGCCGCGGGCGACATCTCCACGGCAGCTCTCCCCCAGTGCGAGGCCCCTTTGGCGGCGGCGTCCATACCAGCCGGATCTGCTACTGCTGCTCCGGCTCTCGCTCGCTCGCTCGCTCGCGTTGCTGCTGCTCCTACTCCGGCTCTCGCTCGATCGCTCGCTCGCCCAGCTGCTGTTGCTTCTCTCCCCCTCGCTCGTGCTGCTGCTCTGCTCCGGTTAAGCCACACTTCAGTCGAGTGAATCGACTTTTGGGTCAGTCGATTTTCAGGGGTTGGGGGGCTCGTCGGAGTTAAGGAAGAACCACCCGCGGCGGGGACGGGGGCTCGCCGGAGAGGTACCCCACTATCTATCTTAGGGTTCAGGGTGGGGGCCGGGGGCCTAGAGGGCTGGCCGGGGCGGCGGTGGAGAGTTGTTTCGGGGCGGCGAGGCGGCGCTGGGGCCGACGGTTCGGCCGGTGGTGGCTGGCGGCTCAAGGGGGTGCAGGTTGAAGATGAATTGCAGGCCCTCCCTAAACTACATGTCAAGTGCCTCTCTGCTACCATTGCGTTTAGTTTCAACAGTAGCATTCAGATTCCAGAGTAAATTTCAGTTTCGACAATTTAGTTCAGAGTCAACAGTTTTTACCTCATCTGTTGTAGTCAGGTGGTTTTTGGTGATGTTAATTTTACATCCATTTTACATCATCTATTGGAGATGTTATTAGAATCCCACTTGAGATTGAGGATGTCTGTCTTGTGCTGCTTCAGCCTTGACGTCTTACGACTCACTGGAGCTGCTCCACCGACAGAACGATCCATCACAACAGAACAGTGCCCTGGATGCCGTCTACAGATTCCTCAGATCTTCCTCCACACCTCTGACAGCCACCTCTGCCTCAACTGCTTCAGCAACCAAGCCAATGATGCTGAGGTCGACACGGCTATGGCAAAGAGGTTGTACACTTGTTGCATCACTTATTACTATACATTCACGTCGATCCATTAGGGCTATTTTGGTTCAACGGAAAAATGTCGATCCACTGGTTGTTATCATCACTCTAAATTTCTGCATGCTCTCCTTACATAATCTCACCATATTTTTTTCATATGCATGTCAGATATTGTACACAGTCATGCTAAACATGTAGAGAAAAAGAGAAGAGTTTTGCGCGGCAATACAATGTCATGCAGACATCGCTCCATGGTGGGTTCAATGGCAAACCCTCCCCACCCCTCTCCAGATTGTAATCCAGAGGAAGATATCTATTCTGAGGCGGATTCAGATGCCGCTGACCGCTCCTATTTACCCCCCAAGGTGTTTGCTCTACCTTGGCATGATGATGTTAGTCATATCATGCATATGTTGCCTTGCAGTGCCTACTTTTGACATCATATATGTCATCTTCTTAGTTTAGACATGTTCTGTAATGCCACCTGTTTAGTTTCTATATCATATATGGGAATTATGCAGTCTCATGTCTTTTAGCCAGCCATAATATATGTGAAATGTGCAATGCCATCCTGTTTAACCAGGCATCATATATTTGAATGATATCTTGCCCATCCTTTTCTTCATTACATTTCCATTTGTCGACAATGTTTGTACATTAAACTACTCTTCCTGTGAATCAGCCATTTGGGTGGGAGATGGAAAAATCTAGAGTGAAAACAAGGCCTTCAGAGCAGACAGTGCTACCTGTCGAAGCAGATCTCTTGTTGGGTCCCGATAGCTCCTCGGAGATGGATTCAGAGACAGATGACCAGTCCTATTCCCCCACTGAGGTGTATGCTCTAACTTGGCATGGTTATACTATTCATATCATGCATACAGTGTCTTGCATTGCATAGTTTAGACATCATATACACAATATTCAACACCATGTTCTTAGTTCAGACATCATATTGAATGCCCTCTGTTTAGCATATAAATCACATATGTGAATTAAATGATGCGATCCTGATTACTTAGATAACATGTAGGTGAATTTTGTCATGCGATCCTGTTTAGTTATTCATCATATATTTGAATTATGTTATGCTATGCTATCCAGTTTAGATAGACATCATATATGTGAAATTATGTCATGCTATCCGTTTTAGTTAAACAATATACATGTCAACTATTTCATGCCCTCTTTTTTCCACACTATCTATTGCATCTGTCTCTCACACAATGTCTGTACATTCAACTATGTTTCTTGTTTATCAGCCATTTGAATTGGAGCGGGTGATGCCAGTATCTAACAGACTAAAAACACGGTCTTCAAATAAAACAGTGCTACCTCTTGGTGGAGATAGCACCCGGGTTGTACATGCACAAGATCCAGCCCTACCACACATAACCCAAACTCTCGCAGATTGTACCCCTACTGTGATGGACAGAGAACCAGCTTCACCCAATCTAACCCCAACCCCAGCCGATAGTAACCCAGTTCCTATTGACACAGCACCATCTCCACCACAGAGCTCCCAAACAAGAGTAGTTAGTAAGGCAGCTCCAGTGCCCAAAGGGCCAGTACTATCACGGCGAACCCCAACTCCACCTAACCAGCTAGTCCTAGTTTAGCATCTATTGCATTTTATGTTGTTAAATCGTATGTGCGTATCTTGCCATCTTGGAAATATTATACTGAAGATGAAGGAAAATGCCAGTTGCAGGTGTTTGTCCAGGAGTTATGTGTAAGTAATGTTATTCATGGCAATTACTTTGCTTCATCCCATACATCCTACCTCCATGATGGTTATAATACAGCAAATTTTCCCATTTTTCTCTATAGAGAAGGACCGATTTGGAAACTCATGATGAGGTAACCTGTGCTAATACCTCTGCTATCTTCAAGAATGCTTGGTGGCAGTATCGGAGTTACCTGAAGAAAACGTACTTCACCGGCAAAGAAACTCATCAAATTCCCTTGCATTCTCCTGAGACACATTTACTGGACGATGACTGGAAATGCCTTGTTATGTACTGGTCCCGAACCAAGAATGTGGTTAGGTCTATGAGCTCATTTTCTATTTTTAAGTATTATATTCTTGCGTCTTACTATACTCTGTTCATGTAGAACAAGTGCCTAAACCTGAAGAACAACTGTTCCAATTTTAGATTCCATTGCTATCATAGTTCAAAAAAGCGCTAGGCGTTAATTGTGCGTTTCGCCACCGCCTTGCGCTTTACAGACCAAAGCGCATGCTTATGCGCTGTTATGCACAGATTATGCGTAGTTATGCGCAATGCGTTTTGCCAACGCCTAGAGCCTAGGCGCGCTTAAGCGCTCGCTTAGGCGCGCCTTTTTTAACTATGATTGCTTTGCTCTTGTATCACTGTATTTACTCATACAAACTTATTTTTAAATTGAAGGATCCAATCAAAACTCCAATTGCACAGCAGGTATGTTCAGCATGTTTCTTTAACAGGTTTGCTCTTATCAATAGCTCTGTTGATTTCAATTTCAATTGTGTATACAGTTGACTTTCATATCATGCACATTACTAGCATCACAACAGAGCCAATAGTGTTGTTGTACATGTAGACCCGTGGTACCCATCTGAAATCTTGTTGTGCCGTGTAGTTTCCCACACTTTGTATTCTTTCACTGCTGCTTTGTCTTGAACTGATATGATTTGAACCGTGTCTCTATTTTGATTTGGCAAGACAATGAAGTGACCATAGGACATAGATATATGTTTGTTTGATGCTTTTATTATGTACTAGTACTTGGCAATAGAAGACTTGGTAGTTTAATCCTGTCCACCTTACTAATGAAATGGTTGACCGAAATGAGTTTCATATACTAGTACATGCTAAACTTGTTATGTGTCTGCTCGTTTCTTCTTTTAGAATGCTGACAGAATATTGGGGAAGAGTGCCTTATTAAGCAATGGTAAAGGAAGTAATGCAGATAAGGTTCAGGATAGTGACACATCCTTGTTGGTCTCCAACAAAGCTGATAAAATAGCTAAGGAAGACTATCTTGAAGACAACGAGATGATACGTCTCCAACGTATCTATATTTTTGATTGTTCCATGCTATTATATTATCAACCTTGGATGTTTTATATGCATTTATATGCTATTTTATATGATTTTTGGGACTAACCTACTAACCTAGAGCCCAGTGCCAGTTTTTGTTTTTTCCTTGTTTTAGAGTATCGCAGAAAAGGAAAATCAAACGGAGTCCAATTGACCTGAAACTTCATGGAACTTATTTTAGGACTAGATGAAACCCAGAAGACTTCGAGTGCACGTAAGGGGGTCAACGAGGAAGCCACGAGGTAGGGGGCGCGCCCACCCCCTGGGCGCGCCCTCCACCCTCGTGGCACCCTCGTGGCTCCCCTAACGTACTTCTTCCGCCTATATATCTCCATATACCCTAAAAACATCCGAGAGCACAATTGATCGGGAGTTCTCCCGCCAGAAGCCTCCGTAGCCACCGAAAGCCGATCTAGACCCGTTTCGGCACCCTGTCGGAGGGGGAATCCCTCTTCGGTGGCCATCTTCATCATCCCGGTGCTCTCCATGACGAGGAGGGAGTAGTTCTCCCTCGGGGCTGAGGGTATGTACCAGTAGCTATGTGTTTGATCTCTCTCTCTCTCTCTCTCTCTCTCTCTCTCTCTCGTGTTCTTGAGGTGATACGATCTTGATGTATCGCGAGCTTTGCTATTATATTTGGATCCTATGATGTTTTCTTCCCCCTCTACTCTCTTGTAATGGATTGAGTTTCCCCTTTGAAGTTATCTTATCGGATTGAGTCTTTAAAGATTTGAGAACACTTGATGTATGTCTTGCCGTGCATATCTGTGGTGACAATGGGATATCACGTGATTCACTTGATGTATGTTTTGGTGATCAACTTGCGGGTTCCGCCCATGAACCTATGCATAGCGGTTGGCACACGTTTTCATCATGATTCTTCGGTAGAAACTTTGGGGCACTCTTTGAGGTTCTATGTGTTGGTTGAATAGATGAATCTGAGATTGTGTGATGCATATCCTATAATCATACCCACGGATACTTGAGGTGACATTGGAGTATCTAGGTGACATTAGGGTTTTGGTTGATTTGTGTCTTAAGGTGTTATTCTAGTATGAACTCTAGGGCTGTTTGTGACACTTATAGGAATAGCCCAACGGATTGATTGGAAAGAATAACTTTGAGGTGGTTTCGTACGCTACCATAATCTCTTTGTTCGTTCTCCGCTATTAGTGCCTTTGGAGTGACTCTTTGTTGCATGTTAATGGATAGTTATGTGATCCAATTATGCTATTATTGTTGAGAGAACTTGCACTAGTGAAAGTATGAACCCTAGGCCTTGTTTCCTAGCATTGCAATACCGCTTACGCTCACTTTTATCATTAGTTACCTTGCTGTTTTTATTTTCATATTACAAAAACCTTTATCTACCACCCATATTGCACTTGTATCACCATCTCTTCGCCGAAATAGTGCACCTATACAATTTACCATTGTACTGGGTGTGTTGGGGACACAAGAGACTCTTTGTTATTTGGTTGCAGGGTTGCTTGAGAGAGACCATCTTCATCCTACGCCTCCTACGGATTGATAGACCTTAGGTCATCCACTTGAGGGAAATTTGCTACTGTCCTACAAACCTCTGCACTTGGAGGCCCAACAACGTCTACAAGAAGATGGTTGTGTAGTAGACATCACAAGACAACCCCAAAGTCCTGTCTTGGTTTAGTGTTCGAGTTACTGGCCACTACCGCTTGCACAAGCTATTCAAACTCACTGTCTGAATCAGCCCGGTTTCTTGAGTCTCAACTACAAGCTGAAAGACATCGATCAGCTGTGCTACGACAAGAAGAGGAAGGACTGTGGAAGTCCCTGGAGCATTCAGATGCATACTTTCTGGTGCAACAGCAAGCGTTGGATGATTTTAGCGCCAAACAAGACAAAGCTAATCAGCTTGCTAAGCTTATTGCCAGCATGGTGGATACCCAGGATAACGTTTCTTGAGCTCTTCTGAAGTTGTTTCAGTTATGCTCTTGTTTTGCTGCCGCGTTTATTTGCACTGGTGGCCAATTTTGACGGCCAGTGTAGGTAATGTGCTGCTTTGTTCCCTATATTTGCACTGGTGGTGAACTTTGATGCCCAGTGGATGTAATATGTGTAATAGCGATAATAGGCTAGCGTTAATTGCTTGCTTATTTATTTCCTTATTGTCTTGTCTAGTTGTTTGCTTGTAGTCGCTACAATTCTTTTTCTGTTTTTTTCTAGTGGTCACAATAGCCTATTTTTGGTAAATAGGCCAAAATAATCGTGGCAAAACACGGACTGTTGTAACCATGGGCCTCCTGCAGGCCGTATGATCCATGGGCCTTCGTCCGGCCGTAGGATCCATCAGCCTTCTATACGGGCCTTAGGGTCCATGGGCCTTCTACGGGCCGTAGGGTCCAAGGGCCTTCTACGGGTCGTATGATCCATGGGCCTTCTACGGGCCGTACTATCCATGGGCCTCATACGGGCCATAGGATCCATGAGCCTTCTACGGGGCGTATCATCATTTCGCCAATCATGGGCCGTACTATTCTTGGACCATAACGGGCCGTTAATAGGCCGTATTTGATAACTCTATGAAAACAGCCCAACGGGTTTTTTACATGAAAACGGCCCAACGTATTAACGGTCCGCAAACGGGCCGACTGTAACGACGGGCTGAATTTGGCCCACAAGCAGAAAATGACAATAACGGGTCGTATGTAACCGAATGCTGCAAATGAGCCCAAGAATCAATGGTCCCTGAGAAGGCCGAAAGATAGCTTGGGCTGGAAATGACCCAATGGAATAACGGGCCGTTAATGGGTATAAAGTGATACACTATTTATTACGGGCCAGTTTCACCACGGGCCGTTAATGGGCCAAGAGTTACAAAGGTCCTCATATGGGCTGAAAGAAGTCATGGGCCACATATGGGCCGGAAGTTAAAACGGGCTGAATCGTATTGGACGGCCCATATGACGCTACTAGGCCTAATTCGGATAGGGCGTAACGGGCCCTAGGTTAGCGGGCTGTAAATGGGCTATATGCGAACATGCCGTTAACAGGCTTTCCATGGGCCGGCCCGCCACCTTTTGACCAAGTCAAACAGGCCGGCCTTTGCACAGGAATGGGCCTCTGTTGGGCCGTGCCACGTGTCGTCGTATCATAGGCGCCTTCGGTCCAATGAGCGGATGACATCTATCCCAACGGTGAGCCGACACGTGTTTCCTCCAGCCAATGATGATTTTACATGTGGAAAATCCCCATTGGTCGGGGCTGTTAACGGGTTATCGGATCCAAAACCCGACCCGATAGCTTAACAGCGTTCCGTTACGGTGGATGCCATGTGCCGGTCACCCTTGACGACAGCACTTCTGTGACGCGCGATTTATCATCATGGAAGTGCACATTTCCGTGATGATAATTTTGGTAATGTCATGGAACACTTCTACGACAGCACAGGTATGACTATATGGATTCTGTCATAAAATCGTCATGGATGTACATGCATGACAAAAAACGCGACCTACTGTGACAAACACGTATCATCAGAGAAGTTTATTTTTTTTGTAGTGCATATAGGCCCCTACACTCATACAAATGATATCCGAGTGAACCTTTGGTTACCATATGTTATTCATTTTGCCTCGTGATACGTTAAAACCCCCAAGGTGAGATATATCAATATCCCCTTGAGATCAACACATGCTCACTATACCAATCTTCCTCGTTACCGGTTTTGTTCTCTTTCCTAGTTCTCATGTTCTTGCATCCCCGTGATCAATTCACAATGTGTCTGACCAGACAATGAAGGATGTCGGCACATCGAAAGGAACCTAAGAATATCTCTCCATCGTCGGAGGAACAAATCTCGGTCTCGAGCTATCTAGTCCCTTGTCCTACGTTTCCGGTGAACCCATAAGTTGTGTTATGCTTACCCTGTTACGGATGACGTTGGAACAACCCTAAAGTGCATCGTGCTATATGGAGTGACTCGATACTCTCATGGTCTAAGGAATCATACATACGTGAACTCTCGTGTTATGGACTATAGAGTTCAAACAATATAATCCCTAAGTATAACATACAACTTGGGTCAATTCAACACAAGTGTTCTACCAACATCGTGCTCTCAATATTTTTTCGCGTCAGTGTTACACTTTGTTGGAAATATGCCCTAGAGGCAATAATATTGTATTACTTATTTCTAAATTTATAATTAAGAGTTTATATTCTATGATATAACTGCTATGATTCTGGAATATGTGACTTGGAGAAAAACTCATAAGCACGCGTGGAATGATAAATGGTAAAACTTGATTCCTAATGTTGCCTCTAGGACTAGCTCAGGTGTTGTATAGTGATCATGGTTTCCAGATATTGGGATATCGTTAAGTGTAATGATAGTCTTAAAACAACATTGAGGGTATGATGTTAGAATAACGATCATATGAAATTGACCCAACTTGTTTGTTATACTTTGAGATGCAATCGTCACACGTTTATTGCTATAACATGGATAGTTAAGGTATGTTTTATTTCCTTAGACCATGAGACTATTGTAGTCACTTCTTACCGAACGATGGACTTTGGGGTTGCTCAAATGCCATCTATAACACGGTGATCATAACAACAACTTTCAGGTTCAACGGAAAGTATGGCAAGGGCTAGATAGCTCAAGAGTTGGATTTGCTCCTGCGGCGATGTAGAGATATTCAGGGCCCTCACGGTGTGACGCATCCATCATCGTCTGGCCAAACACAGGTGACTAGGTCACAAGGACACCGGAACACATGTCAACGAGAAAAAAGAACAAAATCGATAATAAGGATGCATGTATAGTGAGCATGAGAATGACTCAAGAGGATATGCGATATATCTCACCTCGGGTTTTGTAAAGTATCACGAAGCAATAGCACATGATAACCACATGTTCACTTGAATATCATTCATGTATTCATAGGGATCAATATGAATGTCCATGGTACCACTATTAATCATTGAACACAAGAGAGTTTCGTTCATGTCTACGTTCTACAGAACCTTCAGGGTCACACGCTTAAGGAAATTACTATCTGTTGAGTGTTAATGGAGTAAGAGTTATGAGAAAATATTCATGAAATAGTTTTGGGAATATTAGAATTAGTTTCGAGAGAAATCAGAAGCGTTTTGGGGTTTATCGAGTAATATGGGGAATTGATATATAGGTTGAAAATGTTTTCAAAGATATTAAATTAATAATAAAAGGTACTAATATTGATTAGGGGCCTTTTAGAATTGAATAAACATCAACGAGCCAAAGAAAATACTATAAGGCCAAGTGGTGGGGGCCCAATAACACTTGCGCCCCTAGCTTGTATGACAAGCTAGACGGGTATGAATTGGAGAGGGAGGAGGACTCCTCCCCTAGGCCGGTGGACAAAGAAGGGGAGTCCTCATCCCATGTGTGGCACCCCCTCCCCTCTCCCCTACACCTATATATACTAGAGGAATTTGCCCATTGAGACACACAAGTTTTTGGAGCCTCCTCTAGTTCTCTAGTTCTAGTTTTAATTTAGAGTTCTTCTAATTAGAGCTAGAGCTAGATCTCTCTAATACTTATAACAAAGAAGCCCTATGTGGTTCTCTTCTCATCCCTCTAATCCTTTGGCGACGATTAGGTCTGGATGGCGCAGCATTGCCGGATTGTGAGGCCTATACAACTGCAATCCGTAGAGAGGTTGTGCTTTCATTCTTTGGTTTGAGGGGTCATTCATGAACGGTTTGAGGGATTTCATCAACAATATACACCAACTCTTCTCCCGCTGCAACTCGAAGTTGGTAATGATTGGATCTAAACCTCTAATGCATCTTCATAGTGTTCGTTGATCATGATCGTAGGATGAAAATTTTGTTTTCTACTACCTTTCCCAACACACTTAATTATGCCCATGATCAAGAAAACAGAACCATCATGTAATACTTGAGCTAGTCCTAAAGGACAGACTAGGGATCTTGTTTTACCGTTTATAACTCTACACGTGCTTATGAGTTTATCTCTGAATCACATTTCGAAAACCATAATAGTTATAGCATAGAATATAAACATTAATTATAAACTTGAAAATAAATAATACTCAAATAGTATTGCCTTTATGACATATTTTGAATGGATATTGCTATTTAGTTGGGTTTTACGGATATCAAGTAAGTTTCGGAATACCCAATTCTAAGCTCGGGCTCATCTGATCAGGGATGGACCTGGTGTATGGTCAGAGGGGCGATGGCCTAGGGCCCAGCCCTGGAGGGGGCCGGGCCCATGATCTGGTATCTAGCCAAAATAGGGAAAAGGAAAGAAAGGAACAACATGATGGGATGGCCCAATTGATCCCTAGCGCTAGGAATTTTTTTTATTTTTTCGCATGTCTTTTCGGCTTTATAATTCGCCGTTTCGGTTTTCTACCGGTCTTTCATAGCTTTTGAAAAAATTCGAAAAAATTGCGCGAAAAAACGTGTTTTTTTTCTTTTTTTCCCCGCGAGAGTCACGATTTTGCTTCCGTGAGAGGCACGGTTTTCCTTTCGCGAGAGTCAAGGCCGTGCCTCTTGGAAACAGAAAAGAAAACATTTTCTATTTTTTCTCTTCCGCGAGAGGCACGGTTTTGCTTTCGCGAGAGGCACGGTTGTGCTTTCGCAAGAGTCGTGGACGTGCCTCTCGGAAACAAGAAAAACACATATTCTGTTTTTTCCCTTCGTGAGAGGCACGGTTTTACTTCCGCGAAAGGCACGGTTGTGCTTTCACAAGAGGCACGGCTGTGCCTCTTGGAAACAAACAAACAGGTTTTATGTTATTTTCCTTCAGTGAGAGGCACGGTTGTGCCTCCTTGGAAAAAGAAAAAAAAATATTTTTCTCCTCTTTTTTTCTTCCGTGAGAGGCACAGTTTGGCTTCCGCGAGAGGCACCATTTTGGTTTCGCGAGAGGCACAGGCGTGCCTCTTTCGGAAAGGGAAAAAACCCGTTCACCTAGCGCAGTTTTTTCGTGAAAATAAAGTTTGTCAAAACCCTAAACATGAGATCTAGTTTTGAAGATCTCGACCCCAGGAATTCAACAGTGAAAACGGTTCGAGATTTGGATGCACAGTTTAAGAGATAAAACTGTATGATCGAAAGTATGTCTAGAGGAGTGATTAGACTACTTGACCAAATAAAAATCTAGCCTTTTCCCAATTTTAAGTTTTGGCTGATTTTAGCAACTTAGCACAAGTCAAGCAATCAACCTACACATAAGAGTATAGCAGCGGAATGTAAAACATTGCATATGAAGGTAAAGGGAGGAGTTTGGAGGGAGCAAACGCAATGTAGACACGGAGATTTTTGGCGTGGTTCTGATAGGTGGTGCTATCGTACATCCACGTTGATGGAGACTTTAACCCACGAAGGGTAACAGTTGCGTGAGTCCACAGAGGGCTCCACCCACGAAGGGTCCATGAAGAAGCAACCTTGTCTATCCCACCATGGCCATCGCCCACGAAGGACTTGCCTCGCTAGGGTAGATCTTCACAAAGTAGGCGATCTCCTTACCCGTACAAACTCCTTGGTTCAACTCCACAATCTTGACGGAGGCTCCCAAGTGACACCTAACCAATCTAGGAGACACCACTCTCCAAAAGGTAATAGATGGTGTATTGATGATGAACTCCTTGCTCTTGTGCTTCAAATGATAGTCTCCCCAACACTTAACTCTCTCTCTCTCAGATGTGGATTTGGTGGAAAGATGATTTGAGTGGAAAGCAACTTGGGGAAGGCTAGAGATCAAGATTCTTGTGGTTAGAATGGAATATCTTGGTCTCAACACATGAGTAGGTGGTTCTCTCTCAGAAAATGTATGTTGGAAGTGTGGGCACGTTCTGATGGCTCTCCTTGCTAATGAAGGAAGGGTGGAGGGGTATATATAGCATCCACACAAAATCTAACCGTTAAACACAAATCACCAAACTCGGTGGGACCGAATCATGAAACTCGGTCAGACCGATTTAGTTCAAAATGTGAATGCTAGGATTTTCGCTAGGACCGACATGATCAACTCGGTGGGACCGATTTCATTAGGGTTAGGGCATAACGTAATCTCGGTGAGACCGATCACATAAACTCGGTAAGACCGATTTCTGTAATAGGCAAACAGAGAGTTGGCCAGGAAAACTCGGTGGGACCGATTCGCTCATTTCGGTTGGACCGAAATGTTACGAAAGGGAAATAGAGAGTTTGCATTGCGAACTCGGTCGGACTGATCGCTCATCTCGGTTCGACTGAAATGTTACGAAGGTAAACAGAGAGTTCGCAATCCCATCTCGATGAGACCGAGATCCCTATCGGTGAGACCAAAGTAACTAGGGTTTCTCGCAGTGGAGCAGTCAAGTGAACTTGGTGGCACCAGATTGATCAAATTGGTAGGGCCGAATTTGACTTTTGGTTTGGGACATATGTGGATATGAGAAAGTGGTTGAGGGCTTTCGGAGCATATCACTAAGCATTTTGAGCAAGTAAGCCATCAAACAACACCTCATCCCCTTTTAATAGTATTGGCTTTTCCTATGGACTCAATGTGATCTTGGATCACTAAAATGAAAATGTAGAGTCTTGAGCTTTTGAGCCAATATGCGTCCTTAGCATTTTGAGGGGTCCACATTCCTAATCCATGCCATGCCAATCATTGAACTTTCTAAAATGATCATCTTGAAATAGCATTAGTTCAATGAGCTATGTGTTGTTAGGAATTACCAAAACCACCCAGGGATAGTTGCACTTTCAATCTCCCCGTTTTTGGTAATTGATGACAACATATAGATCAAAGCTTCGACAAATGATAATAAGATTTAAAGTACATCGTCGCTTTGAGAAGTATATGATAAGCAAGAGCTCCCCCTAAATTTGTGCATTATTTAAGATTTGCTTTTGAATGCAAATGCACAATCGATTAGGATCATGGATCACTCTTCCATGTCACATACATCTTGGTGGAGCGCTCAAAATGATAGGAATTAAAACATGCACTCATCACTAAGCAAAGTGAATGATCATATATGCGATATAAAAGATAATATCATCCAAGCAAGCATTAAGGTAGAATATGATCAAACACATGATCATACAAGTATCTCACGCACAGACATAAAGTATTAAACAAGCACACACAAGAGTATCAACCATATAGCAATAGGGACAAAAGAAGCAAAACACTCTCTCAAAGCCTATGATCTATACATTTCCCCCCTTTGGCAACAAGTTACCAAAAAGTTTGAAAATGCATAGTGCTATGCGTCTCTCTAGGCTTGATCTTCGGGAGGTGGTGTAGAGGGGACTCCAAGGACGAAGGCATCAGTTGATGTTGTTGCAGCTGGTGGAGTGGTAACTGGAGGTGGCACTTAAGCTGTTGCTGCTGGTGCTGAAGTAGTTGCTCTAGTGTCAGCCATGGGCACTGCAGTAGACCTCTGACCTCTAGGCACTCTCTGAAAAGCATCTGTAGTAGCCTTCCCTCTCTTCTCCTCTGCTTCCTCCTGGAGCTGCTCAACAGCTGTCTGCATCTTAGTTACTTTAAGATCAAGATCTTTAAATTTGGTCTCTATGATCCTCTCCAAGCTCTCCTGATTCTTGTTCAGGGTGGCCAAGCCCTTATCAATCCTCAAAGTTGCTTGTATTAGATATGCAAGCTGATATTGTTTTGACTTCAGAAAAACTTGTGATGCCTCCTCAACACTTGGCATCTTTGCAGCCTTCTTAGCCTTTGCCTTTGCTCTCTTCTCTTGTGTTTGCACAGATGTGGGATCATCCTCATTCATCACAACTGTATTATCTTCAAATTCTGGTCTCAAAGTTAAGTGCTCCTTGTCCAACAAATAAGTGCATGTGCCCATGTTGGAGTTGATGAGCACCTGAATGTGTGGTGCATACCCACAAGATCTCTTTTGATCAGCAGCTGTCCTCTTGATTGTTTCAACAATTAGGCTCATAACTTTGAATTTCTGAGGCACATCAAATATCTGCAGCAAGTTGATTGAATGGCCTCTGATCATCTTGTGATCTTCAGATTTTGGCAACAAAGTATGCCTCAAGATTGTGTTGATTGTAGCTAGACCAGACAACAAGTAATGTACATATCCAAGCTTATGTGTTTCCAAAGCTTTGTCTGGGATCTCTTTGTACATGTTGGTCATAGATTTGTGGTATTTCTTCTTCTTGGCATAGACATCTAGGTCATCTTCATGCTCTTCAGGGGCATTTATCAACTTGGCCCACTCATCAACTATTGACTGGTACCTTGTACCCTCAGACATCCATACAATCCTACCATCTGGATAAAAATGAGCAGTGGAGTAGAATTGCATGATGAGTTCATCATTCCATTTTGTTAGCTCTTGACCCACAAACTCATCAACACCACATGCTCTGAAGCTCTCATGTACACCTGTCGGAGTAAATAGCCACGGGTAGCCTAGCCGGCTTCCCCTGGCCCTCCTGAAAAAATTACGAGCTCGTCCGGCTCTCAAGAACCCAAGACATGGGGCCGCCTTCCCCGTGCCGGCTGTCATCTAGGCTGGCTTCGGAGGGCGGCCCGACTTTAGCCCTCATGAAGAAAGCCATGGGAGGGCCGACTTCGAGAAGCCGGCCGTGAGAAGGCCGACTCCAAGAAGCCGGCTCCCATAAAGCGGTCGAGACCGTACCCTCAAAGTTTGCATCCACCCGGCGATGATGAAGCGGGGCATGGCTACAGTGGAGCCTGCCACCCCCAAATCCCGGAGCACGTCCGGCACAGTGCACCGTACGGGTGGCCACGACCCGCCCGGCGCGACACTGTTGCCACGACGACCCTGACGCCATCCACGACGGACTATCAGCGCGGCCCACGGGCGGTGGGTCCCTTCGGGCAGAGAGACACCCGAAGGCGGCTGCACCTCCTCCCAGTCGGCCAGAGAGAGAGCCGGTTCCCCGCAGCCGGCTTGCCATCCTCCTCGAAAGAGACGTCCCATTAAGGAGACAAGACACGGTGAGGCTACAGTAATCGCCCGCCGGGCGGCGGTACTGTAGCCACGCCTACCACGACCAAGCCCGCATCATCAGAATAGAGCAATAGTAACCAGCCACCGACCAGGCCCTGGACGGTGGGGCCTGCTTGTCGACCAAGGAGCCGGCAGCCGGCGGGACCCACCAGTCGGCGGGCCCCAGCGGCCGGCGCAGAAGCCGGCGAGCGCAGTCACAGACGGCTGGGCCCCACGCCCAGCCAGATTACCATTGTACCCCCGGGGGTAGGCCTATATAAACCCCCCGGTGCACCCATGCAAAGGGTTCGACCCCAAGCTAGCTTTAGACACCATACGAGGAGAAGAAGCAGGCTAGCCGTGCCCTTCTTCCTCCTTCCACCAAAACAGCTCAAGGAGCATTGTGTAGCTACTTGTTCATCTAGTGATCATGCGGAGACCCCGCAGAGCAGCAGTAGGGGTGGTATCACCACGGAAAGCCCCGAAGCAGGGTAAAGTCCGCCGGCGTGCATGTCTTCGCCTCATCCCGTTTCCAGGCACCGGCGATGTCTTACTGGCTCCCACAATGATAAGCCACCCGTTGGCATATGTCGCACCTACCACCTGACATTTGGCGCCCACCGTGGGGCCAGGTGCACCGTCGTCCGGAGACCTATTCTGGACGGGAACCCTCTTCCTCCCCCGCGAGCGTAGCCAGCCCGGCACGCCCGATGGCGCTTGCCACGACACACTGCAAAGCGTCACCAACATCTGCGCGGCGAGCAGCCCCGCCGATCTCCTCGACGAAACCCGCATCTCCGACGAGCTCGCCTCCGATGTGGGCACCGACCACCTCGCCAACCTCCTCGGCGAGCTCCATGTCTCCAGCGAGCCCGCTGTGGACCTGGAGTCGGTTGGCTCCACCGACCCGATGCCTGTCGACTCCGACACGGCCTCCTACGACACCTTCCCCACCAACATCGCGATCTACAATGACCCACTTCCTCGGACCGATGACCGCGATACTGTCACCACTGAGGTGATGGTCATCAGCCACGGCAGCCCGGCCAACGAAGGCACCCACGACGCCCCGCACGCGGCGGCGCACGACTTGTCCGTCCCCCTCCCGGCTGACGCCGGTGATGAAGCACTGGAGGCACACCGCCTCGCCCTCCTCGCGGAGGGCCGGAGGCTGGCTTCTGTGAGACGCCTCAACGAGGCCTAACAGCGCGAAGCTGACCGCGCCGCCTTCGGCACGCCGGCCCCGGGCGAGCCAAGCCGGGCCAGCGTCGTCAGGCAACGTGGTGCCGTCCTTGCTGACGCGCTGGGAGTCGACCGCCCGGTCTATGCCACTCCGCTCGAGAACTTGCGCGCCGCCCAGGCGGCCGTGGACGAGTTGGACGGCTTGGAGGCCGAAGAACTCCCCCACATGACCCGGCGCATACAGCAGCTGATTGACGCGGCCGCACAGCGGCACGAAGCTGACGCCCGCGCGGGAAGCCCTCCCCCGCGCCGAGATCACGGCGCGACGTCCCGGACGCCGACTACGAGCAACACCCACGCGCGGCGCGAGAAAGAGTCGGCTACCAGCCGAAGCCGGACCCAAATCTCCATCGAGCGAGACGCGGACGGCCGTCCCCGAGCCGTGGAATGGCGGGGCAACCCGCCTCCACCTCGACTTCGTGGAGAGAGATATCCCACCCCGCCACCAGTGGCGCACCCGACTCTCAGCGGCCGACTAGGTCGTCGCGAAGGAGTTGGTGAGAACGACGCCAGCCATCAGATCGACCGCCTAGTGAGATCCCTGGCGCTGGAAGAAGAAGACGATGTCGGCCCACCTTGTTTCGGCCCCCGCATCCGCGACGAGCCTTTCCCCAAAGGGTTCTCGCTCCCAAGAGACACGCCCAAGTACAACGGCTCCGTGAAGCCGGAAGATTGGTTGATCGACTACTCCACGGCGGTCAGCATAGCCAACGGCAACCGGCGCGTTGCCGTGAAGTACGTGCCCCTCATGCTGCAAGGCACGGCGCGGACCTGGCTCAACAGCCTCAAGCCTCTCAGCATCAACAGCTGGGTAGATTTCACCGAAGCTTTCGTCCGCAACTTCACCAGCACCTACAAGCGGGCTCCCAAGCCCAGGCAGCTCTCCCTGTGCGTACAGGGCCCAGCCGAGTCCACGCGCGACTACCTCACGCGTTGGGCCGAGCTCCGCAATTCTTGCGAGGGGGTGCACGAGGTGCAAGCCATCGAATACTTCACTGCCGGGTGCCGAGAAGGTACCCTCCTCAAGCACAAGCTCCTCTGCGACGAGCCGACTACCCTCGACGAGCTTCTGAACATAGCCGACAAATACGCCACCGCCGACTCTTCGATGAAGACCGAGCTCCGGGTAGACGCGTCCGGGAAAGTACTCAACCCGGCGCCCAAGATGCCGGCAGGGGATTCCGGCCGACGCCCACACCAGAATGACCAGAAGCGCAAGGGCCCTGCGCCGCCTCCCGCTAGTCGGCAGGTGGCCACGGTCGAAGACACGCCGCCTGAAGGGCAGCCAGCGCCCAAGAAGCCCAAGGGCGGCCGGCCGGCTTGGCAGCCGGCTTTCTCCTACGAGCAAACTCTTGACGCCCCGTGCAAATTCCATAGCGGCGTGAAGCCGTCCAACCACACAACCCGGAAGTGCCATTGGCTCACCCGAATTTCCAAAGGCGAAGGGCTCGCGCTACCTCCACCTGCCGGCCCGCCGCCTCCAGCTCCGCCGCCCCAGGCTGCTCGGCCCGCGGTCGGAGCCGTGCACGATGAGTTCCCCGACGAGCAAGCAACCTACATCGTCTTTACAAGCCAGCTCGAAGACCGGCGCGGCAAACGCCGAGAGCACCAGGAAGTCAGCGTGGTCACTGCCAACCCCGCCAGACACATGCATTGGTCAGAAAAGCCCATCAGCTGGAGCCGGGCCGATCACCCAGAGGTGATGCCGTCTCCCGGCTCTTACGCGTTGGTCCTGGAAGCCACCCTCGCGACGGACAGGCGCGCTGCCCGCTTTTCCCACGTGCTGATAGATGGCGGAAGCAGCATTAATATCCTGTATCGTGACACCCTGGAGAAGCTAAGTGTCAAGACGAAGCAGCTCATGCCAACTCGGACAGTGTTTCATGGCATCGTACCCGGCTTGTCCTGCGCCCCCATTGGCAAGATCAAGATTGATGTACTCTTTGGGGACAAGGAGCATTTCCGCTGGGAAGCAATCTGGTTTGAAGTGGTGGACCTGGAGAGCCCCTACCACGCGTTGCTTGGCCGACCCGCCTTGGCCAAGTTCATGGCGGTTCCCCACTATGCATACCTCAAGATGAAGATACCAAGTTCCAAGGGCATCATCATCATAGCCGGCGATTACAAGAAGTCTGCCGAGTGCGCTGCCGCCAGCAGCCGGCTGGCCGAGTCCCTTGTGATTGCCGAAGAGAAGAAGACACTGGACCAGGTCGTGGCCCTGGCCAGCAAGCAGCTGAACCAGTCCCCCGACCCCAAGGAGTATGATGCCCAAGGATCTTTCCAGCCGGCCAAGGAAACCAAGAAGATACCCCTTGACCCCGAGCACCCCGAGAGGATTGCTGTCATCGGGGCAAGCCTGAACAGCAAATAGGAAGGCGAGCTCGCTGATTTCCTCCGTGAGAATCAGGACATCTTTGCATGGTCCCCCAAGGACATGCCGGGTGTTCTGAAGGAATTCGCCGAGCACAAACTACATGTCCGAGAAGACGCGAAACCAGTCAAGCAGCCCCTCCGCCGACTATTAGAGGAGAAGAGAAGGATCGTAGGGGAGGAGATAGCCCGGCTTCTGGCGGCCGGTTTCATTATGGAAGTTTTCTTTCTAGAGTGGCTTGCCAACCCGGTCCTCGTGCTAAAGAAGAACAACAAGTGGCGCATGTGTATAGACTACACAAGCCTCAACAAGGCCTGCCCCAAAGATCCCTTCGCCCTGCCAAGGATTGACCAAGTGATAGACTCCATGGCCGGATGCGAGCTGTTGAGTTTCTTGGATGCTTACTCAGGATATCACCAGATAAAGCTAGACCCGGATGACCGCCTGAAGACCGCCTTCATCACGCCATTTGGAGCCTTCTGCTACCTAACCATGACATTCGGCTTGAGAAATGCCGGTGCCACTTTTCAGCGCTGCATGCAGAAGTGCCTCCTCAAGCAACTTGGCAAAAACAATCACGTCTACATGGACGACATTGTGGTGAAGACGGAGAAGCGCGGCACCTTGCTGGAAGACCTGAAAGAAACATTTGAGAACCCGTGCCGGTTCCAAATCAAGCTCAACCCCGAGAAATGCGTGTTCGGAGTGCCAGCCGGCCAGCTCCTAGGCTTCGTGGTCTCCGAACACGGCATCGAATGCAACTCGATGAAGATCAAGGCCATCGAGAGAATGGCGATCCCTACCAAGCTTCGAGAAATCCAGAAGTTCACCGGATGCTTGGCCTCCTTGAACCGCTTCATCAGCCGGCTCGGAGAGAAGGCTCTCCCTCTCTACCGCCTCATGAAGAAGAGCACTCACTTCGAGTGGAACGACCAGGCCGGCCAAGCTTTTCACGAGCTAAAGAAGATGCTGGCCACGCCGCCCGTCCTGGCGGCGCCGACTGAGAAAGAGCCCATGCTCCTTTACATTGCCGCAACCAGCCGGGTGGTCAGCACCGTCATCGTAGTCCAACGCCCAGATGAAGGCCGAGCCCAGCCGGTCCAGAGCCGGTGTATTATTTGAGCGAGGTGCTGTCCGCCTCAAAGCAGAATTACCTGCATTACCAGAAGATGTGCTACGGCGTGTACTTCACCGCCAAGAAGCTGAAGCCCTACTTTCAAGAGCATCCCGTCACGGTCGTATGCACCGCCCCGCTGGCCGAGATCATAGGCAGCCGGGATGCATCCGGCCGGGTGGTGAAGTGGGCCATCGAGCTGGCCCCTTACACGATCTTCTATCAGCCCCGCACCGCCATCAAGTCCCAAGCACTGGCCGACTTCCTCGTCGACTGGGCCGAGACCCAGTACCTGCCGCCGGCTCCCGACTCCACCCATTGGCGCATGCACTTCGACGGGTCCAAGATGCGCACCGGCTTGGGAGCCGACGTCGTCCTCACCTCTCCCAAGGGCGACAAGCTCAGATACACGCTGCAGATTCACTTTGCCGCCTCCAACAATATAGCCGAGTACGAGGCGCTCATACATGGGCTCCGGCTTGCCAAGGAACTCGGCATCCGCCGGATTCTATGTTATGGCGACTCGGACTTGGTGGTTCAGCAATCATCCAGTGACTGGGACGCCAAGGACGCAAATATGGCAAGCTACCGCTTCCTTGTTCAGCAAATCAGTGGATACTTTGAAGGATGCGAGTTCCTCCACATACCGCGAGCCGACAACGAGCCAGCCGATGCCCTGGCTCGAATAGGCTCCAATCGGCAAGCAATACCAACCGGTGTCGCTCTACAACGCCTCCTCAAGCCATCCATCAAGCCATCTCCAGAATCCGACTCCATCTTCGTACTGCCCGACCCCGACGCGGCCGGGTCCGGCTCAAAGAACCAAGCAGGCGACCCGAGGACTTCAGCAGTCGGCCCGGGGACTTCGGTAGCCGGCTCGGGGACTGCCACACCCGGCTCAGGGACTTCAGCAGTCGGCCCGGGGACTTCGGTAGCCGGCTCAGGGACTGCCACACCCGTCTCGGGGACTGCAGTAGCCGGCCCGGGGACTGCACCAACACAACAACCGGCGGCCGACTCCAGCATTTCATCACCCAGCCCGCCCACCCTGGTGGCAGTAGCCACAATGGCAATAGAAGAAGTCGGAGCTCCATCATGGGCTCAGTCCATCCTCAACTTCCTAGTAAACCAAGATGTGCCGGCTGATGAAACGGAGGCAAGACAAGTCCAACGTCGAGCCAGAGCATACACGATCGTCAACAGAGAACTCGTCAAGCACAGTGTCACCGGAGTCCTCCAACGGTGCGTCGAGCAAGAGAAGGGCATTGCAATCCCCAGAGACATCCACCAAGGAGAATGCGGCCACCATGCGGCCTCAAGATCACTCGTCGCCAAAGCTTTCCGCCATGGTTTCTTCTGGCCGACTGCTTTGGATGACGCCAAAGAATTAGTCAAATTTTGCAAAGGGTGCCAACTCTTCAGCTCCAAGCAACACATGCCGGCTTCGGCACTCAAGACCATTCCCATCACCTGGCCCTTCGGCGTGTGGGGATTGGACATGGTGGGCCCATTCAAGACGGCGCGCGGCGGCATGACGCACTTGCTCGTCGTCGTGGACAAATTCACCAAGTGGATTGAGGCAAGGCCGATCAAGAAGCTGAATGGGCCGACTGCCGTGACATTCATCGCAGACATAACAACTCGGTATGGCGTGCCACACAACATCATCACCGAAAATGGCACGAATTCTGCCAAAGGAGCCTTGGCACGTTTCTGCGCAGCACAAGGTATCCGGCTGGACTTAGCGTCCGTCGCCCACCCACAGTCAAATGGCCAGGTCGAGTGAGCCAACGGCCTCATCCTCTCCGGCATCAAGCCCCGACTGGTCGTACCACTGGAGCGTTCAGCCGGCTGTTGGCTCGATGAGCTGCCGGCTGTCCTCTGGAGTCTGCGCACTACCCCAAACAAGTCAACCGGCTTCACTCCTTTCTTCCTCGTGTACGGTGCCGAGGCGATCATCCCAACCGACATCGAGTTCGACTCGCCTCGGGTAACCATGTACACGGAGGCGGAGGCCAAGGAAGCACGAGAAGACGGCGTCGACCTGCTGGAAGAGGGCCGGCTGTTAGCCCTCAGCTGGTCTGGCATCTACCAGCAGGGGTTGCGCCGCTACCACAGTTGGAAGGTCAAGCCAAGATCCTTCCAAGAGGGCGATCTTGTGCTCCGGCTGATCCAACGAACAGCCGGCCAGCACAAGCTCTCGGCCCCTTGGGAGGGCCCCTTCGTCATCAGCAGAGCTCTAGGCAACGACTCCTCCTACCTGATCGATGCGCAAAAGCCCAAGGCACGCAAGAGAGACGACTCCGACAAGGAGTCGGAACGACCATGGAACGCCAACCTCCTTCGAAGATTTCACAGTTGAAATGCAGTATGTATCACACTAACTTTTGTACTAAGTGCAAGAAAATAGGCCCCCCGAGGAGGACTTGGGGACTGCCATCTTTTATCTATGAATGAAAAGTATCATGCTTATGACCTTGTCATTTCACTTACTTGTTTTGTTCGGCACCGGGTTCGACTAGTCGGCCCGGGGACTGGCCGACTGGAGTTATATTAGAAGTCTTACCCGCGGTCAGACAAGTAGTGTGCCGACACCCAGGCTTAGCTCTTGCCAAAGCCACAGTTCGAAGAACCGGTTGTTCGGCTGGCAAGAGTCAAAAGCAGGAAAGGGTGCACACACGAAAAATGGATAGGGACCAATGGACTAATATAACGAAAGTCGGTTTGCCGCCTACCGCCGACCGACTACCAGAGTAGCCGGCCGACCGGTTTCCATTCACTTCACTTCAATCCAAGAAAGCTCGAGTACTTGCCTCCCCAAAGGGGGAAGGCGGCAAAGGAAAAAGCCTAAGGATAGAAAGGATACGCGGATGGAAACCAAACATGCACATAATAATATTTACATAAAAGACCTCCAAGAGGCCAGCATTCAACATAGTTTGAATACACCCCCAGTGGGTGGAACTGCGAAAGCTTAAAGATTGTTCAAAAGACAACAAGCAGGAAAAATAAGGACGGCAGGTCAAGCTGGCGGAGCGACTGACGAGCTGGGCTGGTCGGTGGAGACAGTTGTGCCGGCTGGAGGAGTGGCCGGCTGGCGAACCTCGGCTTGATCACCGCCTTCCGCGCGCCTCGTTGCTGGAGGCACGGTCAGCCTGAGGTCGGCCGGTTGTTCCACTAGCCGGCTCGACGTATTCACCGCCCTCTTCCTCGTCATCTTCGCCTTCATCGCTGGAGGCTATCTCCTCTGCCGAGTCCTCGCTCACCGCCGGGTTCAGGCCGAACCAGTCCTCCGGCTGGGCATCGCCATCATCATTGATTTCAGGCGCGAAGACGCTGGTGTCGGTGCACTCGGCGATCATTGATGCACGCTGGGCGATAGCCGGCCGCACTTCTTCCAGCTCCGCGTCAGCCTCCAGCCGCCAAGTGCGCAGCTGGTCCAGGTTCAACCCTGGGTACCAAGCGCGAACGAATTCCAACGCCCGCCCGGCTCCAAGACGGGCCGCCGACGCCTTCCAAGCTTCAAAACGACCAACTTCGACCTCCAGCCAGTCGGCGGTCCGGCTTGGGGTGCGGGGGATCGTCTCGGCGGGCCAGAGGGCGGCCAGCACCTGCGCCCCGGCACATTGGAGCCGGCGAAGCATCCGGTGCACCGGCTGCAGCCGCGCTTGGATCGCCAAGAGCTGCTCCTCCAGCGTCCGATTTGCGTCCGGCGCGATGATGACCCCCGCCTGACGACGTGCCTCGCGGTGGGCCTCGATGGTTTGGGCGGCGAAAGCGGAATAGCCGGGAAAGTAGTCTGCACAAGAAAACAGGCAGCAACACAAGTCAGGCCAAATCCCAGGCGGCAAGGGACAGGAGAGGAGCGAGGAAAGTTATCGTCGATCAAGTCCTCGATGCGGCCGAAGCCGTCATCCAGCGCTTGCCGGGTCTCAGCCCAACTCGCCGCCTCAGTCTCAAACTCCAGCTTCAGGGCGGCCTCGCTGTCCTGCGCTTTCTGCAGCGCTGCCTTGTGGCTCTCCTCCTAGTCAGCCAGCTTCTTGGCCAGGCGGTCACGCTCCTGGACCAAGTCGGCGTACTCGGCGTCCTTGGTGCGAAGAGCGCCTGCGCTTCGCCGAGCTCCTTCCTCAAGTCGGTGTTGGCCCCTGAAAGCACGAAGGACGAAAGAGAAAACCAATAAGGAAAAAGTCGTCAAGGAAGATCCGACCCGACTGCTCAGCAGTCGGCCCGAATCTCGGGGACTACATCCAGTGGGTGCGCTGACGCGCCCCCGCAGGAGATAGAAAAGTTCGAGCACTTACTTCGGCTCTTGACCAGGTCGTCGGTCCTCCGGCCCAACTCCTGAGCCTGGGAGTTGAAGGCGGCAGCATGGGAATTATGATATTCCTGGAAGTTCAGACAGGAAGCAAAAATAAGGTTGTCGTCAAGAAAGATCCGACCCGACTGCTCAGCAGTCGGCCTGAATCTCGGGGACTACACCCAGTGGGTGCGCTGACGCGCCCCATGGAAGAAGTCAAGAGATCAAAGCAGCCAAGAATAAAAGACTCACCCGGATGGCGGTCCGCGTCGACAAGAACTCCTGGGTGAACTGCTGCAGCAGGGCGGCCTGCGCTTGAAGCCGGCTCCGGACCCCTTGGGCCGCCACATTCAGCTCGCCAGTCCCCCCACTGGGAGTCCACTTGGACATGGCGGTGATGGCCGCCTCCAGGGCCTCCGCTGACTGGCCGGCGCCCGCAACTCGGCGCGACTCCGGCGGAGCCGCGTTTCCCCCCGCGCGCTGACGCGTCACCGGCTGCACCTCGAGGCCGGCTCCGCCCTCCGGCTCTCCCCCGGCAGGCTCCTCCGGCGTCGCTGATGATTGGCCGCCTTGGCCTGCTCCGGTCGGCGCTGTCGCTGGCGCCCTCTCCGCAAAGACCACGAGGTCCTCTCCCCTCTCCATCAGCGGCCGGTCTTGGACGATTTCCTCCGCCAGGGGCAATGGGGTGTCCGGGGCCACGGATCGGAGGGGGATGGCGAGCAGCGGAGGCTGGCTACGCGAACCCTCCGCCTCCGTCTCCGTGGTCGCCGCCTCCGCCTGGGCCTTGGCTGCCGCGTCAGCCCGCTCCTTCGCCACCTGGGTGGCTGCCCGTTCCGCCACCTCCCGCTCCTCCTGTGCCTCACGGGCGTTCTACTCCATGGCCTCCCTGAGGTCGGCGGCGGGATCCACGCGGCGGGGGCCTGAAGACCCTCCAGTCAGCCCAACCATGGAGCCGCCCGGGCCCCGCTCCAGGGAAAGCGGCGCCCTGTTCATCAAGCGGAGAAAGGTCAGGAAGAACGTTCAAAACAGAAGAAAAACAATGAAAAACATACGTCCAAGCAATCGACGACTTACGCTGAGACTGCCTAAGGCTGCTTCACCGCTTTGCGGAAGCGGGCCACCTTCGCGGCCGCCTCATCTCGTTTTGTCGCTGCGGCGGAGGCTTTGGGCTTCTTCGGCCGGCTGCCGAAGAGGGTTGACGCGGCCCGGCGCTTCTGTGCACCGCTGCTGGCAGCCGGCGCGGTGGACGAGCCCGCGCCTTGATGGTCGGCCGCCGGCTGGCGACACGGGGCGACTTCTACATCGGCATCATCCGGCCAGTCTTCGAAGCTGGCGGTGAGCCCTGTGCCTCCGGGCTCGGTGTTGTCCCCCGCAACGGCGTCTTCCATGGCGGCTGCCCCCAGATCCGGATCGTCGACGTCGTCCACCGTGCGGTCGGCAGCATACTGGCGTTCTATCCCTGCCGCCCCAGGCGGCGGCGGAAGAAGGGGGTTCTGCTAGGAAGAGCCGACTGGTCAAAAGCCGGCCGTCATGAAGCCGGCTATCAGCAAAAAGAGAAGAAAGAGAAGAAAACTTACCATAGGCGGAGGATTGGCGCGTGAATACGGCGCCTTGCCGTACTGCCAGTCGGCACCGAGCTTGCAATTGGCGATGTAGTTAACCATGAGCGACACCTCCGCATGAGGCATCTCCCAGGTGCTCAACCGGCTTGGGTCGAAGCGGCCGCTCATCTGACACATCATATGGGGCCGTCTTTGGAGAGGAAGAATCCGGTGCTCCACAAAGGCAGCCACCAAGTCAGACCCGCGCAGGCATTCCGACTGGATCATCACCCGAAGCCGGGCGACGGCGGCGTTCCCGGCCTGAGACAGGGACCTGGACCGGAAGCTCCATGAGGGCTGCCTCCCAGCCGGCGGGCCGGCTACGTAAGCCGGCAGATTGATGTTGTCTTCTCTCGGGGGCGAGCCGGCGTTCTTCATGTAGAAGTACGACCTCTGCCATACCTTCACCGACTGGATTAGGGGGATGGGCGGGAATGGATTGTTCTCGCCTGACCTCCTCATGGCGATGTAGGCCCCGTAGGGGGCGGGCATGCCTGCGACGACGGTGCCGAGTTTGCTCTGGAAGAATTCTCCCCAGAGCTCCAGCGTGGGGAGCACGCCCAAGAAGCCTTCGCAGAGAGAGACGAAGGCCGACAGCAGCATCACCGCGTTGGGCATGAGGTGATGCGGCTATAGATTGTAGAACTCGAGGAAGGAGCGCAGAAATCCGCTCGCCGGAAGGCCGAAGCCGCGCAGGAAGTGCGAGTGGAAGACGACCCGCTCGCCTTCCTCCGGTGCCGGCAAGATCTCCGTCTCCGGCGTCAGGCGGACCCGCACGAGGTTGGCGCCGGGTCTGGCGGAGGAACTCCACATGGTCGTCGTGGACATTGGAGCCATCCCACGAGCTCGACAGCGCCATGAGAGCGTGACGACGCGGTGGCGCGGCGGCGCTGGGATGGGAAGCTGCGGCGACGGCAAGAAGAAGAAGGAAGACAAGGGGGCGGAGTGGGGGAGAGCGTGCAAACCTCTGCCTCTCCCCCTCCTCCCCCTACTTATAGGCTCACATGGCGGAGCCGAGGAGGCGCGGCGTGGGGGGTGTGGGGATCGATCGTGCCCACTCCCCCACGTCCCGCGTTTATTACGCCTTAACAGCGAAATAAAATCGCCACAGGAAGACGAGCGGTCCACCTGGGCCGCAGAAGATCAGCGCTCGGGCCGAGGCCAAGGAGTGGCGGGCCCGGGCCTGCGGCGGAGTTCCGTCGCGCGCGTGCATTGGCAGGTTTCCGCCGCCACGTGGCCCGCGGTGGGCCCGCGGTCAGCACGCGGGTCAACCACCATCCCGCTTGCAAGACACAAGAGCAAAGCTGGCTCCTTAGGGTGAGAAGCTGACCAAGCTTGTCGTCCCTCTGTCCGCCTCGAAGCTCGATCAGCTTCGGGGACTACTGTCGGAGTAAATAGCCATGGGTAGCCTAGCCGGCTTCCCCTGGCCCTCCTGAAAAAATTACGAGCTCGTCCGGCTCTCAAGAACCCAAGACATGGGGCCGCCTTCCCCGTGCCGGCTATCATCTAGGCCGGCTTCGGAGGGCGGCCCGACTTTAGCCCTCATGAAGAAAGCCATGGGAGGGCCAACTTCGAGAAGCCGGCCGTGAGAAGGCCGACTCCAAGAAGCCGGCTCCCATAAAGCGGTCGATACCGTACCCTCAAAGTTTGCATCCACCCGGCGATGATGAAGCGGGGCGTGGCTACAGTGGAGCCTGCCACCCCCAAATCTCGGAGCACGTCCGGCACAGTGCGCCGTACGGGTGGCCACGACCCGCCCGGCTCGACACTGTTGCCACGACGACCCTGGCGCCATCCACGACGGAATATCAGTGCGGCCCACGGGCGGTGGGTCCCTTCGGGCAAAGAGACACCCGAAGGCGGCCGCACCTCCTCCCAGTCGGCCAGAGAGAGAGCCGGTTCCCCGCAGCCGGCTTGCCATCCTCCTCGAAAGAGACGTCCCATTAAGGAGACAAGACACGGTGAGGCTACAGTAATCACCCGCCGGGCGGCGGTACTGTAGCCACGCCTACCACGACCAAGCCCGCGTCATCAGAATAGAGCAACAGTAACCAGCCACCGACCAGGCCCGGGACGGTGGTGCCTGCTTGTCGACCAAGGAGCCGGCAGCCTGCGGGACCCACCAGTCGGTGGGCCCCAGTGGCAGGCGCAGAAGCCGGCAAGCGCAGTCACAGACGGCTGGGACCCGTGCCCAGCCGGATTACCATTGTACCCCCGGGGGGTAGGCCTATATAAACCCCCCGGTGCACCCATGCAAAGGGTTCGACCCCAAGCTAGCTTTAGACACCATACGAGGAGAAGAAGCAGGCTAGCTGTGCCCTTCTTCCTCCTTCCACCAAAACAGCTCAAGGAGCATTATGTAGCTACTTGTTCATCTAGTGATCATGCGGAGACCCCGCAGAGAAGCAGTAGGGGTGTTATCTCCACGGAGAACCCCGAAGCTGGGTAAAGTCCGCCGGCGTGCATGTCCTCGCCTCATCCCGTTTCTAGGCACCGGCGATGTCTTACTGGCTCCCACAATGATAAGCCACCCGTTGGCATATGTCGCACCTACCACCCGACAACACCTGGAAAATAATCTTCATTCTCATCAATGTACTCCCAATAAGCCCACTTCATGTCATAAACTATAGGCTTCTTGTCAAGCAAAATGGTCTCATAGAAATCTTCTTGTTCTTTGGTGTGGAACCTGTAGTCCATTGAAGTCTTCCTCCTCACAGCATATGGATCAGACTGTCTCCAAAGTCTCAGACATGCATCCTTCCTGATGCTCATATCCTCTCCCACTGGATGAATGTCATTATGATCTGGAATCTTTGGCTTAAGTTTCCTTAGCACTTGAGCTTCAGCATCTTCTTCTTACATCTCAGGCACTGGGGCCTTGTTCTTTTCCTCAGCTGGGATGTTCCTAGTGCTTCTCTTGGGCTTAGAAGTCTTTTGAGCTTGAGCAGCAGCCTTGGGGGCAGTCTTGGGCTTTGAAGTAGCAGCCCCTGACTTAATAGCATCCTCCATAAACTTTTGGGACATGGGTGATGGTGCAGCATCCTCTTCCTCTTCATCTTCTTCAGCTAGATCTCTCATTATAGAGGATCTACCAATGACCCTGGCAGTGGTCTTCTTGACCCTCTCTTTCCTTTCCTTACTCTCTCCAGCAGCCTCTTCAGTTGGCTTAGAGGTTTTCAACAGTTGAGACCCTGGCTTTTAAGGTTGGCACCCTCTTGGCAGGGGCCTTCTTATGTGATCCAGGCTTTGTTGTAGTAGAAGTACCATATTCCTTCTTCAACACTTTCTTTTTGGAGCTTACTTCCTCCTCAGTGGCCACATAGTCCTCATCCTCAGAGTCTGAGGTTTTCTTCTTCCTTGATCTAGTGGCTGCCTTGGGCAAATTGCTTGGAGTGCTCCTGCTGCCATCATCATAGCTGCTAGACGGACTAGTGCCCTCACTCATGTGCACTTGCTCTTCTGATTTGTTCTGGCTATCACTCTGGTCAGACATTCTGGCAAGCAAACAGACAGCAAACCCTGTGAATAAATATAGATGAGGTAGAGTGGATGAGCATCACAAAGTGTAGAGTTTTTGCAAAACAGATGAGTCAAAAACTTAGTTTTAGTTCTCCACAGAAAACATTTCGTAGCTACCGATTTGTTAAACTTGGTGACACCGAAGAAACTTTTGGAGTCTAAACTAGTGAACTCGGTCGGATGGAGCCACAGTTCGATGGCTCCGAGATTGCTAGGGTTTCACAGAGAGTCGAACTCGGTCACACCGATTTGCAACTTTCGGTCAGACCGAAAAGTGGAAGAGTAATGGCCTAAGCCAAATTGGTGAGACCGATTTCTACAACTCGGTCGGTCCGAGATGAGTTCGGCGGAAACCTAACCCTAAATTTTCGAATCAAACCTAATCTAAGGAACATTTTCTCTGGATAGATTGATTTCATACGTGGTAAAGAACATGGCATTGCATTGTGCTAAGAATTGGAGTAAGGAATTAGCACAAAAGATCAAACTCATACCCTAGTTCGGCGGTGACTTCGCTACTATGACAATGGAGGGGTTGAATCCCGTTAACAGCGACGGAAAGCAGCGGTCGGACGTCGCTGGTGACGAGAATACGATCCGAAGACCCGAGACGGCAGAGCAGGACACGCGCGGGCTGAGGAGTTTTGAAGAAATTTCCAAAATCTCACCCGTGGGTTTATATATCCCAACTTTGTCGGTGTGACCGAGTGGAACAACTTAGTGGCACCGATATGCAAAATCGCAAGTGGTTACTGCAACTCGGTGTGACCGAAAAGTTCAAATCGGTTGCACCGAGATTGAAAATCTAGATTGTTGGGGATATGACTATCAGATATGACTCACCCAGGAGGGGTCGGGTCAACCACAATGGCGGCTCATCTAAATGAAGCCCAAGAGTATACAAGATGGCGGTTAACAGTTAGGCTTGCAAGAGGCCCAAGCCCAGAGGCAGTGTAAGGCCCGTAAGTATAAAACGCCATGTATGTGTAGACTTGTAATGTAAGGCATGTAAGATACGTCACCGAGCCGGACACGTTGTATGAACCGGCCGGGACTCTGTAGGCCGCAGGGCATCAACCCATGTATATAAGGGGACGACCCAGTGGCGGCTTAGGGCAAGGAAAAATATCAGATCGAAAGCCAGGCAAGCGTGTTTGCTCCCTGGTAATCGCAACCCTAGCAATAGCACCTCAAACTGGAGTAGGCCTTTACCTTCACCACAAGGGGCAGAACTAGTGTAAACTCCCCGTGTCCTTTGTCCCGTTTTAACCCCTTTAAGCTAACCTCATCGCAATGGCTCCACAACTAAGTCCTTCCATGAGGACAACTTCCGTGACACTTCCACGATAGTTGGCGCCCACCATGGGGCCAGCGCATGGTGGTTTTGAGTTCTTAAAGGGCAGCTTTGAAGGGCTCAAGGGATACGCTATCGGCCGGATGACCAAGAGTTGCCGCGGCAAGCTCTACATCGACGATGCAGGCTGGGGCCCTGAAGCTGGCTCAATTGAGTACGGGTACTGGGTCCCCTTTGGCGGAATCCATGTCTTCATCGGCAAGATTGGTGAGCCGGGCCCTGAGCCAGACATCTGCACTGACATCATCGAGACGGCTTAGCGTGCACGACCCGCCCGGGATCAGCCCGCCATTAGACATGTCTTTGTTGGGTTCACCCATGGGGCTGAGTTGGAAGACTCTGTCTCTGGCGGTGAGACGGAAATCTGCTCTGAGGATGAGTCCACAGGCAAGACCAATTCAATGTATCAACTGCAAGATGGATGGCTTGGGGGTTGTTCCGATGGCGACAGTATTCTGGACCCTCATGATCCACCGAACAGGGTGGCGATCTTCATGGCAGGCACCCAGCCGGTTCTCAGCTCGATAGCTACCATGGCTATAACATCTGGTGCAGCAGCAATGACAACTGTAGGTGCTGGTGGGTCAGCCCGCCCAACGGCTCAAGTTTTAGCAAATCTATTGGATGCTCTGGCGACTCTGGTGGAGGTTGAGGTAACCCCAGACAACCAGGAGCAGCACAAAGTAGAGCCAAGTTGCATGATGAGATAGCGCAGGCTAAAGCTGACTTAGCAGCAGAAAATGCCAGGATGGCTGTAGAGCAGGCCGTTTTGGAAGCCCAAGCATAGCAGATTCAAGCAGATTCATATCGGCTCATGGTAGATCGGAACACTTCACACGAGGTCTTGATGAGAAAGCACCGGAGTCGTTTTCCCTTGGTTTATGAGTCGAGGGACCTCTTCAACACACCTAGAGCAGGGGCTAGTAACCCGCCGGTGGTGAATCGGATGGTTGACCCGGCAGGCCAGCCACATATGAACAGCACTCCGCCTCAGTGTGTGGTGACACCACCGGGTCATTACTCCACCCCTCTGGACAACATGATTGCTACAGCTACACGATCGGTGGCTCTGCCTGTCAAGGGTGAAACTCCAGCGGCGGTTGAAACCCGAAGAGACAGGGAGCTTCTTCAAACAGCTTTGGTACAGCAGCAGGCTTATTCTTATAGTCGTGATCGGCTTCATGCGACCCCTCGCCCGAGCCGGAGCTACATCCGGCACATTGACTCGCCAGCAGTCTCAAGTACTAAACAATGTTGTAACCAACCTCATGGGCATGACCTGGCGCACAATGGAGTCAATGCACAGAATTTGGTGGACCAGGCCAGAACACGTCGGGAGGCTGAGCTGGTGGCTCATCAGCACGCGCCGGTTTACCCGACATATTCAATTGAGGCAAGTGTGACTTCCAAGGCTTTTGGTGTGCCGTGTCTAACGAAAGCTATATGAAACGAGCATCTGCCCAAGGACTTCAAAGGCCCTCGTAAGGTGCCTAATTATACAGTCGATCAACCCCCTGAGGCGTGGGTGGAGAGTTATGAGATGGCCATGGAGATGCTGGATGTTAGTGAAGCTGCTTACGCCAATTACTTCACCATGATGTTAGAAGGGACGGCTCATAGCTGGTTGAAGGGATTGCCGACTAATTCCATCAGGTCATGGGTAGAGCTAAAGCCCGGTTTATCCAGAATTTCAAAGATACGTGCAAGAAACCTATGTCGATTGTGGATTTGGTTTCGAGTGTGCAAGCTGAGGGTGAGTCAACAACCTGCTGGGTGCGCCGGGTCTCGACCATCATACATTCTTCAAATAGTATCAACGTCGGCTCAGCGGTTCTGATGTTGGAGAAAAATTTCTGGTTCATTCCACTCAAGCAGAAGCTTGGATGGCTCAAGCATCATTGCAATGACATGGGGGAGTTAATGGAAACTCTTGTAAAATATGCCAACTCTAATGGTACCAAGGACCCTGATTTTGAGGATGAAAGATCAGGAAAGGGAAAGAAGAGTAATGGCGTGAAGGGACAACAATATAATTCTACCAATCAGGGCGGCAACGGTAAGCGCAAAGCTGATGACTTTGTGGCTAACACCGATGCACGCAATTATAACTAGCGTCGTAAGGGACATATGGCTCCAAGGACAGGATTCGACCTTGAGGCAATGTTAAATCAGTCGTGTCCGAAACACTGAACGGATCCGAAGCTGTCTACTCATTTGTAGAAAGATTGCAGCATAATGAGAAGCTTTAGGGAGTCCATCCAGCGCCACCATGATCCAAACGGTGGATCAGGGTCCGGTTCTCATGGTCCGGGGCATGGAGGTGGCGGTTCAAGTTTCGAGTTTCAAGGTCACGGTAACCAGGATGGTTATAATCAACAGAGTAATCAGGGGGGTCAACAGCAGCAGCAGTCTGGTTATCAGACCAACCCGAAGTAGTTGAACAGTGGGCAGTATCATGTCTTCACCACTAGCTTATGTAAGCGGGACCAGAAGCTTCATAAGAGGACCGTGAACGCAATTGAGCCGGCGGTGCCGCGTTATTTGCGGTGGTCAGAGCATCCTATTGTGTGGAGTCGTGAGGATCATCCGCCCCGGGTCAATAATCTAGGTCACCTGGCTTTGGTAGTGGCACCTCAGGTTGGGGGTTATAAGTTTACTAAGGTACTCATGGATGGAGTTAGCAGCATTAACATACTTTATTATGAGACCTTCCATCGCATGGGACTAACAGATAAGAATCTTAAGCCGTCAAACACTATCTTCCATGGTGTCGTGTCGGGTAAGTCAGCCTACCCAGTGGGGAAGATATCGTTAGAAGTTGCCTTTGGAGATGAGCACTATTCCAGGTCTGAGACGTTAACCTTCGAAGTGATCAAGATCAAAAGCCCTTATCACGCTCTGTTTGGGCGGCCGGCTTATGCTAAGTTCATGGCGAGGCCCTGTTATGTCTATTTACAGCTTAAAATGCCAGGTTATAAGGGCACCATCACAGTGCATGGGAGTTGCAAGGTGGCCTTGGAATGTGAATAGGGTGATGCGGCTTATGCGGAATCAGTTTGTGCAACGGAGGAGCTAAAATTTTACAAGGACAATGTTGACCCGGCAGACATGAGTCTTTGAAGAAACTGACCACAGAGCATGATCCTTCGTTAAAATTTAAGTCGGCGGACGATACTAAGATGGTTGATTTCGTTCCTGGCGACTCATCTAAGCAGACATCAGCGCTAATCTGGATCTGAAATAGGAAAGCACGCTCATCGAGTTCATCCGTGAGAACCGGGACATCTTTGCATGGAAGCCTTCAGACATGTCGGGTGTACTGAGGGAACTCGCTAAGCACACTCTTAATATTGATCCGAAGTTTAAACCGGTCAAGCAATTTCTTCACCAGTTTAATGAGGAGAGGTGGAAGTCCATTGGTGAGGAAGTGGCCCGGCTTTTGGCCGCCAGGTTTATCATTGAGGGTTTTCATCCTGAGTGGTTGGCTAATCCGGTGCTGGTACTCAAAAAGAACGGCACTTGGCGAATGTGTGTGGATTACATAGACTATTCCTCTTTATCAGATGATGAAGAAGATAGATCACTTTGTTTGGAATGATGCTTCTAATCAGGCATTTGAGGATCTGAAGAAACAGCTGGCTGAGCCGCCCGTGCTTGCTGCCCCTGTTGATAAAGAGCCTCTGTTGTTATATGTGGCTGCTAATAGACGGGCTATTAGTGTAGACATCATGGTGGAAATAAAGGAGGCAGACTAAGGCATAGCCTAGTGGTGGGAAGGGGTTGATGCCTTCCCACCCACCCAGGTTCAAGGCATGGTACTTGCAATTTGGGTTTGTTGCACCAATTATACTGTAGGGGGTTCCCTTATAGTCTTTCTGTCAAAAAAAACTACCAGTTTATTACATCAGTGAGGTGCTTATCGAGTCCAAACAGAGGTACCCACACCGGCAGAAGCTTGTGTATGGGGTTTTCATGGCAAGCCGGAAGCTTAAACAATATTTTCAGGGTCATCCCATCATTGTGGTTAGTTCTGCTCCTTTAGGAGATATCATCCAAAACAGGGAAGCCACACGCCGGGTTGCTAAATGGGCCATTGAGCTTGGTCCTCACGGTTTAAAGTATGTACCGCGCACGGCCATCAAGTCTCAAGCACTTATGGATTTCATCAATGATTGGACAGAGTTGCAGGCACCTGAGGAAAATCCGGATAACACATATTGGACTATTCACTTTGATGGATCCAGACAGTTGGAGGGCTCTAGGGCTGGAGTTGTTTTGACTTCCCCGCGAGGTGACAAGTTTTCTTATGTTCTCCGGTTAATGTTCCCCTGTACTAACAACGCGCCTGAGTATGAGGCCTTACTCCATGGTCTTCGGATGGCTAAGGAGATAAGCTTTAAGATGGGTGAGGTGCTTTGGCGATGCAGATCTGGTGGCTCAGCAAGTTTCTGGTACTTGGGATTCCAAAGATTCACTAATGGCGGCTTATCGACGAGAGGTGCATGCCATTGCAGGTCACTTCAAGGGTTACCAAGTTGAGCATATTGATCGCCGGAAGAACAAGGCGGCTGATACTTTAAGCAGGCTACGGTCTCAGCATAAGCCGGTGCCACCTAACACGTTTATGGAAATCTTGCTTAACACGTCTGTTAAATTACCCATAGAAGAGGATCTTGTTGTTCTTGATCCGGAGGCACAATTGGTGGCGGATCTTCATGTTCTCCCTGATTGGACGGTTTCATTTTGGCTTACATGACCCAAGGTGAGTTGCCAGCGGATGAAATCTTGCCCAGATAGATAACCCGGCGGTCTAAGTCGATGACGATTGTCAATGGGGAGTTGCACCATCGCAGTGCCACAAGGGCGTTTCAACGTTGCGTCTCTCCTGAAGAAGGTTGTGAGATTTTACGAGAGATCCACGAAGGAGATTGTGGTCATCATGCTGGTTCTAAATCTCTTTTAGCCAAGGCCTTCTGTCACGGGTTCTATTGGTTGACGGCTCACGCTGACGCTGAGGATTTGGTAAGAAGATGTGACGGCTGTCAGAAATTTTCACGACGAGCTCATGTGCCGGCTCCGGAATTGAGGATGATTCCAATTACTTTTCCGTTTGCAACTCAGGGGCTTGATATGGTTGGGCCTTTTAAAAGGTCCAAGGATAAGAAGACCCACCTCTTGGTGGCAGTTGATAAGTTTACTAAATGGGTTGAAGCAGAGCCGGTTAGTAAATGTTATGCGGCAACGACGGTTCAATTCATGAAGAAGGTGATCTTCCGTTTTGGTTTTCCACACAACATTATCACAGATAATGGCACTAATTTATCTAAAGGTGCCATGGAAGATTTTGTCAACATGAGCACATCCGGCTTGATGTCTCCTTCGTAGCTCACCCTCAGTCCAATGGTCAAGCAGAACGAGCAAATCAGTTGATTCTGCAAGGTATCAAGCCTCGGCTTATGGTTCCTTTTGCAGAGAACGCCTGGTTGTTGGGTAGAGGAGTTACCTTCAGTGTTATGGAGCATCAACACAACCCCCAACAGGTCTACGGGTTACACACCTTTCTTCATGGTTTATGGGGCAGAAGAGGTTCTCCCTAGTGACATCCGTCACGACTCACCTCGGGTGGCGGCTTATGTTGAAGCTGACAATGAAAGGGCGCATCAAGATGCACTTGACCTATTGGATGAAGAGTGTGATCTTGCGGCGGCTCGTTCGGTGATTTACCAACAAGATCTACGGTGTTATCACAGCCGCCGGGTCAAAACCAGAACCTTTCAAGAAGGCGACTTAGTGCTCCGGCTCATCCAAGATCAGAAAAATAAGCATAAGTTGTCAACACCTTGGGAAGGGCCTTTTGTGGTCAGCAAGAATTTGCATAATGGGTCATACTACCTTATCGACATTCGAGACAACAAGGACTCACGCACATCGGAGGAGGAGACTGTGGAACATCGCTCATCTTCGACCCTACTATACTTGAGCCTCCGGCTCTCATGATGTACATAGTTATCTGATGTATATATTATAAGCAGTATAATAAAGCTGGCATCCTTGAAAATTCAGGGCCTCTGTTGTTTCATTTCTTGGAAGCTGAGTCTTTATCATCATTTAAGAGGCTCAACACCCACAACCTCAGGGACCAAAGATAGTTGGATGCACAGCACAACTCAAACATAGGTCCCTGATGATCATTTGGGGGCTTCCTGCTCATTAAGCATAGCTGTCGGTACCCTCTTGATCGGCGCAATGCCAAAAATTATATGATCACTTGGGGGCTTCCTGCTCATCGAGCATAGATGTCGGTACCCTCTTGATCGGTGCAATGCCAAAACTCATAAGGTCACTTGGGGGCTTCCTGTTCAAACATAGGTATATAAACCAAAGAGGATATAGCTGTCGGTACCCTCTTGATCATCTCAACGCCACACTTGTAAGTATGTCACTTGGGGGCTTCCTGCTCAAACATAGGCATATTTGACCAAAGAGAGCATAGCATTACTACCCTCTTGACCAGGTTTGTTCAAACATAGGTGTATTCGACCAAAGAGAACAAACTCTGACCGGGTCATCCTACCTGTACACCAGCTGCTTCAACTCCCTCAGGTCATCCTGATTGACCCGCCGAACTCTTAACGATCAGTCTTTATGGCATATTCGACCAAGGTTGGAGCTCGATTAAGGTTCAAACGGTGGTTTGTCATGAGAGAGCATGGTTTACAGATAGTCAGGATGGATCTAGGCTTCATAAGACGCCTTCCGTGGAACTTGGATAAATCGGCCCATGATACTGTTACTCTGGCCCCGCGTACTCCTGATAAGTCTTTGAGCAAGACCAGACTTATTCCAGGGTTCAAAAGTCGATTGGGCACACTGTGAGTCAGATCACGGTAGCACGAATAATCCAGTGGCTCAGGCTAGTTTCATTGAAGAAGACACTTTGGCTTGGCACCCTACAAGAGCCTAGAATCTCTTTGATTTCTTATTTGTGTTTGGCTTTTTCATTGGTTTCTGGTATTTGTAAGTCGGGCCCAGCTGCCCTGTTTATGGCTCATATTTGAAGCATACTTTGGGTTTATACAACCCGTCGGCAGGACAGACTATAAATCACCAAAGCATGATGAATCCTATGGTTGGAGGTATAACTCTAACACATCTCAATTGCACGAAGCTGATAAGCCGACAGTTTAAGTATATACTGAAGGTATGTCGTTTTACTTACAGTTGTCAGACTGGCTCTGGTTATGGACTATTCGTCCCCAGCGGCTTTAATTGGGTATCATGACCCTGTCGGCGTTCTGGAACGGGGGTCCCCAGACTTGCCTGCCTGCGGCCTGCGGCGTGGCTCAAAGGAGGCCCAGCACGGCCCATCTTCATCAACACAAGACTCAAGACCCTCGCGAGGGGCCAAGCCTCGCGAGGCGGATGACATGGAGCTTCCTCAGGCACGGCCTCGTCAGGCTGGCTCGCGAGGAGGCGGAGATATCAAGGCGGGGTACCTTGCGAGGTGCCTGTGACGCAAGCCATGATGACTCAGGGCGCCAGGCGGGTGCCAGCGCGCGCAGCGTCTTTCTTTCCTCTTTGGTGCAAAGGGGGCAAGCGCAGCCGTGGAGTACCGAGGCATGAGGCAAAGGTTGCCATTTCGGTGCAACGAGACCAAGACCAGGAGGACTACGAGACGGAGGTCATAGTGGAGCCCAAGACGGCGTCATCACCAGAGCTTTGCGCAGGCGGAGACTACTTTTGCCAGGATAGTTGATACTTGCTGTCCCCCTTCAAATTAGCCCGCCGTTGTTGGCTCCCTTCCCGCTCAATATTTGGGAAGAGGACCAGTGCCTCTATAAATAGGACCAGCCGCCCACGTAGCAAGGGGGGTTCAGAGAGTTTTGATTAGTTGGAAGCAGAGAGAGAGAGTGAGAGGGAGGCTGAACTCCTCCCAGCAGTTCATCGCCCAGCCAAGAACAGACCCTTGCGAGGTTGTTCTTCCTTGTATTGTTCATCATCATCAGCCCCAAGAGGCAATCCACCAACCACACACTGGAGTAGGGTATTACACCACAACGGTGGTCCAAACCAGTATAAATCTTGTGTCTCTTGTGCAGTTCTTTTGGTAGCCTAGATCTTTGCGAGACGGGGAGGTAGAAGGCGTAATCTCTGTGCGCACCCCAGTGTTCGAACCTTAAGGGTCTGCCGGAACCCGAAATCTGACATTTGGCGTGCCAGGTAGGGGTGCACCGGAATTCGTCGTTCACCGCTCCGTTCTCCTCCGACCGTCGCATCCATGTCCGACGCTCGTCGGGCCCGCGCCGAGCGCCGGGCCGCCATCGCTTCTCGCGTCGCCCAGACGGCGCTTGTCAGCGGGCACCCTCGCCGTTCCACGTCGCCCGCTGTCAACGCCGCCACCGGCCCGGCGGGGGGCGAGCAGCAAGCGTCGTCCCAGCATCCATCCGTGCGGCAAGATGGCCGCACCGCTACTCCATCGCTCGCACCAGCTGGTTCTTCGTCCCGCGCGCTCTGCGCACCCATGGAGGCTCGAGCTGCGCTCCTCGTGGCAAACGAGCTCCTGCGCTACCGTCCCGTCGACGACATCTATGAGGAGTGGCTCGACCGCGTCGCCGAGCTTGTCCGTGCCGCAGGGGGCTCTCCCGCGCCGTCTGTTCTTCTGTGCCATACCCCGCCCCGCGCGGGCAATGAAGCTCCATAGGCGTACCAGCCGCCTCCGCTCCAAGAAGACGCTATGGCTCCAAGGCGCGTGGCCCCTGGGCGGAACCCGCTCCGTCAGGTGCCAGCGCAGCAAGAACGGAGCTGCCAAGAGATCCCACGCACGCAAGGGGCCGCCCGGGCGCTCCCCGCTCTGGCACGCCGCGTCCCTGCTCCAGCTCCGGCACGCCAAGACCCCGCGCTGCTCCTAGCTGCAGCGCATGGGGACCCTCAAGACCAAGCTCTCCACCAGCCGAGGCCTTTCGTGGCCGCCGCAGGCTGCCATGCCTACACCACCGAGCTGCGTAGCGTCGCGTGGCCTGGCAAGTTCAAGCCAGACCTGCCTCCTCGTTACGATGGCTCGGCTGACCCTGCAGAATTCCTCCAGCTCTATGAGCTGGGCATCGAGGCTGCCAGCGGGGACGAAAATGTCATGGCGAACTGGTTTCGCATGGCGCTCAAGGAAGGAGCTCGCACCTGGCTCCTGAATCTGGCTCCAGGCACAATCTCTTCCTGGGACCAGATGCGCACCCGCTTCATCGCCAACTTCCAAGGTACTCGCGACCGGCCGCCCGCCGTGAGCGACATGCGCCGCATCAAGCAACAACCTGGGGAGACCCTGCAAAGGTACATCCAGCGCTTCAACAGCGCGCGCCTCAAGATCCCCAAGGTGTCCGAGGAGGCCATCATCTCGGCCTTCTCCGATGGTGTGCGCGACGTGAAGATGAAGGAGGAGCTGGCGATGCATGAAGACCTGTGCACCTCCCTGGAGCTGTTCAACTTGGCGACCAAGTGCGCCAGGGCTGAGGAGGGATGCCTCTCCCTCCTCGAGCTGCCTGCCGCAGAACCAGAGGAGAAAAAACCCAAGGCCAAGGACGTGAAGCGCAAGGGGGCTGCCGTGCTCGCAGCAGAACCAGACACCAAGCGGGGCAAAGATCTGCATGAGTCCTCCAGGGGCAGCCGATACTGTGTGTACCACGACCGCCACACCCACAACACCAACGAATGCCAAGAACTCCGCGCCGTGCGAGAAGGAAGGATCGGCCGTCGTCCCGACCGCGCCGATCGGGGCTACGGCCGAGGAGGAGGAAGAAACGCAGGACGCAGGGAAGACCGTGGCCCGCGCCAAGGGTGGCGCGATCAGCCTCGCGAGGATCGCTGGCGAGACCTACCTCGCGAGGGGGACTGGAGGGATCAGCCTCGTGAGGATCGCCCACAAGGCAACGCAGGCCTCCCTCCACTGCCGCCTCAGCCAAGGAGGAACGAGGACCGCCATCAAGACGAGGGGGCTGGGGGCTTCCAGGAGCCACGCGCAATCGCCTGCATCCTGGGCGGAGCTCAAGCCCCAGCCTCCCAACGCATCTTCAAGCAGTTTGTCCGTGAGGTGAACGCGGCCCTCCCCAGGCTCGAAGCAACGTGCCTTCTCAGGTGGTCGGCGTGCGCCATCACATTCAGCTCAGTGGATCAACTCAAGTGTGCAGCCACAGCTGGCGTCCTCCCGATGCTCTGCTCCCCAGTCATCAGCAATGTACTCGTCACCAAGACCCTCATCAATGGTGGGGCAGGGCTCAACGTCCTGTCCGTGGAAACGTTCAACAATCTCCAAGTGCCCTACGACCAGCTTCAGCCAACCAAGCCCTTCTCTGGGATCACCGACGGCTCCACGATCCCGATTGGGCAGGTCCGCCTCCCTATCACCTTCGGGGCACGCGACAACTACCGCACCGAGCTCATCGACTTCGACGTCGCCCACATCCGCCTGCCGTACAACGCCATCCTCGGGTACCCAGCGCTGGCCAAGTTCATGGCCGTGACTCACCATGGCTACAACGTCCTCAAGATGCCGGGGAGTGGCGGAGTCATCACGATGCCCTGTGAAGAGAGGGATGCAGTGTGTTCCCTGGAGCGAGCCTTTTAGGCCGCGTCGCTGGAAGACCCGGATTGCGGAAGCAGGAGGCTTCCCGAGACCACCCCCAAGAAGAAGAAGAAGACATCATCCGGACCGGCCCCACGGGAGGCAGGCCCCTCAGGGCCCGCATCTGCCCAGGGGGAGCCTCCTTCCATCGCATAGGAAAGCGCGCCCGACGCCCTCCTCAGGCAGGGCTCGGGGGCTCTCCCCTGGAGGGCCACCGACCTGGCCATGGTCACGAGGGAGGCGCTTGGGCGCCACGTGGAGGCGTGTTTCGAAGCACGTTTCCCTCAAGAAGGAGCAAGGCAAGGAAGGTCAGACCCGCAGGAGTTCGTCGACAAGGCCATTCAAGAACTACAGGAATCAAGGATCATGAGAGGTTGCCGCCGTCTGCCGGCTGTGGCTCCCCATAAGATGGTTGAAAAACAAGCCAAGAGAGTAAAGGGCTACCTCCGACTCAGAGGTGTCATCCAGCTTAAGCAGATCAGAGGCGCTTGATTTCTTCTTAGGTTTCTTGCTGGTCTTTCTGGCGGCTTTTGCGACAGCCCTAGCCTTTTTAGCAGCTTCGTGGTCATATTTTTCCGTCCAGAAGTTATATTTAGCATGCGGAAGAGTAACATACTTGAGTTCACATAATATTTGGATGATGAGATAAAGTATGGGAAATCAAGAGATTTACATATGGCGGCGGGTTAAGCTTGCAGAAAGGGTTCAGACCCACTTTGCTCCAGCCTTCGAATTTTCCATTTACAAGTGTTGTTGCCATTTCAATAATGCCCTCTTCAGTCAGACGAAGAGAGCTATGGCGTAATGGATCGTCTTTTTCTCCGGTATAAGTACACATCAAGCCAGATCGGCGGCTTAAGGGTATGATCCGCCACGAGACCCAGCATTGGACCAATCCACTCCGGTTAAACTGTTTCCTAGTAGGGCTTGGACCTTTCTAATAGTAGGGGCGAGTTTCTTACGTTCGGCGGTAGTAAGTTTTTCAGGGAGTTGATGTTTTGGGTCAAGACGTTCAGCACGATAACCCGGCAATGGATTTTCATCGGTCGGCGAGATATCTTTACAATAGAACCATGTCTGATTCCAGTCCTTGGGGTGACTCGGTAGGGCTGCTTCAGGGAAGATGGCGTCTCTTCTGCATTGAATCAAGATTCCACCAAGTTCCAAGCTGGGCCCATTTGTGAACTCATTTTGCCGGTTCAGATAGAAGAATTCCCTGAAAAGCTCAACACTAGGCTCTTCTTGAAGGTATACTTCACAGAAAATGTGAAAGTTACAGATGTTTGACATGGAGTTGGGTCCAATGTCTTGAGGATGGAGTTTGAAGAAGTGCAAAACATCTCAAAAAACTTAGAGCCGGGCGGTGAGAAGCCCCGGTTCATATGATCAATGAATACAATGACTTCACCGTCCTTTGGCAGAGGTCTCTCTTCGCCCGGGTCAGGAGCGCGGTAATGCATGACACTCTTCTCTGGCAAATATCCAACTTTGACAAAATCTTTTAAAGTACCCTCAGTGACGATGGAGGGAACCTAGTTACATGTAGTAACTGTCTTTGGTGGCATTGTGAAAGAAGGACAACCTAAGGAAGGGAATAATTTGCCGGCTCAAGTTAGTTGGTGAAATCACAAGTTAACGGTTGCAGTGTATATTCAGAATGGCGGTTTAAGCGAGGGCTAATGATATATGAAGTAACGATAAGCCGGTAAAGTAAGCCGCCATGACTAAGAATCTAAGATATTCAAGATCTAACAAGAGCAAAATTTGCTAGGTGTTGGGATAAACAAGTTCCACAAGTTAAAGCTATAAATTCGGATCTGCAACTGTTCAAAAAAAGGAAATAAATTCTAAACCTACAAAGGCGGCAGCAGAAAAGTGGAGGTGCCCCAGAGGAGATCTGTCGTGATGAGGATATGCTCTAATATCAAAAGCGGGTTCTAATACTGCTACCACACAGGACCTATGTTATTTTCATATTAAACTACACAAACTAGAAAGGAGAAAGGGAAGAAATGGTGATGAACACCAACGAACACCGAAACCCTAAGAACAGGTCCATGAAAAGGAAAGGGGAGGACTTACTGGTGCTAGCTGACGGGGAGGAGTGCCGTGGCGTTTCTGGTTCGTTCAGGGCGATGCAACGGCCGGAGTTGACGAAGGGGACGGAGGTCGACGGTGGCGGAGCTCGGACGGGCTGGTGCGTCACGAGGAGGAAGAAGACGAGAAGGAGAATGAGAAAGGGGCGGGTTGACCCTATTTATAAGGAAAAGAGTAACAGGCAGGCACGAAAAACAAGGAGGACAAATGATGATTATCCAACTAATTGAACGCCTCGATTTTCGGAAGGTCATTAAAGATAAAAGATCCGTTAAAGATGACGTCATGGCGGATTTCTGAAATTTCTGGAGATGATGTCATGGTGGGTTACAATGTTTCACAGCAGATGAAGAAGGATTTTTTCTAAATGTTGAAGATTGACATGAACAAGTTCAAATCAACCTGGGGTCTAATGTTGGGGATATGACTATTAGATATGACCCGCCCAGGAGGGGTCGGGTCAACCACAATGGCGGTTCATCTAAATGAAGTCGAAGAGTATACAAGATGGCGGTTCACAATTAGGCTTGTAAGAGGCCCAAGCCCAAAGGCGGCTTAAGGCCCATAAGTATAAACCGCCATGTATGTGTAGACTTGTAATGTAAGGCATGTAAGATACGTCACTGAGACGGACATGTTGTATGAACCGGCCGGGACTCTGTAGGTCGTAGGGAGTCAACCCATGTATATAAGGGGACGGCCTGGTGGTGGCTTACGGCAAGGAAAAACATCAGATCGAAAGCCAGGCAAGCGTGTTTGCTCCCTGGTAATCGAAACCCTAGCAATACCACCTCAAACTGGTGTTGGCATTTACCTTCACCGCAAGGAGCCGAACCAGTATAAACTCCCCGTGTCCTTTGTCCCATTCTAACCCTTTCAAGCTAACCTCGTTGTGATGGCTCGACAACTAAGTCCTTCCATGAGGACATCTGCCATGACACTTCCACGACATAGATCAACTTAGTGAACTCAATGTGACCGGAGTAGATGGATCGGTCAGACCAAAATGCACAGAGAGGTTTTGGAAGTTTAAGTCTATGACGAACCGGGGACTCCGAGTGCTCCTCACACAAACTGGTTCGAATCTGACTTGATCAAACTTTGTGATGTAGCATGAATAGAGTTTGAGACGAGAAAAGCGTAGATAGCTAGAGGAAGTTCTCAGGCATTCTTGTCCATCCATTTGGCAAAAGAGAAAAAGGCAAACAATCAAAGCAACAAATGGATGTCCATGAATGAGTAAAATATGCAATCAACACGCTCACACAATAAAATGGCAAATGAAATATGTGACAAAGCATGCACAAACACTCTAGCATCTATCAAGCAATTGGCGATGACTAGGCATCTATATATGAGTCTATTGACTTAGGAGTCAAATGAGAACATTAAATCATAGGTCATACCATCGTTTAAGCACAAGTGGGGTTGTCGCTTTTACATAAAGCATTGTTGTGTTCACACCATTAGAGTTACTTTAGCTCAATTGATTAGATAAAGCTCCCCCTTGATGTGATATCCTCCATAAGAGGGATGAACTAACCTTGGGTTTTGTCGATGATGACTTCATGTAGATGTTGAAGATGTGGATGCTCAATGTTGATGTAGATCATTCCGAGCAATCCATTGGAGTGAGTTGCACTTTCAATACCTACACGAGTTAGTCCCATAAGGAACAAACAAAGATATCCATGGACATAGAATGAAGTTCATAAATGATGATATCCATGAAAGCATTAGGTTACCTTGTCCCTTGTCTTACCAACAAGAGGGTTTGGGACTCCTTGACCTAGTGCAAGTTGTGGAAGTTGTTTGCACTTGTCCTCGCCAAAATGATATGACTGAAGTATGTTGGTGGAGTCACCCTCAAGAACTCTCTAGTTCTTCTTCTTCGGGATCCACATCATCTTGATGGGAATCCTTGGAGTTGTAGTCGTACTTGATGAAGTAGGACTTGATGTACTCTTGGGAACCCACTTGACCAAGGTCTTAGGAGCTTCTTCAAATGCATCTATCTCCTCTTGAAGCTTGTCCTTGCCCTTTTGCTTGTGGTCTTGTGGTGGAAGATCATCTTGAGCTTGTGTCCCTTGGAAAGAAGAAGGATCCTACTTATCTTCTTGAGGAACAAACTTTGTCTTGGGGTATTGATCTTCATCTGTAACAAACCAACTTTCAATTTGGATGTTAATCATTAGGTCATCATATGCATCAATATTTTAAGCATTTTAAATTTGGTTTGTTTGGACATTTTGATCCTAGAGACCTTAAGCAACTCAAGTACCATGTGAGAGAGTTAGAGGTTTTCATAAAATTCCATTTTTTATTTTCAAAAATTGGTAAGTTGGATCAAAGTGATTTTTATTTGAAATTATTTTTCCAATTATTTCAAAATAAATAAAATAATGAGAGAAGATAATATGACTTCTTCAAAACAGAGGAAATAATGGAAATTTAATTTTGAATAAAAAAATATTTTTATTTGAATTCTATTTGAGTTTTTATTTGGTTAAATTAGGGAAAAATTGCATTTTTAGCCCAGAAAAATGTTCACGTGGTCCTAAATATTAGGAGAGGACCGTGAAAATTATTTTTGGGATTCTATGATTTTTATTTATTTTATTTTGGATTTTTTTCTTTGGCGGTACTATTTTAAAAAATAGTCTCTCCGCCGAAACTGGGCTGGCCCAGCTAGCGCCAGGCCGCGGCCCAGCTCGCCACCGCCTCGTCCCCGTCCCCGGGACTAAGACCGGCTCCCGCACGCCACCAGAGTCCGGCCCGTACTCCGCATCCCTGCCGCCTTGCCCCCTCCCCCAAGCACCCCCCGGCCTCTTTATATAGGGCCGAGGCCCGACCTCCTCTCCTCACCGAGCCGCCCCGCCGCCCAAACTGCCGCTGCCGCTTGCACCGCCGCCGCCTGCACCGCACCACCGCGTCGCGCCGCCACCACCCCGTCACCGCCGACGCCGCCCACCTCTGCTGCCGCCGCCTCGCCGGAGTAGCCGTGCGGCCGCTGGTTTTCCCTCCCAGAACCGGTAAAACCGCAAAAAACCACCATGGTTTTTTCGGTTTGGCGGTTTTTTCGGTCTCGCGTATTAGATTGATTTTTTTAGGTTCTGCTAAATAGCGAAGTTTCACTCGATTTGTTCGGTTAATGAACGAATTCGTTCGTTAGTTTCTGTTAGCGAACGCTCGTTCGTTAGATTTTTCTTTTTAGTTTAATTTTCGGCCAGGGACCTATCCGCGAATAGTTTTTTCAAATTAGTCCCTGATCTTCAAACCCTCCCTACTTTTTGCTCGTTTATCCAAATCCAGTGAAACCAACGCCAAAATCTTCGTCTTGTTCCCCTCTGTCCAGATAAACAACTTGAATATGGTTTTCAAAATTTAAAATTTGGTTTCAAGCAGATTTGAATTCAAACTTCTTTTGATAGTAGTTTGTGTTTCGTAACTTCGGTTCGATTGATTCTTTTTGCAAATCGAATCTCTTCACTTGAACCTTCTGTTTAGATCTTTTCCTTTGGTTTTACCTTTGCATCTTATGCTTGAGTGCTTATGTACGCCATTGTTTGTTCACGATAGAGTTTCCGGAGTGCGAGGATTGCTACTACGAATATCTAGGGTTTTTCCGATCGTCAGCAAGGCAAGTAACACTTTGATCATATCCCTCTATTACCTAGTTTTTATGCATTAGTTTCTAAACCCTCAAACATTGCATGAGTAGGACTATGATAAAATGTAGGTATTGGGAAGTAGTTGATGAGGTAGGAACCTATTGTCTTATATACAAACCCTGGGTATTATTACGTTATGCTTGCACTACTTTAATATGCTCGTAGACGTCGATTGGTTTGTGAGATTCATGAAAGATGTGAGAGTTATTTATATCTAAGGGAAACTTAAGGTGGCTACTTTAATACACATTTGGGTGGATTAGTTGTGGGCACCTGGGGAATCCATTGTTGTCCTAGGAGATCTCGGGGTACCTGTGTGATCATCCTATGGAATGCCACCCAGGCTCAAAGGGATCATAAGATTATTCGTGCTAGAAACTTCCGTGTGCAGCCACAAGCCATTATGGGCTCTGGCATAGTTGAGTAAGTTGTGGGAATCCGTTCCATGATGGGCTAGCAGATGTAGGGGAATTGTAGGTGTACCGGCCTATCTATCGGTTAAGGTGACCTCTTCGGAAATACTGTGTCTCGGTCATCCGTTTCTCAAACATCATGCAGTGTGGTAAATACAACGGAGGAGATCGAGTCTTGTGGGGAAAGTGCGCAAACCTCTGCAGAGTGTATAAACTAATCATGGTTAGCCGTGTCCCCGGTTATGGACTTCTTGAGTATCTGGTACTTGAATTATTATGTTGATATCATCACTCTACTTAATGAATTTGTTGGGATATTAATGTTAATTTTGGGATTGAGTTGGGGGTACCTTCTCAATAATTTCATCAAACTTTGTAGTTAAATAAAATATATTCCTTTGTTGTTGGGAAAAGATAGCCTTATGCAAATGATTCCCGTAGAGCCTCCACCAGCCAAATATGCATGTAATGATAGTTGTTATTTTGTATATTGCTCTATGGTGTTATCTTAATAGCATATTCCATGTGCTGACCTACACGGCTGCAACGTATCATGTTGCAGAGTTTTCAGACAAAGAGTAAGGTGCGATAGGTCGTTGTCATGCACTCAGTTTTATCGTGGAGTTGGATGGACTCATTTATCTTCGAATTTTCCGCATTTGCCTTACTTAGATGGCCTTCAGCCATATTATTGTAATAAGTACTCTTTTTGAGACACTCGTGTAATAAGTGTGTGATTGAACTCTGCAATAAATCCTCGACTAACGTGTGTGTCAGCAATACCGATCCAGGGATGGCTGTACGATCGAAAGTATGTCTAGAGGGGGGTGATTAGCCTACTTGACCAAATAAAAATCTAGCCTTTCCCAATTTTAATTCTGGGCAGATTTTAGCAACTTAGCACAAGTCAAGCAAACAACCTACACATGCAATTCTAAGAGTATAGCAGCGGAATGTAAAACAATTGCATATGAAGGTAAAGGGAGGAGTTTGGAGGGAGCAAACGCAATGTAGACACGGAGATTTTTGGCGTGGTTCTGATAGGTGGTGCTATCGTACATCCACGTTGATGGAGATTTAACCCACGAAGGGTAACGGTTGCGTGAGTCCACGGAGGGCTCCGCCCACGAAGGGTCCACGAAGAAGCAACCTTGTCTATCCCACCATGGCCATCGCCCACGAAGGACTTGCATCACTAGGGTAGATCTTCATGAAGTAGGCGATCTCCTTGCCCGTACAAACTCATTGGTTCAACTCCACAATCTTGACTGAGGCTCCTAAGTGACACCTAACCAATCTAGGAGACACCACTCTCCAAAAGGTAATAGATGGTGTGTTGATGATGAACTCCTTGCTCTTGTGCTTCAAATGATAGTCTCCCCAACACTCAGCTCTCTCTCATAGGATTGGATTTGGTAGAAAGATGTTTGAGAGGAAAGCAACTTCAGGAAGGCTAGAGATCAAGATTTATGTGGTAGGAATGGAATATCTTGATCTCAACACAAGTGTAGGTGGTTCTCTCTCAGAAAATGTATGTTGGAAGTGTAGGCATGTTCTGATGGCTCTCTCCACGAATGAAGAGTGGGTGGAAGGGTATATATAGCCTCCACACAAAATCTAACTGTTACACACAAATCATCAAACTCGGTGGGACCTAATCATACAACTCAGTCAGACCGATTTAGTTCATATTGTGACCGTTAGGGTTTTCGGTGGGACCGACATGTCAACTCGGTGGGACCGATATCATTAGGGTTAGGGCATAACATAATCTCGGTGAGACTGATTACACAAACTCGGTGAGACCGATTTTGGTAATAGACTAACGAGAGAGTTGGTCAGGAAATCTTGGTGGGACCGATTCGCTCTCTCGGTAGAACCGAAACGTTACAAAATGGAAATAGAGAGTTTGCATTGCAATCTCGGTGGGACCGATCGCTCATCTCTGTTGGACCGAAATGTTACGAAGGAAAACAGAGAGATTACAATCCCATCTCGGTGAGACCGAGATCCCTATCAGTGGGACCAAAAAGACTAGGTTTTGTGGCAATGGCTATGTGGAGTGAACTCGATGGCGCCGGATAGATCAAATCGGTGGGGCCGAGTTTGACTTTTGGTTTGGGATATATTTGGATATGAGAAAGTGGTTGAGGGTTGTGGAGCATATAACTAAGCACTTTGAGCAAGAACCTCATTAAGCAACACCTCATCCCCTCTTAATAGTATTGGCTTTTCCTATGGACTCAATGTGATCTTGGATCACTAAAAATTAAATGTAGAGTCTTGTGCTTTGAGCTTGAGCCAATTCTTTTGTCCTTAGCATTTTGAGGGATCCACTTTCTAATCCATGCCATGCCAATCATTGAGCTTTTCCTGAAATATTTATCTTCAAGTAGCATTAGCTCAATGAGCTATATGTTGTTAGGAATTACCAAAACCACCCGGGGATAGTTGCACTTTCAATCTCCCCCTTTTTGGTAATTGATGACAACATATAGATCAAAGCTTCAACAAATGATTATAAGATTTAAAAACATCATCGCTTTGGGAAGTATGTGATAAGCAAGAGCTCCCCCTAAATCTGTGCATTATTTAAGATTTGCTTTTGAATGCAAATGCACAATCGATTAGGATCATGGGTTACTCTTCCATGTCACATACATCTTGGTGGAGCGCTCAAAATAATAGAAATTAAAAGCATGCACTCATCACCAAGCAAGTGAATGATCATATATGGAATATAAAGGATAGCATCATTCAACCAAACATTAATGTAGCATATGATCAACCACATGATCATATAAGTATCTCACAAGAACATAAGGTATCTCACACAAGCACACAATAAAAGTAGTTCAACCAAAATAGCACGAGAGATAAAAAGCAAGACACTCTCTCTCGAAGCCTATGATCTATACATTTTTCTCCCCCTTTGGCAACAAGTTACCAAAAAGTTTGAAAATGCATAGTGCTATACGTCTCTCAGGCTTGGTCTTCGGGAGGAGGTGTGGATAGAACTCCAAGGGCAAAGGCTTCCGATGAAGTAGTTGGAGCTGCTGGAGTGGGTGCTGGAGGTGACACTCGAGCTGTAGCTATTGGTGCTGACACTGAAGCTCTAACATCTGAGACTAGCACTGCAACAGACCTTGGACCTCGTGGCACATGCTTGAAAGCATCAGTGGTTGCTTTTCCTCTCCTCTCCTCTGCTTCCTCCTGAAGCTGCTCAACTGCAGTCTGAATCTCAGTCACCTTCAGATCAAGATCATAGAATTTTGTTTCCACAATCCTCTGCAGGCTCTCCTGATTCTGAGTCAGGGCGCCCAAGCCCTTCTCAATCCTTAGTGCAGCTTGAATCAGATATCCAAGATGATCTTGCTTGCTCTTCAGGAATACTTGAGATGCCTCTTCAACAGTTGACATCCTTGCAGCTTTCTCTGCCCTTGCCTTCTCTCTCTTCTCATGTGCTTGCACAGATGATGGATGTTCCTCAGTCATCACAACGGTATTGTCTTCAAAATCAGGATATATGGGTAGATGCTCCTTGTCTAGAAAATAAGTTCATGTGCCCATCTTAGAGTTGATGAGATCCTGAATGTGTGGAGCATACCCACAACTTCTCTTCTGGTCAGCAGCAGTCCTCTTGATTATTTCTACCATTAAGCTCATAACCTTGAACTTTTGAGGGACATCAAACAGTTGGAGGAGATTGATAGAATGCCCTCTGATCATATTGTGATCTCCTGACTTGGGTAGCAGAGTGTGCCTCAAGATCCAGTTGATCGTAGGCAGACCAAACAACAAGAAATGCATAGATCCAAGCTTGTGAGTTTCCAAAGCCTTGTCGGGGATATCCTTGTACATGTTTGCCATGGAGTTGTGGTCTTTCTTCTTCTTGGCATATACATCCAAGTCATCTTCATGCTCTGTAGGGGCATTGATCAGCTTGGCCCATTCATCAACTGTGGACTGGTAACTAGTACCCTCAGACATCCAAACTATCCTCACATCTGGATAGAAGTGCGCAGTGGAGTAGAACCGCATGATCAACTCATCATTCCACTTGGTGAGCTTTTGTCCAACGAATTCATCAACTTCACATGCCTTAAAGATGTCATACACTCTAGGGAAGTGATCTTCATTTTCTTGGATGAACTCCCAGTCCACCCATTTCATGTCACACACAATGGGCTTCTTGTCAAGCAGAATGGTTTCATAGAAATCTTGTTGTTCCTTTGAATGGAACCTGTAATCCACAGCAGTTCTCCTCCTGACAACATATGGGTCAGACTGTCTCCATAACCTCAATCCTGCATCTTTCCTGATGTGCATGTCCTTAGCGAATGGATGAGCATCATTATGGTCAGGAATTTTGGGCTTCAACTTCTGCAAAACATGGGATTCATCATCCTCTTCTTCAGCTTCGGGCACTAGGGCCTTGTTCTTTTCCTCAGCAGGTATACTCCTGGTGTTTCTCTTGGGCTTTGGAGGTTTCTGAGCTTGAGCTTTTGGAGCAGAATTGGGCTTAGATGTTGCAGCCCCTGATTTAATTGCATCTCCCATGAGCTTCTGAGCCTTAGGAGCTAGTGCAGCATCCTCTTCATCATCTTCTTCTTCTGAGTATCTCATAATGGAGGATCTACCAAGTACTCTGGCAGTGGTCTTCTTGACCCTTTCCTTCCTTTTCTTTCCTTCTCCAACTACCTCTTCAGTTGTCTTGGAAGTTTCAGCAGTTGAGGCTCTGGCCTTTGGCATGGGAATCCTTTTTGCTAGAGCCTTCTTGTGCATCCCTGGCTTTGTTGTAGCAGCTAAGCCATACTCTTTCTTCAGCACCTTTTTCTTGGAGCTGACTTCTTCTTCAATAGCCACATAATCCTCATCCTCAGAATCTGAGGTCTTCTTCTTCCTTGTTATGATGGCTGCCTTGGGCAAGTTGCTTGGTGTGCTCCTGCTGCCCTCATCAGAAGTGCTAGAGGGACTAGTGCCCTCACTCAAATGAACCTGCTCCTCAGACTTGTTCTGGCTGTCACTTTGATCATACATCTTGCAGGCAAACTGTCAGCAGACCCTGTGAATATATTGTAGATGGGGCAGAGTAGATGAGCATCACAAAGTGCAGAATTTCTGCAAAATAGATGACCTAAAAACATAGTTTTAGTTCTTCACAGAAGGCATTTCGGATCTACCAATTTGTAATCTCGGTGATACCGAAGCAGCTTTTGGAACCTAAACTAGTGAACTCAGTCAGCCCGAGTCATAGTTCGGTGGCACTGAGACTGCTAGGGTTTCACAGAGAATCGAACTCGGTCACACCGATTTGCAATTTTCGGTCAGATCGAAAACGCATGTGCAATAGCCTAAGCCAAATCCGTGAGACCGATTTCTACAACTCGGTCGGTCCGAGATGAGTTCGGCGGAGACCTAGCCCTAAATTTTCAAATCAAATCTAATCTACGGGATGCTTTCGCTGGACATGATGATTTCATATGTGGCAAGAATCATGGCAAGGAAATGTGCTACTAATCGGAGTTAAGGAATAGCACAAAGATCAAGTTCATACCCTACTTCGGGGTGAACTTGGTACAGTGGCAATGACGGGGCAGATTGCCGTTGACGGCGGTGGAGACCAGTGGCGGGAGGTCGCTGGCAGCGAGAGGACGATCCGAAGACCCGAGGAGGCAGAGCAGGTCACTGCTACCTCTTTTAGCACTGCGTTGGTTTTCCCCGAAGAGGAAGGGATGATGCAGCAAAGTAGTGTAAGTATTTCCCTCAGTTTTGAGAACCAAGGTATCAATCCAGTAGGAGGCTACGCGCGAGTCCCTCGCACCTGCAAAAAAAAATCCTCGCAACCAACGCAAATAGGGGTTGTCAATCCCTATAGGGCCACTTACGAGAGTGAGATATGATAAGATAATATTTTTGGTATTTTTATGATAAAGATGCAAAGTAAAATAAAGGCAAAGTAAATAACTAAGTAGTAGGAGATTGATATGATAAAGATAGACCCGGGGGCCATAGGTTTCACTAGTGGCTTCTCTTGAGAGCATAAGTATTCTACGGTGGGTGAACAAATTACTATGGAGCAATTGACAAAATTGAGCATAGTTATGAGAATATCTAGGTATGATCATGTATATAGGCATCACATCCAAGACAAGTAGACAGACTCCTGTCTACATCTACTACTATTACTCCACTCATCGACCGCTATCCAGCATGCATCTAGAGTATTAAGTTAAAAACAGAGTAACGCCTTAAGCAAGATGACATGATGTAGAGGGATAGACTCATGCAATATGAAGAAAACCCCATCTTGTTATCCTCAATGGCGACAATACAATACATGCCTTGTTGCCCTTACTATCACCGGGAAACGACACCGCAAGATTGAACCCAAAGCTAAGCACTTCTCCCAATGCAAGAAAGATCAATCTAGTAGGCCAAACCAAACTGATAATTCGAAGAGACTTGCAAAGATAACCAATCATACATAAAGTAATTCAGAGAAGATTCAAATATTATTCATAGATAGACTTGATCATAAACCCACAATTCATCGGTCTCAACAAACACACCGCAAAAAGAAGATTACATCGAATATATCTCTACAAGAGAGGGGGAGAACATTGTATTGAGATCCAAAAAGAGAGAAGAAGCCATCTAGCTACTAACTATGTGAAGGAAATATGCCCTAGAGGCAATAATAAAGTTATTATTTATTTCCTTATATCATGATAAATGTTTATTATTCATGCTAGAATTGTATTAACCGGAAACATAATACATGTGTGAATACATAGACCAACACAGTGTCACTAGTATGCCTCTACTTGACTAGCTCGTTAATCAAAGATGGTTATGTTTCCTAACCATGAACAAAGAGTTGTTATTTGATTAACGAGGTCACATCATTAGTTGAATGATCTGATTGACATGACCCATTCCATTAGCTTAGCACCCGATCGTTTAGTATGTTGCTATTGCTTTTCTTCATGACTTATACATGTTCCTATGACTATGAGATTATGCAACTCCCGTTTGCCGGAGGAACACTTTGGGTACTACCAAACGTCACAACGTAACTGGGTGATTATAAAGGAGTACTACAGGTGGCTCCAAAGGTAGATGTTGGGTTGGCGTATTTCGAGATTAGGATTTGTCAATCCGATTGTCGGAGAGGTATCTCTGGGCCCTCTCGGTAATACACATCACTTAAGCCTTGCAAGCATTGCAACTAATGAGTTAGTTGCAGAATGATGTATTACGGAACGAGTAAAGAGACTTGCCGGTAACGAGATTGAACTAGGTATTGGATACCGACGATCGAGTCTCGGGCAAGTAACATACCGATGACAAAGGGAACAACGTATGTTGTTATGCGGTCTGACCGATAAAGATCTTCGTAGAATATGTAGGAGCCAATATGGGCATCCAGGTCCCGCTATTGGTTATTGACCGGAGATGTGTCTCGGTCATGTCTACATTGTTCTCGAACCGTAGGGTCCGCACGCTTAACGTTACGATGACAGTTATTATGAGTTTATGCATTTTGATGTACCGAAGGTTGTTCGGAGTCCTGGATGTGATCACGGACATGACGAGGAGTCTCGAAATGGTCGAGACATAAAGATTGATATATTGGAAGCCTATGTTTGGACATCGGAAGTGTTCAGGGTGAAATCGGGATTTTACCGGAATACCGGGAGGGTTACCGGAACCCCCCGGGAGGCAAATGGGCCTATTGGGCCTTAGTGGAAAAGTGAAAGGGGCTGCCATAGAGGGTTGCGCACCTCCCCCCTTTCCCTAGTCCTATTAGGACCAGGGAAGGTGGCCGGCCACCCCTTCTCTCTTTCCCCCTTGAGGATTCCTATTAGGAATAGGATTGGGGGGGGGGAGTCCTACTCCCGGTGGGAGTAGGACTCCTCCTGCGCCCCTCTCCCTTGGCCGGCCGAACCCCTCCCCCTTGCTCCTTTATATACGGGGGCAGGGGGCACCTCTTGACACACAATTGATCATTGTTGATCGTCCCTTAGCCGTGTGCGGTGCCCCCTGCCACCAAATTCCACCTCGATCATACCGTTGTAGTGCTTAGGCGAAGCCCTGCGTCGGTAGTACATCAAGATCGTCACCACGCCGTCGTGCTGACGGAACTCTTCCTCGACACTTTGCTGGATCGGAGCCCGAGGATCGTCATCGAGCTGAACGTGTGCTAAGAACTCGGAGGTGCCGGAGTAACGGTGCTTGGATCGGTTGGATCGGGAAGACGTACGACTACTTCCTCTACGTTGTGTGATCGCTTCCGCAGTCGGTCTGCGTTGGTACGTAGACAACACTCTCCCCTCTCGTTGCTATGCATCACCATGATCTTGCGTGTGCGTAGGAAATTTTTTGAAATTACTACGTTCCCCAACAGTGGCATCCGAGCCTAGGTTTTTATGGTTTGATGTTATTTGCACGAGTAGAACACAAGTGAGTTGTGGGCGATACAAGTCATACTGCCTACCAGCATGTCATACTTTGGTTTGGCGGTATTGTTGGACGAGACGATCCGGACCAACCTTACGCGTACTCTTACGCGAGACCGGTTTCCTCGACGTGCTTTGCACATAGATGGCTTGCGGAAGACTGTCTCTCCAACTTTAGTTGAACCAAGTGTGGCTACGCCCGGTCCTTGAGAAGGTTAAAACGGAGTCTATTTGACGAACTATCGTTGTGGTTTTGATGCGTAGGTGAGATAAGTTCTTACTTAAGCCCGTAGCAGCCACGTAAAACTTGCAACAACAAAGTAGAGGACGTCTAACTTGTTTTTGCAGGGCATGTTGTGATGTGATATGGTCAAGGCATGATGCTGATTTTATTGTATGAGATGATCATGTTTTGTAACCGAGTTATCGGCAACTGGCAGGAGCCATATGGTTGTCGCTTTATTGTATGCAATGCAATCGCGATGTAATGCTTTACTTTATTACTAAGCGGTAGTGATAGTCGTGGAAGCATAAGATTGGCGAGACGACAACGATGCTACGATGGAGATCAAGGTGTCGCGCCGGTGACGATGGTGATCATGACGGTGCTTTGGAGATGGAGATCAAGGTGTCGCGCCGATGACGATGGTGATCATGACGGTGCTTCGGAGATGGAGATCACAAAGCACAAGATGATGATGGCCATATCATATCACTTATATTGATTGCATATGATGTTTATCTTTTTATGCATCTTATCTTGCTTTGATTGACGGTAGCATTATAAGCTGATCTCTCACTAAATTATCAAGAAGTGTTCTCCCTGAGTATGCACCGTTGCAAAAGTTCTTCGTGCTGAGACACCACGTGATGATCGGGTGTGATAGGCTCTACGTTCAAATACAACGGGTGCAAAACAGTTGCACACGCGGAATACTCAGGTTATACTTGACGAGCCAAGCATATACAGATATGGCCTCAGAACACGGAGACCGAAAGGTCGAGCGTGAATCATATAGTAGATATGATCAACATAATGATGTTCACCATTGAAAACTACTCCATCTCACGTGATGATCGGTTATGGTTTAGTTGATTTGGATCACATGATCACTTAGAGGATTAGAGGGATGTCTATCTAAGTGGGAGTTCTTAAGTAATTTGATTAACTGAACTTAAACTTATCATGAACTTAGTACCTGATAGTATCTTGCTTGTTTATGTTGATTGTAGATAGATGGCTCGTGCTGTTGTTCCGTTGAATTTTAATGCGTTCCTTGAGAAAGCAAAGTTGAAAGATGATGGTAGCAATTACACGGACTGGGTCCGTAACTTGAGGATTATCCTCATTGCTGCACAGAAGAATTACGTCCTGGAAGCACCGCTGAGTGCCAGGCCTGCTGCTAGAGCAACACCAGAAGTTATGAACGTCTGGCAGAGCAAAGCTGATGACTACTCAATAGTTCAGTGTGCCATGATTTACGGCTTAGAACCGGGACTTCAACGACGTTTTGAACGTCATGGAGCATATGAGATGTTCCAGGAGTTGAAGTTAATATTTCAAGCAAATGCCCGGATTGAGAGATATGAAGTCTCCAAGAAGTTCTATAGCTGCAAGATGGAGGAGAACAGTTCTGTCAGTGAGCATATACTCAAAATGTCTGGGTATAATAATCACTTGATTCCATTGGGAGTTACACTTCCGGATGATTGCGTCATTGACAGAATTCTCCAATCACTGTCACCAAGCTACAAGAGCTTTGTGATAAACTATAATATGCAAGGGATGAACAAGACTATTCCCGAGCTCCGCGCAATGCTGAAAGCTGCGGAGGTAGAAATCAAGAAGGAGCATCAAGTGTTGATGGTTAACAAAACCACTAGTTTCAAGAAAAAGGGCAAAGGGAAGAAGAAGGGAAACTTCAAGAAGAACGGCAAGCAAGTTGCTGCTCAAGAGAAGAAACCCAAGTCTGGATCTAAGCCTGAAACTGAGTGCTTCTACTGCAAGCAGACTGGTCACTGGAAGCGGAACTGCCCCAAGTATTTGGCGGATAAGAAGGATGGCAAGGTGAACAAAGGTATATGTGATATACATGTTATTGATGTGTACCTTACTAATGCTCGCAGTAGCACCTGGGTATTTGATACTGGTTCCGTTGCTAATATTTGCAACTCGAAACAGGGACTACAGAATAAGCGGACACTAGCAAAGGACGAGGTGACGATGCGCGTGGGAAACGGTTCCAAAGTCGATGTGATCGCGGTCGGCACGCTACCTCTACATCTACCTTCGGGATTAATATTAGACCTAAATAATTGTTATTTGGTGCCAGCGTTGAGCATGAACATTATATCTGGATCTTGTTTGATGCAAGACGGTTATTCATTTAAATCAGAGAATAATGGTTGTTCTATTTATATGAGTAATATCTTTTATGGTCATGCACCTTTGAAAAGTGGTCTATTTTTGATGAATCTCGATAGTAGTGATACACATATTCATAATGTTGAAACCAAAAGATGCAGAGTTGATAATGATAGTGCAACTTATTTGTGGCACTGCCGTTTAGGTCATATCGGTGTAAAGCGCATGAAGAAACTCCATACTGATGGGCTTTTGGAACCACTTGATTATGAATCACTTGGTACTTGCGAACCGTGCCTCATGGGCAAGATGACTAAAACACCGTTCTCCGGTACTATGGAGAGAGCAACAGATTTGTTGGAAATCATACATACCGATGTATGTGGTCCGATGAATATTGAGGCTCGTGGCGGATATCGTTATTTTCTCACTTTCACAGATGATTTAAGTAGATATGGGTATATCTACTTAATGAAACACAAATCTGAAACGTTTGAAAAGTTCAAAGAATTTCAGAGTGAAGTTGAAAATCATCGTAACAAGAAAATAAGGTTTCTACGATCTGATCGTGGAGGAGAATATTTGAGTTACGAGTTTGGTGTACATTTGAAAAATTGTGGAATAGTTTCGCAACTCACGCCACCCAGAACACCACAGCGTAATGGTGTGTCCGAACGTCGTAATCGTACTTTACTAGATATGGTGCGATCTATGATGTCTCTTACTGATTTACCGCTATTGTTTTGGGGTTATGCTTTAGAGACGGCCGCATTCACGTTAAATAGGGCACCCTCAGAATCCGTTGAGACGACGCCTTATGAACTGTGGTTTGGCAAGAAACCAAAGTTGTCGTTTCTTAAAGTTTGGGGCTGCGATGCTTATGTGAAAAAGCTTCAACCTGATAAGCTCGAACCCAAATCGGAGAAATGTTTCTTCATAGGATATCCAAAGGAAACTATTGGATACACCTTCTATCACAGATCCGAAGGCAAGACTTTTGTTGCTAAATTCGGAAACTTTCTTGAGAAGGAGTTTCTCTCGAAAGAAGTGAGTGGGAGGAAAGTAGAACTTGACGAGGTAACTGTACCTGCTCCTTTATTGGGAAATAGTACATCACAGAAAATTGTTTCTGCGAGACCTACACCAATAAGAGAGGAAGCTAACGATGATGATCATGAAACTTTAGATCAAGATACTACTGAACCTCGTAGATCAACCAGAGTAAGATCCGCACCAGAGTGGTACGGTAATCCTGTTCTGGAGGTCATGCTACTAGATCATGATGAACCTACGAACTATGAAGAAGCGATGGTGAGCCCAGATTCCGCAAAGTGGCTTGAAGCCATGAAATCTGAGATGGGATCCATGTATGAGAACAAAGTATGGACTTTGGTTGACTTGCCCGATGATCGGCAAGCAATTGAGAATAAATGGATCTTTAAGAAGAAGACTGACGCTGATGGTAATGTTACTGTCTACAAAGCTCGACTTGTCGCAAAAGGTTTTCGACAAGTTCAAGGAGTTGACTACGATGAGACTTTCTCACCCGTAGCGATGCTTAAGTATGTCAGAATCATGTTAGCAATTGCCGCATTTTATGATTATGAAAGTTGGCAAATGGATGTCAAAACTGCATTCCTGAATGGATTTCTGGAAGAAGAGTTGTATATGATGCAACCGGAAGGTTTTGTTGATCCAAAGGGAGCTGACAAAGTGTGCAAACTCCAGCGATCCATTTATGGACTGGTGCAAGCATCTCGGAGTTGGAATAAACGCTTTGATAGTGTGATCAAAGCATTTGGTTTTATACAGACTTTTGGAGAAGCCTGTATTTACAAGAAAGTGAGTGGGAGCTCTGTAGCATTTCTGATATTATATGTGGATGACATATTGCTGATTGGAAATGATATAGAATTTCTGGATAGCATAAAGGGATACTTGAATAAAAGTTTTTCAATGAAAGACCTCGGTGAAGCTGCTTACATATTAGGCATAAAGATCTATAGAGATAGATCAAGACGCTTAATTGGACTTTCACAAAGCACATACCTTGACAAGATTTTGAAGAAGTTCAAAATGGATCAAGCAAAGAAAGGGTTCTTGCCTGTGTTACAAGGTGTAAAGTTGAGTCAGACTCAATGCCCGACCACTGCAGAAGATAGAGAGAAAATGAAAGATGTTCCCTATGCTTCAGCCATAGGCTCTATAATGTATGCAATGCTGTGTACCAGACTTGATGTGTGCCTTGCTATAAGTATAGCAGGGAGGTACCAAAGTAATCCAGGAGTGGATCACTGGACAGCGGTCAAGAACATCCTGAAATACCTGAAAAGGACTAAGGATATGTTTCTCGTATATGGAGGTGACAAAGAGCTCACCGTAAGAGGTTACGTTGATGCAAGCTTTGACACTGATCTGGATGATTCTAAATCGCAAACCGGATACGTGTTTACTTTAAACGGTGGAGCTGTCAGCTGGTGCAGTTCTAAACAAAGCGTTGTAGCGGGATCTACATGTGAAGCGGAGTACATAGCTGCTTTGGAAGCAGCGAACGAAGGAGTCTGGATGAAGGAGTTCATATCCGATCTAGGTGTCATACCTAGTGCATCGGGTCCAATGAAAATCTTTTGTGACAATACTGGTGCAATTGCTTTGGCAAAGGAATCCAGATTTCACAAAAGGACCAAACACATCAACAGACGCTTCAATTCCATCCGGGATTTAGTCCAGGTGGGAGACATAGAGATTTGCAAGATACATACGGATCTGAATGTTGCAGACCCGTTGACTAAGCCTCTTCCACGAGCAAAACATGATCAGCACCAAGGCTCCATGGGTGTTAGAATCATTACTGTATAATCTAGATTATTGACTCTAGTGCAAGTGGGAGACTGAAGGAAATATGCCCTAGAGGCAATAATAAAGTTATTATTTATTTCCTTATATCATGATAAATGTTTATTATTCATGCTAGAATTGTATTAACCGGAAACATAATACATGTGTGAATACATAGACCAACACAGTGTCACTAGTATGCCTCTACTTGACTAGCTCGTTAATCAAAGATGGTTATGTTTCCTAACCATGAACAAAGAGTTGTTATTTGATTAACGTGGTCACATCATTAGTTGAATGATCTGATTGACATGACCCATTCCATTAGCTTAGCACCCGATCGTTTAGTATGTTGCTATTGCTTTTCTTCATGACTTATACATGTTCCTATGACTATGAGATTATGCAACTCCCGTTTGCCGGAGGAACACTTTGGGTACTACCAAACGTCACAACGTAACTGGGTGATTATAAAGGAGTACTACAGGTGGCTCCAAAGGTAGATGTTGGGTTGGCGTATTTCGAGATTAGGATTTGTCAATCCGATTGTCGGAGAGGTATCTCAGGGCCCTCTCGGTAATACACATCACTTAAGCCTTGCAAGCATTGCAACTAATGAGTTAGTTGCGGAATGATGTATTACGGAACGAGTAAAGAGACTTGCCGGTAACGAGATTGAACTAGGTATTGGATACCGACGATCGAGTCTCGGGCAAGTAACATACCGATGACAAAGGGAACAACGTATGTTGTTATGCGGTCTGACCGATAAAGATCTTCGTAGAATATGTAGGAGGCAATATGGGCATCCAGGTCCCGCTATTGGTTATTGACCGGAGATGTGTCTCGGTCATGTCTACATTGTTCTCGAACCGTAGGGTCCGCACGCTTAACGTTACGATGACAGTTATTATGAGTTTATGCATTTTGATGTACCGAAGGTTGTTCGGAGTCCCGGATGTGATCACGGACATGACGAGGAGTCTCGAAATGGTCGAGACGTAAAGATTGATATATTGGAAGCCTATGTTTGGACATCGGAAGTGTTCCGGGTGAAATCGGGATTTTACCGGAATACCGGGAGGGTTACCGGAACCCCCCGGGAGGCAAATGGGCCTATTGGGCCTTAGTGGAAAAGTGAAAGGGGCTGCCATAGAGGGCTGCGCACCTCCCCCCTTTCCCTAGTCCTATTAGGACTAGGGAAGGTGGCCGGCCACCCCTTCTCTCTTTCCCCCTTGAGGATTCCTATTAGGAATAGGATTGGGGGGGAGTCCTACTCCCGGTGGGAGTAGGACTCCTCCTGCGCCCCTCTCCCTTGGCCGGCCGAACCCCTCCCCCTTGCTCCTTTATATACGGGGGCAGGGGCACCTCTTGACACACAATTGATCATTGTTGATCGTCCCTTAGCCGTGTGCGGTGCCCCCTGCCACCAAATTCCACCTCGATCATACCGTTGTAGTGCTTAGGCGAAGCCCTGCGTCGGTAGTACATCAAGATCGTCACCACGCCGTTGTGCTGACGGAACTCTTCCTCGACACTTTGCTGGATCGGAGCTCGAGGATCGTCATCGAGCTGAACGTGTGCTAAGAACTCGGAGGTGCCGGAGTAACGGTGCTTGGATAGGTCAGATCAGGAAGACGTACGACTACTTCCTCTACGTTGTGTGATCGCTTCCGCAGTCGGTCTGCGTTGGTACGTAGACAACACTCTCCCCTCTCGTTGCTATGCATCACCATGATCTTGCGTGTGCGTAGGAAATTTTTTGAAATTACTACGTTCCCCAACACTATGGACCCGTAGGTCTGAAGTAAACTACTCACACTTCATCAGAGAGGCTATGGTGTTGATGTAGAAGCCCTCTGTGATCGATGCCCCCTCTGACGGAGCTCTGAAACAGGCACCAAGATGGGATCTCGTGGATACAGAAAGTTGCGGCGGTGGAATTAGGTTTTTGGCTCCATATCTGATGTTTGGGGGTACGTGGGTATATATAGGAGGAACAAGTACGTCGGTGGAGCAACAGGGGGCCCACGAGGGTGGGGGCGCGCCTGGTAGGGTAGGGCACGCCCCCTACCTCGTGGCCTCCTATTACGTGCCTTGACGTAGGGTCCAAGTCTCCTGAGTTGTATTCGATGAGAAAATCACGTTCCAGATGGTTTCATTCCGTTTGGACTCTGTTTGATATTCCTTTTCTTCGAAACCCTAAAACAGGCAAAAAACAACAATTCTGGGCTGGGCCTCCGGTTAATATGTTAGTCCCAAAAATAATAGAAAAGTGGATAATAAAGCCCAATAATGTCCAAAACAGTAGATAATATAGCATGGAGAAATCAAAAATTATAGATATGTTGGAGACGTATCAAGCATCCCCAATCTTAATTCCTACTCGTCCTCGAGTAGGTAAATGATAAAGACAGAATTTTTGATGCGGAGTGCTACTTGGCATAATTTTAATTTAATTCTTCTTAATTGTGGTATGGATATTCAGATCCAAAAGATTCAAGACAAAAGTTCATATTGACATAATAATAATAATAATAATACTTCAAGCATACTAACAAAGCAATTATGTCTTCTCAAAATAACATGGCTAAAGAAAGTTATCCCTACAAAATCATATAGTCTGGCTATGCTCTATCTTCACCACACAAAATATTTAAATCATGCACAACCCCGATGACAAGCCAAGCAATTGTTTCATACTTTTGACATTCTCAAAACTTTTTCAATCTTCACGCAATACATGAGCGTGAGCCATGGATATAGCACTATAGGTGGAATAGAGTGGTGGTTGTGGAGAAGACAAAAGGGAGAAGATAGTCTCACATCAACTAGGCATATCAACGGGCTATGGAGATGCCCATCAATAGATATCAATGTGAGTAAGTAGGGATTGCCATGCAACGGATGCACTAGAGCTATAAGTATATGAAAGCTCAAAAATAACTAAGTGGGTGTCCATCCAACTTGCTTGCTCATGAAGACCTAGGGCAATTTGAGGAAGCCCATAATTGGAATATACAAACCAGGTTCTATAATGAAAGATTCCCACTAGTATATGAAAGTAACAACATGAGAGACTCTCTACTATGAAGATCATGGTGCTACTTTGAAGCACAAGTGTTGTAAAAGGATAGTAACATTGTTCCTTCTCTCTTTTTTATGGCCTCTTTTTCTTTCTCTTTTTTTATTTGGGCTTCTTTGGCCTCTTTTATTTATTTTTCGTCCAGAGTCTCATCCCGACTTGTGGGGGAATCATAGTCTCCATCATCCTTTCCTCACTAGGACAATGCTCTAATAATGATGATCATCACACTTTTATTTTTCTTACAACTCAACAATTACAACTCGATACTTAGAACAAAATATGACTCTATGTGAATGCCTCCGGTGGTGTACCGGGATATGCAATGATGCATGAGTGACATGTATGAAAGAATTATGAATGGTGGCTTTGCCACAAATACGATGTCAACTACATGATCATGCTAAGCAATATGACAATGATGGAGTGTGTCATAAACGGAATGGTGGAAAGTTGTGTGGCAATATATCTCGGAATGGCTATGGAAATGCCATAATAGGTAGGTATGGTGGCTGTTTTGAGGAAGGTATATGGTGGGTGTATGATACCGGTGAAAGGTGCGCGGTATTAGAGAGGCTAGCAAAGGTGGAAGGGTGAGAGTGCGTATAATCCATGGACTCAACATTAGTCATAAAGAACTCATATACTTATTGCAAAAATCTACAAGTTATCAAAGCAAAGTATTACGCGCATGCTCCTAGGGGGGTAGATTGGTAGGAAAAGACCATCGCTCGTCTGCGACCGCCACTCATAAGGAAGACAATCAATAAATAAATCATGCTCCGACTTCATCACATAAAGGTTCACCATACGTGCATGCTACAGGAATCACAAGCTTCAAAACAAGTATTTCTCAAATTCACAACTACTCAACTAGCATGGCTTTAATATCACCATATCCATATCTCAAAACAATTATCATGTATCAAACTTATCATAATATTCAACACACTCATAAGAAAGTTTTATTATTGATCTTGCATACCAAGCATATTAGGATTTTAAGCAAATTACCATGCTATTAAGACTCTCAAAATAATCTAAGTGAATAATGAGAGACCAATAGTTTCTATAAAACAAATCCACCACCGTGCTCTAAAAGATATAAGTGAAGTACTAGAGCAAAATTATATAACTCAAAATATATAAGCGAAGCACATAGAGTATTCTAACAAATTCCAAATCATATATGGCTCTCTCAAAAGGTGTGTTCGGCAAGGATGATTGTGGTAAACTAACAAGCAAAGACTCAAATCATACAAGACGCTCCAAGAAAAACACATATCATGTGGTAAATAAAAATATAGCTCCAAGTAAAGTTACCGATAGAAGTAGACGAAAGAGGGGATGCCTTCCAGGGCATCCCCAAGCTTTGGCTTTTGGGTGTCCTTAGATTATCTTGGGGGTGCCATGGGCATCCCCAAGCTTAGGCTCTTGCCACTCCTTGTTCCATAACCATCAAATCTTTACCCAAAACTTGAAAACTTCAAAACACAAAACTTAAAGTAGAAAATCTCGTGAGCTCCGTTAGCGAAAGAAAATAAAAGATCACTTCAAGGTACTGTAATGAACTCATTGTATGGGTGTTATACCTACTGTATTCCAACTTCTTTATGGTTTATAAACTATTTTACTAGCCATAGATTCATCAAAATAAGCAAACAACATACGAAAAACAGAATCTGTCAAAAACAGGATAGTCTGTAGTAATCTGTAGCTCGCGCAAGATCTGGAACCCCAAAAATTCTAAAATAAATGTCTGGACGTGAGGAATTTATCTATTAATCATCTACAAAAATAATTAACTAAATAGCACTTTTTAAATAATAAATACAGCAGTTCTCGTGAGCGCTAAAGTTTCTGTTTTTTACAGCAAGTTCAACAAGACTTTCCCCAAGTCTTCCCAACGGTTCTACTTGGCACAAACACTAATTAAACACAAAAAACACAACCAAAACAGAGGCTAAATAATTTATTTATTACTAAACAGGAGCAAAAAGCAAGGAATAAAAATAAAATTGGGTTGCCTCCCAACAAGCGCTATCGTTTAACGCCCCTAGCTAGGCATAACAAGCAAGAATAGATCTAGGTATTGCCATCTTTGGTAGGCAATCCATAAGTGGCTCTCATAATAGATTCATAAGGTAATTTAATTTTCTTTCTTGGAAAGTGTTCCATGCCTTTCTAAGGGAGTCCTGGATTAGGGGGTCTCCGGACAGCCGGACTATATCCTTTGACCAGACTATTGGACTATGAAGATACAAGATTGAAGACTTCGTCTCGTGTCTGGATGGGACTCTACTTGGCGTGGAAGGCAAGCTAGGCAGTACGGATATGTATATCTCCTCCTTTGTAACCGACCTTGTGTAACCCTAACCCCTTCTGGTGTCTATATAAACCGGAGGGTTTTAGTCCGTAGGAGAACATACAATCATACCATAGGCTAGCTTCTAGGGTTTAGCCTCTCCGATCTTGTGGTAGATCAACTCTTGTAATACTCATATCATCAAGAATAAATCAAGCAGGACGTAGGGCTTTACCTCCATCAAGAGGGCCCGAACCTGGGTAAAACATTGTGTCCCCTGCCTCCTGTTACCATCCGCCTTAGACGCACAGTTCGGGACCCCCTACCCGAGATCCGCCGGTTTTGACACCGACATTGGTGCTTTCATTGAGAGTTCCTCTGTGTCATCGCCGTTAGGCTTGATGGCTCCTACGATCATCGATAGCGATGCAGTCCAGGGTGAGACTTTTCTCCCCGGACAGATCTTTGTGTTCGGCAGCTTCGCACTGCGGGCCAACTCGCTTGGCCGTCTGGAGCAGATCGAAAGTTACGCCCCTGGCCACCAAGTCAGGTTTGGAAGCTTAAACTACACGGCCGATATCTACAGAGACTTGATCTTCGACGGATTCGAGCCCCTGCCTTATGCGCCACGCAGTCACGATGAGTATGGTTTAGCTCTACCATCGGACAGTGTTCAAAAAATCGCACCGGCAGCCGCTCCAACCCTCAATTTGGAGCCAGTTGTGCCATCCATGGATGGGTGGATAGACCCCACCACGGAGGCCGTATCCTCTACGACGATCGAGCCAAATATCGACCTTACCCTTCACGAGAGCCGTGTTGCCAAACTGTCGGATCCTTCTCCGGCCATGGACTCCGAACCGCCTGTCCCCGTTCCTGTCGAATCCGATTGGGCGCCGATCATGGAGTTTACCTCCGCGGATATTTTTCAGCACTCGCCCTTTGGCGACATACTGAACTCACTAAGGTATCTCTCCTTGTCAGGAGAGTCCTGGTCTAACTACATCCGGTAGGATTGGGATGCGGATGACGAAGAAATTCGCCGCCCACCCACCACCCACTTAGTAGCCACTATCGACGACTTAACCGACATGCTCGACTTCGACTCCGAAGACATCGACGGTATGGACGACGATGCGGGAGGCAAAGAGGAACCACTGCCCATAGGGCACTGGACAGCCACCTCATCATATGACATATACATGGTGGACACACCCAAAGAAGGCAATGGCGACGGGACAGCGGAGGATGACCCCTCCAAGAAGCAACCCAAGCGCCGGCGTCAGCGGTGCCGCTCTAAGTCCCGCCAAGGCAAAAGCGGTGATACCGGCACCGGAGATAATAGCACTCCGGACAGTGCCAAAGGCAACAACAATCCCCTCCAGCAAGATTTAGAGCAGGAGGATGGAGAAGCCAGCCCTCTTGAGAGAGCGGCAGATGGAGAGGCGGAGGATGATAATTACATGCCTCCCTCCGAAGACGAGGCAAGCCTCGACGATGATGAATTCGTCGTGCCAGAGGATCCCGTCGAACAAGAGCGCTTCAAGCGCCGGCTTATAGCCACGGCAAATAGCCAAAAGAAAAAGCAACAGCAACTTCAAGCTGATCAAGATTTGCTAGCTGACAGATGGACTAAGGTCCTGGCGGCCGAGGAATATAAACTTGAACGCCCCTCCAAGAGTTACCCAAAGTGCAGGTTGCTACCCCGACTAGAGGAGGAAGCACCATCCCCGACGTATGACGCGGCTGATCGGCCACCTCGCGGCCGCGACAGAGAGGCATTCCAGCCAAAAGCTCAGCCCACACCCCGACGCCATTCAAATAAAAAGGCAGGGGGAAATACGCCAGACCTGCGAGACGTATTGGAGGACAAAGCAAAACATGCACGATCGATCTACGGTTCACGATGGCGTGCCACTATGCGAGACGATAATTGTCACGCCGGATACAGTAAAAGTAAGTCCGGCCGGGCCGAACACAGCGGGCAAGACTCATTTGAGCTGCGTCGCGATATAGCCCGGTACAGAGGCGCCGCACACCCCTTATGCTTCACAGATGAAGTAATGGATCATCAAATCCCAGAGGGTTTCAAACCCGTAAATATAGAATCATACAACGGCACAACAGATACTGCGGTATGGATCGAGGATTTTATCCTGCACATCCACATGGCCCGCGGCGATGACCTACACGCCATCAAATACCTCCCACTCAAACTCAAAGGACCAGCTCAGCATTGGCTCAACAGCTTGCCAGCATAGTCCATTGGCTGTTGGGAAGATCTGGAAGCCGCATTCCTCGACAACTTTCAGGGCACTTATGTGCGACCACCAGATGCCGATGACTTGAGCCACATAATTCAGCAGCCAGAGGAATCGGCCAGGCAATTCTGGACACGTTTCCTAACAAAGAAAAATCAAATCGTCGATTGTCCGGATGCAGAGGCCCTAGCAGCTTTCAAGCACAACATCCGCGACGAATGGCTCGCCCGGCACCTTGGCCAGGAAAAGACGAAATCTGTGGCAGCCCTCACGACACTCATGACCCGCTTCTGTGCGGGAGAGGACAGTTGGTTGGCTCGCAGCAATAACATATCAAAGAACCATGGTACTTCGGATACCAAGGACGGCAACGGTAGGTCACGTCGCAACAAACATAAGCGCCGCATTAACAGCAACAATACCGAGTATACGGCAGTCAATGCCGGATTCAAAGGCTCTAAACCCAGTCAGCGAAAAAATCCATTCAAAAGAAGCACTCCGAGCCCGTCCAGTTTGGACCGCATACTCGATCGCTCGTGTCAAATACACGGCACCCTCGACGAGCCAGCCAACCACACCAACAGGGATTGTTGGGTGTTCAAGCAGGCCGTCAAGTTAAATGTCGAAAACAAAGATAAGGGGTCACATAGCAATGACGAGGAGGAGCCCCGGCAGCCGAACACCGGAGGACAGAAGAGGTTCCCCCCGCAAGTGCGGACGGTGAACATGATATACGCAACCCACATCCCCAAGAGGGAGCGGAAGCGTGCGCTCAGGGACGAATATGCGTTGGAGCCAGTCGCCCCAAAGTTCAACCCATGGTCCTCCTGTCCGATCACCTTCGATCGCAGAGACCACCCCACTAGTATCCATCATGGCGGATTCGCCGCACTTGTCCTAGACCCAATCATTGATGGATTTCACCTCACTCGAGTCCTTATGGATGGCGGCAGCAGCCTGAACCTGCTTTATCAGGACACATTGTGCAAAATGGGTATAGACCCCTCAAGAATCAAACCCACAAAAACGACCTTTAAAGGCGTCATACCAGGTGTAGAGGCTCATTGCACAGGCTCAGTCACACTAGAAGTGGTCTTCGGATCCCCGGATAACTTCCGAAGCGAAGAGTTAATCTTCAACATAGTCCCGTTCCACAGTGGCTACCATGCACTGCTCGGGCGAACCACATTTGCGAGATTCAATGTAGTACCGCATTATGCATATCTCAAGCTCAACATGCCAGGACCTCGGGGGGTCATCACAGTCAATGGAAACGCAGAGCGCTCTCTCCGCACGGAGAAGCACACTGCGGCCCTCGTAGAAGAAGCGCAAAGCAGCCTCTTAAGGCAATCCACTAGTTCGGTGATTAAGGACCCGGACACCTTCAAGCGCGCCCGGAGTAATTGGCAACTGGACCGCCTGGCACATTCTGACCTCATGTAGCAATGCGGCCCCCACCCCGCCCCAGCCAAACGGCCAAATCCGTGCCACGCGTACATAATTATGCATTAAAAATACCATGGGCACAGGTGGCGAGGGGGACACGTTTACGGCACGCTCCAAGACGCGGCTTAAACTGCACTAGGGGCTTCCCGCTTTGTTATTTTTCTCTTTGAGGACTTTAATCTCTAGAAACCCTGTCCGGCAGCATGATTGCCGAACACATGATGCAGCAACCAAGGAGGCAGAAAGCTATGTCACACCACAGAACTCCCAGGTGGATAACGATAATGAGTGAAATATTTGCTTTAATACTATTCCTCAGCTTGCCCTTGGAAGGGACATGTCAAATAGTCCTACTTTTTGCTTATCGCACTACTTGTATCATTCTGCTTTAACGCACCTTTTTGAATAAACAAGGCATAGCATTAAGACTATTATTGCATTATATATATATATATATATATATATATATGTTCATTCATGACATCTAGCACCCGTACACTCTGGTACAGCCAATACGCTAGGGGCTTAGGCATACCCCATAATACAGCGTTAGAAGTCCGAACACTTTCAACAGTGCGGCACCCCGAACTTATAGCATTATATGCATCAGCTCCGAATCATGTCTTGGGTCAATAGTTGGGTTTGCCCGGCTCCCATGTTTTGGTGCCTTACGTTCCGCTATATCAGCTAAGGTAGCACTAGGAGAACTACTGCGATTGTGCCCTGGTTCTGCTGGCCTAAGCACCTCAGTAGAGAAAGCTAAAACTGACTGTCATGATAAGGCGAGAGACTGGTCGCTATTCGAGAGGTTTCAAGTCCCTAAAGACTTATGCCGCTTAGAGCGAGGAGTCGGCCCTGTCCGGCTTAAGGCGTGTATAGCGCCCTGAAATCGGCCTTCCGAATACTAGGGGCTTCGCCGAAATTTAAAATTATAGAATTCTATGGCTAAGTGAGAGTAATAAAGCATTATAGTCCGATTGCCTTGTTCGTTGTGCTGAGCACCTCCCTCGAAGGACCCAAAAATGGGAACAAGAATGCTCAGGTTTATCCCGAACACCCCAGCACCCATGGCATGGGGGCAGAAGCCGACAACTAGCCATCTCTCAGATTTGATAAACAGCCGAACGGAAGGCAATATTTTAAATTCAAACAAGCGTTGCATAGCGCATATGAACAAGTTTTCATAATACTGGATTACACGAGCAAGTTTATTCAAATATTACATCTTTCGCACACTCGTCCGCTACAAGACGGGCACCCTTCAGGACACCCTCATAGTACATCTCGGGGTGGTGATGCTCCTTGCCCTGCGGCGGCCCTTCCTTCACCAGCTTCACGGCGTCCATCTTGGCCCAGTGCACCTTCGCACGGGCGAAAGCCCGACATGCACCTTCGATGCAGATGAACCGCTTGATAACTTCCAGCCGTGGGCAGGCATCCACAAGCCGCCTCACCAGGCCGAAGTATCTGTTGGGAAGGGCATCGCCAGGCCACATCCGGACTATAAAGCCCTTCATGGCCTGTTCGGCTGCCTTGTGCAGCTCGACCAGTTGCTTCAGCTGGTCGCTCAGAGGCATCGGGTGTTTGGTCCCAGTATACTGAGACCAGAACAGCTTCTCCGTTGAGCTTCCCTCCTCGGCCTGGTAAAACTGTGCGGCATCCGACACGCTGCGGGGTAAATCTGCGAATGCTCCTGGAGAGCTCCGGATTTGGGTAAGTAACAAGTAATTTACTTTCACATGCTTGCTTTGCATATAGAATGCCTTACCCGCCGCTATCTTCTTCATCGCATCAATCTCTTGGAGGGCCTTTTGGGCTTCAGCCTTGGCACTCTTTGCACTCTCAAGGGCCGCGGCAAGCTCGGACTCTCGCGTCTTCAAGTTAAGCTCCAACGCCTCATGCTTCGTCACGAGAGCATGGAGCTCTTGCTGCACCTTGCCCACCCGTGCCTCTTGTTTTTCCCGCTTGGTGCGCTCCTGGGCCGCTTTTTTCGGCCTCGGATAGCGCTTGCTTCGAGGTTGCCACCTCGGTCGTGGCCCCTGGCAAATCAAAGATGATCCTGTCATTTTGCAATCGCATCCTTTTTTTATATATACACATCTATAGACTAGGTATTACTTACCTTTGTTCTCCTCGAGCTGCCTCTTGGTAAGGCCGAGCTCTTTCTTGGACCCTTCGAGGTCCTGCTTCAGTACGGCGACCTCCGCAGTCAGTGCGGCAGAGGTCAGCAGCGAAGCCTGCATACGCATATCGACATACTTATATTAGACTCCTGCAGATATTAGTTGATCCTCTATTCGGCTTTTCTTCTTGAACACCAAACAGAGCATCAGGGGCTACTGTCTATGCGGTAATATTTTTCCTATATTTCAAATACTTACCTCAAAGCCTATTAGAAGGCTGGCACAGGCTTCAGTCAGTATGCTCTTGGCGGACTGAACCTTCTGGATCACCGCACTCATAATAGTGCGGTGCTCTTTGTCGATGGAAGCGCTGCGAAGCACTCCCAGCAGATTATCCGGTGCCTCTGGATGGACAGAGGTCACCAGCACAGGCATCTTGCCCCTTTTGAAAGGAGGCCGCCTGCCTAAGTCCGGAACCACTTGAGGTTCCGGTGCGGTGTTCGGCTGAGGGCCGAACTCGGAGCCCTCGGGAGCCTTACTCCTCTACTCCCGGAGTCCGGAAGGTCGCCTTGAGGCGCCTCCGGGATTGTCTCCCCTTGACCCGGTGCCTCTTGAGACAATACCTCAGCATTGTCCATAGGGCAAGGGGAGGTGGCGGTCGGAAGTGGATCACTATCCATATCCAACGAGTCCAAGTAGTCGCCCGACGAAGATACGTCGAGACGGGCTTGGGGCGGTCTGCATAATCATATTCGGCGTTAGGGGAAGCAGTGCGACAAAGGTATGCTATGAGTTACTCTGGTATCCGAACACTTACGAGTTCGCCAGGGGCTTGGCCCTGAGCAGCCACTCGTCTTCGTCTTCGGCGGCGGTGGTGGAGCAGTCCGGAAGGAGAGTCTTTCCCTTCTTGGACCCTCCCCCCCCCCCCCCGGTTGGGGCGGCCTTCCTTTTCTTGTCTCCCCCGGCTGGAGGGGGAGCAACCAAGGTTGTCAGAATCGTGATCCTGAATCGGATCGGAGCTCTGATGGTAGAATCGCAAATCATAGAATCTTCACTATCAGGATCGTAGAAACGTAGATTCTATGAACCAAAATCATAGAATCAAAGGGGTTAATTTGGATCGTAAAGTCGTAAAATCGTACAATAGAATCGCGATTCTGACAACCTTGGGAGCAACTTCATCTTCCTCCTCGTCTTCGTGGGAGGAGTGCGTCGCAGAGTCATCGGACGAGGAGTCCGATACCACCTGGCGTCGGGAACTCTTTTGGGTTCCCTTGGCCTTCTTCTTGGTCTTCTCCGGCACCTTGTAAGGAGCCGGAGTCAGCATCTCCGTCAGGAGAGCGTCCGCAGTGTCTTCGGGCAGAGGGGTCGGATAGTTGATCTTCTCCGATGCCCCCACCCAGTCCTGTCAAAGGCAGGGGAGCTCAGACCCCGCATGTGGTTAAGCTATGGGAACTAAAAATCCTACCAGATGTACAAAACTTACCAGATTCGCAGGGCGCTTCGCGCTTAGCCCACGGTCCTCGATGAGAGAGGGAGGGACCTCGGCACCCTTGAACAACACCCTCCAGACGTCCTTGTGCGTCGTGTCGAAGAGCTCGCTCAGAGTTTGGTGTTGGGCCGGGTCGAACTCCCACAAGTTGAAATCCCGTTGTTGACACGGGAGGATCCGGCGGAAGAGCATGACCTGGACTATGTTGACAAGCTTGAGCTTCTTGCTTGCCATATTCTGGATAAATTTCTGGAGTCCGTCCAGCTCCACTGATGAACGCCAGGATAGGCCCTTCTCTTTCCAGGAGGTGAGCCGCGTGGGGATTCCGGATCGAAACTCGGGGGCCGCCACCCAGTTGGTGTCGCGCGGCTCGGTGATGTAGAACCACGCTGATTGCCACCCCTTTATGGTCTCCATGAAGGAGCCTTCAAGCCATATAACATTGGGCATCTTGCCCACCATGGCTCCGCCGCATTCTGCTTGTTGGCCTCCCACCACCTTCGGCTTGATATTGAAGGTCTTCAGCCATAGGCCGAAGTGGGGCCGGATGCAGAGGAAAGCCTCACACACGATGATGAACACCAAAATGTTGAGGATGAAGTTCGGGGCTAGATCATGAAAGTCCAGCCCGTAGTAGAACATAAGACCACGGACGAATGGATGGAGGGGAAACCCCAGTCCGCAGAGGAAGTGGTGGAGGAAGACTACCCTCTCGTGAGGTTCCGGGGTGGGGACGATCTGCCCCGCAGCGGGCAGCCGATGCGCGATATTCGCGGATAAGTATCCGGCTCCGCGCAGCTTTTTGATGTGTCCCTCCGTGACGGAGGAAGCCATCCACTTGCCTCCCGCTCTGGACATGTTTGGAGAAGGTTGAGGAGAAGGATGTGGACTTGGGCGTTGGAGCTCGAGTGCGCAAGGACGGATGAGCAAGGAGGAAGAAGGCGCGGGTAGAAAAAGGTTAAACCTTATCCCTTTATAAGGGCGGCCGAAACTATGTGCCCCCACTAGCCTGGTAAAACTCGCTTATCCCTCAAGCACCGTAATTGATGGCACGGTTGGGTTACCCACACCCGTATTGATGAGAATCCCGTAATAAGGGGGACACGATCTCTGCTTTGAAAAGACGTTTCAAGAAACTGCCTCGCGTTATGTGTGGGGCTAGTTAAAGAAAAACGGTTCGAATGATCAGCGTGCCATGGCATGATGTCATCTTTCCAAAACGTGTCAGCAGATTAGATTTGTGGAAATATTATTCTCTCTACGGTGGTATGTGGAACTTATCTTGCGGGGTCGGACACTATCCTTTTATTCGAACTCTTCTGTGGTGTATCCGGAGGAGGAACCCGCCTTGCAATGCCAAAGACAACACTGCGTGCCGGACTCATCGTCATTGAAGCCTGGTTCAGGGGCTACTGAGGGAGTCCTGAATTAGGGGGTCTCCGAACAGCCGGACTATATCCTTTGACCTGGCTGTTGGACTATGAAGATACAAGATTGAAGACTTCGTCTCGTGTCCGGATAGGACTCTACTTGGCATGGAAGGCAAGCTAGGTAGTACGGATATGGATATCTCCTCCTTTGTAACCGACCTTGTGTAACCCTAACCCCTTCCAGTGTCTATATAAACCGGAGGGTTTTAGTCCACAGGAGAACATACAATCATACCATAGGCTAGCTTCTAGGGTTTAGCCTCTCCGATCTCGTGGTAGATCAACTCTTGTAATACTCATATCATGAAGAATAAATCAAGCAGGACGTAGGGTTTTACCTCCATCAAGAGGGCCCGAACCTGGGTAAAACATCATGTCCCCTGCCTCCTGTTACCATCCGCCTTAGACATACAGTCCGGGACCCCCTACCCGAGATCCGCCGGTTTTGACACCAACACTTTCCTTAATGGAAATTGGAATCTAATATTTCCTTCCTTCATATCAATAATTGCACCAGTTGTTCTAAGGAAAGGTCTACCAAGAACAATAGGACATGAAGGATTGCAATCTATGTCAAGAACGATAAGATCTACGGGCACATAATTCCTATTTGCAACAATAAGAACATCATTAATTCTTCCCATAGGTTTCTTAATAGTGGAATCCACAAGGTGCAAGTTTAGAGAGCAATCATCAAAATCATGGAAACCTAACAAATCACACAAAGTCTTTGGAATTGTGGAAACAATAGCACCCAAATCACATAAAGCATAGCATTCATGATCTTTAATTTTAATTTTAATAGTTGGTTCCCACTCATCATAAAGTTTTCTAGGGATAGAAACTTCCAATTCAAGTTTTTCTTCATAAAATTGCATCAAGGCATCAACGATATGTTTAGTAAACGCTTTATTTTGACTATAAGCATGAGGAGAATTTAGCATGGATTGCAACAAGGAAATACAATCAATCAAAGAGAAATTTTCATAGTTAAATTCCTTGAAATCCATAATAGTGGGTTTAGCAACATCTAGGGTTTCAATTTCTTCAATCTCACTCTTATCAAATTTAGCATCAAGATCAAAAGATTCAGAATTCTTGGAACGCCTTCTAGGTAAAGGTGGATCATATTCAGACCCATCATTATGAAGATTCCTATTGCAAAACAAAGATTTAATAGGGGACACATCAATAACTTTTAGATCTTCATCATTATTTTCATAGGAACTAGAAGAACACGCTTTTATAAAGGCATCTTTCTTAGCACGCATCCTAGCAGTTCTTTCTTTGCACTCATCAATAGAAATTCTCATAGCTTTGAGAGACTCATTGATATCATGCTTAGGTGGAATAGATCTAAGTTTCAAAGAATCAACATCAAGAGCAATTTTTCTTCAATCATAGCATTAAAATTCTTTTGCGGAGTAGTAAATTCTTTAATATTAGATTCAAAATCAGAGGGCATCTTATTATAATTTTCATAAGAATTGTTGTAGGAATTACCATAATTATTAGAGGGATTACTAAGATAAGGCCTAGGGTTGAAATTTCCTCTATATGCGTTATTACCAAAATTGTTCCTACAAACAAAATTCACATCCATAGATTCATTCTTATTCTCAATCAAAGTAGACAAGGGCATATCATTAGGATCAGAGGAAACACTCTTATTAGCAAATAATTTCATAAGTTCATCCATCTTTCCACTCAAAACATTAATTTCTTCTATCGCATGCACCTTTTTATTAGTAGATCTTTCAGTATGCCATTGAGAATAATTAACCATAATATTATCTAGGAGTTTAGTAGCTTCTCCTAAAGTGATATCCATAAAAGTGCCTCCCGCGGCCGAACCTAAAAGATTTCTAGAAGCAAAATTCAATCCGGCATAAAAGTTTTGTATAATCATCCATAAATTTAAACCATGAGTAGGGCAATTACGTATAATTAATTTCATTCTCTCCCAAGCTTGTGCAACATGTTCATGATCAAGTTGCTTAAAGTTCATAATATCGTTTCTAAGAGAGATGATCTTAGCAGGAGGAAAATACTTAGAGATAAAAGCATCTTTGCACTTGTTCCATGAATCAATACTATTTTTAGGCAAAGACGAAAACCAAGCTTTAGCACGATCTCTAAGCGAAAAAGGAAATAGCTTTAATTTAACAATATCATTATCCACATCTTTCTTCTTTTGCATGTCACACAAATCAATGAAGCTATTTAGATGGGTAGCGGCATCTTCACTAGGAAGGCCGGAGAACAGATCTTTCATGACAAGATTCAGCAAAGCAGCATTAATTTCACAAGATTCAACATCGGTAAGAGGAGCAATCGGAGTGCTAATAAAATCATTGTTGTTGGTATTGGTGAAGTCACACAATTTAGTATTATCTTGAGCCATCGCGACAAGCAAGCAAACTAACACACAAGCAAACAAAAAGCAAGCGGGTAAAAAGAGGCAAATAGAGAAGGAGAGGGAGGATAGAGATAGAGGGCGAATAAAACGGCAAGGGTGAAGTGGGGGGAGAGGAAAACGAGAGGAAAATGGAAAATAATGTAATGCGGGAGATAAGGGTATGTGATGGGTACTTGGTATGTTGACTTTGGCATAGACCTCCCCGGCAACGGCGCCAAAAATCCTTCTTGCTACCTCTTTTAGCACTGCATTGGTTTTCCCCGAAGAGGAAGGGATGATGCAGCAAAGTAGCGTAAGTATTTCCCTTAGTTTTGAGAAACAAGGTATCAATCCAGTAGGAGGCTAAGCGAGAGTCCCTCGCACCTGCACAAAACAAATAAATCCTCGCAACCAACGCAAATAGGGGTTGTCAATCCCTATAGGGCCACTTATGACAGTGAGATCTGATAGATATGATAAGATAATATTTTTGCTATTTTTATGATAAATATGCAAAGTAAAATAAATGCAAAGTAAATAGCAAAGTAAATAACTAAGTAGTAGGAGATTGAGATGATAAAGATAGACCCGGGGGCCATAGGTTTCACTAGTGGCTTCTCTCGAGAGCATAAGTATTCTACGGTGGGTGAACAAATTACTGTTGAGCAATTGACGGAATTGAGCATAGTTATGAGAATATCTAGGTATGATCATGTATATAGGCATCATGTCCGAGACAAGTAGACCGACTCCTGCCTGCATCTACTACTATTACTCCACTCATCGACTGCTATCCAGCATGCATCTAGAGTATTAAGTTAAAAACAGAGTAACGCCTTAAGCAAGATGACATGATGTAGAGGGATATACTCATGCAATATGAAGAAAACCCCATCTTGTTATCCTCGATGGCAACAATACAATACGTGCCTTGCTGCCCTTACTGTCACCAGGAAAGGACACCGCAAGATTGAACCCAAAGCTAAGCACTTCTCCCATTGCAAGAAAGACCAATCTAGTAGGCCAAACCAAACTGATAATTCGAAGAGACTTGTAAAGATAACCAATCATACATAAAAGAATTCAGAGAAGATTCAAATATTATTCATAGATAGACTTGATCATAAACCCACAATTCATCGGTCTCAACAAACACACCGCAAAAAGAAGATTACATCGAATAGATCTCCACAAGAGAGGGGGAGAACATTGTATTGAGATCCAAAAAGAGAGAAGAAGCCATCTAGCTACTAACTATGGACCCGTGGGTCTGAAGTAAACTACTCACACTTCATCGGAGAGGCTATGGTGTTGATGTAGAAGCCCTCCGTGATCGATGCCCCCTCTAGCTGAGCTCCGGAACAGGTCCCAAGATAGGATCTCGTGGATACAGAAAGTTGCGGCGGTGGAATTAGGTTTTTGGCTCCGTATCTGACCGTTTGGGGGTACGTGGGTATATATAGGAGGAAGAAGTATGTCGGTGGAGCAATAGGGGGCCCATGAGGGTGGGGGCGCGCCTCGTAGGGTAGGGCGCGCCCCCTACCTCATGGCCTCCTGTTACGTGCCTTCACGTAGGGTCCAAGTCTCCTGATGTGACGCCCCCGATTTAATCGTACACTAATCATACACGCAAACGTGTATGATCAAGATCAGGGACTCACGGGAAGATATCACAACACAACTCTACAAATAAAATGAGTCATACAAGCATCATATTACAAGCCAGGGGCCTCGAGGGCTCGAATACAACAGCTCGATCATAGACAAGTCAGCAGAAGCAACAATATCTGAGTACAGACATAAGATAAACAAGTTTGCCTTAAGAAGGCTAGCACAAACTGGGATACAGATCAAAAGAGGCGCAGGCCTCCTGCCTGGGATCCTCCTAAACTACTCCTGGTCATCGTCAGCGGACAGCACGTAGTAGTAGGCACCTCCGGTGTAGTAGGAGTCGTCGTCGACGGTGGCTTCTGGCTCCTGAGCTCCAACATCTGGTTGCGACAACCAGGTAGAAGGAATAGAGGGAAAAGAAGGAGAAAGCAACCGTGAGTACTCATCCAAAGTACTCGCAAGCAAGGAGCTACACTACATATGTATGTATTGGTATCAACTGGAGTAAGGCTATTATATGTGGATTGAACTGCAGAAAGCCGGAATAAGAGGGGGATAGGTAGTCCTTTCGAAGACTACGCTTCTGGCAGCCTCCGTCTTGCAGCATGTAGAAGAGAGTAGACTGAAGTCCTCCAAGTAGCATCGCATAGCATAATCCTACCCGATGATCCTCTCCTCGTCGCCCTGTGAGAGAGTGATCACCGGTTGTATCTGGCACTTGGAAGGGTGTGTTTTATTAAGTATCCGGTTCTAGTTGTCATAAGGTCAAGGTACAACTCCGGGTCGTCCTTTTACCGAGGGACACGGCTATTCGAATAGATAAACTTCCCTGCAGGGGTGCACCACATACCCCAACACGCTCGATCCCATTTAGCCGGACACACTTTTCTGGGTCATGCCCGGCCTCGGAAGATCAACACGTCGCAGCCCTACCTAGGCACAACAGAGAGGTCAGCATGCCGGTCTAAACCCTATGGCGCAGGGGTCTGGGCCCATCGCCCTTTGCACACCTGCACGTTGCGAACGCGGCCGGAAGCAGAACTAGCCCCCTTAATACAAGAGCAGGCTTATGGTCCAATCCGGCGTGCGCCACTCAGTCGCTGACGTCACGAAGGCTTCGGCTGATACCACGACGCCGGGATACCCATAACTACTCCCGCGTAGATGGTTAGTGCGTATAGACCAAATGGCCAGACTCAGATCAAATACCCAGATCTCGTTAAGCGTGTTAAGTATCCGCGAACGCCGACCAGGGCCAGGCCCACCTCTCTCCTAGGTGGTCGGAACCTGCCCTGTCGCTCCGCCACAAAGTAACAGTCGGGGGCCGTCGGGAACCCAGGCCCACCACTACCTGGGTGGAACCACCTGCCCCTTCAGCCCCCATCTCCGAACAGTACCACAGGTAATGTAACAGTGTAAAGTATATAGTATATGCCCGTGATCACCTCCCGAGTGATCACGGCCCGATAGTATAGCATGGCAGACGGACAAGAATGTAGGGCCACTGATGATAAACTAGCATCCTATACTAAGCATTTAGGATTGCAGGTAAGGTATCAACAGTAGTAGCAAGGACAGGCTATGCATCAGGATAGGAATAACGGAAAGCAGTATCATGCTACACTACTCTAATGCAAGCAGTATAGGAGAGAGTAGGCGGTATCTGGTGATCAAGGGGGGGCTTGCCTGGTTGCTCTGGCAAGAGAGAGGGGTCGTCAACTCCGTAGTCGTACTGGGTAGCAGCGGCGTCGGTCTCGGTGTCTATCGAGAGAAGAGGGGGAGAAACAATAAATATTTAAGCAAGCATACGCATAGTGATGCATGACATGACAAGTAACGGCGTTAGAGGTGCCCTAACGCGGTAGTAGGTTGTATCGCTGAAGGGGGGGGACATCCGGGAAAGTATTCCCGGTGTTTCGCGTTTTCAGGCAGAGGAGCCGGAGAGGGAAAGTTGCGTGTTTGACAAGTTAGGGGGGTGTGGCGGACGAACGGGTTGCGTATCCGTAATCGTCTCATCGTTCTGAGCAACTTTCATGTACAAAGTTTTTTGATCCGAGCTAAGGATTATTTTATATTAAATTTTAAAGATTTTAAATCATTTTCTAGAAATTAGCATAATTAAATTAATTTAGAAATTGCAATTATGATGTCAGCGTGACATCAGCATGATGTCAGCAGGACCAAAGGTTGACTAGGTCAACCCTGCAGGTGGGTCCCGTATGTCATAGACGCAATAACCTAATTAATCTATTAATCAGTTTAATTAGTTAATTAGGTACCTAATGTTTAATTAGTTTAACTAAACAGGATTAATTAAGTTAATTAAGTCAATTAATTAATTAACATTTTTATTTACTTATTTATTTAATTATTTATTTTTTTAAGTTTTTTTTTGTTCTGTGGGGTGGGCCCCCTTTGTCATAGGCCCCCTGGGGGGCGTAACAGGCGTGGTTAGCGGGCGCTAACTGCCACGGGCGCCCGTGCACCCGAAAGGGGCAACAGGGGGCGCCGGCGGAGGCCGTAGTCCAGTACGGCGGGGTGAGGCCGTGGCCTCGGCGAGGCTCGCCGGCCAGCCGCGGCAGGCGGAGGCGAGCGCAGGAGGCGGCGGCGCTGCGGGCCGTTGTGGGGCCGCGCGGCTGGAGCGGCAAGGCGAGGAGCGGCGCAGGAGGGAGCGGAGCAAGGCAGGGCGGCTGGGACACGGGAGCGCGGCCACGACGCGTGCTCGGGCACGGGACGGCGCGGGCGGTGCGTAGTGGGCCTCGATGGCCGGGGACAGAGAGCCAGGGGAGAGAGGGAGGGAGGCCGGAGCTCACGGCGGGGCGCAGGGTTTTCGGGCAGCGGGCTCGATGGAGTTCGGGGAGGTCCGACGAGGACGAGGCGGAGGAGCTCCGGGCGAGGCGATGGTGCGAGGACGGCAGGAGGTGGCGGATCCCCGGGCGCGGGCGTGGCGGCGGTGGCGCGGCCGCGGGAGGAGGAGAGGGCGCGGTGGGCACTGGAGTAGGCGACGGGCGCTGGGCGTCGGGGTCGATGGGATCGGGGCCGATCCCGATCCAGATCGGTGGGGGAGAAGGGGTCGTGGGGGGGGGAGTGGGGCGCTCTGGGGTTAGGGTTCGGGGTAGTGGGGGTTAAGGGGGAGCGAGCTGGGCTGTGGGGCCGGCCTTGGTGGTGGCCTGGTGGGCTGAGGCCCATGAGTGAGAGGGGGGTGGCCTTTATTTTTTATTTTAGTTTTTGTTTTCTGTTTTACTTATTTTCTTCTCTATTTTATTTATTGTCCAATTCATTTTTGTTTTGTAAAATACACAATTGGCACCTAAATTAGTGTTGTAATATAAGCCCCTGCAATAACAAGTTTGACTACTAAATGAAATAGTTTAGTATTTCAAAATAATAAAAAGGCATTTAACTAAACATTTAAATCAATGTCTTATTAATTTTGGAACATGCAAACACATTATAAAAATGTGGTATCTCCAATATTTATTATGGATTATGTGCCACCTCTAGAACATTTTAGTTTTAATGTTTGAAAACTTTATCGGTTGACTTTAATTTAAAGTTGAATTTGGATCGGTTCTGAACTAACGCGAGATTAGCAACAGTAATCGAGGTGACGTGGCATCCTTAGCAGAGGGTTACTATAGCGTAACTATCTGGGCGTCACAATTCTCCTCCACTCCAAGAAATCTCGTCCCGAGATTTAAGAGGGGAGTAAGGGGGGAGTTCTGGTTACAAAATTCTAACAATTCTTCTCGATCATTGTTGCTCTTCTCGAAGAGGCCGATCCATTATGTTGATGTCTTCATTCCTCTGCTTCAGGGCATCATGATGAAGTCGTCATCCTTTCTTCGGGGGTTTCATCGTACTTACGTAAAAGGATAATGGGTGTCTTCGGAAGAACTGGCCTCTAGAAGGTCGCTTATCTGGTAGATAACACCAGGAAAGGTGGCGAAAAGTAACTCCCGAATTGTAACTGAAGAAAATTTCGAGAGCAAAGTAAGAAGGTACCATGAGAAGTTTTGATCGGGCAGGCAATCGTTCGATGCCTGAAACAGGGCGTGTTAGGGGTTTCAAGGAACGGGAATAAGTATTGTGTCTGATAACAGAATTGTTGATCCTCTCGAAAGGTGGCTCGTGGATTACTTACGAGTCCAAGTGCGAGGAACAACCTTGGGAACAGGGGTTTGCATAGGAGAGTCAGGTTTCGATCCTGTGGAACTGTGGGTTATGGGCCCACCATGTGGGTTAAAAGTAGGAAGGGTGATGACGTCTTACACGATCATGTAAGGAAGGTATGTCAGAGGATAGCCTATCAGTAATGTTGGCAACAACATCAGTACGAAGGGCGAGGGACGAAGAGAACCATTTTCCTACTCGTTGAACGAGGCGGACCAATAGGCAAAGTTCTCGTCCATCTGTGGTCACCGGAATGTCATCAACAATAGTAACAGGGTCTTGCTGACAGCATGGTACAACAAGGTGTTTACATAAGCAGTGAATTATTACTGCTTGGTTTATATAGATCACAAGAAAGGTCAAACAACTAATGGAAAGGAAAATGTGAGCATCAGGTTAAACGGAACAACGGGAAGGAAAATGTGTTAAAACACATATTTCGGGGGTATATCCTTCTCAAGGACAAGCAGAGAAGAAATATCCATGACGGGATATAAAAGAAAACCCTTTAGGTAGGGGGGAGAAATTTCATGACATTACCCATACATCGGTGTTTGGATAATTGAGCAGGGAACATTTAGCATTGGGCTTCAAATGGTCTTGTTGAAAATCGGAGTACCATAGACATGCTTCGAGATAGCATTGACATGGTCAACAGGTGAAGATCAGACTTTGGAAACAAAAAGGATCCATCAGGAACAACTTATAGAATAAGTCTTTCAATTTCCTCACGGAAGAATGACTAACCTTGCCAAGAAGGAAACTATAAAAATAGGTCCTCCGGCCAGGTGTGCTAGGCGTGACATCACCTTACCGGGTCATATAAAGACCAATGTTATAACTCTTGGAAATATGTTCCATCCATCATATCTGACCGAGATTCAGATCTGATTGGTGTCAGGATACCTCAGACTCAGGATGCCTGAGAAGAAAAGGTGCAAAACAAATTGACGAGATGACATTGTAAGATTCTCGAGAAATGTACTATGGGAGCGAGTCCCGACACAAGAGTTCATCGTTAAGCCAAGGAGAGGATGAGGAGGTGGCTGATGGACTCAGCGACCATTCATTGAGAATTCCAAAAGGATGGATTTCCACAACTATGTGAACAAGGAGATAACATTAGCTAGATCAAATGACTTAATGATGTATGCTCGAGGAAAACATACACAGTTAAACATTGGTTGAAATGTGCACCCGAAATATGGGCTAGGTAGCACGATCAATGTTCGAATGATGATTCAATAAGCCATAGACATAGAATGAAACTATAGACCAATAACTTCAAAGCAATAGGGTTGCTAGAAGTTTATAATTTACACATCACAGACCGTTTGTCCGTATTCCAGTTAGAAACAACACGGGGACCAAGAAAAGAATGGTGATGCTAATAAGTATCACTTGTATCAAGAATTCTTAAGGGGGGTGAATTTCCCATGACATTATTGACATAAAAGGTGGTAACCTTCCAAGGTAAAGAAGAACAAATGCTGGATAGCAAGGAACTCAATGTATAACACAAAACAAGAACAAGTTTGTGTTGGAGGGAAGGCAATAAGGTTGTCGATGATAACACAATTCATCGAGGGGCAAGGATGGTATTTCTCATTATGACTTCGATTGATATCCTAGAAGAGCTCATAAGATTGATGATGATCATGACACAATTGTTGAGAGATTTCATGAAGATGTAATCGGTTGGCGATGACATCAAGTTAAATGATGATGCAGCGAAAGTCAAATAATACCTGAAGAAGAACTCATAAGAAGTTATGCAGTTCCGTGATAATCTCGAGATACCAGAGGGGGGTAATACTTGATGACAGGTCAAAGTAGAGGTTGGCCTGGGGTATTGCTCTACAAAAGACAAGCGCTTAAACTTGCACGCGAAATGGTATTTAAAGGAGAACATGGTCGGAACCACGATTGCAAAAGGTCAGATCCCAGATATAAGATGAACTTATACCAAAGGAATAATTTAATTTAAGAGAAGCTTTAACAATAAGATCTACATCGTCTCCATGGGCATGAACACAAGTTCAAGGTCGACTCCCACTTCTCCAATGCATAACCTTTCATTCATTTCTCACGTTCGAAGAAGTTGTAGTGTTGAAATTTTATTCGGAAAAATACCAGAAGTGTATGGCTCGTGAAAACTTTCGAGTTCACACAGTTTAGAGAAGGCATAGGTTCAACCCATCAGGGTATCTTAGGAGTATATACCACAAATTTCAAGAATAAATAACACAAGCTCGATAGTAGAGCATGTTTGAGAAAGCAGAGGATACAATTTACCAAAGGTATTATGTATCCGAGGAAAGGCTCACAGACTTATTGAATATGAAGGACGTTGTCGGATAAAATCCAGCAAATGATCTGGTGGTCCTCAAGGGATCTGGTGCGAGCATCGGTACTCAACCAGAGGGAGAAACAATGCAAGGAGATCAGACTTTAGAAACAACTGACTAATTCAAGGCTCAAATGCAAAGGAATTATCAATTCCAAGACAAGGGATCAGAAGCAATGCTCTGATCAGGGATGGATAAGTTGAATAGCCTTAAGGGTACAATCGACAGCAATTTGATTGGTCGAGATCCAGCTCATGTTTTAAAATAACGTCTGAGCCGGAAAGATAATTTAAAAGGATCAACTGATGATTGCGTGCATTCGCACTCATGTTGAATCAATGGGATCAAAAAGACGATGCCTAAGGATACTAACGAATATTGCCAGACATATGGAAAGCATCCATAATGCAAGCAGGCAAGTATTGCAGAGCAATAAGCTACTAAGGATTTTTGGAGGATCGAATAGTATTTCGAAGACCATTGTGAAACACATGAACAACTGGGGGATGAGCGGATACTCGATAAGTGCGAGAATTATCCGTAGGGGTATTCGGGTGATAAAGAACAGCAAGGCAATAAGCTCAAAGGATTATCGAAACAATAGAGAAGACTTCGGGGTATCTTGTAATAACAAGATCAATGGGGATGATCGTATAAATGGCAAGTATAAGTAGTTCTCCATAAGGATTTATCGGTGGTCAGGAATAGCAAAAGTGATGGGCACAAAGTCTCGAGAGGAATAGCAAAGAGTATCTTCAGAATCTTCTGGTGAAGCAGGCCAACATCTGGAATGAAGGGGCTCTCTGGGAGAAAGTATTTACGAGAACCTAGAGTTAGAGTTAGCAAAACCATTTAACCCGAATAGAAGAGAGATCAGGATCCCAGAGTAAAGGCGAGGAATAAAAGATTCTAATACCACCCAAATGGCGACGTGGGCCCGTAAGCCGCACAGCCATGTTAGTAACAGTTTTATAATGTCTAGACTCGACTTCGGCCAAGGAGTGTGGAAGGGGGATTCCTACAGGCAGTCGGCTCTGATACCAACTTGTGACGCCCCCGATTTAATCATACACTAATCATACACGCAAATGTGTACGATCAAGATCAGGGACTCACGGGAAGATATCACAACACAACTCTACAAATAAAATGAGTCATACAAGCATCATATTACAAGCCAGGGGCCTCGAGGGCTCGAATACAAGAGCTCGATCATAGACAAGTCAGCGGAAGCAACAATATCTGAGTACAGACATAAGATAAACAAGTTTGCCTTAAGAAGGCTAGCACAAACTGGGATACAGATCGAAAGAGGCGCAGGCCTCCTGCCTGGGATCCTCCTAAACTACTCCTGGTCATCATCAGCGGACAGCACGTAGTAGTAGGCACCTCCGGCGTAGTAGGAGTCGTCGTCGACGGTGGCTTCTGGCTCCTGAGCTCCAACATCTGGTTGCGACAACCAGGTAGAAGGAATAGAGGGAAAAGAAGGAGAAAGCAACCGTGAGTACTCATCCAAAGTACTCGCAAGCAAGGAGCTACACTACATATGTATGTATTGGTATCAACTGGAGTAAGGCTATTATATGTGGACTGAACTGCAGAAAGCCGGAATAAGAGGGGGATAGGTAGTCCTTTCGAAGACTACGCTTCTGGCAGCCTCCGTCTTGCAGCATGTAGAAGAGAGTAGACTGAAGTCCTCCAAGTAGCATCGCATAGCATAATCCTGCCCGATGATCCTCTCCTCGTCGCCCTGTGAGAGAGCGATCACCGGTTGTATCTGGCACTTGGAAGGGTGTGTTTTATTAAGTATCCGGTTCTAGTTGTCATAAGGTCAAGGTACAACTCTGGGTCGTCCTTTTACCGAGGGACACGGCTATTCGAATAGATAAACTTCCCTGCAGGGGTGCACCACATACCCCAACACGCTCGATCCCATTTGGCCGGACACACTTTTCTGGGTCATGCCCGGCCTCGGAAGATCAACACGTCGCAGCCCTACCTAGGCACAACAGAGAGGTCAGCACGCCGGTCTAAACCCTATGGCGCAGGGATCTGGGCCCATCGCCCTTTGCACACCTGCACATTGCGAACGCGGCCGGAAGCAGAACTAGCCCCCTTAATACAAGAGCAGGCTTACGGTCCAATCCGGCACGCGCCACTTAGTCGCTGACGTCACGAAGGCTTCGGCTGATACCACGACGCCGGGATACCCATAACTACTCCCGCGTAGATGGTTAGTGCGTATAGACCAAATGGCCAGACTCAGATCAAATACCCAGATCTCGTTAAGCGTGTTAAGTATCCGCGAATGCCGACCAGGGCCAGGCCCACCTCTCTCCTAGGTGGTCGGAACCTGCCTTGTCGCTCCGCCACAAAGTAACAGTCGGGGGCCGTCGGGAACCCAGGCCCACCACTACCTGGGTGGAACCACCTGCCCCTTCAGCCCCCATCTCCGAACAGTACCACAGGTAATGTAACAGTGTAAAGTATATAGTATATGCCCGTGATCACCTCCCGAGTGATCACGGCCCGATAGTATAGCATGGCAGACGGACAAGAATGTAGGGCCACTGATGATAAACTAGCATCCTATACTAAGCATTTAGGATTGCAGGTAAGGTATCAACAGTAGTAGCAAGGACAGGCTATGCATCAGGATAGGAATAACGGAAAGCAGTATCATGCTACACTACTCTAATGCAAGCAGTATAGGAGAGAGTAGGCGGTATCTGGTGATCAAGGGGGGGCTTGCCTGGTTGCTCTGGCAAGAGAGAGGGGTCGTCAACTCCGTAGTCGTACTGGGTAGCAGCGGCGTCGGTCTCGGTGTCTATCGAGAGAAGAGGGGGAGAAACAATAAATATTTAAGCAAGCATACGCATAGTGATGCATGACATGACAAGTAACGGCGTTAGAGGTGCCCTAACGCGGTAGTAGGTTGTATCGCTGAAGGGGGGGGACATCCGGGAAAGTATTCCCGGTGTTTCGCGTTTTCAGGCAGAGGAGCCGGAGAGGGAAAGTTGCGTGTTTGACAAGTTAGGGGGGTGTGGCGGACGAACGGGTTGCGTATCCGTAATCGTCTCATCGTTCTGAGCAACTTTCATGTACAAAGTTTTTTGATCCGAGCTAAGGATTATTTTATATTAAATTTTAAAGATTTTAAATCATTTTCTAGAAATTAGCATAATTAAATTAATTTAGAAATTGCAATTATGATGTCAGCGTGACATCAGCATGATGTCAGCAGGACCAAAGGTTGACTAGGTCAACCCTGCAGGTGGGTCCCGTATGTCATAGACGCAATAACCTAATTAATCTATTAATCAGTTTAATTAGTTAATTAGGTACCTAATGTTTAATTAGTTTAACTAAACAGGATTAATTAAGTTAATTAAGTCAATTAATTAATTAACATTTTTATTTACTTATTTATTTAATTATTTATTTTTTTAAGTTTTTTTTTGTTCTGTGGGGTGGGCCCCCTTTGTCATAGGCCCCCTTGGGGGCGTAACAGGCGTGGTTAGCGGGCGCTAACTGCCACGGGCGCCCGTGCACCCGAAAGGGGCAACAGGGGGCGCCGGCGGAGGCCGTAGTCCAGTACGGCGGGGTGAGGCCGTGGCCTCGGCGAGGCTCGCCGGCCAGCCGCGGCAGGCGGAGGCGAGCGCAGGAGGCGGCGGCGCTGCGGGCCATTGTGGGCCCGCGCGGCTGGAGCGGCAAGGCGAGGAGCGGCGCAGGAGGGAGCGGAGCAGGGCAGGGCGGCTGGGACACGGGAGCGCGGCCACGACGCGTGCTCGGGCACGGGACGGCGCGGGCGGTGCGTAGTGGGCCTCGATGGCCGGGGACAGAGAGCCAGGGGAGAGAGGGAGGGAGGCCGGAGCTCACGGCGGGGCGCAGGGTTTTCGGGCAGCGGGCTCGATGGAGTTCGGGGAGGTCCGACGAGGACGAGGCGGAGGAGCTCCGGGCGAGGCGATGGTGCGAGGACGGCAGGAGGTGGCGGATCCCCGGGCGCGGGCGTGGCGGCGGTGGCGCGGCCGCGGGAGGAGGAGAGGGCACGGTGGGCACCGGAGTAGGCGACGGGCGCTGTTCGTCGGGGTCGACGGGATCGGGGCCGATCCCGATCCAGTCGGTGGGGGAGAAGGGATCGTGGGGGGGGAGTGGGGCGCTCTGGGGTTAGGGTTCGGGGTAGTGGGGGTTAAGGGGGAGCGAGCTGGGCTGTGGGGCCGGCCTTGGTGGTGGCCTGGTGGGCTGAGGCCCATGAGTGAGAGGGGGGTGGCCTTTATTTTTTATTTTAGTTTTTGTTTTCTGTTTTACTTATTTTCTTCTCTATTTTATTTATTGTCCAATTCATTTTTGTTTTGTAAAATACACAATTGGCACCTAAATTAGTGTTGTAATATAAGCCCCTGCAATAACAAGTTTGACTACTAAATGAAATAGTTTAGTATTTCAAAATAATAAAAAGGCATTTAACTAAACATTTAAATCAATGTCTTATTAATTTTGGAACATGCAAACACATTATAAAAATGTGGTATCTCCTCCAATATTTATTATGGATTATGTGCCACCTCTAGAACATTTTAGTTTTAATGTTTGAAAACTTTATCGGTTGACTTTAATTTAAAGTTGAATTTGGATCGGTTCTGAACTAACGCGAGATTAGCAACAGTAATCGAGGTGACGTGGCATCCTTAGCAGAGGGTTACTGTAGCATAACTATCCGGGCGTCACACCTGAGTTGTATTCGATGAGAAAATCACGTTCCCGAAGGTTTCATTCCGTTTGGACTCCGTTTGATACTCCTTTTCTTCGAAACCCTAAAATAGCAATTCAGGGCTGGGCCTCCAGTTAATAGTTAGTCCCAAAAATAATATAAAAGTGGATAATAAATCCCAATAATGTCCAAAACAATAGATAATATAGCATGGAGCAATCAAAAATTATAGATACGTTGGAGACGTATCAGTCACACGCGGTGAAAGGTTTCGGAAAAATTTCCAAAATTTGACACGTCGGTATATATAACCTGACCCTGTCGGTGTGACCGAGTGGAACAACTCGGTGGCACCGAGATGCAAAACTATGAGCAGTTACTGCAACTCGGTGTGGCCGAAAAGTTCTAATCGGTTGCACTAAGATTGAAAACCTAGATCAACTTAGTGATCTCGGTGTGACCGAAATGGATGACTCGGTCATACCGAAATGCACAAAGAGGTTTTGGAAGTTTAAGTTTATGACGAATCGGGGACTCCGAGTGCTCCTCACACAAAGTGGTTCGAATCTCACTTGATCAAACTTTGTGATGTAGCATGAATAGAGTTTGAGATGAGGAAAGCATAGATAGCTAGAGGGAGTTATTAGGCATTCTTGTCCATCCATTTGGCAAAAGAGAAAAAGGCAAACAACCAAAGCAACAAATGGATGTCCTTGAATGAGTAAAATATGCAACCAACATGCTCACACAATACGATGACAAATGAAATATGTGACGAAGCATGCACAAACACTCTAGCATCTATCAAGCAATTTGGCGATGACTAGGTCATCTATATATGTGTATATTGACTTAGGAGTCAAGTGAGAACATTTGATCGTACGTCATACTCATCGTTTAAGCACAAGTGGGATTGCCACTTTTACATAAAGCATTGTTCTGTTCACACCATTAGAGTTGCTTTAGCTCAATTGATTAGAGTAATGTCGGATTTCGGGTTCCGGCAGACCCTTGAGGTTCGAACACTGGGGTGCGCGCGGAGATTTCGCCTCCTACCTACCTGCACCCCTCAGCCACGCTGGGATCTAAACTATGGAAAGAACAACACAAGAGACACAGGGTTTATACTGGTTCAGGCCACCGTCGTGGTGTAATACCCTACTCTAGTCTGTGGTGTGGTGGATTGCCTCTTGGGCTGATGATGATGAACAATACAAGGAAGGACAGCCTCACGAGGGTCTGTTCTTGGCTGGGGGGATGAACTACTAAGAAGAGTTCAGTCACCCTCCTCTCTCTCTCTCTGGCTGCTCCTCGGAAAACTCTCTCTACCCCCCTTTTCTCTGTGGGTGGCTGGTCCTATTTATAGAGGCCCTGGTCCTCTTCCCAAATATCGAGCGGCAAGGGAGCCAACAATGGCGGGCTAATTTGAAGGGGGACAGCAAGTATCGGCTATCCTGACAAAAGTAGTCTTCGCCTGCACAAAGCTCTGGCGGTGACGCCGTCTTGGGCTCCACGATGACCTCCGTCTCGTAGTCCTCCTGGTCTTGGTCTTGTTGCACCGAAATGGCAACCTTTGCCTGATGCCTCGGTACTCCACGGCTGCGCTTGCCCCCTTTGCACCAAAGAGGAAAGGAGGACGCTGCGCGGGCTTACACCCGCCTGGCGCCCTTGGTCATCATGGCTTGCATCACGGGCACCTCGTGAGGTACCCCGCCTTGATCTCTCCGCCTCCTCGTGAGCCAACCTGACGAGGCCGTGCCTGAGGAAGCTCCGCGTCGTCCGCCCCGCGAGGGTCTTGGTTTTGCGTTGGTGAAGATGGGCCGTGCTGGGCCCCCCTTTGAGCCACGCCGCAGGCCGCAGGCAGGCAAGTCTGGGGACCCCCGTTCCCAGAATGCCGACAGTAGCCCCTGGGCCCAAGGCGCGCCCGGGCTTGGCCGTGCAGGGAGGCGGAAGGGCAAGAGCGAAGCGCCGCGGGCCCTAATAGCCTGTGGCCTTGGGCGCCGCGTGGCGGTTGACTGGACGTGGGCGTCTCCACTTCCCCATGACGCCTCGGCAACTGCACGGATTGGACAAGTCCTGCAAGCAAAGCGGGTCATGATTACCTGCGATCGTGGGGGCTGTCGGTTGGCCCTCGCCAGCTATAAGTAATGATCGACGCGCGCCCTTCTAGTTCATCCCCCCTTGCTTCTCCTTCTTCTACATGGCCCCGTCGAGGAGGTTCTCGGCCGTGGAGAAGGGGAAGGCTTGCCAGGTTGAGCATGCCTCTCCCCCGCCCAAGCGCGGCCGAGGGCGCCCCCGCAAACATCCTGTGGCCACCACGGCAGCTCCCCACGGCCGCGGAGACGCCTTCCAGCGCGGTGGCGGGCGGATTGCTGCCACCGGGGGGTGCGCTCCGGCTGCACGTCCCCCTATGTCGTGCTTCCGTGCTACTGAGGTGCTGCCGGAGTTCGTCGTGTGGTCGGCGGAGCCGACTAGCACCCGGCTTCCACTTCCTCGCTTCCTCCTTGGCGAGCTCCCGGCCGGCGCCCCGGGCGGCCTCTGGCTCCAGGCCGACGGCTGCTACAGCCGGGCCTCATGGGTTTCACTGGAGGTCTCCGCAGCCAGGAGCCTGGCCCTGGCCCGCGGCTGGCAGTCGTTTGCCCGCGCGCGTGGCCTGGGCCGTCGGTGCACCCTACACTTCAAGTTCGACGGCGATGCCACCCTCTACGTGAGGGTGTTTGGGGAAGATGGTCGCCGTGCCGGGTGTTGCCCTGAGGGTGACGACCGTGGCTGGGAACCCGGCTCCGGGGATGATGGAGAGGGCAGCGCTCGCGTGGCTGGCGGCGCTCGGGGTTCCTCAAGCTTCTACGGTTCTTCTTCAGGCGGCGACTCTTCTAGCGGTGGCTGCGGTCAGCCTCCACGCCGTCGTATCTGCTTGGGAGGTGGTAGCCCGTCCGCCCGCCGTCGCGCCCTGGTGAAGCGCGAGAGGGAGTCCGCCTGAGCTCCGGAGGCAGCTCGGGCTTCCCTGCGGGCCGGTGTGAGGCGAGCTGCACCAGATTTGCTCTTTCTTTTCCTTTTTCCTGCGTAAAAAGGACAGTAGTGTGGAACCCGCGGGGGCTTGTATGGGTTATTGCTGTTAATCATCGTTTTGCTTTCTTTATCATACCTTCCGGCTACGTGCCCACGCGTGGATAGTTCCCGGCCCCGGCCGTGGGGGCGACCGACCCAGGCCCTGTGTTTGTGTCGCGGTGCCCGAGGGGCACGGACTGGAGGGGGGCTCCTGCAAGGGGCCCAGGTCGTGAACCCTTTGAATGACTAGGGTAAGAACACTCACGAGGGTGCTCAGCTGCCCCCCTCGCGAGGCCTTGCACAAGAGAAATCGAGGCAAGAAAATGAAAAGCCGAAGAACCACAAGCCAAAGATGACAACAACTTCAATAAAACTTCGAATGAGAAGGAACAAGCCAACTACGGAAAGCAAATGAAAAGCCGTGTCCGGCACCTAGTCTAGTCTTCGACGTCTTCTCACCAGCGCGGAGCTAAGTGCTGCTACTGGGCGTGGGAGGGAGCCCCAGGGCCTGAGGCCGGTGGTCCTGAGACTCCGGGGCATGTACAGCCCCAACTCATTATTACGTGAGAGTGTCACGGGCGGCGAGCTTCATAGGCGTTGGCCTTCTTCACAGGCTCCGGGCCTTCTCCAAAACGTGATAGCTTCACAGGCATTCGCCTTCTTCACAGGCTCCGGGCCTTTTCCAAAACGCGATAGCTTCACAGGCATTCGCCTTCTTCACAGGCTCCGGGCCTTTTCCAAAACGCGATAGCTTCACAGGCATTCGCCTTCTTCACAGGCATTCGCCTTCTTCACAGGCTCCGGACCTTTTCCAAAACACGATAGCTTCACAGGCATTCGCCTTGCTTCACAGGCTCTGGGCCTTTATAGGGGTAGAACCTCTGGAGGTGCTGGATCTTCCATGCGTTCTGGACCGGCACTCCCTCCTGAGTCTCCAAGCGCGCTGAGCCGGGCCTGGAAACATGAACAACCTTGAACGGGCCCTCCACATGGGAGAGAGCTTGTGCAGCCCCTCCCTGGAGAGGACCCGCCTGAGCACGAGGTCTCCTACCTTGAGAGTTCTGGGGCGGATGTTGCGGCAGTGATATCGCCGCAGCGCTTGTTGGTACCTCGCCGCTCGTAGCGCGGCTTCTCGGCGACGTTCCTCCCCCAGCACGAGGTCCATCCCCCGCATGGCGTCCTGTTGCGCCTCGTCGAACACCAGGACCCGCACGGAGTGACGTCTGACCTCGTGAGGGAGGACCGCTTCGGCTCCGTAGACCAGGAAGAACGGGGTCTCCCCAGTCGGCTTGGTCGCGGTTGTGCGGATGGACCACAACACGGACTGGAGCTCGTCGTACCAACCTCTGCCGCAGGCCTCCAGCTTCTTCTTGAACGTCCTGGTCTTGAGGCCCCTCAGGACCTCCGCATTGGCTCGCTCGGCCTGGCCGTTGCTTCGGGGGTGCACCACTAAAGCGTAGCATATATGTGTTCCAAGGTTAGCACAGTATGTTTTGAAGAGGTTACTGGTGAACTGCGAACCGTTGTCCGTGATGATGCGATTCGGCACCCCGAACCGGCTCACGATGCCCTTGATGAACTTGGCCGCGGAACCCGGCGGAATGGTGCAGACAGCCTCTACTTCAGCCCACTTGGTGAACTTGTCCACGGCAACGTAAAGGTAGCGGTAGCCCTCTGGCGCCCGAGGAAACGGACCCAAGATGTCCAGCCCCCAGACTGCGAATGGCCACGAAAGGGGGATAGTCTGCAAGCCCCCTGCCGGCTGATGGATCCGCTTGGCGTGGAACTGGCAGGCCTCACAAGCTTTCACTAGTTTAACGGCGTCATTGAGCGCGGTGGGCCAATAAAACCCACTGCGGAACGCCTTGCCGACGAGGGCCCGTGATGATGAATGATGTCCGCAGTCTCCGCCGTGTATATCTTCCAGTAGTTCCTTCCCTTGCTCCCTGGAGATGCAGCGCAGGGATACATTGTTTGGTCACTTCCGATAGAGCTCTCCATCTTTGATGCAGTATGCCGTGGCCTGGCGTGCCACTCGCTCTGCTTCCTCCTCCTTCTCCGGCAGGGTCCCTTGCGTTATGTAGCTCCGGAGCTCTGTGATCCAACATCCCTCATGAGGTTCCATCGTCAGGAGCAGGCGTGCTCCCGAGGCCGGGCCACAAGCCGGAGCTCCTGAGGCAGGTGGCTAGGGGAGCTCCTCCCGGGGCTGAGCCGTGTTTGATAATGACGGTAAGGCTGAAGGCTTGAAGAGTCGCTCCTCGAAAACGCCAGGCTCCTGAGGTAACCGCCTGGACACGCATTTGGCGATGTCATCAGCTTCCTGATTGGTGCCACGGGGCACATGTTGCAACTCCAACCCCCAGAACTGCTTCTCTATCCTGCGGACCTCCGCAAGGTAGGCTTCCATGTGCTCATCCTTCGGCTCGTACACCTTGTTGGAGAAATTGACAAGGAGCTGCGAATCGCCCTTGATGGTGAGGCGTTTCACCCCCAGGGCAGCTGCGGCCTTCAAGCCCACTATTAAACCTTCATACTCCGCTATGTTGTTGGAGACCTTTTTCACCTTGCTGGAAACAGAGCTGCATGGCGTAATAGAGCTTGTCCTGGGTGGGCGATATAAGCACTGCCCCAGCCCCAGCGCCGTGCCTGGAGAACGCCCCATCAAAGTACATGACCCAGCCTTCTGGCGCCTCGCTTCCCAGGGACAGGGACCGATCCTCGTCGGCCTTGAGGCCTGGCGCCTCCGTCCATTCTGCCACAAAATCCGCCAACGTTGCTCCCTTGATGACTCTGGTCGTGCTGAATTCGAGCTGAAACGCTTGCAGCTCTATGTTCCACTCAGCGACCCTCCCAGCTGAATTGGGGCTCCTGAGCACTCTCTCCAAGGGGTATGACGAGACGACCTTGATGGGGTGACCCTGAAAATAGTGCCGCAGCTTGCGCGAGGCCACCAATAGCGCGAGGACGAGTTTCTGAGGCATGGGGTACCGTGCCCTTGCATCCCGCAACACCGTGCTGATGAAGTACACTGGGTGCTCCACGAGGTGCAGTATGTCAGTGCTGGTAGCTCCCTTCGGAGACCATGGCGCCTCTTGAGGCAATGAGGCCTCCTGAGACTGGCCATCTAGGAGAGGGGCCTCTTCCGCCTCCGGTGCGCCCCTCTGCGGCGGCTGATCCTCCTCAGCCGCTGTGGCGGTTTCTATGGGCCTTCCCCGTTCCTGTTCCGCCTTGTCCCGGGCCGCTGCCGCGGTTTTGATTCGACGCTCCTCTCTGACTGCCACCAAGGCTGCGCTGGCGGAGTAGGGAGTGGCGACGAGGTAAAGCACCAGGGTCTCTTGAGGGCGCGGAGCCACCATAACCGGTGGACTGGTCAGGTATCTCTTGAGATCCTGGAACGCCTTGTCGGCCTCTTCAGTCCACTCGAAGGGCCCCTTTTTCTTCATTAGCTGGAAGAAGGGCAGCGCTCGCTCCCCCAACTTGGAGATGAAGTGCCCTAGCGCGGTCACGCGCCCCGTGAGCTTCTGCATTTCTCTGAGGGTCTTTGGCGGGCTCATGTCTTCCACTGCCTTGACCTTCTCCGGGTTAGCCTCGATGCCTCGGTGGGACACGAGGAAACCCAAGAGCTTGCCCGAGGGGACTCCGAACACACACTTCTCTGGGTTAAGCCGTAGGTTCACTGCGTTGAGGCTCACGAAGGTTTCCTCCAGGTCTTGTATCAAGGTCCTGGCCTCCCGAGATTTTACCACGATGTCATCAACGTAAGCTTCAACATTCTTCCCGAGCTGCGGGCCCAAGGTGATGTGCATCAGCCGCTGAAAGGTCGCCCCTGCGTTACGCAGCCTGAATGGCATGCATGTGTAGCAGTACACCCCACACGGGGTTAGGAAGGATGTCTTCTCGACGTCTTCTACCGCCATCTTGATCTGGTGATACCCAGAGAAGGCATCCAGGAAGCATAACAGGTCGCATTCCGCAGTGCAATCGACGATCCGGTCGATGCGGGGGAGCGGGAACGGATCTTGCGGCCATGCCTTGTTGAGGTTGGTGAAGTCGACACACATGCGTTCCTTCCCTCCCTTCTTTGGCACAACGACCGGGTTGGCCAACCAATCTGGGTATCGGACCTCGCGAATGACCCCAGCGGCCTCTAATTTGCGGGTCTCTTGGACGATGAAGGCCTGCTTTTCTGTGGACTGCCGCCTGGCCTTCTGCTTCACAGGGCGCACGTTGGGGCACACGTTGAGGTGATGCTCGATTACACTCCTGGGGATCCCTGCCAACTGGTCTGGCTCCCAAGCGAATACCTTCTTGTTTGCGCGCAGGAACCTGACCAGGGCCTCCTCCTGCTCGGGTTTGAGATGGGCGCCTATGGTGAAAGTGGCATTGGTGGACCCGTCCTCATCAACGGGTATCTTCTTGGTTTCTGCCTTATCTTGGGTAAACAACTGTTTCTTCTTGGCGGGCGCAGCTCCCTTGGGCTTGGGGGCCTCCAAGTCGGCGGGTTATACCGACGCCGCTGTCTTGAAGACGAGCTTGAGCACCCGCAGAGCGTCCCCGGTGTCCCCGTGCACGGTGAGGACACCGCTGCTCCCGGGCATCTTCATGAGGTTGTATGCCGGGTGCGTCGCAGCCATGAACTGGGCCAGCGCTGGGTAGCCGAGGATGGCATTGTAGGGGAGGCCGATGGGGGCGATGTCGAAGTCGACCAGCTCCGTGCGGAAGTTGTCGTAGGTGCCGAAGGTTACTGGGAGCCGGATCTGTCCCAAGGAGCTGGGTGACCTGCCCCCAACGCCTGAGAAGGGCCGGCTGGGCTGCAGCCGTTCTAGGGGTATGCAGAGGAGGTTGAAGGCCTCAACTGAGAGCACGCTGAGGCCCACACCGCCATCGATGAGAGTTCTGGTGACGGCCACCTGGCAGATGGTGGGGGTGCACAGCATGGGGAGCGCACCCGAGCTGGCCGAGTTGGAGGGGTGGTCTTCCGTGCTGAAGGTCAGGCCGGTCTCGGGCGCCGCCTGATCCATGGGAGCCCCCTGCCGCGTGGAAGCGGCGCTGACCCGACGGATGAACGGCTTGACGTGGTGACTTGTGGGCGGCGCCTGCGAGCCGCCCAGGAGGGCCGCGACGACCGGGGGTGTTGGTGTAGCGCGATAGGCGGGGGAGAGGTTGCGGGGCTCCATGGGCGCGCGGAGCGCGTGGGACGAAGAACCAGCTGGGGTGAGCGAAGGAGTTGCGGTGCGGCCATCTTGCCGCACGGACGGATGCTGGGACAATGCTTGCTGCTCATCCCCCGCCGGGCCGGTGGCGGCGTTGACGGCAGGTGACGGGGAATGGCGAGGACGCCCGCCGATAGGGGCCGTCTAGGCGACGTGGGAAGCGAGGGTGGCCCGGCGCTCCACGTGGGCCCGAAGAGCGTCAGACATGAGCGTGATGGTCGGAGGATAACGGGGTGGTGGAAGACGAATCCCGGCGCACCCCTATCTGGCGCGCCAAATGTCGGATTTCAGGTTCCGGCAGACCCTTGAGGTTCGAACACTGGGGTGCGCGTGGAGATTTCGCCTCCTACCTGCCTGCTCCCCTCAGCCACGCTGGGGTCTAAACTATGGAAAGAACAACACAAGAGACACATGGTTTATACTGGTTCAGGCCACCGTCGTGGTGTAATACCCTACTCTAGTGTGTGGTGTGGTGGATTGCCTCTTGGGCTGATGATGATGAACAATACAAGGAAGGACAGCCTCGCCAGGGTCTGTTCTTGGCTGGGGGGATGAACTACTGAGAAGAGTTCAGTCACCCTCCTCTTTCTCTCTCTCTCTGGCTGCTTCTCGGAAAACTCTCTCTACCCCCCTTTTTGCTGTGGGTGGTTGGTCCTATTTATAGAGGCCCTGGTCCTCTACCCAAATATCGAGCGGGAAGGGAGCCAACAATGGTGGGCTAATTTGAAGGGGGACAGCAAGTATCAGCTATCCTGACAAAAGTAGTCTTCGCCTGCACAAAGCTCTGGCGATGACGCCGTCTTGGGCTCCACGATGACCTCCGTCTCGTAGTCCTCCTGGTCTTGGTCTTGTTGCACCGAAATGGCAACCTTTGCTAATGCCTCGGTACTCCGCGGCGGCGCTAGCCCCCTTTGCACCAAAGAGGAAAGGAGGACGCTGCACGGGCTGACACCCGCCTGGTGCCCTTGGTCGTCATGGCTTGCGTCATGGTCACCTCGTGAGGTACCCCGCCTTGATCTCTCGCCTCCTCGTGAGCCAGCCTGACGAGGCCGTGCCTGAGGAAGCTCCGCGTCGTCCGCCCCGCGAGGCTTGGCCCCTCGCGAGGGTCTTGGTTTTGCATTGGTGAAGATGGGCCGTGCTGGGCCCCCCTTTGAGCCACGCCGCAGGCCGCAGGCAGGCAAGTCTAGGGACCCCCGTTCCCAGAATGCCGACAAGTAAAGCTCACCCTAGATCTGATATCCCCACTAAGAGGGATGAACTAACCTTGGGTTTTGTCGATGATGACTTCATGTAGGTGTTGAAGATGCAGATGCTCAATGTTGATGTAGATCCTTTGGAGCAATCCTTGGGAGTGAGTTGCACTTTCAATACCTACACGGGTTAGTCCCACAAGGAACAAACAAGGATATCCATAGACATAGAGTGATATTCACATGAGATGATGTCCATGAATGGATTAGGTTACCTTGTCCCTTGTCTTACCAACAAGAGGATTTGTGACTCCTTAACTAGTGCAAGATATGAAAGTTGTTTGCACTTGTCTTCGCCAAAATGATATGAGTGAAGTGTGTTGGCAGAGTCACCCTCAAGAACTCTCTAGTTCTTCTTCTTCGGGGTCCACACCATCTTGATGGGAATCCTTGGAGTTGTAGTCATACTTGATGAAGTAGAACTTGATGTAGTCTTGGGAACCCACTTGACCAAGGCTTTGGGAGCTTCTTCAAATGCATCAATCTCCTCTTGAAGCTTGTCCATGCCTTTTAGCTTGTGGTCTTGTGGTGGAAGATCATCTTGAGCTTGTGTTCCTTGGAGAGAAGTAGGATCATACTTCTCTTGTTGAGGAACAAACTTCGTCTTGGGGTATTGATCTTCTTCCCACTCAACTCCATCGGCATTGAACTTTCGTTCAAAACCAACACCTTGATTCTTCCGGTGTCTTCCTTGCTTGCGTGCAATTTTCTCAAGTTGCTTACTTCCGGCAAGGCTCTTGTAAACACCTTTCTCGATAATTCCCTTCAATAATCTATTTTCTTGCTCAAGTGTAACTTGGCTAAGATAATCATTAGTGGAATCAAAAGAACTACTAGAAGCAACATCATTGAGTTTAGCATGATTATTGTTACTACTAGAAGAAGAGACTTTCTTACTCTTGTTGCTAGATTTAACTTGTGGCATGTAAGTAGACAAAAGTAAACGCTTGGCAATATAAGAAGAATTTTTCTTGCGAAGATCATCATTGATCACCTTTAAGAACTCATGCTCTTGCTCAAGGTTGAGCTTTTCAAAGCGTAGCTTCTCATGAGTCTTTAAAAGCTCTCGATGATTTTCCAAGGTAGTTTCAAGAGCTAACTTAAGAGTGTTTAGCTCTTTAGCTAGACGCTGAATCTCCTTCTTTTCATCGTCATTCGTTTTGTCTTGATTAGCATGATTAATAGCAAGTTCATCATAGTTTTCATCACTAGAATTGTCAACAAGTAAATAATCATCACTATTGAAATCAACATACCGGGGTGTGATACCTTTGGGCCTTTAGCCATGAAGCATCTTCCACTTCCTTCATTGGGTGACTCAAATATGTAGGAGTCGGTTGACACAAGTGCTAGACTGGCAACACCTTCATCTTGAGTATATTCGGAGTCGGAGTGATAACTTCTCTCGGGGTGATCGTCGGAGTTGGAGCCGGATACCCATTCACCAACGTGAGCTTGATGTCTTCGTTTTGTGTAGCCCCTTGATGATTTTTCCTTCCTTTCCGAATCCTTGCTTCTCCATGATGTTCTTCGTTCATAACGGTCATCTCTACTCCTTCTCTCTCTTGGTGGTGATTCTTCTCTACTACTGCTTCTTTTGGGAGAACCTTCTCTTCTTTTGTAGGGAGCCGTACACTCATTGGAGTAGTGTCCGGGTCTTCCACAATTGTAGCAATTACATTCACGACTTGAAGATCTTTTGTCATTGTAGGACCTTGACTTGGAACTTCTTTCCTTGCTTCTACTCTTGTAGAACTTGTTGAAGTTCTTCACCATTAGTCTCAATTCTTCATTCAAGTTATGTTCCTCAGTTGATGATGTGGGAGCATCACATGATGCCTTGTAAGCACCACTTGACTTGTTGTGAAGCTCTTCCTTATCCTTGAGTGACATCTCATGAGCAACAATCCTTCCAATGACTTCCGTTGGCTTGAGATCTTTGTAATTGGGCATCATTTGGATCAATGTGCACACGGTATCATATTTTCCATCCAAGGCTCTTAGGATCTTCTTGATGATGAATCTATCGGTCATCTCTTCACTTCCTAAGCCGGCAATCTCATTTGTGATGAGAGCAAGCCTAGAGTACATTTCAGTGACACCTTCACCATCCTTTATTTTGAACTTGTCAAGTTGACTTTGAAGCACATCCAATTTGGATTCCTTGACGGAGTTGGTACCTTAGTGCATATCAATCAAAGTACCCCAAATTTCCTTTGCATTCTCAAGACGGCTGATTTTGTTGAATTCTTTCGGGGCACAATCCATTGAAGAGAATATCACAAGCTTGAGCATTATATTGCAGCATCTTCAACTCTTCCATGCTAGCCTCACGGTTCGGTTCCCTCCCATCAAAGAATTCACCTTGCAAGCCAATACACAGAATAGCCCAAACGGCGGGGTTATGTCCAAGAATATGCATCTTCATCTTATGCTTCCAACTAGCAAAATTAGTACCATCAAAATAAGGACCTCTACGGTGGTAATTTCCCTCACTAGACGCCATACTCTCCTAGGTTGTGAAACCAAGGCTATGATCACCAAAGCTATGGAAATCAAGGCAAATGGAGACCAAAGCTCTGATATCACTTGTAGGATCGAAAGTATGTCTAGAGGGGGGTGATTAGACTACTGGACCAAATAAAAATCTAGCCTTTTCCCAATTTTAATTCTTGGCAGATTTTAGCAACTTAGCACAAGTCAAGCAAACAACCTGCACATGCAATTCTAAGAGTACAGTAGCGGAATGTAAAATAATTGCATATGAAGGTAAAGGGGGGAGTTTGGAGGGAGCAAACGTAATGTAGACACGGAGATTTTTGGCGTGGTTCCGATAGGTGGTGCTATCGTACATCCACGTTGATGGAAACTTCAACCCACGAAGGGTAACGGTTGCGTGAGTCCATGGAGGGCTCCACCCACGAAGGGTCCACGAAGAATCAACCTTGTCTATCCCACCATGTCCATCGCCCACGAAGGACTTGCCTCACTAGGGTAGATCTTCACGAAGTAGGCGATCTCCTTGCCCATACAAACTCCTTGGTTCAACTCAACAATCTTGACGGAGGCTCCCAAGTGACACCTAACCAATCTAGGAGACACCACTCTAAAAAGGTAATAGATGGTGTGTTGATGATGAACTCCTTGCTCTTGTGCTTCAAATGATAGTCTCCCCAACACTCAGCTCTCTCTCATAGGATTGGATTTGGTAGAAAGATGATTTGAGTGGAAAGCAACTTGAGGAAGGCTATAGATCAAGATTTATGTGGTAGGAATGGAATATCTTAACCTCAACACAAGTGTAGGTGGTTCTTTCTCAGAAAATATATGTTGGAAGTGTAGGCATGTTCTGATGGCTCTCTCCATGAATGAAGAGTGGGTGGAGGGGTATATATAGCCTCCACACAAAATCTAACCGTTAAACACAAATCACGTGTAACACCCACGATGCGGCTATATCTCCCACGTGTCGGAGCACGACTTAGAGGCATAACCGCATTGTAGGCAATGTCGCAAGAGGGGTAATCTTTACACATCCCATGTACTGAATAAGAAAGAGGTACATAGTTGGCTTACAATCGCCACTTCACACAATACATAAATATAGCATTACAATCATCCAGATACAATCAAGGTCCGACTACGAAACCAAAATAAAGACAACCCCAAATGCATAATGACCCCGATCGCCCCAACTGGGCTCCACTACTGATCGTCTGGAAAGGAAACGTAGTATCGTCCTGAGTCCTCATCGAACTCCCACTTGAGTTCCGTTGCATCTCCTGGAATGGTATCATCGGCACCTGCATCTGGTTTTGGAAGTAATCTGTGAGTCACGGGGACTCAGCAATCTCACACCCTCGCGGTCAAGACTATTTAAGCTTATGGATAGGTAAAAGGTATGTGAGCTGGAGCTGCAGCAAGCACTAGCATGTATGGTGGCTAACTTACGCAAATGAGAGCGAGAAGAGAAGGCAAAGCACGCTCGAGAATATATGATCAGGAAGTGATCCTAGAAATACTTACGTTCAAGCATAACCCGAGACCGTGTTCTCTTCCCAGACTCCGCCGAAAAGAGACCATCACGGCTACCCACACTGTTGATTCATTTTACTTAAGTTTAGTTTCAGGTTTTCTACAACCGGACATTAACAAATTCCCATCGGCCCATAACTACGGGCACGGCTTTTGAAAGTTCAAAACCCTGCAGGGGTGTCCCAACTTAGCCCATCACAAGCTCTCATGGTCAACGAAGGATATTCCTTCTCCCAGGACGACCCGATCAGACTCGGAATCTCGGTTACAAGACATCTCGAGAATGGTAAAACAAGTCCAGCAAAGCCACCCGAATGTGCCGACAAATCCCGATAGGAGCTGCACATATCTCGTTCTCAGGGCACACCGGATTGTCCAAGGTTCCGGTAGGCCAGCCTAGAGTTGCCCCTGGTGGCCACCGGCAACTAACAGGTTGGACCAACACTCAGAGGAGCACTGGCCCGGAGGGGTTTAAAATAAAGATGACCCTTGAGTCCGCGGAACACAAGGGAAAAGGCTAGGTGGCAAATGGTAAAACCAATGTTCGGCCTTGCTGGAGGAGTTTTATTCAAGGCGAACTGTCAAGGGGTTCCCATTATAACCCAACCGCGTAAGGAACACAAAATCAAGGAACATAACACCGGTATGACGGAAACTAGGGCGACAAGAGTGGAACAAAACACCATGCATAAGGCCGAGCCTTCCACCCTTTACCAAATATATACGTGCATTTAAAGTAAAAAAGTTATAATAATGATATCCCAACAATAAACATGTTCCAACGAGGAACAAACTCCAATCTTCACCTGCAACTAGCAACGCTATAAGAGGGGCTGAGCAAAGCGGTAACATAGACAAACAACGGTTTGCTAGGACAAGGTGGGTTAGAGGTTTGACATGGAAATATGGAGGCATGATAAAGCATGTGGTAGGTATCATAGCATAGGCATAGCAAAAGAGCGAGCAACTAGCAAGCAAAGATAGAAGTGATTTCGAGGGTATGGTCATCTTGGCTGCAAAGTTCTCCGAGTTGACGTAAGCTTGATCCTCGTAAACGTACTCAACGGGTTCCTCGATCACGTACTCGTCTCCTGGCTCTACCCAAAGCAAGAACACAAGCAAAGGGAAACAAAATCAACCACGGTGCAATGCGCAAGCAACATGATGCAAAACATGGCATGATATGCGGGAAGTAATATGCAATACATATGCATGCTCCGGAAGGAAAAGATTGAACCAGGCCTCAACTTGGAAAACCAAGAGTTCCGCTGGAAATATGAGTTGATTTCGATCGAAATCGATATAAAGATCACCGGAATCGGATGCACGGTTTGCAAATGGCAAGCAAAACAAATTATGGCACAAAGCTGCGATTAACAGCACGATGACATCTAGAATGCATCAAGAAAATAAGCTACTCCACTCTAACATAGCAACAAAGCACATGGAAGTGATCCACTCAAGATGCTTCACAAAAGATGAACACTGAGCTACGGCTAAATCACAAAATAGCAGGTTCAAACAAGCATGGCAAAAGAGCAAAAGATATCAGGTTCACAGAATTAGTGAAAATAACATGTCAGGATTTAACATCAGGAAGCAATGTTTAGAGCAAGACAACAACATGCTACAGGAACATATCGTGGCAAGGCAAGGCATGGCATGAAACTACTCAAAGCATATAACAAAAGTCCCTTACTGACCATAAGCCAAAAGTGATCAGAAAATACAATGGCACCCATGTCAACATAGCAAGTTTCGTTAACAAATTCAGACTTAGCAGAAAACTGGACATGGCCAAAACAGATTTACGTAGGCATGTTTGCGAGATCGATGCACTCACCACAAGGCATTGCATGGCAAACTAATCATACACCCATCAAGAAGACATGATCAAGTAGCTAACCATGGCAAGAACAACCTCATAGCATGCAAGGATCAACTACAACAACCTTGGCAAAATTGCATAACATGTAAAAAAATCTGCCAGGAACATTTTATAGCAAAAGTAGAGCAAGATTGAGTCATGCTAGGGTGCTCCATAATAGCAAACAAAGACATGGATGGATAGAGCATAACACTATCTCAAAATCATCCTTACTGAACATGCTCAAAAGAGGCATGGATCACTCTGTAGCAACAAGAATACATGGCATAAAAATATCATCAGGGAAATGACTTAGAAGAATTCTATGTCCCTAAAATCAGCAACATCATGAGAGCTACTTTGCATGCTTGTGCTAGTCAGCACAATGATCAAAAAAATACATGGCATACACTCCTGTAAATATAGCATGGCATAGCCCAAAACACATGTAGGGCTCAAGATCATAGGAGGCACACATTAAACATGGCAAAAATGACAAATGTCCATAATCTGCTAAGGAGCAGAAACTAACATTACATAGCACTCTTGGAACGGCATTTAGGGCATCAAGATGAACTCAAATGAACATGGTGCAATGGAATGAAATGAAGAGCACAACCAGACAAACAATTTGATATGCTACACGCCCAAAACGGAGCTACAGGTGATGAGATATAGTAAGATGAACATGCCTAAAAATATTGCAATCTGGGGGCTTGGTGAAAAAAATCAACCTCGAGGTAAAAGTCAACGGGCACGGAAACCGAGGCTCGCCGGCGTCAGACTCGCCGGAGATGGCGGGGAAGGACGCGGAACTCGCTGGAGATGGCGGATCCGGGCCGGATCTCACCGGATCCCGGCGCGGGGCAGCGGAGGAGGTTGTCGGATGGCGCGGGACGACGCCGGGGACGACGGGGCACGGTCGGCGAGCAGGGCGGCGGCGTCCGGCGAACAGGGGGGCGGGGCGGTGGCTGGGCGGCGGGGTCTCTTGCGGATGCACGCGGCGGCGGTTCGGGCCGGGCGGGCCCCGCCTGGGCCCGGTGGGCCGGCGCGCGGGTGGCTGCACGGGGATGTGGGCGCGGGGCGGCGGCGAATCCAGAGCTGACATGTGGCGGCGGCAGCGCGGAGGGGAGAGGGAGCTAGGGTTTTGACCCTAAATTTCGGAGGCGAGGCCTATTTATACATAGAAGGAGCTAGGAGGCTCCAAATGGAGTGCGGTTTTCGGCCACGCGATCGTGATCGAACGACCGAGAGGATGGAGGGGTTTTAGCTAGGTTTTGGGCCACTTTGGAGAGGTGTTGGGCTGCAACACACACGAGGCCTTTACGGTTCCTCGGTTAACCCTTGGAGTATCAAACAAAGCCCAAATGGCACGAAACTTGACAGGCGGTCTACCGGTAGTATACCAAGGCCGCTTGGCAAGTCTTGGTCCAATCCGAGAACATTTAACACCCGCACACGAAAAGAGGCAAAAGGGGACGTTGGAGGACATAGGAGTGCCGGAATGCAAAACGGACAATGGGGAAAAAGCTCGAATGCATGAGACGAACACGTATGCAAATGCGATGCACATGATGACATGATATGAGATGCATTACATGGACAAAAACAAAACGAAGACAAAACCCAACCACGAGGGAATATCATAACTTAGTGTCGAAACTGGCAAGAGTTGGAATACAAATATGGCAAGTTACATATGGGGCGTTACAACACTCCACCACTAGGAAAGGATCTCGTCCCGAGATCTAGGACTGGAAAAACTCCAGATATTCGGAACGGAGGTGTTCCTCGCATTCCCAGGTGGCTTCACGGTCGGAATGATGTGACCACTTCACTTTCAGGAATTTGATAGACTTGTTGCGAGTCTTGCGCTCAGTTTCTTCATGAATAGCAATGGGATGCTCATGATAAGACATGTCTTCTTGGAGATCAATCTCTTCAAAGTTGATGGTGCGGTTAGGAGTCTTGAAACACTTGCGAAGCTGAGACACGTGAAACACGTCGTGCACATTTGCAAAGTTGGATGGAAGCTCAAGTTGATAGGCGAGATCGCATCTTTTGCCAATGATCTTGAAAGGACCCGCGTATCTAGGGGAAAGCTTCCCTTTGATACCGGAGCGACGAGTACCTTTCATTGGAGAGACGCGGAGGTAGACATGGTCTCCGATCTCGAAAGCCAAGTCACGATGCTTGCTATCATAGTAACTCTTCTGGCGTGATTGTGTGGCTTTGAGATTTTCACAAATGACTTTGCACATATCTTCAGCCTCTGTGATCAAGTCATTGCCAAGAAGTTGGCGTTCACCAGTCTCTGACCAGTTAAGAGGAGTACGACACTTTCTGCCATAGAGAATCTCGAATGGGGCCTTGCCCGAACTCGCTTGGAAGCTGTTGTTGTAGGAGAACTCGGCATATGGAAGACAATCTTCCCACTTCATACCGAAAGAAATGACACATGCCCTGAGCATATCTTCAAGAATTTGATGACTCGCTCGACTTGGCCACTAGTTTGAGGATGAAAGGCTGTGCTGAAGCGAATGTTGGTGCCCATGGCCTTCTGAAAAGAATCCCAGAACTTAAACATAAAGATGCTTCCACGATCTGAAGATATCAACTATGGAATGCCGTGCAAAGATACAATCCTGGAGGTATATAGCTCTGCCAACTGAGCTGTTGTGATAGATTCTTTGATGGGAAGAAAATGACCCACTTTAGTGAGCTTGTCGATGACAACAAAGATAGCATCATTGCCATGCTTGGACTTGGGAAATCCAGTCACGAAGTCCATGTCAATATGGTCAAACTTCCATTCTAGAATGGCAAGAGGTTGGAGGAGACCAGCTGGTCATTGGTGTTCTGCTTTCACTCTTCTGCAGACATCACATTCATTCACGAACTGGGCAATCTCGCGCTTCATTTGAGTCCACCAATACGACTGCTTGAGGTCATGGTACATCTTTGTACTTCCAGGATGAATAGAAAAGAGTGAATTATGAGCCTCGTTCATAATGACTTTACGAAGGTCACGCTTAGGAACAACAACGCGATCCTCGAAGAATAGAGTATCGTTGCCATCAAGGCGATAGCACTTGTACTTGGGTTGGCTCTTGGAAATCCCAATCTTCACCTTCTTCACCATAGCATCAAGAAGTTGAGCCTCACGAATCTGATCTTTCAAAGTAGGAGAGACTTGGAGGTTGGCAAGGAATCCTTGAGGAACAACTTGGAGATTAAGTTTGCGGAAAGCTTCACAAAGCTCTGGTTGGTAGGGCTTGAGAATCAAACTATTGCAGTAAGCCTTCCTGCTCAAAGCGTCAGCAATGACATTGGCCTTGCCTGGAGTATATTCAATACTCGGATTATACTCTTGAATCATTTCGACCCAACAAGTCTGCCTGAGGTTGAGGTTGGGCTGAGTGAAGATGTACTTGAGGCTCTTATGGTCAGTGAAGATGTCCACTTTCCTTCCCAACAAGAGATGTCTCCATGTTAAAAGAGCACGGACAACTACCGCCAACTCGAGGTCATGAGTGGGGTAGTTCTTTTCGTTGGGCTTCAACTAGCGAGAGGTATAGGCGACAACTTTCTTCTCTTGCATCAACACAGCACCGAGACCTTGAAGGGAAGCGTCACAGAAAACTTCGAACGGTTTGCATTCGTCAAGAGGAGTCGGAACTGGAGCTGTGACTAACTTCTCTTTGAGGGTGTTGAAAGCGATGTCACATTCAGGCGTCTAGACATACTTCACATGCTTCTGGAGGAGGTTGGAAAGAGGCTTCGCGATCTTTGAGAAATTCTCAACGAACCTTCGAGAATAGCTTGCGAGCCCAAGGAAGCTGCGGAGTTGCTTCACATTCTGAGGCAGTTCCCAATTCACAATTGCAGACACCTTCTCAGGATTAACAGCTATGCCCTTGGCGGAGATGATATGCCCAAGGTATAGAACCTCATCAAGCCAAAACTCGCACATTGAAAACTTCACATAGAACTGATGTTCTCTGAGTTTGTCCAGCACCAATCTCAAGTGCTTGGCATGATCCTCCTTGTTCTTGGAAAAGACCAAAATGTCATCGAGATAGACCAAGACAAAGTCATTTGTGTAAGGGTTGAAGATGAAGTTCATCATGCGGGAGAATGTTGGAGGAGCATTGATAAGGCCGAAAGACATGACAGTGTATTCATATGAACCATAGCTTGTTCTGAACGCTGTCTTGGGGACATCTTGTTCACGAATGCGAATCTGATGATAGCCCATACGGAGGTCAAGCTTGGAGAATACTTGAGCACCTTTGAGTTGTTTGAAAAGCTCGTTGATGTTGGGAAGTGGGTACTTGTTCTTTATGGTCTTCTTGTTCAATGGACGGTAGTCGACACAAAGTCGGTCCGTGTCATCCTTCTTCTTGACAAAAAGAACACCACAACCCCATGGAAAAGAACTTGGTCGGATGAGGCCCATACGCTCTTGAATATCAAGTTGTTTCTTCAGATCCTTCAACTCTTCTGGTCCAAGCTTGTAAGGACGTTTGCAAACAGGTTCCGTGCCAGGCTCAAGATCGATGAGGAATTCAACTGGCCTGTGAGGAGGCATTCCTAGAAGCTCTTCTGGAAAGACGTCTTGATATTCACAAATGACTGGAATCTGAGAGATGGCATCCAACTCGCCCTTCTCATTGAGAGAAAACAGTCGAGTGGTATCATCACGAGCGGCAAAGACGATCACATCCTCAGACGAGTGTGTCAATTGAATCTGCCTGGCAGCACAATCAAGCTGAGCCTTGTGCTTAGAAAGCCAGTCCATTCCGAGAATAAGATCAATATCCGAGTCACCAAGAACATTAGGAGAAGACAGAAACTTATAGTCTCCCATCATGATGGTAACATCCGGAACCATGGAGTTAGCGTTCATGCATTTACCCGGAGAGACAACTGCTAACGGACTAGGCAAAACTTGGAAAGCCAACTCATGCTTAGAAGCAAATGGTCTTGAGATGAAACAATGCGATGCACCAGTGTCAAAAAGAACTTTTGCAGGAATATCATTAACAGGAAGGTTACCCATGATCACTTCTGGCGAGTCCTCTGCCTGAGCTGTGTTCATCATGTTGACCTTTGCAAACTTGGGATTATGCTTGACCACTGCATTGCTAGCATATCTCACAGGAGGAGGAGGCGGAAGACGCCTCTGGTTGAAGAATTTGTTTGCATAGTGACCCTTCTGCTAACACTTGTTGCACGTGACCTCAGAAAGCGGCCGGTGATACGGGGCACTTGACCTTGGAGCATGAGACAAAGTCTTGTTCTGAAAGCCTGGGTTGGGTGGGTGGGAAGATCCATTGCCACCTTTGCTCTTCTGCTGATAAGGCTGTCGGAACGGAGGAGGAGGCAACCAATACTTTTGCTGCTTAGCTGCCACTTGAGTTGAAGAAGAAGAAGGAGTAGCATCCCTGACTCTCTTCTTGGAAGCATCGCACTTGAGCTGAGCAGCCTCTTGCTTGAGTGCCATGTTGCAGAATTCATCATACTTTTTCGGCTCAAAAAGCACGAGGGCTAGTTGCAGATCTTCTCTGAGGCCACCTCTGAACTGATAAATCATGCTCTTCTTGTCAGGGACGTCTTGCTTGGCGAAACGAGCGAGCTTCTGGAACATGATGTTGTACTGGTAAATAGACAAACTGCCTTGCTTCAAGTTGTGGAACTCCTCACACTTGCTCTCAACAACACTCTGAGGAATGTGGTAAGCTCTGAAGTCTTGGGGGAAATCATCCCAGGTAATCACATGACCTCCTCTGGAATCTTTGTATTGTTGATACCACTCTGCAGCTTGGTATTTGAGTTGGAACGGGGCAAACTTGACAAAGTCCTCAGGCTTGATGTTACTGCACTCGAAATGTTTGCAGATATCCACGAGCCAATCATCAGCGTCTGTGGCCTCGACACAGTTACTGAAGGTCTTTGGCTGGTTTGCGAGGAACTGGTTGAGGGTAGCAAACTGATTTTGATTATTGCCATTGCCTTGATTTCCTTGGTTGCGCTCTTGCAAGAGTTGCATAATCAGCTGCGTGTTGGCATTGGTAGCGGCCATCATAGCTTGCCATGCCTCCGGAGGTGGAGGTGGTGGCGGTGGATCCGGATTCTGACACGTTGGAGGAGCCATCCTGAAGAGGGTGACATCCGTTAGCATCTTGACAAACATATATTCAAGCTGAATCAAGTGGATCGAAATTGCAACATATAGCCTTAACATTCAACAAGAATGAACGAATGAATTCCAAATTAAATGGTCACACTTCCATAAATTGAGAAGCCACTTAGATAGAGGTAGATGAATAAAACAACAAGGTACGGACATTAACAAATACTTGGTAAGGATTACCCAATCACAAACCAAATATCTGTGGAAGAAATACTAGAGCTACATGAATTCCCACCTATGAAACTCTCGAAATTTTCTGGTTATGCAATCAGGTGTTGGGGATACAGGGGAAGCATAATATCTCACCCAAAACTAGCAAATCCTACATCCAGCTGTATCCATCCTTCAACACATAACGAAGAAACCTTCGGAAATCATTTACCTCAACCTTCGAAAAGCATCCGTTATACGAGTTATGGCAATACTCCCGAACTCCTGCCCTAGTACTGGGTGGCGTCGAGGTTATCTCACCAACAACTACATAAAAGAGATTTTCTATGTTGGTGAAACTCAGGTATTCCAGAACTGCAACGATAAAATTGTGACGACAACACCTCGGAGCTCAACTCCCCGGGACACTTCCACAACCCCTAAATGTCAGGAGGTACCAAGAACAATGTTCTCGTCACAAAACCATCAGAACGATTCCAACATACCCGCGTGATCCTAAAAAAAACTTAGTGAAATTTGAGAAGCGAAGAGTCAAAACTCTACGTCTGGATGCCTCACCAGAGCGACGAAGGGACTAAGGAGTAAAAAGAATCCTACTCTCCGATATATATATATATATAATCCTAAAAGACTCAAAACATTTTTCTAGACTCAACAATGCCAGCGATTCGATCAAGCAGGGGGCTCCTAAGTCGGGGAAGGCTCTGATTACCAACTTGTAACACCCACGATGCGGCTATATCTCCCACATGTCGAAGCACGACTTAGAGGCATAACCGCATTGTAGGGAATGTCGCAAGAGTGGTAATCTTTACACATCCCATGTACTGAATAAGAAAGAGGTACATAGTTGGCTTCCAATCGCCACTTCACACAATACATAAATATAGCATTACAATCATCCAGATACGTAAATCTGTGAGTCACGGGGACTCAGCAATCTCACACCCTCGCGGTCAAGACTATTTAAGCTTATGGGTAGGTAAAAGGTATGTGAGGTGGAGCTGCAGCAAGCACTAGCATGTATGGTGGCTAACTTATGCAAATGAGAGCGACAAGAGAAGGCAAAGCACGTTCGAGAATCTATGATCAGGAAGTGATCCTAGAAATACTTATGTTCAAGCATAACCCGAGACCGTGTTCTCTTCCCGGACTCCGCCGAAAAGAGACCATCACGGCTACCCACGCTATTGATTCATTTTACTTAAGTTTAGTTTCAGGTTTTCTACAATCGGACATTAACAAATTCCCATCTTCCCATAACCGCGGGCATGACTTTCGAAAGTTCAAAACCCTGCAGGGGTTTCCCAACTTAGCCCATCACAAGCTCTCACGGTCAACGAAGGATATTCCTTCTCCTAGGACGACCCGATCAGACTCGAAATCCCAGTTACAAGACATCTCGACAATGGTAAAACAAGTCCAGCAAAGCCACCTGAATGTGCCGACAAATCCCGATAGGAGCTGCACATATCTTGTTCTCAGGGCACACCGGATTGTCCAAGGTTCCGGTAGGCCAGCCCAGAGTTGCCCCTGGTGGCCACCAGCAGCTGACAGGTTGGACCAACACTCAGAGGAGCACTGGCCCGGGGGGCGGGGGGGTTAAAATAAAGATGACCCTTGAGTCTGCGGAACCCAAGGGAAACAGGCTAGGTAGCAAATGGTAAAACCAATGTTTGGCCTTGCTGGAGGAGTTTTATTCAAGGCGAACTGTCAAGGGGTTCCCATTATAACCCAACCGCATAAGGAACGCAAAATCAAGGAACATAACACCGGTATGACAAAAACTAGGGTGGCAAGAGTGGAACAAAACACCAGGCATAAGGCCGAGCCTTCCACCCTTTACCAAGTATATAGATGCATTTAAAGTAAAAAAGTTATAATAATGATATCCCAACAATAAACATGTGCCAACGAGGAACAAACTCCAATCTTCACCTGCAACTAGCAACGCTATAAGAGGGGCTGAGCAAAGCGGTAACATAGCCAAACAACGGTTTGATAGGACAAGGTGGGTTAGAGGTTTGACATGGCAATATGGGAGGCATGATAAAGCATGTGGTAGGTATCGTAGCATAGGCATAGCAAAAGAGCGAGCAACTAGCAAGTACAGATAGAAGTGATTTCGAGGGTATGGTCATCTTGCTTGCAAAGTTCTCCGAGTTGACGTAAGCTTGATCCTCGTAAACGTACTCAACGGGTTCCTCGATCACGTACTCGTCTCCCGGCTCTACCAAAAGCAAGAACACAAGCAAAGGTAAACACAATCAACCATGGTGCAATGTGCAAGCAACATGATGCAAAACATGGCATGATATGCGGGAAGTAATATGCAATGCATATGCATGCTCCGGAAGGAAAAGATTGAACCAGGCCTCAACTTGGAAAACCAAGAGTGCCGCTGGAAAGATGAGTTGATTTCGGTCGGAATCGATATAAAGATAACTGGAATCGGATGCACGCTTTCCAAATGGCAAGCAAAACAAATAATGGCACAAAGCTGCGATTAACAGCACGATGACATCTAGAATGCATCAAGAAAATAAGCTACTACACTCTAACATAGCAACAAAGCACATGGCAGTGATCCACTCAAGATGCTTGACAAAAGATGAACACTGAGCTATGGCTAAATCACACAATAGCAGGTTCAAACAAGCATGGCAAAAGAGCAAAAGATATCAGGTTCACAGACTTAGTGAAAATAACATGTCAGGATTTAACATCAGGGAGCAATGCTTAGAGCAAGATAACAACATGCTACAGGAACATATCGTGGCAAGGCAAGGATGGCATGAAACTACTCAAAGCATATAACAAAAGTCCCTTACTGACCATAAGCCAAAAGTGATCAGAAAATACAATGGCACCCATGTCAACATAGCAAGTTTCGTTAACAGATTCAGACTTAGCAGAAAACTGGACATGGCAAAACAGAGTTACGTAGGCATGTTTGCGAGCTTGATGCACTCACCACAAGGCATTGCATGGCAAACTAATCATACACCCAGCAATAAGACATGATCAAGTAGCTAGCCATGGCAAGAACAACCTCATAGCATGCAAGGATCAACTACAACAACCTTGGCAAAATTACATAACATGTAAAAAATCTGCCAGGAACATTTTATAGCAAAAGTAGAGCAAGATTGAGTCATGCTAGGGTGCTCCATAATTGAAAACAAAGACATGGATGGATAGAGCATAACAATATCTCAAACTCATCCTTACTGAACATACTCAAAAGAGGCATGGATCACTCTGTAGCAACCAGAATACATGGCATAAGAATATCATCAGGGAAATGACTTAGAAGAATTCTAAGGCCCTGAAATCAGCAACATCACGAGAGCTACTTTGCATGCTTGTGCTAGTCACCACAATGATCACAAAAATACATGGCATACACCCCTGTAAAGATGGCATGGCATAGCCCAAAACACATGTAGGGCTCAAGTTCATAGGAGGCACACATTAAACATGGCAAAAATGACAAATGTCCATAATCTGCTAAGAGCAGAAACTAACATTACATAGCACTCTCGCAACAGCATTTAGGGTATCAAGATGAACTCAAATGAACATGGTGCAATGGAATGAAATGAAGAGCACAACCAGACGAACAATTTGATATGCTACACGCCCAAAACGGAGCTATGGGTGATGAGATATGGTAAGATGAACATTCCTAAAAATATTGCAATCTGGGGACTTAGTTGAAAAAATCAATCTCGAGGTAAAAGTCAACGGGCATGAAAACCAAGGCTCGCCGGCGCGAGACTCGCCGGAGATGGCGGGGAAGGACGCGGAACTCGCCGGAGATGGCGGATCGGGGCCGGATCTCGCCGGATCCGGCCGGATCCCGACGCGGGGCGGCGGAGGAGGTCGCCGGACGGCGCGGGACGACGCCGGGGACGACGGGGCGCGGTCGGCGAGCTGGGCGGCGGCGTCTGGCGAACAGGGCGGCGGGGCGGCGGCGTCCCTCACGGACGCAGGCGGCGGCGGTTCGGGCTGGGCGGGCCCTTCCTGGGCCCGGCGGGCCGGCGCGGGGATGTGGGCGCGGAGCTGACTCATGGCGGTGGCGGGCGGCGGGATTTTTGTCCGGTGGCGGCCGAACACGTCCAGCAGCGCGGAGGGGAGAGGGAGCTAGGGTTTTGACCCTAAATTTCGAAGGTGAGGCCTATTTATACATTGGAGGAGCTAGGAGGCTCCAAATGGAGTACGGTTTTCGGTCACGCGATCGTGATCAAACGACTGAGAGGATGCAGGGGGTTTAGCTAGGTTTTGGGCCACTTTGGAGAGGTGTTGGGCTGCAACACACACGAGGCCTTTACGGTTCCTCGGTTAACCGTTGGAGTATCAAGCAAAGCCCAAATGGCACGAAACTTGACAGGCGGTCTACCGGTAGTATACCAAGGCCGCTTGGCAAGTCTCGGTCCAATCCGAGAACATTTAACACCCGCACACGAAAATAGGCAAAAGGGGACGCCGGAGGACATAGGAGTGCCGGAATGCAAAACGGACAACGGGGGAAAAGCTCGAATGCATGAGATGAACACGTATGCAAATGCGATGCACATGATGACATGATATGAGATGCATGACATGGACAAAAACAAAACGAAGACAAAACCCAACCACGAGGGAATATCATTACTTAGTGCCGAAACTGGCAAGAGTTGGAATACAAATATGGCAAGTTACATACGGGCCGTTACATCACCAAACTCGGTGGGACCGAATCATACAACTCGGTCAGACCGATTTAGTTCATAATGTGACCATTAGGGTTTTCGGTGGGACCAACATGTCAACTCAGTGGGACCGATATCATTAGGGCTAGGGCATAACGTAATCTCGGTGAGACTGATTACACAAACTCGGTGAGACCAATTTTGGTAATAGACTAACCAGAGAGTTGGTCAGGCAATCTCGGTGGGACCGATTCGCTCTCCCGATAGAACCGAAACGTTACGAAAGGGAAACAGAGAGTTTGCATCACAATCTCGGTCGGACCGATCGCTCATCTCGGTTGGACCGAAATGTTACGAAGGAAAACAGAGAGATTACAATCCCATCTCGGTGAGACCGAGATCCCTATCGGTGGGACCGAAAAGACTAGGGTTTGTGGCAGTGGCTATGTCAAGTGAACTCGGTGGCGCCGGATAGATCAAATCAGTCGGTCCGAGTTTGACTTTTGGTTTGGGATATATTTGGATATGAGAAAGTGGTTGAGGGTTGTGGAGCATATCACTAAGCACTTTGAGCAAGAACCTCATTAAGCAACACCTCATCCCCTCTTAATAGTATTGGCTTTTCCTATGGACTCAATGTGATCTTGGATCACTAAAAATGAAATGTAGAGTCTTGTGCTTTGAGCTTGAGCCAATTCTTTTCTCCTTAGCATTTTGAGGGGTCCACTTTCTAATCCATGCCATGCCAATCATTGAGCTTTTCCTGAAATATTTATCTTCAAGTAGCATTAGCTCAATGAGCTATATGTTGTTAGGAATTAGCAAAACCACCCGGGGATACTTGCACTTTCAATGACACTTAAGCACAGAGACTAAGGTCCATTGGGATCGGGTCGGTACAAGATGGTATCAGAGCACACGCTGACTGTAGGATGCGACCACTAGGAAAAAGCCACAGGATACTCTTCTCTAGTCATTTCTAACTCTTCTCCATTTCTACTCTATAGATGGCGGACCCAAGGAACAAGTTCACTCAACCAGATGATGACACCCCTTTTGGACGACACTTGAAGGAAGTCACTAGGTACATGAACATGGGCATACCAAGCTTCACTGGAACCTTCACCGCCACTTTACCAGAAGAGGAGCGTTGGATGATTAAGTTCGTGTTACAGGAAGGACGTTCGCGCCAGTTACCAAGCCCAACGAGTTTTCCTTCGATGCACAACCTGGAGTTTAGGAAAGAGCATGGCCGCCCACATCGCTATTGGACGCATAGGCGAGGTGTACAACCAGGATCTTAAGGACACCATTTACCAGACATGTGGACGCCGAGATGAGCAATGGGAGATGATTCGCACCAGGAAGGATAGACCCATTGCAGCCTACATACAGGAGTTGAACCAACACATTCGACGCTACGAGAACCAGATGTGCGCCAACATGATAGACACAAAGAAGGTGATGACCCGGAACATGGAGCTGGAGGATGAACTCAAGTCTACACACGATGGTTATGAAGAAGAAATTGGTGTACTACTAGGGAAGAATGAAGACCTGAAGAAGAAGCTAGGGATATTCATGGGGGATCCTAAACCTGGAGTGGACATTGTTCAGAGGATTACATCATACTAGACGACACAGACTCCGACCCCGACAGCGATGATGATTATGAAGACGAAGTTGGAGCCCATGTCATGGAGTCTTCCACCGATCAAAATTTTTAGTTGACCACCATATTACCATTAGAATTCTTCCATGTATATAGTAATAGTCCACGAGATTTTGTAACGGTAGCTTAGATCGACTGTATGAATCTTGTTTGAATTGAGTGGTGTGAAATGAACGTGTTTGTCTCATGTGCATATGGGTAGTGAAATCTCTCTTTAGACCTCACTATATTCTGTTCTCACCCCTCTAAACCTATCAGATGCCTCCGAGACATGAACCCGCATTCGTCTTTCACCGGAGCTCACTCAGTTGATCCAATAGCAGAATGCCTTGATGCAGTTGCTAGTCCAGAACCAAGGCAACAACAACAACAATCCACCGCCACCACCTCCAGTGGACAACTTAGCCCGCTTTCTAAGGTTGAATCCGCCGGTGTTCTCTAGTAGCACCGAGCTGATTGTTGCTGATGATTGGCTCCGCAAGATTGGAAGGGAGCTGACCACCGCAGGTTGCACAGATGTTGAGAAGGTGCGCTTTGCCGCACATCAACTGGATGGACCCGCAGCCTCATGGTGGGAGAACTACACCGCCACTTTCCCCGTGGCCAATGTTACTTGGGATCAATTTCAGCAGGCCTTCCGCACTGCACATGTCCAGCTGGAGCTATGAGCATGAAGAAGCGTGAGTTTCGCAACTTATGCCAGGGAAACCATACTATGGCGCAGTACATAGATGAGTTTAGCAAGTTAGCTCGCTACGCCCCAGATGATGTGGCCACAGATGCCGCGAAGTAGGAGAAGTTTATGGAGGGGCTAAATGACGAGCTAAGTATGTAGTTGATGGTAGCAACATTCGCCAACTACCAGGAGTTGGTAGACAGGGCTCTTATGATTGAAGGCAAGCAACAGCAGATAGAGAACCACAAATGGAAGTATGGATAGGGGAAGTACAACTCTGGAGCTCAGCAGAAGCCTTGTTTTACCCTGAACTCGGGAGGACATACCCATCACAACCATGGAGGACATTACCACAATGGAGGAAGTTCTCATAATCACAGTGGCCCTAAGAATGGGAATGGGAATGGAGGAAACAACAGTCAGAGCCATTCCAACCCGGCAACACCCGCCAAGAAGGATCTGAGCCTTGTTACATGTTTCAAGTGCGGGAAGACTGGACACTACGCCAATGATTGTTCTGAGGTAAAGAATGGTAATGAAAATGGAAGCTCTAGAAAGAAGACCAACCCTTTCACCAGAGGGCAGGTGAACCACGTCAATGTGGAGGAAGTTGAAGAACAACCTGATGCACTTACTGGTAAGTTTTTGATTAAGTCATTTACAGCTATTGTCCTTTTTGACACTGGTGCAACGCATTCGTACATATCAAGGGGATTTGTGGATAAGTTTAAGTTTCCCACCATAGAGGGCAAGTGAACCACGTCAACGTGGAGGAAGTTGAAGAACATCCCGATGCAGTTATTGGTAAGTTTTTGATTAAGTCATTTACAGCTATTGTCCTTTTTGACACTGGTGCAACACATTCATACATATCAAGGGGATTGGTGGATAAGTTTAAGTTGCCCACCGTAGCCCTTAAGACACCTATGTTAGTAAGCTCACCTGGAGCGGAGTATATGGCTAGCAGAGGATGTTTTCAGTCGCCATTGATCATAGGTAGGCATGTTTTCCCCTCGGACCTAATAATTTTGGAGTCACAAGGATTGGATGTAATACTAGGCATGGATTGGCTATCGATGTATGCTACCTCTTGAGCACTGTGTTGGATTTCCTTGAAGAGGAAAGGATGATGCAGCAAAGTAGCGTAAGTATTTCCCTCAGTTTTTGAGAACCAAGGTATCAATCCAGTAGGAGGCTACGCGCGAGTCCCTCTATTGGAAATATGCCCTAGAGGCAATAATAAAATGGTTATTATTATATTTCCTTGTTCATGATAATTGTCTATTGTTCATGCTATAATTGTGTTATCCGGAAATCGTAATACATGTGTGAATACATAGACCACAACACGTCCCTAGTGAGCCTCTAGTTGACTAGCTCGTTGATCAAAAGATAGTCATGGTTTCCTAACTATGGACATTAGATGTCATTGATAACGGGATCACATCATTAGGAGAATGATGTGATGGACAAGACCCAATCCTAAGCATAGCTCAAAGATCGTGTAGTTCGTTTGCTATAGCTTTTCCGAATGCCAAGTATCATTTCCTTAGACCATGAGATTGTGCAACTCCCGGATACCGTAGGAGTGCTTTGGGTGTGCCAAACATCACAACGTAACTGGGTGAATATAAAGGTGCACTACGGGTATCTCCGAAAGTGTCTGTTGGGTTGGCACGAATCGAGACTGGGATTTGTCACTCCGTATGACGGAGAGGTATCTCTGGTCCCACTCGGTAATGCATCATCATAATGAGCTCAATGTGACCAAGTGGTTGATCACGGGATCATGCATTGTGGTATGAGTAAAGTGACTTGCCAGTAACGAGATTGAACGAGGTATTGGGATAACGGCGATCGAGTCTCGGGCGAGTAACATACCGATTGACAAAGGGAATTGTATACGGGATTGATTGAATCCTCGACATCGTGGTTCATCCGATGAGATCATCGAGGAGCATGTGGGAGCCAACATGGGTATCCAGATCCCGCTGTTGGTTATTGACCGGAGAGTCGTCTTGGTCATGTCTACGTGTCTCCCGAACCCGTAGGGTCTACACACTTAAGGTTCGGTGATGCTAGGTTTGTTGAGATATTAGTATGCGGTAACCCGAAAGTTGTTCGGAGTCCCGGATGAGATCCTGGACGTCACGAGGAGTTCTGGAATGGTCCGGAGGTGACGAATTATATATAGGAAGTCCAGTTTCGGCCATCGGGAAAGTTTCGGGGGTCACCGATATTGTACCGGGACCACCGAAAGGGTCCCGGGGGTCCACCGGGTGGGACCACCTATCCCGGAGGGCCCCATGGGCTGAACTGGGAGGGGAACCAGCCCCTGATGGGCTGGTGCGCCCCCCTTGGGCCTCCCCCTGCGCCTAGGCTTGAAAACCATAGGAGTGGGGGGCGCTCCACTTGGCTTGGGGGCAAGCCACCCCCCTTGGCCACCGCCCCCCTTGGAGATTGGATCTCCTAGGGCCGACGCCCCCCTAGGGGTCCTATATATAGTGGGGGGAGGGAGGGCAGCCGCACCCTAGCCCCTGGCGCCTCCCTCTCACTCCCGTGACACCTCTCCCTCTCGCTGAGCTTGGCGAAGCCCTGCCGAGATCGCCGTTGCTTCCACCACCACGCCGTCGTGCTGCTCGATCTCCATCAACCTCTCCTTCCCCCTTGCTGGATCAAGAAGGAGGAGACGTCTTCCCAACCGTACATGTGTTGAACGCGGAGGTGCCGTCTGTTCGGCGCTAGGTCATCGGTGATTTGGATCACGACGAGTATGACTCCATCAACACTGTTCTCTTGAACACTTCCGCTCGCGATCTACAAGGGTATGTAGATGCACTCCCCTCTCCCTCGTTGCTAGATAACTCCATAGATTGATCTTGGTTATTCATAGAAAATTTTAAATTCTGCTACGTTCCCCAACACCCTCGTACCTGCACAAAGCAAATAACTCCTCACAACCAATGCGTTAAGGGGTTGTCAATCCCTTCACGGTCACTTACAAGAGTGAGATCTGATAGATATGATAAGCTAATATTTTTGGTATTTTTGTGATAAAGATGCTTTGCCACAAATACAATGTCAACTACATGATCATGCAAAGCAATATGACAATGATGAATGTGTCATGATAAACGGAATGGTGGAAAGTTGCATGGCAATATATCTCGGAATGGCTATGGAAATGCCATAATAGGTAGGTATGGTGGCTATTTTGAGGAAGATATAAGGAGGTTTATGTGTGAAAGAGCATATCATATCACAGGATTTGGATGCATCGGCAAAGTTTGCACCAACTCTCAATGTGAGAAAGGGCAATACACGGTACCGAAGAGGCTAGCAATGATGGAAGGGTGAGAGTGCGTATAATCCATGGACTCAACATTAGTCATAAAGAACTCACATACTTATTGCAAAAATCTACAAGTCATCAAAAACCAAGCACTACGCGCATGCTCCTAGGGGGATAGATTGGTAGGAAAAGACCGTCGCTCGTCCTCGACCGCCACTCATAAGGAGGACAATCAAAGAACACCTCATGTTTCAAATTTGTTACATAACGTTTACCATACGTACATGCTACGGGACTTGCAAACTTCAACAAAAGAATTTCTCAAATTCACAACTACTCAACTAGCACGACTTTGATATTATTACCTCCATATCTCAAAACAATCATCAAGCATCAAACTTCTCTTAGTATTCAAAACACTCATAAGAAAAAAATACTAATCTTGAATACCTAGCATATTAGGATTATTTAAGCAAATTACCATGCTATTTAAGACTCTCAAAATAATCTAAGTGAAGCATGAGAGATCAAAAGTTTCTATAAAACAAATCCACCACCGTGCTCTAAAAGATATAAGTGAAGTACTAGAGCAAAACTATATAGCTCAAATGATATAAGCGAAGCACATAGAGTATTCTAACAAATTCCAAATCATGTATGGCTCTATCAAAAGGTGTGTACAGCAAGGATGATTGTGGTAAACTAAAAAGCAAAGACTCAAATCATACAAGACGCTCCAAGAAAAACACATATCATGTGGTGAATAAAAATATAGCTCCAAGTAAAGTTACCGATAGAAGTAGACGAAAGAGGGGATGCCTTCCGGGGCATCCCCAAGCTTTGGCTTTTAGGTGTCCTTAGATTATCTTGGGGGTTCCATGGGCATCCCCAAGCTTAGGCTCTTGCCACTCCTTTTTCCATAATCCATCAAATCTTTACCCAAAACTTGAAAACTTCACAACACAAAACTTAAAGTAGAAAAATCTCGTGAGCTCTGTTAGCGAAAGAAAACAAAAGACCAATTCAAGGTACTTTAATGAAATCATTATTTATTTATATTGGTGTTAAACCAACTGTATTCCAACTTATTTATGGTTTATAAACTATTTTACTAGTCATAGATTCATCAAAATAAGCAAACAACACACGAAAAACAGAATCTGACAAAAACAGAACAGTCTGTAGTAATCTGTAGCTAGCGCAAGATATGGAACCCCAAAAATTCTAAACTAAATTTCTGGACGTGAGGAATTTATCTATTAATCATCTCCAAAAATAATTAACTAAATAGCACTTTCCAAATAAAAATGGCAGCAGTTCTCGTGAGCGCTAAAGTTTCTGTTTTTTACAGCAAGATATCAAGACTTTCCCCAAGTCTTCCCAACGGTTCTACTTGGAACAAACACTAATTAAACACAAATAACACAACCTAAACAGAGGCTAGATAAATTATTTATTACTAAACAGAAGCAAAAAGCAAGGAATAAAAATAAAATTGGGTTGCCTCCCAACAAGCGCTATCGTTTAACGCCCCTAGCTAGGCATAACAAGCAAGAATAGATCTAGGTATTGCCATCTTTGTGTTGGGGAACGTAGTAATTTCAAAAAAAATCCTACGCACACGCAAGATCATGGTGATGCATAGCAACAAGAGGGGAGAGTGTTGTCCACGTACCCTCATAGACCGAAAGCGGAAGCGTTAGCACAACGTGTTTGTTGTAGTCATACGTCTTCACGATCCGACCGATCAAGTACCGAACGTACGGCACCTCCGGGTTCATCACACGTTCAGCCCGATGACGTCCCTCGAACTCCGATCCAGCCGAGTGTTGAGGGAGAGTTTCGTCGGCACGACGGCGTGGTGACGATATTGATGTTCTACCGACGCAGGGCTTCGCCTAAGCACCGCTACAGTATTATCGAGGTGGACTATGGTGGAGGGGGGCACCGCACACGGCTAAGAGACGATCAACTAGATCAACTTGTGTGTTTAGAGGTGCCTCCCTGACCCTATATATAAAGGAGCAAGGGGGGTGCAGCCGGCCAAGGGGAGAGGCGCGCCGGAGGAGTCCTACTCCCACCGGGAGTAGGACTCCCCCCCTTTTCCTAGTTGGATTAGGACTTGGGAGGGGGGAAGAAGGAAAGAGGGGGGCCGGCCCCCTTTGCCCTAAACCAATTTGGTTTGGGCCTTGGGGCGCGCCCCACACTTCCCTTGCTTCCCTCCTTTTCCACTAAGGCCCATGTAGGCCCATTAAGCCCCCGGGGGGTTCCCGTAACCTCCTGGTACTCCGGTAAAATCCCGATTTCACATGGAACACTTCCGATATCCAAACATAGGCTTCCAATATATCAATCTTCATGTCTCGACCATTTAGAGACTCCTCGTCATGTCCATGATCACATCCTGGACTCCGAACAACCTTCGGTACATCAAAACATATAAACTCATAATATAACTGTCATCGTGGCGTTAAGCGTGCGGACCCTACGGGTTCGAGAACTATGTAGACATGACCGAGACACGTCTCCGGTCAATAACCAATAGTGGAACCTGGATGCTCATATTGGCTCCTACATATTCTATGAAGATCTTTATCGGTAACAACATACGTTGTTCGCTTTGTCATCCGTATGTTACTTGCCCGAGATTCGATCGTTGGTATCTCAATACCTAGTTCAATCTCGTTACCGGCAAGTCTCTTTACTCGTTCCGTAATACATCATCCCGCAACTAACTCATTAGTTGCAATGCTTGCAAGGCTTAAGTGATGTGCATTACCGAGAGGGCCCAGAGATACCTCTCTGACAATCGGAGTGACAAATCCTAATCTCGAAATACGCCAACCCAACAAGTACCTTCGGAGACACCTGTAGAGCACCTTTATAATCACCCAGTTACGTTGTATAAGTCATGAAGAAAGCAATAGCAACAAACTAAACGATCAAGTGCTATGCTAACGGAATGGGTCAAGTCAATCACATCATTCTCCTAATGATGTGATCCCGTTAATCAAATGACAACTCATGTCTATGGTTAGGAAACTTAACCATCTTTGATCAACGAGCTAGTCAAGTAGAGGCATACTAGTGACACTCTGTTTGTCTATGTATTCACACATGTATTATGTTTCCGGTTAATACAATTCTAGCATGAATAATAAACATTTATCATGATATAAGGAAATAAATAATAACTTTATTGTTGCCTCTAGGGCATATTTCCTTTAGTCTCCCACTTGCACTGGAGTCAATAATCTAGATTACACAGTAATGATTCTAACACCCATGGAGCCTTGGTGTTGATCATGTTTTGCTCATGGAAGAGGCTTAGTCAGCGGGTTTGCAACATTCAAATCCGTATGTATCTTGCAAATTTCTATGTCTCCCACCTGGACTAGATCCCGGATGGAATTGAAGCGTCTCTTGATGTGCTTGGTTCTCTTGTGAAATCTGGATTCCTTCGCCAAGGCAATTGCACCAGTATTGTCACAAAAGATTTTCATTGGACCCGATGCACTAGGTATGACACCTAGATCGGATATGAAATCCTTCATCCAGACTCCTTCATTTGTTGCTTCCGAAGTAGCTATGTACTCCGCTTCACATGTAGATCCTTCCACGATGCTTTGTTTAGAACTGCACCAACTGACAGCTCCACCGTTCAATGTAAACACGTATCCGGTTTGCGATTTAGAATCGTCCGGGTCAGTGTCAAAGCTTGCATCAACGTAATCATTTACGATGAGCTCTTTGTCACCTCCATAAACGAGAAACATATCCTTAGTCCTTTTCAGGTATTTTAGGATGTTCTTGACTGTTGTCCAGTGATCCACTCCTGGATTACTTTGGTACCTCCCTGCTAGACTTATAACAAGGCACAAATCAGGTCTAGTACACAGCATTGCATACATGATAGAGCCCATGGCTGAAGCATAGGGAACATCTTTCATTTTCTCTCTATCTTCTGTAGTAGTTGGGCATTGAATCTTACTCAACTTCACACCTTGTAACACAGGCAAGAACCCTTTCTTTGCTTGATCCATTTTGAACTTCTTCAAAACTTTGTCAAGGTATGTGCTTTGTGAAAGTCCAATTAAGCGTCTTGATCTATCTCTATAGATCTTGATGCCCAATATATAAGCAACTTCACCGAGTTCTTTCATTGAAAAACTCTTATTCAAGTATCCCTTTATGCTATCCAGAAATTCTATAACATTTCCAATCAACAATATGTCATCCACATATAATATTAGAAATGCTATAGAGCTCCCATTCACTTTCTTGTAAATACAGGCTTCTCCAAATGTCTGTATAAAACCAAATGCTTTGATCACACTATCAAAGCGTTTATTCCAACTCCGAGAGGCTTGCACCAGTCCATAAATGGATCGCTGGAGCTTGCACACTTTGTTAGCTCCCTTTGGATCGACAAAACCTTCTGATTGCATCATATACAACTCTTCTTCCATAAATCCATTCAAGAATGCAGTTTTGACATCCATCTGCCATATTTCATAATCATAAAATGCGGCAATTGCTAACATGATTCGGACAGACTTAAGCATTGCTACGGGTGAGAAGGTCTCATCGTAGTCAATCCCTTGAACTTGTCGAAAACCTTTCGCAACAAGTCGAGCTTTGTAGACAGTAACATTACCGTCAGCGTCAGTCTTCTTCTTGAAGATCCATTTATTCTCAATTGCTTACCGATTAGCGGGCAAGTCAACCAAAGTCCACACTTTGTTCACATACATGGATCCGATCTCAGAGTTCCTGGCTTCAAGCCATTTTGCGGAATCTGGGCTTCACCATCGCTTCTTCATAGTTCATAGGTTCATCATGATCTAGTAGCGCGACTTCCAAAACAGGATTACCGTACCACTCTGGTGTGGATCTTACTCTGGTTGACCTACGAGGTTCAGTAACAGCTTGATATAAAGTTTCACGATCATCATCATTAACTTCCTCACTAATTGGTGTAGGTGTCGCAAAAACCGTTTTCTGTGATGAACTACTTTCCACTAAGGGAGTAGGTACAGTTACCTCATCAAGTTCTACTTTCCTCCCACTCGCTTCTTTCGAGAGAAACTCCTTCTCTAGAAAAACTCTGAATTTAGCAACAAAAGTCTTGCCTTCGGATCTGTTATAGAAGGTGTACCCAACAGTCTCCTTTGGGTATCCTATGAAGACACATTTCTCCGATTTGGGTTCGAGCTTATCAGGTTGAAGCTTTTTCACATAAGCATCGCAGCCCTGAACTTTTAGAAATGACAGCTTTGGTTTCTTACCAAACCACAGTTCATAAGGCGTCATCTCAACGGATTTTGATGGTGCCCTATTTAACGTGAATGCGGCCGTCTCCAAAGCATAACCCCAAAACAATAGCAGTAAATCTGTAAGAGACATCATAGATCGTACCAAATCTAGTAAGTACGATTACGACGTTCGGACACACCATTACGCTGTGGTGTTCTGGGTGGCGTGAGTTGCGAAACTATTCCGCATTGTTTCAAATGTAGACCAAACTCGTAACTCAAATATTCTCCTCCACGATCAGATCGCAGAAACTTTATTTTCTTGTTACGATGATTTTCAACTTCACTCTGAAATTCTTTGAACTTTTCAAATGTTTCAGACTTATGTACCCCTATCTGCTTAAATCATCTATGAAGGTGAGAAAATAACGATATCCGCCACGAGCCTCAACATTCATTGGACCACATACATCTGTATGTATGATTTCAACAAATCTGTTGCTCTCTCCATAGTTCCGGAGAACGGTGTTTTAGTCATCTTGCCCATGAGGCACGGTTCGCAAGTACCAAGTGATACATAATCAAGTGGTTCCAAAAGTCCATCAGTATAGAGTTTCTTCATGCGCTTTACACCGATATGACCTAAACGGCAGTGCCACAAATAAGTTGCACTATCATTATCAACTCTGCATCTTTTGGCTTCAACATTATGAATATGTGTGTCACTACTATCAAGATTCAATAAGAATAGACCACTCTTCACGAGTGCATGACCATAAAAGATATTACTCATATAAATAGAACAACCATTATTCTCTTATTTAAATGAATAACCGTCTCGCATCAAACAAGATCCAGATATAATGTTCATGCTCAACGCTGGCACCAAATAACAATTATTTAGGTCTAATACTAATCCCGAAGGTAGATGTAGAGGTAGCGTGCCGACCGCGATCACATTGACTTTGGAACCATTTCCCACGCGCATTGTCACCTCGTCCTTAGCCAATCTTCGCTTAATCCGTAGCCCCCGTTTCGAGTTGCAAATATTAGCAACAGAACCAGTATCAAATACCCAAGTGCTACTGCAAGCATTAGTAAGGTACACATCAATAACATGTATATCACATATACCTTTGTTCACCTTGCCATCCTTCTTATCCGCCAAATACTTGGGGCAGTTCCGCTTCTAGTGACCAGTCTGCTTGTAGTAGAAGCACTCAGTTTCAGGCTTAGGTACAGACTTGGGTTTCTTCTCTTGAGCAGAAACTTGCTTGCTGTTATTCTTGAAGTTCCCCTTCTTCTTCCCTTTGCCCTTTTTCTTGAAACTAGTGGTCTTGTTGACCATCAACACTTGATGCTCCTTCTTGATTTCTACCTCTGCTGCTTTTAGCATTGCGAAGAGCTCGGGAATTGTTTTATTCATCCCTTGCATATTATAGTTCATCATGAAGCTCTTGTAGCTTGGTGGCAGTGATTGAAGAACTCTGTCAATGACACTATCAATCGGAAGATCAACTCCCAGCTGAGTCAAGTGATTATGGTACCCAGACATTCTGAGTATATGTTCACTGACAGCACTATTCTCCTCCATTTTGCAGCTGTAGAACTTATTGGAGACTTCATATCTCTCGATCCGGGAATTTGCTTGAAATATTAACTTCAACTCCTTGAACATCTCATATGCTCCATGACGTTCAAAACATCGTTGAAGTCCCGGTTCTAAGCCGTAAAGCATCACACACTAAACTATCGAGTAGTCATCAGCTTTGCTCTGCCAGACGTTCTTAGCATCGTCAGTTGCATCAGCAGCAGGCCTGGCACTCAACGGTGCTTCCAGGACATAATTCTTCTGTGCAGCAATGAGGATAATCCTCAAGTTACGGACCCAGTCCGTGTAATTGCTACCATCATCTTTCAACTTTGCTTTCTCAAGGAACGCACTAAAATTCAATGGAACAATAGCACGAGCCATCTATCTACAATCAACATAGACAAGCAAGATACTATCAGGTACTAAGTTCATGATAAATTTAAGTTTAATTAATCATATTACTTAAGAACTCCCACTTAGATAGACATCCCTCTAATCCTCTAAGTGATCACGTGATCCAAATCAACTAAACCATGTCCGATCATCACGTGAGATGGAGTAGTTTCAATGGTGAACATCGCTATGTTGATCATATCTACTATATGATTCATGCTTGACCTTTCGGTCTCCGTGTTTCGAGGCCATATCTGTTATATGCTAGGCTCGTCAAGTTTAACCTGAGTATTCCGCGTGTGCAACTGTTTTGCACCCTTTGTATTTGAACGTAGAGCCTATCACACCCGATCATCACGTGGTGTCTCAGCACGAAGAACTTTCGCAACGGTGCATACTCAGGGAGAACACTTATACTTTGATAATTTAGTGAGGGATCATCTTATAATGCAACCATCAATCAAAGCAAGATAAGATGCATAAAATATAAACATCACATGCAATCAATATAAGTGATATGATATGGCCATCATCATCTTGTGCTTGTGATCTCCATCCCCGAAGCACCGTCATGATCACCATCATCACCGGCGCGGCACCTTGATCTCCATCGTAGCGTCGTTGTCGTCTCGCCAATCTTATGCTTCCACGACTATCGCTACCGCTTAGTGATAAAGTAAAGCATTACAGGGCAATTGCATTGCATACAATAAAGCGACAACCATATGGCTCCTGCCAGTTGCCGATAACTTCGGTTACAAAACATGATCATCTCATACAACAAAATTTAGCATCATGTCTTGACCATATCACATCACAACATGCCCTGCAAAAACAAGTTAGACATCCTCTACTTTGTCGTTGCAAGTTTTACGTGGCTGCTACGGGCTTAGCAAGAACCGTTCTTACCTACGCATCAAAACCACAACGATAGTTTGTCAAGTTGGTGATGTTTTAACCTTCACAAGGACCGGGCGTAGCCACACTCGGTTCAACTAAAGTTGGAGAAACTGACACCCCCCAGCCACCTATGTGCAAAGCACGTCGGTAGAACTAGTCTCGCATAAGCGTACGCGTAATGTCGGTCCCGGCCGCTTCATCCAACAATACCGCCGAACAAAAGTATGACATGCTGGTAAGCAGTATGACTTATATCGCCCACAACTCACTTGTGTTCTACTCGTGCATATAACATCAACGCATAAAACCTGGCTTTGATACCACTGTCGGGGAACGTAGTAATTTCAAAAAAAATCCTACGCACACGCAAGATCATTGTGATGCATAGCAACGAGAGGGGAGAGTGTTGTCCACGTACCCTCGTAGACCGAAAGCGGAAGCGTTAGCACAACGCGGTTGATGTAGTCGTACGTCTTCACGATTCGACCGATCAAGTACCGAACGTACGGCACCTCCGAGTTCAGCACACGTTCAGCCCGATGACGTCCCTCGAACTCCGATTCAGCCGAGTGTTGAGAGAGAGTTTCGTCAGCACGACGGCATGGTGATGATGTTGATGTTCTACCGACGCAGGGCTTCGCCTAAGCACCGCTACAGTATTATCGAGGTGGACTATGGTGGAGGGGGGCACCACACACGGCTAAGAGACGATTAACTTGATCAACTTGTGTGTTTAGAGGTGCCTCCCTGCCCCTGTATATAAAGGAGCAGGGGGGCTGCGGCCGGCCAAGGGGAGAGGCGCGCCGGAGGAGTCCTACTCCCACCGGGAGTAGGACTCCCCCCACTTTTCCTAGTTGGATTAGGACTTGGGAGGGGGGAAGAAGGAAAGAGGGGCGCCGGCCCCCTTTGCCCTAAACCAATTTGGTTTGGGACTTGGGGGTGCGCCCCACACTTCCCTTGCTTCCCTCCTTTTCCACTAAGGCCCATGTAGGCCCATTAAGCCCTCTGGGGGTTCCAATAACCTCCCGGTACTCCAGTAAAATCCCGATTTCACCGGAAACACTTCCGATATCCAAACATAGGCTTCCAATATATCAATCTTCATGTCTCGACCATTTCGAGACTCCTCGTCATGTCCGTGATCACACCCGGGACTCCGAACAACCTTCGGTACATCAAAACATATAAACTCATAATATAACTGTCATCGTGGTGTTAAGCGTGTGGACCCTACGGGTTCGAGAACTATGTAGACATGACCGAGACACGTCTCCGGTCAATAACCAATAGCGGAACCTGGATGCTCATATTGGCTCCTACATATTCTACGAAGATCTTTATCGGTCAGACCGCATAACAACATACGTTGTGCCCTTTGTCATCGGTATGTTACTTGCCCGAGATTCGATCGTCGGTATCTCAATACCTAGTCCAATTTCGTTACTGGCAAGTCTCTTTACTTGTTCCGTAATACATCATCCCGCAACTAACTCATTAGTTGCAATGTGTGCAAGGCTTAAGTGATGTGCATTACCGAGAGGGCCCAGAGATACCTCTCTGACAATCGAAGTGACAAATCCTAATCTCGAAATGTGCCAACCCAACAAGTACCTTCGGTGACACCTGTAGAGCACCTTTATAATCACCCAGTTACGTTGTGACGTTTGGTAGCACACAAAGTGTTCCTCCGGTAAACGGGAGTTGCATAATCACATAGTCATAGGAACATGTATAAGTCATGAAGAAAGCAATAGCAACAAACTAAACGATCAAGTGCTATGCTAACGGAATGGGTCAAGTCAATCACATCATTCTCCTAATGATGTGATCCCATTAATCAAATGACAACTCATGTCTATGGTTAGGAAACTTAACCATCTTTGATCAACGAGCTAGTCAAGTAGAGGCATACTAGTGACACTCTGTTTGTCTATGTATTCACACATGTATTATGTTTCTGGTTAATACAATTCTAGCATGAATAATAAACATTTATCATGATATAAGGAAATAAATAATAACTTTATTATTGCCTCTAGGGCATATTTCCTTCACTTTGGTAGGCAATCCATAAGTGGCTCTCATAATAGATTCATAAGGTAATTTAATTTTCTTTCTAGGAAAGTGTTCCATGCCTTTCCTTAATGGAAATTGGAATCTAATATTTCCTTCCTTCATAACAATAATTGCACCAAACGTTCTAAGGAAAGGTCTACCAAGAATAATAGGACATGAAGGATTGCAATCTATGTCAAGAACAATAAAATCTACAAGTACATAATTTCTATTTGCAATAATAAGAACATCATTAATTCTTCCCATATGTTTCTTAATAGTGGAATCTGCAAGGTGCAAGTTTAGAGAGCAATCATCAAAATCACGGAAATCTAACAAATCACACAAAGTCTTTGGAATCGTGGAAACACTAGCACCCAAATCACACAAAGCATAGAACTCATGATCTTTAATCTTAATTTTAATAGTTAGTTCCCACTCATCATAAAGTTTTCTAGGGATATAAACTTCCAAATCAAGTTTTTCTTCATAAGATTGCATCAAGGCATCAACGATATGTTTAGTGAACGCTTTATTTTGACTATAAGCGTGAGGAGAATTTAGCACGGATTGCAACCAGGAAATACAATCAATAAAAGAGCAATTTTCATAATTAAATTCCTTGAAATCCAAAATAGTGGGTTTAGCAACATCTAGGGTTTTAATTTCTTCAGCCCTTCTTTCATCAATTTTAGCATCAAGATCTAAAAACTCCGAATTTTTGGAACGCCTTCTAGGTAAAGGTGGATCATATTCAGTCCCATCATTATCAAGATTCATATTGCAAAACAAAGATTTAATAGGGGACACATCAATAACTTTTAGATCTTCATCTTTATTTTCATAGGAACTAGAAGAACACGCTCTTATAAAGGCATCTTTCCTAGCACGCATCCTAGCGGTTCTTTCTTTGCACTCATCAATGAAAATTATCATGGATTTGAGACACTCATCGATATCATGCTTAGGTGTAATAGATCTAAGTTTCAAAGAATCAACATCAAGAGAAATTCTATCAGTGTTCCTAGCTAACTCATCAATCTTAACCAATTTTTCTTCAATCAAAGCATTGAAATTATTTTGCAAAGTAATAAATTCTTTAATATTAGATTCAAAATCAGAGGGCATCTTATTATAATTTCCATAAGAATTGTTGTAGGAATTACCATAATTATTAGAGGGATTACTAGGATAGGGCCTAGGATTGAAATTTCCTCTATACGCGTTGTTACCAAAATTGTTCCTACCAACAAAATTCACATCCATAGATTCATTATTATTCTCAATCAAAGTAGACAAGGGCATATCATTAGGATCAGAAGAAACACTTTTACTAGCAAATAATTTAATAATTTCATCCATCTTTCCACTCAAGACATTAATTTCTTCTATCGCATGCACCTTTTTATTAGTAGATCTTTCAGTATGCCATTGAGAATAATTAACCATAATATTATCTTGGAGTTTAGTAGCTTCTCCTAAAGTGATTTCCATAAAAGTGCCTCCCGTGGCCGAATCTAAAAGATTTCTAGAAGCAAAATTCAATCCGGCATAAAAAATTTGTATAATCATCCACAAATTCAGACCATGAGTAGGGCAATTACATATCATTAATTTCATCCTCTCCCAAGCTTGTGCAACATGTTCATGATCAAGTTGCTTAAAATTCATAATATCGTTTCTAAGGGAGATGATCTTAGCGAGAGGAAAATACTTATAGATAAAAGCATCTTTGCACTTATTCCAAGAATCAATACTATTTTTAGGCAAAGACGAAAACCAAGCTTTAGCACGATCTCCAAGCGACAAAGGAAATAGCTTCAATTTAACAATATCATTATCCACATCTTTCTTCTTTTGCATATCACACAAATCAAAGAAGCTATTTAGATGGGTAGCGACATCTTCACTAGGAAGGCCGGAAAACAGATCTTTCATGACAAGATTCAGCAAAGCGGCATTAATTTCACAAGATTCAGCATCGGAAAGAGGAGCAATCAGAGTGCTAATAAAATCATTGTTGTTGGTATTGGTAAAGTCACACAATTTAGTGTTATCTTGAGCCATCGTGACAAGCAAGCAATCCAACGCACAAGCAAACAAAAAGCAAGCGGGTAAAAAGAGGCAAATAGAGAAAGAGAGGGAGGATAGAGAGAGAGGGCAAATAAAACGGCAAGGGTGAAGTGGGGGAGAGGAAAACAAGAGGCAAATGGCAAATAATGTAATGCGGGAGATAAGGGTTGTGATGGGTACTTGGTATATTGACTTTTGCGTAGACTCCCCAGCAACGGTGCCAGAAATTCTTCTTGCTACCTCTTGAGCACTGCGTTGGATTTCCTTGAAGTGGAAAGGATGATGCAGCAAAGTAGTGTAAGTATTTCCCTCAGTTTTTGAGAACCAATGTATCAATCCAGTAGGAGGCTACGCGCGAGTCCCTCGTACCTGCACAAAGCAAATAACTCCTCGCAACCAACGCGATAAGGGGTTGTCAATCCCTTCATGGTCACTTACGAGAGTGAGATCTGATAGATATGATAAGATAATATTTTTGGTATTTTTGTGATAAAGATGCAAAGTAAAATAAAAGCAAAGGAAATAACTAAGTATTGGAAGATTAATATGATGAAGATAGACCCGGGGGCCATAGATTTCACTAGTGGCTTCTCTCAAGAGCATAAGTATTTTACGGTGGGTGAACGAATTACTGTTGAGCAATTGACAGAATTGAGCATAGTTATGAGAATATCTAGGTATGATCATGTATATAGGCATCACGTCCAAGACAAGTAGACCGACTCCTGCCTGCATCTACTACTATTACTCCACTCATCGACCGCTATCCAACATGCATCTAGAGTATTAAGTTCATGAAAATAGAGTAACGCCTTAAGCAAGATGACATGATGTAGAGGGATAAACTCATGCAATATGATGAAAACCCCATCTTGTTATCCTCGATGTCAACAATACAATACGTGCCTTGCTGCCCCTACTATCACTAGGAAAGGACACCGCAAGATTGAACCCAAAGCTAAGCACTTCTCCCATTGCAAGAAAGATCAATCTAGTAGGCCAAACCAAACTGATAATTCGAAGAGACTTGCAAAGATAACCAATCATACATAAAAGAATTCAGATAATATTCAAATATTTTTCATAGATAATCTTGATCATAAACCCACAATTCATCGGTCTCAACAAACACACCGCAAAAAGAAGATTACATTGAATAGATCTCCACAAGAGAGGGGGAGAACATTGTATTGAGATCCAAAAAGAGAGAAGAAGCCATCTAGCTAATAAATATGGACCCGAAGGTCTGAGGTAAACTACTCACACTTCATCGGAGGGCCTATGGTGTTGATGTAGAAGCCCTCCGTGATGGATACCCCCTTCGGCGGAGCTCCGGAACAGGCTCCAAGATTGGATCTCGTGGATACAGAAAGTTGCAGAGGTGCAATTAGGGTTTTGGCTCCGTCTCTGATCGTTTGGGAGTACATAGGTATATATAGGAGGAAGGAGTACGTCGGTGGAGCAACAGGGGGCCCACGAGGGTGGAGGGCGCGCCTGGGGGGTAGGCGCGCCCCCCCTACCTCGTGGCCTCCTCCTTTGTTTCTTGACGTAGGGTCCAAGTCTCCTGGATCATGTTCGATGAGAAAATCACGTTCCCGAAGGTTTCGTTCCGTTTGGACTCCATTTGATATTCCTTTTCTTCAAAACCCTAAAATAGGCAAAAAACAGCAATTCTGGGTTGGGCCTCCGGTTAATAGGTTAGTCCCAAAAATAATATAAAAGTGGATAATAAAGCCCAATAATGTCCAAAACAGTAGATAATATAGCATGGAGCATTCAAAAATTATAGATACGTTGGAGACGTGTCAATGTACGGAGGAAATATCGATTGTGCTAGTAAGTCAATTCTCCTCACCACCCAGAGGGAAAAAGGATCAAGTATGTGTCTAGTCATGCGCCAAGGAGGACTCAAATTCACTTTTGGGAGTTGTTCAGGAGGAAGTGCCAGTAGTGAAGGATTATCCCAACGTATCCCGAAGGGACTACCAGGCATGCCACCAGATCGAGATATAGAATTTTTGATAGAGCTATTACCAGGCACCGGACCAATATCGAAGAGACCGTATCGGATGCCCGCAAATGATCTTGAGGAAATTAAGAAGCAGATTAAGGAGTTATTGGAGAAAGGTTATATTCGACCAAGTTCATCACCGTGGGGAGCCCCAGTGCTCTTAGTTGAGAAGAAGGATGGATCTTTGAGAATGGTTGTGGATTATCGTGCACTGAATGAGGTGACGATCAAGAACAAATACCCACTACCAATGATCAATGATTTGTTTGACCAACTGCAGGGAGCTAAAGTACTCTCCAAGATCGATCTTCGATCAGGATGCCACCAGCTGAAGATCTGAGAACAGGATGTACCTAAGACAGCTTTTACCACAAGGTACGGGCTATATGAGTACATTGTCATGTCCTTTGGTTTGACTAACGCCCCAGCCTACTTTATGAGTATGATGAATAAGGTGTTCATGGAGTTCTTGGATAAGTTTGTTGTGGTGTTCATTGATGATATATTGGTATACTCGAAGAATGAAGAAGAACACAAGGAACATTTGCGCTTGGTCCTTGAGAAGCTCAGGGAACATCAGCTATATGCCAAGTTCAGCAAATGTGAGTTTTGGTTGAAGGAAGTTGGATTTCTCGGACATGTTATATCAGGAGAAGGTATAGCAGTAGACCCTTCCAAGGTTCAGTCTGTCACTGAGTGGTTGGAACCCACTCAGTTGGAGAGATATGCAGTTTTCTTGGACTTGCAGGATATTACCAAAGATTCATTGAGAATTTTTAAAAGATTGTGAAGCCCATGACGGAGTTATTGAAGAAGGACACCAAGTTCAAATGGATCGAAGAATGTGAGGCCAGTTTTCAGGAGTTGAAGAAACGTTTAGTTACAGCCCCAGTGTTAATTCTTCCGGATATACGCAAGGATTTCCAAGTTTATTGCGGCGCTTCTTGCCTAGGACTTGGAGGTGTACTTATGCAAGATGAAAGAGTTGTTTCATACGCCTCACGTCAGCTTCGACCTCATGAGTTAAATTATGCCACACATGATTTGGAGTTAGTAGCCGTAGTGCATGCGCTCAAGACCTAGAGACATTTTCTTATTGGAAACCTTTGTGGTGTATACACGGACCATAAGAGTTTGAAGTACATCTTCACACAGAAGGAGCTAAACCTCAGGCAGAGGAGATGGTTGGAGCTCATAAAGGATTATGATATGAAGCTGCATTATTATCCAGGTAAGGCCAATGTGGTAGTAGACGCTTTGAGCCGCAAGAGTTATGTTAATACTCTCTTGACCGGAGGATTACCACAGGAGTTAGCCGAAGATCTCAAAGAACTTCGTTTGGAGATAGTTCTGAGAGGTTTTGTTGCAGCCTTGGAAGTTCAGTCCACATTGTTGGGAAAGATTCGAGAAGCCCAGAAGACTGATAAGGAGATTATGGAGATAAAGGAAAAGATGAGTAAAGGAAAAGCCAAAGGTTTTCGTGAGGATGAGCACGAAACTTCATGGTTTGAGGACCGTATTTATGTGCCCAATGACCCAAAAATCAGGAAGTTAATACTTCAGGAGGCTCATGACTCACCATACTCAATTCACCCCAGAAACACCAAGATGTATTTGGATTTGAAGGAACATTTCTGGTGGACAGGTATGAAGAAGGATATTACCGAGTATGTAGCCGTGTGTGACGTATGTCAGAGAGTTAAGGCAGAACACCAGAAGCCAGCAGAATTACTTCAGCCTATGCCGATACCCGAACGGAAGTGGGATAAACTTGGCATGGATTTCATCACCGGATTACCCAGGACACGATCAGGTTATGACTCCATCTGGGTAGTAGCAGATCGCTTGACCAAAGTGGCTCACTTTATCCCCGTGAAAACCACTTATACGAGCGTGAAGTTGGCCAAGATATATATGACCAGGATCGTATGTCTGCATGGAGTTCCGAGGACCATCGTATCAGATAGAGGAACACACTTTACCACGAAGTTTTGGAATCAATTACACCAGACTTTGGGTACCAGGCTAGAGTTCAGTACAACCTTTCATCCGTAGATAGATGGACAGATCGAGAGAATCAACCAGATTCTGGAGGACATGTTGAGAGCTTGGGCGCTAGATTATGGATCTAGTTGGGATGATAATTTGCCTTATGCAGAGTTCTCATATAACAACAGCTACCAAGCCAGTTTGAATATGGCCCCTTTCGAAGCTTTGTATGGAAGGAGGTGCAGGACACCATTGATGTGGGATGAAGTTGGAGACCGTCAATTGTTTGGACCAGATTTAACAAAGAGTCTGAAGAGAAGGTTAAGTTGATTCATGATAGACTGAAGGTAGCTCAGTCCAGGCAAAAGAGTTAAGCTGACATTAAACGCAAGGAGGTAGCCTATGAAGTCGGAGACAGAGCATATCTCCGTGTGACACCACTTCGAGGAGTTAAACGATTTGGAATTAAAGGAAAGTTAGCCCCAAGATTTGTAGGACCATACCGAGTTTTGGAACATATGGGGGAAGCGGCCTACAAGTTGGAGTTACCCGAAGGATTGTCAGGAGTTCATGATGTGTTTCACGTTTCCCAGTTGAAGAAGTGCCATGTAGAGATGGCCGATATTCCTCTGAGAGATACAGTGCTCCTGGAAGCAATTCAGTTGGAGAGTGACCTAACCTAAGAGGAGAAACCCATCAAGATTCTCGAGTTTGCCAGCCGAGTTACACGCAGCAAGGTCATCAAGTTTTGCAAAGTTAAGTGGAGTCGCCATACCGAGGAAGAAGCCACCTGGGAGTGAGAGGAAGACCTATGGAAAGACCACCCACAACTATTTGCTAGCCAACCCGAATCTCGAGGGCGAGATTCAACTTAAGGGGGATAGGTTTGTAACATCCCAATTTTCAATTTGGATGTTAATCATTAGGTCATCATATGCATCCATATTTTGAGCATTTTAAATTTGGTTTATTTGGACATTTTGATCCTAGAGATCTTAAGCAACTCAAGGACCATGTGAGACAGTTGAAGGTTTACTTAAATTCCATTTTTGAATTTTCAAAAATTGATAAGTTGGATCAAAGTGATTTTTATTTGAAATTATTTTTCCAATTATTTCAAAATAAATAAAATAACGAAATAAGATAATATGACTCCTTCAAAACATAGGAAATAATGGAAATTTAATTTTGAATAAAAATATATTTTTCTTTGAATTTTATTTGAGTTTTTATTCGGTTAAATTAGGGAAAATGCATTTTTAGCCCAGAAAAATGTTCACGTGGTCCTAAATATTTGAGAGGACCATGAAAGTTATTTTTTAGATTTTAGGATTTTTATTTATTTTATTTTGGATTTTTTTTCTGTGGTGGAATTATTTAAAAAAAAGTCTATGTGCCAAAACTGGGTCGGCCCAGCTCGCCGCCGCCTCGTCCTCGTCCCCGGGACGGAGACCAGCTCCCGCACGCCGCCGAAGTCCGGCCCGGACTCCGCCTCCCCGCCGCCTTGCCCCCTCCCCCAAGCACCCCCCCCCCCCCCGGCCTCTTTATATAGGGCCGAGGCCCGGCCTCCTCTCCTCGCCGAGCCGCCCCGCCGCCCAAGCCGCCGTTGCCGACGCCGCCGCCTCGCGCCACCGCCGCCACCCCACGCCGCGTAGCCCCGCCGCCGCCGCGCCGCCCACTGCCGCTACCGCTACCTCGTCGGAGTAGCCGCGCCGCCGCCTTCGGTTTTTCCCTCCCCGAACCAGTAAAACCGCAAAAAACCGCCCCAGTTTTTTTTCGGTCTCGCGTATTAGATCAGTTTTTTAGGTTATGCTAAATAGTGAACGTTCACTCGATTCGTTCGGTTAACGAACAAAATCATTCGTTAGTTTCTGTTAGCGAATGTTCGTTCATCAGATTTTTCTTTTTAGTTTAATTTTCGGCCAGGGACCTATCCACGAATAGTTTATTTTCAGATTAGTCCCTGATCTTCAAACCCTCTCTACATTTTTCTCGTTTATCCAAATCCAGTGAAACCAACACAAAAATCTTCGTCTTGTTCCCCTCTGTCCAGATAAACAACTTGAATATGGTTTTGAAAATTTAAAATTTGGTTTCAAGCAGATTTGAATTCGAACTTCTTTTGATCGTAGTTTATGTTTCGTAACTCCGATTCGATTGACTCTTTTTGCAAATTGAAGCTCTTCACTTGAACCTTCTATTCAGATCTTTCTTTTGGTTTTACCTTTGCATCTTATGCTTGAGTGCTTATGTATGCTATTGTTTGTTCATGATAGAGTTTTCGGAGTGTGAGGCTTACTACTATGAATCTCTAGGGTTTTTCCGATCGTCAGCAAGGCAAGTAACACTTTGATCATATCCCTTTATTACCCAGTTTTTATGCATTAGTTTCTAAACCCTCAAACATTGCATGAGTAGGACTATGATAACATGTGGGTATTGGGAAGTAGTTGATGAGGTAGGAACCTATTGTCTTATATACAAACCCTGGGTATTATTACGTTATGCTTGCACCACTTTGCTATGCTCGTAGACGTGGATTGGTTTGTGAGATTCATGAAAGATGTGAGAGTTATTTATATCTAAGGGAAACTTAAGGTGGCTACTTTAATACACATCTGGATGGATTGGTTGTGCGCACCAGGGGAATCCAGTGTTGTCCTAGGAGATCCCGGGGTACCCGTGTGATCATCCTATGGAATGCCACCCAGGCTCAAAGGGATCATAAGATTATTCATGCTAGAAACTTCCGTGTGCAGCCACAAGCCATTATGGGCTCCGGCATAGTTGAGTAAGTTGTGTGAATCCTTTCCATGATGGGCTAGCAGATGTAGGGGAATTTTAGGTGTACCGGCCTATTATCGGTTAAGGTGACCTCTTCGGAAAGACTGTGTCTCAGTCATCCGTTTCTCAAACATCATGCGGTGTGGGAAATACAACGGAGGAGATCGAGTCTTGTGGGGAAAAGTGCGCAAACCTCTGCAGAGTGTATAAACTAATCATGGTTAGCTGTGTCCCTAGTTATGGACATCTTGAGTATCTGGTACTTGAATTATTATGTTGATCTCATCACTCTACTTAATGAATTTGTTGGGATATTAATGTTAATTTTGGGATTGAGTTGGGGGTACCTTCTCAATAAATAGCTTTATACAAATGATAACCATAGAGCCTCCACCAGCCAAATATGCATGTAGTGATAGTTGTTATTTTGTTTATTGCTCTATGGTGTTATCTTGCCAGCATATTCCATGTGCTGACCTACACGGCCGCAACGTATCATGTTGCATAGTTTTTAGACGAAGAGTAAGGTGCGATAGGTTGTTGTCATGCACTCAGTTTTGCCGTGGAGTTGGATGGACTCATTTATCTTCGAAGCTTCCGTAGTTACATTATTTAGATGGCCTTCAGCCACATTATTGTAATAAGTACTCTTTTTGAGACACTCGTGTAATAAGTGTGTGATTGAACTCCAATAAATCCTCGAGTACTGTGTGTATCAGCAATACCGATCCAGGGATGACACTTAAGCACAGAGACTACAGTCCATTGGGATCGGGTCGCTGCATCATCCCACTCAACTCCATTGGCATTGAACTTTCGTTCAAAACCAATACCTTGATTCTTCTGGAGCCTTCCTTGCTTGCGTACAATTTCCTCGAATTGCTTACTCCCGGCAAGGCTCTTGTAAACACCTTTCTCTATAATTCCCTTCAATAAGCTATTTTCTTCCTCAAGTGTAACTTGGCTAAGAGAGTCATTAGTGGAATCAAGAGAACTACTAGAAACAACAACATTGGATTTAACGTGATTATTGTTACTACTAGAAGAAGAATCTTTATTACTCTTGTTGCTAGATTTTACTTGTGGCATGTAAGTAGACAAGAGTAAATGCTTGGCAATGTAAGAAGAACTTTTCTTGCGAAGATCATCATTGATTGCTTTTAAGAACCCATGCTCTTGCTCAAGGTTGAGCTTTTCAAAGCGTAGCTTCTCATGAGTCTTTAAAAGTTCTCGATGATCTTCCAAGGTAGTTTCATGAGCTAACTTAAGAGTGTTTAGTTCTTTAGTTAGACGCTCAATCTCCTTCTTATCATCATCATTCGTTTTATCTTGATTAGCATGATTAATAGCAAGTTCATCATAGTTTTCATCACCAAAATTGTCAACAAGTAAATCATCATCACCTAGCAAGTCATCTTCATCACTATTGAAATCAACATACTCGTGGTGTGATACGTTTGGGCCTTTAGCCATGAAGCATCTTCCAATTCCTTCATTTGGTGAGTCAAGTATGTCGTAGGAGTTGGTTGACATAAGTGGTAGACCGGCAACACCTTCATCTTGAGTATATTCAGAGTCAGAGTGATAACTTCTTTCAAAGTGATGGTCGGAGTCGGAGCCAGATACCCATTCAACAACATGATCTTGATGTCTTCGTTTTGTGTAGCTCCTTGATGACTTGTCCTTCCTTTCCGAATCCTTGCTTTTCCGAGAGGTTCTTCGTTCATAATGATCATCTCTACTCCTCCTCTTTCTAGGTGGTGATTCTTCTCTTCTATTGTAGGGGGGCGTACACTCATTGGAGTAGTGTCCGGGTCTTCCACAAATGTAGCAATTACGCTCATGACTCGAAGATCTTTTGTCATTGTAGGACCTTGACTTGGAACTTCTTTCCTTGCTTCTACTCTTGTAGAACTTGTTGAAGTTCTTCACCATTAGGCTCAATTCCTCATTGAAGGTTTGTTTCTCACTTGATGATGTAGGAGCATCACATGAGGCTTTCTAAGCACCACTTGACTTGTTGTGAAGCTCTTCCTTATCCTTGAGTGACATCTCATGAGCAACAATTCTTCCAATGACTTCCGTTGGCTTGAGATCTTTGTAATTGGGCATCATTTGGATCAATGTGCACACGGTATCATATTTTCCATCCAAGGCTCTTAGGATCTTCTTGATGATGAATCTATCAGTCATCTCCTCACTTCCTAAGCCGTCAATCTCATTTGTGATGAGAGCAAGGCTAGAGTACATTTCAGCGACACCTTCACCATCCTTCATTTTGAAATTGTCAAGTTGACTTTGAAGCACATCCAATTTGGATTCCTTGACGGAGTCGGTACCCTCGTGCATATCAATCAAAGTATCCCAAATTTCCTTTGCATTCTCAAGATGGGTGATTTTGTTGAATTCTTCGGGGCACAATCCGTTGAAGAGGATATCGCAAGCTTGAGCATTGTATTGCAGCATCTTCAACTCTTTCGCGGTAGCTTCACGGTTCAGTTCTCTCCCATCAAACAATTCACCTTGCAAGCCAATACACACAATAGCCCAAATGGCGGGGTTATGTCCAAGAATATGCATTTTCATCTTGTGCTTCCAACTAGCAAAATTAGTACCATCAAAGTAAGGACCACTACGGTGGTAATTTCCCTCGCTAGACGCCATACTCTCCTAGGTTGTAAACCCAAGGCTATGATCATCGAAAGCTATGAAAATCAAGGCAAATGGAGACCAAAGCTCTGATACCACTTGTAGGATCGAAAGTATGTCTAAGGGGGGTGATTAGACTACTTGACCAAATAAAAATCTAGCCTTTTCCCAATTTTGAGTTTTGACTGATTTTAGCAACTTAGCACAAGTCAAGCAATCAACCTACACATAAGAGTATAGCAGCGGGATGTAAAACATTGCATATGAAGGTAAAGGGAGGAGTTTGGAGGGCAAACACAATGTAGATACGGAGATTTTTGGCGTGGTTCCGATAGGTGGTGCTATCGTACATCTACGTTGATGGAGACTTCAACCCACGAAGGGTAATAGTTGCACGAGTCCACGAAGAAGCAACCTTGTCTATCCCACTATGGCCTTCACCCACGAAGGACTTGCCTCACTAGGGTTGATCTTCACGAAGTAGGCGATCTCCTTGCCCGTACAAACTCCTTGGTTCAACTCCACAATCTTGACGGAAGCTCCCAAGTGACACCTAACCAATCTAGGAGACAACACTCTCCAAAAGGTAATAGATGGTGTATTGATGATGAACTCCTTGCTCTTGTACTTCAAATGATAGTCTCCCCAACACTCAACTCTCTCTCACAGATTTGGATTTGGTGGAAAGATGATTTGAGTGGAAAACAACTTGGGGAAGGCTAGAGATCAAGATTCTTGTGGTTAGAATGGAATATCTTGGTCTCAACACATGAGTAGGTGGTTCTCTCTCAGAATATGTATGTTGGAAGTGTAGGCACGTTCTGATGGCTCTCCTTGCTAATGAAGGAAGGGTGGAGGGGTATATATAGCCTCCACACAAAATCTAACTGTTACACACAAATCACCAAACTCGGTGGGGCCGAATCATGAAACTCGGTCAGACCGATTTAGTTCAAAATGTGAACGTTAGGATTTTCGATGGGACCGACATGATCAACTCGGTGGGACCAATTTCATTAGGGTTAGGGCATAACGTAATCTCAATGATACCGATCACATAAACTCGGTAGGACCGATTTCTGTAATAGGCAAACAGAGAATTGGTCAAGCAAACTCGATGGGACCGATTCGCTCATTTTGGTTGGACCGAAATGTTACAAAAGGGAAATAGAGAGTTTGCATTGTGAATTCGGTGGGACTGGTCGCTCATCTCGGTTGGACCGAAACGTTACGAATGGAAACAGAGAGTTTGCAATCCCATCTCGGTGAGACCGAGATCCCTATCGGTGAGACCGAAGTGACTAGGGTTTATGGCAGTGGCTATGTCAAGTGAACTCGGTGGCGCCGGATAGATCAAATCGATAGGGCCGAGTTTGACTTTTGGTTTGGGACATATGTGGATATGAGAAAGTGGTTGAGGGCTTTTGGAGCATATCACTAAGAATTTTGAGAAAGCAAGCCATTAAGCAACACCTCATCCCCTTTTAATAGTATTGGCTTTTCCTGTGAACTCAATGTGATCTTGGATCATTAAAATGAAAATGTAGAGTCTTGAGCTTTTGAGCCAACATGTGTCCTTAGCATTTTGAAGGGTCCATATTCCTAATCCATGCCATGCCAATCATTGAACTTTCTGAAATGATCATCTTGAAATAGCATTAGTTCAATGAGCTATATGTTGTTAGAAATTACCAAAACCACTCAGAGATAGTTGCACTTTCAAAATCGTTTTGAATAAACAGATTTACGAAAAAAGGAAAAAACTTACAGGCTGCGACAAGTGACGCATATACAGCGCGCCACTTGTCACAACCGGGGAAGATGAAAATGATCTTTGCAATAAGTACTTCTCAATTAGTGATTCCGTGCATCGATCCATCATGATGGCATTCTCATAAAACAATCCCATCGTGATCGCTTCTTCATCTCTGAACTGCTGCACCCTAATCTTGCCGCTTCCGCTGTAACAGGCTGTTGACTGCTCTCGCCGCCTTGTCTTATGCCGTCGTTGGCCCGCCTTGCTCATGCCATCCAGCTGTCCGTGAGGCTGCGATGGTGCTACAACGCAAGTTCATCGGACATCGTCCTCTCAGTCTTTCAAAAATATGTACATGATTCATTCATCCCAATTTTAGTATATTATCGTCGAGTTCGTCCAAGGCCCCTCCGAAACATAGAGTCGGCCCTGCATCTGATCTCGGTGAACAGTAAATAAAATTAAAAATCTTTACCTGGTGGGAGGATTGTTTCTTCATTTTTTTCGTTTACGGTGGGACCTAGAAAATTTTCGTACGTCCCAGGCATTTCCTCATGCGGGCGTTTTCTTGTTCTCCCGATTGGTTTTTGTCAAAAAAATATCAAAGGACACACAGAGCAGCAATGGGTAGGCCCATTAGCGTACAAACAGCCCGCACCAGTAATAAAATTCAAGAAAAAATACTACACCACGAGGAATCAAATGCAGCCGCTCATGCTAGCTCGCTCAGAATGCTAGGCACTAGACTAAACAAGATTTGGTGTTTAATTAGCAGCGCAAAATTTAAAATTAAGCCCACAGTTGTGCAAGATACTGAGAGGAAAAGTTTTTTTTTGAAAAAAGTGAATATATTTTAGAGCGCGAAAATTTTGCAAAGTTGGTAATAAAAAAATTAAACTCGAACATTTTTAAATAACAATATTTGTATTTATTGTTTTTGAAACCCGAGTATTTTTTAAAACACAAACAAGTTTTTAAAACTAGGAGGTACTCTTGTGATTATTTTTTGAATTTGCAAACATTTTAAAAACACAAATATTTTTTGAGCTTTAAATTTGAAAAGGCAAACCCTTTTTTAAAACAAGATTTTTTTTAAAAAAAACTAGGAGCAATTGTAGCTAAATTGTTTTAATATATGCCTATTAATAAAACTTGGCGAGTTTTTTAAATACGCCCACCTGATTCATTGTTTTAGTTTAATTTATTAAACTAGGGATATGGAAAGAATCTTTTTCTCTGTTACGTCTTCACGTACGACCAGTCTCACTCGGCTGAGTGACTCCTGTCAAAATACACAAGGAGTCCAACTAAGGTTTCATGGTATATCTCACACAAACTACTAAATTTACATAATGACACGGACATATATTATGTGCAGTGTTTTTCCTTATTATATTAGCCAGATGATAAAAAAAAAACTTTGTTCAACCCTCTTGATCTTCGTCGAACACGAAGGCGGCTCAACAATCCAGCTATTGGACCTGGCCAACCTTGGTTAGTGACAACTAATGTTGCGATCACCGACGACGACGAGGACGACAAAGATGACAAGCGAAAACATGTGTGTGGTGTTATATTGAAATGAAGGATGTGGACTTGAAGATGAGGTATTAGTCATGTTTATTATGTTATGGGCATGGGGTGAGGACCTTACCCATGCTCAATGGGTAAGAGCGTGTGAGGGTTGTTTTCTCCCGTTGCAACGCACAGGCGTATTTGCTAGTATTGAAAAAATAAAAAAATCCTTAGTTTTTGTTGCATGAAAAATGTTTGAGTGCGCGAGGTCCGTGCCTATTCATCGCCTTCAAACATCGTATCTGTCAGCAAAACAAACAAAATCGATCTGATAAACTATTCCACAAACCCTTTTTTTGCTGGGAGCTATTCATATGCCCGAACGCGTCGAAAATTGGTACGGACATCACACACTCAAAACTTCTTTTATAAGAAAAAAATAGATTTTTTTCTGAAATTTTCTAGTTCACACGTAGGAGCAGGTGAGCCCGGCGGCTAAGTTTACGTAATCTGGAAATGCTCGCGTGCTTCCTTGTTGTCACAGTCGTGTCGAGAGTATGCAAATTGCGTACCATAGCTTTATAGAAGAAGAGAAAACATCTATCACTCGCTGCAAACAACGAGCGTAGCACAACACCACATCTGGCTATACTCAGGATAGTCACGCACGACAACGCAACTACAACACAAAAAAACCTGCCCAAAACCGGAAACCTCGCCGCGTCTTGATCGACACCGAACACCTCTGAAGAACAGCAACTCCAGCTTCCTTTGGATTCATTCGCGACGACCATACATAGCGCCGAAGGAGAACGGTCAGGGCCACGACGAACACCGGAGGAGCGCCAACAGGAAACTCAGTCTCCTCGCACGATGCTCCCATCAGACAAACGGCGTCGCCGACGCCGCCATCATGCCGCTCCAGAGGACCAAGGCTTTCGCCCGGAGACAACTGCCAACACCAAGCACGAGGGAGATGGCGACACACTCAACATCGCCTCCAGAGAGGGGAACGACACCCGCGGGTGCCATCGACGCCGGTCGGCCAAAACCGGACAGGATTTTCATCTGTAATGTTGCGCATCTCCACTCCGAAGAGGTACCGAGCAACACCGTTCCTGAAGCCTCGCACCGCCGTCACCACAGCAAATCCGTCGAAGCCGCGTAGCCGTGGTCCAACACCACCCGCACTGCCGAGAGAGCACGAACCAGACCTCCACCAACATCGCCGTCAAGAAGCAACCACATCCTCCAAGCGGAGCAAAAGCCAGATCCGCTCCATTAGCCTTCATCGACATTGAGAGACTGCCACCAGATTGGATCTGGCCCGCCCCTCCACCAGGGCATCGCCGCGATCCCCTCACACGGAGGCGGCCGGAAGCCCGCTACACGCCAGGACACCTTCCTGGCAGGGCCATCTCCGCGGCGCCGCCCCCATGGCTGATCCAACGTCGCCGCCACCGCCGTTGCTGGCGCTCCACCTGCAGCCACCTACCAGTAGTGCTCCTTGCCAGGATCCGGCAAACGCCCTCGTCATGCCCCCGCTATGCCTCCAAACCTTCACCAAACAGTCGGCACCACTAAAAGTGCGTTCTATCGACTAGAGGGGGGTGAATAGGCGATTTTTATGAAAGTCTTCAAAACATGAAAGTTTTGAAGACAAACGATAGAAATAAACCTATTACCATGCAGCGGAAGGTAGACTACACTAGGTAAACCATAGTCAAGTATTCAATGAAGTGAAAGCACAATGACTAATAGCAGCTAGGTAGTAAGGATCAGATAGGAAGATATTATGAAGCCAAACAGAACACGCAGTCACTCTGTGAAGACAAAAGATAGAGCAATCATACAATGACTTCACAAGGACCAACAGTAAGTAAAGGGAAGGGAAGGATGAAACCAGTGACTAGTTGAAGACAATGATTTGTTGGACCAGTTCCAGTTGCTGTGACAACTGTACGTCTGGTTAGGGCGGCTAGGTATTTAAACCTGAGGACACCCAGTCCCGGACACCCAGTCCTGAACACGCAGCTCAGGACACCCAGTCCTCACCGTATTCCCCTTGAGCTAAGGTCACACAGACCTCGCCCAATCACTCTGGTAAGTCTTCAAGGTAGACTCCCAAACCTTCACAGACTTCGTTCACCGGCGATCCACAATGTCTCTTGGATGCTCAGAACGCGACGCCTAACCGGCTGAAGGATTCACAGTCCTCAAGTGTAATAAGTCTTCAGATCACACAGACAAGAAGACTTAAGTGATGCCTAATTCTCTTTGGCTCTGGGTGTGTAACGCCCTTGATGCGGCTATGTCTCCCACGTGTCGAGGCACGACTTAGAGACATAGGCGCATTGAAAGCAATGTCACAAGTCGGGAATCATTACACAACCCATGTACATATATAATATAAAGGGGAATAATAGCATAGTTGGCTTACACTCGCCACGTCACATCAAAGTACATAAATAACATCCATCATACAATCACTCATGGCCCGACTACGGCGCCAAAATGGAAAAGACCCCCAACAAGCGACTAGGCCCTGAATCTAACCCCGAATAGGCATCCCTACAGATCATCCGGAAACGACACATAGTAACGCTGAGAGTCCTCGTCGTACTCCCACTTCAGCTCGAGCGCGCCATCCGGAGAGGTATCATCTGTCCCTGCATCTGGTGTAATAGTAATCTGTGAGCCACAAAGGACTCGGCAATCTCGCACCCTCGCGATCAAGACTATTTAAGCTTAATAGGTAGGAAAGGGGTAATGTAAGTGGAGCTGCAGCAAGCGACTAGCATATATGGTGGCTAACTTATTCGCAAAGTAGAGCGAGAAGAGGAGGCAAAGCACGAGCGGAAACTATATAGAGCAGCCTACGCAAACATAACTCCAACGCCGTGTCCACTTCCCGGACTCCGCCGAGAAGAGGCCATCACGGCAACACACACAGTTGATTCATTTTAATTATTTAAGGTTCAAGTTAGCTACAACCGGACATTAACAAATTCCCATCTGCCCATAACCGCGGGCACGGCTTTCGAAAGATCAATCCCTGCAGGGGGATCCCAACTTAGCCCATAACAAGCTCTCACGGTCAACGAAGGAATAGACCTCCACCCAGGACCCACCGATCAGACTCGGTATCCCGGTACAACAAGATGATTCGACAGGTCAAAACTAGTCCAGCAACACCGCCCGAATGTGCCGACAAATCCCGATAGGAGCTGCACATCTCTCTTTCTCAGGGCACACTCAGATTGTCTAAACTTCCGGTAGGCCAGCCCAGAGTTGCCCCTGGTGGCCACCGGCGGCTGACGTGCCGGACCAACACTCAGAGGAGCACTGGCCCGTGGGGGGCTAAAATAAAGATGACCCTCGGGCTCCGGAAACCCAAGGGAAAAAAGGGTAGGTGGCAAATGGTAAAACCAATGTTGGGCATTGCTGGAAAAGCTTTAATCAAGGCGAACTATCAAGGGGTTCCCATTATAGCCCAACTGCGTAAGGGACGCAACAATCCGGGAACATAACACCGATATGACGAAAACTAGGGCGGCAAGAGTGGAACAAAACACTAGACGAGAGGCCGAGCCTTCCACCCTTTACCAAGTATATAGATGAATAAAGATAACATAGCAATATAATGATATCCCAACAAGTAAATAAATGTTCCAACAAGGAACAGCTCCAATCTTCACCTGCAACTAGCAACGCTATAAGAAGGGGCTGAGCAAAGCGGTAACATAGCCAATCAATGGTTTGCTAGGGCAAGGTGGGTTAGAGGCTCAATCATGGCAATTGGGAGGCTGACAAGCAAGTGGTAGGCATCGTAGCATTGGCAAAGCAAAAGAGCGAGCAAACTAGCATAGCAAAGATAGTAGTGATTTCGAGGGTATGATCATCTTGACTGCATAGTTGTCAGAGTTGACTGGATCCTCAAAAGCAAACTCAACGGGCTCCTCATTAGCGAACTCGTCTCCCGGCTCTACCCAACAACACAAACAAGCAACAAGGATACAATCAACCACGTGCAAGGGCAACCAATAAGATGCAAAGATGATATGCTATGCGGGATGCGATGCGGGATGCAAAATGCAAGACGTGACAGGAAATGCATGAACCTGGCCTCAACTTGGAAAACCAAGTGTGCCACTGGATAGAGGGGAAGAAGTCCCCTGAAAACGATATAAAGATCATGGCAATCGGAGCTACGGTTTGGAAATGGCAAGCGATTTACTAAACGAACCGATCTGCGATTTACAGCAAGTAGGCTCCTAAATGCAACAAAATGAACATGCTACAGCCACCAAACATGAAAACAAATTGCATGGCAGTGATGTACTCAAGAAGATTAACAAATCACCAGGACTGAGGCATAGGCAAATTCATCCATTAAGGGCTTCAAACAAGCATGGCAAAACTGAATAAGCAAAACAGATTTCAGACTTAGCGAAATTAACGCTAGTCTGCAATTTCAGACCACGATGCTCTCTTCGGAACAGCAAAACAACATGATGAAAAACCTGAACATGGCAAGTAAGAGCATGGCATGGAGCTACTCAACAAGCTTAACAAAACACCCAAAATGACCTGGGGCCAAAAGGGTTCACAACATACTCTACCGAGCACACGAACATCGATGAAACACAATCAGTTCTCAGACTTAATGAAAACTGGGACATGCTGAAATAATAACTCACGGAGGCATGTAAACGAGCTCGATGCACTCACTATGGTGCAAGTCATGGCAAGGCAAGCATATATCCATTAAGAAGGCACAAAATGCTAGCTAGACATGGCAAGAACAATGGCATAGCAAGCATGGATCACTAGCAATAGCTCCGGCAAAATCGCAAAAGAGTTCACGATCTGCCCAAAACAACAACTATGCAAAAGTTGAGCTCGATTGGGTCAACCTAGGGTGCTCCAACATAACAAGTAAAGACATGGATGGATTAAGCACAACAAGCATAACAAATCACTCTTACTGATCATCCTCAAAAGAGGCACGGATCACTAGGAAACAAGCTGGACATATAGCATCGTGAACTAAAACATCCCAGACTTAGTGATTTTCACGATTTTCACCAAGTCCCTGAAATCAGTAAACTCAGGTACCCCTCTTTGCAAGCTTGCACAAGACAACACACACATCCTAAAAATGCAAGGGAGGCACCTCTGGAAAGAAGACAACAAGCTTAACAATTCATCCCAAAGGGGCACAGGCATATCATGCACGGATTAAACATGGCAAAAATGACAAAAGTGCATGATGAACTAACGGATCTGCAATTTAACTCATGACGCCTCCTTCCAACAGCATTTTGGGCACCAAGATGACCTCAAATGCAAATGATGCAATGGAATGAAATGATGTACTCGTCGAGACGAAGATTTTGATATATCATATGCCCAAATCGGAGCTACGGATGCAAAGATATGGCAGGTCAAACATGGCATAAAAAATCTGGGAGGAGGAGGGAAAGTCAACCGAGTTAGGGTTTTTTTGGACCTGGATCTACTGTTCACGGCGGCGCACTATAGCTCGAACCAAGGTCGATCCCGGCGATGGCGGCGGTGGCCGGCTCACCGGAGCCGAGGAGGCGAGGGGCGGCCGGCGAGGAGAGGCGGGCCGGCGTGGGCACGGCGCGGCGCCGGCGGGCACGAACGCCGAGTGCCGCGAGGCGGCGCGGGCGGCAGATCCCGGCGAGAAGAGCGGCCGGCGAAGGTCCGGCGGGTCGGGCGCGGTGGCCGGCGTCTGCTCCGGTGAGCGTCGCGGGGCAGCGGGCCGCCGGAGTCGGAGAAGGAGGCGGCGGGGCTTCCCTGGCGGCGGGGCAAGCCGATGGGCTTCGGGGGCCCCGGCCGGGCCGCGCGGGCCGGCGTGGCTGCGGGTGGCGGCACGCCACGTGGCGGCCCCCGGTTGGATGCGGGCGGCGGCGAGATTTCGTCCGGCCGGCACGGACGTGTCCGGCGCGGCGCGGAGGTGTTTTAGGGTTTCGAGAGGGGAGAGAGACCCGAAAAACGGGGGGTCTATTTATAGACCTAGAGGGAGCTAGGAGAGTCCAAATGAGGTGCGGTTTTCGCCCACACGATCGTGATCGAACGACCGAGACGATGGAGCAGAGTTTGGTGGGTTTTTGGGCCAAAATGGAGGGGTGTTGGGCTGCACACACACGAGGCCTTTTCGGTCTCTCGGTTAACCGTTGGAGTATCAAACGAAGTCCAAATGACCCGAAACTTGACAGGCGGTCTACCGGTAGTAAACCAAGGCCGCATGGCAAGTCTCGATCCAATCCGGAAATGTTTAATCCCCACACACGAAAGAAAGCTAGAAATGGCCACCGGAGGAGAACGAAGCGTCGGAATGCAAAACGGACAACGGGGAAAATGCTCGAATGCATGAGATGAACATGTATGCAAATGCAATGCACATGATGACATGATATGAGATGCACGAAAAACAAAACAACACACGGAGACAAAGACCCGAACCCGAGAATTAAATATAACTTAATGCCGGAAACGGCAAGAGTTGGAGTACAATTCGGGAAGGTTACATATGGGGCGTTACAGGGTGGTTAGGGCTTTATCCTCGCAAGGACTTCTCTCTCAAAGGCTTCGAGGTGGGTTGCTCTCAAACGACAAAAGCCGTACTCTAACTCTGAGCAGCCAACCGTTTATGGTTGTAGGGGGTGGGCTATTTATAGCCACTAGGCAACCCGACCTGATTTGTCCGAAATGACCCTGGGTCACTAAGGAACTGACATGTGTTCCAACGGTCAGATTTCAAACTCACACAGCAACTTTACTTGGGCTACAAGCAAAGCTGACTTGTCCGACTCTGGACAGCATTCGCTCTCATAGTCTTCACTCGAAGACATAGGTTTTGGTTAAGCATCACTTCAGTCATTCTGACTGGTTCTCTTGGACCCCACTTAACAGTACGGTGGTTCCTATGACTCAATCAAAGAAGAAAAAGAACTACGAAAGATCTAAGTCTTCGAGCTCCATAGGCTTCATGCGATGTCTTCTCTTGTCATAGTCTTCAATGTGAATATCTTCATATACCACCTTTGACATCAATGTCTTCATACATTTTTAGGGGTCATCTCTGGTAGGAAAACCGAATCAATGAGGGACTTCTACCTGTGTTATCCTGCAATTCTCACAAACACATTAGTCCCTCAACTAGGTTTGTCGTCAATACTCCAAAACCAACTAGGGGTGGCACTAGATGCACTTACAACCACCCCGCCAAGCACACCGCAACCACCAACACCACCACGGTGCCCAGCAGCAGTCAGCCTTGGCGACACCACAAGGCGAGGAACCAAAGGCGAGAGCTTCCCTACCGGCATCACCTGCACCATGCAGAGATGACCGGCCAAGCAGCACGAACATCACCACCGAAGCCAGATCCGGCAACACCAAGCTAGATCTGACGTCCCAATGCACCACGACTATTGCCGCTCTTCTAGCCGCACCTGGACGAGAGCATGAGCAACACGTTTCCCTTCTAGCTGCGCCAGATCGAGAGCACGAGCACACCGCCGCCCTTCAAGTCGCGCCAAATCGGCAGCCCGCAACTGCCGCCTTGAAGCTCCTTTCCCCGAGTCACTCCCCATCCAAGCCGACCACCGTGTCGTTGAAGGAGCCCAAGGCCAACTCCCCGGCGCCCACGAACCGCCTGAGCAACTCGCCGTCCAGGGACCGCGCGCTGCACCGGCCGGATCCCTGCCAACCAGGCCGGGCGGGGAAGGAATCCGCCGCCACAAATAAGGCCGCGCGAGGGAAAGAACCCCGCCGCCGCCAACGGCCATCGGGGCTTTGCCCGGCGGCATCACCTGGCGGCGGCGAGGGGGCGGGGAGAGGAGGTGTGGTGGGCGGCGGCAGGCTAGGGTTCATCCGTGTCGCCTCCCTGGGAGCGACGCGAACGCGAGGCTTCGATGGGCTAATTTCGAGGGGGAAGGGGGGTCCAGGTCGTTGCCACTGTCTTGTCATAACCCAGAAACAGAAATTGAGCCCTCCTTTGATTCAAAGGATTTCATTGGAATTTTGAAAGATTAGAATCCTTGTGAATTTTTTCTATGTTGGTTGTTTGATATAGCCATATAGGACTAAATCCTATATCAGAAGGATTCATTTGTACTACATTTCAAAGGAATTTTAGCATCCACTAAAATATTTTTGAAAGAATCATTTGTTTTTCTTATGATACGATCAAACAAACCAAAATGGGATAATTATTTTTGTGTCCCTAGTTGTGTCCCACTCAGCTGTTTTGCGTTGCCTTGCCCAAGGCACTTCGCTCCTCTTATGCGTTTGCCTTTGACCACCCTTTGACCGTTTGCTCGTCGCTTTGAAAACTTCATAATAAATTCATATTAACTTGGGAAAAATGCAAATAAGATATCAAAATGTTCAAAAAAACATCACCTATATGTGCATGTCATTTGTATTACAAAAGTGTTGTTCATACATTTTTAGGTTTAATAATATTAATAACATCGTGTGGTTTAAACAACACTTTTCTCGTGAATGCAAATGACATGCTCATATAGGTGATGTTTTTCTGAACATTTTGATATCGTATTTGTACTTTTCCAAATTCATATGAATTTGTTATGAACTTTTTAAAGTGACAGTCAAACGGTCAAGAAGTGGCTTGGGCAGGACCTTGGAAACTAGAGACAAAACAGCTGAATGGGACACAAGTAGGGGCATAAAATTGATTATCCCAACCAAAATTCTACATATAGGATTATGTTTTTCCTCTCAGCTAAAGAGACCCTGAAACAGTTACAGAAGGAAAGGGCTTGTCCGAGATGCAAGGATTTCTCAGGCTCCCGGGTATTCGAATTATTTTATGAGATTATTAGTACTGATATTTTTGGCATTGAACTGCATAACTGAACTAATTTTGGCACTACTATTTTATGAGATCATGACAGGAACCATCTTCTCGGCAAAACTGTTGCGTCTTAAACGTGAAATAGCATGACCAGTCCACCACTGAGATACAAGTCAAACTACTACAGACTACAAAGTTTTGCCAAATATATTTAAGTTAAACCGAAGAGATTGTGCAAGTGTAAATTTCAGCTTCTGTTTCATCTGCTTCCAAATACACTACTCTCTCAACGAAATGGGAGGTTAATATTATCTAAACGATGATATCATGAGCTCTCAGTTGTATCCATCTTCGAAGCTTCCTCGACGCCCTTGAAGGCCACTCGCAGCTTCCTCAGCGATGACACTTTCTTGCCATTGCTCTCCGCCATACCACTAGCATGCACAGTAGCAAATGGGGTTCCTTTAAGGAGCTCAAACATGGGGATGCTCAGGTTTGGCCGTGTCATCTGCTCAAGAACTTCTGGCGACTGCATGTACAGATTGTTGCCTCCGTGCGTTACGCTAGCTTTTGACATCAGCAGTTTGGGGTGCTCCTCAAGCATCTTGATGAACTGTCCATGATAAGTGGAAAGGGGATTCAGAAATCTACAGGCACACAGGCTCCGTATGCACAACAGTACATTCTCTATTCAGTGCCATTTTAGAATTATATGTTGATGCAACTAGGAACATAAACCTAGGTATTAAACTGCCTAGTCTTTGTGTCAGTGAGGAAGTGTTTTCTTTTCAGCTTTCTCGTTGTTCAGAATATAGTAAAACCCACTATTTTGAAATACCATTTTGCTGAAAATACGGCACATGTTTTGAAGTTTGCAGGCAATGCAGCAAAATATACTTGTCTTTTGAGCCAAATGATGTATTTTTTTACATGATGAATGCATTCATGTATGTGCACGTGTGAGCTAAATAAAACTTCATGTTTATGTATTTGAAAGTTAACATCTTAGCACCTTCCATATTTTGTGTACATATGTAGTTCATGATTCATCTCAGCCCCTTTCAAGTCGATATATACCTTCATTATACGAATATAGATGTGCACAAGGTATGCAAGTTTTTATGATTTGAGTGTTACTGACCTCCGAAAGTGTCGATGATGTATCCAGCTCAATAAGGGTACCAGGTCCACATACAAGGCAATCTGTATCTCTAACAAACTCTGTGACTTTAATATGAGTTCCTACAAGACCATTGTACCTGCATGAGAACATAAAATAACTGTTAGGCTCTTCAAATTGGCAATGCGTCATGTTTTTGTAACCGAAATGCATCTCCTTCAGATATGGTTGTCAAACAAGTTACCAGCAACAATACCATGTGGTGTATGTAAACAATATTTTGAGGGAATATGGCGACATATGATACAATAAGTCAATAACCAATTTTAACCAAATGATTTCAACCAATCAAGGATAGAATAGAATGCTATCACAAGACAAAAAAAGAACCTCAAGCAAATAATAGCTATGTAGTTTGGAATGAAAAATAATATTTATTTGCCACATGATTAAGAGAAAATAATAGCTAGCCAAACACCCAAATCAATAGGAGCAATTCAAGCAAATTAGATTCATAATGCGCCACATTGCTAATGAAGCTTTACTTCTGAATGTGTGCGCTCAAATAACCGAAGAGTTTCTTTCAACAAGCTGTATTTGTCTCAAAATCAGAAAGTTTGCACATTCCTTTTTCAAAAAAGCTTTGCATGCGAGATATTGCCTACCGCGAACAGACGTGAATAATAGTGAAGATTATATGTTTTCCTTTTGTCATCAATTGAAAGTTGGTGTGTATGGTTCATTTATAATTTATTATCTAAAATATTAGTCTGTTTGGAACCTGTTGCTTAGGTTGTCAGACATGTGCGCCTGCAGTTTTATCCAGTTCATACACTGAAATAAACTCAGGTGAGTGAAATGAACCATTACAAGTAATACAACATGAATCAACCTATCATTTTCTGAATACTCTTATGGTGTGCCTTCCTGACTAACCAATGCATGGTCCACTGTGCTGCAGGAGTTTTGGCATGTATGTTTTGCATTCAAACAGTAATAGTTTTGGCTAAAAGATAAGAATAAAAGTATTTACAAGTAACACGATAAAAAAACTTCGGTCTTACTTTTTGGGGATACCGACTATTTGAGTAACAGAGTAAGAATGGGAGTAATGCAACTCACGTGAGATAATTTGACACGCTTTTGCTGCAGCCAGAGACAAGCTTCAAAGCTTCAAGTGCACATGCAGCAGAAATAATTGCATTTGTTGAAGCAATAGCTGGGATGATATTCTTGACAACACCCTGTAATCAGGAATACAAATTTCAATGTCCTCTTAAAATTAACAACTCTGTGGTTCCTGATTCCAAGATTTATACAACAGAAAAAATAATAAAATTGTACTTGGGTCATCTAAATAACTGAGAATCCAAATTAATTGGCCTGAAGGAATATAGAGGGATAAGAAAATTTGCAGATTAGATCACTGGCGCAACAATAGCAAAAATGCCTCCACATACTACGAAATGTGAAAAGGTTCTCTCTGAAATGCCTATTATCTGAAGGACGCTAAGATACATTCTAAGTTGTGGGATTCCCATTAAGCGGTGGTAATTTTATTTTATAATTGACATTAAGCAGGCGGATGTAACAGACCAAAGAAACATCAGTGGCATATAGAGAATTAGTTGCTGATAAACTAACTAAATGGCACAAAAACTTCTGTCAGAAGAAAAAATTGGACATAATGCAATACTGTGGAAATTAAACATTGACAAGCATGCTGAAGCTGCATAGGTGACAGCTAAATCATGTGTGAATAGATATTTTTTTGCACAAAGCAAAAAAGCAGCATGCAGAAAAGAGACAGAGATTATTGTGTGAATAGATATTTATTCAGAAAATCATATGTAGGTGGATTACAAGGCTAGTTAACTTTAAACATTGCTATGATTAAACAAAACTAACACAAGTTATAAACTAAGACCATTCTTATTTACAACTTCTTAAATATCAATCTGTCCACTATTGAAGTGGATAATGCTACCAGTGCCAGCTTGCCCATAGTGCAAACCTGCACACAGCCTAATCCAACTACACAATGATTATAACAGCAAATACTAGTAGCAAAATCACCTGCTATTGGAGCACAGCAGACTACTAGAAAAACGAGATAATCTTAACAGGGCGGGATTTGGAGTATATGGCAGATATTGAATTTGAGTTGCATCCACACTCACTCACAAAACTTCCGACCAACCCAGCACTGGAATTTTCACCTTGCCAGCACAATATTGCTGGCCCCCTTTAACATGAATTTAACGTAATAAGGGTGGGTTTGCTTTGATATATAAAGGTATAAATAACAAAATACTATGATTCTGCCAAGAATTTTGATTGTTATTAGTTTTACGATAGAATGCATTATTAACGAGGGCACAAGCACAGTTCACAATAGAGGAGTATAACATTGAAACATTCTGGGATAGATAGGGATTAAAGTTACATCTTAGGCCTGGAGAATAAATAAACGGAGAAGATGACACACCTGAGTCAAAGAATACGTAACTCCGGAAATACCAAAAAGTTCTGCTCTCTTTAAAGCCTGTCAAGTATACATGACAAAAGATTAGACAGAAAAAAAGATAGGACAATATATAATTTTGTATGTCATCACACTAGAGCAAACCTCTGAATAAATCCACTGCATATGTTCTGTATCATCAGCATCAAAAGGTTTTCCACTGTGAACCTACAAGACAAAATATATTTGTTACAAATGAAAATAATTAAAGAGCAAATTACAGATACAAGAATTATACCTCGTCCCATTTGATCAAATGAGCATACTCGATGCAATGAGCTGCAGTTCTTGGAGTCTCAGCAAGGGTACATAAGGGAAACTTGACCTGGGGAGGAAAAAGCCATATGTTGCATTCAAAGCAAGGCGTCGTCCCTGGTATAATGACTCTAGCGTGACCTTTGAAACCTTCTGTCCCACCATCTACCATAGGTTTAACTGTCTCCTGGACTGGTTTGTCGTCTGAGTCATACTCTGCAATTCCAAAGACATACCGGCATCAGTACATAAATGAAGGATATTATGAGTTTCATTGTGCAAATGTACTAGTTTCTCATCATTTGAGTCATAAACGGGCAAATACTACCTGTATTAAATTAGAGAACCATGATTTTATCATTTTATGTGCAGCCCAACATACCGTTTTACTTGGGATGGAAATATTAACACAGAACAGTATTGATTCACATTTATCTCTAGCACTTTTTTTGCAAAACTTTCTTCAGTCTCAATCTATAGTTGCTATGAATGTGCATGCTATAGTCACTTGCAAATTTAAATTGGAATTTATACAAGGAAAGGACATATGAACACATTGCCGACCAAAGATATTTACTAGTTGAAGCCTTCTTTCCAAGTAAAAGACTAGAGATCCATAAAAACGGCATTGAAATATATACCTAAGAAACCACAAGCCACAGAATTGATGTAGCTTCGAGCTTCAATTGAGTCCAGACCAAGAACAATTATTTGGAACTGATTATAGAACTCTAGCTCTTTATCTTCAATCCTACAAAAATGGGGCACAATGTTCACTCCACTAACTCGCTCCATAACCCTCTTCGCAGCTACTTCAGCCTTGGGCTTCCCAACGTCTTGAATCCTGTACAAAATCACATGCAATGCTCATTGAGATGGTAACATTACAGAGAAACGTAAATAGAACATGCAAAATCCAAACAGATATACAGTTGATGCCGCAATAAAGTGAGGTTTTGGCCTTACTCGATGAGCAAGGCTTGGTTTGCGGTTTGTTGTCCTGTGCAGTGCTTATGTTTACAGCTGCTGTCAATTCAATCATTTATTGTGTGTGTGAGAATCTATCACTGGTTTGGCAATCATACTGAAGTTAGACAAAGTGTCGTATTCAATGATTGGCCACCAATGATCTTGCATGTTTATGACCACAATAATTGTTTGGCTGCTTGCAACTTGATTAAGAACAGGTAGCGTTTCAAAAAAAAATAAGAACAGGTAGCAAAACATACAGTATCTAATATCTTAGAAGGGATTAAATGATGACACAAGATTATCATAATCCACCGTATACCATGCTGACCAAATTTTATGGAGAATGAGGATTCCTTTTTTACCAATATATATTTGTTATTGCTTCAGAAACTCGCATAATATTTATCTAATATACCATGTAGTTATCTGATATACCATGCATAATGCGTTCTTGTAGTTATCTAATTTCTAATGTACCATGCCCACATAATATTTTCCAAATGCTGATATATTGTTGACATCACATCACATGGGACAAAAGTATATGTTAACCTGAAATCCTCTCTACTGTTCCTCGCTTCCGGTCACTCGGAACTTGCAAATAATTGAACCCAGTTTCATTTTAGAGGACCTAACAGTAGAACGTCCTTCTATTTATCTATTCTCCAATCCGTACATTCCTCACTATCTATGCAAGCCAGAAATATTATCCCGTGGAGCAAACAACCTTAAATCTAGCGCTTAGCACGTGAACAAGGCAGCAAAGTTTAATACCACTATACTGCATAAACCCTATTCTTGTGTATAATCAGAAGGACTGGGTGTCGAGAAGGACCTGAAGAGGAACTGGCGGTTGAGGTTGGAGACGTCGATGGTGTCCATGTCGATGACGTGCAGGTTCTTGAACCCGGAGAGGGCGAGGTCCTTGAGGAGCTCGCAGCCCAGCCCGCCCGCCCCCACCACCAGCACCTCGACGTAGCTCCCAATAAGGTCCCGCAGCTGCAAGCACGGCGCAAGTATCCGATTCAGTGTGAAATCGCGAGAAGGATCGAAAACGCCGGACAGGGGTTGGAGTGGTGGCGGCGGCGGCTCACCACGGGGCTGGGATCGAAGGTGGAGTGGACGAGGTTCCCGGGGCGGGAGAGGAGCATGTCCAGGTCTCTCCACCTTTCGGGCTCCGTTGGCGGCGGCGCCGCCGCGTCGGGGGAAGCCATCTCGCCTGCCTTTGGACGGGGGAATCTGTAGGATGTATCGTAGTCGAGGCGCCGAGGGTAGGGCGTGCGGCCGAGGTGGGGGAAGGATACCAGAGAAATAATCAGGACCTTGGAGTGTGCGGGTAGGATGCGTGATTTGTCAGATCGGACGGCTGCGGTTAGACTAGCCATAGTGGGTAGTAACATAAAGTAGTAATGCATATGTTATCTCTACTCCTAATGGAGCAGTTGGTAGGATTGCGTCCACGGTTTATTTTCGTCTGGTTTATTTTCGTCCGGTTTATTTTCGTCTCATATCCCACCACCATATCTCCTCACATTGATTTTTTTACCCTCACAATAAAAACTTTCCTAACTTTTCCAAAGTTTTCTAACTAGACACGTTATAAACGGGCAGGTACCGATAGCACGTTATCAATTAATAAAATTTTGTTTTATGACAATTAATTCCAAATCCTAATTTTCCTAATGCATCGATCTTTGCCTTTTTTAAGTAGTTATTTTGATAGGGAGGGTTTAGCCACGAAAATCATCCCTCCATCGTCGGCTGCATCCCTCACCCACGTCGCTGTTGCAGGATCTTCATCCGTCATCCTGAGCAATTGGGGCGGCGATGCGGGCGAGCTTCACGATAATGGGGAGGACCAGGCCGCGGTGAAGGCATGTCATGCGCTCCTCACGCTCCACGAACGGAACCTGCGCACGGAGGCGGTAGCACGGGGTGGCAGCCGGCAATGAGGCGACCGCGCTACGTGACGAGCTACGGGTCCCCCTTTGTGATGTTTTGGCATCGCTCCTTCATCGCACATCCTCAGGTTCCTCTTGCCCTTTCCTTCCTCTGTCCTCCTCTCCCATCTCTATGCTTTCACGTGCATCCAGTTTTGATTCCTCGTGTGATATATACCAAACATAGGTACGTCAATTCACTTCCTTCCCTTCCCTTCGTCCCTCGGTCCCACGCTCGTGGCGCTGAAGTGGTGGCAACAGGCGATGGGGGTGGTGTCGCTGATGGCGGCGAGGACAGCACGTGGCAGCTCCCGAAGCATGAACACGACCGCACCTCGGGCCTGCCGTCTGCCAAGATATGGGTGAGTTCTCGTGCTGCCAACCATAAACCCTCACGTCCTACAAATTCCTCAAACCCTACCGTCTTGATCCCGTCCACGCTCTGATCCAAAGGACGATGCAGCTCCGGCCGATTGATAATGGAGGTTTGGGATCCTTCCTCTCAGCACCCACTCCTGGAAGAATCAGCGGCGCGCCACGCCGATTGAACCCCGTCGAGATCACTCGCCAAGATTGCTATTCTGAAGTTTATTGTAAAGAAAGTGAAGAGTGAGACAAGATCCGTTTATTTTCAACCGGTTTATTTTCAACCGGTTTTTTTCCATCAAATTACCCCCACCCCCACGCCCACCCACCGAAACGCGCCCAGCGAACCGGGGAGAGATCCGTTGATTTGGCTAAGGTAGGAAAGAATCTATTATTTGTTTGCTAAAGCAAATTGCATTAATGGAAGAGATCCGTTGATTTGGCTAAGTTAGGAAAGAATCTATTATTTGTTTCCTAAAGAAAAATTGCATTAATGAGAGAGATCCGTTGATTTGGCTAAGGTAGAAAAGAATCTATTATTTGTTTCCTAAAGCAAATTGCATTAATGAGAGAGATCCGTTGATTTGGCTAAGATAGGAAAGAATCTATTATTTGTTTGCTAAAGCAAATTGCATTAATGAAAGAGATCCGTTGATTTGGCTAAGGTAGGAAAGAATCTATTATTTGTTTCCTAAAGCAAATTGCATTAATGGGAGAGATCTGTTGATTTGGCTAAGGTAGGCGGTTTGAGTAAAGTTATCTTTACTGTAGACATATATTGACAATTAATCAAGTATTAACATCATTGCATGCTTATTATGTGGAATGTGTGTCCCAATGTTGACAGAAGGTATAAAAAGATTGTCTTGAAATTATTATTTTCTTGGGAAGATATTGCCCTGAATTCTCATTTCCCATCAGAAATTTAGTATCCATTTTCGTTGATCTTATTTGCAACATGTACAAGTCAGTAATAATCTAAGGGGGTGCCCTACCGGAGAAGATTATGATAGTTGGACAAGAAACTTGGTACTGTCGTGCAAGGTAGAGGTAGGAGAAATAGGAGATAAAAGCATGCATGGTGAGAGAAGGAAGTCGAGTGTCGCGTGGTAGCTCAGACATGGAGTGTGGAAGAAAGACAATGACGAGATGTATGTATTTATTAGATCATGACCATGAGATATCATCCCATAAAAATGGTCTTTGACTCTCATGTCACATAAATTTTCTTTTTGTATATATATATTTGTTAGTCCGTGGCAACGCACGGGCACTTAGCTAGTTAGTCTATGTTACTACCTCTATAGTGGGTAGTAACATAGAGGTAGTAACTTGAGATTTTCATTTATTGTTTTGTGGGATCTATACTAGTACTTCAACTTTGTGATCTATATGTGGCATGTATCAATATGAAATTTTGTTTGCCAGTACCCATATATAAATACAAGAACACAAATTCGAACGGACCCATAATAAATAATAAGTGCCAATATAATATAATTAAAATATATAAAACATGTTTAGAGCCTTATGCTCTATGTTACTCAATAATAAGTGCCAACATGGATCAAGTCTCGAATATAATCTATCGTCGCCCAAACTTTCTCCATATATGCTCAATCAAATCATTTTTTAAAGCCTTATGTATCGGACAATTACAAATTCTAGCATCTTTTTGAAGTACCTCGGCAAATATTGGCATGTCACCATGAGTAAATACTGATGGGAAAACAATTGATGAGCCTGCCTCCTCATTCAAATCAAGCATATTCCCCGCCTCTTCTTTTTCATCCTCAACTATCATGTTGTGTAGAATGATGCAGGCTAACATAATATGATGGAGATCGCCCTGGTCATATAAACGTGCCGGGCGCCGTAAAATAGACCATCGCGCCTGGAGCACACCAAATGCACGTTCCACATCCTTCGTTGCACCTTCTTGATGTTTAGCAAACAACCTCTGTTTTTCTGTTTGAGCCATCGGTATCGACTTCACGAATGCTGCCCACTCTGGGTATATTCCATCTACAAGGTAATAACCAAGTTGATATTCCTTCTCGTTGACATTATAGTTCACTCGAGGAGCTTGCCCTTTCAGTTGCTCAAGGAACAACATCGACTGATTAAGCACGTTGATGTCATTGTTGGATCCAGCAACACCAAAAAATGCATGCCATATCCAAAGATCCTGAGAAGCAACCGCCTCTAGAATAAGAGTAGGGACACCTTTATAACCACTGGTGAATTGTCCCTTCCACTCCATGGGACATTTGTCCCAATGCCAGTGCATACAGTCGAGGCTTCCTAACATGCCAGGAAACCCACGACTCTCTCCAATATCAAGTAAGCGTTGCACATCGTTGACATTGGGTTTTCGCATATACTCATTACCAAATATATGAATCACGCCTTTGACGAACAGCTTTAAGCACTTAATTGATGTGCACTCGGCAATCTTCAGGTACTCATCGAGAGCGTCAGCGGGAGTACCATATGCCAATTGGCGAATAGCTGATGTGCATTTCTGCAATGGAGATAGTCCATCATGGTCAAGAGCATCTTTCCTTTGCGTGAACTCTGGAGACCACTCTCCTAGTGCATGTACGATACGCTCGAAAAGGGGCCTTCTCATCCGAAATCTTCTACGAAATACCTTCTTCTTGTAGGTAGGATCATCACAGAAATAGTCGTGTACCAATTGCTCAGCAGCTTCTTCACGTGGCCTGTTCACGTAAATCCTCGGACCACTTCTGCTTGATCTTCCTTGAGCGTCAAGGCTTTCCTTCACTTCTATTGCGATCTCCTTGGCGAATGAGTCTAACATGTCCATCTGGACAAGGTAGTGATCTAGTGTGTAGAGGGAGGAAGGATCAATGATACTTGCTTCAGCTTCATCATCGGAACCATCAGCCGGTTGATTGGTATCCATATTTTGGTGCCCTTGTACAGGATGCTGCACTTGCGGAGGTTGAAAATTATAATTATGCATTGAAGGGAATTGTCCAAAACTTAGCAAGTCTTCAGGTGCAGGGGTGTACATTGGCCTCCTGTTACAAATATCAGAAGTCATGAGCATAGTACAGTAGCAATGAAATTTTGTACAACACCTCATCTCTCTACAGAAGTATTGTAAATATTAAATTATCAAGCGCACTAAACAAATTCATGAGGTATGCAATTGGATTTGGTCAGAAACAGACTTAAACAAGATATTTTTAGGCTACTGTAAGAGATAGACTTAACACAGAACACATCTATTTTGGTGACCTGGAGTATTTGGACTGTTCGAAATGATTGTATTTGGTCAGGTACATAACTTATTCCTCTTTGTATCAAAGTCTAACTTGAAAATACTTATCTTAATAAAACTGCAGTAGGATAATCCTATTGTTTCTGCTATATATGAAGCATAATCAATCCTTTGTTCAAAAAGCATGTCCTAACTAGTGTCTCGATGTGATATATCACTTGTTCAATGAAGAAAGCAAAAGCAAAAAGATGTCAACTGAAGCTCACGGTTTTGGTAATTCAGGCCACACCTACACACGCTAAATCAGAGTTAGAAATTCAGACTTAGATGTGAGTAAAGACTTGGCAGTACAGAAATTCCCTGAAGATCTACACACACTGAATCAGGTATTCGAGCTAAAGGAATTGCAATTGGCGAAGATTGAATTAAAAGCAGAATTTATACCATGTAGGGTTTGCAGTAGAGGATTCCATGAGAGGGACGTACATGTACGGTGGTGTGGAGGGGCTGGCGGACGAGCTCGTCGGAGCGCCGGGGTAGAAGAGTTGCGGTGGCCAGCGGTTGGCGCACGAGCTTGCCGGGGCGCCGGGGATGTGCTACTGCGGCGGAGAGGTCGCCGATGACCGGACTGGTGCCGCCTCCTTACGGGCACCAGACTTGGCCATGATTCAGGTGGACTCGCGTCGCCGCCAGTGCTGCCGCCGGGCGGTAAGACGGAGAGCGGGGCGAGGGAGATGGAGGTGGCAGGGAGGGAGAGGATGGAGGCGGCAGGGAGGAATAGGATGGAGCGGTGGGGAATTTTCCTTCGCGATGGGGACACCGCAGTGGATCGATTTGCATTAAAAAACTGTGGGACCAAGCGCGAAGTTACGGTAACCAGCTATGTTACTGCTATACTCTCTCTCCTCATTAAATCATTGCCACGTATGTAAATCTGCTGAGTTGGAATCTATGTTACTGCTAAGTTACTACCCACTATGACCAGCCTTAGAGGCTGCAGCGCAAGGCAGCAAGCCCAGGTTGTGTTTGGAGCATCTTGATTGGTAGCCTCCGCAAGCAAGCCTGGCCCGTCGAGCCTAGGTGAGCTAAAACAGTGAGAAAACCAACATCTGCATCTATTAGAACGTGTTTTGTTGGTCGCATTGGGTCGGGCCAGACCCGCGCGGAAAAAATCTGACTTGTTTGGTTGCCTGGGCTGTATCAAAAACCTGGCCCGCACGAAACTCAAAGTAGGCCTCAGCCTGGCTCTAGAGGAACGGCCGAATCAGTCGTTTTTTTGCGGTCCAGGCTCGCTCGAGCCACGTATGGCGAGCGCTTGCACGCCTTAAGACGCGCGGGAGACGACACGATTGCTCATAACTCCCCACGCCCTCTCTCGTCACCTCCCTCGCCGGTTCACACCCACTCCCTCTCTCTCACCTCACCGCCCGTTCGGTTTCTCCGATGGCCACGCTGGCGTCTCGCCATGCCCCACCCACTCCGGTCATTGTCGGCAGCAATCCCATCCAAGAGAGGTGGGTTGCCGGCCTCTCCACGGCCGGAGTAGATCTGGCGACAGCACTGCGAGCTCCCTCCTGTGTCTGCACCATGCCGCCGCCCCGGGCCAATGCAGCGCCGGCGCCGGTTGCTCCGGCTCCACCACCGGAGCCGGTGGTCCTCTCCATCAGCTCGAACATCGCGGGGATTCAATACCCGTCGGTGTCGTCCTTTGCAGGCCCCTCTTATGGGGGTATTTTTACCCCCATAAGAGAGGTTTTCTCATCTGCGTCTGGTGCAAGGGGAGGGGATCTCGAGGACGCTGGCGTCATCTTCGAGCTGGCGCAGGCTGAGGTGCACGACCGCGGCCCTGGGAATGGTCAGGTCCTCTTCATCGGCGGCGGCGGCACCCCTCTTCCAGCCGGAGTTTTCACCACGGCCGGCGTACGCTACACCGCCAACCCCCACGGTAAGCTCTCTAACCCCCCTCTGCTTCTTAGTTAGGGTTCTTAGGGTAGTTCATAGTGTGCTAAAATAGATTGTGGCCCGTACATTCGATCTTATTCGACTGGATTCTATTAGATACCACCGGATTCGGTGATAATCCACTGTTTTGGGGATGAACAAGAGTGCATGCTTACTTTGTTCATCCCATATTCCTAGATTGTACATAATGTAGTGGTAGCTTGCAACGTTTTAGTGTCACATTGTTACTTTCTACTGCCAAATTGTTAGTTTGTAGTGCCACATTGTGTGTTCTTGATGCTACTACTAGTGTATATGCTACTGTTGTTAGTTCTTACTGATGTTGTTCATGCTACTCTTTTGCTGCTATTATTGATGCTACTCTTCTTGCTGCTGTTGTTATGTTGCTCTTGTTGCTAGGGTACGTGAGTGCATGTGGCATGCAAGTAGGACATACCTGAATGCCAAAAATAGTATGTGCAAGTAGGACATGTGAGCGGTGGCTTCATATGACCAGTGTTAGCACTGATAACTGTAACCACTGATAACTGTAACCACCGATTAGAGTAGCATTGATAATGTGTTAGTACTTAGTAGTGATCATTGTAAGTTGTGTTTAGTGAGCATACATCATGTTCTACTTGTTAGCTTTGATCATGTGTCATATGTGTTGCTAGCTGATGGCCATCTTGCTGACAAGATAATGAAGGCGGAGTGGGACAGAGCCGGCGGTGGTGTGCAGGTCGTCGCTGGCGCAGAGGGGCGGCGGACCTCATCCCCATGGAACCGGTGGCTAAAGAGGGTGGTGCTCCCTCGCAGGGTGGAGTTCATGCGGATGCCGCTGGGTGCTGGCAGGAGGTCGAGGACGGGGCACGAAGAGGGTGCACGGGAACCTATGAGGTTCTACGTGCAGATCGCTGACCAGGAGGACATCGCCATGATCATCATCTCGCGGCGGTTCAGGCCAGTGATGAAGCAATGGCTGGTCAGCGGCTGAGGGAGTCCTGGATTAGGGGGTGTCCGGATAGCCGGACTATACCTTCGGCCGGACTCCTGGACTATGAAGATACAAGATTGAAGACTTCGTCCCGTGTCCGGAAGGGACTTTCCTTGGCGTGGAAGGCAAGCTTGGCGATACGGATATGTAGATCTCCTACCATTGTAACCGACTCTGTGTAACCCTAGCCCTCTCCGGTGTCTATATAAACCGGAGGGTTTTAGTCCGTAGGACGAACGACAATCATACCATAGGCTAGCTTCTAGGGTTTAGCCTCCTTGATCTCGTGGTAGATCTACTCTTGTACTACCCATATCATCAATATTAATCAAACAGGACGTAGGGTTTTACCTCCATCAAGAGGGCCCGAACCTGGGTAAAACATTGTGTCCCCTGCCTTCCTGTTACCATCCGCCTAGACGCACAGTTCGGGACCCCTACCCGAGATCCGCCGGTTTTGACACCGACATTGGTGCTTTCATTGAGAGTTCCTCTGTGTCGTCACTTTTAGGCCCGATGGCTCCTCCGATCATCAACGATGATGCGATCCAGGGTGAGACTTTTCTCCCCGGACAGATCTTCGTATTTGGCGGCTTTGCACTGCGGGCCAATTCGCTTGGCCATCTGGAGCAGATCGAAAGCTACGCCCCTAGCCGTCAGGTCAGATTTGGAAGTTTAAACTACACAGCGGACCTCCGTGGAGACTTTGATCTTCGACGGATTCGAGCCGCAGCCGAGCGCGCCGCATTGTCACGATGGGCATGATCTAGCTCTGCCGCCGAACAGTGCCTTGGAGGCCGCACCCGCATCAGCTTCGACCCTTAATTCGGAGCCAACTGCGCCAATCAAGGATGGGTGGTTGAACACCGCCTCGGGGGCTGCAATCTCTACGGCAATCGAGCCGAACACTAGCCCTATTCTCCGCGAAGCCCGTGACTCCAAGGAGCCGGACTCCTCTCCAGACTTCGAGCCCTCCGCGCCCCTACCGATCGAACCCGATTGGGCGCCGATCATGGAGTTCACCGCCGCGGACATCTTTCAGCACTCGCCCTTCGGCGATATTCTGAATTCACTAAAGTCTCTCTCTTTATCAGGAGAGCCTTGGTCGGACTATGGTCAACAAGGTTGGGATGCGGATGATGAAGAAATTCAAAGCCCACCCACCACCCACTTTGTAGCCACTATCGATAATTTAAACGACGTGCTCAACTTCGACTTCGAAGACATCGATGGTATGGATGACGATGTAGGAGATGAACATGAACCAACGCCTATAAGGCACTGGACAGCCACCTCATCTCATGATGTATACATGGTGGACACACCCAAAGGAAGCGACGACGAGGAACACAAGGATGCAACGAGGGATCGTTCACTCGAAAAGCAATCAAAGCGGCGACGTAAGCGCCGCTCCAAGCCCCGCCTCGACAGAGACAACATCCATATAGACCCAGCCATAGAGCAGGACGAGCCGGCGGGCGACGAACATGCCTTCGAGCAACCGTCCGAACAGGGCAACTTGGATAAACAAACCGAACACCCCGTCCCCGGCGAAAACAACAGTCCGGGCGACCTTACGCCGGATAAGCTCATGGAGCAGAAGAACCTCCACGAAGGGCTTGTCGCTACTGCGCGTAGCCTGAAAAAGCAGAAGCGGAAGCTCAAAACTGCGGAAGAAGCACTCAGAATCAGATAGAGCAAAGTACACAACACCGCAAACAAATATGGCGGCAGTTACCGCACAAAAAGCTATCCAAAGCGAAAGCTACTGCCTGAATTTGACGAGGAGGCCTTAGAGCCCCCGTAGTCAAAAAAATAGGAAAGCCACCCGGTCGGATAGACGACCGCATGGCCAGCATGGAGCGGCAAGCGGCGACGCACACAAGCCGGCACGCGATCCACCAAAGGATCCGCATCAAAAAGATGGCCCAGCCAGATCTATCTATGGGCCAAGAAAGCAAGCTCTAGTAAGCAATGCAATACAACAAATATCCGAACATCACGGCACACCCAAATACAGGGTGCCGCACACCCCCTATGTTTCACCGATGAGGTGCTGGACCATGAATTTCCAGCGGGATTCAAGCCCGTAAACATAGAGGCGTACGACGGAACAACAGACCCTGGGGTCTGGATCGAGGATTATATCCTCCACATACACATGGCCAGAGGAGATGACCTCCATGCCATAAAATACTTACCCCTCAAGCTTAAAGGGCCAGCCCGGCATTGGCTCAAAAGCCTTCCCGAAAACACCATTGGAAGTTGGGAAGAGCTTGAGGATGCTTTCCGGGCAAATTTTCAAGGGACCTATGTCCGCCCTCCGGATGCAGACGATCTCAGTCACATAACTCAACAGCCCGAAGAGTCAGCCCAGAAATTCTGGAACAGATTTCTTACTAAAAAGAATCAGACAGTCGACTGTCCGGACACCGAAGCCCTAGCAGCTTTTAAGCATAACGTTCGAGACGAATGGCTCGCCAAACACCTCGGCCAAGAAAAGCCAAGAACAATGGCCGCATTAACAAGCCTCATGACCCGCTTTTGCGTAGGAGAGGACAGCTGGTTGGCAAGATGTAGCACCAGCGACCCAAGTACATCCGAAGTTAGGGATGGAAACGGAAAACCCCGACGCAACAAGGACCAGCGCCGGAATAAGAGAAACAACCCAAAGAGCATGGCGGTCAACGCCGGATTCAAAAGCTCGCGGCAGAATCAGAGAAAGCCGCCCCTCAAGGATAACAAGGACGAGCTATCCAACTTAAACAAAATCTTGGACAAGATATGTCAAATACACAGTACTCCCGGGAAGCCTGCGAACCATACCCACAGAGATTGTTGGGTTTTCAAGCAATCCGGCAAACTCAACGCCAAACACAAGGGGCTCGACACACCAAGTGAGGACGACGATGAACCCCACAAGCAGAGCACCAGGAAACAAAAGGGATTTCCCACAAGAAGTCAAAACAGTAAACTTACTTCACGTGACGAACAGAATGGCGCCAACAGAGATACGCGCCATACGGCCTATCCCAAAGGAGTCTCGCCAATGGTTGTTAAAACCGATCACCTTCGACCATCAGGATTACTCTAGAAGTATCCGGAACGCGGGCTGGACTGCCTTGGTATTAGATCCAATAATCGGCGGACTCCACTTTACAAATGTCCTGATGGACGGCGGCAGTGGTCTAAACCTGTTATACCAGGACACAATCCGCAACATGGGGATAGACCCAACAAAAATTCGCCATAGCAAAACCTCCTTTCAAGGGGTAACGCCAGGACCGGATGCCCGTTGCATGGGTTCTCTCCGGCTAGAAGTTATGTTCGGCTCCCCCGATAACTTCCGTCGCGAACATCTAACTTTCCACATCGCCCCATTCTCAAGTAGCTATCAAGCACTGCTGAGACGCGAAGCTTTCGCCCGCTTTAACGCAATACCGCATTATGCTTCTCTCACGCTTAAGATGCCCGGTCCACGAAGCATCATCTCATTAAAGGGAAAACATTGAGTGTTCCCCCCGCGTGGAAGACAGTGGGGCTGCCTTGACAGCCCCACAATAAAGCGGCTTCACCAGCCAAAGCACCTAAACAGGTCGTCAAGACCACGGACACGGCTAGACGAGTCCGGCATAAACATACAATTGATAAAGGCTTAATAGCCGTATGCCCCTGTACTAGGGGCTCCGCGCATATAAAACAAGAGACAATAAAGCTCAATTTTACCCATTTCGATTTATACTTCGTTTATTTAGTATAACTCATGTTTGGCACGATCTTTCTTTAACTAAGTTCCTCTCTTTTACAGATGAACACCGTGCCATGCCCGTCCAGGATACGGCACAACGGAGACACAGGCGCAGATGTGCAGCAGGGACCCGTCCCAAGGATTCTTTTCAGGTTAAGACCCTGCGTAAACCTTTTTTATTGTCTCTTGTTGATACACATCCCCTGGTTTCTTGGTATAACCAAGGAGGAGGCTGGCGTTTTGGCATGTGGCCACGTTAGAGTTTTTGCGCGTACCTGGACACTAGGGGCTTATTACTAAGGGCGTTATCCCGCCCGCCCTCATAAAGACCGAATACCTTACGGAGTGTTCGGCGTCGCGAGTTTGGCCTTATATGCATCAGCTCCGAATCATGTCTTTGGTCAAATGTTGGGTTTGCCCAGCTCCTGTGTTTTGCTACCTTACGTTCCGCTCTATCGGCTAAGGCGGCACCAGGAGAACTACTGTGATTGTGCCCCGGTTCGGCCAGGCGAGCACCTCAGTAGAGAAAGCCGAAAATTGACTGTCATGATATAGCGTGAGACTGGTCAACCACTCAATGACTTACCGGAATCTTTAGGATTCCTCCGCATTAACGAAGGGCCGCTTCCCGGCCAGGCACATACGTGCCCCGAGTTCGGGTGAGCGTTGGCGCCACCAGGGGCTATATAAGTAGCCTCACCGTCAAACTCCTATGGCTAAGTGAAAGTGATAAAGCATGATAGTCCGATTGCCTAGTTCGCTGCGCTATCACCTCCTTTGTAGGACCAAGAAGTTGGATCAAGTGTGAAAATGCGCCTTCTGCGAACACCCCCGCATTATGTACGTGGGGGCTGAAGCCGATGACTGCCATCTTTCAGATTATATATACATATATGTTAAACGGCCGCACAGGAGGTATTATAATACTTGCAGGCACAAGTATAAAAAGCTTCTACAATTTATCAAAATATTATTTTACAATAATGCTATTCGAATATAGTGTCCTTCGAGCACTGCGTCTCTATTAAACGAGCGCATTGCAGAACTTCCTGAAAATAGTGCTCGGCAGGTACTCGGCTTCCATCCGAGTCTGGGGATGCAATAGCGGTGGCCTCCATTTCCGCCCAGTATGTCTTGACACATGCAAGAGCCATCCGCGCACCCTCTATGCACGCTGACCTCTTCATCGCATTGATATGCGGCGCCGCACCAAGGAACTGCTGCACCAAGTTGAAATAACTTTTCGCTCTGGCCTCTCTGGCCACAGATGACTCATGACATACTTCATGGCGAGTCCGGACAACCTATTTAGCTCGGCCCATTCGGCCAAACGATTGGCTAATGATAGTGGATGCTCCGGATTGTGGAACTGCGACCAAAAGAGCTTTTCCACTTCGCGATCTTCTTGATCTCGAGTGTTCGGCCACATCCGCGGCACTCACTGCCAAATCCAGATAGGTGTTCACCGTACTCCACATCCGATCTAACGGAGCATGTTTAGGATCACAGAACTTCCTCCGCAGCATAAAGGGCTTTCCAGACGCGATCTCTCCGGCCTGACGCAGTTCCTCCTTCATAGCCCTCATCGCAGAGCGAGCATCCTTGGCATCGACAACGGCCTTCTACAGGTCCATCTGTTCCGCCTGATCTTCTTTTTCAAGAAGCTTGCAACGGTCAGCAGCGTTCTTTAGCTTCACGGCCATCTCGGCCATTTCCTTCTTGCTTCGGTAGTGAGCAGCCTGTTCGGCTTTCAGCTCTTCAATTGCCTTTCCGGCAGCCGCATCACTTTTCCTGGCTTGCTCCTTGGCTCAGGCAAGTTCCGCCCGAAGATTCTCCATGGCAGAAGCACCATCTGCATCAAGCGCACACATTGTAAGATACTGGCATAAAGCTCCTCTTACCAGGTGCCGTCGGAGGAATTACATACCTTGCGCCTCGTCAAGCCGCTTGTTGACAAGCGCGATGTCGGCATCTGCCACGTCAAGTTGCTACTTTAGCTCGGCAAATTCATCAGTCCAGCTTGCCACCGGACACTTCGCCACCTATGTATGAAGGCGGCATATTAGACCTGGGATTATGATCCTCTGCACGCCGTCACTTTTGACAACGCACAGAGTCTCAGGGGCTACTATCTACACAGGGCGCATCTTATTTATGTGCAACTGTCCAAAAAGGGTACATTATTTCGCGTACCTCAAAACCTGTCAGTAAACTCCTGACGGCCTCGTGCAATCCGCTCTCCGCGAATGAAATCCTCTCAATCACTGTACCCATCAATGCACGGTGCTCCTCTGAGATAGATGCTCGCCCTAGCAGATCCTTCAGCTCCTTCGACCGCGCACCAGACGGTGTCGGACTCGTCCGATGGCCCTTTTCGAAGGCCGGACACGGAGGGCTTTGGGGGCCATATGACTACCTTCCGGCCCTGCCAGATTCGGAGAAACCCTTTGCAACGATACCTTAGGGTCGCCCGCCTCGCAAGGCGGTACGGCAGGGGGAGGCGTTCCGCTCTCCATCATCTCCGGAAGAAGATCCCTCGAAGATGAGCTCTATTGAGAAGGGCTAAGGTCCAAGCTACAAGGTAAATTTTCGATTACTTTTCTCAGATATAAAGCAAGGATTTCTCTTGTTTCTTAAAAAGAAAACTCCTCTCTACTTACGGCTCGGTGGAGGGCTGATCCCCTTGAGAGCATAATTCGGTCGAAGTATCCCCCAGCACAGGACCCTCTGGCGAAGATTTCTTCCCCCGCTTTGAGGCCATGGTCTCCGAGTCTTTAGAAGCGGTCCTCTTCTTCCCCTGAGGAGAGGAATTTTTGATTCCTCTCTTCCGGACAACCTCCTTCGAGGAGGCTATAGCTTCCTTGTCCCCTCCTTCGCTTTCCTTTGAAGGCACAACCTCCAACATCCCGACTAGCACAGGACCTGGCGTGGTCTCGGGGAGGGGGGCCGGACACCTGATTAGCTTTGCTTTCGCTATCCACTCCTGTTTAAAGGACAACTCTTTTAGGGGCAATTTTATGATAAATACACGGATAGCGAGTCCGGGCACAAGGCTACTTACTTGAGTATCCGGACGATTGCAGCTCAGACCTGCGTCCTCCGTAGAATCCGAACACACTACTTGTGGTCCGAAGAATAATTTGTACATCTCCACGGGCGTCATGCCAAGAAAATGTTGGAGAACTCATGGTCCCTCCGGGTTGAACTCCCACAGGCGGAGGGGGCGACGTTTGCAGGGCAGAACTCGGCGAATTAACATAACCCGCGTCACCACGACCAGACTGATGTCTCTTTCTAGGAGATCTCGGATGCGGCCCTGCAACAGGGGCATGTCCTTTGCCGGCCCCCAGTCCAGCCCCTTATTGACCCATGACGCCAGTCGTGGCGGGGGACCCGAGCGGAAAGCAGGCAGCGCCACCCACTTGGTGCTCCTGGGAGCTGTGATATAAAACCACTCTCGTTGCCATAAGCTGGACTCCCCTGGAAAAGAGCCCTCGGGCCATGGAGCACCAGCATTCTTGCTTATAAAAGCACCTCCGCACTCCGCGTGCCGTTCCTCGATCATCTTCGGCTCTACTTTGAAGGTCTTGAGCCATAGTCCGAAGTGAGGAGTAATACGGAGGAAGGCTTCACACACGACGAGGAATGAGGAAATATGGAGGATGGACTCCGGAGCTAAGTCGTGAAATTCCATCCCATAATAAAACACGAGCCCCCTCACGAAGGGATATGTCGAGAATCCTAGCCCCCGAAGGAAGTGAGACATGAACACCACACTCTCACCAGGCTTAGGAGTGGGAATGACCTGCCCTTGAGCAGGCAGCCTATGCGAGATTTCACTGGTCAAGAACCGGGCCTCTCTCAACTTCAGCACGTCCTCCTCCATGACGGAGGAGGGAATCCATCGGCCTTGAAGGTCGGAACCGGACATTGTCGAAGGTCCGAAGTGCCTGAAATCTGGAGCCTTGGGTGTTGGAACTCGAGGCGAAGGGCGAACTCGTTTGAGATTGAAAGAAAGGAGTAAGGCCTTGGTCTCTTTATAAGAGGTTGAATACCAAGGGCCCTCCCCGTGACCGTTTTGGACTCGCCTTTGATCGAGAAAACATACCAACGGGTACGGTTGGGTTACCCACGCCCGTATTGATGAGAATCCCGGAATAAGGGGACACGATCTGTGCTTTGACAAGACGTGCCAAGGAAACCGCCTCGCTAAACGCGCTGAGGTGGGACAGTAAAACGATTCGAATAATGACTTGGCCATGGTGTGATGTCACGCTACGGAATACGTCAGCAGATTAGATTTGTGTAATATTATTCTCTCTATGGCAATATGTGGAAACTTATTTTGCAGAGCCGGACACTACCTTTGTGTTCAAAATCTTCTATGAAGTACTTGGAGGAGGAACCCGCCTTGCAATGCCGAAGACAATCTGCGCGCCGGACTCGTCGTCATTGAAGCCTGGTTCAGGGGCTACTGAGGGAGTCCTGGATTAGGGGGTGTCCGGATAGCCGGACTATACCTTCGGCCGGACTCCTGGACTATGAAGATACAAGATTGAAGACTTCGTCCTATGTCCGGAAGGGACTTTCCTTAGCGTGGAAGGCAAGCTTGGCGATACGGATATGTAGATCTCCTACCATTGTAACCGACTCTGTGTAACCCTAGCCTTTCCGGTGTTTATATAAACCGGAGGGTTTTAGTCCGTAGGACGAACGACAATCATACCATAGGCTAGCTTCTAGGGTTTAGCCTCCTTGATCTCGTGGTAGATCTACTCTTGTACTACCCATATCATCAATATTAATCAAGCAGGACGTAGGGTTTTACCTCCATCAAGAGGGCCCGAACCTGGATAAAACATTGTGTCCCCTGCCTCATGTTACCATCCGCCTAGATGCATAGTTCGGGACCCCCTACCCGAGATCCGCCGGTTTTGACACCGACAGCGGCCCTCCTCGCACTGTCAGCCTCTCTGCCAATAAGTGGTGCGAGTTTTGGGTCTAGGTGCAGATGTTCAAGGGGCACATGGTGTTGGGGCGCGGCCGGGAGTACTTCTGCGGCCGACACAAGATCGTCCCCGGCGACTTTATCATCTTCAAGCTCTCCGGCTTGGGGCTTAAGGTGCCGATCTACAACGCCAACAGCTCCAACATCTGCATCGTTCGGTGCACGAGGCACAACTGCGTTGGCGACATCACTCAGGCCTCTAGTTCATCTATCTAGTCCGAACCATGTGTAGTACTCTGAACCATGAGTAGTACTCTGAACCATGAGTAGTAGTCTGAACTTAAGTAGTGTAAGTTTGAACTGAAGCCCGATCGTCTCTTTTGCTATCAACATGTCCATATTTTGCCCAGGGAGCATCACCCTGGGGGACAGCAGGGGCATGGGATGCCCTGCTGTTTTAACCGTATGCCTAGTAGCTTACGATATGCCTCTTCTTTGCTTGTTCTTGTGTAGGATCGAAAGTATGTCTAGAGGGGGTGATTAGACTACTTGACCAAATAAAAACTTATCCCTTTCTCGATTTTTAGTTCTTGGCAGATTTTAGCAACTTTGGACAAGTCAAGCAATCTTAACACAATTCAAGAAAGCATGCAAAGAGTATATGAGCAGCGGAAAGTAAAAGCACGCAACTTGCAAGAATGTAAAGGGAGGGGTTTGGAAGATTCAAACACAATAGGAGACATGAATGTTTTTGTCGTGGTTCCGATAGGTGGTGCTATCGTACATCCACGTTGATGGAGACTTCAACCCACGAAGGGTAACGGCTGCGCGAGTCCACGGAGGGCTCCACCCACGAAGGGTCCACGAAGAAGCAACCTTGTCTATCCCGCCATGGACGTCGCCCACGAAGGACTTGCCTCACTAGCGGTAGATCTTCATGAAGTAGGCGATCTCCTTGCCCTTACAAACTCCTTGGTTCAACTCCACAATCTTGTCGGAGGCTCCCAAGTGACACCTAGCCAATCTAGGAGACACCACTCTCCAAGAAGTAACAAATGGTGTGTTGATGATGAACTCCTTGCTCTTGTGCTTCAAATGATAGTCTCCCCAACACTCAACTCTCTCTCACAGGATATGGATTTGGTGGAAAGAGGATTTGAGTGGAAAGCAACTTGGGGAAGGCTAGAGATCAAGATTCATATGGTAAGAATGGAATAGCTTGGCCTCAACACAAGTGTAGGTGGTTCTCTCTCAGAAAAAATAAGTTGGAAGTGTAGGTTTGTTCTGATGGATCTCTCCACAAATGAAGAGGTGGTGGAGGGGTATATATAGCCTCCACACAAAATCTAACCGTTACACACAACTTGCCAATCTTGGTGGGACCGAATTGATAAACTCGGTCGGACCGATTCAGCAAAGCTAGTGACCGTTAGGAGTTTCGGTGGGACCGACATTCAACTCGGTAGGACCGATATGGTTAGGGTTAGGGCATAACGTAATCTCGGTGAGACCGATTACACAAACTCGGTGAGACCGATTTTGGTAATAAGCTAACCAGAGAGTTGGTCAAGTAAACTCAGTGGGACTGATTCGCTCATTTCGGTGAGACCGAAATGTTACAAAAGGGAAACAGAGAGTTTACATTGCAATCTCGGTGGGACCGATCGCTCATCTCGGTGGGACCGAAACGTTACGAAGGGAAACCGAGAGATTACAATCCCATCTCGATGAGACCAAGATCCCTATCGGTGAGACCGATTTGCCTAGGGTTTGTGGCATTGGCTATGACATTTGAACTCGGTGGTGCCGGATAGAAAGAATCGGTGGGGCCGAGTTTGACTTTTGGTTTAGGTCATATGTGGATGTGAGAGAGTGATTGAGGGTTTTGGAGCATATCACTAAGCATTTTGAGCAAGAGCCTCATTAAGTAACACCTCATCCCTCCTTAATAGTATTGGCTTTTCCTATAGACTCAATGTGATCTTGGATCACTAAAATAGAAAATGTAGAGTCTTGAGCTTTGAGGTTGAGCCATTCCTTTTGTCCTTAGCATTTTGAGGGGTCCACTCTTCTCATCCATGCCATGCCAATCATTGAGCTTTCCTGAGATATTAATCTTGAAATAAAATTAGCTCAATGAGCTATATGTTGTTAGGAATTACCAAAACCACCTAGGGATAGTTGCACTTTCAATCTCCCCCTTTTTGGTAATTGATGACAACATATAGATCAAAGCTTCGACAAATGATAATAAGAGTGAAAAACATTGTCGCTTTGAGAAGTATGTGAAAAGCAAGAGCTCCCCCTAAATTTGTGCATAGTTTAAGATTTGCTTTGGACTGCAAATGCACAATGGGTTAGAAACATGGGTTACTCTTCCACGTCACATACATCTTGGTGGAGCGCTCAAAATGATAATAATTAAATACATGCACTCATCACCAAGCAAAGTGAATGATCATATGGGGATATGAAAGGATAATGTCATCTAACAAGCATTAAGGTAGCATATGATCAAACACATGATCATCCAAGTATCACACACAAGCATAAAGTATCTCAAACAAGCAAATAAACAAAGTTCAACCACCAAAAAATAAGAGAGAACAAGAAGCAACACTCTCTCTCGAAGCCTATGATCTATACATTTTCTCCCCCTTTGGCAACAAGTTACCAAAAAGTTCATAAAAATGCATAGTGCTAGATCGACTCTCAGGCTAGGCCTTCAGGTGGTGGTATAGATAAAACTCCAAGGACGAAGGCATCAGTTGATGTAGATGGAGCTGGTGGAGTGGGTGCCGGAGCTGGTGGCACTGAAGCTGTAGCTGGTGCAGATGAAGTTGCTCTGGTGTCTATAACAGGCACTGCAGCAGATCTCTGTCCTCTGGGCACTCTAGCAAAAGCATCAGTGGTACACTTGCCCTTCTTCTCCAGCACTTTATCCTGAAGTTGCTCAACAACTGACTAGATCTCAGTGACCTTCACATCTAAATCATAGAACTTCTGCTCCATGATCCTCTCCAAGCCCTCCTGGTTTTGAGTCAGGGTGGCCAATCCATTCTCAATCCTCAGAGTGGAGGCAATCAAGTAGCCAAGCTGATCTTGCTTGCTCTTCCGAAGATACTGAGATGCCTCATCAATGGTTGGCATCTTTGCAGCCTTTTCAGTCCTTGCCTTCTCCCTCTTTGCTTGTGCTTGCACAGAAGATGGTTCATTCTCATCCATCACCACAGTGTTGTCCTCAAAGTCTGGGTAGATGGGCATATGTTCCTTGTCCAAGAGATATGTGCCAGTGCCCATATTGGAGTTGATTAGCTCCTGGATCTGTGGGGCATACCCACAACTTCGCTTTTGATCTGCAGTTGTTCTCTTTATGGTCTCCACAATTAGGCTCATGACTTTGAACTTTTGAGGCACATCAAATATGTGAAGCAGGTTAATTGCATGGCCTCGGATCATCTTGTGATCACCTGACTTTGGCAAGAGAGTGTGCCTGAGGATCCAGTTGATTGTTGGCAAGCCTGACAAAAGGTAATGTACTGATCCAAACTTGTGTGTCTCAAGAGCAGCATCTGGGATTTCTTTGTACATATGTGCCATGGTGTTGTGATCCTTCTTCTTCCTGGCATAGACATCCAATTCATCTTCATTCTCCTCAGGAGCATTGATCAATTTTGCCCATTCTTCAACCGTTGACTGGTACCTAGTACCTTCAGACATCCAGACAATCCTTCCATCTGGGTAGAAATGGGCTGTGGAGTAGAACTGCATAATAAGCTCATCATTCCACTTTGTGAGCTTCTGAGCCACAAACTAATCGAATCCACATGCCTTGAAGCTGTCATATACACCAGGGAAGTGATACTCATTTTCCTCAATGAATTTCCAATCAACCCATCTCATGTCACACACTATGGGCTTCTTGTCAAGTAAAATAGTCTCATAGAAGTCCTGATGTTCCTTTGTATGGAACATGTAGTCCACAGCAGTCCTTCTCCTGGTGGCATATGGATCAAACTCTCTCCATAGCCTTAATCATGAATCCTTCCTGATTTTCATGTTCTCTGCAACTGGGTGAGCATCATTGTGATCTGGAATTTTGGGCTTCAACTTCCTCAACACAACAGAATCATCTTCTTCTTCAGTAGCTTGAGGCACTGGGGCCTTGTTCTTCTCCTCAGTAGGGATGTTCCTAGTGCTCCTCTTGGGTTTTGGCTTTGGAGCCGGAGCAGTAGTCTTAGGAGCAGTTTTGGGCTTAGATGGAGTAGCCCCTGCCCTTATAGCATCTCCCATAAGCTTTTGAGCTTTGGGTGCTGGTGCTGCATCCTCTTCCTCTTCTTTAGAATCTCTCATTATTGAAGATCTGCCAAGCACTCTGGCAGTGGTCTTCTTGACCCTTTCCTTCCTTTTCTTCTCTGCCACAACCTATTCTTTGGGTGCAGATCCCAAAGTCTCTTGAGTGGATGTTCTGGCTTTTGACATGGGAACTCTCTTGGCAGGAACCTTTTGCTTCATTCCTGGCTTAGTGGCAGCAGCTGTGCCATATTCCTTTTTCAGAACTTTCCTCTTTGAGGTGGCCTCTTCCTCAACAGCCACATAGTCATCATCCTCAGAATCTGAGGTTCTCTTCTTTCTGGTCCTAGTGGCTGCCTTAGGCAAGTTGCTGGGTGTACTCCTGCTTCCCTCATCAAAGCTGCTAGAGGGACTAGTGCCCTCACTCATGTTAACTTGCTCCTCAGACTTGTTCCGACTATCACTCTGATCTGACATGATGCAAATACTGACAGCAGACCCTGTGAATAGATTATAGATGAGGTAGATTGGATGAGCATCACAAAGTACAGAGGTTTTTGCAAAAGAATGAGTCAAAAACGTAGTTTTAGTTTTCCACAGAAAGCATTTCAGATCTACCGATTTGAAAACTCGATGGTACCGAAGCAGCTTTTGGAACCTAAACTAGTGAACTCGGTCAGACCGAGTCACAGTTCGGTGGCACCGAGACTGCTAGTGTTTCACAAAGTATTGAACTCAGTCACACCGATTTGCAATTCTCGGTCAGACCGAGAATCACATGTGCAATGGCCTTAGCCAAATCGGTGGAACCGATTTCAACAACTCGGTTGGTCCGAGATGATTTCGGTGGAAACCTATCCCTAAATTTTCAATCCACGACTAAACTACGGAGTGATTTCGCTGGATAGAGTGATCTCAATCGTGGCAAGATACATGGCAAAACAATGTGGTAGGAATCAGAGAGGGATTAGCACAAGGATCAAGTCCATATCCTAAGTGCGGCGATGGACCTGCTATGGCGGCAACGGCGGAGACGATTTCCGTTGACGGCGGTAGAGACCAGCGGCGGGAGGCAGCTGGCGATGAGGAGGACAATCCGGAGACCCAGGGAGGCAGAGCAGGCTGAGCACGGGTGAAGAGGTTCGGAAAATTTTCCAAATTTTGGCCCAGGGATATATATAGCCTGACCCTGTCGGTGTGACCGAGTGGAACAACTCGGTGGCACTGAGATGCATAACTGCAAGCAGTTACTGCAACTCGGTGTGACCACAAAGTTCAAATTGGTTGCACTAAGATTGAAAACCTAGATCGACTTAGTGATCTCGGTATGACCGAAATGGATGAATCGGTCAGACAGAAATGCACAAAGAAGTTTTGGAAGTTTAAGTCTATGACGAATTGGGGACTCCGAGTGCTCCTCACACAGAGTGGTTCGAATTTGACTTGGTCAAACTTTGTGATGTAGCATGAATAGAGTTTGAGACAAGAAAATCATAGATAGCTAGAGAAGGTTCTTAGGCATTCTTGTCCATCCACTTGGCAAAAGAAAAAGGAACCAAACAATCAAAGCAACAAGTGGATGTCCTCAAATGAGTAAATTATGCAACCAACATGCTCACACAATAAAATGGCAAATGAAATATGTGGCAAAGCATGCACAACCAAATCTAGCATCTATCAAGCAATTGGCGATGACTAGGTCATCTATATATGAGTATATTGACTTAGGAGTCAAATGAGAACATTTGATCATAGGTCACACTCATCGTTTAAGCACAAGTGGGGTTACCACTTTTACATAAAAGCGTTGTTGTGTTCACATCATTAGAGTTGCTTTAGCTCAATTCTTAGAGTAAAGCTCCCCTAGATGTGAGACCCCCCCCTAAGAGGGATGAACTAACCTTGGGTTTTGTCGATGATGACTTCATGTAGGTGTTGAAGATGTGGATGCTCAATGTTGATGTAGATCATTTGGAGTAATCCTTTGGAGTGAGTTGCACTTTCAATACCTACACGGGTTAGTCCCACAAGGAACAAATAAGGATATCCATAGACATAGAGTGATGCACACACAAGATGATGTCTATGAAAGCATTAGGTTACCTTGTCCCTTGTCTTACCAACAAGATGTCTATGTGGAAGTTGATTGCAGTTGTTCTTGCCAAAATGATAAGAGTGAAGTATGTTGGCGGAGTCACCCTCAGGAACTCTCTAGTTCTTCTTCTTCGGGATCCACATCATCTTGATGGGAATCCTTGGAGTTGTAGTCGTACTTGATGAAGTAGAACTTGATGTAGTCTTGGGAACCCACTTGACCAAGGCCTTGGGTGCTTCTTCAAATGCATCAATTTCCTCTTGAAGCTTATCCTTGCCTTTTTGCTTGTGGTCTTGTGGTGGAAGATCATCTTGAGCTTGTGTCCCTTTGAAGGAAGTAGGATCATACTTCTCTTGTTGAGGAACAAACTTCATCTTGGGGTATCAATCTTCTTCCCACTCAACTCCATTGGCATTGAACTTTCGTTCAAAACCAACACCTTGGTTCTTCCGATGCCTTCCTTGCTTGCGTACAATTTCCTTGAATTGCTTACTCCCGGCAAGGCTCTTGTAAACACCTTTCTCTATAATACCCTTCAATAAGATATTTTCTTGCTCAAGTGTAACTTGGCTAAGAGAATCATTAGTGAAATCAAGAGAACTACTAGAAGCAACAACATTGGATTTAACATGATTATTGTTACTACTAGAGGAAGAATCTTTCTTGTTCTTGTTACTAGGCTTGACTTGAGGCATGTAAGTGAATAAGAGTAAACGCTTGGCAATGTAAGAAGAATTTTTCTTGCGAAGATCATCATTGATTGCCTTTAAGAACTCATGCTCTTGCTCAGGGCTGACCTTTTCAAAACGTAATTTCTCATGAGTCCTTAAACATTCTCGATGATCTCCTAAGATAGTTTCATGAGCTAACTTAAGAGTGTTTAGTTCTTTAGTTAGAAACTCAATCTTCTCCTTATCACTGTTGTTCGTTTTATCTTGATTAGCATGATTAATTGACGTTTCATCATAGTATTCATCACTAGAGTTGTCAACAAGTAAATCATCATCACCTAACAAGTCATCTTGTTCACTATTGAAATCAACATACTCGGGGTGTGATACCTTTGGGCCTTTAGCCATGAAGCATCTTCCAAGTCCTTCATTTGGTGAATCAAATATGTCATAGGAGTTGGTTGACACAAGTGCTAGACCGGCAACACCTTCATCTTGAGTATATTCAGAGTCGGAGTGATAGCTTCTCTCGGAGTGATTGTCAGAGTCGGAGCCGGATACCCATTCACCAACATGAGCTTGATGTCTTCGTTTTGTGTAGCTCCTTGATGACTTGTCCTTCCTTTCCGAATCCTTGCTTCTCTGGGATGTTCTTCGTTCATAACGATCATCTCTACTCCTTCTCTCTCTTGATGGTGATTCTTCTCTTCTACTTCTTCTTTTTGGAGAGTCTTCTCTTCTCTTGTAGGGTACCGTACACTCATTGGAATAGTGTCTAGGTCTTCCACAATTGTAGCAATTTCACTCTCAACTAGAAGATCTTTTGTCATTGTAGGACTTTGGCTTGGAACTTCTCTCTTTGCTTCTACTCTTGTAGAACTTGTTGAAGTTCTTCACCATTAGGCTCAATTCTTCATTGAAGGTTTGTTTCTCACTTGATGATGTGAGAGCTTCACATGAGGCTTTGTAAGCACCACTTGATTTGTTATGGAGCTCCTCCTTATCCTTGAGTGACATCTCATGAGCAACAATTCTTCCAATGACTTCCGTTGGCTTGAGATCTTTGTAATTGGGCATCATTTGGATCAATGTGCATACGGTATCATATTTTCCGTCCAAAGCTCTTAGGATCTTCTTGATGATGAATTTGTCGGTCATCTCTTCACTTCCTAAGCCGGTGATCTCATTTGTGATAAGAGCAAGCCTAGAGTACATTTCAGCGACACCTTCACCATCCTTCATTTTGAACTTGTCAAGATGAGTTTGAAGCACATCCAACTTGGATTCCTTGATGGAGTCGGTACCTTTGTGCATATCAATCAAAGTATCTCAAATTTCCTTTGCATTCTCAAGACGGCTGATTTTGTTGAATTCTTCGGGGCACAATCCGTTGAAGAGGATATCACAAGCTTGAGCATTGTATTGCAGCATCTTCAACTCTTCCGCAGTAGCTTCACGGTTCGGTTCTCTCCCATCAAAGAATTCACCTTGCAATCCAATACACACAATAGCCCATACGGCGGGGTTATGTCCAAGAATATGCATTTTCATCTTATGCTTCCAACTAGCAAAATTAGTACCATCAAAGTAGGGACCTCTACGGTGGTAATTTCCCTCGCTAGACGCCATACTCTCCTAGGTTGTGAAACCAAGTCTATGACAACCAAAAGCTATGAAAATCAAAGCAAATGGAGACCAAAGCTCTGATACTACTTGTAGGATCGAAAGTATGCCTAGAGGGGGGGGGGTGATTAGACTACTTGACCAAATAAAAACTTATCCTTTTCCCAATTTTAGTTCTTGGCAGATTTTAGCAACTTTGGACAAGTCAAGCAATCTTAACACAATTCAAGCAAGCATGCAAAGAGTATATGAGCAGCGGAAAGTAAAGCATGCAACTTGCAAGAATGTAAGGGAGTGGTTTGGAAGATTCAAACGCAATAGCAGACACAAATGTTTTTGTCGTGGTTCCGATAGGTGGTGCTATCGTACATCCACGTTGATGGAGACTTCAACCCATGAAGGGTAATGGCTGCGCGAGTCCACGGAGGGCTCCACCCACGAAGGGTCCACGAAGAAGCAACCTTGTCTACCGCACCATGGCCGTCGCCCACGAAGGGCTTGCCTCACTAGCGGTAGATCTTCACAAAGTAGGCGATCTCCTTGCCCTTACAAACTCCTTGGTTCAAGTCCACAATCTTGTTGGAGGCTGTGACACCTAGCTAATCTAGGAGACACCACTCTCCAAGTAGTAACAAATGGTGTGTTGATGATGAACTCCGTGCTCTTGTGCTTCAAATGATAGTCTCCCCAACACTCAACTCTCTTGTAACGCCCTCGATGCGGCTATATCTCCCACGTGTCGAAGAACGACTTAGAGGCATAACTGCATTGAAAGCAATGTCGCAAGTGAGGTAATCTTCACAACAACCCATGTAAATAAATAAATAAAGGGGAAAGGTACATAGTTGGCTTACACTCGCCATGTCACACAAATACATAAATAAGTCATTACATTCATCCAATACACTCAAGGTCCGACTACGGAACCAAAATAAAGATCAACCCCCAAATGCGACAAAGTCCCCGATCGCCCCAACTGGGCACCACTACTGACCATCTGGGAAAGACACGTAGTATCGTCTTGAGTCCTCATCGAACTCCCACTTGAGCTCAGTTGAATCACCTGGAATGGTATCATCGGTCCCTGCATCTGGTTTTGGAAGGAATCTGTGAGTCACGGGGACTCAACAATCTCACACCCTCGCGATCAAGACTATTTAAGCGTATAGGAAAGGCAAAGGTATGATGTGGAGCTGCAGCAAGCGACTAGCATATATGGTGGCTATCATACGCAAATGAGAGCGAGAAGAGAAGGCAAAGGCACGGTCGAACAACTATAATCAAGAAGTGATCCTAGAGCAACCTACATCAAGCATTACTCCAACACCGTGTTCACTTCTCGGACTCCGCCGAGAAGAGACCATCACGGCTACACACGTGGTTGATGTATTTTAGTTAAGTCATGTGTCAAGTTCTCTACAACCGGACATTAACAAATTCCCATCTGCCCATAACCGCGAGCACGGCTTTCGAAAGTTCAAATCCCTGCAGGGGTGTCCCAACTTAGCCCATCACAAGCTCTCACGGTCAATGAAAGATATTCTGTCGGCATTCTGGGAACGGGGGTCCCCAGACTTGCCTGCCCGCGGCCTGCGGCGTGGCTCAAGCGGGGGCCCAGCGCGGCCCATCTTCATCAACACGAGGTTCAAGACCCTCGCGAGGGGTCAAGCCTCGCGAGGTGGACGACACGGCGCATCCTCAGGCACAGCCTCGTCAGGCTGGCTCATGAGGAGGCGGAGAGTTCAAGGCGGGGTACCTCGCGAGGTGCCCATGACACAAGCCATGACGACACGGGGCACCAGGCGGGTGCCAGCGCGTGCAGCGTCCCTTTTTCCTCTTTGGTGCAAAGGGAGCAAGCGTATCAGCAGAGTACCGAGGCATCAGGCAAAGGTTGTCACTTCGGTGCAACGAGACCAAGGCCAGGAGGACTACGAGACGGAGGTCACCATGGAGCCTAGCGCGGCGTCATCACCAGAGCCTTTGGCAGGCGAAGACTGCTTTTGTCAGGATAGATGTACTCGCTGTCCCCCTTCAAATTAGCCCACCATTGTTGGATCCCTTCCCGCTCAATATTTGGGGAGAGGACCAGGGCCTCTATAAATAGGATTAGCCACCCACATAGCAAGGGGTTCGATTCCTGGTCGTTCGGTCCGGACGACGGGAGAGAGAAAAGGCATAGAGAGAGAGAGAGAGGGTGACCGAACTCTTCACAATAGTTCATCACCTTAGCCAAGAACAAACCCTCGCGAGGTTGTTCTTCCTTGTATTGTTCATCCTCACCAGCCCCAGGAGGCAATCCATCCACCACACACTGGAGTAGGGTATTACACCACATCGGTGGCCCGAACCAGTATAAATCTTGTGTCTTTCGTGCAGTTCTTTTAGTAGTTTAGATCCCATTGAGACGGAGAGGTTGAAGGTGAGATTTCCGCGCGCACCCCAGCGTTCGAACCTTAAGGGTCTGCCGGAACCCGAAATCCGACATTTGGCGCGCCAGGTAGGGGTGCGCCGGAATTCGTCTCCCACCGCTCCGTGCCCCGTCGCGTCTTCATCGCCATGCCGGGCAACCAGGAGGTCAACCCCGACCCGTGGGCTGCATGGCCCAAACGCGTGGAACCGCTCGCCTCGGGCGACCCCGCGCCCCAGGCAGCTCGCGGTCCGCAGGGCGCTGCAGGCCGCGGGCGACACGGACAAACTTCGGCAACTCTTACACCGCGGCAGGCTCGGTCGGCGGCAAGGGCCTCCAATCATGCTGCGACAACGACACCATACACCCGCCGGGAGCAGGTGAATTCGAGGGCCGCGCTCACGGTGGCCCGAGAGCTGCTGCGATGCAGGCTGCTGGAGGGCGGCCACGACGTTCTGCTAGAGCGAGTGGCAGAGCTCCTGGGCTTCGCCGCCTCGGGGGCTCACCCCTTCTCCACCCAGCTCCCATCTCAAGCCCAGAGCGACCCGCACGGGGGCTCCGCGCGTGCCCGCGGGCTTCAAGGCTACTCCGACGCCAGCGAAGCTGTCAGCACCGGACCGGTGGCGGCGCTGCCCCCGCCCCCGGCCCGCGAAGGAGAAGGACTCGACGCGACCCGCGGCCCCGGAGGGCGGCCGCATTGCCACCCAGTGGCAGGCATGACAGGTGGGGCCGCATGGCATGCGGGGCGCCACGACATGGCGTACGGGATGACGGCGATGGAGGAGTACGTGCCCTGCATGATGGACCAAGGACACCCTCACAAGGACGGGCAGGGCTCACTCCTCGGCCCCAGCTGGGGGGGACGAGGTGATGGAGGCTGAGCCCTTTCCGGCGCCCCAGGACGAGCCCGCTGGCCACGCAGGAGGCAGCGGTCACCGGGCGCCGCTAACTCTTCAGGGGCAGGTATATGCTAACCGTGGATCGCAGGAGGTGAAGGTCGCCGCAGCGAGCGGCCGCCCCGCTCCTACAGCCCCTCACCCCTCGGGAGGAGGGTGCAGGGGGCTGCAGGGGAGGGACCGGGATCCGACATCACCACCGCGGCGTTCGGAGCAAGGTGTTCTCAGGAAGTAGGCCCTCTGCTGGGGAGGTGCCTCAGGGCTGCCCCTGGCAGAGGACCCGTGGTCGTCGGGGGAACCGCTGGCGACCGCTCTACCACATCGGGCGGCGTCCTGGGTTCCGGTCGTTGCTGATGGCACTAGAGTGTGGCGCAAGGCGGGGCCCTCGTCTGGCGATATGAAGCAAGGCCAGTACCTGTGAAGAAGGCCCAGTGCCCATGAAGCTCACCGCCCCGTGACACTCTCACGTAATAATGAGTGGGGCTGTACACGCCCCGGAGTCTCAGGGGTGCTGGCCTCAGGCCCTGGGGCTCCCTCCCACGCCCAGTGGACAGCACTTAGCTCCGCGCTGGTGAGAAGACGTCAAAGACTAGATTAGGTGCCGGACGCGGCTTTTTGTCTGCCTTTTGTTGCCTTGCCCTTTGGCTGTTGCTTTCCCCCATTGGATTTAAGTTGGATTCGAATTTGAGATTTGTGTGTGTTTGGGGAAGGGGTGCTTATTCTTGCTCGAGCCGTTTCTCGCGTTCTGATTACCGCTCCGTCTTAGCTGCCTCCCCTCGCGAGCCCCTCGTGAGTCGGGTCAGGCCTGGCTCGTGCGCAACCCAGACTGCCGCTGTTACTCCCCCTCGGGAGGCTTTTTGGGGGCATGCGGAGGTTGTCCTGTTTAAAAAGGCCCAGAGCCTATGAAGCAAGGCGAGTGCCTGTGAAGCTCTCGCTCTCAAGGAAAAGGCCCAGAGCCTATGAAGCAAGGCGAGTGCCTGTGAAGCTCTCGCTCTCGAGGAAAAGGCCCGGAGCCTGTGAAGCAAGGCGAGTGCCTGTGAAGCTCTCGCTCTCGAGGAAAAGGCCCAGAGCCTGTGAAGCAAGGCGAGTGCCTGTGAAGCTCTCGCTCTCGAGGAAAAGGCCCAGAGCCTGTGAAGCAAGGCGAGTGCCTGTGAAGCTCTCGCTCTTGAGGAAAAGGCCCGGAGCCTGTGAAGCAAGGCGAGTGCCTGTGAAGCTCTCGCGCTCGAGGAAAAGGCCCGGAGCCTGTGAAGCAAGGCGAGTGCCTGTGAAGCTCTCGCGCTCAAGGGAAAGGCCCGGAGCCTGCGAAGCAAGGCGAGCGCTTGTGGAGTCATCGCGTTCGGAAGAAGGCCCAGGGCCCGTGGAGAAGGCCGACGCATGAGGAGTTTCTCATCAGCGACAACCTCACATCCTGAGGACCCAGCTAGAAGGCGCCCAAGGCGTCGCGCCCTCCTGCAGGCCGCTGCTGAACGAGCGTGGGACAAAGGTAAACCAGCCCACCATCGCCCGCAAGCGCAATTTGGCAACTACTGATATGATAGACATAGGTTTTTACATGAGGGGCTTCCCCTCCCAAAATGCTCTCACACACCACCAGGTCGAAAGCCTGAGTTCTATTCATGCAGAGTGAAAAAGACAGGAGTGATACGCTCTCAGTTGGACCAATCCCCCAATGCATCCCCGGAAGCACCTCCTGAGCCCTCGCCGGAGTCGCCGAGATCGCCATCGATGCCCGCGTCGCTGCCAGCGGCGTCAGGGCCGCTCGCCGCACCGTCCTCGTCAGCACCCACGACCACGTCGCTGTCGTCCGAAGCGAAGGCCCTAACAAGGGCGTCCACGTTATCTTCCACCCAGCGCGACAGGTCGTCCCGGACGGCCTGGGGGACTGGGGCAATGACGGCGTCGAAGTCGAAGCGGGGATTCATGTTCTGAAGATGGCTGAAGACACGGGAGAAGGCGTGCTTGAGCAAGGCGCGGCTCCTCTCCTCCACCAACCTGTCGGCCCTAACCGACCGCGCCTCCAGCTCCGCCACCACGGCGGTGAAGAACTGCAGGTTACCGGCGTAGTTGATCGTGTGTGGCTCACCGACGGACGCCTCGTAGATGTTGCCCAAGGCCGAGTTGGCCCTTTCCCTGAGCGTGATGAACATTGGGCCATGCGCGTGCTCCAGGAGCCACCGCTGGCGTATTTCGTCGGCGTTCTGGCGCTCGACGGCCTCGGCCTCTTCCACCCGTTGGCGAAGGCGGAGCACCTCGGCTTGAGAGGCGGCCAACTCTTTCTGCGCTGCCTCAACGGCGGCCCGGGAGACGTCGGCCAGCCGCATCGCCTCATCCCGTTGGGTCCTCAGGGCCGCGGTTCTGCCTTCAGCCTCGACCCGGATCATCCTCAGCTTCCCCTTGAACTCACGCTCGAGGCCTTGGCGCGCCATCGCCACCCGACGACAAACCTCCTCCAAGACACGCGCTTCCCGCGCAACGACGCCATCCTCCTCCTGCGTCATTAGGCGCTCCCTCGTCTCCAGCCTCTCGTACTCACGGGAGCGTTCGGCAGCCTCCAGCGCCAACGCTTCCTCACGCTTCTGAAGCTCAGCTGGGTCATCGGAGGCCACCTCCATCGACGCGAGGGCTGCCTCGCGCAGCTCCGCTTGCTCCTCCAACGAGTGGCATCAGGCCAGGAGCTCGCGAGCTCGTTCCTCCGCCGCCTCTCGCCACCCGTCAACCCTCCGGGCCTCCTCGATGGCCTGGGAGCGGGCCACTCGGGAGGCCTACAGCGACGCCTTCGCTTCTTCATCATCAAGGTCGCGCTGGCGGCGCGCATGGGCGATGGCGGCTTCCAACTCGCGCCTCCCTGCAGCTAGGTGCAGGCCCTCGGCCTCCACGCGAGCATCTTCAGCGGCAAGCTCTTCCCCAAGCAGGTCCACCGCGTCGGCCGCTCGTCGAAGGAACCCTTGGCGGCGCGAGCGGCGCTCCCGAGCGCGCTCAAGCACATCTTCCATGTCATCATCCGCCCCAAGCAGGCGCCGGGGGCTGCGGGTCATCGTTCCCCCTCTGGGCAGGGGGCTGGGCGCTGGCGACCTCCCAACGGCCGTACGCGCCATATCAGAAGCCCGACCAAGGGCCAGCCCGCCTCCAGATGAGGGGCGTAGGTGGCGCCTCAACCAGTCGCAGCCCAAGACCAGACGGGAGGTACCCGACATGCTGGCTATCCCCTGAGAAGGCCCGCGAAGGAAAAGCGCGGGGAATGAAGGGCCGCGGCGCACCTCGGGATGACCCGCCCCATCAGGCGCCCTCACCACAAGGGCAGAGCTGCTCAGAGCACTTGAGGATGGCGGAGGAGGCGAAGCCAAGGAAGGCGGTGCCTCGGCGACTTCTGCGATCTCAGTTGGAAGGGGCCTGTAGAGCAAGAATCAGCGAAAGCAACAAGAGGATCGGGAGTTAGAGAGGAAAAAGACTTACTCGTCAGTGGCGAAGTACTTCCTGCGCTTTAGCACGCGACAAGGGGAGTCAACACCCAGAGCCCCCCTCTTCCTCCGGAGGGCCTCGAAGTCCACGCGGAAGCGGCCCAAGAGAAGAGCACAAGGATCAACCTGCCGCGAGGACGAGGCACCAGGATGGCCCGCGTCGGGAGCGCCCGCCTGGCGCATGCCACCAATCACCTCGTCGGAAGCCGGGACCAGGGCCTCCAAGGCCCCGGCCCCGAGCGCTGGGAGCGGCTGCCTACCACCTTCACCCGCAGCAGTACGGGCCTCAGGAGCTGTCTCCTCACGAGCGGCCTTAGGTGCCGCACCCTCCTTCGGAGCTGCCTCCTCACGAGCGGCCTCAGGTGCCGCACCCTCCTCCGGAGCTGTCTCCTCACGAGCGGCTTCAGGCGCTGCCCCCTCCTCCGGAGTCCCCACGGCCTCAGGCGCCTCCTTCCTCCCTTCTCCGCCGCTTGAGGAGGAGTCGCCTTGGCCGATTGGGAGGGGAGTCACCACTACAGGGTTCTCGCGAGGCCCTTGGAGACCGGCGGGGCGCAGCCCCCACTCGTTGAAGCCAGGCATCTGCTTCACAAAGTCAGCCTTGCTCTGACAAAGATATAGCAAGGCCCCGCCTTGCCGGATGTTGCCAGGATTGGGGTCCCCGGCCAAAGTCAGGAGCACCGACTTCAGCGCCGCGGGGGCCAGGTCTTCTTCCTGGAGCCTCATGTCGTCCTCGCGCCCCCGGAAGGCCCACAGTCGGCGAGAGTGCCGCTGCAGGGGAGCGACACGGCACAACAGAAACTCCTTCACCACCCTGGGCGCTGTCACGCCGAGCTTCCTCAGGAGTGCGAAGCGGGGCCAGACGAAGACAAGCCGAGGGCTCTTCAGCGTCTCCTGGCCCCAACCCGAATTAGGGACGGCAGGCGAGGTTGGCTCTGATAGCAGGGGGCTGGGCACCCCCGCGTCCACATACAACCATCGCTCGCAGAACCCGGCCGCGGGCTGGGGGAGTCGGAAGTCAATTCCAGACGCCTCGGACACAGGCTCGGCAGCAAAGCTCGCGCATGCCCAGCGCTGGGAAGGATCGACAAGACGTAGCGAGAAGAAGTGGCGCAGCAGGGCGACCGAAGGAGGGATGCCCACCATGGCTTCGCAAACGAAGGCGAAGACCGAAAGGAGGGTGATGGACTCAGGACTGAGATGCATTAAGTGGATCTGATAATGCGAAAGCACGACATTGAAGAAATCGGAGAAAGGGGGAACCAGACCCGCCCACAAGGCATCGGTAAAACATGGGACCTCAGTGGCTGTCCTGTCAATGGAGAAGTGGGATGCGGGCCAGGCGGTCGTCCTTCCGTACTCGTTGAAGACGGTGGCCAGGGCCAAGCTGTCCCTGCCCAGGCACTCTTGGTTGAGCACAGTCGATCAGCCAACGAGAGGGGCCACCGTTGGCGGCGCACAAGACGAAGGCATGGATTTCTCTGCTCTCTCCTTCCCCGTCGGAGCCATGGCGATGGGAAGGAGGGAGGGGGGATTTGAGATTGGATTGAAGGTAGGGGGAGGCGCTCGAAAGAAGGGAGAACGGAGGACACCCGAGCAACAGGAAAGGGGACGACTGTGTACAACTACCAGGCCGCCTAGCAGGGCGCACAATAAGGAAGCATGGGGGAACGGTGCCGCCCACGTCCAATCAACCGCCACGCGGCATCCAAGGCCGCAGGCTGTTAGGGCCCGCGGCGCTTCGCCCTTGCCCTTTCACCTCTCGGCGCAGCCAAGTCCATGCGCGCCTTGGGCCCGGGGGCTACTGTCGGCGTTCTGGGAACGGGGGTCCCCAGACTTGCCTGCCTGCGGCCTGTGGCGTGGCTCAAGTGGGGGCCCAGCGCGACCCATCTTCATCAACACGAGGTTCAAGACCCTCGCAAGGGGTCAAGCCTCGCGACGCGGACGGCACGGCGCATCCTCAGTCACAGCCTCGTCAGGCTGGCTCGCGAGGAGGCGGAGAGTTCAAGGCGGGGTACCTCGTGAGGTGCCCATGACGCAAGCCATGACGACACGGGGCACCAGGCGGGTGCCAGCGCGCGCAGCGTCCCTTTTTCCTCTTTGGTGCAAAGGGAGCAAGCGTATCAGCAGAGTACTGAGGCATCAGGCAAAGGTTGCCACTTCGGTGCAACGAGACCAAGGCCAGGAGGACTACGAGATGGAGGTCACCATGGAGCCCAGCGTGACGTCATCACCAGAGCCTTTGGCAGGCGAAGACTGCTTTTGTCAGGATAGATGTACTCGCTGTCCCCCTTCAAATTAGCCCGCCATTGTTGGATCCCTTCCCGCTCAATATTTGGGGAGAGGACCAGGGCCTCTATAAATAGGACTAGCCACCCACATAGCAAGGGGTTCGATTCCTGGTCGTTCGGTCTGGACGACGGGAGAGAGAAAAGGCATAGAGAGAGAGAGGGTGACCGAACTCTTCACAACAGTTCATCACCTCAGCCAAGAACAGACCCTCGCGAGGCTGTTCTTCCTTGTATTGTTCATCCTCACCAGCCCCAGGAGGCAATCCATCCACCACACACTTGAGTAGGGTATTACACCACATCGGTGGCCTGAACCAGTATAAATCTTGTGTCTTTCATGCAGTTCTTTTAGTAGTTTAGATCCCATTGAGACGGAGAGGTTGAAGGTGAGATTTCCACGCGCACCCCAGTGTTCAAACCTTAAGGGTCTGCCAGAACCCGAAATCCGACATATTCCTTCTAGCGGGAAGACCCGATCAGACTCGGAATCCCGGTTATAAGACATCTCGACAATGGTAAAACAAGACCAGCAAAGCCGCCCGATGTGCCGACAAATCCCGATAGGAGTCACACGTATCTCGTTCTTAGGGCACACCGGATGAGCGCTCCTGTCGTGGAATTGTCACGGTAGATGTCCTAGAGTAAGGACTTATTCGTAGCGCCATCGCACTAGGAAGCTTGAAGAGGTTAATTGGGACAAAGGACACGAGAGGGTTTTTATACTAGTTCGGCCCCTTACGATGAAGGTAAAAGCCTACGTCTAGTTGGGATTGGTATTGCTGAGGTTTCGATCTCCAAGAGGCTTAACTCGCCGGCTTGGCTATCGACTTGGTTGTTTCTTTCACTAAGCCGTCACCGGGTCGTCCCCTTATATACATGGGTTAACGCCTGGTGGCCTATGGAGTCCCGGCCGGCTCATAATCGTGTCCGGCTCGGTGACTTTCTTTACATGCCTTTCTTTACAAGTCTTTCCTTACATATGGCAGTTCATAATATCAGGCCTTAAACCGCCTTCAGGCCCTTGAGCCTTCTATAATACTTAATAAACTACAATCTTGGATGTTTACTGGGCTTCTTGCATAACCCGCCATTGGGGTTGACCCGGCCCCTCCTGGGCGGGTCTTAACTGATAGTAATATCCCCAACAGCTCCGTACAGCTAAAACCAAACCTCGGGTTTCCCCGAGGGGGCGCTGCAAAGGACTCTAGTTTGGACCAACACTCATAGGAGCACTGGCCCGTGGGTTTAAAATAAAGATGACCCTTGAGTTCGTGAAACCCAAGGGAAAAAGGCTTAGGTGGCAAATGGTAAAACCAAGGTTGGGCCTTACTGGAGGAGTTTTATTCAAGGCGAACTATCAAGGGGTTCCCATTATCACCCAGCCGCATAAGGAACGCAAAATCAAGGACCATAACACCGGTATGACGGAAACTAGGGCGGCAAGAGTGGAAGAAAACACCAGGCATAAGGCCGAGCCTTCCATCCTTTACCAAGTATATAGGTGCATTAATATAAACAAGAGATATTGTGATATCCCAACAACAATCATGTTCCAACAAGGAACGATCTCCAATCTTCACCTGCAACTAGCAACGCTATAAGAGGGGCTGAGCAAAGCGGTAACATAGCCAAACAACGGTTTGCTAGGACATGGTGGGTTAGAGGTCTTACATGGCAATAGGGGAGGCATGATAAGCAAGTGGTAGGTATCGTAGCATAGGCATAGCAAAAGAGCGGGCATCTAGCAAGCAAAGATAGAAGTGATTTCAAGGGTATGGTCATCTTGCCTGCAAAGTTCTCAGAGTTGCCTTGATCCTCATAAGCAAACTCAACGGGCTCCTCGATCAAGTACTCGTCTCCCGGCTCTACCCAAACAAGAACAACAAGCAAAAGGAACACAATCAACCACGTGCAATGCACAAACAACATGATGCAAACTATGCGGGATGTGATATGCAATGCATAAGCAAGATTTGGAAAGGAATGATTGAACCTGGCCTCAACTTGGAAATCCAAGAGTGCCACTAGAAAGAGGAGTTGATTTCGGTTGAAATCGATATAAAGATCACCGGAATTGGATGCACAGTTTGGAAATGGCAAGCAAAACAAATATGGCACCGTTCTGCGATTAACAACAAGTAGCCATCTAAATGCATCAAGATAAATATGCAACAACACACAAACATAGCAACAAAATACATGGCAGGGATCCACTCATGATGCTTGACAAAAGATGAACACTGAGCTACGGCTAATTCACTCATTAACAGGTTCAAACAAGCATGGCAAAAGTGCAAAAGATAACAGGTTTCAGACTTAGTGAAATTAACAGCATATCAGGAATTTAACATCAGGAAGCAATGTTTAGAGCACGAAAACTACATACTACAGGAACATATCATGGCAAAGCAAGGCATGGCATGAAGATACTCAAAGCATATAATAAAAGTCCCTCAGTGACCATAAGCCAAAAGGGATCAAAAAATACAATTGCAAGCATGCGGACATAGCAAAAACATAAACAAATTCAGACTTAATGAAAAACTGGAGCATGGCAAAACAGTCAACGAGTAGGCATGTTCGCGAGCTCGATGCACTCACTACGAGGCATTGCATGACAAACTAAGCATACACCCATCAAGTAGACATGGCATAGAAGCTAGACATGGCAAGAACAACAACATAGCATGCACGAATCAACAACACAAGCTTGGCAAAATTGCAAAACAAGTTAACAGTCTGCCAGAAACATTTTATAGCAAAAGTAGAGCTCGATTGACTCAAGCTAGGGTGCTCCATAAATGCAAACAAAGACATGGATGGATAGAGCACCACAATATCTACAAAACATCCTTACTGATCATGCTCAAAAGAGGCACGGATCACTAGGAAACAACGTGAACATATGGCATAAAAATAATGACAGGACAACGACTTAGAATATTTCTAAGTCCCTGAAATCAGCAACATTGAGTAAGCTACTCTGCATGCTTGTGCTAGTCACCACAAAGATCACAAAAATACATGGCATACACCCCTATAAAGATGGTATGGCATACATCAAAACACATGTAGAGTTCAGGATCATAGCATGCACACATTAATCATGGCAAAAATGACAAAAGTGCATTTGCTGAAACAGATCTGAAACTATCCTCACATAGCCCTCTTCCAACAGCATTTCGGGCAACAAGATGAGCTCAAAAGAAAATGATGCAATGAGATTAAATGATGTACTCTTTGAGACGAACATTTTGATATGCTACATGCACGAATCGGAGCAACGATGAGGAAGTTATGATGCATCAAAGTAGGCATAAAAGTTAGGGTTTCGGGCAAAATTAGGTCAACCTCACGATCCAGATCTGGATCCAGATCGTGCGCGAACCCGAGGTCGCCGGAAAACACTGTAGCTGCCGGAGTGGAAGAAGCTCGCCGGACTTGGACCGGCCGGAGTTGAAGGAGGCCTTTGCCGGCGAGGGGAAGCGGCGGTGGACGGACTTGGGCGGCGCGGGCGGAGGTGCACGACGTCGGGGAAGAAGAGGCAGGCGTCGGGGCGGCGGTGGTGTGAGCTCGCCGGAGGTGGCGTACGGCGGCGCCGGCCGGCTTGGTCACCGGAGCGGAGGCAGAGCGGGGTGGCTCGGCGGGCGCACGGGAAGACGAAGGTGGGCGCGGGTGGCGCGGTCGATGGGCCGGGAGGGCCGGTGACGGGCCCCGCGGGCCCTGGCGGATCCGGCGAAGTGGGGCGCTGCGGGAGCTAACGTGGCGGCGTTCTACTGGTCGGTGGCGGCGGCGTGAGATGTCTGGCTAGGAACGGACATTGTCCGGCGGCTGGAGAGGGGATTTTTCTAGGGTTTGGAAGAGGAGGTCCGGGATTTTCGGGGAGGGACCTATTTATAGAGGTAGAGGGAGCTAGGAAGCTCCAAATGAGGTGCGGTTTGCGGCCACGCGATCGTGATCGAACAATCTAGATGATAGAAAGGGGTTTAAGTGGGTTTTGGGCCACTTTGGAGAGGTGTTGGGCTGCAACACACATGAGGCCTTTTCGGTCCCTCGGCTAACCGTAGGAGTATCAAACGAAGTCCAAATGGTACGAAACTTGACAGGTGGTCTGCCGGTAGTAAACCAAGGCCGCATGAAAAGTCTCGGTACAATCCGAAAACGGTTAACTCACACACACAAAAATAGGTAGAAAGGGACACCGGAGGACATAAGAGTGCCGGAATGCAAAACGGACAGCAGGAAAAATGCTCGGATGCATGAGACAAACACGTATGCAAATGCAATGCACATGATGACATGATTAGAGATGCATGACAAAGAGAAAACACACGGAGGCAAAAACCCGACAATGAGGAAAATAGAATAACTTAGTGCCCAAATGGCAAGAGTTGGGATACATATAAGGTAAATTACATCCGGGGTGCACTCCACCACTACGAAAGGATCTCGTCCCGAGATCTAGCACTGGAAAAACTCTGGGTACTCAGAACGGAGGTGATCCTCGCGTTCCCAGGTGGCTTCATGGTTGGAATGATGTGACCACTTGACTTTGAGGAATCCGATAGACTTGTTGCGAGTCTTGCGCTCAGTTTCTTCAAGAATAGCAACGGGGCGCTCACGATAAGACAAGTCTTCTTGGAGATCAATGTCTTCGAAGTTGACGCTGCGGTCAGGAGTCTTGAAGCACTTGCGGAGTTGAGAGACATGAAACACGTCGTGCACGTTTGCAAAGTTGGAGGGAAGCTCAAGTTGATAGGCGAGATCGCCTCTTTTGCTTAAGATCTTGAAAGGACCCACGTATCTAGGGGCAAGCTTCCCTTTGATACCGAAGTGACGGGTACCTTTCATTGGAGAGACGCGGAGGTAGACATGGTCTCCGATCTCGAAAGCCAAGTCACGATGCTTGCTATCATAGTAACTCTTCTGGTGCGATTGCGCGGCTTTGATATTTTCTCGAATGACTTTGCACATTTCTTCTGCCTCTGTGATCAAGTCATTTCCAAGAAGTTGACGTTCACCAGTCTCTGACCAATTAAGAGTACGACACTTCCTGCCATAGAGAATCTTGAATGGGGCCTTGCCCGAACTCGCTTGGAAGCTGTTGTTGTAGGAGAACTCGGCATATGGAAGACAATCTTCCAGCTTCATACCGAAAGAAATGACACAAGCCCTGAGCATATCTTCAAGAATCTGATTTACTCGCTCGACTTGGCCACTAGTTTGAGGATGAAAAGCTGTGCTGAAGCGAATGTTGGTGCCCATGGCCTTCTGAAAAGAATCCCAAAACTTGGAGGTAAAGATGCTGCCACGATCTGAAGATATCGACTGCGGAATGCCGTGCAGAGAGACAATCCAGGAGGTATATAGCTCTGCCAACTGAGCTGCTGTGATAGATTCTTTGATAGGAAGGAAATGAGCCACTTTAGTGAGTTTGTCGATGACAACAAAGATAGCATCATTGCCACACTTGGACTTGGGAAATCCAGTCATGAAGTCCATCTCAATATGGTCAAACTTCCATTCTGGAATGGCAAGAGGTTGGAGGAGACCAGCTGGCCGTTGGTGTTCTGCTTTTACTCTTCTGCAGACATCACATTCATTCACGAACTGAGCAATCTCACGCTTCATTCAAGTCCACCAATACGACTGCTTGAGGTCATGGTACATCTTTGTACTTCCAGGGTGAATAGAGAGGAGTGAATTGTGAGCCTCGTCCATAATGACTTTGCGAAGGTCACCTTTAGGAACAACAATGCGATCCTCGAAGAATAGAGTATCCTTGTCATCAAGATGATATCACTTGTACTTGGGTTGACTCTTGGCAATCCCAATCTTCACCTTCTTCACCACAGCATCAAGAAGTTGAGCCTCGCGAATCTGATCTTCCAAAGTAGGAGAGACTTGGAGGTTGGCGAGGAAACCTTGAGGAACAACTTGCAGATTGAGTTTGCGGAAATCTTCACAAAGCTCGGGTTGGAAAGGCTTGAGAATCAAACTGTTGTAGTAAGCCTTCTGCTCAATGCGTCATCAATTACATTGGCCTTGCCTGGAGTGTATTCAATACTCAGATTATACTCTTGAATCATTTCGACCCAATGAGTCTACCTGAGGTTGAGATTAGGCTGAGTGAAGATGTACTTGAGACTCTTATGATCAGTGAAGATGTCCACTTTTCGTCCCAATAAGAGATGTCTCCAAGTTAAAAGAGCATGGACAACTGCCGCCAACTCGAGGTCATGAGTGGGGTAATTCTTTTCGTTGGGCTTCAACTGGTGAGAGGTATAAGCCACAACTTTCTGCTCTTGCATCAACACTGCACCAAGACCTTGAAGGGAAGCATCACAGAAGACCTCGAATGGTTTGGATTCATCAGGAGGAGTCAAAACTGGAGCAGTGACTAACTTCTCTTTCAGGGTGTTGAAAGCGATGTCACAATCAGGTGTCCAGACATACTTCACATGCTTCTGGAGGAGGTTGGAATGAGGCTTCGTGATCTTTGAGAAGTTCTCAATGAACCTTCGACAATAGCTTGCGAGCCCAAGGAAGCTGCGGAGTTGCTTCACGTTCTGAGGCGGTTCCCATTTCACAATTGTAGACACCTTCTCGGGATTAACAACGATTCCTTTTCCGGAGATGATATGGCCAAGGTAGAGAACCTCATCGAGCCAAAACTCGCACTTAGAAAACTTCGCATAGAACTGATGTTCTTTGAGTTTGTCCAGCACCAATATCAAATGCTTGGCATGATCCTCCTTGTTCTTGGAAAAGACCAAAATATCATCAACATATACCAAGACTAACTCATTCGTGTAAGGGTTGAAGATGAAGTTCATCATGCGAGAGAATGTTGGAGGAGCATTGACGAGGCCGAAAGACATGACAGTGTATTCATAGGAACCATAGCTTGTTCTGAAAGCTGTCTTGGGGATATCTTCTTCACGAATGCGAATCTGATGATAGCTCATACGGAGGTCAAGCTTGGAGAATACTTTAGCACCTTTGAGTTGTTCGAAAAGCTCATTGATGTTGGGAAGTGGGTAATTTTTCTTTATGGTCTTCTTGTTCAATGGATGGTAGTCGACACAAAGTCGGTCCGTTCCATCCTTCTTCTTCTTCACAAAAAGAACTCCACAACCCCATGAAGAAGAACTAGGTCGGATGAGACCCAAATGCTCTTGTTCATCGAGCTGTTTCTTCAATTCCTTAATCGGTCCCAGCTTGTAAGGACGTTTGCAAACAGGTTCCGTGCCAGGCTCAAGATTGATGACGAGTTCAACTTGCTGGTGCGGAGGCATTCCTGGAAGCTCTTATGGAAAGACGTCTTGATATTCACAAACAACTGGAATCTGAGAGATGGCATCCAACTCGCCCTTCTCATTGAGAGAGAACAGTCGAATGGTATCATCACGAGCGGCAAAGACGATCACATCCTCAGACGAATGTGTCAATTGAATCTGCCTGGCAGCACAATCAAGATGAGCCTTGTGCTTAGAAAGCCAATCCATTCCAAGAATAAGATCAATATCCGAGTCACCAAGAACAATTGGAGAAGCCAGAAATTCGTAGTCGCCCATCATGATAGAAACATCCGGGACCATGATATTAGCTGACATTTGCTTGCCCGGGGACACAATTGATAAGGATCTTGGCAAATGTTGATAATCACACTCATACTTTGATGCAAAAGGTTTAGAAATGAAACAATGCGATTCACCAGTGTCAAAAGAACTCTTGCAGGAATAACGTTAACAGGAAGGTTACCCATGATCACTTATGAAGAGTCCTCTGCCTGAGCTGCATTCAACATGTTGACCTTGGCGTGCTTGGGGTTATGCTTGACCACTGCGGTACTGGCAGATCTCACAAGAGGAGGAGGAGGAAGACGCCTCTGATTGAAGCATTTGTTGGCATAGTGACCCTTCTGTTGGCACTTGTTGCATGTGACCTCTGAAAGCGGACGGTGATACGGAGCACTTGATCTTGGAGCATGTGACGAAGTCTTGTTCTGAAAGCCTGGGTTGGGTGGGTGGGATGGTCCATTGCCACATTTTCTCTTCTGCTGATAAGGCTGACGGAACAGAGGAGGAGGAGGAGGAGGAGGCAACCAATACTTTTGCTGCTTAGCTGCCACTTGAGTTGAGGAAGAAGGAGTTGCATCTCTGACTCGCTTCTTGGAAGCATCGCACTTGAGTTGAGCAGTTTCTTGTTTCAGTGCCATGTTGTAAAACTCATCGTACTTCTTTGGCTCAAAGAGCACGAGAGCTAGTTGGAGATCTTCTCTGAGGCCACATCTGAACTGGTAAATCATGCTCTTCTCGTCAGGGACGCCCTGCTAGCGAAACGAGCTAGCTTCTGAAACATAATGTTGTACTGGTAAACAGACAAAGTGCCTTGCTTCAGGTTGCGAAATTCCTCACGCTTGCTCTCAACAACACTCTGAGGAATGTGGTGAGCTTTGAAGTCTTGATGGAATTCATCCTAGGTAATCACATGACCTCCTATGGAATCTTTGTACTGTTGAAACCATTCTGTAGCTTGGTCTTTGAGTTGGAACGAGGCAAACTTGAAAAAGTCCTCAGGCCTGATGTTGCTGCACTCGAAATGCTTGCAGATATCCACGAGCCAATCATCAGCGTCTGTTGCCTCGACACAGTTGCTGAAGGTCTTTGGCTGGTTAGCGAGGAACTAGTTGAGTGTAGCAAACTGATTCTGATTGTTGCCATGGCCTTGATTTCCTTGGTTGTGCTCTTGCAAGAGTTGCATGAGCATCTGCGTGTTTGCATTGGTAGCGGCCATCACAGCTTGCCATGCCTCCAGAGGTGGAGGTGGTGGTGGCGGATCCAGATTCAGACGCGTTGGAGGAGCCATCCTGAAGAGGGTGACATCCATTAGCATCTCGACAGACATATATTGAAGCTGAATCAAATGGATCGGAATTGCAACATATAGTCTTAACATCCGAACAAAATGAACGAATGCATTCCAATTGAAATGGTCACATTTCCATAAATTGAGAAGCCAGTTAGATATAGGTAGAAGAATAAAACAACAAGGTACGAACAAGAACAAATACTTGGTGAGGATTACCCAATCACAAGCCAAATATCCGCGGAAGAAGTACTAGAGCTACAAGAATTCCCACCTATGAAACTCCCGAACCTTTCCGGTTATGCAATCAGGTGTTGGGGATACAGGGGAAGCATAATATCTCACCCAAAACTAACAGATCCTACATCCAGCTGTATCCATCCTCCAACACATAACCAAAAACCTTCGGAAATCGTTTACCTCAACCTTCAAAAAGCATCCGTTATACGTGTTATGGCAATACTCCTGAACTCCCGCCCCAGTACTGGGTGGCGTCGAGGTTATCTCACCAACAACGGCATAAAAGAGATTTTCAATGTCGGTGAAACTCAGGTATTCCAGAACCTCAACGATAAATTTGTGACGACAACACCTCGGAGCTCAACTCCCCGGGACACTGCCACAACCCCTGAGGGAGTCCTGGATTAGGGGGTCTCCGGATAGCCGGACTATATCCTTTGGCCAGACTGTTAGACTATGAAGATACAAGATTGAAGACTTCGTCTCTTGTCCGGATGGGACTCTACTTGGCGTGGAAGGCAAGCTAGGCAATACGGATATGTGTATCTCCTCCTTTGTAACCGACCTTGTGTAACCCTAACCCTCTCCGGTGTCTATATAAACCGGAGGGTTTTAGTCCGTAGGACAACATACAATCATACCAAAGGCTAGCCTCTAGGGTTTAGCCTCTCTGATCTCGTGGTAGATCTACTCTTGTACTACCCATATCATCAATATTAATCAAGTAGGACGTAGGGTTTTACCTCCATCAAGAGGGCCCGAACCTGGGTAAAACATCGTGTCCCCTGCCTCCTGTTACCATCCGCCTTAGACGCACAGTTCGGGCCCCCCTACCCGAGATCCGCCGGTTTTGACACCGACATTGGTTCTTTCATTGAGAGTTCCTCTGTGTCATTGCCGTTAGGCTTGATGGCTCCTTCTATCATCGATAGCGATGAAGTCCAGGGTGAGACATTTCTCCCCGGACAGATCTTTGTGTTCGGCGGCTTCGCACTACGGGCCAACTCGCTTGGCCATCTGGAGCAGATCGAAAGTTACGCCCCTGGCCGTCAGGTCAGGTTTGGAAGCTTAAATTACACGGCTGATATCCGCGGAGAGTTGATCTTCAACGGATTCGGGCCCCTACCTTGTGCGCCACACGGTCGCGATGAGTACGATTTAGTTCTACCATCGGACCGTATTCAGGAGATCGCACCGGCAGCCACTTCGAGCCTCAATTCGGAGCCAGTTGCGCCATCCATGGACGGGCAGATAGACCCCGTCACAGAGGCCGTATCCTCAGCGGCGATCGAGCCCAATATCGACCTTACCCTTCACAAGAGCCGTGTTGTTAAACTGCCGGATGCTTCTCTGGCCATGGACTCTGTACCGCCTGTGCCCGTTCCTATCGAATCCGGTTGGGCGCCGATCATGGAGTTTACCTACGCGGATATCTTTCAGCACTCGCCCTTCGGTGACATACTGAATTCATTAAAGTCTCTCTCCTTGTCAGGAGAGTCCTGGCCGGACTATGCCCGGCAGGATTGGGATGCGGATGACGAAGAAATTCGCCGCCCACCCACCACCCACTTAGTAGCCACTGTCGATGACTTAACCGACATGCTCGACTCCGACTCCGAAGACATCTATGGTATGGACGACGATGCAGGAGACGAACAGGAACCACTGCCCACAGGGCACTGAATGCCCACTCCACCACATGATGTATACATGGTGGACACACCAAAAGAAAACGACGATGAGGAACGGAAGGACGCAACGAAGGGTTGTCCCCTCGAGAAGCAGTCAAAGCAGCGGCGTAAGCGCCGCCCCAAATCCCGCCTCGGTAGAAACAACGATCATACAGACCCAGCGTTAGAGCAGGGTGAACCATTGCCGGATTCTGTCAAAATGAACAACCCGACTCTGTCAAAGATAATAGTCCAGACGACATCACACCGGACAGACACCCGGAGCAACAGAATGCCCATAAAAGGCTCACTGCCACCGCGAGGAGTCTAAAAAAGCAGAAGCAAAGGCTCAAGGCTGCGCAAGACACACTCCAAATCGGATGGAGTAAAGTACTCAACACAGCAGCGAAGTACGGCGGTAATCGCCCCACCAAGAGTTACCCAAAGCGGAAGTTGCTACCTGAATTCGATGAGGAGGCCTTAGATCCCCCACAACCAAAAATTAAAACAGCCATCTGGTCGGATAGACGACCTCACAGCCAACATAGAGTGACAAACAGCGCCGCACATAAGCCAATACGCGATCCACGCGAGGGCTCACATCAAAAGGACGGCGAAACCAGATCCATCTATGGACCACGCAAGCGTGCTCCAGCATACAATGCAACACAACAAACATCTGAACAACGCGGTACACCCAGATACAGGGGTGCCGCACACCCCCTATGTTTCACCGATGAGGTGCTGGACCATGAATTTCCAGAGGGATTCAAACCCGTAAACATAGAGGCATATGATGGAACAACAGACCCTGGGGTCTGGATTGAGGACTATATCCTCCATATCCATATGGATCAAGGAGATGATCTCCATGCCATTAAGTATTTACCCCTCAAACTCAAAGGGCCAGCTCGGCACTGGCTTAAAAGCCTCCCCGAAAACTCCATTAGAAGCTGGGAAGAGCTCGAAGACGCTTTTCGGGCAAATTTTCAAGGGACTTATGTCCGACCTCCGGACGCGGACGATTTGAGTCATATATCTCAACAGCCCGGAGAGTCGGCCCGAAAGCTTTGGAACAGGTTTCTTACTAAAAAGAACCAATTAGTCGACTCTCCGGACGCCGAAGCCTTGGCAGCTTTTAAGTATAGCGTCCGTGATGAATGGCTTGCCAGAGACCTCGACCAAGAAAAGCCAAGAACAATGGCAGCATTAACAAGCCTCATGACCCGCTTTTGCGCGGGTGAGGATAGCTGGCTAGCCAGATGCAGCACCAGCGGCCCCAGTACGTCCGAAGTTAGAGATGGAAATGGGAAATCACGACGCAGCAACAATAATAAACGCCGGAATAAAGAAGACAGCCCGAAGAGCACGGCAGTAAATGCCGGATTCAGAAGCTCTCGGCCAGGTCAGCAAAAGCCGCCCTCTAAAGGCGCCAGAGATGAACTGTCCAGCCTAAACAAAATTCTGGACCAAATATGTCAGATCCATAGCACCCTTGGTAAACCCACTAATCATACCCACAGAGAATGTTGGGTCTTCAAGTAGTCCGGCGAGCTCAACGCCGTACACAAGGGGGAGGACACACCAAGTGAAGACGAGGATGAGCCTCTCAAGCAAGACACTAGGGAACAAAATAAATTTCCACCAGAAGTTAAAACAGTAAACGTGTTACACGTGATCAAGGGGAGAAACAAAGCGGCACTCCTAGAGAAATATGCCCAAGGGCCTATCACCGCGGAGTCCTGCCACTGGTCGTCTCAACCGATCACTTTCGACCATCGGGATTACTCAGCAAGTATCCGGCGTGCAGGATGGGCTGCCTTGGTATTAGACCCAATAATTGACGGATACCACTTCACACGAGTCCTGATGGACGGTGGCAGCAGTCTAAACCTGATATACCAGGACACAATCCGCAAAATGGGGATAGACCCAACGAAAATTTGCCACAACAATACTACCTTTAAAGGAGTAACGCCAGGCCCAGGGGCTCATTGCACGGCTCCCTACTACTAGAGGTTATATTCGGCTTCCCCGATAACTTCCGTAGCAAACACTTAACCTTCCACATTGCTCCATTCCAAAGTGGCTATCAAGCACTACTTGGACGCGAAGCTTTCGCTCGCTTTAATGCAATACCGCATTATGCTTCCCTCACGCTCAAGATGCCCGGTCCACGTGGCATCATTGTAGTGAATGGAAATATTGAGCGATCTATGTGTGCCGAAGAGAGTGCGACTGCCTTGGCAGCCGCACACTAAAAATGGCCTCACCAGCTAAAGCATTTGATAGGTCGTCAAGACCACGGACACGGTTAGACGAGTCCGGCACAGCTACATGTAATTCATACAGGATTGATGGCCACACCCCTATTACAAATACAAGGGGCTCAACGTGCGCAGACAAGTGGCAATTTTTACTCATCTTGAATTATACATGGTTTCTTTAAAACTACCTTTTTGCACGACAACTTTTCACCTAAGTTCCTCTCTTTTATAGATGACCATCGTGCTACACCTGTCCAGGATATGGCACAACGGAGACACAGGCGCAGACGTGCAGCAGGGACCCGTTCCAAGGATTTTTTTTAGATTTAGACCCTGCGTAAACCTTTTTTTACTGTCTCTTGTAGATACACATCCCTTGGATTCTCAGCACAATTGAGAAGGATGCTGACGTCTTGGCATGTGGCCACGTCAGAATAATGCATGTACCTGGACACAAGGGGCTTCTTACAAAGGGCACTATTTAGGCCCGGTTTATACCATAAAGACCGAATACCTTAGGGAGTGTTTGGCGTCGCGAGTTTGGCCTTATATGCATCAGCTCCGAATCATGTCTTTGGTGAAATGTTGGGTTTGCCCGGCTCCTGTGTTTTGGTGCCTTATGTTCCGCTCTATCGGCTAAGGCAGCACCAGGAGAACTACTGCGACTGTGCCCTGGTTCATCCGGACGAGCACCTCAGTAGAGAAAGCCGAAAACTGACTGTCATGATATAGCGCGAGACTGGTCAACCACTCGATGACCTATCGGAATGTTAGAATTCCTCCGCTTTAACGAAGGGCCGTTTTCCGGCCAGGCATATACGCACCCCGAGTTCGGGAGAGTGCGGAGCCACCAGGGGCTATATAGTAGCCCCACCGTCAAACTCCTATGGCTAAGTGAAAGTGTTATAGCATTATAGTCCGGTTGCCTCATTCGCTGTGCTATCACCTCCTTAATAGGACCAAGACATTGGGTTAAGTGTGAACACGCGTCTTCTGCGAGCACCTCTGCATTATATGCGTGGGGGTTGAAGCCGACGACTGCAATCTTTCAGGTTATATACATATATACATAAACGGCCGCATAGGAGGCATCATATTACTTTCAGGCAAAAGTATAAATACAACCTTAATACATTTCATAAAAACATTGTGTTTACAATGGGAATACATGCCACTCAAACATAATATTCTTCAAGCACTGGGCCTCTGTCAAACGAGCACCCTCAAGAACTTCTTCAAAATAGTGCTCGGCAGCCACTCAGCCTATGGCCGAACCCTGCGCCGCAACAGTGGTAGCATCCATCTCCGCCCAGTATGCTTTGACACGGGCAAAGGCCATCCGCGAGCCTTCTATGCACGCCAACCTCTTCATCGCATTGATGCGTGGCACCGCACCAAGGAACTGATGCACTAAGTTGAAATAACTATTCGGCTTCGGCTTCTCCGGCCACAGATGATCTACGACGGACCTCATGGCAAGTCCGGACAATCTATTAAGTTCGGCCCATTCGGCTAGCTGATCAGTCAAGGGAAGTGGACGCTCTGGAACGTGGACGCTCTGGAATGTTAATTTGTGACCAGAACAGCTTGTCCACTTCACGATCTGTCAGATCTCGGAAGTATTTGACCGCATCGACAGCGCTCGCTGCCAAGTCCATATATGCGTCTGCCGAACTCCACAGCCGATCCAGAGGGGCATACCGCGAATCTCTGAATTTCCTCTGCAGCAGAAAGGGCTTCCCAGCCGCAATATCCCCGGCTTCATGCAACTCCTCCTTCTTCGCCCTCATAGCAGAGCGGGTGTCTTTGGTTGCCATTGTGGTCTTTTCAAGGTCCGCTGCCTTCACTCGGTTCTCTTCTTCAAGGAACTGGCAACGGTCGGCAGTGTCTTTTAATTTTACGGCCATCTTGGCCATCTTCTCTTTGCTTTTGCAATGCGCGGCCATCTCGGCTCTTAACTCTTCGGCCGCCTTCAAAGTAGCCGCATTGCTAATTCTTGCTTGTTCCTTGGCTCGGGCAAGTTCCGCCCGAAGGGTCTCCACGGTGGCAGCCCCGTCTGCAGTCACAACATATTAAAGACACTAGCATCATGTTGCTCTTACTATGTGACATTCACCAGAAAACATTACTTACCCTGTGACTCGTCAAGCCGCTTGTTAACAAGCTCGATGTTGGCGTCTGCCGCATCCAGTTGCCCCTTTAGTTTGGCAAGCCCATTAGTCCGGCTGGCCACCGGAGCTTCCACCACCTGCACATAAAGGCAGTCTGGTTATTACCTGGGACTATGATCCTCTGTTCACCGCCGTTCTCGACAACAACCAGAGTCTCAGGGGCTACTATCTACACAGGGCACACCTACACATGTGCGGTACTATCAAAAAGTATATCATTTCACGTACCTCAAAGCCCGTCAGTAGACTCATAAAGGCTTCATGTAATCCGCTTTCGGCGGACGAAATTCTTTCCATCACCGTACCCATCAACGTACGGTGTTCTTCTGAGTTGGCTGCTCGCTCCAACAGCTCCCTCAGAACGTCCGACCGCATACCAGACGGTGCCGGACTCTTTTGTTTGCTCTCTTCGAGAGCCGGACACTGGGGACTTCGGGTGACTATAGGATTATCTTCTTGCCTCACCGGATCCGGAGAGGCCCTCTGTGACGACACTTCGAGGTCGCCTGCTTCTTGAGCGGGGGAGTCCGGTGAGGCGTTTCGCTCTCCATCATCTCCGGAAGAAGATCCCCCGAAGACGAGCTCTGCTGAGAAGGGCTAAAATCCAAACTGCAAGATATATGCTTCGGTTATTTTCCTCAGAGGTAAGGTAGTATATCTTCACTATTAAAGTATTTTTGATCACTTACGGCTCGTTAGAGGGCTGATCCCCGCGCGGACTTTGTGCGGCAAGAGCACCCCCCGAGGTAGGACCCTCTGTTGGAGACTTCTTCTCCCATTTGGAAGCTTCGGTTTCCGGATCTTCAGAGGCAGTCCTCTTCCTCCCCCGTAGCGAGAGAAGGTCAGAATCTTCTCCTTGGTTATCCTCCCTTATGGAGGCGCTCATTCCCTCGATTGGAATTGGCAGCGATGGGGGCCCTCTTTTGCCCGCATTATTCCCCCCTTTATCTTCCTTTGAGGGCTCCGGGCAAGGTGCGAGCTTGAGCATCTTTTCCAGTACCGGATTTTCCAAAGCCTCAGGGAGGGGGCCGAACACCGAATCATCTTCGCCTTTGTTAGCCAGTCCTGGTCAAAGGGCGATTTCTCAGAATGACGTCATGATAAATAAAATACGGTGTGTTTAGCTAGAGGATTACTTACTTGGTCGGCGGCGCAGTTGCTACTCAGGCCCACGTCCTCGGTAGTATCCGGACACTCTGTTTGAGGTCCGAAGAATGACTTGTACATCTCCTCGTGCGTCAGGCCAAGGAAACTTTGAATAGCGTGCAGTCCTTCTGGGTTGAACTCCCACAAGCGAAGGGGCCGGCGTTTGCAAGGCTGGACTCGATGAACCAGCATGACTTGCATTACCATAACCAAATTAAAATCTCCCTCGAAGAGATCTTGAATGCGGCTTTGCAGTATATGCACGTCCTTGGCTGGATCCCAGCTCAGCCCTCTGCTAATCCATGACATCAGTTGTGGTGGGGGGCCCGAGCGGAAAGCCGGGGCAGCCACCCGCTTGGCACTTATGGGAGCTGTGATGTAAAACCACTCCCGTTGCCATAATCCGGACACCTCTGGAAAGGAACCTTTTGGCCACGGAGCTCTTGCAATCTTGCTTATTATTGCGCCTCCGCATGCTGCGTACTGTCCCTCGATTGTCTTCGGCTTCACATCAAAGGTCTTGAGCCACAAGCCGAAGTGAGGGGTAATGCGGAGGAAGGCCTCACACACGACAATAAATGCTGAGATGTGGAGAAAGGAGTCCGGGGCTAGATCGTGGAAGTCTAGCTCGTAATAGAACATCAAACCCCTTACGAAGGGATCCAGAGCAAGGCCTAGACCTCGGAGGAAGTGGGAGATGAACACGACATCTTCGTTGGGTTCAAGAGTAGGGACGACCTGCCCTCGGGCAGGCAGCCGATGCGAAACCTCGGCGATCAGGTATCTGGCCTCCCTCAACTTCTTGATATCTTCTTCCGTAACGGAGGAGGGCATCCATCGGCCTTGAAGGCTGGATCCAGACATGATTGAAGGTCCGAAGCACCTGACCTGGGCTTTGGGTGTTAGAACTCGAGGCGGGGGAAGGATTCGATTGAGCACGGGAGGGAAAAAAGTAAAAGCCTTGGCCCTTTATAAAGAGGGTGAATATCAAGCGTCCTCTCCGTGGCCATTTGGGACTTACCTACAATCTAGGAGTCCTAGACGTGGTTGGGTTACCCACGCCCGTATTGATGAGAATCCCGTGATAAGGGGACACGATCTCTGCTTTGAAAAGACGTGTCAAAAAACTGCCTCGCATTATGTGCAGGGCTAGTTAAAGGAAACGGTTCAAATAATCGCCGGGCCATGGCATAATGTCGTGTTGCCAAAACAAGTTAGCAAATTGGATTTGTGGAAATATTATTCTCTCTATGGTGGTATGTGGAACTTATTTTGCAGGGTCGGACACTATCCTTGTATTCAAATTCTTCCATGGTGTATTCGGAGGAGGAACCCGCCTTGCAATGTCGAAGACAATACTGCGCGCCGGACTCATCGTCATTGAAGCCTGGTTCAGGGGCTACCGAGGGAGTCCTGGATTAGGGGGTCTTCGGACAGCCGGACTATATCCTTTGGCCGGAATGTTAGACTATGAAGATACAAGATTGAAGACTTCGTATCGTGTCCGGATGGGACTCTACTTGGCGTGGAAGGCAAGCTAGGCAATACGGATATGTGTATCTCCTCCTTTGTAACCGACCTTGTGTAACCCTAACCCTCTTCGGTGTCTATATAAACCGGAGGGTTTTAGTCCGTAGGACAACATACAATCATACCAAAGGCTAGCCTCTAGGGTTTAGCCTCTCTGATCTCGTGGTAGATCTACTCTTGTACTACCCATATCATCAATATTAATCAAGCAGGACGTAGGGTTTTACCTCCCTCAAGAGGGCCCGAACCTGGGTAAAACATCGTGTCCCCTGCCTCCTGTTACCATCCGCCTTAGACGCACAGTTCGGGACCCCCTACCCGAGATCCGCCAGTTTTGACACAGACAACCCCTAAATGTCAGGAGGCACCAAGAACAATGTTCTCGTCACAAATCGATCGGAACGATTCCAAGATACCCGCGTGATCCTAAATTTTTTTAGTGAAATTTGAGAAGAGAAGAGTCAAAACTCTACGTCAGGATGCCTCACCAGAGCGACAAAGGGACAGAGGAGTAAAAAGAATTCCTAACTCTCCTATATATATAATTCCTAAATGACTCAAAACATTTTTCTAGACTCAACAACGCCAACGATTCGATCAAGCAGGGGGCTCCTAAGGTCGGGGAAGGCTCTGATTACCAACTTGTAACGCCCTTGATGCGGCTATATCTCCCACGTGTCGAAGCACGACTTAGAGGCATAACCGCATTGAAAGCAATGTCGCAAGTGAGGTAATCTTCACAACAACCCATGTAAATAAATAAAGGGGAAAGGTACATAGTTGGCTTACACTCGCCACGTCACACAAATACATAAATAAGTCATTACATTCATCCAATACACTCAAGGTCCGACTACGGAACCAAAATAAAGATCAACCCCCAAATGCCACAAAGTCCCCGATTGCCCCAACTGGGCACCACTACTGATCATCTGGGAAAGACACATAGTATCATCCTGAGTCCTCATCAAACTCCCACTTGAGCTCAGTTGAATCACCTGGAATGGTATCATCGGTCCCTGCATTTGGTTTTGGAAGGAATCTGTGAGTCACGGGGACTCAGCAATCTCACACCCTCGCGATCAAGACTATTTAAGCTTATAGGAAAGGCAAAGGTATGATGTGGAGCTGCAGCAAGCGACTAGCATATATGGTGGCTATCATACGTAAATGAGAGCGAGAAGAGAATGCAAAGGCACGGTCGAACAACTATGATCAAGAAGTGATCCTAGAGCAATCTACGTCAAGCATTACTCCAACACCGTGTTCACTTCCCAGACTCCGCCGAGAAGAGACCATCATGGCTACACACGCGGTTGATGTATTGTAGTTAAGTCATGTGCCAAGTTCTCTACAACCAGACATTAACAAATTCCCATCTGCCCATAACCGCGGGCACGACTTTTGAAAGTTCAAATCCCTGCAGGGGTGTCCCATCTTAGCCCATCACAAGCTCTCATGGTCAACGAAGGATATTCCATCTAGCGGGAAGACCCGATCAGACTCGGAATCCCAGTTACAAGACATCTCGACAATGGTAAAATAAGACCAGCAAAGCCGCCCAATGTGCCGACAAATCCCGATAGGAGTCGCACGTATCTCGTTCTCAGGGCACACCGGATGAGCGCTCCATACAGCTAAAACCAAACCCCGAGTTTCCCCGAGGGGGCGCTGCAAAGGACTCTAGTTTGGACCAACACTCAGAGGAGCACTGGCCCGGGGGTTTAAAATAAAGATGACCCTTGAGTCCACGAAACACAAGGGAAAAAGGCTTAGGTGGCAAATGGTAAAACCAAGGTTGGGCCTTGCTGGACGAGTTTTATTCAAGGCAAACTATCAAGGGGTTCCCATTATCACCCAACCGCATAAGGAACGCAAAATCAAGGAACATAACACCGGTATGACGGAAACTAGGGCGGCAAGATTGGAAGAAAACACCAGGCATAAGGCCGAGCCTTCCACCCTTTACCAAGTATATAGGTGCATTAATATAAACAAGAGATATTGTGATATCCCAACAACAATCATGTTCCAACAAGGAATGATCTCCAATCTTCACCTGCAACTAGCAACGCTATAAGAGGGGCTGAGCAAAGCGGTAACATAGCCAAACAACAGTTTGCTAGGACATGGTGGGTTAGAGGTTTGACATGGCAATAGGGGAGGCATGATAAGCAAGTGGTAGGTATCGTAGTATATGCATAGCAAAAGAGCGAGCATCTAGCATGCAAAGATAGAAGTGATTTCAAGGGTTTGGTCATCTTGCCTGCAAAGTTCTCAGAGTTGGCTTGATCCTCATAAGCGAACTCAACGGGCTCCTCGATCAAGTAGTCGTCTCACGGCTCTACCCAAACAAGAACAACAAGCAAAAGGAACACAATCAACCACGTGCAATGCACAAACAACATGATGCAAACATGGTATGATATGCGGGATGTGATATGCAATGCATAAGCAAGATTTGGAAAGGAATGATTGAACCTGGCCTCAACTTGGAAATCCAAGAGTTCCACTGGAAAGAGGAGTTGATTTCGGTTGAAATCGATATAAAGATCACCGGAATCGGATGCATGGTTTGGAAATGGCAAGCAAAACAAATATGGCACCGTTCTGCGATTAACAACAAGTAGCCATCTAAAGGCATCAAGATAAATATGCAACAACACCCAAACATAGAAACAAAATACATGGCAGGGATCCACTCATGATGGTTGACAAAAAATGAACACTGAGCTATGGTTAATTCACTCATTAACAGGTTCAAACAAGGATGGCAAAAGTGCAAAAGATAACATGTTTCAGACTTATGAAATAAACATCATATCAGGAATTAACATCAGGAAGCAATGTTTAGAGCACGAAAACTACATACTACAGGAACATATCATGGCAAAGCAAGGCATGGCATGAAGCTACTCAAAGCGTATAACAAAAGTCCCTTAGTGACCATAAGCCAAAAGGGATCAGAAAATACAATTGCAAGCATGCGAACATAGCAAAAACATAAACAGATTCAGACTTAGTGAAAAACTGAAGCATGGCAAAACAGTCAACGAGTAGGCATGTTCGCGAGCTCGATGCACTCACTACGAGGCATTGCATGACAAACTAAGCATACACCCATCAAGTAGACATGGCATAGAAGCTAGACATGGCAAGAACAACAACATAGCATGCACGGATCAACAACAACAAGCTTGGCAAAATTGCAAAACAAGTCAACAATCTGCCAGGAACATTTTATAGCAAAAGTAGAGCTCAATTGACTCAAGCTAGGGTGCTCCATAAATGCAAACAAATACATGGATGGATAGAGCACCACAATATCTACAAAACATCCTTACTGATCATGCTCAAAATAGGCACGGATCACTAGGAAACAACATGAACATATGGCATAAAAATAATGATAGGACAACGACTTAAAATATTTCTAAGTCCCTGAAATCAGCAACATTGAGTAAGCTACTCTGCATGCTTGTGCTAGTCACCATAAAGATCACAAAAATACATGGCATACACCCCTGTAAAGATGGCATGGCATACATCAAAACACATGTAGAGCTCAGGATCATAGCATGCACACATTAATCATGGCAAAAATGACAAAAGTGCATTTGCTGAAACAGATCTGAAACTATCCTCACATAGCCCTCTTCCAACAGCATTTCGGGCAACAAGATGAGCTCAAAAGAAAATGATGCAATGAGGTGAAATGATGTACTCTTCGAGACGAACATTTTGATATGCTACACGCACGAATCGGAGCTACGATGAGGAAGTTATGATGCGTCAAAGTAGGCATAAAAGTTAGGGTTTCGGGCAAAATTAGGTCAACCTCACGATCCAGATCTGGATCCAGATCGTGCGCGGAAACCGATGTCGCCAGGAAACACTGTAGCTGCCGGAGTGGAAGAAGCTCACCGGACTTGGATCGGCCGGAGTTGGAGGAGGCCTTCGCTGGTGAGGGGAAGCGGCGGTGGCCGGACTTGGGCGGCCCGGGCGGAGGTGCACGACGTCGGGGAAGAAGAGGCAGGCGCCGGGGCGGCGGTGGTGCGAGCTCGCCAGAGGTGGCGTATGGCGGCGCCGGCCGGCTCAGTCGCCGGAGCGGAGGCAGAGCGGGGCGGCTCGGCGGGCGCGTGGGAGGACGAAGGCGGGCGCGGGCGGCGCGGTCGATGGGCCGGGAGGGCCGGTGACGGGCCCCGCGGGCCCTGGCGGATCCGGTGAAGTGGGGCGTTGCGGGAGCTGACATTGTCCGGCAGCTGGAGAGGGGATTTTTCTAGGGTTTGGAAGAGGAGGTCCGGGATTTTCAGGGAGGGACCTATTTATAGAGGTAGAGGGAGCTAGGAAGCTCCAAATGAGGTGCGGTTTGCGACCACGCGATCGTGATCGAACGATCTAGATGATAGAAGGGGTTTAAGTGGGTTTTGGGCCACTTTGGAGAGGTGTTGGGCTGCAACACACACGAGGCCTTTTCGGTCCCTCGGTTAACCGTAGGAGTATCAAACGAAGTCCAAATGGTACGAAACTTGACAGGCGGTCTACCGGTAGTAAACCAAGGCCGCATGACAAGTCTCAGTCCAATAAGAAAACTTTTAACACACACACACGAAAAGAGGTAGAAAGGGACACCGGAGGACATAGGAGCGCCGGAATGCAAAACGGACAACGGGGAAAATGCTCGGATGCATGAGATGAACATGTATGCAAATGCAATGCACATGATGAGATGATAATGTTGGGGAACGTTGCAGAAAACAAAAATTTTCCTATGGTTTCACCAAGATCCATCTATGAGTTCATCTAGCAATGAGTGATTGGATGCATGTACGTACCTTGTAGATCGTGAGCGGAAGCGTTCAAAGAACGGGGATGAGGGAGTCGTACTCGACGTGATCCAAATCACCGGAGATCCTAGCGCCGAACGGACGGCACCTCCGCGTTCAACACACTTACGGTCAGTGTAACGTCTCCTCCTTCTTGATCCAGCAAGGGGGAAGGAGAGGTTGAGGAAGATGGCTCCAGTAGCAGCACGACGGCGTGGTGGTGGTGGAGCTGCAGTACTCCGGCAGGGCTTCGCCAAGCTCTATGGAGGAGGAGGAGGTGTTGGAGAGGGAGAGGGAGGCACCAAAGGCGTAGTTCAGAGGTCCTCCATCCCCCCCACTATATATAGGGGGCCTAGGGGGGGCGCCGGCCCTAGGAGATGCAATCTCCTAGGGGGGCGGCGGCCAAGGGGTGGGTGGCTTGCCCCCCAAGCAAGGGGGCGCCCCCCTTTAGGGTTTCCCCACCCTAGGCGCATGGGCCCTAGGGGGAAGTGGCGCCCCAGCCCACTTTGGGCTGGATCCCTTCCCACTTCAGCCCATGGGGCCCTCCGGGATAGGTGGCCCCACCCGGTGGACCCCCGGGACCCTTCCGGTGGTCCCGGTACAATACCGGTGACCCCGAAACTTGTCCCGATGGCCGAAATAGCACTTCCTATATATAATTCTTTACCTCCAGACCATTCCGAAACTCCTCGTGACGTCCGGGGTCTCATCCGGGACTCCGAACAACATTCGGGTTATTGCATATACATATCCGTACAACCCTAGCGTCACCGAACCTTAAGTGTGTAGACCCTACGGGTTCGGGAGACATGTAGACATGACCGAGATTGCTCTCCGGTCAATAACCAACAGCGGGATCTGGATACCCATGTTGGCTCCCACATGCTCCTCAATGATCTCATCGGATGAACCACGATGTCGAGGATTCAAGCAACCCAGTATACAATTCCCTTTGTCAATTGGTATGTTACTTGCCCGAGATTCGATCGTCGGTATCCCAATACCTCATTCAATCTCGTTACTGGCAAGTCACTTTACTCGTACTGTAATGCATGATACCATGACCAGACACTTGGTCACTTTGAGCTCATAATGATGATGCATTACCAAGTGGGCCCAGTGATACCGCTCCGTCATACGGAGTGACAAATCCCAGTCTTGATCCGTGTCAACTCAATAGACACTTTCGGAGATACCCGTAGTATACCTTTATAGTCACCCAGTTACGTTGTGCCGTTTGGTATACCCAAAGTACTCCTACGGTATCCGGGAGTTACACGATCTCATGGTCTAAGGAAAAGATACTTGACATTGGAAAACTCTAGCAAACGAACTATACGATCTTGTGCTATGTTTAGGATTGGGTCTTGTCCATCACATCATTCTCCTAATGATGTGATCTCGTTATCAATGACATCCAATGTCCATAGTCAGGAAACCATGACTATCCGTTGATCAACGAGCTAGTCAACTAGAGGCTTACTAGGGACATGTTGGTGTCTATTATTCACACATGTATTACGATTTCCAGATAACACAATTATAGCATGAATAAAAGACAATTATCATGAACAAGGAAATATAATAATAATGCTTTTATTATTGCCTCTAGGGCATATTTCCAACAGTCTCCCACTTGCACTAGAGTCAATAATCTAGTTACATTGTGATGAATCGAACACCCATGGAATTCTGGTGTTGATCATGTTTTGCTCTAGGGAGAGGTTTAGTCAACGGATCTGCTACATTCAGGTCCGTATGTACTTTACAAATATCTATGTCTCCATCTTGAACATCTTCACGAATGGAGTTGAAGCGACGCTTGATGTGCCTGGTCTTCTTGTGAAACCTGGGCTCCTTGGCAAGTGCAATAGCTCCAGTGTTGTCACAGAAGAGTTTGATTGGCCCCAACGCATTGGGTATGACTCCTAGGTCGGTGATGAACTCCTTCACCCAAATTGCTTCATGTGCTGCCTCCGAGGCTGCCATGTACTCCGCTTCACATGTAGATCCCGCCACGACGCTCTGCTTGCAACTGCACCAGCTTACTGCCCCACCATTCAAAATATACACGTATCCGGTTTGTGACTTTGAGTCATCCAGATCTGTGTCGAAGCTAGCGTCGATGTAACCCTTTACGACAAGCTCTTCGTCACCTCCATAGACGAGAAACATTTCCTTAGTCCTTTTCAGGTACTTCAGGATATTCTTGACCGCTGTCTAGTGTTCCTTGCCGGGATTACTTTGGTACCTACCTACCAAACTTACGGCAAGGTTTACATCAGGTCTGGTACATAGCATGGCATACATAATAGAACCTATGGCTGAGGCATAGGGGATGCCACTCATCTCTTCTATATCTTCTCCGTGGTCGGAAATTGAGCTGAGCTCAATTTCACACCTTGTAACACACGCAAGAACCCCTTCTTAGACTGATCCATATTGAACCTCTTCAATATCTTATCAAGGTATGTGCTTTGTGAAAGACCTATGAGGCGTCTTGATCTATCTCTATAGATCTTGATGCCTAATATATAAGCAGCTTCTCCAAGGTCCTTCATTGGAAAACTCTTATTCAAGTAGGCCTTAATGCTGTCCAAGAGTTCTATATCATTTCCCATCAAAAGTATGTCATCTACATATAATATGAGAAATGCTACAGAGCTCCCACTCACTTTCTTGTAAACGCAGGCTTCTCCATAAGTCTGCGTAAACCCAAACGCTTTGATCATCTCATCAAAGCGAATGTTCCAACTCCGAGATGCTTGCACCAGCCCATAAATCGAGCGTTGGAGCTTGCACACCTTGTTAGCATTCTTAGGATCGACAAAACCTTCCGGCTGCATCATATACAATTCTTCCTTAAGAAAACCATTAAGGAATGCCGTTTTGACGTCCATTTGCCATATCTCATAATCATAGAATGCGGCAATTGCTAACATGATTCGGACGGACTTTAGCTTCGCTACCGGTGAGAAAGTCTCATCATAGTCAACCCCTTGAACTTGTCGATAACCCTTAGCGACAAGCCGAGCTTTATAGATGGTCACATTACCATATGCGTCTGTCTTCTTCTTAAAGATCCATTTATTTTCTATGGCTCGCCGCTCAACGGGCAAGTCAGTCAAAGTCCATACTTCGTTTTCATACATGGATCCTATCTCGGATTTCATGGCTTCTAGCCATTTGTCGGAATCCGGGCCCGCCATAGCTTCTTCATAGTTCGAAGGTTCACCGTTGTCTAACAACATGATTTCCAAGACAGGGTTGCTGTACCACTCTGGTGCGGAACGTGTCCTTGTGGACTTACGAAGTTCAGTAGCAACTTGATCTGAAGTTTCATGACCATCATCATTAATTTCCTCTCTAGTCGGTGCAGGCACCTCAGGAACATTTTCTTGAGTTGCGCCATTTTCCGGTTCAAGAGGTAATACTTCATCAAGTTCTACTTTCCTCCCACTTACTTCTTTCGAGAGAAACTCTTTCTCTAGAAAGGACCCATTCTTGGCAAAAAGGATCTTGCCTTCGGATCTGAGATAGAAGGTATACCCAATAGTTTCTTTAGGGTATCCTATGAAGATGCATTTTTCCGATTTGGGTTCGAGCTTTTCAGGTTGAAGTTTCTTGACATAAGCATCGCATCCCCAAACTTTTAGAAACGACAGCTTAGGTTTCTCCCCAAACCATAATTCATACGGTGTCGTCTCAACGGATTTCGACGGAGCCCTATTTAAAGTGAATGCGGCAGTCTCTAAAGCATAGCCCCAAAAAGATAGCGGTAAATCGGTAAGAGACATCATAGATCGCACCATATCTAATAGAGTGCAATTACGACGTTCGGACACACCATTACGCTGAGGTGTTCCAGGCGGCGTGAGTTGTGAAACTATTCCACATTTTCTTAAGTGTGTGCCAAATTCGTGACTCAAGTATTCTCCTCCACGATCTGATCGCAGGAACTTGATTTTCCTGTCACGTTGATTTTCAACCTCACTCTGAAATTCCTTGAACTTTTCAAAGGTCTCAGACTTGTGTTTCATTAAATAGATATACCCATATCTACTCAAGTCATTAGTGAGGGTGAGAACATAACGATAGCCACCGCGAGCCTCAACACTCATTGGACCGCACACATCAGTATGTATGATTTCCAATAAGTTGGTTGCTCGCTCCATTGTTCCTGAGAATGGAGGCTTGGTCATTTTACCCATGAGGCATGGTTCGCACATGTCAAATGATTCGTAATCAAGAGACTCTAAAAGTCCATCTGCATGGAGCTTCTTCATGCGTTTGACAACTATGTGACCAAGGCGGCAGTGCCACAAGTATGTGGGACTATCATTATCAATCTTACATCTTTTGGTATTCACACTATGAATATGTGTAGCATTACGCCCGAGATTCATTAAGAATAAACCATTCACCATCGAAGCATGACCATAAAACATATCTCTCATATAAATAGAACAACCATTATTCTCGGATTTAAATGAGTAGCCATCTCATATTAAACGAGATCCTGATACAATGTTCATGCTCAAACTTGGCACTAAATAACAATTATTGAGGTTCAAAACTAATCCCGTAGGTAAATGTAGAGGTAGCGTGCCGACGGCGATCACATCGACCTTGGAACCATTCCCGACGCGCATCGTCACCTCGTCCTTCGCCAGTCTCCGCTTATTCCGTAGCTCCTGCTTTGAGTTACAAATATGAGCAACTACACCGGTATCAAATACCTAAGAGCTACTACGAGTACTGGTAAGGTACACATCAATTACATGTATATCACATATACCTTTCGTGATGCCGGCCTTCTTGTCTGCTAAGTATTTGGGGCAGTTCCGCTTCCAGTGACCACTTCCCTTGCAATAAAAACACCCAGTCTCGGGCTTGGGTCCATTCTTTGGCTTCTTCTCGGCAGCTTGCTTGCCGGGCGCGGCAACTCCCTTGCCGTCCTTCTTGAAGTTTTTCTTTCCCTTGCCTTTCTTGAACTTAGTGGTTTTATTCACCATCAACACTTGATGTTCCTTTTTGACTTCTACCTCTGCTGATTTCAGCATTGCAAATACTTCAGGAATGGTCTTTTCCATCCCCTGCATATTGAAGTTCATCACAAAGCTCTTGTAGCTCGGTGGAAGCGACTGAATGATTCTGTCAATGACCGCGTCATCCGGGAGATTAACTCCCAGCTGAGTCAAGCGGTTATGCAAACCAAACATAGTGAGTATGTGCTCACTGACAGAACTGTTTTCCTCCATCTTACAGCTGAAGAACTTGTCAGAGACTTGATATCTCTCGACCCAGGCATGAGCTTGGAAAACCATTTTCAGCTCTTCGAACATCTCATATGCTCCGTGTCTCTCAAAACGTTTTTGGAGCCCCGGCTCTAAGCTGTAAAGCATGCCGCACTGAACGAGGGAGTAGTCATCGGTACATGCCTGCCAAGCGTTCATAACGTCTTGTTCTGTAGGGAGAACAGGTGCATCACCTAGCGATGCTTGTAGGACATAATCTTTCTTGGCAGCTATGAGGATGATCCTCAGATTCCGGACCCAGTTCGTGTAGTTGCTGCCATCGTCTTTCAGCTTGGTTTTCTGTAGGAACGCGTTGAAGTTGAGGACTACGTTGGCCATTTGATCTACAAGACATATTGTAAATATTTTAGACTAAGTTCATGATAATTAAGTTCATCTAATCAAATTATTCAATGAACTCCCACTCAGATAGACATCCCTCCAGTCATCTAAGTATAACATGATCCGAGTTAACTAGTCCGTGTCCGGTCATCACGTGAGACGGACTAGTCAACGTCGGTGAACATCTTCATGTTGATCGTATCTTCTATACGACTCATGTTCGACCTTTCGGTCTTCTGTGTTCCGAGGCCATGTCTGTACATGCTAGGCTCGTCAAGTCAACCTAAGTGTTTGCATGTGTAAATCTGTCTTACACTCGTTGTATGTGAACGTTGGAATCTATCACACCCGATCATCACGTGGTGCTTCGAAACAACGAACCGTTGCAACGGTGCACAGTTAGGGGGAACACTTTCTTGAAATTATTATGAGGGATCATCTTATTTACTACCATCGTTCTAAGTAAACAAGATGCAAAAACATGATAAACATCACATGCAATCAAATAATAATAGTGACATGATATGGCCAATATCACATAGCTCCTTTGATCTCCATCTTGGGGCTCCATGATCATCTTGTCACCGGCATGACACCATGATCCATCATCATGATCTCCATCATCGTGTCTCCATGAAGTTGCTCGCCAACTATTACTTCTACTACTATGGCTAACACGTTTAGCAATAAAGTAAAGTAATTTACATGGCGTTTCTCAATGACACACAGGTCATACAAAAAATAAAGACAACTCCTATGGCTCCTGCCGGTTGTCATACTCATCGACATGCAAGTCGTGATTCCTATTACAATGACATGAACATCTCATACATCACATATATATCATTCATCATTCATCACAACTTTGGCCATATCACATCAGAAAACACTTGCTCCAAAAACAAGTTAGACGTCCTCTAATTGTTGTTGCAAGTTTTACGTGGCTGCAATAGGGTTCTAGCAAGAACGTTTTCTTACCTACGTGAAAGCCACAACGTGATTTGTCAACTTCTATTTCCACTTCATAAGGACCCTTTTCATCGAATCCGCTCCAACTAAAGTGGGAGAGACAGACACCCGCCAGCCACCTTATGCAACTAGTGCATGTTAGTCGGTGGAACCGGTCTCACGTAAGCGTACATGTAAGGTTGGTCCGGGCCGCTTCATCCCACAATACCGCTGAAGCAAAATAAGACTAGTAGCGGCAAGAAAGTTGACAACATCTACGTCCACAACATATTGTGTTCTACTCGTGCAAAGAGAACTACGCATAGACCTAGCTCATGATGCCACTGTTGGGGAACGTTGCAGAAAACAAAAATTTTCCTACGGTTTCACCAAGATCCATCTATGAGTTCATCTAGCAACGAGTGATTGGATGCATCTACGTACCTTGTAGATCGCGAGCGGAAGCGTTCAAAGAACGGGGATGAGGGAGTCGTACTCGATGTGATCCAAATCACCGGAGATCCTAGCGCCGAACGGATGACACCTTCGCGTTCAACACACGTACGGCCAGCGTAACGTCTCCTCCTTCTTGATCCAGCAAGGGGGAAGGAGAGGTTGAGGAAGATGGCTCCAGCAGCAGCACGACGGCGTGGTGGTGGTGGAGCTGCAGTACTCCGGCAGGGCTTCGCCAAGCTCTATGGAGGAGGAGGAGGTGTTGGAGAGGGAGAGGGAGGCACCAAAGGCGTAGTTCAGAGGTCCTCCATTCCCCCCACTATATATAGGGGGCCTAGGGGGGCGGCGGCCCTAGGAGATGCAATCTCCTAGGGGGGGCGGCGGCCAAGGGGTGGGGGGCTTGCCCCCCAAGCAAGGGGGCGCCCCCCTTTAGGGTTTCCCCACCCTAGGCGCATGGGCCCTAGGGGGAAGTGGCGCTCCAGCCCACTTTGGGCTGGATCCCTTCCCACTTCAGCCCATGGGGCCCTCCGGGATAGGTGGCCCCACCCGGTGGACCTCCGGGACCCTTTCGGCGGTCCCGGTACAATACCGGTGACCCCGAAACTTGTCCCGATGGCCGAAATAGCACTTCCTATATATAATTCTTTACCTCTGGACCATTCCGAAACTCCTCGTGACGTCCGGGATCTCATCCGGGACTCCGAACAACATTCGGGTTACTGCATATACATATCCCTACAACCCTAGCGTCACCGAACCTTAAGTGTGTAGACCCTACGGGTTCGGGAGACATGTAGACATGACCGAGATTGCTCTCCGGTCAATAACCAACAGCAGGATCTGGATACCCATGTTGGCTCCCACATGCTCCTCGATGATCTCATCGGATGAACCACGATGTCGAGGATTCAAGCAACCCCATATACAATTCCCTTTGTCAATCGGTATGTTACTTGCCCGAGATTCGATCGTCCGTATCCCAATACCTCGTTCAATCTCGTTACTGGCAAGTCACTTTACTCATACCGTAATGCATGATCCCGTGACCAGACACTTGGTCACTTTGAGCTCATAATGATGATGCATTACTGAGTGGGCCCAGTGATACCTCTCCGTCATACGGAGTGACAAATCCCAGTCTTGATCCGTGTTCACTCAACACACACTTTCGGAGATACCCGTAGTATACCTTTATAGTCACCCAGTTACGTTGTGACGTTTGGTATACCCAAACTACTCCTACGGTATCCGGGAGTTACACGATCTCATGGTCTAAGGAAAAGATACTTGACATTGGAAAACTCTAGCAAACGAACTATACGATCTTGTGCTATGTTTAGGATTGGGTCTTGTCCATCACATCATTCTCCTAATGATGTGATCTCGTTATCAATGACATCCAATGTCCATAGTCAGGAAACCATGACTATCCTTTGATCAACGAGCTAGTCAACTAGAGGCTTACTAGGGACATGTTGGTGTCTATTATTCACACATGTATTACGATTTCCGGATAACACAATTATAGCATGAATAAAAGACAATTATCATGAACAAGGAAATATAATAATAATGCTTTTATTATTGCCTCTAGGGCATATTTCCAACAGATAAGAGATGCATGACAAAGACAAAACACACGAAGGCAAAAACCCGACAACAAGGAAAATAGAATAACTTAGTGCCTAAATGGCAAGAGTTGGGATACATATAAGGTAAATTACATCCGGGGTGGTACATCTCTCTCACAGGATATGGATTTGGTGGAAAGAGGATTTGAGTGGAAAGCAACTTGGGGAAGGCTAGAGATCAAGATTCATATGGTAAGAATGGAATATCTTGGCCTCAACACAAGTGTAGGTGGTTCTCTCTCAGAAAAAATAAGTTGGAAGTGTAGGTTTGTTCTGATGGCTCTCCCCACAAATGAAGAGGTGGTGGATGGGTATATATAGCCTCCACACAAAATCTAACCGTTACACACAACTTGCCAATCTCGGTGGGACTGAATTGATAAACTCGGTTGGACCAATTTAGCAAAGCTAGTGACCGTTAGGAGTTTCGGTGGGACCGATATGCAACTCGGTAGGACCGATATGGTTAGGGTTAGGGCATAACGTATCTTGGTGAGACCGATTACACAAACTCGGTGAGACCGATTTTGGTAATAAGCTAACCAGAGAGTTGGTCTGGTAAACTCGGTGGGACCGATTCGCTCATTTCGGTGAGACCAAAATGTTACAAAAGGGAAACAGAGAGTTTACATTGCAATCTCGGTGGGACCGATCGCTCATCTTGGTGGGACCGAAACGTTACGAAGGGAAACTGTGAGATTACAATCCCATCTCGGTGAGACCAAGATCCCTATCGGTGAGATCAATTTGCCTAGGGTTTGTGGCAGTGGCTAGGACATTTGAACTCGGTGGCGCCGGATAGAAAGAATCGGTGGGGCTGAGTTTGACTTTTGGCTTAGGTTATATGTGGATGTGAGAGAGTACTTGAGGGTTTTGGAGCATATCACTAAGCATTTTGAGCAAGAGCCTCATCAAGCAACACCTCATCCCTCCTTAATAGTATTGGCTTTCCTATAGACTCAATGTGATCTTGGATCACTAAAATAGAAAATGTAGAGTCTTGAGCTTTGAGCTTGAGCCAATCCTTTTGTCCTTAGCATTTTGAGGGGTTCACTTTTCTCATCCATGCCATGCCAATCATTGAGCTTTCCTGAGATATTAATCTTGAAATAGCATTAGCTCAATGAGCTATATGTTGTTAGGAATTACCGAAACCACCTAGGGATAGTTGCACTTTCATCTTGCTGTTTTTGTGCTGATGTTGATCATAGTGTGTTGTGTGTGTGTGTGTGTGTTGTGTGCTGTCAAATGGGTGGTAACTGCACCACATTTAAAAGGGGTGAGTAGATCAAGCACTTGCACACAACCAAACAGCTGTGCTTTGCATTTGCTCGCACCTAAAGCACAAATACACGCCACCAAATAATTTGCATCCATCTGGGCCTTGATGTAATGCAGGCAACCAATCAACATGCAAATGTTGGTTTTTTGCCTGCATATGCTCAGCCAGGCCCAGTTGGGACAAGTATGCAAAGTGCCCAAAATCAATGCAGGTAACCAAACGTGCCCTTAGTTGCATGCATACCGTCTAGCCTGCATGGGATGTAATGAAAGGTAGCCTGTTTGGTTGCCTGCTTGTTTAGGCGCAAACGCAAGGCATGGTGCTTGGTTCCATGCAACACATGTTGTTTGGTAATCTCTTTTGTGAGGTGGTGAGGTTACCAACACACAATGGCGTGAAGAATAATCCATAGACACGCAACAGAAGGTAGGTGTAAACCATAGCAAGCTGCAATTTTAAATACAGTGCCACACTTAAACATATCAGTTCAAAAGCAAAGCAGTACGATATGAAACTAAACCAGCTGGAGCATAGGAAGGGTTGTCCTAGACGTTTATAGTGAAGGTGTCGTCGTGCTTCACGCACTTGGTCACCACTTCATTGTCGTCGTCGTGCTTCCCGCGCTTATGACCACTTCAATGTCGTCATTGTTGAAGACGATGACCTTGAGCGTGGCGGGTCTCAGCAGCTTGAACGTCACCATGCAACCGATCTTGATCTGATGGACGGCAGTGAAGGGGGCCCAATCCTGATCGAGGGTCACCCTGTCATCCATCAGCCGGACAGAGACCCTTCATGAGCAGTCGATGTTCGTCCTCGGTTTTCACCTCTTGCGACACAACCGAAAAGTGCTTGCTGAATTCTAGGAGCATCAGGATGCACTCAAGCTGAGGGGCAAGGATCACATTGCGGAAGTGGGTTGGAGCACTCTCCTCATCGTAGTTCCCTTAGTTCTGGTGATCCCCTCTAGGGGGCTCCTCCGACACCACGTCGTCATCCGCGGCCACCTCCTCAGGTGTGGTTGGCACAACCTCCATGGGTGGCATCACCTCCTTGCCATTCTCCATGGACGGCACCACCTCCTTTCCCTTGTTCTCTATGTCGATCTACATTACAAAGAGCATGCATTATGAATAGCACAAAGTTCCTAGGTCGGTTGCCATTAAAACCTATCATCCATAACCCCTTTATTTACCCATTAGCACGGTCACTACTTACCCACCATCTTACTCAGTTATCTCTCTGACTCTCACTCTTCCTCCTATCCATCGTCATGAACTCCAGCAGCAACTCCAACCTCATCTTCAACCCATTCCCTTGGGAAATTGGATGGAGGGCTTTATTTCTTGGGTGCTCACTCAGTGACCGCACCCAAGATCGAGAACACCATGGAAGTCTGCTCGAACTTCAGCAGCATGGCAGACATGCAGAAAGAGTCAGACGTTGTGGTGAAGAAGGCGACATCGGAGGAGTTGAAGACGTTGGTTCCTGACCCAACGAAGGGCGCCATGTCAGTCGACATGTGGCACCCCGGCTTAGAGAGACCGGAACTCCCCGTATTCCAGCCCAGAGATCAAGTCTTCTGTAATACGACACTGCTTGGAATAGAACAAATCAACACTTTATTACAAATACTTGAGGTATAACGGTTTTGATATCACAAAGGCTCGTCGGCATGGTGACACTACGCCTGCTCAGGTAGTTCTATGCTAGCAACGGAACAAATCGTAGCAACGAAATGACTTCTAGCAGCGGAACAACGACAACGATGATTACATCCACTCCAAAGGGACTCTGGCTGGGACACATCCTAGCGCGCCAACTCTAGATCCTTGACAAGAAATCAATCACGACATCATCTACAATCTACTGATTGATACGTCTCCATCTTACCTACTTTTCAAAACTCTTTTCCCCTTGTTTTGGACTCTAATTTGCATGATTTGAATGGAACTAACTTGAACTGATGTTGTTTTCAGTAGAATTGACTTGGTGTTATTTTTGTACAGAAATAAAAGTTCTCGAAATGACCTAAAAATTTATGGATAATATTTTTGGAATATAAAAAAAATATTGGCGAAAGAATCAACCAGAGGGAGTCCACCCATTGGCCACAAGCCTGGGGGCACCCCCTAGGGTGCGCCTAGGTGGCTTGTGGCCCCCTGGACCTCCTCCGACCCTAATTCCAATGCTATATATTCACATCCGGAGAGAAAAAAATCAAATAGAAGGATTCATCGCATTTTACGATACGGAGCCGCCGCCGCCTCCCATTCTTCATCGAGAGGATTGGTCCGGAGTCCGTTTGGGGCTCCAGATAGGGGGATTCGTCGCCATCATCATCACCAAGCTTCCTCCATCACCAATTTCACGATGCTCACCGTCATGCGTGAGTCATTCCATCGTATGCTTGCTGCACGGTGATGGGTTGGATGAGATTTATCATGTAATCGAGTTAGTTTTTTTAGGGTTTGATCCCTAGTACCCACTGCATTCAGAGATTGATGTTGCTATGACTTTGCTATGCTTAATGCTTGTCACTAGGGCCCGAGTGCCATGATTTCAGATCTGGACCTATTATGTTTTCATGAATATATTTGTGTTCTTGATCCTATCTTGCAAGTTGTAGACACCTATTATGAGTTATGATTTGCATACCCCAAGGTGACAATAATTGGGATTCTTTCCGGTGATTACCATAGTTTGAAGAGTTCATGTATTCACTAAGTGCTAATGCTTTGGTCCGGTTCTCTATTAAAAGGAGACCTTAATATCCCTTAGTTTCCATTAGGACCCCGCTGCCACGGGAGGGTAGGACAAAAGATGTCATGCAAGTTCTTTTCCATAAGCATGTATGACTATATACAGAATACATGCCTACATTATATTAATGAATTGGAGCTAGTTCTGTGTCACCCTAGGTTATGACTACTACATGATGAATATCATCCGACATAACTATCATTACCTATCCATTGCCTACGAGCTTTTCACATATTGATCTTTGGTAAGTTATTTTCGTTGCTACTGCTGTTACAATCACTACAAAACTGTTACTGTTACTTTTGCCACCGTTACCATTACTTCCATATTACTTTGCTACTAAATACTTTGCTGCCGATATTAAGTGTCCCAGGTGTGGTTGAATTGACAACACAGCTGCTAATACCTGAGAATAACTTTTGGCTCCCCTTGTGCCGACTCAATAAATTTGGGTTGAATACTCTACCCTAAAAAACTGTTGCAATCCCCTATACTTGTGGGTTATCAAGACCTTTTTCTGGCGCCATTACCGGGGAGCATAGTTCTATTCTCTGAGTCACTTGGGATTTATATCTGTTGATCACTATGTGGAATCTGAAAGATTCCAGAACTAAGATTTTTCCCTCTACTACGAGGGGAGGTAAGGAACTGCCATCTAGCTCTGCACTTGATTCACCTTCTGTTTTGAGTAAGATTGTGACACCTACACTTGCTATTGATTCTGATATGTCACATGTTATTGATGATGATACTTCTGCTATGAATGATGCTCATGATGCTACTACTTTTCTTGATAAAACTATGCCATTGGGTGAATTGCTTGATGAACATCTTGCTAGAGCTAGAACTTTTGAGTATGTTGAAGATGATGATATTTTTGAAACTAATGAAATTATTGAAACTGAACACTTTGAAACTCCTGTTAAACCTAGATCTCCTAGATATGAATTGCCTGTTATGCCTGAGGGTTATGTTATGGATGGGGAGGTAGGTAGGGACTTCCTTGCTTGTAAGGATAGAGATGTGCTACCTCTTGAGCATGCGTTGGTTTCCCCTTGAAGAGGATAGGGTGATGCAGCACAGTAGCGTAAGTATTTCCCTCAGTTTTTGAGAACCAAGGTATCAATCCAGTAGGAGGTAACACGCAAGTCACCTAGTACATGCACAAACAAACAAGAACCTCGCAACCAATGCGATAAAGGGGTTGTCAATCCCTTCACGATCACTTACGAAAGTGAGATCTGATAGAGATAATAAGATAAATATTTTTGATATTTTTATGATATAGATTGAAAAATAAATGGTAATAGAAATAGCAAGTTGATATGAAAATAATATGATGGAAGATAGACCCGAGGGCCATAGGTTTCACTAGTGGCTTCTCTCAAGATAGCAAATTCTATGGTGGGTGAACAAATTACTGTCGAGCAATTGATAGAAAAGAGAATAATTATGAGAATATCTAGGCATGATCATGTATATAGGAATCATGTCCGCGACAAGTAGACCGAAATGATTCTGCATCTACTACTATTACTTCACACATCGACCGCTATCCAGCATGCATCTAGAGTATTAAGTTCATAAGAACAGAGTAACGCATCAGGCAAGATGACATGATGTAGAGGGATAAACTCAAGCAATATGATATAAACCCCATCTTTTTATCCTTGGTGGCAACAATACAATACGTGCCTTGCTGCCCCTGCTGTCACTGGGAAAGGACACCGCAAGATTGAACCCAAAGCTAAGCACTTCTCCCATTGCAAGAACAATCAATCTAGTAGGCCAAACCAAACTGATAATTCGAAGAGACTTGCAAAGATATTTAAATCATGCATAAAATATTCCAGAGAAGAATCAAATATTGTTCATAGATGATCTTGATCATAAACCCACAATTCATCAGATCTCAACAAACACACCGCAAAAAGAATTACATCGAATAGATCTCCAAGAGAATCAAGGAGAACTTTGTATTGAGATCCAAAGAGAGAGTAGAAGCCATCTAGCTAATAACTATGGACCCGAAGGTCTATGGTAAACTACTCACACATCATCGAAGAGGCTATGGTGTTGATGTAGAAGCCCTCCGTGATCGATTCCCCCTCCAGCAGAGCGCTGGAAAAGGCCCCAAGATGGGATCTCACGGGTACAGAAGGTTGCGGCGGTGGAAATAGGGTTTCGTGGTGCTCCTAGATTTTTTCGGGGTATATGAGTATATATAGGAGGAAGAAGTATGTCGGTGGAGCTGCGAGGGGTCCACGAGGGCGGGGGCCATGCCTACCCCCCTGGGCGCGCCCTCCAGCCTCGTGGCCTCCTTGCTTCTTTCTTGACGTCTACTCCAAGTCTCCTGGATCACGTTTGTTCCAAAAAATACAATACAAAAAAAGACACATCCATGACATTTTCGAGCGAACGAAATTTTTTCGGTCATACTTATGACACTTCTATGACGATAATTGTGACAAAACCCTGTATTATCATAGATGTGGTGGGGTCCTACTTCAATGACAAAAAATCATGACAGAATATGGACTTTTCATCCTGGGCGGGCCAGAGACGCAGCTGCATGACATTCTTTGGGCCGTCCATGACGGAAAAAACCGTGGTAGAAGCAAGGGCGAGGAAAATATGGCGGTGTTCTCGGTTACGGTGGGTGGTCGGGGTCGAGCAATGCGCATTTCTCTCGTACACGCACGCGCGTGGGTGCGAGGCGTTGGCCACTAACTGAACCCGAGCGAGGCGTTGGGCTCTAACTAAACCCGAGCAATTGCACTGCAGGCTACATGTTACTGAACCCGAGTGATCGATCAATGGGTGTTAACTGAACCCGATCGAGCGGTTCCTTTGCTACTGCTGCTAACTGAAGCCGATCGATGCTACCTTTGGATGAACAGTGAGCGTTGCTGGCGGGGGGGGGGGGGGGTTGGATGAACAGTTTCCGGTGGGGGTGGATGAATAGGACCCCGTGGTGTTGCCTCTGGATGAACAGGACCCCGATCGATCGAGCCGGTTGGGGCTGGATGAACAGGACCCCATGGAGTGCAGGATGAATAGGACCACCCCGTGGAGGGCTGGATGAACAGTAGACGGTGGAGGGCTGGATGAATAGTAGCCCATGGAGGGGTGGTTGGACAGGAGCCCGTGGAGAGGGCTGGTGAACAGTAGCCGGTGGAGTATCACGCAGTGGAGGATGGATGAACAGGAGCCCGTGGATGAACAGTCGCAGGTGGAGGCTGGAGGAGGTCGACGGTGGATGAATAGTAGCCCGTGGAGGCTGGAGGGGGTCAACGATGGAGATGAATAGTATCTAGTGGAGTCCCGTTTTGTGGTACGCCACACCCCTCCTGATCAACATGACCCCCGTTTCGACCATAGGAGGTCCGTTTCCTCCATTTTGTGGTATGCCAGACCCCTCCCGATGAACAGGATCCCATTTTGACCGTGGCTGGTCGAACACAAGGCCGTTTCCTCCGTTCTACAGTATGCCAGGCCTCGTTTCCATCGGCTGTTCCGTCCAAGCCCTCCTGATGAACACGATGACGCATTCCGTTCCGACCCAGCCGTTTGGCTCCCCATGAACACGACGATGACGCTGTTTCTCCGTTCCGACCCAACCATGTACACGAGCCCTGGTCGTACGTATGCGCGAGTAGGCATTCGAGACCCTGCCCGTATGTACGTATGTGGTCGTATTTTCTTTCTTGCACACACGTTCGTGTACATGGCCTCTACATCGACCAGTATGTACGTACATGTTGGCGACCAGAATGACAACACTACGTATGCTTCGACGAGGTGGGTCCCGACTGTCAGGCACTTCCTTGCCTGCGAAGATGTAGCTGGTGGGTCCCAGCAGTCAGGGGGGCGGATCGTTTTTCTTGCCCGAACGCACTTCCTTGCATGCGAAGATGTAGCTGGTGGGTCCCAGCAGTCAGGGGGAAACATTTTTTCGCGAAATATGGTGGCCCGTCCGGTGGGTCCCTGTTGTCAAGTGGAGGAATAATTATTTTGCGCGTAATAAGGAGGCACTTCCTTGCTGTGGCCGTGGACCCAGCTGTCAGCCTCTCCACGTATAGTCCACGTCTGATGGAAGCCGTTCCTTGACCATGTTGACCACGCTGCGCGGAGAGCACCATGGCAGTGGACGACGGCGATGCCTAGGAAGGGGACGACGCGGAGCCGAGGAAGACGCGGCAGTGGAAGCCCGCGCGGAGAGGAGTACGAGGGTTCACTGGTTAGGCTGCGGTGTGAGGCTGCCGTCGTCGCAGGGCCTGGCCAGCGGTGGGAGTAGTAGGGGGCGGTGAGGCCTCCGCGGCAGCATAGCCGGCCACGGGAGGCAGGAGCATGCGGCACGACCGGCGCTGCTTTGGGCGGCTGGAGCAAGAAGACCAGAGGTTGAAGAAGCACTACGGCCGTTGGATGGACATCGTATGGTCACTGGAGCTAGAATCGTTCATATTGACTAAGTTGACAAAGCACTCCGGCCCCGTCAACTTAGTAGGCCCACAAGTCAGCCACCCACCAAGGTGGGTCCCAACTAGCAGGGGGAGTATTCATTTTTTTGTGCGTAATAAGGAGGCACTTCCGGTGGGTCCGAGCTGACATCGGGGGGAACGTTTTTTTGCGAAATACGGTGGCCCATCCGGTGGGTCCCAACAGTCAGGGCGAAACGTTTTTTTGCCAAATACGGTGTCTCATCCGGTGGGTCCCTGCTGTCAGGTGGAGGAATAATTATTTTCCGCGTAATAAGGAGGCACTTCCTTGTGGTTGCCGTGGACCCAGCTGTCAGCCTCTCGACATACAGTACTCTTCCGATTGAAGTCCTTCCTTGACCACATTGACCACGCCGCGCCGAGAGCACCGGGGCGTTGGACGACGACGAGGCCTAGGAAGGGGACAACACGGAGCCGGGGAAGACGCGACAGTGGATGCCCACGCGTAGAGGAGTATGAGGGTTCACTGGTTCGTTGCGGTGTGAGGCTGTCGTCGCCGCAGAATAACAGGGGTGTGGGTGAGTAGAGGGATGGCCTGGCCAGCGGTGGGAGTAGTAGGGGCGGTGAGGCCTCCGCCGCATCGCAGCTGGCCACGGGAGGTAGGAGCACGAGGCACGACCGGCGCTGGTTTGGGCGGCTGGAGCAAGAAGACCAGAGGTTGAAGAAGCACTATGGCCGTTGGATGGACATCGTACGGTCACTGGAGCTAGAATCGTGCATATTGACTAAGTTGACAAAGCCCTCTGTCCCCGTCAACTTAGTAGGTCCACAAGTCAGCTTGCCACTATACTGGGTCCCAGCTAGCAGGGGGTATTCATTTTTTTTGTGCGTAATAAGGAGGAACTTCCTTGCGTGCGAAGATATAGCTGGTGGGTCCAAGCTGCCCGCAGCGGTAACATTTTTTTCACGAAATATAGAGGCCCTTTCGGTGGGTCCCAGATGTCAGGTGGAGGAATCATTATTTTGCGCGTAATAAGGAGGCATTTCCTTCCATGCGGTCGTGGACCCAGTTGTTAGTCTCTCTACGTACAACCCACTTTAGATGCATGTCGGTAGTTGACCACGTTGAGCAGGCTGCGCCGAGAGCACCAGGGCGGTGGACGATGGCGAGGCCTAGGAAGGGAATGACACGGAGGCAGGGAAGACTCGGCAGTTGTTTCCCACGAGGAGGAGAGTACCACTGTACGAGGGTTTACTGGTTCATCTGCTGTCGTCGGAGAATAACAGCCGGTGTGGGTGAGTAGAGGGATGGCTAGGCCAGCGATGGGAGTACGGTGGGGCGGTGAGGCCTGCGCGGCAGCACAGCCGGCTGTGGGGAGGAGAGAGCAGGCAGTCCCGCCGGCGCTTGTTTGAGCGGCTGGAGCAGGAAGAGCAGAGATTGAAGAAGCACAACAGTCGTTGGATGCACATCCAACAGTCACTGCTTGTGCGTCGACCTTTTTTTAGGAAAGCCTCAAATCTGTGGAAAACATCATATAGCCCATCTGCCATTATTTCTAATAACTTACAGCCCATTTGCTAATTCTTAAGGTTTTTTTGGATCCCATATTCTTTTTGTTAGCATTACAGCCCATATTGTGGCCACGGTTAAAAAATTATACAAAATTTTGCATATTTCGGTGCGGTCTGAACTGTTTTTAATCCCGAAATTTTGAGTCACATTCAAAATGATTTTAAAAATTAATATATATCAATATAAAATCCAACAAAATGTCCACGCATAAAAATCAATGCAATTTAAAATCTCGAAATGAAAAAAAAGAAATTTGAAACTAATTGCCGGTTTGATGTGTTTTAAAAATGTACAACCCATTTCTCATTACTGATAGGCCATTTTCTCGGCCACTCGAATGAAGCTCTCCTCGTCTTGAAAGATTTGCAGCCCAACAGGCCTGACAAAGCTACTTACTTGGCAAATCACAAAAAATTGGCTATGGCTGTGGACCCAACTGCGGCCGTGGACCCAGCTGTCAGCCTCTCCATGTACAATACTCTTCCAATGGAAGTCGGTCGTTGACCACATTGACCACGCCGCACCGAGAGCACCAAGGCGGTGGACGAAGGCGAGGCCTAGGAAGGGGACGACGCGGAGCCGGGGAATACGCGGCAGTGGATGCCCACGCGGAGAGGAGTACGAGGGTTCACTAGTTCAGCTACGGTGTGAGGCTGTCGTCGCCGCAGAATAACAGGTGGTGTGGGTGAGTAGAGGGATGCCCTGGCCAACAGTGGGAGTAGTAGGGGGCGGTGAGGCCTCCGCGGCTTCACAACCGGCCACGGGAGGCAGGAGCACGCGGCACGACCGGCGCTGGTTTGGGCGGCTGGAGCAAGAAGACCATAGGTTGAAGAAGCAGTACTGCCGTTGGATGAACATCATACGGTAACTGGAGCTAGAATCGTTCATATTGACTAAGTTGACAAAGCCCTCCGTCCCCGTCAACTTGGTAGGCCCACAAGTCAGCCTCCCACAATGTTGGGTTCCAGCTGGCAGGGGGAGTATTCATTTTTTTGTGCATAATAAGGAGGCACTTCCTTGTGTGCAAAGATAGCTGGTGGGTCCGACCTGTCAGTGGGGGGCACATTTTTTTCGCGAAATACAGAGGCCCTTCCAGTGGGTCCCAGATGTCAGGTGGAGGAATCAAATACTTGAGAAGGCGTACAGAACAAGCTAGTGTACCAGTAAAGAGACGTTGCTGAGTTTTAGAAACAAGAGAGACGTGCTCCTGTAGCTGGTTCGAATCCAAACCTAGACTATGACTATATATGGTGCTATGCTACTATGCAAGTAATGAAACTGACACATCCAATGTTTGCTTCTCCTCTTCTTTACTTACTCTGCCTAGCATCATAAGCTCTGGCCGCAGCAAGCATGTCCGCTGGCTGCTCGTCCACCTGCTCTTCAGCAGGCAACAACCAAATATGCGCCAAGTCGCCACCCGTACCATCGCCTGTGGGTCTCATCACACCCCCACTGGCACGCGCACCGCAGCTGGTTGCTCATCGCAACCCGCTGCCGTAGGTGTGGTGCCACTGCTGCAAATCACGCAGAGTCATCCGTCGCGTCTCAACCATAATCCTCAACCCTGGTCGAGTCTTCTACAAATGCCCGAATCATGGGGTAATAATATGTTTAAGTGTTGTTCTGCTGCTAATTTTTTTAATAGTTTGGTTGATGAGCTTCCAGTTTGATTTGTGCAGAAAAGGGAAGATTTGTGTGATTTGTATGTCTGGGAAGTTGCTGATGTGGGGGAGTGCAACTACACTGATCATTTGGTTAGCCGAGGAATCCCAATACCAGCAGGTTGGGGTGTTGGACAAGTAACTGAAGGAACGACGGAAGAGGAAGATGCAGAGCAGAAGGTTAAAGATGCAGTTCCTCTGATCATGGCCAAGCAATAGCTGCTGAACGGCCTTGACAACAATGAGGAGATGAAAAAGCTTATGAAGATAATGGGCAAAATCGATGTGCTCTGTAGGATGATTGTCTCTTTATTTGCAGTGTATGTAGCACCCGTGATGTATTCAGTGGCTATGACATGAGCACTTTGCTGAAACTAGTAATGAATGAAACCTGTGTAGCAGGCTGGGCGTAGTGTTGTGAACATCTAATGATTTCTATTAACGAAAATCAGGGGTATCCCCTTTTGCTCATAAATAAATAAATAAATAGTAGATGCCCTTTTGGTAATAAATAAATAAATTAGCAGAGGCCCTGTCGGGTCAGCTTTGTTCTCATTCGAAGACGTCGAGCAAATTGCAGTCCAACAGCAAACTATGTCATCAAATTCAAGTTTCACAGCCAAATATGAGTACAACTAAACAACAATGTCATCATGTTTTAGTCGTCATACAATCACCAAACACAAATCAGCATACATAACAAGTGATGTTCTCACAGGAAAATACTAAACAACATGTTCATCGGGTTTCAGTTGTCATAGCAAACACAATTTCAGATAGTAGATAAAAAAACGTCTTCTGACAGGCAAATACGACAAAAGCAATGTAATCATCATCCGCAGCAGCAGCGTCAACATCTTCGCCATGTGTATCAGTCTGAATCGTAATTCCCCATGGTGTGATCTTCTTCTTCGTCCTCAACGTCCTCGAACGTTGGCTTCTTCTTGATCAACTCTTGTATGTCCACAACACGACAAACAATCTTTTCACCGGCGTCATTGACGTGATGGTTCTCAAAGATATTGGGAACATCTGTGTTATCTTGTACATTAGGAGGAGTGTAAGCATCATCTTGTTGTGCAACTTCATTAAATGAATTCCTCTGCTCAAACCTTTGAAATACTCTCCAGTCGTCGATACGTGCAAATGTGTCTTCCAAGAAAAATATCTGTGTTGCTTGATTTGCCAAAATAAAAGGCTCGTTGGTCTGGTACACCGCCTTGACATTGATGGATTTGAAATAATCATCAGCCCTGGGTTTTGCGATCCTGGAAAATAGGTTGTACCAACGACAGCACAACAGAACCACACACCGATGATCCTTGAAACTGGAGATATACTGCAACTGAACAATGTCTATTATGTTAGCATACATTTCAGTTGTCTCTTTGTCATACGTATCCGTGCTCATGATGGCACTATTTTGTGTCTTCCTGCCTTCGTCTTGTCCAAGGGTGTTGTAGCGCACATCTCCAACAACGCAAGATTCATAATGTCTTACCCGAGTATCAGGACCCATTGCTAGTGAGTAAAGGGCATCATCAACTGCATGCCCATCCTCCCGCATCTTCTTAACCTATGGTTAGAAAATAGACAAGCTGATCATCTTATGTACTCAATATATTAAAAAAACTGACAGTGCAATTCAAAAGCTTACATGGCTCTTGAACCATTTCGCAAATGCTGCCATAACCAGTTTGTCAATGTTTCTTGGATTTTGCGGTAGTAACTCCTTTTTGTAGATGCTGCACAACATAGTGATCGCGTCAAACATCTAAATATATAAGAATGTGCTGCAAGTTTAGTAGATTACGATGTATAAGCTGCAGTACTTAGTACTTACTTGATATAAGGTAGTATCTCAGGATAGTTATTGAACACATACCAAACCATTTTGTCCAAATCTTTAGGTTTGTCCTCTTGTCGCTGTAACCCGAACAGAATAATCGAAAACATTGAGCCCGGGATTGTCTTCATCCACCTCTTTGCTAAGCTGATCAGCTGTTTCACTGTATTTTGAGCAGAATGTCAACGCTTTTGTAGCAATGTAGGCCTCTGCAGTGGAACCCTCGGGTCTAGCTCTGTTCCTAACATAGCCCTCGAAAGTGCCTAGCCGCCTTTCAATAGGGTACATCCAGCCATACTATACTGGACCTCTAAGTAGTGCCTCTTCAGGTAGATGAACAGCCAAATGCACCATCACATCAAAGAAGGCTGGAGGATATATATTCTCAAGGTCACATAGGGTAGTTGGTATCTTGTCTCTAAGACGCTCCAAAGCATCTATCCCGATATTTCTACTACAGAGTTCCCCGAAGAATTGTCCCAACTCTGCAACTGCTCTGTATAAGTCAGGGCGGCCCAATCCTCTAAGGATAACAGGTAAAACCCTTTGAAGTAGGACGTGGCAGTCATGAGTTTTCAACCAGTGTACCTTGTTTCCATCTACACTGACTCTCCTTTCATGGTTGGAAGCAAATCCATGTGGGAATCTCACACGTGACAGGACCTCGCAGAATTCTTTTCTTTTTACCTTGTGCAAGACGTACACAGCTGGTGCCATATCTCGTGGTTTACCTTCATCTTGCACTTGCAAATCCTGTCTGATACCCAGGTGTGTCAAATCAATCCTATATTTTAAGGTATCTTTTGTCTTGCCTTCAATATTAAGAAGTGTACCGATAATGCTGTCACATATATTTTTCTCGATGTGCATCACATCAAGATTATGCCGCAGATCCAAATATTTCCAATACTCCAAGTCCCACAAAGTGGACCTATGGGTATAGATAAAAAAAAGTGGACCTATGGGTAAACAATAATCTATCTTCTGCCCTGCCATGCTTCCTTTTCCCGCTACCATTATCAGGATGGTTTCCTGGTGTAATATGTCTGACCTTCTCTAATTCCACTTGCAACTCATCGGCGGTGAGCCTCTTTGGCGTATCACGGTTTTTGTTCTTTGCATTGAACACACGTCTTTGGTATTTTCTAGGATGCGGCTTGTCCTTGGCAAGGAAACGACGGTGTCCAATGTAACAGATCTTGCTAAGTATTGCGTATGACAGCGGATTCCTATCACAGCGAACACATGCACTGTAACCATGTGTCATTCACCCTGAAATAGTGCCCAAAGCCGGATAATCATGGATGCACCAAATTATAACAGCACGCAGAAAGAAATCAGCTGGTGGGATGCTATATAGGTCTCGAGTGAGAACACCCCTCCATAGCTGTTGAAGTTCCTCCACGAGAGGCTCCATGAACAAATCAAAATCCTTTCCAGGACTTTTTGGACCTGGGATGAGCAAGGCCATCATGTAGTTGGATTCTTTGGTGCAGACATTTGGAGGCATGTTGTAAGGGATAACAAGCACTGGCCACATGCTATATGTGGCGCTCTGGTGACCAAATGGGTTAAATCCATCTGAAGCTAAGCCAAGTCTAATGTTTCTTGGGTCAGCAACAAACTTTTCGTGCTTTTGATTGAAGCTTTTCCACTCACTACCATGTGATGGATGGCTCATTACATTCTGATCTCTGTACTCCTGGTTCCTAGAATGCCACAGTACATCCTCTCTTGTTTCAACATTATGAAACAACCTCTGCAATCTTGGTGTAATTGGAAAATGTCTCAAAACATTATGAGGAATCCTCTTCACAGCATCGCCATCTTTCCATCTTGATGATTTGCATTTCGGGCATTCACTTAAGTTGGCATAATCCTTCCGGAATAGAACACAATTATTCTTACAGAAAGCAGCCAACATCGCATCGAATGATTTGTTGGTCATCCGCTCAGATGTCTTCACCTGAAGAAAGGTGACCATAGCTGAGAATACTGACAGCTTATTTCCTGGGGTGACAGCCGTATTGCATTGTTCCAACATGCGGGCCCACCCATTTATTCTATAGGTGAGAGTTCACGGAATGCACGAGCATTTCGTAGCATTGTTTCAATGTTGGTCAAACTCACTGGCTCCGCCACCACCTCCTCCTCCTCCTCCTCCTCCTCTTCCACCTGAGCATCAAGCAGGTCAAGATGGTGATCTGCTGCTTCCACGTAGTCAATAGCATTGACGTTCACAGCTTCACCATGATGAACCCACCTAGTATATGTGACCGACATCCCATACAAGTGTAGATAATTTTGCACAGTTGACTGGGGTCTTTTAACTGAATTCATACAACTTCTACACGGGTAGAGCACATCTGATTTCGGACCACCGTACTCAGCTCTGATAAAGTTCATGAAGTTTTCAACCCCCTCAACATATGCAGCGGAGAATCTTCGAGCAGAAATTATCCAAGTCCTGTCCATCTGTTAGACATACAAATTAGTTATTCTACTAGATATTACAGGAAAAACATATATGCTTTTTTGTGAAGTCTAGAAGAAAATACCTAGGTCGATGTCTAAAGCTATGGCAAGATATTTGGACGAGCAGATCTAAGTAATGAAATATATGTAAAGCTAATTCAACAAACATATTTGAGTCCTAAATTATGGCAGGCTGTTTCAGCAGTCAATGAGGCCAAGCACACAGCCATCGAACTATCGAAGGCCATTGCAGCAACAAAGATCGAGTATAAAACGGTGTAGAGCTATTTCACCTAACAGATTGGCTACTAGACCATGGCAACCTACGTCACAATAAATATATGGCAGGATATTTTAGCAACTAATCGGCCTTGGCATGCCATCTCAGCTAAGCAGATTAAGTGCAGAACAGGGCACCCGAAGGATTGTCCGGAGTTCATGATGTGTTCCATGTTTCTCAGTTGAAGAAGTGCCACACAGAGATGGCTAATATTCCTCTGAGAGATACAGTGCCGCTGGAAACGATACAATTGGATAGTGATTTGACCTACGAGGAGAAGCCCGTTAAGATTCTTGATTTTGCCAGCCGTGTCACACGTAACAAAGTAATCAAGTTCTGCAAGGTTGAGTGGAGTCACCATACTGAAGATGAAGCCACCTGGGAACGGGAGGAAGACCTACGGAAGGATCACTCTCACCTATTTTCTAGCCAACCCGAATCTCGAGGGCGAGATTCATCTTAAGGGGGGTAGGTTTGTAACATCCCAAATCTTTAATTTGGAATGTTATACATTAGATCATCTTTGCATATCATATTTTATTGCATTTTGGCTTGATCCTAGAAATTCTACATAACTCAAGGACCCACGGAGAGAATTGGGGATTTCGTTATTTTCATATTTGAGTTTTCTCAAATTTTGAAAGGAGGATCATTTGGTTTTGATTATTTTCCCTTCCTAATATTCAAAAATAAAAATATATGAGATGAGATAAAATGACTTCTCCAAAATAGATGAAATATTAGAGGAAAAATATTAAAAACCAAATAAATATTTTATTTGGATTTTATTGCAATTTTATTTGAATTAGAAAAATTGCATGTTTTCAAAATTGCATTTTAGGGCCAAGAAAATGTTCATATTGTTCTAAATATTTCATTTAGAGTGTGAAAATTAGTTTTGGCATTTTTAGAAATTTATTTTATTTTTCTAGGATTTATTTAAGTTTTGGCGAAACAATAAAAAAAAATCCGTTCGGACCGACCGGGTCGAAGGCCCAGCCGGCCCAGCCGCTCGCCGCCTCGCTCGCGCCCGCCGTGGCCGAGCCGGACTCCACCGGAGTCCGGGTGTCCGCCGCCGCCCCGGTGCCCCCTTCCCCAAGCCGACCCGCCCCCTCCCCCTTAAATACCGCCCACCCCGCCGCCACCACCCCGTCCCGCCCGCTGCCCGGAGCAGCAGCAGCCGCTGCCGCCGCTTGTCGCGCCTGTCGCTGCCACCCCGCCTGCCGCTCGTGCGCCACCCTCCGCCGCCGCCGCCGACACCACCCAGCCCCGCCGGAGCCCCGAGCCCCGCCGGATCCAACGAGGTAGCCGCCGCCGCCGGTTTTCCTTAGAAAACCGATCTGGTTTTTTTAGAAAACCCTAGTTCGTTTTTTAGAATAGATCGGTTTTTTTGGCTTATTTATTTAGCGGACGTCTGTTCGTACGTTCGTTTTTAGCGAACGGTGTTCACTTGTTAGTCGCAGACAGCGAACGCTTGTTCGTTAGCCTGTTCGTCCGTTTTTCTTTTTCTCGGATTTCCCGCGATTGTTTTCGATCACGATTTCTGATCCGATTTTCGTTCTAGTATAACTTTTCGCTCGTTTGACAGAATCAGGCGATTCAAGCACCTAGAGTTTTGTCTCGAAACCCTCTTTCTGTTTAACCAACTTAAACAAGATTTTGCTACTGTAAAATTTGACTTTAGTCTAGATTAGTAAACAAAGATTGTTTCTTTCACCGTTTGAGTTTTGTTGCTTCGTTTGTTTTGATTCTTTTTGCAAACCAGAGTTCTTAAGTTAAACTTTCTGGTTAGATCTCTTATTTGAGTTTTACCCGTGCATTTGCTTGATTGCTTATGTATGCTTGTTTGTTTGCGATAGAGTACCCGGAGTGTGAAGCGTGCTACTATGAGTCTCTAGGTTTCACGGATCATCAGGAAGGCAAGTAACACTTTGATCATACCTCTTTACTACCCAGTTTTATTGCATTAGATCAATCCTCAAACAATTGCATCATTAGGATCTGATTTTAACTTGTGGGTTTGGGAAGTAGATGAGGTAGTACCTATTCACCTGTTTATTATCAAACCCTGGGAGTTACTTCTACGTTATGCTTATACTGCTATGCTATGCTCGTAGATGTGGTTTGGGTTTGAGTGTATTCATGATAGATGTGAGATTGTTAATTAATTATCCAACTTAAGGTGGCAACTTAAATACACATCTGGGTGGATTTAGGCACCTGGGGAATTCCAATGATTGCCTGTATTTTTGGAAATCCCGGGGTACCATGTGATTCTCCTATGGACTGCCACCCAGGCTCAAAGGGATCATAAGATTATTCATGCTGGAAACTTCCGTGTGCAGCCACAAGCTATTATGAGCTCTAGCATAGTTGATTAAGTCGTGTGAACTCTTACAGTGGCAGACTAGCAGATGTAGGGGATGTAGGTGGTACTGTCTACCCATCGTAAGGTGCTAACACTTCTGAAAGACTGTGTCTCGGTCATCCGTTTCTCAAACACCATGTAGTGCGAGAAATCCAACGGAGGAGATCGAGTCTTGTGGGGAAAAGTGCGCAAACCTATGCAGATTGTACAAACTAATCATGGTTAGCCGTGTCCCCGGTTATGGACATCTTGAGTATCTGGTTCTTGGATTATCATGCTGATCTCATCACTACTTAATTAATTTGATGGGTTGTTAATGATTACTTTAATTTGGGATTGATAGGGGGTTTACCTTCTCAATGTTTTCAACAAACATTGTAGTTAAATAAAATTTATTCCTTTGAAGTAGGGAAAAATTGGCTTTTCGCAAAACATATTAACCATACAGCCTCCACCAGCCATATATGCATATAGTGATAGCATTATTCTGTTCACCACTCTCTTGTGTTACATTGCCAACATATTCCATGTGCTGACCCGTTTTCGGGCTGCAACGTATCATGTCGCAGACTTTTCAGACGACGAGTAAGGAGCCTTAGGTCGTGGTCTTTCACTTAGTGATGCCGTTGGAGTTGATGGACTCACTTTATCTTCCAAGTCTTCCGCTGTTATCGTATTAGATGGCCTTAAGCCATATTTATTGTAACAAGTTCTCTTTTGAGACATTCGATGTAATAAGTGTGTGATTGCTACTCTGTTATAAATCCTTCAAGTATGTGTTTGTCAGCATTACCGATCCAGGGATGACACTTATGCACAGAGATCAGACTGTTTGAGGTCTGGTCGCTACAAAGATTGTATCAGAGCACACGCTGACTGTAGGACACAACCACTAAGCTAAAGCCCTAGATCACTACTCTCTTCTCGTTTCTGACTCCACTCCATTTTCTACTCTTTAGGATGGCGAATGCAAGGATCAAGTTCATGCAACCGGATGAAGACACCCCATTTGGAAGCCACTTGAAGGAAGTCACTAGATACCTGAATATTGGAATACCAAGCTTCACCGGGACCTACAAAGCCACTTTACCAGAAGAGGAGCGCTGGAAGATTCAAGTTCAAGTTCCAGGAAGGACGTTCACGCCAGTTACTGAGCCCATAGAGTTTTCCTTCGATGCACCAACCCGGAGTCTAGGAAAGAGTATGGCAGCTCACATTTCCATGGGACGCATTGGAGAAGTTTACCACAATGATCTTAAGGATACTATCTACCAGATTTGTGGGCGCCGAGATGAGCAATGGAAGATGATCAGCACTAGGAAGGATAGATCGATTGCAGCTTTTATCCAGGAGTTAAACCAACATATTCGCCGCTAGGAGAATCAGATGTGCGCATGCATGATAGATCTGAAGAAGGCAATGACAAGGATCACGGAGCTGGAGGAAGAACTTAAGTCTACACACGATGGATACGAGGAGGAGATGACGATACTAGTGGAGATGAATGACGATCTGGAAAGGAAGCTAGGAGTATTCATGGGAGACCCCACACGAGGAGGAGAAGACGATGAAGCCAAGGAGATTCGTCCGGAGGACTACATCATCATCGACGACACCGACTTGGACCCCGATGATAGCGATGATGACTATGTTGATGAAGCTGGAGCAGATATCATGGAGTCTTCGACCGATCAATATTTATAGTAGACTACCATATTAGTAGTAGTATTCCACCATGTATATAGTATAGTCCAAGCACTTTTGTAACGATAGTTTTAGACCGATTGTATGCCTTGCTTGATTAATTGAGTGATATGATTGTGTTTGTTTCATGTGCATATGGGTAGTGTTTTCTCACTAGACCTCATTCTATTCTAATTCTCTTCCCTCTAAACCTTCAGATGCCTCCGAGACGTGACCCCAGATTTACCTTTCCACCGGAGCTCACTCAGTTGATCCAGCAGCAGAATACCTTGATGCAGTTGTTAGTTCAGAAACAAGGCAACAACAACAACCCACCACCACCACCCCCAGTTGACAACTTAGCCCATTTTCTGAGGTTGCAGCCGCCGGTGTTTTCTAGTAGCACCGAGCCGATTGTTGCAGATGATTGGCTCCGCAGGATTGGAAGGGAGTTAACCATTGCAAGATGCACAGATGCTGAGAAGGTGCGTTTTGCCGCACACCAATTGGATGGACCAGCAGCCTCATGGTGGGAGAATTACACTATCACATATCCTATAGCCACTATTACATGTGTCCAGTTCCAGCAGGCTTTTTGCACTGCCCATGTTTCAGCAGGAGCTATGGCCATGAAGAAGCGTGAGTTTCGCAACTTACGCCAAGGAGGGTGCACTGTTGGCCAATATGTGGATGAGTTTAGTAAGTTAGCACATTATGCCCCAGATGACGTTGCTACAGATGCAGCTAAGAAGGAGAAGTTTTTGGAAGGACTAAATGATGAGATTAACAGCGTCTATCAGCTAACATGCAGCGCTACATCGACATGCACGGGGCCTTAGTCTAGAATGCGCGTACCGTGGGAGAAGCTGACCGCCGTGCGTCTCCACATGAATGTTGCTAGCGGTGGCGGCGCTGACCACCGTGCGCCTCCACAAGAACATCGCCAGCGGTGGCTGTGTGGCTAGGGGACGTCAGTCAACGAGAGCGTACTGTGCGAGCGAGAGGATCGCCGTGCGTCCCCTCGACGAACTGCGGCGCTGACGTATTTGCGTGGCGGGGAGGGCGGCTTTGGCGGAGCGAATGGAGTGGAGGGGGACGGGGGAAGGGGGTTTGAGGAATATTATTGGCTAGTTGACCGAAGGGCGGTTGAATCTAGAATTTGGGGGGAATTTTTGGGTGGGGGGGGGGGGTAACATCCCAAATTTTTAATTTGGAATGTTATACATTAGGTCGTCTTTGCATATCATATTTTATTGCATTTTGTCTTGATCCTAGAAATTCTACGCAACTCAAGGACCCACGAAGAGAGTTGGGGATTTCGTTATTTTCATATTTGAGTTTTCTCAAATTTTGAAAGGAGGATCATTTGGTTTTTGATTATTTTCCCTTCCTAATATTTCAAAAATAAAAATATATGAGAGGAGATAAAATGACGTCTCCAAAATAGATGAAATATTAGAGGAAAAATATTAAAATCCAAATAAATATTTTATTTGGATTTTATTGCAATTTTATTTGAATTAGAAAATTGCACGTTTTCAAAATTGCATTTAGGGCCGAGAAAATGTTCATCTTGTTCTAAATATTTCATTTAGACGGTGAAAATTTGTTTTCGCATTTTTAGATTTTTATTTTATTTTTCTAGGATTTATTTAAGTTTCGGCAAAACAATTAAAACAAAAATCCGTTCGGACCGACCGGGCCGAAGGCCCAGCCGGCCCAGCCGCTCGCCGCCTCGCTCGCGCTCGCCGTGGCCTAGCCAGAATCCACCGCCGCCCGGTGCCCCCTTCCCCAAGCCGACCCCGCCTCTCCCCCTTAAATACCGCCCACCCTGCCGCCACCACCCCGTCCCGCCCGCAGCAGTAGCAGCCGCTGCAGCCGCTTGCCGCACCTGTCGCCGCCGCCGCCCGCTCGTGCGCCGCCCTCCACCGCCGCCGCCGACACCACCCAGCTCCGCCGAAGCCCCGAGCCCCGGCGGATCCGACGAGGTAGCCGCCGCCGCCGGTTTTCCTTAGAAAACCGACCCGGTTTTTTTAGAAAACTCTAGTTTGTTTTTTTAGAATAGGTCAGTTTTATTTTTTTCCGGTTTATTTATTTAGCGGACGTTCATCCGTATGTTCGTTTTTAGCGAACGGTGTTCACTCGTTAGCCGCAAACAGCAAACATTCGTTCGTTAGCCTGTTCGTCCATTTTTCTTTTTCTCGGATTTTCCGCGATTATTTTCAATCGCGATTTCTGATCCGATTTTCGTTCTAGTATAACTTTTTGCCCGTTTGTCGGAATGAGGCGATTCAAGCGCCTAGAGTTTCGTCTCGAAACCCTCTTTCTGTTTAACCAACTTAAACAAGATTTTGCTGTTGTAAAATTTGACTTTAGTCCAGATTAGTAAACAAAGCTTGTTTCTTTCGCCGTTTGAGTTTTGTTGCTTCGTTTGTTTTGATTCTTTTTTCAAACTGGAGTTCTTAAGTTGAACTTTCTGGTTAGATCTCTTATTTGAGTTTTACCCATGCATTTGCTTGATTGCTTATGTATGCTTGTTTGTTTGCGATAGAGTACCCGGAGTGTGAAGCGTGCTACTACGAGTCTCTAGGTTTCGCGGATCATCTGCAAGGCAAGTAACACTTTGATCATACCTCTTTACTACCCAGTTTTATTGCATTAGATCAATCCTAAAACAATTGCATGGTTAGGATCTGATTTTATCTTGTGGGTTTGGGAAGTAGATGAGATAGTACCTATTCACCTGTTTATTATCAAACCCTGGGAGTTACTTCTACGTTATGCTTATACTGCTATGCTATGCTATGCTCATAGACGTGGTTTGGGTTTGAGTGTAGTCATGATAGGTGTGAGATTGTTAATTAATGGTTCAACTTAAGGTGGCAACTTAAATACACATCTGGGTGGATTGAGGCACCTAGGGAATTCCAGTGATTGCCTGTATTTTTGGAAATCCCGGGGTACCGTGTGATTCTCCTATGGACTGCCACCCAGGCTCAAAGGAATCATAAGATTATTCATGCTGGAAACTTCTGTGTGCAGCCACAAGCTATTATGGGCTCTAGCATAGTTGATTAAGTCGCGTGAACTCTTACAGTGGTAGACTAGCAGATGTAGGGGATGTAGGTGGTACTGTCTACCCATCGTAAGGTGCTAACGCTTCTGAAAGACCGTGTCTCGGTCATCCGTTTCTCAAACACCATGTAGTGCGAGAAATCCAACAGAGGAGATCGAGTCTTGTGGGGAAAAGTGCGCAAACCTCCACAGAGTGTACAAACTAATCATGGTTATCCGTGTCCCCGGTTATGGACATCTTGAGTATCTGGTTCTTGGATTATCATGCTGATCTCATCACTACTTAATTAATTTGATGGGTTGTTAATGATTACTTTAATTTGGGATTGAGAGGGGGTTTACCTTCTCAATGTTTTCAACAAACTTTGTAGTTAAATAAAATTTGTTCCTTTGCAGTACGGAAAAATTGGCTTTTCGCAGAACATATTAACCATATAGCCTCCACCAGCCATATATGCATATAGTGATAGCATTATTCTATTCACCACTCTCTTGTGTTACATTGCCAGCATATTCCATGTGCTGACCCGTTTTCGGGCTGCAACGTATCATGTTGCAGACTTTTCAGACGACGAGTAAGGAGCCTTAGGTCGTGGTCTTTCACTCAGTGATGCCGTTGGAGTTGATGGACTCACTTTATCTTCCAAGCCTTCCGCTATTATCGTATTAGATGGCCTTAAGCCATATTTATTGTAATAAGTTTTCTTTTGAGACATTCGATGTAATAAGTGTGTGATTGCTACTCTGTTATAAATCCGTCAAGTACTGTATGTGTCAGCATTACCGATCCAGGGATGACACTTATGCATAGAGATCAGACTGTTTGAGGTCTGGTCGCTACAGGGGGGAGGATTTTCGCGCGGTGGGTGGGGGGAGTTTGGCGCACGGTCAGTTTCTCCAAGTGCAGTCCCACGTGTCAGTGAAGAGGCAAGCTGAAGCGTGTTCCGTTTGCATGAGCTGTGTGCAGGACCGAACGTGTGTGGGGTGCAATGCGACCGTGGCAGGGGTGCTGTGAGTGTACCGCCTTTTTTCCTTTTAAACTAGGTTCTTCGCCCCATAAAAAAACTTGTTGCTTCACGCGATCCATCGATACTACTACTAGTAATCCGGTAATCCCGACTAAAACGGCGTGACCGGGTCGTTTCCCGCGCGATATTCTGGGAGGTTGGCTTAGTTGGTTTTTTAGGACGAGTAAGGCTACACCTACGTAGTCCCAGTTACGTAATTAACATAATGTGAAACGTGTGAGCTGTTGATTGTAGATTGGGGGGAGGGAGGGGCCCACCACCATGAAAATCAGGGGAGGAGAGAGAGAGGCAATTTACGTTAACCCTTTCGTAGGTTCCTGTAGATGTAGAAAGATGTGAAATGCATGAATGTGCATTTGCAGATAAGGCCTTCCCTCGTTCATCCTTTTCTCCCACAAGATCTTGATCTTCCGTGCAACGCACGGGTATCTTGCTAGTACTCCTACAATATACTATATTATTGTGAAAGTTCATATACACCGGCCGAGGTTAATGCAAACATGGCAGATTTTCTTTACATTTCGAACTTTCATAGGACAAAAAAATAAAAGAAACCCGACCCTAAACCTATTCTACAGTGGTGACCGACGTCCTCCATCTGCGATCTCCATGTACGGGGGCGGGGTTCAAGACCCGTGAAGTGAAGGTGCAGTCTCCGGCGCAGAAAAGTAGAACACGGGAGACAGACCGGCTAGTTGGCACACCATGCCCTGCCGCCTCCCATGCCCTACTCATCCTCGGAGGAGTCCCCGACCTCGGCGGTGTCGGACGTTGGACGACGACAAGTAGGACGCGTGGCTGACGGTGCTCCCATCGTCGGCCGCCAGCATGGCCACCGCTTGTGCGGTGACTTGAGCAAGGGCGGCGACCTCGAGCTCCATCCCCGAAGACAAGCTCTCCCGCAGAGCATTCGCGCTTGCGGTCATGGTGGATGTGGTGCCAGGTAGGAGGACGATGCACTATGGTGTGGAGGTTAGCTGGGCATTGCCGCTTTAAGTAGCGTATGCCGGTGAGGCCAAGCGTCCTGGTGCGTCATTAAGTCGCGGAGTTGATTCCTCGGGCACCGAGCCTCTTAATGACGGCATACGGACGGACGTCATGAATGCGGGCAGCTGGCGCTGGCTGGGAACGCACCGCGCAACGACGCGAGGGACGAGGGTTTTTGGTGTGCCAGGGTAGTCAGCTGCGGTCGTGGCAACGTTGGAGATGCCCTTTGCTCACATGTGATCGATGCATGTCATTGAAAAAGCAAGATGACCGTGTCTAGCAATGATGAGCGTGTCGCTCACCGCGGTCGCCGTGTCCAGAGGCGGTGCTGGAGTTGCGCCACGTTGTTGGCCCCCATGACCCACATGAACGGTTGCTGGTGGCGAGGAGGTCGTGGGCTAGCTCCTCCATTGGACAAGTTTGCGCTACTTCGTCCCGACAGGTGTGCCCCACATGTCGGTTTCCCTGTTTTCCCGGCCATATTCGAGCGTCAGTGCTCCGCGTTGCGCATTAGGCCTTTCACTCTTTAGGCCAAGTGAGACAACTTATTGTTTATTTGAGCCGTTCAAGTATAATCATGTGGCGTTTGCTTATTTCTCATTCCTCTCCAACCCTCCTCTCCATCGATCATGTCGCCCTCCGGTCGAGTCCATCCTCCTGCATGCCTCATTTGAACATTCCGCCGAGTATCATTCGCATGTGGGCCTAGACCATGCTTGTATTTCCAATGTTTATTTGTAATTTGTCCGACATGCATACAAACAAATGGTTTCTTTGAAGTTTCACTTTGCCTCCACTATGTGTCACTTCGCTTCTTAGTTTTGACATCCCATTCAGTTCATGCCCCGACACATGTTGACGAGATCGATTGATGTTCAGAGATCAATTGCGTGTCGTGCAAGGCGATAAAGGTTTGGTCTGTTTCTATGATAGAAATGACCCGCGGGGGGGGGGGGTGTCTGTGGGGATCAGAGGGAGTATATTGTACGTTCATAAGTGAAACAAACGTATTGTATCCACCCTAGCCCTCTTTCAATCGATCTCCAGACACCAAGATGAAATTGAGAGAGAACGAGTGGGGGCATGTGTGATACCTAAGGCGGATTCAAAATTTTGAATCGGTGATCATAGCATCCGCAAATCATATATAAAGGGTATTCAATGTTCGTTTCGTTTTTGAACGTACAATATACTCCCTCCTATCCTTTCTAGTTTACATATAAGTTTTATGTGTAGTCAAAGTATCTCTACTTTGATAAAAAAAAGTATCAACATTCAACAACGTGTTGGGGAACGTAGTAATTTCAAAAAAATTCCTATGCACACGCAGGATCATGGTGACGCATAGAAGCGAGAGGGGAGAGTGTTGTCTATGTACCCTCATAGACAGAAAGCGGAAGCGTTTATCAACGTGGTTGATGTAGTTGTACACCTTCACGATCCGTCCCAATCAAGTACCGAACGTACGGCACCTCCGCGTTTAGCACACGTTCAGCTCGATGACGTCCTCTCCTTCTCGATCCAGCAAGAGGGGCGAAGTAGTAGATGAGTTCCGGCAGCACGACGGCGTGGTGACGGTGTTGGTGAAGAACAATCTCCGCAGGGCTTCGCCTAAGCACTACGAAAACTATGACGGAGGATAAACTAGAGGGGACGGGGTAGCCGGCACATGACTTGGTGTTTCTTGATGTGTCTTGGCTGTTAGCCCTACCCCTCTATTTATATGTTGATCCTTGGGGTCGAAACTTGGAGTAAAAGCCTCCACAAAGTCGGTTTCATCCGAAAGGCAAGCAGGCCCGACCCTGAGGGGGGCAGGGGGTGACCGCCCCGGGCCCCCAAAATTCAAGGGCCCCTCCCAGGTAGCTCACGGGCTAGTATTGCAAACTATGGGCCGTGGCTTACGGAGGTAGCCGGGCGTGGATGCAAGCGACGTAGCGATTCTTGGTCGATTGCCGTCCTTTCCTATTCCATCGTGTAGCAATCCCCAGATCCACGCCATCCTTTCTCTATTAATTTCGTTCCTAATTTGATCGCCAGTTCGACGTGTCGCCGATGCCGATCTCTATCCCAGAGAACTGACGCTGCTTTCTCTCCCACCTTTAGGCGCTGGACATGCACACAGACATCATCGATTCGCCGAGCGCACATCGTTGGTCATAGGCTCATTGGTGAACTCCCTACCACCAAAGGTCCAAAGCAGATCCAATCCATCCAAGGTATCCCCTAATCTTTACCCCCTGTACGTTTAGTACTAAATTAAGTAATTTATCCTTTGCATCCATAGTGCATAGCTGACACCGACCAACCTTTGTTACCATTATTTATTTATTTCCATCATGGTGAAGAAAGATGCAATATGTGAACGAGTTGATACAATCAGAGAGGTGCTCTTGATAAAAATTTCAAGAGTAATATTGGTTCTTCATTGATTCCAAACAGTGGATTGGTGATTATTGTGGAGGAAGAGAAACAAAGTGATGGTAATTCTGAATCTTAACAAGAGGAAAATATTACATCAATATCGGTGTTAAAAATGTAAGTGGCCTCGATAATTCAATTATTTCAATGGGTGTACATGTGTAATTTGCTAGTGTTGATGAACATCCTGTTTTGCTTTTTTTGTTCTGAGTTAAAGATTAAAAAATTCACTTCGTCATATGGTGTAATGTCTACTTTGTGATTTTAGAGTCCGCTAGAGAAGTCAGGTTTGTTTTATCCTTATACCTCTATTGCTTATCATCTTATTCATAGTGCATATAATTGTCACATCGGTTGGAGGAAGGTCTACAAAGATATAATTAGCTAATTAAGATCAACAATTAATCAAGAGAGTTTAAATGGTATGGCAATGCTATGCATCGAGAAGAAATTATTGGACTAGATTGAAATCGACCCCATCATAAGTGATTTTGCATCATGGAATGTTATAATTTTTTAAAAGATAACATGTATAATTATCTCATATGTATACTGTTTTTGATGCATTCACGTGTTCATTGGTAAGATTTTATATATACATATATCCACTATTATTATTGTATTGTTTATACAAAGGGCCCCGAGTTTTTGCTCCACCCCGGGCCCCCAAAATCTCGGGACCGGCCCTGAAGGCAAGAGTCCTTCTCGGACTCCAGGGCCAGACGCCAGGGTTCCCTGCGTCTGGACCCAGACTCCGCGAAACTTCCTTTTGCGCTTTCCAAAAACCTTGTGGGCTTTCCCCTTTGGCCCAAATAAAGTGTTCTCGTACCCAAACATTTCAGGAAACATCCGTAACCTCTTCCGGTGAATTCCGGAACCCTTCCGGTGACTAAACACTATTATCCCATATATCAAACTTTATCTCCGGACCATTCCGGAGTTCCTCGTCATGTCCGTGATCTTATCCGGAACTTCGAACAACATTCGGTTACCAAGATACATAACTCATAAATACTATATCGTCAACGAACGTTAAGCGTGCGGACCTTACGGATTTGAGAACTATGTAGACATGACCGACACACTTCTCTAGTCAATAGCCAATAGCGGAACCTGGATGCCCATATTGGCTCCTACATATTCTACGAAGATCTTTATCGATCGAACCGCATAACAATATATGTTGTTCCCTTTGTCATCGGTATGTTACTTGCCCGAGATTCGATCGTCGGTATCTCAATACCTAGTTCAATCTCGTTACTGGCAAGTCTCTTTACTCATTCCGTAATACATCATCCCGCAACTAACTCATTAGTTATAATGCTTGCAAGGCTTATAGTGATGTGCATTACCGAGAGGGCCTAGAGTTACCTCTCCGATAATCGGAGTGACAAATCCTAATCTCGAAATACGCCAACTCAACAAGTACCTTCAGAGACACCTGTAGAGCACCTTTATAATCACCCAGTTACATTGTAACGTTTGGTAGAACACAAAGTGTTCCTCCGGTAAACGGGAGTTGCATAATCTCATAGTCATAGGAACATGTATAAGTCATGAAGAAAGCAATACCAGTAAACTAAATGATCAAGTGCTAAGCTAACTGAATGGGTCAAGTCAATCACATCATTCTCCTAATGATGTGATCCCGTTAATCAAATGACAACTCATGTCTATGGCTAGGAAACTTAACCATCTTTGATTCAACGAGCTAGTCAAGTAGAGGCATACTAGTGACATTCTATTTGTCTATGTATTCACACATGTATCAAGTTTCCGGTTAATACAATTCTAGCATGAATAATAAACATTTATCATGTAATAATAAACATCTATTTCCTTCACAACGCCCAACCAATATTGTTAGATTCTTATGTACTCCTAGATTTGTACTCGAGATGGTTTCAATTTGTTTTCAACCACGTGAATGTGCTTGTTCTCGCGCATGCTCTTCCTACTAGGATTTCGCCACATATAGCCAGTCCAATAGTAACTTTTTTAAGCTCCCTGTCTAATAGTACTAGTGGAGTACTGACAACATCTGTACTAGAGTATGCAGTGCTCATAGTTGTACTCCCTCCTTCCATTTATATAGGGCCTATGTGGAGGAGAGAGATGTGAAAAAGTAAGGGGAGTGAGCTGTCATGCAAGAGCCTAGCTATATACGCATTCCTAGTTAAATACGTACAATAAATATGAAGAAAGAGATGGAGAGGAGATGGAAAAAAGTACTAATACAATAGCCAACCTTATAATTTTTTTGCGGGAAATAGCCAACCTTATAGCCCACACTACTGTATGAATGCATATAATAGATGATGGCTATAGATGATATGGAAGTTCCTTATAGCCATCGACTGGCTATATTATTAACCATGCTCTAATGCGTTTTTCAAAACCGCATTTGACTATTGACAAGATTAATAGTACATTAGATGTATAATGTGAAAATTATATCATTGGAAGCTCCTTTCACATACGTATGCCTGCCTTACCCTCCCTTTCGGTCACTTACTGGCGGACCCCATGCTTGCTAGGCCCCGCATGTCAGTTACTCAATGGGTCCGGCCACGTCAGGGGATCCTCATCTGTAGTATACTCCCTCTGTTTTTATTTACTCCGCACAAAATGACGCGGGAGCGGGAGGGGGAGGGATGTCGGTTTGCTCTCAACTATGGTCCCACAAGCGAGCGAAAACGCAAGACGAAGCATGCTCCATTCGCTGAGCGATGTGGAGGGTCCAGCGTGCCGGGCTGCAACGCGAACGCGACAGGAGCGATGTACAATCAAAACCGATTGACCGGTCGTCATCGGAACCACTATTCACACCCGAACCTTCGCTGCTCGGCCTACGCCAGTGTAACACCCCGGATGTAACTTGCCATATGTGTAACTCCGACTCTCCCATTTCCGGCTTTAAGTTATGAGATTCCCTTCGTGGTTGGGTTTTTGTCTTTGTTTTGCATTTTGTTCATGTCATGCATTTCATATCATGTCATCACGTGCATCGCATTGGCATACGTGTTCGTCTCATGCATCCGAGCATTTTCCCCATTGTCCATTTCGCAATCCGACACTCCCACGTGCACCGGCGTCCCCCTTTTGTCTCTTTTCGTGAGCGGGTGTTAAACGTTCTTGGAATGGACCGAGATTTGCCAAGCGGCCTTGGTACACCACCGGTAGACCGCCTGTCAAATTTCGTGTCATTTGGAGTCCGTTTGATGCTCCAACGGTTAACCGGGGAACCACAAAGGCCTTTTGTGTGTTGCAGCCCAACACTCCTCCAAAACGGCCCAATAACCCATCCAAACCTCTCCCATGTCCTCCATCGTTGGATCACGACCGTGTGGGCGAAAACTGCACTCCATTTGGACACTCCTACCTCCTCCTAGCTATAAATATGTGACCCCCTCCATTTTTTCCACGCAGACGAAACCCTAGCACTGCTCCTCTCGCCTGCCGGACACGTCCGCTCCTCGCCGGACGAAATTGCCGCCGTGCCCGCGCCTATCGGAGGGCGCCATGTGGCGCATCGCAGCCTCCCACCGTACCGGCCCGCGGGGCCCGACCACGGCCCTCCGGGCCCGCTCCTCCGCCGCACCAGCGTGCCCGCATCCGGCTCCCTCCGCCGCCCGGGTGTGCCGCTGCCACCTTCGTCCGCCGCCACCTCGCCCGCGCGCCGCCCACCGTCCAGCTCCTTCCCTCGCCGGCCGGAGCTCGTCCTGCCGTCGACCGTCGTCGCCCCGCCTCCCCGTCCGCACCCGCGTCCGGATCCGGCCAGGCCGGGCCAGATCCGGTGCTCCCCCTCGCCGGAGTGCCTCCCCTCCTACTCCGGCCGCTGCCCCAGCTTTTCTTACGAGGATCCGGTGAACCTCGAATGGCGTCCCGAAGAACCCTAGACCTGGAGGTCTAATTTTCCTCTAAGTCTTTTTCGTGCAACGTTTTATGCCCCTGTTCATTGTATCATAACTCCACGACCGTAGCTCCATTTCATGCATATAAGATATCGAAATGTTCACTGGGAGATGCTCTTCATTGCATTCCATTGTGACATGCTTTTTTGAGTCCATCTTGATGCCCTAATCATTGATGCAAGAGTGCTATAAAATGTTTACTCCTGTTACTTATCAGATTATGATGTTTTGGCATTTTTGTCACATTTGATGTGTGCTTCATATGTGCATGAGCATGTGCCATGCCATCTTTACAGGGGTGCTTGCCATGTATTTTTGTGATCAATGTGGTGACTAGCACAAGCATGCAAATTAGCCTTCGTGATATTGCTGATTTCAGGGACTTAGGATCTTGCTAAGTCCTTTTGCTGCTGTTATTTTTATGCCATGTAAACTTGATGCTACAGTGAGATCCATGCTTGTTTTGAGTATCTTCAGTAAAGGTGTTTTGAACATATGGTTATTCTCTATCCATCCATGGCCCTGTTTGCAATTATGGGGTACCTTAGCATGTCTTAATATTGATCTACTTTTGCTATAAAATGTTTCTGGCAGATTGTTTACATGTTAATCAATTTTGCCATGGTTGTTGTTAGTGATCCATGCATGCTATGAACATGCTCTTGCCATGGTTAGCTTCTTGAACATGTAATCTTGCTGATTCTATGCTTGTTTTGTCATGCAAGGCTTTGTGATGAGTGATTTGAGCTTGCAAAGATGCCTTCATAAGTCTGAAACTGTTAATAAAACTTGCTATGTTTACATGGGTGCCATCATATCTTATGTGCATTTTTGGCTCATGATCAGTAAGGGACTTTTGTTCTATGCATTACTTAGATTCCTGCCATGCCTTGTATTACTATGATATGTTCCTGTAGCATGTTGTTTGCTTGCTCTAAACATTGCTTCCTGATGTTATTTCTGGCATGTTAGTATTTTCACAAAGTTTGCGAAGCTGATATCTTTTGCACTTTTGCCATGCTTGTTTGATCCTGCTCTTGTGTGATTTAGCCGTAGCTCAGTGTTCATGTTTTGTCAAGCATCTTGAGTAAATCACTGCCATATGCTTTGTTGCTATGTTGGAGATCAGTAGCTTAGCTTATTGTTGCATTCTAGATGGCATCGTGCTGTTAATCGCAGAATTGTGCCATTCTTATTTTGCTTGCCATTTGGAAATAGTGCATACATTTTCCGGCGATCTCTATATCAATTTCGACCGAAATCATCTCATTTTTCCAGCGGCACACTTGGTTTGCCAAGTTGATGCCTTGTTCATTCTTTCCCTTCCGAAGCACGCATATGCATTACATATCACATCCCGCATGTCATGCCATGTTTTGCATCATGTTGTTTGTGCATTGCACCATGATTGATTGTTGGTCCTTTGCTTGTGTTCTTGCCTTGAGTAGAGCCGGGAGACAAGTACGTGATCGAGGAACCTGTTGAGTACGCTAACGAGGATCAAGCTTTCATCAACTCTGAGAACTTTGCAGACAAGATGACCATACCCTCGAAATCACTTCTATCTTTGCTTGCTAGTTGTTCGCTCTATTGCTATGTCGTGCTACCTACCACTTGCTATATCATGCCTCCCATATTGCCATGTCAAGCCAATAACCAACCTTCCCTAGCAAACCATTGTTTGGCTATGTTACCGCTTTTGCTCAGCCCCTCTTATAGCGTTGCTAGCTGCAGGTGAAGATGAAGTTTGTTCCATGTTGGAACACGGATATTGTTGGGATATCATTATTATCTCTTATTTTAGTTTAATGCGTCTATATACTTGGTAAAGGGTGGAAGGCTCGGCCTTATGCCTGGTGTTTTGTTCCACTCTTGCCGCCCTAGTTTCCATCATACCGGTGTTACGTTCCTTGATTTTGCGGTCCTTACGCGGTTGGGTGTTATGGGAACCCCTTGACAGTTCGATTTGAATAAAACTCCTTCAGCAAGGCCCAACCTTGGTTTTACCATTTGCCTACCTACCACCATATACCTTGCCATGGGTTCTGCAGACTCAAGGGTCATCTTTATTTTAAACCCCCCCAGGCCAGTGCTCCTCGGAGTGTTGGTCCAAACTAGAGTCCTTTGCAGCGCCACCTCGGGGAAACTTGAGGGTTGGTTTTAGTTGTACAGAGTGCTAATCCAGTGTGCCCTGAGAACGAGATACGTGCGACTCATATCGGGATTTGTCGACACATCGGGCGGCTTTGCTGGTCTTGTTTTACCATTGTCGAAATGTCTTGTAACTGGGATTCCGAGACTTATCGGGTCTTCCCGCGAGAAGGAATATCCTTCGTTGATCATGAGAGCTTGTGATGGGCTAAGTTGGGACACCCCTGTAGGGTTTTGAACTTTGAAATCCATACCCACGGTTATGGGAAGATGGGAATTGTTAATGCCCGGTTGTAGAGAACTTGACACTTAACTTAATTAAAATGAATCAACCACGTGTGTAGCCGTGATGGTCTCTTTTCGGCGGAGTCCGGGAAGAGAACACGGTCTCGTGTTATGCTTGAGCATAAGTAACTTCAGGATCACTTCATGATCACTATTAGCTTCTCGACCGTGCATTGCTTCTCTTCTCGCTCTCTTTTTGCGTAAGTTAGCCACCATATATGCTAGTGCTTGCTGCAGCTCCATGTCCCTACCCTTTCCTACCCTTAAGCTTAAATAGTCTTGATCACGAGAGTGTGCGATTGCTGAGTCCCTGTGACTCATAGATACTTCCAAACAGATGTAGGTGCCGATGATGCCAGTGCAGGGGACGCTACCGAACTCAAGTGGGAGTTCGACAAGGATTCGTGCCATTGCTATGTTTCTTTTCCAGATGATCAATAGAGGAGCCCAGTTGGGACGATCGGGGATCTAGCATTTGGGGTTGTCTTTCTTTATGTTGGTTTCGTAGTCGGACCTTGATTGTATTCTGGATGATGTATGACTATTTATGAATTGTGTGAAGTAGCGATTGTAAGCCGTCTCTTTATCCCTTTCTTATTCAGTACATGGGATGTGTAAAGATTACCCCTCTTGCGACATGCCTACCATGCGGGTATGCCTCTAAGTCGTGCCCCGACACGTGGGAGATATAGCCGCATTGTGGGTGTTACAAGTTCGTAATCAGAGCCTTCCCCGACTTAGGAGCCCCCTGCTTGATCGAATCACTGACGTTGTTGAGTCTAGAAAAAAATGTTTTGAGTCTTAGGATTATATATATTGGAGAGTAGGATTCTTTTTACTCCTCAGTCCCTTCGTCGCTCTGGTGAGTCCTCCCGACGTAGTGTTTTGACTCTTCTCTCCTCAAATTTCACGAATTGTTTTAGGATCACGCGGGTATCATGGAATCGTTCCGATGGTTTTGTGACGAGAACATTGTTCTTGGTGCCTCCTGACATTTAGGGGTTGTGGCAGTGTCCCAGGGAGTTGAGCTCCGAGGTGTTGTCGTCACAATTTTATCATTGCAGTTCTAGAATACCTGAGTTCGCCGACATCGAAAATCTCTTTTATGCAGCTGTTGATGAGATAACCTCGATGCCACCCAGTACTGGGGCGGGAGTTCGGAAGTATTGCCATAACTCGTATAACAGATGCTTTTCGAAGGTTGAGGTAAATGATTTCTGAAGGTTTCTTGGTTATGTGTTGAAGGATGGATACAGCTGGATGTAGGATTTGCTAGTTTTGGGTGAGATATTATGCTTCCCCTGTATCCCCAACACCTGATTGCATAACCAGAAAGTTTCGGGAGTTTTATAGGTGGGAATTCAAGTAGCTCTAGTATTTCTTCCCGCAGATATTTGGTTTGTGATTGGGTAACCCTTACCAATTATTTGTTCATATCCATACCTTGTTGATTTATTCTTCTACCTTTATCTAAGTGGCTTCTCAATTTATGGAAGTGTGATGATTTACTTTGGAATTCATTCGTTCATCCTTGTTCGAATGTTAAGACTTTATGTTGCAATTTTGATCCTTTGATTCAGCTTGAATATATGTCTTTCAAGATGATAACGGATGTCAACCTCTCCAGGATGGCTCCTCCAACGCGTCAGAATCTGGATCGCAATGATGGGGAATAGTCGAACCCTCCACCACCGCCTCCACCTCTGGGGCATGTCAAGCTATCATGGCAGCCACCAACGCCAACACTCAGATGCTTTTGCAACTCTTGCAAGAGCGCAACCAAGGGCAAGGCAACCGATGAAATCAAGGCCAAGGCAACAATAAACCTCAGTTTTCTACCCTCAACCAGTTCCTCGCAAACCAGCTGAAGTCCTTCGGCAACTGCGTCGAGGCCACAGACGCCGACGACTGGCTCGTGGATATCTGCAAACATTTTGAGTGTAGCAATGTCAGGCCTGAGGACTTTTTCAAGTTTGCTTAATTTCAACTCAAAGACCAAGCTGCTGAGTGGTATCAACAATACAGGGATTCCAGAGGAGGTCGTGTGATTACCTGGGATGATTTCCGCCGAGACTTCAAAGCTCATCACATCCCACAAAGTGTTGCTGAGAGCAAGCGTGAGGAGTTCCACAATCTCAAGCAAGGCAGCATGTCCGTGTATCAATACAATATCCAGTTTCAGAAACTCGCCCGCTTCGCTAAACAAGACGTCCCTGATGAAAAGAGCATGATTTATCAATTCAGAGGTGGTGTAACGCCCCATATGTAACTTGCCATATTTGTATTCCAACTCTTGCCATTTTCGGCACTAAGTTATGATATTTCCTCATTGTTGGGTTTTGTCTCCGTGTTGCTTTTATCTTTGTCATGCATCTCATATCATGTCATCATGTGCATCACATTTGCATACGTGTTCGTCTCATGCATCCGAGCATTTTCCCCGTTGTCCGTTTGCATTCCGGCGCTCCTACGTCCTCCGGTGTCCCCTTTTGCCTCTTTTCGTGTGTAGGTGTTAAATGTTCTCGGATTGGACCGAGACTTGCCAAGCGGCCTTGGGTTACTACCGGTAGACCGCCTGTCAAGTTTCGTGCCATTTGCACTTCGTTTGATACTCCAACGGTTAACCGAGGAACCGTAAAGGCCTCGTGTGTGTTGCAGCCCAACACCTCTCCAAAGTTGCCCAAAGCCCACCTAAACCCCCTCCATCCTTTCGGTCGTTCGATCACGATCGCGTGGTTGAAAACTGTGCTGAATTTGGAGTCTCCTAGCTCCTTGTATGTATATATAGGACCCCCCCCCCTCCGAAATTTCGGGCAAAATCCACCCTAACCCTAGCTCCTCTTCCCCCGCCGCCGCCGGACACGTCCGAGACGGCCGGACGCGTCCGCACCGCCGCCCGGACCAACCAGGGGCCGCCACGTGGGCAGCCCGCGCCCACATCGCCGCCGGCCCGCCGAGCCCAGGGCAGGCCCCCCACCCCGGGCCCGCGTGCGCCGCCCGCTCCCAGCTCCTCCCCGCCGCCCCGGCTTCGTCGCGCCGCCACCCTCCGCCCTCGCCGGCATTCGTCGTCAACTCCGACGCCGGCCGCTGCCCTGCTCCTCCGGTCGCCCGCGGCCATCGGAGCCGGCCACGCCCGCCGGCGCAACTCCGCCGACGTCCGCGCCGCCCCGCCGCCTTGGTGCCCTCATCGACCACCGCCTCCTCCTCGTCGCCGGTGAACGGCTTCCTCAACTCCGGCGCCAACGCCGATGAACCTCGGAAACCATGCCCGAGTCGCCAGATCCAGATCTGAAATCGTTTTCCCCCCAAGTCCCTAATATTTTTAGGCATGTTCATCGCATCATAACTTTGCATCCATGGCTCCGTTTTAGGCGTGTAGCATATCAAATTGTTCGACTGGATGTGCACTTCATTTCGTTCCATTGCACCATCTTCATTTGAGTTCATATTGATGCCCTAAATGCTATTGCAAGAGTGCTATGCGATGTTAGTTTCAGATTCTTAACAGATTATGGACATTTGTCATTTTTGCCATGTTTAATGTGTGCCTCCTATGAACTTGAGCCCTACATGTGTTTTGGGCTATGCCATGCCATCTTTACAGGGGTGTATGCCATGTATTTTTGTGATCTTTTTGGTGACTAGCACAAGCATGCAAAGTAGCTCTCGTCACGTTGCTGATTTTAGGGACTTAGATTTCTTCTAAGTCATTTCCCTGATGATAGTTTTATGCCATGTATTCATGTTGCTACAGAGTGATCCATGCCTCTTTTGAGCATGTTCAGTAAGGATGTTTTTGAGATATTGTTATGTTCTATCCATCCATGTCTTTGTTTGCAATTATGGGGCACCCTAGCATGACTCAATCTTGCTCTACTTTTGCTATAAAATGTTCCTGGCAGATTGTTTACGTGTTAATCAATTTTGCCGAGGTTGTAGTTGATCCATGCATGCTATGAGTTTTTTCTTGCCATGGTTAGCTTTTTGATCATGTCTTCTTGCTGGGTGTATGCTTAGTTTGTCATGAAATGCCTTGTGGTGAGTGCATCGAGCTCGCAAACATGCCTATGTAACTCGGTTTTATGCTATGTCCAGATTTCTGCTAAGTCTGAATCTGTTAACGAAACTTGCTATGTTTACATGGTTGCCATTGTATTTTCTAATCCTTTTTGGCTTATGGTCAGTAAGGGACTTTCTTTATATGCTTTGAGTAGCTTCATGCCATGCCTTGCTTTTCCATGATATGTTCCTGTAGCATGTTGTTATCTTGCTTTAAACATTGCTTCCTGAGATTAAATCCTGACATGTTATTTTCACTAAGTCTGTGAACCTGATATCTTTTGCACTTTGCCATGCTTGTTTGAACCTGCTATTGTGTGATTTAGCCGTAGCTCTGTGTTCATCTTTTGTCAAGCATCTTGACTGGATCACTTCCATGTGCTTTGTTGCTATGTTAGAGTGCAGTAGCTTATTTTTCTTGAGGCATTTAGATGGCATCGTGTTGTTGATCGCAGCTTGGTGCCATTCTTGTTTTGCTTGCCATTTCCAAACCGTGCATCCGATTCCGGTGATCTTCATATCGATTTCGACCAAAATCAACTCATCTTTCCAGCGGCACTCTTGGTTTTCCAAGTTGAGGCCTGATTCAATCTTTCCTTTCCGAAGGATGCATATGCATTGCATATCACATCCCGCATATCATGCCATGTTTTGCATCATGTTGCTTGCGCATTGCACCATGGTTGATTGTGTCTCCCTTTGCTTGTGTTCTTGCTTTGGGTAGAGCCGGGAGACGAGTACGTGATCGAGGAACCCGTTGAGTACGCTTACGAGGATCAAGCTTACGTCAACTCGGAGAACTTTGCAACCAAGATGACCATACCCTCGAAATCATTTCTATCTTTGCTTGCTAGTTGCTCACTCTATTGCTATGCCTATGCTACGATACCTACCACATGCTTTACCATGCCTCCCATACTGCCATGTCAAACCTCTAACCCACCTTGTCCAAGCAAACCGTTGTTTGGCTATGTTACCGCTTTGCTCAGCCCCTCTTATAGCATTGCTAGTTGCATGTGAAGATTGGAGTTTGTTCCTTGTTGGAACATGTTTATTGTTGGGATATCACTATTATATCTTGTCTACTTTAATGCACCTATATACTTGGTAAAGGGTGGAAGGCTCGGCCTTATGCCTGGTGTTTTGTTCCACTCTTGCCGCCCTAGTTTCCGTCATACCGGTGTTATGTTCCTCGATTTTGCGTTCCTTACGCGGTTGGGTTATAATGGGAACCCCTTGACAGTTCTCCTTGAATAAATCTCCTCTGGCAAGGCCCAACCTTGGTTTTACCATTTGCCACCTAGCCTTTTTTCCCTTGGGTTCTGCGGACTCAAGGGTCATCTTTATTTTAACCCCCCGGGCCAGTGCTTCTCTAAGTGTTGGTCCAACCTGAGCGATGTCCGGCGCCCCCTGGGCAACCAGGGTCTATGCCAACCCAAAGTCTGGCTCATCCGGTGTGCCCTGAGAACGAGATATGTGCAGCTCCTATCGGGATTTGTCGGCACATTCGGGCGGTGTTGCTGGATTTGTTTTAACTTGTCGAAGTGTCTTGTAGAACCGGGATGCCGAGTCTGATCGAAATGTCTCGGGAGAAGGTTTATCCTTCGTTGACCGTGAGAGCTTGTCATGGGCTAAGTTGGGACACCCCTTTAGGGTTTTGAACTTTCAAAAGCCGTGCCCGCGGTTATGCGCAGATGGGAATTTGTTAATGTCCGGTTGTAGAAAACCTGAAACTTAACTTAATTAAAATGGGTCAACAGCATGTGATGCCGTGAATGTCTCTTTTCGGCGGAGTCCGGGAAGAGAACACGGCCTCGAGTTATGCTTGAACGTAAGTAGTCTTGGATCACTTCTTGATCATAGATTCTCGAATGTGCTTCGCCTTCTGTTTTTGCTCTCATGTGCGTAAGGTAGCCACCATATATGCTAGTGCTTGCTGCAGCTCCGCCTCATACCTTTTCCCTACCTATAAGCTTAAATAGTTTTGATCACGAGGGTTTGAGATTGTTGAGTCCCCGTGACTCACAGATTACTTCCAAAACCAGATGCAGGGACCGATGATACCATTCCAGGAGATGCGACTGAGCTCAAGTGGGAGTTCTATGAGGACTCAGGACAATACTATGTTTCCTTTCCAGACGATCAGTAGTGGAGCCTAGTTGGGGCGATCGAGGACATTATGCATTTGGGGTTGTCTTTATTTTGGTTCCGTAGTCGGACCTTGATTGTATCTGGATGATTGTAATGTTATATTTATGCTACTGTGTGAAGTGGCGATTGTAAGCCAACTATGTACCTCTTTCTTATTCAGTACATGGGATGTGTAAAGATTACCCCTCTTGCAACATTGCCTGCAATGCGGTTATGCCTCTAAGTCATGCTCCAACATGTGGGAGATATAGCCGCATCGTGGGTGTTACAAGTTGGTAATCAGAGCCTTCCCCGAATTAGGAGCCCCCCTGCTTGATCGAATCGCTGGCATTGTTGAGTCTAGAAAAATGTTTTGTGTCTTTTAGGATTATATATATCGGAGAGTAGGATTCTTTTCACTCCTCAGTCCCTTCATCGCTCTAGTGAGGCATCTTGACATAGAGTTTTGACTCTTCTCTTCTCAAATTTCACTAATTTTTTTAGGATCACACGGGTGTCTTGGAATCGTTTCGATGGTTTTGTGACGAGAACATTGTTCTTGGTGCCTCCTGACATTTAGGGGTTGTGGCAGTGTCCCGGGGAGTTGAGCTTTGAGGTGTTGTCGTCACAATTTTATCGTTGCAGTTCTGGAATACCCGAGTTTCGCCGATATCGAAAATCTCTTTTATGCATTTGTTGGTGAGATAACCTCGATGCCACCCAGTACTGGGGCGGGAGTTCGGGAGTATTGACATAACTCGTATAACAGATGCTTTTCGAAGGTTGAGGTAAATGATTTCCGAAGGTTTCTTGGTTATGTGTTGAAGGATGGATACAGCTGGATGTAGGATTTGCTAGCTTTGGGAGAGATATTATGCTTCCCCTGTATCCCCAACACCTGATTGCATAACCGGAAAATTTCGGGAGTTTCATAGGTGGGAATTCATGTAGCTCTAGTATTTCTTCCGTAGATATTTGGTTCGTGATTGGGTAATCCTTAACAAGTTTGCACCAACTCTCAATGTGAGAAAGGGCAATGCACGGTACCGAAGAGGCTAGCAAGGATGGAAGGGTGAGAGTGCGTATAATCCATGGACTCAACATTAGTCATAAAGAACTCACATACTTATTGCAAAAATATACAAGTCATCAAAAACCTCGGCACTACGCACATGCTCCTAGGAGGATAGATTGGTAGGAAAAGACCATCGCTCGTCCCCGACCGCCACTCATAAGGAGGACAATCAAATAACACCTCGTGTTTCAAATTTGTTACACAAGGTTTACCATACGTGCATGCTACGGGACTTGCAAACTTCAACACAAGTATTCCTCAAATTCACAACTACTCAACTAGCACGACTTTGATAATATTACCTCCATATCTCCAAACAATCATCAAGCATCAAACTTCTCTTAGTATTCAACACACTCATAAGAGAATTTTATTATTCTTGAATACCTAGCATATTAGGATTTTAAGAAAATTACCATGCTACTTAAGACTCTCAAAATAATCTAAGTTAAGCATGAGAGTTCATCTATTTCTTGAAAATAAAACTACCACCATGCTCTAAAAGGTATAAGTGAAGCACTAGAGCAAATGACAAACTACTCCAAAAGATATAAGTGAAGATCAATGAGTAGTTGAATAATTATGCAACCATGTGAAGACTCTCTAACATTTAATAATTTCAGATCTTGGTATTTTATTCAAACAGCAAGCAAAGCAAAATAAAATGACATTCTAAGAATAGCAAACATCATGTGAAGAAGCAAAAACTTAGGATCAACCGAAACTAACCGATAATTGTTGAAGAAGAAAGCTGGGATGCCAACCGGGGCATCCCCAAGCTTAGATGCTTGAGACTTCTTGAAATATTATCTTGGGGTGCCTTGGGCATCCACAAGCTTGAGATTTTGTGTCTCCTTAATTCCTCTCATATCAAGGTCTCCCTAAATCTCAAAAGCTTCATCCACACAAAACTCAACAAGGACTCGTGAGATAAGTTAGTATAAACCATTGCAAAAACCTTATCATACTCTACTGTAGAAATTCACTAAAATTATTATTCAACATTGCATACTAAATGCCTCTGCATATTTAATAGTCCTATCCTCAAGCAAACATATGCAAACATAACAGCAATCTGCCTAAACAGGATAGTCTGTAAAGAATGCTGCAACATCCATACTTCCCTAGCTCCAAAAATTATGAAAGAAAATTCCCACTGTAGTAAATTTATTAGAGCTTAATATGCAAAAAGGTTTCAACATTTTATCACATTCTGACTTTTCTAGGGAATTATTGCAACAGCGGTAAACTTTCTGTTTTCAAACAGCAACATGTATACATGTAACATAGGCATACTAAAGGCTATCAATGCCACTTTTATTGAAATAAAAGATGCAAAACATTGTTCTAAATAACATCAAGAAAATCCTAACAAAATAAATTGACGCTCCAAGCAAAACACATATCATGTGGCGAATAAAAATATAGCTCCAAGTAAAGTTATCGATGAACGAAGACGAAAGAGGGGATGCCTTCCGGGGCATCCCCAAGCTTAGGCTCTTGGTTGTCCTTGAATATTACCTTGGGGTGACTTGGGAATCCCCAATATTAGTATCTTGACACTCCTTATTCCATAGTCCATCGAATCCTTGCCCAAAACTTGAAAACTTCACAACACAAAACTTAACAGAAAACTCGTAAGCTCCGTTAGTGAAAGAAAACAAAACACCACTTCAAGGTACTTTAATGAACTTATTCTTTATTTATATTGGTGTTAAACCTACTGTATTCCAACTTCTCTATGGTTTATAAACTATTTTACTAGCCATAGATTCATCAAAATAAGCAAACAACACAATGAAAACAGAATCTGTCAAAAACAGAACAGTATGTAGTAATCTGGATCAAACGTATACTTCTGGAACTCATAAAATTCTCAAATAAATTTCTGGACCTGAGGAATTTATCTATTAATCATATTCAAAAATAATTAACTAAATATCACTCTCCAAATAAAAATGGCAGCAATTCTCGTGAGCGCTAAAGTTTCTGTTTTTGACAGCATGATCAACAAGACTTTCCCCAAGTCTTCCCAAAGGTTCTACTTGGCACAAACACTAATTAAAAGCATAAAACCACATCTAAACAGAGGCTAGATGATTTATTTATTAAATAACAGCAAGGAAAAATATTGGGTTGTCTCCCAATAAGCGCTTTTCTTTAAAGCCTTATAGCTAGGCATAATATTTCAATGATGCTCATATGAAAGACGAGAATTGAAGCACAAAGAGAGCATCATGAAGAATATGACTAGCACATTTAAGTCTAACCCACTTCCTATACATAGGGATTTTGTGAGCAAACAACTTATGGGAGCAATAATCAACTATCATAGGAAGGTAAAGCAAGCAAAACTTCAAAATTTTAAGCACATAGAGAGGAAACTTGATATTATTGCAATTCCTACAAGCATATGTTCCTCCCTCATAATAATTTTTAGTAGCATCATGAATGAATTCAACAAAATAACTATCACCTAAAGCATTCTTTTCATGATCTACAATCATATAATTTTTATTACTCTCCACATAAGCAAATTTCTTCTCATGAATAATAGTGGGAGAAAAATCAACAAAATAATTATCATGTGATTGAAAATTAAGATCAAGATGACAAGTTTCATGGTTATCATTATTCTTTAAAGAATACGTGTCATCACAATAATCATCATAGATAGGAGGCATGCTTTCATCATAGTAAATTTGCTCATCAAGGCTTGGGGAACAAAAAATATCATCTTCATCAAACATAGCTTCCCCAAGCTTGTGGCTTTGCATATCATTAGCATCACGGATATTCAAGGAATTCATACTAACAACATTCCAGTCATGCTCATCATTCAAATATTTAATGCCAAACATTTTATAGATTTCTTCTTCTAGCACTTGAGCACAATTATCCTTTCCATCATACTCACGAAAGATATTAAAAAGGTGAAAAACTTAATTCCATGTTTTAATTTTCTTTTAGAAACTAAACTAGTGATAAAACAAGAAAATAAAAGACTCGATTGCAAGATCTAAAGATATACCTTCAAGCACTCACCTCCCCGGCAACGGCGCCAGAAAAGAGCTTTATGTCTACTACACAACCTTCTTCTTGTAGACGTTGTTGGGCCTCCAAGTGCAGAGGTTTGTAGGACAGTAGAAAATTTACCTCAAGTGGATGACCTAAGGTTTATCAATCCGTAGGAGGCGTAGGATGAAGATGGTCTCTCTCAAGCAACCCTGCAACCAAATAACAAAGAGTCTCTTGTGTCCCCAACACACCCAATACAATGGTAAATTGTATAGGTGCACTAGTTCGGCGAAGAGATGGTGAAACAAGTGGTATATGGATAGTAGATAAAGGTATTTGTAATCTGAAATAATAAAAACAGCAAGGTAGCAAGTGATAAAAGTGAGCATAAACGGTATTGCAATGATAGGAAATAGGGCCTAGGGTTCATACTTTCACTAGTGTAAGTTCCCTCAACAATGATAACATAATTGGATCACATAACTATCCCTCAACATGCAACAAAGAGTCACTCCAAAGTCACTAATAGCGGAGAACGAACGAAGAGATTATGGTAGGGTACGAAACCACCTCAAAGTTATTCTTTCCAATCAATCCGGTGGGCTATTCCTATAAGTGTCACAAACAGCCCTAGAGTTCGTACTAGAATAACACCTTAAGACACAAATCAACCAAAACCCTAATGTCACCTAGATACTCCATTGTCACCTCAAGTATTCGTGGGTATGATTATATGATATGCATCACACAATCTCAGATTCATCTATTCAACCAACACAAAGGACCTCAAAGAGTGCCCAAAGTTCCTACCAGAGAATCACGACAAAAACGTGTGCCAACCCCTATGCATAGGTTCCCAATGTCACGAAATCCGCAAGTTGATCACCAAAACATACATCCAGTGGATCAATAGAATAACCCATTGTCACCACGGTTATCCCACGCAAGACTCAATCCGATAAGATAACTCCAAAGGGGAAACTCAATTCATTACAAGAGAGTAGAGGGGGAGGAGAAACATAAGATCCAACTATAATAGCAAAGCTCACGATACATCAAGATCGTGCCAAATCAAGAACACGAGAGAGAGAGAGAGATCAAACACATAGCTACTGGTACATACCCTCAGCCCCGAGGGAGAACTACTCCCTCCTCGTCATGGAGAGTGCCGGGATGATGAAGATGGCCACCGGTGAGGGATCCCCCCTCCGACAGGGTGCCGGACCAGGGTCCCGATTAACTTTTGGTGGCTATGGAGGCTTCTGGCGGCGGAACTCCCGATCTAATCTCTGTTCTGGAAGTTTTAGGTTACGTAGGTATATATGGGTGCAGGAGGTACGTCGGTGGACCGAAGGGGGGGCCACGCGGCAGGGGGGCACGCCCCTACCCTCGTGAGCTCCTCCTTCATCTTCTGACGTAGGGTCCAAGTCTATCCGGTAGGTTTCCTTCCAAAAATAACTTCTCTAGTTGATTTCGTTCCGTTTCGACTCCGTTTGATATTCCTTTTCTTCGAAACACTGAAATAGGCAAAAAACAACAAATCTGGGCTGGGCCTCCAATTAATAGGTTAGTCCCGAAAGTAATATAAAAGTGGATAATAAAGCCCAATATTGCCCAAAACAGTAGATAATATAGCATGGAGCAATCAAAAATTATAGATACGTTGGAGGCGTATCACTCTTGCAAGAGAGCAACCAAGGAAATCAAGGCAATGGCAACAACCAAAATCAGTTTGCTACACTCAACCAGTTCCTCGCAAACTAGCCAAAGACCTTCAGTAACTGTGTCGAGGCCACAGACGCTGATGATTGGCTCGTGGATATCTGCAAACATTTCGAGTGCAGCAACGTCAGGCCTGAGGACTTTGTCATGTTTGCTTCATTCCAACTCAAAGACCAAGCTGCAGAGTGGTATCAACAATACAAAGATTCCAGAGGAGGTCGTGTGATTACATGGGATGAATTACGCCAAGACTTCAGAGCTCACCACATTCCTCAGAGTGTTGTTGAGAGCAAGTGTGAGGAGTTCCGCAAGCTGAAGCAAGGCAGCTTGTCTGTTTACCAGTACAACATCATGTTCCAGAAGCTCGCTCGTTTTGCCAAGCAAGACGTCCCTGACGAGAAGAGCATGATTTATCAGTTCAGAGGTGGCCTCAAAGAATATCTGCAACTAGCCCTTGTGCTTTTTGAGCCGAGAAAGTATGATGAATTCTACAATATGGCATTAAAGCAAGAGGCCGCTCAGCTCAAGTGCGATGCTTCCAAGAAGAGAGTCAGGGATGCAACTCCTTCTTCTTCAACTCAAGTGGTAGCTAAGCAGCAAAAGTATTGGTTGCCTCCTCCTCCTCCGTTCCGATAGCCTTATCAGCAGAAGAGCAAAGGTGGCAGTGGATCTTCCCACCCACCCAACCCAGGCTTTCAGAACAAGACTTCGTCTCATGCTCCAAGATCAAGTGCTCCGTATCACCGTCCGCTCTCGGAGGTTACGTGCAACAAGTGTCAGCAGAAGGGTCACTATGCAAACAAATGCTTCAACCAGAGGCGTCTTCCTCCTCCTCCTATGAGATCTACTAGCAATGCAGTGGTCAAGCATAATCCCAAGTCTGCTAAGGTCAACTTGATGAACACAGCTCAGGCGAAGGACTCGTCATAAGTGATCATGGGTAACCTTCCTGTAAATGATATTCCTACAAAAGTCCTTTTAGACACCGGTGCATCGCATTGTTTCATTTCAAGACCATTTGCATCTAAGCATGAGTTGCCTTTCCAAGATTTGCCTGGGCAGTTATCAGGTGTCTCTCCGGGCAAATTCATGAATGCAAGCTCTATGGTTCCGGATGTTTCTATCACGTTGGGTGACTATAAGTTTCTGTCTTCTCCAATGGTCCTTGGTAACTCGGATATTGATCTAATTCTCGGCATGGACTGGCTTTCTAAGCACAAGGCTCAGCTTGATTGTGCTGCCAGGCAGATTCAATTGACACACTGGTCTGAGGATGTGATCGTCTTTGCCGCTTGATGATACCATTCGACTGTTTTCTCTCAATGAGAAGGGCGAGTTGGATGCCATCTCTCAGATTCCAGTTGTTTGTGAATATCAAGACGTCTTTCCAGAAGAGCTTCCAGGAATGCCTCCTCACCGGCCAGTTGAATTCTTCATCGATCTTGAGCCTGGCACGGAACCTGTTTGCAAACGTCCTTACAAGCTTGGACTAGAAGAGTTGAAGGAGCTGAAGAAACAACTCGATATTCAAGAGCGTATGGTTATCATCCGACCAAGTTCTTCTCCATGGGGTTGTGGCATTCTTTTTGTCAAGAAGAAGGATGGAACGGACCGACTTTGTGTCGACTACCGTCCATTGAACAAGAAGACCATAAAGAACAAGTACCCACTTCCCAACATCAATGAGCTTTTCGAACAACTCAAAGGTGATCAAGTATTCTCCAAGCTTGACCTTCGTATGGGCTATCATCAGATTTGCATTCGTGAACAAAAAATCCCCAAGACAGCTTTCAGGACAAGCTATGGTTCATATGAATACATTGTCATGTCTTTCGGCCTTGTCAACGCTCCTCCAACATTCTCTCGCATGATGAACTTCATATTCAACCCATACACAAATGACTTCGTCTTGGTCTATCTCGATGACATTTTGGTCTTTTCCAAGAACAAGGAGGATCATGCCAAGCACTTGAGATTGGTGCTGGACAAACTCAGAGAACATCAGTTCTATGCGAAGTTTTCAAAGTGCAAGTTTTGGCTCGATGAGGTTCTCTACCTTGGGCATATCATCTCCGCCAAGGGCATAGTTGTTAATCCTGAGAAGGTGTCTGCAATTGTGAATTGGGAACCGCCTCAGAATGTGAAGCAACTCCGCAGCTTCCTTGGGCTCGCAAGCTATTGTCGAAGGTTCATTGAGAATTTCTCTAAGATCGCGAAGACTCTTTCCAACCTCCTCCAGAAGCATGTGAAGTATGTCTGGACGCCTGAATGTGACATCGCTTTCAACATCCTCAAAGAGAAGTTAGTCACAGCTCCAGTTCTGACTCCTCCTGATGAATTCAAACCATTCGAGGTTTTCTGTGATGCTTCCCTGCAAGGTCTCGGTGCTGTGTTAATGCAAGAGAAGAAAGTTGTGGCCTATACCTCTCGCCAGTTGAAGGCCAACGAAAAGAACTACCCCACTTATGAGCTCGAGTTGGCGGCAGTTGTCCATGCTCTTTTAACATGGAGACATCTCTTGTTGGGAAGAAAAGTGGACATCTTCACTGATCATAAGAGTCTCAAGTATATCTTCACTCAGCCCAACCTCAACCTCAGGCAGACTCGTTGGGTTGAGATGATTCAAGAGTATAATCTGATTATTGAATATACTCCAGGCAAGGCCAATGTCATTGCTAACGCTTTGAGCAGGAAGGCTTACTAAAACAGTATGATTCTCAAGCCCTACCAACCGGATCTTTGTGAAGATTTCCGAAAACTTAATCTCCAAGTTGTTCCTCAAGGATTCCTTGCCAACCTCCAAGTCTCTCCTACTTTGGAAGATCAGATTCGTGAGGCTCAACTTCTTGATGCTATGGTGAAGAAGGTGAAGATTGGGATTGCCAAGAGTCAACCCAAGTACAAGTGCTATCGCCTTGATGACAAGGATACTCTATTCTTCGAGGATCACATTGTTGTTCCTAGGGGTGACCTTTGTAAAGTCATTATGAACGAAGCTCACAATTCACTCCTCTCTATTCACCCTGGAGGTACAAAGATGTACCATGACCTCAAGCAGTCGTATTGGTGGACTCGAATGAAGCGCGAGATTGTTCAGTTCGTGAATGAATGTGATGTCTACAGAAGAGTGAAAGCAGAACACCAACGACCAGCTGGTCTCCTCCAACCTCTTGCCATTCCAGAATGGAAGTTTGACCATATTGAGATGGACTTCATGACTGGATTTCCCAAGTCTAAGCATGGCAATGATGCTATCTTCGTTGTCATCGACAAGCTCACTAAAGTGGCTCATTTTATTCCTATCAAAGAATCTATCACAACAGCTCACTTGGCAGACCTATATACCTCCAGGATTGTCTCTGCACGACATTCCGCAGTTGATATCTTCAGATCATGGAAGCATCTTCACTTCTAAGTTCTGGGACTCCTTTTAGAAGGCCATGGGCACCAGCATTCGCTTCAGCACATCCTTTCATCCTCAAACTAGTGGACAAGTCGAGCGAGTCAATCAAATTCTTGAAGATATGCTCATGGCTTGTGTCATGTCTTTCGCTATGAAGTGGGAAGATTGTCTTCCATATGCCGAGTTCTCCTACAACCACAGCTTCCAAGCGAGTTCGGGCAAGGCCCCATTCGAGATTCTCTATGGCAGAAAGTGTCGTACTCCTCTTAACTGGTCAGAGACCGGTGAACGTCAACTTCTTGGAAATGACTTGATCACAGAGGCTGAAGAAATGTGCAAAGTCAGTCGTGAAAATCTCAAAGCCACGCAATCGCGCCAGAAGAGTTACTATGATAGCAAGCATCGTGACTTGGCTTTCGAGATCAGAGACCATGTCTACCTCCGCGTCTCTCCAATGAAAGGTACTCGTCGCTTCCGTATCGAAGGGAAGCTTGCCCCTAGATACATGGGTCCTTTCAATATCATTGGCAAAAGAGGCATTCTTGCCTATCAACTTGAGCTTCCGTCCAACTTTGCAAACATGCACGACGTGTTTCACGTGTCTCAACTCCGCAAGTGTTTCAAGACTCCTGACCGCACCATCAACTTCGAAGATATTGATCTCCAAGAAGACCTATCTTATCATGAGCATCCCCTGGCTATCCTTGAAGAAACTGAGTGCAAGACTCGCAACAAGTCTATCAAATTCCTGAAAGTGAAGTGGTCACATCATTCCGACCGTGAAGCCACCTGGGAACGCGAGGACCACCTCCGTTCCGAATACCCAGAGTTTTTCCAATCCTAGATCTCGGGACAAGATCCTTTCATAGTGGCGGAGTGTTGTAACGCCCCATATGTAACTTGCCATATTTGTATTCCAACTCTTTCCATTTTCGGCACTAAGTTATGTATTTCCTCGCTGTTGGTTTTTGTCTCTGTGTTGCTTTTGTCTTTGTCGTGCATCTCATATCATGTCATCATGTGCATCGCATTTGCATACGTGTTCGTCTCATGCATCTAAGCATTTTCCCCGTTGTCTGTTTTGCATTCCGGCGCTCCTACGTCCTCCGGTGTCCCCTTTTGCCTCTTTTCATGTGCGGGTGTTAAACGTTCTCGGATTGGACCGAGACTTGCCAAGCGGCCTTGGGTTACTACGGGTAGACCGCGTGTCAAGTTTCGTGCCATTTGGACTTCGTTTGATACTCCAACGGTTAACCGAGGAACCGTAAAGGCCTCGTGTGTCTTGCAGCCCAACACCTCTCCAAAGTAGTGGCCCAAAGCCCACCTAAACCCCCTCCATCCTCTCGGTCGTTCGATCACGATCGCGTGGCCGAAAACCATGCTCAATTTGGAGTCTCCTAGCTCCTTCTATGTATATATAGGACTCCCCCTCCGAAATTTCGGGCACAATCCACCCTAACCCTAGCTCCTCTTCCCCTGCCGCCGCCGGACATGACCGAGACGGCCGGACGCGTCCGCATCGCCGCCCGGACCAACTAGGGGCTGCCACATGGGCAGCCCATGCCCACATCGTCGCCGGCCCGCCGAGCCCAGGGCAGGCCCCCCGGGCCCGCGCGCGCCGCCCACTCCCAGCTCCTCCCCGCCGCCCGGCTCGCCTCCTCCGCCGCCCGGGCTTCGTCGCGCCGCCGCCCTCCGCCCTCGCCGGCATTCATCGTCAACTCCCACGCCGGTCGCCGCTCTACTCCTCCGGTCGCCCGCGGCCACCAGAGCCGGCCGCGCCCGCCCGCGCGACTCCGCCGACGTCCGCGCCGCCCCGCCGCCTCGGTGCCCTCATCGGCCACCGCCTCCTCCTCGTCGCCGGCGAACGACTTCCTCAACTCCGGCGCCAACCCCGACAAACCTCGGAAACCGTGCTCGAGTCGCCAGATCCAGATCTGAAATTTAGTGCTGACCTCGTTTCCCCCCCAAGTCCCTAATATTTTTAGGCATGTTCATCGCATCATAACTTTGCATCTATGGCTCCGTTTTGGGCGTGTAGCATATCAAATTGTTCGTCTGGATGTGCACTTCATTTCGTTACATTGCACCATGTTTATTTGAGTTCATATTGATGCCCTAAATGCTGTTGCAAGAGTGCTATGTGATGTTAGTTTCAGATTCTTAACAGATTATGGACATTTGTCATTTTTGCCATGTTTAATGTGTGCCTCCTATGAACTTGAGCCCTACATGTGTTTTGGGCTATGCCATGCCATCTTTACAGGGGTGTATGCCATGTATTTTTGTGATCTTTGTGGTGACTAGCACAAGCATGCAAAGTAGCTCTCATCATGTTGCTGATTTCAGGGACTTAGATATCTTCTAAGTCATTTCCTTGATGATATTTTTATGCCATGTATTCATGTTGCTACAGAGTGATCCATGCCTCTTTTGAGCATGTTTAGTAAGGATGTTTTTGAGATATTGTTATGTTCTATCCATCCATGTCTTTTTAGCAATTATGGGGCACCCCAGAATGACTCAATCTTGCTCTACTTTTGCTATAAAATGTTCCTGGCAGATTGTTTATGTGTTAATCAATTTTGCCGAGGTTGTTGTAGTTGATCCATGCATGCTATGAGGTTGTTCTTGCCATGGTTAGCTTTTTTATCATGTCTTATTGCTGGGTGTATGCTTAGTTTGTCATGCAATGTCTTGTGGTGAGTGCATCGAGCTCGCAAACATGCCTATGTAACTCTGTTTTATACTATGTCCAGATTTCTGCGAAGTGTGAATCTGTTAATGAAACTTGCTATGTTTACATGGTTGCCATTGTACTTTCTGATCCTTTTTGGCTTATGGTCAGTAATGGAATTTTGTTATATGCTTTGAGTAGCTTTATTCCATGCCTTGCTTTGCCATGATATGTTCCTGTAGCTTGTTGTTATCTTGCTTTAAACATTGCTTCCTGATGTTAAATCCTGACATGTTATTTTTACCAAGTCTGTGAACCTGATATCTTTTGCACTTTTGCCATGCTTGTTTGAACATGCTATTGTGTGATTTAGCCATAGCTCAGTGTTCATCTTTTGTCAAGCATCTTCAGTGGATCACTGCCATGTGCTTTGTTGCTATGTTAGAGTGCAGTAGCTTATTTTTCTTGAGGCATTTAGATGGCATCGTGCTGTTGATCGCAGCTTGGTGCCATTCTTGTTTTGCTTGCCATTTGCAAACCGTGCATCCGATTCTGGTGATCTTCATATCGATTTCGATTTAAATCAACTCATCTTTCCAGCGGCACTCTTGGTTTTCCAAGTTGAGGCCTGGTTCAATCTTTCCTTTCCGAAGCATGCATATGCATTGCATATCACATCCCGCATATCATGCCATGTTTTGCATCATGTTGCTTGTGCATTGCACCGTGGTTGATTGTGTCTCCCTTTGCTTGTGTTCTTGCTTTGGGTAGAGCTGGGAGACGAGTACGTGATCGAGGAACCCGTTGAGTACACTTACGAGGATCAAGCTTACGTCAACTCGGAGAACTTTGCAGGCACGATGACCATACCCTCGAAATGACTTCTATCTTTGCTTGCTAGTTGCTCGCTCTATTGCTATGCATATGCTATGATACCTACCACATGCTTTACCATGCCTCCCATATTGCCATGTCAAACCTCTAACCCACCTTGTCCTAGCAAACCATTGTTTGGCTATGTTCTCAGCCCCTCTTATAGCGTTGCTTGTTACAGGTGAAGATTGGAGTTTGTTCCTTGTTGGAACATGTTTATTGTTGGGATATCACTATTATATCTTGTCTACTTTAATGCACCTATATACTTGGTAAAGGGTGGAAGGCTCGGCCTTATGCCTGGTGTTTTGTTCCAGTCTTGCCGCCCTAGTTTCCGTCATACCGGTGTTATGTTCCTTGATTTTGCGTTCCTTACGCGATTGGGTTACAATGAGAACCCCTTGACAGTTCGCCTTGAGTAAAACTCCTCCAGCAAGGCGCAACCTTGGTTTTACCATTTGCCACCTAGCCTTTTTCCCTTGGGTTTCGCGGACTCAAGGGTCATCTTTATTTGAACCCCCCGGGCCAGTGCTTCTCTAAGTGTTGGTCCAACCTGAGCGATGTCCGGCGCCCCCTGGGCAACCAGGGTCTATGCAAACCCAATGTCTGGCTCATTCGATGTGCCCTGAGAACGAGATATGTGCAGCTCCTATCGGGATTTGTCGGCACATTCGGGCGGCTTTGCTGGTTTAGTTTTACCATTGTCGAGATGTCTTGTAACCGGGATTCCGAGTCTGACCGGGTCGTCCTGGGAGAAGGAATATCCTTCATTGACCGTGAGAGCTTGTGATGGGATAAGTTGGGACACCCCTGCAGGGTTTTGAACTTTCGAAAGCCGTGCCCATGTTTATGGGCATATGGTTATTTGTTAATGTCCGGTTATAGAAAACCTAAAACTTAACTTAATTAAAATGGGTCAACAGCATGTGTAGTCGTGATGGTCTCTTTTCAGCGGAGTCCAGGAAGAGAACACGGCCTCGGGTTATGCTTGAACGTAAGTAGTCTTGGATCACTTCTCGAACGTGCTTTGCCTTCTGTTTTCGCTCTCATGTGCGTAAGGTAGCCACCATATATGCTAGTGCTTGCTGCAGCTCCACCTCATACCTTTTCCCTACCTATAAGCTTAAATAGTCTTGATTGCGAGGGTGTGAGATTGCTGAGTCCCCGTGACTCACAGATTACTTCCAAAACCAGATGCAGGGACCGATGATACCATTCCAGGAGATGCGACTGAGCTCAAGTGGGAGTTTGATGAGGACTCAGGACGATACTACGTTTCCTTTCCAGACGATCAGTAGTGGAGCCCAGTTGGGGCGATCGGGGACATTATGCATTTGGGGTTGTCTTTATTTTGGTTCCGTAGTCGGACCTTGATTGTATCTGGATGATTGTAATGTTATATTTATGCTATTGTGTGAAGTGGCGATTGTAAGCCAACTATGTACCTCTTTCTTATTCAGTACATGGGATGTGTAAAGATTACCCCTCTTGCGACATTGCCTACAATGCGGTTATGCCTCTAAGTCATGCTCCGACACGTGGGAGATATAGCCACATCGTGGGTGTTATAGGTGGCCTAAGAGAAGACCTGCAATTAGGTCTCGTGCTTCTTGAGCCGACTAAGTATGATGAATTCTACAACATGGCACTAAAGTAAGAAGCTGCTCAGCTCAAGTGTGAGGCTTCGAAGAAGAGAGTCAGGGATGCAACTCAATCTTATTTCTTCACAAGTGGCAGCTAAGCAACAGAAGTTCTGGTTGCCTCCTCCTCCCCCGTTTCGCCAGTCTTACCAGCAAAAGAGCAAAGGTGGCAATGGATCTTCCCACCCACCCAACCCAGGCTATCAGAACAAAGCTCAGTCTCATACTCCAAGGTCTAGTGCTCCTTATCACCGTCCGCTCTCAGAGGTTACTTGCAACAAGTGTCACCAGAAAGGGCACTATGCCAACAAATGCTTCAACCAAAGGCGCCTTCCACCGCCTCCTCCTATGAGATCTGCCAGCAATGCAGTGGTCAAGCATAATCCCAAGCATGCTAGGTCAACATGATGAACGCAGCTCAGACAGAGGATTCTTTAGAAGTGATCATGGGTAACCTTCCACTTAACTCCATTCCTGCTAAAGTCTTAATTGATATTGGTGCATCACATTGTTTCATTTCAAAACCTTTTGCATCAAAGTGGTAGCGACCAGACCTCAAACAGTCTGATCTCTGTGCATCAGTGTCATCCCTGGATCAGTAATGCTGACACACACAGTACTTGAAGGATTTATAACAGAGTAGCAATCACACACTTATTACATCGAGTGTCTCAAAAGAGAACTTATTACAAATAATATGGCTTAAGGCCATCTAATAACGATAACAACGAAAGGCTTGGAAGATATGCGAGTCCATCAACTCCAACGGCATCACTGAGTATAGAACCATGACCTAATGGCACCTTACTCATCGTCTGAAAAGCCTGCAACATGAACGTTGCAACCCGAAAACAGGTCAGCGCATGGAATATGATGGCAATGTAACACATAGAGAGTAATGAACAGAAATAGGCTATAGTACACGCATATATGGCTGGTGGAAAGCTCTATGGTTACAGTTTTGCGTAAAGCCAGTTTTTCGCTACTGCAAAGGAATAAATTTTATTTAACTATCATGGTGGTTGTTAAACATTGAGAGTGTAGACACCCTCTCAATCCCAATTAAGCATCATCATTAAAACCCAACAAAATTAATTAAAGTAACATGATGAGATTCACATGATAATCCAAGTACTAGATACTCAATGTCGGATTTCGGGTTCCGGCAAACCCTTGAGGTTCGAACACTGAGGTGCGCGCGGAGATCTCTCCCCTACCGATCTACGTCCAATCTCCTCGAGTGATCTAAGCTAGAAACAACGAACAAAACGAGGGACATGAGGTTTATACTGGTTCGGGCCACCGTTGTGGTCTAATACCCTACTCCAGTGTGTGGTGTGATGGATTGCCTCAGGGGCTGATGATGAATAGTATAAGGGAAGAACAGCCTCGCGAGAGGAGTTCTTGAGCTGGTGCGATGAACCGTTTGGGTGAGTTCAGTTGCCTCTCTCTCTCTCTCTCTCTCTCTACTAGGGCTCTACCAGATCTCTAGATGTCTTGATGTCTAGATGTTTTCATGTCTTGATGTATGGATGTCTCCGTCTCTCCATCTCCCCTCACTCTGCGGTGGCTAGCTCTATTTTTAGAGGCCCTGGGCCTCTCCCCAAATAATGAGCGGGAAGGGCGCCAACAATTGGCCATTTTGAAGGGGAACATCTAGTACAAGTTATCTTGACCAAAGGTGGTCTTCGGCTGCCAAAAGCACTGGTGATGACGCCGTCTTGGGCTCCACGGTGACCTCCATCCTGCCGCTCTGCTGGTCTTGGTCTCGTTGCACCGAAATGGTAACCTTTGCCCGATGCCTTGGCCTGTGCTTGCCCTCTTTGCACCAAAGGGGAAACAAGGACACTGCGCAGGCCGACGCCCGCCTGGCGCCCGCCTGGTCTCGATCGTCATGGCTTGCGTCACGGGCTCCTCGTGAGGTACCCCTACCTTGATCTCTCCGCCTCCTCGCGAGCCTGCCTGACGAGGCCGCCTTTGAGGAAGCTTCATGTCGTCCGCCCCGCGAGGCTTGGCCCCTCGCGAGGGTCTTGAGCTTGAGTTGATGAAGTTGGGCTATGCTGGGCCCCCACTTGAGCCATGCCGCAGGCCGCAGGCAGGCAAGTCTAGGGACACCCGTTCCCAGAATGCCGATAGTAGCCCCCGGGCCCAAGGCGCGCCCGGGCTTGGCTTAGCAGGGAAGCGGAGGGGCAAGTGCGAAGCGCCGCGGGCCCCAATAGCCTATGGCCTTGGGAGCCGCGTGGCGATTGATTGGACATGGGCATCTGCGCTTCCCCACGACGCCTCGGCCACTGTCCATCTGACAAAAGAGGTGCCCGAGCCAGACCTACTTGCTTTGTTCTTGTTCGCCTCGCTCCAGATCCCCTTTCTCGCTCTCCTCCTTCTTGCTCCTGAAATCCTCCAGATCTGTCTCAATCCTTCTCATCCGGCACGCCATGGCGCCTCGCAAGCCCCCGACCGAGGCCTGGTACTCGCCGGCCCTGGATTCCCCGAACTTGCTAGAGAAGAACCTCGCCCTTACGCGCCTGATGACGGTGGCGCAGGGCAGCAAGGGGGCGACTGTGCTCAAGGCCGGCTCCAACCAGCCTGAAGGCAAGGGGAGCAACTTCTATCCGCTCTTCGTGAGCGCCATCGTCACCAGCCTGGTGCCTCCTTTCTCTGAGTTCTTCTTTGCTGTTCTCCACAAGTACAACTTGCAGGCTCTGCATCTCCGCCCCAACTCTGTTCTTCTCCTGGCGATTTTTGTTTACTACTGTGAGGCTCACGTTAGTGTAAAGCCCTCGGTGGCCTTGTTGCGTCATTCTTTTCCCCTCCGGATTTCTGGTGGCCATACTTCCGCATGTGCGAGCTTCATCGCATACTCCAATTCCAATGCTGTCTCAAACCCTGGGAAGAGGATCGAAGGCTTCCGGAGCAAGTGGGTCATGGTGGACGTCGGGCGCATCCACCCCCGTCTGGTGCTGCCTACGGGGCAGCCCAAGGCTGTCGACGCGTGGTCCCGCGCGGAGCTCGTCGACCCCCGTGCAAAGGCGGTGCTAAGGAGGATGAACGCGGACTTGAGGCCAAGCAACTTGGAGGTGGCGAAGCTGACCGCGGCCACGCTCCTGAGGGAGTTCTTGGAGCACCGGGTGGCTCCACTCCAGGAGCACTCGCTCTTGTTGTGGAGGCTTGGGGAAGCGGACGCCACCTTGCGCCTAAGCTCTGAGGCCCTGACCGATGAGAATCTGGTCACGGCCCTCTATTCCTTGGTTGGGGGAGACGTGGCGAGGCCGGTGGGCGCCCCCGTCCCCCTGTTCCTTCGTGACGACTGGGAGCAGGTGGTGAACGCCATGCCCACCTTTAATGGTGACAGGCTGGTGCCCGCAAAAGCTCCCGAGGATCTTGCGGTGCTGGCGATGGTGGACGTGTCCTCCGGCAGCTCCAGCGGGCGTGAGGGGGAAGAAGAGGCGGAGGAGGAAGAGTCTGACCCTGAGGCGACTAGTGAGGAGTCGGGGGAGTCCTTCCCTTGGCGCAGGTCTCGGGCCCTCCGCTCCATGCCGGACGACGACGATGCCGGCGCCAGGCGAGGAGGGAAGGATTCTCCCTTGGTCACACGGAAGGGCAGGTCGGGGCTGGTTCCCCCAGGGCCCGCTCTGGTCCCTGGGCGGTCTGAGGCCAGCCCCAACCCTCCTGACGAGCCTTCTACTTCCGGGCCTCCCGAAGCCGACCCCAGCTGCAGGCTCTCGGGCTTCAAGTTTGGCCGGAGGTTGCTTGAGTCCGCGAGCGACGACCAGTAAGTGCTCGATTCGTGCTTTTTCTTGGTTTCTGCTACCGAGGCTTGACGTCCATATTCTTTTGTCAGGCTGGCGCCTGTGGTGAAGAGGTTGAGAGGGGCTTCTGCGGCCCTGCTTGGGGCAAGTCCATCTGCCGGGATGGCGCCTTCGTCCGCTGGGGAGGGAGACGGCGAGGCTCGCGCCTCCCCGGTCCGATCGTCTTCGCGAGGCCGACTGGAAGGCCTTGGCGAGGAGTTAGCCCCCGTGGCCCCACTGACCCTGGAGTCGACTGCACTCCAGGATGCATCCGGGGCAACCAAGGCCCAGCGGGTTCCTTCCTGCCAAACCGTGATCACGCTGCCATCCTCTTCGCCCACTCCGCCAGCTCCCGCTTCTTCGGTTCCCCCTGCCGCCATCCTGGACCAGGTCACCAACGAACTGAGCCAGCTGCGGGAGGATCTTCTGAGCGCGGACCCTCGCCTAGTGGCCGAGCGCTTGGAGCTAGCTTCTGGCTAGGCCCAATCCACTGCCTCCGTCCGAGCAGCGCCGAGCCAGGTCGTGTCAGCTTCCCATGGGGAGAAGCAGGCCACCAACCAAGCCAAGGCCGCTCACGACGCTGCCCTGGGCGACGCTGCGGCTGCCCAGGCCCCCTACAAGGTGCTGGAGGCCGAGCTGCAAGGCCTGCGTGGCGAGCTCACCAAGGAGGTCCACTGTCGGTGTTCTGGGAACGGGGGTCCCCAGACTTGCCTGCCTGCGGCCTGCGGCGTGGTTCAAAGGGGGGCCCAGCATGGCCCATCTTTACCGACACAAACCCAAGACCCTCGCGAGGGGCCAAGCCTCGCGGGGCAGACGACGTGGAGATTCCTCAAGCACGGCCTCGTCAGGTTGGCTCACGACGAGGCAGAGAGATCAAGGCGGGGTACCTCACGAGGTGCCATGACGCAAGCCATGACGACCAAGGGCGCCAGGCGGGTGCCAGCCCGCGCAGCGTCCTCCTTTCCTCTTTGGTGCAAAGGGGGCAAGCGCAGCCGTGGACTACCGAGGCATCAGGCAAAGGTTGCCATTTCGGTGCAACGAGACCAAGACCAGGAGGACTACGAGACGGAGGTCACCGTGGAGCCCAAGACGGCGTCATCACCAGAGCTTTGCGCAGACGAAGACTACTTTTGTCAGGATAGCTGATACTTGCTGTCCCCCTTCAAATTAGCCCGCCATTGCTGGCTCCCTTCCCGCTCGATATTTGGGAAGAGGACCAGGGCCTCTATAAATAGGACCGGCCACCCACAGAGCAAGGGGTTCGGTTCGGTCTCTTCCGAGGGCTCGACAAGTAGAGAGGTTGGAAGCCAAGAGAGAGAGAGAGAGAGAGAGAGAGAGAGAGAGAGAGAGAGAGAGAGAGAGAGAGAGAAAGGTGGCTAAACTCCTCCCAGCAGTTCATCGCCTCAGCCAAGAAGAGACCCTCGCGAGGCTGTTCTTCCTTGTATTGTTCATCATCATCAGCCCAAGACGCAATCCACACACCACACATTGGAGTAGGGTATTACACCCCAGCGGTGGCCCGAACCAGTATAAACCCTGTGTACCTTGTGTTGTTCTTTCCGTAGTTTAGATCCTAGCATGGCGGGGGGTGCAGGTAGGTAGGAGGCGGAATCTCTGTGCGCACCCCAGTGTTCGAACCTCAAGGGTCTGCCGGAACCCGAAATCCGACATTTGGTGCGCCAGGTAGGGGTGCGCCGGAATTCGTCTTCCATCACCCCGTTCTCCTCCGACCATCACGCTCATGTCTGACGCTCATCGGGCCCGCACGGAGCGCCGGGCCACCCTTGCTTCCCACGTCGCCCAGACAGCCCCTGTCGGCGGGCGTCCTCGCCGTTCCCCGTCACCTACCGTCAACGCCGCCACCAGCCCGGCGGGGGACGAGCAGCAAGCATCGTCTCAGCATCCATCCGTGCGCCAAGACGGCCGCACTGCAACTCCCTCGCTCGCCCCAGCTGGATCTTCGTCCCGCGCGCTCCGCGCGCCCATGGAGGCTCGGGCTGCACTCATCGCGGCAAACAAGCTCCTGCCCTACCGTCCCGCCGACGACGTCTACGAAGAATGGCTCGACCGCGTCGCCGAGCTCGTCCGCGCCGCAGGGGGATCTTCCGCGCCATCCGTTCCGCTGCACCACACCCCGCCCCGCGCAGGCGACGAGGCTCCGGCGGTGCCCCAGCCGCCTCCTCCTCAAGAAGATGCCATGGCTCCAAGGCGCGTGGCCCCTCGGCGGAACCCGCTCCGTCAGAACAGAGCTGCCAAGAAGTCCCTCGCCCGCCAGAAGTTGCCCGGGCGCTCCCCGCACCAGCACGTCACGACCATCCTCCTGCTCCGGCGCGTGGGGACATGCAAGACCAGGGTCTCCATCACCCAAGGCCTCCCGTGGCCACAGCAGGCTGCCGCGCCTACACCATCGAACTACGCAGCGTTGCGTGGCCCGACAAGTTCAAGCCGGACCTGCCTCCTCGCTACGACGGCACGGCCGACCCTGCGGAGTTCCTCCAGCTCTACGAGCTGGGCATCGAAGCTGCCAACGGAGATGAGAAGGTCATGGCGAACTGGTTTCCCATGGCGCTCAAGGACGGGGCCCGCGCCTGGCTCCTGAACCTGGCTCTAGGCACAATCTCCTCCTGGGAAGAGATGCGCACCCGCTTCATCGCCAACTTCCAAGGTACCCGCGACCGGCCACTCGCCGTGAGCGACATGCGCCGCATCAAGCAACAACCCGGGGAGACCCTGCAGAAGTACATCCAGCGCTTCAACAACGCACGCCTCAAGATCCCCAAGGTGACTGAAGAGGCCATCATCTCAGCCTTCTCTGACGGCGTGCGCGACGTCAAGATGAAGGAGGAGCTGGCGATGCATGAAGACCTGTGCACTTCCTTGGAGCTGTTCAACTTGGCAAGCAAGTGCGCCAGGGCTGAGGAGGGGCGTCTCTCCCTCCTCGAGCTGCCTGCCACAGACCCAGAAGAGAAGAAGCTCAAGGCCAAGGATGTGAAGCGCAAGGGGGCTGCGGTGCTCGTGGCAGAACCAGACACCAAGCGGGGCAGAGATCATCCCGAACCTCCCAAGGGCAGCCAGTACTGCGTGTACCACGACCTCCACACCCACAACACCAGCGAATGCCAAGAACTCCGAGCCGTGCGGGAAGGAAGGATCGGCTGTCGCCCTGACCGCGGTGACCGGGGCTACGACCGAGGAGGAGGAAGGAACGCATGACGCTGGGAAGACCGTGGCCCGCGCCAGGGGTGGCGCGACCAACCTCGCGAGGATCGCTGGCAAGACCCACCTCGCGAGGGAGGCTGGAGGGATCAGCCTCGCGAGGATCACCCGCAAGGCAACGCAGGCCTCCCACCGCTGCCGCCGCAGCCAAGGAGAAACGAGGACCGCCACCAGGACGAGGAGGCTGGGGGCTTCCTGGAGCCGCGCGCGATCGCCTGCATCCTAGGCGGAGCTCAAGCCCCAGCCTCTCAACGCATCTTCAAGCAGTCCGCCCGCGAAGTGAATGCAGTCCTCCCCAGGCTCGAAGCCACGTGCCCTCTCAGGTGGTCGGCATGCGCCATCACGTTCAGCTTAGCAGATCAGCTCAAGTGTGCGGCAACAGCCGGAGTCCTCCTGATGCTTTGTTCCCCAATCATCAGCAACGTGGTGGTCACCAAGACCCTCATCGATGGCGGGGCAGGGCTCAATGTCCTGTCCGTGGAGACATTCAACAACCTCCAAGTGCCCTACAGCCAGCTCCAGCCAACCAAGCCTTTCTCCGGTATCACCGACGGCTCCACGGTCCCGATTGGGCAGGTTCGCCTCCCTGTCACCTTCGGGGCACGCGACAACTACCGCAACGAGCTCATCGACTTCGACGTCGCTCACATTCACCTGCCATACAACGCCATCTTTGGGTACCCAGCGCTGGCCAAGTTCATGGCCGTAACTCACCATGGCTACAACGTCCTCAATGTGCCAGGAAGCCGCGGAGTCATCACGGTGCCCCGTGAAGAGAAGGATGCGGTGTGTTCCCTGGAGCGAGCCTTTTAGGCCGCGTCACTGGAAGACCCGGATCGTGGAAGCAGGAGGCCTCTAGAGACCGCCCCTAAGAAGAAGAAGACATCGTCCGGCCTGGCCCCTCAGGAGGCAGGCCCCTCTGGGCCCGTGCCTGCCCAGGGGGAACCTCCTTCCATCGCATAGGAAAGCGCGCCTAGCGCCCTCCTCAGGCTGGGCTCGGGGGCTCTCCCCTGGAGGGCCGCCAACCTAGCTAGGGTCATGAGGGAGGCGCTTGGGCACCACATGGAGGCGTGTTTCAAAGCACGTTTCCCTCAAGAAGGAGCAAGGCAAGGAGATCCAGACCCACAGGAGTTCATCAGCAAGGCCATTCAGGAGTTACAGGAGTCAAGAGTCATGAGAGGCGGCCGCCGCCTACCAGCAGTGGCTCCCCATCCAGGCGAGGATGGCGGGCTGCGTGTCTGCATCGACGTACCAGGGCTCAACGGAGTCGCCTCCCTAGAGCGCCTCTGGCCCTCGCGAGTGGGGCGCTTCGGAGGTCCACCCCACAGCTACGTTCGCATGCCTTACGGCTTGCCGAGCGTGGCTGACGCGTACCAGCACCTCATGAGGGGCACCACGGAGGCTTTAAAAGGCCAGGTGCTCCGCAGCCCTGGCGGAGAGGAAGATGGCCCGCGAGGAACCGCCAGCGCCTCCGGAGCCTGCTGAGGCCCCTGGGCCTGGGGGCTCATGAGGATCGGCTTCCGCAGCCCACCGAGCCGGCTACACCAACACCCCTTCGTCTTCAACATCATCAGGTGACATCTTTCGAGTTTTATTTTCAGCTGGGAGCGCCCCATGGCTGCATTATTCCCAGGCCGCGTGGGTCCGTCCCTGCGGCGTGTATCCCTTTTATTTCACATCGATTAGCTTACCTTGTTGGGGGCGCCCCTCGGGCTGCATGATCCCCAAATCGCTCGGGCCTGACCCAGTGATCTCCGCATTCCCAGTATCTATTTGAACGAATCCACTCCTTCACGGCTAATGTGTTTTACCTAGTTGCCTGCTCAGCTGACGCCAACGAACGGAGCTGCTCCAAAACAGCACGACGCTTGCGCATGGGTCCGTCCCTGCAACGCCGACAAACCTGGATGACTGAGCTCTGTCCGCGGCAGCCCCACATAGCGTCACCTCGTCAAGCCTTCAGTGCCTCACTACCACTCGGAAGCAACCAATGACTGACCGTCAATTGTTATGGCAACCCCTTGCATTTCCTATGATGGACCTGCAGGACCTCCTGAAGGAGCTGCGTCAGGCGAGGCTCTTGCTGTGTCTCCTTCGCTCTCGTCCGCGCGAACCGCTTGCACGTTAAAGGGGGTGCCTGAGCATCACGACTCAAGGCTCCTACTGGCTCTCCATCCTCACCCTCTGGCCTTGACCACGGCATCGCGACCTGGCATACCAGCGACGGCTGAGATTCGCTCGAGGGCCAGGACCCAAGGACGTAGAGCAGACAGGGGAGCAAAGGCGAGAGAGAAGGGACACACGAGGACGTCGCCGAGCAACCTCGCGCCTGCCGAAGCACGGACCCGGCGACACACCAGAGAGCGGCCCCTGACCCTCGAGATAAGTCATCACCCGAAAGCACCAGCTACCGTGGCACAATCCCCACACCTAATGCTATCCCTTGTTAGCAACATCGCTCCCCTTTCTCACCAAACGACGGCCGCTTGGGCGCCAAAGGGGACCTCCTGAGCATCACGACTTAGGGGCTCTTACCGGACTCCGGGTCGCTCACCTCCTGGCCTTGACCACGGCATCACGACCTGGCATACCAGCGACAGCTAAAGCCGCCTTGGGACTGGGACCTGTTGGCGCAGAGCACCAAGCCCTCGTGAGGTTCGAAAGGGAGGACCGAGCTAAGACGGGATGAGCAACTCGTGCAATTCTACGACAAGGGTTATATTAACAAAACAGGATCACAGGCACCTTACAAGCCCCCGCGGGGCGCATTTTCGGTTCCTTGCAGGGAACAGATCCTAAAGAGACGCAAACTACGTGCATCGCTACAAAAGACGCCATCATCAACAGTGGGCCGTCAAGCACCAACGCCAACCCCATCCAGATCAGAGTCGATGGCGGCCTGACGAGCCCGCCCTGCTCCAGGAGCGGCGCCGGCTCGGGGGCTCGTAGCTGTCGTCGCTCGTCTCCAGAGTCGCGAAGGGCTCGCCGGAGTCGCTGGAGCCTCCAACGTCTCCACCGCCTGAGGAGCCGCCAAGGGAGCGGTTGGCGAGCCCAGTCCTCGTCGCAGCAGGGCCCTGGCCGCCTTCACCGGGGCAGCACTCCAGCCGGCGCCCGCACGCATCGAAGACCTTGAAGAACATCACCGAAGCACCATCGTAGTCCAAGTGGATCGCGAAGACGCCCCTTGTCCTACAAACCCGGGCGATCTCTCTCCAGCCTCGAGTCATGTAGACCACGCCCGGGGCGACGACCGCGACCTCTGCCTCGGTCACGAGGGTGCTGCAGCCGGCGTGCTGCAGCCAGGGCTCCAGGGGCTCCCCCTGCGGTATGATGGAGGCGAAGAAGGGAGGCATACGGATCCAAGATTGAAGATGAATGGCGACGTGGAGCACGAACTCTTGGGAGGAGCCCTTGATGTGGACTCCAGGGGGGACGACCCACACCTTCGTGACCTATCGGCGCCGACGGCGGCGCCGCCCATGGCGGTCAGCATCAGCTCCTTCGGGGCCCTCGACATGGGCGTACAATGGGAGCGGGAACCCCGGCGGCGCCCGCTCGCCCCAAGGCCTCGACACCACCTGGAGAGCCCCCTCGTCCGGGCCACAGGGGGTGAGCCGTTTCTTCGGTGGAAGTGGGTCTGGTCCATCTCGGGGGGCCTTTCCCTTCTCTGCCATTGAGAACCGGCGGATCGGAGCCATCGCGGCAAGACGGAGCAAGAATCGGGAAGAAGGAGGAGCAAGGAAGGATGGACTGGAAGGGCGCGCGTTGTTCCGTACTTATAGCCGGCGGAGGCCAACCGCCGACCTCCACGATCGCAGGTAATCATGACCTGCTTTGCATGTAGGGACTTGTCCAATCCGTGCAGTTGCCGAGGCGCCATGGGGAAGTGGAGGCGCCCACGTCCAGTCAACCGCCACGCGGCGCTTCGCTCTTGCCCTTCCGCTTCCCTGCACGGCCAAGTCCGGGCGCGCCTTGGGCCCGGGGGCTACTGTCGGCATTCTGGGAACGGGGGTCCCCAGACTTGCCTGCCTGCGGCCTGCGGCGTGGCTCAAAGGGGGGCCCAGCACGGCCCATCTTCACCAACACAAACTCAAGACCCTCGCGAGGGGCCAAGCCTCGCGGGGCGGACGACGCGGAGCTTCCTCAGGCACGGCCTCTTCAGGCTGGCTCGCGAGGAGGCGGAGAGATCAAGGCGGGATACCTCACGAGGTGCCCGTGACGCAAGCCATGACGACTCAGGGCGCCAGGCGGGCGCCAGCCCGCGCAGCGTCCTCCTTTCCTCTTTGGTGCAAAGGGGGCAAGCACAGCCGCGGAGTACCGAGGCATCAGGCAAAGGTTGCCATTTCGGTGCAACGAGACCAAGACCAGGAGGACTACGAGATGGAGGTCACCATGGAGCCCAAGACGGCGTCATCACCAGAGCTTTGCGCAGATGAAGACTACTTTTGTCAGGATAGCTGATACTTGCTGCCCCCCTTCAAATTAGCCCGCCATTGTTGGCTCCCTTCCCGCTCGATATTTGGGAAGAGGACCAGGGCCTCTATAAATAGGACCGGCCACCCACAGAGCAAGGGTTCGGTTCGGTCTCTTCCGAGGGCTCGACAAGTAGAGAGGTTGGAAGCCAAGAGAGAGAGAGAGAGAGAGAGAGAGAAAGGTGGCTGAACTCCTCCCGGCAGTTCATCGCCTTAGCCAAGAACAGACCCTCACGAGGTTGTTCTTCCTTGTATTGTTCATCATCATCAGCCCAAGAGGCAATCCACACACCACACACTGGAGTAGGGTATTACACCACAGCGGTGGCCCGAACCAGTATAAACCCTGTGTCCCTTGTGTTGTTCTTTCCGTAGTTTAGATCCTAGCATGGCGGGGGGGTGCAGGTAGGTAGGAGGCGGAATCTCCGCACGCACCATAGTGTTCGAACCTCAAGTGTCTGCCGAAACCCGAAATCCGATAGAGACCAAGACCAGGAGGACTACGAGACGGAGGTCACCATGGAGCCCAAGACGGCGTCTTCACCAGAGCTTTGTGCAGGCGAAGACTACTTTTGTCAGGATAGCTGATACTTGATGTCCCCCTTCAAATTAGCCCGCCATTGTTGGCTCCCTTCCTGCTCGATATTTGGGAAGAGGACCAGGGCGTCTATAAATAGGATCGGCCACCCACATAGCAAGGGGCCGGTTCCGGGGGTCTTTTTGGGGTCGGCTAGTTGGAACTAGAGAAGCAGCCAGAGAGAGAGAGAGAGAGAGAGAGAGGGTGACTGAACTCTTCCCAGCGATTCATCGCCCCAGCCAAGAACAGACCCTCGCGAGGCTGTTCTTCCTTGTATTGTTCATCATCATCAGCCTAAGAGGCAATCCACCACACCACACACTGGAGTAGGGTATTACACAAGAACGGTGGCCCCAACCAGTATAAACCCTGTGTCCCATGTGTTGTTCTCTTCGTAGTTTAGATCCTAGCATGGCGGGGGGGGGGGTGCAGGTAAGCAGGAGGCGAAAACTCTGCGCACACCCCAGTGTTCGAACCTCAAGGGTCTGCCGGAACCTGAAATCCGACATTTGGCGCGCCAAGTAGGGGTGCGCCGGAATTCGTCTTCCACCACCCCGTTCTCCTCCGACCATCACGCTCATGTCTGACGGTCGTCGGGCCCGCGCGGAGCGCCGGGCCACCCTCGCTTCCCGCGTCGCCCAGACAGCCCCTCTCGGCAGGCGTCCTCGCAGTTCCCCGTCACCTGCCGTCAACGCCGCCACCGGCCCGGCGGGGGACGAGCAGCAAGCATCGTCTCAGCATCCGTCCGTGCGGCAAGACGGCCGACCGCAACTCCCTTCCTCGCCCCGGCTGGATCTTCGTCCCGCGCGTTTCGCGCGCCCATGGAGGCTTGGGCTGCACTCATCGCGGCAAACGAGCTCCTGCGCTGCCGTCCCGTCGACGATGTCTACAAAGAATGGCTCGACCGCGTCGCCGAGCTCGTCCGCATCACAAGGGGCTCTTCTGCACCATCCGTTCCGCTGCACTGCACCCCGCCCCGCGCAGGCGATGAGGCTCCGGTGGCGCCCCGGCCGCCTCTTCCTCAAGAAGACGCCATGGCTCCAAGGCGCGTGGCCCCTGGGCGGAACCCGCTCCATCAGGTGCCAGCGCGGCAAGAACAGAGCTGCCAAGAAGTCCCTTGCCCGCCAGAAGCTGCCCGGGTGCTCCCTGCTCCAGCACGTCATGACCATCCTCCTGCTCCAGCGTGTGGGGACATGCAAGACCAGGCTCTCCATCATCCAAGGCCTCCCGTGGCCATAGCAGGCTGCCGCGCCTTCACCACCGAACTACGCAGCGTCGCGTGGCCAGGCAAGTTCAAGCCGGACCTGCCTCCTCGCTACGACGGCACGGCTGACCCTGCGGAGTTCCTCCAGCTCTACAAGCTGGGCATCGAAGCTGCCAACGGAGACGAGAAGGTCATGGCGAACTGGTTTCCCATGGCGCTCAAGGACGGGGCCCGCACCTGGCTCCTGAACCTGGCTTCAGGCACAATCTCCTCCTGGGAAGAGATGCGCACCCGCTTCATCCCCAACTTTCAAGGCACTCGCGACCGGCCACCCGCCGTGAGCGACATGCGCCGCATCAAGCAACAACCCGGGGAGACCCTGCAGAAGTACATCCAGCGCTTCAACAACGCACGCCTCAAGATTCCCAAGGTGACTGAAGAGGCCATCATCTCAGCCTTCTCCGACGGCGTGCGCGACGTCAAGATGAAGGAGGAGCTGGCGATGCATGAAGACCGGTGCACTTCCTTGGAGCTGTTCAAGTTGGCGAACAAGTGCGCCAGGGCTGAGGAAGGGCGTCTCTCCCTCCTCGAGCTGCCTGCCGCAGATCCAGAAGAGAAGAAGCTCAAGGCCAAGGAAGTGAAGTGCAAGGGGGCTGCCGTGCTCGCGGCAGAACTAGACACCAAGCGGGGCAGAGATCAGCCCGAACCTTCCAAGGGCAGCCGGTACTGTGTGTACCACGACCTCCACACCCACAACACCAACGAATGTCAAGAACTCCGAGCCGTGCGTGAAGGAAGGATCGGCCGTCGCCCTGACCGCGGTGACCGGGGCTACGGTCGAGGAGGAGGAAGGAATGCAGGACGCTGGGAAGACCGTGGCCCACGCCAGGGGTGGCGCGATTAACCTCGCGAGGATCGCTGGCAGGACCCACCTCATGAGGGAGGCTGGAGGGATCAGCCTCGCGAGGATCGCCCGCAAGGCAACGCAGGCCTCCCATCGCTACCGCCACAGCCAAGGAGAAACAAGGACCGCCACCAGGACGAGGAGGCTGGGGGCTTCCTGGAGCCGCGCGCGATCGCCTGCATCCTGGGCGGAGCACAAGCCCCAGCCTCTCAACGCATCTTCAAGCAGTTCGCCCGCGAAGTGAATGCAGCCCTCCCCAGGCTCGAAGCCACGCGCCCTCTGAGGTGGTCGGCGTGCGCCATCACGTTCAGCTCAGCAGATCAACTCAAGTGTGCGGCTACAGCCGGAGTCCTCCCGATGCTTTGTTCCTTGATCATCAGCAACGTGGTGGTCACCAAGACCCTCATCGATGGTGGGGTAGGGCTCAACATCCTGTCAGTAGAGACATGCAACAACCTCCAAGTTCCCTACAGCCAACTCTAGCCAACCAAGCCTTTCTCCGGTATCACCGACGGCTCCACGATCTCGATTGGGCAGGTCCGCCTCCCTGTCACCTTCGGGGCATGCGACAACTACCGCACCGAGCTCGTCGACTTCGACGTCGCTCACATCTGCCTGCCGTACAACGCCATCCTTGGGTACCCAGCGCTAGCCAAGTTCATGGCTGTAACTCACCACGGCTACAACGTCCTCAAGATGCCAGGAAGCGGCGGAGCCATCACGGTGCCCTGTGAAGAGAAGGACGCGGTGTGTTCCCTGGAACGAGCCTTTCAGGCCGCATCACTGGAAGACCCGGATCGCGGAAGCAGGAGGCTTCCCGAGGCTGCCCCCAAGAAGAAGAAGACGTCGTCTGGCCTGGCCCCTCAGGAGGCAGGCCCCTCTGGGCCCGTGCCTGCCCAGGGGGAACCTCCTTCCACCACATAGGAAAGCGCGCCCGGCACCCTCCTCAGGCAGGGCTCGAGGGCTGTCCTCTGGAGGGCCACCGACCTAGCTAGGGTCACAAGGGAGGCGCTTGGGCACCACATGGAGGCATGTTTTGAAGCATGTTTCCCTCAAGAAGGAGCAAGGCAAGGGGATCCAGACCCTCAGGAGTTCGTCAGCAAGGCCATTCAGGAGCTACAGGAGTCAAGAGTCATGAAAGGCGGCCGCCGCGTACCAGTAGTGGCTCCCCATCCAGGCAAGGATGGCGGGCTGCGCGTCTGCATCGACGTACCAGGGCTCAACCGAGTCGCCTCCCTGGAGCGCCTCTGGCCCTCGCGAGTGGGGCGCTGCGGAGGTCCACCCCACAGCTATGTTCGCATGCCTTACGGCTTGCCGAGCGCGGATGACACGCACCAGCGCCTCATGAGGGGCATAACGGAGGCACAAGAGGCCAGGCGTTCCGCAGCCCTGGCGGAGATGGAGATGGTCCGTGAGGAGCCGCCAGCGCCTCCGGAGCCTCCCGAGGCCCCTGGGCCTGGGGGCTCATGAGGATTAGCTTCCGCAGCCCACCGAGTCTGCTACACCAACACCCCTTCGTCCTCAACATCATCAGGTGACATCTTTCGAGCTTTACTTCCAGCTGGGAGCGCCCCCAGGGCTGCATTATTCCCAGGCCGCGTGGGTCCATCCCTGCAGCGTGTATCCCTTTTTATTTCGCGATTTTAGCTTACCTTGTTGGGGGCGCCACTCGGGCTGCATCACCCCCAACTCGCTCGGGCCTGACCCAGTGATCTCCGCATTCCCAGCATCTATTTGAACGAATCCACTCCTTCGCGGATAATGTGTTTTACCTAGTTGCCTGCTCAGCTGACGCCAACTAACGGAGCTGCTCCCAAACGGCACGACGCTTGCGCATGGGTCCGTCCCTGCAAAGCCGACAAACCTGGATGGCTGAGCTCTGGCCACGGCATCCCCGCATAGCGTCACCTCGTCAAGCCTTCAGTGCCTCACTACCCCTCGGAAGCAACCAACGGCTGACAGTCAATTGTTATGGCAACCCCTTGCTTTTCCTATGATGGACCTACAGGACCTCCTGAAGGAGCTACATCAGGCGAGGCTCTTGCTGTGTCTCCTTCGCTCTCGTCCACGCGAACCGCTTGCACATTATAGGGGGGGTGCCTGAGCATCGCGACTCAGGGCTCCTACTGGCAGTCCAGCCCTCACCCTCTGGCCTTGACCACGGCATCACGACCTGGCATACCAGCGACGGCTGAGACTCGCTCAAGGGCCGGGACCCAAGGACATAGAGCAGAAAGGGGAGCAAAGGCGAGAGGGGAGAGGCACATGAGGACCTCGCCAAGCAACCTCGCGCCTGCCAAAGCACGGACCCGGCGACACACCAAAGAGCGGCCCCTGATCCTCGAGATAAGTCATCACCCGAAAGCACCAGCTACCGTGGCACAATCCCCGCACCTAATGCTATCCCTTGTTAGCGATGCCGCTCTCCTTTCTCACCCAACGACGGCTGCTTGGGCGCCAAGGGGGACCTCCTGAGCATTGCGACTCAGGGGCTCTTACCGGACCCCGGGTCGCTCACCTCCTGGCCTTGACCACGACATCACGACCTGGCATACCAGCGATGGCTGAGGCCGCCTTGCGACTGGGACCTGTCGGCGCAGAGCACCAAGCCCTCGTGAGGTTTGAAAGGGAGGACCGAGCTAAGACGGGATGAGCAACTCGCGCAAATCTACGACAAGGGTTATATTAACAAAACAGAATCACATGCACCTTACAAGCCCCCACGGGGCGCGTTTTTGGTTCCACGCAGGGAACATATCCTAAAGAGACGCAAACTACGTGCATCCCTACAAAAGACGCCATCATCAACAGTGGGCCATCAAGCATCGACGCCAACCCCATCTAGATCAGAGTCGGCGGCGGCCTGACGAGCCCGCCCTGCTCCAGGAGCGGCGCCAGCTCGGGGGCTCGTAGCTGTCGTCGCTCGTCTCCGGAGTCGCGAAGGGCTCACTGGAGTCGCTGGAACCTCCGACATCTCCACCGCCTGAGGAGCCGCCAAGGGATCGGTAGGCGAGCCCAGTCCTTGTCGCAGCAGGGCCCTGGCCGCCTTCACCAGGGCAGCACTCCAGCTGGCGCCCGCTCGTGTCGAAGACTTTGAAGAGCATCACCGAAGCACCATCGTAGTCCAAGTGGATCGCGAAGACGCCCCTTGTCCTGCAAACTAGGGCGATCTCTCTCCACCCCGAGTCATGTAGACCTCGCCCGGGGCGACGACCGCGATCTCTGCCTCGGTCGTGAGGGTGCTGCAGCCGGCGTGCTGCAGCCAGAGCTCCAGGGGCTCCCCCTGCGGGATGATGGAGGCGAAGAAGGGAGGAAGGAGGATCCAAGTCTGAAGAGGAATGGCGACGTGGAGCACGAACTCTTGGGAGGAGCCCTCGGTGTGGACCCCAGGGGGGACGACCCACACCTTCGTGACCCGTCGGCGCCGCCCGTGGCGGTCAGCATCTGCTCCTTCGGGGCCCTCGACATGGGCGTACAATGGAAGCGGAAACCCCGGCAGCGCCCGCTCACCCCAAGGCCTCGACACCACCTGGAGAGCCCCCTCGTCCGGGCCACGGGGGATGAGCCGTTTCTTCGGCGGAAGTGGGTCTGGTCCCTCTCGGGGAGCCTTTCCCTTCTCTGCCATCGAGAACCGGCGGATTGGAGCCATCGCGGCAAGACGGAGCAAGAACCGGGAAGAAGGAGGAGCAAGGAGGGATGGACTGGAAGGGCGTGCGCCGTTCCGTACTTATAGCCGGCGAAGGCCAACTGTCGACCTCCACGATCGCAGGTAATCATGACGTGTTTTGCATGCAGGGACTTGTCCAATCCGTGCAGTTGTCGTGGCGCCATGGGGAAGTGGAGGTGCCCACGTCCAGCCAACCGCCACGCGGCGCCCAAGGCCGCAGGCTGTTAGGGCCTGCGACGCTTCGCCCTTGCCCTTCCGCTTCCCTGCACGGCCAAGTCCGGGCGCGCCTTGGGCCCGGGGGCTACTGTCGGTGTTCTGGGAACGGGGGTCCCCAGACTTGCCTGCCTGCGGCCTGTGGCGTGGCTCAAAGGGGGCCCCAGCACGGCCCATATTCACCGACACAAACCCAAGACCCTCACGAGGGGCCAAGCCTCGCGGGGCGGATGACGCGGAGCTTCCTCAGGCACGGCCTCGTCAGGTTGGCTCACGAGGAGGCGGAGAGATCAAGGCGGGGTACCTCACGAGGTGCCATGACGCAAGCCATGACGACCAAGGGCGCCAGGCGGGTGCCAGCCCGCGCAGCGTCCTCCTTTCCTCTTTGGTGCAAAGGGGGCAAGCGCAGCCGTGGAGTACCGAGGCATCAGGCAAAGGTTGCCATTTCGGTGCAACGAGACCAAGACCAGGAGGACTACGAGACGGAGGTCACCGTGGAGCCCAAGACGGCGTCATCACCAGAGCTTTGTGCAGGCGAAGACTACTTTTGTCAGGATAGCTGATACTTGCTGTCCCCCTTCAAATTAGCCCGCCATTGTTGGCTCCCTTCCCGCTCGATATTTGGGAAGAGGACCAGGGCCTCTATAAATAGGACCGGCCACCCACATAGCAAGGGGCCGGTTCCGGGGGTCTTTTTGGGGTCGGTTAGTTGGAACTAGAGAAGCAGCCAGAGAGAGAGAGAGAGAGAGAGAGAGAGAGAGAGGGTGACTGAACTCTTCCTAGCGGTTCATCGCCCCAGCCAAGAACAGACCCTCGCGAGGCTGTTCTTCTTTGTATTGTTCATCATCATCAGCCCAAGAGGCAATCCACCACACCACACAGTGGAGTAGGGTATTACACCACAACGGTGGCCCGAACCAGTATAAACCCTGTGTCCCATGTGTTGTTCTTTTTGTAGTTTAGATCCTAGCATGGCGGGGGGGTGCAGGTAAGTAGGAGGTGAAATCTCCGCGTGCACCCCAGTGTTCCGACCTCAAGGGTCTGCCGGAACCCGAAATCCGACATCCACAATCGCCAGGAGAAGGAGAAGGAGATCAAGGCTCGGGAGGCTGCCGTCAAGGACCGGGACACCAAGCTTGATGACCGCCACGGCCGATTGGAGACGCTGGAGCGATCGCTGAAGGCAGAGAGGACTAAGCTAGACGCTATGGCGAAGGTCCTGGCGGAGGATCGGGTGGCCTTCGCGAAGATGGAGAAGAAGGCTTGTGCCACGCTGAAGACGCTTTATGAGAGCGGCTTGGAGGAGTCGTTAGCCGGTGCGGAGGACGGCCCCGCCAAGCTGCTTCCCTTCTTGGTCCGTGCGCTTGAAGATGTTGTAGACGGCCTTGGCCCCACGGCCGAGACCGAGGCGCATGCCCGGTCTTCTGCGGCGCTGGCACGTGTCCTCAGTCACGTCTACCTGCGCGACCCCAACGTCGACTTCGACAGCCTGCTGGAACCCGTGAGCGGCGACCTTGCCGCCGCTGCCACTGAGGCCATGAAAGGCCGAGCCGAAGCTTTGCTAGGGAGGTTCCGCGCCTTCAGCATCTTGCCCGGGTGCGGTGCCGCCATCTCCGTGGCCCTAGGAGGCGGAGTCGCCCAGCGTGGCTCCACCACACGCGGCGGCGCCACTTGAGAGTGATCCTTTTGCGGCTTCTGTCCTGTTTTTATTCCTGGAACATGCACCATGCCTCACGGAGGCGTATAAACTTGTGTTTGGCATCGTAAAACAATCTATGGCTTGTAATATTTGCTTTGAATTTCTTGGAATTTGCATTTTTCTCTCCTACTTGCTCGCGCTCTACGTTGGCAGGGCCCGGCCCCGCGCATACCTCACCCAGCGTTAGCCCCGACCGGAAACCAGGATGGGACTAAGGAGTGAGGGGCTACGTGGCAAGTTAGGCTCCTGAGTCGCGATGCTCGGGAGTCCCCCTTGACACGCAAGCAACAAGTAGGAAAGGGGGGAACACGGAGTGGATTGGTCGTTCTGCGTCGGCAGGGCCCGGCCCCGCGCATACCTCACCCAGCGTTAGCCCCGACCAGAAACCAAGATGGGACTAAGGAGCGAGGGGCTACGGGGAAAGTTAGTCTCCTGAGTCGCGATGCTCAGGAGTCCCCCTTGACGTTCAACCGGGTTCCCATACCTTGGATCCACTCGGGAAGGGGCGCGTGACGACCAGGTTCGAGGGACCTGGCTGGGTGGCGTGCGCTTGGGCAAGGCCCGGGCGTGGCCCCCGTGCCCAGCCCCCTCGCGCGGCGCTCCCGAGGGGAGGCGTTGCGCTGGTGCCGGACACTCAGCTCTGGGCTCCCTGAGGTTGGTACGGCCGTAGGCCGCCCTCAGTTGTTTATCACCAGCGCAGAGCATAGCGCTTCCGTATGTGTATGGGCATAGCCACTCCTCATGAGTGTCATCAGCCAGCGCGGAGCATGGTGCTTCCACTGGTACGTGGGAGGGGGCTCCCCTCCGGGAGGAACCCCTGGGGCGTGTATAGCCCCGCCCTGACGCGTGGCCGGCACGGTAGGGCTAGGAGAGGTGTACCTCGAGGCGGGTTGTGCCTGGCTCTAGGCCTTTATCAATGGTGTGTTCCTGTAGGGTGGTTAGAATGCAAATGCTCTACGTCCTCAGGTCCCGGCCCTCGAGCGAGCTCAGCCGCCGCTGGTATGACAGGTCGCGATGCCGTGGGTCAAGGCCAGGGGGTGAGGGCTGGAGAGCCAGTAGGAGCCCATGAGTCGCGATGCTCAGGTACCCCCCTTTTAACGTGCAAGCGCTTTGCATGAAAGCGGAGAAGTCCGCTATAAGCAGCAGGTGACAATTAAGCGTGAAAGAGCAAATTCATTTTAAGTAGATGCGGGAAAAGCTAACGCCGCTAGGCCAGGCCCGAGCAGCTCGGGGATGATGCAGCCCGAGGGGCGCCCCCACCAAGGTAAGTAAAGAGCATAAGCAAAACGGATACATGCCGCAGGGACGGACCCACGCGACCTGGGAATGATGCGGCCCTGTGGGCGCTCCCAGCTAAAAACGGAACTTAGAAAGATGTCACCTGGTGCCGTTGAAGATGAAGTGATGCTGAAGAAGGGGGCGATGCACGATGAAGACGTCGACCCTCACGAGCCCCCAGGCCCAGGAGCCTCGGGAGGCTCCGGGGGCATAGGTGGGTCTCCGAGGGCCATCTCCATCTCCGCCAGGACCGCACAATGCATGACCTCCTGAGCCTCCAGAATGCTCCTCAGCAGGCGCTGATGAGCGGCGACCGCGTTCGGCAGGCTGAAAGGCATGCGAACATAGCTGTGAGGTGGACCCTCGCAACGCCCCACGCACGAAGGCCAGAGGCACTCCTGAGACGCGGCTCGGTTGAGCCCTGGCACGTCAATGCATATGCGCAGCCCACCATCCTCGCCTGGATGTGGGGCTATGGCGGGCAAGCGGCGGCTGCCGCGCATGACTCTCGACTCCTGTAGCTCCTGGGTGTTTCTTGCGATGAACTCCTGAGGGTTTGGTCTTCCTTGCCTTGTACCCTCCTGAGGGAAACATGCCTGGAAGCACCCCTCCAAGTGGTGCCCGAGCGCCTCCCTCGCGACCTTGGCAAAGTCGGTGGCTCTCCAAGAAAGAGCCCCTGAACCCTGCCTGAGGAGGGCGCCGGGCGCGCCTTCCTATGCGAGAGAGGGTGGTGCTCCCTGATTGGGCGCAGATTCTGACGCAACACCTCCAGAGGCGCCTGCCTCCTTATGGCTTGGGCCAGGCGAGACCTTCTTCTTCTTTACGGTCACCTCGGGAAGTCTTCCTCTCCTGTGGTCCGGGTCTTCGATTGCTGCGGCTTGGAACGCACACTCAAGTGAACACACTGTGTCCCTTTCTTCACAGGGTACGGTGATAACTCCATCGCTTCCTGACATCTTGAGGACATTGTATCCATGATGAGTCCCTACCATGAACTTGGCCAGGGATGGGTACCCAAGGATGGCGTTGTATGGCAGACGGATGTGGGCGACGTCGAAGTCGATGATCTCGGTGCGGTGGTTGTTGCGCTGCCCGAAGGTGACTGGAAGGCGAACCTACCCTATTGGAACAGTGGAACCGTCAGTGACTCCTGAGAAGGGCTTGGTTGGTTGAAGCTGATCGTACGACACTTGGAGATTGTCGAACGTCTCAACGGACAGGACGTTGAGTCCTGCTCTGCCGTCAATGAGGGTCCTGGTGACCTGCACGTTGTTGATGACCGGGGAGCAAAGCATCGAGAGGACTCCGGCCGTTGCCATGCACTTGAGCTGATCCGCTAAGCTGAACGTGATAGCGCATGCAGACCACCTGAGAGGGCGCGTGGCCTCAAGCTTGGGGAGGACTGCATTCACCTCGCGAGCAAACTACTTGAAGATGCGCTGCGAGGCTAGGGCCTGTGCGCCACCCAAGATGCAACGATTGCACGTGACTCCTGGAAGCCCCCAGCTCCCTTGTCTTGATGTTGGTCTTCGTTCCTTCTTGGCGGTGGCGGCAGAGGAGGAAGGCCAGCGTTGCCGTGCGGGCGATCCTCATGAGGCTGATCTCTCCAGCCTCCCTCGCGAGGCTGGTCCTGCCAGCGGTCCTCGCGCGGTCGGTCACGCCACCCTTGGTGAGGGCCACGGTCTTCCAATCATCCGCCACCTCTTCATCCTCCTCGTCCATAGCCCCTGTCGTTGCGCTAGGGGCGTCGGCCGACACGCCCATCTCTCACGGCCCTGAGCTCTTGACATTCATTGGTGTTGTGGGTGTGGAGGTCGTGGTACACGCAGTACCGGCTGCCCTTGGATGACTCAGGATGATCCCTGCCTTGCTTGATGTCTGGTTCCGCTGCAAGCATGGCAGCCCCCTTGCGCTTCACGTCCTTGGCCTTGGGCTTCTTCTCTTCTGTGTCGGCAGCTGAAAGTTCGAGGAGGGAAAGGCGCCCTTCCTCAGCCCTGACGCACTTGGTCGCCAGGTTGAACAACTCCAGGGATGTGCATAGGTCTTCATGGATTGCTAGCTCCTCATTCATCTTGATGTCGCGTATGCCATCGGAGAAGGCCAAGATGATGGCTTCTTTAGTCACCTTGGGGATCTTGAGGCGAGCGTTGTTGAAGCGCTGGATGTATTTCTGCAGGGTTTCACCTTGCTGCTGCTTGATGCGGCGCAGATCGCTCACGGTCGGGGGCCGGTGCGAGTGCCCTGGAAGCTGGCGATGAAGCGAGTACGCATCTCGTCCCAGGAGGAGATCGTGCTAGGAGCCAGGTGCGGGCCCCGTCCTTGAGCGCCATGGGGAACCAGTTCGCCATGACCCTTTCGTCTCCGTTGGCGGCTTTGATGCATAGCTCATAGAGCTGTAGGAACTCCACGGGGTCCGCCGTGCCATCGTAGCGAGGGGGCAGGTCAGGCTTGAACTTTCCTGGCCATGTGACGCCGCGCAGCTCGGGGGTGAGGGCACGGCAGCCTGCTGTGGCCACCGGCGCCTTTTGCTGGTGCTGGGCTTGTTCCTGGGGATTACCGCGCTCCACCGCTTGGAGCAGTGCGGGGTCTTGGCATGGAGGTGCAGGGACGCGTTCTTGGCGCGCCGGCGCTGGGAGCGCGCGAGCACCTTCTTGGGGACAAGGGATCTCTTGGCAGCTCCTTTCTTGCTGCGTAGGCGCCGGACGCGGAGGGTCTCGCCTTGGGGCCATGCGCGTTGGGGCCAGGGCGCCTTCTTGCGGAGGAGGTGGGGGAGGCACCTCCTGATCCTCGCCTCCTGCGCGGAATGGAGGGCGAGGCAGCGAGAGGGACGGCAAGGGGGAGCCCCCTGCAGCGCTGACGAGCTCGGTGATGCAGGCGAGCCAGTCCTCGTAGAGGTCGTCGACGGGGTGGTAGTGCAGGAGCTCTCTTGCCAGGAGTAGTGCGGCCTGCGCGTCCGTGGGGGCGCGACGGGCGTGGGACGACGAAGTGGCTGGAGTCAGCGACGGTGTGGCGGTGCGGCCCTCCCGCGTACCAAAGGATGCTAGGATGAGGCCTGCTGCTCGTTCCCCACCAGGCCGGTGGCGGCGTTGGCGGCGGGCGACGAGGAACGACAAGGGCGTCCGCTGACGGGCGCCGTTTGGGCGACGCGGGTGGCGAGAGCAGCACGACGCTCGACGCGAGCCCGACGAGCGTCAGCCATGGACTCGACGGAAGATCGCACGCGAACAACGGAAGAAGGATTCCGCCGCACCCCTACCTGGCGCGCCAAATGTCGGATTTTGGGTTCTGGCAGACCCTTGAGATTCGAACACTGGGGTGCGCGCGGAGATCTCTCCCCTACCGATCTACGTCCAATCTCCTCGAGTGATCTAAGCTGGAAACAACGAACAACACAAGGGACACCAGGTTTATACTGGTTCGGGCCACCGTTGTGGTCTAATACCCTACTCCAGTGTGTGGTGTGGTGGATTGCCTCAGGGGCTGATGATGAACAATACAAGGGAAGAACAGCCTCGCGAGAGGCGTTCTTGAGCTGGTGCGATGAACTGTTTGGGTGAGTTCAGTCGCCTCTCTCTCTCTCTCTGCTAGGGCTCTACCAGATCTCTAGATGTCTCGATGTCTAGATGTTTTCATGTCTGGATGTCTGGATGTCTCCGTCTCCCCTCACTCTGCGGTGGCTAGCTCTATTTATAGAGGCCCTGGGCCTCTTCCCAAATAATGAGCGGGAAGGGCGCCAACAATTGGCCATTTTGAAGGAGAACATCTAGTACAAGTTATCCTAACCAAAGGTGGTCTTCGGCTGCCAAAAGCACTGGTGATGACGCCGTCTTGGGCTTCACGGTGACCTCCGTCCTGCCGCTCTACTGGTTTTGGACTCGTTGCACCGGAATGGTAACCTTTGCCCGATGCCTTGGCCTGTGCTTGCCCGCTTTGTACCAAAGGGGAAACAAGGACACTGCGCAGGCCGGCGCCCGCTTGGTCTAGATCGTCATGGCTTGCGTCACGGGCTCCTCGCGAGGTACCCCTGCCTTGATCTCTCCGCCTCCTCGCGAGTCTGCCTGACGAGGCTGCCTCTGAGGAAGCTTCCTGTCATCCGCCCCGCGGGGCTTGGCCTCTCGCGAGGGTCTTGAGCTTGAGTTGATGAAGATGGGCCGCGCTGGGCCCCCACTTGAGCCACGCCGCAGGCCGCAGGCAGGCAAGTCTTGGGACCCCTGTCGGGGATATACCCCGCGGCGTAAACCGGCCGGAAGTATAACCTGGCTGGACTTGGCGGTATACTTGAGACCCGGTTTACACTTGGTGATTCACTGGCGACCTGCCCTGACCTGGCGGTTTACAAGCAACCCGCCGGAACATTATGACACACTGGTGACCCGGCGGACGGGTTAGATGAATGACAAAGCCCAAGGCCGAGAAGGCCGGTTTATGTTAATGGTGGGCCGGTTTAAGAGGAAAGGCGTGAGGAATATTTACCTTACAAGGAGTTAAGACCCGGACTTGTATCCGGTTTGTATTAGAAGGTAGACTAGTCCTAATCCTACTAGGACTCTACATGTAGGCCGGCCCCTTCAACTTATATAAGGAGGGGCAAGGCTCACCAGAAGATTGACAAGTTCCACAAGTTGGACAAGTTAGGTTTAGACAATAGCTCTCAAGATAGAGCACTCTTGTAACCGTGATCATCATCATCATCAATATCAATGAAGCAGGATGTAGGCTTTTACCTCCACCGTGAGGGGCCGAACCTGGGTAAAACATCGCGTCTCTCGTCCCGCTCAACCCCTCTCAAGCTACCACATAGATGCGTTGCCTCGCGACCAAGTCCTAACACTAAGGACATCTGCCGTGACAATGCCACGACAGTTGGCGCCCACCGTGGGGCTTGCGCACGGTGGTGTTGAGTTCTTGAAGGCATCTCTTCAGGGATCGAGAAGCTCGTGATGTGCTAGATGAAAAAGAGCCTGCGCAGAAGGATACATCTCGTCTTTGTGGCAGGCAGTCGGAGCAACATACGAGATTGAGATTAAAGAAATTAGGGCTTTGCGTTTTATACGCCGCCGACGCGAGATGATCTGTCCAAACCGAGGGAAGATTGATTTCGCCGAGTACTGCAAGCTGTCAGGTCACAGTTTCCATTGAAACGGACAAAAGATTTCCACTGTCCGTATCCGCCGAGTTCCTTAAATTGCTACGCCTGGATTACAGGTTCAAGTCCCAAGGCTGTTTAGTGCTTCCAGTCCACGTGGATACATGGATAAATCAAGTCGAGATCAAAACTAGTACCAGTACTTCACCATGATCACGTGAAGCCGTCTACTACAAGTCAAAATTCTTTGTGTTCAGCTGTTATGTTCACGCTCAGGCTATCCAACAAAAAAAAGAGAGAGAAGGGTAGCTGCATCAGGAACACGGTGTACTTGATCCAGCAGATATTTACGTGAGCTAGTACTACTCAAGGAAAAGAAAAAGGGAAGCAAGATCCGGTCTCCGCCTCGGACTCGCCAGGACGCAGGCTCCGCTACTGCAGCTGCGCCACAGGCCACCTTGCCGTGGCCACGCCACCTTCTCCGCCAGCAGCCGGCTCGCAGTGCCTCTCCACCCACTGCCGATTTGCCGCTTCGCCTCGCCTGGGACCTTTCCGAAGCTGCTGCGCCGGAGCTGCCCCGTTCCTCAGACCGGCCTACGGTTTCCTCCTCCTCCTGCGGACCTTGCCCAACCCGGAAAAGGAGGATGAACCCGCCTCGGTTGTCTATGCTTCTGCCGTGGTGAGCTGCCTCGCCTGCACTTGTTGAGCCGCCGCCAGAGATGCCGGCCTGCGCCTCCGGCGTATGTCCGTCGGGCCACCGCCCGTGAGCCGCCGACTTCGTCCGCCTTGGAACTGCTGGTTCCGAGCCGCCGCTTCCACCGGTCTCTGCCAAACCGCCGCCCACTCGCCGGACTCTGCCTCCGCCTCGAATTCCGGGTTGGCCGTGCTGAGTCACCTCCTTGCTGGGTGGAGTCGCCCGCGGGGTATCACCGCCGCGAGCCGGCCTCGCCGGCCGCCGTCGTCCGCCTTCAAGACCTCCGTCTCCGCCCGCCTCAGCAGTAGCAGGGCTGGACCGCTGCTCGTCGCGACCCCGCCTGGTGGCCTCCCCATCACCATCGGGCCGGCGCGTGTCTCAGCACTGCCCGCTGGCTCGCGCGCATGCCCGCTTCGCTAGCGCCGCCGCCGGCTGACCGCCTTCTAGTGCTCACTACTGAGGCTACTAGTCACCGCAACTGCCGCGGCACTGCCTGGCTGCTTCCACCACCATGGATCGCTGGATCCGCCCGCACCCTGTTTCATGGCGGGTCGTTTTCTCCCCAGTCTTAGCGGCCTCGTGTTTCTTGTGTGAAAATTACAAGGTGATAATGAGTGAGTACTTAGGCTCAAGGCAGATGACGCATGAGCGGTCAATGATTACAGCTGCTGCTACTGTTTCCTCCATATGAAGACCTGAGCTAACGTAAAATACTAGCAAGGCTAGCACCAATTGAAGAACGGGGCAAGTATGCACTGCAAGGCGTTTGCACCCGGAGCAGAGAAAAAAAAGGGAAGGTTCTAATGACTTGCTGATCAAAAAACAATCAGGTCGATTAACTCATAGCCAGGTTATGAACTGGCCTCGTGCGCCGGCGTCGGAGGCAATGTATGCATCTGCACCGCCCATGTCGGGTGTTTAAGGACCTAGAGAATAACCCGGAGAGTTTTCTGCTTGAACCGTTCAGATCATATTGAGTCGCCGACTTGCTTAAACCATCTCTGTCGCGATGAACGGATCATCCGTTGTCCAAACAAAAAACATCAGAACAATTGTTCATTACAAATGAGGTGTTATGTTATGGGCACGGAGCACCCACTAGCAACATTCTGCACCGGCGTTTCGTCCATGTCATACCACCCGGTGAATGAACGTGTGCAAGTCGCCGTCCCTGTGGTCCAGTTTACATCAGCTTCCCGGGACTGCGCCCGCGATTAACTCGCCCGTCCGTGCCAGTTTACGTCACCGGTGCCGATTGTCCCCGTCCGCATCGGCTTACAACATCGCGGCCGACTCCGCCGTGATTAATTTCAACGTCGCCATGGTGATCATCAACTCCACGGTGGATAATTTTTGGCTTAACATATCAGGTGAAATCCATCCAGTATATTTTTATATTATATATTGTTTTCTTTAAAAAGAGCAATTACTCTGGCTTGAGAGTTCTCCAGTGCAGGACAAGTTATATCACTGAGGTGTTGAATGACTCGTACCGGTTTATATCAAGGTCAAATGTGGAGAATCTCAAGACAACTCCTCGAGTCGTCTTAAGACTCGGGGGCTATAATGACATGACTCGGGAACTCCGGGTCATTGGAGGGAATGATAACCCGTTTTCGGAGGACACAGCCATATTGATGAAAAAAGGGCCGTCAGAAAATTTCCGGCTCAAAATAAAGATTCCGGTTTAAAATCCGGTTTAAGAGACATCTCTCTCCCGCAAAGCTTTGAAGCTCTCAAATCCGGTTCAAACATCCGGCTCAGGGTAAATTTATCTCTTACAAAGCTTTTAAACTCTCAAATCCGTTTCAAACATATGGCTCAAGGATAATCTGTTTCTCACAAAGTTTTGAAGCTTTCAAATCCGGTTTAAAGTTCCGGTTCAAAAAGAATTAATCTCTCGCAAGATTCTAGTTCTCAAAAAAATTAAAGGTTGCCTAAGAGAACTTGCTGCCATGATGCACGGTTCAAACATGGGTGTCCTGCCTTATGGGCTCATCTTCATATGATTACTTGAGGGCTTCCTGTTCAAACATAGGTGTATTCACCAAAGAGAACATGGCGTTACTACTCTCTTGATGCGGCTATCAAGACAATATTATCATCAGGGGCCAAAGAGAGTTTGTTGCACAACACAACTCAAACATAGGCACCCGGCGAGCACAGCTCAGAAATATATCACATGGGGGCTTCTACTTGCAAAGCGGAGTCCTGTCCATTAATCCGGCTATCACGCCACAACAAAGCTTGGGAGCTTCACACCCAAGGGGCCAAAGAGAGTTTGTTGCACTCCACAACTCAAACATAGGCACCCATTGAGCACAGCTCACAAAGTTACTTGGGGGCTCTTTGTGTAAAGTAATAAAGAGTTTGAAAGGACCCTTGTAATTGGGTATCGACCCACGGCTTGGAAGCCTGGTGTATTCATCTAAAACCCCGGGTTAACCTGCCTTCATCAAGTAAGCCACTCCTATCCAGGTAATCCTGGCATGACCCGCCGAACATTTGACAAGTTACTCTTATACAGACCCTGAACTTGTCAAAGTTAAAACGACGATTGGTTAGTTGGAGGCCCATCTTAAAAGGCTTTGTCAAATGGTTTAACTCAGCGGCCTGGCAGCCCATGAAAAGCCTCGAGTTTGGGCCTGACAGCCCTTGAAAAGCCTCGACTACAAGTTTTTTCATTTGCGTTTTGTCAAAGTTTCTTATCCTTTGATAAGGTTTTAAGGTAAACCGGCGTCCATTGACCCGGCCAGACCATAAGTCATTTCATCAGTCCGGTGTTTCTTAACCCGACACAAGCTTTCAACTATCAGTTGTTAGTACAAACTCAATTATAAACCGAAGTTTTCTTAGCCCGGTCTGGCGTTGACTATAAGTTGCCAGGATGATTATCCGGTGTTTATTACAACCCGACACGGTTTTATTACAAACCGGCAAAATATGACGGGGGTTATCATACTCAAGATTTGGGTTATCACCGTTACTAAAAAAAGTTGGTAAACCAACGATGTGATTCAATGTCACAGGTATGATCTATTTCATATTTGATTATTCTTAAGTGCGGCCCTGGTTATAAACCCGGGTTATATGTTGGGCATTATGACCCGTCTGGCGGTAAACCGCCAGGACACTTTAAACTTGTTGTATGCAGAAACAGGTTTGTTAAAACCGGCCTGGATTTGGAGTATAAGTCGCCATTATATATATATATATATATATATATATATATATATATATATATATATATATATATATATATATGGATTGCGCCATTGGAATCATGCGCTTATAAATCATTGGGTTATATTATTCAAATAGCCAAACTTGGCTGAATTTTCATTATGATATTGAATGAATAAGGTTTTCACCGGATTATATTATCTTGAATAGCCAACATGGCTGGATTTTTATGGTTATTAATAACCAGTATTATTGAGTTTTCAAAGTCACTTTAGCGCAATGGCTATTATTTTATCAAAGGATATGATTTATTCTACAATGGAAGGAATAGTCCCGAGTCGCTGCAGGCTTACAACCCGGCACTTGGGGGCTACATTATTCAAATTGAGATTACATGCAAGTCTCATGTCGCTGCAAGCATGCATCATGACACTTGGGGGCTAATGCAAAGTCATTTTTACTAGTCTTATTGAAGACCCGACTCATCATATTATAATGAGCCGGCCCTTGGGGGCTACCAATTGCTCCTGCCAACAATTCAAGGTACACAAGTTTTCGTCCATAATATTGAAGGATCCATTGCTCAGTTGGTAAAGCACAAAGCTCTTAACCTTGTGGACATGGGTTCAAACCCTACGATGGAAGCTACATTATAAGATGTTATTTTCATTGAAGTATATATCAAGTCCCGGTTCAGTATTATCTTACTAAGCCGGCCCTTGGGGGCTACACATCACTGCTAAAATCTACATGATTATATTTACAAAGTCCCTGCTCATTATTGCATAATGACCCGGCCCTTGGGGGTTACACTGATTGAAGTTTTTATAAGCAATTACAAGTCCCGGGTTGTTGCAAGCATGACAACCCGGCACTTGGGGGCTACATATATGGAGTATTCAGTTTATATGATTGAGATGAGCAAACCGGATTTCTTCAAGGTTGAAACACTTATTGGAGCAAGTCTTAAGTTATCACTATGTTCTCCTCTTAAGACTTGGGGGCTACAGATATTATGCATATAAAGGAGGAACATCTTCATTTTATCAGTTTTGAGCAAATCAGGAAGATCAATTACATGACCCGTTGTCGACAACAATTATGACCTGGTGCCATCAATATTTATAAACCGGCCATTTTGGTAATATTAAACCGGCAAGTTTTACATCTTCAAACCGGCTGCATATCAGATAAGTATTTCAAGACCCATATTTCTTAAACTAGCGCTTTGGAAGCCGACTCAAGTGGATTATTCTTCACAATATTTCTTTGTGAGAAACCAATGTCAACAAATTGAGTATGAAGCTGGCTTGTTAACCCGGATTTTCTAGAAGGAGGAAATGACAAGGACTTAAGGATCATGAGATGCCGGTCTACAAGAATTCTTAACCCGGAGCATAATCTGTCAAATTTGCTCTTCTGTTTGTTTTACAGGATCAGTTTAACATGGATAAATCCAAATTAAACTGGGGGCTAATGTCGGGGATATACCCCGCGACGTAAACCGGCCGGAAGTATAACCCGGCTGGACTTGGCGGTATACTTGAGACCCGGTTTACACTTGGCGATTCATTGGCGACCTACCCTGACCTGGCGGTTTACAAGCAACCCGCCGGAACATTATGACACACTGGTGACCCGGCGGACGGGTCAGATGAATGACAAAGCCCAAGGCCCAGAAGGCCGGTTTATGTTAATGGTGGGCCGGTTTAAGAGGAAAGGCGTGAGGAATATTTACCTTACAAGGAGTTAAGACCCGGACTTGTATCCGGTTTGTATTAGAAGGTAGACTAGTCCTAATCCTACTAGGACTCTACATGTAGGCTGGCCCCTTCAACTTATATAAGGAGGGGCAAGGCTCCCCAGAAGAATGACAAGTTCCACAAGTTGGACAAGTTAGGTTTAGACAATAGCTCTCGAGATAGAGCACTCTTGTAACCGTGATCATCATCATCAATATCAATGAAGCAGGATGTAGGCTTTTACCTCCATCGTGAGGGGCCGAACCTGGGTAAAACATCGCGTCTCTCGTCCCACTCAACCCCTCTCAAGCTACCACATAGATGCGTTGGCCTCGCGACCAAGTCCTGACACTAAGGGCATCTGCCGTGACAATTCCACGACAACCCCCGTTCACAGAATGCCGACACTCAAGACTGTTCATAACCGGGGACACGACTAACCATGATTAGTTTATACACTCTGCAGAGGTTTGCGCACTTTTCCCCACAAGACTCGATCTCCTCCGTTGGGATTCTCGCACTACATGGTGTTTGAGAAACGGATGACCGAGACATAGTCTTTCAGAAGTGCTAGCACCTTACGATCGGGTAGACCGTTACACCTAATTTCCCCTACATCTGCTAGTCTACCACTGTAAGAGTTTGCACAACTTAATCAACTATGCTAGAGCCCATAGTAGCTTGTAGCTGCACATGAAAGTTTCTAGTATGAATAATCTCATGATCCCTTTGAGCCTGGGTGGCGGTCCATAAAGAAAAACAGGCAATCGCTGGAATACCCAAGTGCCTCAATCCACCCAGATATGTATTAAAGTTGCCACCTTAAATAAACCATTAATTAATAATCTCACATCTGTCATGGATACACTCACCCAATCCACGTCCACTAGCATAGCATGGCAATATAAGCAAACATAGAAATAACTCCCAAGGGTTTGATAATAAAACAGATAATAGGTACTACCTCATCTACTTCCCAAAAGCCATAATTTAATTAGATCCTAATCATGCAATGTTTGGGGATTCATCTAATGCAACAAAACTGGGTAGTAAGAGGTATGATCAAAGTGTTACTTGCCTTGATGATGATCCGTGAAACCAAGAGATTCGAAGTAGCAAGCGGCGCACTCCGGGTACTTTATCGCAAACAAACAAGCATACAATAAGCACTCATCTAATGCACAGGTAAAACTCAAATAAGCGAACTAACCAGAAAGTTCAACTTAAGAACTCTGGTTTGCAAAAAGAAACAAATCAAACGAAGCAATGAAGTCAAACGGTGAAAGAAACAAGCTTCATTTACTAATGTGGATCTACGTAAAATTTTACATAAGCAAAAACTTGTTTGAGTTGGTTAAACGGAAAGAGGGTTTCATCGAAACTCCAGGCGCTTGAATCTCCTGATTCCGATAAACGAGCGAAAAGTTATACTAAAACGAAAATCGGATCAGAAATCACAATTGAAAATAATCACGGAAAATCCGAGAAAAAGAAAAACGGACGAACAGGTTAACGAACGAATGTTTGCTGTCTGCGGCTAAATGACGAAAACTGTTCGTTAAAATGAACGTACGGACGAACGTCCGCTAAATAATTAAACCAAAAAAACCGATCTAAAAAAATAAACTGGGTTCCTAAAAAAATAAACCGATGGTTTTGTCTCGAAAACCGCGGCGGCAACGGGGTCTACCTCCGGTGGGTCAACAGCGGCGGCGGCGGATCAACGGGCGGCGGCGGCGGTCGGCTCCGGCGGGGCGGGTGGCTCCGGCGGCGGCGGAACGGGCGGCGGCGGCGGCAACCGGTGGCGCGGATCGCGGGCGGCGGCGGCGGCTGGCTAGGGCGGCGGCGGGGCTAGGGTTTGGGGTGGGCTGGGGTGGGCTTGGGCGCTATATAAAGGGGGCACGCCAGGGGAGTGCTGGCCGAATACGGCCGAGGTCGGTTCGCGTTTTTTTAAAACATTACGCGTAGAAAAACACATAAAAGAAATACTAAACGGACTCCAAAAATCCCGAAATAAATTTTCCCCGACTTCTAAAATCAAGCCGGACAAGGTGAACATTTATTTGGGGCCTAAATGGAATTTTGAAAAACGTGCATTTTTCATAAATTCAAATAAAACAGCGGAAAAACTCCAAAATAAAATCTTATTTGATTTTCTATGAAATCCTCAATATTTCTTTATTTTGGGAAAGTCATTTTATTCCCTCTCATTTATTTTTATAATTGAAACAATTGAAGATAAAATAAATAAAATCAAATGATCCTATTTTCAGAATTTGAGAAAACTCAAATATGAAAATAACGAAATCCCCAACTCTCTCCGTGGGTCCTTGAGTTGCGTAGAATTTCTGGATCAGGCCAAAAGCAATAAAATATGATATGCAATGATGATCTAGTGTATAACATTCCAAATTGAAAATTTGGGATGTTACAAACCTACCCCCCTTAAGATAAATCTCGCCCTCGAGATTCGGGTTGGCTAGAAAATAGGTGAGGGTGGTCCTTCAGCAAATCTTCCTCTCGCTCCCAGGTGGCTTCTTCCTCGGTGTGGTGGCTCCACTGAACTTTACAAAACTTGATAATTTTGCTGCGGGTTATTCGGCTGGCATAATCGAGAATCTTAACTGGTTTCTCCTCATAGGTCAAGTCACCTTCCAACTGAATTGCTTCCAACGGCACTGTATCTCTCAGCGGTATACCAGCCATCTCTGCATGGCACTTCTTCAACTGGGAAACATGGAACACGTCGTGGACTCCTGACAATCCTTCGGGCAACTCTAATTTGTAAGCAACTTCTCCCATATGCTCCAAAACTTTGTATGGTCGCACAAAACGTGGTGCTAACTTTCCCTTAACTCCAAAGCACTTAACTCCTCGAAGCGGGGATACACGAAGATAAACTCTGTCTCCGACTTCGTAAACTGTCTCCTTGTGTTTAGAATCTGCATAGCTCTTTTGCCTGGACTAGGCTACCTTAAGCCTATCGCGAATCAACTTCACCTTCTGTTCAGACTCCTTAATCAAATCCGGTCCAAACAACTGGCGGTCTCCAACTTCATCCCACGACAATGGTGTTCTGCACCTTCTTCCATATAAAGCTTCAAAAGGGTCCATCATCAAACTAGATTGATAACTGTTGTTCTAAGAGAACTCTGCAGACGACAAATTGTCATCCCAGCAAGATCCATAATCTCGCGCACAAGCTCTCAGCATATCCTCCAAAATCTGATTGACTCTCTCGGTCTGTCCATCTGTCTGCGAATGAAAAGCTGTACTGAACTCTAGCCTGGTACCCAAAGTTTCGTGGAACTGATTCCAGAACTTTTAGGTAAACTGGGTTCCTCTATCTGATACAATGCTCCTCGGAACTCCACCCAGACATACGATCCTGGTCATGTATATCTTAGCCAACTTGGCACTGCTATAAGTAGTCTTCACTGGAATGAAATGAGCTACCTTCGTCAAACGATCGACTACAACCCATATTGAGTCATAGCCTGAACGGGTCCTGGGTAATCCCGTCATAAAGTCCATGCCTAGCTTATCCCACTTCCATTCGGGTATCGGCAATGGCTGTAGCAATCCTGCTGGCTTCTGATGCTCTGCCTTTACTCTCTGACATACATCACAAACTGATACATACTCCGCAATATCCTTCTTCATTCCAGTCCACCAGAAAGTATCCTTCAAATCCAAATACATCTTGGTATTTCCTGGCTGAATCGAGTATGGTGAATCATGGCCCTCTTGCAGAATCAACTTCCTGATCTCCGGATCATTAGGCACATAAACACGGTCCTCGAACCATAAGGTATCGTGCTCATCCTCACGAAATCCTTTTGCTTTTCCCTTGCCCATTTTCTCTTTAATAGAAGCAATCTCCTTGTCAGTCTTATGAGCTTCTCTGATTTTATCCATCAAAGTAGACTGAATCTCCAATGCTGCTACATAGCCTGTCGAAACTATCTCCAAACATAGCCCACGAAGATCCTTGGCTAACTCCTTTGGTAACTCTCCGGTCATTAGTGTGTTGACATGGCTCTTGTGACTCAACGCATCAGCTACTACGTTAGTCTTTCCGGGGTGATAATGCAATCTCATGTCATAATCCTTGATGAGCTCCAACCATCTTCTTTGCTTGAGATTCAACTCCTTCTGCGTGAAGATGTACTTCAAGCTCTTGTGATCCGTGTACACCTCACAATGGTTTCCAATGAGAAAATGTCTCCACGTCTTTAAGGCGCGCACTACGGCTGCTAACTCCAAGTCATGTGTAGCATAATTCAACTCATGGGGCTTAAGCTGTCGTGAGGCATACGAAACAACTCTTCCCTCCTGCATAAGCACTGCTCCAAGTCCTCGATGTGAAGCGTCGCAATACACCTCATAATCCTTGTGTCGATCTGGCAGAATCAACACTGGCGAGGTAACCAAACGTTTCTTCAACTCCTGGAAACTGGCCTCACATTCCTCAGTCCATTTGAACTTGGTATCCTTCTTCAACAACTCCGTCATAGGTTTTGCAATCTTCAAGAAATTTTCAATGAATCTCTGGTAGTATCCTGCGAGTCCAAGAAAACTCCGGATCTCTCCCACTGTTGTTGGGGCTTCCCAATTTGTCACAGTGACAACCTTGGTGGGATCTACTGCTATTCCTTCTCCGGATATAACATGTCCGAGGAATCCAACTTCCTTCAACCAAAACTCACATTTGCTGAACTTGGCGTATAACTGATGTTCTCTGAGCTTACCAAGTACCAAACGCCAATGTTCTTTATGTTCTTCTTCATTCTTCGAGTAAACCAAAATATCATCAATGAACACTACGATGAAGTTATCCAAAAACTCCATAAATACCTTGTTCATCATGTTCATAAAATAGGCAGGTGCGTTAGTCAGACCAAATGACATAACGGTATACTCATACAACCCATACCTTGTGGTAAAAGCTGTCTTAGGTATGTCCTGCTCTCGAATCTTCAACTGGTGGTATCCTGATCGCAAATCGATCTTGGAAAATACTTTAGCTCCTTGCAATTGGTCGAACAAATCATTGATCATCGGTAGTGGGTACTTATTCTTGATCGTCACCTCATTCAATCCTCGATAATCAACAACCATCCTTAACGATCCATCCTTCTTTTCCACTAGAAGTACTGGTGATCCCCAAGGTGACGAACTTGCGCGAATATATCCCTTATACAGTAACTCCTTAATCTGCTTCTTAATCTCCTCCAAATGCTTTGCAGGCATTCTATATGGTCTCTTAGATATTGGTCCTATGCCTGGCAAAAGCTCAATCAAAAACTCAATGTCTCTATCCGGTGGCATGCCTGGCAACTCTTTTGGGAATACATCTGGAAAATCCTTTACCACCGGTACTTCCTCCTGTACAAATCCTGTTAAGGAATTTACTTGTGTCCTCTTCGGCTCATGCCGTGACACATACTTGATCCTTCTCCCTTCTGGGGTGGTAAGCAAAATCGACTTACTGGCGCAATCAATGTTTCCTCCATACATCGACAGCCAATCCATACCTAGAATCACATCCAAACCTTGCGATTCCAGAATAATTAAATCCGAGGGGAAGACATGCCTACCTATACTCAATGGCACTTGAAAACATCCTCGGCTGGCCATATACTCCGCTCCTGGTGAGCTTACTAACATAGGTGTTCTAAGAACCTTGGTGGGAAGTTTATACTTATCCATGAATCCCCTTGATATGTATGAATGCGATGCACCAGTATCGAAAAGAACGATTCCAGTAAAAGACTTAACCAAAAACTTACCGATTACTGCATCTGGCTGGGTTTCAACCTCCTCCACGTTAACGTGGTTCACCTGTCCCCTATTGAAAGGGTTCGGCTTCTTCCCAGAGCTTCCATTGCCATTTCCATTCTGGGCTTTAGGACATTCATTGGCATAATGTCTAGTCTTCTAACACTTAAAGCAAGTGACTTGGCTAAGGTCTCTCTTGGCTGGGGTTGACGGGTTGGTACGGTTTCCGTTGCTTCCCCCATTCCCATTACCATTCTTGGGGCCATTATGATTATGCGAACTTCCTCCTCCATGGGTATGCTGAAAATGTCCTCCCGATTTCGGGGTAAAATGTGGCTTCTGCTGAGCTCCTGAATTGTACTTCCATTGTCCATACTTCCTCTTGCGGTTCTCAATCTGCTGCTGCTTCCCTTCAATCATAAGAGCATGATCTATCAACTCCTGGTAGTCGTTGAAGGTTGCTACCATCAACTGCATGCTCAACTCATCAGTAAATCCTTCCAAAAACTTCTCCTGCTTAGCTGCATCCGTCACAACGTCATCCGGGGCATAACGTGCTAACTTACTAAAGTCATCCACGTATTGGCCAATTGTCCATCCTCCTTGGCGCAAGTTGCGAAACTCACGCTTCTTCATGACCATAGCTCCTGCTGAAACATGGGCAGTACGGAAAGCCTGCTGAAATTGGTCCCATGTCACCATGGCTATAGGGTAGGTGACAGTGTAATTCTCCCACCATGATGCTGCTGGTCCATCCAACTGATGTGCGGCAAACCGCACCTTCTCAGCATCAGTACATCCTGTAGTGGTTAACTCCCTTCCAATCTTGCGGAGCCAATCATCTGCTACTATAGGCTCGGTGCTACTAGAGAACACCGGCGGATTCAGTCTAAGGAAACGGGTTAAGTGATCAACAGGTGGAGGTGGTGGTGGGTTGTTGTTGTTGTTCCCCTGATTCTGATTCTAGACTAGCAACTGCATTAATGCATTCTGCTGCTGGATCAACTGGGTGAGCTCCGGTGGGAAAGCAAATCCATTGTCACGTCTCGGAGGCATTTGATGGGTTTAGAGGGGAGAGATTAGAATAGAATGAGGTCTAATGAGAAAGCACTACCCATATGCACATGAGACAAACACATACAAAATCACTTCATTCAATCCAAACAAGGGCATACAATCAGTCTAGAACTATCGCGAAAGTGCTGGGACTACTCTATTTACATGGTGGAATACTACTACTGATGTGGTGGTCTACTAGAAATATTCCTCGGTTCCAGACTCCATGATATCTGCTCCAGCTTCGTCTTCAAAGTCATCATCACTCAGGTCACAGTCGGTGTCGTCAATGATGATGTAGTCTTCCGGGCGAATCTCCTCGGGTTCTTCGCCTTCTTCTACTGGTGTAGGGTCTCCCATGAATATTCCGATCTTCTTAATGAGGTCGTCATTCTTCTCCACTAGTACGACGATTTCCTCCTCATAATCTTCATGTGTAGCCTTGAGTTCTTCCTCCAGCTCCGTGATTCTTGTCATCGCCTTCTTCAGATCTATCATGCCTGCGCACATCTAGTTCTCCTGACGTCGAATGTGCTGGTTTAACTCCTGAATAAAAGCTGCGATTGATCTATCCTTCCTGGTGCTGATCATCTCCCAATGCTCATCTCGGCGCCCACAAATCTGGTAGATAGTATCCTTGAGATCATTGCGGTAAACTTCTCCAATATGTCCCATGGTGATGTGGGCTGCCATGCTCTTTCCTAGACACCAGGTTGGTGCATCAAAGGAAAACTCTATGGGTTCAGTGACTGGCACAAATGTCCTTCCTGGAACTTGAACTTGAATCATCCAGCGCTCCTCCTCAGGTAAAGTGGCGTTGTAGGTCCCGGTGAAGCTTGGTACTCCGATGTTCACGTACTTAGTGACTTCCTTCAGGTGGCGTCCAAAGGGTGTATCTTCATCCGGTTGCGTGAACTTGTTCCTTGCATCCGCCATCCTAAAATATTAGAAAAGATGAGAAGTCAGAAATGAGAAGCGAGTAGTGATCTAGGTCTTTTAGCTTACTGGTCGTGTCCTACAGTCACCGTGTGCTCTGATACCATCTTGTAGCGACCAGACCTCAAACAGTCTGATCTCTGTGCATCAGTGTCATCCCTGGATCAGTAATGCTGACATACAGTACTTGAAGGATTTATAACAAAGTAGAAATCACACACTTATTACATCGAGTGTCTCAAACGAGAACTTATTACAAATAATATGGCTTAAGGCCATCTAATAACGATAACAGCGGAAGGCTTGGAAGATAAGCGAGCCCATCAACTCCAACGGCATCACTGAGTATAGAACCATGACCTAATGGCGCCTTACTCGTCGTCTGAAAAGTCTGCAACATGAACGTTGCAGCCCGAAAACGGGCCAGCACATGGAATATGCTGGCAATGTAACACATAGAGAGTAATGAACAGAAATAGGCTATACTACATGCATATATGGCTGGTGGAAAGCTCTATGGTTATAGTTTTGCATAAAGCCATTTTTTCCCTACTTCAAAGGAATAAATTTTATTTAACTATCATGGTGGTTGTTAAACAATGAGAGTGTAGACACCCTCTCAATCCCAATTAAGCATCATCATTAAAACCCAATAAAATTAATTAAAGTAACATGATGAGATTCACATGATAATCCAAGTACTAGATACTCAAGACTGTCCATAACCGGGGACATGACTAACCATGATTAGTTTATACACTCTGCAGAGGTTTGCGCACATTTCCCCACAAGACTCAATCTCCTCCGTTGGGATTCTCGCACTACATGGTGTTTGCGAAACGGATGACTGAGACATAGTCTTTCAGAAGCGCTAGCACCTTACGATCGGGTAGACCGTTACAACTACTTTCCCCTACATCTGCTAGTCTACCACTGTAAGAGTTCGCACAACTTAATCAACTATGCTAGAGCCCATAGTAGCTTCTGGCTGCACACGGAAGTTTCTAGTATGAATAATCTCATGATCCCTTTGAGCCTGGGTGGCGGTCCATAAAGAAAAATAGGCAACTGCTAGAATACCCTGGTGCCTCAATCCACCTAGATGTGTATTAAAGTTGCCACCTTAAATAAACCATTAATTAACAATCTCACATCTGTCATGGATACACTCACCCAATCCTTGTTTACTAGCATAGCATGGCAATATAAGAAAATGTAGAAATAACTCCCAAGGGTTTGATAATAAAACAGATAATAGGTACTACCTCATCTACTTCCCAAAACCCACAATTTAATTAGATCCTAATCATGCAATGTTTGGGGATTCATCTAATGCAACAAAACTGGGTAGTAAGAGGTATAATCAAAGTGTTACTTGCCTTGCTGATGATCCGTGAAACCTAGAGATTCGAAGTAGCAAGCGGCGCACTCCGGGTACTCTATCGCAAACAAACAAGCATACAATAAGCACTCATCTAATGCACAGGTAAAACTCAAATAAGCAAACTAACCAGAAATTTCAACTTAAGAACTCCGGTTTGCAAAAAGAAACAAATCAAACGAAGCAACGAAAGTAAAACGGCAAAATAAACAAGCTTTGCTTACTAATATGGATCTAAGTAAAATTTTACATAAGCAAAAACTTGTTTGAGTTGGTTAAACGGAAAGAGGGTTTCGAGACGAAACTCTAGGCGCTTGAATCGCCTGATTCCGATAAACGAGCAAAAAGTTATACTAAAATGAAAATCGGATCAGAAATCACGATTGAAAATAATCGTGGAAAATCCGAGAAAAAGAAAAATGGCCAAACAGGTTAACGAACGAACGTTCGCTGTCTGCCGCTAAACGATGAAAACCGTCCGTTAAAACGAACGTACGGACGAACGTCCGCTAAATAATTAAACCGAAAAAACCGATCTAAAAAAATAAACCGGGTTGCTAAAAAAATAAACTGATGGTTTTCTCTCGAAAACCATGGCGGCAATGGGGTCTACCTCCGGCAGGTCAACGGGCGGCGGCGGCGGTCGGCTCCGGCGGGGCGGGTGGCTCCGGCGGTGGCGGGTGGCTCCGGCAGCGGCGGCGGAACAGGCGGCGGCGGCGAGGGCAGCGGCAACGGCGGTGCGGATCGCGGGCGGCGCCGGGGCTAGGGTGGGCTCGGGCGCTATATAAAGGGGCAAGCCAGGGGAGTCCTGGACGAATACGGCCCGAGGTCGGTTCGCGTTTTTTTAAAAAACATTACGCGCAGAAAAACAAATAAAAGAAATACTAATCGGACTCCAAAAATCCCGAAATAAATTTTCCCCGACTTGTAAAATCAAGCCGGATAAGGTGAACATTCATTTGGGGCCTAAATGAAATTTTGAAAAACCCGCATTTTTCCTAAATTCAAATAAAACAGCGGAAAACTCCGAAATAAAATCTTATTTGATTTTTTATTAAATCCTAAATATTTCTTTATTTTGGGAAAGTCATTTTATTCCCTCTCACTTATTTTTATAATTGAAATAATTGAAGATAGAATAAATAAAATCAAATGATCCTATTTTCAAAATTTGAGAAAACTCAAATATGAAAATAACGAAATCCCCATCTCTCTCCGTGGGTCATTGAGTTTCGTAGAATTTATGGATCAGGCCAAAAGCAATAAAATATGATATGCAATGATGATCTAGTGTATAACATTCCAAATTGAAAATTTGGGATGTTACAAAAGTATGAGTGGGGTTATCAAGAATTGCCTAGAACTTTATCAATTGTGTCCCCGGGTAAGCAAATGTCAGCTAATAATTGCGTCCCATATGTTTCTATCGAGATGGGCGACTACAAATTTCTGGCTTCTCCAATTGTTCTTGGTGACTCGGATATTGATCTAATTCTCGGGATGGACTGGCTTTCTAAGCACAAGGCTCAGCTTGATTGTGCTACCAGCCAGATTCAATTGACACACTCTTCTAAGGATGTGGTCATCTATGCCGCTCGTGATGATACCATTCGACTATTTTCTCTCAATGAGAAGGGTGAGTTGAATTCCATCTCTCAGATTCTAGTCGTTTGTGAATATCAAGACGTCTTTCTAGAAGAGCTTCCGGGAATGCTTCCTCACCGGCTAGTTGAATTCGTTATCGATCTTGAGCCTAGCATGGAACCTGTTTGTAAATGTCCTTACAAGCTTGGACCAGAGGACTTGAAGGAGTTGAAGAAACAACTCGATGAACAAGAGCGTATGGGTTTGATCAGACCGAGTTCATCTCCATGGGGTTTTGGTGTTCTTTTTGTCAAGAAGAAGGATGGAACAAAACGACTTTGTGTCGACTACCGTCCATTGAACAAGAAGACAATAAAGAACAAGTATCCACTTCCTAACATCAATGAGCTATTCGAGCAACTTAAGGGTGCTCAAGTATTCTCGAAGCTTGACCTCCGCATGGGTTATCCTCAGAATCGCATTCGTGAACAAGATATTCCCAAGACAACATTCAAAACAAGCTATGGTTCTTATGAATATACTGTCATGTCTTTCGGCCTTGTCAATGCTCCTCCAACGTTCTCTTGCATAATGAACTTCATCTTCAACCCTTACACAAATGATTTCGTCTTGGTGTATCTCGATGATATTTCGGTGTTTTCCAAGAATAAGGAGGATCATGCCAAGCATTTGAGATTGGTACTCGACAAACTCAGAGAGCATCAATTCTATGCGAAGTTTTCCAAGTGTGAGTTCTGGCTTGACGAAGTTCTTTACCTTGGGCATATCATCTCCGCCAAAGGCATCGCTGTTAATCTCGAGAAGGTGTCTGCAATTTTGAATTGGGAATCTCCTCATAATGTCAAGCAGCTCCGCAGTTTTCTTAGGCTTGCAAGCTATTGTCGAAGATTCGTTGAGAATTTCTCTAAGATTGCAAAGCCTCTTTCCAACCTCCTCTAGAAGCATGTCAAGTATGTCTGGACGCCTGAATGTGACGTTGCTTTCAACACCCTCAAAGATAAGCTGGTCATAGCTCCTGTCTTGACTCCTCCTGATGAATCCAAACCATTCGAAGTTTTCTGTGATGCCTCCGTGCAAGGTCTCGGTGATGTGTTAATGGAAGAGAAGAAAGTTGTGGCTTATACCTCTCACCAGTTGAAGCCCAACAAAAAGAACTACCCCACTCATGATCTCGAGTTGGCGGCAGTTGTCCATGTTCTATTAACGTGGAGACATCTCTTGTTGGGAAGGAAAGTGGACATCTTCACTGATCATAAGATCCTCAAGTACATCTTCACTTAGCCCAACCTCAACCTCAGGCAGACTCGTTGGGTCGAAATGATTGAAGAATACAATCCGAGTATTGAATATACTCCAGGCAAGGCCAATGTTATTGCAGATGCTTTGAGCAGGAAGGCTTACTGCAATAGCTTAATTCTCAAGCCCTTCCAACCGGACCTTTGTGAAGCTTTCCGTAAACTGAAGCTCCAAGTTGTTCCTCAAGGTTTCCTTGACAACCTCCAAGTCTCTCCTACTTTGGAAGATCAAATTCGTGAGGCACAACTCCTGGATTCCATGGTGAAGAAGGTGAAAAATGGGATTGCCAAGAGCCAACCCAAATACAAGTGCTATCGCATTGATGACGAAGACACTCTTTCCTTCGAGGATCGAATTGTGGTTCCTAAAGGTGATCTAAGAAAAGTTATTATGAACAAGGCACACAATTCCCTTCTATCCATCCATCCTGGAAGTACAAAGATGTACCATGACCTCAAGCAGTCGTATTGGTGGACTCGAATGAAGCGAGAAATTGCTCAATTCGTGAATGAATGTGATGTCTGCAGAAGAGTGAAAGCAGAATACCAACGACCAGTTGGTCTCCTCCAACCTCTTGCTATTCCAGAATGGAAGTTTGACCATATTGAGATGGACTTCATGACTGGATTTCCCAAGTCCAAACGTGGAAATGATGCTATCTTTGTTGTCATCGACAAGCTTACTAAAGTGGCTCATTTACTTCCAATCAAAGAATCTATCACAGTAGCTCATTTGGCAGAGCTATACACCTCCAGGATTGTCTCCTTGCACGGCATTCCGCAATTGATATCTTCAGATCGTGGAAGCATCTTCACTTCTAAGTTCTGGGATTCCTTTCAGAAGGCCATGGGCACCAACATTCCCTTCAACATAGCCTTCCATCCTCAAACTAGTGGCCAAGTCGAGCGAGTCAATCAAATCCTTGAAGATATGCTCAGGGCTTGTGTCATTTCCTTCGGTATGAAGTGGGAAGATTGTCTTCCATATGCCGAGTTCTCCTACAACAATAGCTTCCAAGCGAGTTCGGGCAAGGCCCATTCGAGATTCTCTATGGCAGAAAGTGTCGTACTCCTCTTAATTGGTCAGAGACTGGTGAACGCCAACTTCTTGGCAATGACTTAATCACAGAGGCTAAAGAAATGTGTAAAGTCATCCATGAAAATATCAAAGCCGCGCAATCGCACTAGAAGAGTTACTATGATAGCAAGCACCGTAACTTGGCTTTTGAGATCGGAGACCATGTATACCTCCGCGTTTCTCCAATGAAAGGCACTCGTCGCTTCGGTATCAAAGGGAAGCTTGCCCCTAGATACATGGGTCCTTTCAAGATCATTGGTAAAAGAGGTGACCTCGCCTATCAACTTGAGCTTTCATGCAACTTCGTAAATGTGCACAATGTGTTTCACGTGTCATAGCTTCGCAAGTGCTTCAAGACTCCTGAGCGCACCATCAACTTCGAAGAGATTGATCTCCAAGAATACATGTCTTATCATAAGCATCCCGTTGCTATTCTTGAAGATACCGAGCTCAAGACTCGCAACAAGTCTATCAAATTCCTGAAAGTGAAGTGGTCACACCATTCCGATCGAGAAGCCACCTGGGAACGCGAGGATGACCTCCGTTCCGAATATCTGGATTTCTTTCAGTCCTAGATCTTGGACGAGATCCTTTCGTAGTGGTGGAGTTTTGTGACACCCCGGATGTAACTTGCCATATTTGTAACTCTGACTCTGCCATTTTCGGCTTTAAGTTATGAGATTCCCTTTGTGGTTGGTTTTTTTCTTTGTTTTGCATTTTGTTCATGTCATGCATTTCATATCATGTCATCACGTGCATCTCATTGGCATACGTGTTCGTCTCATGCATCTGAGCATTTTCCCCGTTGTCTGTTTCGCAATCCGACACTCCCACGTGCACCGGCGTCCCCCTTTTGTCTCTTTTCGTGAGCGGGTGTTAAATGTTCTCAGAATGGACCAAGATTTGCCAAGCGGCCTTGGTACACCACCGGTAGACCTCCTGTCAAATTTCGTGTCATTTGGAGTCCGTTTGATGCTCCAATGGTTAACAGGGGAACCGCAAAAGCCTCTTGTGTGTTGCAGCCCAATAACCCATCCAAACCTCTCCCATGTCCTTCGTCATCGGATCACGATCGTGTGGGCGAAAACTGCACTCCATTTGGACACTCCTACCTCCTCCTAGCTATAAATATGTGATCCCCTCCATTTTTTCCATGCAGATGAAACCCTAGCCCCGCTTCTCTCGCACGCCGGACACGTCCGCTCCTCGCCGGACAAAATCGCCGCTGCGCCCGCGCCTATCGGAGGGCGCCATGTGGCGTGCCACCGCCTCCCACCATTCCGGCCCACGGGGCCCGACCGCGGCCCTCCAGGCCCGCTCCTACGCCGCACCCGCGTGCCCGCGTCCGGCTCCCTCCGTCGCCCGAGTGCGCCGCCGTCGTCTTCGTCCGCTGCCACCCCGCCCGCGCGCTGCCCACCATCCAGCTTCTCCCCTCGCCGGCCGGAGCTCGTCCTGTCGTCGGTCGTCGTCGCCCCGCCTCCCCGTCCGCACCCTCGTCCGGATCCGGCCAGGCCGGGCCAGATCCGGTGCTCCCCCTCGCCAGAGCGCCTCCCCTCCTACTCCGGCCGCTGCCCCAGCTTTTCCCACGAGGATCCGGTGAACCTTGAACGGTGTGCCGAAGAACCATAGATCTGGAGGTCTAAATTTCCTCTAAGTCTTTTTCGTGCAACGTTTATGCCCCTATTCATTGTATCATAACTCCACGACCGTAGCTCCGTTTCATGCATATAATATATAAAAATGTTCACTGGGAGATGCTCTTCATTTCATTCCATTGTGACATGCTTTTTTGAGTCCATCTTGATGCCCTAATCATTGATGCAAGAGTGCTATAAAATGTTTACTCCTGTTACTTATCAGATTATGATGTTTTGGCATTTTTGTCACATTTGATGTGTGCTTCATATGGGCATGAGCTCTACATGTGTTTTGATCTATGCCATTCCACTACTGGGGAAAACCTTATACACAGATATTTAGCAGTAGCGCGGGTTAAAAAAGCACGCTGGTGCTAAGTAGCAGTAGCGCTCCTATGCAAACCGCGCTGCAGATAAAGTTCTAGCAGTAGCGCGTCTTGTTCTAAACACGTTACTACTAAAATTCCCACGGCTTAGCCAATAGGCTACACATAGTAGTAGCGACCTATATTGAACCGCGCTACCGCTACTTTCTTTGTAGCAGCGCATTTTAATCTAAACTCGCTACTGCTAAAGGATATAAAATTAAATGGAAAGAAAATAGAAAGGTAATTGAAAATGAAAGAAATAGAATAAGGTGAAAGGAAAAAAATAAAATGTGAAGAAAACTAAATGAAAAAGGGGAAAAATAGAAAGGAGTAGCAGTAGCGTGTATCCCAGAACACGCTGTAGCTAACGTAGCAGTAGCGCGCTTTCTGGAACGCGCTACTGCTACATCTGACCTAACCACGGGGTTCGTCCTTCCCCACGGCCACTTCCCCCAAATCCAGCTCTCCACTCTCGCCGCCGTTGTCGCCCGTCGGCCGCCGCGCGCTCTCCGCACACCCTCTACGCCGCCCCTGACCCCAGATTCAACGCCGCCCCCACCCCCGACCTCAACGTCGCCCCTGACGCCACCCCCGACCCCGACCTCGACGCCGCCATCCGCCGCGCGCCCGAGCCCCGACCTCGACCTCGGCGCCGCCTGCCCCTCCCTTGTCGCAGGCACCCGATCGAGGTTAGCACGCCTGCTCCTCCCTCTCCCCTACCTCTGCCTAGGGTTTCTTTATATTTTAGTTGCATCAAATTAGTTAGGGTTCATGTAAGGGTGGAAACGAATCGGATGCGGATGCGGCTCAAATGAGTTAGGGTTCATGTAAGGGTGGAAACGAATCAAATTTCTAAGATGAATCATAAAACGAGTAAAATTTGACCACTTATTTCACTTTATAGTTGGATAATTGGAATATCCGCTACCACTTTCCACCCCTAGCTTCATGAAATTAGATGGTAATTAGGGCAGTAGTTCCTAGGTACTAATTAGTTAGTAAGAACTAGGTACTAATTAGGTACTATTTTATTTTTATTTATAGTAAGTTTATTTTTAATAAGAACTAGTTGAATTAATAGAACTAGTTAGTAAGAACCTCTTGCTATTTTTTTAGTTAAAGCAATTTTTCCCGCATCGATGTGGACGATGCCTATCCCGCATCCTCATCGTCGAGTCAGCGGAGGACGACACCTGCTTGACCAGATGGGCCATGTCCGGGACTGGGCTCTGCCGGGGTGGTACTGGGAGGCGCTACCTACTGGGGGGCGCAGGTTGGTGAGGAGCCAGCCTGTTGTTGACCCGAACCTTCTTTGGTGGCGGTCGCGTGGGCCAGTGATGGTCCAGAGGCTCGAGGACCCCGTGGAGGTGGTGCGTCACCGTGTCAGTGAGGAGGACGCGCACGTCCGTCGCTACTTGTTTGCGTTGGAGCACAGGTTCTCCAATACCTGGCAGGTTCTCTAGGGATCTCACTAGAGCTATGATCCCATGATGGTTCCTTCTCTGTGGGTGTCCACCGCCCGCGCTGATACCCGTCGTGTGCTAGGGTTTTAGTTGTATTAGTGATGTTATATGTATGACACTATTCAGGATGTATTAGGGATAATATTCGACGATGTACGGACGCATGAGATGATTTACTTTTGCTTATTGAATGCATGCTAATTTGAGTCCTATAAGATATTTTGAAATGTATATCTTGTGTTGCTCAAATAGGATATGTGCTTGCCCAAGTGGCCAGTCATGTTTGTAGGTTACACCTCTGAGTGGCCTATGTTTTGCCGGAGTGTTGATTCATTTGTGTTCCGGCAAATTTCAGGCGCTCGATATGTCCTATTTTAGCAAAGGTCATGCCGGATTTTTCCGTGAATTTTGGCATGACTTGTGCCAGAATATGTAGGAAATATCGAGTGCCCCGGATTTGTGTGTTGAGTATCCTGGTAGTTGTCTTCGATCGATTTTCAATTAATGTTTTAACTATGAACATAGGAAATGTCTGACGACGAAAAGGATTTCGGTATTTGCAAATACTACGAAGACGAGCGCGGCCTGTGCGATGAAATCTTCCTAGATGATGATAGGCGCTTCAGCATCAAGCTGGACGAGAACTTCGAAGTGGATACAGTAAGTCACAACGACAAGTTTTTTCGTAATTAAGCATGACATTTGCTTCAACTTATAATTTAAGCATGACATTAAGCATGTCAAGTCTTTTTTTACTATTCTACTAGCGTATCCTCTACCATGCAAGAGTTTTTGTATTGGATAAGACAGGTTTCAGTCGTACTATGGAGGAAAAGAAAGTTTACTTGAAGACCGAGCATGGTTATATTTTCCACGCAAAATTATACAATTCAGACGACTACACCTATTTTGGATGCAAAACATGGCGAGCACTATGCAAGACTTATGCATTTGAGCCTGATATGGTTATCACCTTTGATATTCGTCCGGAAGATGATATTGAAGGTAATACCGACATCTGGGTCGATGTGCAGACGCCTCCAGTTATACCATTATGAAAGTTTCTCAACCATATTTATGTCTTTGATATTGTTTATTCAAAAATAGTTGACAACTAATTTGTATTGTCAGCTTATTTCGGTGCAAGCAAACATGTCCAGCGCTTGGTAGACAGGACCTACTACTGTCCCGGGGCTGAACTAAACTGCGAGGAGCTAAGTTATTATGTTTCATGGCTTCAGGATCTTGATACTGTCAAGACAAATTTTCTTCCTGCACTTAGAAATGTTAGTACTGAAAACGTGCGACCAATAGTGTTCGTAATGAACTACGGTCACATCTATTTAGGAAGGATGGTAAGATTTTTACTATTTGTCCTCAGTGCATCTTTTCCATACATTATTTTTGAAGCTAAACTTCATTGCTAAGTATGTTACCATACGATGTTCTTCAATAGGGACTCCCGATGAATGTTGTGCCTTATGGGATCGAGACTAAAGGTACCATGAGTATTGTTAGCTTACGGCCAAGATATCTTACAGATTACTTTAGTGCATTCAAGATTAGCGAAGGATGCTTAATAGTGCAAGACTGGAGCAAATGTGTGATGGAGAAGCGTAGAGAAGTACTAGGGGGCAGCAAACAGATGCGCTACCCACGATTAGGAGACATGTTCATCTGCATGCTCCAACTTGATCAAGGAGGAGAGCTACACATGTTTTATGTTATTTTACCTAAGAGAGAGCACCAGGAGTGATTAGCTAGCTAGAAATGAGTTTGAGGATGATGATGTGCTACACTATTACTATGATGATAAAATAGCTAGTGTTGGTGGTAATGACTATGATGATTATTATTAGCTAGTGTTAGTGGTGATTAAATAAATACTGTTGGTGGTAATGACTATGATGATGATTAAATATCTTGTGCTGGCGGATTAGATTCAAGTGGAGGCAACATGTGGTGCACATCGAAAGTACTACTAGTCCAAACTAGATCAAGTTTGGATTAGTAGTATACTTTTGACATGCACCACATATTGCCTCCACTTGAACCTAATCCACCTTTATTTGACACACTCTTATGGACATAATGATGTAAACCTCATAACTAGCATTGTACCAATATTTGTACGATGGCGCATAAATACACTAAAAATAAAAAATAAAAAAAGAATACTAGTAGCGATGGAGAGAAAACATGCTGCCAGTAGTTACATTAGCAGTAGCGTGGGAGTGAACAAATGCTGCAGCTATTTTTCCTAGCAGTAGCGTGTGTGGGCACACGTTACTGCTAAGCAATAGCTGTAGCGCCTTATTAGTAACGCGCCTACCCGCGCTAGTAGTGAGCACAAAACCAACACTACTGCTAGGGTCTTCCCTAGTAGTGTTCCATCTTTACAGGGGTGCTTGCCATGTATTTTTGTGATCAATTTGGTGACTAGCACAATCATGCAAAGTAGCCTTCATGATATTGCTGATTTCAGGGACTTCAGATTTTGCTAAGTCCTTTTGCTGCTGTTATTTTTATGCCATGTAAACTTGATGCTACAGTGAGATCCATGCTTGTTTTGAGTATCTTCAGTAAGGGTGTTTGGAACATATGGTTACACTATCCATCCATGGACCTTGTTGCAATTATAGAGTGCCCGAGCATGTCTTAATCTTTCTCTACTTTTGCTATAAAATGTTCCTGGCAGATTGTTTACATGTTAATCAATTTTGCCATGGTTGTTGTTAGTGATCCATGCATGCTATGAACTTGCTCTTGCCATAGTTAGCTTCTTGAACATGTAGTATTGCTGATGCTATGCTTTTTTTGTCATGCTAGGCTTTGTGATGAGTGATTTTAGCTCGCAAAGCTGCCTTCATAATTCTGTTTATGACATGCTCTGTTTTCTGCTAAGTCTGAAACTGTTAGTAAAACTTGCTATGTTTACATGGGTGCCATCATATCTTATGTGGCTTTTTGGCTCATAATCAGCAAGGGACTTTTGTTCTATGCATTTAGTAGATTCATTCCATGCCTTGTATTGCTATGATATGTTCATGTAGCATGTTGTTTGCTTGCTCTAAACATTGCTTCCTGATGTTATTTCTGGCGTGTTAGTATTTTCACTAAGTCTGTGAAGCTGATATCTTTTGCACTTTTACCATGCTTGTTTGATCCTGCTCTTGTGTGATTTAGCCATAGCTCAGTGTTCATGTTTTGTCAAGCATCTTGAGTACATCACTGCCATATGCTTTGTTGCTATGTTGGAGTGCAGTAGCTTAGTTTCTTGTTGCATTCTAGATGGCATCGTGCTGTTAATCGCAGAATTGTGCCATTCTTGTTTTCCTTGCCATTTGCAAACCGTGCATCTGTTTCCGGTGATCTCTATATCGATTTCGACCGAAATCATCTCATCTTCCCAGCGGCACACTTGGTTTGCCAGGTTGATGCCTTGTTCATTTTTCCCTTCCGAAGCACGCATATGCACTGCATATCACATCCCGCATGTGATGCCATGTTTTGCATCATGTTGTTTGTGCATTGCACCGTGATTGATTGTTGGTCCTTAGATTGTGTTCTTGCCTTGGGTAGAGCCGAGAGACGAGTACATGATCGAGGAACCTATTGAGTACGCTAACGAGCATCAAGCTTTTATCAACTCTGAGAACTTTGCAGGCAAGATGACCATACCCTCGAAATCACTTCTATCTTTGCTTGCTAGTTGTTCGCTCTATTACCATGCCGCGCTACCTACCACTTGCTATATCATGCCTCCCATATTGCCATGTCAAGCCTCTAACCCACCTTTCCTAGCAAACCGTTGTTTGGCTATGTTACCGCTTTTGCTCAGCCCCTCTTATAGCGTTGCTTGTTGCAGGTGAAGATGAAGTTTGTTCCATGTTGGAACATGGATATTGTTGGGATATCATTATTATCTCTTATTTTACTTTAATGCATATATATACTTGGTAAAGGGTGGAAGGCTCGGCCTTATGCCCGATGTTTTGTTCCACTCTTGCCGCCCTAGTTTCCGTCATACCACTACAAAAAAAACACTTCCATGATGATACGTGTTTGTCACAGTAGGTCGCGTTTTTTGTGATGCATGTACATCCATGATAAATTTATGATAGAATCAAGATAGTCATACCTGTGCTGTTATAGAAGTGTTCCATGACATTACCAAAATTATCATCACGGAAGTGTCCACTTCCATGACGATAAATCGCGCGTCACAGAAGTGCTTTCATCAAGGGTGACCGACACGTGGCATCCACCGTAACGGAACGCCGTTAAGCTATCGGGTCAGGTTTTGGATCCGATAACCCATTAACAGCCCCGACCAATGGGGATTTTCCATGTGTAAAATCATCATTGGCTGGAGGAAACACATGTGGGCTCACCGTTGGGACAGATGTCATCCGCTCATTGGACCAAAGGCGCCTATGTTACGGCGACACGTGGCACGGCCCAACAAAGGCCCATTCCTATGAAAAGGCCAGCCCATTTGACTTGGTCAAAAGGTGGGGGGCCAGCCCACGGAAAGCCTGTTAACGGCCTGTTTGCATATAGCCCATTTACAGCCCGCTAACCCAGGGCCCGTTATGCCCTTCCCGAATTAGGCCCAGTAGCGTCATCTGGGCCGTCCAATATGATTCAGCCCGTTTTAACTTCCGGCCCATGTGTGGCCCATGACTTCTTTCGGCCCATATGAGGACCTTCGTAACTCTTGGCCCATTAACGGCCCGTGGTGAAACTGGCCCGTAATGAACAGTGCTTCACTTTATACCCATTAATGGCTCATTATTCCATTGGGCCGTTTCCAGCCCAAGTTATCTTTCGGCCCTCTCAGGGCCCATTGATTCTTGTGCTCATTTGCAGCATTCGGTTACATACGACCCATTACTGTCATTTTCTGCTTGTGGGCCAAATTCAACCCGTCGTTACAGTCGGCCCATTTGCGGACCGTTAATAAGTTGGGCCGTTTTCATGTCAAAAAAACCCATTGGGCTATTTTCATAGAGTTATCAAATACAGCCTATTAACGGCCCGTTATGGTCCACGAATAGTACGACCCATGATTGGCGAAATGATGATACGCCCCGTAGAAGGCCCATGGATCCTACGGCCCGTATGAGGCCCATGGATAGTACGGCCCGTAGAAGGCCCATGGATCATACGGCCCGTAGAAGGCCCATGGACACTACGGCCCGTAGAAGGCCCATGGACCCTAAGGCCCGTATAGAAGGCCGATGGATCCTACGGCCGGACGAAGGCCCATGGATCATACGTCCTGCAGGAGGCCCACGGTTACAACAGTCTCTGTGTTGCCATGATTATTTTGGCCTAGTTACCAAAAATATGCTATTGTGGCCACTAGAAAAAAAACAGAAAAAGAACTGCAGTGACTACAAGCAAACAACTAAACAAGACAATAAGGAAATAAATAAGCAAGCACTTAACACTAGCCTATTGCCGCTATTACACATATTACATCCACTGGGCATCAAAGTTCGCCACCAGTGCAAATATAGGGAACAAAGAAGCACATTACATACACTGGCCATCAAAATTGGCCACCAGTGCAAATAAACGCGGCAGCAAAACAAGAGCATACCTGAAACAACTTCAGAAGAGCTCAAGAAACGTTATCCTGGGTATCCACCATGCTGGCAATAAGCTTAGCAAGCTGATTAGCTTTGTCCTGTTTGGCGCTAAAATCCTCCAACCTTGCTGTTGCACCAGAAAGTATGCATCTGAATGCTCTAGGGACTTCCGCAGTCCTTCCGCTTCTTGTTGCGACACGGCTGATCGATGTCTTTCAGTGTCGGGTGGTAGGTGCGACATATGCCAATGGGTGGCTTATCATTGTGGGAGCCAATAAAACATCGCCGGTGCCTAGAAACGGGATAAGGCGAAGACATGCACGCCGGCGAATCTTACCCAGCTTCAGGGTTCTCCGGGGAGATAACACCCCTACTGCTGCTCTGCGGGGTCTCCGCATGGTTACTAAATGAACAAGTGGCTACACAATGCTCCTCGAGCTGTCTTGGGTGGAAGGAGGAAGAAGGGCTCAGCTAGCTTGCTTCCTCTCCTTGTATGGTGTCTAGGTGTAACTTGAGAGTCCAACCCTTTGCATGGGTGCACCGGGGGGTTTATATAGGCCTACCCCCTGGGGGTACAATGGTAATCCAGCTGGGCGCGGGGCCCAGCTGCCTGTGACTGTGCTCGCCGGCTTCTGCGCCGGCTGCTGGGGCCCGCCGACTGCCGGCTCCTTGGTCGACAGGCAGGCCCCACAGGCCAGGGCCTGGTCGGTGGCTGGTTACTGTTGCTCCGTGCTATTGACGCAGGCTTGGTCGGGGTAAGCGTGGCTACAGTACCGCCGCCCTGGCGGGCGATTACTGTAGCCTCGCCGTATCTGGTTTCCTTAATGGGCGTCTCCTCCGAGGATGATGGCGAGCCGGCTATGGGGGGGCGGCTCTCCATCAGGCCGACTTGGGTGGAGGTGCGGCCGCCTTCGGTATCTCTCTGCCCGAAAGGGCCCACCGCCTCGGGGGCCACGCTGGTGGCCCGTCGTGGACGGTGTCGGGGCCGCCGTGGCAACAGTGCCGCGCCGGACGGGTCGTGGCCACCCGTACGGCACACTGTACCAGGCGTGCTCCGGGTTTTGGGGGTGGCAGGCTCCACTGTAGCCACGGCCTGCTTCATCATCGCGGGGTGGACGCGTATTCTGCGGGTACGGCTTTGACCGCTTTATGGGAGCCGGCCTCGTGGAGTCGGCCTTGTCACAGCCGGCCTCCCGTAGTCGGCCCTCCCACGACTTCCTTCATGAAGGTAAAGGGCGGCCGCCCCCGAAGCCGGCCGGGAAGATAGCCGGCACATTGCTGGTAAAAGGAAAAGGCCTGCCGCGTTCGCGTCGCGCCCCCACACACCCGGGGATCGGGAGTATAACACAGCCCGTCTGGCATGACACATAGCTTAGGGAAGGTGTGTTGCCTAGCATTTTCACTTTCAAGTGGGACCGCCATTGAGAAAACCGACACCCCGCCCGCCACCGGGTTGGAAAACAGAAACGAGGGGAAGATCTAGCTGTAGCATGGAAGCCAAGAAATTTGGTGTCAGATGGGGCTCGTTAATAGAGTAGGAGCATTTCGTACTAGTACTACTCCTACTAGTACCAAGTTTGTACTCCTAATACTATATTACTAGTACTACCACTATACAACTAGTAGGTACGTGCACCGCACAACATCGTAGGAACAAAAAATGGGAAGATCTTGTTTTGGGTGATTTATCTTTTTTTCAATCAACATAGTATGAATAATATGATGTGGGGGGCACCCATGAAGCTTATGTGGCTTGGTTGCATGGCTACGGAAGGTTAGAGAAAAATAAATAGATAATGTGTTTAGAGTGCACTCCACTAAATAGATATACTTTGGATCCATTACAACGGACCGGCACATCTATATCTATACCCCCTATATAGTGTGTGAAAAACTTTGAAAGTTGGTCGTTGGATGAAGCCAATCCTACGGTACAAAGATGGCAAATCCGAGCACTACTGGCCATTGGATATCATCCACCAGATTCTGCCACATGTATAATCTAGAAGACTCCATGGTTGAACTTAATTCATGACTAACTTTGCCACAACTAAGCTTAGGCAAAGTTATTAGTTCTTCAAAATGAGAGCCACAAGTTGGCAAGCCTAAGGGAATCTTGCCACATTTTTTGTGTGTATGTCATGTGGGGCCTTAGTGTGGCTTGCCTAAGGTGTGGCTTGAACCAAACACTCACCTAAGTTAATCGAACTTGCCTAACCTTACATTCCACCAGATTTTGCCACATGTTAGAATCCAGAAAGCTCGACATGTAGAAGCATAATGCACAAACCACTAGAATCTCATGCGTGCAATGCACGTGTACCTTACTAGTACTAGTTGGTAGTAGTAAGAAACAAATTCCAGTTTTGGGATGAGCTTGTACTGCGGGAGCACCACAACGCCTGCCGCAGGAGTTACATTTCCCTCTCGGGGCCCACGGGACCGAACTTCAGTGGCTTAGTGCCCAGCCTATGAGTCAATGACATGCAGACCTTAAATGCGGCTGTCCCACATGTCATTATCATGGTGGTGGCGTGGCCGTGGCGAGGGTGCCATAGCTGGGCGTCGGGGCGTTACGAGGCGTAGATGGCCACACCGGTGGGTACTACCTGTAGTACATAAGTACTCCAGCTGAGGATTGATGCCCGGGACGAAATGTGTCATAGCCGCTGGATGAAAATTCGATGGTGCAGGAGTACGGATCGGAGCACAGCAGCGGAGCAGGCAAACCGCGTCCTAATCGGGTGTGTCTGTGGTAGAAAGTTGATGGTCGCCGCAGTTTAGCTAGCCCGCATGTCATGCACACAAAGGCAGAGGAGTGGCGGGGCCGAGAGGGATGAGGGGCACGTCGGGGGGATGAGGATCCCCTGACGCGAACAATCCTACCATTCTGTCACTGACATGTGGGACTGTAACTCCCCAGATGTAATTTACCTTATATGTATCCCAACTCTTGCCATTTCCGGCACTAAGTTATATTATCTCCTCGTTGTTGGGTTTTTGTCACCGTGTGTTTTGTCTTTGTCATGCATTTCATATCCTGTCATCATGTGCATTGCATTTGCATACGTGTTCGTCCCATGCATCCGAGCATTTTCCCGTTGTCCGTTTTGCATTCCGGCGCTCCTATGTCCTCCGGTGGTCCTTTCTACCTCTTTTCGTGTGCGGGTGGTAAACGTTTTCGGATTGGACCGATACTTGTCATGCGGCCTTGGTTTACTACAGGTAGACCGCCTGTCAAGTTTCGTACCATTTGGACTTCGTTTGATACTCCAATGGTTAACCGAGGGACCGAAAAGGCCTTGTGTGTGTTGCAGCCCAACACCCTTCCAATTTGGCCCAAAACCCACCTAAAACTCCTCCATCATCTAGAGTGTTCGATCACGATCGCGTGGCCAAAAACCGCACTCCATTTGGAGCTTCCTAGCTCCCTCTACCTCTATATAAAGGGCACCCCTAAAAATTCACGGATCATTTCGCACCCTAACCCTAAATTCTGCTCCTCTCGCCGCCGGACGTGTCCGAATTGGGCCGGACACATCCGCCCGTCACCCCCGACCAACGGGATGCCGCCACGTCAGCCACCGCGGCGCCCCACATCGCCGCCGCCGCCCGAGGCACGCCACGCCCGCGGGAAGCCCGCGCGGCCCATTCTGCCCGCCGCCGCCCGATGCCATCGCCGCGCCGCCCCGCGCCCTCGTCTCCGTCGCCGGTGCGGCCCCGCCGCTGCGCGCCGGCTCGCCGCCCCGGCCTCCGCCTCCGCCGCACCGGGCCGCCGCCCGCCGGCGCCACCGATCCGCCTCTTCGCCGGCGCCCCGCCTTCCTCCTCCGACGACGGCCGCACCTCCTTCCTCACCTCCTCACTCCGGCCGCCACAAGCTCTTCCGGTGAATAGTGAAGTCCGGCGAACCTCGGGATCCGCGCCGACCGGATCTCAGATCTGAAATCTCCCGGTTGACTTTATCCCTGAAACCCTAATTTTTATGCAATTTTGATATGCCATAACTCTGCATCCGTTGCTCTAATTCGTGCATGTAGCATATCAAAATGTTCGTCTCGACGAGTACATGATTTCATCTCATTGCATCATTTTCATTTGAGCTCATCTTGATTCCTGAAATGCTGTTGGAAGAGGGCTATGTGAGGAATATGTCAGATCTGTTTCAGCAAATGGCCTTTTGTCATTTTTGCCATGATTAATGTGTGCATGCTATGATCTTGAGCTCTACGTGTGTTTTGTTATATGTGTTGACACACGAACACGTCACGTGTACCCTCGACGCCGGGGGTGATGCACCGCAGCTCACGTCGAAGGAGACCCGACCGACAGCGCGATACGCAAGACAGTCGACGGGCGCTTTTGCAGACCCGAAAACACCACACCCCCGGGTGGGACCCCGTCAGGGAGTGCGGCGGCTATGGGCTGCCCTAGGTCGATTCACTCGCCCCTAGAGACTCGGGATTCGCAGCTCTCAAACACGAAGAACAACGAAGAACGAGATAGAAAACCGGTGGAGAGATAAAATGTAGATGAAAAGTAGTATATTGATTTGTTCGATTGTGTGTTGTTCAATCGGCCGTCACTCCCAACATATATAAGAGGCGGCTGGACTTACCGTACAAGTAAAGGATTCATCTAGGCTTTCCTTACAAGAAAAATTACATCAATTCACGTCCTAGAGTCCTAATTCTATTCAAACTCGGATTCAGTCTGAATCTGGCCCAAACTCTGTCTTCCTTCTTGTGCGGGCCGCTGGGCTTGCATATGATCTTCGATCGAGACGGCCCAAATATCAAACTTGTGCACCTCGACGATATGAACAGCAATCATGTTGATCACTTTTTCAAATAAGGCCATCTTGAATACTTTTCGAGGTCATCTTTATCTTCCAGTCGGACTCGGTCTTGCAGTAGACTGGATTATCCGAGTCTGGTAGTGAATTTGTAGGCTATATATTATCTCTGATGATGATGACTCCAAAATCAAAGTTTACCGTCTTGATGATACACACAACTTCTTTATTGAACACTTCTTCATCCAAGGTCATTTTGATAAACTTTCGAGCACATGTTCAATTTCACTCGGACTTGAGCTCATCCACTCGGATATTAGATACTTTCACTCGGATCGTCCGATTGGACTTTTTCACTCGGAAGACAATCTTTCACTTGGATGACTATATTTCCACTCGGATGACTATATTTCCACTCAGAAGGCACTATCTTATTCAATCGGCAAGTTTTCGTCCCGATGGTAATCTTTTTACTCGGAATATTTTCACCAAGACGACAATTTCACTCGGATGATAATATTTTCACTCGGATGACTATATTTCCACTTGAATAATAATAAGTTCATCCGGTCAGCAAACTTTCACTCGACCGGGAAATTTTCACTCGACCGTAAACTTTCACTCGGATTGTAAACTTTTCACTCGGATTTCCGACTGAACACATAACCCGATCTTGATTTGTCTCTCCAGGCCTCATACAATCTCGGATTGAGACAAATTATATATGAAAATCGATCGGCTCGACGAGACGAAAGTTTTCTGTGTTGAAGGTTTTTCGATTCAAGGCCGTATTGATGGCCGAATTACTTGCGCAACCTATCAGACAAGTGTCTGGCACCTCGCGCCATATTTCCGTTGAGGTTCGGTCTGCAGTATATTGCCTCTAACTTTTGCATATGAACTCGGATTGAGATGATTTATATATCAAAATCGATTGCCTCGACGAGTCGAAGACAATTTCTTAAGAGTGATCCTTCATACGAGGTCATCTTGAAGACGTGATTGGCCAAAAACCACTCGGAACATTGAATTATGCCACTCGGAGTATAGTTTCGGTCCATAAGATAAAGTCGAATGAATATAACCGAAACATCAAAGTGGTTCCACTCGGTGACGTGAATATTTTTATGCTGAAAACTCTTTCCTCGAGACCATCTTCATTGCAATCTGTATCTTGCCAAAATCAGGTGTCAACACATGCCCCCCTGTTTTTCGGCAAAGCTTGCACGCCGAAAAATAATATGCATAGTGTTTGTTCTAAGGACAATATCAACACTTCATCGGCCATTTATTTTTCTCAGGGCGATAATTATGTATTAGCCATGTTTGTGCTAAGGGCGATAATCGTATATCGGCCATTGCCTACTTAGGCTTCCTGCCACACACTCGGGTGGTACTTCTTCAAATATTTGTCATTGAGAGCTCGAGGTAACAATGCCCCTTGTATCGATTCCACCAAATATGAATTTCTGGGAACAACTCTTGTAATTCTAAAAGGACCTTCCCAACTTGGAGACCACTTCTCGAATTTTCTATCTTTCGAACCAATCGGCAGAATCACTTTCCAAACGAGATCACCAACTTGAAAATTCTTCAACTTGACTTTCTTATTGTAAGCCCTTGCCACCCTCAACTTATCTCTCTCTATAGCATTCAAAGCAGCTAAACGTTTATCAGCAACCTCATCAATGTTGTCCATCATCAAGTTATAGAAGTCTATTGCCGATAAATCATTTTGTTTGGCTATTCTCAAAGCATTCAAATTTACTTCCACTGGTAAAACGGCCTCTTGACCATATACTAGCTCATATGGGGTCACCTTCGTAGCACCATGCCTTGAAATTCTATGTGCCCACAAAGCTTCAGACAACAACTCATGCCATCTCCTTGGATTATCTTCAATCTTTTTCTTGATGATTTTGATTAAAATTTTATTTCTAGACTCAGCTTGTCCATTAGCTTGGGCATAATATGGAGAGGAATTGAGCAACTTTATGTTATAAGATCCGGCAAACTCTCTGACTTGGTGTGACATGAAAGATGAACCTTGATCTGTTGTTAACGTTTGAGGAATACCGAATCTATGAATAATGTGCTCGGTTATGAATTTAATTACCTCTGTATGCGTCATGTTCTTGAGAGGTACTGCTTCGGACCATTTAGTGAAATAATCAGTTGCCACCAATACGAGATGGATGAATTTGCCCAATAAAGTCTAAACCCCATCCTCTGAAAGGCCACGACTTGATAATAGGATGCAACATAGCAGCAGGAGCCAATTGAATATCACCAAATTTTTGACAAGCTTCGCACCCTTTATAATATATGAAGCAATCATTAATCATAGTCGGCCAATAAAACCCAGCACGTCGCAATAACCATTTCATCTTGGGAGCCGACTGGTGAGTACCACAAATGCCTTCATGTACCTCTCCCATAGCAACTCTTGCCTGGTCCTCATCCAAACACTTTAGAAGAACATCATCCACTGTTCGGAGATAAAGACCATCATCTCTCATTGTATACTTGAAAGCCATACGCCGAACAGCCCTGTCCACCCTTTCACTCGGATTGCACAAGTAATCAACAATGGGCTTCCTCCAGTCGGGGTTGTCACCTGTACTAGACTTTTTGTTAATGGCTAAATCAGTGGGTTCAGGTTCGGCCCCTCCCATATTGGCAAGACAAGACATCGGTCTTTGAGAGATATGAAACATGCCATGATCAACATGATATCCGAATGCTTGTTGTGCCAATTTATTTGCTTTCCAATTGTCATGTCTAGATATATGAGCAATGCTAAAGCAATCCAAAATAGAAATTATATCTAGACATTTATCAAGATAAACATTAAGTGATTCATCCAAACACTGAAAGACTTTGGATATTTGCTGCACCACTAGTAATGAATCACCATAAGCCTCAATATGTGTAACACCTATAGCATGTAACATCTCTAGGCCGAATAATAATGCTTCATATTCGGCTTGATTGTTTGTGCAAAAATAGTCTAAGCGGCATGAGGCTTCAAAAACAGCACCATGAGGAGATATATAAACAATACCAACACCTTGGCCATTGCTACAAACTGAACCATCAAAATATAATCTCCATGGTACTATTGAGACAAGGTTTATATCAACATCATGCTTGAATAAAACTCCTCCAGCAATGCCCAACCTTGGTTTTACCATTTACCACCCAGCCTCTTTTCCCTTGGGTTTCCGGAGCCCGAGGGTCATCTTTATTAAACCCCCCGGGCCAGTGCTCCTCTGAGTGTTGGTCCAAACTAGAGCCCTGTGCAGCGCCCCCTCGCGGAAACTAGAGGTTTGGCTTTAGTTGTATGGAGCGCTCATCTGAGTGTGCCCTGAGAACGAGATATGTGCAGCTCCTATCGGGATTTGTCGGCACATTCGGGCGGTGTTGCTGGACTTGTTTTAACATTGTTGAGGATGTCTTGTAACCTGGATGCCGAGTCTGATCGGATTGTCTTGGGAGAAGGAATATCCTTCGTTAACCGTGAGAGCTTGTGATGGGCTAAGTTGGGACTCCCCTGCAGGGATTTGAACTTTTGAAAGCCGTGCCCGTGGTTATGGGCAGATGGGAATTTGTTAATGTCCGGTTGTAGATAACATGAAACTGAACTTAATTAAAATGCATCAACCGCGTGTGTAACCGTGATGGTCTCTTCTCGGCGGAGTCCGGGAAGTGAACACGGTGTTGGAGTAATGCTTGACGTAGGTTGTTCTAGGATCACTTCTTGATCATAGTTGTTCGACCGTGCTTTTGCCTTCTCTTCTCGCTCTCTTTTGCATATGTTAGCCACCATATAAGCTAGTCGCTTGCTGCAGCTCCACACCATACCTTTGCCTTACCCATAAGCTTAAATAGTCTTGATCGCGAGGGTGTGAGATTGCTGAGTCCCCGTGGCTCACAGATTCCTTCCAAAACCAGATGCAGGGACCGATGATTCCGCTCCAGGTGACGCGTTTGAGCTCAAGTGGGAGTTCGATGAAGACTCTCGTCGTTTCTATGTGTCTTTCCCAGATGATCAGTAGAGGCGCCAGTTGGGGTGATCGGGGACTTTGTCGCATTTGGGGGTTGATCTTTATTTTGGTACCGTAGTTGGACCATGAGTGTATTGGATGAATGTAATGACTTATTTATATATTTGTGTGACGTGGCGAGTGTAAGCCAACTATGTATCATTTCCCTTTTATTTATATTACATGGGTTGTTTGCGAAGATTACCTCACTTGCGACATTGCTTTCAATGCGGTTATGCATCTAGGTCGTGCTTCGACACGTTGGAGATATAGCCGCATCGAGGGTGTTACAGGGACCCATAAGCGTGGGTCCCACCTGTCAGCGAAGGAAAGGCATGGCAAGGCAGTGATAGGATTAGATGGCTAGTCTAACTAAAGTAGTAGATGATTATTTAAAGAGGTTTGGAGAATTAGGATTAGATGGCTAGTCTAACTGAAGTAGTAGATGATTATTTAAAGAGGTTAAAACAATGTGAACACAGTGGGGTTTGGATGCAAATGAAGACGAAGGGGAGGTGAAGAAGCCGAGGAGAATCGGTTCCCGATGGAGAAGTAAATGGGAGAAGTGGCGTGCATGCAGTTGATTAGACGGCTAGGTACTAAACGAAAAGGCTATGCGGGTAGACTGACGAGTTGTACCTGTTCGTGTACGTGCCCATCCTTCCTGATAGGTGGGACCTATGCAAACAGATAAAAAAATGTGTCGTAGTTTTTTTCTGAGCGCGTGAGTGGGAGACACAACATTCTCTGGTTAAGTGATAACCCACAAGTATAGGGGATCAATTGTAGCCTCTTTCGATAAGTAAGAGTGTCGAACCCAACGAGGAGCTAAAGGTAGAACAAATGTTCCCTCAAGTTCTATCGACCACCGATACAACTCTACGCACGCTTGATGTTCGCTTTACCTAGAACAAGTATGAAACTAGAAGTACTTTGTAGGTGTTGTTGGATAGGTATGCAAGATAATAAAGAGCAAGTAAATAAAAGCTAGGGGCTGTTTAGATAAAGACACAACTAAATTAGTTTTAGTAAAGAGCTTTTGTCAAGAGAAAGTTATTTGTCCCTAGGCAATCGATAACTAGACCGGTAATCATTATTGCAATTTTATTTGAGGGAGAGGCATAAGCTAACATACTTTCTCTACTTGGATCATATGCACTTATGATTGGAACTCTAGCAAGCATCCGCAACTACTAAATATTCATTAAGGTAAAACCCAACCATATCATTAAAGTATCAAGTCCCCTTTATCCCATACGCAAACAACCTACTTACTCGGGTATGTGCTTCTGTCACTCACGCCACCCACCATAAACAAATCATAAGCTTATTGCAAACCCTACAGCGGGAATCCCTCACGCTTGCGCGACACAGAGAGCACCATAGGACAACAATAATAATAAAACATACAGCTCAAACCAATCACGATCATCAAATAGCCATTAGGACAAAACAGATCTACTCAAACATCATAGGATAGCCATACATCATTGGGAAATAATATATAGCGTTGAGCACCATATTTAAGTAGAAATTACAGCGGGTAAGAGAGAGGTTACACCGCTGCATAGAATGGGGGAAGAGTTGGTGATGATGGCGGTGAAGTTGTTGGTGAAGATGGCGGTGATGGTGATGGCCCCGGCAGCGCTCCGGCGCCACCGGAAGCAAGGGGGAGAGGGCCCCCTTCTTCTTCTTCTTCCTTGACCTCCTCCCTATATGGGAGAAGGGTTTCCCCTCTGGTCCTTGGCTCCCATGGCGTGGGAGGGGCGAGAGCCCCTCCGAGATTGGATCTATCTCTCTGTCTCTCTCTGGTTATGCGTTCTCCTCTGGCTCTGTTTCACCGTTTCGTATATATATGGAGATCCGTAACTCCGATTGGCCTGAAACCTTCGCTGTGATTTTTTTTCCGAATATTAGCTTTCTTGCGGCAAAAGAAGAGCGTCAACTGCCTTACGGTGGGCTCACGAGGGTAGGGGCGCGCCCAAGGGGGCAGGCGCGCCCCCCTGCCTCGTGACCACCTCGGGCACTGGTTCGCGTTGATTTTCCTTCCAAATTTTCCATATTTTCCAAAAATAAGCTCTGTCCATTTTTATCCCGTTTGGACTCTGTTTGATATGGATATTCTGTGAAACCAAAAACATGCAACAGACAGGAACTGGCACTGGGCACTGGATCAATATGTTAGTCCCAAAAATAATATAAAAAGTTGCCAAAAAGTATATGAAAGTTGAATAATATTGGCATGGAATAATCAAAAATTATACATACGACGGAGACGTATCAGCATCCCCAAGCTTAATTCCTGCACGTCCTCGAGTAGGTAAATGATAAAAAAGATAATTTTTGATGTGGAATGCTACCTAGCACAATCTTGATCATATGTCTAATCATGGCATGAATATTAAGACACGAGTGATTCAAAGCAATAATCTATCCTTTGACATAAAGACAATAATATTTCAAGCATACCAACCAAGCAACTATGTCTTATTGAAATAACATAGCCAAAGAAAGCTCATCCCTACAAAATCATATAGTCTGTCTATGCTCCATCTTCACCACACAAAGCATTCACATCATGCACAACCCCGATGACAAGCCAAGCAATTGTTTCATATTTTTGATGTTCTCAAACCTTTTCAACTTTCACGCAATACATGAGCGTGAGCCATGGACATAGCACTATAGGCGGAATAGAATAATGAGGGGGTTATGTGGAGAAGACAAAAAAGGAGAAAGTCTCACATCAACGAGGCTAATCAATGGGCTATGGAGATGCCCACCGATTGATGTTAATGCAAGGAGTAGGGATTGCCATGCAACGAATGCACTAGAGCTATAAAATCTATGAAAGCTCAACAACAGAAACTAGTGGGTGTGCATCCAATTTGCTTGCTCATGAAGACCTAGGGCACTTGAGGAGGCCCATTGCTGGAATATACAAGCCAAGTTCTATAATGAAAATTTCCCACTAGTATATGAAAGTGACAAAACATGAGAGACTCTCTACTATGAAGATCATGGTGCTACTTTGAAGCACAAGTGTGGAAAAATGATAGTAGCATTCTCCCTTTTTTATTTTTAGTTGGCCTTTCTTTTTTTGGCCTTCCCTTTTTTATTTGGCCGTTTTTTGGGGACAATGCTCTATTAATGATGATCATCACACTTTTATTTACTTACAACTCAATATTACAACTCAATATCTAGAACAAAGATATGACTCTATATGAATGCCTCCGGTGGTGTATCGGGATGTGCAATGATCTAGCGTAGCAATGACATCAAAAAACGGACAAGCCATGAAAACATCATGCTAGCTATCTTACGATCATGCAAAGCAATATGACAATAAATTCTCAAGTCATGTATATGATGATGATGGAAGTTGCATGGCAATATATCTCGGAATGGCTATGGAAATGCCATGATAGGTAGGTATGGTGGCTGTTTTGAGGAAGATATAAGGAGGTCTATGTGTGACAGAGCGTATCATATCACGGGGTTTGGATGCACCGGCGAAGTTTGCACCAACTCTCGAGGTGAGAAAGGGCAATGCACGGTATCGAAGAGGCTAGCAATGATGGAAGGGTGAGAGTGCGTATAATCCATGGACTCAACATTAGTCATAAAGAACTCACATACTTATTGCAAAAATCTATTAGTCATCGAAACAAAGTACTACGCGCATGCTCCTAGGGGGATAGATTGGTAGGAAAAGACCACCGCTCGTCCCCGACCGCCACTCATAAGGAAGACAATCAATAAACACCTCATGCTCCGACTTCGTTACATAACGGTTCGCCATACGTGCATGCTACGGGACTTGCAAACCTCAACACAAGTATTTCTCAATTTCACAATTACCCGACTAGCATGACTCTAATATCACCATCCTTATATCGCAAAACTATTGCAAGGAATCAAACATATCATATTCAGCGATCTACAAGTTTTATGTAGGATTTTATGACTAACCATGTGAATGACCAGTTCCTGTCATCTCTCTAAATAGATATAAGTGAAGCAAGATAGTTTAATTCTTTCTACAAAAGATGTGCCCATGCTCTAACAAATATAAGTGAAGCAAAAGTGCATTCTACAAATGGCGGTTGTCTAAGTGAAGAGAAACATGCAATCCAAACTTCAAATGATATAAATGAAGCACATGCAGCATTCTATAAAGCCATACTCAAAAGATATAAGTGAAGTGTAAAGAGCATTCTATAAATCAACCAAGGACTATCTCATACCAGCATGGTGTACAAAATAAAAATGAAAACTAAATGCAAAAGACGCTCCAAGATTGCACATATCGCATGAACGAAACGAATCCGAAAACATACCGATACTTGTTGAAGAAAGAGGGGATGCCTTCCCAGCATCCCCAAGCTTAGATGCTTGAGTCTCCTTGAATATTTACTTGGGGTGCCTTGGTCATCCCAAAGCTTGAGCTCTTTCCTCTCTTCCTTCTTCTCACATCGAGACCTTCTCGATCATCGAACACTTCATCCACACAAAACTTCAACAGAAAACTCGGTAAGATCCGTTAGTATAATAAAGCAAATCACTACTCTAAGTACTGTTGCAAACTAATTCATATTTTGTTTTTGCATTGTGTCTACTGTAATATAACTTTTTCATGGCTTAATCCACTGATATAAATTGATAGTTTCATCAAAACAAGCAAACTATGCATCAAAAACAGAATCTGTCTAAAACAGAACAGTCTGTAATAATCTGAACATTCACCATACTTATGATACTTGAAAAATTCTTCCAAGATTAGGAAAAATAAAAAATTTGTATAGGAAGACAGTGCAAAACGAATCAGAACCATTTGATGTTCCAGCGAAAAATGTAAAATCGCGCACTACAGCCAAAGTTTCTGTCCTGCACCATACAAACCATCAAGCAAATGTAAACATCCTAAAGGCAAACCTTGGCACATTATTTTTATTTCTAAACTTTATAAAAGCACACAACAGAAATAAATGACTCACTGAAACTTCCGGGTTGTCTCCCTGGTAGTGCTTTCTTTAAAGCCATTAAGCTAGGCATATAGTGCTCAAGTAATGGATCCACTCGGATCCCAAGGTATATCAAAGCCAATTTTAATTAACAATGATTTGTAATTTAGTGGTGAGAACAAGGTAACATATATCATGTAATGACGAAGTCTAACTCTCTTCCTATGCATCGGCATATCATAAAAGAACAATTCATGCACACAAAGTAAAGGCCAATGCATAGTATAAACAGTTTCTTGCAATTTTATCATATTGGAAACATAGAGAGGTGGAGATATAGTTCCTCTCTCATAATAATTGCAAGTAGGAGCAGCAAGCACATGCATATTATATCTATCAAACTCATCATGTGCAACGGTATAAGGCAACCCATCAATATAATCCTTAATAAAAGCAAACTTCTCCGATACAGTGTAGTTGGAAGAATTCAAAAAGATAATAGGACTATCGTGCGTGGGTTCAATAGCAACAATTTCATGTTTAACATAAGGAACTATAGCAAGTTCATCTCCATAAGAATCATTTATATTGGCATCTTGGCCACAAGCATAGCAAGCATCATCGAAAAGGGATATTTCAAAAGAATCATAGGGATCATAACAGTCATCATAGCAATCATCATTCGGTAAGCACGAAGGGGAATTAAACAATGTATGAGTTGAAGAGTTACTCTCATTAGAAGGTGGGCATGGGTAGCTAATCCGCTCTTCCTCCTTTTGTTCTTCGCTCTCCTCATCATCTTTTTCGTCCAATGAGCTCACAGTTTCATCAATTTCTTCTTCCATAGACTCCTGCAAAATATTAGTCTCTTCTTGGACAGCGGAGTATTTCTTAATATATGGTTTAACATAAGCATTAGAAGCATAATTCTCATAACATTATTCAAGTATGGCAAAATTTTCAGATTTGTGAAAAGTAGCATCATACGTTTCAATCAAAGAAGCAATTTCATAAGCACCCTTAAAAGCAACAAATTCTTTAATTTGTTGAATATCACAGTAACTATAAACACCTTTAGCATAGGAAGATAAGATTCCATTATCAATAAGCTCACATTGGTAGGGAAGGTGTTTCTTAGGGTTTTCAGAGCAACAAGTAACATCATATATTTCACATAAATTCCAAGCATAGCATTGCAAACGTTGAATTTGACCCCACAATAGTTTCCTTTTTCAAATATACAGTGTCGCACATAACAAGCATGCTCATCTAAAGATTTGCCCTCAACTAGGCTAGTTGGGGTTTCAGCACGAGCACATAGGGATCGAAGATGATCCAAGTAATAGGCTTCAGCAGTGTGATAGATTTTGAGTGGTTCTTATCCCATTGGTTCAGCAGGTACAACTAATTTTTTTGGTATTTTGCGTTTCCTACCCATAAATAAAGATAGAAAATAACTAAGAACAGAAAATAAAATTTACTTAGTGATAAAGCAAACAAGCACACACGAGAATATTCACCCCACGCTATTGCTCCCCGGCAACGGCGCCAGAAAAAGCTCTTGATAACCCACAAGTATAGGGGATCAATTGTAGCCTCTTTTGATAAGTAAGAGTGTCGAACCCAATGAGGAGCTAAAGGTAGAACAAATGTTCCCTCAAGTTCTATCGACCACCGATACAACTCTACGCACGCTTGATGTTCGCTTTACCTAGAACAAGTATGAAACTAGAAGTACTTTGTAGGTGTTGTTGGATAGGTATGCAAGATAATAAAGAGCAAGTAAATAAAAGCTAGGGGCTGTTTAGATAAAGACACAACTAAATTAGTTTTAGTAAAGAGCTTTTGTCAAGAGAAAGTTATTTGTCCCTAGGCAATCGATAACTAGACCGGTAATCATTATTGCAATTTTATTTGAGGGAGAGGCATAAGCTAACATACTTTCTCTACTTGGATCATATGCACTTATGATTGGAACTCTAGTAAGCATCCTCAACTACTAAAGATTCATTAAGGTAAAACCCAACCATAGCATTAAAGTATCAAGTCCCCTTTATCCCATACGCAAACAACCTACTTACTTGGGTATGTGCTTCTGTAACTCACGCCACCCACCATATGCAAATCATAAGCATATTGCAAACCCTATAGCGGGAATCCCTCACGCTTGCGCGACACGGAGAGCACCATAGGACAACACCAATGATAAAACATACAACTCAAACCAATCACAATCATCAAATAGCCATTAGGACAAAATAGATCTACTCAAACATTATAAGATACCCATACATCATTCGGAAATAATATATAGCATTGAGAGCCATGTTTAAGTAGAGATTACAGCGGGTAAGGGAGAGGTTACACCGCTGCATAGAGGGGGGAAGACTTGGTGATGATGGCGGTGATGGTGATGGCCCCGGCAGCGCTCCGGCGCCACCGGAAGCAAGGGGGAGAGGGCCCCCCTTATTCTTCTTCTTCCTTGACCTCCTCCCTAGATGGGAGAAGGGTTTTCCCTCTGGTCCTTGGCTCCCATGGCGTGGGTGGGGCGAGAGCCCCTCCAAGATTGGATCTATCTCTCTGTCTCTCTCTGGTTCTGCGTTCTCCTCTGGCTCTGTTTCACCGTTTCGTATATATATGGAGATCCGTAACTCCGATTGGCCTGAAACCTTCACCGTGATTTTTTTTCCGAATATTAGCTTTCTTGCGGCAAAAGAAGAGCATCAACCGCCTTACGGTGGGCTCACGAGGGTAGGGGCACGCCCAAGGGGGCAGACGCGCCCCCTGCCTCGTGACCACCTCGGGCACTGGTTCGCTTTGATTTTCCTTCCAAATTTTTCATATTTTCCAAAAAGAAGCTTCATCCGTTTTTATCCCGTTTGGACTCCATTCGATATGGATATTCTGCGAAACCCAAAACATGCAACAGACAGGAACTGGCACTGGGCACTGGATCAATATGTTAGTCCCAAAAATAATATAAAAAGTTGCCAAAAAGTATATGAAAGTTGAATAATATTGGCATGGAACAATCAAAAATTATAGATACGACGGAGACGTATCATGAAGGAATACTCCCTCTGTTTAGGTGAGTATAAGTCACCTTATGAAAATCAGGTTTTCCCAAAACCTTTAGGCGTGGAGCATTAACTTCCTGCTCGATCCCCTGCCAGCCTCGTTAACTAGCGTTCTCTTCCTCTGCTGCCACGTTCTACCTTTCCATTTTTCCTCTTCTCAAGTGTGGAACGATCTGCATGCCATCCTTGATGCACCAGAACGACCACTGCATGCATCGCGGCAGGGCGTTGATTGGGCATGCATGCGAATTTGGTTCTGCTCGCAATATGGATGATTCCTGAACGATGAAATGAACAGGCATGCTAGCACGGGAGACCTATTTCCACTATACAATACTGGAGTACTCATGTTCCTACTACTAGTAGTAGTAGTAGTAGTACAACTATGGTACACTTGATGGTCAAAATACTATTCATCCGGTCCTCACAGTGAAGTGACAACACCCTGCGCCTGAAACTAGTCCAGGTGGCGTGTTTGGGTTACCAAAGTCAGCCTCACCCTGTGCACTGTGCAGTCTATCACCGCCGCTGTACAACACATTGGCGCCTCGCCTCGTCTCCCTCTCCGCTCCCATAGCACCACTCCTTCTCCATCTCCGTCTCCATCTCCATCTCACTGTGCCCCCGTGTACCGTCGCCTCACTCGCCTCCCCCAGTACCACTATTCCCTCGCTAGCCGCTCCAGCACCGACATCCTTCTCCCCCGTAAATCAAGCCCCCTTCCAAACTCCACCATGGCCGAACACGAACCGCGCAACATCCATATGAGCCGTGATTGGAGGAATCTCCCCAGTGACATCCTCGACCTCTGTTGTTCGTGTATGGATATGTTGAGCGCCCTGCGGCTAGCTGCATGCTCGAGGGACATGCACACGACCATCGTCGAAGCGAGGCCTAAGCTTTTCAAGACACCCTGCTTGCTACTATCTGGTCTTGCGAGATTGGCTCACCATGATACGGAGGTGTGCATGATGCCCCTCGACTTCAATCCGATCTCAATTAGCCGAAACTTCTTTGCAGGTATGTAGTGGGTCGCCGTACATCATTTCCCTCGACATCGATCTGATCACCATCGCCCGAAACTTCTTGGCAGGTATGTACTGGGTCGGCATGAACTCCCACTGGATGATTGCCTTCCGAGAAGACGGTAAAAAGTTGGTGCTCATGAACTTCTAGACCTCCCATGAGATTATCCTTCCTCCGTTGGATTATATAGAGTATGACCATCACGGTCCAAGTCATCTAGATTACTACGTCAGTTGGACGGACCTTGTTTTGCAGAAGATTGTAGAAACATGCACCACACTGTTGGTTTCATCTAACCATACATTAGGGAAGTAAATGTGCATATGGAGAACTCTATATTTGGAAGTAGTGAAATCCTGCAATGCTTACCATGTGTACATACCTATATTCGCCCTTCAGCAATCAATGGCTAGAATAATATCCTCACAAAAATTTTGCCCACAGAACACGAGTATATAACAATGCATGGTCTATTAGTTACCTTGAAGAATTTGTTTGTGAGGACAGAATATGATTACATAACATGAATGACATGGTAGTTTCCTGTGAAGAATCGATTGCGAGATAACATGAGTATAACCATGCATGGCACTTCTATATTTTCGTACCCAGTATACATTTCCCTATATTCTCCTCCCAGTTCCAACAGGGACATATCAATGTTGTTTCTTGCATTATCCTACTCATACTTTGAACAATGCCGATCTTACATTAACAATGCTTGTCCTTTTTAATATGATGCAGTGTCCCTACAGTTACTGCCCTTTGTAATCACACCACCTTTGCCAAAAAAGGGAAGCACAACTGGTTCCTCGCTCGATCAGATGACGGCAAAAGACTGATGATCATTCGGACACATGAGCCTGAAAAAGTTATATTGCAAAAACCCCACTGTATACAAGCACCGTGTAATACGTGAGTATCCGGACAATGGTTGTTACGTGTATGAGCAGGATACCATCTTGTTGGGGCCTTTAGGATTTTTTAGTTGGAGGCAGGTAAACAGCCTTGGTTCACACTCTTTGTTTCTCGGACTCAATTATCTGATTAACCAGGAGATCACCATTGGCAAGGACCTTGATGGCAGAGAGGCTCTGTTTGCTATGGAAAACTATGTCTACATGGTGAGCCCTAGGAGTTCGGGAGCAAACTTCCCTGATTGTCAACGATACAGCCTGCAGCGAAAAGAAGGCAAGAATGACAAAGGCATCGGGATTAACTTTGATCCTTGGATGTCTTAATTACGACATGCAGTGATGTGGTTCAAGCCTTCAGGTTGATAGGTAATTGGGTTGTTGCATCAAAAGGGTGGAGTACTGGTGTCTCCGGATCACTGGTCGCTGAAGTGGGGCTGCAAATTATGATGGTGTTGGATCATCTCTTCGAATGACTTTGTTGTCTTTGCTGCTGGTTCTAGATGGGTAGTTCTTTCTTTTGTTATGCATATTCCTTGTCATTTGGTCATCCTCGTCTATGTCACTCTTACTATGTAATAGTTCCTTCTGTTTAGAATGTCATTGTCGTATGGATCACGAGAGTCTGAGCGCTGCAGATGGGTGCGTTTTGGTGGTGTAGCAAGACTTCTTATGAACTATCATGTCTTGCTGTTTATGTCAGTAGTAGTCACTAGTCAGTGTTTGAATGTTGTATATATCGTTGTTTCAAACTGTTTATTATCTCGAACTACTGGTGGGCTAAATGAGGGCATCACCATTCTCCACTGTTCAGAGTATATCTCCTTTTTTCAAGTTATATAATTTGAGCTCGGTGTCTTTTCGATGATGTACACTTGTTTGGGCCAGTGAGGTGTCGTTGAATATGGGCCGAGTAGTAACGCAATGCCAAACAGGTCAATTATGACTCTCAGGCCAGGCTCTCAAAAGATCCTGAAAAAAGGCCAGGCTCTCCAAAAAAGAAAGAATAAGGACTCTTAGGCCGACATGTGGGCGCCACCGGTGTTTTTGTGCGCTTGCGCCGAGAGCATATTTGCACGTCGAAGTCTGTCCGCCACCGGCTGATTTCTTCATCAGGTTCCGGACAACTTTCGACTGCAGTCGTGTGTTCGAATCTTCCCGGCGTTTGTTCTGCGATGGCGCGCTGGTGAGCTTTGATTGGTGGCACCCAGGATGGGCTCGGTGCCCTCTGAGCTTGAGTTTTTAACAAATCTCACCTTCCACAGCATGCCTCGACGTGCTTCGAATAGCGAGTCCATGAACGGCTTATCAACGACCTTGGAGGTGAGCTCGTAAATATGTTTGTTCCTCCAGACAGCTGGGCTCTGATGGTTATGGCATGGATGAAGAAGCCGTCCACCATACCGAAGGTGATTGGTGTTGAGATACCGGTGCAGGAACCGGGGTTGTACTATTCGTCGCCACCAAGGCCACCGTGGACCACATTAGGGATGTGCCTGTATCGAATGTTCGTGCATGTCGAAGAAGTGGTCAATCCATCAATCGAAGTCCTGCCGCCGCCGCTGGTGCCAGGGTCCGTCGATGACGTCCATTACATGAGTCAACGTCAGACTTTCCCCGTGTTGCTCGAAACGATGGATGGCACAGGGCCTACTCCATCGAATGGCGGAGGCCACTGCTTCTTTGGGAGAAGAGGCAGGGCTGGCTGCCTGGATGTGCTCTAATTTGAGGTAACAACTGAATCTTGTCAGATACTAGTTAAATCCGAGCTATTGGTGTGAAGCACTGATATGCCAGTACATTTGATTGTGTCATGTTCTAATTTTGTACCTGAACTTTTTTTAGAAAGGGTTATTCATCAACTTAATGTGCTAGCAGAACTTATTGTGTTGTCTGTCTGTTTTCTTTGCACAACATTCAAGATATTTCCCTATCATTGATGAAGACGATGAACCGTTATGTACGACTTCGTTGGTTTCAACATAGCCCTTCCCGTAGCGGTCCACTGCTTCCATCCTGATTGTGCCGCCTGCGTGAAATTTTTGTATGCAAGTTCAGTGTGCTATGATGTTCTATATGATTGTGTCAACTATATAAGTTTGTACTGAGCATCGGCAATGCATATGGCTGAAATATGTATTTACGAGCATCGACCGATGGGTCTCTCTCTATCTCTCTCGCTCTCTCTCACACACACATGCACACACACGCGCACACGCACAACTGGGACCCGTTGAATTATTTATTTTCTCGTGACAGCTTTTAATTAGGTTCCACTGTAATCTAACTTTTTTCTTAAGTTATTAATTGAGCTCAGTGACTTCAAAAAGTTGTACCGAAGCCTTGTTTGGGACTTTCCCGCGTTGCTGAATGTGGGCTGAGTAACCATGTTAGGTTGTACTGTACTACACAAGCCCTTTTTTTCAACATTAGCAATGCAACTGGGCCGACAGTTGTACACAATATCCGGGTCAACTTGTTATTCTCCGCCCCGCTGGGCTGCAAACTTTCCTAGGAGGTATGCATTACGCTTAACAAGAAAATGGACTTTAAGAAATAATAAATGGGATGTAATTATAATAACTGGACAGTTACTATGCACCAAACATGTAATTAGTTTGAAAAATTTATTATTTTTGGAATTTGAAAATTTTAATTTCATTACTTGTTGCGCGCGCAATATTTTGTTGGATTTTAACGTAATACAACTTTACTTTGAAATTATATTTAACCTGACTAGAAATTTCGGATAAAAATATTTCGGATCCCATCAAAATGTGGGAATTTTTTTTGAATTCTGTTTTGAGCGGTTGTTTGAAATTATTAATCGTTGTCCTAGCTAGAAGTTGGGCTGTACTTTTAACAAACTGTAAATGGGCTACAGTAAATTCCATTAGAATTAAAAAATGGGTTGTACAATCTTACAAATCGCAAATGGGCTATATGTTCTCTGCCAAATCCGAGCTGTGGGCCTACTAAGTTGACGCGTACCGAGGGCTTTGTCAACTTAGTCAATATAAACGATTCTAGCTGCAGTGATCATACGATGTCCATCCAATGGTCGTAGTGATTCTTCAACCTCTGGTCTTCTTGCTCCAGCCGCCCAAAGCAGCGCCGGTCGTGTCGCGTGCTCCTGCCTCCCGTGGCCGGCTATGATGCTGTGGAGGCCTCACCGCCTCATACTACTCCCACCGCAGGCCAGGCCATCCCTCTACTCACCCACACCCCATGTTATTCTGTGGCGACGACAGCCTAACACCGCAGCCGAACCAGTGAACCCTCGTACTCCTCACCGCGCGGGCTTCCACTATTGCGTCTTCCCTGGCTCCGCGTCGTCCCCTTCCTAGGCCTCACCATCGTCCAGACCACCGCCCTCGTGCTTTTGGTGCGGCATGGTCAACGTAGTCAACGACCGACTTCCATCGGAAGAGTACTCTACGTGGAGAGGCTGACAGCTGGGTCCAGGCGGCCGCAAGGAAGTGCCTCCTTATTACGCGCAAAATAATTATTCCTCCACCTGACAGTAGGGACCCACCGGACGGGCCACCTTATTTCGCGAAAAAACGTTTCCCCTGACTACTGGGACCCACCGGACGGGCCAGCGTATTTCGCAAAAAAAAACGTTCCCCCCGCTGTCAGCTCGGACCCACCAGAAGTGCCTCCTTATTACGCACAAAAAAATGAATACTCCCCCTGCTAGCTGGGACCCGCCATGGTGGGAGGCTGACTTGTGGGCCTACTAAGTTGACTGGGACGGGGGCCTTTGTCAACTTTAGTCAATATGAATGATTCTAGCTCCAGTGATCGTACGATGTCCATCCAACGGCCGTAGTGCTTCTTCAACCTCTGGTCTTCTTGCTCCAGCCACCCAAAGCAGTGCCAGTCGTGCCGCATGCTCCTGCCTGTCGGGACCCCGATCCTAAGTCACACCGATCTAGCATGTAACACATCATATCACTTTGCGGCCTCACGCACGGTATTCCCACGGGTGCCACCTTACCTGGCCCGGGACCGTTTGCGCCTTTTGGCTCACGTATATGATAGTGTCGGTAGCATCCATATGACAAAGAACCCGGGCCGACATGGCTAGTCGTGAATCCAAAGCGGCACTAACCCATGAGGACAGGCATACATGAATCACATCGAGCATGTCGATCATCAACGTGTGAATCCGGCTGTAGCACTGGGCTAACAGGACTCCGGTAACCCGGGCTATAGCAGGCTAGGCAGGACTCTGGATGTCACCGCGTGACATTTCCTCGAAGGGACAGACACAGGAATGAAGTGAAACACATGCCGGCCAGTCAAGTGTTCCGAGCAGTAGTGCTGGGCTAGCAGGACTCCGGTGAACCGGGCTGTAGCGGACTACTATCGCTCAGAAAGCACTAGACTACATTTCCCCATATGATAGGCTGCCAAGGATAAACAACTAGATTGTCAGATCCCACACATAGCAATACACGTTACACGTACGCATAACATGCAAGTATGTGCTGTACAACATGGCATCACAACATAACGCAAACTGATATAGATAAAGGCCCAGAAGAGCCACATAGCATTAAATACAAACAGGGGTCACATGACCCATCATTCAGAGCATACAAGCAACAAGCGGAAACATTACATGTCTGAGTACAGACAACTACAAAAGAAAAAGGCCGACAAGCCTGACTATCTACAAGACCCTCCCAAGGGTACAAGATCGTAGCTGAGGTAACAAGTTACTCGTCGAAGTCCAAGTGGTACTACTAGTGAGACTGATGTCTCATCTGCAAAACATAAATAAAGCAAACGTGAGTACAAAGGTACTCAGCAAGACTTACATCAGATCCTATCATACATGCATTGGTATCAAGAAGGTGAAGTGGGGTTTAGTTGCAGCAAGCCAGCTTTGACTCAGTGGCTATCCTGTTCTATGACAACGAGAAACTTCTTTGAGATGAGGCAGCACACACGAGTCCACTAATCACCACATCAATACACTACTATGGATTCATCCTCGTCTCCCTACGAGAAGGCCATCCATAGCACTCACACTTGTCTTGAGCATTTTAGAGTATCCACTTCAAGTTGTCTATGTACCACGTAAGCATCCAAGAAGTCCATAACCGAGGACACAGCTATTCGAATAGATCATGATAACCCTACAGGGGTGTACTTCATCACACACGCTCTCACTACTTATCACCATGTACACGTCATGTATCTCGCCAACCTTCAAGAGGAATCCTGGCGAGGGTGTCGGCCATGACCTGACTAACCACGCAAGACTCTAGTCCAGGTTTATCGCCTATTTGGGTTCCATCCGCAAGGAGATCCGGCCGAGGTTTCGCTCACGGCCCCAAACGATGTGTACAGGGTTCCCGAGCCCACCAACCGGGTGCCACTCGGTACACCGGGCCACGTGTGCCTAATCTGTCCCAAGCCCACCCTGCCGGGTGCCACTCAGTAGAAAAATAGCACTACCTACAAACACCAGAAACTATTTGCAACTCCTCGACAGAGTTCAAGGCGGTTAATAAGTCGAGAGAGCTTGGAGCGCCCGGAGCCCAATGTGTGGTAGTAGCTAGTCATTGGACAACTTACACAGAACTCGGTTCTTAAGGACGGCCCCAATGAGACAACCCACCATGTACTCCTACATGGCCTCTCACCGCTACCTTTACCAAATCGTGTTCACACGCTTAACTCTCAGCACCAGAGCATATCATAACCCTCCAATTCATTCCCGATGAATCATACCTGACACAACTCTAAGCAATAGCAGGCATGGCATGGTAGAATCACAACATGGCTCAATCAACTCCTACACATGCTAGTGGGTTTTAACTATTTACTGTGGCAATGACAGGTCATGCAGAGGAATGGGTTCAACTACCGCAGCATAAGGTAGTAGTTGAATCGTTGTTGCCCTAATGCAATAAATGAGAGCAGGAGCGAGAGAGTAGGATTGTATCGGAATGAACAAGGGGGTTGCTTGCCTGGTAGATCAACAGGGGGGCACTGCTCCTCTGACAGGTACTCTGGATCGGTCTCCGGAGCAGGACCTATCGAGAAGGAACGGTGTCGGCAATCAATACACAATCATATGCAACAATATGATGCATGAAGATGGCATGAAGATGTGATGTTATTTGAGCTAATGCAACTAGCATTCATATGCATGAAGTCCATTTGAACCAAAGATTCAAATGCATCTCCAAAATAAGTTCTTTATCTAAGCCATAAGTGTGTTTTCATATATACAGCAAGTATAGGTTGCTTTGTCATGCATGAAAATGGTACAGATGGATAGATTGAATTTTTCTGATAATTTTTCATATATAAATTATTTCAATCTGAGCTACGGTTGAATTTCTATGAATTTTTGAAGTTTTGAATATATTCTGGAATTTTCTGATTTATTTTAGTATCAGAAAATGAATAATTACGTCAGCATGACATTGGCATGACGTCAGCAAGTCAACCGTGGCTGACCGGTCAAACCTGACGTGTGGGGGCCACACGTCAGTGTCATGGTTAATTAACAGTGGGTTAATTAATCCTAACTACAAATTAGGGGGCGCCGGGGCCCATCTGTCAGTGTCACAGAGGGGGGGGGGGGGTTTAATTAGCGGGGGTTGACTCATTCAAACCTGCCGGCGTTTAGCCGCCGGCGAGGCCGAATGCGGCGGAGGGGCTCGGATTCGTCGCTCCGGCGACCATTCGGGTGGCGGAGACCACCTACACGAAGCCCAGGCTCGCGCGCATCCAGTGGGACACGCGGGAGACCGTGGGGTGGTCGGAGCTCGCCGGAGCAAAGCTTGCGGCGGCGGCCGAAGCATGGACAAGTGCGGGCGAGGGCTGCGGTGCATGGGGAGGCGAGCGGAGAGGCTCTACGGGTTCCTGGCGTCACCAGGAGCACGGTGACGCGCGCGGGTGCGGCTGGCTCGGCCCCTGGCCATGATGGCACCATGGCCGGCGGCGAGGAGCTACGGCTTCAGTCAAAACGGCGGTTGCGGTGTTCGAGAAGCAAGGGGAAGAGGGGAAAATGACGATGGAGCTCACATCAGTCGCAGAGGGCGTCGAAGCGGGCTTGGGGAAGCGTTGGTTGCCGCGAATTTGACGGCGGCGATCCACGGCGGCCGAGGCGAAGACGATGGCAATGGCGGCGCTCCAGGGCTTCCCGCGTCACGTGGCTCGACAGAGAGGTGGAAGGCGATGTGGCGGAGCTTCTGAGCTGGTCGGAGAAGCGAGGGGGAGGCGGTGGCCGCGGCAATGGCGTGCGCCAGCGACGGCACCACTCGGCCGTGGTGAGAGAGAGCGAGGGAGAGGAGAGGAGAGGACTGGGGAGAGTGAGAGGGGTACGGGGCGGCGCGTGGCGATGTCCGGGCATTCCAGGGCGACGAGGAGGACGCCAGGCAGGCAGCTGCGTGCCGGCGCGCACGGCGTCAGGCACCGCTTCCCCTCTGCCTACTAGCAAGAGGAGGAAGACGGCTCTGCCCCTGGTGGGCTGGGCCAGAACAGGAACGGGCCGGCCAGTGCCAGGCCGCAGGTGGCCCAGGTAAGCATCTCTCCATTTTTGTTTTCTTTTTTATTTCTAACATTTGTTTTTGATTTAAAATAAATACTAGCACAATTATAAAAATGTTGAGATTCCTTGTGACCACTGGTTATAATATACCAAAGGCCCTCACCAATTTCCAACATTTTTGGAGCCTTCAAAATATTTATATTATTTTAAACAGCTCCAATTCAAATACATATGGGTTCATTCAAAAATCCAGAATGTTTAGCAAAAATGTGCATCACCTCTGGTTGTTGTTTGCAGCATTTCCCAAAGACCATGGACATTTTTGAAAAGCATTTTGGGTTAATTGAAATTCCATTTTTAATTTGCATCTATTTGAATTTGCTTTGGTGCTAGGGTTTGAAACATTCCCCATTTCAAATTCATTTGGAACTTAAACATGATGTACAAGCAAGCCTAGATCATACCAGAACTAGGGACGTGACAACTCGCCCCCACTCGAAGAAATCTCGTCCCGAGATTCAGGGGTTGGCGGAAAGAAAGCGGGGTACTCCAGTCGAAGACAATCTTCACGCTCCCAAGTAGCTTCTCTCTCAGAGTGATGAGACCACTGAACCTTGAGGAATTTGATGTTATGACGTCGAGTGACACGCTCTGCTTGATCAAGGATGCGAACAGGGTACTCTCGATATGTGAGGTTATCTTGGAGATCAAGCGTTTCGTGGTCCACTCCGCGGATGGTCTCCGAGAAGCAACGCCTGAGTTGAGAGACGTGGAAGACATCATGAACTCGAGAAAGATGTGGTGGTAGTTCCAACTGGTAGGCAACCTCTCCTCGTTTAGCGAGAATGAGAAAGGGACCAATGTAATGAGGAGCCAACTTGCCCTTGATACCGAATCGATGGGTACCCTTCAAAGGGGTAACCCGAAGGTAAGCTTTGTCGCCAATTTCATAAACCACTTCCTTATGACGGCGGTCATACTGGCTCTTTTGACGAGATTGGGCTGTTTTTGAATTCTCACGAATGATGCGAACTTGTTCTTCTGCCTCCTGGATCATATCCGGTCCAAAGAATTGTCTTTCATCGGTTTCTGACCAGTTCAAAGGTGTTCGACATCTTCGTCCATAAAGAACCTCAAAAGGAGCTTTCTTGAGGCTGGATTGGTAGCTGTTGTTATAAGCAAACTCGGCGAAGGGAAGACACTTCTCCCAATCCATACCGAATGAGATAACACAAGCTCTAAGCATGTCTTCAAGAATCTGGTTGACCCTTTCCACCTGACCACTTGATTGAGGGTGGAAAGCGGTACTGAAGGAAAGATGGGTGCCCATGGCAGTTTGGAAACTCTCCCAGAAATGAGAAGTGAAAAGACTACCACGGTCTGAATTGATCTCTAGTGGAACACCATGAAGTGACACTATTCGAGAAATATATAAGTCAGCAAGCTGACTAGTAGTGATACTCTCTCGAACATGTAGGAAGTGAGCCACTTTGGAAAGACGATCAATGACTACGAAGATAGCATTATTCCCTTTCTTGGTCCTGGGAAAGCCGGTGATGAAGTCCATACCAACTTTATCCCATTTCGATTCAGGAATAGCTAAAGTTTGAAGGGTGCCAGTAGGCCTTTGATGCTCTGCCTTAACGCGACGACAAACGTCACAGTTAGCAATAAACTGAGCAATTTCTCTCTTCATCCTAGTCCACCAGAACCTCTGGCGTAGGTCCTGATACATCTTAGTACTACCGGGATGAATCGTGAGAGGAGATTCATGCGCCTCCTTAAGGATTAATTGTCGAAGATGTTGATTCTTGGGAACCACCAAGCGACTCTCAAAGAAAACAACACCACGATCATCTATAGAGAAACTACCACCAACTCCCTTGTTAATGTTTCTCTTGATCCGGGAAATTCCCGTATCCTGCTTCTGAGCAGAGGTGATTTGATCCACAAGAGTAGGTTTCGCCACCAAGGTAGAAAGGAATCCATGAGGAGCAATGTGAAGGTTAAGCTTACAGAATTCCTCATGAAGAAGTGGTTGGCCCTGCTGCAACATGAGATTGTTGCAATAGGACTTACGACTTAGTGTATCAGCCATGACATTCCCCTTGCCTGGGGTGTAGGTAATCCCTAAGTCGTAATCTGAGATCAACTCCAGCCAACGTCTTTGCCTAAGGTTCAAATCTGGTTGGGTGAAGATATATTTGAGACTCTGGTGATCGGTGTAAATCTCGCAACGTTTACCAAGAAGGTAATGTCGCCAGGTCTTAAGTGCATAGACTACGGTTGCAAGCTCTAGATCATGTGGAGGATAATTATCCTCATGTGGATGCAACTGTCGAGATGCATAGGCAATCACATGGCGATCCTGCATAAGAATGCAACCTAGTCCCTGTCATGAGGCATCACAATAGATAACAAAGTCCTTAGTGAAATCCGGTGGCACAAGTATGGGAGCAGAAGTCAGACGTCTTTTCAGTTCCTGAAAACTGTGCTCACACTGTGGGGACCACTCAAACTTTTTATCTTTCTTGAGAAGTTCCATGAGAGGTTTGGCCACTTTGGAGAAATTCTCAACGAAGCGGCGACAATAACTGGCTAGACCAAGGAAACTCCTAACTTGCTTAACTGTTTCAGGCGGAGTCCAATCAAGAACGGCCTGAACTCTTTCGGGATTGACAGCAATGCCCTTACCAGAGATTACATGGCCGAGATAGGTCACTTCTGGCAACCAAAACTCGCACTTGGAGAACTTGGCATAAAGGCGGTGCTCTCTGAGTTTTTCTAGCACAAGTCTAAGATGTTCGGCATGATCTTCCTTGTTCTTCGAGTAAATAAGAATATCATCAAGGTAAACCACGACGAACTTATCTAAGTACTCCATGAAGATCGAGTTCATCAAGCGGGAGAAAGTAGCTGGAGCATTAGTTAGACCGAAGGACATGACGGTGTACTCATACTGGCCATAACGAGTGACAAAAGCCATCTTAGGAATGTCCCCATTTCTGATCTTGATTTGGTGGTAGCCTAACCTCAAATCCATCTTGGAAAAGACTAAGGATCCAGCGAGCTGATCATACATGTCATTGATCCTGGGGAGCGGATACTTGTTCTTTATCGTGACCAAATTAACGGGATGATAATCTACAACCATCCGGTCCGTACCATCCTTCTTCTTGACGAAGAGAACGGGGCAAGCCCAGGGAGAAGAACTAGGACGGATGAAATCCTTTTGCAAGGATTCATCGAGTTGTTTCTTAAGCTCAGCTAGTTCTAATGGTGCCATCTTGTAAGGTATCCTAGAGATTGGAGCGGTTCCTGGGATAAGATCTATGACAAACTCTACATCTCTGTTAGGTGGAATACCTAGTAGTTCCTTTGGAAAAACATCCGGAAAGTCACGGACTACCGGGATATCTTCAAGGCCAGGAAGAGGGTTGGCATTAAGAGAATAGAGCTGACGCTTTGCAACTCTAGTGGAGACGGTGACTATCTTGCCAGATGGGTGTGTAAGCTGAACAGACCTTGCTATAATGAGCTTTCATCCAGTCCATACCCAAGATGATGTTAATATCTGTAGACTTGAGGGCTATAAGTGATGCAAGGAATACAAGTCTGTCAACAAGGATTTCATTACCATGGCTTATTCTGGTAGTTTGCCATCTAGACCCTGGAGTTTGGATTTCAAGTGGAGTTGGCATATCACGAAATGACATGTCGTGCAAACGAGCATAGCCTTCAGAGATGAAGGAGTGAGATGCTCCGGTATCGAACAGAACCGAAGCTGGATGGCAATTGACAAGGAGGGTACCAAGAACGACATCCGGATCATCATGAGTGTCTTTAGCTGAGACGCGATGCACACATCCACGTTCAGTGGGAGCTGACTTGAAACTAATCATCTTGCGTGATGGCTTATCACGGCCAACAGACTTCTCAGGCTGGGGTGGAGCATAGTTGGTTTGAGAGCAGTCACGTGCATAGTGTCCTGGCTCTCCGCATGTGAAGCAAGTCCCTGAGGTAGGACGTGGACCTGCTTTGACAAGCGGTCTACCAATAGGCCTGGGTGGAGCATACTACTGAACTGGGTGAGCCGCCACATAAGAGGGCCTCGGTGAGTAACCGAGTGTCAGGACCCCGATTCTAAGCCACATCGATCTAGCCGGTAACACCTCATATCACTTTGCAGCCTCACGCACGGTATCCCACGGGTGTCGCCTTACCATGGCCCGGGACCGTTTGCGCCTTTTGGCTCACGTATATGATAGTGTCGCTAGCATCCATATGATAGAGAACCCGGGCCGACATGGCTAGTCGTGAACCCAATGCGGCACAGACCTATGGAGACAGGCATACATGAATCACATTCGAGCATGTCGGTCATCAACGAGTGATTCCGGGCTGTAGCACTGGGCTAATAGGACTCCGGGGATCCTAGGCTGTAGCAGGCTAGGCAGGACTCCGGAAATCAGCGCGTGACATTTCCTCGAAGGGACAGACATAGGAACGAAGTGAAACACATGCCGGCCAGTCAAGTGTCCTGAACATTAGTGCTGGGCTAGCAGGACTCCGGTGAACCAGGCTGTAGCGGACTACTATGGCTCGAGGAACACTAGACTAAATTTCTCCATAAGAAAGGCTGCCAAGGATAAACAACTAGATTGTCGGATCCCACTCATACCAAGCATTTCAATCATACACACAATATGCCCGATATGAGTACAAACCACATGGCATCACAACAAAACTCTACAACTCAAGTACTTTATCTAAAGGCTCCGGAGAGCCATACATAGCATGTCATACAGATAGGGGTCACATGACCCGACACTCAAGTCATACAATCATACAAGCACATGCGGAAGCAACTAGTCTGAGTACAGACTCTAAAAAGAAAGAAGGCTTCTCGAAGCCTGTCTATCTACATAGGGCCCTCCATGGCCAGGATCACCACCTGGGTGGCTAGTCACTCGTCGACGTCAAGGTCTACATAAAACCCATCAGAGGGGGCAGTGTTGTCGTCTGAAAAGAATAAATAAGCAAACATGAGTACAAAGGTACTCAGCAAGTCTTACATCAGAACCTACTATACATGCTTATTCTCACGAAGGTGGTGGGGTTATGCAGCAATCCAGCTTTGAATCTTGGCTAAGCTATCCTACGGAACCTCTCTAGTAAAATAGTTTTCGCACATGAGTCCACTACTCACCAACACAATACTCCACCGGGGATCCTCCCCCGTCATCCTGCGAGAGGGCCATCCTCGGTACTCACACTTATCTTGAGTCTTTTAGTAGTATCCATTAACTTGTCTATGAACTGTATATGCAACCAAGTAGTCCTTTACCGTGGTCGCGGCTATTCGAATAGTTTTATACCCTGCAGGGGTGTACTTCGTCACACATGTTTCCACCACTTAGCGTCTGCACACGACATGTGCTCGGCAGACTTCAAGCGAAAACCGACGTGGGTGTAGACCACGACCTGACTAACCTCACAAGTCTCTAGTCCAGGTTTATCGCCTATTCAGGTTCCATCCGCAAGGAAATCTGGCCGGGGTGTCCTCAATGGCCCCAAACGATGTGAACAGGGTTCCCGAGACACCAAACAGGTGACTCGGTACACCGTGCCACGGTGTATCTACCGCAACATAGCCCACCCCTAGGGTCAGCGCTACGCACGGCCGCCAACACATGTCCTACAAACACCAGAAACTAGTTGCAACTCCTGGACAGAGGCAAGGGAGTTCGTCCCACGTCGACAGCTCGACGAGGGGAGCGGCGAGGCGGCGGCAGCTGCGTCGCGCGCATGCGGTGCTCGCCGTCGAGCACCTGTCTGCCTCCCTGGCCGAGCCAAGCTGCTCGCTGGCGCGGTGGCTGGGCTGGGCCGGCAGGTGGGCCTGGTGGGTGGCGCCAGGTAAGGCCCAGGTGGGCTTCTCCCTCTCCCTTTTTTTTTATTTTTGTTTTCCTTTTTCTATTTTTCTGTAGCTTTAGGGCTTTATTTAAAATACCTAGGCACTTTCTAAAATCCTAAAAATAATTGTGGGCTCTGTTGGGATTGTTCCTAACAGCAAACATTTATTTCCAGAATTATTTGAGCATTTGAATTATTTTATAGCATTTAAATGCCCAAATTCAAATATTTATGATTTAAATCAATGACCTTCTGTTGACCCAGAAAATTGTGCACCAATTTTCCCAGAGGTTCCAACCCAAGGCAAAGAGGGTGAACATTTTAGAAGGGCATTTCAGGTTCATTGAAATTATTTTTAGTAAACCCTAGTTGATTTCAGGGGGGGTGCTGGGGGTTCTGCCTTCCCCATTTCAAGTTTCTGATGAAAGTAAACATGATGCACACTCTAATGCATGGACTAGCTAGGGTGTCACAACTCACCCCCACTCAGAAGAATCTCGTCCCGAGATTTAGGATCCTCTGGAAAGAAGGTGGGGTACTCGAGTCGAAGACGATCCTCCCTTTCCCAAGTGGCTTCTTCCTCGGAATGGTGTGACCATTGAACCTTGAGAAACTTGATATTACGACGTCGAGTGGTACGCTCGGCTTGATCAAGGATACGAATGGGATATTCCCGATAAGAGAGGTTATCTTGTAGATCAAGCATTTCGTGGTCCACTCCGCGGATAGGATCCGCGAAGCAACGCCTGAGTTGCGAAACGTGGAAGACATCGTGAACTCTGGAAAGATGCGGAGGTAGTTCCAATTGGTAGGCAACTTCTCCTCGTTTGGCAAGAATGCGAAAGGGTCCAATGTAACGGGGAGCCAATTTGCCTTTGATACCGAAACGATGGGTTCCCTTTAACGGAGTAACCCGAAGGTAAGCCTTCTCGTTGACTTCATAAGTCATAGGCTTATGTTTGCGATCATATTGACTCTTTTGACGAGATTGGGCTATTTTCAAATTCTCACGAATAGCGCGAACCTGCTCTTCTGCTTCCTGAATCATATCCGGGCCAAAGAGTTGTCTTTCCCCGGTTTCTGACCAGTTAAGAGGCGTTCAACATTTTCGTCCATAGAGAACTTCGAAAGGAGCTTTGCCCAAGCTAGCTTGATAACTATTGTTATAAGCAAACTCCGTGAATGGAAGGCATTTCTCCCAACTCATTCCAAATGAGATAGCAGAAGCTTGGAGCATATCTTCCAGTATTTGATTGAGTCGCTCTACTTGACCACTTGATTGAGGATGGAAGGCGGTGCTAAAGGAGAGATGAGTTCCCATAGCATTTTGGAAACTTTCCCAAAATCGAGAGGTGAAGAGACTCCCATGGTCTGAGTTAATTTCCAATGGGACACCATGGAGAGACACTATTCGGGAGATGTATAAATCGGCTAGCTGGCTAGCGGTGATACTCTCACAAACAGGTAGGAAATGGGCTACTTTGGAAAGTCGGTCGATCACGACGAAGATGGCATTATTCCCTCTCTTGGTCCTGGGAAACCCAGTGATGAAATCCATACTGATTTTATCCCATTTCCATTCAGGAATAGCCAAAGGTTGAAGGGTGCCAGCAGGCCGTTGGTGCTCCGCTTTAACACGATGACAAACGTCGCAATTAGCAATGTATTGAGCGAGTTCTCTCTTCATCCTAGTCCACCAAAACCTCTGGCGTAGGTCTTGATACATTTTAGTACTACCGGGATGAATGGTGAGAGGGGATTCATGAGCTTCCTTAAGGATCAACTGGCGTAGATGTTGTTTCTTGGGAACCACCAGACGGTTCTCGAAGAAGACAACACCTTGCTCATCCATGGAGAAACATTTAGCAACTCCGCTAGCGATGTTTTCCTTAATCTGAGATATGCCCTTATCACGCTTCTGGGCAGCTATGATTTGATCCATAAGGGTAGGTTTCGCCACCAGGGTGGATAGGAATCCTCGAGGAACAATGTGAAGATTAAGCTTACGAAATTCCTCATGGAGAAGTGGTTGACTTTGTTGTAACGTCAGGTTGTTACAATAGGACTTACGACTTAGTGCATCAGCCATGACATTGGCTTTGCCCGGGGTGTAAGTTATTCCTAAGTCGTAATCCGAGATCAACTCGACCCAACGTCTTTGCCTGAGATTCAAATCTGGTTGGGTGAAGATATATTTCAAACTTTGGTGATCGGTGAAGATCTCGCAACGATTACCGAGAAGGTAATGTCGCCAGGTTTTAAGTGCATGGACTACAGCTGCAAGCTCTAGGTCATGTGTAGGATAATTTTCCTCATGTGGGTGTAATTGCCTTGAAGCATAGGCAATTACCTGACGATCTTGCATGAGTATGCAACCTAGTCCTTGTCGCGAGGCGTCGCAATAGATAATAAAGTCCTTGGAGAAGTATGGTGGTACCAGTATGGGGGCAGATGTTAGGCGTCTTTTCAGTTCCTGAAAACTGACCTCGCACTATGGAGTCCACTCGAACTTTTTATCTTTCTTGAGGAGTTCAGTTAGAGGTTTAGCAACCTGGGAGAAATTTTCGACGAAGCAGCGACAATAGCTCGCTAGGCCAAGGAAACTCCGAACTTGCTTGACCGTCTCAGGTGGAGTCCAATCAAGGACGGCTTGAACTCGCTCGGGATTGACACCAATACCCTTACCATAGATTACATGGCCTAGATAGGTCACTTCTGCAACCAAAATTCACACTTGGAGAATTTGGCATAAAGGCGATGCTCTCGAAGTTTCATCAATACCAGCCTTAGATGTTCGGCATGTTCCTCTTCATTCTTGGAGTAGATGAGTATGTCATCGAGGTATACTACGACGAATTTATCCAGGTACTCCATGAAAACTGAGTTCATTAACCGGGAGAAGGTGGCTGGGGCATTGGTTAAACCGAAGGACATAACGGTGTACTCGTATTGGCCGTAACGAGTAACAAAGGCCGTTTTGGGGATGTCCCCGTTTCTGATTTTGATTTGATGGTAACCCAACCTCAAATCCATCTTGGAAAAGACTGAGGATCTAGCGAGCTGATCATACAGATCGTTGATCCTGGGAAGCGGGTATTTGTTCTTGATGGTGACCAAGTTGACGGGTCGGTAATCCACAACCATTCGATCTGTTCCATCCTTCTTCTTGACGAAGAGGACGGGGCAAGCCCAAGGAGAGGAACTAGGACGGATGAAACCCTTGTTCAAGGACTCATCGAGTTGGTTCTTAAGCTCGGCTAGTTCTAGGGGTGCCATCTTATAGGGTCTTCTAGAAATTGGAACGGTTCCTGGAACAAGGTCTATCACAAACTCGACATCCCTGTCAGGTGGAACACCTGACAGTTCTTCTGGAAAGACATCCGGAAAGTCTCGGACTACCGGAACATCCTCAAGGTCTGGAAGAGGGTTGGCATTTAGGGAGTAAAGCTGGCGCTTGGCCACTTGAGTTAAGACATTGACTGTCTTGCCCGAGGGGTGAGTAAGTTGAACGGTTCTAGTGGCACAGTCAATCTTAGCATAATGAGCTGACATCCAGTCCATACCTAAGATGATGTTTATGTCGGAGGGCTTGAGAGCTATTAAGGATGCAAGGAAGACAAGTCTATCGACAAGAATTTCGTTCACATGGCTTACCCTAGAAGTTTGCCATTTGGAACCCGGAGTTTGAATCACCATGGAAGTGGGCATGTCACGGAATGTCGTGTTATGCAATCGGGCATAGTTCTCGGATATGAATGAATGAGATGCTCCAGTATCGAAAAGAACAGATGCCGGATGGCAGTTAACAAGGAGCGTACCGAGGACGACGTTAGGATCCTCATGAGCCTCCTCGGCTGAAACATAATTGACATGGCCACGTGCAGTGGTGGCCGGCTTGGCGTAGAACGTTTTTCCCGCGGGATTACCACGGCCAATAGACTTTCCAGTTTGATTGGGGTTGTTCTAGGGACACTCTCGGCTATAGTGACCCGGCTCTCCACACTTAAAGCATGTTACCACATTGCGGCATGGAGCAGCGTTAGCAGCGGGGCCACCATAGGGCTTGGGCGGTGCAAATTGCTGGTTGGGACGAGGCGCCTCAAAGGATGGCCTCGGGGTGAACCTGGGTGGCAGTGCCGTGCTTGGAATCCACACCCGGCGCTTCTGAGCTCCAGAGCCGGATGAAGAGACAAAATCACGGGAGTGCTTGCGTGAAGCGTCATAATTAGTCTGGCCTGTCTCAGCACTGATAGATTTGTTGACCAACTTCTGAAAGGATGTGCACTCGTGCAGATGAAGATCGCGGCGAAGCTCAGGGCTAAGTCCCTTGCGGAACCTTGCATGCTTCTTAGCGTCAGTCGATACCTCTTCAGGGGCATAACGTGCTAGGTTCCCAAATTCACGACTGTAAGCATCCACGGTCAGTCTTCCTTGGGTGAAGTTGCAGAACTCCTCCCTCTTGCGATCCATGAGACCTTCCGGAATGTGATGCTCACGGAAAGCCTCACTAAATTCATCCCAAGTAGTGATTTGACCGACCGGGCGCATAGCTTCGAAGTTTTCCCACCAATGGCTAGCAGGGCCTTCGAGGTGATAGGCAGCATAGGTAACCTTGTCGGCTTCGGCTGTGTTGGCAGAACGTAGCATGTGGGTGATGCTGCGAAGCCAGTCATCTGCATCGAGGGGCTCGACGGAATGGTTAAACTTTGGTGGGTACAGCTTGATAAAGTCATTGATTGACACCAAGTCATTTTGCGGGTGGCGTGCAGTGTTCTGCTCAATCCGCTCCAGCAGGCGGTTGGTCTCACACTTGTTTCTTTCCGCCTCCAGCATTACTTCGGCCAGAGAAGGCGGGTGAGGCAGATTTTCACCTCTAGCAGCACTGGCTTCCCCCTGCTCCGGGGCAGCAGGGTTGCTGCGGGTGTTGACCATCCTAGGAGAAAACAAGACAACGGTTTAGACAAGGATGGCTCAAACTTAGCAAGGAAGTGCAGAATGTAATGGATAACACGGAATGCAGAGATGTTCATCCGTATGTCATGGTAATATAAAACTGCCATATATATACCAATGGTCATACACATCATACATAGTTTAGTACAAGCCCAGGCTACAGTACAACTATGATGAAAGACGTTACATCTCATCGGAGGCATTCGAAGCTCCTATACATTATTTGTCTACACCTCCGGAATCGATTACACGCAAAGACATAATCCACAAGTCACGCAGGACAGTGGAGATACAACTACTACAATACTAGTGGTACTACTACTAACTCAGATAGCTCCGTAGTAGTCCTCATAGAAGTCACCTCCATAGCCTGGAAGTTCAACTTGATCATCCGGAAACAGACGGTCCTGAGGAGCCTGTGGACCATAGGGGCTAGGATGAGGTCTTGGACCAACAAACGGTGGCCTGCAGGGACCACGGGGTGGGGTGATGCCTCCCACATCACGCCAATCCACCATGTCTGGCAGAGCTGATCTCACAGGGTACAGATCCCTTGTATCCATACATCCAGCTTGCACCGCAGGTGTAAACCGAGTCAATGTGGCCCAATGATCAGCACGAGTATTAAAAAGCTCCAGCCTCAAGGCCCGATTCTCTCGGTCCTTATCTTCGAGCATCTCAGCAGTGGTACGAGTTAATGAGTCCTCCTGAGTGGAGTCAGCATAGATAGACTGAAGATACCCTTGCGCTCCCGGAAGTGAAGCTGGCATGTAACAGAAATCAGTGTTCCGAAGCAGGCCAGTCCGGACTCGCATGATGGTCATCATGGAATAGGCAGCATCCTGCACAGCCATCTCAACGGTAACCCCGAGTCCATAGGAACAGTGAAGGGTCTCGGTAGATCCAGGATATGAAGGAAATATCCTGACGGTGCAGAAATACTGGCTTTGATTAAAGTCACGGAACTGCTCTTCGACAGTGTATTCGGGATACCAACGGTAACCTGTCTCGATCATGACCCGGACTAACATAGCAGTATGACCGGGCACGTCGAGGCACCTGGTCAGGTGAACAACTTGGTTTTGAGGACGGTTGGCCATCTGAAAGCACCACCACAATGCAAAGACATTAGAATTTCTAGGGAAAATTGGACAGCATAACGGCTGTAAATGCTCAGAAAAAGATTTGAGACATCCACAACAGTTCACAATACCACTCAACAACATCATATCAAGGTTCTGATTCAAATAGCAACATACTAAGAATAGTAGAAACTGAACTGGAACTCGTAACAATAATCCTATAAGCTACTACGGATTAGTAACACGTGAACCTGATAGAAGAAGAGAGCCTAGTCCTTAACCCACGTTGAATGAGGAGAGAATGACTCAGATCAGAGGCATAGGTAAAGGAGTAAAAGAACCTTAAATTCCCTCCCACAATCAATTCCCCTACATATAACTAAAGCATTTCTAGACTCGACATCGACCAGTTTGGCTCAACGAACCTACAGGCAGCCCGGCTCTGATGCCAACACTGTCAGGACCCCGATTCCAAGCCACATCGATCTAGCCGGTAACACCTCGTATCACTTTGCGGCCTCATGCACGGTATCCCATGGGTGTCGCCTTACCATGGCCCGGGACCGTTTGCGCCTTTTGGCTCACGTATATGATAGTGTCGCTAGCATCCATATGACAGAGAACCCGGGCCGACATGGCTAGTCGTGAACCCAATGCGGCACAGACCTATGGAGACAGGCATACATGAATCACATTCGAGCATGTCGGTCATCAACGAGTGATTCCGGGCTGTAGCACTGGGCTAACAGGACTCTGGGATCCCGGGCTGTAGCAAGCTAGGCAGGACTCCGGAAATCACCGCGTGACATTTCCCCGAAGGGACAGACATAGGAACGAAGTGAAACACATGCCGGCCAGTCAAGTGTCCTGAACAGTAGTGCTGGGCTAGCAGGACTCCGGTGAACCGGGCTGTAGCGGACTACTATGACTCGAGGAACACTAGACTACATTTCCCCATAAGAAAGGTTGCCAAGGATAAACAACTAGATTGTCGGATCCCACTCATACCAAGCATTTCAATCATACACACAATATGCCCGATATGAGTACATACAACATGGCATCACAACAAAACTCTACAACTCAAGTACTTTATCTAAAGGCTCCAGAGAGCCATACATAACATGTCATACAGATAGGGGTCACATGACCCGACACTCAAGTCATACAATCATACAAGCACATGCGGAAGCAACTAGTCTGAGTACAGACTCTAAAAAGAAAGAAGGCTTCTCGAAGCCTGTCTATCTACATAGGGCCCTCCATGGCCAGGATCACCACCTGGGTGGCTAGTCACTCGTCGACGTCAAGGTCTACTTAAAACCCATCGGAGGGGGCAGTGTTGTCATCTGAAAACAATAAATAAGCAAACATGAGTACAAAGGTACTCAGCAAGTCTTACTTCAGAACCTACTATACATGCTTATTCTCACGAAGGTGGTGGGGTTATGCAGCAAGCCAGTTTTGACTCTTGGCTAAGCTATCCTATGGAACCTCTCTAGTAAAATAGTTTTCGGACACGAGTCCACTAGTCACCAACACAATACTCCACCGGGGATCCTCCCTCGTCATCCTGCCAGAGGGCCATCCTCAGTACTCACACTTATCTTGAGTCTTTTAGTAGTATCCATTCGAATAGTTTTATACCTTGCAGGGGTGTACTTCGTCACACATGTTTCCACCACTTAGCGTCTGCACACGACATGTGCTCGGCAGACTTCAAGATAAAACCGACGTGGGTGTAGACCACGACCTGACTAACCTCACAAGTCTCTAGTCCAGGTTTATCGCCTATTCAGGTTCCATCCGCAAGGAAATCCGGCCAGGGTGTCCTCAACGGCCCCAAACGATGTGAACAGGGTTCCCGAGACACCAAACGGGTGACTCGGTACACCGTGCCATGGTGTATCTACCGCAACATAGCCCACCCCTAGGGTCAGCGCTACGCACGCCCGCCAACACATGTCCTACAAACACCAGAAACTAGTTGCAACTCCTGGACAGATGCGAGAGGGGTCAGTAAGTCGAGCGGGGTCATATTTCAGGGCCTAATGTGTGGTAGTAGCTGAATCTTAAATCACGCATACAGATCTCAGTTCTTAGGGACGGCCTCAATGAAACAACCCACCATGTACTCCTACATGGCCTCTCATCGATACCTTTACCAAACATATTCAACACATCCCTCATATTACCGACATAAGCATTTCACTCTAGCCCATCACCCAGATGAACCAGACCTGACACAACTCTAAGCATAGCAGGCATAGCAAGGTAGGAACCACATACATGGCTCAATCAACTCCTACACATGCTAGTGGGTTTCATCTAGTTACTGTGGCAATGACAGGTCATGCAGAGGATAAGGGTTCAACTACCGTAGCACACAGCAGTTTGAATCGCGATGTCTTAATGCAGTAAACAAGAGCAGAAGCGGGAACATGGGTTTGTATCGGGATGATCAATGGGTTGCTTGCCTGATGGAGTGGTAGCGGGATACTGCCCTTCAGTTGGATACTCGTGAATATCCTGGGAGGCAGTACCTACCATGAACAACACATCGGAACATGATCAACACATGACGATATGCAACAATATGATGCATGCTATGACATGGCAATATGATTTTGTCTTGGCCTAATGCAAGCTAGAATAGAAAGGGATGAACTCATTTCAATCAAAGATTCAAACATTAGCTCATTAAACATGGCATTTATAGTGCATTACCTTATTCTGCTTAAACAGCAAGGTAAACTTGTTTTGTCATGCATGAAACCATTACAGATGGATAGATTGAATTTTTCTGATAATTTTTCATATATAATTTATCTCATTTGGAGCTATGGTTGAATTTCTATGAATTTTTGAAGTTTGAACTATTTTCTGGAATTTCCTGGATAAGAATAAATCCAGAAAATCAATTACTGCGTCAGCAACGCGTCAGGGTGACGTCAGCAGGTCAAAGGCGCCAGCCAGGTCAAACCTGATTGGTGGGGCCCACTGGTCAGTGTCTCTGTGCACTAACTACGTTTAGTTAGCCTAATTAACTGGCAGGGCCCACTAGTCAGTGACTATACTAATTAAACTAACCTATTTAGTTAGCACTAACAGGGTAATTAGTCGGGCGGGGCCCGCATGTCGGTGAGAGAGAGGGGGGAGGTCAACCCTTGTCAGCAGGTCAACCTCGCCGGTCAGCGGGTGAAAACCTGCCGGCGTTTAGCCGCCGGCGAGGCCAGACGCGGTGGCGCGCCGCGGAAATCGCCCACAGGGCACCAATTGATGCGCGGAGAGTAGCTACGGGTAGCTGGGGACGAACCGCGGCGTTTGGTGGTGGTGGTTGGGCTCGGGGTGGCCGGAAACGTCGCCGGCGACGAGCCTTGCGGTCGCCGGAGTCGGGTGAAAATGAGCCCGAGGCTACGGGGCACGGCGAGGCGTGTGGTGAGGTGCGTTGTGCCCCTAGGGATGCGGTGGAGTGGTTAGACTAGGTGGCGTGGCCGGAGTTTGGCCGGAGACACGTCGGTGACGAGCTCCACGGCGGCGCGTGCGGGTGAGCTTCGTGTGCTCGTTGTGGTGCACGAGAAGAGGAACGGAGAGGCTGGGGAGGTGGAGCAGCTGATGACGATCATGTAGAAGTAGACGGCGCGGTCGGGGACGAGTCGATGCGGCGGCGACGTCGAAAGGGATCTCCGGCGATGCTCGGTGAAGATGAGGTCGAAGAAGACGTTGCAGAGCGTGTGAGCGCTCGGGGCTCGGCTGCTCGACGGAGTCGACGATGGCGGAGAGGATGGACACGGTGGTGCAACACGGGGACGTTGGTGGACGCGGTTTCACGGTGGCGCGAGGACGGCAGCGTCGGCCATGGCGAGGGAAGAGCGAGGGAGAGGGACCAGGGGGAAAGTGCGGTGTCTGCGAGGTCGGGGGAAGCAAGGGAGTTCGTCCCACGTCGACAGCTCGACGAGGGGAGCGGCGAGGCGGCGGCAGCTGCGTGGCGCGCATGCGGTGCTCGCCGTCGAGCACCTGCCTGCCTGCCTGGCCGAGCCAAGCTGCCCGCTGGCGCGGTGGCTGGGCTGGGCCGGCAGGTGGGCCTGGTGGGTGGCGCCATGTAAGGCCCAGGTGGGCTTCTCCCTCTCCCTTTTTTTGATTTTTGTTTTCCTTTTCTATTTTTCTGTAGCTTTATGGCTTTATTTAAAATACCTAGGCACTTTCTAAAATCCTGAAAATAATTGTTGGCTCTATTGGGATTATTCCTAACAGCAAACATTTAGTTCCAGAATTATTTGACCATTTGAATTATTTTATAGCATTTAAATTCCCAAATTCAAATATTTATGATTTAAATCAATGACCTTCTGTTGACCCAGAAAATTGTGCACCAATTTTCCCAGAGGTTCCAACCCAAGGCAAAGAGGGTGAACATTTTAGAAGGGCATTTCAGGCTCATTGAAATTATTTGTAGTAAACCCTAGTTGATTTTAGGGGGGGTGCTGGGGGTTCTGCCTTCCCCATTTCAAGTTTCTCATGAAAGTAAACATGATGCACACTCTAATGCATGGACTAGCTAGGGTGTGACACCGGGTGGAAGAGCGGAGTTCGGAACCCAAAACCGGCGCTTCTGCGAAGTAGAACCGGAGGAAGAAACCAAATCACGGGTGTGCTTACGAGACTCCTCGTAAGTGAGCTGAGCTGTCTCTGCATTAATGGCCTTGTTCACAAGAGCCTGGAATGTATTGCAATGGTGCAAGTGGAGATCACGACGCGACTTGGGGTTGAGACCCTTCCGGAACCTAGCCTGCTTCTTGGCGTCTGTGGACACTTCTTCTGTAGCATAGCGGGCGAGGTTCTCAAATTCTCTACTATAAGCATCAACAACCATCTTACTCTGGGTGAAACTACAAAACTCTTCTCTCTTGCGATCAATGAGAGCCTGAGGAATGTGATGCTCGCGAAAAGCCTCAGTGAAATCCTTCCAGGTAGGTATCTGGCCATCTGGAAGCATAGCCTCATAGTTCTGCCACCAAGGACTAGCAGGACCTTCCAGGTGATATGCAGCATAGGTGACCTTGTCACCTTCAGCTACGTTCGCAGAACGGAGCTTGTGTGTGATACTACGGAGCCAGTCATCTGCATCGAGTGGTTCAATGGAATGATGGAAGGTGGGTGGTTTCAGACCGATGAAGTCATGGATGGACACAAACTCTTTGTGCTGATGGGAGGTGTTCTCCTCAATACGTGCTAGCAAGCGGTTAGACTCACGCTTGTTCCTCTCAACCTCTAACATGAACTATGCCAACGAAGACTGGTCAGGAGGATCCTCATCCCTACCATCTCCGTGGTTCCGGCTACGAGCAACAGAACTTCGGTTAACTAACGACATCCTGAAGAACCAAACAAGGAAAACAAGGATGGATTCAGCATCATCATAAGGATGTAGAATATAGTACGAGGAAAAATACTATCTCTTGAACTCCTAGGACAATTCCGGTAGCATAACGACAGTAAAATGCTCAGAATGAGACATCCTGCTAAAATGGGGTAGTGACATACTCAACATCATTACTCAAGGTTCTGAGATATTACTAAACATGCTACACCGGAGATACTCAAACTGGGATATGACTCTGATCAACCAATCCTAAGGGACTACGGAGTAGTAACACATGATCCTGATAGAAAGAAGAGGAAGCCTAGTTCCTTAACCCCGTAGGAAGGATAGGATGACTCAGATCAGAAGGGCATGAGGTAAAAGGAGTAAAAAGATCCTTACGTTCCCTTCCACAATCAATTCCCTTACATAACTAAAGAATTTCTAGACTCAACTTCGACCAGGTTGGCTTGGAAATCCTACAGGCAGTCAGGCTCTGATACCAACGCTGTCGGGACCCCGATCCTAAGTCACACCGATCTAGCATGTAACACATCATATCACTTTGCGGCCTCACGCACGGTATTCCCACGGGTGCCACCTTACCTGGCCCGGGACCGTCTGCGCCTTTTGGCTCACGTATATGATAGTGTCGCTAGCATCCATATGAGAAAGAACCCGGGCCGACATGGCTAGTCGTGAATCCAAACGGCACTAACCCATGAGGACAGGCATACATGAATCACATCGAGCATGTCGATCATCAACGTGTGAATCCGGCTGTAGCACTGGGCTAACAGGACTCCGGTAACCCGGGCTGTAGCAGGCTTGGCAGGACTCCGGATGTCACCGCGTGACATTTCCCTGAAGGGACAGACACAGGAACGAAGTGAAACACATGCCGGCCAGTCAAGTGTTCCGAGTAGTAGTGCTGGGCTAGCAGGACTCCGGTGAACCGGGCTGTAGCGGACTACTATCGCTCAGAAAGCACTAGACTACATTTCCCCATATGATAGGCTGCCAAGGATAAACAACTAGATTGTCGGATCCCACACATAGCAATACACGTTACACGTACGCATAACATGCAAGTATGTGCTGTACAACATGGCATCACAACATAACGCAAACTCATATAGATAAAGGCCCAGAAGAGCCACATAGCATTAAATACAAACAGGCGTTAGATGACCCATCATTTAGAGCATACAAGCAACAAGCGGAAGCATTAAATGTCTGAGTACAGACAACTACAAAAGAAAAAGGCCGAGAAGCCTGACTATCTACAAGACCCTCCCAAGGGTACAAGATCGTAGCTGAGGTAACAAGTTACTCGTCGAAGTCCAAGTGGTACTACTAGTGAGACTGATGTCTCATCTGCAAAACATAAATAAAGCAAACGTGAGTACAAAGGTACTCAGCAAGACTTACATCAGATCCTATCATACATGCATTGGTATCAAGAAGGTGATGTGGGGTTTAGTTGCAGCAAGCCAGCTTTGACTCAGTGGCTATCCTATTCTACGACAACGAGAAACTTCTTTGAGATGAGGCAGCACACGAGTCCACTAATCACCACATCAATACACTACTATGGATTCATCCTCGTCTCCCTACGAGAAGGCCATCCATAGCACTTACACTTGTCTTGAGCATTTTAGAGTATCCACTTCAAGTTGTCTATGTACCATGTAAGCATCCAAGAAGTCCATAACCGAGGACACGGCTATTCGAATAGATCATGATAACCCTGCAGGGGTGTACTTCATCACACACGCTCTCACCACTTATCACCATGTACACGTCATGTATCTCGGCAACCTTCAAGCGGAAGCCTGGCGAGGGTGTCGGCCACGACCTGACTAAACATGCAAGACTCTAGTCCAGGTTTATCGCCTATTCGGGTTCCATCCACAAGGAGGTCCGGCCAAGGTTTCGCTCACGGCCCCAAACGATGTGTACAGGGTTCCCGAGCCCACCAATCGGGTGCCACTCGGTACACAGGGCCACGTGTGCCTAATCTGTCCCAAGCCCACCCTGACGGGTGCCACTCGGTAGAAAAATAGCACTACCTACAAACACCAAAAACTATTTGCAACTCCTGGACAGAGTTCAAGGCGGTTAATAAGTCGAGAGAGCTTGGAGCGCCCGGAGCCCAATGTGTGGTAGTAGCTAGTCATTGGACAACTTACACAGAACTCGGTTCTTAAGGACGGCCCCAATGAGACAACCCACCATGTACTCCTACATGGCCTCTCACCGCTACCTTTACCAAATCGTGTTCACACGCTTAACTCTCAGCACCAGAGCATAACATAACCCTCCAATTCATTCCCAATGAATCAGACCTGACACAACCCTAAGCAATAGCAGGCATGGCATGGTAGAAGCACAACATGGCTCAATCAACTCCTACACATGCTAGTGGGTTTTAATTATTTACTGTGGCAATGACAGGTCATGCAGAGGAATGGGTTCAACTACCGCAGCATAAGGTAGCAGTTGAATCGTTGTTGCCCTAATGCAATAAATGAGAGCAGGAGCGAGAGAGTAGGATTGTATCGGAATGAACAAGGGGGTTGCTTGTCTGGTAGATCAACAGGGGGGCACTGCTCCTCTAGCAGGTACTCTGGATCGGTCTCCGGAGCAGGACCTATCGAGAAGGAACGGTGTCGGCAATCAATACACAATCATATGCAACAATATGATGCATGAAGATGGCATAAAGATGTGATGTTATTTGAGCTAATGCAACTAGCATTCATATGCATGAAGTCCATTTGAACCAAAGATTCAAATGCATCTCCAAAATAAGCTCTTTATATAAGCCATAAGTGTGTTTTCATATATACAGCAAGTATAGGTTGGTTTGTCATGCATGAAAATGGTACAGATGGATAGATTGAATTTTTCTGATAATTTTTCATATATAAATTATTTTAATCTGAGCTACGGTTGAATTTCTTTGAATTTTTGAAGTTTTGAATATATTCTGGAATTTCTAGATTTATTTTAATATCAGAAAATGAATAATTACGTCAGCATGACAGTGGCATGACGTCAGCAAGTCAACCGTGGCTGACCAGTCAAACCTGATGTGTGGGGGCCACACGTCAGTGTCATGGTTAATTAACAGTGGGTTAATTAATCCTAACTACAAATTAGGGGGCGCCGGGGCCCATCTGTCAGTGTCACAGAGGGGGGGTTCATCAGCGGGGGTTGACTCGTTCAAACCTGCCGGCGTTTAGCCGCCGGCGAGGCCGAACACGACGGAGGGGTTCGGATTCGTCGCTCCGGCGACCATTCGGGCGGCGGAGACCACCTACGCGAAGCCCAGGCTCGCGCGCATCCAGTAGGACACGCGGGAGACCGTGGGGTGGTCGGAGCTCGCCGGAGCGAAGCTTGCGGCGGCGGCCGAAGCACGGCCAAGTGCGGGCGAGGGCTGCGGTGCATGGGGAGGCGAGCGGAGAGGCTCTACGGGTTCCTGGGATCACCAGGAGCACGGTGATGCGCGCGGGTGTGGCTGGCTCGGCCCCTGGCCATGGTGGCGCCATGGCCGGCGGCGAGGAGCTACGGCTTCGGTCGAAACGGTGGCTGCGGTGTTCGAGAAGCAAGGGGAAGAGGGGAGAACGACGATGGAGCTCACAGCAGTCGCAGAGGTCGTCGAAGCGAGCTTGGGGAAGCGTTGGTTGCCGCGAATTTGACGGCGGCGATCCACGGCGGCCAAGGCGAAGACGATGGCAATGGCGGCGCTCCAGGGCTTCCCGTGTCATGTGGCTCGACAGAGAGGTGGACGGCGACGTGGCGGAGCTTCTGAGCTGGTTGGAGAAGCGAGGGGGAGGCGGTGGCCGCGGCAATGGCGTGCGGCGGCGACGGCACCACTCGGCCGTGGTGAGAGAGAGCGAGGGAGTGGAGAGGAGAGGAGTGGGGAGAGTGAGAGGGGTACGGGGCGGCGCGTGGCGATGTCCGGGCGTTCCAGGGCGACGAGGAGGACGCCAGGCAGGCAGCTGCGTGCCAGCGCGCACGGCGTCAGGCACCGCTTCCCCTCTGCCTACTGGCAAGAGGAGGAAGACGGCTCTGCCCCTGGTGGGCTGGGCCAGAACAGGAACGGGTCGGCCAGTGCCAGGCCGTAGGTGGCCCAGGTAAGCATCTCTCCATTTTTGTTTTATTTTCTATTTCTGACATTTGTTTTTGATTTAAAATAAATACTAGCACAATTATAAAAATGTTGAGATTCCTTGTGACCACTGGTTATAATATACGAGAGGCCCTCACCAATTTCCAACATTTTTGGAGCCTTCAAAATATTTATATTATTTTAAACAGCTCCAATTCAAATACATATGGGTTCATTCAAAAATCCATAATGTTTAGCAAAAATGTGCATCACCTCTGGTTGTTGTTTGCAACATTTCCCAAAGACCATGGACATTTTTGAAAAGCATTTTGGGTTAATTGAAATTCCATTTTTAATTTTCATCTATTTGAATTTGCTTTGGTGCTAGGGTTTGAAACATTCCCCATTTCAAATTCATTTCGAACTTAAACATGATGTACAAGCAAGCCTAGATCATACCAGAACTAGGGACGTGACACTGCCTCCCGCGGCCGGCTGGGCTGCCACGGAGGCCTCACCGCCCCTACTATTCCAACCGCTGGCCAGGCCCTGCAGCGACGGCAGCCTCACACTGCAGCCGAACCAGTGAACCCTCGTACTCCTCTCTGCGCAGGCTTCCACTGCCGCGTGTTCCCCGGATCCCCGTCGTCCCCTTCCTAGGCCTCGCCGTCGTCCACCGCCCTGGTGCTCTCGGCGCGGCGTGGTCAACGTGGTCAAGGAACGACTTCCATCAGATGTGGACTGTACGTGGAGAGGTTGACAGCTGGGTCCACGGTCGCAGCAAGGAAGTGCCTCCTTATTACGCGGAAAATAATGATTCCTCCACCTAACAGCTGGGACCCACCGGACGGGCCACTATATTTCGCGAAAAAAACGTTTCTTCCTGACTGCTGGGACCCACCAGCTACATCTTCGCCCGCAAGGAAGTGCGTCCGGGCAAAAATAAAAATGATTCGCCCCCTTGACTGCTGGGACCCACCAACTACATCTTCGCAGGCAAGGAAGTGCCTGACAGTCGGGACCCACCTGGTCGAAGCGTACGTAGCATTGTCATTCTGGTTGCGAACGTGTACGTACATATATACTAGTGGATGTAGAGGCGCGCACGTGTCGTAGTAGAGGCGTGTACGTGTCGTAGTAGAGGCGCGCACGTGGCATGTACACGTACGTGCAGCGGCCAGGGTGCAAGAAAGAAAATACGGCCACGTATGTGTACATACGGGCGGGGTCTCGAACGCCCACTCGTCCATACGTACGGCTAGGTCTCGTGTACATGGCTGGGTCGGAATGGAGAAACAGCCTCGTCGTCGTGTTCATGGGGAGGCAACAGAATGCGTCGTGTTCATGGGAAGGCAACGGAATGCGCCGTGTTCATCGGGAGGTAACGGAACGCGTGGGAGCCAACCGGCTGGGTCCGAACGAAAGGCGTGGTCGTGTTCATCAGGAGGGCTTGGACGGAACAGGCGATGGAAACGAGGCCTGGCGTACCGCACAACGGAAGAAACGAACCTCCTACGTTCGGAACGGGGTCCTATTGATCGGGAGGGGTCTGGCGTATCGCAAAACGGAGGAAACGGACCTCCTACGGTCGAAACGGGGGTCCTGTTGATCGGGAGGGGTGTGGCGTACCACAAAATGGACGAAACGGACCTCCAATGGTCGAAACGGGGGTCCTGTTGATCGGGAGGGGTGTGGCGTGCCGCAAAACGGACGAAACGGACTTGTGTTGGAGCGCTACAGTCGAAACGGGGGTCCTGTTCATCAGGAGGGGTGTGGCGTACCGCAAAACGAGACTCCACGGGATACTGTTCATCTCCACCGTCGACCTCCTCCAGCCTCCACGGGCTCCTGTTCATCCAGCCTCCACCATGCGCTACTCCACCGGCTACTGTTCAACCACCCCTCCACGGGCACCCCTCCACCGTCTACTGTTCATCCAGCCCTCCACACCATGGGGTCCTGTTCAACCACCCCTCCACGGGCACCCCTCCACCGTCTACTGTTCATCCAGCCCTCCACCACACCACGGGGTCATGTTCATCCAGAGGCAACACCAGCGCTCACTGTTCATCCAAACTCCCCCCTCAACGCTCACTGTTCATCCTAGAGGCAGCATCGATCGGCTTCAGTTAGCAGCAGTAGTGAAGGAATCGCTCGATCGGGTTCAGTTAATAGCGATCGATTGATCACTCGGGTTCAGTAATGCGTAGCCTACAGTGCAATCGCTCGGGTTCAGTTAGAGCCCAATGCCTCGCTCGGGTTCAGTTAGAGCCAACGCCTCGCACACACGCGCGTACGTGTACGAGAGAAACGTGCATCGCTCGGCCCCCGACCTCCCACCGTAACCGGGAACTCCCCGAAATTTTCCTCCCCCTCGCTTCTACCACGGTTTTTTCCGTCATGGAATGCCCAAAGAATGTCATGCAACTGCGTCTCCGGCCCGCCTAGGACGAAAAGCCCATTTTCTGTCATGATTTTTTGTCATAGAAGTAGGAGCCCACCACATCTATGATGATACCGGGTTTTGTCACAATTATCGTCATAGAAGTGTCATATGTATGACAAAAAAAATTTCCGTTCGGCCCAAAATGTCACGGATGTGTCTTTTTTAGTGTACCAGTGTTATGTTCCTTGATTTTGCGGTCCTTATGCGGTTGGGTGTTATGGGAACCCCTTGACAGTTCGATTTGAATAAAACTCCTTCAGCAAGGCCCAACCTTGGTTTTACCATTTGCCTACCTACCACCATATACCTTCCCTTGGGTTCTGCAGACTCAAGGGTCATCTTTATTTTAAACCCCCCCGGGTCAGTCCTCCTCTGAGTGTTGGTCCGAACTAGAGTCCTTTGCAGCGCCACCTTGGGGAAACTTGAGGGTTGGTTTTAGTTGTACGGAGTGCTAATCTGGTGTTCACTGTGAACGAGATACGTGCGACTCCTATTGGGATTTGTCGGCACATCGGGCGGCTTTGCTGGTCTTGTTTTACCATTGTCGAAATGTCTTGTAACTGGGATTCCAAGACTGATCGGGTATTCCCGCGAGAAGGAATGTCCTTCGTTGATCGTGAGTGCTTGTGATGGGCTAAGTTGGGACACCCCTGCAGGGTTTTGAACTTTCAAAAGTCGTGCCCGTGGTTATGGGCAGATGGGAATTTGTTAATGCCTAGTTGTAGAGAAATTGACACTTAACTTAATTAAAATGAATCAACCGCGTGTGTAGCCGTGATGGTCTCTTTTCGGCGGAGTCCTGGAAGAGAACATGGTCTCGTGTTATGCTTGAGCGTAAGTAGATTCAGGATCACTTCTTGATCACTATTAGCTTCTCGACCGTGCGTTGCTTCTCTTCTCGCTCCCTTTTTGCATAAGTTAGCCACCATATATGCTAGTGCTTGCTGCAGCTTCACCTCACTACCCTTTCCTACCCTTAAGCTTAAATAGTCTTGATCGCGAGGGTGTGCAATTGCTAAGTCCCCGTGACTCACATATACTTCCAAACAGATGCAGGTGCCGATGATGCTAGTGCAGGGGACGCTACCAAACTCAAGTGGGAGTTCGACGAGGATTCGGTCCGTTACTATGTTTCTTTTCCGGATGATCGGTAGAGGAGCCAGTTGGGACGATCGGGGATCTAGCATTTGGGGTTGTCTTTCTTTATGTTGGTTCCGTAGTCGGACCTTGATTGTATTCTGGATGATGTATGACTATTTATGAATTGTGTGAAGTGGCGATTGTAAGCCTACTCTTTATCCCTTTCTTATTCAGTACATGGGATGTGTAAAGATTACCCCTCTTGCGACATGCCTACCATGCAGCTATGCCTCTAAGTCGTGCCCCGACACGTGGGAGATATAGCCGCATTGTGGGTGTTACAACCAGCCACTGCCCTAAAACCACAGCTAATCTCTAGCCCCTTCCCCCACCTTTCGATCCCCTAGCCCGCATCAAGCATCCCCTAGTTCGCCGGAAAGCCACGGTGCGCCGCAAGATCACGTACTACAAGATGCTGACGCGGGAGCACCGCGCAGAGATCGCGGCGACGGTCGGTGCTAGAGACCTCCGTTCCCAAGCTCGCTTTGCGGCGGGCCAATCCATGAGTTCTCTCGAGCCAAGCTACGAGGAGGAGGAAGACAATCCAATGTTCATGTCCGAGGTCGCGACGCAGAAGGCCTCCGATGGGTATGAGACGATGGACGTCGACTTCATGCTGGCGTCCAAGTCCCCCATGGTGCAGGCGGACCAGCAGTTCAACCTGGCGATACTAAAGGAGGACCGGGAGGCAAAGGCTCAACTCGACGCGGAGCGCGCACATGCCGCTGCCATCGAGGCTCTCCTGCAGGCGGAACCGGATGTCGTGGATGTGAACCGGGCGACGGAGGCTCAACTTGAGGCGGAGCGCGCGGATGCCGCTTCCATCGAGGCCCTCCTGCAGGCGGAACCAGACGTCGTGGACTTGAATCGGGCGGCAGAGACTCAACTCGACGCGGAGCGTGCGGATGCCGCTCTCATCAAGGCCCTCCTGCAGGCGGAACCGACGTCCTGGACTTGAACCGGGCGGCGGAGGCTCGACTCGACGTGGAGCGCGCGGATGCCGCTGCCATTGTGGCCCTCATGCAGGCAGAACCGGACGTCCTCGACTTGAACCAGGCGGTGGTCTCATCCATGCAGAGCGCCCGCACGCTCCGCACGGACGAGTAGCTGGAGGCCGAGGACAACCACGATGTGGAGACACACGTCGGCAGCTACAGCTGGTTCGCAGCGGTAGCCAAAGACGACGAGGCCGTCTTGTTCCGCGAGCAGTCATAGTTTTTCTTTATGTTGTTGTTTTTATGGATCTTTTGCTGTGTAAAAACATATATTGTTATGCAAGTCACCTGACTTGGGTCAGTCTACCATTTCAGGTGGTTGAATGAATATCCTACGTCTCCTAACCCTTCTTCCTCACCTCTTCTTCTTCCCCAACAGACCACCACACATGTCGTATGGATACTCCCCAACATGCGGTTGGATAAACATACTCTACGAACGAAAATTATGTGTCAGCGGTAGGATGGCTGAGTTTGGTTTGTTCACATGCGACAGCACGTGTCAGTGAGGGTGTGTTCCCTTGCTTGGGTTTGCAGCGTGCAGGAGCGACTGTGCATGTGAGGGTGCGGTGCGACCGCGGCGTGCAGGAGCGACTGTGTGAAGGTGCGGTGCGACCGCGACAGCCATGCGCAAGTGTACCTCCTTTTCATTTTGAAAACTTTAGGCAAGCTTGGCAAAAATGTGTAGCGAAGTATGGCAATGCAAGCCTAGACCCAAACAGGATAAGTACGTAGTACGTACTACATACTAGGAGTAATAGTGTTTAAAAAGAAAGGCGGGGTTTTCTTTCGCGGGATTAATCAATACAAATCCTCGTTTCATGTGTCAATTAATGCGTATTTTTTCTCCAAAGCCCAAAGAGCTAAACATCTCACTCCTCATCACTTGATTAATGCAGCGCCATGCAAACCAACCTTCTCACTTCCGCATGCATGCAGGGGATATTAATGTCCTTGGTTGCTAGTACGAGGCAAACCCCATCAATTTTGCCTCAATTAGTGTTAGTGGCCTTTTGCAAATTGTAATTTTGATATACTGGCCTTGTGTACAAAAAATGGAGGTAGTAACTATATTTGACTTCCTTCCCCATTGCGGTGACGTCGATGATATCTCAAACGTTGTGGTTTGGCGAAGTGCGTTCGATGGAGAACACCATTAAGGGAGACCACAGTAAGTCGTTCGCAAGTGCCTCCTGCAAGCCGAGACAACCGCCTTATTTGCATCCAGGAAGTCCATTGAACTAAAGAACGCGTAAATGTACTAGTACTACTCGTACACAATAGCATCGTTCGTCCAGCTTAGTGCGGTGAGATGGTTTCTCGAAGAAGACGATGGAGAAGCGGAGTCAGTGAAGAGTGAAATGATGGTTGCTTCGTTCGTGCTTTGTGATTTGATGCCTCACTACTTTGTGATTTGTGATAGAAGGGACAGGGGAGTAGACTCTATCCTCTATACTGTACATGCTTCCAAGCACGGGAGAAAGAGGAGAGACGTTACATTTTTCTATTCCTTCAATCAATCAACCAGGGAGCTTCAGTTCCATCCTTTTGGCTTTGGCAACACCGTCCACAATGGTTCCCATGATGCCAAAAGCTATTTTCACATTTGGATACACATTGTGGATGTCCTTAACTGTATCACTTGGTTTTTCTCCTATGTGCTATCTATACAAATCTCAATTATATTGATCTAAAAATTATAGAATCAATATTAGTAAAAAGGAGGTGATTTTGCCATGCGGATGGCGGGGGAGGTTTCTTATTTTTAGAGGACATTGTCCTGGCGGTTTGCTAACATGCGGTCCCATGTGTCAGTGCTTTACCAAGCCGATCCGCTTCCCACATGAGGCAGAACAACAGCAGAAGCAACACATGGTTAACTTGAAGAAGATGAGGGAGAAGCATATTCAGCAACGAGTGAAATGATGGTTGCTTCGTCCCTCCAACTTCTTTTTTTAGCATTACTTCGTCCCTCCAACTTAACTGCGGGAAAGGTGCAGCTTTGTGATTTGATGCCTCATTGCTCATTACTATGCCGACGCCATGACTGGGTGCTTCACCCCGGCTGCTCTGCACTGTATTCCGGTATGGCACCTGGACCCGGTAGCTTGATGCCCCACATGTCGGCGAAAGGGACTAGAAGATTTATGAAAGCGAGCGCTCCACTCTTACGACGGAGGAGTACACGACACGACGGCCCAGTGAACTATCACTTGTACTATATATTGTACTATAGTTTTGCTATTTCGCATGATCCATTGATACAAACCCGACTAAATAGGAAAGGGCGGGGTTTTTCCCGCGTGGTATATGATACTGGTCATACATTTCAAAGGAAAGTTTAATGTATGAAAACTGAATAATTAAGTAACAATATGATATCGAGTAAAACTAAAAACACATACTATGATTTATTGTGTTAGAGTGTAGTAGTAGTGTTGTATTGCATATTTGTTAGATGTAACATGCGAGAACGTGTAGAGATGTAGTTTTGGAGGGCCTACAGAGAGAAAAGCGTAATACGTTCACCGAACTTCAGAATAAGCTGATTACGGTCACTATATACGTTTTGCGGTGATTATACGGTCACTTGCTCACGGTTCAGCATCGGATTGCACTCTATTGACCGGCCAAATAGTCTGCGTGGCACCATGTTGACTAGTTAAATTGACCATGTTCCTTGTGGGTCCCACCTATCAGTTCGCATAGGGAAAATGTCAGATAAACATAAATTTACGCAGGCACGGATAAGACTCCACCCCGTGCGCGAGAATCACCTGGTTGTGTATGTGTCTGTGAGGGCCTGATGTGTGCGCATGCACGTGTAGGTTGAGCACTTGAGCGTGAGAGTGTGTGTTGGTCGTGTGGTGTACTGGTGTGTGCATGCATGCGTTCGTGTGTGCGTGTGAGTGTTGCGTGCGGGCGTGGCTGCGTGTGTATGTGTGAGTATTGCGTGCGTGCGTGGGTGCATGCGTTCGTGTGAGTGTTGCGTGCATGCAGTTCATGTGCATGCGTGCGTGTGTGTATAATCACCACACCAGCTCCTGTGTCTTAAAACAGACGGCTCAGCATACCAATACAAGGCCACCTTGTCCGTTGTGCCCGCGGTGATGACTTCGAACCACCGTCCAATATTTTTTTGTCGTTTGTTTTCATTCTTACTAGCAAGATGCTCATGCATTGCACGTAACATCAAGATGCATTTGTATGACTAGTTTATCTTGTGAGAGAAAAGGATGAACGAGGGAAGGCCTTATTTGAAAATGTGGAGAGGTGTGTGGGTACTTTTTTGCAAATTTGTCATAGTTTCTTTCCTATCCGTCAGATATAAATCAGAGGGCCTATATTGCAGGATGGCAGGCACACCATCACCACCAATTCTATTTTTTATAAGAGTGTATTTTATCCCTACTCTTATAAAAAGCATAGTCGGTGATGATTGTGTGCCTGCCATCCTACAATATAGGCCGTCTGATCTATATCTGACAGATAGGAAGCAAACAATGGCAATTTTGCAAAAAGAGACCCACACCCCTCTCCACACTTGCAAATAAGGCCTTCCCTTATTCATCAATTTCTCCCACAAGATAAACTACTCATACAAATGCATCTTGATGTTCCGTGCAATGCATGGGCATCTTGCTAGTATTTTATAAGAGTGTAGATGTAGAGTAGATACAAGCCGACAGGTGGGCCCGATGGTAGTGAGATAATGTGATGCAACACTAGAGGTGACACGTGGAGCATTTAACTGGTCAACTAGTCGTGTCTTGAGCAAATACATAGTTGTACAGTGAGCCCGTGACTGTATAATAACCACAAAACGTAAATGGTGACCGTAATGAGTGGATTCTGAAGTCCAATGTACGTATCGTGCTTTCGCTTCTAATGCAATGATCGTCATTGTATGTATCACGACAGAAAGATGAGACATGCGTGAATGTGCTGGGGTCTTACTTTTAGAGGACCTGGAGATAGTTTGTGTGCGTACGTGAAAGGGGCGTAGAGGGGGGGGGTATGCGATGGAGAGAGAGATGTTCTTCGCTTCTCTTTATTATGACTAACTTTATATATAGTATAAAAATATACAAATTCACAGTGCGGAATAAATATCATTGTGGGCACCATGCAATGCAAGCATTCATACTCCTCCATATAACTTTGTAATGTTGTATATATGCAGAAATTCTAAAATATTTTTTTGGCCACACTTTATTCAAGGAATGTTGTATGCTAAATAAACGTGAAGAGAGGGCTTTTTAGATCAATGGGGTACATGATGTAACATGTGTGAATGTGTAGTTGATGCATTTGGCAAGGCCTCGAGAGGTATGTGTGTGTATTACATATTCGAGAGAGGCATGGATAGAGGGGCCGACAGGGGGGGCGTGGGAGAGATAGCACGAGAAATGAGAGTGGTCTAGAGAGAGAGAGACGAATATGACGTCACAGCGAGAGATTCCCTTGAGTGTGTATATGCAAGGGGGAGTGGATAGAGGCACCAGGAGAATATTTTTTTGTGTGTGGTGTCTGTGTTGGTATGTGTGGGTGTGAGAAGATAACGAGATGTGGGGGCAGAGGGTGTGTCACCGCGTGAGGTCCGGTGGGTCGAGGTGAGGCCCTTTGTTCGGTTCCGTCCTGCGCCACATTGGTCGGCCCGTGACGCATTTAGGGAGACCCATGGATGACTAGTCGTACAAGACAAAGATAACATAATTGTGAAGGACTCTATGTCCACTGACAAAGCCGGCTAGGATTTGTAACCCTAGGTTCTCGGACTAAGGTAAACCCTTTATCTCTGATATTACTATTCATCCTATCTAACTTTAAGGGGCATCCTACAGAATGCTCTGCTAGAATCATACTCGTCGATTAGGAAGAGGGGTGTGAGACAATGCGTGAGAGACATGCCTAAAGATAATGTGCGTACAGGAGACACATAGGCAGGTGTATGTATATAAAAGGGTCGATGGGGATTGTGCGTGTGTATGCTTGCGAGAGGAAGAGTGCTTGTGATAAAGGTTAGTGAAAACAGCATAAATGGTTACGAGAGGGAGGGAGGGTTATATCGAGAGCATGTGTGCGAGAAAGACACCTCGGGAGAGAGTGTGTGAGCATGTGTGAGAGACCACCGACGGAGAGTGAAACTACACGTACAAGACTGTTGTACACATTGATTAAAGATATAAATTGTATCCAAATATTAGGATGGGATCATGATATTTGCAATTCGCGTAAGGAATGGTCATTGATCCATCAGACATCTAGATTCTATCGAATTTGAGCATGTGTATGTTATTATTCGACACAATTGATCCACATAGTTAGTATTTTGAACTCCAAACAATGCATCGCTGTAGCAATCGAATATAAACGTGAGTATAGTTCATGTTGTGTGTGTAAAGCACATTATACATACGAAAGTTACACAATGAACATTATAAATAGCTACCTATGAACTAGCATACATTTGAATTCAACTTAAGGTGGTTTAAAAAAATTGAATTGAACATGAAGTCCATTCAATTATTTGAATTTGATATCATGGCATTTGTAAATCATACCTAAATTATGGGGCACCAATCTTTGCTCTAATTTTGTACATAATAGCATATGTAGTCGTGTACAAAATAGATTCTAATTTAGCTCCTCCATTCCAAAATAATCGTAGTTATAGGATTTTCAAGTGTCAAAATTTCAAAAAGAAGCGGATAATTTAATGAGGTTTTCAAACATACAAGGTCAAATTTAATGTTGTCTATTTAGGTCAATCCTCAAAATTCAAGAGTACTCTAAATGTCAATGCTTGTGTTTCAAAATTTCAAACGAAGCGCCAAAAGAGCCTCTACTCGCTCAAAACCGCGTGAGACCAATGTTTGGTAGTACAAGGAAATTGCTTTTCTAATAAATCCGACCCGTGAAACCTACCGGCCTGACGTCCAAAGGTCTAAACCGGGTAGGTTTGTAGCTTCATCTAGACGCCACGCAACCGCCTCCGAAAAACATTCATACACAATGGCCGCCTAAGAACACATGCGCGCGGCCAAAATCGCTGCCGCCCACTATTTGGGACACCTGGGATTACCATCCTACCCCGACCCGCAGTAGGTTCAAAATTTAAGAGGGGGACAAAGTTTGTACTTTCCCCAAATTTCAAACAAGCGCGTCCCATCTTCTATTCAAAAAAGCCAAAAACAAGCGCGTCCCAGACCGAAACATGGTTCACCCCCTACCCCCGCCCACCCGTTTGATTCCCCATTCGTACTTCGTGGGCGCAAAAACTACCTCTCCACCAGCGGCGAAACCCCGGCGTCCTCCATCCGCCACCCCATTCCACCCATCAACCGCCGCCCTCCTCCATCACGCCGAAGCCGATACCCCGATGTCGTCGTCCACCACAACCTCAACCGCAAAGGCCTCCACGGCTAGTAGTTGAAGCCGAGGCTGAGCCGTCCGTACCCGAGCCGGTTCAACCACGCTATCCTACGCCTCATCGCCGCCGCTCCAACTTCGCCACCCTCTACCCCACCGGAGCTGTTCCTGCAACGCCGTCCTTCACCGCCTCGGATCTGCTTCCCCTCCGCTGAAATACGGCCATGGCAACACAGTCAACAATTTGGCCATGGGTTCGTCCAAGCCTGCACCCTCCTCAAGAACATCGGTTTCCCCGGCAGAAAGAAGAAGATCGGCGCGACATGTGGAGGCGACCACACCAGCAACCGAAAATGGTACTCCTCTTCCCTTATTCATGCAAATCTTACGTGTCTGCTTGCACGGTATTCATCCCACATAAGACACTAGTTGACTGCTTCTTCTTGATACTAGATGTTCCTAGTCACTCGCGATGCACAAGATTTCTCCTCATATACTATTTCACCTTAGCTAGAGGTCCGTCGCCCCCCTAAATTTCAATTCCTGGTTAGTTGATTCCCAATTAACGGAAGCATTCCCCTGCGTAACAGGCGCTAGTCCGCCTATTACGTCGGGGAAGAAGCGCCTCAGTGTTTATCTTACGGGCGTGTGGGGCCTAGAGCTACTGTAGCCCGATTTGGAGGTCGGTCGGGATTAAAGGGATGGCCTGGGGGCGCTTCCAAGCACGGCAGTGGTGTGAGGTCGAGGGGAGGGCGGGGCGGTGGAGGCAGCGGTCTGGGCCGGTGGTCGCTGGCGGTTCGAGAAAGATCGTCAACAGTGACTGGCGGGAGGCAGACGAAGGCCATCTGCCCGTTCCTTATAGATCGGACGGTTCATTAAAAAAATCGACTGACCTATTTATTTTCAGTCGACTGTTATCTTGATATGACTACAGGTGGTGGTGTGGTGGAGTACCTACATTTCCTGTGCTCATATATTACAAAATCATACGGAGTAGAATCTAATTTTGTTTGCCATGCAATGTTGTAGAGCTATCATATGTCTCCTATCATTTATTTTTCAGCCACCTGCTATCTGCTACTTTTACAGTGCACTAGTTCTGCACACACTTCACCCATGTTCTCACTATTGTGTTTTTATGCAAGGGTATTTCAGACTCTGCTGCTATGAGAGAAGCAAAAAAGAAAAGAGAGAAGCCGCTCCAGCATCGTACGCGGATAGGCCAGACACGTTTCAGCCTTATAATAGGTGCACTGTCAGCAGATGGAGACGGTAAACATAGTTCTGGAGTTGATGACCTCGCTCGCAATGAACCACCATCCCAGGTGCTTGCTTTAACTTCACGGTGTCATATGTGGTTGCATGTTCCATATGGTGTCTAGCTTGTATTCGAAAGGCTGAAGTCGGTCTTTATTAAGATAAGGGAAGATATTTTTTACATGAACCACCATCCCGTGAGCACCAGAAGACAAATAGCTGGTCAGGGCACTGGCCGAGCCAGTGACAAGCCCAGCAAAGAGAGGCATCACCTGGAAGCCAACTAAAAAGCCGCGATGGTGGCGAAGCAGCCCACCTCCCACCAGGCTCTCAGGTCCTAGATGATCATGCTCACCACTCCAGCTGGATGTCTAGCTTGTATTGCTTCCAATTTGGTTAAATTGCATCTGCTTGGCTTACACATTATACCTTTGAATATGACATGCCTTTCTTTTTTTGGTACATACTAGTACATATGTGTATTAACCATGTTCTTACATCAAACTAATGTTCTTGTGTATCCCTCATCAATCACTTATGACGAGGCAGTCAGGCAAGTGGATTACTCCTCATTTAAAGAATGCAGCGTCAGCCTCCCGACATGATTCTCATGAAACAACAAGGCTAGATGAAGATAGTGAACGTAGCTCTGTAGTTGATTACCACATTTCCCCTACACTAGCATCGCATGTGCTTGCTCTAACTTGGCAGTGTGGTATGTGGTTGCATGTTGCGTATGGTGTCTAGATTGTAATTCTTCCAATCTGGTTAAACTACACGTGCTATTCTGCTTAGCTTATACATTATACCTATTAATGTGACATGCCTTCCTGTATTTAGTACATAGTACATCTGTCTATTAAGCATGTTCTCACATAAAACTATTGTTTTTTGTATCCCGCATAATTCAATATGACGAGACACCTTCAGTATATGCAGTGTGATATTAGTTGCATCTTTGATATGATTTATAGCATGCACTGCTTCTAATTTGTTGAAATGCCATTTATGATGGGACACTTTTAACTTGGGAGAGTCATATTGGTTGCATCTTTCACGTGGTGTCTAGCTTGCATTGCTTCTTATTTGGTGAAATGGTTTCTGCTTAGTTTACACAAACAGTTGTGAATATTTCATGTTTGCCTTACATCAAAGTAGTGATTGTCAGTATCATGCATGAATGAGTTCTGAAGAGTGAATTGTATTGCTTTTTCTTGTCAGTTTTACTTGACAATTCAAAATCAATAAAGCGGAAGGTAGTTAGCAAGGCATCAGATGAAGGTGTTCCTTCCAAATGGAGGGCCCCTACAGATTCTTCCTCCATCCCCCCAAGATGATTTCCAAGACAACACATGCATAGACACTCAACGTAGCTGTGTTGGTGATGAGCTCGTCTCCCCTAGTGCAGCATCACAGGTGCTCCCTCTAACTTGGCACTCTTATATGTGGTTGCATGTTATGTATGATGTCTAGCTTGTATTGCTTCTAATTTTGTTGAATATCATCTGCTTACTTTACACATTGTACTTGTGACTCAGACACGTGTTCCTGTTTCTAGAACATACAATATCTGTTTATCACACCATGTTCTTACATCAAAGTACATTTGTTCTGAAGAACTAAATTGTTATTCGTTTTTCTTGTCGGCTTGACTTAACATGGAATAGAGAAAGAGGAAGCAAGACAGAACAACAGGGAAAGGGAAGCGGAACAATCTTGCAGATTCTGCTGGTACCGATGGTGCAATAGAAGGTCAAAGTCCAGCAGAAAATTGTACCGATAGGGTATCCCATGCTACACGAGCTGCAAAACAAGACAAACAGAAACAAATAGCTGCCACCAAACAAGCAGAGACAACCCTAGTTGTTGCAACACCTTCAACAGTACCACCAGCTGCATGACTTGCTCGTTGGTCAACTCAGCTAGCAGCACGTTCCCAAGATCCCTTGCCACCTGACACTACTTCCTAAGCACTCTTGACACAAGATGAGTTGGCAAGATTAGATGACCTTTGTGAGCTTCAACAACAAGAAGGTAGTTGCTGGAGTCAAGTTACAGTTGCATGCTTCTTTATATGTAGTCTCACAGTTTGATGTACACTAACACTTCCTATGTTTGTTGTTGGACTAGCACCTAGGCGCAAGAGGAAACAAACATCAGGGATAATGCTCGATAGGTTAACTAAATCTAGAGGAGGACGAATGGAGATCCGTTTTGAGGCAGGTTTAAAAAGGCCACGTGATGCTATAGAGTCAGCCAAGTTAGTATCAGAGGCAGCGGTTGCTGTTAGGTGTCATGTACGTATCCACCCAACATGGATTCAGTACGTGAATGACAAATAAGAAACCCAGTTCAACACCTTCCTCGACCATTTATCTGTAAGTATGGTTATGTATGGAAACTAGTAATATCGTCTTGCTCTGTCCAATACTTTCTAGGTTGCTGATAATGAGACTCCCATAATTTTCAATAGATGAGGTTCAAGTTGGATAACCAAGATGATGCAACCAGACAAGCTTGCACCCATGTTTTCAAGTCTGCTCTGCGACAGTATTGGTATAACTTGAGGAAAACTCACTTTGAAGGCAAGGCTAATGGTGAACTTGCCCAAACATCTCCAGTGGAAAATATATGTGATGAAGACTGGAGAGGCCTCGTTAAACACTGGTCCAATCCGAAGTATCACATATTGAAGTCCTATTTACACATGTGCCACACAAATCTATCTTCTTGTAGGTGAACTGTTCAAAGAACAAGGCCAATCGTATGAAAGTGAAATTCCAACAGACGATAGGATCTCGTAGCTATATTGCACACTGTGAGGCTCTTGTAATTAGCTGTTGTTTCAGTCTTTTCGCTGTACCATATTATCAGATCTATATTGAATTGTTCCAAATGCAGAGGAAAGCCCGCCAGGACCAAAAAGTACCTGAACCAAATGTTGTGGAAATCTTCGAGGACTGTCACACCAGCAAGAAGAAGAGCATGACTACACCAGTCAAAGCCTCTATTGTAAGTCCTTAATCATCATGCCTTTTAACTACTACTTACTTTGACTTGTGCCTTGAACTGCATGGTTTGCAGCCAATGTCTATTACTCTTTTCAATTTTATACACAATTGTCTTAGCGTATCATTGCACCTTACAAGGTTTAAAAGAGAGGAGTGATGTTCCTTTGATCTTGACCTGTAATCTAGTTCCGTGCTGGACTTACCCACACAACATTACAATTGCCAGTTTGTCTGTTCTCAGCTGTTTTGTGATATGAAGGATGTCATACTATGCTTACCGTATTATAAACTTCGTCTCTTTATCCTTAGGCCCCAATACAATGTGAAGAAATAGACAATACATTAGCGATGGTACATGGTCATATGTTTGGAACCTGGTTTTATTATGTACTTTGCAATAAAATACAACTGTTATTTTACATGGGTTCACCAGAATAAGTTTTGTATATAGACCAAAGCTATTTTGCTTGGTTTTGCGGCCTCCTTAATATCTTCTGTCCTGGTACTACTAATGTAAAACCAGAACTTTTCAGTGAGCTATGGAAAAAATGGTGGAACCGCCACCTTCTGAAGTTGGTGAGGCAACTATAAGCGCAATGTCAACTCTTGCTGCAGTGGGTCAGTACCTGTCCACTAATAGTGCCAAAAGCACATTCCTATGTAATACTGGCTTGGTTGTTAAGGCAATCTCGTCCAAACTGCCTCATGATCAAGATATGCAAGCTCAAAACAATGTTCTATCTGTGCTCCAGACACACGTCCATTCCCTAACAGAGACCCTTTGTGAAACAAGGAGAGATATTGTTTGATGTTGTCAAGATATACATGGTTTTGAAACCAGACTATCAGACATTTGCTATGTTGTTCAGGAGCCTAGGAGAACTGAAGGCGAAGGTTGTGGTGCTCCATCGGACAATACAACATGAAAACATAATAGTCAGGTCAAATGAACTAAGCTTCTGAACTTCTGGTGGTGCATTTATCTGCTAGATTGTTAACGTTTATGCCAACCTTCCTTTTGTTTTATAGTTGTAATTTGTTTTGGTGCGATGCAAAATTTGTTCTTAACGTGCAGCCACTAGCTGAAGAAAACAACAAGCCATTTTTGTATAGTGTAGGGTGTTCCCTATATTTGCACTGGTGGCGAACTTTGATGCCCACCGGCTGTAGTTAACATGTGCCTCCTATGGGCCGTAGAAACAATGGGCCTTCTAAGGGCCATAGAAACAATGGGCTTTCTATGTGGCGTAGAAACAATGGGCCTTATATGGGCCGTAGACACAATGGGCCTTCTACGGGCCGTATGATCGGTTGTCCAAACATGGGCCAATAACAGACCACATTATGGTCGTAAAAGGGCTAGAGTTGAAATCGTTCATGGGTCGACCATAATGGGCCGTATTTTGATGACGTTATGAAAACGGCCCAACGTATTAACGGGCCACAAACGGGCCGACTATAACCACGTGCTGAATTTGGCTCACAAGCAGAAAATGACAGTAACGGGCCGTAAGTAAACTAATGTAGAAATGCGCCCAAGAATAAATGGGCCCCGAGAAGGCCGAAAGGTAACATGGGCTGGAAACGGCCCAACAGAATAATGGGCCGTTAATGGGCATAAAGTGATACACTGTTCATTACGGGCCAGTTTCACCACATGCCGTTAGTGTGTATAAAGTGATACATTGTTCATTACGGGCCAGTTTTACCACGGGCCGTTAATGGGCCGAGAGTAATAAGGGCCTCATATGGGCCTAAAGACGTCATGGGCCGTACATGGGCCGAAAGTTAAAACGGGCTGGAATTATATTGGACGGCCCAGATGATGCTACTGGGCCTAATTTGGATAGGCCGTAAACGGGCCCTGGTTTAGCGGGATGTAAATGGGCTATATGCGAACATGCCATTAACAGGCTTGCCGTGGGCTGACCCGCCACCTTTTGACCAAGTCAAACGGGCCGGCCTTTTCACAGGAATGGGCCTCTGTTGGGCTGTGCCACATGTCGACGTATCATAGGCGCTTTGGGTCTAATGAGTGGATGACGTCTGTCCCAACGGTGAGCCGACACGTGATTCCTCTAGCCAATGATGATTTTACATGTGGAAAATCCCCATTGGTCGGGGCTGTTAACGGGTTATCGGATCCAAAACCGGACCCAATAGCTTAACGGCGTTCTGCTATGGTGGATGCCACGTGTTGATCACCCTTGATGAAAGCACTTCTGTGATGCGCGATTTATCGTCATGGAAGTGGACACTTCCGTGATGATAATTTTGGTAATGTCATCGAACACTTCTACGACAACACAGGTATGACTATCTTGATTCTGTCATAAATTTGTCATGGATGTACATGCATGACAGAAAACCTGACCTACTATGACAAACATGTATCATCACGGAAGTGTATTTTTTTGTAGTGATAAATCTCCCGAAGGTTTCATTCCGTTTGATATTCCTTTTCTGCGAAACACTGAAATAGGCAAAAAAATTAGCAATTTGCACTGGGCCTTTGGTTAGTAGGTTAGTCCCAAAAATAATATAAAAAGGTATATTAAAGCCCATTAAACATTCAAAACAGATAATATAATAACATGGAACAATAAAAAATTATAGATACGTTGGAGACGTATCAAGCATCCCCAAGCTTAATTGCTGCTCGTCCTCGAGTAGGTAAATGATAAAAACAGAATTTTTGATGTGGAATGCTACCTAGCATAATTCTCAATGTAATTTTATTTATTGTGGCATCAATATTCAGATCCGAAATATTCAAGACAAAAGTTTATATTCACATAAAAATAATAATACTTGAAGCATACTAACAAAGCAATCATGTCTTCTCAAAATAACATGGCCAAAGAAAGTTATCCCTACAAAATCATATAGTCTGGCTATGCTCTATCTTCACCACACAAAGTATTTAAATCATGCATAACCCCGATGACAAGCCAAGCAATTTTTTCATACTTTTGGTGTTCTCAAACTTTTTCAATCTTCACTCAATAAATGAGTGTGAGCCATCGACATAGCACTATAGGTGGAATAGAATGGTGGTTGTGGAGAAGACAAAAGGAGAAGATAGTCTTACATCAACTAGGCATATGAACGGGCTATGAAGATGCCCATCAATAGATATCAATGTGAGGGAGTAGGGATTTCCATGCAACAAATGCACTAGAGCTATAAGTGTATCAAAGCTCAACAAAAGAACTAAGTGGGTGGGCATCCAACTTTCTTTCTCACGAAGACCTAGGGCATTTTGAGGAAGCCCATCATTGGAATATACAAGCCAAGTTCTATAATCAAATATTCCCACTAGTATATGAAAGTGACAACATAGGAGACTCTCTATCATGAAGATCATGGTGCTACTTTGAAGCACAAGTGTGGTAAAAGGATAGCAGCATTGTCCCTTCTCTCCTTTTCTCTCATTTTTTGGGCCTTCTCTTTTTTATGGCCTTTCTCTTTTTTTGTCCGGAGTCTCATCCCGACTTGTGGGGGAATCATGGTCTCCATCATCCTTTCCTCACTTGGGACAATGCTCTAATAATGACGATCATCACACTTTTATTTACTTACAACTCAAAATTACAACTCGATACTAGAACAACATATGACTCTATGTGAATGCCTCCGGCCGTGTACCGTGATGTGCAATGAATCAAGAGTGACATGTATGAAAGAATTACGAACGTGGCTTTGCCACAAATACGATGTCAACTACATGATGATGCAAAGCAATATGACAATGATGTAACGTGTCATAATAAACGGAACGGTGGTAAGTTGCATGGCAATATATCTCGGAATGGCTATGGAAATGCCATAATAGGTAGGTATGGTGGCTGTTTTGAGGGAGGTATAAGGTGGGTGTATGGTACCGGCGAAAGTTGCGCAGTAGTAGAGAGGCTACCAATGGTGGAAGGGTGAGAGTGCGTATAATCCATGGACTCAACATTAGTCATAAGAACTCACATACTTATTGCAAAAATCTATTAGTTATCGAAACAAAGTACTATGCGCATGCTCCTAGGGGGGTATATTGGTAGGAAAAGACCATCGCTCGTCCCCGACCGCACCTCATAAGGAAGACAATCAATAAATAAATCATGCTCCGACTTCATCACATAACGGTTCACCATATGTGCATGCTACGGGAATCACAAGCCTTATAACAAGTATTTCTCAAATTCAAAACTACTCAACTAGCATGACTCTAATATCACCATCTTCATATCTCAAAGCAATCATCAAGTATCAAACTTCTCATAGTATTCAATGCACTTTTTATGATAGTTTTTATGATACCCATCTTGGATTCCTATCATATTAGGACTAATTTTATAGCCAAAGCAAACTACCATGCTGTTCTATAAGACACTCAAAATAATATAAGTGAAGTATGAGATATCAATAATTTCTATAAAATAAAACCACAACCGTGCTCTTAAAAGATATAAGTGAAGCACTAGAGCAAAATTATCTAGCTCAAAAGATATAAGTGAAGCACATAGAGTATTCTAATAAATTCTGATTCATGTGTGTCTATCCAAAAGGTGTGTACAGCAAGGATGATTGTGGTAAAATAGAAAGCAAAGACTCAAATCATACAAGACGCTCCAAGAAAAACACATATCATGTGCTGAATAAAAATATAGCCTCAAGTAAAGTTACCGATAGACGAAGACGAAAGAGGGGATGCCTTCCGGGGAATCCCCAAGCTTAGGCTTTTGGTTGTCCTTGAATTTTACCTTGGGGTGCCTTGGGCATCCACAAGCTTATGCGCTTGCCACTCCTTATTCCAAAATCCATCAAATCTTTACCCAAAACTTGAAAACTTCACAACACAAAACTCAACAGAAAATCTCATGAGCTCCGTTAGCATAAGAAAACAAACCACCACTTCAAGGTACTGTAATGAACTCATTCTTTATTTATATTGGTGTTGAACCTACTGTATTCCAACTTCTCTATGGTTCATACCCCCCGATACTAGCCATAGATTCATCAAAATAAGCAAACAACACACGAAAAACAGAATCTGTCGAAAACAGAACAGTCTGTAGTAATCTGTAGGTTTCGAATACTTCTGTAACCCCACAAATTCTGAAATAAATTGTTGGACGTGAGGAATTTGTCTATTAATCATCTTCAAAAAGAATCAACCTAATCGCACTCTACAGTAAAAAATGGTAGCAAATCTCATGAGCACTAAAGTTTCTGTTTTTTTACAGCAAGATCGCAAAGACTTCCCCCAAGTCTTCCCAAAGGTTCTACTTGGCACAAACACTAATTAAAAGAATAAAACCACATCTAAACATAAGATATATGAATTATTTGTTACTAAAAAGTAACAAATAACAAGAAACAAAAATAAAATTGGGTTGCCTCCCAACAAGCGCTATCGTTTAATGCCCCTAGTTAGGCATAAAAACAAAGATAGATCTAGGTATTGTCATCTTTGGTGTGCAATCCATAAGTGGCTATCATAATAGATTCATAAGGTAATTTGATTTTATTCCTAGGAAAGTGTTCCATGCCTTTCCTTAACGGAAATTGGGATCTAATTTTCCCTTCTTTCATATCAATAATTGCACCGATCGTTCTAAGAAAAGTTCCGCCAAGAATAATAGGACATGTAGGATTGCAATCTATATCAAGAACAATGAAATCTATGGGAACATAATTCCTATTTGCAACAAACATAACATCATTAATCCTTCCCATAGGTTTGTTAATAGTGGAATCCGCAAGATGCAAATTTAAAGAACAATCATCAAATTCACGGAAACCTAACACATCACACAAAGTTTTTGGAATCGTGGAAAAACTAGCACCCAAATCACATAAAGCAAAGTGTTCATGATCTTTAATTTTAATTTTAATAGTAGGTTCCCACTCATCATAGAGTTTTCAAGGAATAGAAACTTCTAATTCAAGCTTTTCTTCATAAGATTGCATTAAATCATCAATGATATGTTTGGTAAAAGCTTTATTTTGACTATAAGCATGAAGACAATTTAACACGAATTGCAACAAGGAAATACAATCTATCAAAGAGAAATTATCATAATTAAATTCCTTGAAATCCAAAATAGTGGGTTCATTGATATGTAAAGTTTTGACCTCTTCAATCCCACTTTTACCAATTTTACATCAAGATCTAAAAACTCCGAATCATTGGGACGCCTTTTAACTAAAGTTGACTCATCTCGAGTCCCATCATTATCAAGATTCATATTGCAAAACAAAGATTTAATAGGAGACACATCAATCACTTTTAGATCTTCATCCTTACTATCATGGAAACTAGAAGAACAAACTTTTATAAAGCAATGTTTTTTAGGACGCATCCTAGCGGTTATTTCTTTGCACTCATCAATGGAAATTCTCATGGATTTGAGAGACTCATTGATATCATGATTGGGTGAAATAGATCTAAGTTTCAAAGAATCAACATCAAGAGAAATTCTATCCACGTTCCTAGCCATCTCATCAATCTTAGGCAATTTTTCTTCAAGCAAAGCATTAAAATTCTTTTGCGAAATCATAAATTCTTTTACACTAGTCTCAAAATCAAAGGGAATCTTGTTAAAATTTCCATAAGAGTTGTTGTAGGAATTACCATAATTATTAGAGGAATTACTAGGAAACGGCCTAGGATTAAAGTTTCCTCTATACGCGTTGTTACCAAAATTGTTCCTACCAACAAAATTCACATCCATAGATTCATTATTATTCTCAATCAAAGTAGACAAAGGCATAACATTAGGATCAGAACAAACACTCTTATTAGCAAACAAGTTCATAAGTTCATCCACCTTACCACTCAAAACATTAATTTCTTCTATAGCATGAACCTTTTTGCTAGTAGATCTTTCGGTGTGCCATTGAGAATAATTAACCATAATATTATCTAGGAGTTTAGTAGCTTCTCCTAAAGTGATTTCCATAAAAGTGCCTCCCGCGACCGAATCTCAAAGATTTCTAGAAGCAAAATTCAATCCAGCATAAAAAAATTGTATGATCATCCATAAATTCAAACCTTGTGTAGGGCAATTACGTATCATTAATTTCATCCTCTCCCAAGCTTGTGCAACATGCTCATGATCAAGTTGCTTAAAATTCATAATATCGTTTCTAAGAGAGATGATCTTAGCGAGAGGAAAATACTTAGAGATAAAAGCATCTTTGCACGTATTCCATGAATCAATACTATTTTTAGGCAAAGAGGAAAACCAAGTTTTAGTACGATCTCTAAGTGAAAACGGAAATAGCTTAAATTTAACAATATCATTATCCACATATTTCCTCTTTTGCATATCACACAAATCAACAAAGCTGTTTAGATGGGTAGCGGCATCTTCACTAGGAAGGCCAGAAAACGGATCTTTCATGACAAGATTCAGCAAAGCAGTATTAATTTCACAAGATTCGACATCAGTAAGAGGAGCAATCGGAGTGCTAATAAAATCATTACTGTTGGTATTGGAAAAATCACACAATTTAGTATTATCTTGAGCCATCGTGACAAAAAACCCAACACACAAGCAAGCAAGAGGCAAGCAAAAAGAGGCGAAAGAAAAAGAGGCGAGCGGAAAAGAGGGCGAATAAAACGGCAAGGGTGAAGTGGGGGAGAGGAAAACGAGAGGCAAATGGCAAATAATGGAATGCGAGGGATAAGAGTCTGTGATGGGTACTTGGTATGTCTTGACTGGATGCAACCTCCCCGGCAACGGCGCCAGAAATCCTTCTTGCTACCTCTTGAGCATGCATTGGTTTTCCCTTGAAGAGGAAAGGGTGATGCAGCATAGTAGCGTAAGTATTTCTCTCAGTTTTTGAGAACCAAGGTATCAATCTAGTAGGAGGTAACACGCAAGTCATCTAGTACCTGCACAAACAAACAAGAACCTCACAACCAATGCGATAAAGGGGTTGTCAATCCCTTCAGGGTCATTTACGAAAGTGAGATGTGATAGAGATAATAAGATAAATATTTTTGGTATTTTTATGATATAGATTGGAAAATAAAGATTGCAAAATAAACGGTAATAGAACTAGCAAGTTGATATGAAAATAACATGATGGAAGATAGACCCGGGGGCCATAGGTTTCACTAGTGGCTTCTCTCAAGATAGAAAATTCTATAATGGGTGAACAAATTACTGTCGAGCAATTGATAGAAAGGAGAATAATTATGAGAATATCTAGGCATGATCATGTATATAGGCATCATGTTCGCGACAAGTAGACCGAAATGATTCTGCATCTACTACTATTACTCCACACATCGATCGCTATCCAGCATGCCTCTAGAGTATTAAGTTCATAAGAATAGAGTAACGCATTAGGCAAGATGACATGATGTAGAGGGATAAACTCAAGCAATATGATATAAACCCCATCTTTTTATCCTCGATGGCAACAATACAATACGTGCCTTGCTGCCCCTGCTATCACTGCAAAAGGACACCGCAAGATTGAACCCAAAGCTAAGCACTTCTCCCATTGCAAGAACGATCAATCTAGTAGGCCAAACCAAACTAATAATTCAAAGAGCCTTGCAAAGATATTTAAATCATGCATAAAAGATTTCAGAGAAGAATCAAATATTTTTCATAGATAATCTTGATCGTAAACCCACAATTCATCGGATCTCGACAAACACACTGCAAAAAGAATTACGCCGAATAGATCTCCAAGAGAATCAAGGAGAACTTTGTATTGAGATCCAAAGAGAGAGAAGAAGCCATCTAGCTAATAACTATGGACCCAGAGGTCTGTGGTAAACCACTCACACATCATCAGAGAGGCTATGGTGTTGATGTAGAAGCCCTCCGTGATCGATTCCCCCTCCGGCAGAGCGCCGGAAAAGGCCCCAAGATGGGATCTCATGGGTACAGAAGGTTGCGGCGGTGGAATTAGGGTTTCGTGGTGCTCCTGAATGTTTTTAGGGTATATGGGTATATAAAGGAGGAAGAAGTACGTCGATGGAGCAGCGAGGGGCTCACAAGGGTGGGGGCACGTCTACCCCCTGGCGCGCCCTCCTACCTCGTGGCCTCCTCGCTTCTTTCTTGACGTCCACTCCAAGTGTCATGGATCACGTTTGTTCCAAAATAACTCTCCCGAAGATTTCATTCCGTTTGATATTCCTTTTCTGCGAAACACTGAAATAGGCAAAAAACAGCAATTTGCACTGGGCCTTTGGTTAGTATGTTAGTCCCAAAAATAATATAAAAAGGTATATTAAAGCCCATTAAATATCCAAAACAGATAATATAATAGCATGGAACAATAAAAAATTATAGATACATTGGAGACATATCAAGATGATCTTAAGAAATTATTATGCAAGTGGAAAGAAAAATCTTTGAATGCTAGAATGCAATATGATCCTAAGTTTGCTACTTCACCTATCTTTGTTACTGATAAGGATTATGAATTCTCTATCGATCCTGAGTTAATTACTTTGGTTGAATTTGATCCTTTCCATGGTTATGAATCTGAAACTGTTGTGGCACATCTTACTAAACTGAATGACATGGCCACCCTATTTGCTCATGAGGAAAACAATCGCTATTACTATATTCTTAAGTTGTTTCATTTCTCATTAAAGGGTGATACTAAGTTATGGTTTAATTCTCTTGCTCCCGGTTGTGTGCGTAGTCCCCAGGATATGATTTATTACTTCTTTGAAAAATATTTTCCTGCTTATAAGAAACAAGCTACTTTACAGGAAATATTTAACTTTGTGCAAATTGAAGAAGAGATTCTCCCACAAGCTTGGGGGGCTTCTCCAATTACTTAATGCTTTGCCTCATCATCCTCTCAAGAAAAATTAAATACTTGATATCTTTTATAGTGGACTAACTGATGCTTCCAGGGACCACCTAGATAGTTGTGTTGGTTGTGTTTTTAGGGAATGAACTATCGAGCAAGATGAATTGCTATTGAATAATATATTGAGTAATGATAATGATTGGACTCTTCCTAAACCAAATCCTAAGCCAACTCCGAAGAAAATAGGTATTCTATTTCTCAGTCCTGAAGATATGCAAGAGGCAAAGAAATCTATGAAAGAAAAATGTATTAAAGCTGAAGATGTTAAGAATTTACCACCTATTGAAGAAATACATGGTCTTGATAACCCGACATAGGTAGTAAAGATAAAATCTCTTTATAGATTTGACGAATGAGATATTCCTCATAATAAGTCTACTAGGCAATGCTTGGATGAGTTTGATAACTTTATTGTTAAACAAGAAAGTTGCAACGCTTATGTTAGTAGACAATTGAAATGTAATGCTTATATGCTTGACTGCTTGGGTGATTATATGAGTAGAACTATTAATGATCTTAAGATTGTTAGTAAGCATGCTTCCATGGTAAAAACTCAGGTAGAACGAGTTCTCAAAGCTCAGAATGATTTGTTGAATGAGTTGAATAGTAAGAACAATGATCATGCTGTTAGGGTTATGACTAGAGGTGGTAAAATGACTCAGGAACCTTTGTATCCTGAGGGTCATCCTAAGAGAATTGATCAAGATTCTCAAAGAATTAATACTGATGCACCTAGTCCTTCAAGGAGGAAAAAGAAAGCTGATAGGACTTTGCATGCTTCTAGTGAACCTATTATAGACACACTTGAGAATCCAAATGATATTTCTATTTCTGATGCTCAAACACAATTTGGTGATGAACATGAACCTAGTGATAATGTTAATGATGATGTTCATGTTGATGCTCAACCTAGTAATGATAATGATGTGGAGATTGAACCTGTTGTCGATCTTGATAACCCACAACCTAAGAATAAACACTATGATAAGAGAGATTTCATTGGTAGGAAACACAGTAAAGAAAGAGAATCGTGGGTTCATAAACCCATGCCCTTTCCTCCAAAACCATCCAAGAAAAAGGATGATGAGGATTTTGAGCGCTTTGTTGAAATGCTTAGACCTGTCTTTTTGTTTATGCGTTTGACTGATATTCTGGAAATGTCTCCTTATGCTAAGTATATGAAGGAAATTGTGACAAATAAAAGAAAGATATCGTAAGCTAAAATTTCCACCATGCTTCCTAGTCATACTTTTAAGGGTGGAATACCAAAGAAACTAGGAGATCCAGGAATACCAACTATACCATGCTCCATTAAAAGAAACTATGTTAAAACTGCTTTATATGATACGATCTTTTCTCTTGATATCATATACTTGATTTGAATAAGTTGACACCTACTGAAATCTCTTTGCAAATGGCTGATAAATCAACTGCTATACCCATCGGTATTTGCAAGGATGTGCTTGTTGTGGTTGCAAACGTTACTATCTTAACGGACTTTGTTATTCTTGATATTCTCCTGAAGGCATCCCCTCTTTCGTCTTCAACCCATGGGTAAATTTACTTGAGGCTATATTTTTATTCACCACATGATATGTGTTTTGCTTGGAGCGTCTTGTATGATATGAGTCTTTGCTTTTTAGTTTGCCACAATCATCCTTGCTGTACACACCTTTTGAGAGGGACACACATTAATTATGAATTTATTAGAATGCTCTAGTGCTTCACTTATATCTTTTGAGCTGGGTAGTTGCTCTAGTGCATCACTTATATCTTTTTAGAGCACAGTGGTGGTTTTATTTTGAAGAAATTGATGAACTATCATGCTTCACTTATATTATTTTGAGAGTCTCTAAACAACATGGTAATTTGCTTAGGTTATGAATTTAGTTCTAATATGATGGGTGTCCAAGAGGGATATAATAAAAACTTTCATATTAAGTGAATTGAATACTATGAGAAGTTTGATTCCTTATGATTGTTTTGAGATATAGAGATGGTAACATTAGAGTCATGCTACTGAGTAATTTCAGATTGGTAGAAATACTTGTGTTCAAGTTTGTGATTCCCGTAGCATACACGTATGGTGAACCGTTATGTGATGAAGTCGGAGCATGATTTATTTATTGATTATCTTCCTTATGAGTGGCGGTCAGGGACGAGCGATGGTCTTGTCCTACCAATCTATCCCCCTAGGAGCATGTGTGTAGTACTTTGTTTAGATAGCTAATAAAATTTTGCAATAAGTATGTGAGTTCTTTATGACTAATGTTGAGTCCATGGATTATACACACTCTCACCCTTCCACCACTGCTAGCCTCTCCAGTACCGCACAACTTTCACTGGTGCATTACACCCACCATATACCTTCCTCAAAACATCCACCATACCTACCTATTATGGCATTTCCATAGCCATTCCAAGATACATTCCCATGCAACTTTCCACTGTTCCGTTTATTATGACACGCTTCATCATTGTCATATTGCTTTGCATGATCATGTAGTTGAAATCGTATTTGTGGCAAAGCCACCTTTCATATTTTTATACATGTCACTCTTGAGTCATTGCACATCATGGTACATCGTCGGAGGCATTCATATAGAGTCATATTTTGTTCTAAGTATCGAGTTGTAATCCTTGAGTTGTAAGTAAATAAAAGTGTGATGATCAGCATTATTAGAGCATTGTCCCATATGAGGAAAGGATGATGGATACTATGATTCCCCCACAAGTCGGGATGAGACTCCAGACAAAGAATAAAAAAAGAAAAAAAAAAGAAAAAAGAGGCCAAAGAAGCCCAAATAAAAAAATAAAATAATGAAAAATGAAAGAGAAGAGAGAAGGGGCAATGCTACTATCCTTTTTCCATACTTGTGCTTCAAAGTAGCACCATGTTCTTCATGATTGAGAGTATCCTATGTTGTCACTTTCATATACTAGTGGGAAATTTTCATTATAGAACTTGGCTTGTATATTCCAGTGATGGGATTCCTCAAATTGCCCTAGGTCTTCGTGAGCAAGCGAGTTGGATGGACACCCACTTAGTTTCTTGTTGAGATTTGATAGACTCATAGCTCAAGTGCATCCGTTGCATGGCAATCCCTACTCACTCACATTAATATCTATTGATGGGCATCTCCATCGCCTGTTAATACGCCTAGTTGATGTGAGACTATCTCCTTCTTTTTGTCTTCACCACAACCACCATATTCTGTTCCACCTATAGTGCTATATCCATGGCTCACGCTCATGTATTACGTGAAAGTTAAAAAGTTTGAGAACATCAAAAGTATGAAACAATTGCTTGGCTTGTCATCGGGGCTGTGCATGATGAAATATTTTGTGTGATGAAGATGGAGCATAGCCAGATTATATGATTTTGTAGGGATAACTTTCTTTGGCCATGTTACTTTGAGAAGAATGATAACTTTCTTTGGATGTTTTATATGCATTTATATGATATTTTATATTATTTTTTGGGACTAACCTATTAACCTAGAGCCCAGTGCCAGTTTCTGTTTTTTTCTTGTTTTTGAGTTTTACAGAAAAGGAATATCAAACATAGTCTAAATGAGCTGAAAATTTACGGTGATTTTTTATTGACCAGAAGAAGCCCACGGAACATCGGGGTTGGGCCAGAAGACTCCCGAGGTGACGGCAAGGGTGGAGGGCGCCCCCCTGTCTTGCAGCTGCCTTGTGGACCCCCCTGACGTGAAACCAACGCCAAAATTTCTTATAAATCCCAAAACCCCCAGAAAGAAACCTAGATTAGGAGTTCCACCGCCGAAAGCCTGTGTAGCCACGAAAAACCAATCGGGAGCCCGTTCCGGCACCCTGCTAGAGGGAGAAACCATCACCGATGGCCATCTTCATCATCCAAGCGGTCTCCATGACGAGGAGGGAGTAGTTCACCCTCGGGGCTGAGGGTATGTACCAGTAGATATGTGTTTGATCTCTCTCTCTCTCTCTCTCTCTCGTGTTCTTGATATGGCACAATCTTGATGCACCGCGAGCTTTGTTACTATAGTTGAATCATATGGTGTTTCTTCCCCTCGACCTTCTAGTGATGAATTGAGTTTCACCTTTGAGGTTTCACTATTTTCGGATTGAATACTATTATGGATTTGAGAACACTTGATGTATGTCTTGCATGGGATACCCGTGGTGACAATGGGGTGTTCTATTGATTCACTTGATGTATGTTTTGGCACTCAATTCGTAGATTCCCTAGGTGACATTAGGGTAATCTATGCATAGGGGTTGATGCACATTTTCGTCCTTGTTTCTCCGGTAGGAATCTTGGGGCACTCTTTGAGATTCTTTGTGTTGGATTGAATATTATGAATCTGAAGTTGTTTGATGCATATCGTATAATTGACCCACGGATACTTATGTTGACATTGGAGTATCTAGGTGACATTAGGGTCGATTGATGTGTGTCATATGGTGTTATTTTACTATGAACTCTAGGGCTATTTGTGTCACTTATAGGAATTGCTCATTGGATTGGTCGGAAATAATAACTTTGAGGTGGTTTCGTACCCTACAAGCAATTTCATCTTCTGTTCTCCGAGATAGGAACTTTGGAGTGACTCTTTGTCGCACATTGAGGGATTGCCATATGATTTAATTATGTTATCATTGTTGAGAGAACTTGCACTAGTGAAAGTATGAACCCTAGGCCTAGTTTCGAAGCATTGCAATACCATTTTTGCTCACTTTTGTTACTTGCTACCTTGCTGTTTTTATATTTCATATTACAAAAACCTACATCTACCATCCATATTACACATATATCACCATCTCATCGCCGAACTAGTGCACCTATACAATTTACCATTGTATTGGGTGTGTTGGGGACACAAGAGGCTCTTTCTTATTTGGTTGCAGGGTTGTTCGAGAGAGACCATCTTCATCCTACACCTCCCCCGTATTGATAAACCTTAGGCCATCCACTTGAGGGAAATTTGCTACTATCCTACAAAACTCCACACTTGGAGGCCCAACACAAGTCTACAAGAAGAAGGTTGCGTAGTAGACATCATTAACGATCCTACGGTACACTTTCTGAAGAATCAACCTCAAATTAATAGCATCAATTCTATTGGAAATATTTCAACTATTGCTATTGAAGGTTTTGAATTCCCTATTCCTACTATAAAAAAGAAGTATGATATTCTTATTGTTGGGGACATGCATATCCCCGTTGAGGTAACCTAGTGTTATATGAAAATTCTCCGGTTTCATGTCATTTGCAAGAATTTTGTTAATAAGACTTGATCGACCTTGTTAATGGATTCCTTTTGATGGACATGAGATGGATGAATTTAGTAAACACAACTTTCTGGACCTACTTCTTACTTTCTATTATTTAGAATAAATAAAGTAAAACTACTATTATTCGTCTGTTTTCTGAATTATCCATGCAATAAAAAATGTCCCAAAAATAAAAGTTCATACAAAATCACCGTAAATTTTTAGCCCATTCTGAGAACTTTTATTTCTGCACAAAAAATGACACCACGGTGGTTCTGCTGAAAACAACATCAGTCCAGGTTAGTTCTAATCAAATCATACCAAAACCATATAAAATTGTTGTAAACATGCCATGAATACTTCATAAATTATATATACGTTGGAGACGTATTAGCATCCCCAAGCTATTCATGCTCGTCCTCGAGTAGGTAAATGATAAAAGAAATAATTGATGAAGTGTGAATGGTAGCATAGTGCATAAGTTTGATTAATGATAATTTTAATCACTTTTTCTAGCATCATTCTATATCATAAATAGTAGCTCATCTCATAAAACTTCTCATGATCAAGTAACAAGCTATTCACATGTTAAAGCATAGACCATAAAGTTTCTTGAAAACTAAAAAACTATGTTTTCAGTCACCAAACAATTGCAATTCATCTTATTTTTAGGAAGGGGTATCTGTAAGAGCTTTGATTCAGCAAATCCCACATACTTAACTATCATATAGTCTTCCATGAGTGATAACACTCAAAGCATATTTTTGAACAAATAGCATCCATCAAACACAGAGAAAGATATGGGCTTAATGTTTCACCTCCCAACTTATTTATCATATAGATAATTGTCAACAATAATAATTCATGATCAACTATATTTGAATGGCCATATATGCTTGGATCTTTCCCCACCACATGATGCTTGCCAACTAAAGAATAATTGAGGTTGAACTAAGAAGGAATGCTATTGAATCTTTCATAAAAGTAAATACATGAAAGTAAAAGATAGGTCCTTCGCAAAGGGAAGCAGATGTTGTCATGCACTTTTTAATTTTGGATGTGCAAACCCTTAATGCAAAGGAACGCCACATTGTATTGCCCTTTGTGATAGCAGCCTTTATTATGTAGTCTGTCACTTTTATTTCTTTACCATCACAAGTTCGTACAACGCTTATTTTCCCTTACAATAAAAGATCAGACATATTTAGGAGCAATTGTTATTGCTTTTTGCACCAATGACAACTTACTTGAAGGACCTTATTCAATCCATAGGTAGGTATGGTGGACACTCATGGCATGGAACGGGGTTTAAGTGTCGGCGTTCTGGGAACCAGGGTACCCAGACTTGCCTGACTGCGGCCTACAGTGTGGCTCCATTAGCGGCCTGGTACGGACCACCTTTAGCATCGGCAACACAAGACCCTCGCGAGGGGCCAAGCCTCGCGAGGCGGATGATGCCAAGACCTCCAGAGGGAATGGCCTCCCTAGGCTGGTTCTTGAGGAGCGAAGATTCCTATGCAGGTGCCCACCTTGTGAGGTTAAGGTGACATAAGCCATGACGAGCAAGGTCAGGCGGGCGCCAGCGGGCACAGTGCAATAAGTTTACTCTTTGGTGCTAAAGAAGCAAGCGCATGCACGGAGTCCCGAGGAATCAACCAAAGGTTTCCATTTCCATGGTCTAAGACCAAGACCGCCAGGACGGCCGGACGGAGGTCATCGCCGAGCCCACCACGACGTCATGACCAGAAGCTTTGCAGGCAAAGACCACCTTTCATCAGGATAAGATGTACTATTTGTCTCCCTTCAAACTTGGCCGTTGTGGGATCCCTTCCCACCTTCATTTTTGGGGGAAGAGGACCGAGGCCACTATAAATATAGGTTAGCCACCACCATAGGAGGGGATCGAGCCATCCGAACCCTCACCAACTCACACCAGCGGCCCACCTCGAGGCTGTTCTTCCTCGGTACTAGTTCATCCGCGGCCCACCTCAAGGCTAATCCACCACAAAGTAGGAGTAGGGTCTTACACCACAAGGTGGCCCGAACCTGGGTAATCTGCCATGTCACTTTCCTTTCCCATTCATTGAGCTAGCCGGTGAGAGCAACGAGCTGGTAGGCTGGGGAGAGTGAATTCTTCGTACACGCCCCAGAGTATGAACCTTTCTTTGGTCAACGAAGCCCTGAATCCGACATTTGGCGCGCCAGGTAGGGCTATGTCAAAGTATCTTCCCCACCATTCGCTCCATCACCACCATGGCGGGAGACCCTCAAGTTCATGCTGAGCACTGGGCCACTCAGCCTGCCTGGGCAGCTCCTCCCACCCAAGAAGCTCTCCACTCCATGCTCCTTGCAGCCCGCACGGCGGCTAGCACCGTCATTCGTAGGTGGCACGGACCGCCTCTGCCCGCCCCCGCGTTGTGCTACAACCGCGCCACCGCGCGGTCTTCAGGCTATGCCGCGGCGACGACGCTACACACCCGCCAGGAGAAGGCGAACACGCGTGCTGTGCTCATCGCGGTGCGAGAGCTACTACGATGCAGGCTGGCGGAAGGCGGCCATGACGCCCTGCTAGAGCGGGTCGCCGAGCTGCTCGATGCCGCCTGTGAGGGTGAAACGCCCTTCTGCACCTTGCCTACATCGCAAGCGCTGCCAGGGCCACGCATCGGCCCCCGCTACACCCGCGTGCCCTTCCTCAGGGGGCCTGGAGTACCTCGCGGCGCCAACCTGGCCCACGTCGCCACTCACTCTACCAGGGATATATTACCTCCAGGTGCGGCGGGCCCGGGCGGCCCCTCCCGAGACCATGCCGAGATGCCACCCTACGGTCATCGCGACCTGGCGCCAAGGATGGCAAGCAACGGCGCCGGGTGGCCGGGCGCCGACTCAGGGATGGCGCCTTCAGGCACCCTGATACGTCTCCAACGTATCTATAATTTTCGATTGTTCCATGTTGTTTTATTATCAATCTTGGATGTTTTATAATCATTTTATAGTCATTTTTATATCATTATTTGGTATTAACCTATTGACATAGTGCCAAGTGTTAGTTGGTGTTTTTCCATGATTTTTACATCGCAGAAAATCAATATCAAACGGAGTCCAAATGCCACAAAACTTTACAGAGATTTTTTATGGACCAGAAGGAAGATGTTGGGCCCTGGTTGCACCTGGGGGGAGTCTCGAGGAGGGGACAACCCACCAGGGCGCGCCAGGAGGCCTAGGCGTGCCCTGGTGGGTTGAGCCCACCTCGGGTGCCCCCCGGACCGCCTCTTTGCTCTATAAATACCCCAAAAATCCCAGAACCCTAGGGGAATCGACGAAATATTCATCCAGCCGCCGCAGAGTCTAGAAACACCAGATCCAATCTTGACACCATCTCGGATGGGGTTCACCACCTCCATTGGTGCCTCTCCGATGATGCGTGAGTAGTTCTTTGTAGACCTTCGGGTCCATAGTTAGTAGCTAGATGGCTTCATCTATCTCTCTCTTGATTCTCAATACAATGGTCTCCTGGAGATCCATATGATGTAACTATTTTGCGGTGTGTTTGTTGGGATCGATGAACTTTGAGTTTATGATCAGACCTATCTTTTATATCCATGAAAGTATTTGAGTTTCTTTGATCTCTTTTATGCATGATCTCTTATAGCCTCGTATTTCTCAGATATTTGGGTTTTGTTTGGCTAACTTGATCTATTTATGTTGCAATGGGAAGAGGTGCCCGGTAGTGGGTTCGGTCTTATGGTGCTTGATCCTAGTGACAGAAAGGGAACCAACACGTATGTATCGTTGCTACTAAGGATAAAAAGATGGGATATATATCTACCGCCATAGATAAACGGATCTCGTCTACATCATGTCATCGTTCTTATTGCATTACTCTGTTTTTCCATGAACTTAATACACTAGATGCATGCTGGATAGCGGTCGATGTGTGGAGTAATAGTAGTAGATGGAGCTAGGAGTCGGTCTACTAATCTTGGACGTGATGCCTATGTAATGATCATTGCCTGGATATCTTCATAATTATTTGAGGTTCTATCAATTGCCCAACAGTAATTTGTTTACCCACCATTTGCTATTTTTCTCGAGAGAAGCCACTGGTGAAACCTATGGCCCCCGGGTTTTCTTTCTCATATATTTGCTTGTGATCTATTTTTCTCTTGCTTTTATTCAGATCTATTAAACCAAAAATAGAAAAAATACGTTGCTGCATTTTATTTTATTTGTGATCTATTTATTCAATCTATCACAACTTTCTCCCATGCACGCACTGTTTGAGGCGCCGTTACCCGAAAGGAATTGACAACCCTTTAACACGTCGGGTTGCGAGGTGTTGTCATTTGTGTGCAGGGGCTGTTTATGTTGTGTTGCTTGGTTCTCTTACTGGTTCGATAACTGTAACGCCCTCGATGTCGCTATATCTCCCACGTGTCGAAGCACGACTTAGAGGCATAACCGCATTGAAAGCAATGTCGCAAGTGAGGTAATCTTCACACAACCCATGTAATACATAAGGGAAAAAGATACATAGTTGGCTTACAATCGCCAGTTCACACAATTACATGAATAAAGCATTACATCAACCAGTTACAATCAAGGCCCGACTACGGAGCCAAAATAAAATAAGACTACCCCAAATGCTACACAGATCCCCGATCGTCCCAATTGGGCTCCACTACTGATCAACTAGAATGAAACAACACAAAGGACAAGATCTTCATCGAGCTCCTCCTGAGCTTGGTTGCGTCATCTGCAGGGACTCATCGGCACCTGCAAGCTGGTTTTGGAAGTATCTGTGAGTCACAGGGACTCAGCAATCTCACACCCTCACGATCAAGACTATTTAAGCTTATGGGTAAGGTAAAGGTATGAGGTGGAGCTGCAGCAAGCGACTAGCATATATGGTGGCTAACCTATTCGCAAAAGAGAGCGAGAAGAGAAGGCAAAAGCACGGTCGAACAACTATGATCAAGAAGTGATCCTAGAACAACCTACGTCAAGCATAACTCCAACACCGTGTTCACTTCCCGGACTCCGCCGAGAAGAGACCATCACGGCTACACACGCGGTTGATGTATTTTAATTAAGGTCAACTTCAGGTTTTCTACAACCGGACATTAACAAATTCCCATCTGCCCATAACCGCGGGCACGGCTTTCGAAAGTTCATAACCCTGCAGGGGTGTCCCAACTTAGCCCATCACAAGCTCTCACGGTCAATGAAGGATATTCCTTCTAGCGGGAAGACCCGATCAGACTCGGAATCCCGGTTACAAGACATCCTCGACAATGGTAAAACAAGTCCAGAAAAACCACCCGCTGTGCCGACAATCCCGATAGGAGCTGCACATATCTCATTCTCAGGGTACCCCGGATAAGCTAAGCGTACGGGAGCCAACGTAACCCAAGTTTCCAAGGGACGACCCCGCACGATGCTCTGGGTTGGGCCAACACTTAGACAAGCACTGGCCCGGGGGTTTAAAATAAAGATGACCCTTGGGCTGGCCTAACCCAAGGGAAAAAGAAGCTAGGTGGCGAATGGTAAAACCAATGTTGGGCCTTGCTGGAGGAGTTTTATTCAAAGCGAACTGTCAAGGGGTTCCCATTATAACCCAACCGCGTAAGGAACGCAAAATCCAGGAACATAACACTGATATGACAGAAACTAGGGTAGCAAGAGTGGAACAAAACACCAGGCATAAGGCTGAGCCTTCCACCCTTTACCAAGTATATAGATGCATTAATTAAATAAGAGATAATGTGATATCCCAACAAGTAAACATGTTCCAACAAGGAAGAAAATCTCCATGTTCCAACAAGGAACAAACTTCAATCTTCACCTGCAACTAACAACGCTATAAGAGGGGCTGAGCAAAGCGGTAATATAGCCAAACAACGGTTTCCTAGGACAAGGTGGGTTAGAGGCTTGGTTCAACAATAGGGGAGGCATGATAAGCAAGTGGTAGGTATCGCAGCATAGGCATAGCAAAAGAGCGAGCAACTAGCAAGCAAAGATAGAAGTGATTTCGAGAGTAGGGTCATCTTGCCTGAAATCCCGCAAGGAAGAAGAATGAGTCCATCAAGGAGACAAACGGGCGTTGTCGAACGGTTCCTCACAAACACGACGTTATCGGAACTAACCCGAAGAAGCAACACTGGAAATAAGCAAACAATATAGTAAACAACCACCACATAAACATGGCATGATGCACAACTAAATATGATGCATGTCCGGTTTAAAGATACATGGCATGGCAAAGTGCACAAGCAATCCTACAAGTTAAGTGGAGCTCAATATGCAACTCCATTGCATATTGACGAAACACCATATTCGAGTTACTTAGTTCGATCTCGTTTACATACCCAACAAGATTAAACGTTGTTAGCATGGCAAGAGTGTGAAGCAAAGTAAAACTACCTATCTAGTCAACTTTAAATGAGCCCGGAAGCAACGAACAACAATTCCGGTAAATCCCCATATGCATATATTAGGTTTGGTGCTGCTCTGCCCTAAACCACATTTTATAGTTGTTAAACATGCAAAGTGATGCCACCATGTTAAAGTAGGCATTTTCCACCCCATTTACATATAAAGTTTGATAGGTTTGGAGCTACGGTTATTTAGTTATGAATTAAAGCATTTTAACATGGCATAGGAGCAAATTTAACCAAACAGCATTTTAAACATTTTAAACATAGATGAAAGTTGGATATTATTAAACTAGACAAAATTCTAAGAAACTTTCATATTAAGTTTGTTTTAATTCGATGCACGGTTATTAAGTTATTATATGCATGAAGTTTAGGGACCTTTCTGTAAAACAACAGGTTTCTGGAAAAATGATTAAATTCATAGATTTGGGAAAAAAGTAGAAGCGGGCCGAAACTGGTTGGCGGCCCCGCAGAGAGGAGGGGCTGGCGCTCACCTAGCTGGGCCAAGCCCAGTTCGGTGGGAGGAAGCTGGGCATGCCGATTGCGGGGCCTTGGAGCATCTCGGCCAGACCAGCGGTGCCAGTGATGCATGGGGGGGGGGGGGGGGGGGGGTTGAGGCGCTCGTCCTCCTCATGCCTGGCGCAAGCGTAGGAGCAGAGACGGGGACGGCAGCGCCCGAAGTCAACGACAGGGCAGCGGTGACTCCGGCAGGTGAGGGCGGCGGGGAGGACCGGAGAGGAGTGGATCTGGGTGGATCTGGCCTCGAGGAATCCGTTCCAGGTGACGACGAGGTTCTCCGGCGACGGACAGGGCAACACCGGATGCAGGGAGGGAGGCGCCGTTGCTGGAAAGGCTCGGGCGATGGCATTCGACAAGGTCGACGAAGCTGTGAACTTGCATGGCGACGGACGGGTCCAGCTCGACCGAAAAATGGCGCTCCGGTGAGGTCCATGAGGCGTGCTGCTGACGGCGGAGTCCTGAACCCCGAGAACGAGGCGGCAGGCACACGGGGTGCGGGGCGAGCCTCCTACGCTGCAGGCGTGAAAGTGCGTTATATCGACTAGACGGGGGGTGAATAGGCGTTTTTTATGAGAGTCTTCAAAACGTGGAAGTTTCGAAGACAAACGATAGAAATAAACCTATTACCATGCAGTGGAAGGTAGACTACACTAGGCAAACCATAGTCAAGTATTCAGTGAAGTGAAAGCACAATGACTAATAGCAGCTAGGTAGTAAGGATCAGGTAGGAAGATATTATGAAGCCAATCAGAACAAGCAGTCACTCAGTGAAGACAAAAGATAATGCAATCATACAATGACTTCACAAGGACCAACAGTAAGTAAAGGGAAGGGAAGGATGAAACCAGTGACTCGTTGAAGACAATGATTTGTTGGACCAGTTCCAGTTGCTGTGACAACTGTACGTCTGGTTAGGGCGGCTAGGTATTTAAACCTGAGGACACACAGTCCCGGAAACCCAGTCCTGAACACGTAGCTCAGGATACCCAGTCCTCACCATATTCCCCTTGAGCTAAGGTCACATAGACCTCACCCAATCACTCTGGTAAGTCTGCAAGGCAGACTCCCAAACCTTCACAGACTTCGTTCACCGGCGATCCACAATGACTCTTGGATGCTCAAAACGCAACGCCTAACCAGCTGGAGGATTCACAGTCCTCAAGTGTAATAAGTCTTCAGATCACACAGACAGGAATACTTAAGTGATGCCTAACACTCTTTGGCTCTGGGTGTTTAGAGATTTATCCTTGCAAGGAATTCTCTCTCAAAGGCTTCGAGATGGGTTGCTCTCAAACGACAAAAGCCGTACTCTAACTCTGACCAGCCAACCGTTTATGGTTGTAGGCGGTGGGCTATTTATAGCCACTAGGCAACCTGACCTGATTTATCCGAAATGACCCTGGGTCACTAAGGAACTGACACGTGTTCCAACGGTCAGATTTCAAACACACACGTCAACTTTACTTGGGCTACAAGCAAAGCTGACTTGTCCAACTCTGGACAAGATTCGCTCTGATAGTCTTCACTCGAAGACATATGATTTTGGTTAAGCATCACTTCAGTCATTCTGACTGGTTCTCTTAGACCCCCACTTAACAGTATGGTGGTTCCTATGACTCAACAAAGAAGAAAAAGAACTACGAAAGATCTAAATCTTCTTGCTCCATAGTCTTCATGCGATGTATTCTCTTGTCATAGTCTTCAATGTGAATGTCTTCACATACCGCCTTTGACTTCAATGTCTTCATACATTTTTAGGGGTCATCTCTGGTAGGAAAACCGAATCAATGAGGGACTTCTACCTGTGTTATCCTGCAATTCTCACAAACACATTAGTCCCTCAACTAGGTTTATCGTCAATACTCCAAAACCAACTATGGGTGGCACTAGATGCACTTACAGGGCGGCGATGCAGTTCATGGCGGGTGGAGGACGACGTGGAGGAGCTGTTGGAGGTCGCCGGCTCGGGCGATGTTTGCAGGTGCAGGGCGCCTGGCCTCGGGTCGTCGTCAGCCGGCCGGCGCGATGCGGTGAGGCGCTCGGGAGATCGAGAGCCCGGTCCAGAGCGAGGGAAGCTGCGGGATGGAATGGATCTGGCTGGTGGTTGGCTAAGTGCTCAAAACATGGAAAGTGGCGGCGGGGAGCGATTGGATGGATGGAAGGATGGGACAAGATCCCTAATTCCTAGGGTTGTCTATTATATACGCTGGTGGATTAGGTTAGGGGCTAACGGAACCATCCGATCATAAATGGACGGACGGAAAAAAATATGTTAGGAAGTCCAATTAACAAAACGGAGACATTTTATTGATGTTTGGGGTTGATCCGGATCCAACGGTGACGACTGTCCGGGTCGGGTCCGGGACAACTCTCGGACGCGCGCTAGGGGCCGATGCACTATGTAAGGAGGGGGGTTTCGGGGCCTGGGGGTTGGTAGCGGACTGTGCAGAAAGCTTTGGGCTGAGAGAAGAGAAGAGAGAGAGAGGGGGCCCGGCAGTAGTTTCCGGAGACCGAAAATGTCCGACGATAGACCGGCTATACTGTTGCTATAGTTTAACGGTGTTATCAAACGAACTCTGAATGCGATGAAACTTGGCAGGCGGTCTATCTACACTAAAATAAGACCACACGCCAACTTTCGACCCATTCTGAGAACATTTTCCGGCCACTTATAAAATAATATTTCGGACATGTCGCGGGCGCGTGCAAGTGTGTCTTGACTCATAACGGACAACGGACGGAACTGGGGGAAACCGGACGGATGCAAGTTTTGAAAACATGATGATGCAATGCGGATGATGACATGGCAAGATGCGACATGCAAGCAAAAGACAAGGCAACAACAATGAATAACTGGAAGACACCTGGCGTAACGGACTCGGGGGATCACAATAACCTTGGTTTCATATCCGAGGGAAATACCTACCGCCGCTGTGCTGCATCATCCCTTCCTCTTTGGGAAAATACCAACATAGCTTCAAGCGACATCACACCCCTGTACCTCCACTGACGGGTTTGCTGTATGCGCCAAGAAGAAGCCCCTTCTCGTTCTCTCACCAGGCTGGGCAGCAGGACCATGCGAGGTTGAGGCACTTTGCGAGACACCCCGGAGCTTCACTAGCATCTTCAACAACAACAACCAGCGGGTACAACCAATATGTCAGGGGCACGATTACCCTAACCATGGACCGCAGGTGAACCAAGCCACGGTAACGGTCATGGACCTCAGGACGATGGCCCCGCCACAAGCGGACGGAAGGCGCTGGGAGCTACGCAGGGGGAGCCCGGCGCCAGGCCCTCCCCTGTGCCATGTGGAGCATGGCGCCGCCACAATGGCGACGCACGCCACACGGAGGTAGGTCCTCCATCGGGGAAGGCGCCGGCAAGCCCTTCCCCCTGGCGGAGGGCCTGCGATCACCGGGTATTGGCGATATTACTACTGGACGTAAACCGGCCAGGAGTAACGGGATTAACTCTATGAAGATAGAAGCCCATAAAGACGTGAGGATGGTGGCACTTTGCGAGGCCCAAGGCCCAAAGGCGGGTTAAGGCCTGTAGATGTAAACCGACTTTCTCATGTAACTTGCATTGTAAGATAGGAAGGATAGAGACCGAGCTGGAAGCGTTTATGATCCGGCCTCGGGACTCTGTAAACCGGCGGGCATCAACCTGTGTATATAAAGGGACGACCCGGCAGCGGTTTAGGGACAACAGACAACAACTCGAGAGCCAGGCAAAGCGGATTTGCTCCTTGGTCATCGAAACCCTAGCAATGCCAACACAACTAGACGTAGGCTTTTACCTTCATCGAAGGGGCCGAACTAGTATAAAACTCTCGTGTCCCTTGTCCGGTTTAACCCCTTTAAGCTAACCCGTAGCAATGGCTCCACAACTAAGTCCTTTCATGAGGACATCTACCATGACAAACCCACGACAGTTGGCGCCCACCGTGGGGCTATCACACGATGGTTTCGAGGTCTTGAAGGGCAGCTTCAAAGGACTCAAGGGATACGCTGTGGGCCGAATGACTAAGAGTCGTTGCGGCAAGCTCTACATCGACGACACAGGATGGGGTCCCGAGGCCGGTTCAATTGAATACGGGTACCGGGTCCCCTTTGTCGGGATTCACGTCTTCATCGGCAAGATCGGCGAACCAGGCCTTGAGCCGGACACCTGCACTGACATCATCGAGACGGCTCAGCGTGCAAGCCCTGCCCAGGTTCAGCCCGCAGCAAGGCATGTTTTCGTAGGTGTCATCCATGGAGAGGAATATGAGGATGGACCGGCATCTGATGGGGAAACCGTTGTCTGTTCCGACGACGAGTCCTCAACCGGAGAGACCGAGTCGCTGTATCAGGTGCAAGACAGCCGGATTAGTGGAGGTTCCGATGGCAACAGTATTCCGGACCCCCTCGATCTGCCAAGCCGGGACGCGGTCTTCATGGCCGGTACACAACCAGCGCAACACTCTTCTACCACCGCGGCAATGCTCTCCGGTTCAGCAACAGCAACGCCAGCAGGAGCAGGGGGCTCTGTGCCGCCTCCGGCTCAGGTTTTGTCTGATTTGTTCGACGCCTTGGCAACATTGCTGGCAGCAGAAGTGGATGCATCAACCTGAGATCAGCACAATGCGGAGATTGCAAAGGTGAAAGATCAGATAACTCAGTCTAAAGCGGACCTGGGAGCAGAAAACGCCAGGATGGCTACAGAACGGGCCGCGTTGGAAGCTCAGGCCTACTGGCTTAGGCTGGATCAGAGTGCCTCAGACGATGTCATGAAGAGGAGATACCGGTCGCACCTCCCGCCGGGCTATGAACCAAAAAATCTCTTCAACACACCAGGAGTAGGAACCAGTAACTAGCCGGTGGTAAACCGGACTGAGGCATCGGTAACAGGAGCGCCAGTTCAGCCGCGCATGATGAACCCGCCTCGTCAGAACAACATTGTGCCACAGTACGTTCCGACGCCCCCGGGGCATTACTCCAACCTGTTGGATAACATTGTGGCCGCCGCTTCACGATTGGCAGCCCTCCCAATTGATGGTGGGTCACTAGTGGCGATTGAGACACGACGGGCCAGAGAGCTCCTTCAAACAGCTTTAAACCAGCAACAGGCTTATTCGCATAGTTGCGAGAGGATTCATTCCACCCCCCGTCCGAGTTGAAGTTACAGTAGGCACGTTGAGGATGAACCGGCCGTGTGAAGCAGTGCACGTCACCATAACTCGTCGCGAGGGCATAACCCGGTAGGTGGTGGTGCTAATGCGTAGGATGTGGTGGATCATGGTCGTGCACGTCGAGTAGCCGAGTTAGCAGCACATCATGCGGCTCGTCAGCTTACTGTGGTTCGTCCTACCGCTTCAGTGGAGCCAGGCATGGTCTTCAGTTCTTTAGGGGTGCCGTGTCTCACCCCCGCTTTGCATAATGTACGACTGCCCAAGGATTTCAAAGGCCCTCATAGGGTGCCCAATTACACTGCCGATTTACCCCCTGAGTCATGGGTTGAGACTTATGAGATGGCGATGGAGATGCTAGATGTGGATGAAGCGGTGTGTGCTAAGTACTTCACCATGATGTTGGAGGGGACATCTCGTACTTGGTTAAAGAGCTTACCGGCTAACTCCGTCGGGTCATGGGCTGAGTTAAAACACCGATTTATCCAGAATTTTAAAGATACTTGTAAGCATCCTATGTCGATTGTGGACCTGGCCGCTTTTGTTCAAGAGGATGGGGAGTCTACAACCCATTGGGTGAAGCGAGTCTCAGCTATTCTACATTCATCGGACCGTATCAACACGGATACAGCAGTCTTGACATTGGAGGGCAATTGCCGGTTTATATCATTAAAACTGAAGTTAGGGCGGCTCAAGCGTCACTGCAATGACATGTCAACCCTTATGGCTGCTTTGGTGAAATATGCCGATTCAGATAGTACCAAAGACCCTGAGTGTGAGGATGACAAACCGGGGAAGGGGAAAAAGAACGGCAATACCAAGGGGCAGCAGCATAATCCGGCAGGTCATGGGAATAATGGTAAGCGCAAGGCAGACAATAGTCTGTACTTTGTGGCTAACACCAATGCTCAGGATAACGGTCAGCGTCGTAAGGGTAAACCGCCCCAACGGGGTGGAGGGTAAGGTCCTAATCTTGAACGACTGCTAAATCAACCTTGCCCAAAACACGGATCGAAGGAGAGGCCAGCTTCACATCTTTGGAAGGATTGCTTTATTATGTGGGAGTTTAAAAATTCCAATCTGTTTCAATATGAAAATGGCCCACCCGGCGGTTCAGGAGATGGATTTCATGGGCCAGGTTATGGCGGTAACAACTTCGGTTCAGGGTTCCAAGGCAATCAAACCGGACATGGTAATCAAGGCACTTAGGGTAATCAGGGAGGGTATAACCATCAGGGGAATTAGCAACAACAATAATCGGGTTATCAAAGTAATCCAAAGCAGGTGAATAGTGGGTAGTATCATGTCTTCACCACTAGCTTGTGTAAACGCGATCAGAAGCTTCATAAAAGGGCTATGAACTCTGTTGAACCGGCGGTGCCATGGTATCTGCGCTGGTCTGAGCAACCCATTTTATGGAGTCGAGAGGATTACCCACCCCGGGTTGATAATCCGGGTCATCTGGCCTTAGTGGTGGCACCTCAAGTTGGGGGGGGGGGTATAAGTTCACCAAGGTGCTTATGGATGGGGGAAGCAATATCAATATCCTTTACTATGACACCTTCCGCCGTATGGGATTGACAGATAAGAATCTTAAACCGTCGAACATCGTCTGTCATGGTGTGGTGCCTGGTAAATCGGCGTATCTAGTGGGCAAGATAGCCCTAGAGGTGGCTTTTGGAGATGATCATGATTCAAGTTCAGAAACGTTGACTTTTGAGGTGGAGAAAATCAAAAGTCCGTATCATGCCCTGTTCGGACGACCGGCTTATGCCAAGTTCATGGCGAGGCCGTGTTATGTCTATCTACAGCTTAAGATGCCGGGTCATAAGGGGACCATCACAGTACATGGGACTAGGAAGATTGCTTTGGAATGTGAAGAGGGTGATGCGGCCTATGCTGAATCAGTTTGTGCCACAGAGGAGCTGAAGTTTTATAAGGACAATGTTGATCCGGCAGACATGACTTCTTTGAAAAAACCAACTACAGAGCATGATCCAGCGTTGAAGTTTAAATCGGCTACAGACACTAAGATGGTTGATTTTGTTCCTGGCGATTCATTCAAGCAGTTCAGCATCAGCGCTAACCTGGATCCCAAATAGGAAAGCGCGCTCATCGAGTTCATCTGTGAGAACCGGGACATCTTTGCATGGAAGCCTTCTGACATGCCAGGTGTACTGAGGGAACTCGCTGAGCACACACTTAATATAGATCCTAAGTTTAAACCGGTCACGCAGTTTCTCTGCCGCTTCAACGAAGAAAGGCGTAAGGCTATTGGTGAGGAGGTAGCTCGGCTGTTGGCCGCAGAGTTTATCATGGAGGTCTTTCATCCAGAGTGGCTGGATAATCCAGTGCTGGTTCTTAAGAAGAACGACACTTGGCGTATGTGTGTGGACTACACAGATTTGAACAAGGCTTGTCCAGCAGATCCCTTTGCCCTCCCTCGTATTGATCAGATTATTGATGCTACGACGGGTTGTGACCGTTTGTGTTTTCTGGATGCTTATTCTGGTTATCACCAGATCAAAATGGAAGTTAAGGACCAGGAGAAGACAGCTTCAATAACTCCCTTTGGAGCCTTCTGCTATGTATCTATGCCTTTTGGTCTCAAGAGTGCCCAGGTGACTTATCAGCGCTGTGTTCAGAATTGTCTTCATAAGCAGCTTGGGCGCAATGTTCATGCATATGTGGATGATATTATGGTGAAGTCCAGGAAGGAGGAAACATTGATAGATGACTTGAGAGAGACTTTTGACAACCTACGGGTTTACAAGATGATGCTTAATCCAGACAAATGTGTTTTTGGTGTTCCAGCAGGCAAGCTCTTGGGTTTTCTGGTGTCTAACAGGGGCACTGAGGCTAATCCGGAGAAGATCACAGCTATCACCTCCCTAGCTAAACCAGCGTGTATCAATGCCATTCAATGTTTTGCAGACCGGATTGCGTCTTTGAGCTGGTTTATCAGTCTTCTTGGGGAGAAGGCTATCCCTTTATATCAGATGTTAAAGAAAATGGATGACTTTGTCTGGAGCGACGCGGCTGATAAAGCATTTGAGGATTTGAAGAGACAGTTAGCTGAACCGCCTGTCCTTGCGGCTCAGGTCGATAAAAAGCCTTTACTTCTATATGTGGCTGCTAATGCCCGGGCAGTTAGTATGGCTATTGTTTTGGAGCATAAGGAGGCGGGAAAGGAGTATCCGGTTCAATGGCTGGTTTATTATATCAGTGAGGTGCTTATCGAATCAAAGGAGAGGTATCCGCATTGGCAGAAGTTGGTGTATGGTGTTTTTATGGCAACCCGGAAGCTCAAACATTATTTTCAAGGTCACCTATCATAGTGGTTAGTTCAGCCCCTTTGGGAGTTATCATCCAAAATAGAGAGGCGACTGGCCGGATTGCCAAGTGGGCTATTGAGCTTGGACCTCACGGGCTCAAATATACACCTCGCACAGCGATCAAATCTCAAGCACTCGTGGACTTCATCAATGATTGGACAGAGTTGCAGGCACCAGAGAAAAAGCCAGACAACACTTATTGGACTATTCACTTTGATGGGTCTAGGCAATTGGAGGGCTCAGGGGCTGGAGTTATATTAACTTACCCACGAGGTGACAAGTTCTGTTATGTTCTCCGCTTAATGTTCCCTTGTACTAACAATGCAGCTGAGTATGAGGCCTTACTCCACGGTCTGCGGATGGCTAAGGAGATGAACTTAAGACGGGTTAAGTGCTTCAGTGATTCAGACCTGGTGGCTCAGCAGGTATCTGGCACTTGGGATTCTAAGGATCCACTCATGGCTGCATATCGATGGGAGGTGGACATAGTGGCTGTTCATTTCAAAGGTTATCAAGTTGACCATATAGACCGGCGAAATAATGAAGCGGAGGACGCTTTAAGTCATCTAGGCTCTCAACGTAAACCGGTGCCACCTAATGTCTTCCTCGACGTACTCCATAATCCACCGGTCAAGATACCAACAGAGGAGGAGTTGGCTATTCCTGATCTGGAGGCCCAGTTGGTGGCGGCTTTGCATGTTATACCGGATTGGACAGTCCCGTACCTGGCTTACATGAACCGTGGCGAGTTACCGGAGGATGAAACCTTGGCCCGGCAGATAATCCGGCGATCCAAGTCAATGACCATTATCAATGGGGAGTTACATCGTTATAGCATCACAGGAGAAATTCAACGTTGTGTGTCTCCTCAAGAGGGTTGTGATATTTTGCGAGAAATCCACGAAGGAGATTGTGGTCACCACGCCGGTTCAAAATCCTTGGTGGCTAAGGCTTTTCGTCACGGCTTCTATTGGTTGATGGCTCATGCTGATGCTAAGTATTTAGTAAAGAGGTGTGACGGTTGTCAGAAGTTTGCATGCCGCGCCCATGTTCCGGCCCAGGAGTTGAGAATGACTCCAATCACTTGGCCGTTTGCAACTTGGGGGCTCGATATGGTTGGACCCTTTAAGAGATCCAAGGACAAAAAGACCCACTTGTTGGTGGAGGTTGACAAGTTTACCAAGTGGGTAGAGGCAGAGCCATTCAGTAAGTGTGATGCAGCCACGGCGGTTCAATTCGTCAAAAAGGTGATATTCCGGTTTGGTTTTCCACACAGCATTATAACTGATAATGGGACTAATCTGTCCAAAGGGGCTATGGAGGAATTTTGTCAACGTGAGCACATCTGGCTTGATGTAGCGTCAGTGGCTCACCCCCAATCTAATGGTTAAGCAGAGAGGGAAAATCAAGAAATTTTAAGAGGTATCAAACCCCGGCTTATGGTTCCTTTAAAACAGACGCCGGGTTGTTGGGTGGAGGAATTACCTTCTGTGTTATGGAGTATCAACACCACACCAAACAGATCAACGGGTTACACGCCTTTCTTCATGGTTTATGGAGCAGAGGCGGTTCTTCCTAGTGACATCCATCATGACTTGCCCCAGGTGGCGGCTTACGTTGAAGCTGAGAATGAGAAAGCACGTCAGGACTCACTGGACCTGTTAGATGAGGAGCGTGATTTAGCAGCAGCATGTTCGGCGATTTATCAACAAGATCTCTGACGTTATCATAGCCGCCGGGTTAAGACCAAAACTTTTCAAGAAGGCGATCTGGTGCTCCGGCTCATCCAGGATCAGACTGATATGCACAAGTTATCCCCACCTTGGGAAGGACCTTTTGTGGTCAGCAAAAACCAGCACAATGGGTCATACTACCTTATTGATGTTTGAGAGCACAAAGACTCATGCAAATCGGAGGAGGAGACCCAGCGGCCATGGAATATAGCTCTCCTTCGGCCTTACTATACTTGAGCCACATGCTCTTCGTATGTACATACTTATGACAATGTATATATTATATAATAAACCGGAGCCTCAGCTAAAGCGGGGTCTCCGTTCTTTTTTACATCATGTGTGGTTCCATGGGGGCTTCTACTTACAAAGCGGAGTTCTATTAACCCGACCTATAAAGCCACACATATATAAAGGAAATCGCTAGGGGGCTTGGTCGTATCTGAACCATAGCTACACCTCTTGATCGGCTTAAAACCAAAAGGGAAATCACTAGGGGGCTTGGTTGTATTTACACCATAACTACACCTTTTGATAGGCTTAAAGCCAAAAGGAAATTACGTGGAACCAAAGAGAGTCTGTTGCATAAAGCACAACTCAAACATAGGTATCCACTGAGCATAGTTCAAATATTACTTGGGGGCTCCTTACTTCTCAAAGAACAACGAGGTTGCACCCTTTAATAGGCTATCAAGCCAGGCTTGGAAGCCAGGTGTATTCACCTAAAACCCCGGGTTATCCTGCCTTTTTTAAGTAAGCCACTCCGTCCAGGTAAGCTTGGTATGACCCATCGAACGTTTGACAAGTCAATCTCATAGACCCTGAACTTTTCAAAGTTAAAATGGTGATTGGTTAAAGATTGAGGTCCATCTTAAAAGGCTTTGAAAAATGGTTTAACTCAGCGGCCTGGCAGCCCATGAAAAGCCTCAATTTAGGGCCTGGCAGCCCACGAAAAGCCTTGCATATTTCTTTTGGATTTGCTGTTTTTAAACATCCTTTGATCAAGGATTTATGGATATTTTCTGATAAATCAATGTTTATTACAACCCGGCATGGCTTTCAACGCTCAGTTGTCAGTACAAGATTAGCTCTAAACCGACAGTAAGTTGCTCCGGTCTGGTTTTGGCTAGAGGTCACCAGCTTTATATGAACAAACCAGTGGTTATCATACCCCGGTATGGTTTTTATATGAACCGGCAAGAGGGAAAGGAGTCATCAATACTCCAGATTGGTGTTTTCACCCTTACTATACCAACAGTTAGTCAGCCAACGAGATATATCACAGGTATCATCTATTTTATATCTGGTTATTACAATCTTGGTTCTCTATCCAAGTTATGTATATATTTTTTGGGCATCATGACCCGTCCAGTGGTAAACCGCTAGGACACTTTCAAGTTTTATATGCATGAACAAAAGCCATAATGGACTATGCATATAATAGCTCTCAAAGGCATGGCAAAGTTCTCAGTAACAAGCAAAACAAACATGCTCGATGGCATGACAGATAAAGTGTTCACGCTATCCTATTACAAGGCGCTTTAAACAGCCCAAATTGCATAATTGTTTTAATAGGAGTGGCAGACTGCAACTGATAAACCGGCCTCCGGTTTATGATTCCTCATCTGGGTGGCTTGAAGATTGAGGGTCATCTTGAGCGGTCACATTCTCCTCATCCCTACCCAGTCGCTGGAAATCAATCGTTGACCAATCGATTCCAATTAAGGCTTGAAAACCGGCTTCTTCATGAATAAGGTTGGAAGGGTCAATGTCAGGAGCGTAAGTATGCTTATGGATTGGCGGAACAAGATCTTCTACATTATGAATCAGTGCGGGCTGTCTTTTCCCCTCAACATCGTAAACTGGTTGAAAATGAGATAGATCTGTGTCATCCGCCAATTTGCTTGCTATAGGCCGCATCTCCTTTGTCAGCCTTCGGAGATCGTCATTATTGAAATCTGAACTGTCTTCCTTCACACCAGGATAGCCTTTGATGATATCTGTCGGTTCCAGATCTGGAATCCATGCCTTGCCCCGGATTAGCGCGGTCAGTGCACCTGACCTTGCGGCTGATCTCTTCAGTTCATCTAACCAGGCGGGCAGCATGGCCAGCTTTTCGATGGTTTCTTTTATCAGCGTTCGAGGAGGCTTGTTATAAGCTGCCGTGCAAATCGCCCACTGGGATCTACAATACAACGGTTCTATCAAAGTATAGGCCGCTTTAAGCTTCATACGCATGTCGGAGCCCAGATGAGTAATGCGGGTCCCTGTCATGGCAAAACATCAGTAAACCGGCCATTGATAAGATATTATGAATTAGAAAAACTTCATGAGAGGGTACTCACCAAACACAGTAGAAGTCATAGGATTAATATGTCGCTTTAAGCCGGTCAGTTCTTCAACCACCGGCTTCAGGGCCGCTTCTACATCTTCGGCCTTCTTTGTTATACCGGCCTTTTCTGTTTCCCAGTCTGCACGCTCTTTGTTAAAGGTTTCTTTCAGCTTTTCCATGGCTGCTAAGGCATTCGTCAATTCTTCCTTGGCCTTGGAGGCCTCCGCTTGCTGAGATTTAATGTTCTCCTGAAGGTCAGCGGTTGGAGCGTCCTTCTTACTCAGTTCAGCCTACAAGAGCAAGATAAGTCATCAATAAGATATGCATATTTTAAGTACCAAGCGTACAACAAGTTATTCACTTTGTACTTGGGGGCTAATGCCTATTGGCTCTATCATCAGAAATTTTTGCAAGTCCCAAGTACAATGCACGCATTATCCTTGACACTTGGGGGCTAATGTACATCTGTTCAAAGTTGAAGCATTGATTCAAGACCCGGTTTACCTTGGAAAGATAAACCGGCCCTTGGGTGCTACACAGATGAAAATTACAGGAATACAATGATAAAGTACCGGTCTATTTCAAAGGATCACCTGACATATGGGAAATAAGCATGCAAGGGCTAAGATATTACAAAGTCCCGATTTATGATTGCTATCATAAACCGGCCCTTGTGGGCTACTAGAGTTGGCATTTACAATTGGACTTAAGAAAGGAAAAGTTATGTCAGTACCTCATAGCGCTCCTTCATTAGATTCACCAAACCGGCTTCATGATCACGGTTTGAGTGCAGATGGTTTAGGAAGCCAGAGTGGAGTTCTTGAGCACTAAAGTGGGCATAGCTTGATAAATTAGTGCTCCAGTTGCCTTTCTCCATGGCAGCACGTTCTTCTTTGGCACTATGTTTCGCCAACACAGCAGGTTGGCCAGGAGAGGTGTGGCCAATACCGGTAATGATAACCTCGTCTTCTTTGTCTCCAGTAGCCTTCTTTGGAGTTGATGGAATGTCAGTAGTTTTTACTGGACTAGAAGGTCTATCATCAGTCCGGATTGGATTCGCCGGTTCATCATCTGGCACAGCAGTATCAACTTCTTCTTGTTCATCGGCATTATGATCTTGAGGGGGTGGTTCATCAAATGTAGCCTCAGTATTTGGACCCTCCGGTTCTGCAGTTTGCTCCGGTTCAATAACCACATGGTCTTCGGGCGGATTATTCACCCGAGCCTTCTTACTGGGTCTGGCTTTGGCTCTAAACAAAACAAGATGCAAAGGTTAGCATAGCATATAAAGTATGAAACATCAAAAGAAGGGGTTGAAGTACTTACCCAGCTACGATTTTGAGAGGAGGGAGTTGGGTCGCTGTTGACTCGCCAGAGGATGAAGGAGGTGTCACCTGATAATTCGAATCGGACGGATTAAGAGGTTGTCCGAAATAGCTTGCCTTGGGGTAAGAAGTGTTAGAAGCGGGTGAGACCTCAGATCGGCGTTTCCGAATCGGGGTGTCCGGTAAACCGGTTGAAGTAACCTTTTGGCCGCTGTGCCGGGTTGTGCGGCAAGCCTCGTGCTGCTGCTTCTTCAAAATAAATGTTGGATCCAAGTGAGCAGGAGGATGATAAAAGCTTACTTTCCGGACCGCTTGACGGATTTTTTGTGTTGGCAGAGAGTCTGAACCGGAGGAAAGGGTAATTACCTTTGCATCGTCAGCTTGGCTGCCCTCAATGTCCCCCTGGTAAGTATCATTGTCAATGAGATGCATGAAAAGTGAACCAAGTGAATCAAGTTCTACCTCTACTTCCGGTTCATCCGGGTCGTCATCAAGCTCGAAACCGATGGGTTCAGGTGCTTTTCTCTTTGTGGTCTTCTTGACGGCTTTTGTCTTAGGACGAGAAGGCTTCGCTTCTTTCTCTTGAGGTTTCTTTTTCCAGAAAGGATTGTCACCCTGTTTAAACATGAGCATAGGGTATTCAAAGATTACATAGTTCAAAAATATCAGGTGTAAAGCGGAAGCACAAACAATACTTACAGTGGGTGGTTTGTTTTGCGTATAAAAGGGGCTTAACCCGGTCTTGCTGCAAACAACTTCTGATTTATTTTCTTAACAGATTCAGTGACTTCTTCATCTGTTAGCTGAATATTGATATGGCGTTAGGAGTCTTCTACGTCACCAGTATACTCACATATTATATCGGATCAGCAACTTAACGGCAAAATACTCCAGGAAATCCAACAACGGACGAATCCATGCCTGTCAAACCATTGGCCAAGAAGGGTCTCAGCTTGGCGAGTTGAGGCGCGTACAAGGCCCATTCCTGGGCACTTAGTCATTGGGGAAGTGGATGATTATTAGCGAGCCGGTGTGCACGATAACCCGGCAGAGGGTTCTCATCTTCGGGAGAGGTATCTTTGCAATAGAACCAAGTTTGGTTCCACTCCTTTGGTTGACTCTGGAGTTTGGCATGAGGAAACTCAACTTCTTTCCTTTTCTGAATGGAGACGCCACCAAGTTCAGTATTGGGTCCTTCTACAAATTCAGTGCGCCGGTTCAGATGGAAGAAATCCCGGAAGAGCTCGATAGTTGGTTCTTCTTGTAGATACACTTCACAAAAAACTTCAAACTTGCATATATTGGATACCGAGTTGGGTCCAATATCTTGAGGATGGAGTTGAAAGCTGGTAAGCACATCCCGGAAAAACTTCGATTCGGCCGGTTTAAAGCCACAGCCTATGTGATCAACAAACACCGCTACGTCACCCTGCTTAGGGGTGGGAGGATTTTCTGACCCAGGAACTCGCCACCGGATTTCATTTTTCTTTGGTAAGGTACCGATCTTGACCATTCCATTCAGTTGCTCCTCTATAACCCGGGAGGGAGCCCAATTGCAGGAATAAAACTGCTTGGCCATTGCAAGTGAAAAGCTGGAAAGAAATGTTGGTTTACAATTCATTCATGGTGATGCATAAGGTACAACAGGACAAAGGAATCCAAGTATGTGAAATTGGTAAACCAGAGGCTGATACAATTATGAATGACAAAGCGATAAGCGAAAACATAGGTATACACATATTATTAAACCGAAGTATGACAACGGAGATAAAGGGATTGCCGGTTTACAAGGGGACTAATGGTATATAATAGATTACTCTCTACAAGGGTAAACCGCCTATGAGATAAATAAGGTACAGATCTAAGGCAAGAACGGCTAAGTAAGGTAAAACAAGTTTCACAAGATTGTTGAATTTCTGGATCTATTGTAAGTCGAGAAAAGTAAAAATATTGAGACTTAAAAAGTTTGGTCCCGAAGCGGTTCACAAAAGGTCCAGATCAAGTTACGATGTATTTAAGGTTTGGATCAAATGGCTGAGATAAGGAGTTCCATAGCTACTATGCGGAACACATCAAGATCAAGCTCTGCTATCTATGGGTTGACGAAGAACACGAGGAGAGCGACATGAAACCGCATGAACCCTAACGGATCTACAGAGAAATAGGAGAGGCTTACAGCAGCGGTTGAGGTAGCGGAGATGCGCCACATCTTTCTCATGCAAGCAGGTTGATGCAGCAGCTAACGGAGATGCAGAAGCGAAGCTCGATGACGGCGGCGGTGCTCGGGTGCAGGGGCGTCGCAAGGAGGAAGAAGAAGCGAAGAGACGATGGGGGAAAGAAAATGACCCTTGGTCCTATTTATAAGGTAAGTGGAGAGGTGACAGGCATGAGAATCGAGGAGCCTGAATATTGGATACCTAATAGAGCGGTCGCCTCGATTGTCGGAGGCTCATTAACTGAAGGTGAGATGTATCATTTTTGAATAACAAAGTGACATCATGGCAATTTTTCATGATCCCGGAGTATGACGTCACGGCGGTTTACAAGATCAAAGTGAAGATGCAAAGGAGGAATTTTTCTAAGTGTTGAAGATTGACATGAACAAGTTCAAATCAATCTAGGGCCTAATGTTGGGGATATTACTACTGGACGTAAACCGTCCAGGCGTAATCGGATTAACTCTATGAAGATAGAAGCCCATAAAGATGTGAGGATGGTGGCGCTTTACGAAGGCCCAAGGCCCAAAGGCGGGTTAAGGCATGTAGATGTAAACCGACTTTCTCATGTAACTTGCATTGTAAGATAGGAAGGATAGAGACCGAGCCAGACGCATTTATGATCCGGCCTCGGGACTCTATAAACCGGTGGGCGTCAACCTGTGTATATAAAGGGACGACCCGGCAGTGGTTTAGGGACAACAGACAACAACTCGAGAGCCAGGCAAAGCGGATTCGCTCCCTGGTCATCGAAACCCTAGCAATACCAGCACAACTAGACGTAGGCTTTTACCTTCATCGAAGGGGCCGAACTAGTATAAAACTCTTGTGTCCCTTGTCTGGTTTAACCCCTTTAAGCTAACCTGTAGCGATGGCTCCATGACTAAGTCCTTTCACGAGGACATCTGCCGTGAAAAAACCACGACACCAGGGCACCGCCAGCGTACCCCCTTGCCCCTTGGTCTCGTCCTGGTTTCTGGACACCCCGTCGGTGGTCGAGGGAGGTGCCGGGCGGGGCCCTCGCCAGGCGCCGGGGATGCCCGTCAAGATCTCCGCTCATGACACTCTCACATAATAAAGAGTTGGGGCTGTACACGCCCCAGAGTCCCCTGAGCGCTGCCCTCGGGCCTCACGGGGGTTCTCCCCCACATCCAAGTGGAAGCACCATGCTCCGCGCTTTCTGTCGACACTATCCCCCAATGACTATGCCCACGCCCAGTAGAAGCACTTAGCTCCGCGCTGGTGAGAAGACTAGTCTAGGCGCCGGACGCGGTGCTACTTCTTGAGCTTGTGTTGGTTTTTCCCTTGAAGAGGAAAGGGTGACGCAGCAAAGTAGAGCAAGTATTTCCCTCAGTTTGAGAACCAAGTTATCAATCCAGTAGGAGACAACGAGCAAGTCACCGAATACCTACACAAAAAATCAAACAACTTGCACCCACGCGAAATAGCGGTTGTCAATCCCTTCATAGTTACTCACAAAAGTGAGATCTAATAGAGATTGATAAACGGTAAAGTAAATATTTTGTATTTTTGGTTTATAGATCGGAAAGTAAATGATTGCAAAGGAAGTAAATCGGTAACTAAAATTGTAGATCAGAAACTTATATGATGGAAAATAGACCCCAGGGCCATATGTTTCACTAGAGGCTTCTCTCAAGATAGAAGATATTACGGTGGGTGAACAAATTACTGCCGAGCAATTGATAGAAAAGCACAAAGTAGGCATCATGTCTGTGTCAAGTAGACCGAAACGATTCTGCATCTACTACTATTACTCCACACATCGACCGCTATCCAGCATGTATCTAGAGTATTAAGTTCATAAAGAACGGAGTAACGCCTTAGGCGAGATGACATGATGTAGAGGAATTAACTCAAGCAATATGATGAAAACCCCATCTTTTTATCCTCGATGGCAACAATACAATACGTGCCTTGCTGCCCCTACTGTCACTGGGAAAGGACACCGCAACATTGAACCTTGATACATCCATTTTGCATCATGTTTTCATGTTGTTATTTATGATATTTTTATGCATAATAATGCTTTTTGGGGTAATTCTAATGCCTTTTCCCTCATAAAAGTAAACACAAAGAGGGAGAATTCTGGCAGCTGGAAGCCTGGACCTAGAAAAGCTACGCCAGGCTACCTATTCTACAAAACTCCAAACAAGCTGAATCTTCATGGATGATTTTTATGGAATATATGAAGAATATTGGAGCAAATAAGTATCAGAGGGGACCCACCAGGTGGGCACAACCCACCTAGGCGCGCTAGGGATCCCAGGCGTGCCCTGGTGGGTTGTGCTCACCCAAGCCCACCTCTGGTGCCCATCTTCTGGTATATAAGTCATTTTGACCTAGAAAAAATAAGGAGCTGACTTTCGGGATGGAGCGCCACTGCCTCGAGGCGGAACTTGGGCAGGAGCACTTTTTCCCTCCGGTAGAGCGATTCCGCTGGGGGAACTTCCCTCTCGGAGGGGGAAATCATTCTCATCATCATCACCAACAACTCTCCCATCTTGGGGAGGGCAATCTCCATCGACAACTTCAACAACACCATCTCATCTCGAACCCTAGTTCATCTCTTGCGTTTAATCTTGTTACCGGAACTATAGATTGGAGCTTGTGGGTGACTAGTAGTGTTGATTACATCTTGTAGTCGATTGCTATATGGTTTATTTGGTGAAAGATTATATGTTCAGATCCATTATGCTATTTAATACCCCTTTGATCTTGAGCATGTTTATGACTTGTGAGTAGTTACTTTTTTCTTGAGGTCACAGGATAAATCATGTTGCAAGTAATCATGTGAACTTGATATGTATGTTCGATATTTTGATAGTATGTATGTTGTGGTTCTCTTAGTGGTGTCATGTGAACGTCGACTACATGACACTTCACCATATTCGCGCCTAAGGGAATGCATTGTGGAGTAGCAATTAGATGATGGGTTGTGAGAGTGACAGAAGCTTAAACCCTAGTTTATGCGTTGTTCCGTAAGGGACCGATTGGATCCAAAAGTTTAATGCTATGGTCAGAATTTATTCTTAATACTTTTATCATAGTTGCGGATGCTTGCAGGAGGGTTAATCATAAGTAGGAGTTTTGTTCAAGTAAGAACAACACCTAAGCACCGGTCCACCCACATATCAAATTATCAAAGTAGCGAACACGAATCGAATCAACATGATGAAACTGACTAGATGAAATTCCCGTGTACCCTCAAGAACGCTTTGCCTATTATAAGGGACCGTTTTGGCTCGTCCTTTGCCTCAAAAGGATTGGGCTACCTTTCTGCACTTTTTTTACTATTATCATTACTTGCTCGTTACAAAATATCTTGCTATAAAACTACTCTATTACTTACAATTTCAACACTTGGAGACATTACCTTGCTGAAAACCACTTTCCATTTCCTTTTGCTCCTCGTTGGGTTCGACACTCTTGCTTATCAAAAAGAGATACAATTGATCCCCTCTACTTGTGGGTCATCAAGGCTATTTTCTGGCGCCGTTGCCGGGGAGTGAAGCGCCTTTGGTAAGTGGAATTTGGTAAGGAAACATTTATATAGTGTGCTGCAATTTATTGTTACTTGTTACTATGGAAAAAAATCCTTTGAGGGTTTTTTTGGGGTATCTTCACCTCGACCAGAACCACAATTAGCTACCCCTCAACCTACTGCACCTACTAAAAATAATGAATATGAAATTCCTTCGGGTATGAGAGAACAACTGCTAGCTAATCCTTATGCAAGAGATGGAACCGGACATCTTGATATGCACTTCATATATGTGGAACAGATTTGGGGATTGTTTAAGCTTGCAGGTTTATCCGGAGATGAAGTAAAGAAGAAGGTTTTCCCTTTATCTTTGAAGGGAAAAGCATTGGCATGGTATAGGCTATGCGATGATATTGGATCTTGGAATTGGAATCGATTGAAATTGGACACTACTTCAGGATGCTGCTAACGCGACACTAGGATCAGAGACCCTTCGATGAAATTGTGTGCGATGCCATAATCGCAAACGGTGGTGTAAAAAACCCATCAAAAAGGTGCAAAACATTTGTGATGGAGGATGCATCAAACACGGTTCAGATTTTAGTTGCGTGTGCGATGCAGGGCATACGGTTCAGCTCAATTAACTGTTTGCGATGAGGAGGAAAAAAAGAAACGGGCATCCAGATGAAGGTGTGTGTGATGTACAACATACGGTTCACTCGGATGAACTGTTTGTGATTAGGCAACAGAAAAGAAATGGCCAGCCAGATCAAAGGTGTGTGCGATATACGGCATGTGGTTCACTCGGATGAACTGTTTTTCGTTGAGACATCAGAGCAGAAATGGTTCAAATGAACAAGATGTGTGTGATACGAGGCAAACATGTGTGTAATCGGAAACATGTGCGAAGACAGATAAAAACACACACGATTACTGCTAACAAGCCGTGTGTGTTGTGAGCAAAGATTACTGGTATACAATTGTGAGTGATAGATGAAAACATCACCGATGGGTTACATTGTTTAGTCCGTGTGTAATGTGATTTTCTTTGTCCGCACAACATCTACGCTCTGTCTACAGAGCATCAACATATATACTTAAAAAGGCAACATTGCATAACCAAATTAAGTATACAATTACACAAGTGACTGCACACATAACATTTCCACACACCAAAGCAAGCAATTACATGCATACTAAAGTAGGAGAAACGAGGATCTAATCATCTACTTATTGTTGCGACGATGGTCGACATTGCTCTACTTCTGGCTGGATCCCTGGCCGTTTTGGGGAAGGAGCCACTTCCTCATGTCAATGGTCCACTTGTACATGTCGTAGCTCATGTATGCCTCCTTGGCCGCACACACGACATGAGATTTGTCGAGTTTCTCCATCTAGGCCGAGTGCCAGGCACGCTTGTCCTTGTTGCACGAATCCTTCATGTCTCTGTAGTAGGGGTCGATGATGGCCTCAGTGAGGTGAACCAGTGAGTCCTTCTCATGCTCCTTGCTGCCCCAGATCTTGTATTGGCCCTGGATGTCGACAAGATTCTGGCAGGCGATGCCCGAATTCTCGAGCGCCTTTACATCGTTGGTGATGTCCACCATAGCGAACATGTAGTGGGGGCTCTTGACAAACTTGGGGAAACGCTCACAAGGCCTTCTGGCCAGGCAGTAGTGGTAGACGAGGACGTGGTGGCGCACGCACATTTGGGCGACAGCGACCTTGGGACAAGACCCGGCACGAGCGTGGGTGTACTCGAAGTCGAACCCGACCACCTTGTACTTCTCCGCAGCAAGCAACAGCTCCATGATGTGGATGGAGTGCTCCACCCAGACCGGGTCATTGGTGTACACCACCGAGAGGCCCATGAACCTTCTGTGGGTGTCCACCATAGCATGCATGGTGAACTACGCCAGCAGCCGCTCGGAGCGCCATTGGAGCCGCGCAGGATACCCTCTAAGAATTTCTCGTGGTGGGTGTGCTTCTTGCAATGGTGGGGCGCGATCGAAAGGTTGAAGAGATACAAGGGTTAAATGGCCGCTGAAATAAATGGGGGCCGGCCGGCCTGTAATCGTCACGTCTTGTCACGGCATTCATAGCGGAGGATTCCAGTGCATGCTTGACAACACCGCACCACACGCGTGGGATCGAAGAGACGCCAAATGTATCGCCGTTGAGCTTGTTCCCGCGCTACCACGCTGCTTACCGCGCAAGCTTCCTGCCTGGCTAGTTTGGCCATGCGTCGTCTAGAAGAGGGACAAATCATGGGCGTTTATTGGCAAAAAGCTTTGTAAAAACAAAGTGTGTGGAATGACTTCGATCACAAGTTTACCCGTGGGTGATGAGGTCAAAGTTATATAGAAGGGTGATGATGGACACTCGAGTGCGATAAGTAATTCTGCGCTCTACAGTGCACACGGTGGAAGAAACCAACTGTGTGCAATAATGTCGAAGATCGCAGACGAGTTAGCTATACAGATCGTGTGTTGTGAGATCGACAAGGTAAACTGATTTGAGAATGGTTAATAAAATCTAAGACCATTGCATATTAAGGTCAAAATAGTGTTAGCAATATACAAGTCTCATACGATGCCATTTCAATGATTGCACCACAAGAGCTCGAAATGTTACAAGGTTCAAATTCTAGAGTTATATGGCTCAAATTCGAAGATTACAAGGTTCAAACTGATATTAGAAATGAAATTCAGCTCATCAGCTGTAAACGCTCGCGCTGATTCTTTGAACATGGATATCAGAGAGGTTCAAACTAATATCACCGCTTCTAAGTCTGGTTTCGAAACCTCACAATTTTTGCAAAAGGTTCAGCCACTAAGAAGTCATGTATGGGGTTGACACGATGACTTCCGATTACTCTGTCATCTGAAGTTCCAAAATGAAATTTAGCATTTTTGGAGCCTACTCCATTCTGCCGCTGGCGCCGGCGCTGATCAACAAGCCATTCATTTTTGTGAAATAAATGTAGGGCAAACCTCATTTCCTTCAGCACCCTTGCTTTGAGAACATATCATCGGGGAGGCTACCGATGAAGTCTAGGCCTGCTGGAGTCGCTTGCGGTTCTAGCTCGGCCCGCCTCCGCTTGTTGGTAGCCCCGCTCTCCACCTCCGGAGTCTCCTTGTGAGTGCCGCTTTCCGATAGAAATGGGAGTACAGGGAATATTTAGTTAAAATAGGGCAATAGAAAAGTGTATTGGTAACTAGAAGTTATTAGGTAGGAATATAGTAAGAAAAGTTGAATAACAATTGGTTGCTTAAATACTACACAATTCATTTGACATTGCTAGGTAAGTCAACATGCAATTAATTGAAAAGAAAACTTACTTCGAACAAAGTCTGGACGGATGATTTTGTCGGGGAAGTTAGCATATATCTCATGACCAGGCCCTTTTATGTGAAGTGCAATTTTAGTGCCAACTTTTAGTACATAAAACTTTGCAATTTCCTTCCAAAAGCCAGTGCCAAAATAGGTGTAACCAAGTTCATCAAGTCTTATAGTAGCAATGATTGTAAATCCATGGTTCGTGTGCATTATGACATCTGTGGAGCCTTCATCTATGTAAAGGGAAAAATTGTGCACTACATAATCTGTTGCATAGCAAGGGATGTTCTACAGAAAATGGTAGGATTGTTAAAGAAAATACGGTAACATGCAAATATGGGCCCAAATTGAAAGAACTGTACAATAGTTGAAATTGAAGGACAAAAATCTATAATTAAACAGATAGGGTAAACATGATGTCATGGAAATAAGAGAGTAATCGAAAGAACAATACATCATTAATTTAATTAATATAGAAAGAAGAGGGGGGAAATCCCCTTTGATGTATATGGTGCATGTGGCACCTTTTATCCAAATGTAGCAATATTTAGAATATGTTAAGGAAAGTAGGCCATGCCAACCGATTTAGGGTGAGATTGAACATACCATGCACGTCCTCAAGTTATTTGGTATGGTGAGTTGGAATCTCTGGCGGAGGTCGCAAAGTCCTCAAGTGTCGGCGCACTGTACATTATATGAATGAAAAAAACCTCAAATCAGCTCGAATAAAAATGAATTCACGGTGATTTCCACCGGGTGATTAAAGGAGGCAGATGAACTAGGATAAGAGATGAGATAATATCTCGTTAAATTAGTAACCTTGCCGTCCATGAGAAAGAACCCTTAGTACGGTAGATTCGCCAACCAAGGAGAGCTGGGTCGACCGCGAGCAGCGTCGAGAAAGTCGATGGTGATAGGCGGTGGCAAGCGAAAGTGGCGAAATGCGGTGGGCTTTACCGGCAGCCTGGCAACGGCGGCAGGCGTCGAGCTAAGTGTTTACCATCATGATAGGCAGTGCCATGGCATAGACGCGGAGGAGCCTGTGTAGGTGTGAATGGGGAATGTACCAAAGGGGCCGAGGGGGTGCAGGGCGGGGTGAGGGTTTTGTGATGTGGGGTGAGGGTTTTCTTTTTCTTTTTTGAATTGGGTGGTGAGGGTTTTCTGTCCCACAAAGAATTTTGGGGGCGACGGTTTGCTAGAGCGAACCGTGTGTGATTGACGCAACAGGAAAAATGAAAGTCATTGCACATGGTTCCAATTTTGGGAACCGTGTGTGATTGACGTACTACCTCCGTCCTAGTTTATTGGTCCCCCTTTGTAATTTTTACCAAATTTTGACCAAATATTTAACATACTCAGGCATAGATAATAAGCGTACACGTACACAAGCATAGTTCAACCATAAGTAGTACATAGTTCAACCGCATTAAGCATATTCAAGCGTACATAGTTTGATCCATCCCACATCTCATCTCACATGCGGCCGACATGATCCTGAAGCTTCTCCAGGTACTCGGCGTACGTGCCGTGCGCCACCCTGCGAGAATACTTCTGCTTGAAGGAGCCAATGGCCCGTCCTCTTGCATGCACCAGAACACTTAGATACGCGTCATGAAGCTTCTGGTTGCAAAATGGGCATCCATAGCTATCGTTCCAGGTCCTAATACGCCTATTATGCATTCCCGCATAAAGCTCCCTCAGGATTTGCCTGTTGTACCTCCTTTGGACATCTTCATCCTCGCTGTCCACATCGTCAAACAACACCTATACAAATAGTAAAAAAAATTAGCATCAAATCAATGATTACATGCCGTGAAATAGGATTAGGAATTTATGGCTATTTATTTATACATTATCCAGAGATTAGGTTTGATTTTTAAGCACAATCGTCTATGTACAGACCAATCTTGAAGAAAATAATGGCACAAACATATGTAGGTCATTCAAAATCAATTGTCAAGCCCTTGCTAGGAATTATTAGCATGAACACTAACCCTAGTCGGATTACTAGCAGAAATCATTTGCACAGATGAAACAACTAATCACTTATCACTTGTACCATTCAAACAATCAATACACTACACGGATCTACGAAACTTACTCAGATTTCATGGATTGGGAGAACATGACCATATGATTTCTATTCCAAAAAGGGGGAGCCAGGAGTAACCAGAGAAACCCTATGATCTATTTGACACATAAATGGGTATAGATGACTAACAAGCTGTCCGTCGTCGCCGGAGTGGTCGCCGGAGTCATCGCCAGAGTGGTCGTTGGAGTCGTCGCCGGAGTGGTCGTCGGAGTCAGTGTGAAACTCCGCCTCCGGCTGTGGAAGCTTGACACCGTAGACGACATCAGGGTGCAGCGATAACTCGTCGGCGGTAACGGCAACATCTGTCTCCATCTCCACGCCATGCTTCGGTGCTTTAGGAGCCCCGGCGTCGCCACTCCCTCCGATGGGGTGCTTCGGCGGCATCTTCATACGCTGACGGCTTTGAGGACTGAGAGCGGCGTCGAGGATGCAAGCATAGAGAGAGTATTGTGTGTGTAGCGAGGATGGGGGGTGCGGCCGCTCGGGTGCACCATTAATATGGAATAGTGGGAGAGAGGCGGGCGGTGGTCAAACCGATGGATCGCCTCCCAGTGAGCCTGCGCACCGGACTACTGGCATGCCTACCAAAGTTTCACACATCTACTTGCACGCCTCCCGATGACACTGTGCAGCGAGCATACGTCCGTCAATTCACACACCTGCACGCACGCCTCCCCGTCTGCCTACGCGGCGGCCACGTCCCATCAACTCATGCCTTCGCGCACGGCACATGCGTCGCGCGGCATCACGTATATTATTTTTCTGTTTGGATGATTAATGCTGCTACTTTATTGCTTAACCGAAGCATGGCACATATCAATGGTTGGTCTAACACTCACGGTTCGAATAAATAATCCATTTGGGATATTGGTTCCCAATTATTAATAATCTCCCGTATGTAATTAGATAAAGATAACATCAAAACTGGTCTCAAATTTGACAAAAAAGTACAATGCCACTTTGTATTAGTGTCCATATGACAACACGATAAGTTTCATGAACTTCAAATAAGTTCTGGATGTACTAGAATTTAAAAATCAAGATTCTCAATGTTTGAAATTTGTTGCACGGGGAGTAAACATGCACCCAGTGAGACACATGTGTTTTGCCAATCCATTTAGGTGCACTGTCACGTGTGCATGTAGCTCAAATTTGATTTTTGCACATTATACCCATAGCAAATCAATCAATCAATGTACTAAAACGTCTTAATGATCTATGTGATTTTTTTGAAATTAAAACGTCCCTCCTTTGGTAACATATATGTTCACTGTGGGATAATTAATTTAACATGCATCATAGTTGTGGTGGATTAGCGGTGTGTGTGTGGGTGTGTGCGTCTGGGTGTGGCGGGTGGATCGCAGTACACTACGAGTTGTGAGCCACCGTGTGGGTTGGCCGTTTTGTTAGGCAGGCCGGTGCCACATCAGAGTCGTAAAATCATTATTTAAAACACTACACAACCCTTTCATACATAAATGTTTTGGCCACATGCAGTCAATGGTTGTCCTACACGACACCCGATACTCGCGTGTGACGCTTTCTGTGGGCCCGCAAGGTTGTCGTCCATCAATTTGACGAACAACCGGTAGTGAGGTTAATTTGACCAGCAAGGTAGAATCTTTTTTGTTTGTCTTATGGTGGTATGTAGTACGCATCGAAGAGGTGGGATGAGACTAGCATATATACTATATGTACGCATCCGTGAACAAGTACACCTCACTCAGTGTCGGGACTTTTTGGTTTCCGAGGCACATGCCACATCAAAATTGTGAAATTGGCTATTCAAACATCACACAACACCTTTTGGGGCCACATGCATATCCTAGCTAGGACACTCACGTGCGACGCTTCCATCTGTGGGCCCATGAGGCCATCGTCGACGCATGCATGTGTCACTTTGATCTACATCGGGAAAGGTTAATTAATTTCACCATCGATGAGGATTCTTTTGGGTTGTACATATATTATGGCAGGAGCATATAGTATGCGATGAAGAGGGCGGAAGGGGACCATCATATGTAGTACGCTTGATGAACCTCGCTCTGTGTGGGTGCATGCTTTATGGTTTTTGAGGCATGTGGCACATCAAAGTTGTGCATTTTGGGTATTCAACATATATATGTTTGGCCCACATGCAAAGCGGTGGTGGTTGTCCTCTCGCACCCACTTAAGAGGTTATTGGCGATATCAATGCTTTCCATCTATGGGCCCGCTTGGTCCATCACTACTTTTTGCCTGACAACTAGAGAGGTTAATTTGACTTAGGAGGGGATTATTATTTTTGCTCTGGGATGACATGCATGATACAGTTTGAGCACACACACGTGCATGTGTACGCATGAATCCCTCCCATCGAGTCGAAGTGGCTAGTACAATGACACATCATGAACCGATCTTGCTCTGTGTGGGGAGCTAGTGTAGGATTTTTGATGCACGTGCCACATCAATGTTGTGTATTCAAACATGCATGCATGCATCACCTCCATACATATGCATGTAATGGTTTCCTTCGAACGGTATACTCCCTCACATGGTTATCGGCGACAAGCCTATATATTCGTGGGCCCGCATGGACATCCACGACCACCTTGACAAACAACAAGATAGGTTACCACGGTGGATTCTTCATTTGGTTCGTGTTATCGTAGTATAGGTCATGGTGAGATTCAGACCTTAAGTTTGAGCGCATATACTATGCACGCACACATGCATGAATCCCCGTCGTTGGCTTGTAGTGTGGTGTAACATACATATGCATCGTCAACCTAACCCTCACTCAGTGTGGGGATTTCTAGTTCAAAATCACGGTGCCACATCAAAGTTGTTCCATCGTTACTCAAAAACACACCTCTCCATACATATGTCTGGGCCACACGCATGCAGTGGTTGTCTTCGGGGACTAGCTACTTGCATGATTATTGGCGAACTAGCCCGTCTCCGGGGTCGCATGGACGGCCATCAGTTTGACCAACAACAAGAGAGAGGTTGTTCGACCAAGGTGGATTATTCTTGGTCCGTTTTACGATCCATCTTGGTGAGATATGCCTCTCTGGCCCGCTGACTGAAAGTGTGTGTAGGGGGGGTTGCTTCTTCACACTTTGCTAGGTGAACCTCGGTTGGGGGCATGCATTCATAGCTTAGGATTCCCTTCGTGGCGACACGAGGGAGGGGGGCTGCTTGCTACTTCGCCCTTTGCTAGGTGAACCTCGGTTGGGGGGAGGGGCATGCATTCATAGCTTAGGATTCCCTTCGTGCCGACATGAGGGGGATGGTTGCTAGCTACTTCGCACTGTGCTAGGTGAGCCTCGGTTGGGGGGGCATGCATTCATAGCTTAGGATTCCCTTCATGCCGACACGAGGGAGGGGGGCTGCTAGCTACTTTGCACTTTTCTAGGTGAACCTTGGTTGGGGGGCATCCATTCATAGCTTAGGATCCCCTTCGTGCCGACACGAGGGAGGGGGGCTGCTAGCTACGTCGGACTTTGCTGGGGTGAACCTCGGTTGGGGGGGGGCATGCATTCATAGCTTAGGATTCCCTTCGTGCAGACACGAGGTAGGGGGCTGCTAGCTACTTCGCACTTTGCTATGGTGAACCTCGGTTGGGGGGGGCATGCATTCATAGCTTAGCATTCCCTTCGTGCCGACACGAGGGAGGGGGGATGCTAGCTACTTCGCAATTTGCTAGGTGAATGAACCTCGGTTGGGGGGCATGCATTCATAGCTTAGGATTCCCAATTCATGCTAACACGAGGGGGGAGGTGGAGGCAAGCAATATCATGTGCTTTGCAAGAGAGGTGCCACATCGAAGTTGCATTTGGTATTTGAAAATCAAGCCACCCTTTTGATACATAAATTTGGTCCACATGCAAATGTGTTCGTGTTCTGACCCTCTCCCAGGTCATTTTTCGCCAAATTTATGAACATTAGACAAGTAGGATGACGCAACAGACACTGTTCACTCAAACTAACCATGTGCCACGTCGGTGCCCCTCTCACGCACACATCCGCATAGTACATTGGGCTCCACGAGGCTCCCCCTCTCAAAAGTATCTGCCCGCCACGAGGGTTTTTCTGTTTCATAACACACGGTTGTTATCTCCGGACCGTGTGTGATGTTTCTTGTTCCCAATCCTACCTGCATCCCTAGAAAATATCTGCCCGTCTCGAGTGTTTTTCTGTTTCATAACACATGGTTGTTATCTCTGGACCGTGTGCGATGCACAATCATCAAAATTTTCAATAGCCCGGCATTTCATTCCCACGTTGACTCCCGCGTAGTAAAATTTTCAGTACCCGCATCATTTTATCAAACACCCCCCCTCCACACACAGACACACACACACACACACCAAAACCTCCTCAGGCATGCGCGCGCACACACACACACCCTCCCTCGCTCGAAACCCTAGCAATGTCCCCCCCCTCCCGGCCGCCGCCGCAAGGCCTCCATTGTCAACATCTGCCAGTTTCCCCGTGCAGCTTACCCACTGGTCTCCATACCCAGGCCGCCCTGCGTTTCTTAGATGACGCCTGCCAAATACCCCCTTTCCCATAGATCCCCATCCCCCACTCCACAGCGCCGCAGCCTAAGCCCGGCTACGCTTCCCGTGGAGCTCGAGGAGCGACTGGCCCAAAAGAGGTGTATAGTGGTCTCTTCGCCTGACGTCGCCGAGGAAGATGACGAGCATTAATGGCGGTAGACACTCAAGCAGCGGGCTAGAGTATGCGGGCATGTCTCGGCCGTCGGCTACGACATCGTGGTCATAGACAGCGATGGCCTGAGGTGGGCTATGTCACAGGTTAAGTGGCCCACCCCGACCCCTCGGGTTCAACCGCCGTCGATCTCATCCATGGCCCCACCGCTGATCTCCTCTGGCTCGGTGTCAACAATTTGCCATTCTACATCACCATCGAGTCCCTTTTGTCATTTCTGAAGGACACGTTCTGCAATGCTGGCATGGGATCCACAGCTTCCAAGTCAGACCTCATCGACGACAACCATGAGGAGGGCACCCTCTCCGTCTCTTCCAAGGGGAAAGAGCCCATCTGCTCTTCCAAGGGAAAAGCGCCCGTCTGCGACATCAGGGAGGGCACCCTACAGCCGTGCTCTTCCAAGGGGAAGGAGCTCATCTGCGACAACATGGAGCGCCTCCAGGGTTCATGCTATTCTCATGGGAATGAGCCCATCTGTGACAAGTGAGGAAACCCATGATTTGTTTTGCCGTGCCTCTTCACAGGGGGGAACCCATGATTTGTTTTATCGAGTCCCTTTTGTAGTGTAGTGAGAAAATGTCCAGTTTTAATTGCTATATCTGGTTGTTTGCAGTATGCCTTGTTTATGTTAGTTGTTCACAATGTGATGCCCTATATGTGCAATTATTTACTGTGCAGTGCATTTCATCAATCCAGTTTTAAACATATATTTGCTGGATGTTAAGCCTGTTATAGCTAGCATATGCCTCTTTTAAAGTTTTTTGATTGTTCGATTGTTTGTAGTTAGCATATGTCCAGTTTCAAATGCTATCTTTGGTTGTTCATAGTATGCCTTGTTTATTCCAGTTATTCACAATGTGATGTTCTATATGTGCAAGTATGAACTATTGTGCTTAACATGCTTCTCGATGTACCTACACAGGACAATTTTGGGAATGACTGTTGTTTTCCATCGAGGTTAGTTTCATCCCATGACTTATATCTACTCACTGTTCAGGATATCGGTAGCTGGTACCATATAGGCCGACGTCTGATAAGGGACTAATCGGTGAATCAGACTTTTAACTAAATATATCTACAACCCATTTATCGTTAGGTTAACTAGGGCCATATGTAATATATCCACTACAAAAAAAGACACATCCGTGACATTTTGGGCTGAACGAATTTTTTTTCTGTCATACATATGACACTTCTATGATGATAATTGTGACAAAACCCGGTATCATCATAGATGTGGTGGGCTCCTACTTCTATGACAAAAAATCATGACAGAAAATGGGTTTTTCGTCCTGGGCGGGCCAGAGACGCAGCTGCATGACATTCTTTGGGCCGTCCATGACGGAAAAAACCATGGTAGAAGTGAGGGCGAGGAAAATTTCGGGGAGTTCCCGGTTACGGTGGGAGGTCGGGGGCCGTGCGATGCGCGTTTCTCTCGTACACGTACACGCGTGTGTGCGAGGCGTTGGCTCTAACTGAAACCGAGCGAGGCGTTGGGCTCTAACTGAACCCGAGCGATTACACTGCAGGCTATGCGTTACTGAACCCGAGCGATCGATCGATGGCTGTTAACTGAACCCGATCGAGCGATTCCTTCGCTACTCTGCTAATTGAAGTCGATCGATTGGATGAATAGTGATCGTTGCTGGGGGGTGGATGAACAGTGAGCGGTGGTGTTGCCTCTGGATGAACAGGATCCCATGGTGTGGAGGGCTAGATGAACAGTAGACGATGGAGGGGTGCCCGTGGAGGGGTGGTTGAACAGGACCCCGTGGTGTGGAGGGCTGGATGAATAGTAGACGGTGGAGGGGTGGTTGAACAGTAGCTGGTGGAGTAGCGCGCGGTGGAGGCTGGATGAACAGGAGCCCGTGGAGGCTGGAGGAGGTCAACGGTGGAGATGAACAGTATCCCGTGGAGTCCCGTTTTGCGGTATGCCACACCCCTCCCGATGAACAGGACCCCCGTTTCGACCGTAGGAGGTCCATTTCGTCTGTTTTGCGGTACGCCACACCCCTCCCGATCAACATGACCCCCGTTTCGACTGTAGGAGGTCTGTTTCGTCCGTTTTGCAGTACACCGCAGCCCTCCCGATCAACAGGACCCCCGTTTCGACCGTAGGAGGTCCGTTTCATCCGTTTTGCGGTACGCCACACCCCTCCCGATCAACAGGACCCCGTTTTGACCATAGGAGGTCCGTTTCGTCCATTTTGCGGTATGCCACACCCCTCCTGATCAACAGGACCCCCGTTTCGACTGTAGGAGGTCCGTTTCCTCCATTTTGCGGTACGCCACACTCTTTCCGATCAACAGGACCCCCATTTCGACCATAGGAGGTCCGTTTCCTCCGTTTTGCGGTACGCCACACCCCTCCCCATGAACATGACACATTCCGTTGCCTCCCCATGAACATGACGCATTCCGTTGCCGCCCCATGAACACGACGACGACGTTGTTTCTCCGTTCCGACCCAGCCATGTACACGAGCCCTCACCGTACGTATGCGCAAGTAGGCGTTCGAGACCCAGCCCGTATGTATGTACGAGGCCGTATTTTCTTTCTTGCACACTGGCCGCTATACGTACGTGTACATGCTACGTGCGCGCCTCTACTACGACACGTACGCGCCTCTACTACGACACGTGCGTGCCTCTACATCGACCAGTATATATGTACGTACACGTTCACGACCATAATGACAATGCTACGTACGCTTCGACCAGGTGGGTCCCGACTGTCAGGCACTTCCTTGCCTGCGAAGATCTAGCTAGTGGGTCCAGCAGTCAGGGGGGAGAATCGTTTTGGTTTTTTTGTTTGCCCGGACGCACTTCCTTGCGTGTGAAGATGTAGCTGGTGGGTCCCCGCAGTCAGTGGGCGAATTGTTTTTTTGCCCGGATGCACTTCCTTGTATGCGAAGGTGTAGCTGGTGGGTCCCAACAGTCAGGGGGGAAAAGTTTTTTTTGCGAAATACGATGGCCCATCCGGTGGGTCCCTACTGTCAGGTGGAGGAATCATTATTTTCCGCGCTATAAGGAGGCACTTCCTTGCTGCCGCCGTGGACCCAGCTGTCAGCCTCTCCACGTAAAGTCCACGTCCGATGAAAGTCGTTCCTTGACCACATTGACCAGGCCACGCCGAGAGCACCAGGGCGGTGGACGACGGCGAGGCCTAGGAAGGGGACGACATGGAGCCGGTGAAGACGCGGCAGTGGATGGCCACACGGAGAGGAGTATGAGGGTTCACTCGTTTGGCTGCGGTGTGAGGCTGCTGTCGCCGCAGGGCCTGGCCAGCGGTGGGAATAGTAGGGGGCGGTGATGTTGGGGAACGTAGTAATTTCAAAATTTTCCTACGCACACACAAGATCATGGTGATGCATAGCAACGAGAGGGGAGAGTGTTGTCTACGTACCCTCGTAGACCGACAGCGGAAGCGTTATGACAATGCGGTTGATGTAGTCGTATGTCTTCACGACCCAACCGATCAAGCACTGAAACTACGGCACCTCCGAGTTCTAGCACACGTTCAGCTCGATGACGATCCCCGGACTCCGATCCAGAAAAGTGTCGGGGAAGAGTTCCATCAGCATGACGGCATTGTGACGATCTTGATGTTCTACTGTCGCAGGGCTTCGCCTAAGCACCACTACAATATTATCGAGGACTATGGTGGAGGGGGGCACTGTACACGGCTAAGAGAACGATCTTGAAGATCAACTTGTGTCTCTAGAGGTGCCCCCTGCCCCCGTATATAAAGGAGCAAGGGGGGAGGAGGCCGGCCCTAGGAGGGGCGCGCCAGGGGAGTAGGATTCCTACTCCTAGTTGGAGTAGGTTTCCTCCTTTCCTAGTCCAACTAGGAGAAGGGGGGAAAGGGGGGAAGAGGGGAAGGAAGGCAGAGAGGGGCCGCGCCCCAAACCCCTTGTCCAATTCGGACTGGGCTTGGGAGGGGCACGCTCCTCCTCCTGGTCCTTCCCACTAAGGCCCATTAAGGCCCATTGTTTCTTCCTCGTATTCCCGTAACTCCCCGGTACCTCCGAAAATACCAGAATGACTCGAAACCTTTCCGATGTCCGAATATAGTCTACCAATATATTGATCTTTACGTCTCGACCATTTCGAGACTCCTCGTCATGTCCCCGATCTCATCTGGGACTCCGAACTCCTTCGGTACATCAAAACATATAAACTCATAATGAAACTGTCATCGAAACCTTAAGCGTGCAGACCCTAAGGGTTCGAGAACAATGTAGACATGACCGAGACACGTCTCCGGTCAATAACCAATAGAGGAACCTGGATGCTCATATTGGCTCCCACATATTCTACGAAGATCTTTATCGGTCAGACCGCATAACAACATACGTTGTTCCCTTTGTCATCGGTATGTTACTTGCCCGAGATTCGATCGTCGGTATCTCAATACCTAGTTCAATCTCGTTACCGGCAAGTCTCTTTACTCGTTCCGTAATACATCATCTCGCAACTAACTCATTAGTTGCAATGCTTGCAAGGATTATGTGATGTGCATTACCGAGAGGGCCCAGAGATACCTCTCCAACAATCGGAGTGACAAATCCTAATCTCGAAATACGCCAACCCAACATGTACCTTTGGAGACACCTGTAGAGCTCCTTTGTAATCACCCAGTTACATTGTCATGTTTGGTAGCACACAAAGTGTTCCTCCGGCAAACGGGAGTTGCATAATCTCATAGTCATAGGAACATGTATAAGTCATGAAGAAAGCAATAGCAACATACTAAACGATCGGGTGCTAAGCTAATGGAATGGGTCATGTCAATCACATCATTCTTCTAATGATGTGATCCCATTAATCAAATAACAACTCTTTTGTTCATGGTTAGGAAACATAACCATCTTCGATTAACGAGCTAGTCAAGTAGAGGAATACTAGTGACACTCTGTTTGTCTATGTATTCACACATGTATGATGTTTCCGGTTAATACAATTCTAGCATGAATAATAAACATTTATCATGATATAACAAAATAAATAATAACTTTATTATTGCCTCTAGGGCATATTTCCTTCAGTCTCCCACTTGCACTAGAGTCAATAATCTAGTTCACATTGCCATGTGATTCAACACTAATAGTTCACATCACCATGTGATTAACACCCATAGTTCACATCGTCATGTGACCTACACCCAAAGGGTTTACTAGAGTCAGTAACCTAGTTCACATCGCTAATGTGATTAACACCCAATGAGTACTAAGGTGTGATCATGTTTTTCTTGTGAGATAATTTTAGTCAACGAGTCTGTCACATACAGATCCGTAAGTATTTTGCGAATTTCTGTGTCTACAATGCTCTGCACGGAGCTACTCTAGCTAATTGCTCCCACTTTCGATATGTATCTAGATCGAGACTTAGAGTCATCCAGATCTGTGTCAAAACTTGCATCGACGTAACTTTTTACGACGTACCTTTTGTCACCTCCATAATCGAGAAAAATTTCCTTATTCCACTAAGGATAATTTTGACTGCTGTCCGGTGATCTACTCTTAGATCACTATTGTACTCCCTTGCTTAACACAGTGTAGGGTATACAATAGATCTGGTACACAGCATGGCATACTTTGTAGAACCTATGGCTGAGGCATAGGGAATGACTTTCATTCTCTTTCTATCTTCTGTCGTGGTCGGGCTTTGAGTCTTACTCAATTTCACACCTTGTAACACAGCCAAGAACTTCTTTCTTTGACTGTTCCATTTTGAACTACTTCAAAATCTTGTCAAGGTATGTACTCATTGAAAAAACTTATCAAGCGTCTTGATCTATCTCTATAGATCTTGATGCTTAATATGTAAGCAGCTTCACCGAGGTCTTTCTTAAAAAAACTCCTTTCAAACACTCCTTTATGCTTTGCAGAATAATTCTACATTACTCCCGATCAACAATATGTCATTCACATATATTTATCAGAAATGTTGTAGTGCTCCCACTCACTTTCTTGTAAATATAGGCTTCACCGCAAGTCTTTATAAAACTATATGCTTTGATCAACTCCTCAAAGCGTATATTCCAACTCTGAGATGCTTGCACCAGTCCATAGATGGATCGCTGGAGCTTGCACATTTTGTTAACACCTTTAGGATTGACAAAACCTTCTGGTTGCATCATATAAAATAAATCCATTAAGGAATGCAGTTTTGTTTATCCATTTGCCAGATTTCATAAAATGCGGCAATTGCTAACATGATTCGGACAGACTTAAGCATAGATATGAGTGAGAAACTCTCATCGTAGTCAACACCTTGAATTTGTCGAAAACCTTTTGCGACAATTCTAGCTTTGTAGATGGTAACACTACTATCAGCGTCCGTCTTCCTCTTGAAGATCCATTTAATCTCAATGGCTTGCCGAACATCGGGCAAGTCAACCAAAGTCCATACTTTGTTCTTATACATGGATCCTATCTCAGATTTCATGGCCTCGAGCCATTTTGCGGAATCTGGGCTCATCATCGCTTCCTCATAGTTCGTAGGTTCGTCATGGTCAAGTAGAATGACCTCCAGAATGAGATTACCGTACCACTCTGGTGCGGATCTCACTCTGGTTAACCTACGAGATTCGGTAGTAACTTGATCTGAAGTTACATGATCATTATCATTAGCTTCCTCACTAATTGGTGTAGTAGTCACAAGAACAGATTTCTGTGATGAACTACTTTCCAATAAGGGGGAAGGTACAATTACCTTATCAAGTTCTACTTTCCGCCCACCCACTTCTTTCAATAGAAACTCCTTCTCTAGAAAGGATCCATTCTTAGCAACGAATGTCTTGCCTTCGGATCTGTGATAGAAGGTGTACCCAACAGTCTCCTTTGGGTATCCTATGAAGATATATTTCTCCGATTTGGGTTTGAGCTTATCAAGATGAAACTTTTTCATATAAGCATCACAATCCCAAACTTTAAGAAACAACAACTTCTGTTTCTTGCCAAACCATAGTTCAGATTGTGTCGTCTCAACAGACTTAGATGGTGCCCCTTTTTAACGTGAATGCAGATGTCTCTAATGCATGATCCCAAAACGATATTGGTAAATCGGTAAGAAACATCATAGATTGTACTATATCCAATAAAGTACGGTTATGACGTTCGGACACACCATTATGTTGTGGTGTTCAAGGTGGCATGAGTTTGTGAAACTATTCCACATTGTTTTAATTGAAGACCAAACTCGTAACTCAAATATTCGTCTCTGCGATCAGATCGTAGAAACTTTATTTTCTTGTCATGATGATTTTCCACTTCACTCTGAAATACTTTGAACTTTTCAGACTTATGTTTCATCTAGTAGATATACTCATATCTGCTTAAATCATCTATGAAGGTCAGAAAATAATGATACTTGTTGCGAGCTTTAATATTCATCGGACCACATACATCAGTATGTATGATTTCCAACAAATTTGTTGCTCGCTCCTTTGTTCCGGAGAACGGAGTCTTCAGTCATCTTGCCCATAAGGCATGGTTCGCAAGCACCAAGTGATTCATAATCAAGTGATTCCAAAATCCCATCAGCATGGAGTTTCTTCATGCGCTTTACACCAATATGACCTAAACGGCAGTGCCACAAATAAGTTACACTATCATTATTAACTTTGCATCTTTTGGCTTCAATATTATGAATATGTGTATCACTACGATCGAGATCCAATAAACCATTTTCATTGGGTGTGTAACCATATAAGGTTTTATTCATGTAAACAGAACAACAATTTATTCTCTTACTTAAATGAATAACCGTATTACCATAAACATGATCAAATCATATGCATGCTCAACGCAAACACCAAATAACACTTATTTAGGTTCAACACTAATCCCGAAAGTATAGGGAGTGTGCGATGATGATCATATCAATCTTGGAACCACTTCCAACACACATTGTCACTTCACCCTTAACTAGTCTCTGTTTATTCTGCAACTCCCGTTTCGAGTTACTAATCTTAGCAACTAAACTAGTATCTAATACTGAGGGGTTGCTACAAACACTAGTAAGTACACATCAATAACATGTATATCAAATATACTTATGTTCACTTTGCCATCCTTCTTATCCGCCAATCACTTGGGGTAGTTCCCCTTCCAGTGACCAGTCCCTTTGTAGTAGAAGCACTTAGTCTCAGGCTTAGGACCACACTTGGTCTTCTTCACTTGAGCAGCAACTTGCTTGCTGTTTTTCTTGAAGTTCCCCTTTTTCCCTTTGCCCTTTTCTTGAAACTAGTGATCTTGTCAACCATCAACAGTTGATGCTCTTTCTTGATTTCTACCTTCATCGATTTCATCATCATGAAAAGCTCGGGAGTCGTTTTCGTCATCCCTTGCATACTATAGTTCATCACAAAGTTCTACTAACTTGGTGATGGTGACTAGAGAATTCTGTCAATCAATATCTTATCTGGAAGATTAACTCCCACTTCATTCAAGCGATTGTAGTACCCAGACAATCTGAGCACATGCTCACTAGTTGAGCGATTCTCCTCCATCTTTTAGCTATAGAACTTGTTGGAGACTTCATATCTGTCAACTCGGGTATTTGCTTGAAATATTAACTTCAACTCCTGGAACATCTCATATGGTCCATGACGTTCAAAACGTCTTTGAAGTCCCGATTCTAAGCCGTTAAGCATGGTGCACTAAACTATCAAGTAATCATCATATTTAGCTAGCCAAACGTTCATAACGTCTGCATCTGCTCCTGCAATAGGTCTGTCACCTAGCGGTGCATCAAGGGCATAATTCTTCTCTGTTGCAATGAGGATAAACCTCAGATCACGGATCCAGTCCGCATCATTGCTACTAACATCTTTCAACACAATTTTCTCTAGGAACATATCAAAATAAACACAGGGAAGCAACAACGCGAGCTATTGATCTACAACATGATTTGCAAAATACTACCAGGACTAAGTTCATGATAAATTTAAGTTCAATTAATCATATTACTTAAGAACTCCCACTTAGATAGACATCCCTCTAATCCTCTAAGTGATCACGTGATCCAAATCAACTAAACCATGTCCGATCATCACGTGAGATGGAGTAGTTTCATTGGTGAACATCACTATGTTGATCATATCTACTATATGATTCACGCTCGACCTTTCGGTCTCCGTGTTCCGAGGCCATATCTGTATATGCTTGGCTCGTCAAGTATAACCTGAGTATTCCGCGTGTGCAACTGTTTTGCACCCGTTGTATTTAAACGTAGAGCCTATCACACCCGATCATCACATGGTGTCTCAGCACGAAGAACTTTCGCAACGGTGCATACTCAGGGAGAACACTTCTTTATAATTAGTGAGAGATCATCTTAAAATGCTACCGTCAATCAAAGCAAGATAAGATGTATAAAAGATAAACATCATATGCAATCAAAATATGTGACATGATATGGCCATCATCATCTTGCGCCTTTGATTTCCATCTCCAAAGTACTGTCATGATCTCTATCGTCACCGGCATGACACCATGATCTCCATCATCTTGATCTATATCAATGTGTCGTCACGTGGTCGTCTCGCCAACAATTGCTCTTGCAACTATTGCTATCGCATAGCGATAAAGTAAAGCAATTATTGGGCGCTTGCATCTTATGCAATAGAGAGACAACCATAAGGATTTTGCCAGTTGCCGATAACTTCAACAAAACATGATCATCTCATACAACAACTTATATCTCATCACGTCTTGACCATATCACATCACAACATGCCCTGCAAAAACAAGTTAGACGTCCTCTACTTTGTTGTTGCAAGTTTTACATGGCTGCTACGGGCTTAGCAAGAACCGTTCTTACCTACGCATCAAAAACCACAATGATAGTTTGTCAAGTTGGTGCTGTTTTAACCTTCGCAAGGACCGGGCGTAGCCACACTCGGTTCAACTAAAGTTGGAGAAACTGACACCCGCTAGCCACATGTGTGCAAAGGTACGTCGGTAGAACCAGTCTTGTGTAAGCGTACGCGTAATGTCGGTCCGGGCCGCTTCATCCAACAATACCGCCGAACCAAAGTATGACATCCTGGTAAGCAGTATGACTTATATCGCCCACAACTCACTTGTGTTCTACTCGTGCATATGACATCTACGCATAAAATCTAGGCTCGGATGCCACTGTTGGGGAACGTAGTAATTTCAAAATTTTCCTACGCACACGCAAGATCATGGTGATGCATAGCAACGAGAGGGGAGACTGTTGTCTATGTACCCTCGTAGACCGACAGCGGAAGCGTTATGACAACGCGGTTGATGTAGTCGTATGTCTTCACGGCCCGACCGATCAAGCACCGAAACTACGGCACCTCCGAGTTCTAGCACACATTCAGCTCGATGACTATCCCCCGACTCCGATCCAGCAAAGTCTTGGGGAAGAGTTTCGTCAGCACGACGGCGTGGTGATGATCTTGATGTTCTACTGTCGTAAGGCTTCGCCTAAGAACCACTACAATATTATCGAGGACTATGGTGGAGGGGGGCACCATACACGGCTAAGAGAACGATCTTGAAGATCACCTTGTGTCTCTAGAGGTGCCCCCCTTCCCCCGTATATAAAGGAGCAAGGGGGGAGGAGGCCGGCCCTAGGAGGGGCGCGCCAGGGGAGTAGGATTCCTACTCCTAGTTGGAGTAGGTTTCCTCCTTTCCTAGTCCAACTAGGAGAAGGGGGGAAATGGGGGAAGAAGGGAAGGAAGGGAGAGAGGGGCCGTGCCCCAAACCCCTTGTCCAATTCGGATTGAGCTTGGGAGGGGCGGATGCCACCTCCGGGTCCTTCCCACTAAGGCCCATTAAGGCCCATTGCTTCTTCCTCGTAATCCCGTAACTCCCGGGTACCTCTGAAAATACCCGAATCACTCGGAACCTTTCCGATGTCCGAATATAGTCGTCCAATTTATCGATCTTTACATCTCGACCATTTCGAGACTCCTCGTCATGTCCCCGATCTCATCCGGGACTCCGAACTCCTTCGGTACATCAAAACATATAAACTTATAATGAAACTGTCATCGAAACCTTAAGCGTGCGGACCCTACGGGTTCGAGAACAATGTAGACATGACCGAGACACGTCTCCAGTCAATAACCAATAGCGTAACCTGGATGCTCATATTGGCTCCCACATATTCTACGAAGATCTTTATCGGTCAGACCGCATAACAACATACGTTGTTCCCTTTGTCATCGGTATGTTACTTGCCCGAGATTTGATCGTCAGTATCTCAATACCTAGTTCAATCTCATTACCGGCAAGTCTCTTTACTCGTTCCGTAATACATCATCTCGCAACTAACTCATTAGTTGCAATGCTTGCAAGGCTTATGTGATGTGCATTACCGAGAGGGCCCAGAGATACCTCTCCGACAATCGGAGTGACAAATCATAATATCTAAATACGCCAACCCAACATGTACCTTTGGAGACACCTGTAGAGCTCCTTTATAATCACCCAGTTACGTTGTGAAGTTTGGTAGCACACAAAGTGTCCCTCCGGCAAATGGGAGTTGCATAATCTCATAGTCATAGGAACATGTATAAGTCATGAAGAAAGCAATAGCAACATACTAAACGATCGGGTGCTAAGCTAATGGAATGGGTCATGTCAATCACATCATTCTTCTAATGATGTGATCCCGTTAATCAAATAACAACTCTTTTGTTCATGGTTAGGAAACATAACCATCTTCGATTAATGAGCTAGTCAAGTAGAGGCATACTATGACACTCTGTTTGTCTATGTATTCACACATGTATGATGTTTCCGGTTAATACAATTCTAGCATGAATAATAAACATTTATCATGATATAAGGAAATAAATAATAAATTTATTATTCCCTCTAGGGCATATTTCCTTCAGGTGAGGCCTCTGCGGCAGCACAGCCGGCCACGGGAGGCAGGAGTAGGCGGCACGAACGGCGCTGCTTTGGGCTGCTGGAGCAAGAAGACCAGAGGTTGAAGAAGCACTACGGCCGTTGGATGGACATCGTACGGTCACTGGAGCTAGAATCATTCATATTGACTAAGTTAACAAAGCCCTCCGTCCCCGTCAACTTAGTAGGCCCACAAGTCAGCCTCCCACCAAGGTGGGTCCCAGCTAGCAGGGGGAGTATTCAATTTTTTGTGTGTAATAAGGAGGCACTTCCGGTGGGTCCAAGCTGACAGCGGGGGGGGGGGGGGGAACGTTTTTTTTGTGAAATACGGTGGCCCGTCCGGTGGGTCCCCGCTGTCAGGTGGAGGAATAATTATTTTGCGCGTAATAAGGAGGCACTTCCTTGTGGCCGTCGTGGACCCAGTTGTCAGCCTCTCCACGTACAGTACTCTTCCGATGGAAGTCAGTCGTTGACCATGTTGACCACGCCGCGCCGAGAGCACCAGGGTGGTGGACGACGGCGAGTCCTAGGAAGGGGACGACACGGAGCCGGGGAAGATGCAGCAGTGTAAGCCCGCGCGCAGAGGAGTACGAGGGTTCACTGGTTCAGCTGCGGTGTGAGGCTGCCGTCGCCGCAGAATAACAGGGGGTGTGGTGAGTGGAGGGATGGCCTGGCCAGCGATGGGAGTAGTATGGGGGCGGTGAGGCCTCTGCAGCAGCACAACCAGCCACGGGAGGCAGTACAGGCGGCACCACCGGCGCTGCTTTGGGCGGCTGGACCAAGAAGACCAGAGGTTGAAGAAGCACTATGGCCGTTGGATGGACATCGTATGGTCACTGAAGCTAGAATCGTTTATATTGACTAAGTTGACAAAGCCCTTGGTACGCTCCAACTTAGTAGGCCATAGGCCAGCCTTCAAAACGGTGCGCCCTAGATATCAGGGGAGGAATCATTTTTGGGGCGCCGAAGCTAAGAATATCCGGATTGAAGAAGAAGCACGACATCCGTTGGATAGACATCCAACGCCCATTGCTGCTAGAACCACGTGTTGACTATAATAAGTTGACAAAGCCTTGCATACGCGTCAACTTATTTTTTTAGGGGACACGTCACTTAGTAGCCCCACAAGTGTGTGGCAGAGAACTTATAGCCCATTTGCATTTTGTAAGAATGTACAGCCCATTTTTGAATTCTAATGGAATTTACAACAGCCCATTTACAGTTTGTTAAAAGTACAACCCATTTTCTAGCTAGGACAACGATTAATAATTTCAACCAACCGTTGAAGACAGAATTCAATAAAATTTCCCACATTTTGATGGGATCCGAAATATTTTTATCCCGAAATTCCTAGTCAGATTAAATATAAATTTGTATTATGTAAAAATCCAACGAAACATTGCGCGCGCAACAATGAAAATTTAAGATTTTCAAAATCCATAAATAATATTTTATAAACTAATTTCATGTTTGGTGCATTTTTATAGTTACTACCCAGTTTTTATAATTACATGCCATTTTTAAAGCCCATTTTCCTGTTAAGCCTAATGCATCCCTCCAAGGAAAGATTTGCAGCCCAACGGGGTGGAGAATAACAAGTTGACCTTGACTGGGTATTCCAGAAAAAGACGTATAGCTGGGCTAGCCATTTTCATCTTGAAAAAATTAGTATCTGGGCTGGATATCTGGCCTGGGCTAGATGGGCCACAGCCCGCCCAGTTAATACCCTGCTCTCCTCTGAACAACAACGAAATCATCGCCAAGAAAAACTCTGCAGTGCTCATGCCTCAAAAACACAAATACTGCTCGAGCTGCTTGGTCCCAGCTGTCGGCCGCACCTTGTGCAATTCTCTCGTTTATATTGACTACATAGGTTGACAATGGTGTGGGACCATGATGTCAGGAAACCAGGAGAAAGCAAAAAAAATATAGTTGTACATAATAAGGAGGCACTTGCATACGTACGGCTATGGCCCTAGTGGGTCCCTATTGTCATCCAGTCAAAATAAAGTCATCTCCTGAATCCTCATGTTCGTTGACGATGTTAACAATGCTCGGCACCACGGCGAGCGCAACAACTCGAAGGACAACGGAGAGGGCCTCGCGGGCCCTACGGATGGTCTGATACAACGCCCACTGCTCATTCAGGAAGCCAGGATCATCGGACACCTATGAGCACCTTCGAGAAACTGAGACGGCATGAAACAGTAAGGCCGCTCTTGGGAGCTCTGGTTTATTTCAAACTTGTATTAACATACAAGTGTAATTTACTCGTCATCGGAAATAACGCGTAAAATACAGGCGTAATGAAACCGAGGCCTGAGGTCTGTAAGTAAAACCGGCGGGTTACGCGTGTAATTTGAGAGACCAGTGTATATTTTACGAGCACTGCTATATGGACGACATGAAGGAAATATGCCCTAGAGGCAATAATAAAGTTATTATTTATTTCCTTATATCATGATAAATGTTTATTATTCATGCTAGAATTGTATTAACCGGAAACATAATACATGTGTGAATACATAGACCAACAGAGTGTCACTAGTATGCCTCTACTTGACTAGCTCGTTAATCAAAGATGGTTATGTTTCCTAACCATGAACAAAGAGTTGTTATTTGATTAACGAGGTCACATCATTAGTTGAATGATCTGATTGACATGACCCATTCCATTAGCTTAGCACCCGATCGTTTAGTATGTTGCTATTGCTTTCTTCATGACTTATACATGTTCCTATAACTATGAGATTATGCAACTCCCGTTTACCGGAGGAATACTTTGGGTACTACCAAACGTCACAACGTAACTGGGTGATTATAAAGGAGTACTACAGGTGTCTCCAATGGTGGATGTTGGGTTGGCGTATTTCGAGATTAGGATTTGTCACTCCGATTGTCGGAGAGGTATCTCTGGGCCCTCTCGGTAATACACATCACATAAGCCTTGCAAGCATTATAACTAAGATGTTAGTTGTGAGATGATGTATTACGGAACGAGTAAAGAGACTTGCCAGTAACGAGATTGAACTAGGTATTGGATACCGACGATCGAATCTCGGGCAAGTAACATACCGATGACAAAGGGAACAACGTATGTTGTTATGCGGTCTGACCGATAAAGATCTTCGTAGAATATGTAGGAGCCAATATGGGCATCCAGCTCCCGCTATTGGTTATTGACCAGAGACATGTCTCGGTCATGTCTACATTGTTCTCGAACCGTGGGGTCCGCACGCTTAATGTTACGATGACAGTTATTATGAGTTTATGCATTTTGATGTACCGAAGGTTGTTCGGAGTCCCGGATGTGATCACGGACATGACGAGGAGTCTCGAAATGGTCGAGACATAAATATTGATATATTGGAAGCCTATGTTTGGACACCGGAAGTGTTCCGGGTGAAATCGGGATTTTACCGGATTACCGGGAGGGTTATCGGAACCCCCCGGGAGCCAAATGGGCCAACATGGGCCTTAGTGGAAAGGTGAGAGGGCAGCCCACATAGGGCTGCGCCTCCCCCCCTCTCCCTAGTCCTATTAGGACTTGGAGAGGGGCCGGCCACCTCTCTCTCTCTCCCCTTTGAAGGATTCCTAGTTGGACTAGGATTGGAGGGGGGAGTCCTACTCCCGGTAGGAGTAGGACTCCTCCTGCGCCTCCCTCTCTTTGGCCGGCCAGCCCCCCTCCCTCCAACCTTTATATACGGGGGCAGGGGACACCCCAAGACACACAAGTTGATCCTTGAGATCGTTCCTTAGCCGTGTGCGGTGCCCCCTGCCACCAAATTCCACCTCGATCATACCGTTGTAGTGCTTAGGCGAAGCCCTGCGTCGGTAGTACATCAAGATCGTCACCACGCCGTCGTGCTGACGGAACTCTTCCTCGACGCTTTGCTGGATCGGAGCCTGAGGATCGTCATCGAGCTGAACGTGTGCTAAGAACTCGGAAGTGCCGGAGTAACGGTGCTTGGATCGGTCGGATCGGGAAGACGTACGACTACTTCCTCTATGTTGTGTGATCGCTTCCGCAGTCGGTCTGCGTTGGTACGTAGACAACACTCTCCCCTCTCGTTGCTATGCATCACCATGATCTTGCGTGTGCGTAGGAAAATTTTGAAATTACTACGTTCCCCAACACGACATTACCAGACAATACATGCACAACGTGCGTATCATGCCATACATGGGCAAGGCTGAAACAACAGCTAACGGCTGGATTAGCAATCGTCCGAGTGTCGTTTAGCGTTTTTATCGTGTGTGAAGTACTTCCGATATTTTACTAGTCGAAATCGACCAACCAAGTGCCTTCGCCCGAGACCATCTGCTTTAATTTACAAGAATCTGTTTTACAAGCGGTTTTGGTTGGAAAACGACAATCCAATCACGGCCTAATATCATGAGTTGGTCGGAAGATCATATGGTTTCACGTCTAACCTACCCGACTTGTCATATAGGCTATGAATGAAACATCAGACGATGAACTTCTTAAGCATGGAAACAACAGAAGAGGATGATCTTCTTAAGAAGCAAATCACTGGCATTAGATCGACATGCAAAACAATACGAAGCATTATTCTTAGGAGGCATGGTGAACAACTCGTGATGCCGCATGCCACAACATTCCAAGCTCAACTTTGCAATCAAAAACACGGCATGGCATTACATAGACAATATTCAGAACAAACTCTTAACACAGGAATATCTCAGCAGAATAACTATTTACTTCTAAACTGAACACAGGAATAGGAAAAAACACTCGACGCTGCTCACAGCAAGGGTGTCCCACTCAAAAGTATCAAATGCATGTCTTCTGGCTAACATCAATGAGAAAATTTTGAGAAGGTTTTCCAATTCCAATATATTAAACTAACGTCTTCTTGCTAACATCAATGATTAAACTTTAACAAGCTTTTCCCATTCAAAATATGTAATGCCTATGATCGTGGAGTCCTGTCGTAGCTTCTTGTACTTGTTTGGGCACTTTTTGCCCATGGCACTCCATGTGTTGTTAAATTGCCAATGGTCTCTGCAGACTAGTCATGTCACCGGTGTCTAATAATAATGTGTAATGCTTCTCGGTCATTCCTTCTGTAATGTAGCACAAATAGTGACTGCTTCTTTCTGCAAAGCGGAACGACCAACTGGACCCAGTAATGCAGCAGTTTGCCTTACACATTGGCTCCTTTTGTGCAGTTCAACTAAAATCAAAGTCGGAATAAAACCGAGCTTTAATTTTGATATCCCTGTAAGCAACAATAGGTATAAGGGAAACAATTACTGAGAAATAACGGTTGATGACTTGTACTCCCAGAAGAAAAGCATCTACTGATCTACTTTATCTTAATGGGAAACAAAGCAGGAGAGTAGCAATTCTCCATTAGTGTGATTCATTCATATTGACTGAGACATTATCTTAACAATGCCTTGTTTCAACATGTATAAAGAACGACAAAGCAGAAAAGTACCATTCCTAAAACAATGCAACTGATTCATTTTAACAGAGACATTATCTTAACAATACCTTGGTTAAACATGTAGAAAGAACTACAAAGCAGGATAGTACCATTCCTAACAAGTGTTGCAGTTTTGAACTAAGATTCAGTAGTTAATTAATTCTGAGAGTGGCATTGCTTAATTTTACCAGCGGCATTAGATTAACGAAAAGCATAAACAGTTCCAGGGGAGAGTGGGCGCAACAACAGTATGTGCTTCCATCTACTTATAAAGGGGGTGATGCAAAGTTTGTTGTAACAAAGCAACAAGCATCATGTCTGGGTTGGTCCCATTTTTGTTCACTACTTAATGGGAAAAGATAGCAATACAATAGCTTCAATTCAACATTTATTTAAAACAGTACCAATACAAGTAGCACAACATCTCAAAGCACACTGCACAATCATGTGGATGAAGGTCTGTACTGACCTTTCATGAGACGGACAAGATAAAATACGAATCTGCCAACACGAATAGGAAATCCAATCTCGTTTTGTGCAGTTGCACTGAAATCAAGCAAAGTGTTTCGCATAGCGAAGCAAAATGTCGCAATAGCAACAAGTTGAATAGATATCCCTGTTTAAACAGAGGCAAAAAAGGAATCAATTACTGGCTAATAAAGGAGGATGAAACATGCAGCCACAAAAATGGTAATCCCGCCAATCCCTAACAAGTGTTGCAGTTTTGAAATAAAATTCAGTAGTTAATTCTGAGAGTGGCATTAATTACTGGCTTATAAAGGGGGTGATGCTGAATTTGTTGTAACAAAGCAACAAGCATCATGTCTGGGTTGGTCCCATTTTTGTTCACTACTTAATGGGAAAATACAACAATACAATAGCTTCAATTCAACATTTATTTAAAACAGTACCAAAACAAGTAGCACAACATCTCAAAGCACACTGCACATCATGTGGTTGAGACCAAGATTTGAAACAACTCGCCACGAAGACTGGAAACAAATCTCGATCTCCTTTTGTGCAGTTCCACCAAAATTAAGCAAAGTCACCGGGGTGACATTCAAGTTGAACTGCACAAAACACTCTTAAAACATAAGTGTTTCGAGTAGCGAAGCAAAATGTCGCAATAGAAACAAGTTGAATCGATACCCCTATTTTAATAGAGGCAAAAAAGGAAACAATTACTTGCCGATAAAGGAGGATGAAACAAACAGTGACAGAAAGAAGCATCTAACTTATCTTGGATAGAAAACAAAGTAGGACAGTAGCATTTCTAAAATGGTTGCATTGATTCATATTAACAGATACATTCTCTTGAAATAACATTCGTTAAAAAAATGTAATTTATTTTTAACAGTGGCATTGCTTCAATTTTCCGGCGGCATTCTTAGATTAACAACAGCAAAATAGCTGTATGGGACATGCCAGCACCATGTTTGTCCACACGTATAAATGGGTGATGCAGAGTATGTAGCCAAGCAGCATATATGCGCTGGTCCCATATTTGTTCTCTTTGAACCTTCTTCCTATGTGAGGGCAGCAAATCTAGTCCTGCACAAACTACCCAACCCCCCCAGTTTCTTTCCCTTTTCAACAAAGAGATCGGTTCCTTACAGATGTGTGTACTGGGTTACCCCCTTTTTTCCCTTTTCGACCTACAAAGCGGGTGGATAGCCAGTCTATACTACTTTCCGCCCCTCCTTTCCTCATTGAACCACATCCTAGATTCTTGCTCCAGCCCACCACACCCTTCTTTCCTCTTTGAACCAAGACCTAGATTCGACTACAGATCAAAAAAGATCCACATGCAGCTAGAGCAACGACGATTTCAAAGAAACTTATACCTTAGGGTCGTCGGGATGTGGCAAGGCGTGCGGCGGGAGGCCGGATCTTCCCACACTACATACGGCAGCGAGGAAGAAGGGGTCGGTGGCCCTCCTGCACAGGCGCTGGGTGAAAGAGAACAGCGCAGCCGGCAGTGGATTGCCTCCCTCACTGAAGGCAATGGAGTGAATGATGCACCTCCTCCCCTTCCCAATGCGACGGGATACGGACGCCTCCTTCACCAGCTGTGAGGGGGGAGAGAGAGACAAGAGGCCAAGGAAGTATTGTTTAGATCTGGTGAAGAGAGGGTCAGAGACTATGAATATAGCAAACCCTAGCAAATGAACGCTGAGCCTCCAGTATGTAACATATATGTAGTGCGACGAGCGTGTGGAGAGTGCAAACCCTAGCGAACAAGCACTAAGGCTCCCGCTTATATATATACTACTGCTTTTGGCTGTATGACAGGTGAGCCAGCCACATTTTGGGCCCACCTGTCATAAATCCAAAGGCAGGTGCACTAAGTCAATGAAGCTGCGTCCATATAGTACTCTCGTGTATACGACTAATATATAGTGGAGTGGTTTTCTTATTCTCTCCATAACAATCGTTTTAAATTGTGTAAGTACGAAATGAAACTCTTTATTTAATGTACAGTGAAGAAAACTAGTACTACTTCCGATGAACTAACGATCCACGCCCACGCGTCCTGGTCGCACTTCCTGTCCTTCACGTGTGGTACACTACCCTCCCTTAAGTGAACAACCACACATGCACCAAATTATCAGGAACGTGGGAGAGTGTGTACAAATAAAGAATTTTAATTTCAATTATCGGAAAGGTTTGATAGTATTACAAAGTTTGACTTTAGTCAAATCTAATATGCGGAGTAAATAAAAATGCAGGGCTACTACGTCCATCCGGATTTTTAGTCCACACCATTTTTAAAATCAAAGTTAATAGCTGGACAAATAAAATTATAGGGGAGCTGGAGACAAAGTTGTGAGAAGGCTTATAAATCAATACAAAACTTATGCTCTTAGTAACAACGTCAATCCTTCTTCGAGGAAACATTTGGTCATAGCCAATTGTGTGATAAAATGGCACCAACATGAAAGACGACTGCGTCTCCAACGCAACCAAGGTGAAGTGACGAAGGATATCATCTTTGTGCATAACAAGCAAAGAGCACTGATGGAAGACAGCTTGTTTTTCATTGAAAATCGATCAGCTTCACTAGCCAACGCAACCATGAGGCGCAACCATGAGCATCGATTGGTCATCGTGGTGATGCATCATCCATTTGGCAACAAGTTTGGGTGAGGCACCTATGAAGTTCGACAAATCCTCACCGTGGTCTGTTTCTTCTCAGTAATCAAGCTCGAGGAAGGAAGAACCATGTCGGAGAGGATAGTGAGGCGGAACAACAATAGCCATCCATTTTTGTGCAGTTCCACTAAAATTGAGGAAGACATGCCCGGGTATGGAGACACGCATCGCTGTTTCCAAAAATATAAAAAAGGGTTAGCAACAACATCTCAATCATCAATAAGAATTAAAAAAAAGTACACCAACAAACAGAAGCATCATAATTATCTTGATGGGAACTAAACCAGGATAACCGAGAAAAAAAGCATTTCTTCATTTAACCAGTGATAGTACTACCACCATATGGACAATGACCGCACAACCACCATGTACTTTTTGTTGAAACAACATGTATACCTCCACCAAGGCATAAATCAGGACAACTTTTCGAGTGGCATTTCCTCTATAATAGTACTAGTAGGTGATGTTGGACCAGCCGACGAACCCTAGCCACTATGCATGGGGAGCTTGGGAGTAGAAGCATAGAAGAAAACCCGCACGCAGCCACCTGGGGAGCTGGACCAGTACAAGAAGTTATACCTCAGGTGGGCGAGATGTCGTTTAGGCGGGCGGGCGGGATCTGCCCACACGACGGCAGCGACCAACGGCGCGGAGGATCTTCGTCCGCGCCAGCGCCGGCTCCGAGAGGATGGTGAGCATCGGCTTCCTCCATCGCCGATGGTGACAACGTCAACGCTGCACCTCCTCACCTCCCGCAGCAGATGGGATTCGGACGGATCTGTGACCGCCGGTGAGGAGCGAGATAGAGTGGACATTGTCATCTTGTTTTCATATGGAGAGGGTGAGAGAGCGAGACGCGAGAAACTCTATCAAACAAGAGGCTATAATGGAGTAAAAAAATCTCTCCATAGCAGTGGTTTTAAATAGAATACGCGCGTTCCCGGAAAAAAGAAACGAAAACTGCCGGACCATTTTTTTAAGGGTCTGTCTAGGACACATCTAGATGTGACGATGTCCACTCTGTTTGTGGTCTATTTTTTTCCTAGTTTTTTTGTTTCTTGTTGCTACATTATATACTTGTGGGAGCTTAGATGCGATATCATTAAATAACATCTAGATGTGAATTAGACAAACTGATTTTCTAACGTACCAAGAAAGAAAACTCGATCAAAAACACGCCCCCGCTTCCAGGTCGCGAGAGTCGTCGCGCACACACACATAGACATAGACATGCATATCCGTGTTTACGTAAAATTTCATTTCCATCTCCATCTCCAATCATATTTGTCCAACTGGCACATTATTTATGTTGTTAATTATATACGCAGCAATATTAACGTACAACATCTCTTGTTTGCGCATGTTCGGACCGCTGCCACGGCCGGTCCTGACCAACCCGAACCCTCTTCATCACCCGCGCGTGCTTCCCGCCCGAAACAGTCAGTGCCGCATTCATGCCCGGCCAGAGCGGACGCGACCTCTCACTGGCGCCGGCATTGAAGCGGCGCGCCGGCCGAGAGAGCGTTACCCGTGCCGCTTCCGGGTGCACGTGGCTGCTCCGCGTTCAAAGGTCGCAATAGCAGGCTACAACATGCATGTAAAAAGTTCTTGGGAGTCCGTGCTACAGCTAGTTGTCCTCCCCCAACTCGTCAATCTCTTCCAGTAGTGCTAGTACTCCATGGTGCGATCCATCGACAACCAGGCGGGAAAGTTATCGTATACTCGGTTTGCGGTGAGTAGCATGCCGAGCGACCGTGTCGGGTCGAGTCGTGGAGGAGGGTGAGACACGAACACGACAGACGTGATTTAAACGTTGGTTTTGCTCGATGGTGCGATCCAACAAAACGAAACGTTGGTTTCTCTCCATTTCCATTATTTTCTCCGGAAAAATGGAAACGTTCCACTCCATTTTCATTCCTATTCCAAGGTTGCCCCGTTACAACATTCCATGCTGATGCATCTCAATGATTCACGGATCATAGCCAATATTTACTTCACAACTAAAGAAAAAAGTTGTGAGAGCGTGTACCAAAGAAAAACTACTGATGGGTTCACTATGACTTAAACCCTAAACCCTAAACATGATTTTATTTCCTAGCCAGGTAGAACCTGTCGAAGGAAAGACGGCTGGCACCCTCGGATCATACGATGCTTTTGTGCAGTTCCACTAAAATCGACCTGAGCATCCCTGATGGCAAAGATATTGAAGAAGTGTGATTAGAATAATAGTACTGGCACTAGTTCATGAGACATAAACTCATCACAAGTAGAAGCCGGTAGAAGTAGAGAAAGATCGACATGGAGATGGAGCTACGACAGTGGAGCAAGCTAGCTCCAAAAGGAAGATGGACTACCTGGGATGTCGGGCTGTAGCTAGAAGGGCGGTTGGGGCACGGCATCGGCCCATACCGCGGTGACCCCCGATTGGGATGCACCGACTGTGGGTTTTCTCCCTCGCCGATGTCGACCGTGTCTACGCAGAACATTGTTCCCTTCCCCCAGCTGCGGTGTCAGGCCCGTCGTTCTATGCTTGTGAAGAGAGCAACCTAAGCAAGCAGGCTTGTAGCTTAGGCTCCTGCTAGTGTATATATAGTGGTTTTCTTTTTCTCTCCATATCAACCATTTTATATTGCGTACGTGTCATTCAAGAGTGAAATGATGGTTGCTTCTTACGACTAACTTACTGTGTGATTTGACTGCTCCTTAGTGGCCCCTACACGTACTCCCCCTACGTGTATGCAACAGTCACACGTACACATGGACGCAAAAACGCGTGCGACGCCCTAATGCATGCATGTCCGAGCACACGACGGAACACACACGGTCACGCTCAAGTGCTCAACCTACACGTGCATGCACACACATACTCAGTCAGGGTGAGCTAGTGACCGTATAAACATCGGAATATATTCATATATATATATAGAGTGCAATGAGCGTATTATGAAGTCCACTGACCGTATTTTTACAAATATACAGTGACAGACAGTGTATTTATCTCGTTTGAAATTAAGCCATATTAACCGGAGAGGAGGCAGTATGGACTAGCATTACTTTGTGTGTCCCGTCAACGTGCCGAACGAGGAGAAGGTTGCAGGACGGGAGAAGCTTGTGCACGGTGGCTCAAAGGACAAGGAGAAACTTTTGACTAATCCAAGCTCTCCCTCGCTCAGGCGGTGGACGTGCAACAGTTAATTCGGTGTCAGATTGCCAGAATCATACACTATACTACTAGTGCTATTATTATTCGACTTCCTGAATAGGCGAACAGCCAAGCGCAAAGTTTACTAGTACTACTACTATAGTCTATAAAGGTACGTACTATACTAGTACTAGGAACCGGATGGAGGAGCGTCTGCACTCTTATTATAATTTTAAAATGTGATAAAGCAATCTTCAACACATTTGGTTCTCTTCGAGGGTTCTCGCATGTGATAATGGAAGTTGATTGCATGGAACACTCGCCACAATTCTCGCTTAATTCTGGCTCATATCATGTTACAAATAGTAGCGATCGGTAATATTTCCTCTTTTTTTGTTATTCAGCATGTAAACAGGTAAGCAAACCTTGCGGTGCATCTTCGTGCGAACCGTGCTTGCTGCACTTTGAATGTGGCGAGAGCTGGCTTGATGAAACACCTCGCTTCCTACTTCTTTTTGTGCAGGGTACCTCGCTTCCTAGTGACTAGTGTCTTGGCTGATCGTCCTAAGAATGCTTATATATGAATAAAGCTCTCTCATTTACCCGCAAAAAAGATTAAGCCATATTAACCGGAAAGGAGGGAGTATGGACTAGAACTCCTTTTTGGTGTGTCCCGTCAACTCGCAGAACGAGGAGAAGCTTGTAGGACAAGGTGAAGCTCGCTTACGCCTTTTGACTAATGCAACCAACCCTCGGTGGACATGCATCAGTCCATTCGGTGTCAGATTGTCAGAGGCATACACTATAGTACCCAACATGCGGAGTACCATCATTGTTCGACTTGAAGAGACGAAGAGCCAATCGCGGTAGTACGAGTAGTACTACTACTAGAACCGCATGGTGGAGTGTCTGTACTCTTTTTTTATCTCTAATAAAGTACACGTTTATTCCGGAGAAGGGCGGAAAATGGCAGCCCAACATGTAATGAATGATATCGATCAACCAACCATGCTCGAATATATCTTGGCCTTCGTGCGAGCCCGTCTGTCTGTTCTTGCTCCTCATCTCTCTCAAGGAACGACGGGTTGGCTCTTCGCCGTCAATTATCGGTTTGCTCACACTCCTATCCCACATGTCAGTGATATGCCAAGAGGAGGTGCGTTGACCGACTAGCCATACGCGTACTTGGTTTTGCACCTTCATACTCCTCCTCCCTCCGTCACAGTTTACAGGGCGCGCTTCATTATGATGCATTTCTCTCAATGCATTTCCACCACCAGAGAGACTTTAGACACGTTTGGTTTAATGCTCAATTAATTAGGGTGTGGAAACCGCAATCAAGTCCACAATTTTCTCTCCGTGTACTGTACCACTACGGAGTGGAGTAAGTGCATGCATGTGTGTACCCAGGGTGGAAGCACTGCATGCATGTGTGTACGCATTATTCCCTCTAGTAATAGACGCCGTGCTGTAACTACCAATGCTATTTTTTAGGCCGATCGCTAGTCGCCTTGGTCCCATAGATTATTTTTTTTCTTTTTTCTGAAGCGCGCTGTATAAACAGTGACAGATGGAGTAGTATGAGCGGATTCAAAGAAGAGCATATTGATGGTTGCTTCTTCAGAGCAACTTACAGTTGGAAAGGTGGGGCTTATGATTTGACTGCTCATTACTCACTATTAATGCGGCGCAACGATGGGCTGAGTCTCCCATGCGGTTGTGCACTACCCCCTCGGTTCTTAAATATACTCCGGAGAATTTGTCTTTCTAGAGATTTCAACGAGTGACTACTCAAATATTTGTCTTTTAGAGATTTCAAATGGACTGGCACATACGGATGCATATAGACATATTTTAGAGTGTAGATTCACTCATTTTGCTCCGTATGTATTCACTTGTTGAAATCTCTAGAAAGATGAATAGAATATTTAGGAACGGAGGGAGTACACATACGAAGCAAAATGAGTGAATCTACACTCTAAAATATGCCCGTTTGAAATTTGTAAAAAGACAAATATTTAGGAACGAAGGAGTATAATTTTGTGCATGGCACATGGACCCGGATGATGAAGAGGCTTCTGGCAATGCTATCAAGCTTCCATCATTTGTTTACATAATTGACGTACTATACAAATAATTTTCCAGCGACATGAAATTGTACAATGGTGTGAGGTTTGAGCTTTTGTTTTGCGTGTCTTGCCATCGATGGTCTTTCGGAAACAATAAAAAACTAACTTCCTTGCTAATGCATGTCAATTATTAGCAGATCTGTCGGCGTTCTGGGAACGGGGGTCCCCAGACTTGCCTGCCTGCGGCCTGTGGCGTGGCTCAAGTGGGGGCCCAGCGTGGCCCATCTTCATCAGCTCAAGCTCAAGACCCTCGCGAGGGGCCAAGCCTCACGGGACGGAGGACAGGAAGCTTCCTCAGAGGCAGCCTCATCAGGTAGGCTCGCGAGGAGGCGGAGAGATCAAGGCAGGGGTACCTCACGAGGAGCCCGTGACGCAAGCCATGATGATCGAGACAAGGCGGGCGCCGGCATGCGCGATGTCCTTGTTTCCCCTTTGGTGCAAAGGGGGCAAGCACAGGCCAAGGCATCGGGCAAAGGTTACCATTCCGGTGCAATGAGACCAAGACCAGCAGAGCGGCAGGACGGAGGTCACCGTGGAGCCCAAGACGGCGTCATCACCATTGCTTTTGGCAGCCGAAGACCACCTTTGGTCAGGATAACTTGTACTAGATGTTCCCCTTCAAAATGGAGAATTGTTGGCGCCCTTCCCGCTCATTATTTGGGGAGAGGCCCAGGGCCTCTATAAAGAGAGCTAGCCACCACAGAGTAGCAAGGAGGACATCTAAAGATCTGGTAGAGCCGTAGCAGAGAGAGAGAGGTGATTGAACTCACCCAAACAGTTCATCGCACTAGCTCAAGAACACCTCTCACGAGGCTGTTCTTCCCTTGTACTGTTCATCATAAGCCCCTGAGGCAATCCACCACACCACACACTGGAGTAGGGTATTACACCACAACGGTGGCCCGAACCAGTATAAACCTCGTGTCCCTTGTGTTGTTCGTTGTTTCCAGCTTAGATCACGCGAGGAGATTGGACGTAGATCGGTAGGGGAGAGACCTCCGTGCGCTCCCCAGTGTTCGAACCTCAAGGGTCTGCCGGAACCCGAAATCCGACATTTGGGGCGCGAGGTAGGGGTGCGCCGGAATCCTTCTTCCTCCGCATCGCATTCCGTCGCCTCGCCGTTCGGATGTCAAGCGACCCGGCTGCCAACGCCGACCGCTGGGCAGCGTGGCCCGCCCACGCCGTGTCACCAGCCCAGGGCGACCTCAACCTTGTGCCTCAGGCAGCCCGCGCCCCACAGGGCGCTGCGGGGCGCGGGCGACGCGGCTAGACGCCGCCTGCCCTCACACCACGGCAGGTGAGGGCCGCAGCAAGGGCCTCAAACCACGCCGCGGCCACAGCGTCGTACACCCGACGGGAGCAAGCGAATTCCAGGGCCGCGCTCATGGTGGCCCGAGAGCTGCTACGGTGCTGGCTGCTGGAGGGCGGCCGCGATGTGTTGTTGGAGCGAGTAGCCGAGCTCCTGGACGCCGCCACCTCAGGAACACCTCCTTTCTGCATCCAGCAGCCACCCCAGATCCAAGGCGGGCCGTATGGCGGCATCATGTGCATGCACGCAACTTCCAGCGGACTCCAGGGCCCGTCCAGCGCCAACGCCTCCGCCGGCACCGGGCGACAAGTCACGCCGGCTCCCTCTCAGGCCAGCGAAGGGGTGCACGCCACGGCCTTCGGCTTCAGCGGACCGCCGCACCATCACCCCCAAGACGGCGCTCCAAGACAGACTGCGTGGCATGCGGGGCGCTATGGCGAGGCCCACGAGGCGATGGCCCCAGAAGCTTATGTGCCCCGCATGGTGAGTCAGGGGTGCGCACTGGAAGAAGATCATGGCTCATTCCTCAAGCCAAGCTGGGGTGAGGAGACGCCAGAAGCCGAGCTCTTTTGGGAACCCCAAGAGAGCCTCGACAACCGCATCGGCAGCAGCAACTATCGGGTACCATTCATCCCTCAGGAGCAAGCTTATGCTAACCATGGGTCGCAGGAGATACAAGTCGCCACAGCAGATGGCTGCCCCAATGCTGCAGCCTCATACCCCTCAGGGAGAGGGCACAGGGGGCTGCAGGAGAGGGGACGAGATTCGGGTTCGTCCCCGCGGCGGTCGGAGCAAGGCGTTCTCAAGAGGTAGGCCCTCTACCTGGGAGGTGCCCCAGGGCCTGTCCCCGGCAGGGGACCCGTGGTCATCGGGGGAACCGCTGGCGACCGCTCTGCCCCATTGGTGTCGTCCTTGGTTTCCGGTCGCCGTCAATGGAGGCAGAGTGAGGCGCAAGGCGGGGCCCTCGTCTGGCGATATGAAGCAAGGAGTCTCCGGAGAGCCGCCCTCGGGCCTCGGGGGCTCCCGCCCACGTCCAGTGGCAGCACTTAGCTCCGCGCTGGTAGGAAGACGTCGAAGGCTAGACTAGGTGCCGGACACGGCCTTTTTCTTTTGCCTTTCCTTGTTGACAAAGTTCTTCGATTTGGATTTAAGTTGGATTTGAGCTCGATGCTTGCGTGTGTTTGGGGCAAGGGGTGTTTGCTCTCGTTCGAGCAATCTCTCGCGTTCTGGTTTCGCCTTTGCATCCAAAGTTACCATCGGCTGCCCCCCCCCCCCCCCTCGCGAGCCAGGCCAGGCCAAGCACGTTTTACAGCCAGGACCGCTGTCAGACGACACCCGAGGTGCGGCGGCCCCCACAGGCCCGCTCAGGACTCGTCGGGGTCGGAAGGTACACAAGTCAGCTGACTCATCACCGGGCCAGCGGCTAAGTTCACGCGCAACGTTATACTTACCAAGGTACTAATTGCAAACCTTTACATGAGGGGCTTCCCCTCCCAAAATGCTCTTACATTCTTCAGGGCCAGGCCCGAACCGTCTTCATGCAGGATAAACAGCAATGACATGCGGTCAGTCGGACATATCACTCACCGCGTCTTCTTGGGCATCCTCAGAGGCATTGGTGGCGTCGCTCACATTGCCGCCGCCGCCAGCATCTCCGTCAGCGCCAGGCTCGTCCACAACACCTCCTTCATTGGCGGCCACGACCACGCCTTCATCATCAGACGCAAAGTTCCTGACGAGGGCATCCACGTTGTCCTCCACCCATCGCGCTAGGTCGCCCTGGACGACTATGGGCACGGGTGCGATGGCAGCGTTGAAGTCGAAGTGGGGGTCACTGCCCAGTAGATAGCTGAAGACGCGGGAAAAGGCACGCCCGAGCAAGGCTTGGCTCCTCTCTTCGACAAGCCAACGAGACCTTTCGGAGCGGTTCTCCAGAAGCGTCACCACATCGGTGAAAAACTGGAGGTTGCCGGCGTAGTTGACCTCGTGCGGCTCCTTAGCGGTAGCCTTGCAGATGTTGCCCAAAGCTGTGTTGGCCCTTTCTCTGAGCATTTGAAGCATGGGGCATGCTCATGCTCCAGAACCCGCCGCTGACGGATCTCGTCCTCATTCCGCTGCGCGATGGCCTCGGCATCATCAACCCTCTATTGGAGAAGAAGCTGCTCGGCCCGGGAAGAGGACAACTCCACCTGTGCTGCGCTGAGAGTGGCTGCGGAGGAGTCCGCACGCCGCATCACTTCGGCCAGTTTGGCCCTGAGGGTTGCGGTCCTGCCCTCAGCCTTGTCCTAGATCAGCCCCAACCTCGTCTCGTATTCGCGCTCGAAGGCCGAGCGAGCTTCCGCCACGTGGCAATCGACTTCTCCCTAGGCCCGGGCTTCGTGCGTGGCAACGTCATCCTCCGCCCGAGCCACCAGGCGCTCCCTCATCTCCAACCTCTCAAGATCAAGGTTGCGCTCGGCGGCCTCCAGCGTCAGCGCCTCCTCGCGCTTCAGAAGCTCCGCTCGATCAATAGGGGCCCCCTCCATCAACTCAAGGGCCGCCTAGCGCAGTTCCACTTGCTGCTCCAGGGAGTTGCTCCAGGCCTGGAGCTCCCATGCGCGCTCCTCCGCATCCTTGCGTCGTAGGTCTGCTTCCCGAGCCTCCTCGATGGCCTGGGAGCAGGCCTCCCGCAAAGCTGCCAAGAACGCTTCAGCCTTTGCATTGTCGAGATCATGCTGGTGACGTGCGAGGGCGACGGCTACCTTTAGTTTGCGCCTCTCTTCACCAAGGCGCAAGCCTTAGGCCTCGAGGCACGCATCCTCGTCAGCAAGCTCTTCCTCGATCTGGCTCACCGCATCCGCTGCCCTCTGGAGGAACTCTTCGCGAAGGGCACGTCGCTCCGAAGCGCTCCTGAGCACGTCTCTCGCATCACCCTCTTCCACCGGGGCATGCGGAGGGCCCCGGGGCGGCAAGCCCCCTCCCGGCGTGGGGCTGGGGGCTGGTGCTCTAGCCATCGCCGAACGGACCTCTCTGGGAATCCGGCCTGGCGTCGGTCCACCCACAGAGGAGGAGCCAAATACAGACTTCAGCCATTCACCATCTATGATTAGAGGACGAACGCGGGGCAAGCCGGATGTGCCCAGGAGGCCTCACGAAGAAAGGACAGCGGGCGCGTAGGCTCGAGGTGCCCTATGGAACGGACCATCCCACCAACCGGTCTAGCAGCAGGGGTGCCGCTCGAGCTCGGCGCGCCCAGGGCCAGCGGAGAAGGCGAAGCTTGGGGGATGGCTCCCGGGCTGACTCGGCGAGTTTCGCAGGGCAGGGCCTGAAAGGCCACAATCAGTCGCAGGGATAGCAAAGTAGATGAGCAGAGAAAGAAGAAGACTTACTCGTCCATGGCAAAGTACTTCCTGCGCTTCAGCAAGCGACAAAGGCGGTCGTTGCCACCCAAGGCCTCCTTCCTCTTGCGGAGGGCCTCGAAGTCTATGCAGAACCGACCTAAGCACTCAGCGCACGGGTCGGTCTCTGGTGCGGAAGAAGCGTCAAGACGATCAGCACCGGAGGAGTCAGCCTGGGGGGCACCGTCAGGCGTCGCCTCGCGAGGAACGGTTGGGGCCTCGGGAGCCCCGGCCTCAGGAACCATAGGCTGCAACTCCGCACCCACCGCCGCTCCAGGGCGGGCCTCCGGAGACGCCGCCTTCGAGGCTCCTTGCGGCATCAGCACCTCGACATTGGTCGCCTAAACTCCCACCGGTTCTCGTCTTCCCGCCCTGTCGCCCGAGGAAGGACCACTGTGGGCAGCCGGGGGAGCCACCATGGCGGCTGGGTTCTCGCGGGGCCCCGTGCAGCCAGCCGGGCGCAGCCCCCACTCGTTGAAGCTGGGCATCTGCCTCACGAAATCGGCCCTACCGGAGCAAAGATATAAGATGACACCATTACTCTGAAGGCTGCCTGGGGAAGGATTGCAGTCAAGACCATGAGCACCGTCCGCAGCACTTCAGGCACCAAGTCCTCCTCCTGAAGCCGCATGCGGTCTCTATGCCCTGCAAAGTCTCACATCCGGCGAGAGTGGCACTGGAGAGGAGCAATGCGACATTGGAGGAACTCCTTCACCACCTTGGGTGTTGTCACATTGAGCGCCCTCAAACTCTGGAAGCGGCGCCAGACGAAGGCAAGCCAGGGGCTCGCGAGCATCTCATGGTCCCAACCCGCGTGAGGAACAGCAGGCGAGGTCGGGTGCGAGAGCAGAGGGTTGGGCACTCCAACGTCCACGTACAGCCACCACTCTCTGAACCTTGCCTCGGGAGGAGGAAGGCCGAAGTCGATCCCTGAAGCGGCCGTCCCTGGCATGGCTAAGAAGCTCACACACCCTGAGCACTGAGTGGGGTCGCTCAGGCGCAAGGAAAAGAAGTGGGGCAGTAGGGCAATGGAAGGAGGAATGCCTATCATCGCCTCGCAAACAAAAGCAAAGACAGCCAGAAGAGAAATGGACTCCGGCCCAAGGTGCATCATACGGATCTGATAATGGGACAACACCACATTGAAGAAGGCGGAAAAGGGGGGAACTAGACCCGCCCATAGGGCATCGGCGAAGAATCGGACCTCCGTGGTGATCCTATCAAGGGAGGCATGGGACGCAGGCCAGACTGTGGTCTTGCCGCACTCGTTGAAGATAGTGGCAAGGGCAGAGCGGACCTTGTTCAAAGCCTCTGGATTGAGTATGATCGACCGAGCAATGGCGGGGGTCGCCGCCGGAGGTGTGCGAGGCGAAGGCGCGAGCTTCTTTCCCCTTCCTTTCTTCGTCGGTGCCATGGCGGTGAGGAGGAGGAAGAACTCGAGCCGGATTGGCGGCGGAGGCTGGATCTCGAAGAAGGAGGAAAGGTAGGAGGCAAGCGAGCAGCGGAAAGGAGGGACAACTGTGTGCAACTACGGGTCCACTTAGCTGGGCGCGTAAAAAGGCGTCGTGGGGAAGCGTAGACGCCCAAGTCCAATCAATCGCCATGCGGCGCCCAAGGCCGCAGGCTATTGGGGCCCGCGGCGCTTCACGCTTGCCCCTTTGCTTCCCTGCTAGGCCAAACCTGACCACGCCTTGGGCCCTGGGGCTACTGTCGGCGTTTTGGGAACGGGGGTCCCCAGACTTGCCTGCCTGCGGCCTGCGGCTTGGCTCAAGTGGGGGCCCAACGCGGCCCATCTTCATCATCTCAAGCTCAAGACCCTCGCGAGGGGCCAAGCCTCGCGGGGCGGACGACAAGAAGCTTCCTCAAAGGCAGCCTCATCAGGCAGGCTCGCGAGGAGGCGGAGAGATCAAGGCAGGGGTACCTCACGAGGAGCCTGTGACGCAAGCCATGACGATCAAGACCAGGCGGGCGCCGGCCTGCGCAGTGTCCTTGTTTCCCCTTTGGTGCAAAGGGGGAAAGCACATGCCAAGGCATCGGGCAAAGGTTACCATTCCGGTGCAACGAGACCAAGACTAGCAGAGCAACAGGACGGAGGTCACCGTGGAGCCCATGGCAGCGTCATCACCAGTGCTTTTGGCAGCCGAAGACCACCTTTGGTCAGGATAACTTGTACTAGATGTTCCCCTTCAAAATGGAGAATTGTTGGCGCCCTTCCCGCTCATTATTTGGGGAGAGGCCCAGGGCCTCTATAAAGAGAGCTAGCCACCGCAGAGTAGCGAGGAGGACATCTAGAGATCTGGTAGAGCCCTAGCAGAGAGAGAGAGGCGATTGAACTCACCCAAACAGTTCATCGCACCAGCTCAAGAACACCTCTCGCGAGGTTGTTCTTCCCTTCTACTGTTCATCAGCAGCCCCTGAGGCAATCCACCACACCACACACTGGAGTAGGGTATTACACCACAACGGTGGCCCAAACAAGTATAAACCTCGTGTCCCTTGTGTTGTTCGTTGTTTCCAGCTTAGATCACGCGAGGAGATTGGACGTAGATCGGTAGGGGAGAGACCTCCGCGCGCACCCCAGTGTTCGAATCTCAAGGGTCTGCCGGAACCTGAAATCCGACAAGATCAGATCTAATAATTACATCACAACTGAAGACAGAGTTGTGAGAAGGTGTTAAATTAAAATTGATCCATGCTTTCATTGGCAGCAACGTCCCCCCAGCTCTGTCTAAACAAGCAAGGCATGTTGGGAAAAAAGTAGCTGTCTGGAGCATGCAACATTCCAATCATTTTGTGCAGTTCCACTAAAATAGAACTGAGCGTCTCTGTTCCAAAGATATTAAGTGTGATTACGATAATAGAGGACTGCTGATGAAACAATAAACACACAAATAGAAGCCGGTCACCTTTGCAGTCTCTCTTAAGACTAACTATTTGGAGAAGATTAGGCTCGGAGTTGGATGAGGAGGATAGAGCAGAACCAATCTCCCTTTGTGCAGTCGCACTGAAATGTAGATACGTTGCCCGTGTGATATTTTAGTACAACTGCACAAAACACTCTTAAGAAAAAACTGATTTGTGCAGTTCACCAAAAGGTCACAATAGCAACGAGGTGAAATAGATAGCCCTGTTTGCAAAAAAGAGGTAGAAAGGAAACAATTACTGGCCAATAACAGTTGATGACACATGTGACGACAAAAAAGAAGCATATTCCTTGTCCTAAGGGAAGATAACAACATGGTTGTGTTTGTCTAAAATGGTGTGAGGACGAGAATGCAATATGGAAAGTACGCCGGACGAGCTATGTTTTGGGCAAAGAACTATGGAAGATCCACATGCAGCGACGTGGGAAGACAGGCACTGGAGCAAGGCCAGAGGGGATACCTGGAGGTCATCGGGATGTAACTAGGTGAGCGGCGGCAGGCGGAATCTGCGAGCAGGTGGCGTAGGCCCTGCCGTGCCGGAGCTTGGTCAGAGAGAACGGCGTGTACCACAGATCGGGACGTGCTGCCTCGGTGCCATCGAATGGAGAAATGATGCACTTCTTCCCTTTCCCCCGGCGGACAGGATGCGGCCGGATCAGTGACCAACGGTGAGAGAGAGAAAGGCCACCGCACTCCCTTTCCCCCGGCGGACGGGATGTGGACGGATCAGTGAACAACGGTGAGAGAGAGAGGCCACCGCAGCCTTGTGTGAGATACTGTGAAGAGCGACAAACCAGGCAGGCAGGCTCCATTGTATATAGTGAGCGGACTACCTTTTTCTCCATAAAAATCGTTTTATATTCTATGTATGTGCCATTGAGCGCTATAACTTTTTTAAAAAATAATGCGGCAATGCGTCAAGTCAAACTTTGTTTCGTGCACATGTGGTACACGACCTCCCTTGGTAAACAACTGCTACAGGCGTTCAAATTAGCATGTGGGCTGCCTTTTCGTAAAGAAATGAGCTCCACGTGTACCCGCGCGGGTGTGGCTGGGCACGAAGCGTGAGTACGTGCACGGTGCACCTATTCTCTTCTTGTATACGTACACCACCTACGTGGGGTTGTGTGAGAGAGATACAAACCTAGAGAGGTATAGTGTGTGGGTTCTTGACAGTTTTTGGGGGGGGGTCAATCAAAAAATGTAACATATGCAATGTGTGTGAAATAGAGTCCTGGATATAACATATATAGAGGGGGTGATCCACGAGAAGAGAGTGGAGGTATCATCGGCTTGAGGTGTCCATAGAAATCGAAGAGAGGGATGATGTGTGTGTGTGTGTGTGTGCGCGCGCGCGATCGATAAAGAGTGCCATCTAATTTGTGTGTGCCCACGTCAAAGATATAGAGTGGCTGGCCTACTAGAACGTGAGATGGGACATGTGCAGTTTGTCTCCGTGGCATGGATACCTACCAGCAGCGCTCGACTATCGGTGTGTGGTGGGGGAAGAGGGAGGCCCAATTAACTATAGAGGTAGAATGGCTGGTATATGTGTGGAGGAGGAGAGAGGCCTTCCTCATGTATTAAGGAGATCGATCTGCCTCATGTATTAAGGGAGATCGATCTGCATCCATGCATATGTGCAGGAGAGGAATAAGGTTGGGAGAGAGACGGAGCTAGAGTGTTGGAGGGGGTGGTAGTGGAGTTGCTTCGAACAAATGGTGGGATAGGCTTGCTAGACAAACAGAGGGCACGCCCGCAATATCAATAAGAGAGGAGATGGTTGCTTGTTGTCTGTGCACGTGTGTGTGAGAGATGGGTCAGGAGGCATGCACGAATGATGAGGGGGGACGATGTGGCTGTGGTAAGCAGATGTAACTACATAGGAAGATCAATCGCCCTTTGTTAGAGAAAGGAGAGACATAACTTGAGAGGTACGTCGATCGATGGGGGGGTAGTTAATGTCTATCTAGGTATATGTTGGGAGATCGATCGGTATACATGCATGTGTGTGTTAGAAGCAAATGAGGCACGAGGAGAAGGATAGAGAGAGAGGGATGCATGTAGGAGGTGGTACAAGAGGCATACTATATCGAGGAGGGAGGAGTGCGCAAGTACGAGAATGATGAAAAGAGTGGTGGGAGTGAGGCATGGACGGTGACAAGAGAAGAGGGGAAGCTTGTGTTTGTGCTAGGCACACCTGGCTAGAGAGGCATATCGATCTATGTGTGCCATAAAGAAGGAGCTGGGGGGCCTACACACACCGTGGGTGAATGAACTAAAGTGAAAAGACGAATTTGCGCGATGGAGCTAGAGAATGTTGAGGGAGGGTGAGAGGGATGCGGGCGTGTGCATGCACAAGAGAAAGTTAGCGCTAGCTACAAAGATAAGAGGGTTGTTTGGGTGTAAATGACGAATAGAGATCATATATACTTCATTATAAAAAGTGAATTCGGATATTTGAAGAATTTATCATAGTGTTTCAAACCGACGCATGTGTGAATATATATAACGGTGATATACAAGGTGTGGTTATGAACATGTTATACTACATTTAATATATTTTATCTCTACTCTTATAAAAAACGGAGTTGTTGATGATGGTGTGCCTGCCATCCTGCATTATGGGCCGTCCGATTTATATCTGGCGGATAGCAAGGAAACTATGATGGTTGAAGTTGGCAACAATCCTGATTGTAGATTCTTATTGAAATAGAGAAACAAATTCACATTTAGTTCAAATTGCAGCGGTAGTATAGACATTTGGAATGCACTAAAATGTTGGTATGAGTAGGTTACATGCATTAAAAAATTTAATCGGACATAACATGGATTCATACTCCCTCCTTCCATCTATATAGGGCATAATGAGATTTTTAAGACCGCCTTTGACTATTGACAAGATTAATAGTACATGACATGCACAATGTGAAAATTATATCATTGAAAGAAACTTTCACAGACGAATTTAATGGTGGGCTTTGTGTAAGTTGCATGTCATATATCATTGCTCTAATATTTGGTCAAAGTTAGCATCGAAAAACACATTAGGCCCTATATAGATGGAAGGAGGGAGTAGCTTTGAATGGCACTTGTATAGTAAAACGGGGCAAGACTCTCTCTTTGTATGGTGTGAATAGTTTTATTTTTTTGTTTTCTTTTTGGTTGAGGGAAGTGTGAACTGATTTGGTACGTACAAGTACAATATTACTACACGTTAGGCTTGTCCCTAAAATTCAACCCGCGTCTTGTTATATCCTGAAAATTCAGATAACGTGCTCCCAAAACTGGCGCCTTCACAACCCATGCCTTGCTATCCCGAAATTACAACGCGCGCGAAAACTCCCTCCAGCTGCCAAATCCCGACACACGAAATCCCCCTTCTAACCCTGAGCCGAAAGGGCCGCTAGTTCAAATCAGTGGGGGGTACTTTTGTAACACACCCTACATTTTGGACAAGCGCATCCCTAAGTCATGCTTCACCCCCTCCCATCGCCCCCTTTTTGCCATTTGAAATCCCAGGCCGCCATAACCTCTCTGCTCCAGCCGCGAAACCCCACCCTCCTCTGTTCTCCACGTCACCGCTGCCCAGCCGGAGCCTCTTCCCCGACGACGTCGTCCACCGCAACAGCTCGACGTCCCTCGTCCACCTCCCCGGATGAGGATCCTCGTCCATCTCGCCGTCCCGCCGGTTCAGCCGCCTGATGACCCACAAGTATAGGGGATCTATCGTAGTCCTTTCAATAAGTAAGAGTGTCGAACCCAACGAGGAGCAAAAGGAAATGATAAGCGGTTTCCAGCAAGGTATTCTCTGCAAGTACTAAAATAAGTGGTAACAAATAGTTTTGTGATAAGATAATTTGTAACGAGCAACAAGTAACAAAAGTAAATAAGGTGCAGCAAGGTGGCCCAATCCTTTTTGTAGCAAAGGACAAGCCTAGACAAACTCTTATATGATGTAAAGCGCTCCCGAGGACACATGGGAATATCGTCAAGCTAGTTTTCATCACGCTCATATGATCCGCGTTCGGTACTTTGATAATTTGGTATGTGGGTGGACCGGTGCTTGGGTGCTGCCCTTACTTGGACAAGCATCCCACTTATGATTAACCTCTATTGCAAGCATCCGCAAATACAACAAAAGTATTAAGGTAAACCTAACCCTAGCATGAAGCATATGGATCCAAACCAGCCTCTTACGAAGCAACGCATAAACTAGGGTTTAAGCTTCTGTCACTCTAGCAACCCATCATCTACTTATTACTTCCCAATGCCTTCCTCTAGGCCCAAATAATGGTGAAGTGTCATGTAGTCGACATTCACATAACACCACTAGAGGGGAGACAACATACATCTTATCAAAATATCGAACGAATACCAAATTCACATGACTACTAATAGCAAGACTTCTCCCATGTCCTCGGGAACAAAAGTAATTACTCACAAAGCATAAACATGTTCTTATCAGAGAGGTATTAATGTGCATATAGGATCTGAACATATGATCTTCCACCAATTAAATCAACTAGCATCAACTACAAGGAGTAATTAACACTACTAGCAACCTACTAGCACCAATCCCGGACTTGGAGACAAGAATTGGATACAAGAGATAAACTAGGGTTTTGAGATGAGATGGTGCTGATGAAGATGTTGATGGAGATTGCCCTCTCCTGATGAGAGGAGCGTTCGTGATGACCATGGAGATGATTTCCCCCTCCGAGAAGGAAGTTTCCCTGGCAGAACAGCCCCGCCAGAACCCTAGATTGGTTCCGCCAAGGTTCCGCCTCGTGGCAGCAGAGTTTCATCCGAGAAGATGGCTTATGATTATTTTCCCATCGAAAGAGTCCATATAGCAGAAGATGGTCACCGGAGGGCCACCAGGGGGGCCACGAGGTAGGGGGCACGCCCAGGGGGTAGGGCGCGCCCCCCACCCTCGTGGGCATGGTATGGCCCCCTGGTGAAGTTCTTGCGCTCAATGTTTTTATATATTTGGAAAACATCATCCGTGAAGTTTCAGGACTTTTGGAGCTGTGTAGAATAGGTCTCTAATATTTGCTCCTTTTCCAGCCAGACCCAGCTGCCTGCATTCTCCCTCTTTATGTAAACCTTGTAAAATAAGAGAGAATAGGCATAAGTATTGTGACATAAAGTGTAATAACAACCCATAATGCAATAAATATTGATATAAAAGCATGATGCAAAATGGACGTATCACCGCCCCGTCCTCCACCTCCAAGGAGTTGCTCCGGCGATCGCCTCGTCTATCGCGACTGCTCCATCCCCACAGTGCCGCCTTAACCTGCTCCACCAGAACCGCAACATCCTCACCGACTCCTCGGATGAAGCCGAGGCCTACTCGGCGCCACCAAAGAGGTTGTACACTCATCGCATCGCACCTTCTCCTTAACTCGACCTCCCGGCACCGACGGTGCTCCATCCCGCACCCGCATGGAGCGGCTACCTTGAAGCCGGTGCCGCGGGCGACATCTCCACGGCGACTCTCCCCGAGTGCGAGGCCCCTTCGACGGCGGCGGCCCTACCAGTCGGATGTGCTGCTACTGCTGCTCCGGCTCTCATTCGATCACTCGCCCAGCTGCTGCTGCTGCTCTCCCCCTCGCTCGTGCTGCTGCTCTGCTCCGATTAAGCCACACTTCAGTCGACTGAATCGACTTTTGGGTCAGTCGATTTTCAGGGGTTGGGGGGCTCGCCGGAGTTAAGGAAGAACCACCCGTAGCGGGGACGGGGGCTCGCCGGAGAGGTACCCCACTATCTATCTTAGGGTTCAGGGTGGGGGCGGGGGCCTAGAGGGCTGGCCGGGGCGGCGGTGGCGAGTTGTTTCGGGGCAGCGAGGCAGCGCTGGGGCCGACAGTTCGGCCGGTTGTGGCTGGCGGCTCAGGGGGGTGGAGGTTGAAGATGAACTGCAGGCCCTCCCTAAACTACATGTCAAGTGCCTCTCTGCTACCATTGCGTTCAGTTTCGACAGTAGCATTCAGATTCCACTGTAAATTTCAGTTTCGACAGTTAAGTTCAGAGTCAACAATTTTTACCTCGTCCGTTGTAGTCAGGTGGTTTTTGGCGATGTTAATTTTACATCCATTTTACATCATCTATTGGAGATGCTATTAGAATCCAACTTGAGATTGATGATGTCTGTCTTGTGCTGCTTCAGCCTTGACGTCTTACGGCTCACCGGAGCTGCTCCAACGACAGAACGATCCATCACAACAGAGCAGTGCCCTGGACGCCGTCTACAGATTCCTCAAATCTTCCTCCACACCTCCGACAGCCACCTCTGCCTCAACTGCTTCACCGACCAACCCAATGATGCTGAGGTCGACACGGCTATGGCAAATCGGTTGTACACTTGTTGCATCACTTATTACTATACATTCACGTCGATCCATTAGGGCTATTTTGGTTCAACGGAAAAACATCGATCCACTGGTTGTTACCATCACTATAAATTTCTGCATGCTCTCCTTACATAATCTCACCATATTTTTTCGTATGCATGTCAGATATTGTACACAGTCATGCTGAACATGTAGAGAAAAAGAGAAGAGTTTTGCGCGGCAATACAATGTCATGCAGACATCGCTCCATGGTGGGTTCAATGGCAAACCCTCCCCAGCCCTCTCCAGATTGTAATCCAGAGAAAGATATCTGTTCTAAGGCGGATTCAGACGCCGCTGACCACTCCTATTTACCTCCCAAGGTGTTTGCTCTACCTTGGCATGATGTTGTTAGTCATATCATGCATATGTTGCCTTGCAGTGCCTACTTTTGACATCATATATGTCATCTGCTTAGTTTAGACATGTTCTGTAATGCCACCTGTTTAGTTTCTATATCATATATGGGAATTATGCAGTCTCATGTCTTTTAGCTAGCCATAATATATGTGAAATGTGCAATGCCATCCTGTTTAACCAGGCATCATATATTTGAATGATATCTTGCCCATCCTTTTCTTCATTACATTTCCATTTGTCGACAATGTTTGTACATTAAACTACTCTTCCTGTGAATCAGCCATTTGGGTGGGAGATGGAAAAATCTGGAGTGAAAACAAGGCCTTCAGAGCAGAAAGTGCTACCTGTCGAAGTAGATCTCTTGTTGGGTCCCAATAGCTCCTCGGAGATGGATTCAGAGACATATGACCAGTCCTATTCCCCCACTGAGGTGTATGCTCTAACTTGGCACGGTTATACTACTCATATCATGCATACGTTGTCTTGCATTGCATACTTTAGACATATACACAATATTCAACATCATGTTCTTAGTTCAGGCATCATATCGAATGCCCTCTGTTTAGCATATAAATCACACATGTGAATTAAATGATGTGATCCTGATTACTTAGATAACATGTAGGTGAATTATATCATGCGATCCTGTTTAGTTATTCATCATATCTTTGAATTATGTTATGCTACGCTATCCAGTTTAGATAGACATCATATATGTGAAATTATGTCATGCTATCCGTTTTAGTTAAACAATATACATGTCAACTATTTCATGCCCTCTTTTTTCCACACTATCTATTGCATCTGTCCCTCATACAATGTCTGTACATTCAACTATGTTTCCTGTTTATCAGCCATTTGAATTGGAGCGGGTGATGCCAATATCTAGCGGACTAAAAACACGGTCTTCAAATAAAACAGTGCTACCTCTTGATGGAGATAGCACCCCAGTTGTACATGCACAAGAACCAGCCCTACCACACATAACCCAAACTCTCGCAGATTGTAACCCTACTACAATGGACAGAGAACCAACTTCACCCAATCTAACCCCAACCCCGGCTGATAGTAACCCAGTTCCTGTTGACACAGCACCATCTCCACCACAGAGATCCCAAACAAGAGCAGTTAGTAAGGCAGCTCCAGTGCCCAAAGGGCCAGTACTATCACGGCGAACCCCAACTCCACCAGTTAGTACGCCTATTCATGTGGAGGAAGCACAACCAGCTAGTCGTAGTTTAGCATCTATCGCATTTGATGTTGTTAAATCATATGTGCGTATCTTCCCATCTTGGAAATATTATACTGAAGATGAAGTAAAATGCCAGTTGCAGGTGTTTGTTCAGGAGTTAAGTGTAAGTAATGTTATTCATGGCAATTACTTTGCTTCGTCCCATACATCCAACCTCCATGATGGTTATAATACAACAAATTTTCCCATTTTTCTCTATAGAGAAGGACCGATTTGGAAACTCAGGATGAGGTAACATGTGCTAATACCTCTGCTATCTTCAAGAATGCTTGGTGGCAGTATCGGAATTACCTGAAGAAAACGTACTTCAGTGGTAAAGAAACTCATCAAATTCCCTTACGTTCTCCTGAGACACATTTACTGGACGATGGTTGGGAATGCCTTGTTCTGTACTCGTCCTGAACCAAGAATGTGGTAAGGTCTATGAGCTCATTTTCTATTTTTAAGTATTATATTCTTGCATCTTACTGTACTCTGTTCATGTAGAACAAGTGCCTAAACCTGAAGAACAACTGTTCTAATTTAAGATTCCATTGCTATAATAGTTGAAAAAAGCGCTAGGCGTTAATTATGCGTTTTGCCACCGCCTTGCGCTTTACTGACCAAGGTGCATGCTTATGCGTAGTTATGCACAGATTATGCGTAGTTATGCGCAATGCGTTTTTGCCAATGCCTAGAGCCTAGGCGCGCTTAAGCGCTCGCTTAGGCGCGCCTTTTTTAACTATGATTGCTTTGCTCTTGTATCACTGTATTTACTCATACAAACTTATTTTTATATTGAAGGATCCAATCGAAACTCCAATGGCACAGCAGGTATGTTCACGCATGTTTCTTTAACAGGTTTGCTCTTATCAATAGCTCTGTTGATTTCAATTTCAATTGTGTATACAGTTGACTTTCATACCATGCACATTACTAGCATCACAACAGAGCCAATAGTGTTGTTGTACATGTAGACCCGTGGTACCCATCTGAAATCTTGTTGTGCCGTGTAGTTTCCCACGCTTTGTATTCTTTCACTGCTGCTTTGTCTTGAACTGATATGATTTGAACCGTGTCTCTATTTTGATTTGGCAACACAATGCAGTGACCATAGGACATAGATATATGTTTGTTTGATGCTTTTATTATGTACTAGTACTTGGCAATAGAAGACTTGGTAGTTTAATCCTGTCCACCTTACTAATGAACTGGTTCACCGAAATGAGTTTCATATACTAGTACATGCTAAACTTGTTATGTGTCTGCTTGTTTCTTCTTTTAGAATGCTGACAGAATATTGGGGAAGAGTGCCTTATTAAGCAATGGTAAAGGAAGTAATGCAGATAAGGTTCAGGATAGTGACACATCCTTGTTGGTCTCCAACAAAGCTGATAAAACAGCTAAGGAAGACTATCTTGAAGACAGCGAGACAACCCCAAAGTCCTGTCTTGGTTTAGTGTTCGAGTTACTGGCCACTACCACTTGCACAAGCTATTCAAACTCACTGTCTGAATCAGTTCAGTTTCTTGAGTCTCAACTACAAGCTGAAAGACATCAATCAATTGTGCTGTGAAAAGAAGCGGAAGGACTACGGAAGTCCCTGGAGCATTCAGATGCATACTTTCTGGTGCAACAGCAAGCGTTGGAGGATTTTAGCGCCAAACAGGACAAAGCTAATCAGCTTGCTAAGCTTATTGCCAGCATGGTGGATACCTAGGATAACATTTCTTGAGCTCTTCTGAAGTTTTTTCAGTTATGCTCTTGTTTTGCTGCCGCGTTTATTTGCACTGGTAGCTAATTTTGACGGCCAGTGTATGTAATGTGCTGCTTTGTTCCCTATATTTGCACTGGTGGCGAACTTTGATGCCCAGTGGATGTAATATGTGTAATAGCGGTAATAGGCTAGCGTTAATTGCTTGCTTATTTATTTCCTTATTGTCTTGTTTAGTTGTTTGCTTGTAGTCACTGTAGTTCTTTTTCTGTTTTTTTTCTAGTGGCCACAATAGCCTATTTTTGGTAACTAGGCCAAAATAATCATGGCAACACACGGACTGTTGTAACCATGGGCCTCCTGCAGGCCGTATGATCAATGGGCCTTCGTCTGGCCATAGGATCCATCGGCCTTCTATACGGGCCTTAGGGTCCATGGGCCTTCTACGGGCCGTACGATCCATGGGCCTTATACGGGCCATACTATCCATGGGCCTCATATGGGCCATAGGATCCATGGTGTTGGATTTCGGGTTCCGGCAGACCCTTAAGGTTCGAACACTAGGGTGCGCGCGAAGATTACTCCTTCTACCTCCCTGCCTCGCAAAGATCTAAACTACTCAAAGAACTGCACGAGGGACACAAGATTTATACTGGTTTGGGCCACCGTTGTGGTGTAATACCCTACTCCAGTGTGTGGTTGGTGGATTGCCTCCTGGGGCTGATGATGATGAACAATACAAGGAAGAATAGCCTCGCGAGGGTCTGTTCTTGGCTGGGGCGATGAACTGCTAGGAGGAGTTCAGCCACCCTTCTCTCTCTCTCCCTCTCTTACTCTTACTAGCCAACCAAACCAAAAGCTCGAACCCCCCGCTACGTGGGCAGCTGGCCCTTTTTATAGAGGCCCTGGTCCTCTTCCCAAATATTGAGCGGGAAGGGAGCCAACAATGGCGGGCTAATTTGAAGGGGGCAGCAAGTATCAACTACCCTGACAAAAGCAGTCTTCGCCTGCGCAAAGCTCTGGTGATGACGCCGTCTTGGGCTCCACGGTGACCTTCGTCTCGTAGTCCTCCTGGTCTTGGTCTCGTTGCACGGAAACGGCAACCTTTGCCTGATGCCTCGGTACTCCGCGGCTGCGCTTGCCCCCTTTGCACCAAAGAGGAAAGATGGACGCTGCGCGTGCTGGCACCCGCCTGGCGCCCTGAGTCGTCATGGCTTGCGTCACGGGCACCTCGCGAGGTACCCCGCCTAGATCTCTCCGCCTCCTCGCGAGCCAGCCTGACGAGGCCGTGCCTGAGGAAGCTCCGTGTCGTCCACCTCGCGAGGCTTGGCCCCTCGCGAGGGTCTTGATTCTTGTGCTGATGAAGATGGGCCGTGCTGGGCCTCCTTTGAACCACGCTGCAGGCCACAGGCAGGCAAGTCTGGGGACCCCCGTTCCCAAAACACCGACAGTAGCCCCGGGGCCCAAGGCGCACCCGGACTTGGCCGTGCCGAGAGGCGAAAGGGCGAGGGCGAAGCGCTGCAGGCCCTAACAGCCTGCGGCCTTGGGCGCCGCATGGCGGTTGATGGGACGTGGGCGGCACTGTTCCCCCCACGCCCCCTTATTCTGCACCCTGCTAGGCGGACTTGTAGTTGCACACAGCCGCTCCCCTTCCTTCTGCTCGAGCGTCCCCTGTTCTTCCTTCCTTTGAACGCCTGCTCCCGCCTCCAATCCAATCTCGAATCTTCCCCCTCCTTCCCATCGCCATGACTCCGACAAGGAAGGAGAGAGGGGGGATACCCACGCCTCCGTCTTGTACGCCGCCATCGGTGGCCCCCGCCGTCGGCCAGTCGACTGTACTCAATCAAGAGTGCTTGGGCAGGGACAACTTGGCTCTGGCCACCGTCTTCAATGAGTGCGGGAGGACGACGGCGTGGCCCGTGTCCCACTTCTCCATTGACAGGATAGCAACCGAGGTCCCATGTTTTACCGACGCCTTGTGGGCAGGTCTGGTTCCCCCCTTCTTTGATTTCTTCAATGACGTGCTCTCCCATTATCAGATCCACATGATGCATCTAAGCCCTGAGTCCATCACCCTCCTTTCGGTCTTCGCCTTCGTTTGCGAAGCCATGGTGGGCATCCCTCCTTCGGTTGCCTTGCTGCGCCACTTCTTCTTGCTGCGCCTTGTCGACCCTTCCCAATGCTGGGCGTGCGCGAGCTTTGCTGCCGAGCCTGAGACCGGGGCCTCTGGGATTGACTTCAAACTCCCCCTGCCCGCGGTTGGGTTCCACGAGCGGTGGTTGTACGTGGACGCAGGGGTGCCCAGCCCCCTGCTATCGGAGCCGACCTCGCCTGATGTCCCCAATTCGGGTTGGGGCCAGGAGACGCTCAAGAGCCCCCGGCTCGTCTTTGTCTAGACCCGCTTCACGTTCCTGAGGAAGCTCGGCGTGACAGCGCCCAAAGTGGTGAAGGAGTTTCTATTGTGCCATGTCGCTCCCCTGCAACGCCACTCTCGCCCGATGTGGGCCTTCCGTGGGCGCGAGGATAACATGAGGCTCCAGGAAGAAGACCTGGCTCCTGCGGCGCTGAAGTCGACGCTCTTGACCTTGGCCGGGGACCCCAACCCTGGCAACGTCCGGCAGGGAGGGGCCTTGCTGTATCTCTGCCAGAGCAGGGCCGACTTTGTGAAGCATATGCCCATCCTTGATGAGTGGGGGCTGCGCCCCGCCGGCCTCCGCGGACCCCGCGAGAATCCAATGGTGGTGACTGCCCTTCCAATCGGCCAAGGCGACTCCTCCTCAAGTGGCGGAGCAGGGAGGCAGGAGGCGCCGGAGGCCGAGGGGGCTCCTGATGAGGTGGCAGCGCCGGGTGATGCTCGCGAGGGGACGACTCCTGGGACTCGTGCCGCTGCGGCCGAAGGTGGCAAGCAGCCGCTCCCAGCGCCCGGGGCTGGGATCTTGGAGGTCCCAGCCGCGTCTTCTGGTGAGGTGATGGGCGGCATGCGCCAGGCAGGCGCCCCTGACGCGGATCGCTCCGATGCTCTGTCCTCGCCGCAGGTTGATCCTTGCGCTCTTCTCTTGGGCCGCTTCCGCGTGGACTTTGAGGCCCTTTGGAGGAAAAGGGAGGCCCTGGGTGACGACTTCCCTTGTCGCGTGCTGAAGCGCAGGAAGTACTTCGCCACTAACAAGTAAGTCTTCTTCCTCTCTGGCTCCTGATCCTCTTGTTGCTTTCACTGATCCTTATTCCACAGGCCCCTTCCGGCCGAGCTCGCGGAAGTAGCAGAGGTGCCGCCTCCTTTAACTTCGCCCCCTCTACCGTCCTCAAACGCTCCGAGCAGCTCTGCCCTTGTGGTGAGGGCGTCTAAAGGGGTGGACCATCCCGAGGTGCACCGCGGCCCTCCATTCCTCGCGATTTTCCTTTGCGGGCCCTCTCGGGGGATTGCCAGTCTCCCGTGGGCTTCTCGTCTGGTCGTGGACTACGACTGATTGAGGCGCCTCCTGCGCCCTTCATCCGGAGCCGGGCTGGCTCCAGGCCGGGCTTCTGGTGCGGCGCGCCCGGCCGTCGCGAGGGCGCCAGCCCCCAGCCCCCTGCCTGGAGGAGGAACGATGATTCGTGGCCCCCGACGCTTGCTTGGGGCGGATGATGGTGTGGAAGACGTGCTTGAGCGCGCCCGGGAGCGCCGCGCTCGCCGCCAAGGGTTCCTTCGAAGGGCGACCGATGCGGTGAACTTGCTTGGGGAGGAGCTTGCTGACGAAGACGCGCGCCTGGAGGCTGAGGGCCTGCGTCTGGCTGTAGGAAGGCGCAAGTTGGAGGCCGCCATTGCCCTCGCGCGCCGTCAGTGTGATCTCGACGATGAAGAGGCGAAGGCGTCGCTGGAGGCCACTCGAGTGGCCCGATCCCAGGCCGCCGAGGAGGCCCGGGGAGCTGATCGGCGGCGAGAGGCGGCGGAGGAGCGGGCTCGTGAGCTCCTGGCCTGGTGCCACTCACTGGAGGATTAAGCGGAGCTGCGCGAGTTGGCCCTTGCGTCGATGCGGGTGGCCTCCGGCGACCCAACTGAGCTCCAGAGGCGCGAAGAAGCATTGATGCTGGAAGCCGACGAGCGCACCCACGAGTACGAGCGGCTGGAGACGAGGGAGCGCTTGGTGATGCAGGTGGAGGACGATGTCGCCGCACGGGAAGCTCGTGTCCTGGAGGAGGTCGGACGTCGGGTGGCGATGGTGTGCCAAGACCTCGAACGCGAGTTCGAGAGGAGGCTGGAGCTGATCCGGGTCGAAGCTGAAGGGAGGACCGCAGTCTTGAGGGCCAAGCGGGAAGAGGCGACGCGGCTGGCCGACGCCTCTCGGGCCGCCCTCGAGGTAGCGCGAGGTGAGTTAGCCGCCTCCCAGGCTGAGGTGCTCCGTCTTCGCCAGCGGGTGGAGGAAGCTGAGGGCGTTGCGCGCCAGAACACGAACGAGATACGTCATCGGCAGGTCCTGGAGCACATGCACAGCCCCATGCTCGCTGCGCTAAGGGAGAGGGCTAGCGCAGCCTTGGGCAACATCTGTGAGGCGGCCGTTGATGAGCCGCATACAGCCAATTATGCTGGCCATCTTCAGTTTTTCACTGCCGTGATGACGCAGCTGGAGGCGCGGTCGGCCAGGGCCGATAGGTTGGTAGAGGAGAGGAGCCACGCCCTGCTCGGGCACGCCTTTTCTCGTGTCTTCAGTCATCTCCGGAACATGGACTCCTGCTTTGATTTCGACGCCGTCATCGCCCCAGTCCCCCAGGCCGTCTGAGGCGACCTGGCGCACTGGGTGGAAGACAACGTGGACGCCCTTGTCAGGGCCTTCGCTTCGGATGATGACGACGTGATCGTGGCTGCTGACGCGGGCGGTGCGGTGAGCAGCCCTGACGTCGCTCGTGGCGACGCAGATGACGATGGCGAGTCCGGCGATGCCAGTGGCGGCTCAGGAGGTGCTGCCGAGGACGCATTGGGGGATTGGTCCGACTGAGCGTATGCTGCTCCTGTCTTTTTTGCCCTGCATGAGTAGAACTCGGGCTTTTGACCTGATGGCCGTGAGAGCATTTTGCGAGGGGGAGCCCCTCATGTAAAACCTGTGTTCATCATCTTAGTAGTTGTCATATTGCACGAGCGCCCGCGCCTGGTGGCTGGCTGGTTTACCTTGGTTTCGCACTAGCCCCGAAGCAGCCTGTGCGTGGGTGTGACATCTGGGGTGTTCTTTACTTGGATCCGTAGGATACGGGAGTGTCGCTGGCGGGCAGCCTCACAAGCGTTGGCCTTCTTCACAGGCTCTGGGCCTTTTCCTCGAGCGTGAGAGCTTCACAGGCACTCGCCTTGCTTCACAGGCTCTGGGCCTTTTCCAAAACGCGATGGCTTCACAGGCTCTGGGCCTTTCCTCGAGCGAGAACTTCACAGGCACTCGCCTTGCTTCACAGGCTCTGGGCCTTTTCCAAAACGCGATGGCTTCACAGGCACTCGCCTTGCTTCATAGGCTCTGGGCCTTTCCTCGAGCAAGAGCTTCACAGGCACTCGCCTTGCTTCACAGGCTCTGGGCCTTTTCCAAAACGCGATGGCTTCACAGGCACTCGCCTTGCTTCACAGGCTCTGGGCCTTTTCCAAACAGGGCAACCTCCGCAGGCACCCGAAGATCCTCCCAAGAGGGAGCAACAGCAGCAGTTTAGGTTGCGCACGAGCCAGGCCTGACCGGACTCGCAAGGGGCTCGCGAGGGGAGGCAGCTGTGGCGAAGCGGCAACTAGAACGCGAGAAATAGCTCGAGCGAGAATAAGCACCCCTTCCCTGAACACACGCAAATCTCAAATTCGAATCAAACTTAAATCCAGCGAGGGAAAAGCTACAGCCAAAGGGAAAGGCAATGAAACAGACAAAAGGCCACGTCCGGCACCTAATCTAGTCTTGGACGTCTTCTCACCAGCGCGGAGCTAAGTGATGTCCACTGGGCGTGGGAGGGAGCCCCAAGGCCTGAGGCCGGCACCCCTGAGACTCCGGGGCGTGTACAGCCCCACTCATTATTACGTGAGAGTGTCACGGGGTGGCAAGCTTCACAGGCACCGAGCCTTCTTCACAGGTACTAGCCTTGCTTCATATCGCCAGATGAGGGCCCCGCCTTGCGCCACACTCTAGTGCCATCAGCAACGACCGGAACCCAGGACGCCGCCCGATGGGGTAGAGCGGTCGCCAGCGGTTCCCCCGACGACCACGGGTCCTCCGCCACGGGCAGACCCTGAGGCACCTCCCCAGCAGAGGGCCTACCTCCTGAGAACACCTTGCTCCGAATGCCGCGGTGGTGATGTCAGATCTCGGCCCCTCTCCTGCAGCCCCCTGCGCCCTCCTCCCGAGGGGTAGGAGACTATGGGAGCGGGGGCAGCTGCTTGCCGTGACGACCTGCACCTCCTGCGATCCATGGTTAGCGTATACCTGCTCCTGAAGAATTAGCGGTGCCCGATAATCGTTGCCTCCAGCGTGGCCAGCGGGACCGTTCTGGGGCTCCTGGAGAGGCTCAGCTTCCAGTGCCTCGTCCCCCCAGCCTGGGCCGAGGAGCGAGCCTCGTCCGTTCTCGTGAGGGTGTCCTTGGTCCATCATGAGGGGCACGTATTCCTCCGTCGCCGTCATCCCGAATGCCACGCCGTGATGCCCCACACACCACGCGGTCCCTCCTGTCACGCCAACCGCGGGGTGGCAACGCGGCTGCTTGCTGGGGCCGCGAGTCGCGTCGAGTCCTTCTTCTTTGAGGGCCGGGGGCGGGGGCAGCGCCGCCGCCGGTCCGGTGCTGACAGCTTCGCTGGCGTCGGAGTAGCCTTGGAGCCCGCGGGCGTGCGTGGAGCCCCCGCGCGGGTCGCCCTGGGCTTGAGATGGGAGCTGGGTGCAGAAGGGGTGAACCCCCGAGGCGGCAAAACCCAGGAGCTCCGCCACTCGCTCCAGCAGCACGTCGCGGCCGCCCTCCAGCAGCCTGCACCGCAGCAGTTCTCGGGCCATCGCGAGCGTGGCCCTCGAGTTCGCCTGCTCCCGGCGGGTGTACGGTGTCGTGGTTGCGGCGTGATTAGAGGCCCTTGCTGCCGACCGTGCCTGCCGTGGTGTGAGAGTTGCCGAAGTCTGTCCACGTCGCCCGCGGCCCGCAGCGCCCTGCGGACCGCGGGCTGCCTGGGGCGCGGGGTTGCCCGAGGCATGCGGCTCTCTGCAGGTGGGCCACGAAGCCCATGGGTCGGGGTTGCCCTCCTGGTCGCCGGGCATGGTGATGATGACGCGACGGGGCACGGAGCGGTGGAGGACGAATTCCGGCGCACCCCTACCTGGCGCGCCAAATGTCGGATTTCCGGTTCCGGCAGACCCTTAAGGTTCGAACACTGGGGTGCGCGCGGAGATTATGCCTTCTACCTCCCCGCCTCGCAAAGATCTAAACTACTCAAAGAACTGCACGAGGGACACAAGATTTATATTGGTTCGGGCCACCGTTGTGGTGTAATACCCTACTCCAGTGTGTGGTTGGTGGATTGCCTCCTGGGGCTAATGATGATGAACAATACAAGGAAGAACATTCTCGCGAGGGTCTGTTCTTGGCTGGGGCAATGAACTGCTAGGAGGAGTTCAGCCACCCTTCTCTCTCTCTCTCCGTCTCTTACTCTTACTAGCCAACCGAACCAAAAGCTCGAACCCCCTGCTACGTGGGCGGCTGGCCCTATTTATAGAGGCACTGGTCCTCTTCCCAAATATTGAGCGGGGAGGGAGCCAACAATGGCGGGCTAATTTGAAGGGGGACAGCAAGTATCAACTACCCTGACAAAAGCAGTCTTCGCCTGCGCAAAGCTCTGGTGATGACGCTGTCTTGGGCTCCACGGTGACCTCCGTCTCGTATTCCTCCTGGTCTTGGTCTCGTTGCACGGAAACAGCAACCTTTGCCTGATGCCTCGGTACTCCGTGGCTACGCTTGCCCCCTTTGCACCAAAGAGGAAAGATGGACGCTGCGCGCGCTGGCACCCGCCTGGCGCCCTGAGTCGTCATGGCTTGCGTCATGGGCACCTCGTGAGGTACCCCGCCTAGTTCTCTCCGCCTCCTCGCGAGCCAGCCTGACGAGGCCGTGCCTGAGGAAGCTCCGTGTCGTCCGCCTCGTGAGGCTTGGCCCCTCCCGAGGGTCTTGAGTCTTGTGCTGATGAAGATGGGCCGTGCTGGGCCTCCTCTGAACCACGCCGCAGGCCACAGGCAGGCAAGTCTGGGGACCCCCATTCCCAGAACATCGACACATGGGCCTTCTACGGGGCATATCATCATTTCGCCAATCATGGGTCGTACTATTCGTGGACCATAACGGGCCATTAATAGGCCGTATTTGATAACTCTATGAAAACAGCCCAAACGGGTTTTTTTACATGAAAACGGCCCAACGTATTAACGGTCCGCAAGCGGGCCGACTGTAATGACGGGCTGAATTTGGCCCACAAGCAGAAAATGACAGTAACGGGCCGTATGTAACCGAATGCTGCAAATGAGCCCAAGAATCAATGGGCCCTAAGAAGGCCGAAAGATAATTCGGACTGGAAATGGCCCAATGGAATAACGGGCCGTTAATGGGTATAAAGTGATACACTGCTCATTACGGGCCAATTTCACCACGGGCCGTTAATGGGCCAAGAGTTACAAAGGTCCTCATATGGGCCGAAAGAAGTCATGGGCCACACATGGGCCGGAAGTTAAAACGGGCTGAATCATATTGGACGGCCCAGATGATGCTACTAGGCCTAATTCGGATAGGGCGTAACGGGCCCTGGGTTAGCGGGTTGTAAATGGGCTATATGCGAATAGGCCGTTAACAGGCTTTCTGTGGGCCGACCCGCCACCTTTTGACCAAGTCAAACGGGCCAGCCTTTTCACAGGAATGGGCCTCTGTTGGGTCGTGCCACGTGTCGCCGTATCATAGGCACCTTCGGTCCAATGAGCGGATGACATCTGTCCCAACGGTGAGCCGACACGTGTTTCCTCCAGCCAATGATGATTTTACACGTGGAAAATCCCCATTGATCAGGGCTGTTAACGGGTTATCGGATCCAAAACCCGACTCGATAGCTTAACGACGTTCCGTTACGGTGGATGCCACGTGTCGGTCACCCTTGACGAAAGCACTTCTGTGACGCGCGATTTATCGTCATGGATGTGGACACTTCCGTGATGATAATTTTGGTAATGTCATGGAACACTTCTACGACATCACAAGTATGACTATCTTGATTCTGGCATAAAATCGTCATGGATGTACATGCATGACAAAAACGCGACCAACTGTGACAAACACGTATCATCACGGAAGTGTATTTTTTTTGTAGTGATCTGAGGCTACATAGCAACATGCACTATACTTAATGTCTAAATATGCAATCCTAGGCTACATAGCAACAAGGAAGAGTGTTACATTAATGTTATAATGATGTCTAGATATATGTAGAAGAGCAATAGCAACAACAACAACAACAACAACAACACAACCCTGTTTGGATACTCAAGTTAGCTAGAGGTTAGAGTTAGTTTCTAGCTCATTACTAACCCTGAACTAACTCCATCCAAAGAGTTGTTTGGATGGCAGGGTTAGATTGACAATAAATGCACTAGGAGAACTAGCTCCAATTAGCACCTCTTGGGTTGGATAGTTTTTTTGGGTGGGTTATAGATGCAACTATCTCAAACTAGCCCTCATGTTTAGATATACTTTAGGGGTATTTGAGCCTGAACTAGCTCAAACTAAGTGTAACCCCTGGATACAGCAGCAGTTATTCAGCCAATAATTTGTAAGAATGCACTAAACTCCTTCCGGCCCATAATATAAGATGTTAATTCATCTAATATGTGAGTATATTGGATGTTATAAGATACTCCCTCCGTTCCTAAATATTTGTCTTTTTAAAGGTTTCAAATGGACTACCACATACGGATGTATATAGACATATTGTAAAAGAGTGTTGTACATCATTGTGCAATTGTTGTTTAGCTTCTAATATTAACTTGGTGCTTTTAGGTACATATGTCATTGGTAAAGATCCGCGCTTCGACCCATTCTGCATACGGGGCAATGAGATATCGATGAACCAGCATCAAGTGAGGAAGCTGATAAAGATTGTTAGTAAAATGGGTCCAAAGATGGCAATTAAACTATTTGTTTACACTTTATCCAAGACAACAACGAATTGCAGGATGGTAAGTAAGAACTCTGCAGCCTTCTTTTTACTGCCCATAATGAGTTGTGTTAGATGACGATGTCCGGATATTTTTCCTTTGCAGTGGTTGCTAAAGCAGTTTACTCAAGATTACCTATTAAAGTACATCATTGGTGGGCATGCAAAGGTTAAAGTATTTCTACCAGAACGTGATGATTATCTAGATGTTTTCATGAAGACTGTGAAGGATGGGTGGTTGGCCATCACAAGGTGTTGGACTAGAGTCGTGCGTGCCTTCTGCATGGAGGAGGGCACAATATGGGCATTCCGCTTCACCTTGTTCAGCAACCAGAATATATTTTGGATCTTTCTTTACCGTCTTTAATAGTACAAGGATACAACTGTGGTTCATCATTCTTTATTTGGTTCTTATGTAATTCTTGAACATATGTACCTATGAATCGAATAATGCATTGGTTGTTTGAACCTGGTTGATATGAATAAAGTTGTAGCATACATTCAAATTCAAATTCAGATCAGGTACAATTTGAAATAGCAGCAATTAAATTACGGTGAAATTATGCTCTTCAGGTTGTTATGGCACACACGGTTGGTAATACAAATGTTTGCGATATACACCATAATCTGAGACAGTTCACAGAGAGGAAACGTGTGGAAGCATGCACACAGTTGCCGTTTCCAAAGCGTGTGTGATGTCAGACAATATCACAAATGGTGCGGGCAAACTAAATGTTTGTGTTAGTTGCCTTATCGTACACGATTCGCAGCCATGAACTATTTTTGATGAAGTATGCATCATAAATGTTGCACCATAGAATAGCGTGTGCGATAGTTGTTGTGTACGACAATGTTACGACAGTCCGACGTTTCGTAATCCTGTCTGACACTCGTACGATGATTACCAAATCTTCTTAACAGTGAACCGTTTGTGATGGGCCATGCATCATACACGTTCTATAATAGTGAGCCGTTTGTGATGAGTCGCACATCATAAACCTAGTACCACAGAATACCGACTACGATGGCAATGCGAGCAGAAACGAGTAGGAGAACAGTAGGGTCCCTATCCCCGATGGTTTCTGGGTCATGTGGGAGGGACCCCCCTATAGCCCATGATACGTCTCCATCGTATCTACTTTTCCAAACACTTTTGCCCTTGTTTTGGACTCTAACTTGTATGATTTGAATGGAACTAACCCGGACTGGCGCTGTTTTCAGCAGAATTGCCATGATGTTGTTTTATGTGCAAAAAACAAATATTCTCGGAATGACCTGAAACTCCACGAAACATCTTAGAAAAAATAATAATAAATCCTCCCCAAAGATGAAGACTAGGGTGCCCACATCCTTCTCACGAGGGTGGGGGCGCCCCCCCCCCTAAGGGCGCGCCCCCCTACCTCGTGGGCCCCCTGGAAACCCTCCGATGCCAACTCCAACTCTATGTATTTGCTTTCAGAGAGAAAAAAAATAAGAGAGAAGAAATCATCGCGTTTTACGATACGGAGCTGTCGCCAAGCCCTAAAACCTCTCGAGAGGGCTGATCTGGAGTCCGTTCGGGGCTCTGGAGAGGGGGATTCGTCGTCGTCGTCATCATCAACCATCCACCATCACCAATTTCATGATGCTCACTGTCGTGCGTGAGTAATTCCATCATAGGCTTGCTGGACGGTGATGGGTTGGATGAGATTTATCATGTAATCGTGTTAGTTTTGTTAGTGTTTGATCCCTACTATCCATTATGTTCTGAGATTGATGTTGCTATGACTTTTCTATGCTTAATGCTTGTCACTAGGGCCCGAGTGCCGTGATTTCAGATCTGAACCTATTATGTTTTCATGAATATATGTGAGTTCTTGATCCTATCTTGCAAGTCTATAGTCACCTACTATGTGTTATGATCCGGCAACCCCGAAGTGACAATAATCGGGACCACTCCCAGTGATGACCATAGTTTGAGGAGTTCATCTATTCACTATGTGCTAATGCTTTGTTCTGGTTCTCTATTAAAAGGAGGCCTTAATATCCCTTAGTTTCCAATAGGACCCCGCTGCCATGGGAGGGTAGGACAAAAGATGTCATGCAAGTTCTTTTCCATAAGCACGTATGACTATATACGAAATACATGCCTACATCACATTGAAGAATTGGAGCTAGTTCTGTGTCACCCTATGTTATGACTGTTACATGATGAACCGCATCCGGTATAGTTATCCATCACTGATCCGGTGCCTACGAGTTTTCCATATACTGGTTTACGCTTATTTACTTTTCCGCTGCTACTATTACAATCAAAATACCAAAAATATTTACTTTTGCTTGCACTACTCTTTTGTTACCATTACCACCACTATCATATTACCGTGCTACTAAATACTTTGCTGCAGATACTAAGTTTCCAGGTGTGGTTGAATTAACAACTCAGCTGCTAATACTTGAGAATATTCTTTGGCTCCCCTTGTGTCGAATTAATAAATTTGGGTTGAATACTCTACCCTCGAAAGCTGTTGTGATGCCCTATACTTGTGGGTTATCAGCCCACACTCACTTGGCGACGGTTCCAAATGCCGTCACGGAAAGCGGTTAAAAACCGTTTGTTTAGGACCGACGTGTGATAAGTCTCCAACGTATCTATAATTTTTTATTGTTCCACGCTATTATATTATCTATTTTAGATATGTTTAATGCGCTTTAATATGCTCTTTTATATTATTTTTGGGACTAACCTATTAACTGGAGGCCCAGTGCCAGTTTCTGTTTTTTTGCCTATTTTAGTGTTTCGCAAAAAAGAAAATTAAACAGAACGAAACCTTCGCGAGGATCTTTCTTGGAACAAACACAAACCAGGAGACTTGGAGTGGAAGTCTGGAACTCCGTGAGGCGTCCACGAGATAGCAGGGCGCGCCTAGGGGGTAGGCGCACCCCACCCTCGTGGGCCCCATGGAGCTCCACCGACGTACTTCTTTCGCCTATATATACTCTTATACCCTAAAAACATCAGGGGGAGCCACAAAACAACTTTTCCACCGCCGCAACCTTCTGTACCCGTGAGATCCCATCTGGGGCCTTTTCCGGCGATCTGGCGGAGGGGGATTCGATCACGGAGGGCTTCTACATCAACACCATAGCCTCTCCGATGATGTGTGAGTAGTTTACCACAGACCTTTGGGTCCATAGTTATTGGCTAGATGGCTTCTTCTCTCTCTTTGGTTCTCAATACAAAGTTCTCCTCGATGTTCTTGAAGATCTATTCGATGTAATACTTTTTGCGGTGTGTTTGCCGAGATCCGATGAATTGTGGATTTATAATCAAGTTTATCTATGAATAATATTTGGTTCTTCTTTGAATTCCTATATGCATGATTTGATATATTTGCAAGTCTCTTCGAATTATCGGTTTAGTTTGGCCTACTAGATTGATCTTTCTTGCAATGGGAGAAGTGCTTAGTTTCAGGTTCAATCTTGCGGTGTCCTTTCCAAGTGACAGTAGGGGCAGCAAGGCACGTATTGTATTGTTGCCATCGAGGATAAAAAGATGGGGTTTATATCATATTGCTTGAGTTTATCCCTCTACATCATGTCATCTTGCTTAAAGTGTTACTCTGTTCTTATGAACTTAATACTCTAGATGCATGCTGGATAGCGATCGATGTGTGGAGTAATAGTAGTAGATGCAGAATCGTTTCGGTCTACTTAACACGGACGTGATTCCTATATACATAATAATTGCCTAGATATTCTCATAACTAAGCGCTCTTCTATCAGTTGCTCGGCAGTAATTTGTTCACCCACCGTAATACATGCTATCATGAGAGAAGCCACTAGTGAAACCTATGCCCCCGGGTCTCTTTCTTATTATATCGCATCTCTTTTATTATCGCATCTCATTTACTATTTTGCAATCTTTACTTTCCAATCTATACCACAAAAATACCAAAAATATTTATCTTACTATCTTTATAAGATCTCACTTTTGCGAGTGACCGTGAAGGGATTGACAACCCCTTTATCGCGTTGGTTGCAAGGTTCTTGATTGTTTGTGCAGGTACTAGGTAACTTGTGTGTTATCTCCTACTGGATTGATACCTTGGTTCTCAAAAACTGAGGGAAATACTTATGCTACTTTGTTGCATCATCCTTTCCTCTTCAAGGGAAAACCAACGCATGCTCAAGAGGTAGCAAGAAGGATTTCTGGCGCCGTTGCCGGGGAGATCTACGCTCAAGTCAAGACACACCAAGTACCCATCATAAACTCTTCTCCCTTGCATTACATTATTTTCCATTCGCCTCTCATTTTCATCTCTGCCACTTCACCTTTGCCGTTGTCGGCGTTCTGGGAACGGGGGTCCTCAGACTTGCCTGCCTGCGGCCTGCGGCGTGGCTCAAAGGAGGCCCAGCATGGCCCATCTTCATCAACACAAGACTCAAGACCCTCGTGAGGGGCCAAGCCTCGCGGGGCGGACGACACGGCGCATCCTCAGGCGCAGCCTCCTCAGGCTGGTTGGTGAGGAGGCGGAGAAATCAAGGCGGGGTACCTCACGAGGTGCCCATGACGCAAGCCATGACGACTGAGGGCACCAGGCGGGCGCCAGCGCGCGCAGTGTCCTTCTTTCCTCTTTGGTGCAAAGGGGGCAAGCGCAGCCGCTGAGTACCGAGGCATCAGGCAAAGGTTGTCATTTCGGTGCAACGAGACCAAGACCAGGCGGACTACGAGACGGAGGTCACCATGGAGCCCAGCACGACGTCACCGCAGAGCCTTTGGCAGGCGAAGAACAACTTTAGTCAGGATAAGTGTACTAGATGTTCCCCTTTGAATTGGCCAATTGTTGGCGCCCTTCCCGCTCAATATTTGGGGAGAGGCCCAGGGCCTTTTCCTATAAATAGGACCGGCCACCCACGTAGCAAGGGGTTGGTTCATTCGGTTCGCAATCATAGAGAGAGAGAGAAGGGCGATTGAGCTCCTCCTAGCAGTTCATCGCCCCAGCCAAGAACAGACCCTCGCGAGGCTGTTCTTCCCTGTATTGTTCACCATCACTAGCCCCAGGAGGCAATCCACCAACCACACACTAGAGTAGGGTATTACACCACAATGGTGGCCCGAACCAGTATAAACCTGGTGTCTCTTGTGCAGTTCTTTCAGTAGTTTAGATCTTTGTGAGACGGGGAGGTAGAAGGCGTGATCTCCACGCGCACCCCAGTGTTCGAACCTTAAGGGACTGCCAGAACCTGTGATCTGACATTTGGCACGCCAGGTAGGGGTGTGCCGGAATTTGCCTTCCTACCGCTCCGCCTCCCGTCGCATCGTCATCACCATGTCCGGCGACCAGGCGGGCAACCAAGGTCCCTTGGCGGCATGGCCCGCCTCGGGCGGCCCTGCGCCCCAAGCAGCTCGCGGTCCGCAGGGCACTGCGGGCCGTGGGCGACGCAGACAGGCCTCCGCAACCCTCACACCGTGGCAAGCGCGGTCGGCGGCAAGGGCCTCCAATCACGCCGCAACCACGACGCCGTACACCCGCCGGGAGCAGGCGAATTCAAGGGCCGCGCTCACGGTGGCCCGGGAGCTGCTGCGGTGCAGACTGCTGGAGGGCGGCCACGACGTGCTACTGGAGCGAGTGGCGGAGCTCCTAGGCTTTGCCGCCTCGGGGGCTCACCCCTTCTCCACCCAGCTCCCATCTCAAGCCCAGGGCGACCCGCACGGGGGCTCGGCACGCGCCCGCGGACTCCAAGGCTACTCCGATGCCAGCGAAGCTGTCAGCACCAGACCGGGGGCGGCGCTGCCCCCGCCCCCGGCCCGCGAAGAAGAAGGACTCGACACGGCCCGCAGCTCCGGAGGGCGGCCGTGCTGCCACCCGCAGTAGGTATGACAGGAGGGACCGCGTGGCATGAGGGGCATCACGGCATGGCATTCGGGATGATGGCGACGGAGGAATACATGCCCCTCATGATGGACCAAGGACACCCCCACGAGAACGGACAAGGCTCGCTCCTCGGCCCAAGCTGGGGGGCCGAGGCAATAGAAGCTGAGACCTTCCAGGAGCCCCGGGACGAACCTGCCGGCCACGCTGGAGGCAACGATTATCGGGCACCGCTAATTCTTCAGGGGCATGTATACGCTAACCATGGATCACAGGAGGTGCAGGTCGCCGCGGCAATCAGCTGCCCCGCTCCCATAGTCTGCTACCCCTCGGGAGGAGGGCGTAGGGGACTGCAGGAGAGGGGCCGGGATCCTACATCAGCATCGTGGCGTTCAGAGCAAGGCGTTCCCAGGAGGTAGGCCCTCTGCTGGGGAGGTGCCTCAGGGCCTGCCCCTGGCAGAGGACCCGTGGTCGTCGGGGGAACTGCTGGCGACCGCTCTACCCCATCGGGCGGCGTCCTGGGTTCTGATCGTTGCTGATGGCACTAGAGTGTGGCGCAAGGCGGGGCCCTCGTCTGGCGATATGAAGCAAGGCCAGTACCTGTGAAGAAGGCCCAGTGCCTGTGAAGCTCGCCGCCCCGTGACACTCTCACGTAATAATGAGTGGGGCTGTACATGCCCTGGAGTCTCAGGGGTGCCGGCCTCAGGCCCTGGGGCTCCCTCCCACGCCCAGTGGACAGCACTTAGCTCCGCGCTGGTGAGAAGACGTCCAAGACTAGATTAGGTGCCGGACGCGGCTTTTTGTCTACTTTTTGTTGCCTTTCCCTTTGGCTGTAGCTTTCCCCTCACTGGATTTAAGTTGGATTTGAATTTGAGATTTGCGTGAGTTCGGGGAAGGGGTGCTTATTCTCGCTCGGGCCGTTTCTCGCGTTCTGGCTACCGCTTCGCCACAGCTGCCTCCCCTCGCGAGCCCCTCGCGAGTCCGGTCAGGCCTGGCTTGTGCGCGACCTGAATTGCTGTTGTTGCTCCCTCTCGGGAGGATCTTCGGGTGCCTGCAGAGGTTGCCCCGTTCTGAAAAGGCCTAGAGCCTGTGAAGCTATCGCGTTCTGGAAAAGGCCCAGAGCCTGTGAAGCAAGGCGGGTGCCTGTGAAGCTATCGTGTTCTGGAAAAGGCACAGAGCCTGTGAAGCAAGGCGAGTGCCTGTGAAGCTATCGCGTTCTGGAAAAGGCCCAGAGCCTGTGAAGCAAGGCGAGTGCCTGTGAAGCTATCGCATTCTGGAAAAGGCCCAGAGCCTGTGAAGCAAGGCGAGTGCCTGCGAAGCTATCGCGTTCTGGAAAAGGCCCAGAGCCTGTGAAGCAAGGCGAGTGCCTGTGAAGCTCTTGCGTTTAGGAAAAGGCCCGGAGCCTGTGAAGCAAGGAGAGTGCTTGTGATGTCATTGTGTTAGGAAAAGGCCCGGAGCCTGTGAAGCAAGGCGAGTGCCTATGAAGTCATTGCGTTAGGAAAAGGCCCGGAGCCTGTGAAGAAGGCGAATGCCTGTGAAGTCATTACGCTCAGGAGAAGGCCCAGAGCCTGTAAAGAAGGCCAATGCCTGTGAAGTTTTTCATCAGCAATGATCTCACATCCTGAGGACCCAACTAGAGAGCACCCAAGGCGTCGCGCCCTCCTGCAGGCCGCCTCGGGGCCAGCGTGGGGCAAAGGTAAACCAGCCCACCGTCAGGCACGCGCGCAATTTGACTACTACTGATATGATGGACACAAGTTTTTATATGAGGGGCTTCCCCTCCCAAAATGCTCTGACGACCATCAGGCGAAACACCTGAGTTCTATTCATGCAGGGTAAAAGACAGGAGAAGTACATGGTTAGTCTGACAAATCCCCCAACGCATCCTCGGGGGCGCCTCCCGAGCTGTCGCTGGCATCACTGAATTCGCCCTCGTTGCCTGCGCCACCACCAGCGGCGTCGGGGCCATCCACCACACCGTCTTCGTCAGCAGCCATGACCACGTTGTCGTCATCCGAAGTGAAGGCTTGGACGAGAGCATCCACATTGTTCTCCACCCAATCTGCCAGGTCGCCTCGGACGGCTTGGGGAACTGGGGCGATGGCGGCGTCAAAGTCGAAGTGGGGATCCATGTTCCGGAGATGGCTGAAGACACGGGAAAAGGCGCGCCCGAGCAGGGCGCGGCTCCTCTCCTCCACCAACCTGTCGGCCCTGACCAACCGAGCCTCCAGCTGCGTTACCACAGCGGTGAAGAACTGCAGGTTGCCGGCATAGTTAATCGTGTGCGACTCGCCGACGGCTGCCTCACAGATGTTGCCTAAGGCTGCGTTAGCCCTCACCCTGAGCGTGGTGAGCATGGGGCCGTGCGCGTGCTCCAGGACTCGCCGCTGGCGTATTTTGTTGGCATTCTGATGCTCAACGGCCTCAGCCTCTTCCATCCGCTCGCGAAGATGGAGCACCTCGGCCTGGGAGGCGGCCAGCTCCTTTTGCGCTGCCTCAAGGGCGGCCCGGGAGGCATCGACCAGCCGCGTCGCCTCATCCCGTTGGGCCCTCAGGGCTGCAGTTCTGCCCTCGGCTTCGACCCGGATCATCCCCAGCTTCCCCTCGAACTCACGCTCGAGGCCTTGGCGCGCCGTCACCACCCGACGACAAACCTCCTCCAGGACACGCGCTTCCCGCGCAGCGACATCGTCTTCCGCCTGCGTCACTAGGCGCTCCCTCGTATCCAGCCGCTCGTACTCACGAGTGCGTTCAGCGGCTTCCAGCGTCAATGCTTCTTCACGCCTCTGGAGCTCGGCTGGGTCACCAGAGGCCACCCGCATCGACGCAAGGGCCAGCTCACGCAGCTCCACTTGCTCCTCCAGCGAGTGGCACCGGGCCAGGAGCTCGCGAGCCCGCTCCTCCGCTGCCTCTCGCCATCGGTCAGCTCTCCGGGCCTCCACGGTGGCCTGGGATCGAGCCACTCGAGAGGCCTCCAGTGACGCCTTCGCCTCTTCATCGTCAAGATCGCGCTGATGACGCGCGAGGGCAATGGCGGCCTCCAGCTCGCGCCTCCCTACGGCCAGGCGCAGGCCCTCGTCCTCCAGGCGAGCGTCTTCGTCGGCAAGCTCCTCCCCAAGCAAGTCCACCGCGTCGGCCGCTCTTCGAAGGAACCCTTGGCGGCGAGCACGGCGCTCCCAGGCGTGCTCAAGCACATCTTCCACACCATCATCCGCCTCAAGCAAGCGCCGGGGGCCGCGAATCATCGTTCCTCCTCCGGGCAGGGGGCTGGGGGCTGGCGCCCTCGCGACGGCCGGGCGTGCTGCATCAGAAGCCCGGCCTAGGGCCAGCCCGTCCCTAGATGAGGGGCGCAGGAGGCGCCTCAACCAGTCGCAGCCCGCGACCAGACGAGAGGCCCGTGGCAGGCTGGCTATGCCAAGAGAGGGCCCGCGGAAGGAGATCGCGGGGATAGAAGGGTCGCCGTGCGTTACATGATGGTCCAGCTTGTCGTTCACCCTCACCACAAGGGCAGTGTTGCTCGGGACACTCAGGGGCGACGGAGGAGACGAAGCCAAGGGCGGCGGCTTCCGCGAGCTCAGTCGGAAGGGGCCTTCGGAGCAAGGATCAGCGAAAGCAACAAGAGGATCAGGAGCCAGAGAGAAAGAGGACTTACTCGTCAGTGGCGAAGTACTTCCTGCGCTTCAGCATGCGACAAGGGAAGTCATCACCCAGGGCCTCCCTCTTCCTCCGGAGGGCCTCAAATTCCATGCAGAAGCGGCCCAAGAGAAGAGCGCAAGGATCAACCTGCCGCGAGGATGGAGCATCAGAGCGGTCCGCGTCAGGGGCGCCTGCCTGGCGCATGCCTTCCATTACCTCACCAGAAGACGCGGCTGGGGCCTCCAAGGCCTTAGCCCCGGGCGCCGGGAGCGGCTACTTGCCACCTTCAGCCACAGCAGCACAGGCCTCAGGAGCTGTCCCCTCTCGAGCGTCACCCGGCGCTGCCACCTCATCAGGGGCCCCCTCGGCCTCAGGCGCCTCCTGCCTCCCTGCTTCGCCACTTGAGGAGGAGTCGCCTTGGCCGATTGGGAGGGCAGTCACCACCATTGGATTCTCGTGAGGTCCTTGGAGGTCGGCGGGGCGCAGCCCCCACTCATCGAAGACGGGCATCTGCTTCACGAATCGGCCCTGCTCTGGCAGAGATACAGCAAGGCCCCTCCCTGCCGAATGTTGCCGGGGTTGGGGTCCCCGCCAAAGTCAAGAGCGTCGACTTCAGCGCCGCAGGAGCCAGGTCTTCTTCCTGGAGCCTCATCTTATCCTCACGCCCACTGAAGGCCCACATCCGGCGAGAGTGGTGCTGCAGGGGAGCAACGCGGCACAACAGAAACTCCTTCACCACTTTGGGCGCTGTCACGCCGAGCTTCCTCAGGAGCGTGAAGCGGGTCCAGACGAAGACGAGCCGGGGGTTCTTGGGCGTCTCCTGGCCCCAACCCGAATTGGGGACAGCAGGTGAGGTCGGCTCCGATAGCAGGGGGCTGGGCACCCCTGCGTCCACGTACAACCACCGCTCGCGGAACCCAACCGCGGGCTGGGGGAGTTTGAAGTCAATTCCAGAGGCCTCGGTCTCAAGCTCGGCAGCAAAGCTCGCGCACGCCCAGCGTTGGGAGGGGTCGACAAGATGCGGCGAGAAGAAGTGGCGCAGCAAGGCAACCGAAGGAGGGATGCCCACCATGGCTTCGCAAACGAAGGCGAAGACTGAAAGGAGGGTGATGGACTCAGGACTTAGATGCATCAAGTGGATCTGATAATGGGAGAGCACGGCATTGAAGAAATCGGAGAAGGGGGGAACCAGACCCACCCACAAGGCGTCGGTAAAACATGGGACCTCGGTTGCTATCCTGTCAATGGAGAAGTGGGACGCGGGCCAGGCCGTCGTCCTCCCGCACTCGTTGAAGACGGAGGCCAGAGCCAAGATGTCCCTACCCAGGCACTCTTGGTTGAGTACGGTCGACTGGCCGTCGGCGGGGGCCACCAATGGCGGCGCACAAGACGGAGGCATGGGTTTCTCCCCTCTCTCCTTCCTCGTCGGGGCCATGGCGATGGGAAGGAGGGGGAAGATTCGAGATTGGATTGGAGGCGGGAGCAGGCGTTCGAAGGAAGGAAGAACAGGAGACGCTCGAGCAACAAGAAGGGGAGCGGCTGTGTGCAACCACAAGTCCGCCTGACAGGGCGCAGAATAAGGGGCGTGGGGGGAACAGTGCCGCCCACGTCCCATCAACCGCCACGCGGCGCCCAAGGCCGCAGGCTGTTAGGGCCCGTGGCGCTTCGCCCTTGCCCTTTCGCCTCTTAGCACGGCCAAGTCCATGCGCGCCTTGGGCCCGGGGGCTACTGTCGGCGTTCTGGGAACGGGGGTCCCCAGACTTGCCTGCCTGCGGCCTGCGGCGTGGCTCAAAGGAGGCCCAGCATGGCCCATCTTCATCAACACAAGACTCAAGACCCTCGCGAGGGGCCAAGCCTCGCGGGGCGGACGACACGGCACATCCTCAGGCGCAGCCTCCTCAGGCTGGCTCGCGAGGAGGCGGAGAAATCAAGGCGGGGTACCTCGCGAGGTGCCCATGACGCAAGCCATGACGACTCAGGGCGCCAGGCGGGCGCCAGCGCACGCAGCGTCCTTCTTTCCTCTTTGGTGCAAAGGGGGCAAGCGCAACCGCTGAGTACCGAGGCGTCAGGCAAAGATTGCCATTTCGGTGCAACGAGACCAAGATCAGGCGGACTACGAGACGGAGGTCACCATGGAGCCCAGCACGACGTCACCGCAGAGCCTTTGGCAGGCGAAGACCAACTTTAGTCAGGATAAGTGTACTAGATGTTCCCCTTTGAATTGGCCAATTGTTGGCGCCCATCCCGCTCAATATTTGGGGAGAGGCCCAGGGCCTTTGCCTATAAATAGGACCGGCCACCCACGTAGCAAGGGGTTGGTTCATTCGGTTCGCAATCATAGAGAGAGAGAGAGAAGGGCGACTGAGCTCCTCCTAGCAGTTCATCGCCCCAGCCAAGAACAGACCCTCGCGAGGCTGTTCTTCCCTGTATTGTTCACCATCACCAGCCCCAGGAGGCAATCCACCAACCACACACTGGAGTAGGGTATTACACCACAATGGTGGCCCAAACCAGTATAAACCTGGTGTCTCTTGTGCAGTTCTTTCAGTAGTTTAGATCTTTGTGAGACGGGGAGGTAGAAGGCGTGATCTCCGCGCGCACCCCAGTGTTCGAACCTTAAGGGTCTGCCGGAACCGGTGAACCGACAGCCGTTTTATTCCCCCTTTTCCGTTCGCCTTCTTTCGCTTGCTTCTTGTGCGTCGGTGTGTTAGATCGTTTGTTTTGCCTTCATGGCTAGTCCTTCTATCATTGTTAGTACTCCTGATAATGAAGTTGTTAATCTTAAACAAAGGGAGGGAGAAAATCTAAAGGATGCTTGGTATAGAATTTGCATTGCTCAAAATAGATCCACTAGAAAGCAATACTTCCGTTCTTCTTCGCAATTTTTATGTTGGCTTCACCCCTTGGAATAGATATATTCTTGATACCATTACCGGAGGGAATTTCTTGGGTAGCCATACTTTTGATTCTTATAATGCTATGATAGATTTGTTAGGCCCACCACCTCTTTTGGTCAATGGAACTATTTTAACCTTGGAAGATGTGATGCAAAGGCTTGATATTATTGAAAATAAAATTGCCACCGTAGAGTTGATCAAGAATTTGGATAAAAAGATTCACAACCTAATTACCCAATATGGATCTAAGGTAGGAGTTACTCTGATTTTTTTAGGGAAAAGGAACCCATAGTTAATGAAAAGATAGATCAAGATTCCACTAGAATTGATAAACTTGAGGATATTATTACCAACTTGGAGTCTGCTCTTTCGGCCGTTAGAAACACCTCAAACCCTCCTCCTACCAAAGTTTCCAAGTTTATGTATGTTCCTAAAAATAAGGGTGAATCCTCTAGTAAGGAGAATGAAGATCTCAAATCAATAAGTGTTCACCCCAACCTTTTTGCTATTATTAAGGAACCTTTTGCTACAAATGAATTTCTTGATTTATTGCCTAGGAGTTTGATCTTGAACAAAAACAAAGAACCTCCTAAGGAGTATGAGTGTTCAATTGAATAATTGCCTACCAAAGATGACAATACCTAGATCCATTCTTGCTTTTATGCCTAGCTAGGGGCGTTAAACAATAGCGCTTGTTGGGAGGCAACCCAATATTATTTTTCTTCTTTACTTTTTGTTCCTGTTTAGTAAAAAATAATTTATCTAGCCTCTGTTATGATTGTGTTTTTTATGTTTTAATTAGTGTTTGTGCCAAGTAAAGGCTTTAGGATCTTTTTGGATGATTGTTGTTTGATCTTGCTGAAAAAACAGAAAGTATGCGCTCACGAAAATAATTTTAATTTTTTACCAGAGAGCGAGAAAATACCAATTCCAACTGAAGTAGATCTATATATAAATTATTTAGGTCTTCCTAAATTTTCAGAATTGTTGGAATTATAAAAGTATTCGAAACCTCCAGATTGCTACAGACTGTTCTGTTTTGACAGATTCTGTTTTTTGTGTGTTGTTTGCTTATTTTGATGAATCTATGGCTAGTATCGGGGGGTATGAACCATAGAAAAGTTGGAATACAGTAGGTTTAAAACCAATACAAATAAAGAATGAGTTAATTACAGTACATTAAAGTGGTGGTTTGCTTTCTTATACTAACGGAGCTCATGAGATTTTCTGTTAAGTTTTGTTTTGTGAAGTTTTCAAGTTTTTTGGGTAAAAATTTGATGGATTTTGGAACAAGGAGTGGCAAGAGCCTAAGAATGGGGATTCCCAAGGCACCCCAAGGTAAAATTCAAGGACAACCAAAAGCCTAAGTTTGGGGATTCCCCGAAAGGCATCCCCTCTTTCGTCTTCGTCTATCGGTAACTTTACTTGAGGCTATATTTTTATTCACCACATGATATGTGTTTTTTCTTGGAGTGTCTTGTATGATTTGAGTCTTTGATTTTTAGTTTACCATAATCATCCTTGTTGTACACACCTTTTGGGAGAGACAAACATGAATCGGAATTTATTAGAATACTCTATGTGCTTCACTTATATCTTTTGAGCTAGATAATTTTGCTCTAGTGCTTCACTTATATCTTTTTAGAGCACGGTGCTCGTTTTATTTTATAGAAATTATTGATCTCTCATGCTTCACTTATATCATTTTGAGAGTCTTTTAGAACAACATGGTAATTTGCTTTGGTTATAAAATTAGTCCTAATATGATGGGCATCCAAGATGGGTATAATAGAAACTTTCATATAGAGTGCATTAAATACTATGGGAAGTTTGATACTTGATAATTGTTTTGAGATATAAAGATAGTGATACTAGAGTCGTGCTAGTTGAGTAATTGTGAAATTGATAAATAGTTGTGTTGAGGTTTGCAAGTCTCGTAGCATGCACGTATGGTAACCGTTGTGTGACAAATTTGAAGCATGAGGTGTTCTTTGATTGCCTTCCTTATGAGTGGCGGTCGGGGACGAGCGATGGTCTTTTCCTACCAATCTATCCCCCTAGGAGCATGCGCGTAGTGCTTGGTTTTGATGACTTGTAGATTTTTTTCAATAAGTATATGAGTTCTTTATGACTAATGTTGAGTCCATGCATTATACGCACTCTCACCCTTCCACCATTGCTAACCTCTCTTGGGCCGCGCAACTTTCGCCGGTACCATAAACCCATCATTTACGTTCCTCAAAACAGCCACCATACCCACCTATTATGGCATTTCCATAGCCATTCCGAGATATATTACCATGCAACTTTCCACAGTTCCATTTATTATGACACGCGTCATCATAGTCATATTGCTTTGCATGATCATGTAGTTGACATCGTATTTGTGGCATGCCCACAAAACATTTTTTTATACATGTCACTCTTGACTCACTGCACATCCCGGTACACCACCGGAGGCATTCACATAGAGTCATACTTTATTCTAAGTATCGAGTTGTAATTCTTGAGTTGTAAGTAAATAAAAGTGTGATGATCTTCATTATTAGAGCATTGTCCCATGTGCGGAAATGATGATGGGACTATGATTCCTCCACAAGTCGGGATGAGACTACAGACGTAAAAAAGAGGCCATAAAAAAGAGAGGAAGGCCCAAACAAAAAAAATGAGAGAAAAAGAGAGAAGGGGCAATGTTACTATCCTTTTTCCACACTTGTGCTTCAAAGTAGCACCATGATCTTCATGATAGAGAGTCTCTTATGTTGTCACTTCCATATACTAGTGGGAATTTTTCATTATAGAACTTGGCTTGTATATTCCAATGATGGGCTTCCTCAAATTGCCCTAGGTCTTCGTGAGCAAGCGAGTTGGATGCACACCCACTTAGTTACTTTTGTTGAGCTTTCATACACTTATAGCTCTAGTGCATCAGTTGCATGGCAACCCCTACTCACTCACATTGATATCTGTCGATGTGCATCTCCATAGCCCATTGATACCCTAGTTGATGTGAGACTATCTTCCTCCTGTTTGTCTTTTTCGGTGAGAACGACACCTATGGGATCACAGGGAATCGTTTCTACGGTTGGCGGGCGCGGGGCTGTGGAAAGAGCGGGTTTAGAAGATCAACATGGGGGAATTTATCCAGGTTCGGGCTGCAAGTGATGCGTAACACCCTACTCCTGCTGGTTTTTGTTTATCTGGAGCTCTTGGACTAGCTACAAAGCATGCAGGGTCCAAAAAGTCTGAATCCTCCTCCAGTATGCCTCGGGCCTCCTTTTATAGTCAAAGGGGGGTGCCATAGTGGCACACAGGAGGTGCAAAGTTTGCACTGTACACAAGTCTATCACCTGGCACCATAGGACAAACACATTTAATGTGTTGTCGACATGCCCTCTCACTTTATCGGGGACGACAAGGAAGCTCGTCTCGTCCGTCGCCGCCTCATCTCACTCTGATGTGCGTCCAAGCTGACTAGGCGTGTAGCACCATGCTGGCTGACTGGCTCCTGGGTTGGTGTGGTGGCAGAGTCTTCACGAAGATCTGCATGCCACCATGCAGGTGCTCTCTGAGTTGGCATGGAAGTTGCACGTTGCCATCCAAGTGACTGCCTTGTCGACGGGTTGACTGCTATGTTGGAATGGCGGTGGAGCCTTGGGCGGTGGGGACCTGGCTGCGGCCCCGCAGGTGTCCCCGGCAAGGGTCTTGCCTGGGTCTCGCGGGTGTTCCCGGCAAGGGTCTTGCCGGGGGTCTCGTGAGCGTCCCTGGCAAGGATCTTGCCGGGGGATTTCCGTCTTCTAGTCCTCATCTAGTCTTGTATGTTCTTGGTCTTTACAAAGATCCGCATGCCACCATGCAGGCACCTCCCGAGCCTTCATTCCAACGTTGTCGACGGTGTCAGAACTCTTAGGCTCAAGGGTAGCGGCTCTGCTGGTGTTGGGCAAGTTGCCCTGGCAAGACTCTTGTCGGGGCTACGTAAGCTCCCCTGGCAAGGCTCTTGCCGGGGAAAGCCCACCTTATCCTCTGCTTCTCGCGGCTTCGTCTTGGCGCTGCTCTGGTAGTCTTGTGTCTTTGCTTCCTCTGCTCCGCCAAGCGTGGCCGCAGGCGTGTGGCTGCTACTGCCCGCGCACAAGTAAAGGGGTACAAAAAGGACCCCTACTTTTGTACAACGACAGGAGCCCCCGGGCCTGGGCCACATTTAAGCGCGGAGTGTTATTAGGCCAGGCCCAGAACGGTGTGCGGGTACACGTGGCAGAGTTTTACCGCAGTAACTCCCTCGCCAGTTGCGCTTCCCCATGGCTCGCATTGAATGCGTGATGTGGGGGTCATGCGTGGGGCGGTTGCAGCCTCCTTACGTCACATCATGGCGGATAGTAAAGAGGCAGCTCGCGCCTTCCCCATAAAAAGAGGAAAGCGCAAGGGCGCGGCTCATTTACTAAGTGGACTCGAGTCGTGGCCTTCAAGGCGCCCTCGCCCCACGACCACGGGGTGGAAAACAGTCGCTTCACTTGTCTTCTCGAATTTGGCCTGCTCGCCACGTGTCCTCCATGCCCCAAGGAGGGTAGGCGGTAGACGCAGAGGGCACGGGCCTTAATGGCGAGGCGGGAAACCGGGTCATCGCTGATAGGCACAGTGGGTCCGTCCTGATTCCATGCGCCCCTGGTGGTCGGATTGGTTAAGCGGGGCAACCGAGCCCCGGCCCCGCCCCTTTATAAGAAGTGGAGGCGATGGCATCCTTCAATCCTTCAATATTCATCTCCTTCCATCTTGACTCCTTCATTCCCTTTGCAATGGTGAGAGGGTGCGACGGCGTTCCGATGGCAATGACGAGGGTCTCTACTCGACAGCGTGCCCCCTCCCCAAGAGCTCGTGGCGGCGGAGCCGACTGCGATAGGAAGAGGGAGGGGCGAGGCCGAGGCCGCCTTGGCGCTCGGGGGAGAGGAAGACGGGGCGGCGCACCGGCCACGCCTCCGCCAGCGGCTCCTCCCCTGATGGAGGGCCATGTCGGAGACCAGCCCCATGAATTCGTCATCAGGCTGCACAAGCCAGTGCGCGGTCGCCTCCGTCTCCCTACTCTGTTCGCCCGGGAGATGGAGCTCGACTCGTCACAAGCCTTGAGGCTGCATATGAGGGGCTGTGGGAATGGCGGCATGCGGGTCGATGTCGACTTCCCTGCCCCTCATGTCATGTATCTCCGTCGCGGGTGGAAAACCTTTGCCCGTGCCCATAGCCTGTCGGAGGGGCTCGTCCTCCACTTCAAATTGATGGAGAACAACCTACTCTCTGTCAAGGTTTTTGGGCACTTGGTAACTCGCCTAAGGTGTTGTGTGGAGAGCTCCACTGACGACGAAACCTCCTCCTCGAGCGGGAGTGACGAGGAGGACAGCGACAACGGCGGCGAGGGCGTCAAGCGGGAGGACGCCGACTCCGACTAACCGCGCTGCCCTCCTCCCTCGGCCACGCGCCCTGCCGAGGGTCTTCCTCGTCAAGCTCTCCATCGATGGGTTCCCCACCGCTTCCTTTTTGCCTTCACCTACCGCACCTGGGAGGAAAGGGGCAAGAACGAAGATCACAGGGGCACCTATCGTTCTTTTAAATTGTAGGCACTTGCCAAATCTCAATTTCTAGATAATGTAGTCTCTTGAGTCCACGCTTGTGTCCTGTAACCTCTGTTCTCGTATCAGCATGTTCATGACCAAGTCTAGCCTTGCTGGGAACCCATGCACGCGTACGTTCGTGCAGAGGCGAAATGCCTCCTTAATGTAAATAAACAAGTACCCCGGCAAGTTGTCCTGCCGATGCCCTCTGCGCCTGTCGGAGAATCACATCTGCCGGGTTACAGACAAAGGGCCAGCTCCCCGTCCACCCCCTTCTAACAAGGGCTACTACGACCACTCCGACCGAAGCAGCCTTTGGGTCGGGAATGGGAGCACCTGAGTTTTTTAAAGAATGGTGGCGAGGTTTTCTAATTCACAAGTCATAGGTTACGAACACAAATGGGCAAGAGGTAAACTTTATCGGTTTGGTTTGCCGGGGATCGTCGTGCCAGGCGGTCTTCTCAACTTCTTGCTGGAGCCGGGTCCTTAGTGGGATCGCGCGTCCTCGCCGTGGCTGGAAAGGAGAGAGGGCGCAAGAGCATGGAACCTTGGTGGTCCACTAATATTTGTTGGAATCAAAAAGCAGTACAATATCCTGGACAAGCATGCATATACGTATATACATAAACATGGAAATCAATAGGAAACTATACATACTAAGGGACTTCTTTCCCTGACTGTGCACAGGGTCTGCGCCTGGCTTTGTACATAGGGTTACATGCCTTGCCGGCAAGGCTAGTACAAAATGGGGGTTGTCGGGCCTCCCGGCAACCGCGCCTTAGTGGTAAACCTTGCGAAGATGTTCGATATTCTAGGAATTGCTCACCGGAATGCCATCTTCGGTCTCCAGGCAGACTGCGCCGGGCCTGGTGACTCGTATTTTCCGATAAGGGCCTTCCCACTTCGGCGTCAACTTGTTTGAATTCTTTGTGGATTGGATCCGCCAAAGAACAAGCTCGCCTTCCTCAAGTCTTCAGGCGTGAACCTTGTGGCTATGGTAGCGGCGCAAGGCTTGCTGGTAGCGAGCGGCTCGCACAGCAGCCGGAAGACGATCTTCCTCAAGGAGCATCGCATCATCTTGGTGCAACTTCTCTTGCTCAAGCTCATCATAAGCGAGCACTCAAGGTTACCTGTATATGAGTTTCATGGGGAGAACTGCTTCTTCCCCGTATACCAGGGCAAAGGGTGTCTGGCCAGTGGCTCGATTTGGTGTCGTCCTTATTGACCAAAAAACTGTTGGCAATTCATCAATCTAGCGCCTTCCGCACTTGTGTAGCTTGTCAAAAGTTCTGGTCTTGAGGCCTCGCAGCACTTCTGCATTCGCCCTCTCAGCCCGGCCGTTACTTCTGGGATGAGCAACAGAAGCAAAACAGACCTTGCTGCCGAGGTCTTGAATGTACTGCATGAAGGTGTGGCTCATGAACTGCGTGCCATTGCTGGTGATGACTCTGTCCGGCACACCAAAATGGCAGACTAGTCCCTCGAAGAACTTGACGGCTGACTGTGCTGTCACCTTTCTCACTTGTTCCACTTCTGGACACTTTGTGAACTTGTCGATCGCGACGTACAAGTACTCAAAGCCCCTAACAGTATGGGGAAAGGGGCCCAGAATGTCGAGCCCCCGGACCAAAAATGGCCTGAAAAGAGCTTGGGCTGGTTGATGAAGCTTCTTTGGATGGAACCGGCACGCTTCACACTTGGTTACTAGGGCAGCTGCATCCTGGAGGACGGTGGGCCAGAAGAAGCCTTGCCGGAATGCTTTGCTGGCAAGGCCTCTCGACCTTATGTGGGAGCCACACATGCCTCCATGTATCTCTGCCAACAGCCTCAGTCCGTCTTCCTAAGGAATGCACTTAAACTTCACGTCGTTCGGTCTCCTTCTGTATAGGGCATCATCCACAAACTGGTACATGCTGGACCGACGGGCTACTTTCTCTGCTTCTTCTTGTTCCTCAGGAAGCTCCCCTGTTTGGAGGAAATGGACGGTGTGTTGTGCCCATGCCGGAGCCTAAGGCTCGACGACAAGGTCTAAAGGCACATCTTCGGCCGCAAGGGCAGCTGCCTCTACGGTCAGAGCGCGAGGCTCCACCGGGGGTTGCTGCTCTCCGACAAGCTTGGGGCACCCGACAACGTCCTTGCCGGCGGCTCCTGGGAGCTCGGCGGGAAAGTACTTGCCAGGGCCTGCCTTCCTTCGCTTGTTCTATCCTGCTGTTGGCTCGATGGACGGTTGAGTTAATTGAAGCACAAAGGTACCTGGTTCCATAGGCAGCTTCAGGGTAGCACGCTTCGACAAGTTGCCAGCAATGCCGTTCTCCGCTCGGGGAACATGTTCTGCTTGTAATCCGTCAAAAAACACTTCCAACTTCCTGACTTCATCCACGTAGGCCTCCATCAACAAGTTATGGTAATCCTTGTTGACTTGCTTAACGATGAGCTATGAATCACCTTTGATGATGAGCTTCTTGATTCCGAGGTCTGCCTTGATCCTGAGACCGGCAAGCAATCCCTCATACTCCACCATGTTGTTCATTAATTTTTCCTGGGGAAAGTGCATCTAGACTACGTACTTGAGGTGCTCTCCGATGGGTGCGATGAGTAGCACGCCGGCACCAGCACCTTGTAGTGAGAAAGCACTAGCAAAGTACATAACCCAATCGCGGCAGGTCTCCTTGCTGAGAAGGGTGGTTTCTTGAACCTCTTCGTCGGGCGTTGCGGTCCATTCCGCTATGAATTCTGCCAAGGCTCGGCTCTTGATCGTTGAAGTACTTTCAAAATTGAGGCCAAAGCTCGACAGCTCCAATGCCCACTCCACAATCCTCCCTGTCGCATCTGGGTTGTGCAAAATCCGTTGCAAAGGGAGGCGGGTGACGACGGTGATCTCATGCGCTTGGAAATAGTGACGCGGCTTTCTCGAGGCCATGAGGAGGCAGAAAAGTAGCTTCTGCATAGCAGAATATCTTGATCTAGCCCCCTGCAAGAGGGAACTGACAAAATAAATAGGGTGCTGCACCACCTTGTTCTTCTGTCCCACTTCGCCCATCTTCTCAGACTCTGCCTAGCCGAGATCGGGCCTTTCCGGGGGTTCCGCCTTGCCGGCGTCAGGCTCTGCCGACGAGGCCCCGACCCACCATCTGATGGCTCTGCTGCTACTGCTGCTTCTTCCTCAAGTTCCCTCTGCGCCACCAGCACAACACTGACCATTTGATTCGTTGCTGCTAAGTACAGCAGCAACGACTCTTGTGGTTTAGGCGCGACTAGTATTGGTGTGGAGGAGAGGTACCTCTTCAAATCTTGCAGCGCTGCCTCTGCCCCCGAAGTCCACTTACTGGACCCGCCATTTTCAAAACTTTGAAAAAGGGGAGGGCGCGCTCAGCAGATTTGGAGATGAACCTACTCAAGGCAGCAACGCATTCGGCGAGCGACGTCTTTGACCCGTTTTGGCGCCTCAATCTGCTCGATTGCCTTGAACTTGTCGGTATTTGCCTCGATCTCGCGTTGAGACACAAAGAACCCAAGAAGTTTGCCGAAGGGGACACCGAGCACGCACTTCTCTGGGTTGAGCCTGAGGTTGATCTTGCGCAGATTTGCAAATGTTTCTTCTAAAACCTGCACGAGCGTGCCCTGTCGTTGGTTTTGACCACTATGTCGTCCATATAAGCTTCCATATTTCTATGTAGCTGGGGCTCAAAACCAATCCGGACTTATCGGGCAAACGTTGAACCAACGCTCTTCAACCCGAAAGGCATTCGTACAAAACAGTACGTACCACATGGGGTTATGAATGCTGTTTTTTCCTTGTCTTCCTTCATCATGAAGATCTAGTGGTATCCTGAATAAGCATCGAGGAACGATAGTAGGTCACACTCGGCAGTGGAGTCCAAAATCTCGTCGATGCGTGGCAGAGGGAAAGGATCCTTTGGACAGGCTTTATTGATATCTGTGTAGTCAATACACAGCCGCCATTTCCCATTTGCCTTACGCACCACTACTGGATTGGCCAGCCATGTAGGGTGGAGCACTCCTCTAACCAGGCCTACCACCTCTAACTTCCTAATCTCCTCGATAATGAACTCTTGTCGCTCCAAAGCTTGCTTCCTGACCTTCTGCTTAACGGGCCGCGCATGAGGACAGACAGCAAGATGGTGCTCAATCACCTCCCTGGGAACGTCGGGGATGTCGGATGCTTGCCATGCAAACACATCGACATTCGCCCGCAGGAAGGCGACGAGCACGCTTTTCTATTTGCTGTCGAGGGTGGAGCTTATAGTGAAAGCCCCGCCCGTGTCGTCCTCCTTGACGGACACCCTTTTGGATTCTGGTGGTGCATCCTTGGACTTCTTGCTTTTGCCAGTAGAGCTCTCTGGCACATCCTCAATGGGAGCGCAACACTCCGAAGAGGCGCGCTTGCCGGAGTGGGTGCAAGAGGTCTTGTCCGAAGAGGTTTCGCCAGAAGGGGTCTTGCCGGCCTTCTTCCTTCCTGGGGCTTCAGTGGCAGGAGCAAGTGCCTTGGTGGCAGTTGCTGTAACTACCTCTCGGTAGAGTTGGTCGGCGCAGATGAGCGCATCTTTCTTGTCAAAGGGGACGGTGATGATGGTCAGCGGCCCCGGCGTCTTCATCGTGTTGTTGGCGTAGTATGACGCCGCCATGAACTTGGCCAGCGCTGGGTGGCCAAGGATCCCATTGTACGGCAAGGGGATCTCGGCGACATAAAAAACGATCTTCTCCGTCCTATAGTTCAGCTCGCCCCCAAACGTAATGTGTGATTTTGCCTTTTGGCTGGCTCCTTCCCGGGTTGACCTCTTGAAACGTGTCTGTCTCCTCGAGATCTCCATCAGGAATCTGTAGCCTCTTGATCACAGCGGGCGAGATCAAGTTCAAACCAGCCCCATCGTCAACCAGCACTTTTGTCACCTTGAGGTTGCATATTGTTGGTGAAACAAACAACGGCAAACACCCGACTGCAGTTGTGTGATCCGGGTGATCCTTGGTGTCAAATGATGGGCGTGCGGGACCACTTCAGTGGCTTCTGGGCATCGAACGATGGCTTCGCCGCAGTGACCTCTTGTGCCCACTGTTTTAGTTGGCGATGCCAGGTGTGCAATGAGGCGCCACCATCAACGCACATGGCCTCTTTAGCTTTCTGGAACTCGTGCTCGCCGGACTCGCCGTCCTCGTCGTGATCATCATCTTCCTCCTTCTTATCGCGGCCCCAAGCGGGCCTCTCTTGTTGATTATCTTTGCCGCGACGACCTCCTTGGCCGCCATGCTTCTTGCCGGACCCCTCAGCACCATCCTGACCCATCTCCTTGTCCCGCCATTCATATTAAGCTTTCTGCCTTTCCGCAAGTAGCTCAACCTGTTGGCAGTTCTCGAGGTCATGGCCCTTGGTGCGGTGGATCTTCCAGTACTGCTTGTCAGAGCCTCCTGGCTTGTCGGCGGCCGCCAAGGCCCGGCAGGCGGCGCACCAGGCAACCTCCTTGCCGGGGTCGTGAGCCTTGGCCTTCTTGGCGGCGCCGGGGTCGCCTATCAGCGTTCTGGGAACGGGGGTCCCCAGACTTGCCTGCCTGCGGCCTGCGGCGTGGCTCAAAGGGGGGCCCAGCACGGCCCATCTTCACCAACACAAACTCAAGACCCTCGCGAGGGGCCAAGCCTCGCGGGGCGGACGACGCGGAGCTTCCTCGGGCATGGCCTCGTCAGGCTGGCTCATGAGGAGGCGGAGATATCAAGGCGGGGTACCTCGCGAGGTACCCGTGACGCAAGCCATGACGACTCAGGGCGCCAGGCGGGTGCCAACCCACGCAGCGTCCTCCTTTCCTCTTTGGTGCAAAGGGAGCAAGCACAGCCGCGGAGTACCGAGGCATCAGGCAAAGGTTGCCATTTCGGTGCAATGAGACCAAGACCAGGAGGACTACGAGACAAAGGTCACCGTGGAGCCCAAGACGGCGTCATCACCAGAGCTTTGCGCAGGCGAAGGCTACTTTTGTCAGGATAGCTGATACTTGTTGCCCCCCTTCAAATTAGCCCGCCATTGTTGGCTCCCTTCCCACTTGATATTTGGGAAGAGGACTAGGGCCTCTATAAATAGGACCGGCCACCCACATAGCAAGGGGTTCGGTTCGGTCTCTTCCGAGGGCTCGACAAGTAGAGAGGTTGGAAGCCAAGAGAGAGAGAGAGAGAGAGAGAGAGAGAGAGAGAGAGAAAGGTGGCTGAACTCCTCCCAGCAGTTCATCGCCTCGGCCAAGAACAGACCCTCGCTAGGCTATTCTTCCTTGTATTGTTCATCATCATCAGCCCAAGAGGCAATCCACACACCACACACTGGAGTAGGGTATTACACCACAACGGTGGCCCGAACCAGAATAAACCCTGTGTCCCTTGTGTTGTTCTTTCCGTAGTTTAGATCCTAGCATGGCGGGGGTGCAGGTAGGTAGGAGGCGGAATCTCCGCGCGCACCCCAGTGTTCGAACCTCAAGGGTCTGGCGGAACCCGAAATCTGACATTTGGCGTGCCAGGTAGGGGTGCGCCGGAATTCATCTTCCATCACCCCGTTCTCCTACAACCATCACGCTCATGTCTGACGCCCGTCGGGCCTGCGCGGAGCACCGGGCCGCCCTCACTTCCCGCGTTGCCCAGACGGCCCCTGTCGGTGGGCGTCCTCGCTGTTCCCCGTCACCTACCGTCAACGCCGCCACCGGCCCGGCGGGGGATGAGCAGCAAGCATCGTCTCAGCATCCGTCCGTACGGCAAGACGGCCGCACCGCAACTCCCTCGATCGCCCCAACTGGATCTTTGTCCCGCGTGCTCCACGCGCCCATGGAGGCTCGGGCTGCACTCATCACGGCAAACGAGCTCCTGCGCTACCGTCCCGTCGACGACGTCTACGAAGAATGGCTCGACCGCGTCGTCGAGCTCGTCTGTGCCGCAGGGGGCTCTTCTGCGCCGTCCGTTCCGCTGCACCGCACCCCGCCCCGCGCGGGCGACGAGGCTCCGGCGGCGCCTCGGCCGCCTCCTCCTCAAGAAGACGCCATGGCTCCAAGGCGCGTGGCCCCTGGGCGGAACCCGCTCCGTCAGGTGCCAGCGCGGCAAGAACAGAGCTGCCAAGAAGTCCCTCGCCCGCCAGAAGCTGCCCGGGCGCTCCCCACACCAGCACGTCGCGACCATCCTCCTGCTCCGGCGCGGGGGGGACATGCAAGACCAGGCTCTCCATCACCCAAGGCCTCCCGTGGCCACAGCAGGCTGCCGCGCCTACACCACTGAACTACGGAGCGTCGCGTGGCCTGGCAAGTTCAAGCCGGACCTGCCTCCTCGCTACGACGGCATGGCCGACCCTGTGGAGTTCCTCTAGCTCTACGAGCTGGGCATCGAAGCTGCCAACGGAGACGAGAAGGTCAGGGCAAACTGGTTTCCCATGGCGCTCAAGGACGGGGCCCGCACCTGGCTCCTAAACCTGGCTCCATGCACAATCTCCTCCTGGGAAGAGATGCGCACCCGCTTCATCGCCAACTTCCAAGGTACCCGCGACCGGACACCCGCTGTGAGCGACATGCGCCGCATCAAGCAACAACCCGAGGAGACCCTGCAGAAGTACATCCAACGCTTCAACAACACACGCCTCAAGATCCCCAAGGTGACTGAAGAGGCCATCATCTCAGCCTTCTCCGACAGCGTGCGCGACATCAAGATGTAGGAGGAGCTGGCGATGCATGAAGACCTGTGCACTTCCTTGGAGCTGTTCAACTTGGCAAACAAGTGCGCCAGGGCTGAGGAGGGGCGTCTCTCCCTCCTCGAGCTGCCTGCCGCAGACCCAGAAGAGAAGAAGCTACAGGCCAAGGATGTGAAGCGCAAGGGGCTACGGTGCTCGCGGCAGAACCAGACACCAAGCGGGGCAGAGATCAGCCCGAACCTCCCAAGGGCAGCCGGTACTGCGTGTACCACAACCTCCACACCCACAACACCAGCGAATCTCAAGAACTCCGAGCCGTGCGTGAAGGAAGGATCGGCCGTCGCCCTGACCGCGGTGACCGGGGCTACGGCCGAGGAGGAGGAAGGAATGCAGGATGCTGGGAAGACCGTGGCCCGCGCCAGGGGTGGCGCGACCAACCTCGTGAGGATCGCTGGCAAGACCCACCTCGCGAGGGAGGCTGGAGGGATTAGCATCGCGAGGATCGCCCGCAAGGCAACGCAGGCCTCCCACCGCTGCCGCCGCAGCCAAGGAGAAACGAGGACCACCACCAGGACGAGGAGGCTGGGCGCTTCCAAGAGCCGTGCGCGATCGCCTGCATCCTGGGCGGAGCTCAAGCCCCAGCCTCTCAACGCATCTTCAAGCAGTTCGCCCGCGAAGTGAATGCAGTCCTCCCCAGGCTCGAAGCCACGCGCCCTCTCAGGTGGTCGGCGTGCGCCATCGCGTTCAGCTTAGCAGTTCAGCTCAAGTGTGCGGCAACAGCCAGAGTCCTCCCGATGCTTTGTTCCCCAATCATCAGCAACGTGGTGGTCACCAAGACCCTCATCGATGGTGGGGCAGGGCTCAACGTCCTGTCCGTGGAGACATTCAACAACCTCCAAGTTCCCTACAGCCAGCTTTAGCCAACCAAGCCTTTCTCCGGCATCACCGACGGCTCCATGGTCCCAATTGGGCAGGTTCACCTCCCTGTCACCTTCGGGGCACGCGACAACTACCGCACCGAGCTCATCGACTTCGACGTCGCTCACATTCGCCTGCCATACAACGCCATCCTTGGGTACCCAGCGCTGGCCAAGTTCATGGCCGTAACTCACCATGGCTACAACATCCTCAAGATGCCAGGAAGCGGCGGAGTCATCACGGTGCCCTGTGAAGAGAAGGACGCGGTGTGTTCCCTGGAGCGAGCCTTTCAGGCCGCGTCACTGGAAGACCCGGATCATGGAAGCAGGAGGCCTCCCAAGACCGCCCCTAAGAAGAAGAAGACATTGTCCGGCCTGGCCCCTCAGGAGGCAGGCCCCTCTGGGCCCATGCCTGCCCAGGGGGAACCTCCTTCCATCGCATAGGAAAGCGCGCCCAGTGCCCTCCTCAGGTTGGGCTCAGGGGCTCTCCCCTGGAGGGCCGCCGACCTAGCTAGGGTCACGAGGGAGGCGCTTGGACACCACATGGAGGCGTGTTTCGAAGCACGTCTCCCTCAAGAAGGAGCAAGGCAAGGAGATCCAGACCCACAGGAGTTCATCAGCAAGGCCATTCAGGAGTTACAGGAGTCAAGAGTCATGAGAGGCGGCCGCCGCCTACCAGCAGTGGCTCCCCATCTAGGCGAGGATGGCGGGTTGCGCGTCTGCATCGACGTACCAGGGCTCAACCGAGTCGCCTCCCTGGAGCGCCTCTGGCCCTCGCGAGTGGGGCGCTACGGAGGTCTACCCCACAGCTACGTTCGCATGCCTTACGGCTTGCCGAGCACGGCTGACACGTACCAGCGCTTCATGAGGGGCACCACGGAAGCACAAGAGGCCAGGCGCTCCGCAGCCCTGGCGGTGATGGAGATGGCTCGCGAGGAACCGCCAGCGCCTCCGGAGCCTCCCGAGGCCCCTGGGCCTGGGGGCTCATGAGGATCGGCTTCCGCAGCCCAACGAGCCTGCTACGCCAACGCCCCTTCGTCTTTAGCGTCATCAGGTGACATCTTTCAAGTTTCACTTCCAGCTGGGAGCGCCCCCAGGGTTGCATTATTCCCAGGCCGCGTGGGTCCGTCCCTGCGGTGTGTATCCCTTTTATTTTGCGTCGATTAGCTTACCTTCTTGGGGGCGCCCCTTGGGCTGCATGATCCCCAAGCCGCTCGGGCCAGGCCCAGTGGCATGTACCCCATTTGCGTTCATTTTCTGGTTATGCGTTAGAACCACCATGCTTGATTATTTGATGCCGGTCCACGGCACCTCTTCTTCTCCATGCTGACCACTTGCACGTTAAAGGGGGGGTACCTGAGCATCGCGACTCAGGGTTCTTACTGGCTCTCCAGCCCTCACCGTCTGGCCTTGACCACGGCATCGCGACCTAGCATACCAGTGACGGCTGAGACCAGCTCGAGGGCCGGGACCCGAGGACGTAGAGTGCAGGCATCTAACCAAACTTGCAGGGACACAACACAAGATAAGGCCCAGTGCCAAGCACAACCCGCCTAGAGGTAGGGCCCCGTGAGTCCCGCGCTGGCTCACGGGTGCCCAGATACACCTCACCAGGCCCTACCGTGCCAGCCACGTGTCAGGGCGGGGTTGTACACGCCCCGGGGGCTCCTCCCGGAGGGGGCCCCCTCCCACGTACCAGTGGAAGCACCATGCTCCGCGCTGGCTGACGACACTGCCGAGGAGCGGCTATGCCCGTACACATACGGAAGCGCTATGCTCTGCGCTGGTGATAAACAACTGAGGGTGGCCTCCGGGCCGCATCAACCTCAGGGAGCCCAGAGCTCAATGTCTAGCCTCATTGTAACGCCTCCCCTCGGGAGTGCCGCGCGAGGGGGCTGGGCACGGGGGTTGTGCCTGGGTCACGCCCAGACGCACGCCGCCCAGCCAGGCCCCCCCGGGCCTGGTTCGTCGTGCGCCTCTCCCCGAGCGGAGCCAAGGTATGAAGGCCGTTTGAGCGTCAAGGGGGACTCCTGAGCATCGCGACTCAGGAGCCTAACTGGTCACGTAGCCCCTCACTCCTTGGTCCCGTCCTGGTTTCCGGTCGGGACTATTGCTGGGTGAGGTACGCGCGGGGCCGGGCTCTGCAGACGTAGAACAGTGGATCCACCTAAATCATGCCTCCCTACTTGTTGTTCGTGCGCCAAGGGGGACTCCCGAGCATCGCAACTCAGGAGTTTAACTTGTCACGTAGCCCCTCACTCCTTGGTCCCGTCCTGGTTTCTGGTCGGGGCTATTGCTGGGTGAGGTACGCGCGGGGCCGGGCTCTACCGGCGTAGAACATAAGCAAGTAGGAAGGAAAAGTGCAAATTTCAAGGAATTTGAAAGCAAATATTACAGTCGACACTGTTATCCCAATAACAAACGCAAGTTTTAAATGCCTCCCCGAGGCATGATACATGTGCAGGAATTCAAAGCAGGATAAGAGTCACGACGGAGTCACTTGGCGGCGGGGGAGTAGCGCGGAGTGGGTTCGCCTCACAGAGCAGCGGGGTCGGCAGCGCCTTGCTCCGGCTTGGTGCTGAAGGCCCGGAACTTCCCCAGCAGAGCCTCCGCGCGACCCTTCATGGCTTCAGCAGCAGCAACAGCATGCTTGCCGCTTGCTGGCTCCATCAGGCTATCGAGGTCGACACCGGGATCGCGAAGGTAGATGTGGGTGAGGACCCGCGTCAGCGCTGCAGAAGACAGGACACGCGCCTCAGCCTCGGCCGTGGGGCCAAGGCCAAGGGCGACATCTTCAAGAGCATGAACCGGGAAGGGAAGCAGCTTGGTGGGGCCGTCCTTGGCGCCAGCCAATGGGCTCTCCAGGCCGTTGTCATAAAGCGTCCTCAGCAAGGAGCGAGCCCTCGCCTCCAACTCCATGAAGGCCATGCGGTCCTCGACAAGAACCCGGGCCTTGTCGTCCAGCTCGGCCTTCCTCACCCCCAACTCCTACTCCAGCGCACCTAGGCGGTCGCGGCGCTTCTTGAGCTTGGCCTCCCGGCCCTCGACGGCCGCCTCGCGAGCCTTCACACTTTCTTCCTGCTCTTGGCGAAGGCGGACCTCTTTCGCGAGCTGATCCCGCAGGCCTTGCAGCTCGTCCTCCAGCGCCTTGCAGCGACCACGGACGTCGACCACCTCCCCCAGGGCTGCATCACGAGCAGCCTTCGCCTCAAGGACGACCTACTTCTCCTCGTCGCATGCTGTCGAGGCCTGGACTAGCGCCGCCCGAATCGAAGCGTCGGAGCGGACCCATCCTGAAGCCAACTCCAAACGCCCGGCCACCAAGCGGGGGTCGGCGCCAAGGAGATCCTACCGCAGTCGGTCTAGCTTAGCAACAGCACGATCCAGAACGGTGGAAGGAGTCGGAGAGATAGCAGCCGGTGGAGTAGGAGGAGAAGGCGGCAGCACGGCCGCAGCATCCTGAGGTGGAGTCTGCCTCGCCCCGACAGCTGCAGTGGCGGCGGCAGGCGAGAGCACCTCAAGAGCCACTTGGGCCGTGGGGGCTGAGCTCACCCTAGCCGGCTCAGCCAGGCCTCGCGAGGACGACCAGGCAGGAGAAGCCTGTGCGTCGCGGTCACCCTCCTTCAGGGGCGCTGCCACGGATGGAACCTCAGGAGCCCCCTTTGACTTCTTTGCTGCGGGCGCCAGCCTATCCAAGGGATGCGAACGTCAAGCCTCAGAAGCAGAGCAAGAAATAAAGACAAGAATCGAATGCTTACGGGTCGCTGCCAGTGAGCTCTAGCGGCCTCCAGCCAAACCTGAAGCCTGAAAGCCGGCTGGAAGGGTCAACCTCGGGAAGCTTGGAGGTGGAAGGTGCACCTGTGGTCCGCCCCGAGGCCAGGGCAGACCCGCGGGAGATCAGCCTGGTCCTGTCCTTCTTCGGGATCAGGGGTGAGCTCCCACCGTCCTGCTCATCGTCGTCCATGTTGTCGTCCACGTCGTCGTCCTCGTCGTCATCCTCATCATCATCGCTCGGAGGGAGGCGGTGAGCGCGGGACTTGCGCCGGGGAAGGGAAGCCCTCGACTCTCCGTCAGTAGCCTCGGAGTCGGGCCCTTTTCCCCGCTCCCCTCCTTCATCCTCTTCGTTGGAGTCGCTGGAGGGCACGTCCTCCGGTTCCTCGGGAGTCTCCACGGGCACGGGCCCATCCCCGTTGAAGACGGGCATGGACTTCACTACCCGCTCCCAGTCGTCGCGGAGAAACAAGGGCGTAGGCCCGCCCTCCAACCTCGCCATGTTTCCCCCGACCAGAGATTGGAGAACCACAGCCAGGTCTCCGTTGGCCCAGGCCGCGGGGCTCGGACGGGGCCTCCACATTGGAAGCGAGTACTGCCGAAGTGGAGCCAGCTGGTGCTCCAGGAACTCCCTCAGCAACGACGCGCCGGTCAGCTTCACCGCCGCCATGTCGGTCGGCCTCAGATCCGCGTCCATCTTCTCCAACACCATCTTCGCGCGGGGATCCGTGGGCTCCGCCCGACCCCAGTTGCTGGAGCTCGTGGGCTGCTCTGTGGGCAAGATCAGCTGAGGGTGGATGCGCTCAGAATCCACCAAGACCCACTTGCTCCTGAAACCCTCAATCCTCTTCCCAGGGTTCGAGATGGCAATGGCGCCACCGTACGCGACGAAGCTCGCGCACGCGGAAGCAGGACCACGAGACGTCCGGAGGTAGAAGTAATGGCGCAGCAAGGCCACTGAGGGCTGCACCCCAACGTGGGCCTCACAGTAATAAGCAAAGATCGCGAGGAGAAGGACAGAGTTGGGATGGAGATGCAGAGCCTGTAGCTTGTAATGGCGGAGGACAGAGAAGAAGAACTCGGAGAAGGGAGGCACCAGGCCAGCAACGATGGCACTTACGAAGAGCGGATAGAAGGTGCTCCTCTGACCCTCAGGGGTGGCGGAGCCGGCCTTGAACACCTTCGCCCCGTCAATGCCTCGCGCCATCGCTATCCGGCGCAACCGGGCGAGGCCCGCTTCCGACACATTCGGCGGGTCCAGGGCAGACGAGTACCAAGCTACGGCCAGGGGCTGGCGAGGCGCCATGGCTTCCTAGGTCGCACGGTCAGAGCAGATCTGGAGATTTCGGAGGAAGGGAGGAGAGGCGCAAGAAAGGGGATCTGAGCAGCAACCGGGGAAAGCAAGAAGAAGGGCCTAGGTGGATGCCACTCCCTTATCAACTCGCGCGGTTGCTAAGGCGCCCACGTCTAGTCAACCGCCACGCGGCGCCCAAGGCCGCAGGCTGTTAGGGCCCACGGCGCTTCGCTCTTGCCCTTCCGCTTCCCTGCACGGCCAAGTCCGGGCGCACCTTGGGCCCGGGGGCTACTGTCGGTGTTCTGGGAGCGGGGGTCCCCAGACTTGCCTGCCTGCGGCCTGCGGCGTGGCTCAAAGGGGGGCCCAGCACGGCCCATCTTCACCAACACAAACTCAAGACCCTCGCGAGGGGCCAAGCCTCACGGGGCGGACGACGCGGAGCTTCCTCAGGCACGGCCTAGTCAGGCTGGCTCACAAGGAGGCGGAGATATCAAGGCGGGGTACCTCGTGAGGTACCCATGACGCAAGCCATGACGACTCAGGGCGCCAAGCGGGCGCGAACCCGCGCAGCGTCCTCCTCTCCTCTTAGGTGCAAAGGGGGCAAGCGCAATCGCGGAGTACCGAGGCATCAGGCAAAGGTTGCCATTTCGGTGCAACGAGACCAAGACCAGGAGTACTATGAGACGGAGGTCACCGTGGAGCCCAAGACGGCGTCATCACCAGAGCTTTGCACAGGCGAAGACTACTTTTGTCAGGATAGCTGATACTTGCTGTCCCCCTTCAAATTAGCCCGCCATTGTTGGCTCCCTTCCCGCTCGATATTTGGGAAGAGGACCAGGGCCTCTATAAATAGGACCGGCCACCCACATAGCAAGGGGTTCGGTTCGGTCTCTTCCGAGGGCTCGACAAGTAGAGTGGTTGGAAGCCAAGAGAGAGAGAGAGAGAGAGAGAGGTGGCTGAACTCCTCCCAGCAGTTCATCGCCTCAGCCAAGAATAGACCCTCGCGAGGCTGTTCTTCCTTGTATTGTTCATCATCATCAGCCCAAGAGGCAATCCACACACCACACACTGGAGTAGGGTATTACACCACAATGGTGGCCCGAACCAGTATAAACCCTGTGTCCCTTGTGTTGTTCTTTCCGTAGTTTAGATCCTAGCATGGCGGGGGTGCAAGTAGGTAGGAGGCAGAATCTCCACGCACACCCCAGTGTTCGAACCTCAAGGGTCTGCCGGAACCCGAAATCCGACATCGCCGGATCCCTCAACGGCAAGCTTAGTCTTGCCCTTACGCTTCCTGTTGTGGCGCCGACCCTTCTTCATCGGGGCAGCGGCGTCTTCATACGGGGAGTCGGTTTCCGCACCGGTATCCTCGCCGGGTTACTTCCTCCCTTCCTCAGCCCGAGCACATCTATCTGCCAGAACATGAAGTTCGGCTACATCCTTGACCTTGCTCATTGCCAGCTCCCCACGCATCTTATGGTTAAGTATGTTTTGATGAAACGCACTGATGACAACAGCGGGATGAACATCTAGGATGCTGTACTGCACACGGGTGAATCTTTGTATGTACTTACGCAAGGACTCGCCATCCTTCTGGGGGATGACATGCAGGTCACTTGCCTGGCCAGGAGCTTGGTGGCCTCTGGTAAAGGAGCCAACAAACTCGTGGAACAGATCCAACCAGGAAGAGATGGAATCCACTAGCAGGTGCATCAACCACAACATGACGTTGGGCTTAAGCGCCAACGGAAAGTAGTTGGCGAGCACCTTGTCGTCGCGAGCCCCAGCGGCTTGCATTGCGATGGTGTAGATGCTAAGGAACTCTGACGGGTGAGTCTTGTCGTTGTACTTTTCCCCAACATCAGGCTTGAACGTGCGGTGGGAGGGCCACTGGAACTGTCGCAACTCTCGGGTAAAGGCCGGATAACTCACCTCGTAAGGTAGGTCGCTAGAGCCCCCCGGCGCTGGGGGGTCCATGGCAGGCCCTGCACACCGATCCAACTGATGGGGCGCCTCCAGCCGCCGCTCGATGGTAGTCCGAGCGTCTTCCTGAATGGGTCGCAGTGGGTTCGCGGGTCGAACGAAGCTATGGAAACGTTGTCCATGCGTCGGCCCGACGAGCCGGTGGCTGCTATCGTGGCCGCGGGGGAGGAGAGTGCACCGCGGTTGCAGCGTCTCCGGTCCTCCCACGCCGGCCTGGCACGTCCTGCGGGTGGCGCACAAGGCCTCTTCCTGCGGCGGTGCCCAGGAGCTCCGACGTCACGGTGTTGCTCATCACGTGCAACCTGGGAAGACCGTGGCGCGAGTGCTAGCTGGGGCGCCGTAGAGGTTGTCGCACCGCCCATGTGCAGCACGGCCCCACCCCCGGACCCAGCGGCGCGCGACTCGTCGTCTCGGACCCGAACGATGCCGCTTGCCTGGCTCCAATTGCTAGAATGTCGTGGATGCTCGCGCTGGCGTGGACGGGCCGGCCCCAGACGACCCGATCGCTGTGATCCCCTTTTTCTTGGGGGCCATGGTGATGATGAAGTTGACGCGATAACTTCCAAACAAGATTTTCACAGCTTGCGCCCCCTACCTGGCGTGCCAAAGATGCTGGTGAGAACGACACCTATGGGATCACAGGGAATCCCTTCTACGGTTGGCGGGCGTGGGGCTGTAGAAAGAGCGGGTTTAGAATATCAACACAGGGGAATTTATCCAGGTTCGGGCCGCAAGTGATGTGTCATACCCTACTCCTACTGGTTTGTGTTTATCTGGATCCGTTGGACTAGCTACAAAGCTTGTAGGGTCCAAAAAGTCTGAATCCTCCTCCAGTATGCCTCAGGCCTCCTTTTATAGCCAAAGGGGGCGCCAAGTGGACACAGGAGGTGGAAAGTTTTCACCGTACACAAGTCTATCGCCTAGCATCGTAGGACAAACGCATTTAATGCGCTGCCGACGTGCCCTCTTACTTTATCAGGGACGACAAGGAAGCTCGTCTTGTCCTTCGCCGCCTCATCTCGCTCTGACGCGCGTCCAAGCTGACTAGGCGTGAAGCGCCACACTGGCTGGCTGGCTGCTGAGTTGGTGCGGTGGCAGAGTCTTCACGACGATCTGCATGCCACCACGCAGGTTCTTGCTGAGTTGGCTGATACGTCTCCAACGCATCTATAATTTTTGATTGCTCCATGCTATATTATCTACTGTTTTGGACATTATTGGGCTTTATTATCCACTTTTATATTATTTTTGGGACTAACCTATTAACCGGAGGCCCGGCCCAGAATTGCTGTTTTTTGCCTATTTTAGGGTTTCAAAGAAAAGGAATATCAAACGTAGTCCAAACGGATTGAAACTTTCGGGAACGTGATTTTCTCACCGAACATGATCCAAGAGACTTGGACCCTATGTCAAGCAAGCAACAAGGAGGCCACGAGGTAGGGGCGCGCCTACCCCCCCCCCCCCAGGCGCGCCCTCCACCCTCGTGGGCCCCCTGTTGCTCCACCGATGTACTTCTTCCTCCTATATATACCTACGTACCCCCAAACGATCAGATACAGAGCCAAAACCCTAATTCCACAGCCGTAACTTTTTGTATCCACGAGATCCCATCTTTGGGCATGTTCCGGAGCTCCGCCGGAGGGGGCATCGATCACGGAGGGCTTCTACATCAACACCATAGCCTCTCCGATGAAGTGTGAGTAGTTTACCTTAGACCTTCAGGTCCATACTTATTAGCTAGATGGCTTCTTCTCTCTTTTTGGATCTCAATGCAAAGTTCTCCCCCTCTCTTGTGGAGATCTATTCAATGTAATCTTCTTTTGCGGTGTGTTTGTCGAGACCGATGAATTGTGGGTTTATGATCAAGTTTATCTATGAACAATATTTGAATCTTTTCTGAATTCTTTTATGCATGATTGGTTATCTTTGCAAGTCTCTTCGAATTATTAGTTTGGTTTGGCCTACTAGATTGATCTTTCTTGCAATGGGAGAAGTGCTTAGCTTTGGGTTCAATCTTGCGGTGTCCTTTCCCAATGACAGTAGGGGCAGTAAGGCATGTATTGTATTGTTGCCATCGAGGATAACAAGATGGGGTTTTCATCATATTGCATGAGTTTATCCCTCTACATCATGTCATCTTGCTTAAAGCGTTACTCTGTTCTCTTGAACTTAATACTCTAGATGCATGCTGGATAGCGGTCGATGTGTGGAGTAATAGTAGTAGATGCAGGCAGGAGTCGGTCTACTTGTCTTGGACGTGATTCCTATATACATGATCATACCTAGATATTCTCATAACTATGCTCAATTATGTCAATTGCTCAACAGTAATTTGTTCACCCATCGTAAAATACCTATGCTCTTGAGAGAAGCCACTAGTGAAACCTATGTTCCTGGGTCTATCTTCATCAAATTAATCTTCCAATACTTAGTTATTTTCATTGATTTTATTTTACTTTGAATCTTTATCATAAAAATACCAAAAATATTATCTTATCATATCTATCAGATCTCACTCTCGTAAGTGACCGTGTAGGGATTGACAACCCCTTATCGCGTTGGTTGTGAGGATTTATTTGTTTTGTGTAGGTGCGAGGGACTTGTCGTGGTTCTGAGCCTGACAGTAGAATAGGGGGGTAGGAATGTAGAGGCAAGGTCCTAGCTATGGAGGAGTTGTACACGCGAGTTTTACAAGTTCAGGCCCTTCTCGGAGGAAGTAACAGCCCTACGTCTCGGAGCCCGGAGGCGGTCGACTGGATATATGCGTGTTAATTACAAAAGGTGTGAACCCTTGTCCCAGAGGAGGGGGTGGCTTATATAGAGTGCGCCAGGACCCCAACTCTCCTCCGTTTCACAGGGTTCAATGTTCATAAAGGAGGGGCGTTACTGGTAACGTCCGAAGTAAAGTGCTATAAATGACCATAAAGCTATGACTTAAACCCCGACCGTTGCGGAGTGAAGGGCTTCACATCTTCTGGTGGTCGAGTGGTTGTTCGTATGGTCGAGTGTCTTCAAGGCTGTCGAGTGAACATAGCTTCATGGTCGAGTGGATGATGATTTCTCTTCGACTGCTTCTGGTTCTTTGTAGAGATGTCCTTGGGGAGGGTATGTTGGACAGATCCATGACCCTACCCTAGGTACATAGCTTCATCAGGACTCGCGCGTAGCCTCCTACTGGATTGATACCTTGGTTCTCAAAAACTGAGGGAAATACTTACGCTACTTTGCTGCACCACCCTTTCCTCTTCAAGGGAAAACCAACGCAAGTGCTCAAGAGGTAGCAAGAAGGATTTCTGGCGCCGTTGCCGGGGAGGTTTGCGCAAGTCAAGATTTGACTCCCGACAACGATCCATTTCTGGCGCTGTTGCCGGGGAGGTCTACGCAAAAGTCAACATACCAAGTACCCATCACAAACCCTTATCTCCCGCATTACATTATTTGCCATTTTCCTCTCATTTTCCTCTCCCCCACTTTACCCTTGCCATTTTATTCGCCCTCTCTCTCTCTCTCTCTCTCTATCCTCCCTATCTTTCTCTATTTGCCTCTTTTTGCCCGTTTCTTGTTTGCTTGTGTGTTGGATTGCTTGCTTGTCACGATGGCTCAAGATAACACTAAATTGTGTGACTTTACCAATACCAAAAACAATGATTTTATTAGCACTTCAATTGCTCCTCTTACCGATGCTGAATCTTGTGAAATTAATGCTGCCTTGCTGAATCTTGTCATGAAAGATCCGTTTTTCGGCCTTCCTAGTGAAGATGCCGCTACCCATCTAAATAGCTTCGTTGATTTATGTGATATGCAAAAGAAGAAAGATGTGGATAATGATATTGTTAAATTGAAGCTATTTCCTTTTTCGCTTATAGATCGTGCTAAAGCTTGGTTTTCGTCTTTGCCTAAAAATAGTATTTATTCGTGGACTAAGTGCAAAGATGCTTTTATCTCTAAGTATTTTCCTCCCGCTAAGATCATCTCTCTTAGAAACGATATTATGAATTTTAAGCAACTTGATCATGAACATGTTGCACAAGCTTGGGAGAGGATGAAATTAATGATACGTAATTGCCCTACTCATGGTTTGAATTTGTGGATGATTATACAAAAAATTTATGCCGGACTGAATTTTGCTTCTAGAAATCTTTTAGATTCGGTCGCGGGAGGCACTTTTATGGAAATCACTTTAGGAGAAGCTACTAAACTCCTAGATAATATTATGGTTAATTATTCTCAATGGCACACTGAAAGATCTACTAATAAGAAAGTGCATGCGATAGAAGAAATTATGTTTTGAGTGGAAAGATGGATGAACTTATGAAATTATTTGCTAATCAAAGTGTTTCTTCTGATCCTAATTATATGACTTTGTCTACTTTGTTTGAGAATAATAATGAATCTTTGGATGTGAATTTTGTTGGTAGGAATAATTTTGGTAACAACGCGTATAGAGGAAACTTTAATCCTAGGCCTTATCCTAGTAACTCCTCTAATAATTATGGTAATTCCTACAACAATTCTTATGGAAATTGTAATAAGATGCCCTCTGATTTTGAATCTAATATTAAAGAATTTATTACTTTGCAAAAGAATTTCAATGCTTTGATTGAAGAAAAATTGCTTAAGATTGATGAGTTGGCTAGGAACGTTGATAGAATTTCTCTTGATGTTGATTCTTTGAAACTTAGATCTATTCCACCTAAGCATGATATCAATGAGTCTCTCAAAGCCATGAGAATTTCCATTGATGAGTGCAAAGAAAGAACCGCTAGGATTCGTGCTAAGAAAGATTCCTTTATAAGAGCGTGTTCTTCTAGTTTCCATGATCATAAAGATGAAGATCTAAAAGTTACTGATGTGTCCCCTATTAAATCTTTGTTTTGAAATATGAATCTTGATAATGATGGGACTGAATATGGTCCACCTTTACCTAGAAGGCATTCTAAAAATTCGGAGTTTTTAGATCTTGATGCTAAAATTGATAAAAGTGGGATTGAAGAAACCAAAACTTTAAATATTGATGAACCCACTATTTTGGATTTCAAGGAATTTAATTATGATAATTGCTCTTTGATAGATTGTATTTCCTTGTTGCAATCCGTGCTAAATTCTCCTCATGCTTATAGCCAACATAAAGCTTTTACCAAACATATCGTTGATGCTTTGATGCAATCTTATGAAGAAAAATTTGAGTTGGAAGTTTCTATCCCTAGAAAACTTTATGATGAGTGGGAACCTACTATTAAAATTAAAATTAAAATTAAAGATCATGAATGCTATGCTTTGTGTGATTTGGCTGCTAGTGTTTCCATGATTCGAAAGACTTTGTGTGATTTGTTAGGTTTCCGTGATTTTGATGATTTCTCTCTAAACTTGCACCTTGCGGATTCCACTATTAAGAAACCTATAGGAAGAATTAATGATGTTCTTATTGTTGCAAATAGGAATTATGTGCCCATAGATTTTATCGTTCTTGATATAGATTGCAATCCTTCATGTCCTATTATTCTTGGTAGACCTTTCCTTAGAACGATTGCTGCAATTATTGATATGAAGGAAGGAAATATTAGATTCAAATTTCCGTTAAGGAAAGGGATGGAACACTTTCCTATAAAGAAAATTAAATTACTTAATGAATCTATTATTAGAGCCACTTATGGATTGCCTACCAAAGATGGCAATACCTAGATCTATCCTTTCTTTTTATGCCTAGCTAGGGGCGTTAAACGATAGCGCTTGTTGGGAGGCACCCAATTTTATTTTTATTCCTTGCTTTTTTCTCCTGTTTAGTAATAAATAAGTTATCTAGCCTCTGTTTTTGTTGTGTTTTTTGTGTTTAATTAGTGTTTGTGCCAAGTAGAACCGTTGGGAAGACTTGGGGAAAATCTTGTTAATCCTGCTGTAAAAAAACAGAAACTTTAGCGCTCACAAGAACTGCTGCCATTTTTATTTGGAAAGTGATATTTAGTTAATTATTTTTTCAGATAATTAATAGATAAATTCCTCACGTACAGAAATTTATTTTAGAATTTTGGGGTTCCAGATCTTGCGCTAGCTACATATTACTACAAACTGTTCTGTTTTTGATAGATTCTGTTTTTCGTGTGTTGTTTGCTTATTTTGATGAATCTATGGCTAGTAAAATAGTTTATAAACCATAGAGAAGTTGGAATAAAGTAGGTTTAACACCAATATAAATAAATAATGAGTTCATTACAGTACCTTGAAGTGTTCTTTTGTTTTCTTTCGCTAACAGAGCTCACTTGATTTTCTACTTTAAGTTTTGTGTTGTGAAGTTTTCAAGTTTTGGGTAAATATTTGATGGATTATGTAATAAGGAGTGGCAAGAGCCAAAGCTTGGGGATGACCATGGCACCCATAAGATAATCTAAGGACACCTAAAAGCCAAAGCTTGGGGATGCCCCGGAAGGCATCCCCTCTTTCGTCTACTTCTATTGGTAACTTTACTTGGAGCTATATTTTTATTCACCACATGATATGTGTTTTGCTTGGAGTGTCTTGTATGATTTGAGTCTTTATTTGTTAGCTTACCACAATCATCCTTGCTGTACACACCTTTTGAGAGAGACACACATGATTCGTAAATTATTAGAATACTCTATGTGCTTCACTTATATCTTTTGAGTTATATAGTTTTGCTCTAGTGCTTCACTTATATCTTTTAGAGCACGGTGGTGGATTTGTTTTATAGAAACTATTGATCTCTCATGCCTCACTTGGATTATTTTGAGAATCTTAAATAGTATGGTAATTTGCTTAAATAATCCTATATGCTAGGTATACAAGATTAATAATAAAATTCTCTTATGAGTGTGTTGAATACTATGAGAAGTTTGATGCTTGATAATTGTTTTGAGATATGGAGATGGTGATATTAGAGTCATGCTAGTTGAGTAGTTGTGAAATTTGAGAAATACTTGTGTTAAAGTTTGTGATTCCCGTATCATGCACGTATGGTGAACCGTTATGTGATGAAGTCGGAGCATGATTTATTTATTGATTGTCTTCCTTATGAGTGGCGGTGAGGGACGAGCGATGGTCTTTTCCTACCAATCTATCCCCCTAGGAGCATGCGCGTAATACTTTGCTTTGATAACTTGTAGATTTTTGCAATAAGTATATGATTTCTTTATGACTAATGTTGAGTCCATGGATCATACGCACTCTCACCCTTCCACCATTGCTAGCCTCTATAATACCGCGCACCTTTCGCCGGTATCATACACCTACCATACACCTTCCTCAATACAGCCACCATACCTACCTATCATGGCATTTCATAGCCATTCCGAGATATATTGCCATGCAACTTTCCATCGTTTCGTTTACTATGACACACTTCATCATTGTCATATTGCTTTGCATGATCATGTAGTTGACATTATATGTGTGGCAAAGCCACCGTTCATAATTCTTTCATACATGTCACTCATGAGTCATTGCATATCCCGGTACACCACTGGAGGCATTCACATAGAGTCATATTTTGTTCTAAGTATCGACTTGTAATTCTTGAGTTGTAAGAAAATAAAAGTGTGATGATCATCATTATTAGAGCATTGTCCCAAGTGAGAAAAGGATGATGGAGACTATGATTCCCCCACAAGTCGGGATGATACTCCGGATGAAAAACAATAATAAAATAAAATAAAATAGGCCAAAGAAGCCCAAATAAAAAAAGAGGCCATAAAAAAAGAGAAAAGGCCCAAATAAAAAAATGAGAGAAAAAGAGAGAAGGGACAATGCTACTATCCTTTTACCACACTTGTGCTTCAAAGTAACACCATGATCTTCATGATAGAGAGTCTCCTATGTTGTCACTTTCATATACTAGTGGAAATCTTTCATTATAGAACTTGGCTTGTATATTCCAATGATGGGCTTCCTCAAAATTCCCTAGGTCTTCGTGAGCAAGCGAGTTGGATACACACCCACTTAGTTTCTTTTTGAGCTTTCATATACTTATAGCTCTAGTGCATCCGTTGCATGGCAATCCCTAGTCACTCACATTGATATCTATTGATGGGCATCTCCATAGCCCGTTGATACGCCTAGTTGATGTGAGACTATCTTCCCTTTTTGTCTTCTCCACAACTACCATTCTATTCCACCTAAAGTGCTATGTCCATTGCTCACGCTCATGTATTGTGTGAAGATTGAAAAGTTTTGAGAATGTCAAAAGTATGAAACAATTGTTTGGCTTGTCATCGAGGTTGTGCATGATTTAAATACTTTGTGTGGTGAAGATAGAGCATAGCCAGAATACATGATTTTGTAGGGATAACTTTCTTTGGCCATGTTATTTTGAGAAGACATAATTGCTTTGTTAGTATGCTTGAAGTATTATTATTTTTATGTCAATATTAAACTTTTGTCTTGAATCTTTCAGCTCTGAATATTCATGCCACAATTAAGAAGAATTACATTGAAATTATGCCAAGTAGTATTCCACATCAAAAATTCTGTTTTTATCATTTACCTACTCGAGGACGTGAAGGAATTAAGCTTGGGGATGCTTGATACGTCTCCAACGTATCTATAATTTTTGATTGCTCCATGCTATAGTATATACTGTTTTGGACATTATTGGGCTTTATTATCCACTTTTATATTATTTTTGGGACTAACCTATTAACCGGAGGCCCAGCCCAGAATTGCTGTTTTTTTTGCCTATTTTAGGGTTTCGAAGAAAAGGAATATCAAACGGAGTACAAACAGAATGAAACTTTCGGGAACGTGATTTTCTCACCGAACATGATCTAGGAGACTTGGACCCTACCTCAAGCAACCAACAGGTAGGCCATGAGGTAGGGGGCGCGCCTACCCCCCCCCCTCCCCCCCAGGCGCGCCCTCCACCCTTGTGGGCCCCCTGTTGCTCCACCAACGTACTTCTTCCTCCTATATATATCTACGTATCTCCAAATGATCAGATGCAAAGCCAAAACCCTAATTCCACAGCCGTAACTTTATGTATCCACGAGATCCCATCTTGGGGCCTGTTCTGGAGCTCCGTCGGAGGGGGCATAGATCATGGAGGGCTTCTACATCAACACCATAGCCTCTCCGATGAAGTGTGAGTAGTTTACCTCAGACCTTCAGGTCCATACTTATTAGCTAGATGGCTTCTTCTCTATTTTTGGATATCAATACAAAGTTCTCCCCCTCTCTTGTGGAGATCTATTCGATGTAATCTTCTTTTGCGGTATGTTTGTCGAGACCGTTGAATTGTGGGTTTATGATCAAGTTTATCTATGAACAATATTTGAATCTTCTCTGAATTCTTTTATGTATGATTGGTTATCTTTGCAAGTCTCTTCGAATTATTAGTTTGGTTTGGCCTACTAGATTGATCTTTCTTGCAATGGGATAAGTGCTTAGCTTTGGGTTCAATCTTGCGGTGTCCTTTCCTAGTGACAATAGGGGCAGCAAGGAATGTGTTGTATTGTTTCCATCGAGGATAACAAGATGGGGTTTTCATCATATTGCATGTGTTTGTCCCTTTACATCATGTCATCTTGCTTAAAGCGTTACTCTGGTCTCTTGAACTTAATACTCTAGATGCATGCTGGATAGCTGGCGATGTGTGGAGTAATAGTAGTAGATGCAGGCAGGAGTCGGTCTACTTGTCTTGGACGTGATGCCTATATACATGATCATACCTAGATATTCTCATAACTATTCTCAATTCTGTCAATTGCTCAACAGTAATTTGTTCACCCATCGTAAAATACCTATGCTCTTGAGAGAAGCCACTAGTGAAACCTATGGCCCCCGGGTCTATCTTCATCATATTAATCTTCCAATACTTAGTTATTTTCATTGCTTTTATTTTACTTTGCATCTTTATCATAAAAATACCAAAAATATTACCTTATCATATCTATCAGATCTCACTCTCGTAAGTGACCGTGTAGGGATTGACAACCCCTTATCGCGTTGGTTTGTTTTGTGTAGGTGCGAGGGACTCGCGCGTAGCCTCCTACTGGATTGATACCTTGGTTCTCAAAAACTGAAGGAAATACTTATGCTACTTTGCTGCACCACCCTTTCCTCTTCAAGGGAAAACCAACGCAAGTGCTCAAGAGGTAGCATTGGCCTGGAAGCTGCACGTCGCCACGCAGGTGACTGCCTCGTCTGCGGGTTGACTACTGTGTTGGAACGGCGGTGGAGCCTTGTGTAACGCCCCGTATGTAACTTGCCATAATTGTATTCCAACTCTTGCCATTATTGGCTCTAAGTTATGATATTCCCTCGTGGTTGGGTTTTGTCTTTGTTTTGCATTTTGTCCATGTCATGCATTTCATATCATGTAATCATGTGCATCTCATTTGTACATGTGTTGGTCTCATGCATCCGAGCATTTTCCCCGTTGTCCGTTTTGCGATCCGACACTCCTATGTCCTCCGGTGCCACCTTTTGCCTCTTTTCGTGTGCGGGTGCTAAACATTCTCGGAATGGACCAAGATTTGCCAAGCGGCCTTGGTACGCCACCGGTAGACTGCATGTCAAGTTTCGTACCATTTGGAGTTCGTTTGATACTCCAATGGTTAACCGGGGAACCGTAAAGGCCTCGTGTTGTTGCAGCCGAACACCCCTCCAAAGTGGACCAAAACCCATCTAAACCCCCTCCATCCTCTCGGCCGTTCGATCACGATCGCGTGGCCGAAAATCACATTCCATTTGGACTCTCCTAGCTCCTTCTATGTATAAATAGGTGCCTCCCCTCCGAAATTCGCGCAGATGAAACCCTAGTCCCGCTCCCCTCGCGCCGCCGGACATTTCCTCGCCACCGACGGGCATGTCTGCCACCGTCGCCCAACCACTCAGGGGCTAACACGTGTCCTGCCGGCCGTCCCCGCCGCCGCGCCTCACCCGCCGGCCGGCCAAGGCCCGCGCGGGGCCCTCCCCGCCGGCTCCCCTCGCCCGCACCGCCTCCTTGCCCGCTCCGGCCGCCGCCTCGCCACCGCAGCGAGTCGCCGGCGCCGCCCGCTTCCTCGCCGGCACGCCCTCGCCGCCTTGCTGGTCGCCGCCACCCGCGCGCCGCCCATGCGTGGCCTCCTCGCTGGCTAGATCCGGCCCCCTAGCTCTGGTCGCCGTCCCCTACAGCTCCGGCGCCCATCTCCTCTAACCCCGGTGAGAAATCCGGCGATCCTCGGGAACCGTGCGCAAGATCTGGATCGGGTCAAGACCTAGGGTTGACTTCAAGTTTTCCTCTAAGTCTATTATTTTTGCATCCTGAAGCACTTTTCATCATGCCATATCTCTATCACCGTAGCTCTGTTTTGGGCGTGCCATATATCAAAATGTTTGTTAGGTTGTCATCTTCATTTTGTTCCATTGCACCATGCTTGTTTGAGACCATCTTGATGCCCTAATGACTGTTGCAAGAGTGCTATAAAATGGTAGTTCCTGATTCTTATCAGATTATGAGCATTTGTCATTTTTGCCATGATTAATGTGTGATGCATATGAGCATGAGCTCTACATGTGTTTTGGGCTATGCCATGCCATCTTTACAAGGGTGTGTGCCATGTATTTTTGTGATCAATGTGGTGACTGGCACAAGCATGCAAAGTAGCTCTCGTGATATTGCTGATTTCAGGGACTTAGAATTTCACTAAGTCAGTTTCCTGCTATTATTTTAATGTCATGTATTCATGTTGCTACAAAGAGATCCATGCTTCTTTTGAGTATGTTCAGTAAGGATGATTTGGGGATATGGCTATGCTCTATCCATCCATGCCCTTTTTTGAATTTATGGAGTACCCTAGCATGACTCTATCTTGCTCTACTTTTGCTATAAAATGTTCCTGGTAGATTGTTTACGTGTTAATCAATTTTTCCAAGGTTGTTGTAGTTGATCCATGCATGATATGAGATTGTTCTTGCCATGTTTAGCTTCTTGATCATGCCTTCTTGCTGGTAGTATGCTTAGTTTGTCATGCAATGCCTTGTGTTGAGTGCATCGAGATCGCAAACATGCCTCCGTAACTCTATTTATGCCATGTCCAGTTTTCTGCTAAGTCTGAATCTATTAACGCAACTTGCTATGTTTACATGGGTGCCATAATGTATTTTGTGCCCTTTTGGCTTATGGTCAGTAAGGGAGTTTTGTTATATGCTTTGAGTAGATTCATGTTGTGCCTTGCTTTGCTATGATCTGATCCTGTAGCTTGTTGTTATCTTGCTCTAATCTTTGCTTCCTGATGTTAAATCCTGACATGTTAGTATTTTCACTAAGTCTGTGAAGCTGATATCTTTTGCACTTTTCCCATGCTTGTTTGAACCTGTTATTGTGTGATTTAGCCATAGCTCAGTGTTCATCTTTTGTCAAGCATCTTGAGTAGATCACTACCATGTGCTTTGTTGCTATGTTAGAGTGCAGTAGCTTAGCTTCTTGTTGCATTTTATATGGCATCATGCTATTAATCGCAGGATTGTGCCATTCTTGTTTTGCTTGCCATTTGCAAACCGTGCATCCGATTCCGGTGATCTTTATGTCGATTTTGACCGAAATCAACTCATCTTTCTAGAGGCGCACTTGGTTTGCCAAGTTGAGGCCTGGTTCAATCTTTTCTTTTCGGAGCACGCATATGCATTGCATAGCACATCCCGCATATCATGCCATGTTTTGCATCATGTTGCCTGCGCATTGCACCGTGGTTGAGTGTGGTTTCCTTTGCTTGTGTTCTTGCCTTGGGTAGAGCCGGGAGACGAGTTCATGATCGAGGAACCCGTTGAGTACGCTTACGAGGATCAAGCTTATGTAACTCGGAGAACTTTGCAGGCAAGATGACCATACCCTCGAAATCACTTCTATCTTTGCTTGCTAGTTGCTCGCTCTTTTGCTATGCCGCGATACCTACCACATGCTTTATCATGCCTCCCCATATTGCCATGTCAAGCCTCTAACCCACCTTGTCCTAGCAAACCGTTGTTTGGCTATGTTACCGCTTTGCTCAGCCCCACTTATAGCGTTGCTAGTTGCAGGTGAAGATGGAGTTTGTTCCTTGTTGGAACATGATTATTGTTGGGATATCATTATTATATCTTGTTTACTTTAATGCATCTATATACTTGGTAAAGGGTGGAAGGCTCGGCCTTATGCCTGGTGTTTTGTTCCACTCTTGCTGCCCTAGTTTCCGTCATACCGAGGTTATGTTCCTTGATTTTGCGTTCCTTACGCGGTTGGGTTATAATGGGAACCCCTTGACAGTTCGCCTGGAATAAAACTCCTCCAGCAAGGCCCAATCTTGGTTTTACCATTTTCCACCTAAGCCTTTTTCCCTTGGGTTCCGCAGACTCAAGGGTTATCTTTATTTTAAACCCCCGGGCCAGTGCTCCTCTGAGTGTTGGTCCAACCTGTCAGCAGCCGGTGGCCACCAGGGGCAACTCTGGGTTGGCCTACCGGAATCTTGTACAATCTGGTGTGCCCTGAGAACGAGATATGTTCAGCTCCTATCGGGATTTGTCAGCACATTTGGGCAGCTTTGCTGGTCTTGTTTTACCATTGTCGAAACGTCTTGTAACCGGGATTCCGAGTCTGATTGGGTCGTCCTGGGAGAAGGAATATCCTTCGTTGACCGTGAGAGCTTGTGATGGGCTAAGTTGGGACACCCCTGCAGGGTTTTGAACTTTTGAAAGCCGTGCCCGTGGTTATGGGAAGATGGGAATTTGTTGATGTCCGGTTGTAGAAAACTTGACACTTAACTTATTTAAAATGAATCAACAGCGTGTGTAGCCGTGATGGTCTCTTTTCGGCGGAGTCCAGGAAGAGAACACGGTCTCATGTTATGCTTGAAACGTAAGTAGTTAGGGTCACTTCTTGATCTTATAGCTTCTCAATCGTGCTTTGCTTCTCTTCTCGCTCTCATTTGTGTATGTTAGCCACCATATGTGCTAGTGCTTGCTGCAGCTCCACCTCACTACCTTTTCCTACCCATAAGCTTAAATAGTCTTGATCGCGAGGGTGTGAGACTGCTGAGTCTCTATGACTCACAGATTACTTCCAAAACCTGATGCAGGTGTCGATGATGCCAGTAGAGGGGATGCGACAGAACTCAAGTGGGAGTTCGACGAGGATTCATGACGTTACTATGTGTCTTTTCCGGACGATCAGTAGTGGAGCCCAGTTGGGGCGATCGGGGATCTTTTGCATTTGGGGTTGTCTTTATTTTGGTTCCGTAGTCGGACCTTGATTGTATTTTGGATGATGTAATGCTATATTTATGTATTGTGTGAAGTGGCGATTGTAAGCCAACTCTTTATCTCTTTCTTATTCAGTACATGGGATGTGTAAAGATTACCCCTCTTGCGACATGCCTACTATGCGGCTATGCCTCTAGGTCATGCTCCGACACGTGGGAGATATAGCCGCATCGTGGGTGTTACAAGTTGGTAATCAGAGCCTTCCCCGACTTAGGAGCCCCCTGCTTGATCGAATCGATGGCGTTGTTGAGTCTAGAAAAATGTATTGAGTCTTATAGGATTGTATATATCGGAGAGTAGGATTCTTTTTACTCCTTAGTCCCTTCGTCGCTCTGGTGAGGCTTCCTAACATAGAGTTTTGACTCTTCTCTTCTCAAATTTCACGAAAACTTTTTTTAGGATCACGCGGGTATCTTGGAATTGTTCCGTTGGTTTTGTGACGAGAACATTGTTCTTGGTGCCTCCTGACATTTAGGGGTTGTGGCAGTGACCCGAGGAGTTGAGCTCCGAGGTGTTGTCGTCACAATTTTATCATTGCTGTTCTGGAATACCTGAGTTCGCCGACATCAAAAATCTCATTTATTCAGTTGTTGGTGAGATAACCTCGACGCCACCCAATACTGGGGTGGGAGTTCAGGAGTATTGCCATAACTCGTATAACGGATGCTTTTCGAAGGTTGAGGTAAATAATTTCCGAAGGTTTCTTGGTTATGTGTTGAAGTATGGATACAGCTGGATGTAGGATTTGCTAGTTTTGGGTGAGATATTATGCTTCCCCTGTATCCCCAACACCTGATTGCATAACCAGAAAATTTCGGGAGTTTCATAGGTGGGAATTCATGTAGCTCTAGTATTTCTTCCCGCAGATATTTGGTTTGTGATTGGGTAATCCTTACCAATTATTTGTTCATATCCATACCTTGTTGTTTTATTCATCTACCTCTATCTAAGTGGCTTCTCAATTTATGGAAGTGTGATCATTTACTTTGGAATTCATTCGTTCATTCTTCTTCGAATGTTAAGGCTATATGTTGCAATTTCGATCCACTGATTCAGCTTGAATATATGTCTGTCAAGATGCTAACGGATGTCAACCTCTTCAGGACGGCTCCTCCAACGCGTCAGAATCCGGATCCTCCGCCACCACCTTCACCTCCAGAGGCATGGCAAGCTGTCATGGCCGCCACCAACGCCAACACGGAGATGCTTATGCAACTGTTGCAAGAGCGTAACCAAGGAAATCAAGGCCATGGCAACAATCAAGCTTAGTTTGCTACCCTCAATCACTTCCTCGCAAACCAGCCGAAGTCTTTCAGTAACTGTGTCGAGGCCACAGACGCTGATGATTGTCTCGTCGATATCTGCAAACATTTTGAGTGTAGCAACGTCAGGCCTGAGAACTTTGTCAAGTTTGCTTCCTTCCAACTCAAAGACCAAGCTGCTGAGTGGTATCAACAATACAAAGATTCTAGAGGAGGTCGTGTGATTACCTGGGATGATTTCCACCGAGACTTCAAAGGTCACCACATTCCTCAAAGTGTTGTTGAGAGTAAGCGTGAGGAGATCCGCAATCTGAAGTAAGGTAGCTTGTTTGTTTACCAATACAACATCCTGTTCCAGAGGCTCCCTCGCTTCGCCAAAGAAGACGTCCCTAACGAGAAGAGCATGATTTATCAATTCAGAGGTGGCCTCAGAGAAGATCTGCAACTAGCTCTTGTGCTTTTTGATCCGACCAAGTATGATGATTTCTACAACATGGCACTAAAGCAAGAGGCCGCTCAGCTCAAGAGCGATGCATCTAAGAAGAGAGTCAGGGATGCAACTCCTTCTTCTTCAACTCAAGTGGTAGCTAAGCAGCAAAAGTTCTGGTTGCCTCCTCCTCCTTCGTTCTGTCAGCCTTATCAGCAGAAGAGCAAATGTGGCAATGGATCTTCCCACCCACCCAACCCAGGATATCAGAACAAAGCTTCGTCTCATGCTCCAAGATCAAGTGCTCTGTATCACCGGCCGCTCTCAGAGGTTACGTGCAACAAGTGTCAGTAGAAGGGGCACTATGCGAACGAATGCTTCAACCAGAGGCGCCTTCCGCCTCCTCCTCCTGTGAGATCTGCCAGCAATGCAGTGGTCAAGCATAATCCCAAGTTTGCAAAGGTCAACATGATGAACGCAGCTCAGGCAGAGGACTCTTTAGAAGTGATCATGGGTAACCTTCCTGTTAATGATATTCCTGCAAAAGTTCTTTTTGACACTGGTGCATCACTTAGTTTCATCTCAAGACCATTTGCATCTAAGCATGAGTTGGCTTTCCAAGTTTTGCCTAGTCCGCTAGCAGTTGTCTCACAGGGTAAACGCATGAACACTAACTCCATGGTTCCGGATGTTTCTATCAAGATGGGTGACTACAAATTTTTGGCTTCTCCAATTGTTCTTGGTAACTCGGATATTGATCTAATTCTCGGCATGGACTGGCTTCCTAAGCACAAGGCTCAGCTTGATCGTGCTGCTAGGCAGATTCAATTGACACACTCGTCTGAGGATGTGATCATCTTTACCGCTCGTGATGACACCATTCGACTATTTTCTCTCAATGAGAAGGGCGAGTTGAATGCCATCTCTCAGATTCTAGTCGTTTGTGAATATCAAGACGTCTTTCCAGAAGAGCTTCCAGGAATGCCTCCTCACCGGCCAGTTGAATTTGTCATCGATCTTGAGCCTGGCACAGAACCTGTTTGCAAACGTCCTTACAAGCTTGGACCAGAAGAGTTGAAGTTGCTGAAGAAACAAATCGGTATACAAGAGCGTATGGGTCTTATCCGACCAAGTTCTTCTCCATGGGGTTATGGTGTTCTTTCTATCAAGAAGAAGGATGGCACGGACTGACTTTGTGTCGACTATCGTCCATTGAACAAGAAGACCATAAAGAACAAGTACCCACTTCCCAACATCAATGAGCTTTTCGAGCAACTCATAGGCGCCCAAGTTTTCTCCAAGCTTGACCTCCGTATGGGCTATCATCATATTCGCATTCGTGAACAAGATATCCCCAAGACAGCATTCAGAACAAGCTATGGTTCCTATGAATACACTATCATGTCTTTCGGCCTTGTCAATGCTCCTCCAACATTCTCTCGCATGATGAACTTCATCTTCAGCCCTTACACAAATGACTTCGTCTTGGTGTATCTCGATGACATTTTGGTCTTTCCAAGAACAAAGAGGATCATGCCAAGCATTTGAGATTGGTGCTGGACAAACTCAGAGAACATCAGTTCTATGCGAAGTTTTCAAAGTGTGAGGTTTGGCTCAATTAGGTTCTCTACCTTGGTTATATCATCTCTACCAAGGGAATAGCTATTAATCCTGAGAAGGTGTCTGCAATTGTGAATTGGCAACCACCTCAGAATGTGAAGCAGCTCCACTGATTCCTTGGGCTTGCAAGCTATTGTCGAAGATTCGTTGAGAATTTCTCTAAGATCGCGAAGCCTCTTTCCAACCTCCTCCAGAAGCATGTGAAGTATGTCTGGACGCGTGAATGTGACATCGCTTTCAACAACCTGAAAGAGAAGCTAGTCTCAGCTCCAGTTCTGACTCCTCCTGATGAATCCAAACCATTTGAGGTTTTCTATGATGCTTCCCTGCAAGGTCTGGGTACTGTGTTGATGCAAGAGAAGAAAGTTGTGGCCTATACCTCTCGCCAGTTGAAGCCCAACGAAAAGAACTACCCCACTCATGACCTCGAGTTGGTGGCAGTTGTCCATGCTCTGTTAACATGGAGACATCTCTTGTTGGGAAGGAATGTGGACATCTTCACTGATCACCAGAGTCTCAAGTACATCTTCACACATCCCAACCTCAACCTCAGGCAGACTCGTTGGGTCGAGATGATCCAAGAGTATAATCCGAGTATTGAATATACTCCAGGCAAGGCCAATGTCATTGCTGACGCTTTGAGCAGGAAGGCTTACTGCAACAGTTTGATTCTCAAGCCCTTCCAACCGGATTTTTGTGAAGCTTTCCGCAAACTTAATCTCCAAGTTGTTCCTCAAGGATTCCTTGCCAACCTCCAAGTCTCTCCTACTTTGGAAGATCAGATTCGTGAGGCTTAACTTCTTGATGCAATGGTGAAGAAGGTGAAGATTGGTATTTCCAAGAGCCAACCCAAGTACAAGTGCTATCGCCTTGATGACAAAGATACTCTATTCTTGGAGGATAGAATTGTTGTTCCTAAAGGTGACCTTCGTAAAGTAATTATGAACGAGGCTCACTATTCACTCCTATCTATTCATCCTGGAAGTACAAAGATGTACCATGACCTCAAGCAGTCATATTGGTGGACTCGAATGAAGTGAGAGATTGCTCAGTTCGTGAATGAATGTGATGTCTGCAGAAGAGTGAAAGCAGAACACCAATGGCCAGCTGGTCTCCTCCAACCGCTTGCTATTCCAGAATGGAAGTTTGACCATATTGAGATGGACTTCGTGACAGGATTTCCCAAGTCCAAGCGTGGCAATGATGCTATCTTTGTTGTCATCGACAAGCTTACAAAAGTGGCTCATTTTCTTCCTATCAAAGAATCTATCACAGCAGCTCAGTTGGCAGAGCTATATACCTCCAGGATTGTCTCTTTGCATGGCATTCCGCAGTTGATATCTTCATATCATGGAAGCATCTTTACTTCTAGGTTCTGGGATTCCTTTCAGAAGGCCATGGGCACAAACATTCTCTTCAGCATAGCCTTCCGTCCCCAAACTAGTGGACCAGTCGAGCGAGTCAAACAAATTCTTGAAGATATGCTTAGGGCTTGTGTCATTTCTTTCGGTATGAAGTGGGAAGATTGTCTTCCATATGCCGACTTCTCCTAAAAACAACAACTTCCAAGCGAGTTCGGCCAAGGCCCCATTCGAGATTCTCTATGGCAGAAAGTGTCATACTCCTCTTAACTGGTCAGAGACTGGTGAAGGCCAACTTCTTGGCAATGACTTGATCACAGAGGCTGAAGAAATGTGCAAAGTCATCCGTGAAAATCTCAAAGCCGCGCAATCGTGCCAGAATAGTTACTATCATAGCAAGCATCGTGACTTGGCTTTCGAGATCGGAGACCATGTCTACCTCCGCGTCTCTCCAATGAAAGGTACTCGCCGCTTCAGTATCAAAGGGAAGCTTGCCCCTAGATACGTGGGTCCTTTCAAGATCATGGGCAAAAGAGGTGATCTCGCCTATTAACTTGAGCTTCCATCCAACTTTGCAAATGTGCACGAGGTGTCTCACGTGTCTCAGCTTCGCAAGTGTTTCAAGACTCTTGACCGCACCATCAACTTCGAAGAGATTGATCTCCAAGAAGACATGTCTTATCATGAGCATCCCATTGCTATTCTTGAAGAAACTGAGCACAAGACTCACAACAAGTCTATCAAATTTCTGAAAGTGAGGTGGTCACATCATTCCGACAGAGAAGCCACCTGGGAACGCGAGGACCACCTCCGTTCCGAATATCCGGAGTTTTTTCAGTCCTAGATCTCGGGACGAGATCCTTTCGTAGTGGTGGAGTGTTGTAATGCCCCGTATGTAACTTGCCATAATTGTATTCCAACTCTTGCCATTTTCGGCTCTAAGTTATGATATTTCCTCGTGGTTGGGTTTTGTCTTAGTTTTGCATTTTGTCCATGTCATACATTTCATATCATGTCCTCATGTGCATCTCATTTGCATACATGTTTGTCTCATGCATCCGAGCATTTTCCCCGTTGTCCGTTTTGCGATCCGACACTCCTATGTCCTCCGGCGCCCCCTTTTGCCTCTTTTCGTGTGCAGGTGCTAAACATTCTCGGAATAGACCAAGATTTGCCAAGCAGCCTTGGTACGCTACCGGTAGACTGCCTGTCAAGTTTCGTGCCATTTGGAGTTCGTTTGATACTCCAACAGTTAACCGGGGAACCGTAAAGGCCTCATGTGTGTTGCAGCCCAACACCCCTCCAAAGTGGCCCAAAACCCATCCAAACCCCCTCCATCCTCTCGGCCGTTTGATCAACATCGTGTGGCCAAAAACCGCACTCCATTTGGACTCTCCTAGCTCCTTCTATGTATAAATAGGTGCCTCCCCTCCGAAATTCACGCAAATGAAACCCTAGTCCCGCTCCCCTCGCGCCGCCGGACATTTCCTCGCCACCGACGGACATATCCGCAACCGTTGCCCAGCCACTCAGGGGCTGACACGTGTCCCGCCGGCCGTCCCCGCCGCTGCGCCTCACCCACCGGCCCGCCATGGCCCGCGCGGGGACCTCACCGCCGGCTCCCCTCGCCCGCGCCGCCTCCTTGCCCGCTCCGGCCGCTGCCTCGCCACCGCAGCGAGTCGCCGGCGCCGCCCGCTTCCTCGCCGGCACGCCCTCGCCGCCTTGCCGGTTGCCGCCACCCGCATGTGGCCTCCTCGCCGGCCAGATCCGGCCCCCTAGCTCCGGCCGCCGTCCCCTACAGCTCCGGCGCCCATCTCCTCTAACCCCGGCGAGAAATCCGATGATCCTCGGGAACCGTGCACAAGATCTGGATCGGGTCAAGACCTAGCGTTGACTTCAACTTTTGCTCTAAGTCTTTTATTTTTGCATCCTGAAGAACTTTTCATCATGCCATATCTCTGTCACCGTAGCTCCGTTTTGGGCGTGCCATATATCAAAATGTTCGCTAGGTTGTCCTCTTCATTTTGTTCCATTGCACCATGCTTGTTTGAGTCCATCTTGATGCCCTAATGACTGTTGCAAGAGTTCTATAAAATGTTAGTTCCTGATTCTTATCAGATTATGAGCATTTGTCATTTTTGCCATGGTTAATGTGTGCTGCATATGAGCATGAGCTCTACATGTGTTTTGGGATATGCCATGCCATCTTTACAGGGGTGTATGCCATGTATTTTTGTGATCAATGTGGTGACTAGCACAAGCATGCAAAGTAGCTCTCGTGATATTGCTGATTTCAGGGACTTAGAATTTCACTAAGTCATTTTCCTGCCGTTATTTTAATGCCATGTATTCATGTTGCTACAGAGAGATCCATGCTTCTTTTGAGTATGTTCAGTAAGGATGATTTGGGCATATGGTTATGCTCTATCCATCCATGCCCTTGTTTACATTTATGGAGTACGCTAGTATGACTCAATCTTGCTCTACTTTTGCTATAAAATTTTCCTGGCAGATTGTTTACGTGTTAATCAATTTTGCCAAGGTTGTTGTAGTTGATCCATGCATGCTATGAGATTGTTCTTACCATGTTTAACTTCTTGATCATGCCTTCTTGCTGGTAGTATGCTTAGTTTGTCATGCAGTGCCTTGTGTTGAGTGCATCGAGCTCGCAAACATGCCTACGTAACCCTGTTTATGCCTGCTAAGTCTGAACCTGTTAATGAAACTTGCTATGTTTACATGGGTGCCATCATGTTTTCTGTGCCCTTTTGCTTATGGTCAGTAAGGTAATTTTGTTATATGCTTTGAGTAGATTCATGTCATGCCTTGCTTTGTTATGATCTGATCATGTAGCATGTTGTTATCTTGCTCTAAACTTTGCTTCCTGATGTTAAATCCTGACATGTTAGTATTTTCACTAAGTCTGTGAAGCTGATATCTTTTGCACTTTTTGCATACTTGTTTGAACCTGCTATTTTGTGATTTAGCCGTAACTCAGTGTTCATCTTTTGTCAAGCATCTTGAGTAGAACACTGCCATGTGCTTTGTTTCTATGTTAGAGTGCAGTAGCTTAGCTTCTTGTTGCATTTTATATGGCAGCGTGCTATTAATCGCAGGATTGTGCCATTCTTGTTTTGCTTGCCATTTGCAAACCGTGCATCCGATTCCGGTGATCTTTATATCAATTTCGACCGAAATCAACTCATTTTTCCAGCATCGCGCTTGGTTTGCCAAGTTGAGGCCTGGTTCAATCTTTTCCTTCCAGAGCACGCATATGCATTGTATAGCACATCCCGCATATCATGCCATGTTTTGCATCATGTTGCTTGCGCATTGCACCGTGGTTGATTGTGGTTGCCTTTGCTTGCGCATTGCACCCTCTTGTGACATGCCTACTATGCGGCTATGCCTCTAGGTCATGCTCCGACACGTGGGAGATATAGCCGCATCGTGGGTGCTACACCTTGGCAGGTGGGGGCCTGGCTGCGGCCCCGCAGATGTCCCCGGTAAGGGCCTTGCTGGGGTCTCGCGGGTGTCCCTGGCAAGGGTCTTGTCGGATCACGGGTTCCGGCAAAACCCTCAAGGTTCGAACACTGGGGTGCACGCGAAGATCTCCCCCCTATCGATCCACGTCCTAGCTCAGCTAAGATCTTATGCAGTAACTCGACAAACTCACAACACAAGGGACACTAGATTTATATACTGGTTCGGGCCACCGTTGTGGTGTAATACCCTACACTAGTGTGGTGTGGTGGATTGCCTCTTGGGCTGAGGATGATTAGTACAAGGGGGAGAACAGCCTCCTCATGAGAGATGTTCTTGTGCTTGGTGGACTCGTGGTTCTCCTAGTCTCTCTTGGCTAGACTGGTCTGTCGATCCTTTCCTTTTCTAGCTACGATGGTGGCTAGTCCTATTTATAGAGGACCTGGTCCTCTCCCCAAATATTGAGTGGGAAGGGAGCCAACAACGACCAATTCGAAGGGGGATAGCTAGTACAACTTATCCTGACAAAAGTTGTCTTCGCCTGTCAAAGGCTCTGGTGGTGACGTCGTCTTGGGCTCCACGGTGACCTCCGTCTTGTCGTCCTTCTGGTCTTGGTCTTGTTGCACTGATATGGAAACCTTTGCTTGACGCCTCGGTACTCCACGCATGCGCCTGCTTCCTTAGCACCGAAGAGGAAACAAGGACACTGTGCGCGCTGGCGCCCACCAGGCCTTGGTCTTCATGGCTCACGTCACTGGAACCTCGCGAGGTTTGCCTGGCCTTGAACTCTCCGCCGCTCGCGAGCCAGCCTGGTGAGGTCGCTCCTGAGGAGGTCTTGTGTCGTCCGCCTCGCGAGGGTCTTTAGTCTTTGCTGGTGATGATGGGCTGTACGGGCCCGCTCGCAGAGCCACGATGTGGGCCGCAGGCAGGCAAGTCTGGGGACCCCCATTCCCAGAACACCGACAGTAGCCCCCGGGACCAAGGCACGCTCGGGCTTGGCTTCGAGGCGAAGCCAAAGGCCAAGTGCGGAGCACCGCAGGCCCCAATAGCCTGCGGCCTTGGTTGACGCGTGGTGGTTGATTGGACGTGGGCGCCTTTGCTTCCCCATGCTGCCTCGGCAACTGCCCGACTGTCAAAAAGGTTGGCGTAGACAGCTCTTGCCTTTACTGCTTCCATTCGCCATGCTCGCCCCTACCTTTGAAATCTCCAGATCTACATCCTTCCTGCCTCGGCGACCAATGGCGCCTCAGAGGGTCAAGCCCGCCTTGTCGCCGGCTTGGTACGAGCCAGCTCTCGACGCGCCCAATGTTTCAGAGAAGAACCTCACCGCCACGTGCTTGCCTCTTCCTCCGCGCCAAGGAGGGTCACGCCTCCAGGTGTATTAATTTCATCGCGGCCGGCAAGGCCAACTCGATCTCGAAGAGGGGGAAGAAAGCTGACGGCTTCCGGAGCAAGTGGGCCATGATGGATGACAAATGCATCCACCCACGCTTTACGCTGCCGACGGAGAGGCCCCAGTACGACAAGGGGTGGTTGTCGGTGTCAAAACCGGTGGATCTCGGGTAGGGGGTCCCAAACTGTGCGTCTAAGGCGGATGGTAACAGGAGGCAGGGGACACGATGTTTTACCCAGGTTCGGGCCCTCTTGATGGAGGTAAAACCCTACGTCCTGCTTGATTTATTCTTGATGATATGAGTATTACAAGAGTTGATCTACCACGAGATCGGAGAGGCTAAACCCTAGAAGCTAGCCTATGGTATGATTGTATGTATATGTTCTATCGACTAGCCTAGCCTCGGTTTATATAATGCACTAGAGGCCTAGGATAACAAGAGTCCTAGCCGAATACGCCGGTGGGGAGGAGTCCTTGTCTTGATCACCAAGTCTTGTGGAATCTTCCATGTATGCGGCAACTGTCCGAACTGGCCCATGAGTATACGGCCATGGGGGTCCTCGGCCCAATCTAAAAGATTGGGAGATGACGTGGTGAGTACCCCCTAGTCCAGGACACCATTAGTAGCCCCCTGAACCGGTCTTCAAGTTAGGGATGCTCCTCGATTCTTCCGAACTGTTCTTCATCTTCCGTCGTCGGTCTTGAAAACTGGTTCAACAAATCTTCTCATCTTCGATCTTGAGGATCGCCGAAATGCATTCGGCGAGTTTACACGTCAGGTATCCGAGGAGCCCCTTTAAGTTTCCGGCCTTTATCAATGCCTTGTTATTTTTATGCCACACCTCAGGTTTGAAGCTGTTCCCGGGAGGCAGTGTCCTCTTGCGTCCGAGCTCCAACGCCAGACTGCATTCGAGGTATCTTTTGCAGCCAAGCACCAATGTCGGACCGCTTTCCGAGCTCCAACGCCGGAATGTATCCGAGCTCCAACGCCAGACTATGTCCAAACTCCAACGCCGGACTGTATCCGGGCTCCAACACAGGAATATATCCGAGGTGTCATATCACCTTGGTTCAAAAAAGTTGAAGGAGTTTAGCCGAGCTTAATGCTGGAAATGCCCTCTATGGAGCCAGCCACTAGCGCCCGAGATTTATGCCGGACTACTTCTGAGGTGATGCACCACCCCGACTGTGGGCCGATTTTTTGTCAATATTTTTGATTGGTGCAATTTATTCTCTGCCAAGATATATAGCCAGTAGCCCTCAAGGTGTGTATCGGTTTAAAACCCGAGATGCACTTGAAGGATGACGTAAGACCGCTGATCCCAGTAGCCGCTGAGACACAGGTTGATTTGCAAAATCGGACTGAGGATCAAGTCCTAGCTCGGTAGAATACTTCGGGACACAAAAAGCAGTGTGCTCAGTCCTCGAGACTCAGGTTGGGTGCGGCCAACCAACCTGAGGATCAAAATCTCCTAGGCAACTTTATTGCGCTTAAAATTTTCTGCATTGAACAGGCAATGCAGTAGCCCCCGAGACACTGGTCGGGTGGCAACACCAGATCAGGGGATCGATGTGCCCCTTTAATATGTTTAAATAATAAGCCCGAAGCCCAGTAGCCCCCGAGCCTTAATGCGGGCACGGGTGGCCGAATTAAGGATCGATATCCATAGTAAAATCACAAATTATGTGTAATGACTCTATGTATCCAAGTACTTTATGTCATTAATGCTCGGATCCGCATTGTACAAAACTTTGTTGACCGACCATCGGCTTCCACCTCCTCGGCCAGTAGCCAAGGAGTGTTTGCCCTACTTTATAAAGCCTTTATGAGGGCAAATATTTACGACAAACAAGGCAATCTGGCCATACGGTTTTATAAACAAAGGTACGCAGAGAGATATGTTATATTACTGTTTAACATAAGAAATGTATTCCAAAGAAAATAGTCCCGCTATCGGTTCCTTTCTCTGGGTTGTCATGCTAAGCATGATCATGAAACCTCAGCTCTAATGTAAGAGCAAAATATTGAGGATTTAGTTTGGGAGGCTGGTTACTGTTGGAAATATGCCCTAGAGGCAATAATAAAAGCATTATTATTATATTTCCTTGTTCATGATAATTGTCTTTATTCATGCTATAATTGTGTTATCCAGAAATCGTAATACATGTGTGAATAACAGACACCAACATGTCCCTAGTAAGCCTCTAGTTGACTAGCTCATTGATCAACAGATAGTCATGGTTTCCTGACTATGGACATTGGATGTCATTGATAACGAGATCACATCATTAGGAGAATGATGTGATGGACAAGACCCAATCCTAAACATAGCACAAGATCGTATAGTTCGTTTGCTAGAGTTTTTCCAATGTCAAGTATCCTTTCCTTAGACCATGAGATCGTGTAACCCCCGGATACCGTAGGAGTGCTTTGGGTGTACCAAACGTCACAACGTAACTGGGTGACTATAAAGGTATACTACGGGTATCTCCGAAAGTATCTGTTGGGTTGACATGGATCAAGACTGGGATTTGTCACTCCGTATGACGGAGAGGTATCACTGGGCCCACTCGGTAATGCATCATCATTATGAGCTCAAAGTGACCAAGTGTCTGGTCACGGGATCATGCATTACGGAATGAGTAAAGTGACTTGCCGGTAACGAGATTGAACGAGGTATTGGGATACCGACGATCGAATCTCGGGCAAGTAACATACCGATTGACAAAGGGAATTGTATACGGGGTTGCTTGAATCCTCGACATCGTGGTTCATCCGATGAGATCATCGTGGAGCATGTGCGAGCCAACATGGGTATCCAGATCCCGATGTTGGTTATTGACCGGAGAGCAGTCTCGGTCATGTCTGCATGTCTCCCGAACCCGTAGGGTCTACACACTTAAGGTTCAGTGACGCTAGGGTTGTAGGGATATGTATATGCAGTAACCCGAATGTTGTTCGGAATCCCGGATGAGATCCCGGACGTCAGGAGGAGTTCCGGAATGGTCCAGAGGTAAAGAATTATATATATGAAGTGCTATTTCGGCCATCGGGACAAGTTTCGGGGTCACCGGTATTGTACCGGGACCACCGGAAGGGTCCCGGGGGTCCACCGGGTGGGGCCACCTGCCCTGGGGGGCACATGGGCTGTAGGGGGTGCGCCTTGGCCTACATGGGCCAAGGGCACCAGCCCCAATAGGCCCATGCGCCTAGGGTTTCAAAAAGGGAAGAGTCCCACAAGGGGAAGGCACCCCTAGGTGCCTTGGGGGGGAGGGAAACCTCCCTTGGCCGCCGCCCCCCCTACGAGATTGGATCTCCTAGGGCCGGCGACCCCCCTTGGCCCTCCTATATATAGTGGGGGAGATGGAGGACTTCATGCCTTTGCCTTTGGCGCCTCCCTCTCCCTCTCCAACACCCCTCCTCCTCCATAGTGCTTGGCGAAGCCCTTACGGAGTACTGTAGCTCCACCATCACCATGCCGCCATGCTGCTGCTGGAGCCATCTTCCTCAACCTCTCCTTCCCCCTTGCTGGATCAAGAAGAAGGATACGTTACGCTGACCGTACGTGTGTTGAACGCGGAGGTGCCGTCCGTTCGGCGCTTGGTCATCGGTGATTTGGATCACCTCGTGTACGACTACCTCATCCCCGTTCTTTGAACGCTTCCGCTCGCGATCTACAAAGGTATGTAGATGCATCCGATCACTCGTTGCTAGGTGAACTCATAGATGGATCTTGGTGAAACCGTAGGAAAATTTTTGTTTTCTGCAACGTTCCCCTACAGTGGCATCATGAGCTAGGTCTATGCGTAGTTCTTCTTGCGCGAGTAGAACACAATTTGTTGTGGGCGTAAATGTTGTCAACTTTCTTGCCGCTACTAGTCTTATCTTGCTTCAGCAGTATTGTGGGATGAAGCGGCCCAGACCAACCTTACACGTACGCTTATGTGAGACCGGTTCCACCAACTAACATGCACTAGTTGCATAAGGTGGCTGGCGGGTGACTGTCTCTCCTACTTTAGTTGGAGCGGATTCGATGAAAAGGGTCCTTATGAAGGGTAAATAGAAGTTGACAAATCACGTTGTGGCTGTCATGTAGGTAAGAAAACGTTCTTGCTAGAACCATATTTCAGCCACGTAAAACTTGCAACAACAATTAGAGGACGTCTAACTTGTTTTTGCAGCAAGTGCTTTGTGATGTGATATGGCCAAAGTTGTGATGAATGATGAACGATACATATGTGATGTATGAGATGTTCGTGCTATTGTAATAGGAATCACGACTTGCATGTCGATGAGTATGACAACCGGCAGGAGCCATAGGAGTTTTCTTTATTTTATATGACCTGCGTGTCATTGAGAAACGCCATGTAAATTACTTTACTTTATAGCTAAACGCGTTAGCCATAGTAGTAGAAGTAATAGTTGGTGAGCAACTTCATGGAGACACGATGATGGAGATCATGATGATGGAGATCATGGTGTCAAGCCGGGGATCAAAGGAGCTATGTGATATTGGCCATATCATGTCACTATTATTATTTGATTGCATGTGATGTTTATCATGTTTTGCATCTTGTTTACTTAGAGCGACGGTAGTAAATAAGATGATCCCTCATAATAATTTCAAGAAAGTGTTTCCCCTAACTGTGCACCGTTGCGACAGTTCGTTGTTTCAATGCACCACGTGATGATCGGGTGTTTGATTCCGACGTTCACATACAACGGGTGTAAGACAGATTTACACATGCAAAACACTTAGGTTGACTTGACGAGCCTAGCATGTACAGACATGGCCTCGGAACACAGAAGACCGAAAGGTCGAGCATGAGTCGTATAGAAGATACGATCAACATGAAGATGTTCACCGACGTTGACTAGTTCGTCTCACGTGATGATCGGACACGACCTAGTTAACTCGGATCATGTTATACTAAGATGACTGGAGGGATGTCTATTTGAGTGGGAGTTCATTGAATAATTTGATTGGATGAACTTAATTATCATGAACTTAGTCTAAAATATTTACAATATGTCTTGTAGATCAAATGGCCAAGGTAGTCCTCAACTTCAACGCGTTCCTAGAGAAAACCAAGCTGAAAGACGATGGCAGCAACTACACGGACTGGGTTCGGAAACTGAGGATCATCCTCATAGCTGCCAAGAAAGATTATGTCCTACAAGCACCGCTAGGTGAAGCTCCCGTCCCACAGAACCAAGACGTTATGAACGCTTGGCAGACACGTGCTGATGACTACTCCCTCGTTCAGTGCGGCATGCTTTACAGCTTAGAGCCGGGGCTCCAAAAGCGTTTTGAGAGACATGGAGCATATGAGATGTTCGAAGAGCTGAAAATGGTTTTCCAAGCTCATGCCCGGGTCGAGAGATATGAAGTCTCTGACAAATTCTTCAGCTGTAAGATGGAGGAAAATAGTTCTGTCAGTGAGCACATACTCACTATGTCTGGGTTACATAACCGCTTGACTCAGCTGGGAGTTAATCTCCCGGATGATGCGGTCATTGACAGAATCCTCCAGTCGCTTCCACCAAGCTACAAGAGCTTTGTGATGAACTTCAATATGCAGGGGATGGAAAAGACCATTCCTGAGGTATTTGCAATGCTGAAATCAGCAGAGGTAGAAGTCAAGAAGGAACATCAAGTGTTGATGGTCAATAAAACCACTAAGTTCAAGAAGGGCAAGGGTAAAAAGAACTTCAGGAAGGACGGCAAGGGAGTTGCCGCGCTCGGTAAGCAAGCTGCCGGGAAGAAGCCAAAGAATGGACCCAAGCCCGAGACTGAGTGCTTTTATTGCAAGGGAAGTGGTCACTGGAAGCGCAACTGCCCCAAATACTTAGCAGACAAGAAGGCCGGCAAAACGAAAGGTATATGTGATATACATGTGATTGATGTGTACCTTACCAGTGTTCGTAGTAGCTCCTAGGTATTTGATACTGGTGCGGTTGCTCACATTTGTAACTCAAAGCAGGGGCTGCGGAATAAGCGGAGACTGGCGAAGGACGAGGTGATGATGCACGTCGGGAATGGTTCCAAGGTCAATGTGATCGCCGTCGGCACGCTACCTTTACACTTACCTTCGGGATTAGTTTTAAACCTCAATAATTGTTATTTAGTGCCAACTTTGAGCATGAACATTGTATCGGGATCTCGTTTAATTCAAGATGGCTACTCATTTAAATCCGAGAATAATGGTGGTTCTATTTATATGAGAGATATGTTTTATGGTCATGCTCCCATGGTGAATGGTTTATTCTTAATGAATCTCGAGCGTAATGCTACACATGTTCATAGTGTGAATACCAAAAGATGTAAGGTTGATAATGATAGTCCCACATATTTGTGGCACTGCCGCCTTGGTCACATAGGTGTCAAACGCATGAAGAAGCTCCATGCAGATGGACTTTTAGAGTCTCTTGATTATGAATCATTTGACACGTGCGAACCATGCCTCATGGGTAAAATGACCAAGACTCCGTTCTCAGGAACAATGGAGCGAGCAACCAACTTATTGGAGATCATACATACTGATGTGTGCGGTCCAATGAGTGTTGAGGCTCGCGGTGGCTATCGTTATGTTCTCACCCTCACTGATGACTTGAGTAGATATGGGTATGTCTACTTAATGAAACACAAGTCTGAAACCTTTGAAAAGTTCAAGGAATTTCAGAGTGAGGTTGAGAATCAACGTGACAGAAAAATCAAGTTTTTGCGATCAGATCGTGGAGGAGAATACTTGAGTCATGAATTTGGCACACACTTAAGGAAATGTGGAATAGTTTCACAACTCACGCCGCCTGGAACACCTCAGCGTAATGGTGTGTCCGAACGTCGTAATCGCACTCTATTAGATATGGTGCGATCTATGATGTCTCTTACCGATTTACCGCTATCTTTTTGGGGCTATGCTTTAGAGACTGTCGCATTCACTTTAAATAGGGCTCCGTCGAAATCCGTTGAGACGACACCGTATGAATTATGGTTTGGGAAGAAACCTAAGTTGTCGTTTCTAAAAGTTTGGGGATGCGATGCTTATGTCAAGAAACTTCAACCTGAAAAGCTCGAACCCAAGTCGGAAAAATGCGTCTTCATAGGATACCCTAAAGAAACTATTGGGTATACCTTCTACCTCAGATCCGAAGGCAAGGTCTTTGTTGCCAAGAATGGATCCTTTCTAGAGAAGGAGTTTCTCTCAAAAGAAGTAAGTGGGAGGAAAGTAGAACTTGATGAAGTATTACCTCTTGAACCGGAAAATGGCGCAACTCAAGGAAATGTTCCTGAGGTGCCTGCACCGACTAGAGAGGAAGTTAATGATGATGATCATGAAACTTCAGATCAAGTTGCTACTGAACACCGTAGGTCCACAAGGACACGTTCCGCACCAGAGTGGTACGGCAACCCTGTCTTGGAAATCATGTTGTTAGACAACGGTGAACCTTCGAACTATAAAGAAGCGATGGCGGGCCCGAATTCTGACAAATGGCTAGAAGCCATGAAATCCGAGATAGGATCCATGTATGAAAACGAAGTATGGACTTTGACTGACTTGCCTGATGATCGGCGAGCCATAGAAAATAAATGGATCTTGAAGAAGAAGACAGACGCGGATGGTAATGTGACCATCTATAAAGCTCGGCTTGTCGCTAAGGGTTATCGACAAGTTCAAGGGGTTGACTACGATGAGACTTTCTCACCGGTAGCAAAGCTAAAGTCCGTCCGAATCATGTTAGCAATTGCCGCATTCTATGATTATGAGATATGGCAAATGGACGTCAAAACGGCATTCCTTAATGGTTTCCTTAAGGAAGAATTGTATATGATGCAGCCGGAAGGTTTTGTCGATCCTAAGAATGCTGACAAGGTGTGCAAGCTCCAACGCTCGATTTATGGGCTGGTGCAAGCATCTCGGAGTTGGAACATTCGCTTTGATGAGATGATCAAAGCGTTTGGGTTTACGCAAACTTATGGAGAAGCCTGCGTTTACAAGAAAGTGAGTGGGAGCTCTGTAGCATTTCTCATATTATATGTAGATGACATACTTTTGATGGGAAATGATATAGAACTCTTGGACAGCATTAAGGCCTACTTGAGTAAGAGTTTTTCAATGAAGGACCTTGGAGAAGCTGCTTATATATTAGGCATCAAGATCTATAGAGATAGATCAAGACGCCTCATAGGTCTTTCACAAAGCACATACCTTGATAAGATATTGAAGAAGTTCAATATGGATCAATCTAAGAAGGGGTTCTTGCCTGTGTTACAAGGTATGAAATTGAGCTTAGCTCAATGTCCGACCACGGCAGAAGATATAGAAGAGATGAGTGTCATCCCCTATGCCTCAGCCATAGGTTCTATTATGTATGCCATGCTGTGTACCAGACCTGATGTAAACCTTGCCGTAAGTTTGGTAGGAAGGTACCAAAGCAATCCCGGCAAGGAACACTGGACAGCGGTCAAGAATATCCTGAAGTACCTGAAAGGACTAAGGAAATGTTTCTCGTTTATGGAGGTGACGAAGAGCTCGTCGTAAAGGGTTACGTCAACGCTAGCTTCGACACAGATCTGGATGACTCTAAGTCACAAACCGGATACATGTATATTTTGAATGGTGGGGCAGTAAGCTGGTGCAGTTGCAAGCAGAGCGTCGTGGCGGGATCTACATGTGAAGCGGAGTACATGGCAGCCTCGGAGGCAGCACATGAAGCAATTTGGGTGAAGGAGTTCATCACCGACCTCGGAGTCATACCCAATGCGCCGGGGCCAATCAAACTCTTCTGTGACAACACTGGAGCTATTGCACTTGCCAAGGAGCCCAGGTTTCACAAGAAGACAAGGCACATCAAACGTCGCTTCAACTCCATTCGTGAAAATGTTCAAGATGGAGACATAGATATTTGTAAAGTACATACGGACCTGAATGTAGCAGATCCGTTGACTAAACCTCTCCCTAGAGCAAAACATGATCAACACCAGAATTCCATGGGTGTTCGATTCATCACAATGTAACTAGATTATTGACTCTAGTGCAAGTGGGAGACTGTTGGAAATATGCCCTAGAGGCAATAATAAAAGCATTATTATTATATTTCCTTGTTCATGATAATTGTCTTTATTCATGCTATAATTGTGTTATCCGGAAATCGTAATACATGTGTGAATAACAGACACCAACATGTCCCTAGTAAGCCTCTAGTTGACTAGCTCGTTGATCAACAGATAGTCATGGTTTCCTGACTATGGACATTGGATGTCATTGATAACGAGATCACATCATTAGGAGAATGATGTGATGGACAAGACCCAATCCTAAACATAGCACAAGATCGTATAGTTCGTTTGCTAGAGTTTTTCCAATGTCAAGTATCCTTTCCTTAGACCATGAGATCATGTAACCCCCGGATACCGTAGGAGTGCTTTGGGTGTACCAAACGTCACAACGTAACTTGGTGACTATAAAGGTATACTACGGGTATCTCCGAAAGTATCTGTTGGGTTGACATGGATCAAGACTGGGATTTGTCACTCCGTATGACGGAGAGGTATCACTAGGCCCACTCGGTAATGCATCATCATTATGAGCTCAAAGTGACCAAGTGTCTGGTCACGGGATCATGCATTACGGAACGAGTAAAGTGACTTGCCGGTAATGAGATTGAACGAGGTATTGGGATACCGACGATCGAATCTCGGGCAAGTAACATACCGATTGACAAAGGGAATTGTATACGGGGTTGCTTGAATCCTCGACATCGTGGTTCATCCGATGAGATCATCGTGGAGCATGTGGGAGCCAACATGGGTATCCAGATCCCGCTGTTGGTTATTGACCGGAGAGCAGTCTCGGTCATGTCTGCATGTCTCCCGAACCCGTAGGGTCTACACACTTAAGGTTCGGTGACGCTAGGGTTGTAGGGATATGTATATGCAGTAACCCGAATGTTGTTCGGAGTCCCGAATGAGATCCCGGACGTCACGAGGAGTTCCGAAATGGTCCGGAGGTAAAGAATTATACATAGGAAGTGCTATTTCGGCCATCGGGACAAGTTTCGGGGTCACCGGTATTGTACCGGGACCACCGGAAGGGTCCCGGGGGTCCACCGGGTGGGGCCACCTGCCCTGGGGGGCCACATGGGCTGTAGGGGGTGCGCCTTGGCCTACATGGGCCAAGGGCACCAGCCCCAATAGGCCCATGCGCCTAGGGTTTCAAAAAGGGAAGAGTCCCACAAGGGGAAGGGTGCCTTGGGGGGGAGGGAAACCTCCCTTGGCCGCCGCCCCCCCCTAGGAGATTGGATCTCCTAGGGCCGGCGCCCCCCTTGGCCCTCGATGGAGGACTTCATACCTTAGCCTTTGGCGCCTCCCTCTCCCTCTCCAACACCCCTCCTCCTCCATAGTGCTTGGCGAAGCCCTAACGGAGTACTGCAGCTCCACCATCACCACGCCGTCGTGCTGCTGCTGGAGCCATCTTCCTCAACCTCTCCTTCCCCCTTGCTGGATCAAGAAGAAGGAGACGTTATGCTGACCATACGTGTGTTGAACGCGGAGGTGCCGTCCGTTCGGTGCTTGGTCATCGGTGATTTGGATCACGTCGTGTACGACTACCTCATCCCCGTTCTTTGAACGCTTCCGCTCGTGATCTACAAAGGTATGTAGATGCATCCGAGCACTCGTTGCTAGATGAACTCATAGATGGATCTTGGTGAAACCGTAGGAAAATTTTTGTTTTCTGCAACGTTCCCCAACAGTTACTAGCCCCCGGTAGTGTTCGGCGAAAGTCGAGGTCATGCCGTAAACACTTTGGCCAATGTTATGAATGGCCCGTCATTTAACACCGTCATCGGATCGATGACCAGTTTACGCTTATTGTGACAGTCAGTTTTCGGCTTTCTCCACTAAGGTGCTTAACCATGTGAGCTGGAAGCACAATCGTAGTGGTTCTCCCTTTGCACATCTAGCCGAACAAAGCGAAACGTAGAAGGCAAGCACAGGACCCGGGCAACCCAACTATTGACCGAAGACACAATTCGAAACCAATGCATATATGGCAATATCCGAGAATGTTTTTGCTGAATCTCTAAAGGTGTCCGGTGTTGCACTGCGAGACTTGTCTTGAAAACACACAAATAGTTTAAAAGTCTCATAAGCTTGGAAAACCAAAAAACGTCAGTAAAAACTTGACGTCCAAACAAGATCAAGTGTTCGGTGCCAATCCGAAAATTGGTCTTAGAAAAAAAAGTGCTTCTGTCGTGCTTTAACATGTCACATCCTATCTCAAGACTTCAAGCGGGTCAGCCTACGGCTTCAACCTCCTATCCCGAAGGTGGAGTATTTCTCATTAGGCCAGTTTAGCAAACTAATCTCTAGCAGCTTTGAGAGAGAAATTAGGCTCCCCGGCTAGTGACCACACACTCGTGTCGAAAAAAGGAGTGATGACTAATAATAGTAATAAAAACTTTGCAACAACTAAGAAGAAGAACACTTATTATAAAGCGGCTCATATAAATTTAAGAACCCCCAAGTGACTTGGGTAAAAGAATTTTATGTATAATGATTGTATGTACCGAAGTACTAATATCATATCTTTGTTCACCCGAACTTTAAACGCATCTTAACCGACCGTCGGCTTCTCCCTCTTCGGTTAAGGACCGAAAAGTGTTATGTACTCCACCTGTCGAGAATATCGACAGTGTTTCCGATAACCAAGCAACCGGGCCATAAGGCTGTAACAGACAAAGCGTGCTCAGGGAACTTATGCTATATTACAGCCGAAGTGTAAGAAGCATCTTCAAAGAAAATAGTACCCCCACCGATACCTTTCTTCGGTGCTCATTATTACTATGAGACTTGTGTGATAGATTTTTTGTACTCATGAGTTCCGTTGTGTGCCGACCATGATTGAAAACAATAAGAGCGCTAGCTTTCGGCTTCACGCAGTCTGAGGTCAGAGCTCGAAGGACCCGGTCGTGACAATCGCAGAGGTGCTCCCTTTACTCCCTAGCCAAACAATCGGGAACGCAGGGGTAAGCACAGGAGCCAGGCAACCCAGCTTGCAAATCGCTTAAGTCAATATGGTGCATATTGTGGCGTAATACACGAACAAGGAACGAAGCCGTACAAGTATAATCATATGCAAGAGGAAAAGCTTCATAAAGGAAGCCCTCAAATAAAAGGGGTATTTGAATTTGTGCGTCACAAACAAAGTTTGGACAAGGAAATTTTTACAAGCAACTTTTTTCCAAAAAAGTATAATGCATGGTCGAACCGAACACAAGTTAAAAATTAAAACTTTGAGCATGAAAGCGACTTAGCTGGTTAATGTGTTCGGCATTGATGACGCGGTCCGAGCTTGATGCGGGACAAGGTTTCATCCCCAAGCTGGTCCCGAGGTGGCGGAGCAGAGAGCTCGACACGCCGAAGTGGTGACATAGGATGGTCAATGCAGACCGACAGAGTGACGATGAGGTCCCTGGATCAATTTCCTGTGCACAAAAAATAGTGCAAACCGGAGATAATAGTAATAATAATAATTAAAAAAATTGTTGCATAATAAATAATTTATGCAAAGTGAGTAATAAAATAAATATGGCCTGGCGCCAAAGTCAATGTCGATGCAGGGCGTCGGCGTGATACGGTAAAGGCGTGGCAAAGCCTGAATTCACAGGTCGGTCCGAGTTCCGGAAGCGGCATTCGCCGGACTATGTACTAAAACTGACCGAACCACCACACGACCGTCGTTAATGCGGCCATCATTTGATAGACCTGTGTACAGATGATGGACAAACCAGAGTAATAATTTCTTGGGAAAAATAAACCCAAACTAGCAAAAAAACTAGGATTAATAGCACCTGGTTTATTTGTTGTAGCAATCCGAAGAAAGGTGATTCCCAAAATTGGGACTTGATCCGCACATCCATTGCCTGATGGGCGATAAAGCGACGGTATGGCGATGCTGGCAAAGGTTGGCTCACCGAGGCAAAGCCCTCGGTCCAGCTAACGTGACGGAGCTGGACAGCTAGTGACGCCGAAGTCTCCGGAGTGGGTTGACGAAGAGATAGCGAAGCCCCCGGTCTAGCCAAGATGTCGAAGCCTCGATGTCAGCCGATGAGTCGAAGTACGTCGGCATGATGGACACCAGCCTGAAGAAGCAATAGTGCGGCCCTACCAATGCAGGTCGTGACGTGGTCGATGCCGGCTTGATGAAGCGACCGTGCGGCGATGCCGGTATGCCCGCTCCGTGTAATCCATGGGGCGGCGATGTTGGTGATGATTTATCCTTCGCGATGCCGGACTCTTGTTTGGCTTGCCGAGATGATGATCCGAAGAAGTTGAGCTCGGCTCAACAAAGTGACGACGTGTCTAGCGCAGGTCGGCAGCCTTGGAGCAATATCGCCGGACTGGTGTGACACCAGCATGATGATGAAGGCGACCTCAGGGGAAGCTTAGAAATTTACGGGCGCGTGTTTAAAAACAATGCACAATACCATAGAAGAGAATTCCTCTAAAAAGGTTGTCCAATGTCACGTTCATAAAGAAACATTAATTCGGGTTGGATTCGTATTCGCGCAGAAAACAGATCCAAAAATTGATCCACTCATCGGAAGTTTCCCGGAGTTTGAACCGTCGGATCGAGGTGAAATTTGGAGGGGTGGTAGATATGAGAATTCCACAGTAGATGAACGGTTGGATCTTCCAAAGGTCCTCCGATCTAAGCTCCGGAGACCACGCCCTAAACTCGTCCAGATTCCCGTCCAGATTTGACAGGGCTCCGGTATATCGTAGATTGTCGAAGATTCCTCTATCGGGACTCGACGAAATTTTGCATGGCTATTGTAGACTCAATTCCGCACAATTCCACCAAAGGGATCGTCAAAACAATGCTCTAAGAGGTGGTGGAAGCGGATACAAGTTTGTTGTTTGGAAAAAACAGCACGGTCGCCCGAGGGCAATGTTGACGTTGAGCCCCTGAGCTCCATGGATGATTTCTCCATGATCTTGATAGAGACCGGAGTTGATGTTGATGAAGGCCCTCGTCCGAATATGACGATCGGAGATGGAGCACGGTCCTCGGTCGAGCCAAGGTGACCAGTCGAGCCGGTGACGAAGATGTCGGCATCGCAGTTAACCTGCAGACAAGCCATCAATCCTTTTGCCGATCACACAGTGGAACTCTAAATGAAAGCACCAATGTCGGTGTCAAAACCGGCAGATCTCGGGTAGGGGGTCCCGAACTGTGCGTCTAAGGCGGATGGTAACAGGAGGCAAGGGACACGATGTTTTACTCAGGTTCGGGCCCTCTTGATGGAGGTAAACCCTACGTCTTGCTTGATTTATTCTTGATGATATGAGTATTACAAGAGTCGATCTACCACGAGATCGGAGAGGCTAAACCCTAGAAGCTAGCCTATGGTATGATTGTATGTATATGTTCTATCGACTAGCCTGGCCTCGGTTTATATAATGCACCAGAGGCCTAGGATAACAAGAGTCCTAGCCGAATACGCCGGTGGGGAGGAGTCCTTGTCTTGATCACCAAGTCTTGTGGAATCTTCCATGTATGTGGCAACTGTCCGAACTAGCCCATGAGTATACGGCCATGGGGGTCCTCGGCCCAATCTAACAGATTGGGAGATGACGTGGTGAGTACCCCCTAGTCCAGGACACCGTCAGTGGTCCTGCGCAAAGCTCATCAAGGAGCGGGCGACGTTGGTGCTGGACCAGATGAAGTCCGACCTGAAGCCTGGCAACGCAAGGCGGCGAAGATTACAGGGGCCATGCTCGTGAGGGAATTCCTGATGCTGCGTGTGGCCCTGCTTTAAGCCCGCACGTGCCCCTTGTGGGAACTTGGGGATGAGGAGGACAAGGTTTGCTTGAGCACAGAGGCCTTGTCCGACGAGGAGCTGATCGCAACTCTCCGCCTCCTGGTTGGGGACGATCAGGAGTATCCGCTGACTGTCTTTACTCCCTTGTTCCTCCACAAGGACGGGGTGCTGATCATGGCCTCCAAGCCGACCTTTGACGGGCGTGGACTGGTGCCGCCGGTGGAGCTGTCTTCTGGTGAGTCCCGCGGGGAGGAAGAAGAGGAGGAGGAAGATTTAGTGGTGATCCCTGAAGGGACAGGGTGTAAGTGCATCTAGTGCCACCCCTAGTTGGTTTTGGAGTATTGACGACAAACCTAGTTGAGGGACTAATGTGTTTGTGAGAATTGCAGGATAACACAGGTAGAAGTCCCTCATTGATTCGGTTTAGCTACCAGAGATGACCCCCAAAAATGTACGAAGACATTGAAGACAATGGTGGTTCATGAAGACATTCGTGTCGAAGACAATGACATATGAAGACTCCCCATGAAGCCTTTGGAACTCGAAGACTTAGATCCTTCGTAGCTTTACTTTATTCATGTTGTGTCATAGGAACCACCGTACTGTTAAGTGGGGTCCAAGAAAACCAGTCAGGATGACTGAAGTGATGCCTAATTCAAATCCTATGTCTTCGAGTGAAGACAATGAGAGAAAATCTTGTCCAGAGTCAGACAAGTCAGCTTTACTTGCAGCCCAAGTAAAGTTGCCGTGAGAGTTCAAAATCCGACCGTTGGTACACGTGTCAGTTCCTTAGTGACCCAGGGTCATTTCGGACAAATCAGGTCAGGGTTGCCAAGTGGCTATAAATAGTCCACCCCCACAACCATAAACGGTTGGCTGCTCAGATTTTAGTGCACGGCTTTCGTCGTTTGAGAGCAACCCACCTCGAAGCCTTTGAGAAAAAATCCTTAGTGAGGAGAAAAGCCCTAACCACCCAGAGCCAGAGTAATTGGGCATCACTTAAGTCTTCTTGTCTGAGTGATCTGAAGACTTATTACACTTGAGGACTGTGCATCCTCCAGACGGTTAGGCGTCGCGTTCTGAGCATCCAAGAGGAATTGTGGATTGCCGGTGAACGAAGTCTGTGAAGGTTTGGGAGTCTACCTTGAAGACTTACCAGAGTGATTGGGCGGGGTCTGTGTGACCTTAGCTCAAGGAGAAAACGGTGAGGACTGGGTGTCCTGAGCTGCGTGTTCAGGACTGGGTGTCCGGGACTGTGTGTCCTTTGGTTTAAATACCTAGCCGCTCCAACCAGACGTACAGTTGTCACAGCAACTGGAACTGGTCCAACATATCATTGTCTTCAACGTGTCACTGGTTTCATCTTCACCTCCCTTTACTTACCAGTACACATTGTGAAGCTATTGCATGCCTGCTTAATCTTCTGTCTTCACAACCTGACTGTATGATCTGTTTGGCTTCATAACTTCTTCCAACCTGATCCTCATTACACTGAAGCTATTTGTCTCTGTGCTTTCACTGTACTGTATATTTGACTATGGCTTGCGTTGTGTAATCTACCTTCCACTGCATAGTGATAGGCTTCAAGTCTGTTTGTCTTCATAACTTCCACGTTTTGAAGACTTTCTTAAAAATCGCCTATTCACCCCCCCTCTAGTCGATATAACGCACTTTCAATTGGTATCAGAGCAAGGTGCTCCCTTGTTCTGTGTGATTCGGTTTAACCACCTGGAGTTTTAGCTATGTTGACTGTAGGGCTATTAAAGTCTCCGCTGCGTGCCCCGTCTTCGATGGAACTGAATATCCCTACTGGAAGAATAAGATGCGCATGCATCTTGAAGCCATTGACGTCGACCTATGGTATGTCGTCGAAAACAGCGTTCCCAAGGCTGGAGAAGGTGTCACTGCGGCTGATGTCAAGAAGTTCACTCAACTGGACTCCACTGCCAAGAATATTATCTGTGGTCATCTGACCAAGGGACAGTACGGCCGTGTGAGTGCCTTGAAGACATCCAAGCTGGTCTGGGACTGGCTCTCCAAGGTCAATGAAGGCATCTCAACCCAGAGAGATCAGAGAATCAGTGTTCTTCGCAATCTCTTCAACCGCTTCAAGCGAAATGACAATGAGAATGTCCAGCACACGTTTGACCGGCTCACTGACATCACAAATGAGCTTCAAGCCCTCGGCGCCACTGAGATCACCAAACATGAAATCGTCAAGACGCTGCTAAGATCACTTGACAGTTCATTTGACATCCTAGCCCTGATGATTCAAGAACGTCCAGACTTCAAGACACTCGATCCGTCTGACATACTTGAGAGGCTCAACACACATGAGTTTCAGCTTTCTGAGAAAAGAGATATCTACGGTCCAAACTATGGGCGAACTCGTGCCCTGAAGGCAAAAGCTGTGTCATCATCTGAAGAGGAATCTGACAGCAGTTCTGATGATCCTGAAGACATTGGAAGGGAACTTGCAATGCTAGTGAAGAAGTTCCAGAAATTCACCAAGAAGAAAGGCTTCAGAAAGTCTTCACGATCAAGCTCAAGGAATGATGAAGCTTCTGCGCATGACTACAAGAGGAAAACTTGTCACAAATGCAAGAAAACTGGACACTTCATCTCTGAATGCCCACAGTGGGACAAAGAGAACAGAAAGAAGAAGAAGAGCAAGGAATATGACTCTGATGATAAGAATACGAAGAAATACTCAAAGTCTTCGTCCAAGTCTTCCTCAAAGTCTTCATCACACAGGAAGAGTTCATCTGGCAAGGCTCGTGCATTTGTTGGCAAGGAAATGGATTCAGAGGAGGAGTCCGCTTCTGAGGAGGCAGAGGTGGAGTCTGAGGAGGAGTCTGATTCAGGCATTGCAAGTTTGGCTACAGCCTATGTCGCCAAGTCCATCTTCAACACTGAAGACAATGACTCCATCACCATCACCGATGCAAATGACAAGGACGACTCTACTCCCACCTACTGCTTCATGGCACGTGGTGCCAAGGTAAACACACGCACTACTCACTATCGAACATCTAGTGACGATGACTCTGATTGTGATTCAAAACCCAGTTACAAAACACTTGCTAAAATTGCAACTGAACAACAAAAGGCCATGGAACATATTCAAAAACTGTTAGACAGAAGCGATGATCTGTTGGGTGCTGAAATGACTCGTTCTGAATCCTTAATTGAAGACATAAAAAATCTTCATGTTAAGTATCAGGAACTCGAAGATCGTCTTGAGACTCTCTCAACTACTCATGAAAAGCGTTCCTACGATTATCTTCAGAAGAAGCAAGATCTTGAGAAGTTGAGAGCGGATCATGAAGATCTTCAAAAGGAAAACGAGTCACTTCGAGCCGAACAGATTAGTTCTGCTCAGGAAGGATTTGAACCACCATGCCTTAAATGCATTGAGCATGATAATGCTATTTCTGTTGCTGAATGTTCCACTGCTACTGCTGTTGCAATATCTTCAACTGTTGAAGTGGTAACTAACCCCTCTGCTGAGGATACCACTGCTATTGCTGATGAAAATGCTAGGTTGAAGACATTGCTTGAAATAGGGATGTACAAAAGTCTCAAAGGACATCAGACACTATGTGATGTCCTCAAGAAGCAGATTCTGAACCGAAACCCTAGCAAAGAGGGTGTTGGGTTCGTGAGGAAAATTAATGCAGATGGCTCTTACTGGAAACCTGAGCAGTACCCCAAAACCACATGGGTTGCTGCAAAGGAATCCTCATCAGATCCATCCAATCTATCTGGCTTCACTTGTGCTAATCCAATTATCATTGATGAATCCTTTGATGCAAACTATAAACTGTTTAGGAATCAGAATGGTGAAGTATTTGCCAGGTACATTGGTACTAACTGCAGGAATGGACCGCCTATGAAGAAGATCTGGGTTCCAATAACGTGTCTTGAGAATCTTCCTGTGAATGTCCTCATGACACCTCACATGAAGAAGACAAACCTCAGACCAAAGGCTTCATATGGTCCAAAGGGTTCATACAGGCAGAGGGCTCATCTGAGTTGCACTAACACAAATGCTTTGAAGGGAAACCATGCTCAGGCTTACGAGAGCGGTTCTTCAAACCGTCATTCTCATATGACCAAAAATTATTCTGCCTATTCTTATGAGTATTATTGCCCACCTGCTAGACTGTTTGCTAGGGCTCCAAAGCCAAAATTCCCAGATGCTGCACTTAGACTTATTGCTTCTAAGCCACCCTTGAAGATGTGGGTGGTTAAGAAAGCTTAACTCTCTTTTGCAGGGAAAGGTCTCCAGCTCAAAACCAAAATCTTCTGATGCTATTGCTGGGGACCTTAAAAAACTCGTCGGGCGCACGATCAAATGCCCGAATGGCATCACTATGTATTTCATATCTGAATCGCATGCTACTCTCCCTGCTTGTCCTAACCTGGATCTCAGTTTTCATAATCCACTGGTTCGTCAAATGTTTTTGCTTCACAACACTCTTGGTGAAGCCTATCCCCCTAACTGCACTGTAGGGTACGACACCAGTGACTTCAGAGTCTTCAGTATGGATTATTGACAGCGGGTGTACAAATCACATGACTGGCAAGAGAAGTCTCTTTATGGACTCAACCTTACGTCCATCTGACAAGAGCCACATCACATTCGCTGACACTGGTAAAAGTAAAGTACTGGGTCTAGGTAGAGTTGCAATCTCAAAGGATCAACACATGGATAAAGTCATGTTTGTTGAATCCCTTGGCTTCAACTTAATGTCTGTCTCAATGCTTTGCGATTTAAACATGATTGTAATCTTTGGAAAATATCGTTGTCTGGTACTAATGGAATCTGACAAGTCTCTAGTGTTTGAAGGGTATCGAAAAGATGACTTGTACGTGGTAGATTTCTCAGCAGGGCCACAGCTTGCAGTTTGTCTTCTCGCAAAGGCTTCAGAATGCTAGCTTTGGCATCGAAGACTTGGGCATGCTGGCATGAGGAACCTCCACACCCTTGCTAAGAAGAAGCATGTCATAGGCATCGAGGGCGTCAAGTTCAAGAAAGATCACTTATGCGGTGCCTGTGAAGCTGGGAAGATGACAAGGGCAAAACATCCTTCGAAGACAATCATGACCACTACTCAACCCTTCGAACTGCTTCACATGGATCTCTTCGGTCCTACCCACTACTCAACTTTCTCCACTACTGCTTGCCTCTATGGATTCGTCATTGTTGATGATTACTCTAGATATACTTGGGTGCACATAATTCTTTACAAGACTGAAGTGTAGGATGTCTTCAGACGCTTCGCAAATCGGGCAATGAACAATTATGGCGCCAAGATAAAGCACATCAGAAGTGACAATGGCACAGAATTCAAGAACACCGGCCTTGACACATATCTTGATACATTGGGCATCACTCATGAATTCTCAGCTCCATACACGCCACAACAGAATGGCATCGTCGAACGCAAGAACAGAACACTCATTGAGATGGCCAGAACAATGTTAGATGAGTACAAGACACCAAGAAAATTCTGGACTGCAGCCATTGACACTGCATGCCATACTATCAACCGTGTATATCTTCACAAGCTGCTGAACAAGACACCTTATGAACTTCTGACTGGCAAGAAGCCAAATGTAAGTTACTTCAGAGTATTTGGATCGAGATGCTGGATCAAGGACCCTCACCACACCGCAAAATTTGCTCCAAAAGCACATGAGGGCTTCATGCTTGGATATGGAAAGGATTCGCACTCCTACAGAGTCTTCAATCTCTTTCACTACAAAGTGGTTGAAACAGTGGATGTGCGGTTTGATGAGACCAATGGGTCACAAAGAGAGCAACTACCAGATGTACTAGATGAAGTTCCAGCCAGTGAATCAATCAAGCTAATGGGAACTGGAGAAATTATACCTTCTGAAGCTCGTCCTGAAGAAGAACTTATCATCTCAGCACCTGATCCACATGAAGACAATGCTCAGCCTGAAGACATTCCTCCCCATGACAACGTAGATCAGCAAGAGCAAAGTCTTCGACCCCTACATCCTCGTGTTGCCAATGAAGTGCAAATTGACAAAATAATTGATAGCATCAATGCACCTGGTCCACTGACTCGTTCAAAGGCAACTCAACTAGCAAACTTTTGCGGACACTTCGCATTTGTTTCAATCACAGAACCCAAGAAAACTGATGAAGCCTTTATGGAACCTGAATGGATTCAAGCTATGCAAGAAGAGCTTCAACAATTTGAGCTGAACAATGTATGGGAGTTAGTTAAGCGTCCTGATCCACGGAAGCATAACATAATAGGCACCAAATGGATATACCGCAACAAGCAAGATGAGCATGGCCAAGTCGTCAGAAACAAGGCTCGTCTCGTTGCTCAAGGATATACTCAAGTGGAAGGCATCGACTTCGACGAAACGTTTGCTCCTGTGGCCAGACTTGAAGCCATCCGTATACTGCTGGCCTATGCAAATCATCACAACATAATCCTGTATCAAATGGATGTAAAAAGTGCCTTCCTCAAAGGCAAAATTGAAGAAGAAGTGTATGTTGCGCAACCACCTGGGTTTGAAGATCCAAAACATCCTGACATGGTGTACAAGCTCAAAAAGGCACTATATGGCCTCAAACAAGCCCCTCGGGCCTGGTATGATACACTCAAATACTTCCTGAAGAGCAAAGGCTTCATACCTGGTTCCCTGGATCCCACTCTCTTCACAAAGACATATGATGGTGAACTGTTTGTGTGCCAAATATACGTGGATGACATTATCTTCGGCTGCACCAATCAGAAGTACAGTGAGGAGTTCGGATATATGATGCAAGAGCAATATCAGATGTCTATGATGGGGGAGCTGAAATTCTTCCTCGGTCTTCAGATAAGGCAACAACGCAATGGCATCTTCATATCTCAAGAGAAATACCTCAAAGACTGCCTGAAGAAGTTCGGTATGCAAGATTGCAAAGGCTTCACAACACCAATGCCAGCCAAACATCATCTGGGTCCTGACGACAATGGTAAAGAGTTCGATCAAAAGGTATACCGCTCCATGATTGGTTCTTTGCTTTATTTATGTGCATCTAGGCCAGATATTATGCTCAGTGTTTGCATGTGTGCTTGGTTTCAAGCGGCACCAAAGGAGTCGCATCACTTAGCAGTGAAGCGAATTCTTCGATATTTGGCTCACACACCAACTCTAGGGTTATGGTATCCAAAGGGCTCAGAGTTTGATCTGGTTGGATTTTCGGACGCTGATTACGCTGGTGACAAGGTTGATCGGAAGTCCACATCAGGCACATGTCATTTCCTGGGCCGATCTCTTGTCTGTTGGTCTTCAAAGAAGCAGAACTGTGTATCTCTCTCCACTGCTGAATCTGAATACATTGCTGCTGGATCCTGCTGCGCTCAGCTTCTATGGATGAAGCAAACCCTCAAGGATTATGGCATTCATCTGAAGCAAGTGCCACTTTACTGCGACAACGAAAGCGCCATCAAGATCGCCAACAACCCAGTTCAGCACTCGAAGACAAAGCACATTGAAATTCGTCATCATTTTCTCAGAGATCATGTTACAAAGGAAGACATTGATATCATACACGTCAACACTGAAGAGCAATTGGCAGATATCTTCACCAAGCCCTTGGATGAGAAGAGATTTTGCAAGTTACGGTGTGAGCTAAATATCTTGGAATCCTCAAATGTCCTGTGATCAGGCACACATCCTAACACTTATGCATGATGATGACTTAGATGTGCAACACACAAAGTAACGTATATCTTCAATCAATGAAGACATACATTCTAAGTGTGAATACATTAACATGGAATTTGACCTTGGAGCGCCACGATAATTGTGCGCCGTGTCTGGGTCCAATACTTCCTATACGGTGGGTAGCGCCACCACCAAAAATTTTCTGCTTGAAGTGTTTTACTCGTGGCGTTACATTTGCTATGTCTTCACATTTGGTTTGGCTTCAATCTCAACATGTCTTCATGATTATCTTCACTATGTTGATTATATATGCACTGGTGTTCTGTCCTCTACAGCATTCACTTATAGCTATGTCTTCTTGTCTGAATCTTTTGAACTAAGTGAATGTGATCGGACCCTAACCTCTCCATGCTTCCTACCTCAAACTCTATCTCTCCAAGTCATATGCACTCTATTGAAACTGTCGAATGTCTTCACTGCATCCTTGTCAGAAGAAGACACAGAGACAAACTTTAAAACGGCTTTTAATGTTTTTCCATCAACTAGAATTCCGGAGAAGTAGGAACGACTCCCGACAAACCAGGCGTGCGTGGGGTGAAACTGCCCCCACAATTCCGCATGCTGGCCACGTACTGATCAGATGCGAATCGCCAGGGGCACCTGAGTAATAGCGCAGTGCCGCCCATATCCCTATAAGTACACGTTTCACTGCGGTCATTATCTCTTCTTCCTCCCTCGCACAAGCCCTAGCACCACCGCTAACTCTCAACGACACCGGCGACGAAGTGCTTCACTGCCGCGACCTCTCCGACGCCGTTCTCACGCCGACCGCGGACACCAGTCTCTCCGCCGTCGTCCTAAGTGTCTTCCGTCGCCAAGTTAGGGCACGGAGGATCGAACTGCTCGGCCTCACCTCTCTTCTATTCTAGCAGTTCCAAATCTGGTAAATAACAAGCTTTTTACAGCCTCTTTTGATCCTATTGATCCATCACTTTCTGCCAAAAGAGGTTTCTATTCCTTCAAGTTTCATTCCTCTCGTCTGAATCTCATAACTTGCCTAGCATATTCACTTGTTCTTCATGAAGTAGTTAGATTCCTCACTTGTACTGATCTATGGGTTCGTACAAATCTGGAACCAACTTCTTTTCTATAAAGTGAATGTCTTCGCATGATGAGGTCAATGTCTTCTACACTAATTTATCTTCAAAATCTTCTGAGAATGCATATGACCTCTTCCCCTTCCCTCGCACCTTAATGCTGTCACAGGTACATGTCCGTGGGAGAATCTTTTGGTTCTCATAGTCTGCATTCATTTGCAGAATTCCTACAGCGTCACATCAATTCACCCGAAGCAAGTTCCTGTTGGTCAAGCAAAAGGAAGCCTTTGAAGCCTTTGAAACCTTTGAAGCCTTTGAATCTTTTGAAGCCTTCCAAGTTAAGCTTCATGGCATCCGAGAAACCATCAAGGAAGGGAGGCAGACAGAGACGGGGTGACACATCTAAGGATCTGCCTGAAGATTTGGCAGAAACGTACCAAACAGATCCTGGAGAAACCTATGCTCAGTGCAAGACACGAATCCAATGGATTCACAGGTATTGGGCAGAGCAGTGGTTCCTATACTGCTTCGTCACCAAAGAATATGCAGAGAAGTGCGCCATCAAGCGGCCATGGGGAGATGCCTTGTACAAGAATCTCGTACCCCGAACCAGAGACGAAGCCATTGCTCAAGGTTTCTTTCCATGCATGGTCAGGGGACAACAGCCAGCTGATGCACATCCATCGTCCCTTCTCTGGTGTCGCGATGACACTCTGTTCAAGCGCAACTTCCAATTTGCCCAGAACTCTGTGAAGCAAAACAAGAAGAAGTTTGGATTGGACTTCAACCCTGGTCCCTCCAGACCAAGGGCAGATGGCACACGCGACGCTAATCCCAATGTCATCGGGCCATTTGCCAATCTCGACGGCCTCATCACTCACATTATAGTCCAAGGGACTGCCGTGAACGACCCTCCAGCAGACACTGAGTCTGATGATGCTCCTACTGCCCCAGAGCCGAAGCAGATGAAGAAGAAGCCAAAAGCTTCCAAGCCAGTCGCCTCCCCCAAGATCTCCAAAGCGAAGCCATTGGCCACTGCACCTCCTGAAGCCAGTGTGCAGTCTGAAGACTTATCAAGAGTCTCCAAGCCTCAAGAAGCAAAGAAACCACAGCCACACACCAGCAAAGAGCTAACTGTCGCTGTCGTTCTTCGCTGCGAAGCCATTGATCTGTCCAGTGACGAAGATCTTGGTGATGACGCTCTTGAGCAGCTCATCAAGAGCAAGGAGGAGGCTGAAATCTTCAACAATCTGCCTCTGTTCGATGCAAAAATCATCCACAACTTCATAGATGAGTGGTTTGACACGCCCAACATCAGCTTTGATGATCTGCAGCTGCCCATTGGCCTCAGCGTAGCCTTCCAAGGAGCTATCGCTTCAGAACTCGCTATTGCCCAGCGTATCGTGGAACTGAAGCAAAAGATAGATTTTGAAAAGGCTCAGTTTAAGCAGAACATGGCCACGCTCAGCGTCCAAGAGATCAAAGACTTCAAAGTCATGCTGCATGAGTTGAAAGAAAACTTCATGCAGAAACGTGCAGAGGCTCAGGGTTCACGCGAGCGCATCAAGAATTTGGCTGATCTCTGCGTACAGGCCTACAATGAGGCCGAGAAGCGAAAGGCACTTGGGCGTCCCGGCATCGACCCCAGGATGGCCGCCAAGAAAAAGAAGACGCCCACCGTGGCTGAAGAAGAGGCCCCACGCCAAGAAGCTATTCCAATTGTCTTCCCCACCGCCAAGCCTAGCTCGAAGCCAAAGCGCTCACCCGCTTCAGAGCTTAAGAAGACAAGGATAGCCGAAGCTAAAGCAAGGAAGAGGAAACACTCTGAAGCCTCTCCTTCAGACCCCACCACCAAAAAGCGCAAGTCCAAGAAGTCTCGGGCTGCTCCCACAGAGCCCTTGATAGTTGAACCCCTTTCCGTTCGCCGTCCTCATGAAGATCGTCAGATGACCGTCCATGAGCCTGCTCTCACCGAGGCTCAGCATGATGAAGACATTCCAGCAGCCGACCCCACCGCTGCTGAAGACATTGGTCTCCAAGACAATGTACAAGATGATGCAGTCCTTCCTCAGCTCGAATCGAGTGAATTGCTCAGCATTGGTCGTCCCCTGACGCCAATCACACAAGATGCATCGTGGGCAAATCGCCCACAAGAGGAAGAGGATGAGCCCCAACCCACTGCAACTCCACCGGCGTCGCCTGCATTCCGTAGGCTTCGCAAAGGACCAAGGGCTCAGACTGCTGACGACATTCCGGCTGCATCAGCCGAAGCACAAGCAGAAGAGCATGAAGAACCTCAAGCTCCATCTCCCCCACACCAGCAAGAAGAAATTCTCAAGGAGGCTGACACCACTGCGGCTGCCACACATAATACTGAAGCATTTGTGGAGCCAGACCAACCAACAGCTTCAAGAGATACTGAAGCAACTGCCTCTGACCCTTCTGTGCCTGTGTCTACTGCCGGACCACAGTTCAATTATCATATTGCGCACAGGCCCCAGGTACAGAAGCCAATCCCACGACTGCCAAGGTTCCCAGGTCCAGTCACTGCTCCTGGCTCCTTCAATGTCAATAGCTTCAGGGCAGACAACACTTTCTTCAACCGCTCCAAGAACCCTTACTCAAGGGAAAAAATTGTGTCAGATAGGTTCTGGAGCTATCCACAGCGCAGCTACTACTCCTGCGTCCTCTACAACCAGAACCGTATCTTTCCACATCAGCGCCTTGAAGTTGAAGCTTTTGCTGGTCTGCCTGGTCTGGAAGAATCCATGGACTGCTTCAGGCAAGTTGGCCTGCTGCCGTTTGTCACGGATGAAGAGCACTGGAACGAAGAGCTTCTGCTTCAGTTCTATGCAACATTGCACATCAAGGGCTACAACAGAGATCCGAAGACTTGGGTCCTGGAGTGGATGACCGGCAACGTCCATCATGAAGCCAATGCGTTTGATATCATTGAGCTCACCGGCCTACCCACTCCAGGCGAACACTTCGAAGAAGGCTGCCAACTCCATACTGAAGCAGTTGAGAGCATATTTCAGCGACCTGAGCCAAATATGAGTTAGATGCTCTCAATGATGAAGCCATTGCCTTCTGACGCACCTTACCCAACGGAGTTCTTCGTTGAAGACTTAGAGTACCTGCCGAGAACTATCTATCACATCATCAGGCGGACTCTATGGCCCATTAAGGGGCACTCTCGATATGCCAAGGTTGAAGGTGCCATGAAGACTCTCATCTTCTGCATCCTACACGGCAAATGCTTCAATGCCCAGGATCTCTTCATACGTCAACTTGCTGCGTCTGGCTCAGATCTCTTTGGTCTGAAGATTTATGCTCCATGGGTTATGAGGCTAATCAAGCTCCACTCTGCGATATCATATCAGCCCTCAGCCCGCAAACACAGAATCTTCTTACCCGATGTGGACACCTCTGCTGAAGCTATTTATCCTGAGCCTGCCAAACAGCCACTAAGTCTTCAGAATGCAGAACACCAAAGCTTCACTCAACATGATGAAGGTGTTGAAGCCATTTCCAGAGTCTATCCAATGGCTGGCACCACACGTGCCCCTGCATCCACTGAAGCCACTGACAGCGAAGCTGGGCAGAGACCCAAGAAACGCGCTCGTACACTCACTGATCGTGAACTTCTTGTGGCTCTGCATCAAAAGCAAGATAGGCATCACGACTGGCTCAAGAGGCAGATGCACAGTCTCATGCAAGACGTCAATCGCATCAGGAATCTGGCCACCAAGAACGCCTTCGTCGCACACGAAACCTGTCGCCGCACTTGGAAAGGCCTCACTATGATGTGCACTGAAGCTGAATTGCAAGAGGATGGCTTCAAGGAGCGTTTCAAGTTTGACTCCACACCCCCCAGAAGAGCTGTGTTGCGTGGGACTCCTTCACTTGAAGAATCCGAGTTCTCTTCCTCTGCTGCCACCGTGACGGGAAAAATCATTGAGGAAGAAGACGACGCCACATCACCACCAATGTCTTCACCGCGCGTCGTCACTGCCCCAAGCTCGCCTGCACCACCAAACGTCTCCACCGACCCTGCTGCGCCTGGGAACGCATAGAAAACTCTATGTCTTCAAACCTTTTTGGTCATCACTGACAAAAGGGGGAGAAGCATATGATGTTTATAGTCTTCAAGCGGGTCAATATTATGGGCGGGTGCTTTATATTTTGCATTTTGCTTCGTGCTTACAACTCTCGTTTTGCTACATTTGGTTCTTTGAGTTGTAACACTTAAACTTGATGGTCGTCTGCTACTATGTTTGCCACTGTGTTCTTGCGAAGATAAATTCCGCATGTACGACGATAATTTCCGCACTCTTATCATTTCGCAGACGTCCATTTTTCATTATGCATATCATTATCTTCATATATCTTTACGTGCATGATGGATTGTCATCATAAGTTGAAGCGGATTCCCACAAATACAACCTGCTGTGTGCATTTGCATTCCAGAAGCAAATCACTTAATATGCACATCTTCAGGGGGAGCCCTTGCAGCTTATGAAGACAATTCCTTTACAATTTCACAAATTATATTCCCCGTTGAAAACTTCAACTAGTTTGTCATCAATCACCAAAAAGGGGGAGATTGTAAGTGCATCTAGTGCCACCCCTAGTTGGTTTTGGAGTATTGACGACAAACCTAGTTGAGGGACTAATGTGTTTGTGAGAATTGCAGGATAACACAGGTAGAAGTCCCTCATTGATTCGGTTTAGCTACCAGAGATGACCCCCAAAAATGTACGAAGACATTGAAGACAATGGTGGTTCATGAAGACATTCGTGTCGAAGACAATGACATATGAAGACTCCCCATGAAGCCTTTGGAACTCGAAGACTTAGATCCTTCGTAGCTTTACTTTATTCATGTTGTGTCATAGGAACCACCGTACTGTTAAGTGGGGTCCAAGAAAACCAGTCAGGATGACTGAAGTGATGCCTAATTCAAATCCTATGTCTTCGAGTGAAGACAATGAGAGAAAATCTTGTCCAGAGTCAGACAAGTCAGCTTTACTTGCAGCCCAAGTAAAGTTGCCGTGAGAGTTCAAAATCCGACCGTTGGTACACGTGTCAGTTCCTTAGTGACCCAGGGTCATTTCGGACAAATTAGGTCAGGGTTGCCAAGTGGCTATAAATAGTCCACCCCCACAACCATAAACGGTTGGCTGCTCAGATTTCAGTGCACGGCTTTTGTTGTTTGAGAGCAACCCACCTCGAAGCCTTTGAGAAAAAATCCTTAGTGAGGAGAAAAGCCCTAACCACCCAGAGCCAGAGTAATTGGGCATCACTTAAGTCTTCTTGTCTGAGTGATCTGAAGACTTATTACACTTGAGGACTGTGCATCCTCCAGACGGTTAGGCGTCGCGTTCTGAGCATCCAAGAGGAATTGTGGATTGCCGGTGAACGAAGTCTGTGAAGGTTTGGGAGTCTACCTTGAAGACTTACCAGAGTGATTGGGCGGGGTCTGTGTGACCTTAGCTCAAGGAGAAAACGGTGAGGACTGGGTGTCCTGAACTGCGTGTTCAGGACTGGGTGTCCGGGACTGTGTGTCCTTTGGTTTAAATACCTAGCCGCTCCAACCAGACGTACAGTTGTCACAGCAACTGGAACTGGTCCAACATATCATTGTCTTCAACGTGTCACTGGTTTCATCTTCACCTCCCTTTACTTACCAGTACACATTGTGAAGCTATTGCATGCCTGCTTAATCTTCTGTCTTCACAACCTGACTGTATGATCTGTTTGGCTTCATAACTTCTTCCAACCTGATCCTCATTACACTGAAGCTATTTGTCTCTGTGCTTTCACCGTACTGTATATTTGACTATGGCTTGCGTTGTGTAATCTACCTTCCGCTGCATAGTGATAGGCTTCAAGTCTGTTTGTCTTCATAACTTCCACGTTTTGAAGACTTCCTTAAAAATCGCCTATTCACCCCCCCCCCCCTCTAGTCGATATAACGCACTTTCACAGGGAGACCTCCCCCTTGAGTAAAGCTGACATCCTCTGCGCCTTTCCTGACGACGACGAGGCCAGCGACTGCCTGGAGAGGGGGGAGCCACATGTTGTACTGACGAGGGACCGATCGGCGTTGATCTCCCGGGATGCTGCTTCTGTTCTGACGCCGCCTGGAGCCGCTTTCGGCCCAACCGTCGCTCCTGCTTCTGCTTCCGGAGCTGGCGCGCCCGCACCTCAGGTTGCAAAGATCTCCGGCTTCAAGCTCACCAAGCGGAGGGTGGACTACGCTGCTGTAGACCTGTAAGTGTTTGAACCTCATCTTGTTCTTGCTTATACTACTGCCTTTTGATGTTCGCCCTTGTCTTTGCTGTGGGTGCTTGTTTCTGACTCTTTTTCCTTGTTGTGTAACCAGGCCGACGCCTGTGGTGAAGAGGAGGAGGGAGAGCGAGGTGGTGCAGCTTGAGTCCGAGTTGCCTCCTACGACCGCACCCTCTTCATGAGAAAAGGTGGGGATGGTGCTCGGGCTTCTCCAGCGTGACCATCCTCGCGAGGCCAGGTGGAGCATCCTCGGGAGGAGTCAGCCCCCGAAGCACTGCTGGCTCAGGAGGTGCCGGTGTCTGGCTCGGGTGCTGAGGTCCGAGAGGCTCAGGAGCCTCCTGCCTCTTAGGCCATGGTGACGACGCCTCTTCCTCCTTCTGTGCCATTACTCCCAGGTTCTTCTGCCTCCTCTGTTGTCTTGGAGCGTGCCCTTTCAGAGATGACTCAGCTGCGGGAAGATCTCCTGAGCACGGATCCGCGCCTGGTAGCCGGGCGCCTGGAGCTGGCTTCCGACTGGCTTCAGTCAGATGAAGCAGTCCGAGCGGCGCTAAGCCAAGCCATGATGACCTCCGAGAAGGAGAAGCGGGCCGTCGCCCAAGCTACGGCCAATCGCCAGGCGGCAATGAAGGACGCCGAAGCCACCCACGACCGCTGCCGGGCGCTAGAGGACGAGTTGAAGAGTGTGCATGATGAGCGCGCAGAGGAAGCTCGCGGCCGTTAGGCGAGGGAGGAGGAGATGAAGGCCTAGGAGGACTCCATCAAGGACCGTGACGCCGAGCTGGGGGAGTTGGCGAAGGCATAGGCCACTGAACGCAGCCGGCTGGAGGAGCTGGAGCGGAAGGTGGAGGCAAAGGGGGTCGATCTTGACGCCAAGGCGAAGGTTCTGGCCGAGGACCGCGCGGCCTTCGCGCTTCTGGAGAAGAGGTCTCGCGAGGCCCTGAAGTCGCTCTATGAGAAGGGCTTGGAGAAGCCGTTGGCAACCAATGAGGACGGCCCCGCCCAGTTGCTTCCCTACTTGGTCGATGCGCTTGAGGAAGTCGTGCGTGGCATCGGCCCCATGGTGGAGGCAGAAGCTCGCGTCCTTTCTTCAGCCGCGATGACGCATGTCTTTAGCCACCTCCATCTTCGCGATCCTGCCGCCCGCCTTGACGAGCTGCTGGAGCCTGTGGACGAGGAGTGTTGCGCGGCTACCGCCACAGCCGTGAAGGGTCAGGTGGAAGCCCTGATGGAGAAGTTCGACGCCTTCGCCCCCGCACCTTCGAGTGGTGGTGCAGGTGAAGACGAAGCCACCTAGGAGGGGGCACCTCTTGTAGGTGCCGGCAGTATCGAGGGATGACTGGCCTGCGGCTTCTTTCCTATTTGAAACTCCTGCAACATGTAGCGTGCCTCATGGAGGCGTTTAAACTTGTGTTTGGTACTCAGAGAACAATATGTCTTGTAATATTTGCTTTGAGATTTTTCGATTTTCTTCCTATTTGCTTTACATTCTATGTCGGTAGAGCCCGGCCCCGCGCATACCTCAACCGCCGTTGGGCCGACCGGAAACCAGGATGGGTCCAAGGAGTGAGGGGCTACGTGACCAGTTAGGCTCCTGAGTTGCGATGCTCAGGAGTCCCCCTGACGCGCAAATAGCTTGTGGGACGGAGGTGCAATCGTTGGTCTTGTGTTCTACGTCGGCAGGGCCCGTTCCCGCGCATACTTCAATCACCGTTGGGCCAACCGGAGACCAGGACGGAACAAGGAGTGAGGGGCTACATGGTCAGTTAGGCTCCTGAGTCGCGATGCTCAAGAGTCCCCCTTGACGTTCAAACGACCTTCATACCTTAGCTTCGCTTGGGAGGGCCCGCGACGACCAGGTCCGAGGGACCTAGAGGGGTGGCATACGCTTGGGCGTGACCCGAGCGCAGCCCCCGTGCCCAGCCCCCTTGCATAGCTCTCCCGAGGGGGAGGCGTTGTGTTGAGGCCAAGCACTGAGCCCGGAGGCTCCCTTAGGTTGATACGACCGTGAGGGCGCCCTTAGTTGTTTATCATCGGGATGGACCATGGCACTTCCGCACTTGCACGGGCATAACCGCTCCTCGATAGTGTCGACTGCCAGCATGGACCACGGTGCTTCCACTGATACATGGGAGGGGACTCCCTACTGCGGAGAGCCCCTGAGGCGTGTGCAGCCCTGCCCTGACACATGGCTTGTATGGCAGGGCTAGATGAGATGTGTCTGGGCACTCGTGAGCCAGCGCAGGACTCACGAGGCCCTACCTCAAGGCGGGTTGCGCTTGATCTTAATTCTTGTTCGCTGTCTTGATCCTGCGAGGTGGTTAGACAACCTGCGCCGAACGAATCTCTTGAGGTTACCGCGTGAGAAAGCCAAGCACCAATGACCCCATGAGGTGACGTGAATGGGGGCGGCCCGCCAGACAGAGCTCGTCCATTGGATTTATCGACGCTGGAGGGACGGGCCCGAGCACAGACGCCGTGCCTAATCCTCTCACGTGAAGGGTCCTGAAGAAAGACGACCGGCGCGCGGCTCTCGCGATGGGCAACAATCAAGCAGGTGATAGTCATAGCTAGATTAAGCATGAAAGGCAACCTAGCTCAGGTAAATGCATAACGATACACGCCACTGGGTCCGGACCGAGCGGCTTGGGGATGATGCAGTTCGAGGGGCGCCCCTAGCAAGGTAAGCTAAAGACATAAACAAGGAAAGATACATGCCACAGGGACAGACCCGCGCGGCCTGGGAATAATGTAGCCGCCTGGGGGCTCCCAGCTAAACGAACTTGGAAAATGTCACCTGGTTCCGTTGATGAAGGGGTGTTGAGGCAGTTGAAGGTACGCGGCGAACAGGTTGCTCCTCATGAGCCACCGGGGTCCTGAGCCTCGGGAGGCTCTGGGTGTCCAGGTGGTTCCTTGAGGACCGTCTCCATCTCTGCTAGGACTACGCGGTGCCTGGCCTCCTGGACCGCCATGACGCTCCGCAAGTTGTGCTGCAAGGTAGCAGCCACGCTCGGCAGGCCAAACGGCATGCGAACGTAGCTGTGAGGTGAATCTTAGTAGTGCCCGACACGCGAAGGCCAGAAGCGCTCCTGAGATGCGGCTCGGTTGAGCCCGGGTATGTCGATGCAGACGCGCAGCTCACCACCCTCGCCTGGGTGGGGAGCAGCGCCAGGTAGGCGGCGGTTGGCCATATTGCTCTTGCTTCCTGAAGCTCCTGAGATACCTCGATGATGAACTCCTGAGCACCGGGCGCTCCTTGCCCAGTGTCCTCCTGAAGGAGACGTGCCGCGAAACACGCCTCCAAGTGGTGCCCGAGCGCCTCCCTCATGACGTTGGTGAGGTCTGAGGCCCTCTAGAAGAGAGCCCCCGAGCCTTGCCCGAGGAGGGCGCCGGGTGCGCCTTCCTATGCGATAGAGGGAGGCGCCCCAGGTGCGGGTGCTGATCCTGACGAGGTGCCACTTGCGGTGCTGCCCTCTTGAGGTCCGGCACGGAGTTTCTGCTTCTTCTTCTTGGGGACGACCTCCGGAGGGTACCGAGCTGCATTGTGGCCGGGGTCTTCGATTGATGATGCTTGGAAGGCGCGCTCGAGGGAGCACACTGTGTCTCTTTCTTCGCAGGGGACTGTGATGATCCCGCCGCTTCCAGGCATCTTGAGGACGTTGTAGCCATGGTGCGTTATGGCCATGAACTTGGCCAGGGCCGGATACCCGAGGATGGCATTGTATGGCAGATGGATGTGGGAGACGTCGAAGTTGATGAGCTCGGTGTGGTAGTTGTTGCGCTGTCCGAAGGTGACTGGGAGGCGGACCTGACCGATTGGCGTGATGGAGCCCTCGGTCACTCCTGAGAAAGGTTTGGTGGACTGAAGTTGGTCATACGGCACTTGGAGGCCGTCGAACGTCTCGACGGACAGGACGTTGAGCCCTGCGCCGCCGTCGATGAGGGTCTTGGTGACTTGCATGTTGCTGATGACGGGTGAACAAAGCATTGGGAGGACGCCGGCGGTAGCCGCGCACTTGAGCTGGTCTGCTGAGCTGAATGTGATGGCGCACTAGGACCACCTGAGCGAGCGCGTGGCCTCGATCTTGGGGAGGACTGCATTCACCTCGCGAGCAAACTGCTTGAAGATACGCTATGAGGCTTGGGCTTGAGCTCCGCCCAAGATGCAGGCGATGGCATGCGTATCCTGGAAGCCCCCAGCCCCCTCGTCTTGGTGGTGGTCGTCATTCCTTCTTGTTGGTGGCGGCAGTGGAGGTAGACCGACGTTGCCCTGAGGACGATCCTCACGAGGCTGATACCTCCAGGCGCCCTCGCGAGGCTGATCCTGCCAGTGGTCCTCATGAGGCCGATCGCGCCACTGGCGCGGGACTGAAGCGTCCATCTCGAATGGCTCTGAGCTCTTGACAGTCGCTGGTGTTGTGGCTATGCAGGTTACGGAAGGCGCAGAACAGTCGGCTGCTCTTGGATGACTCGGGCTGGTCCCTGCCGCGCTTTGTGTCCAGCTCCGCCGCGAGCACGGTTGCTCCCTTGCACTTCACATCTTTGGCCTTGGCTTTCTTCTCCTCCGGGTCCGCACCCGGGAGCTCGAGGAGGGAGAGGCGCCCCTCCTCGGCTCTTGCGCACTTGGTTGCCAGGTTGAACAGCTCCAGGGACATGCTCAGCTCTTCGTCGATGGCGAGCTCCTCCTTCATCTTGACGTCGCAGACGCCATCGGAGAATGCAGCGATGATGGCCTCGTCCGTCACCTTGGGGGTCTTGAGGCGGACGTTGTTGAAGCGCTGGATGTACTTCTGGAGGGTCTCTCCTGGTTGTTGCTTGATGCGGCACAGGTCACCCGCAGCCGGTGGGCGGTCGCGGGTGCCCGGGAAGTTGGCGACAAAACGGTCGCGCATCTCGTCCCAGGAGGAGATCGAGCCTGGAGGCAGGTTCAGGAGCGAGGAGCGGGCACCATCTTTGAGAGCCATGGGAAACTAGTTCACCATGACTTTCTCGTCGCCGTTGGCTGCCTCGATGCTCGGCTTGTAGAGCTGCAGGAACTCCGCGGGGTCAGGGGTGCCATCATAGCGAGGAGGCGGATCCGGCTTGAACTTGCCCGGACAAGCGATGTTACGTGGCTCAAGGGTGAAAGCGCGGCAGCCTGCCGTAGTCACCGAGACTATACGCTGGTGGAGAACTTGTCATTGATGGGGTCCGTGCACCGCTGCCGCAGGCAGCACGCGGTTTTGCCGTGGCGGCGCAGGGAGTGCGGGGGCATTTTCTCGCGGTCGAGGGACTTCTTGGTAGCTTCTTTCTTCTTGCGCGGACGCCGGACGCGCCAGGTCACATTGTGGGGCTGCGCGCCTAGGTGCCAGGACCCCGCCTTGTGCTAAAGGTGGTGGAGGTGCTTCGTGGGCCACGCCACCCGCGGCTGGCGGAGGGTGAGGTGGCGAGAGGGACGGCGCAGGGGAGCCCCCTGCGACGCTGACAAGCTCGGCGATGCGGTCGAGCCAGTCCTCGTAAAGGTCGTCGATTGGGCGGTAGCGCAGGAGCTCGCGTGCCATGCACAGAGCAGCCTGCGCGTCCACAGGAGCGCGTCGAGCATGGGATGAGGAACCGACCGGGGTCAGCGATGGAGTGGCGGTGCGGCCGTCTCGCCGCACCGAGGGGTGCAACGAGGATGCTTGCTGCTCGTTCCCCGTTGGGCCGGTGGCGGCGTTGGCGGCAGGCGACGGAGAACGATGGGGCGGCCCGCCGACGAGAGCCGTCTGAGCAATGCGGGCAGCGAGGGCAGCGCAACGCTCAGCGCGAGCGCGGAGAGCGCCCGACATGGAGACGATGGAGCGACGAGGCACGGAGCGACAGAAGGGAAGCTTCGGCGCACCCCTACCTGGCGCGCCAAATGTCGGATCACGGGTTCCGGCAAAACCCTCAAGGTTCAAACACTGGGGTGCACGCGAAGATCTCCCCCTACCGATCCACGTCCTAGCTCGGCTAAGATCTTACGAACTAACTCGACAAACTCACAACACAAGGAAGATTTATACTGGTTCGGTCCACCGTTGTGGTGTAATACCCTACTCCAGTGTGGTGTGGTGGATTGCCTCTTGGGCTGAGGATGATTAGTACAAGGGGAAGAACGGCCTCCTGAGGAGAGGTGTTCTTGTGCATGGTGGACTCGTGGTTGTCCTGGTATCTCTTGGCTAGACTGGTCCGTCGATCCTCTCCTTTTCTAGCTACGGTGATGGCTAGTCCTATTTATAGAGGCCCTGGTCCTCTCCCCAAATATTGAGCGGGAAGGGAGCCAACAACGGCTAATTTGAAGGGGGACAACTAGTATAGCTTATCCTGAAAAAAGCAGTCTTCGCCTGTCAAAGGCTCTGGTGGTGACGTCGTCTTGGGCTCGACGGTGACCTCCGTCTTGTCGTCCTTCTGGTCTCGGCCTTGTTGCACTGATATGGAAACATTTGCTTGATGCCTCGGTACTCCGCACCTGCGCCTGCTTCCTTAGCGCCGAAGAGGAAACAAGGACACTATGCACGTTGGCGCCCTCCTAGCGCCCGCCAGGCCTTGGTCGGCATGGCTCACGTCACTGGAACCTCATGAGGTTTGCCTGACCTTGAACTCCCCGCCCCTAGCGAGCCAGCCTGGTGAGGCTTCTCCTGAGGAGGTCTTGTGTCGTCCGCCTCGCGAGGCTTGGCCCCTCGCGAGGGTCTTGAGTCTTTGCTGGTGAAGATGGGTCATATGGGCCCGCTCGCAGAGCCACGCCGTGGGCTGCAGGCAGGTAAGTCTAGGGACCCCCGTTCCTAGAACGCCGACAGGTCTTGCCGGGGGTCTCATGAGTGTGCCTGGCAAGGATCTTGTCAGGGTATTTCTGTCTTCTGGTCCTCATCTAGTCTTGTATGTTCTTGGTCTTTACAAATATCCACATGCCACCATGCAGGCGCCTCCCGAGCCTTGGTTCCAACGTTGTCGGTGTTGTCGGAAGTCTTAGGCTCAAGGGTGGAGGCTCTGCTAGTGTTGGGCAAGTTTCCCCAGCAAGACTCTTGCCGGGGCTACGTAAGCTCCCCGGTAAGGCTCTTGCCGGGGAAAGCCCACCTTGCCCCTCTGGTTCTCGTGCCTTCATCTTGGCGCTGCTCTGGTATCTTGTGTCTTTGCTTCCTCTGCTCTGCCAAGCGTGGCCGCAGGCGTGAGGCTGCGACTGCCCGTGCATAAGTAAAGGGGTACAAAAAGGATCCCTACTTTTGTACGCCGACAGTCTTGTCCACAACCACCATTCTACTCGACCTATAGTGCTATGTCCATGGCTCGCGCTCATATATTGCGTGAAAGTTGAAAATGTTTGAGAATGCTAAAGTATGAAACAATTGCTTGGCTTGTCATCGAGGTTGTGCATGATGGGAGCATTTTGTGTGTGAAAATGAATCATGGCCAAACTATATGATTTTGTAGGGATGAGCTTTCTTTGGCAATGTTATTTTGAGAAGACATAATTGCTTGGCTAGTATGCTTGAAGTATTATTATTTTTATGTCAATATTAAACTTTTGTCTTGAATCTTTTGGATCTGAACATTCATGCCACAATAAAGAAAATTACATTGAAAATTATGTTAGGTAGCATTCCACATCAAAAATTCTGTTTTTATCATTTACCTACTCAAGGACAAGCAGGAATTAAGCTTGGGGATGCTTGATACATCTCCAACGTATCTATAATTTTTGATTGTTCCATGCTATTATATTATCTATTCTGGATGTTTAATGGGCTTTAATATGCTCTTTTATATTATTTTTGGGACTAACCTATTAACCGGAGGCCCAGTGCCAGTTTTGGTTTTTTTACCTATTTTAGTGTTTCGAAGAAAAGGAATATCAAACGGAACAAAACCTTCGCGAGGATCTTTCTTGGAACAAACGGAAACCAGGAGACTTGGAGTGGAAGTCTGGAACTTCTGCGAGGCATCCATGAGATAGGAGGGCGCGCCCCCACCCTCGTGGGGCCCACGGATCTCCACCGACATACTTCTTTTGCCTATATATACTCTTATACCCTAAAAACATCAGGTGGAGCCAAGAAACCACTTATCCACCGCCGCAACCTTCTGTACCCGTGAGATCCCATCTGTGGCCTTTTCCGGCGATCTGCCAGAGGGGGATTCGATCACGGAGGGCTTCTACATCAACACTATAGCCTCTCCGATGATGTGTGAGTAGTTTACCACAGACCTTCGGGTCCATAGTTATTAGCTAAATGGCTTCTTCTCTTTCTTTGGTTCTCAATACAAAGTTCTCCTCAATGTTCTTGGAGATCTATTCGATGTAATACTTTTTGCGGTGTGTTTGTCGAGATCCGATGAATTGTGGATTTATGGTCAAGTTTATCTATGAATAATATTTGGTTCTTCTCTGAATTCTTATATGCATGATTTGATATCTTTGCAAGTCTCTTCGAATTATCGGTTTAGTTTGGCCTACTAGATTGATCTTTCATGCAATGGAAGAAGTGCTTAGCTTTGGGTTCAATCTTGCGGTGTCCTTTCCCAATGACAGTAGGGGCAGCAAGGCACGTATTTTATTGTTGCCATCGAGGATAAATAGACGGGGTTTATATCATATTACTTGAGTTTATCCCTCTACATCATGTCATCTTTCTTCCAGCGTTACTCTGTTCTTATGAACTTAATACTCTAGATGCATGCTGGATAGCGGTCGATGTGTTGAGTAATAGTAGTAGATGCAGAATCGTTTCAGTCTACTTAACATGGATGTGATGCATATATTCATAATCATTGCCTAGATATTCTCATAACTATGCGCTCTTCTATCAATTGATCGGCAGTAATTTGTTCACCCACCGTAATACATGCTATCATGAGAGAAGCCACTAGTGAAACCTATGGCCCCCGGGTCTCTTTCTTATTATATTGCATCTCTTTTATTATCACATCTCGTTTACTATTTTGCAATCTTTACATTCCAATCTATACCTCAAAATACCAGAAATATTTATCTTACTATCTTTATCATATCTCACTTTTGTGAGTGACCGTGAAGGGATTGACAACCCCTTTATCGCGTTGGTTGCAAGGTTCTTGATTGTTTGTGCGGGTACTAGGTGACTTGCGTGTTATCTCCTACTGGATTGATACGTTGGTTCTCAAAAACTGAAGGAAATACTTACGCTACTTTGCTGCATCACCCTTTCCTCTTCAAGCGAAAACCAACACATGCTCAAGAGGTAGCAACGCGCACCAGTGGGAGTTCCACCAAAAAAATCATCCTATGCATCTAGTTCATCGTGACCAAAATTACGTATATAATTTTTGGCCTTGTGAAGGAGAAAGTATCGCTCTAGCTTGTGGGAGGCTGAAGTTAATGTTATATTCATGCCCCAATCATGAGCTCTGAAGGGAAATTATTATCCAGAATTTTTATGCTCAGCTTTCTCATAATGATCGATCCATGCTTGATACTTCTTGTGCTGGTTCTTTTATGACGAAGACTATTGAATTCCGGTGGGATTTTAGAAAGAATTAAACGCAACTCTGAAGATTGGGAGCTCGACGAAGGTAAAAAGTCAGGTATTGAGCTTAAATATGATTGTGTTAAATCTTTTATGGATACCGATGCTTTTCAAAAGTTTAGCACTAAATATGGACTTGAATCTGAGATAGTAGCCTCCTTTTGTGAATCATTTGCTACTCATGTTGATCTCCCTAAAGAGAAGTAGTTTTATCACCCACCTATTAAAGAAGAAATTAAAGAGCTGGTACTAGCTAAGGAAGAAACTTTACTTTATAATGTTGATCAAGTCGTTCCTACTTCTTATATTGAGAAACCACCTTTCCCTGTTAGGATAAAGGAACATGCTAAAGTTTCAACTGTGGTCAACAAAAGTTATATTAGGACACCCAAACCTGATGAACAAATCAAAGTAGAACCTAGTGTTGCTATGGTCAAAGATCTCCTGGAAGAAAATATAGATGGGCATGTTATTTACTTCTGCATTGAAGCTACTAGAATTGCCAAACCTAATAAAGAGGAAAAACATAGACCCGTTGTTGGCATGCATGTTGTCTTAGTTAAAATAGGAGATTATTGTTATCATGGTTTATGTGACATGGGTGCTAGCGTGAGTGCTATTCCCTTTACCTTATATCAAGAAATTATGAATGACATAGCACCTGCTGAAATAGAAGAACGATGCCACTATTAAACTTGCTAATAGAGACACCATCACACCACTTGGGGTTGTTAGAGATGTTGAAGTCTTGTGTGGGGAAATAAAACACCCTACTGATTTTCTTGTTCTTGGCTCCCCACAAGTTGATATTTGTCCCATTATCTTTGGTAGACCTTTCTTGATCACCATTAATGGTAAGATAGATTGTGAGAAACAAACTGTCGGTGTTAGTTTTGGTGATGAATCTCATGATTTATTTTTTCCAAGTTTAGTAGAAAGCATCATGCAAAAGAATTGCCTAGTAAGGATGAAATAATTGGTCTTGCTTCTATTGTTGTGCCACCTACTTATCCACTAGAACAATATTTGCTAGACCATGAAAATGATTTACATATGCATGAAAGAAATGAAATAGATAAGATTTTCTTTGAAAAACGTCCTCTACTTAAACACAATTTGCCTATTGAAACTCTAGGAGGTCATCCTCCACCTAAAGGTGATCCTGTGTTTGAATTAAAACAATTGCCAGACACTTTTAAATATGCTTATCTTGATGAAAAGAAGATATATCATGTTATTATTAGTGCTAACCTTTCAGAACATGAAGAAGGAAGATTATTGAAAGTTCTAAGGAAGCATCGAGCTGCTATTGGATATACTCTTGATGATTTAAAGGGCATTAGTCCCACTCTATGTCAGCACAAGATTAATATGGAACCAGATGCTAAACCTATTGTTGATCACCAACGTTGGTTAAATTCGAAGATGAAAGAAGTGGTTAGAACGGAAATATTAAAACTTCTGGAAGCAGGTATAATCTATCCTATAGATGATAGTAGGTGGGTAAGTCATGTTCATTGTGTCCCTAAGAAAGGAGGTATTACTGTTGTTCCTGATGATAAGAATGAACTTATTACACAAAGAATTGTTACAGGCTATAGAATAGTAATTGATTTTAGAAAATTAAATAAAGAAACTAGAAAAGATCATTACCCCCTGCCTTTTATTGATCAAATGCTAGAAAGACTATCTAAGCACACACATTTTTGCTTCCTTGATTGATACTCTGGTTTCTCACAAATACTTGTTTCTCAACCTGATCAAGAAAAGACCACTTTCACTTGTCCTTTCGAACTTATGCTTATAGACATATGCCTTTTGGTTTATGCAATGCACCTTCTACCTTTCAAAGATGTATGACTGTTATATTCTCTGACTTTAGTGAAAGATTGTTGAGGTTTTCATGGATGACTTCTCTGTTTATGGGAAGTCTTTTGATGATTGTTTAAGCAATCTTGATCGAGTTTTGCAGAGATGTGAACAAACAAATCTTGTCTTGAATTGGGAGAAGTGCCACTTTATGGTTAATGAAGGTATTGTCTTGGGCCATAAAATTTCTGAAAGAGGTATTGAAGTGGACAACGCTAAGGTTGATGCAATTGAGAAAATGACATGCCCTAAAGATATCAAAGGTATTCGTAGTTTCCTAGGTCATGTTGGTTTCTATAGGAGATTTATCAAAGACTTTTCTAAAATTTCTAGGCCTCTTACAAACCTTTTTCAAAAGGATGTGCCTTTTGTTTTTTATGATGATTGCTTAGAAGCCTTCAAAACACTCAAGAAAACCTTGATATCTGCACCTATTGCTCAACTACCTAATTGGAACTTGCCTTTTGAAATTATGTGTGATGCTAGTGATTATGATGTTGGTGTTGTTCTAGGACACAGAGTTGATAAGAAACTTAATGTCATTCAGTATGCTAGCACTAGTAGAAAAAGGGTCAAACGTGAAGCACATTAGTGCCGGTTTGAATTTGAGCCGGCACTAATGGTACCATTAGTGCCGGTTCGAACGACTATGCATTAATGCCGGTTCGTGTTGAACCTTTAGTACCGGTTCGTGCCATGAATCGGTACTAAAGGGGTGATGGCAGGCTGGCGTCAGGCTAGGGCCCCACGATCACCTTTAGTACCAGTTCGTGGCACAAACCGGTACTAAAGGGCTAACCTTTAGTACCGGTTTGTGCCACGAACCGGTACTAAAGGGGTCTGACCTATAGTACCGGTTTGTGACACAAACCGGCACTATAGGGCAATTTTCAAACTCTACCCCCCCCCCCACCCCGTGTGTCACCATTAGAGTTCTAAAAAATCAAAAGAAACTGATAAAAACTTCAAAAAATAAAATCCTTCGAGAGGTAGTTATATTACTACATCTACTAGTTAGGAAAATTTGAAAACTTAAATTTGGACATGTTTTGCAAAAAGTGTAGGGAAAATGTAAAACGGCTATAACTTTTGCATACGATGTCGGAAAAATGTATAATATATCAGAAAATTCAGCACGAAAATCTGGTCAAATTACTACGGCCTGTTTGCATAAGATGTATGACTGCTACGGCCTGTTTGCAATTTTTTAGAATCCTCAAATTCCAAAAGGAAAAAAAAGATATGGTCAAATTTAAGTTTTTTTAAAAAAAATTTGTTAAATCTGGTCAAACTACTTATTCAAGAAGTATTAATGTTACTACATAATTATTCAAGAATATTAGTGTTACTAAATAATTATTTCAATTTTTTGAATTTTGGTCAAATCTGGTCAAAGTATGGTCAAACTATGGTCAAACTGTGGTCAAACTATGGTCAAACTTATTCAAGAAATATTAGTGTTACTAAATAATTACTGTTTTTTAGAATAATAGTTTCAAACTCAAACAGTGAAATGTGTGACTTCATGCTCAAGCTAAACTCCTGAGGGTTAATAGGATTGGCATCTTACTTTTGTCAGGAAAACAACAAGTGCAGACTTGAAAACGAAGGAGAATAGAACCCGAAAGTTAAGCGTGCTCGGGCTGGAGTAGTGAGAGGGATGGGTGACCGGTCGGGAAGTTAGATGATTTGGAATGAGTGATCCACACTTGAGCAGTTAAGAGAGGTGATTAGAGACTAAATCACCAAATAATTCAGAAAAAATAAAAATCGAAAAAAAAATCAAAAGAATTTCCACAATTTTCAAAAAAAACCTTTAGTACCGGTTGGTGTTAAATTTCCAAAATTTTCAAAAAAAAAACCTTTAGTACCGGTTGGTAACACGAACCGGTACTAAAGGTCCCCCATACCAGGGCGCGAGCTCACGCCACGTGGTGGCACTTTAGCGCCGGTTCATGCCGAACCGGTACTAAGGGGGGGCCTTTAGTGCCCACCAATTAGTGCCGGTTATGGAACCGGCACTAAAGGCCCTTACGAACCGGTTTTAAAGTTCCGTTTTCTACTAGTGTAGTAAAACTCTAGACAGTGCTCAACGAAATTATGCTGCTACTAAAAAGAATTTCTAGCAGTGGTGTTTGCTTGTGATAAATTTAGATCTTACATTGTTGATTCAAAAGTTATTGTTCGCACCGACCATGCTGCTATTAAATATCTTATGGAAAATAAAGATGCTAAACCTAGACTTATTCGATGGGTTCTCTTGCTACAAGAATTTGATTTACATATCACTGATTGAAAAGGAGTTGAGAACCCCATAGCTGATAACTTGTTTAGGCTTGAAAATGTGCTTGATGACCCACTACTTATTGATGATAGTTTTCCTGATGACCAGTTAGCTGCAATAAATGTTTCTCACAACACTCCTTAGTATGCTGACTATACTAATTACATCATTCCTAAATATTTACCACCTAGCTTTACATACCAACAAAAGAAAAAAATTCTTCTATGATTTAAGACATTACTTTGGGGATGACCCACATCTTTAAAAAGAAGGAGTATATGGTATTATTAGATGTTGTGTACCTGAGCATGAACAGGGACAAATCCTACGGAAATGTCACTCTGAAGCATATGGAGGACATCATGCTGGAAATAGAACTGCTCACAAGGTATTGCAATCTGCATTTTATTGGCCTACTCTCTTCAAGGATGCATGTAAGTTCGCCTTATCTTGTGATGAATGCCAAAGAATATGTAATATCGGTAAGCATCAAGAAATGCCTATGAATTATTCACTTGTTGTTGAACCATTTGATGTTTGGGGATTTGATTACATGGTACCTTTTCCTTCCTCTAGTGGGTATACACATCTTTTGGTTATTGTTGATTATGTTACTAAATGGGTAGAAGCTATTCCAACTAGTAGTGTTGATCACAACACCTCTATTAAAATGCTTAAGGAAGTTATTTTCTGAAGGTTTGGAGTCCCTAGATATTTAATGACTGATGGTGGTTCACACTTTATTCGTGGTGCTTTCCATAAAATGCTTGTCAAGTATGATGTTAACCATAGAATTGCATCACATTATCATCCTCAGTCTATTGGTCAAGTTGAACTTAGCAATAGAGAAATAAAATTAATTTTGCAAAAGACTGTTAATAGGTCCTGGAAGAATTGGTCTAAGAAATTAGATGATGCACTTTGGGCTTATAGAACAACATATAAAAATCCTATGGGTATGTCTCCTTACAAAATGGTTTATGGAAAAGCTTGGCATTTGCCTCTTGAGTTAGAACATAAAGCATATTGGACAATCAAAGAACTCAACTATGATTTCAAACTTACCGGTGAAAAGAGGTTATTTGATATTAGGTCATTAGATGAATGGAGAACCCAAGCTTATGAAAATGCTAAGTTATTTTAAAAAAAGTTAAAAGATGGCATGATAAAAGAATTCAAAAGCGTGAGTTTAAAGTTGGAGATTTTGTTCTTTTGTACAACTCTCATTTTAGATTCTTTGCAGGAAAACTCCTCTCCAAATGGGAAGGACCCTATGTTATCGAGGAGGTTTATCGGTCTGGAGCTATCAAAATAAATAATGCCGAAGGTACTAACTCGAAGGTTGTTAATGGGCAACGAATAAAACATTATATCTTAGGTACGCCCATTAATGTTGAAGGCAATATTATCCAAACTTTGACAATGAAAGAACACATAAAAGAGTCCTTCCAGAACACTCCAGAATCGTGAAAAGAAGGAGGTACATGATACAGTAAGTAAACGGACTCCAAAAAATTCGCAAAAATATTTTTTGTCAGTTTTGGAATATTTAGAAAATTAGGAAAATAAGAAACTTCCAGGAAGCTTACCCTGGTGGGCACAAGACACCATGGCGCCAAGCGCGCCCAGGTGGGTTTTTCCCACCTCGGGTACCTTCTGGACTTCGTTTTTCTTCCGTTTGCTTGTTTCCCAAGATAAAAAATCTTTATATACCCCCCGAACCTATTGACCACCATACCACGGAGAAATCTTATGTTTTCTTTTCTTGTTGTTTTCTGTCAGTTCCCATCTACCATGGCCTCTTCAAGCTCCTCCAAGGACAAGTTCTTCAAGAACATCATCAACCCATATTTGCGGGACGTGGTGCAGCACCCTCAAGTCATACAGATGCATGAGGGGGTGCTTCACCTCCGTGATGTGCCAGGTCCTAAGGGGACGGGAACCATGGAGGCCAGGCTTGAAGCTATGGAGCGGGAGGTCTTCTGGTACATGGGGATGGTGGAGCGTGGACTCAATGCCAATCACCTTATGATCACAGACCTTTCCCATGATCTCAAGGTGTATGGCAAGTCCATGAAGGACATCATCTTCAACCTGAACGAGCAAATCAACTACCTCCAAAGCCAGATCTACGATCTCCAACCAAGTCTTTGAATATGAGGCGAGGTTTAAAGGTATGAGTTTGGTTGCCGGTTGCAGGACCTGTGAGACTCACTCCTCCTCTTATGATGGTGGACCCCTGCAAAGGAAACCCGAGGACAAGATCTCTTCTTCATCACCACCACCATCTTCTTCATCACCAAAAGAAAATTGAGTATCGGGTATGGGCACTCCCCTTGGATTCCGCCAAGCTTGGGGGAGGTTCCCTGGTATCGTATATCTTTTGCCTTTACTTATTTTAGTTTAATATTTTGCTTTAGATGAATAAAAGTTTAGTTTGGTCCTTTCTTTTCGAGAGTTAGCTTAGTGATCTATCCTTGTAATCTTGTGCGAGATATATAATAAAGTTTAGTTTGAGTTTTTGCTTTCTTTACTTTCATGTTGCAATAAAAAGAAAGGAAAGAAATAAAAGGGAAAGAAATAAATCAAGAAGATCATATGCTAATCTTATGGTAGGTGATGACACCACATAAGGAAAAGTATAAGTAGAAAATTTTATTAGAGATTGACAAACATAGCATTAGTCAACGATCCAACTCATGAAAGAATTAATAAGGTAAGAGAAGATTCACATATAAATACACTATCCTAGAAATCTTTTATGATTGTGAGCCCCCATCAAAATATTATATGCCAAAATTGTTGACATTGGACAAGGAACACAACTTAATGATTTATGTTTGTTCATATTCACATAGGAGTTATATTGTCATAGATCCTTCAACATGTGGTGCTTGCCCACAATCTTTGCTAGCCAAAAATTCCGCACTAAATAGAGATACTACTTGTGCATCCAAAAACCCTTAAAACCAAATCTTATTTTCAAGAGTTCACCATACCTACCTAGGGATTGAGCAAGATCCCTCAGGTAAGTTGTCATCGGTGCAATAAGACAATAAAAATTGCCTCTAAAAGTGTGAGATCGTTTAGCGTAATATAAAATTGAGCGTTGTACGAACTTGTTGTGGTGAAGAATAAAAGCGACAGACTGCCTAATAAAGGTTTCCATCACAAGGGGCAATACAACGTGGCGTTCTTTTGCACTAAGGGGTTGAGCATACAAACAAATAAGCGCATGGCAACCTCTTCTTCCCTCTGCAAAGGGCCTATCTTTTACTTTTATGTATTTACTTTTATGCAAAGAGTCAAAATTTTATCTGTATTCCTTTTTATTTTTCTCCTTTTGCAAGCATCATGTGGTGAGGAAAGATCTAGGCAGATATGTCCAGTTGAATATGGGTAGCATGAGTTATTATTGTTGACATCACCCTTGAGGTGAATACGTTGGGAGGCGAAACTATAAGCCCCTATCTTCCTATGTGTCCAGTTGAAACATTTTTCTCATGGGTATGCAGTGAGTGTTAGCAATCATAGAAGACTATATGATGGTTGAGCATGTGGACTTGCCTAAAGGCTCCGACACGTGACCCGTCCTGAAAAGATGATGAATTGTAGTTTCAAAGTTCACTGAGAACATAGTTTGTTGGTTTCTAATAGAGTTTTTGCTTTATACTTCGATAGTGTGATGAATTGTCACTTATTCATGAGAAGTCTATGATAAAAGTCTTAGATTTAAGTTTGTTGCTATTATAATAATCTACATGATGCTTCTATGTCCGTATTTTATTTTTATCGACACCTCTCTCTTTCTAAGCATGTGGACATGTTTTTAAATTTCGGTTTTCGCTTGAGGACAAGCGAGGTCTAAGCTTGGGGGAGTTGATACATCCATTTTGCATCATGTTTTCATATTGTATTTATGGTGTTTTATGCATAATAATGCTTTTTGGAGTAATTCTAATGCATTTTCCATCATAATTTGCAAGGTACACACAAAGAGGGAGAATTCCGGCAGCTGGAAATTTGGACCTGGAAAAGCTACATCAGGCTACCTATTCCGCACAACTCCAAACAAGTTGAAACTTCACAGAGAATATTTATGGAATATATGAAGAATATTGGTGCAAATAAGTACCAGAGGGCCCCACCAGGTGGGCACAACTGTAACGCCCTGAGACCGATGTGCCAGGTGTCCTCCGCTTATTCGTTGTTGGTGCCGTGTCATTGCTTGCGTGTCATGCATTGCATATCATGTCATCATGTGCATTTCATTTGCATACATATTCGTCTCATGCATCTGAGCATTTTCCCCATTGTCCGTTTTGCAATCCGGTGCTTCGTTCTCCTCCGGTGGTCCTTTCTACCTTTTCTTTCTTGTGTGGGGGTTAAACATTTCTGGATTGGACCGAAATTTGCCAAGCAGCCTTGGTTTACTACCGGTAGACCGCCTGTCAAGTTTCGTACCATTTGGACTTCGTTTGATACTCCAACGGTTAACCGAGGGACCGAAAAGGCCTCATGTGTGTTGCAGCCCAACAACCCTCCAAAGTGGCCCAAAAACCCACCTAAACGTCCTCCATCATCTCGGTCATTCGATCACGATCGCGTGGCCGTGAACCACACCTCATTTGGAGCTTCCTAGCTCCCTCTACCTATAAATATGTGATCCCCTTCCCAAAATTCGCGGATGAAACCCTAACTTCGTCCTCCTCGCGCCGCCGGACATTTTCCCACCGCGCCCGGACATGTCCAACCGCTGCTGCCGGCGAATCCCAGCCTGACACGTCATCCACCGCTGCCCTCTCTCTCCTCCAGCACCGTCGCGGCCCACGGAGCCCATCCGGGGCCCGCGCGGGCCCGAAGCCGCGCCGCCGCCCAAGTGCGCCACCGCCTGCGCGTGTCTCGCCGGAGTGCCCCGCCGCCGTCCGCCGGAGCCTCTGCTCCCCCCACCTCCTCGCGCCGGCCGGCGACCCAACATCGCCGCGGAGCACCGCGTCCGGCCAGGCCAGACCCGCGCCTCGCCCCTGCTCCCTCTTGCTACCTTTTGTCCCTCACCGGAGCTCTCTCTCTCTCTCTCTCTCTCTCTCTCTCTCGTAATAGGATCCGCCGCCGCCATGGAAGATCTCGCCGCCGGCCTCATCGTCCTCAAATCTCGCCGGATCCGGAGCCCTCAGGCTCGGATCTACCCGTTCCCGCCGATCCCTGCCGTGCCCGCTTCGCCGGAGACCCTCACCGGTCGCCGTTGACCACGCCACGACCTCCTGCCTCGTGCAGTCGGACGAAGGAGACGACGAGGGGAACGTCGCCCCTGGGCCCGACCTCGTCCAAGGCCTAGCAACCGGCCTGCCCCGAACGGCCCAGCTCCATGTGGGCCGCCACAACACCCAAGGCCTGTATCTGCCTCCACCGGTCTCCTCTTCATGGCCCAGCCGCAAGCCGGCCTGACTATGTCCCTCGCCACCGACCGGGCCGAGGCCCCTGGGTGAGCCGCCCCCCTCTCCTTTTGCACTGTGGACCCATGTGCAGTTTCGGCCCATAGCCATTTTTTTCCCAGATCTGCGATTTAACGTTTTTTCCAGAGACTGCCAGTTTTGCAGAAACACCCTTGCACTTCATGCATATAATAACTAATTAACCGTGCATCGGATTAAAACAAACTTTATATGTAAAATTGTTTAGAATTTAATCTAGTTTCATAATATGTCATTTTCACCCATGTTTAAAATGTTTAAAATGTTGTTTTGTTAAATTTGCTCCTATGCCATGCTAAAATGGTTTAATTCATAACTTAATAACCGTAGCTCCGATTTTAATAATCTTTATATGTAAATGGGGTAGAAAAATGCCTAGTTTAATATGGTGGCTTTACTTTGCATGTTTAACAACTCTAAAATTGTGTTTAGGGCAGAACAGTACCAAACCTAATATATGCATATGAGGAGTTTCCGGACTTGTGGTTTGTTGTTCCGGCCTCATTTAAACTTGCCTAGTTAGGTAGTTTAATTATGCTTCACCCTCTTGCCATGCTAAGAACATTTAATATTGTTGGGTACATAAACGGGATCAAACTAAATAACTTATCGTGGTGTTTCGTCAATATGCAACTCGTTGCATATTGAGCTCCACTTAATTTGTAGGATTGTTTGTGCACTTTGCCATGTCATGCTTCATTAAACCGAACATGCATCATACTTGATTGCGCATCGTGCCATGATTATGTGATGGTTGTTTTACTATGTTGTTTGCTTTCTTTCTGGTGTTGCTTCTTCGGGTTAGTTCTGATAACGTCGTGTTTGTGAGGATCCGTTCGACTACGCCCGTTTGTCTTCTTCATGGACTCGTTCTTCTTCCTTGCGGGATCTCAGGCAAGACAACCATACCCTCGAAATCACTTCTATCTTTGCTTGCTTAGTTGCTCGCTCTTTTGCTATGCCTATGCTGTGATACCTACCACTTGCTTATCATGCCTCCCATATTGTTGAACCAAGCCTCTAACCCACCTTGTCCTAGCAAACCGTTGTTTGGCTATGTTACCGCTTTGCTCAGCCCCTCTTATAGCGTTGTTAGTTGTAGGTGAAGATTGAAGTTTGTTCCTTGTTGGAACATGGAGATGTTGTTCCTTGTTGGAACATGTTTACTTGTTGGGATATCACAATATATCTTATTTAATTAATGCATCTATATGGTAAAGGGTGGAAGGCTCGGCCTTATGCCTGGTGTTTTGTTCCACTCTTGCCGCCCTAGTTTCCGTCATATCGGTGTTATGTTCCCGGATTTTGCGTTCCTTACGCGGTTGGGCTATAATGGGAACCCCTTGACAGTTCGCCTTAAGTAAAGCTCTTCCAGCAATGCCCAACATTGGTTTTACCATTTGCCACCTAGCCTTTTCTTTCCCTTGGGTTCTGCAGACTCAAGGGTCATCATTATTTTACCCCCCCCCCCCGGGCCAGTGCTCCTCTGAGTGTTGGTCCACCTCTCAGCTACCGGTGGCCACCAGGGGCAACTCTGGGCTGGCCTACCCGTACCTAAGACAATCTGAGTGTGCCCTGAGAAAGAGATATGTGCAGCTCCTATCGGGATTTGTCGGCACATTCGGGCGGTGTTGCTGGTTTACTTTTACCCTGTCGAAATGTCTTGTTGTACCGGGATACCGAGTCTGATCGGAACGTCTCGGGTGGAGGTCTATTCCTTCGTTGACCGTGAGAGCTTGTGATGGGCTAAGTTGGGACACCCCTGCAGGGATTTGAACTTTCGAAAGCCGTGCCCGCGGTTATGGGCAGATGGGAATTTGTTAACGTCCGGTTGTAGAAAACCTGAAGTCGACCTTAATTAAAATACATCAACCGCGTGTGTAACCGTGATGGTCTCTTTCCAGCGGAGCCCGGGAAGTGAACATGGTTGTTGGAGTTATGCTTGACGTAGGTAGTCCAGGATCACTTCTTGATCATACTTTTATCGACCGTGCTTTGCCTTCTCTCCTCGCTCTCATTTGCGTATGTTAGCCACCATATATGCTAGTCACTTGCTGCAGCTCCACCTCATACCTTTTACCTTACCCCTTAAGCTTAAATAGTCTTGATCGCGAGGGTGCGAGATTGCTGAGTCCCCGTGGCTCACAGATACTTCCAAAACCAGATTGCAGGTGCTGATGAGTTTGTGCAGATGACGCAACCAAGCTCAGGAGGAGCTCGATGAAGATCTTGTCCTTTGTGTTGTTCCGTTCTAGTTGATCAGTAGTGGAGCCCAGTTGGGGTCGATCGGGGACCTTTGTCGCATTTGGGGTTCTTCTTTTATTTTGGCTCCGTAGTCGGGCCATGATTGTATTTGGTTGATGTAATGCTTTATTCATGTAATTGTGTGAAGTGGCGATTGTAAGCCAACTATGTATCCTTTCCCTTTATGTATTACATGGGTTGTGTGAAGATTACCTCACTTGCGACATTTGCTTTCAATGCGGTTATGCCTCTAAGTCGTGCTTCGACACGTGGGAGATATAGCCGCATCGAGGGCGTGACAAGTTGGTAATCAGAGCCTTCCCCGACCTTAGGAGCCCCCACTACTTGATCGTTTTAACGGCCGAGTTGTGTCTAGAAAAATGTTTTCAGTCTTCTAGGAATTATATATCGGAGAGTTTAGGAATTCTTTTTACTCCCCTGTCTCCTCATCGCTCTAGTAAGGCATCCTGACGTAGAGTTTTGACTCTTCTCTTCTCAAATTTCACTAAAAAATTAGGATCACGCGGGTATCTTGGAATCGTTCCAATGGTTTTATGATGAGAACATTGTCTTGGTGCCTCCTGTCAGGGGTTTTGTGGAAGTGTCCCGGGGAGTTGAGCTCTGAGGTGTTGTCATCATAATTTTATCGTTGCAGTTCTGGAATACCTGAGTTTAGTACGCCGACATCGAAAATCTCTTTTATGCAGTTCGTTGGTGAGATAACCTCGATGCCACCCAGTACTGGGGCGGGAGTTCGGGAGTATTGCCATAACTCGTATAACGGATGCTTTTCGAAGGTTGAGGTAGATGATTTCCGAAGGTTTTTTGGTTATGTGTTGAAGGATGGATACAGCTGGATGTAGGATTTGTTAGTTTTGGGTGAGATATTATGCTTCCCCTGTATCCCCAACACCTGATTGCATAACCGGAAAATTTTGGGAGTTTCATAGGTGGGAATTCAAGTAGCTCTTAGGATATCTTTCCGACAGATGTATGATATGAAATTGGGGTTCGACGTCTAGTGGTCCGCCTATTCACGGTCGGTTTTATAGTGGTCTCGTTGTGTCTTAAAGAGTCCTTGGCTATGCCGACTCGGGGACGCTTCGTATGTCATGTGCACTGCCTTGTACATGATGGTGATGTACGATCGAGCCCGTGTAGGCCCCACCACGAAAACTTCAGACGAAATCTCTATCATATGTTTGTTCCGGCTTATTCAGTAAGCCAATCCTTTGTTTTTGTTTGGAGTTGTCGTATTCGAGTTGCTTCAATGTCAAGTGTTGATTCCATACCTTCCCTAAGTGGTGTTCTCATATTCCTATGTGAATACTAATCCTCCTCGATCATTGAGTTTGTCATTTCAATTTCTTCTCACCGGCGTGTTTTCTCTTCAAGTGGATCCGATCACTTCAACATCAGCAAGACCAATTATCATTTCTTCTCAACGGTGTCCGTTTCATTCTCAATAGTGTTTTCCCACCCACCCACCCTTGTTTCTTCGAGGTCTCAGATGTTTTAATCAAGTATCCTTTTATTCTTGTGAAGTCTCTCCATTCTTTTCTATCAATATTCTTATCCGGTGATTCTCATGAAGATTCTAACGGAGCTTCAAGTTTGTCACTCTTCACTAATTTTCTTCTCCGGTGGTTTAAATTCAAGCGTTGTTGATCATATCTTTCTCCTCGTTTCAAATACATTCTCATACCGGTGCACCTCATAATAATTAATTTCTCGCTATTCATTTGTTCCGGAGTGCTCAAGATATCTCAATGGGCTCATCTTGTCATTCAAGATCCGTTCAACCTATTTCGAGGATGTTATATCATTCAAGCCTTTTAATTCAACCGGTGCATTATCTCTCTTCAAATCGTTCAACGGTGTTTCTTTTGAGTGGGCCCTAACCCACAGGTCTTTTTCCAGGATCTTACCTGACTCTTCTTATTTTCCCGGTGTTACTCTCAAATTCTTTTCCAAGTTTGACGTAAGTATGAGTTATCATCAGTCATATGTATTTTCTCCAAGATCTGTCAAATTCTTTTCATCGTTGGCTCAACCTCTTCGTTTTGATTCTTCCGGAGTTTCTAAATAAGTCTTGATGGTATTTCTCGTCGTCATTCTCAGATTTTGAAGACCGAAGAAGAGTTTCTCTTAAATCTTGCTCCATTCTCTTCAAGATTCGTGGTTCTAGTTCAAGGCCATCCTCTCATAATTGTTTTCGATGGTCAGAATTTTTTTCACCCATCCGGAGTAATTCAGAGTATTTTCAGTTTGATTCTCCGGAGCCCATCATCTCATAATTACTCATTCTCAGTTGTCAGTTATCAGTCTCCTATTTTACCGGTGCTTCGTTCAAGTGATCTTTTTATCGGCTCGTGATCTCTTCGTTCTCATGTATCTAAATTCTCGCAAGCATCTTCGTTCATTTGTTAAATTCTTCCCGGTGTTTCTTCATGTTTTAATCGTTCTTTTTCAATTCTGACGGTGGTTCACTCAAGATTCTTCTTCCTTCATTTATCATATCAATTCTTTCGTTCTTTTCAATCCTACCGGTGGTTCGTTGAAGATTTTCTCGAGTTTATGTGATATCTCTCTTAATCCTTTCTACGAGAATGAGTAGTGTGCCAAATCCATTGATTGTCATCAATTTAAATTGGTGAAGGATAAGCATAATGTAATTCTTACTCTTGTTTTATCCAAGCGATTTAATTCCTTATTCCGGAGGTTCATCAAAATTCTTGATTTCTTTTGTTCCTCTTTCCTTTCCGGAGCTCCAAGTTATTTCAATTATATCACCACGGAGATTCATCTAAATCGTCGCAAGGCTTCGCCTGTGTTTTCAACTTCTCTTTTCGCTTTGATCATCCTTTTATTACCGGAGTTCTTCATGGAGGCTCTACATGACGGCTCATAAAGAATTTAATTCATTCTCTAAATTTTCATCAAGTTTCTTTTCACAGAAGCTCAAGCATTCTTCATCTTGTAATCCGGAGTGCAATTCTTTCACGCATATCTTTTGAGGTGGTGTTAGTTCATTCCTGATAATTTCCCTTCGTGCTTCGTGTTTCACAAGTTATCAAGATGAGGTATTTTAAATCCACAAATCTCGTCATTGGAGTTATCTTGGGTTATACTTCACCTAAATCCTTCCCTAACGATTGTTGCGATAATTGTGCTCATATATGATCCAAGTTCTTCATATATCCTTCCGGTGATAAGCTTCTCGTCTCCTTATTCATGACAATCCAATTCTTTTTCCCGTGAGTGGCAGGTTTTCACCTCATAATTTTGAGATGTATTCCATAAGCCCACTACAAGCTTATTCTTTTCGTTGTTGGTGTTCCAACAACTCCGTTCGACCCTTCTCCTAAGGATGCCTTCTCAAACTCTTTTTGTGTCAGAAGTTGGCATTTGCTTCTCCATTCTTTTATTTCAATTATCTATATTCTATTCTTTCGTTCCGGAGACATTGTGTTGTCGCTCTTTTCAACCTATCATCTTGTTTGTCTAAGATCATGTTTTTTTTCATGATTGCCCATTTAACCGGAGTGTCGTGCCCTCTTTTCAAGTTCTATCTCCTTATCAAGTTCTTATTCAATTATTTTCATTTCAACCGGAGGCTGCCCGAATTTGGTCTTCCTTGATCCCCTTCTTTAACCGGAGTATTTTCAGTATATATCTTGCCCTTCAACCTCAAGGTTTTTTGCAATGTTCTTTGTCCCTCTTTTCTAACGGAGTGTTTTCGACCTTGTTCACCTTCGTTGTATTCTTTTCTCGAATTTGTTCAACCTCTCAAGGTTCTTTGGTTTCACTCGTTTGTCAAAGAAGCAACTTAGCTTTACCTATTCTCTTTCTTTTCCATTGTCCCTCCGGCGCCATTCTAGATCTCGGGACGAGATGCTCTCGTAGTGGTGGAGTGTTGTAACGCCCCGAGACCGATGTGCCAGGTGTCCTCCGCTTATTTGCTGTTGGTGCCATGTCATTGCTTGCGTGTCATGCATTGCATATCATGTCATCATGTGCATTTCATTTGCATACATATTCGTCTCATGCATCCGAGCATTTTCCCCATTGTCCGTTTTGCAATCCGGCGCTTCGTTCTCCTCCGGTGGTCCTTTCTACCTTTTCTTTCTTGTGTGGGGGTTAAACATTTCGGGATTGGACTGAGATTTGCCAAGCGGCCTTGGTTTACTACTGGTAGACCGCCTGTCAAGTTTCGTACCATTTGGACTTCGTTTGATACTCCAACAGTTAACCGAGGGACCGAAAAGGCCTCGTGTGTGTTGCAGCCCAACAACCCTCCAAAGTGGCCCAAAAACCCACCTAAACGTCCTCCATCATCTCGGTCATTCTATCACGATCGCGTGGCCGCGAACCACACCTCATTTGGAGCTTCCTAGCTCCCTCTACCTATAAATATGTGATCCCCTTCCCAAAATTCGCGGATGAAACCCTAACTTCGTCCTCCTCGCGCCGCCGGACATTTTCCCACCGCGCCCGGACATGTCCAACCGCCGCTGCCGGTGAATCCCAGCCTGACACGTCATCCACCGCTGCCCTCTCTCTCCTCCAGCACCGCCGCGGCCCACGGAGCCCATCCGGGGCCCGCGCGGGCCCAAAGCCGCGCCGCCGCCCAAGTGCGCCACCGCACGCGCGTGTCTCGCCGGAGTGCCCCGCCGCCGTCCGCCGGAGCCTCTGCTCCCCCCACCTCCTCGCGCCGGCCGGCGACCCAACATCGCCGCGGAGGACCACGTCCGGCCAGGCCAGACCCACGCCTCGCCCCTGCTCCCTCCTGCTACCTTTTGTCCCTCACCGGAGCTCCCTCTCTCTCTCTCGTAACAGGATCCGCCGCCGCCATGGAAGATCTCGCCGCCGGCCTCATCATCCTCAAATCTCGCCGGATCCGGAGCCCTTAGGCTCGGATCTACCCGTTCCCGTCGATCCCTGCCGTGCCCGCTTCGCCGGAGACCCTCACCGGCCGCTGTTGACCGCGCCACGACCTCCTGCCTCGTGCAGTCGGACGAAGGAGACGACGAGGGGAGCGTCGCCCCTGGGCCCGACCTCGTCCAAGGCCCAGCAACTGGCCTGCCCCGAACGGCCCAGCTCCACATGGGCCGCCACAACACCCAAGGCCTGGATCTGCCTCCACCGGTCTCCTCTTCATGGCCCAGCCGCAAGCCGGCCTGACTGTGTCCCACGCCACCGACCGGGCCGAGGCCCCTGGGTGAGCCGCCCCCCTCTCCTTTTGCACTGTGGACCCATGTGCAGTTTCGGCCCATAGCCATTTTTTCCCAGATCTGCGATTTAACATTTTTTCCAGAGATTGCCAGTTTTGCAGAAACACCCTTGCACTTCATGCATATAATAACTAATTAACCGTGCATCGGATTAAAACAAACTTTATATGTAAAATGTTTAGAATTTAATCTAGTTTCATAATACGTCATTTTCACCCATGTTTAAAATGTTTAAAATGTTGTTTTGTTAAATTTGCTCCTATGCCATGCTAAAATGGTTTAATTCATAACTTAATAACCGTAGCTCCGATTTTAATAATCTTTATATGTAAATGGGATAGAAAAATGCCTAGTTTAATATGGTGGCTTTACTTTGCATGTTTAACAACTCTAAAATTGTGTTTAGGGTAGAACAGTACCAAACGTAATATATGCATATGAGGAGTTTCCGGACTTGTGGTTTGTTGTTCCGGCCTCATTTAAACTTGCCTAGTTAGGTAGTTTAATTATGCTTCACCCTCTTGCCATGCTAAGAACATTTAATATTGTTGGGTACATAAACGGGATCAAACTAAATAACTTATCGTGGTGTTTCGTCAATATGCAACTCGTTGCATATTGAGCTCCACTTAATTTGTAGGATTGTTTGTGCACTTTGCCATGTCATGCTTCATTAAACCGAACATGCATCATACTTGATTGCGCATCGTGCCATGATTATGTGATGGTTGTTTTACTATGTTGTTTGCTTTCTTTCCGGTGTTGCTTCTTCGGGTTAGTTCCGATAACGTCGTGTTTGTGAGGATCCGTTCGACTACGCCCGTTTGTCTTCTTCATGGACTCGTTCTTCTTCCTTGCGGGATCTCAGGCAAGACGACCATACCCTCGAAATCACTTCTATCTTTGCTTGCTTAGTTGCTCGCTCTTTTGCTATGCCTATGCTGCGATACCTACCACTTTCTTATCATGCCTCCCATATTGTTGAACCAAGCCTCTAACCCACCTTGTCCTAGCAAACCGTTGTTTGGCTATGTTACCGCTTTGCTCAGCCCCTCTTATAGCGTTGTTAGTTGCAGGTGAAGATTGAAGTTTGTTCCTTGTTGGAACATGGAGATGTTGTTCCTTGTTGAAACATGTTTACTTGTTGGGATATCACAATATATCTTATTTAATTAATGCATCTATATATTTGGTAAAGGGTGGAAGGCTCGGCCTTATGCCTGGTGTTTTGTTCCACTCTTGCCGCCCTAGTTTCCGTCATATCGGTGTTATGTTCCCGGATTTTGCGTTCCTTACGCGGTTGGGCTATAATGGGAACCCCTTGACAGTTCGCCTGAAGTAAAGCTCTTCCAGCAATGCCCAACATTGGTTTTACCATTTGCCACCTAGCCTTTTCTTTCCCTTGGGTTCTGCAGACTCAAGGGTCATCATTATTTTACCCCCCCCCGGGCCAGTGCTCCTCTGAGTGTTGGTCCACCTGTCAGCTACCGGTGGCCACCAGGGGCAACTCTGGGCTGGCCTACCCGTACCTAAGACAATCTGAGTGTGCCCTGAGAAAGAGATATGTGCAGCTCCTATCGGGATTTGTCGGCACATTCGGGCGGTGTTGCTGGTTTAGTTTTACCCTGTCGAAATGTCTTGTTGTACCGGGATACCGAGTCTGATCGGAACGTCTCGGGTGGAGGTCTATTACTTCGTTGACCGTGAGAGCTTGTGATGGGCTAAGTTGGTACACCCCTGCAGGGATTTGAACTTTCAAAAGCCGTGCCCAAGGTTATGGGCAGATGGGAATTTGTTAACTTCCGGTTGTAGAAAACCTGAAGTCGACCTTAATTAAAATACATCAACCGCGTGTGTAACCGTGATGGTCTCTTTCCGGCGGAGCCCGGGAAGTGAACACGGTTGTTGGAGTTATGCTTGACGTTGGTAGTCCAGGATCACTTCTTGATCATACTTTTATCGACCGCGCTTTGCCTTCTCTTCTCGCTCTCATTTGCATATGTTAGCCACCATATATGCTAGTCGCTTGCTGCAGCTCCACCTCATACCTTTTACCTTACCCCTTAAGCTTAAATAGTCTTGACCGCGAGGGTGCGAGATTGCTGAGTCCCCGTGGCTCATAGATACTTCCAAAACCAGATTGCAGGTGCCGATGAGTTCGTGCAGATGACGCAACCAAGCTCAGGAGGAGCTTGATGAAGATCTTGTCCTTTGTGTTGTTCCGTTCTAGTTGATCAGTAGTGGAGCCCAGTTGGGGTCGATCGGGGACCTTTGTCGCATTTGGGATTCTGCTTTTATTTTGGCTCCGTAGTCGGGCCATGATTGTATTTGTTTGATGTAATGCTTTATTCATGTAATTGTGTGAAGTGGCGATTGTAAGCCAACTATGTATCCTTTTCCTTTATGTATTACATGGGTTGTGTCAAGATTACCTCACTTGCGATATTTGCTTTCAATGCGGTTATGCCTCTAAATCGTGCTTCGACACGTGGGAGATATAGCCGCATCGAGGGCGTTATAACAACCCACATGGGCGCGCCAGGGAGCCCAGGCACGCCCTAGTGGGTTGTGCTCACCCAGACCCACCTCCGGTGCCCATCTTCTGGTATATAAGTCATTTTGACCTATAAAAAATAAGGAGAGGACTTCCGGGATGGAGCGCCGCCATCTCGAGGTGGAACTTGGGCAGGAGCACTTTTGCCCTCCGGGGGAACTTCCCTCCCGGAGGGGGAAATCATCGTCATCATCATCAGCAACAACTCTCCCATCTTGGGGAGGGCAATCTCCATCAACGTCTTCAACAACACCATCTCATCTCAAACCCTAGTTCATCTCTTGTGCTCAATCTTGTTACCGGAACTATAGATTGGTTCTTGTGGGTGACTAGTAGTGTTGCTTACATCTTGTAGTTGATTACTATATGGTTTATTTGGTGCAAGAGTATATGTTCAGATCCATAATGCTATTTAATATCCCTCTGATCTTGAGCATGTTTATCACTTGTGAGTAGTTACTTTTGTTCTTGAGGTCACGGGAGAAATCATGTTCCAAGTAATCATGTGAACTTGATATGTGTTTGATATTTTGATTGTATGTCTGTTGTGATTCTCTTAGTGGTGTCATGTGAACGTCGACTACATGACACTTCACCATATTTGGGCCTAAGGGAATGCACTATGGAGTAGCAATTTGTAACATCCCAAAATTCTAAATTTTGGAATGTTATATTAAATAAATAGTTTTGATTGATTGTTTGATTGTGGTGCGGTTGCTTGAGTGAAATTGAGTGAAATTTGAAACTTACGAAAGTTAAATGAGAAGGAATAAAAGGACTTTCCCAAACTTTCACCTTGCATTTTTGATCTCCATGAATTCAAATTCTTTTCAAATACAAAACCCTAGAGTGAAGATGAAATGACTTCTTCCATTTAAATAAATGAAAAGGGTTTTTTGAAAATATTTGAATTTCATTTGGAACTATTTCAAATTCGGAAACTTTAAGCAACTCAATGATTTCCATGAGAGAAGATAAAATGAATTCTTCAAAACATATGAAATATGAGTTGGGAGTTTCAACGAAGCAAATTTAAAGTCCCTTTGAAATTATTTTCAATTTGGAGTTATTTGAGTTTTATTCAAATTATTTTTCTCCAAAAATAAAATATATGAAAAATAGGGTAAAATGATTCCCTACAGTAGAAAATTGGAGAGAAATAAATTGAAATCATTTTTGTATTTTTAAAATGATTTTTATTGGGTTTTATTAGCGTTGTAGCACTCTTTGCTTTATATAAATTTTTGAGGAATTTATTTGATGCTAAAAGTATGTTCATGTTGTAGAAAATCTTTTCCTGAAAATTTTAATATATAATATGCCTATATAAAATTTTATTTTTATTTTTTATTCAGTTTTTCCTTTTCTGTTTCTATTTAAAAAAACAAGCTGCGGGTGCGGCCTATAACTAGCAGTCGCCCACGGGCGCAACATAGTGAGCAGACATGCCCGTAACTGTTTTTATTTATTTTTCGGTTTATGCTTGGAAAAAAATACTATTTTTAGAAATATTTCCTTTTCTTAAAAAAATTTCAAAAAAAAACAACACAACGCGCGTCCGCCTGCCGGCCCAACACTTTAGCCCATGCGTTTTTCTCTTTCTTATTTTTATGTCTATGTTCAACCCCACATTGCCTAGCCTTTGACCCCTAAACCTCTTTTCCACCTATAAATATAAACCCATAGAGCCTTCAAAAATCATCTGATTCGGGTTAAATCAATATTTTGGTTTTACTAGATTCATTAAAGAAAAATATTTTTTTTCTCCTCTCCGACGGGATTTCTGCAAATTGTCTCTTTTCTCCGAAGTCGTCTTTTCTCTACCTTATAAAGGTCTCTTTTTCGTTTTTTCTGTTTATACTTCCGTAGTTTATTATTTTTAGACTAGTACGATAGAATAATTAGATTATCAATTTGTCTACTTATTATTATACATTGTCCGTAAAACAGCTTGGCCCTGATTTTTCAAATAGCCATAACTTTTTACTCGTTTATCCAAATTAGATTAAACCAGCGCCTATAGTTTTGTATTGTTTTCACCTATCCAGTGAACCTGTCACATCAACTTTCTGAAATTTTCAAATTTCAAAATTTGTTCAGATTCAAATTCAAACTTTTTTGTTCATAACTTGTGTTTTATAACTCCGATTTAATTGATTTTTTTGCAAAACGAAGCACTTGACCTAAACTTTATGATAAGGCCAAATTCATTTAATTTTGGTATTGTTAGAAAAAAAATTCTATTGCAAGATTTATTTGCCTGTTTTCGAAGTTTTTCGAGAACTTTTCTTCGATTCTTTTACATGAGTGCTTATGTATGCAATTGCTTGCTCACGATAGATTGACCGGGGTGTGACGAGTAGAACTATCATGAGTTATGAGTGCGAATCATCTTCATCAACAGTACAAGGCAAGTTCACACTTTGATCATACTTTTCATACCCAGTTTTACTTGCATTAGTTTCACCCTCAAACATTGCATGGTTAGGATTTGATTTAACATGTGGGTATTGGGAAGTAGTTGGTGAGGTAGGAACCTATTTCCCTTCATTCAACCTTGGGTTTATACGTTATGGTTATACTACTTTTCTATGCTCGTAGACGTGGTTTGGTTTGTGAGACTCATGGAAGATGTGAGAGATTTTAACTAAGGGAAACTTAAGGTGGTTACTTTAATACACATCTGGGTGGATTGGTTGGGGCACCCTAGAGCACCCAGTGGTTTGCACGGGCACCTGAAGAACCCAGTGCTTGCCCAAGGGGATCCCAGAGTACCCGTGTGATCACCCTATGGAATGCCACCCAGGCTTAAAGGAATCATAATATTATTCATGCTAGAAACTTCCGTGTGCAACCACATGTCATTATGGGCTCTGGCAGTTGAGTAAGTTGTGGGAAACCTTTCCATGATGGGCTAGCAGATGTAGGGGAGTGTAGGTGTACCGACCTATCTATCGGTTAAGGGGACCTCTTCGGAAAGACTGTGTCTTGGTCATCCATTTCTCAAACACCATGAAGTGCGAGAAATCCAATGGAGGAGATCGAGTCTTGTGGGGAAAAGTGCACAAACCTCTGCAGAGTGTACAAACTAGTCATGATTAGCTGTGTCCCCGGTTATGGACATCTTGAGTATCTGGTACTTGAATTATTGATTTGATCTCATCACGTTACTTAAAATTAATTTTTTGGGTTGATGATTATTAGTTTGGGATTGAGTTGGAGGAACCTTCTCAATGTTTTCAACAAACTTTGTAGTTAAATAAAATATATTCCTTTGTTGTAGGAAAAAATTTGCTTTATGCAAAATTAAACTTAGAGCCTCCACCAGCCAAATATGCATGTAGTGATAGCTATTATTCATCATTATCCTATGATGTGAATTTGCCAGTACATTCAATGTACTGACCTACATGGCTGCAACGTCTCATATTGCAGGAATCTTACGACGAGTAAGTGATACGTTAGGGTTACGATTTCTACACTCAACTTTGCCGCTGGTGTTGACGGCAATCCACAACCTTGTTGTTACTTCCTTTATTTGGATTGAGGTAATAGTATTTACGTTATTTTATACATGTGATTTACCTCTGTTATAAATCCTCGAGTACTGTGTGTCAGCATACTGATCCAAGGATGACACTTAAGCACAGAGACTTGACCATCTGAGGTCGGGTCGCTACACAATTAGATGGTGGGTTGCGAGAGTGATAGAAGCTTAAACCCCAGTTTATGCGCTATTCCGTAAGGGACCGATTGGATCCAAAAGTTTAATGTTATGGTTAGAATTTATTCTTAATAGTTTTCTCGTAGTTGCGGATGCTTGCAGGAGGGTTAATCATAAGTAGGAGGTTTGTTCAAGTAAGAACAGCACCTAAGCATCGGTCCACCCACATATCAAATTATCAAAGTAGTGAACATGAATCGAATCAACATGATGAAAGTGACTAGATGAAATTCCCATGTACCCTCAAGAACGCTTTGTCTATTATAAGAGACCGTTTTGGCCTGTCCTTTGCCTCAAAAGGATTGGGCTACCTTGCTGCACTTTTGTTACTATGATCATTACTTGCTCGTTACAAAATATCTTGCAATCAAACTACTCTTTTACTTACAATTTTAGTACTTGCAGACATTACCTTGCTGAAAACCACTTGTCATTTCCTTCTGCTCCTTGTTGGGTTCGACACTCTTACTTATTGAAAAGAGCTACAATTTACCCCCTATAATTTTGGGTCATCAAACCCAAAGCTAAGCACTTCTCCCATTGCAAGAAAAACCAATCTAGTTGGCCAAACCAAATCGATAGTTCGAAGAGACTTGCAAAGATATTAAATCATGCATATAAGAATTCAGAGAAGATTCAAATAATATTCATAGATAAGTTGATCATAAATCCACAATTCATCGGATCTCGGCAAACACACCGCAAAAAGTTTTACATCAAATAGATCTCGAAGAACATCGAGGAGAACATGATATTGAGAATCAAAGAGAGAGAAGTAGCCATCTAGCTACTAGGAATGGACCCGTACGTCGGAGGTAAACTACTCACGCTTCATTGGAAGGGCAATGGTGTTGATGCAGAAGCCCTCCATGATCGAATCCCCCTCAGGTAGGACGCCAGAAATATACAATAACATATAAATGCATATAAAACATCCAAAATAGATAATATAATAGCATGCAACATTCAAAAAGTATAGATACGCTGGAGACGTATCAAGCATCCCCAAGCTTAATTCATGCTCGTCCTCGAGTAGGTAAATGATAAAAACAGAATTTTTGATGTGGAATGCTACCTAACATATTTATCCATGTAATTTCTTTATTGTGGCATGAATGTTCAGATCCGTATTATTCAAAACCAAAGTTTAATATTGACATTAAAAAATACTTCAAGCATACTAACAAGGCAATTATGTCTTCTCAAAATAACATGGCTAAAGAAAGCTTATCCCTACAAAATCATATAATCTAGCTATACTCCATCTTCATCACAAAAAATATTTAAATCATGCAGAACCCCGATGACAAGCCAAGCAATTGTTTCATACTTTTGATGTTCTCAAACTTTTTCAACTTTCATACAATACACGAGCGTGAGCCATGGACATAGCACTATAGGTGGAATAGACGGTGGTTGTTGAGAAGACAAAAAGATGGAGATTGTTTCACATCAACTAGGCGTATCAACGGGCTATGGAGATGCCCGTCAATAGATATCAACGTGAGTGAGTAGGTATTGCCATGCAATGGATGCACTAGAGCTATAAGTTTATGAAAAGTAAAAAAATAAACTAAGTGGGTGTGCATCCAACTCGCTTGCTCACGAAGACCTAGGGCAATTTGAGGAAGCCAATCATTGGAATATACAAGCCAAGTTCTATAATGAACATTCCCACTAGTATATGAAAGTGACAACATAGGAGACTCTCTATCAAGAAGATCATGGTGCTACTTTGAAGCACAAGTGTGGTAAAAGGATAGTAGCATTTCCCCTTCTCTCTTTTCTCTCATATTTTATTTGGGCCTTCTCTCATTTTTTTTGGCCTCCTTTTTTTCGTCCGGAGTCTCATCCCGAATTGTGGGGGAATCATAGTCTCCATCATCCTTTCCTCACATGGGATAATGCTCTAATAATGAAGATCATCACACTTTTATTTACAAACAACTCAAGAATTACAACTCTATACTTAGAACAAAATATGACTCTATATGAATGCCTCCGGCGGTGTACCAGGATGTGCAATGAATCTAGAGTGGCATGTATGAAAGAATTATGAGCGGTGGCTTTGCCAAAAATATGATGTCAACTACATGATTATGCAAAGCAATATGACAATGATGGAGCGTGTCATAATAAACGGAACGGTGGAAAGTCGCATGGCAATATATCCCAGAATGGCTATGGAAATGCCATAATAGGTAGGTATGGTGGCTGTTTTGAGGAAGGTATATGGTGGGTTTATGGTACCGGCGAAAGTTGGGCGGCACTAGAGAGGCTAGCAATGGTGGAAGGGTGAGGGTGCGTATAATCCATGGACTCAAGATTAGTCATAATGAACTCATATACTTGTTGCAAAAATCTATTAGTTATCGAAACGAAGTACTACGCGCATGCTCGTAGAGGGGTATATTGGTAGGAACGGACCATCGCTCATCCCCGAGCGCCACTCATAAGGAAGATAATCAATAAATAAATCATGCTCCGACTTCATCACATAACGGTTCACCATACGTGCATGCTGCGGGAATCACAAACTTTAACACAAGTATTTCTCAAATTCATAATTACTCACTAGCATTACTCTAATATCACCATCTTCATATCTCAAAACAATCATAAGGAATCAAACTTCTCATAGTATTTAATGCACTTTATATGAAAGTTTTTATTATATCCCTCTTGGATGCCTATCATATTAGGACTAAATTTATAACCAAAACAAATTACCATGATGTTTAGAGACTCTCAAAACAAAATAATATAAGTGAAGCACAAGAGTTCATCAATTTCTATAAAATAAAACCACTGTCGTGCTCTAACAATATATAAGTGAAGCACTAGAGCAATATTGCCTAGCTCAAAAGATATAAGTGAAGCACATAGAGTATTCTAATAAATCACGATTCATGCGTGTCTCTCTCAAAAGGTGTGTACATAAAGGATGATTGTGGAAAACTAAAAACCAAAGACACAAATCATACAAGACGCTCCAAGCAAAACACATATCATGTGGTGAATAAATATATAGCCTCAAGTAAAGTTACCGATAGACGAAGACGAAAGAGGGGATGCTTTCCGGGGCATCCCCAAGCTTAGGCTCTTCGTTGTCCTTGAATATTACCTTGGGGTGCCTTTGGCATCCACAAGCTTAGGCTCTTGCCACTCCTTATTCCATAGTCCATCAAATCCTTACCCAAAACTTGGAAACTTCACAACACAAAACTCAACAGAAAATCTCATAAGCCCCGTTGGTATAAGAAAATAAATCACCACTTTTGGTACTGTTGTGAACTCGTTATTTATTTATATTGGTGTAATATCTACTGTATTCCAACTTTTCCGTCGTTCATACCCCTGATACTAGCCATAGATTCATCAAAATAAGCAAACAACACATAGAAACAGAATCTGTCAAAAACATAATAGTCTGTAGCAATCTGGATATTTCGAATACTTCCATAACTACAAAAAATATGAAAAATTAGGAAAACCTAAGAAATTTGTTTATTAATCTTGGGAGAGAAGAATCATTATTTTATCGCGCTTCTGTTAAAAATGAGAATTGTTTTACTGAGCGCAAAAGTTTCTGTTTTTCTGCAAGATCAAATCAACTATCACCGTAAGCTATCCCAAAGGTCTTACTTGGCACAGACACTAATTAAAACACAAAACCACATCTAACCAGAGGCTAGATGAATTATTTATTGCAAAACATCAAGGAAAAATATTGGGTTGTCTCCCACCAAGCGCTTTTCTTTAAAGCCTTTTAGCTAGGCATTAATAATTTTAATGATGCTCGCATGAAAGACAAGAATTGAAGCACGGAGAGAGCATCAAATAGCATGTGAAAAACAAGTTTAAGTCTAACATACTTCCTATGCATAGGTATTTTATAAGCAAAAAATTTATCAACAAGAAAAACCTAGCATATGCAAGGAAGAATACAGAAACAATAGCAATCTCAACATAACGAGAGGTAATTTAGTAACATGAAAATTTCTACAACCATATTTTCCTCTCTCATAATAATTACATGTAGGAGCATAATCAAATTCAACAATATAACTATAACATAAAATATTCTCAACATGATACACATGCATGCAAAGTTGACACTCTTCCAAAATAGTGGGAATATCATTAACTAAAGTCATGACCTCTCCAGACCCACTTTTATCAAAAACTTTATAAGATTGAACATTATCCAAATATGTGGTATCTAAAGTTGACACTCTTCCAAACCCACTTTCAGTATTATTACAAACATTATTATAAATCTCATATTTATCACGGGGCTTAAATAATTTTTCAAGATTATAAGAAAAATCACCCCAATCATGATCATTGCAACAAGTAGTGGACATAGCAAAACTAGCATCCCCAAGCTTAGGGTTTTGCATAACATTAACACAATTATCATTAATAAAATTTCTATGAATATCATTGCAATCATGCTTTTTATTCAAGGTGCTAGCGTGAATCACTTCATAAATTTTATCTTTCAACACTTCATCACAATTTTCAGATTCATGAATTTCAAGCAAAACCTCATAAAGATAATCTACTGCACTCAACTCACTAGCAATTGGTTCATCAAGATTGGATCTATTAAAAAGATAAGCAAGTGGATGAGGATCCATAATCTTTTTGTTCTTGCTTTCAAATAAATACATAATTATGCCATGGGAACAAGCAAACAAACCAAGTAAGACATAAGGGCAAACTAAAAGACGAATGTAAGAAGGGCAAAGAAAAAGGCAAATATTTTCGTAAATCGTTTTAGAAGTGGGGGAGATGAAAATGGGAGGCAAATGGCGAATGATGTAATGCAAGAGGTGAGAGTTTATGATTGGTACTTGGTATGTCTTGACTTGTCGTAGATCTCCCTGGCAACGGCGCCAGAAATTCTTCTTGCTACTTCTTGAGCTTGCGTTGGTTTTTCCCTTGAAGAGGAGAGGGTGATGCAGAAATGTAGAGTAAGTATTTCCCTTAGTTTGAGAACCAAGGTATAAATCCAGTAGGAGACAACGAACAAGTCACCAAATACCTGCACAAACAATCAAACAACTTGCACTCAACGCGAAAAAGGGGTTGTCAATCCCTTCACGGTTACCTGCAAAAGTGATATCTAATAGAGATAGATAAATGGTAAAGTAAATATTTTTGGTATTTTGGGTTTATAGATTGGAAAGTAAAAGATTGCAAAGGAAGTCAATCGGAAACTTATATGATGGAAAATAGACCCGGGGGCCATAGGTTTCACTAGAGGCTTCTCTCAAGATAGAAAATATTACGGTGGGTGAACAAATTACTACTGAGCAATTGATAGAAAAGCGCAAAGTTATGACGATATCTAAGGCAATGATCATGAATATAGGCATCATGTCCGTGTCAAGTAGACCGAAATGATTTTGCATCTCCTACTATTACTCCACACATCGACCGCTATCCAACATGCATCTAGAGTATTAAGTTCATAAAGAGCTGAGTAACGCATTAGGCAAGATGACATGATGTAGAGGAATTAATTCAAGCAATATGATGAAAACCCCATATTTTTATCCTCGATGGCAACAATACAATATGTGCCTTACTGCCCCTACTATCACTGGGAAAGGACACCGCAATATTCAACCCAAAGCTAAGCACTTCTCCCATTGCAAGAAAAACCAATCTAGTTGGCCAAACCAAATCGATAGTTTGAAGAGACTTGCAAAGATATTAAATCATGCATATAAGAATTCAGAGAAGATTCAAATAATATTCATAGATAAGCTGATCATAAATCCACAATTCATCGGATCTCGGCAAACACACCGCAAAAAGTATTACACCAAATAGATCTCCAAGAACATCGAGGAGAACATGGTATTGAGAATCAAATAGAGAGAAGAAGCCATCTAGATACTAGCTATGGACCCGTAGGTCTAAGGTAAACTACTCACGCTTCACCAGAAGGGCAATGGTGTTGATGTAGAAGCCCTCCGTGATCGAATTCCCCTCCGACAGGATGCCGGAAAAGGTCCCTAGATGGGTTCTCATGGGTACAGAAGGTTGCGGCAGTGCAAAAATGTTTTGGTGGCTCCCCCTGTTGGTTTTGGGATATATGAGAATATATAGGCGGAAGAAATAGGTCGGTGGAGTCACGAGGGGCCCACAAGGGTGGGGGCGCGCCATACCCCCCTGGGCGTGCCCTCCGTCCTTGTGGCTGCCTCGTGGCTTCTCTCACTTGCACTCCAAGTCCTTTGGACATTTTCTGGTCCAAGAAAAATCATCGCGAAAGTTTTATTCTGTTTGGACTCCGTTTGGTATTCCTTTTCTGCGAAACTCTAAAACAAGGAAAAAACAGAAACTGGCACTCGACTCTAGGTTAATAGGTTAGTCCCAAAAAATAATATAAAATAACATATTAATGCATATAAAACATCTAAAATAGATAATATAATAGCATGGAACAATAAAAAATATAGATACGTTGGAGACGTATCAAGCGGCTTTTTGTTTTCGCCCTCTTTCTATAACCCAATTTGATGTCTTTTGGAATGAGATTTGGAGTTTCGTGTCCTTAATCAAAGGAAAAGGGGGGGATTTTCTATTCACGGTGTTTTCTTACCCTTTGGTTTGTGTTTAAAAGTAGGGCTCATGCCTGCTACCCCCTCCCTTGGGCACCCCGCGAGTGGGGGCTAGGCATGGTGTGCGTGCTATGCGCACGCTTGGGCTAGCCCGAGCAGCGTCGAGGGCCCCTCGGGGTCAAGAATGCAACTGTTGAAGGACCACTACGCGCACACCTTGTCGTAATCCGGCAACCGGCTCCTCGCGCGGTGCTCTCGGGCGGGCCTGCAGGTAACCCAGGAGGCTTAAACCCTTGCGAGCCCCCGGAGGGCCCACCTCGGGAGAGGAGTGCCTCCGTGATACAAGAACCCACTCAAGACCACCAGCACCAAAGATAAGTCGTGACAACTACTCTAGTCGGGAGCCTTCTAGCTCACGACAGCACGTTCCAGAATCTATCTCAAAAGCATATCATCATTTCATACATTATATGGGAACCCCCCCCCCCTCCAAAAATGCTTTCACGCCCCACAGGGCCGTATTCGAAAATTTTGGCATACAAGTCAGGACAGGAAAGGAAACGCAAGCCCAGCGAGACCCGCTGTCGTCAGTGTTGGCATCTTCATCATCACCATCCGCACCGCCCTCTTTGGCTGCAAGCACATCCACACCGTCTTCGGGGGCGAACTCTGCAACCAGGTCGTCCACATGGTCATTCTCCCAGCTCGCCAGATGGCCCTGGGTGACCTTGGGCACGGGGGCTATCGCAACATTGAAGTCAAAGTCGGGGTCAAGGCTAAGAAGGTAGTTGAAGACGTGTGAGAACGCGCGCCCAAGAAGGCCCTGACTTCTCTCTTCGACAAGCTGGCGAGCCCTCGTGGCCCGGTCTTCTAAACGGGTCACGACATGAGTGAAGAAGTGTAGGTAGCCGGCGCCATCATCTTCGTGCAGGCGGGAGATGCTCTCTTCGCAGATGGTGTCTAAGGCCCGATTGGCCCTGACCCTGAGGTCCTCAAGCATCGAGGAACACCCGTGCTGCATCATCCGACGACGGCTTGCTTCATTTGTGGCCTTCTCCACAAGAGACGTGATGCCCGCGACCTGCTGCTGAAGTGAGGACAAGTCGGCTTGGGCGGAGGCCAGAGCCTACTTGGCAGCCATCTCGCGCTGCTCTGCTGCGGCCAGCTTCGCCCTGAGGGCATCGATCCTGCCCTGTAGCTCGACATGCTGCTATTGGAAGCGGGTCTCGTGGAGCCTCAACTCCCGGTGGTGCTCGTCAACAAGAGCCACACGGATCTTCGCCACCCTCTAGTCAATCTCTTGCTGGACCCTGGCTTCCCGAGCGGCAAGGGTGTCCTCAGTCGAGGCTGCTTGGCACTCCCTCACCTCCAGCCGCTTGAGTTCCAGGCTGTGCTCCAAGACCTCAAGCGCCAGCGCGTCCTCACGTGTCTGGACCTCCTTCTCATTGGAGGGGTCCTTGCTCAGCGGTGCCGCCAGGGAGGCCCTGCGCGCCTGGACCTGCTACTCAAGGGCGGTGTTTGAAGCTCGAAGCTCCCTCTCCCGCTCCTCAGCCGCCTCACGGCGGCAGTCAATGGCCCTGGCTTCCTCTAGAGCGCGGGCGCAGGCCTCGTGGGAAGTTGTGAGGGACACTGATACGTCTCCAATGTATCTACTTTTCCAAACACTTTTGCCCTTGTTTTGGACTCTAACTTGCATGATTTGAATGGAACTAACCCGGACTGACGCTGTTTTCAGCAGAATTACCATGGTGTTATTTATGTGCAGGAGCAAACGTTCTCGGAATGACCTGGAACTTCACAGAGACACTTTTCAGAAAATAAGAAAAATACCTGCCAAAGATGAAGGCCAGGGGGGCCACCACCTTGCCACGAGGGTGGGGGGCGCGCCCCCCTACCTTGTGGGCCCCCTGTTGCCTCTCTGACTCCAACTCCACCTCCATATATTGAGTTTCGGGGAGAAAAAAAAAATCAAAGAGAAGAAATCATCGCGTTTTACGATACGGAGCCGCCGCCAAGCCCTAAAACCTCTCGGGAGGGCTGATCTGGAGTCCGTTCGGGGCTCCGGAGAGGGGAATCCGTCGCCATCGTCATCATCAACCATCCTCCATCACCAACTTCATGATGCTCACCGCCATGCGTGAGTAATTCCGTCGTAGGCTTGCTGGACGGTGATGGGTTGGATGGGATCTATCATGTAATCGAGTTAGTTTTGTTAGGGTTTGATCCCTAGTGTCCACTATGTTCTGAGATTGATGTTGCTATGACTTTGCTATGCTTAATGCTTGTCACTAGGGCCCGAGTGCCATGATTTCAGATCTGAACCTATTATGTTTTCATCAATATATGAGTGGTCTTGATCCTATCTTGCAAGTCTATAGTCACCTATTATGTGTTATGATCCGTTAACCCTGAAGTGACAATAATCGGGATACTTACCGGTGATGACCGTAGTTTGAGGAGTTCATGTATTCACTATGTGTTAATGCTTTGTCCCGGTTCTCTATTAAAAGTAGGCCTTAATATCCCTTAGTTTCCGTAAGGACCCCCCTGCCAAGGGAGGGTAGGACAAAAGATGTCATGCAAGTTCTTTTCCATAAGCACGTATGACTATGTTCGGAATACATGCCTACATTATATCAACGAACTGGAGCTAGTTCTGTGTCACCGTAGGTTATGACTTTTACATGATGAACCGCATCCGGCATAATTCTTCATCACCGATCCATTGCCTACGAGCTTTCCATATATTGTTCTTCGCTTATTTACTTTTCCGTTGCTATTGCTATCATCACTATAAAATACCAAAAACATTGCTTTTACTACTGTTACCTTTTGCTACCGTTATCACCACTATCATATTACTTTGCTACTAAACACTTTGCTGCAGATATTAAGCTTCCAGGTGTGGTTGAATTGACAACTCAGCTGCTAATACTTGAGAATATTCTTTGGCTCCCCTGTGTCGATTCAATAAATTTGGGTTGAATACTCTACCCTCGAAAACTGTTGCGATCCCCTATACTTGTGGGTTATCAAGACTATTTTCTGGCGCCGTTGTCGGGGAGGATAGCTCTATTCTTTGAGTCACTTGGGATATATATCTGCTTATCATTATGAATAACTTGATAGATCCAAAAACCAAGATTTATCCCTCAACTACGAGGGTAGGTAAGGAACTGCCATCTAGCTCTGCACTTGATTCACCTTCTGTTTTGAGTAAGCTGGCGACACCTACACCTGCTTCTGCTATTCGTTCTGATATGTCGCATGTTATTGATGATGCCACTTCTGCTATGCATGATACTTATGATGAAACTACCTCTATGCCTGATACTACTATGCCACTTAGTGCTTTTCTTGATGAACAACTTGCTAGGGCTAGAGAAATTGAAAATATTGAATCTGATGATACTGATGAAAGTGATGATGAAGAACCACTTGCCATTCCTAAGGGTTATGTTTTTGATCAAGATGCTTCTTTAGCTATTTTAGCTTGCAGAAATAGAACTGAACTTAAAAAATTATTAGCTAAATGGAGTAAGCAATCTCTAAATGCTAGAATGAAACCTGACCCTACTTTTGCTACTTCACCTATCTTTGTTACTGATAAGGATTATGAATTCTCTGTTGATCCTGATATAATTACTTTGGTTGAATCTGATCCTTTTCATGGTTATGAATCTGAAGCTGTTGGGGCACATCTTACTAAATTGAATGATATAGCTACCCTATTCACTAAAGATGAGAGAACTCGCTACTTTTATATCCTTAAAATATTTCCATTCTCATTAAAGGGTGATGCTAAGATATGGTTTAATTCTCTTGATCCTGGTTGTGTGCGTAGTCCCCAGGATATGATTTATTACTTCTCTGCTAAATATTTCCCTGCTCATAAGAAACAAGCTGCTTTAAGGGATATATATAAATTTGTGCAAATTGAAGAAGAGAGTCTCCCACAAGCTTGGGGGAGGCTTCTCCAATTACTTAATGCTTTGCCTGATCATCCTCTTAAGAAAAATGAAATACTTGATATCTTTTATAATGGACTAACCGATGCCTCCAGAGATTACCTGGATAGTTGTGCTAGTTCTGTTTTCAGGGAAAGAACACCGGATGAAGCTGAAATTCTATTGAATAATATGTTGACAAATGAAAATAATTGGACACCTCCGGAGCTAATTCCTGAGCCTATTCCTAAACCAACTCCGAAGAAGAGTGGTATTCTATTTCTCAGTCCTGAAGATATGCAAGAGGCAAAGAAATCTATGAAAGAAAAAGGTATTAAAGCTGAAGATGTTAAGAATTTACCTCCTATTGAAGAAATACATGGTCTTAATTTACCGCCTATTGAAGAAACATATAATCCAAATCCTTTACCTATTGAAGAAACTCATGGTCTTGATAACCCGACACGGGTAGTAAAGGTAAATTCTCTCTATAGATATGATAAAGCTGTAATCCCATTTACTAAAATTACTAGCACATGCTTAGATGAGTTTGATAAATTTATGGCTAAGCAAGAAGACTTTAATGCTTATTTTGGTAGACAATTAAAATACAATTCAAATATGCTTGGACACTTGGGTGATTATATGGCTAATGTCAAAGGTGAACTTAAACTTATTAGTAAACATGCTTCTATGGTTACCACTCAAGTAGAACAAGTACTTAAAGCTTAAAATGATTTGCTCAATGAATTGAATAGTAAAGATAATTATAATGTTGTTAGAGTGGCTACTAGAACTGGTAGAATGACTCAGGAACCTTTGTATCCTGAAGGCCACCCTAAGAGAATTGAGCAAGATTCTCAGAGAAATAATATAGATGCACCTAGTTCATATAAAAAGAAGAAAAAGAAAAATGATAGGACTTTGCATGCTTCTAGTGATCTTATTGTTGAAACACCTGAGAATCCAAATGATATTTCTATTTCTGATGCTGAAACTCAATCTAGTAATGAACCTGAAACTAGTGATAATGCTAATAATAATGTTCATAACGATGCTCAACCTAGTAATGATAATGACATAGAAATTGAACCTGCTGTTGATCTTGATAACCGACAATCAAAGAATCAATGTTATGATAAGAAAGACTTTGTTGCTAGGAAACATGGTAAAGAAAGAGAACCATGGGTTCAGAAACCCATGCCATTTCCTCCCAAACCATCCAAGAAAAAGGATGATGAGGCTTAAAACCAATCCTTATGCTAAGTACATGAAAGATAATATTACAAATAAAAGAAAAATACCGAAAGCTGGAATTTCCACCATGCTTGCTAATTATACTTTTAAGGGTGGAATACCAAAGAAACTTGGAGATCCAGGAGTACCCACTATACCATGCTCCATTAAAAGAAACTATGTTAAAACTGCTTTATGTGATCTTGGAGCCGGTGTTAATGTTATGCCTCTCTCTTTATATCGTAGACTTGATTTGAATAAGTTGAAACCTACTAAAATATCTTTGCAAATGGCTGATAAATCAACTGCTATACCTGTCGGTATTTGTGAGGATGTGCCTGTTGTAGTTGCAAATGTTACTATTTTAACGGACTTTGTTATCCTTGATATTCCCAAGGACGATAGTATGTCTATTATTCTTGGAAGACCCTTTTTGAATACTGCAGGGGCTGTTATTGATTGCACTAAAGGCAATGTCACTTTTCATGTTAATGGTAATGAGCATAGGGTACACTTTCCGAGGAAACAACCTCAAGTTCATAGTATCAACTCTATTGGAAAAATTCCATCGATTATATTTGGATATTTTGAATTTCCTCTTCCTACTGTCAAGAAGGAATATGATATTCTTATTATTGTGGATGTGCATATCCCCATTGAGGTAACATAGTGTTATTCGAAATTTCTCCGGTTCCATGTTATTCGGAATGAGTTCGTTAACAAGACTTGATCAACCTTGTTAGTGGATTCCTTTTGATGATCATGAGATGGATGAAACTAGAAGGCACAACCTTCTATATCCCACTTTTACTTTCTGTTATTTATATTAAATAAAATAAAAATAATTATTTGTCTGTCTGTTATCTGATTACCCATGTAATATAAAAATACCTCAAAAATAGAAGTTCTCCAAATGCCCTGAAAATTAAATATGATTTTTTCTAGAATATTTGAGGATTTATGGAACTGAGAACACACCAGGGGGGCCAACCACCTTGCCACGAGGGTGGTGGGCGCGCTCCCCTGCCTTGTGGGCCCACGGTGGCCCTCCTCCACTTATCCTTTCACCCATACACTTCATCTTCCTCCCCCAAACACGAATAACCAACTCAAACCCGAGTCCAAGCTCGTTTTGCTGCCATTTTCGATCTCCTTGCTCAAAGCACCTCTCACAAAACTGCTTGGGGGAGATTGTTCCTTGGTATGTGACTCCTCCATTAGTCCAATTAGTTTTTGTTCTAGTGCTTTAATCATTCCAAATTTTTCCTGCTTAGGTGACCCTATTCTTGAGCTTGCATGTCAAATTTATATGGTCAAAAGTAGTTTTGATGCATGATATAGGCCCTAGGCACTTGTAGGAGTAGTTGCTATCAATATTATTGAGTTTGGTTTACTTTTATTTTGAAGTTACTAAAAAAATTCAGAATTTTTCAGAGGAAGAAAAATGCTTAGGAAAATGTTCCAAGGTAGTTCTTCAAGGAAGCAAGGACCCAGACTTGCAATGCGCGATGCTGACGAAGAGCCACCAAGAGACGCTCTAGTGCGTCCTTGTGAGTGGCCTTCTAAAATTTTTATGGATCGAGCGGGAATAAAATAAGAATTCAACGCATATTTGCGTAACGCTAATCTCGTGAGCTTCGAGGAAGAGAAGTGCAGTAAGTATCATAATATCACTAGCTCCTTTGTGAGGAGGTTTGAATTTTCAACTTCACGCAATTCTCCAACTGTCCTATTTGATCTTTATGATAAATTTTATACCATGGACTTAGAGGATTTTACCACTGCTTGCAAACTTCCACAATGGGGTAGTATAAGGGATCCTCGCAAATCTGAATTTAGAGATTTTCTTGCTAATATAACTGTGGGAGAATCTAGAGATATTACACAAGCTACCATAGGGAGTATTCACTTTCCTGCTATACATTATTTTGTTGTCTTCATAGGTAGATGCATTAATGGTAAAGATGAGGCATGTCACATGTGTGTCCCCGATCTTAGTATTCTTAGGAGTGCTGTGTTAGGAGACAAATCATATAATTTGGGAGCCATTGTTGCACGTAGGTTGCATCTTAATAGACGTAATGGAGATTTCTTTGGTGGAATTTATGCAACCCGCATAGCTAATTTTCTTGGTATTGATGTACGCGAAGATGATACTGAATTACCTCCTGCCTATCTAGATTTTAATGCTATGGTTCACCACCAGTTTGTTGAGAGGAACGAATCACCTCTCCAGTATCGACTAATCTTTGATAGACACCGTGTTGTCCGTATTACTCTCCCTGCTCCTACTTTCTTTGATTATCAGGCAAGAGGAGGATATACAATTACCAGAGAGGAGGTAGATGAGTACGAGAGGAGAGAGGAGGCCGCTCGTCGCCACGTTGCAGCTCAGCAAGCGATAGCTGCTGCATCACAGTACGACCCCAGCTACTATTAAGGATATCAGCCAGGCCAGCCATGGCCATAGACCAACTTAGGCCAAAGCCTAAGCTTGGGGGAGTACGTATTTTTCACCGACATTACATTTATGATCACACACTCATTGCTAGATGTCGGTGCTCATACTTTTTCATTGTATCATCCATGCTAGTTTATTTTCCTTTTTATGCTTTCTTCTTGTGTGTTTAATAAACCTTAAGAAAAACAAAACAAAATTAGTTGTAGCTTTTAATTAGTTTACTTCCCATGCTTGTAGTAGTAATTAAAAAGAAAACCCAAAAAGATTTCCTATTCTTCTTTTGCTTGTTGGGAGCTTTCCCGTGTAAATAGTTTTATTTCTTTTCTTTTCTTTGGGGGTCGATAGGAGAAGACCATAATTAAATTGTTGAAGTGGCTCTTATATGCATTATTGTTGATCTGATAGAAGAGCCCATATTGCCCTGTCTTCTCCTGTTTATTGAATGCTTGCAGATTCCAGCTTAGTCCAATGCATGTGCACTATTATTATTATTCACACTATTCGGTCGTGCAAGTGAAAGGCAATTATGATGATATATGATGGACTGGCTGAGATGAGAAAAGCTGGTATGAACTCAACCTCTTTTGTTTTTGTAAATATGATTAGTTCATCGTTCCTGATTCAGCCTATTATGAATAAACATGTTTGCAATGACAACTAGAGATCATAGTTTCTTGTGCCATGCTTGATTAGCTATGAGTTATAATGGTTTACCTTGCGTGGCAACATGCTATTAAAATGGTTATGATATGGTATGATAGGGTGGTATCCTCCTCTGAATGATTTAAGTGACTTGACTTGGCACATGTTCACGCATGTAGTTGAAACAAAATCAACATAGCCTTCACGATATTTATGTTCATGGTGGATTATATCCTACTCATGATTGCATTCAGTGTTGATTAATTTTAATGCATGTTCATGACTGTTGTCGCTCTCTACCTGGTCGCTTCCTAGTCTTTTGCTAGCCTTCACCTGTACTAAGCGGGAATACTGCTTGTGCATCCAATCCCTTAAACCCCAAAGTTATTCCACATGAGTCCACTATACCTACCTATATACGGTATCTACCTAATGTTCCAAGTGAATTTGTATGTGCCAAACTCTAAACCTTCAAATAAATATCCTATTTTGTATGCTCGAATGGCTCATGTATCAACTAGGGATGTATGTATCTTCCATGTTAGGCGGGTTATTCTCAAGAGGAGTGGACTCCGCTCCTCACTCACGAGATAAATGGCTGGTCACCGGGATGCCCAGTCCCATGCTTTATGCAAACTAAATCAAAATAATTGCAAACAAAACTCCCCCTGGGACTCTTGTTAGTTGGAGGCACTCGTTGTTTCGAGCAAGCCATGGATTGATGCTTGTGGTGGAAGGGGGAGTATAAACATTACCATTCTGTTTGGGAACCGCCTATAATGTGTGTAGCATGGAAGATATCGCCATATCTTGGTTGTTATGTTGACAATGAAAGTATACCGCTCAAAATATTATTCACCTCTGTTTTAAAACCGAGCTCTGGCACCTCTACAAATCCCTGCTTCCCTCTGCGAAGGGCCTATCTATTTACTTATATGCTGAGTCATCATCCTCTTATTAAAAAGCACTAGTTGGAGAGCACCGCTGTCATTTGCATTCTTTACTGTTAGTTTATATTGAGTATGACTTGACTGGATCTCTTTTACCATGAATTACAATGTCTAGTCAGTCCTTGGTCTTTAAAGGTGCTCTGCATTTATGTTTTGCGGTCTCAGAAAGGGCTAGCAAGATACCACCTTGTTATATCATATTATGATTGTTTTGAGAAAGTGTTGTCATCCGAGTCTTATTATTATGGCTCGCGAGTTGATTATGCTATTGATATGAGTAAACTTGAGACCTATGTGTTATTGTGAATGTGGTTAGTTTTAATCTTTGCTGAAAACTTGAATGCTGGCTTTACATATTTACAACAACAAGAGCAAACAGAGTTTGTAAAAGTTTTTCTTTATCACTTTCAGTTTGTCAACTGAATTGCTTGAGGACAAGCAAAGGTTTAAGCCTGGGGGAGTTGATACGTCTCCAACGTATCTACTTTTCCAAACACTTTTGCCCTTGTTTTGGACTCTAACTTGCATGATTTGAATGGAACTAACCCGGACCGACACTGTTTTCAACAGAATTACCATGGTGTTATTTATGTGCAGGAGCAAACATTCTCGGAATGACCTGAAACTTCACGGAGACACTTTTCAGAAAATAAGAAAAATACCTGCCAAAGATGAAGGCCAGGGGGCCACCACCTTGCCACGAGGGTGGGGGGCACGCCCCCTACCTCGTGGGCCCCCTGATGCCTCTCTGACTCCAACTCCACCTCCATATATTGAGTTTCGGGGACAAAAAATCAAAGAGAAGAAATCATCGCGTTTTACGATATGGAGCCACCGCCAAGCCCTAAAACCTCTCGGAAGGGCTGATCTGGAGTCCGTTCGGGGCTCCGGAGAGGGGAATACGTTGCCATCATCATCAACAACCATCCTCCATCACCAATTTCATGATGCTCACCGCCGTGTGTGAGTAATTCCATCGTAGGCTTTCTGGACGGTGATGGGTTGGATGGATCTATCATGTAATCGAGTTAGTTTTGTTAGGGTTTGATCCCTATGTCCACTATGTTCTGAGATTGATGTTGCTATGACTTTGCTATGCTTAATGCTTGTCACTAGGGCCCGAGTGCCAGGATTTCAGATCTGAACCTATTATGTTTTCATCAATATATGAGTGTTCTTGATCATGTCTTGCAAGTCTATAGTCACCTATTATGTGTTATAATCCGTTAACCCCGAAGTGACAATAATCGGGATACTTACCGGTGATGACCGTAGTTTGAGGAGTTCATGTATTCACTATGTGTTAATGCTTTATTTCGGTTCTCTATTAAAAGGAGGCGTTAATATCCCTTAGTTTCCGTAAGGACCCCGCTACCACGGGAGGGTAGGACAAAAGATGTCATGCAAGTTCTTTCCATATGCATGTATTACTATGTTCGGAATACATGCCTACATTATATCAACGAACTGGAGCTAGTTCTGTGTCACCCTAGGTTATGACTATTACATGATGAAACGCATCCGGCATGATTCTCCATCACTGATCCATTGCCTACGAGCTTTCCATATAGTGTTCTTCACTTATTTACTTTTCCGTTGCTATTGCTATCATCACTACAAAATACCAAAACATTGCTTTTACTACTGTTACCTTTTGCTACCGTTATCACCACTATCATATTACTTTGCTACTAAACACTTTACTGCAGATATTAAGTTTCCAGGTGTGGTTGAATTGACAACTCAGCTGCTCATACTTGAGAATATTCTTTGGCTCCCCTTGTGTCGAATCAATAAATTTGGGTTGAATACTCTACCCTCGAAAACTGTTGCGATCCCCTATACTTGTGGGTTATCAAACACCGCGGCATCCGCCCTTGGCGCGCTCGTGCTACAGATGCCCAAGGTTGATGCCGACCTTCAGCTGATGCCACTCGTGCGCTAGGCGGAGGCCCTTTGCCTCGAGGCGTGCGTCGACGTCAACAAGTTCTCCCCCAAGCTGACCTAGTGCACTCATTGCTTCCTGGAAAAGGTCATGGCGGATAGCGTTGCTCCCGCGTGCGAGCTCCAGTGCGCGGCCGAGCCCTTCCTTCATGTCGGGGGCTGCCAGGGAGGTGTAGGACGACTCACCCGTCTTCGACAGGGGGATGGAAGCCGACGCTCTTCCCGGGCCTCGGCGGAGGCGCTATGCGGCTTGGCCTCGCCGCTCGAGGATGACGCTAACGCTGGGGCTGCCCAGCCACCAACAAGTACCAGTGGAGGATCCCTCGACACGCCTGATGTCTACTACGCAACTTTATTCTTGTAGATTCGTGTTGGGCCTCCAAGCGCAGAGTTTTGTAGGACAGTAGCAATTTTCCCTCAAGTGGATGACCTAAGGTTTATCAATTTGTGGGAGGTGTAGGATGAAGATGGTCTCTCTCAAACAACCCTGCAACCAAATAACAAAGAGTCTCTTGTGTCCCCAACACACCCAATATAATGGCAAATTATATAGGTGCACTAGTTCGGCGAAGAGATGGTGATAAAAGTGTAATATTGATGGTAGAAATATATTTTTATAATCTGAATAAATAAAAGCAGCAAGGTAGCAAATAGTAAACGGGCACAAAATGGTATTGCAGTGCTTTAAAATGAGGCCTAGCGTCCGTACTTTCGCTAGTGCAATCTCTCAACAATGGTAATATAATTGGATCATATAACCGTCCCACAAAGTGCAATGAAGAATCACTCCAAAGTTCCTATCTAGCGGAGAACATAAGACACAATTGTTTGTAGGGTACGAAACCACCTCAAAGCTATTCTCTCCAATCAATCTATCCTAGAGTTCGTACTAAAATAACACGAAGCTATTCTTTCCGATCGATCTAACCAAGAGTTCGTACTAAAATAAGACCAAAGCAAATTCCAATTCATAATACTCAATCCAACACAAAAAACTTCAAAGACTGCCCCAAGATTTCTACCGGAACAAAGACAAGAACGTGCATCAACCCCTATGCATAGATTACCCCAATGTCACCTCGGGAATCCGTGAGTTGAGTGCCAAAACATATATCAAGTGAATCAATACGATACCCCATTGCCACCACGAGTATTCAATTGCAAGACATATATCAAGTGTTCTCAAATCCATAAAAGTATTCAATCTGATAACAACGAAATCTCAAAGGGAAAAACCAATTCATCACAACAAGATAGAGAGGGGAAAACACCATATGATCCGACTATATTAACAAAGCCCGCGATATATCAAGATCGTGACATCTCAAGAACATGAGAGAGAAAGAGAGAGATTAAACACATAGCTACTGGCACAAACCCTCAGCCCCGAGGGTGGACTACTCCCTCCTCATCGTGGTGGCCGCCGGGATGATGAAGATGGCACCGAAGATGATTCCCCCCTCCGGCAGTGTGCCAGAAAGGGTCTAAATTGGTTTCTGGTGGCTACAGAGCCCTGCGGCAGTGGGAGCGTTATAGTGAACTGTTTTCCGCTCTCGTCATCCTAAATATTTGTGAATTTATAGGGTAAAGAGGGGGTGCATGAGGCCACCGAGGTGGGCACAACCCACCTGGGCGCGCCTGGGCCTCCATGCGCGCCTTGGTGGGTTGTGCCCCCTCGGGGCACCCCCAGGTGCTGCTATGGCCCACTGGTGGTCTTCTGGTCCATAAAAAATCCACAAAAAGTTTCGCAGTGTTTGGACTCCATTTGATATTGATTTCTTGTGATGTAAAAAACAAGCAAAAAACAACAACTGGCACTGGGCACTGGGTCAATAGGTTAGTCCCAAAAAAATGATATAAAGTTGCTATAAAATGATTGTAAAACATTCAAGAATGATAATATAACAACATGAATACTTCATAAATTATAGATACTAGTTGACCCGTTGCGCCAAATGGCGCAGAGACCTCCTGAAGACATGCTGTCGATGAAAATAGTTTCATGCTACAAGAACCTTCAACTAAATCATGCTATTTTTTAAACATGTTTATTACGTTGTTAAATGATAGCCTGGGAAGAGGGAAACTTTGCATAATATAAATATGTTCAGTTTGAAAATATGTCCACTATGATGAGAGAGTAAAGTTGGCATGGTTGTATTTTTTTAACAAGTTTACTAAGAATATAGGCAATTTGAATATGTAGTACTTTTCTGCTTTGTTTACTAAGAAGCATCTGGCGGATTTCATCACTACTCTGGTTGATGGGGTGAAGATCAAGCTATCATCTGGACGCTGTGTAAGGCATGTTCGCCTTATTAATGGTGTGGACAACAGGGCTACCATAACACACAACTGCGGTGACTTTGCAGAGAAAGCAAAGCTGACAAAAGAGGATATCTGTGTTTTCTCCCTTCGAGCTCGCAAGGGGAAACCAGAATTCACCGTTCACAAGATCTAAAAAGGTCTGTATATGCACTGTGTTTTAATCTGTAGAAGGATTGCTGTTTTATTGCGCCCGTTGACAAAAGTTGACGTGTTACGCCAAATGGCGCAGAGACCCGCTAAAGCCATGTTGTCGATGAAAATAGTTTCATTTTGCAAGGACATTTGGTATTGGTAGTAGAAAGCCCATGTGTTAAATCATGCTATATTGAAAATATGTTTATCACAGTGAAAAATGTGAATTTAAAAAAAATCATATTTGTATAACATGTACAAACCAATTAAGGAAGCACTTTTTAGTTGAAAATATGGTTATCACGCTAAGAAATTTGAGCTTCATAAAAACATATTTGTATAAGATGTACAGCCAGTTAAGGATGTATTTCAACTTTTCAGCAACTCTGTGCTCTCACAACCTAGGTAAGTCTTTCTATCAAAAAAACATAGGTAAGCCTCAGTTCTGTATCTACTCTAAACAGAAGGATAATAATAAATTGAGGCTAACCTAACGAGAGCGGACGTCCTAAACGCAGCGGCAGCTGAACGCAACTATCCAGCCGCACGTCCAGGCGAGATGATCTACGCATTAAACTCTTTTGAAATGCAAAAAGATGACATACATCGGTCCATACTTGCCAATACAGTGTCCCCGCGGTTGGCGCATGCAGGTTGCAGAGCAGGTACAGAATTGACACAAAGGACAGGCGTGCAAAGGACAGGCATGCAGGCGCGTCTCCTTTTGACTTTGCGGGCCTTGCTCTGTTTTTACTACAGTGTGCCATGGCCTGATGGTCAACACTCGCGGCGGTGGGGCCTTGCCATGCACGCACGCGGAGGACGTGTCCTCGGGGATGTACGATGGGAACGGTGGCGGTGACCGCGCAAGGGACGTGGAGTCGTGGACGAAGTGTGCAGCGTGGGCGCTAATGCTCCAGTTTAGTTGCCTAGCAAAAATGAGGTAAAAACGTAGTATGCCATGTTAATTTGGTTATGTGTAGTGGGAAACAGACGCTGTAACTGATTACTACTCTCCTGCGATGTGTGAGAGTAATCGATCCAAGTCCATGGTTCTAAAGTAATCATGGTAAAAACCAGTACCCATGCAACGGTCGTACATCGTCCTCTGGACTGCGTAGCTTCCTTGTGTCAGTCGCATGTCAGTGCGTGGTCATTCGAATACATTAATACGCAGCATATAGATCCCCAACGTTTCTCTATACTTCAAGTAGCACGTTTGGCTGCTACGAATCGCAACGCACTGCACGCCGTAGATGCGCTGCTTACAGCTGCCACTGCATGCAGCGATGCACTTCTCCTAACCTATGTGGCTAAGGTAAACAAAAAAGGAGAAGAACACACCATAATTCTTAAACTACCTATCCTAGGATGCATTTGACCGCGGTACCATCCTGAAAGTCCTTCCTGATGCTTCTTAGCTTCTTTACTTAGCTAATCACCCTATTTTTGAGTTTTCGCTAATTTTAACAAGGTCCCTCTTACCCCCTTCACATAATAGTTAAGAAGGTAAGAGTTAATCAGGGACCATGTTAAAACTGCTCTTTAGTTTTTGTGACACCTTCTCAACCTGATAAGAGTTCCATTGATAAGCTGATCTATGGGTTCAATACCCATCAATGTCAAGAGAAAAAGATAATGTGATGCATCTCAACTAATTGATTGTTTCAGAAGGTTGTGGGATTTTTTTTAGTTGAAAATATGGTTACCACACTAAGAAATTGAAAAAATAATCATATTTGTATGTTGGTACCAAGCTTTTATACATAAATTAAAATAAACTACATGCCTAATATGACTATTCCATAGACTGAGAATATACCAGGAAAGACACAGAAGCACACACGCAAAGAGGGAAACTGCATACATTCAGATTATCACAGTGAGCAACTAAGATTTCTTATGGCCACCAGAAGTTCTCTAAGTGGCCGAACAACCCTACGGAAGTTGCAGGTGGGCACAGTGGCAGATCCGAGCAGCCTTCCTCACTGGCCGGCTGGTGCTACTACTGATTTCGTCCTCCCATTGACGAAGACGATGATGCAGTAGTCCAATACATATGAAAGCGAGTGGTTTCGTCATGAAGCATATCGTCATGGTGCAGATTTGGTTTTCTGAAATAAGGCATGAGCAATTAACAAAAAGATTCATCGTAGATGACCAGAGATATGAATGCAAACCAGTAATATAGGTAACGAACCAGCAAGATTTTGGACACGAAATGTTAATTACATAGCAGGAAAAAGCTTTTGTTGTACAAAACAGTGTCACAAAAATATATCCCAATAAGAAGCTTGCTTATTTTCACATGGCCCGTTTATATTTCTGGTAACTAAAACAACGTGGCAATGAGCAAGAAAATAAGAGAATAAAGCTATAACCAGATTGTTCAACAAACCTCTATAGCTTGCATATACACCAATGAAAGGTAGTAAAAAAGAAGGCACTCAACAAGCACAATTCAGAATTAGAAGTGCGCCTAACCGACGGGATCATGGTACTCAACAACGATATTTCTATACAAACCAGATTAGAACCACATTTAACTGAAGAAAGTCATGTTAATGGAGCAATAAAGCCTTACAAACATGGATATGAACCGATGGCACATGAGCACTCAATCAAGCATGAAACAAACCAGCAGGATATTGCGGTACAAACTGTATTAAAACCACATTTTTTATGATGAGCTCCAAAGTAAAACCCCACAAACTGGCTAGCAACCAGAACAAATCAAACCTTGCCTCGGCCGTGGACCAAAACAATCAAAACATGGGGCAGCGGAGCAATGATGACACAATCCATCCATGTATCACTTATGACACTTGAAAACTGAAACGACCCTGATAAACAGAGTGTCCTGGTGGTAAGGATGAGACAGGTTCATTATCATATTTTTCAGGTTTTAGAGCATATTCTAAGATAAGAGCATCCATATTGTCATTATTAATTAATGGTTAGTGCATTTGCAAGTAAAATTGTTGAAGCCATGAGGTGTATAACTACATAGGACTTTTTTGGTAGCTCCAGATTGGCAGGTATTGCATTTGAAATACGCTAGGTGTAGTAGTTTAAGGCACCATCATCAAGATAACATCATTCATGTGTTCTCTGGTCTCTTTGCCATCAAATTATATGCATGGGTTTTCTAGGACGTCTATATTTGCATCTCACATGTTGATGCTTTGCCTGATCACAACAATTGCATTAACCTAGATTAATGATAACCTTGCATGTCATGTAAGGAAGAAGAGTGAAGCGATTTACGCATAAGAATGCCTACCATTTACAGATCTGTACCGAAAACAAAAGCATGAGTGATAGTGATAGGGACGCATACAAAAGCTATGACTCAATCCTTGGCACGAGTTCTCGATTTAAACCAAGTGTTATTTGCATAGCAAAGGACTTTATTTTCATATAAAATTATTATAGATCAATCTTTAATGTGGCAGAACCATAATTTTAGAACATAACGCCAATTAGAGTGCATTTCAGCCACCTTCAGCATTGTAAATCAAGATAAACAATGGAGGCCAAGATAAACAATAAGTAATGCCAAAATACTGATCATCAACTTAGTGTTTTGTTAATCATTCTATACCAAGCATCAATGCTGTTTACACTCTTATCATAACTGAAAAAAAGATGCATCCTTGGACATGCTTATTAGTTTTACGCTCAAATAGAACTTATTAGGCCAATAAACCATACAATGTGATTTATTAGGTACTCCCTCCGTAAACTAATATAAGAGTGTTTAGATTACTAAAATAATGATCTAAACGCTCTTATATTTCTTTACAGAGGGAGTACTTAGCAACCTCTCATAGGTTAATCAGAAGCTCTTTTATTGATTTAGATGTAGTAACCATGTCATTGTGTACCTTTTGGCAAGTTCATGCATTATTGCATCAGCTTTGAGGTCCATCAATCAAAACAAATCCCAAGCACATGAATTGAGTGAACACCTGACAGAACAAAGGAATAGGTGAGTGTTATCTATACAAAAACTAAAACAATGAAGTAGAAGGGATAATTATTTACAACAGAAGAAATGGTGGAGTATAATATCTCTACTCGACTCCGAATTAGCAAAATAAGAAGACATGGAAAGGCACTTGAAAAACATCATAGCGAAGTTCTTGAGACACTTGAAAAACATTCCGATGAACAAAACAGAGTCCTCAAAGTGAGAATTAATCTGTCACGGAGTCCTTAAAGTGATAATTAATCTGTCCAATCTACATGCAAGATTATAGTTTTGATCTAAACAACTAAACCCAAAATCAATAATATAAACCTAAATGCAAAGACTTTGGATGACAAAAAGGCGTGCATATCTGAATGAAAATGGGGTTCTTCGTAACTTCAAACCACCCTCGCATGCTTTGGTTCGATACTCATCCACTGGCAGGCCCAAAGATTCTAAAAGGACATCCAACACCATTCTGTTGGGGATTTTCACCATCGGGGGAGTAGCCTGTGGTTTAAAATGGATGATATTAATTTGCAGAGTATGAAAAGAATGTAAGGCATAGCCTAAAACGGCCTATTTATTTGACACCCAAAACATAGAGTAACTGGAAGCCTATGGTTAAACCATGCCTGCTAGGCTGCTACAGCAAAAAAGAAAAGAAATCACACATAAATCACCAATTAGAAGGGCTCCCTGCACACCAGCCAATGGTATGTATAAGTAATTGCACTAATACAATAGATATCAAACTAATGGTTTGCATTAGGTACAGAGGTATCCTCTTGTGATGTTGAGAAGGGAATGGCAATGGTTGAATATCTACTGATTAATGGCACCTCTCCCTACGACACAGGTGTGTTTCTTCCTATTTTTCTTCCCCCTTTCCTAATCTTTCCATGACGACCTACAAATTTTTTCAGGTGGTGTTTTGAAATCTACATTGATTTGGTACTCTATGTGGTGTGGTGTGCCCTTGCCAGGAATATCTAATGTGTGTCATGACACAATCAAGGGAAGGCTTACATGGTACGGGGGCATTTGCGCTACACAAATCTTGCATAGACGTGTGTAGAGAGAGAGAGATGAAGAGCGGTGGGGAAGCTCACCTTGGCGCCTCCCCAAAATCTGCCTGTGGTCGCCTGTCCCCGTTACCCACGCCAGGCACCAAATCAAGCAAAGGAACAAAAGACTCCTCTATAAAGAGAAAAGGAGCTCCAAGACAAATCTATCCCCTTCTCGACGAGGAAAGATCTAGGAACCAAACAAACCAAGAAAGCCAACAAAAAAACTTCTAGGAATATAGCTAGATCCGAGAGCATCTCCTGGGGAGTAACAAACAAAAATCCACTTTGCAAAAACTAAGCTGAGGTACCCAACAAACTTAAAAAGAGGACAAAATTTCTATATGAAAGCCTAGCTAGATCTGAGCATCTGGTCAACTGAAGAAACAAAAAGAATCCTCTTTGTAGGAACCTAGCTAGACATGAAAATCTCCTTGACAAGAAGAGTGAAGAAGCTCACCCAATAGATGAACTGGAGCATGGACCTGCCGTAATTACCGGCATCCTTGGGTTCGCCGCTAGGACACTCGTTTTCGTCGTTGGGGTCTACTATTCTCCCTCGAAATCGGACGGTGGCTGAGCACCATGAAAGGGTCCTTTTCAAATTGCTACAGAAAAGCAGTAAAAAATGGAGTCAGCTCATAAATACATTTATGGGCAGAAACATATATACATAGATGGAACACAAGGAATGCATATATCAAGTACATGGAAACCCGTATCACTGCCAAACATGAAGAAACATTAATAAACATGGAGAGAAGTGATGTACAAAGCTTCAACTTTGCCCCATGGAGTATCCAGCTACACAGGAACGATGTTGGAATTCAGAAATTGTATGAGATGTACCATACCACCAGTGAAATGCTAGGTCACTTACATTGCTTGGATTTGGATGTGCACAACATCATTCTGTAGACTTTTCCGCACAATATACTTATCAGCTAAGAATATTAGAAAAGGGATATCCAATCCTATAACTTGGCAAATCATCAAACAAAATCAGGAAGGGAAATATAGGAGAAATCAAAGGATAATACATTAGCTCCAGAGACATTGACCAAACCTAGGAAATGTGTGACTGGCGAGGACGAAAATACCTACAGACATCACCAACGCCAACCCTGGCTACTGCAGTCGGCACCGCAACGTCTCTTGCCAACCAAACCAACATGTGAAACAAGAATGAAATTAGATCGAAAGGGGAGGGATAAGCACCGCAGCAGGGGTGCGAGCAAGGAGGAAGGAGAGGTGCGGCGGCTCTGATGACGATGATGAAGGAGGGAGGTGTGCTGCTATGTAGTGATTTCCCATGGAAACCCAAGCCCCAGCTCCGCGGCGACGGCTGGTTCGGGAGGCGAGGGATCGAGCTCCGACCTAGCACCACCAGATCCGACCCCATCACCTCCTAGTTCCTTGCCTCCCCATGAAGTGTGCGCCGCCTGGGGCCTATCCCCGTCGCTGCTCCTTCCCCATGGAAACCCGCGGCGGACGAGCCCCAGCGGCGCGACGGTAGCTGGTCCGGGAGGCGAGCACGCGAGTGCTGGGTGATGTGCGTGTGTGGACGAGGAGGGAGGAGAGAGAGGAGGGAGGATGGGGTGGAGGAGAAACGTGGGTGGGGTAGCGGCGGCTGGAGGGATTGGGGTGGGGTGGGGTGTAGGGTGTGGGGCAGAGGAAGACGCGCGGCGCTAGGATACGCTCGTTTGCACCCGCTAGGAGTTCACCCAGCCAATAGAAAGCTCGGACGAGCCCACCAGTCATGGACGCGGAAAAACAACTGTGCGGTCAAAAGTAATAACACAGACCTGAGTCTCAATCCAACGTCCAAAATGAGTTTGGGCCAAGATCCAAGGGCCAACGAAGATGCAAATCGAGGGAGCTTCTTGGGAGCGAGTTGACTAGCCTCTGTATAGTTTTAAATGTTGGAGACGTATCAGCATCCACAAGTTTAATTCCTACTCGTCCTCGAGTAGGTAAACGATAAAAGAAATAATTTATGAAGTGTGAATGCTTGCAAAGTGCACAAGTTTGATTAATGACAATTTCAATCACTTTTCCTAGCATCATAACATCAACTCTTTCTCATAAAACTTATCATGATAAAGTAGCAATTGAAAATGGAATTTTTATTGTGATATGCTACCTATCATATTCATCATAAACTCTTTTCTTTTGTAGCATGAACATTTCGACTTTTATATGGTTCAAAGCAATAGTCTAGTTTTGACACGAGAACTTTAATACTCAAGCATACCAACAAGCAACCATGTATTTCAAAATATCAACGCTAAAATAAGTTACCCCTAGCCCATCATGCTCAATCATTGATCCATTAATGAAACACACTCGCATATTAGCTACACCCAATGCTCAAGTACGATCATAGTGCCTCCTAGTTGGTGCTTTATAAGAGAAGATGGAGACTCAAATTAAAAATAAAAATTGCATAAAGTAAAATAAAGGCCCTTCGTAGAGGGAAGTAGGGATTTGTAGAGGTGCTAGAGCTCAAAGCGAAAATTGAGAGATAAAAAAACATTTTGAGAGGCATACTTTTCCCACCAACGAAAACGACTTAGAGCTCCCAACACTTTCCATGCTAGATATATCATAGTCGGTTCCCAAACAGAAAATAAAGTTTATTCCTTTTTCCACCATACTTTCATTTTCCATGGCTAACCGTATCCACGGGTGCCCTCCATATCAACACTTTCCAAGGAATTTATTATTTGACAATATAAACTAAATTCATTTTTCATTTTGGGACTGGGCATCCCTAATACCTTTGCCTTACTCTCGTGCAATGACAAGTGAATAAACACTCATCGTGAGAATAACACATCTAGCATGGAAAATATTGGCCACCCCTCACCGCCTCGCGAGCGGTACGAAAACACAAAAGAGAAATTTATTTTGAAAATTAGAGATGGCACATACAAATTTACTTAGAACGGAAAAAGAATACCGCATATAGGTAGGTATAATGGACTCATGTGGCAAAACTGGTTTAAAGGATTTTGGGTGCACAAGTAGTGATCATACTTAGTGCAAAATGAAGGCTAGCAAAAGATTGAGAATCGACCAACCAAGAAACGAATAATCTTATAAGCGAGCATTGAGCAAAATTAACACTGAATAATGCACCACAAGTAGGATGTAATTTTATTGCACAACTATTGACTTTCATGCTTGCATAGGGAATCACAAACCTTAACACCAATATTCTTACTAAAGCATAATTACTCATCAACATGACTCACATATCACATCATCATATCTCAAAACTATTACAAGGAATCAAGTTTATTTTGTCCAATGATCATCATGAAAGTTTTTATTATATCCTTCTTGGATATCTATCACTTTGCAACTAATTTTCATGTGTTGCTTTTGATAAGCTAAAAGAAATATAAGTGAAGGTCATGAGCATAATATTTCTTTCGCTTAAATTAATTTAAGTGAAGCAAGAGAGAATTTCTTCAAAAATACTAAAGCACATTGTGCTCAAAAAGATATAAGTGAAGCACTAGAACAATCCTATAGAAAAGAGATTCGTTGATGGGATGTGCGTGTCGTTTACCTAGCCTCCCTGGCAACTATTTGAGGACTCTATTTTATTTAAAAACTTTCATATCTAAGTATTTCATTAAAACACCAAGCAAAAACAAAATAAAATGACATTCCAAGCATAGCACAACTCATGTGAAGAAGCAAAAACTTAGGCTCAACCGATACTAACCGATAACTGTTGAAGAAGAAAGGTGCGATGCCTACCGGGGCATCCCCAAGCTCAGATGCTTGAGACTTCTTGAAATATTATCTTGGGATGCCTTGGGAATCCCCAAGCTTGAGCTTTTGTGTCTCCTTAATTCTTCTCATATCACAGTTTTCCTAAATCTCAAAAGCTTCATCCACACAAAACTCAACAAGGAGTCGTGAGATAAGTTAGTATAAACCAATGCAAAAACCTTATCATTCTCTACTGTAGCAAACCACTAAAATTATTATTCAACATTGCATACTAAATGCCTCTGCATATTTAATACTCCTATCCTCAAATAGAATCATTAAACGAGCAAACATATGCAAACATAACAGCAATCTGCCAAACCAATATAGTCTGCAAAGAATACAAGAGTATCAATACTTATTAAACTCTGTAAGATTATGAAAATTTACCACATTGTATAAAATTTATCAGATCTTATTTTGCAAAAAGTTTCAACATTTTATCACATTCTGACTTTTCTAGGGAATTTTTGCAACAGTAGTAAATTTCTGTTTTCAAACAGCAACATGTAGACATGCAAAATAAGCATAGTAAAGGCTATCATTGCCACTTTTATTGAAATAAAAGATGCAAAACATTATTCTAAATAACAGCAAGCAAATACTAACAAAATAAATTGACGCTCCAAGCAAAACACACATCATGTGACGAATGAAAACATAGCTCCAAGTGAGGTTACCGATAATGTTGGAGACGAAGGAGGGGATGCCTTCCGGGGCATCCCCAAGATTAGTTGCTTGGATCTTCCTTGAATATTACCTTGGGGTGCCTTGGGCATCCCCAAGGTTAGGGTATTATCACTCCTTATTCTGCTCATATGGACATCTCACCCAAAACTTGAAAACTTCAATCACACAAAACTTAACGGAACTTTGTGAGATAGGTTAGTATGATAAAGAGCAAGCTATTTCACTTTGGTAGTGTCAAAGACAAGATTCACAATTTTTACCACACAATGCCTACTGTAGCATATCATTTCCACAATTTATATTGAGCAATATAAGCCATAGAAACTAGAAAACAAGCAAACTATGCATTGAAAACAGAATCTGTCAAAAACAAAATAGTCTGTAGTAATCTGTACTCAAACCATACTTCTACTACTCCAAAAATTATGAAAACGTAGGAAAACCTGGGTAATTTGTCTATTAATCTTCTGAAAAAATAATCATCATTTTATCACGCTCCTGTTAAAAAACAAAATTGTTTTCCTGAGCGCAAAAGTTTCTGTTTTTCAGCAAGATCAAATCAACTATCACTGTAAGCCATCCCAAAGGTCTTACTTGGAACTTTATTGAAACAAAAGCAATAAAACATGATTACTACAATAGCCTAATCATGTGAACACACAAAAGAGTAGGTAAAAGTGTCGGGTTGTCTCCCAACAAGAGCTTTTCTTTAATGCCTTTTTAGCTAGGCATGTTGATTTCAATGATGCTCACATAAAAGATAAGAATTGAAACACAAATAGAGCATCACGAAGGACATGGAAAGCACATTTAAGTCTAACCCACTTCCTATGTATAGGGATTTTGCGAGCAAACAACTTATGGGAGCAAGAATGAACTAGCATAGGAAGGCAAAACAAGCATAACTTCAAAACTATCAACACATAGAGAGGAAACTTGATGTTATTGCAATTCCTACAATCATATGTTCCTCTCTCATAATAATTTATAGTAGCATCATGAATGAATTCAACAATATAGCTATCACATAAAGCATTATTTTCATGATTCACAAGCATAGAAATTTTATTACTCTCCACATAAGCAAATTTATTCTCATCAATAATTGTGGAAGCAAACTCAACAAAATAACTCTCATGTGATTAAAAATTAAAATCATGACGACAAGTTTCACGGTTATCATTATTCAATATAGCATACATGTCATCACCATAATCATCATAGATAGCAACCTTGTCCTCATAGTCAATTGAAGCCTCGTCCAAAATGGTGGATTCATCACTAAAAAAAGTCATGACCTCTCCGAATCCACTTTCATCATTATAATAATCATAAATAGGAGGCATGCAATCATTATAACAAATTTGCACATCAAATCTTGGGGGACTACAAATATCATCTTCATCAAACATAGCATCCCCAAGCTTATGCCATTGCATATCATTAGCATCATGAATATTCAAAGAATTCATACTAGCAACATTGCAATCATGCTCATCATTCAAAGATTTTATGCCAAACATTTTATTTAATTCTTCTTTTATCAATTGAGCACAATTTTCCTTTCTGTCATTCTCACGAAAGACATTATAAAGATGAATAATATGATGCAACCTCAATTCCATTTTTTGTAGTTTTCTTTTTATAAACCAAACTAGTGATAAAACAAGAAACTAAAAGATTCAATTGCAAGATCTAAAGATATACCTTAATGCACTCACCTCCCCGGCAACGACGCCAGAAAAGAGCTTGATGTCTACTATGCAACTTTATTCTTGTAGACTCGTGTTGGGCCTCCAAGTGCAGAGTTTTGTAGGACAATATCAATTTTCCTCAAGTGGATGACCTAAGGTTTATCAATCCGTGGGTGGTGTAGGATGAAAATGGTCTCTCTCAAACAACCCTGCAACCAAATAACAAAGAGTCTCTTGTGTCCCCAACACACCCAATACAATGGCAAATTGTATAGATGCACTAGTTCGGTGAAGAGATGGTGATAAAAGTGTAATATTGATGGTAGAAATATATTTTTATAATCTGAATAAATAAAAGCTGCAAGGTAGCAAATAGTAAACGGGCACAAAAATGGTATTGCAATGCTTGAAAATGAGCCCTAGGGTCCGTATTTTCACTAGTGCAATCTCTCAACAATGCTAATATAATTGGATCATATAACTTTCCCTCAAAGTGCAACGAAGAATCACTCCAAAGTTCCTATCTAGCGCAGAACATAAGACACAATTGTTTGTAGGGTACGAAACCACCGCAAAGCTATTCTTTCCGATCAATCTATCCTAGAGTTCGTACTAAAATAACACGAAGCTATTCTTTCCAATCGATCTAACCAAGAGTTCGTACTAAAATAACACCAAAGCAAATTCAGATTCATAATACTCAATCCAACACAAAAAACTTCAAAGAGTGCCCCAAGATTTCTACCAGAGAAACAAAGACAAGAATGTGCATCAACCCCTATGCATAGATTACCCCAATGTCACCTCGGGAATCCAGGAGTTGAGTGCCAAAACATATATCAAGTGAATCAATACGATACCCCATTGTCACCACGAGTATTCAATTGCAAGACATATATCAAGTGTTCTCAAATCCATAAAAGTATTCAATCCGATAACAATGAAATCTCAATGGGAAAAACTCAATTCATCACAACAAGATAGAGAGGGGAAAACACCATATGATCCGACTATATTAACAAAGCCCGCGATACATCAAGATCGTGACATCTCAAGAACACGAGAGAGAGAGAGAGAGAGAGAGATTAAACACATAGCTACTGGTACAAACCCTCAGCCCCGAGGGTGGACTACTCCCTCGTCATCATGGTGGCCGCCGGGATGATGAAGATGGCCACCGGAGATGATTTCCCCCTCCGGGAGGGTGTCAGAAAGGGTCTAGATTGGTTTTCAGTGGCTACAGAGCCATGCGGTGGCGGAACTTCTGATCTAGGTTAACCCCGAGGGTTTTTGGAATATTTGTGAATTTATAGGGTAAAGAGGGGGTGTGGGAGGCCACCGAGGTGGGCACAACCCACCTGGGCACGCCCTGGTGGGTTGTGCCCCTCTCGGGGCACCCCCAGGTGCCGCCCTGGCCCACTGGTGGTCTTCTGGTCCATAAAAAATCCTCAAAAAGTTTCGCGGTGTTTGGACTCCATTTGATATTTATTTCATGCAATGTAAAAAACAAGCAAAAACAGCAACTGGCACTGGGCACTGGGTCAATAGGTTAGTCCCAAAAAATGGTATGAAGTTGCTATAAAATGATTGTAAAACATCCAAGAATCATAATATAACAACATGAATACTTCATAAATTATAGATATGTTGGAGACGTATCAACGCCCCCGCACCTAGAAATGGCTGTGGAGGAAGGGTCCTGGGAACACAAGCTCACGGCCTTCCAGCGGTGCCTCTGCCTCGCGGGCCGGCCACGTGCCCCACGCGGGTGCTTGGCACGAGGGGCCTGGAATCACGAGCGGGCTAGGGGCCTCCGGAGGTCGCACCCCAAGAGGTTTCTCCGCCGCAACCGAAGAGATCCTAAGGAGCCAGGGTCAGAAAAGGATGCGACAAGCGAAGATCCACGAAGATAAGGTACTTACTCGTCCACGGCTATCCACTTCCTCTATTTCAGGGGCCGGGGCGCCACTGATGCAGCTCTAGAGCCCTTTCCTCTTGCGAAGTGCCCCAAGGTCCAGACGAGGTGTGCCGAGGGTTGGTGCATTGCCCTTTGCGTCTAGGCTGCAGACCGCCACCTCAGGAGTCATCACCTTAGGATCACTAGACGGAGCCTCAGGAGCAGTCACCTCAGGAGCACCGGATAACGCCTGCTCCCCAGTAGTCACCTCCGGAGCACCCGATGTCACCTGCTCTCAAGCAGTCGCCTCAGGAGTACTGAATGGTACTCGCCCCCTGAAACCACATCAGGGGCGCTTGCCGCAGGATCGACAAGCATAGGAGCCACCAAGATGGGATTCTCGCGAGGCCCCTCAAGGCCCGCTGGGCGTAGCTCCCACATGTCAAAGCAGGGCATTTGCTTCATGAAGGCCTCCCCATTCGAGTAGTTGTACAAGAGGCACCTATCTGCTGGGAGCATGGCAGGCGTCGGGTCACCCGATAGGAGCTGGAGCACCGCCTGCAGCGTTCTGGAGGGAAGCGAGGGCACCTGAAGCCTCACAGGGTCTTTGGGGCCGGTGAAGGCCCGCATTGGGCGAGAGTGGCGCTGGAGTGGGGCGATGCACCGCCGGGTGAACTCCCTCACCACCATAGGCGCTGTCACCCCTTCCTCTTTCAGCTCAGCCAACCTGGACCAGACGCGAGCGAGCCGCCGGTCGATGAGCTTTGCATGCCCCCAGCCGGAGCTCGGTTCTGCCGGTGCCCGCGGGAGCTGGAGTAGGGGGCTGCGTGGTGGCGTCCACATACACCCACTGCTCCGAGAACCTCATTACATCCGGGTGTAGCGTGAAGTCGATGTCGGAGTCAGCCGTCACCGCCACCGCCTGGAATGACACACATCCCGAGCATTGTGTGATGTCGACCAGATGGAGTGAGAAGAAATGGCGGAACAAGGCCACAGATGGGGCGACACCCACGATGGCCTCGCACAGAAAGGAAAAAGCACCGAGGAGCACGATGGACCCGGGGTCCAAATGCAGCGCATGGATCTGATAATGCGAAAGCATGACATTGAAGAAATCAGAGAAAGGGGGACCAAGCCGTACATGAGAGCGTGAAGGTGGATGGGGATCTCGATGGCCTCCATGTCGATCTGGGCCTGCGAGGCAGGCCAGACCTTTCCAGTCCCTCCTGATTGATCACTGCTGATCGACCAAGCTGGCTCCAACCCAGGCAGAGATTCAGTGGGCGCACGAGCCTTCCCCATCTTCTTCGATCTCGGAGCCATGGCGGCGGAAGTGGATGGACGCTGGCGCAGAATCTGGAGGAGAAGGTGCGAGCTCACAGGAAAGGGGGAAGCGGAGGACAGGCGCGTCGGGCAATGGTGGCTGAGCCACGTTTGCAACAGGCAGCCGTTAAGTCTGATGGTTGCCAAGGCTGCATGGGGAAGTGGAGACGCCCACGTCCCATCAAGCGCCATGCGTCGACCGGGTCCGCAGGTAATGGGGGCCCGCAATGATTCGCCCTTGCCCTTTGGCTTCGCCTCGAAGCCAAGTCCGAGCGCGCCTTGGGCCTGGGGGCTACTGTCGGCGTTCTGGGAACCAGGGTACCCAGACTTGCCTGCCTGCGGCCCACAGCGTGGCTCCATCAGCGGCCTGGTACGGCCCACCTTCAGCACCGGCAACACAAGACCCTCGCGAGGGGTGCTACCTCTTGAGCTTGCATTGGTTTTTCCCTTGAAGAGGAAATGGTGATGCAGCAAAGTAGAGTAAGTATTTCCTTCAGCTTTTGAGAACCAAGGTATCAATCCAGTAGGAGCCAATGCACAAGCCACCAAATACCTGCACAAACAAAGACCAACTTGCACCCAACGCGATAAAGGGGTTGTCAATCCCTTCACAGTTATTTACAAAGTGAGATCTGATATAGATGGATAATTGGTAAAGTAATATTTTTGGTATTTTTGGTTTATAGATTGGAAAGTAAAAGATTGCAAAGAAAGTCAATAGGAAACTAAAATTGTAGATCGGAAACTTATATGAGATTATACGATGGAAAATAGACCCGGGGGCCATAGGTTTCACTAGAGGCTTCTCTCAAGATAGAAAATATTACGGTGGGTGAAAAAATTACTGCCGAGCAATTGATAGAAAAGTGCAAAGTTATGACGATATCTAAGGCGATGATCATGAATATATGCATCACGTCCGTATCAAGTAGACCGAAATGATTCTGCATCTACTTCTATTACTCCATACATCGAGCGGCTGCTGCCTGCATCTAGAGTATTAAGTTCATAAGAACAGAGTAACGCATTAAGTAAGATGACATGATATAGCGGGATAAACTCAAGCAATATGATGAAAACCCCATCTTGTTATCCTCGATGGCAACAATACAATACGTGTCGGTTCCCCTTCTGTCACTAGGATCGAGCACCGCAAGATTGAACCCAAAGCTAAGCACTTCTCCCATTGCAAGAAAAACCAATCTAGGTGGCCACACCAAACCGATAGTTCGAAGAGACTTGCAAAGATATCAAATCATGCATAAAGGAATTCAGAGAAGATTCAAATAATATTCATAGATAAGCTGATCATGAATCCACAATTCATCGGATCTCGGCAAACACACTGCAAAAGAGAATTACATCGAATAGATCTCCAAGAACATCGAGGAGAACATGGTATTGATAATCAAAGAGAGAGAATAAGTCATCTAGCTACTAGCTACGGACCCATAGGTCTGTGGTAAACTACTCACGCTTCATCAGAGAGGCAATGGTGTTGATGTAGAAGCCCTCCGTGATCGAATCCCCTCCGGCAAAACGCTGGAAAAGGCCCCTAGATGGGCTCTCACGGGTACAGAAGGTTGTGGCAGTGGAAAAGTGGTTTCGTGGCTCCCCTAAAAGTTTTTGGGGTATTTGAGAATATGTAGGCGGAAGAAATAGGTCGGTGGAGTCACGAGGGGCCCACAAGGGTGGGGCGCACCCTCTGTCCTTGTGGGTGCCCCGTGGCTTCCCTGACATGTACTCCAAGTCCTCTGGATGTCTTCTGGTCCAAGAAAAATCATCGCGAAAGTTTCATTCCATTTGGACTCCGTTTGGTATTCCTTTTCTACGAAACTCTAAAACAAGGGGAAAACAGGAACTGGCACTAGGCTCTAGGTTAATAGGTTAGTCCCAAAAATAATACTCCCTCCGTCCGAAAATACTTTTCATCAAAATGGATAAAAGGAGATGTATCTAGATGTATTTTAGTTCTAGATACATCCTTTTTTGTCCATTTTGATGACAAGTATTTTCGGACGGAGGGAGTATAAAATAGCATATTAATGCATATAAAACATCCAAAACAGATAATATAATAGCATGGAATAATAAAAAATTATAGATACGTTGGAGACGTATCAAGGGGCCAAGCCTCATGAGCCGGACGCCGCCAAGACCTCCAGAGGGAGTGGCCTCCCTAGGCTGGCTCCCGAGGAGCGGAGATTCTTATGCAGGCGCCCACCTCGTGAGGTTAAGGTGACATAAGCCATGACGAGCAAGGCCAGGAGGGCGCAGTACAACATGTTTCCTCTTTGGTGCTAAAGAAGCACGCGCAAGCGCGGAGTCCCGAGGAATCAGCCAAAGGTTTCCATTTCCGTGCTACAAGACCTAAACCGCTAGGACGGAGGTCCTCGTCGAGCCCACCACGAAGTCATGACCAGAAGCTTTGCAGGTGAAGACCACCTTTCGTTACGATAAGATGTACTATTTATCTCCCTTCAAACTTGGCCGTTGTGGGATCCCTTCCCGCCTTCATTTTTGGGGGAAGAGGACCGAGGCCACTATAAATATAGGTTATCCACCACCATAGGAGGAGATCGAGCCATTTGAACCCTCACCAACTCACACCAGCACAAGAACAGATCTCCTGAGGCTGTTCTTCCTTGGTACCAGTTCATCCTCAGCCCACCTCGAGGCTAATCCACCAGAAAACAGGATTAGGGTCTTACACCGCAAGGTGGCCTGAACCTGAGTAAACTGCCGTGTCTCTTTCCTTTCTCGTTCATCGAGGTAGCCGGTGAGAGCAATGGGCTGGTAGGCTGAGGAGATTGGGTTCTTCGTACATACCCTAGAGTTTGAACCTTTCTTGGGTCAGTGGAGCCCCAAATCCGACATTAAGGGTTTTGGATGCACAAGTAGTATCTCTACTTAGTTCAAAATTTTGGCTTGCAAAAGATCCTGAGCAAGCACCACATGTTGGAGGATCCATAACAATATAACTTCTATACAAATATACCAAACATAACTCATTACGTTGTATTCCTTGTCCAACTTCAACTATTTTTCTCAAGTTTAAAAATAATTAATGGGGCTCACAATCTATAGGATCGAAAGTATGTCTAGAGGGGGGTGATTAGACTACTTGACCAAATAAAAATCTAGCCTTTTTCAAATTTTAAGTCTTGGAAGATTTTAGCAACTTATCACAAGTCAAGCAATCAACCCACATGTGCAATTCTAAGAGTATAGCAGCGGAATGTGAATCATTGCATATGAAGGTAAAGGGGAGGAGTTCAGAGGGAGAAAATGCAATGTAGACACAAAATTTTTTGGCATGGTTCCAATAGGTGGTGCTATAGTACATCCATGTTGATGGAGACTTCAACCCACGAAGGGTAACGGTTGCGCGAGTCTACGGAGGGCTCCACCCACGAAGGGTCCATGAAGAAGCAACCTTGTCTATCCCACTATGGCCATCGCCCATGAAGGACTTTCCTCACTTGGCTAGATCTTCACGAAGTAGGCGATCTCCTTGCCCTTACAAACACCTTGGTTCAACTCCACTATCTTGACAAAGGCTCCCAAGTGACACCTAACCAATTTAGGAGACACCACTCTCCAAAAGGTAATAGGTGGTGTGTTGATTATGAACTCCTTGCTCTTGTGCTTCAAATGATAGTCTCCCCAACACTCAACTCTATCTCACGGATTTGGATATGGTGGAAAGATGATTTGAGTGGAAAGCAACTTGGGGAAGGCTAGAGAATAAGATTTTTGTGGTTGGATTGGAATGTCTTGGTCTCAACACATGAGTAGGTGGTTCTTTCTTAGAAAATGAGTGGTGAAAGTGTAGGCATGTTCTGATTTCTCTCTCCATGAATGGAGGAAGGGCGGAGGGGTATATATAGCCTCCACACAAAATCTAACCGTTACACGCAATTTACCAAACTCGGTGGGACCGAATAGTGAAACTCGGTCAGACCGATTCAGTTCAAAATGTGAATGTTAGGCTTTTCGGTGGGACCGACATGATCAGCTCGGTGGGACCAATTGTGTTAGGGTTAGGGCATAACGTAATCTCGGTGAGACCGATCACATGAACTCGGTGACACCAATTTCAGTAATAGGCAAACAAAGAGTTGGTCAAGCAAACTCGGTGGGACCGATCGATCATTTCGGTGAGACCGAAACGTTACGAAGAGGAAACAGAGAGTTTGCATTGCGAACTCGGTGGGACCGATCGCTCATCTCGGTTAGACCGAAACGTTACAAAGGGAAAGAAAGAGTTTGCTATCCCATCTCGGTGAGACCGACATCCCTATCGGTGAGACTAAACTGATTAGGGTTTCTGGCTATGGCTATGTCAAATGAACTTGGTGGTGCCGGATAGATCAAATCGGTGGGGCCTAGTTTGACTTTTGGTTTGGGACATATGTGGATATGAGAAAGTGGTTGAGGGCTTTTGGAGCATATCACTAAGCATTTTGAGCAAGCAAGACATTAAGCAACACCTCATCCCCTTTTAATAGTATTGGCTTTTCCTATACACTCAATGTGATCTTGGATCGCTAAAATGAAAATGTAGAGTCTTGAGCTTGTGCCAATATGTGTCCTTAGCATTTTGAGGGGTCTACATCTCTAGTCCATGCCATGCCAATCATTGAACTTTCTGAAAACATTATCTTAAATGGATATTAGTTCAATGAGCTATATGTTGTTAACAATTACCAAAACCACCCAGGGATTATGCAACAAACCCTGGGTCCGTTGCCTAGACTGTGTACAGGCACAAGAACAAGATTGGGGAGCCAGCTTAAGTCCGAGATTGAGGGACCAAGAGATTTGAAGAACCAACATGCAGTTCAGAGGACCCAAGATTAGGCCAAAGGAGCAAGATATCGACAAGAGAAGGGCCTCCCTTGCCGGGCAGGCGAGCCTGGCAAGGGGCGAGTCCACCGCCAAAAGCGGACAACCAAGGCACCCCGGCAAGGTCTGCCGGGGGGTTCGCGGGGGCAGAACCACCCCACCAACCACTCAAGCATGACCCACATCGTCAATCAGTGTGGTGTCAAGCCGTAGGGTGATTAAGTGGCAGCCATTCGCCACATGGCAGCCATTTCCTATAGAAGAAACCCACAGATGACACCCGTCCTGCGACGTGTCAAGAGAACATGCGTGAAGCTGGCAAGATAGCCCGGCAAGCCTTGCCGGGCAACCAGTGATGTGACACTAAGAGGTGCATTTAATGCACCCTGTCAGTCCGCAGAGTTAGGTATGATAGCACTATTTGCTATCATATCAATGGATAATGACTACTTTGCCATTGTGGTGACCCCTTAATCTATAAAAGGAGGCCCATGGCACTCATAGGAGGGGTTGGAAAGTTGACGAACCCACACGCCCATACATGCGTAGTCGCTGTTGCCCTACTGCCACCCCTGCTGGGCAAGTGCACTATGCTCCACCACCTCCATTCCACCATCAATCCACCAAAGCAGGAGTTGGGTTTTATGCCTCACAGCGGCCCGAACCTAGGTAAATTGCTTGTGTGCTCTCTGCCGTGCGCTGGTCTACTCTTTGTGCAATGCGACGTGCCCCTGCCAAACCAGCAAGGGGCCTCCTGGTCCCATAGGTGGCCGTGGATATCCCGCGACATCTTTGGCGCACCAGGTAGGGGGCTCGCTTGCACGAACCTGAAAGCATGCATAGTGCGTCATCTTCATAACCATCTTCGACGATGCCATCAACCATGGCGCCTAAGAAGAAGAAGTCCGACCCTTCGGCCCATCCGTCTACCTCGAAAGCTCCGCCGCCCGCAGCCTCTAGTGCCTCGGAGGATGCGGGGGCAAGCGAGGATGTGAATGCTATTGGGGGCGTGATTGGAGCAGGTGGCGCCATCGCCACTCCCCCCGCGGCCGACACGGGGGCTGGAGATGTCGGAGGAGAACAACATCAGCAACGCCTTGGCGGTCACGCACCATAAGGTGCGGGCAAGGGGGTCGCTCCGTCTTCACCCTCTCCTCCCACTGACGGGCACAACCACAGCAATGACACTCGGTCCAGGGTGAACCATCGCCCTCCGGCCGTCCCCACCGCAGGAGCGACTGCGACCCATGTGCCTCCTCCCGGACGAGCCGACCAGACTGTTGCGCTCAACGGAGCCGCTGATCCTCGAGCACTACTGCCGCGCGCCCCCACTGGCCAGGTGGTCGACCCATAGCTGCATGGACATGACACCACCGCCGTCGCCGCTGGCACTGTCAGGAGCCAGGCGATGGTGCGGTCGACATCATCAACATTTATGCCAAGCACAACCTTGGAGGCTATGGCGCGAGCTCAGTTACTACTAAGGTTTCCGCCAGCGGCCGAGTAGATGGATGAATGGCGTGTCACCATCCAGAGACTGCTCAGTTTTGCCGAGGGTGGGGGCTCACGACGAGCTGGCCCACCACGACCTCCCCATGGGACAACAACCGCCCGTACTGCTAGCCAGACGGAGGGGGCCATCCCCATGGTGCAGTCCCCACCACCGCAGCCGACGCGGGCGCAGCTGAATCAAGACCCCGACAATGTCTCGATGGCCTCTTTTGACCCTCGACCGCGTCCAGGCCAACGTCGAGCCCCTAAGGATAGGCGGTAGGGAGACGCGCGTGTCGTCATAGATCGGCGCCACGACGACCTCCGCCAGATCGATGGGTGCGGCGGCCTCAACATCGACGAGCCTGCGCTCGGTGTTGGCGGGTGCATACATTTCGAGGTCGGCTGTCCTGCCTTTACACAAGAGTTGCGGCAAGTCCATTGGTCGTCCGTTCACACGTTCAAGCCAGAGATACCTGAGAAGTACGATGGGAGGCTGAACCTGGCAGAGTTCCTGAGCATCTACACCATCGCTGTTCAAGCGGCCGGGGAAGAGATGAGAGGGTGTTCTCCAACTACTTCCCTTTGGCCATCAAGTCCAACGTGAGGTCTTGGCTGATGCACCTACCGAAGAACTCCATTTCATCATGGGCAGACCTATGCCACGAGTTCATCGGTGCCTTCACCGGTGGTCACCAAGAGCCCGACAGGCCTAGTGACCTTCAACTTCTCCAGCAAAAGGAAGGAGAAACTATCCGTAAGTATTTACAGAGATTCAGTAAAGTTCATAGGAATATTCCAAATATCCATCTGGCAGCCGTTATAGCAGCCTTCCAGTCCAATGTGCGCAACCGCGCATTCATTCTAAAATGAATGTGCGGTTGCCCAAGACTGTGAAGGAGCTATACACACTGGTGGATAAGTTTGCTCGGATGGAGGAAGGAAGGAAGTTACCCGGAGAGGAGGATTGCATCAATGTTGATTCAGAGGATGAAGATGAATCAACCAGTTAGAGAAAGGGAAAGAAGTGCAGTAAGAAGCCAAGAGATAAGGTAGTGATGACTATAGAAGGTTCGAGCACAGCTAGTACCGGCAAGAAGGCCAAGCCTGAGCCCTCCAACAAGGAAGTTGCCGCTTTCACAGCCTGCCAGGAAGCCGCTGCCACCGAGAATGTTGGGAAGGCGATGGCCTGTACTGCAAGATCCACCGGACCAAGGGCCATGACCTTCAGGAGTGTTACCAGGTTGAGCAGCTTGTCAAGGAACAGAGGGCAGAATATGATAAGCATGATAAGGAAAAAGGTCAGAATTCCATTGTCAAAAAGGGCCGAGGCGGTGAAGCAAATCGCCCCAGCAAACCCTTTCGGAACCAAGGAAAACCAGCCAAGGGTCAAGAGAAGGAAGTTTGTGGTGATGTGAGTAATGAAGGGAATGGAGAGGAAACCAGTGAGCAGGAATTTCAGAAGGCCACTGATGCCCTATGCATTGATGGGGGTGCATCTTTGCACGCCTGCCACCACCAGCTCAAGCGATGGTCATGAGAGATCAATGTTGTGGAACTAGTGCCAGAGGCCCGAAAACCGCTCAAATGGTCCTGCACGCCAGTCATCTTTGATGAGGAGGATCACCCTGGCCGCACCACCACGGTAGGATGCTTGCTATTGTTGGTCTCTTCGACAATTTGCAACCTCAAGGTCACAAAGATGTTAGTGGATGGCGGGGCCAGGTTGAATCTGATTTCCCCAGCAGTCATCAACAAGCTTCAGATAGGAGAAGAAGAGCTAGAGGTTACCGACACGTTTCAAGGAGTTAACCCTAGCAGGAGCCATCCTAAAGGGAAGATTACATTATCGGTGACGTTTGGGGGAGAACTGAACTACCGGACAGAGAAGGTTGTGTTTGATCTCCCCCTGTCGTACAATGGGATTCTTGGACGCCCGGCCCTGGCCAAGTTCATGGCAGCATTCCACTATGCTTATAACACACTGAAGATGCCTGGGACACTGGGGATCATCACTATCCCATCAGATGAGTAAGATGCAATTATCTGCGTGGACAAGATGTACCGGGATGCAGTCGCAGCAGAGGCTGCGGCAGCAACAGCTCCCGCCAAGGAAAGCAAAGGAAAGAAAAGGGATTGTAGGACCTCCGGCAAGGAGTCCGGGAAGTGTGCTCCCTCCGAGTGCATGGCACCTGTTGATGACGTGCCAGAGTGTTCCGACATCAAGAGATCCAAGGTTGCTGCACCCCAAGTGAAGAAGATCCTGGCAGGGCTGGCTGGCATTGACGATGCTTTCACCATCAGCGCCACCCTTGATGAAAAATAGGAAAGGGCGCTCGTTGCCTTCCTGCGGGCGAATATCGATGTGTTTGCTTGGTAACCATCTGATATCCCCGGTATTCCCAGTGGGGTAATCGAGCACCACCTTGTTGTCTTCCCACACGCCCGACCTGTCAAGCAGAAAGTCCGGAAGCAGGCCTTGGAAAGGCAGCAGTTCATTGCCAAGGAAATCAAGAAACTGGAGGCAGCTGGTTTGGTCAGAGGAGTACAACATCCTACATGATTAGCAAATCCAGTGGTAGTCCGGAAGGAAAATGGGAAATGGAGGCTTTGCATTGATTTCACAAATCTCAACAAGGCTTGCCCGAAGGACCCATTTGCCTTGCCGCATATCGACCAAATTGTGGATTCCACTTCAGGGTGTGATTTGCTCTCCTTTCTGGATGCGTATTCCGGATATCACCAGATCTTTATGTCCAAAGAACATGAAGAGAAGACATTGTTCATCACTCCATGTGGTACATACTGCTTTGTCCGCATGCCATTCAGACTAAAGAGTGCCGGGTCCACTTTTGCAAGGGCAGTTCAGATTGGTTTTGAGCCACAGTTACATAGAAACATAGAAGCGTATATGGATGATATCGTGGTCAAAACCAAGGATAAGACCACTCTTATTCAGGATTTGAGGAGACATTTGCTAATCTTCGTAAGATCAATTTGAAGCTTAATCCGGAGAAGTGTGTGTTTGGAGTTCTGGCAAGCTGCTTGGTTTCTTCGTGTCCCATCGGGGGATCGAAGCTAACCCCGACAAGTTCAAAGCCATGGAGTAGATCCAAGTACCAAGGACAGTTAAGGATGTGAGGCGCTTGACGGGATGCGTCGCCGCGCTGAGTAGATTCGTTTCCAAGTCTGCCGAGCGTGCCCTGCCGTTCTTTAAAATTTTGAAGAAGGCAGGGCCTCTGAAGTGGACCCCGGAAGCAGATGCAACTCTGCAGGAGTTGAAGGCCTACCTATCATCTGTGCCTACCTTGGTTGCACCCAAACCCCAAGAGTCGTTGTTGCTATACTTGGCAGCAACCAACCAAGTGGTCAGCGCGGCCTTGGTAGCACAGTGAGAAGTACATGACGCAGAAAGTGGGCAGATAACAATAGACTCATAAAAGGATCAGGAAAACAGTGAGCATGGCAACCAGAGTAACCCCAAGGACGCGACAAGGAAGAAAGTGGTGCAGTGCCCAGTGTACTTCGTCAGCTCCTTGTTACAGGGAGCTAGATCAAGGTACTATGGCGTGCAAAAGTTTATCTTTGGTCTCATTATGGCCTCAAGGAAACTGTAGCACTACTTCCAAGCCCATGAGATCACGGTTGTCACTCGTTTTCCATTGCAAAGGATACTCTGAAACCCCGAGGCTACCGGCAAAATAGTGGAGTGGGCTTTGGAGTTATACGGCTTTGGTTTGAAGTTTGAGAGAACATCAACTATCCAGAGCAGGGCGCTGGCAGAGTTTATTGCAGAACGGACGCCAACCCTTGATGAGGAAGTGACAGAGACATCTATCCCCGGCGAGGAATCACCCCAAGAATGGATTATGTATTTTGATGGTGCTTTTTCCCTACAAGGTGCAAGGGCTGGCGTGCTTCTTGTTGCCCCCTCCCGGGAGCACTTGAAGTACGTCATCCAAATGCACTTTGTCAGGGAAGAAGCCACCAACAATACAACTGAGTATGAAAGGCTCCTTGTCGGGCTCTGTCGGGGAACTAATCCACGAGCACCTATGGGACCGGCGGACCGAGCCCCTTTCGGTTCGGCGGGGGGGGGGGGGGGGGCGGAGATCGCGCGAAGAGCAGATCGAGGCGAAACACACAAGCAGTTTACCCAGGTTCGGGCCGCACGGATGCGTAAACCTCTACTCCTGCTTTGTGGTTTGTATTGAGTTCTTGCTCGGGAGCGCTGAGTGCTACAGTACACGCCAGCAGCTAACGAGACCGAGCGTGAGTGTTCTCTCCCTCCGACCCCCCTCCTACGTTGCGCATGGGCCTTCTTTTATATGCTCAAGGGGTCACCGACAGGTGGCAACATAGACAAGGGTAAAAATGGAAAGATGTTGCGGTTGGTACAGCTACCTGCTATAGTGTATCATACCTAACCCTGACGGCAGGGGACAAGGGCATTAAATGCCCGTCTGCGTCGCCCAAATAGTGCAAAAGGGACCGTCAGGGACGCCACCGCTCGCCACGATGGCAATCTTGTCAGCGCCGCTTGCCACCGCGCACCGCTGGCTGCACAGCCTCCCGCCACGTACGCCTGGAAGGGTCCCAGAGCGACACGTTGGTGGATGTGCTGGAGCGCGGGTACAGAGTGGTGGCTTGCCGCGGTCGTTGTCTTGTCGCGTCCGGGAGCTTGTCGCTCACCGGGCCTTGCCGGGACGCGTGGTGCGTCACGGCAAGTTCCTTGAGATGCCTTTGGTTGGCCTTCCCGGCAAGCTCCTCTTGCCGGGGTCTTGTCTCCTTGGCTTGGATACTTTGTCCTTGAATGGCTCCAAAGGAACCACGGTGGACCTTGGCGGTCACTCGGCAAGCCTTGCCGCGGGATGCTGCGACTGCCCGTGCACAAGTTCGGGATACTAGGGTACCCCTACTCTAGTACACCGACAGGAGCCCCCGGGCCTGAGCCATACACGATGCCGAGCGCTGTTGGGCCAGGCCCAAAACAGGGCACGGGTACGCGCGGCCTGGGTTACGCCGTATCTCTCCCCGTACCACCGCGCCCTCCCCGAACGGCACGTGCGGATGCGGCATCGTGGGAGAGATCGTGGGTGGTTTCTTTATTCGGAAAGGCGGAACGTCCGCCCCTCCCTCTTTATAAGCAGGGGAAACGGGGGTAGTTCGCCCATTCGCCGGTTGCTACTCCAATCTCGGAAACTTCCGCCGCTCCCCCTTCTTCCCAAAGCTGAAAGAGAGCAGCGCCCTGCCCCCCATCGCCACCAGCACCACCAACGCCGTTGACCTCCTCCACGACTTCCGCCATGGCTCCGAAAGCCGGCAAGGGGAAGGTTGTGAAGTCGACCGAGGCGCAGCGGCTTGCGACGTTGCGAAAGGAGCGGGCAATCTCCCCCCCCAAACTCGCCGCGAGGGAGCTGAGGGAGTATTACTACCTCTTCTGGTCGACGGAGACGCGAGCGCACCCGTGCACGAAGGTACTTCCAGCCGTCGCTTGGAAAATGGCTCCAAATGGATATCCTTTCTTCGCCTTGTTCTTCTACTGCGGGCTCTGCCCGCCCTTCTCTGAGTTTTTCTGCGATATTATGAACACCTACGGGTTCTGCCTCCTTGACTTCACCCCCAATGCTGTTCTGACCATGGCAGTTTTCGCACATCTCTGCGAAAACTTTGTCGGAGTCTATCCAAATGTAGCCCTTTTTCGCCACTTCTTTATGCCCCAAGTAGAGAAAGGAGAGCCTTTATCCGGCGGAGTCGCCTAGATCTCGAGGGCCGGCAAGAACGACGCTTATCTGGAGGGAGAGTTCCGCGGCAAGTGGGAGGAATGGAGAGCAGACTGGTGCTGGATTGTCGAGGAGAACCCGCAGCCGTTTACCGCCCGGCGCCAAGCCCCAGTAGCATGCGCCAGCGATTGGAGCAGCGTGGCCCCGGAAGACGATAGGCTGAAGATTGCCGTCACCCGGATCCAACGCCTCAGGCTTGCCGGGCTCACTATAGGCGCTGTTGGCGCAGATTTTCTTCACCACCGCATCGCCCCCCCTGCAGGAACGGAGGAGACCCGCCTGGGAATTCAAGAATGCGGCGGATATCATGAGGCTGCGTCCGGGCCTCAATTTCAACTTCACTGTTCTGGAGCTTAACGCGATGCTCCAGGAGCTGTTCAAGTACGACCCTGAACATCCCGAAGTGTTCAGGTTGCCGAAGGGCGTCGTTCCGTTGTGCAACAACTCCACGCTCGACCGCATCCGTGCAATGATGCCGCTGTGCGATTCGCATGGAATTGTCCCAACTTGGCAAGAGACTGCAGACGACGTCGTGCAGGAGTTCTTTGACGGCTTGGTGGAAGTGCCGGTCCTCCCCGACGAAAAGAAAGGCCTCACTCGCGACACCACCGATGCGGAGATGAAACGCATCGCCACCAGGATGGAAGAGGCGGCGGCGGCCGCAGCTGCGGGCGAGTTTGGATTCACCGTGGAGGAGGCAGAGGCAGCAGAGGCGGCAAGCCGTACCGAGCGAGAGGAGCTTGCCGGGCATGACGTCGAGTCGAGCGAGCCCGCCGAGGATACGAGCGGCTCGTTGGAGATCAACTCCTCTTCCTCCTCATCCTCAGACAGCTCGCCGCAGGCAGAGCCCCCAGCTCCACCAAGAAGGCATCTCCGCAAGGCCGGGGACATAGCGGGGCGGCGGGCGAGTCGACAGTCGCCGCGCCGCGTGACACGCTCCACCGCGGCAAGCACTGCTGCCGCGGGAGCACCTCACGCTGCTGCGGCAACTGGAGCGGGGTCCACTCGGACCACCGCTTCTGCTCCTGCCACTTCTCACGCCGCGGCGGCAGCCGGAGCGGGGTCGTCTCGGACCACCGCCACTGTTGCCGCCAAGCGGCCAAGGGAACCTACTCCTCCGCCTCCTCGCGCCGGACGTGAGCCGGACTTCGACTTCTCCGCGTTCAGCTCCGACGAGGAAGAAGAAGAGTAAGATTCTCTTGTTGTACTTGTAGTTCTTCAATTCTTGCTGTTTTGTCTTGTATCTCATTTGCTTTACTCTGAGCTTATTCCTTTTTAGGACTCTGGCCCAGAGAGCGGCGAAGAGAGCCAAGGTCCCGGTGATTATCATCGAGGACGAACCCACCGCGACAGCAGGGGGTACGTCCGAGACAACCTTGCCGGATCCAGCAACTGTTCTCCAGAGCAGCCCCCAACATAAGTATATGGTTCGCTTTCCGCTGTTAGCCGTGCATGGATACTCTTTCTTTGCTGACATCTGACTGTTGGTTTGTGTAGGAGCAGAGCAGCCCCACCAGGAGCGCCCGGAGGCCGCCCCCGAAATGCCAAGGGAGAGTCCTCCGGCAAGGGAGAGGTCTCCGGCAAGGGAGAGTTCTCCGGCAAGGGAGAAGTCTCCGGCAAGGGAGAGTTCTCCGGCAAGGGACAGCACCAGCGGCCCCCCGGCGGCGGAGACCACGACTGCAGAACCCGGTACAGGTAATCCTCTCGCTTCAAAACTTCCCTTGAGTTCTTCTTCTTTTTATCTTCCTTTTTGGATATTTGCTTGACTCTTCTCCTTTTTCCGGCTGTCAGACCCATCTGCTGTGGAGCCGATGGAGACCAAGGTTGCCGCCGCCGACGCCACTGCCACCGAAAAAGCAGCCGGCACTGACGATCCCGCCGGCGCAGAGGCCGCCAAAGCTGCTGCCGCAGAAGCAGGCGGGGGATCTGGCGATCGCACTGACGGCCGTGAGGCCGCAGGAGCGCCAGGCGCTACGCCGACCGCCGATCCCTCTGCCGCTACCGCAGTGTCAGGCTCCGAAGAGCCCCAGCCAGGCGTATACTTGAAGGCCGGCGATGGTGTCTTCATCAACCTCCCCTGGGCGTCAAGCTCCAGGGCGCCGGTCGAAGGAGAGAGCTTCGACAGAGAGGTGCTCGCCTCCACTGGGCTGGCGCTGGTTGACGCGCCGAGCAGCAGCAGCAGCGAGCCTGAGGAGGACCGGCTGCTGCGGAAGCTGGTGTCGCTCTACCGTGCTCGGCAAGCCAAGCTGGAATCCCGTGAGGCGCTTGTTGCGAAGGCGGGAGTGGACATCAAAAAGCGCGCGGAGGAGCTCCGGGGTCTCAACCAGGAAGCTCTCCGGTCCCTGGCAGAGGAGCGGGCGCAACTCGCCGAGGAGCAGAAGGCCTTCCTCCTCGAGAGGGCTGAAGTCGAAGAGCAACAACGGCTTGCCGCTGAAAAGCTGTCTGCGCAGGAGGGCGAGCTGGTGCAGCGGAAGGTCAACCTTGACAGCCACGAGGAGGAGCTTGCCGCGCGCGAGCGAACATTCGGCGGAGCCCTCAAGCAAGCAGAGGATGCTGCCATAGCTGCCGAGGCCGCCAAGAAGGAGCTGGAGACGAAGGTGGCGCAGCTGGAGGCCGATCTCAAGGCGAGCGGTGAAGAGCTTGCCATGCTCAAGCGTGAGCGGGAGAAGGACGCCTACAGCCACTCAGAGCTGCAGGCTCGTCTCCCCGAGAAGGGCAAGGAGCTTAGCGCCGCCAAGGACTCCAACGCAGATCTTGAGTTGAAGCTGACCACTTTGACCAAGACGCTGGACGGCGCCAGGGAGCAGGAGGCGGCCTTGAAGGAGGAGATCAAGGCCGACAAGGCGCTGCTGGCGAGTGCTGCTGCCGCCCAGAACACTTTTAGGGAGAATGTGGAGCACTGGACGGAGGGTCTCGTGAATGTTGCCGCAGACATTGACAGGGAGCTGGCGCAGCTGGGGATGGAGGATCTCGGGTATCCCTCCGACGAGAACCTCCAACCCAGCGCCAAGCTCGCCTTGTTCTTCAAAGGCGTGGCGACGGCCCTCTGGCGACTCCGGGAGAGGATCCCAAAGCAGCTGGTCGACGAATCGCGCAAGATCTGTGCGGGAGCTCTTCAAAAGGTGTTGGTGAAGGTGGCCTTCCGCAACCAGGGCCTCAACCTCACCAACATCCTCAAGACCCTGCCGCCGGATGCTGATCTGGAGGCGCTCAAGACCCTTGTCGCACCCATTGTGGACAAGGTGAGCGGGATCAAGAGGGTTGAGGGCGATCGCGTAGACTAGGCCGCCCGTTTTCTTCTTTTCTTGTCGCTGCTGGTCATGTTATGAGAACAATCTGTTAGAGCCGCGACAAGCTACTTTGTAATATAACTATATTCCGGGTAATGATTGCAATGTTATCTCCTTTACTTGATTCCTTCCTTTGTATGTTTTTGCCCTACGCTTTTAGGGAACTTGCCGGCGCAGGCACCTTAGCCGCGAGCGCTGAGTGCGGGACGTCAGCAGCCTGCTGGTGGTGCCGCTACCGACAAGAAACCTTGTCGCAACTAGTCGCAGCCCACTTAAGTTGTTGAGCAGACTCGAAACAAAGTAAGGGCGTGACTAGCTACGAGTTGGTTCCTCCGCGCACAGGTTTTCCATACAAAGCACGGTCGTTCAAGGAAGATAACTTAAAAATTTAAAAAATCTGATTGCTCAAACTTTGGCAACTTAGCTTTTCTGTTGTTTGCTTCCCGGTAAGGCGAAACTTTCTTGAACGACGCCTGGTCCATACCATTATCTTCTCCTTTCCCCCCGACAAACTTGTGGGCGAGGGAACCTTCCTTTCCTTGAGAAAAAAGAAAGAGGAAAAAAGATATGGAGCCTTATGGCTCGTTGTTGCTTACCGGGGGTAGGTGCTGCACAAAGTGTCAGGTAACACATGCAAAAATAGAAAGCATGAAATTGACAAGATGTGCGGAGCACGTGATCTTTATGCACGGGGTCTGCGCCCGACTTTGTACGAAGGATTACATGCAACAGCAGCAAGACTTGTACAAAAGGTGGTTGCCGGAACGGGTTCCGGCAACCGCACCTTACGGGTAAAACTTACGAAGATGCTCAATGTTCCAGGAGTTGCTCACCGGGATGCCATCTTCGGTCTCAAGGCGGACAACGCCAGGCCTAGTGACTCGTTTCACCCGGTAAGGGCCTTCCCACTTCGGCGTCAACTTGTTGGAATTATTGGCGGACTGAACACGCCGAAGAACAAGGTCGCCTTCCTCGAGACTTCTAGCGTTAACTTTGCGGCTATGGTAGCGGCGCAAAGCTTGCTGGTAACGAGCAGCTCGTACAGCAGCCTGAAGACGGTCTTCCTCAAGGAGCAGCGCGTCATCTTGTCGCAGCTGCTCTTGCTCAAGCTCATCATAAGCGAGCACTCGAGGTGACCCGTATATGAGTTCCGTGGGGAGAACTGCCTCTGCTCCATAGACTAGAGCGAAAGGTGTCTGGCCAGTGGCTCGATTTGGCGTCGTCCTGATCGACCAAAGAACCACCGGCAGCTCCTCAATCCAGTTTCTTCCGCACTTGTGCAGCCTGTCGAAAGTCCTGGTCTTGAGGCCACGCAGCACTTCAGCATTTGCCCTCTCCGCTTGACCATTGCTTCTCGGATGAGCAACAGAAGTGAAGCAGACCTTGGCGCCAAGATCTTGGACGTACTGCATGAAGGTGCGGCTCGTGAATTGTGTGCCGTTGTCGGTGATTATCCTGTTAGGGATCCCGAAGCGGCAAACAGTCGACCTGAAGAACTTGACTGCTGACTGTGCTGTCACCTTCCTCACTGCTTCCATTTCCGGCCACTTTGTGAACTTGTCGATTGCAACGTACAAGTACTCAAAGCCCCCGACTGCTCGGGGAAAGGGGCCGAGGATGTCGAGCCCCCAGACCGAAAATGGCCAGGATAAAGGGATCGTCTGGAGGGCTTGAGCTGGCTGGTGTATCTGCTTGGAATGGAACTGGCACGCTTCACACTTGGTTACTTGTGTAGTTGCATCCTGGAGGGCTGTCGGCCAAAAGAAACCTTGCCTGAATGCTTTGCCGGCAAGTGCTCTTGCGCCAATGTGGTGACCACATATGCCTCCATGTATCTCTGCCAACAGCTTTTGTCCATCTTCCCGGTGAATACACTTCAATTTCACACCATTGAGTGTTCTTCTGTACAGTGTGTTGTCGACAAACTGGTACATACTTGACTGCCAGGCTACTCTTTCTGCTTCTTCTTGCTCTTCGGGAAGTTCTCCTGTCTGAAGGAAACGGACAATCTATTGTGCCCATGCTGGAGCTTGTGGCTCGACAACAAGGACTAAAGGCACATCTGCTGCTGCGGGAACATCCGCTTCTACGGCGAGAACCTGCGGCTCAGCTGGAGCTTGACGTTCCCCGGCAAGCTTGCCGGAGCAAAAATTGTCGGGAGCCTCTGCTTCAACGGAACAAACCCTAGGGCTTGCCGGAGCAGACTGCTCCTTAGCACTCTTGGTGTTGATCTTGGGGACCTTCTTGGCGGCGGCTTCTGGAAGCTCTGCCGGAAAATAGTCACCAGAAATCAACTTCCTCTTCTTGCTCTGTCCAGTTGATGGCGTTATGGACGGTCGAGTCAGCTTGAGCACAAAGATCCCTGGTTCCACAGGTAACTTAAGTGCGGCGCACTTTGATAGGCCATCGGCAATGTCGTTCTGAGCTCTTGGAACATGCTCCATCTGTAGGCCGTCAAAGTGCTCTTCCAGCTTTCTCACTTCGTCAACATAGGCTTCCATCAACGGACTCTGATAACTCTTGTTCACTTGGCGGACGACAAGCTGCGAGTCACCCCTGACAATGAGCTTCTTGATCCCAAGGCCTGCCGCGATCCTGAGACCGGCAAGCAAGCCTTCATACTCTGCAGTATTGTTTGTTGCTTGCTCCTTGGGAAAGTGCATCTGGACTACATACTTGAGGTGCTCTCCGGTGGGTGCGACAAGTAGCACGCCAGCGCCGGCGCCTTGCAGCGAGAAGGCACCATCAAAGTACATCAGCCACTCTTTGCTTGCTTCCTCGACGGGGATGCTCATTTCTGGAATTTCTTCATCTGGTGTTGGCGTCCACTCTGCTATGAATTCTGCCAATGCTCTGCTTTGGATAGTTGAAGTACTCTCAAACTTGAGGCCAAAGCTTGACAGTTCCAGTGCCCACTCAACAATCCTGCCCGTTGCTTCTGGATTCTGTAGTATCCTCTTCAGCGGAAAACGAGTGACAACTGTGATCTCATGTGCTTGGAAGTAATGGCGCAGCTTTCTCGAGGCCATGAGAAGGCCGAAAAGCAATTTCTGCACACCAGAGTACCTTGACCTAGCCCCCTGCAGAAGGGAACTGACAAAGTAAACTGGGCGCTGCACCATTCTCTTCTGTATCTCTTCGCGCACCTGCGCAGATCCATCCTTGTCGGGACCAGAGCTTGTCGGGGAAGCCCCCTGCTTGTCGCTGGATGCGCATGCCGTGGTTGCTGGCTCGTCATCTGCCTCCCTCTCTGCTACTAACGCAGCACTAACCACTTGATTGGTTGCCGCTATATACAACAGCAACTTCTCTTGTGGCTTAGGTGCGACAAGTGTTGGAGTGGAGGACAGGTATCTCTTCAAGTCTTGCAGCGCAGCCTCCGCTTCCGGAGTCCATTTCATTGGACCTGCCTTTTTCAATATTTTGAAAAACGGCAGGGCGCGCTCAGCAGACCTAGAGATAAACCTGCTGAGAGCAGCCACGCAACCGACAAGTCTTCGTACATCCTTGACGCGCTTTGGTGCTTCAATCTGCTCAATGGCCTTGATCTTGTCGGGATTGGCTTCAATTCCCCGCTGAGACATGAAGAACCCGAGAAGCTTGCTGGAGGGGACTCCAAACACACACTTCTCGGGGTTGAGCTTGAGGTTGATCTTGCGCAGATTTGCAAAGGTCTCGTCTAAATCTTGAATCAGAGTTGCCTTGTCCTTGCTCTTGACCACTATGTCATCCATGTAGGCTTCCACATTTCTGTGTATTTGTGGCTCAAGAGCGACATGGACTACCCTTGCAAATGTTGAACCAACATTCTTTAAACCGAAAGGCATCCGTATGAAACAGTACGTGCCACATGGAGTGATGAATGCGGTCTTCTCCTCATCCTCTTCTGCCATGAAGATTTGATGGTATCCTGAGTATGTGTCAAGAAATGAAAGCAAGTCACATCCGGCCGTGGAGTCAACAATCTGGTCAATGCGCGGCAAGGGAAATGGGTGTTTGGGACAAGCTTTATTAACATCGGTAAAGTCGATGCAAAGCCTCCATTTCCCGTTTGCCTTGCGCACGACTACAGGATTGGCCAACCACGTAGGATGGAGCACTCCTCTGACAAGGCCTGCTGCTTCCAATTTCTTGATCTCTTCTGCGATGAATTCTTGGCGCTCCACTGCTTGCTTCCTGATCTTCTGCTTGACGGGCCGCGCATGAGGACAAACGACAAGATGGTGCTCAATTACTTTCCTGGGAACACCGGGGATGTCAGACGGTTGCCACGCAAACACGTCGACGTTCGCCCGCAGGAAAGCAATGAGCGCGTTTTCCTATTTAGGGTCAAGAGTGGCACTGATGGTGAAGGTACCACCAGTGCCGTCCTCCTTGGCGGACACCTTCTTGGTCTCTGGCGGAGCTGCCATTGTCTTCTTACACCTGCCGGTGGAGCTCGATGGTGCGTCCTCGACGGTAGCGCAGCACTCCGAAGAGGTACGCTTGCCGGAGTGGGCATCAGAACTCTTGCCGGACTTGGTCTTCTTCTTCCCCTCGGGAGCTTCAACGGCAGGTGACTTGCGATCTGTTGCGGCCGCTTCCCGGTAGATCTTGTCGGCGCAGATAAGGGCATCCTTCTTGTCGCCAGGGACAGAGATGACGCTTATCGGCCAGGCATCTTTAGCATGTTGTATGCGTAGTGAGAGGCTGCCATGAACTTGGCGAGTGCTGGACGGCCGAGTATCCCATTGTAAGGCAATGGAAAATCGGCAACGTCAAAAGTGACCCTCTCAGTCCTGAAGTTCAATTCGCTGCCAAATGTTACTGGCAACGTGACCTTCCCCTTCGGCTTGCTCCTTCCCGGGTTGATTCCTTGGAATGTGCCGGTCTCTTCAAGCTCGCTGTCAGGGATCTGGAGTTTCTGGAGTACAGCGGAGGAGATCAGGTTCAAGCCGGCCCCGCCGTCAACTAGCATCTTAGTGACCTTGAGGTTGCGGATAGTTGGTGAAACCAACATCGGCAGGCACCCGATCGCAGTTGTGCGATCAGGGTGGTCCTCAATATCAAAGATGATAGGCGTGCTGGACCATTTCAGAAGCTTGCGTGACTCGATAGGTGGTTCCGCCGCATTGACTTCCCGCACCCACTGCTTGAGTTGGTGGTGCGAAGTATGCAGAGAAGCACCGCCGTCAATGCACAAGACCTCTGTGGCTTTCTGGAACTCCTGCTCACTGGTCTCGACATCATCCATGTCTTCGTCGTCGTCGTCATCTTCATCCTTGTCGCGGCCGCGGGGAGGTCTGTCTCCTTGCCGCTGCTTGGCTTTGCTGCGGCGTCCTCCCCGGCCGGCACGTTTCTTGCCAGATTCCCCAGCGCCTCCTTGGGCCCTCTCCTTGTCGCGTCGCTCGTATTCAGCCTTTTGCTGCTAGACAAGCTGCTCGACCTTCTTGCAGCTCTGGAGGTCATGGCCCTTGGTGCGGTGGATCTTGCAGTACTGCTTGTCGGTGCCGTCCTGCTTGTCGGCGACCGTCACAGCCTGGCAGTTGGTGCATGCAGCAATCTCCTTGCCGGAGCTACCAGCTTTGGCTTTCTTGGCGCCACCTTCGTTGCCAGACTGCTCAATGACTAGCACATCTTTGCCTTTCTTCTTCCTGTTGTTCCGTCGCCGGTTTTTCTTTCCCGGGGCAGCATCCTCGCTGTCAGATCCTCCTGCTCCTGTATTCTCTCCGGGGAGTTTCCTCCCTTCCTCAGCACGTGCACACTTGTCGGCCAGGGCATACAGCTCACTGACGTCTCTGATCTTACACATCGCCATCTCCTCCCGCATCCTGCGGTTACGCACATTCTGATGGAACACGCTGATGACCGCAGCAGGGTGGACATCTGGGATGCTGTGTTGTACACGGCTGAATCTCTGAATGTACTTGCGCAGGGGCTCTCCTTCCTTCTGGGTGAGCAGGTGAAGGTCACTCTCTTGGCCATGAGGTTTGTGGCCGCCTGTAAAGGCGCCGACAAACTGATGGCATAGGTCTGCCCAGGAGGATATGGAGTTGTCCGGCAAATGCATGAGCCAGGACCTGACGTTGGGCTTAAGTACCAGCGGGAAGTAGTTGGCAAGGATCTTGTCGTCCCGCCCCCCGGCAGCTTGCACCGCGATGGTGTAGATGCTGAGGAACTCCGACGGATGCGACTTGCCGTCGTACTTCTCGGGTATGTCTGGCTTGAAATTCTTCTTGCTGGGCCACTGGACTTGCCACAGCTCACGAGTAAATGCAGGGCAACCTACCGCGTACGGCAAGTCACCTGGTTCCCCTGGCGCGTGCATGTCGACAGAGGGCCTAGCGCGCTGGTCTGATTGACGCCGCGCTTCTCTTCGGCGCTCGATGCGAGTACGAGCGTCTTCTTGCTGTCGTTCGTGAAGAACTTGGCGCTGATCGCGATGAGCTCGTGGATCTGATGATGCGGTGGAGTCGCTGTTGTGGTGGATCCGGCGAGTCGGCAATCTTGGCCTTCAGGGCGGAGAGTGCATGGTGGTTGCACCCCCACCGGTCTTGTTGCCACCGGCTCGTGCTTGGCTGACTTGCCACGGCTACGATGTACTCGGCTGCCGTGGAGTGTCGCCGTTGGCGAAACCGATGAGACTCTGAATGGTGGCCCTCCAGTCATTGATCTTGTCTGCCGCTGGAGGGTAGTCTAGGAGCAGTTGAGCTCACGCCAAAGCTTCTGCTGAAGTGGCGGGTGGCGGCGGCGAACGGTGTGAGGAGCGGGATATGCTCAGACTTCTAACTATGTTAGAAGGAGCAGTATCTCGTCCAGGCGACCATGCCCCGCTCGTGCCAGCATGTTGGCGTGCATGCTGGTCTTGAGCACTCCGAGATCCACCAGCTCGATCTTGGTCCAGCAAACATATGGTACTGTGAGTACCATGATGCTGCCGGTCCCGCGCCTCCTGGGATGGGCGCGGTGCATGTACGGACGCCGAGGTCTTGGAGTGCGCCCGGTCGTTGTGCGAGCCGACTGCGCCGCCGATGGGCAGCGCAGCCTTGTCCTTGGACCTGGCAGCACCGTGAGCTCCCTCGTCGATGCCCGTTCTTCCGCCGGCGTCTACCCCACCAGCCGTTTGCTCCGGCGGTGGTGGGTTCGGCGCGGACGGAGCAGCCGCCTCCGAAGCCTTCTTCTTCGGCGGCATGTTGATGAAGACGATGAAGATTTAGCTCGCGTGAACGCCGGATCAGGTTCACACAACCTCGACGCACCCCCTACCTGGCGTGCCAAAGATGTCGGGGAACTAATCCACGAGCACCTATGGGACTGGCGGACCGAGCCCCTTTCGGTTCGGTGGGGGGGGGGGGGGGCGGAGATCGCATGAAGAGCAGATCGAGGTGAAACACACAAGCAGTTTACCCAGGTTCGGGCCGCACGGATGCGTAAAACCCTACTCCTGCTTTGTGGTTTGTATTGAGTTCTTGCTCAGGAGCGCTGAGTGCTACAGTACACGCCAGCAGCTAATGAGACCGAGCGTGAGTGTTCTCTCCCTCCGACCCCCTCCTACGTTGCGCATGGGCCTCCTTTTATATGCTCAAGGGGTCACCGACAGGTGGCAACGTAGATAAGGGTAAAAATGGAAAGATGTTGCGGTTGGTACAGCTACCTGCTACAGTGTATCATACCTAACCCTGACGGCAGGGGACAAGGGCATTAATGATGGGGAACGTAGCAGAAATTCAAAATTTTCCTACGTGTCACCAAGATCTATCTATGGAGAGACTAGCAACGAGGGGAAGGAGAGTGCATCTACATACCCTTGTAGATCGCTAAGCGGAAGCGTTCAAGTGAACGGGGTTGATGGAGTCGTACTCGTCGTGATCCAAATCACCGATGATCCTAGTGCCGAACGGACGGCACCTCCGCGTTCAACACACGTACAGCCCGATGATGTCTCCCACGCCTTGATCCAGCAAGGAGAGAGGGATAGGTTGAGGAAGACTCCATCCAGCAGCGGCACAACGGCGTGGTGGTGGTGGTGGTGGACCATGGCAATCCTGCAGGGCTTCGCCAAGCACCACGGGAGAGGAGAAGGACTTGGGAGAGGGGAGGGGCTGCACCAGAACATTGGTATGGCTGCCCTCCCACCCCCCACATATATATAGGGGCAAGGGAGAGGGGGGGAGGCGCAGCCTTGGCCCTTCCTCCAAGGAAGGGTGCGGCTAGGAGGAGTCCCTCCTCCCCAAGGCACCTCGGAGGTGCCTTCCCCCCTTAGGACTCTTCCTATCCCTCATCTCTTGGCGCATGGGCCTCTTGGGGCTGGTTCCCTTGGCCCATATAGGCCAAGGCGCACCCCCTACAGCCCATGTGCCCCCCAGGGCAGGTGGCCCCACCCGGTCGGCCTCCGGGACCCTTCCGGTGGTCCCGGTACAATACCGATGACTCCGAAACTTGTCCCGATGGCCGAAATAGGACTTCCTATATATAAATCTTTACCTCCGGACCATTCCGGAACTCCTCATGACGTCCGAGATGTCATCCGGGACTCCGAACAACATCCGGTAACCACATACAAACTTCCTTTATAACCCTAGCGTCATCGAACCTTAAGTGTGTAGACCCTACGGGTTCGGGAGACATGCAGACATGACCGAGACGTTCTCCGGTCAATAACCAACAACGGGATCTGGATACCCATGTTGGCTCCCACATGTTCCACGATGATCTCATCGGATGAACCACGATGTCGAGGATTCGATCAATCCCGTATACAATTCCCTTTGTCCATCGGTACGATACTTGCCCGAGATTCGATCATCGGTATCCCGATACCTTGTTCAATCTCGTTACCGACAAGTCTCTTTTACTCGTTCCGTAACACATCATCCCGTGATCAACTCCTTGATCACATTGTGCACATTATGATGATGTTCTACCGAGTGGGCCCAGAGATACCTCTCCGTCACACGGAGTGACAAATCCCAGTCTCGATTCGTGCCAACCCAACAGACACTTTCGGAGATACCTGTAGTGTACCTTTATAGCCACCCAGTTACGTTGTGACGTTTGGCACACCCAAAGCACTCCTACGGTATCCGGGAGTTGCACAATCTCATGGTCTAAGGAAATGATACTTGACATTAAAAAAGCTTTAGCATACGAACTACACGATCTAGTGCTATGCTTAGGATTGGGTCTTGTCCATCACATCATTCTCCTAATGATGTGATCCCGTTATCAACGACATCCAATGTCCATGGTCAGGAAACCGTAACCATCTATTGATCAACGAGCTAGTCAACTAGAGGCTTACTAGGGACATGGTGTTGTCTATGTATCCACACATGTATCTGAGTTTCCTATCAATACAATTCTAGCATGGATAATAAACGATTATCATGAACAAGGAAATATAATAATAACTTATTTATTATTGCCTCTAGGGCATATTTCCAACAGTCTCCCACTTGCACTAGAGTCAATAATCTAGTTCACATCGCCATGTGATTAACACTCACAGGTCACATCGCCATGTGACTAACACCCAAGAGTTTACTAGAGTCAGCAGTCTAGTTCAGATCACTATGTGATTAACACTCAATGAGTTCTAGGTTTGATCATGTTGCTTGTGAGAGAGGTTTTAGTCAACGGGTCTGAACCTTTCAGATCCATGTGTGCTTTACAAATCTCCATGTCATCTCCTAGATGTAGCTACCACGTTCTATTTGGAGCTATTCCAAATAACTGTTCTACTTGGAGCTATTCTAAATTGTTGCTCCATTATACGTATCCGGTATCTCTACTCAGAGCTATCCGGATAGGTGTTAAGCTTGCATCGACGTAACCCTTTACAACGAACTCTTTTACCACCTCCATAATCGAGAAAAATTCCTTAGTCCACTAGTTACTAAGGATAACTTTGACCGCTGTCCTGTGATCCATTCTTGGATCACTCTTGTACCCCTTGACTGACTCATGGCAAGGCACACTTCAAGTGCGGTACACAGCATAGCATACTGTAGAGCCTACGTCTTAAGCATAGGGGACGACCTTCGTCCTTTCTCTCTATTCTACCATGGTCGAGCTTTAAGTCTTAACTTCATACCTTACAACTCAGGCAAGAACTCCTTCTTTGACTGATCCATCTTGAACACCTTCAAGATCATGTCAAGGTATGTGCTCGTTTGAAAGTACCATTAAGCGTTTTTGATCTATCCTTATAGATCTTGATGCTCAATGCTCAAGTAGCTTAATCTAGGCTTTCCATTGAAAAACACTTTCCAAATAACCCTATATGCTTTTCCAGAAATTCTACATCATTTCTGATCCATAATATGTCAACAACATATACTCATCATAAATTCTATAGTGCTCCCACTCACTTCTTTGGAAATACAAGTTTCTCATAAACTTTGTATAAACCCAAAATCTTTGATCATCTCATCAAAGCGTGCATTCCAACTCCGAGATGCTTACTCTAGTCCTCAGAAGGATTGCTGGAGCTTTGCATACTTATTAGCATCTTTCAGGATTGACAAAACCTTCCGGTTGTATCACATACAAACTTTCCTCAAGAAAATCGTCGAGGAAACAATGTTTTGACATCCTATCTGCAAGATTTCATAAATAATACAGTAATCGCTAATATAATTCCAACAGACTCTTAGCATCGCTACGAGTGAGAAAGTCTCATCGTAGTCAACTCCTTGAACTTGTCAGAAAACATCTTAACGACAAGTCGATCTTTCTTAATGGTGAAACATACCATCATTGTCCGTCTTCCTTTTAAAATCCATCTGTACTCAACAGCCTTACGACCATCGAGCCATTCCGCCAAAGTCTACACTTTGTCTTCATACATGGATCCTCTCTCGGATTTTATGGCCTCGAGCCATGTATCGGAATCCAGGCCCACTATCGCTTCTATATAGCTTGTAGGTTCATTGTTGTCTAGCAACATGACTTCCAAGACAGGATTACGTACCACTCTGATGTAGTACGCATCCTTGTCATCCCACGAGGTTTGATAGTGACTTGATCTGAAGTTTCATGATCACTATCATAAGCTTCCACTTCAATTGGTGTAGGTGCCACAGGAATAACTTCCTGTGCCCTGCCACACACTAGGTGAAGTGACGGTTCAATAACCTCATCAATTCTCCACCATCCTCCCACTCAATTCTTTCGAGAGAAACCTTTCCTCGAGAAAGGACCCGATTCTAGAAACTCTCCCTTATTGCTTTCGAATCTGAGACAGGAGGTATACCCAACTATTTTGGGTGTCCTATGAAGATGCATTTATCCGCTTTGGGTTCGAGCTTATCAGCCTGAAACCTTTTTCATAAGCGTCGCAGCCCCAAACTTTTAAGAAATGACAGCTTAGGTTTCTCTAAACCATAGTTCATACGGTGTCATCTCATCGGAATTACGTGGTGCCCTATTTAAAGTGAATGTGGTTGTCTTTAATGCATAACCCATAAACTATTGTGGTAATTCGATAAGAGACATCATGGTATGAATCATATCCAATAGGGTGCAGTTATGATGTTCGGACACACCATCACACTATGGTGTTCCAGGCTGTATCAGTTGTGAAACAATTTCCACAATGTCTTAATTCTGTACCAAACTCGTAATTCAGATATTCATCTCTATGATCATATCATAGATCTTTTATCCTCTTGTCACGACGATCTTTCAACTTCACCCTGAAATTACTTGAACCTTTCAATAATTCAGACTCGTGATTTATCAAGTAAATATACTCAACATCTACTCAAATCATCTGTGAAGTAAGAACATAATGATATCCACTACATGCCTCAGCACTCATTGGACTGCACACATCAAAATGTATTACTTCCAACTAGTTGCTTTCCATTTTACTGAAAATGAGGCTTTCAGTCATCTTGCCCATGTGGTATGATTTGCATGTCTCGAGTGATTCAAAAATCAAGTGAGTCCAAACGGTCCATATGCATGGAGTTTCTTCATGCATATACACCAATAGACATGGTTCGCATGTCTCAAACTTTTCAAAAACGAGTGAGCCCAAAGATCCATCAACATGGAGCTTCTTCATGCATTTTATACCGATATGACTTACGTGGCAGTGCCACAAGTAGGTGGTACTATCATTACTATCCTATATCTTTGGCATGAACATGTGTATCACTATGATCGAGATTCAATAAACCATTCATTTTAGGTGTAAGACCATTGAAGGTATTATTCAAATAAACAGAGTAACCATTATTCTCCTTAAATGAACAACCGTATCGCGATAGACATAATCCAATCATGTCTATGCTCAACGCAGACACCAATCTTGATGGTAGAGGGAGCGTGCGATGCTTGATCACATCAAGCTTGGGAAAAACTTCCAACACATATTGCCAGCTCACCTTTAGCTAGTCTCCGTTTATTCTGTAGCTTTTATTTTGAGTTACTAACACTTAGCAACCGAACCGGTATCTAATACCCTGGTGCTACTAGGAGTACTAGTAAAGTACACATCAACACAATGTATATCCAATATACTTCTATCGACCTTGCCAGCCTTCTAATCTACCAAGTATCTAGGATAATTCTGCTCCAGTGGCTGTTCCCCTTATTACAGAAGCACTTAGTCTTGGGTTTGGGTTCAACCTTGGGTTTCTTCACTAGAGCAGCAGCTGAATTGCCGTTTCATGAAGTATCCCTTCTTGCCCTTGCCCTTCTTGAAACTAGTGGTTTCACCAACCATCAACAATTGATGCTCCTTCTTGATTTCTACTTTTGTGGTGCCAAACATCGCGAATATCTCAAGGATCATCATATATGTCCCTGATATATTATAGTTCATCACGAAGCTCTAGCAGCTTGGTGGTAATGACTTTGGAGAAAACATCACTATCTCATCTGGAAGATCAACTCCCACTCGATTCAAATGATTGTTGTACTCAGACAATCTGAGCACAAGCTCAACAATTGAGCTTTTCTCCTTAGTTGGTAGGCTAAGAAAATCGTCGGAGGTCTTATACCTCTTGACATGGGCACGAGCCTGAAAATCCAATTTCAGCCCTCGAAACATCTCATATGTTTCGTGACGTTTCAAAAACGTCTTCGGTGCCTCAACTCTAAACCGTTTAACTAAACTATCACGTAGTTATCAAAACGTGTATGTCAGATGTTCGCAACATCCACAGACCACGTTCGAGGTTCAGCACACTGAGCGGTGCATTAAGGACATAAGCCTTCTATGAAGCAATGAGGACAATCCTCAGTTTACGGACCTAGTCCGCATAATTGCTACTATCAACTTTCAACTAAATTTTCTCTAGGAACATATCTAAACAGTAGAACTGAAGCGCGAGCTACGACATAATTTGCAATATCCTTTTGACTATGTTCAGGATAATTAAGTTCATCTTATGAACTCCCACTCAGATAGACATCCCTCTAGTCATCTAAGTGATTACATGATCCGAGTCAACTAGGCCGTGTCCGATCATCACGTGAGACAGACTAGTCAACATCGGTGAACATCTTCATGCTGATCGTATCTACCATACGACTCATGCTCGACCTTTCGGTCTTCTGTGTTCCGAGGCCATGTCTATACACATGCTAGGCTCGTCAAGTCAACCTAAGTGTTTCGCGTGTGTAAATCTGTCTTACACCCCTTGTATGTGAACGTTAGGATCAAACACCCGATCATCACGTGGTGCTTTGAAACAACGAACTGTCGCAACGGTGCACAGTTAGGGGGAACACTTTCTTGATATTTTAATGAGGGATCATCTTATTTACTACCGTCGTTCTAAGCAAATAAGATGTATAAACATGATAAACATCACATGCAATCAAATAGTGACATGATATGGCCAATATCATAGTGCTCCTTTTGATCTCCATCTTCGGGGCTCCATGATCATCATCGTCACCGGCATGACATCATGATCTCCATCATCGTGTCTTCATGAAGTTGTCTCGCCAACTATTACTTCTACTACTACAGCTAACGGTTAGCAATAAAGTAAAGTAATTACATGACGTTTGTGTTGACACGCAGGTCATAAATAAATAAAGACAACTCCTATGGCTCCTGCCGGTTGTCATATTCATCGACATGCAAGTCGTGATTCCTATTACAAGAACATGATCAATCTCATACATCACATATATCATCCATCACATCCTTTTGGCCATATCACATCACATGGCATACCCTACAAAAACAAGTTAGACGTCCTCTAATTGTTGTTTGCATGTTTTACGTGGCTGCTATGGGTTTCTAGCAAGAACGTTTCTTACCTACGCAAAACCACAACGTGATATGCCAATTGCTATTTACCCTTCATAAGGACCCTGTTCATCGAATCCGATCCGACTAAAGTGGGAGAGATAGACACCCGCCAGCCACCTTATGCAACTAGTGCATGTTTGTCGGTGGAACCGGTCTCACGTAAGCGTACGTGTAAGGTTGGTCCGGGCCGCTTCATCCCACAATGCCGCCGAATCAAGATTGGACTAGTAACGGTAAGAATATTGAACAAAATCAACGCCCACAACTACTTTGTGTTCTACTCATGCATAGAATCTACGCAATAGACCTAGCTCATGATGCCACTGATGGGGAACGTAGCAGAAATTCAAAATTTTCCTACGTGTCACCAAGATCTATCTATGGAGAGACTAGCAATGAGGGGAAGGAGAGTGCATCTACATACCCTTGTAGATTGCTAAGCGGAAGCGTTCAAGTGAACGGGGTTGATGGAGTCGTACTCGTCGTGATCCAAATCACCGATGATCCTAGTGCCGAACGGACGGCACCTCCGCGTTCAACACGCGTACAGCCCGATGATGTCTCCCACGCCTTGATCCAGCAAGGAGAGAGGGAGAGGTTGAGGAAGACTCCATCCAGCAGCAGCACAATGGCGTGGTGGTGGTGGAGGAGCATGGCAATCCTGCAGGGCTTCGCCAAGCACCTCGGGAGAGGAGAAGGACTTGGGAGAGGGGAGGGGCTGCACCAGAACATTGGTATGGCTGCCCTCCCACCCCCCAGATATATATAGGGGCAAGGGAGAGGGGGGGAGGCGCAGCCTTGGCCCTTCCTCCAAGGAAGGGTGCGGCTAGGAGGAGTCCCTCCTCCCCAAGGCACCTCGGAGGTGCCTTCCCCCCTTAGGACTCTTCCTATCCCTCATCCCTTGGCGCATGGGCCTCTTGGGGCTGGTGCCCTTGGCCCATATAGGCCAAGGCGCACCCCCTACAGCCCATGTGCCCCCCGGGGCAGGTGGCCCCACCCGGTCGGCCCCCGGGACCCTTCCGGTGGTCCCGGTACAATACCGATGACTCCGAAACTTGTCCCGATGGCCGAAATAGGACTTCCTATATATAAATCTTTACCTCCGGACCATTCCGGAACTCCTCGTGACGTCCGGGATCTCGTTCGGGACTCCGAACAACATTCAGTAACCACATAAAAACTTCCTTTATAACCCTAGCATCATCGAACCTTAAGTGTGTAGACCCTACGGGTTCGGGAGACATGCAGACATGGCCGAGACGTTCTCCGGTCAATAACCAACAGCGGGATCTGGATACCCATGTTGGCTCCCACATGTTCCACGATGATCTCATCGGATGAACCACGATGTCGAGGATTCGATCAATCCCGTATACAATTCCCTTTGTCCATCGGTACGATACTTGCCCGAGATTCGATCGTCGGTATCCCGATACCTTGTTCAATCTCGTTACCGACAAGTCTCTTTTACTCATTCCGTAACACATCATCCCGTGATCAACTCCTTGATCACATTGTGCACATTATGATGATGTTCTACCGAGTGGGCCCAAAGATACCTCTCCGTCACACGGAGTGACAAATCCCAGTCTCGATTCGTGCCAACCCAACAGACACTTTCGGAGATACCTGTAGTGTACCTTTATAGCCACCCAGTTACGTTGTGACGTTTGGCACACCCAAAGCACTCCTACGGTATCCGGGAGTTGCACAATCTCATGGTCTAAGGAAATGATACTTGACATTAAAAAAGCTTTAGCATACGAACTACACGATCTAGTGCTATGCTTAGGATTGGGTCTTGTCCATCACATCATTCTCCTAATGATGTGATCCCGTTATCAACGACATCCAATGTCCATGGTCAGGAAATCGTAACCATCTATTGATCAACGAGCTAGTCAACTAGAGGCTTACTAGGGACATGGTGTTGCCTATGTATCCACACATGTATCTGAGTTTCCTATCAATACAATTCCAGCATGGATAATAAATGATTATCATGAACAAGGAAATATAATAATAACTTATTTATTATTGCCTCTAGGGCATATTTCCAACAATTAAATGCCCGTCTGCGTCGCCCAAATAGTGCAAAAGGGACCGTCAGGGACACCACCGCTCGCCACGATGGCAATCTTGTCAGCGCCGCTTGCCACCGCGCACCGCTGGCTGCACAGCCTCCTGCCACGTATGCCTGGAAGGGTCCCAGAGCGACACGTTGGTGGATGTGCTGGAGCGCGGGTACAGAGTGGTGGCTTGCCGCGATCGTTGTCTTGTCGCGTCTGGGAGCTTGTCGCTCACCGGGCCTTGCCGGGACGCGTGGTGCGTCGCGGCAAGTTCCTTGAGATGCCTTTGGTTGGCCTTCCCGGCAAGCTCCTCTTGCCGGGGTCTTGTCTCCTTGGCTTGGATACTTTGTCCTTGAATGGCTCCAAAGGAACCACGGAGGACCTTGGCGGTCACCCGGCAAGCCTTGCCGCGGGATGCTGCGACTGCCCGTGCACAAGTTCGGGATACTAGGGTACCCCTACTCTAGTACACCGACAGGCTCAGAATTGCAGCAGAATTGGGAATCAAGATGCTGATCATACGAGGAGATTCACAACTTGTGGTGAGACAAGTCAACAAGGATTACCAAAGCCCATTGATGGAAGCATATGTCGAGGAAGTCAGGAGATTGGAGGAGCACTTTGATGGGTTGCAAACAGAGCACGTACCCCATGCGGAAAACAACATAGCTGATCACCTGTCATGTGCTGCGCAAAAGCTTCCTGTAGAACCAGGAACTTTTGTTCTCCATCTCTCTCAGCCCTCCGTATCACCAGCCACAATGGCCCGAAAAAGGAGAAAGTTGGACTACGGTAAGCCTCTCCCGGTCGAGCGGTCCGCTCCCGGCAGAGACCCCGTAGGAAAATACTCCTCGCAGCCTATCGGACCTCCCCCTGCAGCCGGGCCTATGGACCTCGCGAATGAGGTTGGTGCTCCCGCAGCAGAGGAGGTGCCGCTAGTCCTTGTTGCCGAGCCCCAGGCGCTAACTTGGGCAAGGCACATTGTCCGCTTCCTCCAAACTAGAGAACTTCCCGACGACCAAGATGAAGATGAGAAAGTAGCCTGGAGGGCCAGTATGTATCAGTTTGTCGATGACACTCTGTACAGAAGGAGGCCCAATGGTGTGAAATAGAAGTGTGTTTTCCGGGAGGATGGAAAGGAACTGCTGGCTGAGATTCACAGAGGAATGTGCGGCTCACACATTGGATCAAGGGCATTAGTTGGGAAAGCATTCCGGCAAGGATTCTATTGGCCCACAACCCTCCGAGATGCGATTAATCTCGCCACGACATGTGAAGCCTACCAGTTCCATTCCAAGAGAACACACCTGCCTCCCCAAAGCCTTCAGACAATCCCTTTATCATGGCCATCTTCGGTCTGGGGTTCTTTATCCTCGGCCCCTTCCCTCGAGCAATCGGGGGCTTGGAATTCTTGTTCATTGATATCGACAAGTTTACAAAGTAGCCAGAAGTGACTGCCATGAGAAAGGTGACTGCTCAGTCAGCTATCAAGTTCTTGAAGGAATTGGTGTGTCATTTCGGAGTTCCAGAGGGAATAATCACCGACAACGGCACCCAATTCACGAGCCACGCCTTCATGGAATATGTTCGTACACTCGGATGTAAGATCTCATTTGCCTTTGTGGCACACCCCCGGAGCAATGGACAAGCTGAGAGGGCGAACGCTGAAGTGCTACATGGACTCAAGACAATAACTTTCGATACACTGTAGAAGCATGGCAGGCGGTGGATCGAGGAGCTGTTGGTAGTTCTTTGGTCCCTCAGAACGACACCTAACCGAGCTATCGGGCAGACTCCCTTCTCCCTGGTCTACAGGGCAGAAGTAGTTATCCCCACAGAACTCATTTACAGGTCCCCTCGAGTGCTTGCCTACGATGAAGTAGCGCAAGATTAGCACCGGTGTGACAACGTTCTGCTACTCGAGGAGAACCGCTTCCGAGCTGCTATGTGTGTTGCATGCTACCAGCAAGCCCTGCGTTACTATCACAGACGCAGGGTTCATGCCCGGTGTTTTGAGGAAGGTGACCTTGTCCTTAGGCGCGTTCAGTCCGCCAAGGGTACAAACAAGCTATCACCAAAGTGGGAAGGCCCTTACTGGGTGGTAGGAGTCACCAGACCCGGCGCAGTCCATCTAGAGACCGGAGATGGCACTCACTTGCACAACTCATGGAATATTGAGCATCTCCGCAAGTACTACCCGTAAGGTGCGAGGCCGCCGGGCACTGCCCAGCAGCCACCCTTTTGTACAGGTCTTGCCTCAGCTGCATGTAACCCCTTGTACAAAGCCAGGGTGATGACCCCGTGCAAGAGAAAATAAAGAAGCATTGTAGGGGAGCCCAAACTAAGATTGCATGCATGCATGAGCACACCAAGATCACTGCATAAGAATTTGCATATGCATATAGATAGGATTGCATCATGCATTCATTCTCATCTACCTAAAGTTGCACGTTCCTGCCGTGAACTTGGCTTCGACAAGGGACGAGAAGATTGCATGGCATAGCGATCCCCGGCAAGCCAAACAGATAAGTTTTACCTCTTGTCCATTAGTGTTCTGTAAGGCTATAACTTTGCATGAGAAAACCTCGCCTCTCTTTTTAAACTTAGGTGCTCCCATCCATGACTCGAACATTGCTTCAGTCAGGATGGTCACAGTGGCCTTTAGTAAAAAGGAGCTGGCAGGGGGCTGGCCCCTCTGTCTGTCCCCCAGCAGACATAGCTCTCCGGCAGACAAAGTGGGTGCCGACAGGATATCCTGCCGGGGAAAACTCATTTATTTTCATTAAAGAGGCACTCCACCTCTGCAAGGACATACACATGCATGGGTTCTCGGCAAGGTTCATCTTTTTCATTCATATGCTAATACAAGTACAAGCATTACATAACACAAAGATGGACTCGAGAGATTACATTATTTGAATTAAAATTTGGCGATTGCCTACAAGTTTAAGATTGAAAAAAGATAGGTGCCCCGTAATGCCCTTTCTTGTCCCTCTCCTCTTAGGCATGGTCGTCAAAGGCGAGGAGGGCAAAAGGAGCACTAGGGTAGGTGCCCAGTCCGCTCCCGTCGAGCTCAAGGAGAGGTAGCCCGATAGGAACGGGAGCGCGAGGGAACGCCTCGATGGAGAGCACGGCAGAAGGCGGCCCCGTCAACCACTGTCACCAGGGCCAGCAGGACTTGGCAGGGCTAACAGAGCTGTAGCCCGAGAGGAAGCCTGTCAGAGTCCATCTGGAAGACTGCTGGAGGAGCCCGCCAGCACCATCCGTACCTCTGCACCCAACTCCCCGACAAATCACATTGCCGGGGAGGAGACACAGATGTAGATGATGGTGCTGCCGCCTGATGAAGATGGTGCAGGCGACGATCAGCCGGAGTCAGAGTCATCGCTCTCCGGACCGCTGCCGTCGTCATCGCTGTCACTGTCCTCCTCGTCACTTTCGTCCGAGGAGGAGGTTTCATTGCCGGTCGAGCTCTCCATGCAGCACCCTAAGCGACCTCCCGAGCGCCCGAAGATCTTAAGGGAGAGCAAGCCGCTCTCCATCAATTTGAACTGGAGAACGTGCCCCTCCGAGAAGCTATGGGCACGGGCGAAGGTCTTCCAGCCACGGTAAAGATACATCACATGAGGGGCAGGGAAATCGACATCAACCCACATGTTGCCATTCCTACAACCCCTCATGTGCAGCCTCAGGGCGCGTGGTTGCTCGAGCTCCATCTCCCACGCAAAGGGAGTTGGAAGACGAAGGTTACCACACAAGGGCTTATACAGCCTAATGATGAGCTCTCGAGGTTGGTCCCCGACGTGGTCTTCTATCGGAGGAGGAGCCGCCGGTGGGGGCGCAACCAAGGTGCTCCCCCGCCCTCCTCCTCCCCGAGCACCACGGCGGCCTCGACCTCGCCCCCTCCTCCCTCCTCTCGCGGCGGGCTCCGCCGCCTCAGGTTCCAAAGGGGGAGGGATGCGCTGCCGAGTGGAAGCCCTCATCGCCGCCGCCGGAACACTACTGCACCCTCGCCCTCTCACCATGGCTAAGGGTGAAGAACTATAGAGAAGAAGGATAAGTGTGTGCAGAAGACACCGCCTCGACCCCCTTCTTATAGGGAAATGGGGCAGGGGGCTGGCTCCTCATGCAGGAAATGGCCGCCCCTCTCCTCCAATGCAGCCCCTCTGCACCCACTGTGACTATGAGGGCCAAGGCCGACCCTCCGCTCTAACCATCGACGCCCGGTTTTCAACCATGGCACTCCTCCCCATGCCCTCCGCATCCACCACCTACCGCGCCCAATGCATGCGGGGCAAAGGGCGAGTGGGATGGCGGTTTCCGCCCCGTGATCATGGGGCGGGGCGAATCCACAAGCCACGATCAAAGTTCCCCCGCAGCGTTACGCACGACGTGCGGGAAAACTGGAAACTGGCCTGAAATCAAGGCTAATGAAGCAGCAATGGAAACCTCAAGGGACCAACTCCTTCAGCAACCCTGCCTGTGAGCTTATTAGGCCCTACCCCAACAACGCTCAGTAGCGCGTTGGGGGCAGGCCCGGGGACTTCTGTCGGTGCAACAAACCCTGGGTCCATTGCCTAGACTATGGACAGGCACAAGAAAAAGATTGGGGCCCCAACTTAAGTTAGAGATTGAGGGACCAAGAGGTTTGAAGAACCAACATACAGTTCAGAGGGTCCAAGATCAGGCTAGAGGAGCAAGATATCGGCAAGAGAAGGGCCTCCCTTGCTGGGCAGGCGAGCCCGACAAGGGATGAGGCCACCGCCAGAAGCGGACAACCAAGGCACCCCGGCAAGGTCTGCCGGGGGGCTCGCGGGGGCATAACCATCCCACCAACCTGTCAAGCACGACCCATGTCGTTAATCAATGTGGTGTCAAGCTGTAGGGTGATTAAGTGGTAGCCATTCGCCACATGGCAGCCATTTCCTACAGAAGAAACCTATAGATGACACCCGTCCTGCGACGTGTCAAGAAAATAGGTGCGGAGCTGGCAAGATAGCCCAGCAAGCCTTGCCGGGCAACTAGTGATGTGACACTAAGTGGTGCATTTAATGCCCCCTGTCAGCCCACAGAGTTAGGTATGATAGCACTGTTTGCTATCATATTAGTGGATAATGACTACTTTGTCATTGTGGTGACCCCTTAATCTACAAAAGGAGGCCCTTGGCACTCATAGGAGGGGTTGGAAAGTTGACGAACCCACACACCCATACACGCATAGTCGTTGCTGCCCTACGGCCACCCCTGCCGGACAAGTGTACTATGCTCCACCACCTCCATTCCACCATCAATCCACCAAAGCAGGAGTAGGGTTTTACGCCTCACGGCGGCCCGAACCTGGGTAAATTGCTTGTGTGCTCTCTGCGGTGCGCTGGTCTGCTCTTTGCGCAATGCGATGTCCCCCTGCCGAACCAACAAGGGCCTCCTGGTCCCATATATAGGTGGTTGTGGATATCCCGCGACACCCAGGGATTAGTTGCACTTTCAATCTCCCCCTTTTTTGGTAATTGATGACAACTTATAGATCAAAGCTTTGACAAATGCTAATAAGAATGAAATACATCGTCACTTTGAGAAGTATGTGATAAGAAAGAGCTCCCCCTAAATTTGTGCATTATTTAAAATTTGCTTTTGAATGCAAATGCACAATCGATTAGGATCATGGGTTACTCTTCCATGTCACATACATCTTGGTGGAGCGCTCAAAATGATAGAATATGAAATATACACTCATCACCAAGAGAAAGTGAATGATCATACATGAGAGATAGATAATATCATCATCCAAAGCACAAACATTAAAGTATGATATGATCAAACACATGACCATACAAGTATCTCACACACACAACCATAAAGTATCATCCAAGCAAGCAAACAAATAAGTAGCAAAAGAGATAGCAAAAAGAAGCAAAGCTCTCTCTCTCTCTCTCTCTCTCTGTCTCAGCCTATGATCTATACACTTTCTCCCCCTTTGTCAACAAGTTACCAAAAAGCTTGAAAATGCATAGTGCTATGCGGCTCTCTAAGCTTGATCTTCGGGAGGTGGCGTGCAGAGGAGTCAGGTAACAAATGCATCTGTAGGGGTAGTAGGAGCTGGTGGAGTTGCAACCGGAGGGGCAACTGAAGTTGTAGCTCTAGCATCTGTCACTCGCACTTCTGCAGACCTCTGCTTTCTGGGCACCCTTTGATATGCATCAGTGGTGGTCTTGTCACTCCTATCCTCAAGCTCTTCCTAGATCTTTGCAACAGAAGTTTGAATCTCAGTCACTTTGACTTCCAAGTCATGAAGTTTGGTCGCAAAAATTCTCTCAAGACTCTCTTGATTCCGAGTCAGGTTGGCCAAAACTTAACGGAACTTTGTGAGATGGGTTTGTATGTGATGCGGCTTGAAGCTATGTTGGTATTTCCCCAAAGAGGAAGGGATGATGCAACACAACAACGATAGGTATTTCCCTCGGTGATGAGACCAAGGTTATCGAACCAGTAGGAGAACCAAGCAACAATACGTAAATGGCACCTGCACACAAATAACAAATACTCGCAATCCGTTGTATTAAATGGGTTGTCAATCCCCTTTGGGTAATGGCGCCAGAAATTGGCAAACGGACCTGAATAAATTGTAGTAGATTGATAGATCGAATGCCAAATAAAATAAATAAGAATAAAATGCAGCAAGGTATTTTTCTATTTTTGGTCTGATAGATCTGAAAGAAAATGGCAAATAAAATAGTCGCAAAGGCAAATAATATGAGAAAGAGACCTGGGGGCCATAGATTACACTAGTGGCTTCTCTAGAGAAAAATAGCAAATAGTGGGTAAACAAATTACTATTGGGTAATTGATAGAACTTCAAATAATCATGACGATATCCAGGCAATGATCATTATATAGGCATCACGACCAAGATTAGTAGACCGACTCCTTCCTGCATCTACTACTATTACTCCAAACATCGACCGCTATCCAGCATTCATCTAGTGTATTAAGTTCATGGAGAAATGGAGTAATGCAACAAGAACGATGAAATGATGTATACAAGATCTATTTATGTAGAAATAGACCCCCATCATTTTATCCTTAGTAGCAACGATACATACGTGTCGGTTCCCCTTCTATCAATGGGATCAAGCACCTTAAGATCGAACCCACTATCAGTGTCAAAACCGGCGGATCTCCGGTAGGGGGTCCCGAACTGTGCGTCTAAGATCGACGGTAACAGGAGACAGGGGACACAATGTTTACCCAGGTTCGGGCCCTCTCTATGGAGGTAATACCCTACGGCCTGCTTGATTGATATTGATGAATATGGGTGTTACAGGAGTTGATCTACCACGATATCATAATGGCTAAACCCTAGGAGCCTAGCATGTATGACTATGGTAATGAATGTGTCCTTTCCGGACAAACCCCTCCGGTTTATAAAGACACTGGGGGGATCTAGGGTTTACATAGAGTCGGTTACATAAGGAGGAATCTTCATAGTCGGTCGCCAAGCTTGCCTTCCACACCAAGAAGAGCCCAATCCGTACTCAGGTATAGTCTTTGGCCTTCATGTCTTCACAGCCCATCAGTCTGGCCCAATAGATAACAGGCCGGACACCCGAGGACCCCTTAGTCCAGAACTCCCTCAGTAGCCCCTGAACCTGGCTTCAATGACGAGGAGTTTGGCGCGCAGATTGCCTTCGGCATTGCAAGGCGGGTTCCCTTCTATCCGAACTTCAAGATAGTCTTCGGATGCGATGGTAGCATCCGGACCTGTCATACACAACATACATAACCGTAGAGAGAATATATATTTTTACACGAGTCTAATCCACCGACAACTTTTATAATATGACATCACGTCTGTCCGGTCATAATTTCAAACCGTTTTTCGTCTGCCGCTCCACGTTGCGAGACACGGTTGCCATTGGCACGTCTTGTCGAAGCAGAGATCGTGCCCCCTTATTACAGGATTCTCATCAATACGGGCGTGGGTGACCCAACCGTGTCATTTTGCACGGCCCTTGGGAATAGGCGAGTTCAAGGCGAGTGGGAAGACACTTGAAATTCGCGGCCTTTATAAGGGGATAAGGATTCCCTACCTTCACCCACACCTCAGCCCCTCCTTAGTCCTTTCGTCCCTGAGCTCCAGCACCCAAGCTTCTAGCTTTTCCCTCAACCTAGAAAGCACTCCAAAAATGTCTGGATCTGGAGCTGGGGGTAAGTGGATGGCCTCCTCCGTCAAGTAGAAGGATATTAAGGCGCTCTGGGAGGACAAATATCTGGCCAAGGAGATCGCTCACCGACTCCCGGACAAGGGACATATCGTCCCTACTCCAAAGCCCCACGAGAGGGTTGTTTTTCTCACACATTTCATTCACGGGCTGGGTTTCCCTCTCCACCCCTTCGTCCATGGATTGATGTTTTACTACGGGCTAGACTTCCATGACCTAGCCCCCAACTTCATCCCTAACATCACAACATTCATTGTCGTGTGCGAGGCCTTCCTCCGCATCTCGCCTCGTTTTGGCGTATGGTTGAAGACCTTCAACGTGAAGCCGAAGGTGGTGAGCGGCCAACAAGCAGAGTGCGGAGGCGCCATGGTGGGCAAGATGCCCAACATTACCTGGCCCGAAGGCTCGTTCACGGAGACGGTGAAAGGGTGGCAATCGGGGTGGTTCTATATCACCGAGCCGCGCGATGCCAACTAGGTGGTGGCCCTCGAACTCAGATCTGGATTCCCGATGCGGCTCACCTCCTGGCAAGAGAGGTGCTTAACCCGGGGTCCTTTGGACAAACTGATTGGGCTCCAGATGTGCATCCAGAATATGATGGATAGGAAGATCAAGCTCGTCAACATGGTCCAGGTCATGCTCATTCGTCGGGTCCTTCCCTGCCAACGCCGGACTTGCTATCTGTGGGAGTACGATCCAGCCAAGCACCAGATGCTACAAGAACTTTTCTGCACAACGCACGAAGAAATTTGGAAAGTGCTCTTCAAGGCCGGCGAGACGCCCCCGCCCACGACCGAGGATCGCGGGCTTAGCTTAAAACGCCATGCTAACCCGGTAAGCTCTTCTAATATTTTCAAGGTGTACCATTTACTAGCATATTTTGGGAAAAAGCCTAAGCCTTCCTACCTGTGTTTTCAGGCCTGGATCAAGATAGCGGAGGGGATTAACAGTCCGGCTTCGTTGCTCAAAGACCAAGAGTTCCCATTGTTGACGAAAATGCTTTTTCCAGCACCTTATGAGGTGCCAGAGAAGACGGCCAAGAAAGCAGCCAAAGGGGCCAAGAAGGGCCCTCGCCAAAAAGGTGCTTCGGACATGATGTCCGAAGACGAGACTTCCTCTTCGTCCGCTGACGACGATGATGAAGAGGAAGAAGAAAGCGACTCCCCATCTGAAGTGGGGAGGAAGAAGAGAGCGACCTCCATGAATCCAGAGGCGAAAGCGCCTAAAAGGGTTAGAGGCTCCCACGCGGATAACTCTGTGTGGGATGTTGACAGCAGTCCAGAGCGACCTCGCCGGACCAAGCCTCAGGCTGCCTCGTAAGTATCAGGCTCCGACAACATCTAGCTTTCCCGGTTTGTAATATTGATATACCTTAAACCTTGTTATTGCAGTCCAGCACGCGATGGCTCCCCGCAATCCTCATCAGAGGGATCGCTAGACTCAAAGGAGATGGCTAGCATGTCCCCGCCACCTGTTCATTCCGTCTCTCCCAAGGGTGATGACGAGGTGGTGTCGCAAAAGACCTTCCCTGACCGGGGGGCTTCAGGAGATCGTCGGGGCGGTGCCCCAGGGCGATTCCTCAATTGCCGGACGCATGGGGAAAAAAGCCCCTGCGAGGACCGGCGACGGGGGCCAGGTTCCCTTCGGACCTGAGCCGGATAGTCCAGCGAACGGCATGCTTCGAAAGGAGGGAATGTGCCTGTTCCACCGGTGACCTCTATCCAACTAGAGGCACCGGATAACCTACTGGAGGCGCTACGAGGCGCCTCTATTGTGGATGCACACCGCGCCTTATGGGCATGGTAATAGAGAAGGTCCAGTTCATGAAAAGCGGACTGACCAAAGCCTGCACTAGCCTTCTATTAGGCTTTGAGGTAAGTAATGCGTTTGTAGGAAGAATATCACAGTATAGACAGTAGCCCCGTATGCTCTGTTTGGTGTTCGGAAAGAAGAAGCCGAATAGAGGGTCGAAAAGAAACATCGCAGGAGTCTAACATAAGTTGTCTTTGTGAGTAAGCAGGTGTCGCTGCAGGCTACCACCGCTCATGCTGCAGAGGTCTCCGGACTGAAGCAGAAACTGGAGCATGCCGAGGGAGAGCTCGGCCTCGTAAAGAAGTAGCTAGAGGATAGCCAAGGTATGTGTTGATCTGCTGGTACCTTTTAAGAAAAAAATAATAAAAAGTCCGTCGAGAATGAGTTGTCATGAACTTTATTAGGGGCCACGACCGAGGTGGCAGCCCTCAAGAAGGCGTTGGCCGAGGCCGAGGACAAAGTGGCCAAGGAACGTGCCGCACGCGAGAAGCACGAGGCCCAGGTTGGCGAGGTGCGGCAACAGCTCCAGGACGCGATCAAGAGATTTGAGTCCTTGGAGCGTGATTATAAGGCGCAAGAGTCCGAACTGGCGAAGGCCCGCCGGAGCGGACAGGATGCACGAGCCGAAGCATAGAACGCCCTCCAGGAAATTCAGGCGGCGAAGGAGATTGTGACGGGTAATTCTTTCACCATGCAAAGCAAGTATGTAAAAGAATCGTTCCTTGTACTTATCCGAATTCGGGTTTTCCAGGGGCGTCTACGGATCTACCGCGCAGTATATCGGATGCTACCGAGCATTACAGAGCCGAAGAAGGGATGTCTACGGAGAAGCTATTCTGGTCCCAGTATCTTGGACCCAAACATCCGTTGCCCTTCATCGACCAGCTGAAGAAGTTGGTCGAGCTGCACAAGTAGGCGAAGCTAGCAATGAAGGACCTGATAGTCTGGCTGTGGCCTGCCGAGCCTGTACCTAGCAACTATTTCTTACTTGTGAAGCGGCTTGTAAATGCCTGTCCGCAGCTCGAAACCGTGAAGCGGGCGGTCTGCATTGAAGGTGCGCGTATGGCCTTCGCCCGCGTCAAGACGCATTGGGCAAAGTTGTATGCCAAGAAGCTGATGACCGAGGGGCCGTCGGAGGGCAAGGAGAATCGTCGACCCGAGCTCTATTTTGACGGCGTCCTGGAGGGGTCCTACCTTGTGGCGGAACAATGTTAAAGGATATTATTTTCCCATGAGAACATTTGTATTATCCCGTCCTGTAATATGGAATAATGATGTTATGTATTATAATGCTTGTGATTTACATTTTACCTCCTGTGCGGCCATTTATGAAACCTTAGGGTTGACCAGTCGTCGGATTCTGCCCCCACGTAGATAGTACGGGGGTGTTCGGGATAAATGTAAACACTCTTTACTCCACATTCTGGTCCTTAAAGGAGGTGTTTAGCGCAACGGACAAGGCAATCAGACTATGCGGCCTTTACCGCCCTCACTTAGCTATAGGAGTTTGACCATTAAAAAAGTTAGTGAAGCCCCTGGTATTCGGAAGGCCGAACTAGGGGCGCTATACACGCCTAATCGGAGGGATCGATTCTTCGCACGAAGCGGAAAAAAAATCTCTAATGATTTGGAACCTCTTGAACAGCTGACCGGCTCTTGCCGCATCATGACAGTCAGTTTTCAGCTTTCTCTACTGAGGTGCTCGCCCCAAAGAACCGAGACACAATCGCAACAGTTCTCCCTTTACTACCCTAGCCGATATAGCAGAACGTAAGGTAGTAAGCACAGGAGCTGGGCAACCCAACTATTGACCAAAGACATGATTCGGAGCCGATGCATATAATGCTATAAGTTCGGGTGCCGAACTATACTGAAAAAGTGTTCGGACTTTTATTGCCGTAGAACGGGGCGTAACGAAGCCCCTGGCGTAGTAATATGTACCATAGTGTACGCGTGTAATATATAATATACACAAAGGTGGGCAAACAGGAACAATTAAGTAATAAGCTGACCTCACCATTTATTCACCATTGTGATGTAATTAGTACGTCGAGGCGTACTTTGTGCGAGTAATGTGATAAGAAAGTAAAGCTATTTAACATGTCACAACCAAAGGCGAGCTACGTGCGGGTATGTAAAACAAGTATGGCAATCGTTTAATAGAGACCACCTGGGGATTCCCTTGTATGCCCGAGCTTCTTGCCTCCTTGGTGTGTTCTGCAAGCGGGTCGTCCATATAGACCTCGAAAAGAGAAAAGACCCATGATAATAAAAAGGAAAAATAAAGGCGTGCGAATCCCAGGGTCGGTCAAGCCGCACTGTGGATCACGAGCGAGTTATGCCTCCGTCAGTATCCATGAGGTTTTGAGTGCGTAATTATGTACGCGCGGCACGGATGCCCTTTTCCTCCTCGGGGCTGGGATGGAGGCCGAATTTACTAATTCAGCTCTTGACGAACCGAGCTGCCCTTTTGCAGTGTAGTCCGGACCTTCTTGACGATGTACCGGGGTTCGGCGGCCGGATTATGGTGCCGCTTGAGAAGGCCGCTCTGTAATTCCGCTGCTAGGGCTGCGGTATGTTCCTATGTGCGGAGGGAACGTTCTGTGTTTACATTTACTGTAATGACGCCGTGTGGACCGGGCATCTTGAGTTTGAGATAAGCATAATGCGGCACCACGTTGAATTTAGCGAACGCGGTTTGTCCGAGCAGTGCGTGGTAGCCGCTGCGAAAGGGGACAATATCGAAGATTAGCTCTTCGCTTCGGAAGTTATCCGGGGAACCGAAGACCACCTCCAGCGTGATCGAGCTCGCACAACGGGCTTCTACGCCTGGTATAACTCCTTTAAAGGTAGTTATCGTGGGCTTGATTCATGAGGGATTAATGCCCATTTTGCATACTGTATCCTGATAGAGCAGGTTGAGGATGCTACCACTGTCCATTAGGACTCGTGTCATGTGAAATCCGTTGATGATTGGGTCTAGTACCAATGCGGCCGAACCGCCATGACGGATGCTAGTTGGAGGATCACTATGATCGAAGGTGATCGGGAATGACCACCATGGGTTGAACTTTGGGGCGACTGGATCTACTGCATAAATGTCCCTAAGTGCGCGCTTGCACTCCCTTTTGGGGATGCGTGTAGCGTATATTATGTTCACTGTTTTGACTTGAGGCGGGAATTTCTTATGCCCCCCAGTGTTCGGCTGCCGAGGCTCCTCGTCTTCGTCCTCGCTCTGTGATTTGCCTTCCTTGTTTTTGCTATTTACCTTGTTGGCTTGCTTAAGGACCCGGCAATCTCTGATAGTATGGTTGGCCGGCTTGTCTGGGGTGCCTTGTATCTGGCAAGGACGATCGAGTATGCGGTCCAAGCTTGATGGTCCTCCGCCGTTCCTTTTATAGGTCTTCTTTCGCTGGCCGGATTTGGAGCCGCTGAATCCGGCGTGTATGGTGTCATCGGTGTTATCGCCATTGCTTCGGCGTTTGTGTCTATTGCGCCGTAGCTTGCTGGTGCTATTTTTGGCCTCGGAGGGGCCTGCTTCGTTGGCTGTGTTTGTACTATGAGCCAGCCAACTATCTTCTCCCGCGCAAAAGCAGGTTATAAGTTCCGTGAGGGCTGCCATGGATCTTGGCTTTTCTTGGCCGAGGTGGCGGGCTAGCCATTTGTCACAGATGCTGTGTTTAAAGGCTGCTAGGGCTTTAGCATCCGGACAGTCAATGATCTGGTTCTTTTTGGTTAGGAACCTAGTCCAGAATTTTCTGGCTGATTCTCCGGGTTGTTGAACTATGTGGCTTAGGTCGTCGGCATCGGGTGGCCGGACATATGTACCTTGGAAGTTGTCGAGGAAGACTTCTTCCAAGTCCTCCTAGCTGCCGATGGAATTTTTAGGCAGGCTGTTCAGCCAGTGGCGAGCTGGTCCTTTGAGCTTTAATGGGAGGTATTTGATAGCATGGAGGTCATCTCCTCGAGCCATGTGGATGTGGAGAATAAAATCTTCGACCCACACTGCGGGGTCGGTTGTTCCGTCGTATGATTCTATATTGACGGGTTTGAACCCCTCGGGGAATTCGTGATCCAGCACCTCATCTATGAAGCAGAGAGGGTGTGCGGCGCCTCTATATCGGGCCGCATCACGGCGCACCTCTGATGGAGTGCGTCTGCGGTTATCGGCCCGGGTGTGACTAGGTTTGTCACGCCCGAATAGGTTGCCGTCATCCCGAGTCGGGAGGTGTCCTCACGATCCGTAGATTGATCTGGTGTGTCCTGCTCTGCTATCCAGCTCCTGCCGAAGGTCGTATGTATGGTCCCGAGCTATTCTATCCCTGTTTTTGCGAGGTGGTGGGGCAGGCTGTTGTTCGGCCTGAGTTGCCGCTTTATCCCGACAGCGGGGTGGTCGGTCCGCCGCCCTATCCCGACCGTGTGGTGGTCAGTCCGCATTGCGTGAGGGAGGTATGGGATTTCGTGCCTCCTCATCGAACTGAGGTAGCAGTCTACACTTTGGGTTAACTCTTGACTTGGCGCTCGAGGCCATATTCTTCGGCTGCCAGGACATCAGCCGACCTATCAATGAGCAAGTTTTGATCAGCCTGGAGCTGCTGTTGTTTCCTTTTCAGGCTTCTGGCGGTAGCTATTAGTGGCGCTTGAAGCGTTCCTGCTCTAGGGGTGCCTCAGGCACGATGAAATCCTTGCTGCAGAGGCTCTCCTCATCTTCGGAGACTGGACGATAACTATCATCATCCGAGTCATTGGGCGTGGCCTGTTTATCAGGGCCAGCTTGCCCGTTGTCTTGTTCCTCCTGTTCGGATGCGGATCCAACAGGGTCTTCATTGTTTTCGGCATCGCCCGGAGTACCATTTTCTCCGGTGCTAGTGTTGTCATTTTTTGAGCGATGAGGCTTAGAGCGGTGTTTGGGGCGCCGGCGCTTGGACTGTGTCTCAGAAGGTTTATCTGCGACTAGATCCCCTTTATCATCGTCGTTGGCTTCTTTATGTGTGTAGATCATGCACACATCGTACGAAGAGGTGGCCGTCCAAGTCCAGTGAACGGAGGGTCTTGCTCCATGTCGGCATCGTCATCCATACCGTCGATGTCTTTGGAGCCGTAATCGAGCCCGTCGGTTAAATCATCGACATTGGCCATGAAGTGGGTGGCGGGTGGGAAACAAATTTCCCATCGTCAGCCTCTGGCTCGAACCGGACATAGTTTGGCTGTGAGTCCTTCTCCAAGGACAAGTTCTTTAAAGAGTTTAGCACATCACCCAAGGGTGAGTGCTGGAAGATGTCTGCGGCGCTAAATTCAAAAATCGATAACCAATCCAGCTCGGTGTCCGCAGGCGTACCCGATTCGGAACTCATAGCCGGAGACGAGTCTGGAGTTCCATTGACGTAGATATCGCAGGGTGCCGAGTCCGTGTTCGGCTCCAACGCCAGGGACTCTGTGGCTTTAGACGGCATGATTTGCTCTGGTTCTAAGGCCGGTGCAGCAGCAGGGACCATCCGCTGGATGTGATCCGGTGACAGATTTAGGTCACGTTCATCGGAGCGAGGGGGAAGCGATCGCTGCAGTCTGAAATCCATTAAAGATCAAGTCACCACGAATATCCGCGACGTAGTTCAAGCTTCCAAACCTGACCTGGTGGCCAGGGGCGTAGCTATCGATCTGCTTCAGATGGCCAAGCGAGTTGGCCCGTAGTACGAAGCCGCCAGACATGAAAATCTGTCTGGGGAGAAAGGTTTCTCCTTGGACAGCGTCGCTGTAGACGATTGAAGGAGCCATCGAACCTTTCGCGGATGGCACAGTGGAACTCTCAATGAAAGCACCAATGTCGGTGTCAAAACCGGCGGATCTCGGGTAGGGGGTCCCGAACTGTGCGTCTAGGATCGGTGGTAACAAGAGACATGGAACACAATATTTACCCAGGTTCGGGCCCTCTCTATGGAGGTAATACCCTACGTCCTGGTTGATTGATATTGATGAATATGGGTGTTAGAAGAGTTGATCTACACGAGATCGTAATGGCTAAACCCTAGGAGACTAGCCTGTATGACTATGGTAATGAATGTGTCCTTTACGGACTAACCCCTCTGGTTTATATAGACACCGGGGGATCAAGGGTTTACATAGAGTCGGTTACATAAGAAGGAATCTTCATAGTCGGTCGCCAAGCTTGCCTTCCACACCAAGAAGAGCCCAATCTGGACTCAGGTATAGTCTTTGGCCTTCATGTCTTCACAGCCCATCAGGCCGGCCCAATAGATAACAGGTCAGACGCCCGAGGACCCCTTAGTCCAGGACTCCCTCACCCACTACAAAGCACCTCTTCCCATTGCAAGATAAATAGATCAAGTTGGCCAAACAAAACCCAAATATCAAAGAAGATATACGAGGCTATAAGCAATCATGCATATAAGAGATTAAAGAAACTCAACTAACTTTCATGGATAAAAAGACAGATCTGATCATAAACTCAAAGTTCATCGGATCTCAACAAACACACCGCAAAAGAGTTACATCATATGGATCCCCAAGAGACCATTGTATTGAGAATCAAATGAGAGAGAGGAAGCGATCTAGCTACTAACTACGGACTCGAAGGTCTACAAAGAACTACTCATGCATCATCGGAGAGGCACCAATGTGTCGGATTTCAGGTTCCGGCAGACCCTTGAGGTTCGAACACTGGGGTGCGCGCGGAAATCACGCCCTCTACCTCCCCGTCTCACAAAGATCTAAACTACTAAAAGAACCGCATGAGAGACACAAGATTTATACTGGTTCGGGCCACCATTGTGGTGTAATACCCTACTCCAGTGTGTGGTGGATGGATTGCCTCTTGGGGCTGATGATGATGAGCAATACAAGGAAGAACAACCTCGCGAGGGTCTGTTCTTGGCTGGGGGGACGAACTACTGGGAGGAGTTCCGTCGCCTTCTCTCTCTCTCTCTCTCTCTCTCTCTCTTACTTACTCTGTCTGCTTGCTAGCCGGATCCACACACCGAACCGAACCCCTTGCTACGTGGGTGGCCGGTCCTATTTATAGGGGCCCTGGTCCTCTTCCCAAATATCGAGCAGGAAGGGAGCCAACAATGGCGGGCTAATTTGAAGGGGGACAACAAGTACTCTTATCCTGACTAAGGTTGGTCTTCGCCTGCGAAAGACTCTGCGGTGACGCCGTGCTAGGTTCCATGGTGACCTCCGTCTCGTAGTCCGCTTGGTCCTGGTCTCGTTGCACCGAAATGGCAACCTTTGCCTGATGCCTCGGTACTCCGTGGCTAAGCTTGCCCCCTTTGCAACAAAGAGGAAAGAAGGACGCTGCGCGCGCTGGCGCCCGCCTGGCACCCTCGATCGTCATGGCTTGCGTCACGGGCACCTCGCGAGGTACCCCGCCTTGATATCTCCGTCTCCTCACGAGCCAGCCTGAGGAGGCTGCGCCTGAGGATGCACCGTGTCGTCCGCCTCGCGAGGCTCGGCCCCTCGCGAGGGTCTTGAGTCTTGTGTTGATGAAGATGGGCCATGTTGGGCCTCCTTTGAGCCACGCCGCAGGCCGCAGGCAGGCAAGTCTGGGGACCCCCGTTCCCAGAACGCCGACAGTAGCCCCCGGGCCCAAGGCGCGCATGGGCTTGGCCGTGCCGAGAGGCGAAAGGGCAAGGGCAAAGCGCCGCGGGCCCTAACAGCCTGCGGCCTTGGGCGCCGCGTGGCGGTTGATGGGACGTGGGCGGCACTGTTCCCCCCATGCCCCCTTATTCTGCGCCCTGTCAGGCGGACTTGTGGTTGCACACAACCGCTCCCCTTCTTGTTGCTCGAGCGTCTCCTGCTCGTCCTTCCTTCGCACGCCGGCTCCCGCCTCCAATCCAATCTCAAATCTTCCCCCTCCTTCCCATCGCCATGACTCCGACGAGGAAAGAGAGAGAGGAGAAATCCACGCCTCCATCTTGTGTGCCGCCATCGGCGGCCCCCGCCGTCGGCCAGTCGACCGTACTCAACCAAGAGTGCCTGGGCAAGGACAGCTTGGCCCTGGCCTCCGTCTTCAACGAGTGCGGGAGGACAACGGCTTGGCCCGCGTCCCACTTCTCCATCAACAGGATAGCAACCGAGGTTCCATGTTTCACCGATGCCTTGTGGGCGGGTCTGGTTCCCCCCTTCTCCGATTTCTTCAATGCCGTGCTCTCCCATTATCAGATCCACTTGATGCATCTAAGTCCTGAGTCCATCACCCTTCTTTCAGTCTTCGCCTTCGTTTGCGAAGCCATGGTGGGCATCCCTCCTTCGGTTGCCTTGCCGCGCCACTTCTTCTCACTGCGTCTTGTCGACCCTTCCCAACGCTGGGCATGCGTGAGCTTTGCTGCCGAGCCTGCGACCGAGGCCTCTGGGATTGACTTCGAACTCCCCTAGCCTACGGTTGGGTTCCGCGAGCGGTGGTTGTACGTGGACGTAGGGTACCCAGCCCCCTGCTATCGGAGCCGACCTCGCCTGCTGTCCCCAATTCATGTTGGGGCTAGGAGACGCTCAAGAGCTCCCGACTCATCTTTTTCTGGAGCCGCTTCATGCTCCTGAGGAAGCTTGGCGTGACAACGCCCAAAGTGGTGAAGGAGTTTCTGTTGTGCCGCGTAGCTCCCCTGCAGCGCCACTCTCGCCGGATGTGGGCCTTCCGTGGGCGCGAGGATAACATGAGGCTCCAGGGGGAGGACCTGGCTCCGGCGGTGCTGAAGTCGACGCTCTTGACCTTAACCGGTGACCTCAACCCCGGCAACGTCCGGCAGGGAGGGGCCTTGTTGTATCTCTGCCAAAGCAGGGCCGACTTCGTGAAGCAGATGCCTGTCTTCGATGAATGGGGACTGCGCCCGGCCGGCCTCCAGGGACCTCGCGGGAACCCGAAGGTGGTGACTGCCCTTCCAATCGGCCAAGGCGGCTCCTCCTCAAGTGGCGGAGCAGGGAGGCAGGGGGCGCCTGAGGCCGAGGGTGCCCCTGCTGAGGTGGCAGCGCTGGGTGGCGCTCGCGAGGGGACAGCTCCTGAGGCCCGTGCCGCTGCAGCTGAAGGTGGCAAGCAGCCGCTCCCGGTGCCTAGGGCTGAGGCCTTGGAGGCCCTAGTCATGTCTTCTGGCGAGGCAATGGAAGGCAGGCGCCCCTGACGCGGACCGCTCTGATGCTCCGTCCTCGCGGCAGGATGATCCTTGCGCTCTTCTCTTGGGCCGCTTCCGCGTGGACTTTGAGGCCCTCCGGAGGAAGAGGGAGGCCCTAGGTGATGGCTTCCCTTGTCGCGCGCTGAAGCGCGGGAAGTACTTCGCCACTGACGAGTAAGTCCTCTTTCTCTCTGGCTCTTGATCCCCTTGCTGCTTCCGCTGATCCTTGTTCTGTAGGCCCCTCCCGACTGAGCTCGCGGAAGTCGCCGAGGTGCCGCCTCCCTTAGCTTCGTCCCCTCTACCATCTTCAAATGCTCCGAGCAGCTCTGCCCTGGTGGTGAGGGCGTCTGAAGGGGCGTACCATCCCAAGGTGCACCGCGGCCCGTCATTCCCCGTGATTTTCCTTCGTGGGCCCTCTCGGGGAATAGCCAGCCTACCGTGGGCTTCTCGTCTGGTCGGGGACCGTGACTGGTTGAGGCGCCTCCTGCGCCCCTCATCTGGAGACGGGCTGGCCCTAGGCCGGGCTTCCGGCGCGACGCGCCCGGCCACCGCGAGGGCGCCAGCCTCCAGCCTCCTGCCCGGAGGAGGAACAATGATTCGCGGCCCCTGGCGCTTGCTTGGGGCGGATGATGGTGTGGAAGATGTGCTTGAGCGCGCCCGGGAGCGCCACGCCCGCCGCCAAGGGTTCCTTCGAAGAGCGGCCGATGCGGTGAACTTGCTTGGAGAGGAACTCGCTGACGAAGACGCACGCCTGGAGGCCGAGGGCATGCGCCTGGTTGTAGGGAGGCACGAGCTGGAGGCCGCCATCGCCCTCGCGCGCCGTCAGCGGGATCTTGATGATGAAGAGGCGAAGGCGTCGCTGGAGGCCTCTCGAGTGGCCCGATCTCAGGCCACCGAGGAGGCCCGGAGAGCTGACCAATGGCAAGCGGCAGCGGAGGAGCGGGCTCACGAGCTCCTGGCCCGGCGCCACTCACTGGAGGAGCAAGCGGAGCTGCGTGAGCTGGCCCTTGCGTCGATGCGGGTGGCCTCTGGCGACCCAGCTGAGCTCCAGAGGCGCGAAGAAGCATTGACGCTGGAAGCCGATGAACGCACTCGCGAGTATGAGCGGCTGGAGACGAGGGAGCGCCTAGTGACGCAGGCAGAAGACGATGTCGTTGCGCGGGAAGCACGTGTCCTGGAGGAGGTTTGTTGTCGGGTGGCGACGACGCGCCAAGGCCTCGAGCGAGAGTTCGAGGGGAAGCTGGGGATGATTCGGGTCGAAGCCGAGGGCAGAACCACAGCCCTGAGGGCCCAACGCGATGAGGCGACGCGGCTGGTCGACGCCTCCCGGGCCGCCCTCGAGGCAGCACAAAAGGAGCTGGCTGCCTCCCAGGCCGAGATGCTCCGTATTTGCCAGCGGATGGAAGAGGTCGAGGCCATTGAGCGCCAGAATGCCGACGAAATACGCCAGCGGCGGGTCCTGGAGCACGCGCATGGCCCCATGCTCACCACACTTAGGGTGAGGGCTAACGCAGCCTTGGGCAACATCTGCGAGGCAGCCGTCGGCGAGCCGCACACGATTAACTATGCCGGCAACATACAATTCTTCACCGCTGTGGTAACGCAACTGGAGGCTCGGTCGGTCAGGGCCGACAGGTTGGTGGAGGAGAGGAGCCGCGCCCTGCTCGGGCGCGCCTTTTCCCGCGTCTTCAGCCATCTTCGAAACATGGATCCCCACTTTGACTTTGACGCCGCCATCGCCCCAGTTCCCCAGGCCGTCCGAGGTGACCTGGCGGATTGGGTGGAGAACAACGTGGATGCTCTCGTCCGAGCCTTCACTTCGGATGACGACGACATGGTCGTGGCTGCAGACGAAGGCGGCGTGTTGGATGGCCCCGACGCCGCTGGTGGTGGCGTAGACGGCGAAGGCGGATTCAGTGATGCCAGCGACAGCTCGGGAGGCGCCCCCGAGGATGCGTTGGGGGATTTGTCAGACTGACCATGTACTTCTCCTGTCTTTTACCCTGCATGAATAGAACTCAGGTGTTTGGCCTGACGGTCGTGAGAGCATTTTGGGAGGGGAAGCCCCTCATATAAAAACTTGTGTCCAGCGTATCAGTAGTAGTCAAATTGCGCGCGTGCCTGACGGTGGGCTGGTTTACCTTTGCCCCACACTGGCCCTGAGGCGGGCTGCAGGAGGGCGCGACGCCTTGGGTGCTCTCTAGTTGGGTCCTCAGGATGTGAGATCGTTGCTGGTGAAAAACTTCACATGCGTTGGCCTTCTTCACAGGCTCTGGGCCTTCTCCTGAGCGTGAGGGCTTCACAGGCACTCGCCTTGCTTCACAGGCTCTGGGCCTTTTCCTTAGCGCGAGGGCTTCACAGGCACTCGCCTTGCTTCACAGGCTCTGGGCCTTTTCCTTAGCGCGAGGGCTTCACAGGCACTCGCCTTGCTTCACAGGCTCTGGGCCTTTTCCTTAGCGCGAGGGCTTCACAGGCACTCGCCTTGCTTCACAGGCTCTGGGCCTTTCTAAACAGGACAACCTCCACAGGCACCCGAAAAATCCTCCTGAGGGGGAGCAACAGCGGCAGTCTGGGTTGTGCACGAGCCTGGCCTGATCCGACTCGCGAGGGGCTCGCGAGGGGAGGCAGTTGTGACGAAGCGGTAACTAGAACGCGAGAAATGGCTCGAGCGAGAATAAGCACCCCTTCCCCGAACACACGCAAATCTCAAGTTCGAATTCAACTTAAATCCAGCGGGGGAAAGCAACAGCCAAAGGGAAAGGCAACGAAAAGCAGACAAAAAGCCGCGTCCGGCACCTAATCTAGTCTTGGACGTCTTCTCACCAGCGCGGAGCTAAGTGCTGTCCACTGGGCGTGGGAGGGAGCCCCAGGGTCTGAGGCCGGCACCCCTGAGACTCCGGGGCGTGTACAGCCCCACTCATTATTACGTGAGAGTGTCACGGGGCGGCGAGCTTCACAGGCACCGGGCCTTCTTCACAGGTACTGGCCTTGCTTCATATCACCAGACGAGGGCCCCGCCTTGCGCCAAACTCTAGTGCCATCAGCAACGACCGGAACCCAGGATGCCGCCTGATGGGGTAGAGCAGTCGCCAGTGGTTCCCCCGACGACCACGGGTCCTCTGCCAGGGGCAGGCCCTGAGGCACCTCCCCAATAGAGGGCCTACCTCCTGAGAACGCCTTGCTCCGAACACCACGGTGGTGATGTAGGATCTCGACCCCTCTCCCGCAGCCCCCTGCGCCCTCCTCCCGAGGGGTAGGAGACTGTGGGAGCGGGGCAGCTGCTTGCCGCGGTGACCTGCACCTCCTATGATCCATGGTTAGCATATACCTGCCCCTGAAGAGTTAGCGGTGCCCGATAGTCGTTGCCTCCAGCGTGGCCAGCGGGTTCGTCCATGGGCTCCTGGAAGGGCTCAGCTTCCACTGCCTCATCCCCCCAGCTCGGGCCGAGGAGCGAGCCTTGCCTGCTCTCGCGAGGGTGTCCTTGGTCCAGCATGAGGGGTACGTATTCCTTCGTCGCCGTCATCCCGAATGCCACGCCGTGATGCCCCGCATGCCACGCGGTCCCGCCTGCCGTGCCTACTGCGGGGTGGCAGCGCGGCAGCCCTCCGGGGCCGCAGGTCGCGTCGAGTCCTTCTTCTTCGCGGGCCGGGGGCGGAGGCAGCGCCGCCGCCGGTCCGGTGCTAACGGCTTCGCTGGCGTCGGAGTAGCCTTGGAGTCCGCGGGCGCGCGCGGAGCCCCCGCGCGGGCCGCCCCGGGCTTGAGATGGGAGCTGGGTGGAGAAGGGATGAGCCCCCGAGGAGGCGAAGCCCAGGAGCTCCGCCACCCGCTCCAGCAGCACGTTGTGGCCGCCCTCCAGCAGTCTGCACCGCAGCAGCTCCCGGGCCATCGTGAGCGCGGCCCTTGAATTCGCCTGCTCCCGGCGGGTGTACATCGTCGTGGTTGCGGCGTGATTGGAGGCCCTTGCCGCCGACCGCGCTTGCCGCGGTGTGTGGGTTGCGGAAGCCTGTCCGCGTCACCTGCGACCCGCGGCGCCCTGCGGGCCGCGAGCTGCCTGGGGCGCGGGGCCGCCCGAGGCGGGCGGCTCCGCGCAGGTGGGCCACGCCGCCCATGGACCTTGGTTGCCCACCTGGTCGCCGGACATGGTGATGACGATGCGACGGGAGGCGGAGCGGAGCGGTGGAAGACAGATTCCGACGCACCCCTACCTGGCGCGCCAAATGTCGGATTTCAGGTTCCGGCAGACCCTTGAGGTTCGCACACTGGGGTGCGCGCGGAAATCACGCCCTCTAGCTCCCCGTCTCACAAAGATCTAAACTACTAAAAGAACCGCATGAGAGACACAAGATTTATACTGGTTCGAGCCACCGTTGTGGTGTAATACCCTACTCCAGTGTGTGGTGGATGGATTGCCTCTTGGGGCTGATGATGATGAGCAATACAAGGAAGAACAGCCTCACGAGGGTCTGTTCTTGGCTGGGGGGACGAACTACTGGGAGGAGTTCCATCGCCTTCTCTCTCTCTCTCTCTCTCTTACTTACTCTCTCTGCTTGCTAGCCGGATCCACACACCGAACCGAACCCCTTGCTACGTGGGTGGCCGGTCCTATTTATAGGGGCCCTGGTCCTCTTCCCAAATATCGAGCGGGAAGGGAGCCAACAATGGCGGGCTAATTTGAAGGGGGACAACAAGTACTCTTATCCTGACTAAGGTTGGTCCTCACCTGCGAAAGACTCTGCGGTGACGCCGTGCTGGGCTCCATGGCGACCTCCGTCTCGTAGTCCGCTTGGTCCTGGTCTCGTTGCACCGAAATGGCAACCTTTGCCTGATGCCTCGGTACTCCGCGGTTGCGCTTGCCCCCTTTGCACCAAAGAGGAAAGAAGGACGCTGCGCGCGCTAGCGCCCGCCTGGCACCCTCGATCGTCATGGCTTGCGTCACGGGCACCTCGCGAGGTACCCCGCCTTGATATCTCCGTCTCCTCACGAGCCAGACTGAGGAGGCTGCGCCTGAGGATGCGCCGTGTCGTCCGCCTCGCGAGGCTCGGCCCCTCGCGAGGGTCTTGAGTCTTGTGTTGATGAATATGGGCCATGTTGGGCCTCCTTTGAGCCACGCCGTAGGCCGCAGGCAGGCAAGTCTGGGGACCCCCGTTCCCAGAACGCCGACACAATGGAAGTGGTGAACTGTAACGCCCCGAGACCGATGTGCCAGGTGTCGTCCAGTTATTTGCTGTTGTTGCCTTTTCATTGATTGCATGTCATGCATTGCGTATCATGTCATCATGTGCATTTCATTTCCATACATGTTCGTCTCATGCATCCGAGCTTTTTCCCTGTTGTCAGTTTTGCAATCCGGCGCTCCTATGTCACCCGGTGTCCCTTTCTACCTCTTTTCGTGTACGGGTGTTAAACGTTTTCGGATTGGACCGAGACTTGTCATGCGGCCTTGGTTTACTACCGGTAGACTGCCTGCCAAGTTTCGTGCCATTTGGACTTCGTTTGATACTCCAACGGTTAACCGAGGGACCGAAAAGGCCTCGTGTGTGTTGCAGCCCAACACCCTTCTAATTTGGCCCAAAACCCACCTAAACCCCCTCCATCATCTCGGTCGTTCGATCACGATCGTGTGGCCGAAAACCGCACCTCATTTGAACTCTCCAAGCTCCCTCTACCTATAAATATGTGATCCCCTCCGAAAATCCCGCAGTCCAAACCCTAGATCTAACTCCCGCACGCCGCCGGACATGTCCGTCCTGCCGCTGGACGTGTCCGCCGCCGCCGCCACGTCGTTCCGGCCAATAGCAGGCCGCCACGTCGCCACGCCGTCGCTCTCCACCAACCAAGCCGCGCCACGTCGCCTCCCCGCCGGCCTCTCTCTCCCTGCGGCCCGCCGAGCCCATCGCGGGCCCGCGCAGGCCCGCGCTCCGCCGCCGCTCGCCCGCAACGGCCCGGATACCGTGCCACCCGGCTCTTCTCTCCGCCGCCACCGCGCCGCCGCGTGCCTCCACCGCCGGCCATCATCTCCGGTGACCCCTCGCCGGAGTCGCCTCCCTCGCCGCTATTCGTCTCGCGCGCCACGAGCCGCCTGTTGCTCCACCGCGCAAGTCCCGCTCCGCCGCCTCTCCGCCATGGGCTCCTGCCGATGCTACGCCGTCGAGCGCCACTGCGCCGCCGCCGTTCTTCTGTCAACGCCGCCAACCACCGACATCGCCGGAGCCCGACCCCGCCTCCATGGAGCGCCCGAGCTCGGAGCCCCGCTCATGGCCGCTCCTCGCCACCGGATCCCAGCCAGCGCCGCTAGATCCGGAGGGAGTCCGCCACCCGTGCCCCATTCCGGCCACCACGCTCGTCGGCGTCACCGGAGAAGCCCCCGGCCGCCGCCTCGTCTTCAACCTCCGGCCGGGATGGCCCCGTCCAACCTCAGTCTGGACGACTTCGTCCATCGAACCAAACACGACCGCGTCCTTCCTGGATCCCGCCGTCCCGTTCACTGTTCTCGGAGAGGGTATATTTTTCCTGAGTCCTGAGTTTTCCTGATTCATATGCCTCTTTTCATCATGCTATAACTCTGCATCCGTAGCTCCGATTTGCGCGTGTAGCATATCAAAATGTTCGCCTCAGAGAGTACATCATTTCATCGCATTGCATCATTTTCATTTGAGCCCATCTTGATGCCCAAAATGCTATTGGAAGAGGGCTATGTGAGTAATTTGGCAGATTTGTTTCAGCAAATAGCATTTTGTCATTTTTGCCATGATTAATGTGTGCATGCTATGATGTTGAGCTCTACATGTGTTTTGTTATATGCCATGCCATCTTTACAGGGGTGCTTGCCATGTATTTTTGTGATATGTGTGGTGACTAGCACAAGCTTGCAAAGTAGCGTAATCGGTAATGCTGATTTCAGGGACTTAGAATTTCACTAAGTCCTTGTCCTGATTTGGTTGTTATGCAATATGATCATGTTGTTTCCTAGTGATCCGTGCCTCTTTTGGGGATGATCAGTAAGGATGTTTTATCAATATTGTGGTGCTCTATCCATCCATGTCTTTGCTTGCATTTATGGAGCACCCTAGCTTGAGTCAATCGAGCTCTACTTTTGCTATTTCGTGAATCCTGGCAGATTGTTGACTTGTTAGCGATTTTGCCGAGGATGTTGCTATTGATCCATGCATGCTATGTTGTTGTTCTTGCCATGTCTAGCTTCTATGCCATGTATTCTTGATGGGTGTATGCTTAGTTTGTCATGCCATGCTCTGTAGTGAGTGCATCGAGCTCGTAAACATGCCTACTCGTTAACTGATTTGCATGCTCCAGTTTTTCACTAAGTCTGTAATCTGTTTATGTTTTTGACATGTTCACATGCTTGCAATTGTATTTTCTGATCCCTTTTGGCTCAAGGTCACTAAGGGACTTTTGTTAAGTGCTTTGGGTAGCTTCATGCCATGCCTTGCTTTGCCATGTTAAGTTCCTGTAGCATGTAGTTTTCATGCTCTAAAGTGTGCTTCCTGATGATAAATTCCAGGCTTGTGTTAATTTCACTAAGTCTGAAACCTGTTATCATTTGCTCTTTTGCCATGCTTGTTTGAACCTGTTAATGGATGAATTAGCCGTAGCTCAGTGTTCATCTTTTGTCAAGCATCATGAGTGGATCCCTGCCATGTATTTTGTTGCCATGTTTGAGTGCTGTAGCATATTTATCTTGTTGCATTTAGTTGGTCACTTGCTGTTTATCGCAGACCGATGCCATATTTGTTTTGATTGCCATTTCCAAACCGTGCATCCGATTCCGGTGATCTTTATATCGATTTCAACCGAAATCACCTCACCTTTCCAGTGGCACTCTTGGATTTCCAAGTTGAGGCCAGGTTCAATCTTTCCTTTGCAAATCATGCATATGCATGACATACCGCATCCCGCATATCATATCATGTTCATGTGTTGGTTGTTTACTATGTTGTGTGCTTCTTTCCAGTGTTTGCTTCTCCGGGTTGGTGCCGATAACATCGCGTTTGTGAGGACCCGTTCGTCTATGTTCATTTGTCTTCTTCATGGACTCGTTCTTCTTCCTTGCGGGATTTCAGGCAAGATGACCATACCCTCGAAATCACTTCTATCTTTGCTTGCTAGTTGCTCGCTCTTTTGCTATGCCTATGCTGTGATACCTACCACTTGCTTATCATGCCTCCCATATTGTTGAACCAAGCCTCTAACCCACCTTGTCCTAGCAAATCGTTGTTTGGCTATGTTACCGCTTTGCTCAGCCCCTCTTATAGCGTTGTTAGTTGCAGGTGAAGATTGAAGTTTGCTCCTTGTTGGAACATGGAGATGTTGTTCCTTGTTGGAACATGTCTATTTGGTTGGGATATCACAATATCTCTTATTTAATTAATGCATCTATATACTTGGTAAAGGGTGGAAGGCTCGAACTTATGCCTGGTGTTTTGTTCCACTCTTGCCGCCCTAGTTTCCGTCATATCAGTGTTATGTTCCCGGATTTTGCGTTCCTTATGCGGTTGGGTTATAATGGGAACCCCTTGACAGTTCGCTTTGAATAAAACTCCTCCAGCAAGGCCCAACCTTGGTTTTACCATTCACCACCTAGCCTTTTCTTTTCCCTTGGGAGTCGCGCTCTCAAGGGTCATCATTATTTTAACCCCCCCGGGCCAGTGCTCCTCTGAGTGTTGGTCCACCTTGTCAGCCGCCGGTGGCCACCAGGGACAACTCTGGGCTGGCCTACCGGAAGTTTGGACAATCCGGTGTGCCCTGAGAATGAGATATGTGCAGCTCCTATCAGGATTTGTCGGCACATTTGGGTGGCTTTGCTGGTCTTGTTTTACCATTGTCGAAATGTCTTGTAATCGGGATTCCGAGTCTGATCGGGTCTTCCCGCTAGAAGGAATATCCTTCGTTGACCGTGAGAGCTTGTGATGGGCTAAGTTGGGACACCCCTGCAAGGATTTGAACTTTCGAAAGCCGTGCCCGCTGTTATGGGCAGATGGGAATTTGTTAACGTCCGGTTGTAGAAAACCTGAAGTTGACCTTAATTAAAATACATCAACCGCATGTGTAACCGTGATGGTCTCTTTTCAGCGGAGTCCGGAAAGTGAACACGGTGTTGGAGTAATGCTTGATGTAGGTTGTTCTAGGATCACTTCTTGATCATAGTTGTTCGACCGTGCTTTTGCTTTCTCTTCTCGCTCTCTTTTGCGAATATGTTAGCCACCATATATGCTAGTCGCTTGCTGCAGCTCCACCATCATACCTTTACCCTACCTATAAGCTTAAATAGTCTTGATCGCGACGGTGTGAAATTGCTGAGTCCCCGTGACTCACAGATACCTCCAAAACCAGCTTGCAGGTGCCGTTGAACCGTGCAGATGATGCATCCAAGCTCAAGGAGGAGCTCGATGAAGATCTTGTCCTTTGTGTCGTTTCGTTCTAGTTGATCAGTAGTGGAGCCCAGTCGGGACGATCGGGGATCTGTGTAGCTTTTGGGGTAGTCTTCTTTATTTTGGTTTCGTAGTCGAACCTTGATTTTATCTGGATGATGTAATGCTTTATTCATGTATTTGTGTGAAGTGGCGATTATAAGCCAACTATGTATCTCTTTCCCTTATGTATTACATGGGTTGTGTGAAGATTACCTCACTTGCGACATTGCTTTCAATGCGGTTATGCCTCTAAGTCGTGCTTCGACACATGGGAGATATAGCCGCATCGAGGACGTTACAAATTGGTATCAGAGCCTTCCCCGACCTTAGGAGCCCCCTGCTTGATCGAACCGCTGGCGTTAGGGAGTCTAGAAATGTTTTGAGTCATTTAGGAATTATATATCGGAGAGTTAGGAATTCTTTTTACTCCCCAGTCCCTTCATCGCTCTGGTGAGGCATCCTGACATAGAGTTTTGACCCTTCTCTTCTCAAATTTCACTAAAAAAATTTAGGATCACGCGGGTATCTTGGAATCGTTCCGATGGTTTTGTGACGAGAACATTATTCTTGGTGCCTCCTGTCATTTAGGGGTTGTGGCAGTGTCCCGGGGAGTTGAGCTCCGAGGTGTTGTCGTCACAATTTTATCGTTGCAGTTCTGGAATACCTGAGATTAGTTTCGCCGACATCGGAAATCTCTTTTATGCAGTTGTTGGTGAGATAACCTCGACGCCACCCAGTACTGGGGCGGGAGTTTGGGAGTATTGCCATAACTCGTATAACGGATGCTTTTCGTAGGTTGAGGTAGACGATTTCCGAAGGTTTCTTGGTTATGTGTTGAAGGATGGATACAGCTGGATGTAGGATTTGTTAGTTTTGGGTGAGATATTATGCTTCCCCTGTATCCCCAACACCTGATTGCATAACCGGAAAATTTCAGGAGTTTATAAGTGGGAATTCAAGTAGCTCTTAGGATATCTTTCCGACAGATGTATGATATGAAATTGGGGTTCGACGTCTAGTGGTCCGCCTATTCACGGTTGGTTTTACAGTGGTCTCGTTGTGTCTTAAAGAGTCATTGGCTATGCCGACTCGGGGACGCTTCGTATGTCATGTGCACTGCCCTGTACATTATGGTGCTGTACGATTGAGCCTATGTAGGCCCCACCACGAAAACTTCGGGCGAAATCTCTATCATATGTTTGTTCCGGCTTATTCTGCAAGCCAACCCTTTGTTTTTATTTTGAGTTGTGGTATTCGAGTTGCTTCAATGTCAAGTGTTGATTCCATACCTTTCCTAAATGGTGTTCTCATACTCCGGTGTGAATACTAATCCCTCTTGATCATCGAGATTGTTTTGTCAATCCTTTTTAACCGGTGTGTTTCTCTTCAAGTGGATCCAATCCTTGTCAACATTCGCAAGATCAACTCAAGTCCTCTCAACGTTGGTTGTTTCATCCATCCCAAGTTTCCTTTGTTTTCCCACACTCCCACCCTTGTTTCTCTAAGGACTCAGATTTCTTAATCAAGTATCCTTTTATTCATGTGAAGTCTCGCCATTCTTTTCCTTCATGTTCTTACCCGGTGGTTCTCATGAAGATGCTCTACTAGTTCAATATTCTCCATTCTTTTCTTCTCCGGTGGATTCAATTCAAGCTTTTGGTGTTGATCATATCCCTTTTCCTCATTTCAAATGTTTTCTCATGCCGTTGCACCTCATAATCATCCACCTCTCGCTATTTATTTGTTCTGGAGTGCTGAAGATATTTCGAAGATTTGTGTTTTCACTTTGCATCCGTTCAAGCTATTTCGAGGTCCTATCTTATTCAAGCCATTTAATTGAACCGGTGCAACCTCTCCTTCAAATCGTTCTACGGTGTTTTCTCTTGAGTGGGCCCTAACCCACATGTCTTTTCCTAGGATCTTACTTGACTCTTCTAATTATACCGGAGCTAACCTCAATTTCATTTCAAAGTTTCATGTAAGAATGATTCATCATCAGTCATATGTATTTCTCCAAGACCTTCCAAATTCTTTTCATTGTTGGCTCAACCTCTTCTCTTTTGATTCTTCCGGAGTGCCTAGACGATTCATGGTGGTGTTTCTCGTCGTCATTCTCGGATTTTGAAGACGAAGAAGATTTTTCCTCTAAATCTTCCTCCTTTCTCTTCAAGATTCATGGCTCTAGCTTCGTGCCATCCTCTCATAATTGTTTTCGATTGTGGGAATTCTTTCACCTATCCAGTGTAATTCAAGAGTCTTCTCTGTTTGTTATCCGGAGTCCATTAATTCAAGTTTATTCATTCTCAGCTGTCAGTTATCATTCTCCTATCTTACCGGTGCTTCATTCAAGTGATCTCTAATTGGCTCATGATCTCTTCGTTCTCATGTATCTAAATCCTCTCAAGCATCTTCGTTCATTTTATAATTCTTCCCAGTGTTTCTTTATCTTCTCTTCGTTCATTTCCAATTCTTACGGTGGTTCGTTCAAGATTTCTCTTCCGTATCAATTCATTCGTGGTTTCAATTCTACCGGTGGTTTGTTGAAGACCTTCTCAAGTTGGCGCCATATCTATCCTAATCCTTCCTTTGAGAATAAGTTGTATGCAATCCGTTTGCTCGTCATCAATTTAATTGGTGAAGGAGGAGCATAACATAATTCCTATTCTTGATTCACCCAAATGATTAATTCTTTATTCCGGAGGCTCATCAAATTCTCGGTTCAAGATGCTTTATCTATTCTTTTCCTGGAGTTCCAAGTTCTCTCAATTATTTCACCACGGAGATTCATCTAAATCGTTACAAGGATTCAACTTGTGTTTTCGACTTCTCTTTCCTTTTGTTTGACCATTCTTTTGTTTACCGGAGTTCTTCATCAAGGTGCTACATGATGGTTCATCAAAGAAATAATTCCTTCTCCAAGTGTTCATTGAGATTCTTTTCAAAGGAGCTCCAGCTTTCTTCATCTTGCTATCCGGAGTGCAATTCTTTCTTCCGTATCATTGGAGGTGGTATTATGTCATTCTTGATAACTTGAGTTCATGTTTCATGATTCACATGCTGTTAAGAATGAGGTATTTTAAATCCATCAACCTCTTCGTTGGAGTTATCTTGGGTTATATTTCACCTAAAGCTTTCCCTAAGGATTGTTGCTATCCATGGTGCTTATAATGACCCAAGTTCTTCAATTATCCTCCCGGTGAATAAGTTTCTCGTCTCCTTGTTGATATCAATCCAATCTTTGATTTTGTTAGTGGCAGGTTGTCACCTCATAATTTGAGATGTATTCCATAAGACCATATCAAGCTTATCCTTTTTTCTTTGTTGGTTTTGCAACAACTCCGCCCGACCCGTCTCCCAAGGAGGCCTTCTCAAGCTCTTTTGTGGCATAAGATGGCATTTTCGTCTCCATTCTTTTATTTCAATTATCTATCTTCTATTCTTTTGTTACGGAGCCTTTGTGATCTTGCTCTTGGATCGTGTTCTTTTCGTGTTTATCCATTTAACCGGAGTGTTGTGTCCTTTTGCTCAAGCTCTTTCATTTTATCAACTCTTTCATCTCTCTTCAGCCGAAGTGCTACCCGAATCAGTTCTTTCTTTTCCTCTTTCTTAACGGAGTGCTTTCAAATTTGTTCACCTCAGTTGCTTTCTTTCTTTTATTTTGCTCAACCTCGCAAGGTTCCTTGGTTTCACTCATTGGTCAGAGAAGCAACTTAGTTTTACCTCTTCTATTTCTCTTCCGGTGCCATTCTAGATCTCGGGACGAGATCCTCTCGTAGTGGTGGAATGTTGTAACGCCCCGAGACCGATGTGCCAGGTGTCATCCAGTTATTCGTCGTTGTTGCCTTGTCATTGCTTGCGTGTCATGCATTGCTTATCATGTCATCATGTGCATTTCATTTGCATACATGTTCATCTCATGCATCCGAGCTTTTTCCCCGTTGTCAGTTTTGCAATCCGGCGCTCCTATGTCACCCGGTGTCCCTTTCTACCTCTTTTCGTGTGCGGGTGTTAAACGTTTACTACCGGATTGGACCGAGACTTGTCATGCGGCCTTGGTTTACTACCGGTAGACCGCCTCTCAAGTTTCGTGCCATTTGGACTTCGTTTGATACTCCAACGGTTAACTGAGGGACCGAAAAGGCCTCGTGTGTGTTGCAGCCCAACACCCTTCCAATTTGGCCCAAAACCCACGTAAACCCCCTCCATCATCTCGGTCGTTCAATCACGATCTCGTGGCCGAAAACTGCACCTCATTTGGACTCTCCTAGCCCCCTCTACCTATAAATATGTGATCCCCTTCGAAAATCCCGCAGTCCAAACCCTAGATCCAACTCCCGCACGCCGCCGGACATGTCCGTCCCGCCGCTGGACGTGTCCGCCGCCGCCACGTCGTTCCGGCCAATAGCAGGCCACCACGTCGCCACGCCGTCGCTCTCCACCAACCAGGCCGCGCCACGTCGCCTCCCCGCCGGCCTCTCTCTCCCCGCGGCCCGCCAAGTCCATCGCGGGCCCGCGCAGGCCCGCGCGCCGCCGCCGCTCGCCTGCTGCGGCCCGGATCCCGCGCCGCTCGGCTCTTCTCTCCGCCTCCACCACGCCGCCGCGTGCCTCCACCGCCGGCCATCATCTCCGATGACCCCTCTCCGGAGTCGCCTCCCTCGCCGCTGTTCGTCTCGCGCGCCACGAGCCGCCTGTTGCTCCACCGCGCAAGTCCCGCTCCGTCGCCTCTCCGCCATGGGCTCCCGCCAATGCTACACCGTCGAGCGCCACTGCGCCGCCGCCGTTCTTCTGCCGACGCCGCCAACCGCCGACATCGCCGGAGCCCGACCCCGCCTCCATGAAGCGCCCGAGCTCGGAGACCCGCTCATGGCCGCTCCTCGCCACCGGATCCCAGCCAGCGCCGCCAGATCCGGAGGGAGTCCGCCTCCCGTGCCCCATTCCGGCCACCACGCTCGCCGGCATTGCCGGAGAAGCCCCTGGCCGCCGCCTCGTCTTCAACCTCCGGCTGGGATGGCCCCGTCCAACCTCAGTCTGGACGACTTTGTCCATCGAACCAAACATGACCGCGTCCTTCCTGGATCCCGCCGTCCCGTTCATTGTTCTCGGAGAGGGTATATTTTTATATTTTTCCTAAGTCCTGACTTTTCCTGATTCATATGCCTATTTTCATCATGCTATAACTCTGCATCCGTAGCTCCGATTTGCGCGTGTAGCATATCAAAATGTTCGCCTCAGAGAGTACATCATTTCATCTCATTGCATCATTTTCATTTGAGCTCATCTTGATACCCGAAATGCTGTTGGAAGAGGGCTATGTGAGTAATGCCCAAAATGCTGCGAAGGTCTACAAAGAACTACTCATGCATCATCGGAGAGGCACCAATGGAAGTGGTGAACCCCTCTGTGATGGTGTCCAGATTGGATCTGGTGGTTCTGGACTTTGCGGTGGCTGGAATTGATTTTCGTCGACTCCCCTAGGGTTTCTGAATATTGGGGTATTTATAGAGTAAAGAGGTGGTCCGGGGGGCACCCGAGGTGGGCACAACCCACCAGGGCGCTCCTGGGCCTCTAGGCGTGCCCTGGTGGGTTGTGCTCCCCTGGAAGCAGCCCCCAGGTGCTTCTTCGGCCCATTGGATGTCTTCTGGTCGAAAAAAAATCCACAAAAAGTTTGTTGCGTTCGGAGCCCGTTTAGTATTGGTTTCCTGCAATGTAAAAAACATGCGAAAAACAGCAACTGGCACTTGGCACTATGTCAATAGATTAGTACCAAAAAATGATATAAAATGACTATAAAATGATTATAAAACATCCAACAATGATAATATAACAACATGGAAGAATCAAAAATTATAGATACGTTGGAGACGTATCAGCATCCCCAAGCTTAATTCCTGCTCATCCTCGAGTAGGTAAATGATAAAAACAGAATTTTTGATGTGGAATGCTGCCTAACATGTCATCTCATGTTTTTTCCTTTATAGCATGGACATTTGGATTTTTATATTATTCAAAGAAATAGTCTATTTTTGACATGATAACTTAAATACTCAAGCATACCAACAAGCAACCATGTCTTTCAAAATATCAACGCTAAAATAAGCTATCTGTAACACCCACAGTGCGGCTATATCTCCCACGTGTCGGCGCACGACTTAGAGGCATAGCCGCACGGTAGGTTTGTCACAAGAGGGGTAATCTTTATACATCCCATGTACTGAAGAAGAAAGGGATAAAGACTTGGCTTACAATCGCCACTTCACACAAATACAAGTTAAGCATACATCATCCAGAATAGAATCAAGGTCCGACTACAGAACCAAAATAAAAGAAGAGAACCCCAAATGCTAGATCCCCGATCGTCCCAACTGGGCACCACTACTGATCAAACAGAAAAGACGCATAACAACGAACATGATCTTCATCGAGCTCCCACTTGAGCTGGGTTGCGTCATGTGCACTGGTATCATCGGCACCTGCAACTGTTTGGAAGTATCTGTGAGCCACGAGGACTCAGCAATCTGACACCCGCAAGATCAAGACTATTTAAGCTTATGGGTAGGATAGGGTAATGAGATGGAGCTGCAGCAAGCACTAAGAATATATGGTGACTAACATACGCAAATAAGAGTGAGAAGAGAAGCAACACAATGGTCGAGAACCTAGAAGTGATCAAGAAGTGATCCTGAAACTACTTACGTTCAAGCATAACACAAGACCGTGTTCAGTTCCCGGACTCCGCCGGAAAGAGACCATCACGGCTACACACGCGGTTGATGCATTTTAATTAGATTAAGTTTCAAGTTCTCTACAACCGGACATTAACAAATTCCCATCTGCCCATAACCGCGGGAACGGCTTTCGAAAGTTCAAAACCCTGCAGCAGTGTCCCAACTTAGACCATCACAATCTCTCACGGTTAACGAAGGATATTCCTTCTCCCAAGAAGACCCGATCAGTCTCGGAATCCCGGTTACAAGACATTTCGACAATGGTAAAACAAGACCAACAAGACCGCCCGATGTGCCGACATCCCGATAGGAGCTGCACATATCTCGTTCTCGGGGCAACACCAGATGAGCGCTCTGTACAACTAAAACCAGCCCTCGAGTTTCCCCGAGGTGGCGCTGCAAAGGACTCTAGTTCGAACCAACACTTAGAGAAGCACTGGCCCGGGGGGTTAAAATAAAGATGTCCTCGAGAGCACGACTCCCAAGGGAAAAGTAGGTGGTGGTGAGGCAAATGGTAAAACCAAGGTTGGGCCTTGCTGGAGGAGTTTTATTCAAAGTGAACTGTCAAGGGGTCCCCATAACACCCAACCGTGTAAGGAACACAAAATCAAGGAACATAACATCGGTATGACGGAAACTAGGGCGGCAAAAGTGGAACAAAACACCAGGCATAAGGCCGAGCCTTCCACCCTTTACCAAGTATATAGATGCATTAATTAAATAATAGATATTGGTATATCCCAACATATCCATGTTCCAACATGGAACAAACTTCTAGCAACGCTGTAAGAGGGGCTGAGCAAAGCGGTAACATAGCCAAACAACGGTTTGCTAGGAATGGTGGGTTAGAGGCTTGACATGACAATATGGGAGGCATGATAAAGCAAGTGGTAGGTATCGCGACATAGCAATAGAGCGAACAACTAGCAAGCAAACATAGAAGTGATTTCGAGGGTATGGTCATCTTGCTTGAGATCCCGCAAGGAAGAAGAATGAGTCCATGATGAAGACAAACGGGCGTAGTCGAACGAATCCTCACAACTCCGGAACGAAACCGAAGCTAACGAGAGAAGCAACCCGGAAATAAGCAAGCAACATAGTAAACAACCATCACATAAACATGACATGATGCACAACCAACTATGATGCATGTCCAGTTTAATGAAGCATGGCATGGGAAAGTGCACAAACTATCCTACAAATTAAGTGGAGCTCAATATGCAACTGCGTTGCATATTGACGAAACACCACGTGACTTATTTAGTTCTCTCTCGTTTAAGTACTCAACAATATTAAATATTCTTAACATGGCAAGGGGTGAAGCAAAATGAAAAACTACCTATCTAGGCAAGTTTAAATGAGGCCGGAACAATAAGCAACAAGTCCAGAGAAATCCTCATGAGCATATATTAGATTTGTTACTGTTCTGCCCTAAAACATATTTTATATTTATTAAACATGCAAAGTGATGCCACCATGTTAAACTAGGCATTTTTCTACCCCATTTACATATAAAGTTTGTTAAATTTGGAGCTACGGTTATTAAGTTATGAAATAAATCATTTTAGCATGTTATTTAAGCAAATTAATGCAAACATCAGTTTAAACATTTTAAACATGCAGGAAAGTTGGAAGTTATGAATCTAGATGCAATTATAAGCATTTTTCATGTTTAGATCATTTTAAACCGATGGATGGTTATTTAGTTATTAGGGTTTTTATCATTTATGCCATCGGTTGTCTCCCACTACTCAGTTTTGTCACTAGGAATTTCAACTGCTCAAAAATGCCATCGCTGTGTTAGACATATGTTCAAAAATGCCACTGGACACCATTATTGTGATCTCAAATCTCTTTTGCCATGTTATAATGACATAAATACCTATGAACCAGCATGCCAACTCTCCTTCTATCCTACTACAATAAAGTGTGGGGCCCACTTGATCCCAACGACATTCTTATTTTTCTATAAAATTATTCGCTTGGTTACTCCGGACAAGTGAGGCCACACTTATCATTGTGAGATAGAGAGAACTGACATGTGGGTCTAGGCTTATTTTTGTTATATAATATGGTCAATGAGTTTGATGTGAAAATAACGATGTCTAATGGCATTTTTGAGGAAACATCTAACGGAACGATGGCATTTTTGAGCAAACATCTCACGGATTGATGGCATTTTTTGAGTAGTTGTAACTTCTAATGGCAAAACTGAGTAGTGGGACACAACTAGTGGCAAAAATGATAAAAATCCTAGTTATTAAATGCATGAAGCCGAGGGGTTTTTCTGCAAATCTGGCGTTCTCTGGATAAACTAAAATCGCAACACGGGAAAAAAGGTCTACAAGCCGAATCTGGAGGGGCTAAGTTGCTCACCACGGCACTTGGGCCTGCTCGGTGCAGCGGGCCGGATTGTGCTGGATGTGGCTGAGGCCCACACGCGCGAAGGAGGCCCACCCGCTCGGCTGGGTTGGTGACTCGGTCAACGGGAAGGCGCTCGTCTCCTCGAAGCAGGACGACGGTGGCGGCATAGCGCGGCTCCGGTAAGGGCGGCACACAGGGAAATGGCGACGCGCGCGGCCGGCGAGGTAGGGAACGGGTAGATCCAGACGAGGGGGTCCCGGATCCGATGGCAGTGGAGGGCGAGGGGGACGGCGACGAGTGCGGCAACGGCGGTTAGGCCATCTCCGACGACGAGCGGCGGATCTGCAAACAATGGGGAGGCAAGGCTGCATCAGGGAGGGAGAGAGAGCACGAGAGAAGGGGAGCAGGGAGCAGCGACTGGCCTGGTGGCGCGGGGTCGAGGGAGCTCCGGCGCGGCGGGGTCGTGGCCTCCGGCGAAGTCCGGTCGCCGGCTACGGGCGTGAGCGGAGGGAGGCACGAGTTCCTGGCGGAGGAGCAGGTGGGCTCGGGGACGGGCCCCGATGGGCTCCGTGGGCTTGCTCCGGGCCTGGGCAGGCCACAGCGGCGCGGAGAGGCAGGGGGGACGCGTGGCCTGCCCGGATTGGCCGCGGGAGGTGGCTGGCGACGTCTCGGCCAACGGTGGCGCGCCATGTGGCGAGATGGTGGTCGCTGGCGCCAGAAAACGAGGAGGAGGCGGCTGGCGCATGTGACAAGTGGCGGCGGTGCGCTGAAATCAAGGGAAGGGGCTGGCGGCTGCCAAAAATGGAAGGGGTCCTTCCTTTTATAGGCAGGGGTCTAGGGTTGGGGTTTTTGCTCCGTTTCAGAGCCGTTCGATCGCTATCGGATGGTCATGAGCGGAGGGAAAGTAGGTGGGTTGCAGGTGGGCTATGCAGAAGGCCTCAGGCTTAGGGGAGAGAAGAGAGGGAGAGACCCGACGGCAGTCTTCGGAGACCGAAAACGTCCGACGTTTGACCGGCTATAATGCCGCTATATATTTAACGGTTGGGCTATCAAATGAGCTTCTTATGCGATGAAACTTGGTAGGCGGCCTACTGACAACAAAACAACACCGCACGCCAACTTTGAACCCATTCCGAGGACACTTTCCGGCCACTTAAAAAATAATATTTCAGACGTGACACGGGCGTGTGCAAGTGTGCCTGAGCTTAGAACGGACAACGGAAGGAACTGAGAGACCCGGACGGATGCAAGTTTTGAAAACATGAAGATGCAATACGGATGATGACATGGCGAGATGCAACATGCAAGCAAATGACATGGCAACGACGATGAATAACTCAGAGACACCTGGCGCATTGGTCTCGGGGCGTCACACTATCCCTAGCCCATCATGCTCAATCATTGATCCATTCATGAAACACACTCGCGTATTAACTACACCCAATGCTCTAGTACGATCATAGTGCCTCCTAGTTGGTGCTTTTATAAGGGAAGATGGAGACTCAAATTCAAAATAAAAATTGCATAAAGTAAAAGAAACGCCCTTCGCAAAGGGGAGTAGGGATTTGTAGAGGTGCAAGAGCTCAAAGTGAAAATTGAGAGATAAAAACATTTTGAGAGGCATACTTTTCCCACCAACGAAAACGACTTAGAGTTCCCAAAACTTTCCATGCTAGATATATCATAGGCGGTTCCCAAACAGAAATTAAAGTTTATTCCTTTTTCGACCATAATTTCACTTTCCATGGCTAACTGTATCCACGGGTGCCTTCCATACAACACTTTCCAAGGAATTTATTATTTGACAACATAAATTAAATTCATTTTTATTTCGGGACTGGGCATCCCTAATACCTTTGCCTTACTCTCGTGTAATGACAAGTGAATAAACACTCATCGTGAGAATAACACATCTAGCATGGAAAATATTAGCCACTCCTCACCGCCTCGCGAGCGGTACGAGCACACAAATGAGAAATCTGTTTTGAATATTAGAGATGGCACATACAAGTTTGCTTCGAACGGCAAAAGAATACCACATATAGGTAGATATAGTGGACTCATATGGCAAAACTGGTTTAAAGGATTTTAGATGCACAAGTAGTGATCATACTTAGTGCAAAATGAAGGCTAGCAAAAGATTGAGAAGCGACCAACCAAGAAACAAATAATCTCATAAGCGAGCATTAAGCATAATTAACACCGAATAATGCACCACAAGTAGGATATAATTTCATTGCATAACTATTGAATTTTTGTGCTTGCATAGGGAATCACAAACCTTAACACTAATATTCTTACTAAAGAATAATTACTCATCAACATGACTCACATATCACATCATCATATCTCAAAACTATTACTAAGAATCAAGTTTATTTTGTCCAATGATCTTCATGAAAGTTTTTATTATATCCTTCTTGGATATCTATCACTTTGGTACTAATTTTCATGTGTTGCTTTTGATAAGCTCAAACAAATATAAGTGAAGATCATGAGCATAATATTTCTTTCTCTCAAATTAATTTAAGTGAAGCAATAGAGAATTTCTTGAAAATTTTACTAACTCTCAAATAAATATAATTGAAGCAAGAGAGCATTTCTTCAAAAATACTAAAGCCCACCGTGCTCAAAAAGATATAAGTGAAGCACTACATCAAATCCATAGCTCATAAATTTTTTAAGTGAAGCATAGAGAGCAATTCTAACAAGTCATGGAATAATTTTGGCTCTCTCAAATAGGTGTGCCCGGCAAGGAATCAAGACTTAAAACACACAATAAAACAAGCAAATACTCATATCATACAAGACGCTCCAAGCAAAACAAATAGTATGTGACGAATAAAAATATAGCTTCGAGTAAAATACCGATGGTCGTTAGAAGAAAGAGGGGATGCCACTCGGGGCATGCCCAAGCTTAGTTGGTTGCTCTCTTTGGATAATAGCTTGGGATGTCGGGGCATCCCCAAGCTTAGGCTCTTCTTACTTCTTATTCCTTCATCCATTGTAAGATAACCCAAAACTTGAAAACTTCAATCACACAAAACTCAACAAAACCTTCATGAGATCTGTTAGTATAAGAAAACAAATCACTACTATAAGTACTATAGCAAACCAATTCATATTTTATTCTTGCATTATATCCACCATATTCCAACTTTTCTATGGCAAAAAGATCATCAAAGTAAACCATAGAATCATCAAAGCAAGCACACAACGCAAAAAAAACAGAATATGTCAAAGACAGAACAATCTGTAGCAATTTGGATATTTCGAATACTTCTGTAACACCAAAAACTCTAAAAAATTAGGACGACCTGGGCAATTTATATATTAATCTTCTGCAAAAATAATTGGTATTTTATCGCTCTCTTCTTAGAAATGAGAATTATTTTCATGAGTGCAAAAGTTTCTGTTATTCAGCAAGATCAAACAACTATCACCCAAGAACAACCTAAAGTCTTTACTTGGCACAAACACTAATTAAAACATAAAAACACAATCATAACAGTAGCATAATTGTGCTAACACTCAAGAAAAGAAGGCAAAAGGCAAAAATGAATTTTATTCATCGGGTTGCCTCCCAACAAGCGATATTGTTTTATGTCCCTAGCTAGGCATAAAGCAATGATCCAAGTTTTGTCATCTTTGTCCAACTCTTCAGTCAAACATTTAGAATTCTCCAGAGATTTAGCATAAAGATTTTCAATGATAGTACTTCAAGGAAAAATTTCAAGAATTCATTCTTGCCAAAGGGATCATCTTAAGATCCTCTTTACTATTATTACTAGAAGTTTCACCCTTGCTCTTAGTAACTTGAGTAGTATTGCCAATCTTTACGGGAGTTTTTTCAATAGCTTTAGCAGAAGCAAAAGCCGTGCTCAAATTACTAAAGATTTCTTCCAGTTTATCAATCCGAGACGGACTTTCTTCAATTCTTTCATGAATTACGGTTCCCTTTTCTTTTAACAACTTAAAAACTTCTCCCACTTTTGACCCAATTTTAGTAGCAAAATCATGCATCTTTTTATCCAAGTTTTCAATATGCTCTTCAGTAAGCATTTTCTTTTCAATAGCATCTAATCTTTCCATAACATGCTCAAGAGTCAAAGCTGTTTCATTAATCATAAGAGGTGGTGAGCCTACTAAATTTCCCATAGCATTAAAAGCATCAAGAGAGGTACACATCAAGAAATTTCCACCGGTAATTGTATCAAGGATGAATCTATACCAAGTGGTGATGCCCACATAAAAACAACAAAGAAGAACCACAGTAGATTGCTTACAGATAGATCTATTATGAGCATTGCAAATTCTATACCAAGCGTCTTTTAAATTCTCCCCTCCACTTTGTTTAAAGTTGAGAACCTCGTTCTCGAGAGTGCACGTAATAGAGGAAGTACTTTCCATGACGATAATAACAACAAACAAGATTGCACACAAAAACAGATCAGGCAAGAAAACAGCGAACAAAAAAGAGGGTGAATAAAACGGCAAATTTTTATGAAGTGGGGGAGAGGAAAATGGCAAATAATGTAAATTGCGAGGATATGAGATTTGTGATTAGGAACCCGTTGTAAGTTGAAGATCCTCCCTGGCAACGGTGCCAAAAATTCCTTTTGATGCGGCTTGAAGCTACGTCGGTATTTCCCCAAAGAGGAAGGGATGATGCATCACAACGACGATAGGTATTTCCCTCAGTGATGAGACCAAGGTTATCAAACCAGTAGGAGAACCAAGCAACAATACATAAACGATACCTACACACAAATAACAAATACTCGCAACCCGAAGTATTAAAGGGGTTGTCAATCCCTTTCAGGTAACAGCGCCAGAAATTGGCAAACGGACATGAATAAATTGTAGTAGATTGATAGATCAAACGCCAAATAAAATAAATAAGAATAAATTGCAGAAAGTTTTTTTTTTGTATTTTTGGTTTAATAGATTTGAAAATAAAAGGGCAAATAACATAGATCTCAAAGGCAAATAACATGAGAAAGAGACCCGAGAGCCGTAGATTTCACTAGTGGCTTCTCTCGAGAAAAATATTAAACGATGGGTAAACAAATTACTGTTGGGCAATTGATAGAACTTCAAATAATCATGACGATATCCATGAAATGATCATTATATAAGCATCACGTCCAAGATTAGTAGACCGACTCCTGCCTGCATCTACTACTATTATTCCACACATCGACCGTATCCAACATGCATCTAGTGTATTAATTTCATGGAGAAACGGAGTAATGCAATACGAACGATGACATGACGTAGACAAGATCTATTTATGTAGAAATAGACCCCATCGTTTTATCCTTAGTAGCAACGATACATATGTGTCGGTTCCCCTTCTGTCACTGGGAGCAAGCACCGTAAGATCGAACCCACTACAAAGCACCTCTTCCCATTGCAAGATAAATACATAAAGTTGGCCAAAAAAATCCCAAATATCAGAGAAGAAATACGAGACTATAAGCAATCATGCATATAAGAGATCAAAGAAACTCAAATAACTTTCATGGTCAAAAATATAGATCTGAACATAAACTCAAAGTTCATCGGATCCCAACAAACACACCACAAAAGAGTCACATCATATGGATCTCCAAGAGACCATTGTATTTAGAATCAAACGAGAGAGAGGAAGCCATCTAGCTACTAACTACGGACCCGAAGGTGTACAAAGAACTACTCACGCATCATCGGAGAGACACCAATGAAGTGGTGAACTGCTCCGTGATGGTGTCTAGATTGGATCTGGTGGTTCTGGACTCTGCGGCGGTTGGAATTGATTTCCGCCGAGTCCCCTAGGGTTTCTGGAATATTGGGGTATTTATAGAGTAAAGAGGCGGTCCAGGGTGCACCCGAGATGGGCACAACCCACTAGGGTGCGCCTGGGCCTTCAGGCGCACCCTGGTGGGTTGTGCTCCCCTCAGAGCAGCCCCCAGGTGCTTCTTCGGCCCATTGGATGTCTTCTGGTTCAAAAAAATCCATGAAAAGTTTCGCCGCGTTTGGACTCCGTTTAGTATTGATTTCCTGTAATGTAAAAAACATGCAAAAAACAACAACTGGCACTTGGCACTATGTCGATAGTTTAGTTCCAAAAATGATATAAAATGACTATAAAATGATTATAAAACATCAAAGAATGATAAGATAACAGCATGGAACAATAAAGAATTATAGATACGTTGGAGATGTATCAGTATGATAAAGAGCAAATCATTCATTTTGGTACTGTCAAGATAAGATTCATACTTGTTCTCACACAATGCCTACTGTACCCTATCATTCTACAATTTATATTGAGCAATATAATCCATAGAAACTAGAAAACAAGCAAACTATGCATTGAAAAAAGAATCTATCAGAAATAGCATAGTCTGCAATGATCTGAACAACAACCATACTTATGCTACTCCAAAAATTCTTAAACATTAGAAAAACCTAGTAAATTTGTATATAAATCTTGTGTAAAAACTTCAGATCAAAAACACACCTCTGTGATTTTTGAAAACTCTGGCAATGAGCGCAAAAGTTTCTTTTTTTCAGCAAGATCAAATCAACTACCACCATAGACCACCCCAAAGGTCTTACTTGGCACTTTATTGAAACAAAAGCTATAAAACATGATTACTACGGTAGCTTAATCATGTGAACACACAAAAATAGTAAGGATAAATATTGGGTTGTCTCCCAACAAGCGCTTTTCTTTAATGCCTTTTTAGCTAGGCATGATATTTTAATGATACTCTTGCAAGTCCAATCTTGATGGTAATTTTTGTTCGTACTCTAAAAGATAAAAGTGAAGTTCATAGAGCATTCTATAATTAATATAGATCGACCAATATCCAAGCTCAAAATATATAAGTGAAGCACACGATGCATTCTATAAAGCCATACTCAAAAGATTTAAGTGAAGCACAAAGAGCATTCTATAAAGCCATACTCAAAATATTTAAGTGAAGCACATGAAGCATTCTATAAATCGATGAAGGACTATATCATACTAGCATGGTGCATATAGAAAAAGAAAATAAAAATACACACAAAAGACGCATATCATGTTAACAAAACAAAAATCAAGGTATACCAATAATTGTTGAAGAAGAAAGATGGGATGCCAACCGGGGCATCCCCAAGCTTAGATTCTTGAGTATCCTTGAAATATTTAGTTGGGGTGCCTTGGGCATCGCCAAGCTTGAACTCTTGCCGTGACGCCCGGGTAATTAAGCTACAGTGATCCTCTGCTAATGATGCCACGTGACCTCGTTTATAGTTGCTAATCTCCAGTTAGTTCAAAACCGATTCAAATTCAAATTCAAAATTAGGCAAACAGCAAAAGTTTTCAAATAATAAAACTGAAATGTTCTGGTTGTGCCAAATAATGCGTAGGTAATTATGGTGGAGAAACCACACTTGTATAAAATATGTAAATACTCAAAATGAATAAAATAGTAGCAAAAACAATTAGTTAAATGATTATAAAATAATAAACAATTACAAATGATTTTATATTAGGTGCCAAGTTAATTGCGGTAGCGGTATAAGTATTAAAATTATTTTAGGTGCAACTTGGGTTTTTCATAAGCACCGAAATTTAATAAAACAGAAAAGAAGAAAAGAAATAAAATAAAAAAACAAACTAACAGAAAACTAAACTAAAACAAAAGAGACCCCCCCACTGGACCCCTCGGCCCAACTGGGCCATGGCCCAGCCGACCACCCCCTGGCCTATAGGCCACCCCACCCCCTGCCCCGAAACCCTAAAACCCGCACTACGCCACTCCTCCCCCCACATCGCCCACTCCCTCCTCGATCTGGATCGAGATCGAGGGCTCAACCCCCCGATCCAGTCCCCTCCCCCTCTCCCCGATCCGGGCGCCCCTCGCCCCAAGCGCCATCGCCGGTCGTCGCCCGGTGGCTTCACCGGCCGAGGCCGCCTCGCCGCCGCCCGTCATCGCCCCCCCGATCCCATCGCCCCAGCGCCACCACCCATCCCCCCCCACCACGACACGCCCCCCCGATCCAGATCGGATCGGGCCCGATCCCGACCCCTCACCGGCGCCCGCCTCTCCGCCTCCCCGCCGGCCGTCTCCGCGCCGCCCGGTCGTCCCCATCAACCCCGCACGAGCCCCGTTGCCCCGTCCTTGCTCCTCAATGTGAGCCTCGCCTCCTCTCCTTCCCCCGTGCGCCTGAGCTCCGGACGACGCGAACCTCGCCTCGCCCGCGGCCGCGGCCATGTCCGCACGCCCGTCTTCCCATGGCCGCGCCCCCGACACGCCCTGCCTCTGACCTCGCAACGCCACCGCGCCCAGCACACGTTCCGCGCGTGCCCAGCCTTCCCATCCGCGGCCGCGGCCACTCCGCCGCGTCCTCGCGCCTGCCATCCGCGCGCTCACCTGCTGGTCCTCCCGCGCCCGCGCCTCCACCACCGGACCACGACCATGCCTGCAGCCCTCCCACTCTGCTGGACGGCCCGCGCGCTGCGCCGCTCCCCTCGCCGCCTCCGCCATGCTCGTCGCCGTCCCCTGCCTGGCGCCACTTCGGCCTCCTCGCCGCCTGCCTGCGTCGCTGCCGTGGCGCCGGCGTTCGCCTCTGGCCTTGCCCCGCTGCACCCAATCGTGCGCTCAAAACAGCGCCCGCAACCGCACGCCCGTTAGCCGCCAGGGCCCTATGACAAAGGGGGCCCGCCCCAGAACGTTTTAATAAAAAAAGGAAAAAAAGAATTAAAAAAATATATATAATAATAATAAAATTAATTAATTAATTAAGGAATTGATTAAGTTAATTAATTATAACTAGATTAACCTAATCACTAATTAACCTAATTTACTGTTAGTTAATTAAAACAGAGTATGACGAACGGGACCCACGAGTCAGGTTGACCAAGTCAACTACTGACGTCATGATGACGTCAGCGTACACTATTCTGAATAATGTTAATTCAATTAATAATTAATAAATTAGAAAATGATTTAAAATCTTTAAAAATTAATATAAAATAATCCGTAGCTCGGATGAAAATACTTTCTACATGAAAGTTGCTCAGAACGACGAGACGATTTCGGATACGCAACCCGTTCGTCTGCCACACCCCCCTAGCATAGCAAACTCACAACTTTCCCCCTCCGGTTCCTCTGCTCGAAAATGCAAAACACCGGGGATACTTTCCCGGATGTCATCCCACTTCACCGGTAGCACCTATTACCGCATTAGGGCACCTCTAACGCCGTTACTTGTCATGTCATGCATCACTATGCATATGCTTGCTTAAATATTTATTGTTTCTTCCCCCTCTTCTCTCGATAGACACCGAGACCGACGCCGCTGCTACCCAGTATGACTACGGAGTTGAAGACCCCTCTCTCTTGCCAGAGCAACCAGGCAAGCCCCCCCTTGATCACCAGATATCGCCTACTCTCCTCTATACTGCTTGCATTAGAGTAGTGTAGCATGTTACTGTTTTCCGTTCATCCTATCTTGATGAATAGCCTGTCCATGCTACTACTGTTGTTACCTTTACCTGCAAACCTAATGCTTAGTATAGGATGCTAGCTTATCATCAGTGGCCCTACATTCTTGTCCGTCTGCCATGCTATACTATCGGGCCGTGATCACTCGGGAGGTGATCACGGGTATATACTATATACTTTATACATGATACATGTGGTGACTAAAGACGGGACGACTCGTAGGAGCACCCGCGAGTGGATCTTTGAGGCGGAGCGACAGGGCAGGTTCCGACCACCTAGGAGAGAGGTGGGCCTGGCCCTGTTCGGCGTTCGTGGGCACTTAACACGCTTAACGAGATCTGGGTATTTGATCTGAGTCTGGCCATTTGGTCTATACGCACTAACCATCTACGCGGGAGTAGTTATGGGTATCCCGGCGTCGTGGTATCAGCCGAAGCCTTCGTGACGTCAGCGACTGTGTGGCGCGCGCCGGATTGGACTGGAAAGCCACTAGGCTAGGTCTGCTTCCGGCCGCGTACGCAACATGCAGGTGTGCAAAGGGCGATGGGCCCAGACCCCTGCGCCATAGGATTTAGACCGGCGTGCTGACCTCTCTGTTGTGCCTAGGTAGGGCTGCGACGTGTTGATCTTCTGAGGCCGGGCATGACCCAGGAAAGTGTGTCCGGCCAAATGGGATCGAGCGTGTTGGGGTATGTGGTGCACCCCTGCAGGGAAGTTTATCTATTCGAATAGACGTGTCCCTCGGTAAAAGGACGACCCGGAGTTGTATCTTGACCTTATGACAACTAGAATCGGATACTTAATAAGACACACCCTTCCAAGTACCAGATACAACCGGTGATCGCTCTCTCACAGGGCGACGAGGAGAGGATCATCGGGTAGGTTTATGCTATACGATGCTACTTGGAGGACTTCAGTCTACTCTCTTCTACATGCTGCAAGACGGAGGCTGCCAGAAGCGTAGTCTTCGGCAGGATTAGTTATCCCCCTCTTATTCTGGCATTCTGCAGTTCAGTCCACATATGATACCCTTATTCCGTTTGATACCCATGCATATGTAGTATAGCTCCTTGCTTGCGAGTACTTTGGATGAGTACTCACGGTTGCTTTCTCCCTCTTTTCCCTCTATCCCTTCTACCTGGTTGTCGCAACCAGATGTTGGAGCCCAGGAGCCAGACGCCACCGTCGACGACAACTCCTACTACACCGGAGGTGCCTACTACTACGTGCTGCTCGCTGACGACGACCAGGAGTAGTTTAGGAGGATCCCAGGCAGGAGGCCTGCGCCTCTTTCGATCTGTATCCCAGTTTGTGCTAGCCTTCTTAAGGCAAACTTGTTTAACTTATGTCTGTACTCAGATATTGTTGCTTCCGCTGACTCGTCTATGATCGAGCTCTTGTATTCAAGCCTTCGAGGCCCCTGGCTTGTAATATGATGCTTGTATGACTTATTTTATTTGTAGAGTTGTGTTGTGATATCTTCCCGTGAGTCCCTGATCTTGATCGTACACGTCTGCGTGTGTGATTAGTGTACGGTCAAATCAGGGGCGTCACAAGTTGGTATCAGAGCCGACTGCCTGTAGGAATCCCCCTTCCACACTCCTTGGCCGAAGTTGAGTCTAGACATTACTAAAACTTTTACTAACACGGCTGTGTGTCTTACGGGCACACGTCGCCATTTGGGTGGTATTAGGATCTTTTGCTCCTCGATCATTACTCTGGGGCTCTGATCTCTCTTCTATTCGGGTTAAAATGAATTTACTAACTCTGACTCTAGGATCTCGTAAATACTTTCTCCCGGAGATCCCCTTCATTCCAGATGATGGCCTGCTTCACCAGAAGATTCCGAAGATACTCTTTGCTATTCCTCTCAAGACTTTGTGCCCATCACTTTTGCTATTCCCGACCACCGATAAATCCTTATGGATAACTACTTACACTTGCCATTCATACGATCATCCCCCATTGATCTTGTTATTACAAAATACCCCGAAGTCTTCTCTATTGTTCCGAGAATATTTTGTACCTACTGCCTAGCAGTTCCTTGCCACATGAATACCCCTTCAATTAAATCCTTGCACTTATCGAGTATCCGCTCATCCCCCAGTTGTTCATGTGTTTCACAATGGTCATCGAAATACTATTCGATCCTCCAAAAATCCTTCGTAGCTTATTGCTTTGCAATACTTGTCTGTTTGCATGATGGATGCTTTCCATATGTCTGACAATATTCGTTAGTATCCTTAGACACCATCATTTTGATCCCTTTGATTCAACATGAGTGTGAATGCATGCAATCATCAGTTGATCCTTCTAAATTATCTTTTTGGCTCAGACGTCATTTTAAACATGAGCTGGTTCTCAACAAATCCAATTGCCGTCGATTGTACCCCTAAGGCTATTCTACTTATCCATCCCTAATCATAACATTGCTTCTGATCCCTTGATTTGAAAATCATAATTCCTCTGCACTTGAGCTCTGGATTAGTCAGTTGTTCCCATAATCCAATGCCTTTGCATTCTTTCTTCTTCTGATAGAGTACCGATACTCACATCAGCTCCATTGTGGATCGTCAGATCCATTGTTTGATTTCATCCGACATCGTCCTTATTGTTCAATAACCTTGTGAGCCTTTCCACAGGTATATAATGCCTTTGGTAAACTGTATCCTCTGCCTTGTCAACCATGCTCTACTTTTGAGCTTGTGTTATTTACTCCTGAAGTTTGTGATATATGTTCCTAAGATACTCGATGGGTTGAACCTATGCCTTCCTTAATATGTGTGAACTCGAAAGTTTTCACGAGACATACACTTCTGGTATTTTGCCAGATAAAATTTCAACACTACAACTTCTTCTAAAGTGAGAAGTGAATGAAAGGTTATGCATTGGGGAAGTGGGAGTCGACCTTGAACTTGTGTTCATGCCCATGGACACGATGTAGATCTTATCGTTAAAGCTTCTCTTAAATTAAATTATTCCTTTGGTATAAGTTCATCTTATATCTGGGATCTGACCTTTTGCAATCATGGTTCCGACCATGTTCTCCTTTAAATACCATTTCACGTGCAATTTTAAGCGCTCGTCTTTTGTAGAGCAATACCCCAGGCCAACCTCTACTTTGACCTGTCATCGAGTATTACCCCCCTCTGGTATCTCGAGATTATCACGGAACTGCATAACTTCTTATGAGTTCTTCTTCAGGTATTATTTGACTTTCGCTGCATCATCATTTGACTTGATGTCATCGCCAACCGATTACATCTTCATGAAATTTCTCGACAAATGTGTCGTGGTCATCATCAACATCTTGAGCTCTTCCAAGATATATATCGAATTCTTGATGAGAAATACCATCCTTGCCCCTCAATGGTTTGTATTATCACCGACCACTTTATTGCCTTCCGTTCAACACAAACTTATTTGTGTTTTGTGTTATACCTTGAGATCCTTGCTATCCAGCATTTGTTCTTCTTTACCTTGGAATGTTACCACCTTTTATGTCAAGACTGTCGTGGTAATTTTACCACCTCTTGAGAATTCTTGATATAGTAATATCTCTCACTTTTTGCGTTCATTTCTTGGTCTCCGTGTTGTTTCTAACCGGAATACCGATAAATGGTCTGTGATGTGTAAATTCTAAACTTCTAGCAACCCTATTTCTTGAAGTTATTGGTCTACAGTTTCATTCTAAGTCTATTGATTATTGAATCATCATTCAAACATTGATCGTGCTACCTAGTCCAGATTCCTGGGTGCACCCTTCTATCATTGTTCAATTGTGTATGTTTCCCTCGAGCATACATCATTATGACATTTGATCCGACAAATGATATTTCCTTGTTCACATAATTGTGGAAATCAATCCTTTGGAAATCTCGATGATTTGTTGCTGAGCCTATCAGCCACCTCCTCATCCTCTCCTTGGTTTACTGATGAACTCTTGTTTCAGAGCTCACTTCCATAGGTCATTTCTGAGAATCTCACAATGTCATCTCGTCAAATTGTATTGCACCTTTTCTTCTCAGGCATCCCGAGTCTAAGGTATCCTGACACCAATCAAATCTGAATCTCGGTCAGATATGATGGTTGGAACATATTTCCAAGAGTTATAACGTTGGTCTTTGTATGACCCGGTAAGGTGATGTCATGCCTAGCACACCTGGCCAAAGGCCCTATTGTTATAGTTCCCTTTTAGCAATGTTATCCATTCTTCCATGAGGAAACTGTAAGACTTATTCTACAAGTTATTCCTAATGGATCCTTTTTGTTTCCAAAGTCTGATTTTCACCTGTTGACCATGTCAATGCTATCTCGAAGCATGTTTATGGTACTCCGTTCTTCAACAAGAACATTTGAAGCCCAATGCTAATTATTTCTTGCTCAACTATCCAAACACCGTTGTATGGTTAATGTCATGAAATTTCTCTCCCCTACCTAAAAGGTTTTCTACATTATATCCTGTCATGGATATCATACTCTGCTTGTATTGGGAAGGATATACCCCTGAAATATGTGCTTAACCACAATTTTCCTTTCCATTGTTCTGTTTAATCTGATAATCACATTTTCCTTTCCATTGTTCTGTTTAACCTTCTTGAGGTTTATATAATCTAAGCAGTAATACGTCACTGCTTTTATAAGCACTTCAGCGTACGACTCTGTCAGTAAGACCCTGTTACTATTGTTGTTGACATTCTGGTAACCACCGATGGACGAGAACTTTGCCTATTGGTCCGCCTCGTTTCAACGAGCAGGAAAATGGTTCTCTTCGTCCCTCGCCCTTGGTACCGATGTTGTTGCTGACATAACTGATAGGCTGATCCTCTGACATGCCTTGCTATCATGACCATGCAAGATGTCAACGCCCATCCCTATTTTAACCCACATGGTGGGCCCATAACCCACAGTTCTACAGGATCGAAACCTGACTCTCCTATACACCCTGTTGCCAAAGTTATTCCTAGAGCTTGACTTCGAATGTAATTTGCGAGCCACCTTCCTAGTGATCAATTCTGGTATCGGACCCAATACTTATTCCCGTTGCTCTGAACCCCATTCACACTCTGTTTCAGGCAATGAACGATTGCCTATCCGCTTGAAGCTTCTTATTGCACCGTCTTACTTTGCTCTCGATGTGTTTCATTTGTTCAACCCAAGAGATACTCATATGATCATACTTGGGAAACCCCCAGAAGATTTTCCCTTATAACATCCTATCGTTGTAGAGCTGCCCCTTACCTATTCGTAAGTACGATGGAGATCCCGAAGAAAGGATGACAATTGATCATGGTGACTTGAAGCAGTGAAATGAAGACATCAATGAAAGGGATCAACCTCTTAGAAAGGGCAGCCAAGACCAAGAAGACTCGTTAGGTTTTTCGCTACCAACACCTTCGCCCCTTACTCCACCGCTTAAATCTCGGGACGAGATTTCTTGTAGTGGAGGAGAATTGTGACGCCCGGCTAATTAAGCTACAGTGATCCTCTGCTAATGATGCCACGTGACCTCGTTTATAGTTGCTAATCTCCAGTTAGTTCGAAACCGATTCAAATTCAAATTCAAAATTAGGCAAACAACAAAAGTTTTCAAATAATAAAACTGAAATGTTCTGGTTGTGCCAAATAATGCGTAGGCAATTATGGTGGAGAAACCACACTTGTATAAAATATGTAAATACTCAAAATGAATAAAATAGTAGCAAAAACAATTAGTTAAATGATTATAAAATAATAAACAATTACAAATGATTTTATATTAGGTGCCAAGTTAATTGCGGTAGCGGTATAAGTATTAAAATTATTTTAGGTGCAACTTGGGTTTTTCATAAGCACCGAAATTTAATAAAACAGAAAAGAAGAAAAGAAATAAAATAAAAAAACAAACTAACAGAAAACTAAACTAAAACAAAAGAGACCCCCCCACTGGACCCCTCGGCCCAACTGGGCCATGGCCCAGCCGGCCACCCCCACCCCCTGCCCCGAAACCCTAACACCCGCACTATCCCACTCCTCCCCCCCACATCGCCCACTCCCTCCTCGATCTGGATCGAGATCGAGGGCTCAACCCCCCGATCCAGTCCCCTCCCCCTCTCCCCGATCCGGGCGCCCCTCGCCCCGAGCGCCATCGCCGGTCGTCGCCCGGTGGCTTCACCGGCCGAGGCCGCCTCGCCGCCGCCCGTCATCGCCCCCCCGATCCCATCGCCCCAGCGCCACCACCCATTCCCCCCCACCACGACACGCCCCCCCGATCCAGATCGGATCGGGCCCGATCCCGACCCCTCACCGGCGCCCGCCTCTCCGCCTCCCTGCCGGCCGTCTCCGCGCCGCCCGGTCGTCCCCATCAACCCCGCACGAGCCCCGCTGCCCCGTCCCTGCTCCTCAATGTGAGCCTCGCCTCCTCTCCTTCCCCCGTGCGCCTGAGCTCCGGACGACGCGAACCTCGCCTCGCCCGCGGCCGCGGCCATGTCCGCACGCCCGTCTTCCCATGGCCGCGCCCCCGACACGCCCTGCCTCTGACCTCGCAATGCCACCGCGCCCAGCACACGTTCTGCGCGCGCCCAGCCTTCCCATCCGCGGCCGCGGCCACTCCGCCGTGTCCTCGCGCCTGCCATCCGCGCGCTCACCTGCTGGTCCTCCCGCGCCCGCGCCTCCACCACCGGACCACGACCATGCCCGCAGCCCTCCCACTCTGCTGGACGGCCCGCGCGCTGCGCCGCTCCCCTCGCCGCCTCCGCCATGCTCGTCGCCGTCCCCTGCCTGGCGCCACTTCGGCCTCCTCGCCGCATGCCTGCGTTGCTGCCGTGGCGCCGGCGTTCGCCTCTGGCTTTGCCCCGCTGCACCCAATCGTGCGCTCAAAACAGCGCCCGCAACCGCACGCCCGTTAGCCCCCAGGGCCCTATGACAAAGGGGGCCCGCCCCAGAACGTTTTAATATAAAAAAGGAAGAAAAGAATTAAAAAAATATAATAATAATAAAATTAATTAATTAATTAATTAAGGAATTGATTAAGTTAATTAATTATAATTAGATTAACCTAATCACTAATTAACTGTTAGTTAATTAAAACAGAGTATGACGAACGGGACCCACCTGTCAGGTTGACCAAGTCAACTACTGACGTCATGCTGACGTCATGATGACGTCAGCGTACACTATTCTGAATAATGTTAATTCAATTAATAATTAATAAATTAGAAAATGATTTAAATTTTTTAAAAATTAATATAAAATAATCCGTAGCTCGGATGAAAATACTTTCTACATGAAAGTTGCTCAGAACGACGAGACGATTTCGGATACGCAACCCGTTCGTCTGCCACACCCCCCTAGCATAGCAAACTCGCAACTTTCCCCCTCCGGCTCCTCTGCTCGAAAACGCAAAACACCGGGGATACTTTCCCGGATGTCATCCCCCTTCACCGGTAGCACCTATTACCGCATTAGGGCACCTCTAACACCGTTACTTGTCATGTCATGCATCACTATGCATATGCTTGCTTAAATATTTATTGTTTCTTCCCCCTCTTCTCTCGATAGACACCGAGACCGACGCCGCTGCTACCCAGTACGACTACGGAGTTGAAGACCCCTCTCTCTTGCCAGAGCAACCAGGCAAGCCCCCCCCCTTGATCACCAGATATCGCCTACTCTCCTCTATACTGCTTGCATTAGAGTAGTGTAGCATGTTACTGTTTTCCGTTCATCCTATCTTGATGAATAGCCTGTCCTTGCTACTACTGTTGTTACCTTTACCTGCAAACCTAATGCTTAGTATAGGATGCTAGCTTATCATCAGTGGCCCTACATTCTTGTCCGTCTGCCATGCTATACTATCGGGCCGTGATCACTCGGGAGGTGATCACGGGTATATACTATATACTTTATACATGATACATGTGGTGACTAAAGACGGGACGGCTCGTAGGAGCACCCGCGAGTGGATCTTTGAGGCGGAGCGACAGGGCAGGTTCCGACCACCTAGGAGAGAGGTGGGCCTGGCCCTGTTCGGCGTTCGCGGACACTTAACACGCTTAACGAGATCTGGGTATTTGATCTGAGTCTGGCCATTTGGTCTATACGCACTAACCATCTACGCGGGAGTAGTTATGGGTATCCCGGCGTCGTGGTATCAGCCGAAGCCTTCGTGACGTCAGCGACTGAGTGGCGCGCGCCGGATTGGACTGGAAAGCCACTAGGCTAGGTCTGCTTCCGGCCGCGTACGCAACGTGCAGGTGTGCAAAGGGCGATGGGCCCAGACCCCTGCGCCATAGGATTTAGACCGGCGTGCTGACCTCTCTGTTGTGCCTAGGTAGGGCTGCGACGTGTTGATCTTCCGAGGCCGGGCATGACCCAGGAAAGTGTGTCCGGCCAAATGGGATCGAGCGTGTTGGGGTATGTGGTGCACCCCTGCAGGGAAGTTTATCTATTCGAATAGCCGTGTCCCTCGGTAAAAGGACGACCCGGAGTTGTATCTTGACCTTATGACAACTAGAACCGAATACTTAATAAAACACACCCTTCCAAGTACCAGATACAACCGGTGATCGCTCTCTCACAGGGCGACGAGGAGAGGATCATCGGGTAGGTTTATGTTATACGATGCTACTTGGAGGACTTCAGTCTACTCTCATCTACATGCTGCAAGACGGAGGCTGCCAGAAGCGTAGTCTTCGACAGGATTAGTTATCCCCCTCTTATTCTGGCATTCTGCAGTTTAGTCCACATATGATACCCTTATTCCGTTTGATACCCATGCATATGTAGTATAGCTCCTTGCTTGCGAGTACTTTGGATGAGTACTCACGGTTGCTTTCTCCCTCTTTTCCCTCTATCCCTTCTACCTGGTTGTCGCAACCAGATGTTGGAGCCTAGGACCAGACGCCACCGTCGACGATGACTCCTACTACACCGGAGGTGCCTACTACTACGTGCTGCCCGCTGACGACGACCAGGAGTAGTTTAGGAGGATCCCAGGCAGGAGGCCTGCGCCTCTTTCGATCTGTATCCTAGTTTGTGCTAGCCTTCTTAAGGCAAACTTGTTTAACTTATGTCTGTACTCAGATATTGTTGCTTCCGCTGACTCGTCTATGATCGAGCTCTTGTATTCGAGCCTTCGAGGCCCCTGGCTTGTAATATGATGCTTGTATGACTTATTTTATTTGTAGAGTTGTGTTGTGATATCTTCCCGTGAGTCCCTGATCTTGATCGTACACGTTTGCGTGTATGATTAGTGTATGGTCAAATCGGGGGCGTCACACTTGCCTCGCCTTATTCTTCTCATATCGATAACTCCTCGATCTTTGAACACTTCATCCACACAAAACTTAACAAAAACCTTGTGAGATCCGTTAGTGTAATAAAGCAAATCACTATGTTTAGGTATTATTGTATTTCAATTTCATATTAGCATTATATCTACTATATTCCAACTTCAACATGGTTCATACCCCCCGATACAACCCATAGGTTGATCAAAATGAGCGAACAACACATAGAAAACAGAATTTGTCAAAAACAGGACAATCCATAGCAATCTAGAAACTTCATATACTTCTGTAACTCCAAAAATTCTAAAACAATTGCAAAAAATAAAAAAATTGCATAGCAGTACTATGTAAAAATTGCAGAAACTTTTGACGTTCTAGTAGAAAATGTAAATTCACGCACTACAGCCAAAGTTTCTGTTTTTGCACCGCATGTAGCAAACAAGTAATCTAATCATCCTAAAGCCAAACCTTGGCACATTATTTTTTATAATACAATGGATATATACAAGGGGATAATTATTTTTGAGAAACTTCCATGAAATTTCTACATTGTTTCCTTGAGCATGAACACAAGTGTTCAAGGTCGACCCTCACTTCTCCAATGCATAACCTTCCAATCACTTCTCTTTTTGAAGAAGTGTTTAGGCATAAGAGGGCAAGTTACCCTTTTTTGTATTTTTCATTCTTTTATTTTTTTTGTTTCACCCACAACTAAAGAAAACAAAAATAGGGAAAAAAATCTACTTAGTGAAGAAAGCAAACAAGCACACACGAGAATATCAACCCCATGCTATTGCTCCGTGGCAACGGCGCTAGAAAAGAGTTTGATAATCCCTAAGTGCAAGGAATCATCGTAGCAATTTCCAGAGGTGGAAGTGATAAGTATGGAGTGTCGAACCCACAAGGAGCTAAAGGTAAGATCAATATTCTCTCAAGTCCTATCTGCCACTGATACGACTCTACGTACACCGAACGTTTGCTTCCATCTAGAAACGAGAAATAAAACTACGTTGTGGGTATGAAGAGGATATCTTTGCAATATTGGATAACTAAAATATAAAATTAGGGGCCTTAACATAAAGTTAGAATATATTATAATATATTACAAATACCGAGTGTGGAATAATGATGGATCGATGTGCGGAATTATCCTAGGAAATTATTAATAAGATCAGTAATCATTATTGCAATTTTATATGAAGGAGAGGCATAAGCTAATATACTTTCTCTACTTGGATCATATGCACTTATGTTTGGAACTCTAGCAAGCATCCGCAACTACTAGAGATCATTAAGGTAAAACCCAACCATAGCATTAAAGTATGAAGTCCCCTTTATCCCATATGCAACAACCCCCTTACTCGGGTTTGAGCTTCTGTCACTCTAGCAACGCACTGTAAGGAAATCATGAACGTATTGCAACACCCTACAACGGGAATACTTCACGTGTGCGCGGCATGGAAGGCACCATAGGAAAACACCAAAATAAAACATACAACTCAAACCAATCTAGATCATCAATCAACCCAAAAGACAAAAGAAATCTACTCAAAACATCATAAAATGGCAACACATCATTGAATCATAATATGTGGCATAAAGCACCATGTTTAAGTAGGGGATTAAAGCAGGGTGCGGGAGAGTGGACCGCTTAAAAGAGATGAGGAAGGTGATGTTGATGAAGACGATCACTGCGGCGATGGTTCCCCGGGCGGCACCCCGGCGCCACCAAGAGAGAGGGGGGGAGAGAGTCTCCCCCTTTTGCTTCCTCCTCCATGGCCTGCCCCCCCGATGGGGAGAGGTTCTCCCTCTGGTCCTTGGCCTCCATGGTGATGATGGCCCCTTCCAGCTTCCTCCTACGTGGTCTACGATGATGATGGCCCCCCCGGCAGGGTGCCAGAGAGGGCCTAGATTGATTTTTCGTGGCTACAGAGGCTTGCGGTGGTGGAACTTCCGATCTAGGTTTCTTTCTGGGGGTTTCATGATTTATAGGAATTTTTGGCATCGGTTTCATCCCAGGGGGGTTCCCGAGGAGTCCACAAGGCAGGGGGCGCGCCCTACGCCCTGCACCCTTGTGTTTGCCTCGGGACTCTTCTGGCCTAGCTCCGATGCTTCGTGGGTCTCCTCTGGTCCATAAAAAATCACCACGGTGGTTCCGCTCAAAACAACATCAGTCCTAGTTAGTTCTAATCAAATCATACCAAACCATATAAAATTGTTGTAAACATGGCATGAATACTTCATAAATTATAGATACGTTGGAGACGTGTCACTAATGATATGCAAAGCCATAAGCTTGGGAATGCTATGTTTGATGAAGATGATATTTTTAGTCCCCCAAGATTTGATGTGCAAATTTGTTATAATGATTGCATGCCTCCTATTTATGATGATTATATTGATGAAAGTGGGTTTGGAAGAGTGTCAACTCTAGGTAATGATCCCACTATTTTGGAGGGTGTTGAATCTTATTATAATAATTATGAAAGCGGATTTGGAGAGGTCATGACTTTACTTAGTGATGAATCCACTATTTTGTAAGAGGTTTCAATTGATTAGGACAATAAAGTTGTTATGTATGATGATTATAGTGATGGCATGTATGATATAAAGAATAATGATAACCATGAAACTTGTCATCATGATTTTATTTTTCAATTGGACTATGCCAATCAAGTATCTCATGATAGTTATTTTGTTGAGTTTGCTCCCACTATTTTGAATAAGAATAAATTTGCTTATGTGGATAGTAATAAAATTTCTATGCTTGTGCGTCATGAAAATAATTCTTTATGTGAAAATTATATTGTTCAATTCATTCACGATGCTACTGAAAATTATTATGAGAGAGAAACATATTCTTTTACATATGTCAATAACATCAAGTTTCCCCTCTATGTGTTGAAAGTTTTGAAGTCATGCTTGTTTTGCCTTCCTATGCTAGTTGATTCTTGCTCCCATAAATTGTTTGCCCACAAAATCCCTATGCATAGGAAGTGGGTTAGATTTAAATGTGCTAGTCATATGCTTCATGATGCTCCTGTTATGTTTCAATTCCTATCTTTTATGTGAGCATAATTGAAATCATCATGCCTAGCTAAAAAGGCATTAAAGAAAAGTGCTTGTTGGGAGACAACCCAACACTATTACCTATTGTTTTGTGTGTTCCCATAATTAAACTACTGTACTAATCATGTTTTATAGCTTTGGTTTCAATTAAGTACCAAGTAAGGTCTTTGGGATAGTGTGGATGATAGTTGACTTGATTCTGTGCAAAAACAGAAACTTTTATGCCCAGTAACAGAATTGTTTAAATTCACTAGAACGTGATAAAATTCTGAATTTCTTTACAAATGATTGATATACAAATTTCCTACTTGTTCTAATTTTAAAGAATTTTTGGATTTACAGAATTATAATCATTGTCCAGATCATTACAGACTGTTATGTTTTTGACAGATTATGTTTTCAATGCATAGTTTGCTTGTTTTAGTGTTTCCATAGCTTATATTAAGTGATATAAATTGTGGAAATGATAGGATACAGTAGGCATTGTGTGAGAACAATTATGAATCTTTTCTTTGACAATACCAAAGTGAACGGTTTGCTCTTTATCTTTACCTACTAATAAGGCACACATTGATTCTGTCGAGTTTACCGTCATGGCATTTTTGCAAACAACTCCATGTGTTTTTTTATAATTGAACCCACAGTCCTATTTTGAATGGCTTTTAGATAATTGAACCCGTAGTCCTATTTTGAATGGCTATCTGCGAAAACATTTCGTTTTTGCAAAAAAGACCCTTTAATTTGGTATATTCAACCCAAACTCCATACGTCAGCGGCTCGAATGGCTGGGGGTGCCGTAGCTCCTTGATGCAGAACGGCGGTGGCAGTTGGAGCTTGCTGGGGGCGAATTCGTGCGCAGCAGGGGTTGGGGAGGTGGATCCGGAGACGGGGTCGCTGGTGACTACGAGGAAGGCTGGAGCACGGATTCGACTCCTAGGCAGAAAGAAGATAGGGAGGTGAGGGAGAGAAGAAGGGAGAACGGAGGGGCGGTGCGGCAACCTAGGCAGGAGTTCGCCGGAGCGGGGCGACGACGGATGAGCGCGGGAGATAGAGGAATCCGACATGGCAGCGGGAAGTCCCTGGAGGTGGAGGTGGGCCAAGAGAGATCAGATCGAGACCAAGAGGCCACGTGGAGCGCTCGTGGAGATGCATCGTCACCTCTGGCGGACGACGCCACGGCCATGTCTCCGCCGCCCCTCCCACCGCGAGGAAGTCTACGCCAAGTGTAACACCCACGATGCGGCTATATCTCCAACGTGTCGAGGCACGACTTAGAGGCATAACCGCATGGTGGTTTAGTCGCAAGTGGGTGTTACAAGTTGGTATCAGAGCCATCCCCGACTTAGGAGCTCCCTGCTCGATCGAATCGCTGACGTTGTTGAGTCTAGAACAAAATGTTTTGAGTCTTAGGATTATATATATTGGAGAGTAGGATTCTTTTTACTCCTCAGTCCCTTCATCGCTCTGGTGAGGCCTCCTGATGTAGAAGTTTTGACTTCCCTCTCCTCAAATTTCATGAACTTTTATTTAGGATCACGCGGGTATCTTGGAATTGTTCTGATAGTCTGGTGATGAGGACATTGTTCTTGGTGCCTCCTGACATTTAGGGGTTGTGGCAGTGTCCCGAGGAGTTGAGCTTCGAGGTGTTGTCATCACAATTTTATCGTTGCAATTCTGGAATACCTGAGTTCGCTGACATCGAAAATCTGTTTTATGCAGTTGTTGGTGAGATATCCTCGACGCCACCCAGTGCTGGGGCAGGAGTTCGGTAGTATTGCCATAACTCGTATAACAGGTGCTTTTCGAAGGTTGAGGTACATGATTTCTGAAGGTTTCTTGGTTATGTGTTGAAGGATGGATACATCTGGATGTAGGGATTGTTAGTTTGGGTGAGATATTATGCTTCCCCTGTATCCCCAACACCTAATTGCATAACCAGAAAGTTTCAAGAGTTTATAGGTGGGAATTCAACTAGCTCCTAGAATATCTTTTCAATAGACACATGATACGATATGGGACCTATCATATGTTTGTTTCCGGCTTATTTTGCAAGCCAGTCCTTTGTATTTGTTTTGAGTTGTGGTATTCGAGTTGCTTCTATGTGGATGCTAATCCTTTGTGATCATCGCGATTGTCATGTCAATTCTGTCGGGGGTGCTGATCCCACGTACACCTATGGGGATCGGCGGACCGAGCCCCTTTTGGTTCGGCAGGGGGCGGAGGATGCACAAAGAGCAGATCGAGGCGAACGCACGAACGACGCGATCGGTTTACCCAGGTTCGGGCCGCACGGATGCGTAAAACCCTACTCCTGCTTTGGTTGGTATTGTGTTCTTGCTCGGGAGCAATGGCTGCTACAGTACCCTTGGATGGCTAGCGAGGCCGAGCGTGAGAATGGTCGTCCCCTTCCCACTGTTGCGCATGGGCCTCCTTTTATATGTCAAAGGGGTCACCGACAGGTGGCAACAGAGGTGAGGGTAAAAATGTAAAAGAGGTGGTAGTTGGCGCCACCGCTTGCTACAGTGTATCATACCTAACCCTGACGGCAAGGGACAAAGGCATTAAATGCCTGTCTGTGTCGCCTAGATGGTGCAGAAAGGGACCGTCAGGGGCGCCACCGTTTGCCACGATGGCTATCTTGTCAGCGCCTGCTTGCCACCACATGCCCCTAGCTGCACAGCCTCCCGCCACGTATGCTAGGAGCGGTCCCAGAGCGACACGTTGGCGGGTGAGCTGGAGCGCGGGCTGCGGAGTAGTAGCTTGTCGCGGCAAGCGCCTTGCCGCGGATGTTGTCTTGTTGCGTCCGGGAGCTTGTTGCTCACCGGGTCCTGTCGCGTCCGGGAGCTTGTCGCTCACCGGGTCCTGCCGAGACGCGCAGCGCGTCGCAGCAAGCTTCTCGGGATGCCTTGGTTGGTCTTCCCGGCAAGCTCCTCTTGCCGGGGTCTTGTCTCCTTCCCGGCAAGCTCCTCTTGCCGGGGTCTTTGTGCTTCGAGTAGCCTTCCCGGCAAGCTCCTCTTGCCGGGGCCTTGGATACTTTGTTCTTGAATGGCTCCAAAGGAACCATGGAGGGTCTTGGCGGTCACCCGGCAAGCCTTGCCGCGGGGTGCTGCGACTGCCCGTGCACAAGTTCGGGATACTAAGGTACCCCTACTTTAGTACACCGACAGGAGCCCCCGGGCCTGGGCCATACACTGTGCCGAGCGCTGTTGGGCCAGGCCCAAAACAGTGCACGGGAACGCGCGGCCTAGGTTACGCTATAACTCACTCCGCGTCCACCGCGCCCTCCCCGAGCGGCACGCGTCAAACGCGGCATCGTGGGAGAGATCGTGGGTGGTTTTTGAGGCGTCCACTCCCCACGATCACGGGGTGGGGAGAGGTCGGCTCACCCGTCGCCTTGGTTCAGCACGCCTGCCACGCGGCTCCCATGCACTTGGGGTCGCGGACGGCGGAGGCGGGAAACCGGGCCGTCACGGGTCGAGGCAGCGGGTCGGCCCTAGCTCCCTGTGTCTTGATTCGCCGAGCGGGGCGGCCGAGCCCCCACCTCGGCCCTTTATAAAGAGCGGGAGGGGAGGACGAAAGCCCACATTCTCTCATCTCCTCCTTCCTTCAGCTTCTGCTCCCCTTTCTCTCATTTTCCATGGAGAAGGGGAATCCTGGTCCTTCATCAGTGGCGGCGAGGGTTGCCGCCAGACAGCGCATCCCTCCCTCTTCCGCACCCGTGGTGGCGGAGCCAGCCGTAAGGGGAAGAGGGAGGGGGCGAGGTCATGGACGAGGTCGAGGACGAGGCCGAGGCGCTCGGGGAAGAGGTGGACGGGGCGGCGCGCCGGCTTCGCCTCCGCCGGCGATCCCTCTTCCCACGGGGGTCCATATTAGGGACGACCCTTGCAAGTTCTTCGTCAGGCTGCGCCGGGCGCCTCGTCGCCGACTCCGACTCCCAGCTCCGTTCGCGGGCGCGATGGAGTTGGACCCGCCCGAGATGCTGAGACTGCACATGAGGGGCTGTGGGATCAGCGGCACGCGAGTCCGCGTTGAAATCCCAGCCCCCGGTGTGATGTATCTTGGTCGAGGGTGGAAGATGTTCGCCCGTATCCACAGCTTGACGGCGGGGCTCACCCTCCATTTTAAGCTGATGGAGGGCAATCTCTTCTCCATCAAGGTCTTCGGGTGCTTCGGCACTTGGGCAAAGTGCTGCGTGGACAGCTCCTCCGATAGCGAAGGCCCCTCCTCGAGCGAGAGTGATGAGGAGGGGAGCGACAGCAACGACGAGGGTAGCGGGCGGCAGGATGACGGGTCCGACTAGGTGTCGGGCGCCGCTCCGTGCGGCACCGGCGACCCCATCATCCGTGTCGCCGGCTCCTTGAACTCCCCGGGGTCGTCTCCTTGGGCGGCTGGCGTAGGGAGGCTGCGGAAGAGGAAGAGGGCTGGCGGCAATGCCGTCAAGCCGGAGTACGAGGGCGTGGTGCCCTCGACAGCGTGCTGACGTCCTGCCGCCTCGTCTTCGAGCCCTGCTTCCGGCGCCGCCATCACCGTCCAGCCTTTGTACGGCCCCCGGGAAGTTCTCTTGGTGTCTTCTGGCACCCGTAGTTCGCCTAGGCGCTCCTTTTGCCCTTCTCGCCTCCTTGACCTACCTCCTGAAGAGAGGGACAAGAAAAGGATTACGGGCATCTTATCTTTTTAATTTGTAAGCCTTCGGGCCTTAGTTGCATTTAAAACTTGTGATCCTCTCTTTCATGTTTTTCATCCTCTATGGACTGTACCTGAGTGGAATGTTTTTTAATGAAAAGGGGATGCTTGCCGGGTCATTTGTCTCGCAGGTAGAACCCACCTCAAGGAGCAAATCCTTGGTATCTTTCCGATAGACACTTCTTCCCCGGCAATAGGCCCTGCCGTCTTCCCATGTCACTCGACCTTTCTCACGCTTTTGACGGAGGCAGGGACGAGGCGGGTGCGGCCCCTCGTTTCATCCCTTTGCTGCCGCGACTACGACCAAACTTGGCCCCAGGAACGAGCCTCAGGGCCTAGAGTTAAGGGAGCACGGTAGTTTCCGGGAAGAAACGAGGTTTCGTATTCCTCAGTCCATAAGAGAATGCATGAAGAGGGATAAAAAAACTTATCTGAGATTGCAGCCCCCGGCAACTTTGGTTTGCCATGGGCGAATCTTGGTACTTGCAGCCCCCGGCAACATTGGCTTGCCGGGGTCCAGACGCCGGCACGTCCTTCTTCTCCCTTTTGTCCTCAGGCGGTCCGGCAAAGGATATGCGAGCCCTGCGAACCAAAGGAAACGAAAGAAAGGCAAAGGGACGCACACTCGGCCTCTAAGTTAGGGGTTAGCCGCCATTAAGCACTATCAACCCTAACCAAGGATGACTCGACCTAGCATGCATGCTATAACTTAGGGCGCCAGCGCTTCATTTACTTGTGCTCAGGGTCTGCGCCTGGCTTTGTACAAAGGATTACATGCAATAGCGGCAAGACTTGTACAAAAGGGTGGTTGCCGGACAGGGTCCGACAACCGCACCTTACGGGTAAAACTTACGAAGATGCTCGATATTCCAGGAGTTGCTCACTGGTACGCCATCTTCGGTCTCCAGGCAGACAGTGCCAGGCCTGGTGACTCGTTTCACCCGGTAAGGGCCTTCCCACTTCGGCGTCAACTTGTTGGAATTCTTGGCGGACTGAACATGCCGAAGAACAAGGTCGCCTTCCTCGAGACTTCTGGCGTTAACTTTGCGGCTATGATAGCGGCGCAAAGCTTGCTGGTAGCGAGCGGCTCGCACAGCAGCCTGAAGACGATCTTCCTCAAGGAGCAGCGCGTCATCTTCACGCAGCCACTCTTGCTCAAGCTCATCATAGGCGAGCACTCGAGGTGACCCGTATACGAGTTCCGTGGGGATAACTGCCTCCGCTCCATAGACTAGAGCGAAGGGTGTCTGTCCAGTGGCTCGATTTGGCGTCGTCCTGATCGACCAAAGAGCCACCGGCAGCTCCTCGATCCAGTTGCATCCGCACTTGTGCAGCCTGTCGAAAGTTCTGGTCTTGAGCCCGCGCAGCACTTCGGCATTCGCCCTCTCCGCTTGACCGTTGCTTCTCGGGTGAGCAACAGAAGCGAAGCAGACCTTGGCGCCAAGATCTTGGACGTACTGCATGAAGGTGCGGCTCGTAAATTGTGTACCGTTGTCGGTGATTATCCTGTTAGGGATTCCGAAGCGGCAAACAATCGACCTGAAGAACTTGACTGCTGACTGTGCTGTCACCTTCCTCACTGGTTCCACTTCCGGCCACTTTGTGAACTTGTCGATTGCAACGTACAAGTACTCAAAGCCCCCGACAGCTCGGGGGAAGGGGCCGAGGATGTCGAGCCCCCAGACCGAAAATGGCCAGGATGAAGGGATCGTCTGGAGAGCTTGAGCTGGCTGGTGTATCTGCTTGGAATGGAACTGGCACGCTTCACACTTGGTTACTTGTGCAGTTGCATCCTGGAGGGCTGTCGGCCAGAAGAAACCTTGCCAGAATGCTTTTCCGACAAGGGCTCTTGCGCCAATGTGGTGACCACATATGCCTCCATGTATCTCTGCCAACAGCTTCTGTCCATCTTCCCGGGGAATACACTTCAATTTCACACCGTTGAGTCTTCTTCTGTACAGTGTGTTGTCGACAAACTGGTACATACTAGACTGCCGGGCTACTCTTTCCGCTTCTTCTGGTTCCTCGGGAAGTTCTCCTGTCTGAAGGAAACGGACAATCTGCTGCGCCCATGTTGGAGCCTGTGGCTCGACAACAAGGACTAAAGGCACATCTGCTGCTGCGGGAACGCCCGCTTCTACGGCAAGAGCCCGCGGCTCTGCCGGAGCTTGACGTTCCCCGGCAAGCTTGCCGGAGCGAAACTTGTCGGGAGAATCTGCTTCAACGGAACAAACCCTGGGGCTTGCTGGAGCAGACTGCTCCTCAGCATTCTTGGCGTCGATCTTGGGGAGCTTCTTGGCGGCGGCTTCGGGAAGCTCTGCCGGGAGATAGTCACCAGAAATCAACTTCCTCTTCTTGCTCTGTCCAGTTGATGGTGTTACGGATGGCTGAGTCAGCTTGAGCACAAAGATCCCTGGTTCCATAGGTAACTTAAGTGCTGCGCACTTTGACAGGCCATCGGCAACATCGTTCTCAGCTCTTGGAACATGTTCCATTTGCAGGCCGTCAAAGCGCTCTTCTAGCTTCCTCACTTCATCAACATAAGCTTCCATCAACGGACTCTGGTAAACCTTGTTCACTTGGCGGACGACAAGCTGCGAGTCACCCCTGACAATTAGTTTCTTAATCCCAAGTTCTACCGCGATCCTGAGACCGACAAGCAAGCCTTCACACTCTGTAGTATTGTTTGTCGCTTGCTCCTTGGGAAAGTGCATCTGGACTATGTACTTGAGGTGCTCTCCGGTGGGCGTGACAAGCAGCATGCCAGCACCGGCACCTTGCAGCGAGAAGGCACCGTGAAAGTACATGAGGCACTCTTTGCTTGCTTCCTTGGCGGGGATGCTCGTCTCCGGAATTTCTTCGTCTGGAGTTGGCGTCCACTCTGCTATGAACTCTGCCAATGCTCTGCTTTGGATTGTTGATGTACTCTCAAATTTGAGGCCAAAGCTTGACAGTTCCAGTGCCCACTCGACAATCCTGCCTGTTGCTTCTGGATTTTGCAATATCCTTTTCAGCGGAAAGCGACTGACAACTGTGATCTCATGTGCTTGGAAGTAATGGCGCAGCTTTCTCGAGGCCATGAGAAGGCCGAAAAGCAATTTCTGCACACCAGAGTACCTTGACCTAGCTCCCTGTAAAAGGGAACTGACAAAGTAAACTAGGCGCTGCACCATCTTCTTCTATATCTCCTCTTGCATCTGCGCAGATCCTTGCTCATCGGGGCCAGAGCCTGTCGGGGAAGCCCCCTGCTTGTCGCCGTATGTTCTTGCCGCGGTCGCTGGCTCGTCATCTGCCTCCCTCTCCGCTACTAACGCAGCACTAACCACTTGATTGGTTGCCGCTATGTACAGCAGCAACTTCTCTTGTGGCTTAGGTGCGACAAGGGTTGGAGTGGAGGACAGTTATTTCTTCAAGTCCTGCAGCGCAGCCTCCGCCTCCGGAGTCCATTTCATTGGACCTGCCTTTTTCAAAATTTTGAAAAATGGCAGGGCGCACTCAGCAGACCGAGAGATAAACCTGCTGAGAGCAGCCATGCAGCCGGCAAGTTTCCGTACATCCTTGACGCGCTTCGGTGCTTCGATCTGCTCAATGGCCTTGATCTTGTCGGGATTGGCTTCGATTCCCCGCTGAGACACGAAGAACCCGAGAAGCTTGCCGGAGGTACTCCAAACACACACTTCTCGGGGTTGAGCTTGAGGTTGATCTTGCGTAGATTTGCAAAGGTCTCATCTAAGTCTCGGACCAGAGTTGCCTTGTCCTTGCTTTTGACCACTATATCATCCATGTAAACTTCTACATTTCTGTGTATCTGTGGCTTCAAAGTGACACGGACTACTCTGGCAAATGTTGAACCAACATTCTTTAATCCGAAAGGCATCCGTACGAAACAGTACGTGCCACATGGAGTAATGAACGCGGTTTTCTCCTCATCCTCTTCTGCCATGAAGATCTGATGATATCCTGAATATGCGTCAAGAAATGAAAGCAACTCACATCCGGCTGTGGAGTCAACAATCTGGTCAATGCGCGGCAAGGGAAATGGATCTTTGGGACAAGCTTTATTAACATCAGTAAAGTCAATACAAAGCCTCCATTTCCCATTCGCCTTGCGCACTACAACCGGATTGGCCAACCACGTGGGATGGAGCACTCCTCTGACAAGGCCTGCTGCTTCCAACTTCTTGATTTCTTCTGCTATGAATTCTTGGCACTCTACTGCCTGCTTTCTGACCTTCTGCTTGACGGGCCGCGCATGAGGACAAACGGCAAGGTGGTGCTCAATTACTTTCCTGGGAACACCGGGGATGTCAGACGGTTGCCACGCAAACACGTCGACATTCGCCCGCAGGAAAGCAATGAGTGCGCTTTCCTATTTAGGGTCAAGCGTGGCACTGATGGTGAAGGTACCACCAGTGCCGTCCTCCTTGGCGGGCACCTTCTTGGTAAGTGGCGGAGCTGTCATAGCCTTCTTACACTTGCCGGTGGAGCTCGATGGTGCGTCCTCGACGGCGGCGCAGCACTCCGAAGAGGTGCGCTTGCCGGAGTGGGCATCAGAGCTTTTGCCGGACTTGGTCTTCTTCTTCCCCCCGGGAGCTTCAGCGGCAAGTGTCTTGCTATCTGTCGCGGCTGCCGCTTCCCAGTAAATCTTGTCGGCGCAGATAAGGGCATCCTTCTTGTCGCCAGGGACAGAGATGACTCTTATCGGGCCTGGCATCTTGAGCAGGTTGTACGCATAGTGAGAGGCCCATGAGCTTGGCCAGTGCTGGATGGCTGAGTATGCCATTGTAGGGCAATGGGAAATCGGCAACGTCAAAGGTGGCCCTCTCAGTTCTGAAGTTCATTTTGCTGCCAAACGTCACCGGCAACGCGACCTTCCCCTTTGGCTTGCTCCTTCCCGGGTTAATTCCTTGGAATGTGCCGGTCTCTTCGAGCTCGCTGTCGGGGATCTAGAGTTTCTGGAGTACAGCGGAGGAGATCAGATTTAAGCCGGCCCTGCCGTTAACCAACATCTTGGTGACCTTGAGGTTGCGTATGGTTGGTGAAACCAACAGCGGCAAGCACCCGACCGCAGTTGTGCGATCAGGGTGGTCCTCAATGTCAAAGATGATAGGCGTGCTGGACCATTTCAGAAGTTTGCGCGACTCGACAGGTGGCTCTGCCGCGTTAACTTCCCGCATCCACTATTTGAGTTGGCGGTGGGAAGTATGCAGAGAAGCACCGCCGTCAATGCACAAACTTCCGTGGCTTTCTGGAACTCCTGCTCACTGTTCTCAACATCATCCATGTCTTCGTCGTCGTCTTTGTCCTCGTCCTTGTCGCGGCCGCGGGGAGGTCTATCTCCTTGCCGCTGCTTGGCCTTGCCGCGGCTCTCTCCCTGGCCAGCGCGCTTCTTGCCGGCTTCTCCACCGCCTCCTTGGGCTCTCTCCTTGTCGGGCCGCTCGTACTCAGCTTTTTGTTGCTGGACAAGCTGCTCGACCCTCTTGCAGTTCTGGAGATCATGGCCCTTGGTGCGGTGAATCTTGCAGTACTGCTTGTCGGAGCCGTCCTGCTTGTCGGCGGCCGCCACAGCTTGGCAGTTGGTGCACGCGGCAACCTCCTTGCCGAAGCTGCCAACTTTGGCTAGCTTGGCGGGGCTGTCGTCGCCGGACTGCTCAACGACTAGTACCTCTTTGCCGCTCTTCTTCCTATTGCGCCTTCGGTTTTTCTTTGCCGAGGCAGCATCTTCATTGTCAGATCCTCCTGCTCCAGTGTCCTCTCCGGGGAGTTTCCTCCCTTCTTCGGCGCGTGCACACTTGTCGGCCAGGGCGTAAAGCTCGCTGACGTCCCTGATCCTGCTCATCGCCATCTCCTCTCGCATCCCGCGGTTACGCACGTTCTGATGGAACGCACTGATAACCGCGGCAGGGTGGATGTCTGGGATGTTGCGCTGCACACGGCTGAACCTCTGAATATACTTGCACAGGGGCTCTCCTTCCTTCTGGGCAAGCAGGTGAAGGTCACTTTCCTGGCCATGTGGCTTGTGGACGCCTGTAAAGGCGCCGACAAACTGACGGCACAAGTCTGCCCAAGAGGATATGGAGTTGTCCGGCAAGTGCATGAGCCAGGATCTGACTTCGGGCTTGAGCACGAGCGGGAAGTAGTTGGCAAGGACCTTGTCGTCTCGCCCCCCGGCAGCTTGCACCGCAATGGTGTAGATGCTGAGGAACTCTGACGGGTGCGACTTGCCATCGTACTTCTCTGGCACGTCTGGCTTGAAATGCTTCTGGCTGGGCCACTGGACTTGCCGCAGCTCACGGGTAAACGCAGGGCAACCTCCGCGTACGGCAAGTCGCCCGGTTCTCCGGGCGCATGCATGTCAACAGAGGGCCCAGCGCGCAGGTCTGATTGACGCCGCGCTTCTCTTCGGCGCTCGATGCGTGTTCGAGCGTCTTCTTGCTGTCTCTCATGAAGGACTCGGCGCTGATCGCGACGAGCCCGCGGATCTGATGACGCGGTGGAGTCGCTGTCGAGGTGGATCCGGCGGGTCGGCGATCTTGGCCTCCTAGGCGGAGAGTGCATAGTGGTTGCACCCTCGCCGGTCTTGTTGCCACCGGTTCGCGCCTGGCTGACTTGCCGCGGCAGCGATGCGCTCGGCTGCCGTGGGTTGTCACCGTTGGCGAAGCCGATGAGGCTCTGGATAGTGGCCCTCCAGTCGTCGATCTTCCCTGGCGCTGGAGGGTAATCTAGAAGCAGTTGGGCCCGTGCCAACGCTTCGGCCGGAGTGGCAGGCGGTGGTGGCGAATGGTGCGAGGAACGGGACACGCTCGGACTTCTAACTATGTTAGAAGGAGCAATATCTCGTCCGGGCAACCGTGCCATGCTCGTGCCAGCATGCTGGCGTGCATGTTGGTCTTGGGCACTCCGGGATCCGCCAGCTTGATCTTGGCCCAGCAGACGTATGGTACCGTCGGTACCATGACGCTGCTGGTCCCGTGCCTCCTGGGACGGGCGCGGTGCGTGTACGGACGCTGAGGTCTTGGAGTGCGCCCGGTCGTTGTGGGAGCCGACCGCGCCGCCGATGTGCAGCGCAGTCTTGTCCTTGGACTGGGTAGCACCACGAGCTCCCGCGTCGACGCCCGCTCTTCCGCCGACGCCTTCTCCACTAGCCGTTTGCTCCGGCGACGGTGGGTTCGGCGCAGACGGAGCAGCTGCCTCCGAAATCTTCTTCTTCGGCGGCATGTTGATGAAGATGACGAAGATTCGGCTCGTGCGAACGCCGGATCAGATTCACACAGCCTCGACGCACCCCTACCTGGCGCGCCAAAGATGTCGGGGGTGCTGATCCCACGTACACCTATGGGGATCGGCGGACCGAGCGCCTTTTGGTTCGGCAGGGGCGGAGGATGCACAAAGAGCAGATCGAGGCGAACGCACGAACGACGCGATCGGTTTACCCAGGTTCGGGCCGCACGGATGCGTAAAACCCTGCTCCTGCTTTGGTTGGTATTGTGTTCTTGCTCGGGAGCAATGGCTGCTACAGTACACTTGGATGGCTAGCGAAGCCGAGCGTGAGAATGGTCGTCCCCTTCCCACTGTTGCGCATGGGCCTCCTTTTATATGTCAAAGGGGTCACCGACAGGTGGCAACAGAGGTGAGGGTAAAAATGTAAAAGAGGTGGTAGTTGGCGCCACCGCTTGCTACAGTGTATCATACCTAACCCTGACGGTAAGGGACAAAGGCATTAAATGCCTGTCTGTGTCGCCTAGATGGTGCCGAAAGGGACCGTCAGGGGCGCCACCGTTTGCCATGATGGCCATCTTGTCAGCGCCTGCTTGCCACCACATGCCCCTAGCTGCACAGCCTCCCACCACGTACGCTAGGAGCGGTCCCAGAGCGACACGTTGGCGGGTGAGTTGGAGCGCGGGCTGCGGAGTAGTAGCTTGTCGCGGCAAGCGCCTTGCCGCGGATGTTGTCTTGTCGCGTCCGGGAGCTTGTCGCTCACCGGGTCCTGTCGCGTCCGGGAGCTTGTCGCTCACCGGGTCCTGCCGGGACGCGCAGCGCGTCGCAGCAAGCTTCTCGGGATGCCTTGGTTGGTCTTCCCGGCAAGCTCCTCTTGCCGGGGTCTTGTCTCCTTCCCGGCAAGCTCCTCTTGCCGGGGTCTTTGTGCTTCGAGTAGCCTTCCCGGCAAGCTCCTCTTGCCGGGGCCTTGGATACTTTGTTCTTGAATGGCTCCAAAGGAACCATGGAGGGTCTTGGCGGTCACCCGGCAAGCCTTGCCGTGGGGTGTTGCGACTGCCCGTGCATAAGTTCGGGATACTAAGGTACCCCTACTTTAGTACACCGACAAATTTTTCCAACATGTGTGCTCCTCTTCAAGTGGATCCAATCATTTCAACATTTCGTAAGATCAATCCTAAGTTTTCCTAATGTTATTCATTTCATCCGTCCCCAAGTTGGCTTTGTTTTTCCCGCCCTCCCACCCTTTTTCTTCAAGGACTCAGATTTCTTAATCAAGTATCCTTTTATTGATGGGAAGTCTCTCCATTCTTTTCCGACAGTGTTCTTACCCGGTGGTGTTGGAAATATGCCCTAGAGGCAATAATAAAAGCATTATTATTATATTTCCTTGTTCATGATAATTGTCTTTATTCATGCTATAATTGTGTTATCCGGAAATCGTAATACATGTGTGAATAACAGACACCAACATGTCCCTAGTAAGCCTCTAGATGACTAGCTCGTTGATCGACAGATAGTCTTGGTTTCCTGACTATGGACATTGGATGTCATTGATAACGAGGTCACATCATTAGGAGAATGATGTGATGGACAAGGCCCAATCCTAAACATAGCTTAAAGATCGTATAGTTCGTTTGCTAGAGTTTTTCCAATGTCAAGTATCTTTTCCTTTGACCATGAGATCGTGTAACTCCCGGATACCGTAGAGTGCTTTGGGTGTACCAAACGTCACAACGTAACTGGGTGACTATAAAGATGCACTACAGGTATCTCCGAAAGTGTTTGTTGGGTTGACACGGATCAAGAATGGGATTTGTCACTCCGTATAAACGGAGAGGTATCACTGGGCCCACTCAGTAATGCATCATCATTATGAGCTCAGAGTGACCAAGTGTCTGGTCACGGGATCATGCATTACGGTACGAGTAAAGTGACTTGCCTGTAACGAGACTGAACGAGGAATTGCGATACCGACGATCGAGTCTCGGGCAAGTAACATACCGATTGACAAAGGGAATTGTATACGGGGTTGATTGAATCCTCGACATGATGGTTCATCCGATGAGATCATCGTGGAGCATGTGGGAGCCAACATGGGTATCCAGATCCCGTTGTTGGTTATTGACCGGAGAGTCATCTCGGTCATGTCTGCTTGTCTCCCGAACCCGTAGGGTCTACACACTTAAGGTTCGGTGACGCTAGGGTTGTAGGGATATGTATATGCAGTAACCCGAATGTTGTTCGGAGTCCCGGATGAGATCCCGGACGTCACGAGGAGTTCCGGAATGGTCCGGAGGTAAAGAATTATATATAGGAAGTGCTGTTTTGGCCATCGGGACAAGTTTCGGGGTTATCGGTATTGTACCGGGACCACCGGAGGGGTCCCGGGGGTCCACAGGGTGGGGCCACCTGCCCCGTGGGGGCCACATGGGCTGTAGGGGGCGCACCTTGGCCTACATGGGCCAAGGGCACTAGCCCCAAGGGCCCATGCGCCTAGGGTTTCCCAAAGGGGAAGAGTCCCACTTGTGGAAGGCACCCCTAGGTGCCTTGGGGGGGAGGGAAACCTCCCCTTGGCCGCCGCCCCCCTAGGAGATTGGATCTCCTAGGGCCGGCGCCCCCCCCTTGGCCCTCCTATATATAGTGGGGGAGGGAGGGCTTTTCTCTCACGCCTTTGGTTTCCTCCCTCTCCCTCTCCAACATCTCCTCCTCCTCCATAGTGCTTGGCGAAGCCCTGACGGAGTACTGCAGCTCCTCCATCACCACGCCGTCGTGCTGTTGCTGGAGCCATCTTCCTCAACCTCTTCTTCCCTCTTGCTAGATCAAGAAGAAGGAGACGTTACGCTAACCGTACGTGTGTTGAACGCGAAGGTGCCGTCCGTTCGGCGCTTGGTCATCGGTGATTCGGATCACGTCGTGTACGACTACCTCATCCCTGTTCTTTGAACGCTTCCGCTCGCGATCTACAAAGGTATGTAGATGCATCCGATCACTCGTTGCTAGATGAACTCATAGATGGATCTTGGTGAAACCGTAGGAAAATTTTTGTTTTCTGCAACGTTCCCCGACAGTGGCATCATGAGCTAGGTCTATGCGTAGTTCTTCTTGCGCGAGTAGAACACAATTGGTTGTGGGCGTAGATGTTGTCAACTTTCTTGCCGCTACTAGTCTTATCTTGCTTCAACGGTATTGTGGGATGAAGCGGCCCGGACCAACCTTACACGTATGCTTACGTGAGACCGGTTCCACCGACTAACATGCACTAGTTGCATAAGGTGGCTGGCGGGTGTCTGTCTCTCCTACTTTAATTGGAGCGGATTCGATGAACAGGGTCCTTATGAAGGGTAAATAGAAGTTGACAAATCACGTTGTGGCTTTCACATAGGTAAGAAAACGTTCTTGCTAGAACCCTAATTCAGCCACGTAAAACTTGCAGCAACAATTAGAGGACGTCTATCTTGTTTTTGCAGCAAGTGCTTTGTGATATGATATGGCCAAAGTTGTGATGAATGATGAATGATATATATGTGATGTATGAGATGTTCATGCTACTGTAATAGGAATCACGACTTGCATGTCAATGAGTATGACAACCGGCAGGAGCCATAGGGGTTGTCTTTATTTTATGACCTGCGTGTCATTGAGAAACGCCATGTAAATTACTTTACTTTATTGCTAAACGCGTTAGCCTTAGTAGTAGAAGTAATAGTTGGCGAGCAACTTCATGGAGACACGATGATGGAGATCATGATGATGCAGATCATGGTGTCAAGCCGGTGACAAGATGATCATGGAGCCCCAAGATGGAGATCAAAGGAGCTATGTGATATTGGCCATATGATGTCACGTTTATTGCTTGATTGCATGTGATGTTTATCATGTTTTTGCATCTTGTTTACTTAGAACGACGGTAGTAAATAAGATGATCCCTTACAACAATTTCAAGAAGTGTTCTCCCCTAACTATGCATTGTTGCTAAAGTTCGTCGTTTCGAAGCACCACGTGATGATCGGGTGTGATAGATCCTTACGTTCACATACAACGGGTGTAAGACAATTTTACACATGCAAAACACTTAGGGTTGACTTGATGAGCCTAGCATGTGTATAGACATGGCCTCGGAACACAGAGACCAAAAGGTCGAACACGAGTCGTATGGAAGATACGATCAACATGAAGATGTTCACCGACGATGGCTAGTCCGTCTCACGTGATGATCGGACACGGCCTAGTCGACTCGGATCGTGTAACACTTAGATGACTAGAGGGATGTTAAATCTAAGTGGGAGTTCATTAATAATTTGATTAGATGAACTTAATTATCATGAACTTAGTCTAAATCCTTTGCAAATATGTCTTGTAGATCAAATGGCCAACGTAGTCCTCAACTTCAACGTGTTCCTAGAGAAAACCAAGCTGAAAGACGATGGCAACAACTACACGGACTGGGTCCGGAATCCGAGGATCATCCTCATAGCTGCCAAGAAAGATTATGTCCTACAAGCACCGCTAGGTGAAGCTCCCGTCCCACAGAACCAAGACGTTATGAACGCTTGGCAGACACGTGTTGATGACTACTCCCTCGTTCAGTGCGGCATGCTTTACAGCTTAGAGCTAGGGCTCCAAAAGCGTTTTGAGAGACATGGAGCATATGAGATGTTCGAAGAGCTGAAAATGGTTTTCCAAGCTCATGCCCGGGTCGAGAGATATGAGGTCTCCGACAAGTTCTTCAGCTGTAAGATGGAGGAAAATAGTTCTGTCAGTGAGCACATACTCACTATGTCTGGGTTACATAACCGCTTGACTCAGCTGGGAGTTAATCTCCCGGATGATGCGGTCATTGACAGAATCCTCCAGTCGCTTCCACCAAGCTACAAGAGCTTTGTGATGAATTTCAATATGCAGGGAATGGAAAAGACCATTCCTGAGGTATTTGCAATGCTGAAATCAGCGGAGGTAGAAGTCAAGAAGGAACATCAAGTGTTGATGGTCAATAAAACCACTAAGTTCAAGAAGGGCAAGGGTAAAAAGAACTTCAAGAAGGACGGCAAGGGAGTTGCCGCGCCTGGCAAGCAAGCTGCCGGGAAGAAGCCAAAGAATGGACCCAAGCCCGATACTGAGTGCTTTTATTGCAAGGGAAGCGGTCACTGGAAGCGGAACTGCCCCAAATACTTAGCGGACAAGAAGGCCGGCAAAACCAAAGGTATATTTGATATACATGTAATTGATGTGTACCTTACCAGTACTCGTAGTAACTCCTGGGTATTTGATACCGGTGCTGTTGCTCATATTTGTAACTCACAGCAGGAGCTGCGGAATAAACGGAGACTGGCGAAGGACGAGGTGACGATGCGCGTCGGGAATGGTTCCATGGTCGATGTGATCGCTGTTGGCACGCTACCTCTACATTTACCTACGGGATTAGTTATAAACCTCAATAATTGTTATTTAGTGCCAAGTTTGAGCATGAACATTGTATCAGGATCTCGTTTAATACGAGATGGGTACTCATTTAATCCGAGAATAATGGTTGTTCTATTTATATGAGTGATATGTTTTATGGTCATGCTCCGATAGTCAATGGTTTATTCTTAATGAATCTCGAGCGTAATGCTACACATATTCATAGTGTGAGTACCGAAAGATGTAAGGTTGATAATGATAGTCCCACATACTTGTGGCACTGCCGCCTTGGTCACATAGGTGTCAAACGCATGAAGAAGCTCCATGCAGATGGACTTTTGGAGTCTCTTGATTATGAATCATTTGACACGTGCGAACCATGCCTCATGGGTAAAATGACCAAGACTCCATTCTCAGGAACAATGGAGCGAGCAACCAACTTATTAGAAATCATACATACTGATGTGTGCGGTCCAATGAGTGTTGAAGCTCGCGGTGGCTATCGTTATGTTCTCACCCTCACTGATGACTTGAGTAGATATGGGTATATCTACTTAATGAAACACAAGTCTGAAACCTTTGAAAAGTTCAAGGAATTTCAGAGTGAGGTTGAGAATCAACGTGACAGGAAAATCAAGTTTCTACGATCAGATCGTGGAGGAGAATACTTGAGTCACGAATTTGGCACACACTTAAGAAAATGTGGAATAGTTTCACAACTCACGCCGCCTAAAACACCTCAGCGTAATGGTGTGTCCGAACGTCTTTATCGCACTCTATTAGATATGGTACGATCTATGATGTCTCTTACCGATTTACCGTTATCTTTTTGGGGCTATGCTTTAGAGACTGCCGCATTCACTTTAAATAGGGCTCCGTCGAAATCCGTTGAGACGACACCGTTTGAATTATGGTTTGGGAAGAAACCTAAGTTGTCGTTTCTAAAAGTTTGGGGATGCGATGCTTATGTCAAGAAACTTCAACCTGAAAAGCTCGAACCCAAGTCGGAAAAATGCGTCTTCATAGGATACCCTAAAGAAACTGTTGGGTATACCTTCTACCTCAGATCTGAAGGCAAGATCTTTGTTGCCAGGAATGGATGCTTTCTAGAGAAGGAGTTTCTCTCGAAAGAAGTAAGTGGGAGGAAAGTAGAACTTGATGAAGTGTTACCTCTTGAACCAGAAAATGGCGCAACTCAAGAAAATGTTCCTGAGGTGCCTGCACCGACTAGAGAGGAAGTTAATGATGATGATCATGAAACTTCTGATAAAGTTGCTACTGAACTTCGAAGGTCCACAAGGACACGTTCTGCACCAGAGTGGTACGGCAACCCTGTCTTGGAAATCATGTTGTTAGACAACGGTGAACCTTCTAACTATGAAGAAGCGATGGCGGGCCCGGATTCCGACAAATGGCTAGAAGCCATGAAATCCGAGATAGGATCCATGTATGAAAACGAAGTATGGACTTTGACTGACTTGCACGTTGAACAGCGAGCCATAGAAAATAAATGGATCTTTAAGAAGAAGACAGGCGCGGATGGTAATGTGACCATCTATAAAGCTCGGCTTGTCGCTAAGGGTTATCGACAAGTTCAAGGGGTTGACTATGATGAGACTTTCTCACCGGTAGCGAAGCTAAAGTCCGTCCGAATCATGTTAGCAATTGCCGCATTCTACGATTATGAGATATGGCAAATGGACGTCAAAACGGCATTCCTTAATGGTTTCCTTAAGGAAGAATTGTATATGATGCAGCCGGAAGGTTTTGTCGATCCTAAGAATGCTGACAAGGTGTGCAAGCTCCAATGCTCGATTTATGGGCTGGTGCAAGCATCTCGGAGTTGGAACATTCGCTTTGATGAAATGATCAAAGCGTTTGGGTTTACGCAGACTTATGGAGAAGCCTGCGTTTACAAGAAAGTGAGTGGGAGCTCTGTAGCATTTCTCATATTATATGTAGATGACATACTTTTGATGGGAAAAGATATAGAACTCTTGGACAGCATTAAGGCCTACTTGAATAAGAGTTTTTCAATGAAGGACCTTGGAGAAGCTGCTTATATATTAGGAATCAAGATCTATAGGGATAGATCGAGACGCCTCATAGGTCTTTCACAAAGCACATACCTTGATAAGATTTTGAAGAAGTTCAAAATGGATCAGTCCAAGAAAGGGTTCTTGCCTATTTTGCAAGGTGTGAGATTGAGCTCGGCTCAATGCCCGACCACGGCAAAAGATAAAGAAGAGATGAGTGTCATCCCCTATGCTTCAGCCATAGGATCTATTATGTATGCCATGCTGTGTACCAGACCTGATGTAAACCTTGCCGTAAGTTTGGTAGGAAGGTACCAAAGTAATCCCGGCAAGGAACACTGGACAGCGGTCAAGAATATCCTGAAGTACCTGAAAAGGACTAAGGAAATGTTTCTCGTTTATGGAGGTGACGAAGAGCTCGTCGTAAAGGGTTACGTCGACGCTAGCTTCGACACAGATCTGGATGACTCTAAGTCACAGACCGGATACGTGTATATTTTGAATGGTGGGGCAGTAAGCTGGTGAAGTTGCAAGCAGAGCATCGTGGCGGGATCTACGTGTGAAGCGGAGTACATGGCAGCCTCGGAGGCAGCACATGAAGCAATATGGGTGAAGGAGTTCATCACCGACCTAGGAGTCATACCCAATGCGTCGGGGCCAATCAAACTCTTCTGTGACAACACTGGAGCTATTGCACTTGCCAAGGAGCCCAGGTTTCACAAGAAGACAAGGCACATCAAGCATCGCTTCAACTCCATTCGTGAAAATGTTCAAGATGGAGACATAGATATTTGTAAGGTACATACGGACCTGAATGTAGCAGATCCGTTGACTAAACCTCTCCCTAGGGCAAAACATGATCAACACCAGAATTCCATGGGTGTTCGATTCATCACAATGTAACTAGATTATTGACTCTAGTGCAAGTGGGAGACTTTGGAAATATGCCCTAGAGGCAATAATAAAAGCATTATTATTATATTTCCTTTTTCATGATAATTGTCTTTATTCATGCTATAATTGTGTTATCCGGAAATCGCAATACATGTGTGAATAACAGACACCAACATGTCCCTAGTAAGCCTCTAGATGACTAGCTCGTTGATCGACAGATAGTCATGGTTTCCTGACTATGGACATTGGATGTCATTGATAACGAGGTCACATCATTAGGAGAATGATGTGATGGACAAGACCCAATCCTAAACATAGCTTAAAGATCGTATAGTTCGTTTGCTAGAGTTTTTCCAATGTCAAGTATCCTTTCCTTTGACCATGAGATCGTGTAACTCTCGGATACCGTAGGAGTGCTTTGGGTGTACCAAACGTCACAACGTAACTGGGTGACTATAAAGGTGCACTACAGGTATCTCCGAAAGTGTTTGTTGGGTTGACACGGATCAAGACTGGGATTTGTCACTCCGTATAAACGGAGAGGTATCACTGGGCCCACTCAGTAATGCATCATCATTATGAGCTCAGAGTGACCAAGTGTCTGGTCACGAGATCATGCATTACGGTACGAGTAAAGTGACTTTCCGGTAACGAGACTGAACGAGGTATTGCGATACCGACGATCGAGTCTCGGGCAAGTAACATACCGGTTGACAAAGGGAATTGTATACGGGGTTGATTGAATCCTCGACATCGTGGTTCATCCGATGAGATCATCATGGAGCATGTGGGAGCCAACATGGGTATCCAGATCCCGCTGTTGGTTATTGACCGAAGAGTCATCTCGGTCATGTCTGCTTGTCTCCCGAACCCGTAGGGTCTACACACTTAAGGTTCGATGACGCTAGGGTTGTAGGGATATGTATATGCAGTAACCCGAATGTTGTTCGGAGTCCCGGATGAGATCCCGGACATCACGAGGAGTTCCGGAATGGTCCGGAGGTAAAGAATTATATATAGGAAGTGCTGTTTTGGCCATCGGGACAAGTTTCGGGGTTATCGGTATTGTACCGGGACCACCGGAGGGGTCCCGGGGGTCCACAGGGTGGGGCCACCTGCCCCGTGGGGGGCACATGGGCTGTAGGGGGCACACCTTGGCCTACATGGGCCAAGGGCACCAGCCCCAAGGGCCCATGCGCCTAGGGTTTGCCAAAGGGGAAGAGTCCCACTTGTGGAAGGCACCCCTAGGTGCCTTGGGGGGAGGGAAACCTCCCCTTGGCCGCCGCCCCCCTAGGAGATTGGATCTCTTAGGGCCGGCGCCCCCCCCTTGGCCCTCCTATATATAGTGGGGGAGGGAGGGCTTTTCTCTCACGCCTTTGGTTGCCTCCCTCTCCCTCTCCAACATCTCCTCCTCCTCCATAGTGCTTGGCGAAGCCCTGACGGAGTACTACAGCTCCTCCATCACCACGCCGTCGTGCTATTGCTGGAGCCATCTTCCTCAACCTCTTCTTCCCTCTTGCTGGATCAAGAAGAAGGAGACGTTACGCTAACCGTACGTGTGTTGAACGCGGAGGTGCCGTCCGTTCGGCGCTTGGTCATCGGTGATTCGGATCACGTCATGTATGACTACCTCATCCCCATACTTTGAACGCTTACGCTCGCGATCTACAAAGGTATGTAGATGCATCCGATCACTCATTGCTAGATGAACTCATAGATGGATCTTGGTGAAACCGTAGGAATTTTTTGTTTTCTGCAACGTTCCCCAACAGGTGGTTCTCATGAAGATGCTCTACAAGTTCATCATTCTTCATTCTGTTTCTTCTCCCATGGACTAAATTCAAGCCTTCGGTGTTGATCACATTCCTTTTCTTGTTTCAAATGTTTTCCCATGCCAGTGCACCTCTTAATCGCTCACCTCTCTCTATTCAATCCGAAGTGCTGAAGATATCTCAAAAGATTCAAGTTTCCATTATCAATTCGCTCAAGTTCTTTTGAGGATGTTATCTCATTCAAGCCATTTAATTCAAACGATGCAATCTCCCTTTCAAGTAATCGTTCAATGGTGTTTCTTTTGAGTGGGCCCTAACCCACAGGTTTTTTCCCAAGATCTTACCTGACTCTTCTAATTTTCCCGCAGTTATCCTCAAGTTCTTTCAAAGTTGACGTAAGAATGAATTATCAGCAGTCGAATGTCTTTCTCTAAGATCTTTCAAATTCATTTAATTCTTGATTCAACCTTTATATTCTTCATTATTCTAGAGTGTCTCAACAATTCATGGTGTTGTTTCTCGTCGACATTCTCGGATTTCGAAGACCGAAGAAGAGTTCCTCTTAATTCCTTACCCGTTCTTTCAAAGATTTGTGGTTCTAGCTTGTTGCCACCCTCTCATAATTATTTTCTATTGTGAGAATTCTTTTCACCCATCCGGAGCAATTCCGGAGTCTTTTCAGTTTGATTCTCTGGAGCCCATCATCTCAGAATTATTCATTCCAGCTTTTAGCTCTCGTTCTCCAAATCATACCGGTGCATCATTCAAGTATGATCTAATCAGCACAGGATCTCTTCGTTAACTTGTATCTAAATTCTCTCAAGTACCTTCGTTCATTTTCTAATTCTTCATGGTGTTCCTTTATCTTTTCTTAGTTCATTTTTCAATTCTTACAGTGGTTTATTCAAGATTCTTCTTCCTTCATTTTCATATCAATTCATTCGTTGTTTCCAAATCCTACCGGTGGTTTGTTGAAGACCTTCCCAAGTGACGCTATATCTATCTTAATCCTTTCTACGAGAGTAAGTAGTATGCCAAATCCGTTGCTTGTCATCAATCTAAATTGGTGAAGGATACGCATAACATAATTCTTATTATTGTTACATCCAAGTGATTCATCTTTCTTTCCGGAATTGTTCATCATATCACATTCTTGGTTCGAGATGCTTCATCTTTTCTTTTTCGTAGTTCCAAGTTTTCCGCTTTATCTCGTCGCGAAGCTCCATCTAATCATTGCAAGGCTTCTCTCGGAGTTCTTTTCAACTTTCCTTTTGTTTGATCATTCTTTTATTACCGGAGTTCTTCATAGAGGCTCTACATGGTGGTTCGTCAAGGATTCCTTTCATTCTTCAATTGTTCTTCAAGATTTCTCTCGAAGTTTTGATCTGCCAAGCTATACTCTAAATTAAACATGGTGTTCAACACCTTCGGCGTCCTGGGAACGGGGGTCCCCAGGCTTGCCTGCCTGCAGCCCGCACCGTGGCTAAGCCAGCAGGCCGTACGACCCATCTTCATCAACAAGGTATCCAAGACCCTCGCGAGGGGCCAAGCCTCGCGAGGCGGATGACACAAGGCCTTCTCTGGAGTGGCCCAGTCGGGCAAGCTCACGAGGAGCGGAGATGTCAAGGTGAGGCAAACCTCACGAGGCACTCGTCACGTGAGCCATGATGATCGACACCAGGCTGGCGTTAGGCGGGCGCCAGCGCGCGTAGCGTCCTTGTTTCCTCTTTGGTGCTAAGGAGGCCAATGCAGGCGAGGAGTACTGAGGCATCAGGTAAAGGTTGCCATATCGGTGAAACAAGGCCAGGACCAGAAGAACGGCAAGACGGAGGTCATCATGGAGCCCAAGACGGCGTCACCACCAGAGCCTTTCGTAGGAGGAGACCACCTTTTGTTAGGATGGCTTGTACTAGCTGTCCCCCTTCAAATTAGCCCGCCGTTGTTGGCTCCCTTCCCACTCAATATTTGGGGAGAGGACCAGGGCCTATATAAGTAGAGTTAGCCACCACCAGAGAGAGAGAGAGAGGGAGGGAGAGAGAAGGAGGACGATTCAGATCACTCTCACCCACACAAGTTAGCCAAGCACAAGAACACATAACCTCAGGAGGCTGTTCTTCCCCTTGTATTGTTCATCATCAACCCAAGAGGCAATCCACCACCACGACACTGGAGCAGGGTATTACACCACAACGGTGGCCCGAACCAGTATAAATCTTGCGTCTTCCTGTATTGCGAGTTCGTCGAGTTCGCCTGCAAGATCTTAGCGAGCTAGGGCGTAGATCGGTAGGAGGGAATTACTTCGCGCGCACCCCAGTGTTCGAACCTTAAGGGTTTGATGGAACCCCACATCCTAAATTTGGCGCGCCAGGTAGGGGTGCACCAGAGCTTCTTCTCCGACAATCGACTTGCAAACGCTCCGCGGCCGCGATGTCTGACGACCCAAGAGCTGACTCCAACCGCTGAGCAGCCTGGCTAGCCCGGTCGACGTCGCCCGCCTATGAAGACCTCAACCTGCGCTCCAGGCGGCACGAGCGCCATCCAATCTGGCGGGGCGCGGGCGATGCGGCGGGGCGTCATCTCCCTCACTCCACGACAAGTGCGGGCCGCTCCCAGAGTAGCAAGCCACGCCGCGGTGACGGTGCGGGACTCACGGCGGGAACAAGCAAACACGCGGGTAGCACTCACCATGGCAAGGGAGATGCTGCGGTGCCGGCTGATGGAAAGTGCCCGGGACACACTGCTGGAACGCGTCGCCGAGCTGCTGGACGCGGCGGCCTTGGGAGCCCCGCCCTTCTGCCATCAGCTTCCTCCTCAGGCCGCTACAGGGATTCTCGGTCGGCCACGCCGCCACCATGCACCATCAACCGCGCGAGGGGGCTTCGTCAACACCGGCATGGCCGGCAGCGCCGGGGACTCTACCACCCCCGTACCGCCCGCAACAACCATGGCCGCAAGCGTCGCCTTCCATGGCCCAAGTGGGATGCCACGCTATCACCCCCAGGGCGTCACGCTAGGCCGGGCGACATGGAGTGTGGGGCACCACGGCGAGGTGTTCGGGGTAACAGCCCCAGAAGACTACGTGCCCCGCATGACGGACCAGGAGTACACGCCGGAGGACGACCCCGGCTCGTTCGTTGGAGAAGATTGGGAAGAAGGGATGCTAGGAATCGAAGCCTTCTAGGAGCTGTCGGGGAACCACCACGACCGCGTGTGCGACGACCACTATAGGGTACCCCTAATCCCTCAGGAGCAAGCTTACGCTAACCATGAGTCGCAGGAGGAGAAGGTCACCGCAGCGGCAGGCGGCCCCATCTCGACGGCCCCATTGGCAGCGGGAGGATCGCGTTGGGGGCTGCAGGAGAGGGGTCGGGAGCCAGGACCCTCCCCAAGGCGCGCGAAACCAGGGGACACCCGGAGGTAGGCCCTCTGCCGGGGAGGCTTCGACAACCCTTCCCCCGGCAGAGGACCCGTGGTCGTCGAGGGAACCGCTGGTGTCCTCTTTCCATCTTTTGTGTCGTCCTGGTGACCGGTCGGCTCAAAGGAGGTCGAGGGTGGCGCAAGGCGGGGCCCTCGTCCGGCGATATGAAGCATGTCCGGTACCTTTGAAGAAGGCCTAGTGCCTGTGAAGCTCGCCGCCCGTGACACTCTCACGTAATAATGAGTTGGGTCTGTACACACCCCGGAGTTTCAGGAGAGCTGGCCTCGGGCCCTGGGGCTCCCTCCCACGCCTAGTGGCAGCACTTAGCTCCGCGCTGGTGAGAAGACTTGAAGACTTGGAGACTATACTAGGTGCCGGACGCGGCCTTTTGCTTTGGATCTCTCTTTCTGTGGCTTTGCTTTCTGGATCTGGATTTAAGTTGAAGCTGAATTTTTTATCGATGCATGTGGGGGGTGCCTTTTCTCATTCGAGCCATTTCTCGCCTTCCGGATCTCGTTTGGTTTGGGACTCATCTCCATCGCCTTTCCCTCGCAAGCTCCTCGCGAGCCGGACCGCGCAAAGCGCACGCTCGTCAAGCATGCGGCAACGCTGCGGCTGCCGCTCAACTCTTGAGGGGCCCCCTCAGACGGGGCGATAAACTCCACAGGATTCTCAGAAGCTCGTCGCTTCACGACCCAACCCGGAGCTGGCGCTGACTAAGGTAAACAACGACGGGAATCTCGTCCCCGGCTTCACGAGTTCACAAGGACACATACCCACATCGCATAGGAAAGTAAAAACTGCAATTTGCTTACATGAGGGGCTCCCCCTCTCAAAATGCTCTTACAAGTCTTCCAAGGGCCACACCCGAGTTTTTCGTGCAGGATGAAACAACGGGAGAACACGGGATCAGCCAGAAATATCACTCACTACATCACCCGCGGACGCGCCACTCGTGTCATCGTCATCTTCGTCGGTATCGTCGCCGCCGTCGGCAACGCCCCCATCGCCGTCATCGACCACGTCGTCTTCGTCTGCGATGACCACCACCACGTCATCCTCCAAGGTGAAGGCCGTGACCAACACGTCCACATTGTCCTCTACCCAACGCGCCAGGTCGCCCCGGACGGCCGTGGGTACGGGAGCAATGGCGGCATCAAAATCAAAGTTGGGGTCGGCATTCAGAAGGTGGCTGAAGACACGGGAGAAGGCGCGCTGAAGCAGGCCATGACCCCTCTCCTCCACAAGCTGGCGAGCTCTAGCGGATCGAGCCTCCAGGCGCGTCACCACCTCAGTGAAGAAGGTCAGGTGGCTGGCGTAGTCATTCGAGTGAGGGGCCGGGGCGTTCTCATCGCAGATGTAACCCAGGGCAGTGTTGGCCTTGTTCCAGAGGTCTTGAAGCATAGGAGCATGCTCGCGCTCCAGCGTCCGGCGCTGGAGCACTTCCTCCCTGTTTTGCCACGCGACGGCCTCGGCATCATCAACTCGGTTTCGGAGAGAAAGCAGCTCGGTGCGGGCAGAGGCCAAATCCGCCTGTGCCGTAACCAGGGCGGCGGTTGTGGCCTCTGCACGCCTCTCGGCCTCATCCAACCTAGGCCTGAGGGCGGCGGCCCTGCCCGCATCCTCCAGACCTGCGAGCTTCAGCTTCAAGTCATACCTACCCTCCAGATCTGTGCGAACCTCGGCCACCCGGCGATTGATCTCCTCCTCGACTCCGGCCTCGCGGGCCCCGACGGCGTCTTCTGCTTGAGCAACTTGACGCTCCCTCGTCTCTAGTTGCTCGAGCTCAAGGCTGCGCTCCACGGCTTCCAGGGCCAACGCCTCCTCGCGCTTCCGAACCTCCTCTTCCTTTGCGAGCATCCCCCTCAGCGATGCAAGAGCGGCCCCGCGCACCTCCACCTGCTGCTCAAGGGAAGCGCTCCAGGCCTGGAGCCCCCACGCGCGGACCTCCGCAGCCTCGCGACGGCGATCGGCCTCGCGAGCCTCTTCCAAGGCTCACGACCGGGCTTCATGGGCGATCTTGAGGGACGCCTCGACCTTCGCATTCTCGAGGTCGCACTGATAGCGACCGAGGTTAATGGTCACCCTCAGCTTGCGCCGCTCCTCCACCAGCCGGAGGCCTTCAGCCTCAACACCAGCGAGCTCTTCACCGAGTCAGCTCATCGTGCCCATCGCCTCCTGGAAGAGCTCATGACGAACTATGCTCCGCCCGCGCTCGATCTCGAATGCTTGACCCGCCTTGTCCTCCACCTCGGGGGCCGCGGGTGGAGCATCAAGTGGCGCGCCACCTCCCGGCTGGGGGCTGGGAGCTGACGCCATGCCTGACGTCAGCCCGTCCTCGCGAGGAGCTCGAGCTGATCGGGGCTCGCTGCTTGAAGAGGAACTGGAGATCGAAGTCAACCAGCTGCTGTCCATGAGCAAAGGAGGAGCCCTGGGCACGCTCGCCAAGCTCCGCGCCAAACCATGGGGGAGGGGCGGCCAAGCCGAGGACTCAGCGTGCCATGATGGCGGGGACGCTCCCCTAACCGACCCTGCGCCAGGGGCGGCAGGTAGGCCAGGAACGCTCAAGGCCGATGGGGGAGTTGATGAAGGAGGAGGCAGCCTCTCGGAAGACGCAACAACTTCAATGAAAGGAGCCCTGAAGGACAGACGTCAGAATAAGAAGACCACACGCAAGAAGCCACGGAAACAAGATGCTTACGCATCAATGGCGATGTACTTCTGTCGCTTCAACGGCCCGAAGATATTGCTGCCGCTGGGGACCCCTTCCTCCTGCGGAGTTCCTCGAAGTCCACACAAAGACGATCGAAGCGCTGGACGTGATGGCCGGTGCGCGACGGAGCCGAAAAGAGCTGAGAGGGATGGCTTCAGGGGAGCCTAGTCGTGGCGAACAGCCCGGCGCCTTCTCATTGCAACCTCCCGAGGCTCCTGGAGCCTCAGCCTCGGGAGCCACTTGCTGCATCTCCTCAACAACCGACTCCTCGGGAGGAGGGTCGCAGGCCCCCGAGGACGACACCCCCAGATCACCACTCGGCATGTGCTCCTCAGCACTCGAGCCGCCAGCCCCCGTCACAGTTCGCCCTCCTGCGCCGCCACCTAGGGCGAGCTTGGCACCGATGACGAGGAAGGGAACCATGACGACGGGGTTCTCGCGGGGCCCCACCAAGCCGATTGGGCGCAGCCCCCAGTCGTCAAAGGAAGGCATGCTCGCGGCAAATGCAGCTTTGTTCTGCAGCTGTACAACAGGCAACTGTTCTTGGGCATCTCATCCGACAGAGGGACACCTGATAGGACCGTGAGCACTGTTTGCCATGCCGCAAGAGGAAGCCCCTACTCCTGAAACCTCATGTTGTCCTTGCTGTGGAGCAAGTCCCACATCGGGCGGGAGTGGCACTGAAGTGGAGCGACTCGACGCCTGAGGAACTCCCTCACCACCATGGGTGCAGTCACGCCAAGGTCCTTCAACCACCTCAACCTAGCCCAGACGGGGGCAAGGCAGGGGCTCGTGAGCTTCTGATGGCCCCAGTCGGAGTTTGGAACAGCGGGCCCCGTCGGAACTTGGAGCAGAGGGTTGAGCACGCTGGCGTCAACAAACACCCATCATGTACGAAACTCGCTCGTGGATGAAGGAAGCTCAAAGTCGATCCCCGCGCCTGCCGTCGCAGCCACGGCCTGGAAGCCCACGCACCTCGAGCTCTGCCAGGGACCGGTGAGATGCAACGAGAAGAAGTGGCGGCGGAGTGCCACGGAAGGAGTGATGCCCACCATTGCCTCGCAAGAAGGCAAAGATGGCAAGAAGGGTCACAGATTGATGGTCGAGATGGAGCATGTGGATCTGATAATGCTCGAGCACTGTATTGAAGAAGGCGGAGAAGGGAGGAATCAGACCAGCCCAGAGGGCCTCAATGAAGATCAGAACCTCGGTGACTGCCCGAGCCATGCGAGAGCGAGACGCGGGCCAAGCCACCGTCTCTCCCCACTCGTTGAAACTTGGAGGCAAGTATGGGGCGCACCTTGTACATGCCCTTGTCATTGAGCACCCGAGGCCGGCCGAGCGCCGGCCTGAAGGATGGAGGCGCAGTTGGCGGAGACAGAGGTCTCTTCCCCTTTTCGTCTTGTTTCGGCGCCATGGCGGTGAAGCAGGCGGAGCACAAGTTAGATTGGGAGGGCAGAGCAAGGCCTCGAGGAAGCAGGGAGATTGGAAGAGCCAGGCGTGGCGAAGGAAGAATAACTGTGTAAGAGGCGGGGGCCGCATAGCCAGGCGGATTCAAGGGCAGCGTGGAGAAGCGGAGACACCCACGTCCAATAAACCGCCACATGCCAACCGAGTCTGCATGCTTTTGGGGCCCGCGGTGTTCCGTACTTGGCCCTTGGCTTTGCTGCGAAGCCAAGCCCGAGCGTACCTTGGGCCCGGGGGCTACTGTCGGCATCCTGGGAACAGGGGTCCCCAGGCTTGCCTGCCTGCGGCCCGCGGCGTGGCTAAGCCAGCAGGCCGTACGGCCCATCTTCATCAACAAGGCATCCAAGACCCTCGCGAGGGGCCAAGCCTCGCGAGGCGGACAACACAAGGCCTCCTGTGGAGTGGCCCAGTCGGGTAGGCTCACGAGGAGCGAAGATGTCAAGGCGAGGCAAACCTCACGAGGCTCTCATGACGTGAGCCATGATGATCGACACTAGGCGGGCGCCAGGAGGGCGCCAGCGCGCGCAGCGTCCTTGTTTCCTCTTTGGTGATAAGGAGGCCAGCATAGGCGAGGAGTACCGTGGCATTAGGCAAAGGTTGCCATATCAGTGCAACAAGGCCAGGACCAGAAGAATGGCAAGACGGAGGTCATCGTGGAGCCCAAGACGGCGTCACTACTAGAGCCTTTCATAGGAGGAGACCACCTTTTGTCAGTATGGCTTGTACTAGTTGTCCCCCTTCAAATTAGCCCGCCGTTGTTGGCTCCCTTCCCGCTCAATATTTGGGGAGAGGACCAGGGCCTATATAAGTAGAGTTAGCCACCACCAGAGAGAGGGAGGGAGGGAGAGAGAAGGAGGACGATTCAGATCACTCTCACCCATACAAGTTAGCCAAGCACAAGAACACCTCAACCTCAGGAGGCTGTTCTTCCCCTTGTATTGTCCATCATCAGCCCAAGAGGCAATCCACCACCACGACACTGGAGTAGGGTATTACACCACAACGGTGGCCTAAACCGGTATGAAACTTGCGTCTTTCTGTATTGCGAGTTCGCCGAGTTCGCCCGCGACATCTTAGCGAGCTAGGGCGTAGATTGGTAGGAGGGAAAGACTTCGCGTGCACCCCAGTGTTCGAACCTTAAGGGTTTGCCGGAACCCCACATCTGACAAACACATGTCTTGTTTTGAGGAGTTCAAGCATTCTTCATCTTGCATTCCGAAGTGCAATTCTTTCATATCTCATCTTTTGAGGTGGTGTTATGTCATTGTTGATAATTTCCCTTCATGTTTCATGATTCACAAGTTTTCAAGAGTGACATATCTAAATCCATCATTTTCTCTTCGCTCAAGAAATCTTTTTAATCCCTCAATCTCTACATTGGAATTATCTTGGGTTATATTTCACCTAAAGCTTTCCCTAGGGATTGTTGCTATTTATGGTGCTCATAAAGGACCCAAGTTCTTTATGTATCCTCCCGGTGAAATAAGTTTCTCATCTCCTTGTTCATATCAATCCAATCTATTGTTTTTCGTTAGTGGAAGGATTTCACCTCAAGATTTCGAGATGTTTTCCATAAGCCCACAACAAGCTTACTCTTTTCGTTGTTGGTTTTCCAGCAACTCCGTTTGACCCTTCTCCTAAAGATGCTTTTTCAAGCTCATTTGAGGTAGAAGATGTTGTTTTCTCCTCCGTTCTTTTGATTCCATTCTTACATTTGTTCTGGGGGCATTGTGATGTTGCTCTCTTTGACCCATCATCTTGTTTTGTCAAGTTCATGTTCAATTCCTTTCATTTACAATCGGAGTGCTGTCCAAATTATATCATTCTTATTCCTTCTCTATCTTGTTTTAACCAGAGTGTTGTGGCATAATTCCTCTTCTAACCATACTCTCATCCAAGTGCTTTTAGTTTGCCAAGTTCATATTCTTTACCTTCCTTTTCCAACCGGAGTGTTGTCGTAATTGATCCTTATCGTTCCTTGTACATCTCGTTTCTACCGGAGCATTTGCATGTACTTCTTGTCCATTGCAACCATTTTTCTTATGTCTTTCAACCTACAAGGTTCTAGTAATGTTCCTTGTTCCTCTTTTCGAACGGAGTGTTTTCAACTTTGCTCATCTTCATTGTATTCTTTCTTTCAATTTGTTCAACCTCGCAAGGTTCTTTGGTTTCACTCATTTGTCAAAGAAGCAACTTAGTTTACCTCTCCTCTTTCTTTTCTGCTTCTCTCTGGTGCCATCCTAGATCTCGGGATGAGATCCTCTTATAGTGGTGGAGTGTTGTAACGCCCCAAGACCGACACTCCAGAAGACTTCCATATTTTCGTGATCACCGTGTGTTTCATTTGTGCTTGCTCTTTTATTTTTGCATTGCATCATGTCATCATGCCATCATGTCATTGATCTTTGCATCTCAACTCAACTAATAAATTGCATAGATGGTTGATGGAAATTATCCTAATGCCTTTGTTATCTCAATTCTTGGTCTCCAACCTTGCCATATATTTCTTTCATCATTTTACGGAGCTCCACAAAAAATCGGAACATTTTTGGACCTTCCTAACCCTCACTTCCTATTCAAATCATTTGAATTTAACTTGGCAATCTTGCCCACTCCAATTTTCTTGGAACGAGCACATTTTTGTGAGTCCGGGAAAATTGTCCGTGTGCGCAAATTCTTTCCCTAACCCCCTCATTCTTTTTCTTCTCTTTATTTTTTTTCTGCTAAAGAATAAAAGGGAGAGAGAGAGAGCTTGCGCCCGCCGGCCTTCTGGGCCTCTCAACCATCCGCGCCAGCCCACCTAGGTCACCCGCACCCAGGCCGGCCCATCCAACCCCTAGGCCCACTCCCCTAACCCTAGCAACCCCTGGTTCGATCCCCTCCTCTCCCTCTCGTTTTTCCAGAGCACTGCCTCGCTCGATCCCCTCGTCTCTCTCCTTCCCTTGTCCTCCTCCCGACCGCATCATGCCAGGAGCCGCTGCCTCCCCGGGCCCTTGCAGCCCCGCGCCGTCCGGCCGCCGTCGGCGACCACCACCTTTCCCCGCCGAGGTGCTGCCTCCTCTGCTAGGACGCCCGGAAGCTGCCGCCTGCACCTCCCTCTCCTTCCCATGCTCCGGTCAATGCCAAACCGCCGTCCTCGGCCACCCTGACGCGCCCCTCTTCTTCCCTCCTGCTTCGTGCCCATGGCGCCGTCGTCGTCCCGGCGCTCCGCCCTTCACCATCGCGCCGCCGAGGGCCCGCCCATGTTTCCGGCCGCCGCCAGCGAGCAGCTCCGCCGGAGCCACGTCTGCTCGCCGCCCCTCCCGGTCACCTTTTTCTTTTCTTCTCCTGCTGCTGCGAGTACCAGGTCCGCAAACCCCGCTGCTCTCGTCCATGCCGAGGCCTCCTTCGGCCTTGTCCGTGTCCATCGCCATGCTCATGTTCATGTGGCTATAACAACCGCATCTCGGTAGCAATTTCATGATCGAGACCACTGATGCACCTACACACCACAACGTTGCTCGCTGCAGATCAAGTACCCTGGACCACCAAATTCGTCTACCGTCATCTTCGAAATCGTCAAGTCCAGTGAAACGCCAAATACCCCTGCGCGCGAAGACGCAAGACCGTTTCGGGTTTCACCAAGTACCTCTACCGATGACTCGAACATCTACCAAGACGGGTACCACTATTGCCGAGTATGACTACTTCCGCGATGATACGAGAACAACTACCGTCGACGTGCATTTTGTCAAGTACCACTACCATCGACCCTCGAAGCCTCCGTGGACGTCAAGTTCCTTGCAGTGACCCCGAACATCTACGAAAACATGTACTACTACCGTCGCCGAGATCGCGAGAAACGACGACCTCGGAGTGTGTACGATGACCGTTGTCGAAGACCTGTACCTCTACCACTTTTCGAAGACGAACGACTACTTCCACTACAACCGTCCCGAGAACGTCTACTTCCTCTACATTGCACCAAAACCGAACCATCCCATTCGCACGCTTTGAAGGTATAACCTCGAGATGACCGTCCGAGAACGAATACTTTTGTTGTATGAGATGCACCCTTGTTTGCCTTGAGTCCGACCTGTCGGTGCACGTTGCCCCTCTTTTGCCTTGCCACCGACATGTGGGAACCCGGTAACCGGGAGCACCCCACCATTCATCGCATGACATGCTCCCGTCACACTTCCTTTTGCACCGGCATCTCTATCGAGTTACCGGAACCGGAATGTTGTCGTGGCACGATTTCCGTTGTCGTTGCAGTGGCACCCCTTTCGTTTCCGCCACGATGACAAATGCTTCATAACATGCTCTTATCAACATTTTTCTTAAATATTGCATAAAACTTGCAAATGTCATTCGCATAATGATAACATCAAGAATGTTTAAATTGTTGTTTGCTTCAATTGCTAAATGACATGTGGGGATTTACCAGAATGGTTATTTGTTGTTTCCGGCCTCACTTAAAATTGCCTAAAATGTGTAGTTTACTTTTGCTTCACCTCTTGCCATGTTTAATAACATTTAATATTGTTGGGTACATAAACGGAAGAGAACTAAATAAGTCATGTGGTGTTTCATTAATATGCAACTCGTTGCATATTGATCTCCACTTAACTTGTAGTGTTGTTTGTGCACTTTGCCATGCCATGTTTCATTAAACCGGATATGCATCATACTTGATTGTGCATCATGCCATGTTTATGTGATGGTTGTTGACCATGTTGTTTGCTTCTTTCTGGTGTTGCTTCTTCTTGTTAGTTCCGGTAACGTTGCGTTTGTGAGGATCCGTTCGACTACGTCCGTTTGTCTACTTCATGGACTCGTTCTTCTTCCTTGCAGGATTTCAGGCAAGATCATACCCTAAAAATCACTTCTATCTTTGCTTGCTAGTTGTTCGTTCTATCGCTATGTCGCGCTACCTACCACGTGTTATATCATGCCTCCCATGTTGCCATGTCAAGCCTCTAACCCACCTTCCTAGCAAACCATTGTTTGGCTATGTTACCGCTTTTGCTTAGCCCCTCTTATAGCGTTGCTAGTTGCAGGTAAAGCTGAAGTTTGTTCCATGTTGGAACATGGATATGTTGGGATATCACAATATCTCTTATTTAATTAATGCATCTATATACTTGGTAAAGGGTGGAAGGCTCGGCCTTTTTCCTGGTGTTTTGTTCCACTCTTACCGTCCTAGTTTCCGTCATACCGGTGTTATGTTCCTTGATTTTGCGTTCCTTACGCGGTTGCGTGTTGTGGGAACCCCTTGACAGTTCGCTTTGACTATAACTCCTCCATCAAGGCCCAACCTTGGTTTTACATTTGCCTAACAACCTATTACCCTTCCCTTGGGTCGGCTAACCTGAGGGTCATCTTTGTTTTAACCCCCCGGGCCAGTGCTTCTCTAAGTGTTAGTCCGAACCGAGTAGCCTGCGGGGCCACCTCGGGGAAACTCGAGGGCTGGATTTACTCGTAGCCTTTATCATTCGGTGTTGCCCTGAGAACGAGATACGTGCGACTCCTATCGGGATTGTCAGCACATCGAGTGGCTTTGATGGTCTTGTTTTACCATTGTCGAAATGTCTTGTAAACGGGATTCCGAGACTGATCGGGTCTTTCCAGGAGAAGGAATATCCTTCATTGACTGTGAGAGCTTGTGATGGGCTACGTTGGGACACCCCTGTAGGTTATAAACTTTTGAGAGTTGTGCCCACGGTTATGTGGCAGATGGGAATTTGTTAATATCCGGTTGTAGAGAACTTGACACTTGACTTAATTAAAATGCATCAACCGTGTGTGTAGCCGTGATGGTCTCTTTTCGGCGGAGTCCGGGAAGTGAACACGGTGATGAAGCTATGTACCTAGGGTAGGGGCACGGACCCGTCCTAAAGAGCCCTACCCGAGGACATCCCTAGAAGGAGTCACCTTTCAATCGACTTGAAGTTATCCCACTCGACGGGTTTAAGACACTCGACCAAAGAAACTATCACTCGACCATGAAGCCAACCACTCGACTGCCAGAAGACCTAAAGTCACTCCGCAGGCAAACGGTCGGCTATTAAGTAGTCTTTATGGTCATTATAACACTTTATTAGGGGCGTTACCAGTAACGCCCAACCTTAAATGTACCTAAAACCCTGCATTACTGAGGGCAGGAGGGGGCCGGCGAACTCTATATAAGCCACCCCCCTCCTCAGTGTGAAGGGTTCGCACCCCTGTTATCTACACACGCATAATCCAATCGACCGCCTCCGGGCACCGAGACGTAGGGCTGTTACTTCCTCCGAGAAGGGCCTGAACTCGTAAACATTGTGTGCTTACAACTTACCAATAGCGAAGATCTAGCCTCTCCATACACCCCCCCTACATTACTGTCAGACTTAGAACCACGACAGTTGGCGCCCACCATGGGGCAGGAGTCTTAGCGCCTAATTGGAGAAGTTGCGATTTTTCCGATCCATTTGATCATCGTTTCCTGCGGAGTTTTGGTAGAGGGCCGCGAGATCCGTCTCGGCGCGCTCACCTTCATCGCCGACGACTCCGCCTGGCTCCAGGAGGCGCCACTCGACATCGACGCGCTCCTTGTCCGTGGTGCGACGCACTTCCGCGCGTGCATTCGTGGCGTCCTCCTGCAGCAGCCGTCGACCCAATATCGGTCGGCCCCCGTGTCATCTCCTCGCCCCGTCTCCCACCAGGGCAAGCGCTCAGGTCAGTCGAGACTCCAGCAGTGGGTGAGGCACGCCGTGGCCCGCCAGTCGCCGGCCCCACAAGTCGCGGCAATCGAGCCGGACGAATCCCTCTGCGGCCTGTTCGACTGGCTCTGCGGAGACCGCATTCGAGTGCGATAGCAGCGACCCTTTGGCTGAGGTTCTGGCGGTCGAGGGGACACACAGTCCTCCCGGATTCCCTCGCGCTGATGGGGGCGCGGGTGGAGGCGACCCATCGCATCCCCACGACGAGGACCTCCCCGAACCTCTCACGTCATTGCAGCGAGAGGAGCTTCGCCGCCGGAACATGGACACGCTCCACACTCCTATTGTTGGAGAAACCCCCGAGGCCCGGGCCTTGGAGGACGCGCGCTTGGCTAACCTGGCCGAGCGCACTCGACTGGAGAATCTACAGTGAATACTCGACGAGCAAGCGCGTCAGTGAGCTCCCGAGTCCAGTCGACGACAGCAAGCTCCCGAATCCAGTCGACGTCAGCTCTTCCCGCCGCCGCAGGTATACCGAACCCCAGTTCAGAATTTGGCCGCCGCGGCCCGTATAGCGGAGTCAATTCAGCCTTCCCAGTCGGAGGCTGGCAGGGGCTTGTTGCAGATCAGAGCGTTGCTCCGAGCGACAGGAAACCAGAATTCCGCCGTTTCTCAATCGCGGAACAGGATCCACAGTCGATCCGTTGCAACAGAAACAGTCCAGTCGGCTCACAACCCGAGATCGCCCCCGGGGCATGAGGGACGTGGGGACCGACACGATCAGTATAGAAGAAATGAGCAGTATGATCACCGACCCGGCCGTGATGATCGACGTCGAGTGCCATCCCCTCCCCCGAGGAGTGGGTCATATGCGCCTCGACATCGAGATGACAGGCGTCCCCATAATGTTGGGCAGAGGATTCCAGTCGACCCTAGGGACCCAGGCTTTGACGCGAGATCCATCCTCGTTTAAGGTTTGGTTGACAGGAACAGAGCTTATCAAGAGGGCCACAACAGAGATGCACCCGCCGGCAACAGGGTACATGCTTCGAGGACAGAATGTTTCAGTCGAGCCATCAGGGCCGCGGTGATTCCTCCCAACTTCAGGCTGGCGACTGGAGTCAGCAAGTTCACCGGTGAATCCAAGCCTGACACATGGCTCGAAGATTACCGAGTGGCTGTGCAGATTGGCGGTGGCAATGATGAGGTGGCCATGAAGCATTTGCCTCTCATGTTAGAAGGCTCAGCCAGAGCGTGGCTGAATCAGTTGGCACCCAGCAGTATTTACACTTGGGAGGACCTCTCCCGAGTGTTTATCACAACCTTCAAAGGAACCTGCAAGCGACCTGCAGGCCTTACAGAGTTGCGGTCCTGCGTACAGAAGCCGAATGAAACACTGAGGGATTACATCCAGAGGTGGATCACACTGCATCACACGGTTGAGAATGTGCCAGACCATCAAGCAGTTTGTGCCTTCAAAGAAGGCGTTAAATACAGAGAATTGAATCTGAAGTTCGGCCGAACTGGAGAGATGTCTCTGAATCGCATGATGGAGATTGCCACCAAGTACGCTAATGGTGAAGACGAAGACCGACTCTGAAGCGGCAAGCTCAAGGCAGTCGCCCAAGAAACCGGAGGAAACTCCAGTCGAAAACAGAAGCGGAAGGCCGAGCCAGCCGCTCCTGGGGAGGCCCTGGCCGTAGCCCAGGGAAACTTCAAGGGAAAACCCAAGGGCGCCTGGAAGCCCAAGAAAGTCAAGGATCAAGATGGAAATGATGTTTTGGATCTGCCGTGTCACATCCACACCAAGAAAGATGAAGAGGGTAATTTTATTTTCCCAAAACATACCACTCGACAGTGCCGGCTCCTGATCCAGCAGTTTCAGGGCAAGCAGCCCAAAGATAAGGAAAAAGAGCCAGACAGAGTTGAGGACAAGGATGATAGTGACGATGGATACCCCCAAGTCAATTCCACCTTGATAATTTTTGCTGATGTCGAAAGCAAAAGTCGACTGAAAGTCATTAACCGTGAGGTGAACATGGTTGCTCCGACAACACCCAGTTACCTGAAGTGGTCTCGGACTGCCATCACATTCGACCAGTCTGATCACCCGACGCACATTGCCACCCCTGGGAGGCAAGCTTTGGTGGTCGACCCAGTTGTCGAAGGCACTCGACTGACCAAAGTCCTGATGGATGGTGGCAGTGGCCTGAACATACTGTACACTGAAACTTTGAAAGGAATGGGCATTCAGATGTCCAGACTCAGTACCAGTAACATGAGCTTCCACGGAGTCATTCCTGGGAAGAAAGCCGAGTCACTCGGCCAGATTGCTCTTGATGTGGTTTTTGGTGATTCAAAGAATTACCGCAAGGAAAAGTTGACATTTGAGGTTGTGGACTTCCAGAGTGCTTATCATGCCATTTTGGGCAGGCCAGCTTACGCACGCTTCATGGCTCGACCATGTTACGTGTATCTCAAATTGAAGATGCCTGGCCCCAAGGGTGTGATCACTGTTACGGGCAACCGAAAGAAAGCAGAAGAGTGTTTTCAGAAGGGATCAAAGATTGCTGATGCTCAGATGGCAGTGGTCGAGCTGAAAGAGTACCAAAAGACTGCCGATCCGAGTGAATTGCTGCGAGCTAAGAAGCCTGCCTCAGAGTTAGCTTTTCAGTCGTCTGGTGAAACAAAGACAGTCCACATTCACCCGACCGACCCCGACGCTGCTCTGACTCACTTCTCGACAATGCTCGACTCCAAATAGGAAGAAGCGCTCATCCAGCTCCTCCATGAGAACTGGGACATCTTCGCATGGAAACCCTCTGACATGCCTGGAGTTCCCAGAGGGCTGGCTGAGCACCGTCTACGAGTCGACCCAAAATTCAAGCCTATGAAGGAACATCTTCGGCGGTCCGCCGTCCAGAAGAAGCAAGGCATTGGCGAGGAGGTGGCTCGGCTCTTAGCAACGGAGTTCATCCGAGAGATTTACCACTCCGAGTGGCTCGCCAATGTCGTCATGGTCCCCAAGAAGGACAAGTCACTCCGCATGTGCATTGATTTCAAACATATCAATCGGGCCTGCCCGAAAGATCATTTTCCTCTCCCTCGCATCGACCAAATAGTTGACTCGACTGCAGGGTGCAAGAGATTGTCTTTTCTAGATGCCTATTCCGGGTACCATCAGATCCGTCTGTATGGGCCCGACGAGATCAAAACAGCTTTCATCACTCCATTCGGATGCTTCTGTTACGTCACCATGCCGTTCGGCCTCAAGAACGCCGGAGCCACATTCATGAGAATGATTCAGAAGTGTTTACTCACTCAAATCAGTCGGAATGTGGAGGCATACATGGATGATATTGTGGTCAAGTCCCGGAAAGGTTCTGACCTACGGGCTGACCTTGCAGAAACCTTTGCCAACCTCAGGAGGTACGATATCAAGCTCAATCCATCAAAGTGCACTTTCGGAGTTCCAGGTGGAAAGTTACTCGGTTTTCTCGTTTCCGAACGGGGGATCGACGCCAATCCTGAAAAAATTGGCACCATACTCCGGATGAAGCGTCCTGTACGCGTGCACGATGTCCAAAAGCTTACAGGCTGCTTGGCCGCTTTAAGTCGATTCATTTCTCGTCTCGGTGAAAAGGCGTTGCCTCTTTACCGACTGATGAAGAAGTTTGACAAGTTCGAGTGGACTCCAGAAGCTGATGCAGTGTTTGCAGAGCTCAAAGCTCTGCTCTCCACCCAGCCGGTGCTTGTTGCCCCAATCAGCAAAGAGCCTCTACTGCTTTACATTGCAGCCACAGGACAAGTTGTCAGTACAGTACTTACGGTCGAGCAGGAAGAGGAAGGAAAGGCCTTCGAAGTTCAACGCCCAGTATATTATGTGTCTGAAGTTTTGACCCCATCAAAACAAAGATACCCTCACTACCAGAAGCTTGTATATGGGATTTATATGACCACGAAGAAAGTTGCACATTACTGAAGGAAATATGCCCTAGAGGCAATAATAAAGTTATTATTTATTTCCTTATATCATGATAAATGTTTATTATCCATGCTAGAATTGTATTAACCGGAAACATAATACATGTGTGAATACATAGACCAACACAGTGTCACTAGTATGCCTCTACTTGACTAGCTCGTTAATCAAAGATGGTTATGTTTCCTAACCATGAACAAAGAGTTGTTATTTGATTAACGAGGTCACATCATTAGTTGAATGATCTGATTGACATGGCCCATTCCATTAGCTTAGCACCCGATCGTTTAGTATGTTGCTATTGCTTTTCTTCATGACTTATACATGTTCCTATGACTATGAGATTATGCAACTCCGTTTGCCAGAGGAACACTTTGGGTACTACCAAACGTCACAACGTAACTGGGTGATTATAAAGGAGTACTACAGGTGGCTCCAAAGGTAGATGTTGGGTTGGCGTATTTCGAGATTAGGATTTGTCACTCCGATTGTCGGAGAGGTATCTCTGGGCCCTCTCGGTAATACACATCACTTAAGCCTTGCAAGCATTGCAACTAATGAGTTAGTTGCGGAATGATGTATTACGGAACGAGTAAAAAGACTTGCCGGTAACGAGATTGAACTAGGTATTGGATACCGATGATCGAGTCTCGGGCAAGTAACATACCGATGACAAAGGGAACAACGTATGTTGTTATGCGGTCTGACCGATAAAGATCTTCGTAGAATATGTAGGAGCCAATATGGGCATCCAGGTCCCGCTATTGGCTATTGACCGGAGATGTGTCTCGGTCATGTCTACATTGTTCTCGAACCGTAGGGTCCGCACGCTTAACGTTACGATGACACTTATTATGAGTTTATGCATTTTGATGTACCGAAGGTTGTTCGGAGTCCCGGATGTGTTCACGGACATGACGAGGAGTCTCGAAATGGTCGAGACGTAAATATTGATATATTGGAAGCCTATGTTTGGACATCGGAAGTGTTCCGGGTGAAATCGGGATTTTACCGGAATACCGGGAGGGTTACCGGAACCCCCCGGGAGGCAAATGGGCCTATTGGGCCTTAGTGGAAAAGTGAAAGGGGCTGCCATAGAGGGTTGCGCACCTCCCCCCTTTCCCTAGTCCTATTAGGACTAGGGAAGGTGGACGGCCACCCCTTCTCTCTTTCCCCCTTGAGGATTCCTATTAGGAATAGGATTGGGGGGGAGTCCTACTCCCGGTGGGAGTAGGACTCCTCCTGCGCCCCTCTCCCTTGGCCGGCCGAACCCCTCCCCCTTGCTCCTTTATATACGGGGGCAGGGGCACCTCTTGACACACAATTGATCATTGTTGATCGTCCCTTAGCCGTGTGCGGTGCCCCCTACCACCAAATTCCACCTCGATCATACCGTTGTAGTGCTTAGGCGAAGCCCTGCGTTGGTAGTACATCAAGATCATCACCACGCCGTCGTGCTGACGGAACTCTTCCTCGACACTTTGCTGGATCGGAGCCCGAGGATCGTCATCGAGCTGAACGTGTGCTAAGAACTCGGAGGTGCCAGAGTAACGGTGCTTGGATCGGTCGGATCGGGAAGACGTACGACTACTTCCTCTATGTTGTGTGATCGCTTCCGCAGTCGGTCTGCGTTGGTACGTAGACAACACTCTCCCCTCTCGTTGCTATGCATCACCATGATCTTGCGTGTGCGTAGGAAAATTTTGAAATTACTACGTTCCCCAACAGTGGCATCCGAGCCTAGGTTTTTATGGTTTGATGTTATTTGCACGAGTAGAACACAAGTGAGTTGTGGGCGATACAAGTCATACTGCCTACCAGCATGTCATACTTTGGTTTGGCGGTATTGTTGGACGAGACGATCCGGACCAACCTTACGCGTACTCTTACGCGAGACCGGTTCCCTCGACGTGCTTTGCACATAGATGGCTTGCGGAAGACTGTCTCTCCAACTTTAGTTGAACCAAGTGTGGCTACGCCCGGTCCTTGAGAAGGTTAAAACGGAGTCTATTTGACGAACTATCGTTGTGGTTTTGATGCGTAGGTGAGATAAGTTCTTACTTATGCCCGTAGCAGCCACGTAAAACTTGCAACAACAAAGTAGAGGACGTCTAACTTGTTTTTGCAGGGCATGTTGTGATGTGATATGGTCAAGGCATGATGCTGATTTTATTGTATGAGATGATCATGTTTTGTAACCGAGTTATCGGCAACTGGCAGGAGCCATATGGTTGTCGCTTTATTGTATGCAATGCAATCGCGATGTAATGCTTTACTTTATTACTAAGCGGTAGTGATAGTCGTGGAAGCATAAGATTGGCGAGACAACAACGATGCTACGATGGAGATCAAGGTGTCGCGCCGGTGACGATGGTGATCATGACGGTGCTTCGGAGATGGAGATCAAGGTGTCGCGCCGGTGACGATGGTGATCATGACGGTGCTTCGGAGATGGAGATCACAAAGCACAAGATGATGATGGCCATATCATATCACTTATATTGATTGCATGTGATGTTTATCTTTTTATGCATCTTATCTTGCTTTGATTGACGGTAGCATTATAAGATGATCTCTCACTAAATTATCAAGAAGTGTTCTCCCTGAGTATGCACCGTTGCAAAAGTTCTTCGTGCCGAGACACCACGTGATGATCGGGTGTGATAGGCTCTACGTTCAAATACAATGGGTGCAAAACAGTTGCACACGCGGAATACTCAGGTTATACTTGACGAGCCAAGCATATACAGATATGGCCTCGGAACACGGAGACCGAAAGGTCGAGCGTGAATCATATAGTAGATATGATCAACATAATGATGTTCACCATTGAAAACTACTCCATCTCACGTGATGTTCAGTTATGGTTTAGTTGATTTGGATCACGTGATCACTTAGAGGATTAGAGGGATGTCTATCTAAGTGGGAGTTCTTAAGTAATTTGATTAACTGAACTTAAACTTATCATGAACTTAGTACCTGATAGTATCTTGCTTGTTTATGTTGATTGTAGATAGATGGCTCGTGCTGTTGTTCCGTTGAATTTTAATGTGTTCCTTGAGAAAGCAAAGTTGAAAGATGATGGTAGCAATTACACGGACTGGGTCCATAACTTGAGGATTATCCTCATTGCTGCACAGAAGAATTACGTCCTGGAAGCACCGCTGAGTGCCAGGCCTGCTGCTAGAGCAACACCAGAAGTTATGAACGTCTGGCAGAGCAAAGCTGATGACTACTCAATAGTTCAGTGTGCCATGCTTTACGGCTTAGAACCGGGACTTCAACGACGTTTTGAACGTCATGGAGCATATGAGATGTTCCAGGAGTTGAAGTTAATATTTCAAGCAAATGCCCGGATTGAGAGATATGAAGTCTCCAATAAGTTCTATAGCTGCAAGATGGAGGAGAACAGTTCTGTCAGTGAGCATATACTCAAAATGTGTGGGTATAATAATCACTTGATTCAATTGGGAGTTACACTTCCAGATGATTGCGTCATTGACAGAATTCTCCAATCACTGCCACCAAGCTACAAGAGCTTTGTGATGAGCTATAATATGCAAGGGATGAACAAGACTATTCCCGAGCTCTTCGCAATGCTGAAAGCTGCGGAGATAGAAATCAAGAAGGAGCATCAAGTGTTGATGGTTAACAAAACCACTAGTTTCAAGAAAAAGGGCAAGGGGAAGAAGAAGGGAAACTTCAAGAAGAACGGCAAGCAAGTTGCTGCTTAAGAGAAGAAACCCAAGTCTGGACCTAAGCCTGAAACGGAGTGCTTCTACTGCAAGCAGACTGGTCACTGGAAGCGGAACTGCCCCAAGTATTTGGCGGATAAGAAGGATGGCAAGGTGAATAAAGGTATATGTGATATACATGTTATTGATGTGTACCTTACTAATGCTCGCAGTAGCACCTGGGTATTTGATACTGGTTCCGTTGCTAATATTTGCAACTCGAAACAGGGACTACAGAATAAGCGGACACTAGCAAAGGACGAGGTGACGATGCGCGTGGGAAACGGTTCCAAAGTCGATGTGATCGCGGTCGGCACGCTACCTCTACATCTACCTTCGGGATTAATATTAGACCTAAATAATTGTTATTTGGTGCCAGCGTTGAGCATGAACATTATATCTGGATCTTGTTTGATGCGAGACGGTTATTCATTTAAATCAGAGAATAATGGTTGTTCTATTTATATGAGTAATATCTTTTATGGTCATGCACCTTTGAAAGTGGTCTATTTTTTATGAATCTCGATAGTAGTGATACACATATTCATAATGTTGAAACCAAAAGATGCAGAGTTGATAATGATAGTGCAACTTATTTGTGGCACTGCCGTTTAGGTCATATCAGTGTAAAGCGCATGAAGAAACTCCATACTGATGGGCTTTTGGAACCACTTGATTATGAATCACTTGGTACTTGCGAACCGTGCCTCATGGGCAAGATGACTAAAACACCGTTCTCCGGTACTATGGAGAGAGCAACAGATTTGTTGGAAATCATACATACCGATGTATGTGGTCCGATGAATATTGAGGCTCGTGGCGGATATCGTTATTTTCTCACTTTCACAGATGATTTAAGTAGATATGGGTATATCTACTTAATGAAACACAAATCTGAAACGTTTGAAAAGTTCAAAGAATTTCAGAGTGAAGTTGAAAATCATCGTAACAAGAAAATAAGGTTTCTACGATCTGATCGTGGAGGAGAATATTTGAGTTACGAGTTTGGTGTACATTTGAAAAATTGTGGAATAGTTTCGCAACTCACGCCACCCGGAACACCACAGTGTAATGGTGTGTCCGAACGTCGTAATCGTACTTTACTAGATATGGTGCGATCTATGATGTCTCTTACTGATTTACCGCTATCGTTTTGGGGTTATGCTTTAGAGACGGCCGCATTCACGTTAAATAGGGCACCATCAAAATCCGTTGAGACGACGCCTTATGAACTGTGGTTTGGCAAGAAACCAAAGTTGTCGTTTCTTAAAGTTTGGGGCTGCGATGCTTATGTGAAAAAGCATCAACCTGATAAGATCGAACCCAAATCGGAGAAATGTGTCTTCATAGGATATCCAAAGGAAACTATTGGATACACCTTCTATCACAGATCCGAAGGCAAGACTTTTGTTGCTAAATTCGGAAACTTTCTTGAGAAGGAGTTTCTCTCGAAAGAAGTGAGTGGGAGGAAAGTAGAACTTGACGAGGTAACTGTACCTGCTCCTTTATTGGGAAATAGTACATCACAGAAAATTGTTTCTGCAAGACCTACACCAATAAGAGAGGAAGCTAATGATGATGATCATGAAACTTTAGATCAAGATACTACTGAACCTCGTAGATCAACCAGAGTAAGATCCGCACCAGAGTGGTACGGTAATCCTGTTCTGGAGGTCATGCTACTAGATCATGATGAACCTACGAACTATGAAGAAGCGATGGTGAGCCCAGATTCTGCAAAGTGGTTTGAAGCCATGAAATCTGAGATGGGATCCATGTATGAGAACAAAGTATGGACTTTGGTTGACTTGCCCGATGATCGGCAAGAAATTGAGAATAAATGGATCTTTAAGAAGAAGACTGACGCTGATGGTAATGTTACTGTCTACAAAGCTCGACTTGTCGCAAAAGGTTTTCGACAAGTTCAAGGAGTTGACTACGATGAGACTTTCTCACCCGTAGCGATGCTTAAGTCTGTCAGAATCATGTTAGCAATTGCCGCATTTTATGATTACGAAATTTGGCAAATGGATGTCAAAACTGCATTCCTGAATGGATTTCTGGAAGAAGAGTTGTATATGATGCAATCGGAAGGTTTTGTCGATCCAAAGGGAGCTGACAAAGTGTGCAAACTCCAGCGATCCATTTATGGACTGGTGCAAGCATCTCGGAGTTGGAATAAACGCTTTGATAGTGTGATCAAAGCATTTGATTTTATACAGACTTTTGGAGAAGCCTGTATTTACAAGAAAGTGAGTGGGAGCTCTGTAGCATTTCTGATATTATATGTGGATGACATATTGCTGATTGGAAATGATATAGAATTTCTGGATAGCATAAAGGGATACTTGAATAAAAGTTTTTCAATGAAAGACCTCGGTGAAGCTGCTTACATATTAGGCATAAAGATCTATAGAGATAGATCAAGACGCTTAATTGGACTTTCACAAAGCACATACCTTGACAAGATTTTGAAGAAGTTCAAAATGGATCAAGCAAAGAAAGGGTTCTTGCCTGTGTTACAAGGTGTAAAGTTGAGTCAGACTCAATGCCCGACCACTGCAGAAGATAGAGAAAAATGAAAGATGTTCCCTATGCTTCAGCCATAGGCTCTATCATGTATGCAATGCTGTGTACCAGACCTGATGTGTGCCTTGCTATAAGTATAGCAGGGAGGTACCAAAGTAATCCAGGAGTGGATCACTGGACAGCGGTCAAGAACATCCTGAAATACCTGAAAAGGACTAAGGATATGTTTCTCGTATATGGAGGTGACAAAGAGCTCACCGTAAGAGGTTACGTTGATGCAAGCTTTGACACTGATCCGGACGATTCTAAATCGCAAACCGGATACGTGTTTACTTTAAACGGTGGAGCTGTCAGCTGGTGCAGTTCTAAACAAAGCGTCGTAGCGGGATCTACATGTGAAGTGGAGTACATAGCTGCTTCGGAAGCAGCAAACGAAGGAGTCTGGATGAAGGAGTTCATATCCGATCTAGGTGTCATACCTAGTGCATCGGGTCCAATGAAAATCTTTTGTGACAATACTGGTGCAATTGCTTTGGCAAAGGAATCCAGATTTCACAAAAGGACCAAACACATCAAGATACGCTTCAATTCCATCCTGGATTTAGTCCAGGTGGGAGACATAGAGATTTGCAAGATACATACGGATCTGAATGTTGCAGACCCGTTGACTAAGCCTCTTCCACGAGCAAAACATGATCAGCACCAAGGCTCCATGGGTGTTAGAATCATTACTGTATAATCTAGATTATTGACTCTAGTGCAAGTGGGAGACTGAAGGAAATATGCCCTAGAGGCAATAATAAAGTTATTATTCATGCTAGAATTGTATTAACCGGAAACATAATACATGTGTGAATACATAGACAAACACAGTGTCACTAGTATGCCTCTACTTGACTAGCTCGTTAATCAAAGATGGTTATGTTTCCTAACCATGAACAAAGAGTTGTTATTTGATTAACGATGTCACATCATTAGTTGAATGATCTGATTGACATGACCCATTTCATTAGCTTCGCACCCGATCGTTTAGTATGTTGCTATTGCTTTTCTTCATGACTTATACATGTTCCTATGACTATGAGATTATGCAACTCCCATTTGCCGGAGGAACACTTTGGGTACTACCAAACGTCACAACGTAACTGGGTGATTATAAAGGAGTACTACAGGTGGCTCCAAAGGTAGATGTTGGGTTGGCGTATTTCGAGATTAGGATTTGTCACTCCGATTGTCGGAGAGGTATCTCTGGGCCCTCTCGGTAATACACATCACTTAAGCCTTGCAAGCATTGCAACTAATGAGTTAGTTGCGGAATGATGTATTACGGAACGAGTAAAGAGACTTGCCGGTAACGAGATTGAACTAGGTATTGGATACCGACGATCGAGTCTCGGGCAAGTAACATACCGATGACAAAGGGAACAACGTATGTTGTTATGCAGTCTGACCGATAAAGATCTTCATAGAATATGTAGGAGCCAATATGGGCATCCAGGTCCCGCTATTGGTTATTGACCGGAGATGTGTCTCGGTCATGTCTACATTGTTCTCGAACCGTAGGGTCCGCACGCTTAACGTTACGATGACAGTTATTATGAGTTTATGCATTTTGATGTACCGAAGGTTGTTCGGAGTCCCGGATGTAATCACGGACATGACGAGGAGTCTTGAAATGGTCGAGACGTAAAGATTGATATATTGGAAGCCTATGTTTGGACATCGGAAGTGTTCCGGGTGAAATCGGGATTTTACCGGAATACCGGGAGGGTTACCGGAACCCCCCGGGAGGCAAATGGGCCTATTGGGCCTTAGTGGAAAAGTGAAAGGGGCTGCCATAGAGGGCTGCGCACCTACCCCCTTTCCCTAGTCCTATTAGGACTAGGGAAGGTGGCCGGCCACCCCTTCTCTATTTCCCCTTGAGGATTCCTATTAGGAATAGGATTGGGGGGGGGAGTCCTACTCCCGGTGGGAGTAGGACTCCTCCTGCGCCCCTCTCCCTTGGCCGGCCGAACCCCTCCCCCTTGCTACTTTATATACGGGGGCAGGGGGCACCTCTTGACACACAATTGATCATTGTTGATCGTCCCTTAGCCGTGTGCGGTGCCCCCTGCCACCAAATTCCACCTCGATCATACCGTTGCAGTGCTTAGGCGAAGCCCTGCGTCGGTAGTACATCAAGATCGTCACCACGCCGTCGTGCTGACGGAACTCTTCCTCGACACTTTGCTGGATCGGAGCCCGAGGATCGTCATCGAGCTGAACGTGTGCTAAGAACTCGGAGGTGCCGGAGTAACGGTGCTTGGATCGGTCGGATCGGGAAGACGTACGACTACTTCCTCTACGTTGTGTGATCGCTTCCGCAGTCGGTCTGCGTTGGTACGTAGACAACACTCTCCCCTCTCGTTGCTATGCATCACCATGATCTTGCGTGTGCGTAGGAAAATTTTGAAATTACTACGTTCCCCAACAATTACTTCTCTGACCACTCCATTACAGTCATCAGCGACGCCCCACTATCAGAGATCCTGCATAACAGAGACGCAACTGGTCGAGTGGCCAAGTGGGTGATTGAACTCCTTCCCTTAGGTATCAAGTTTGAAGCAAAGAAGGCTATCAAGTCCCAAGCAATCGCAGATTTCATCGCCGAGTGGATTGAACAGCAACTTCCGACTCAAGTTCACTCGGAGCACTGGACCATGTTCTTCGATGGATCTAAGATGCTGAATGGTTCCGGTGCAGGGGTAGTCCTAGTCTCCCCCCGAGGAGATAAGCTCAGATATGTTCTCCAGATTTACTTCGATTCCTCCAATAACGAAGCAGAGTATGAAGCACTTTTGTATGGGTTGCGCACGGCCATTTCACTCGGCGACTCAGATTTGGTGGTTAATCAAGTGATGAAGGAGTGGAACGTCAGGAGTCCGGCAATGACTGGTTATTGCAATGCAGTGCGAAAGCTAGAAAAGAAATTCGAGGGGTTAGAGCTTCATCACATCCCCCGACTAAAAAATCAGGCAGCTGACGATTTGGCAAAGATAGGCTCCAAGAGAGAAGCCATTCCCAGCAACGTGTTCCTGGAACACATTCACTCGCCGTTAGTCCAAGAGGATCCTTTCACAGAAGAAGCCCCGCAGCCGAAAAGTGCCACAGATCCGACTGAAGTTGAAGTACCTGCGGTGGTCGACCTAATCATGGAAGTCTTGGCAATCACCCCTGACTGGACGATACCATACATCGCGTATATCCTAAGGAAAGAACTCCCAGAAGACGAGGAAGAGGCTCGACAGATCGTCCACCGATCCAAGGCCTTCACAGTCATAAAGGGACAACTGTATAGAGAGAGCGCGACTGGAGTCGGTCAGAAATGCATAACACCAGAAGAGGGTCAGATAATCCTTAATGATATCCACTCGGGGACCTGTGGTCACCATGCGTCCTCTCGGACTATTGTGGCTAAAGCATACCGAGCGGGATTTTACTGGCCAAGAGCAAATGAGATGGCAAAAGAGATAGTCGACAAGTGTGGAGGGTGCCAGTTCTACTCCAACATGTCACACAAGCCTGCATCAGCCCTGAAGACCATTCCACTCGTCTGGCCCTTTGCCGTCTGGGGACTGGACATGGTTGGTCCACTAAGAACGGGCAGGAGTGGATTCACTCATGTGCTTGTGGCAGTCGACAAATTTACCAAATGGATCGAAGCTAAGCCCATCAAGAATCTCGATGCTTGCACTGCTATCAGTTTCGTCAGAGGGTTAACATTCAGATATGGAGTCCCGCATAGCATCATCACTAACAATGGGTCAAACTTTGATTCGGACAAGTTTAGAGCTTTTTGCGCCTCTCAAGGCACACGAGTCGACTACGCATCGGTCGCCCATCCCCAGTCGAATGGACAAGCTGAGAGAGCAAATGGTCTGATTCTCAAAGGACTAAAGCCTCGACTGATGCATGATCTCAAGCACGCGGCAGGCGCTTGGGTCGACGAGCTTCCGTTAGTTCTGTGGGGATTAAGGACCACCCCTAACCGGTCGACTGGAAGAACTCCATTCTTTCTGGTTTATGGAGCCGAAGTAGTTCTGCCGAGTGACCTTCTTCATAACGCACCCCGAGTCGAACTTTACACCGAAGATGAAGCAGAACAGGCCCGGCAAGACGCAGTCGACCTCTTAGAAGAAGAGAGGGAGATGGCCATGATCAGATCGACCATTTATCAGCAAGACTTGCGCCGGTTTCACGCCCGGAATGTGAAGAGTCGAGCCTTCCAAGAAGGAGATCTGGTCCTCTGAGTGGATCTACAGAAACCACACAAGCTTGCTCCTACTTGGGAAGGCCCCTTCATAGTCACCAGAGTCCTCCACAATGGAGCATACCACCTCTACAATGTTGATTGCCAGATCAATGAGCCACGAGCTTGGAACGCGGAACTGCTCCGCCCTTTTTACACTTGAGTTCTCCCTTAGACGAGATGTAATAAGAAAAAAAATCCGCAGTTCATTTTTATCAAAGACAAGAGTGTTCCAATAATTGCTGTCACTTTGTTTGCATACAAAATCCCCCAGTGGGTGACTTGGCTGCGAATCCGTTTCGCCTAAGTTTGAAAAAATCCTACCGAGTGGAGAGCAATCCTCCCACTCGGGGGCTTAGTTGCAGTCCAGTACTCGCCTAAGTTCTCCCACTCGGAGGCTTAGCTGCAGTCGAGCACTCGCCTAAGTTTGAAAAAATCCTACCGAGTGGAGAGCAATCCTCCCACTCGGGGGCTTAGCTACAGTCCAGTACTCGCCTAAGTTCTCCCACTCTGAGACTTAGCTGCAGTCAGGCACTCGCCTAAGTTTGAAAAAATCCTACCGAGTGGAGGGCAATCCTCTCACTCAGGGGCTTAGCTGCAGTCCAGTACTCGCCTAAGTTCTCCCACTCGGAGGCTTAGCTGCAGTCGAGCACTCGCCTAAGTTTGAAAAAATCCTACCGAGTGGAGAGCAATCCTCTCACCCGGGGGCTTAGCTGCAGTCTAGTACTCGCCTAAGTTCTCCCACTCGGAGGCTTAGCTGCAGTCGAGCACTTGCCTAAGTTTGAAAAAATCCTACCGAGTGGAGAGCAATCCTCCCACTCGGGGGCTTAGCTGCAGTCCAGTACTCGCCTAAGTTCTCCCACTCGGAAGCTTAGCTGCAGTCGAGCACTCGCCTAAGTTTGAAAAACCCCACCGAGTGGAGAGCAATCCTCCCACTCGGGGGCTTAGCTGCAGTCCAGTACTCGCCTAAGTTCTCCCACTCTGAGACTTAGCTGCAGTCAGGCACTCGCCTAAGTTTGAAAAAAATCCTACCGAGTGGAGAGCAATCCTCTCACTCGGGGGCTTAGCTGCAGTCCAGTACTCGCCTAAGTTCTCCCACTCTGAGACTTAGCTGTACTCAGGCACTCTCCTAAGTTTGAAAAAATCCTACCGAGTGGAGAGCAATCCTCTCACTCGGGGGCTTAGCTACAGTCCAGTACTCACCTAAGTTCTCCCACTCGGAAGCTTAGCTGCAGTCGAGCACTCGCCTAAGTTTGAAAAAATCCTACCGAGTGGAGAGCAATCCTCCCACTCGGGGGCTTAGCTGCAGTCCAGTACTCGCCTAAGTTCTTCCACAAAGAGACTTAGCTGCAGTCAGCACTCGCCTAAGTGTTTAAGAAATCCTACCGAGTGGAGAGCAAACCTCCCACTCGGGGGCTTAGCTGCAGTCCAGCACTCGTCTAAATACAGGACTCGACCCAATCCGCAAGAACTTATGCCACAAATACAAAGGGTATTCCGAGCGAAGATCAAGTTCCACTCGACAGATCAAACCATGAAGATATTCAACAAAAAATCAAGTTCGGATAAAGCCTAAAAGGTCCCAGACCTCAGATCAAAGTACTTGAGCCCTCGGCTTGGCAGAGTTTAACGGTTACAAATCCACTCGGCTTTCCGAGGCAAATTTAAGGAGAAGCATAAAAGTTTTTCATTCCTCAGGCGGAGGACTGGCAGGGGCGACGAACTCATCCAAGTCGATCCCGTCTGTAATACGGGTAGCAGCAGCAATAAAGTCTCCATGAAGTCTTGAAAGTTGTGCCTCTTGGTATTGGCGACTTGGATGGCGGCCGGCTTCTCTTCTCGCGCCTCCTTGCAATGGACGCGGACTAGAGACAGAGCCACATCAGCCCCGCACCGAGCAGAAGACTTCTTCCACTCCTGCACTCGGTCAGGGATTCCGTTAAGTCGAGTCATCAGAGACTCGAGATCGTTTTGGAGCGTAGATTCTGGCCAAAGTGTCGGGTCGATCCGCGACAAGGCAACCTTCAGCCGAGCCAAGTAATCCACGACGCTGTCAATGCGGGATTCCAGTCGGAGCAGATTCATGGCAGCTTCATCATTCACCGGAGAGTTGATTGGATCCAAACCTGTTTCAATCCGCCCAGTCTCCTCCTCAAAGTTCTGGCAAAGCTCTGCATACACGATCCAAGGATAAGTCAATTTTCATAGACTGAGTCGACACAAAAGAAAACCAGTCGGAATTGGATGTGCACCTTCAAGCTTGATGTACAACTTCTTGGCGAGGCTCCTCAAGTAGCTCTCCAGGTCGTCCCTCCTGCGAACGGCGCCATTCATCTTCTCGGTCAGGGAGAGGTTCTCCTTCTTCCAACGTGTGCACTCCCTGTTGGCTTCATTCAGAGCGGTCTTCAGCTTGGTATTCTCTTCTTCTAATTGGCCGACCGAAGCCAACTTCTGTTCGGCCAGAGCGATCTTGTCGTCAGCCTCCTTGTGGGCAGCAGCCAAGTCCTGATCCTTCTTCGCCAGGGCCTCGCTTAGTTCTCCTGCAAAAGAAATGATGATTGGTTCAGAAACAGCAGAAGGGTACTCAAGCCTAAAAACAAAACCAGTCGACAAAGTCGTCTTACCAGCGACGCCGTCTCTGACCTTCTGCAGCTCTATTCTGGCCAGCTCCAGATCAAGGTTCAGTTGAATCCGCTGCTTCTCCAACTCAGTATAGCGAGATGCAAGTTCGCAGGATTTCTGCAAAAGGAAAAATCAGTCGACAGACATCCAAGATAAGTTGCTTCCGAGTAACTAAGAGAAAAAGATGATGTTTCTAAGACCACAGCCGAATCAAAAACATTCGATAGTAGTCTCGGGGACTACACCCAGTGGGTGCACTCAGCGTGCCCCCACTGGTTCAAAAAAAAGAGAGAAAGTCGACTGTCCGCAGTCGACTGGATACAGCTCCATTCGACGTGGCCTGACCAGACCAAGTAAAGAAATACAGATATAGAAACACAATGTAAAGACTACAGTCGACTGCCAGCAGTCCACCATAGTCTCGGGGACTACACCCAGTGGGTGCACTCAGTGTGCCCCCACTCGTCCAAGAATTGGTAAACACACCCAGTGGGTGTACAGATACAAAAGACCTTTAAAAAAAGAGAGACTCTTCAAACGATCAAGTGTCGAGTCGACTGACCTGGACGTTGCTCTAAAGAGCCAAACTCGCGTCATAGGCTGCTTGGCTGGCCTCCCGAGCCATCTTCACCTGCTCCATCATGACCCCCGCCTGGCGTATAGCCTCCTTTGCAGCAGCCACTTCGTCCTCAGGGACGGGGTACACAGCAAAAAGCGAAGATGGATCCGCAGTCGACGCCGAAGGCCGCACACTCGACAGAGGGTTGGCAAAAGTCACAGAAGCCCGAGGGGTGTCGCCACCATCCCGAGCCATGGTCTCAGACGCCAGAGTAGGCTGGGGAGTCCTGTCAGCCGACGACCTCTTGTTCCTCCTCATCCTCAGCGGTTCGTTGTCGTCGTCATCCGGGAGGTCGATAACATGAGGAGGGGCTGCAAGGGAAACATTCAATCGACCAGAATTGCAAGAAATGACCAGTCGACTCAAAAACAGAACGTCAGTAATCGTACCAGGGTTGGAGGTAACAGCATCCCCCATCTCTTGGTCGTCGTCCTTGGCAGAGACCTCAGAAGTAGCAGCGCTGCAAATCTCGAAAAGTCAGTCAGTTGGCTCAATGAATCGACCAAGGATCCGTCCATGGTCGACGAAGGAAAACAAGCTTTATTACCCAGAAATGGTAGGGACGGCTATCTTCACCTTGGGCGGAGCCTTGGGCGGCTTGGACAGCGTCGTGCGTGGGTGCTTGGGGACCTTCCCAGTTGGTGTTGGAGAAGAAGTCCGAGGGTGTTTTGACGACGGCCCAACGGAGGCAGACGCCTTGCCGCGTTCCTGCGCCGGGTCGTGTGCGAGCTTGGATCGCCTCTCCGGGCAGGGGGGTTCAACCTCCTCCTCCTCCGCTTCGCTGGAGAAGATGTCGTCGCCTCCCTCTCCTTCACCATCAGACTCCCACTCGCCTTGGTCATCCCTGCTCTCGCCTCCGCTCGCCTCCCCTTCCTCAGTCGACCCCTGTGCCCCGTTGGGCGTCGAGTACATCTCAGTGGTCGCCTGGAAAATAGCAGACAAAACAAAAGTCAATCAACCTACTCAAAGAAGACCAACGCAGAAAACAAAGATTTCAGTCAGGAGCATAAAGACATACATGGTCCACCTCGTACGAATTGTCGAGTGGAATGACCCTCCTGGCTCCTCGGGGCTTGTCTTTGTTCCCCGTGATGCTCGACAGCCACCCCTCCAACATCTCGTCGGTGACCTCCTCCGGATGGATCCGAGTGGTGTCCTCGAGGCCTGAGTACAACCACATCGGGTGGTCACGAGCCTGGAGCGGTTGGATTCGCCTCTTGAGGAAGACATCCAGCAGATCCATTCCCGTCACACCCTCACGGACAAGCTCAACCACTCGACCCGCCAGCACCTTGACCTGGGCCTTTTCTTCCGGCGTCACCTTTAGAGAAGTAGGTTTTTTAGCTCGATCGAGAGAGAAAGACGGGAGACCAGTCGACTGCCCTGGGGTCGCCTGGTCCTGGCAGTAGAACCAAGTTGCCTGCCAACCTCGGACCGACTCCGGGAAAGTGATGGATGGAAAACAGCTCTTCCCCCTCGTTTGGATCGCCAAGCCCCCGCACAACTGGATCACTTGCATCCTCTCATCACTCGACTTGGCCTTCTTGACCGACTGAGAGCGACAAGTAAAAATGTGCTTGAAAAGCCCCCAATGTGGGCGGCAACCCAGGAACGCCTCACACATGGAAATGAAAGCAGCGAGGTAGACAATGGAGTTTGGAGTAAAGTGATGGAGCTGCGCTCCGAAGAAGTTCAAGAAATTCCGGAAGAAAGGATGGGGCGGCAGAGAAAACCCTCGGTCGATGTGAGTGGCCAGGAGCACGCACTCACCGTCACGGGGTTGAGGTTCGATCTCTCCCCCCCGGAAGACGCGCGGCTTTGTGGGGAATGGCTCCCCCCTCGACCATGTCGTCGAGATCCTCCTGCCGGAGCACCGACGGCATCCAGTCGCCCTGGATCCAACCTTTGGGCAGGGCGGTCCTGGAGGAAGATCCACCACGTGCAGACCTCTTCCCTTTACCCGCCGCCGCCGCCTTCTTCGCGCGCTCCAGAGCAGTCGTCTTGCCCTTCACCATCGTCGCCGGCGAAATCTTGAACGAGTTTGCGGTGATAGGGCGAGAGCGGAGGTGGCGGAAGAAGTTGCGAAGGGAGAGAGGAAGAAGGAGAAGAGAGAAGTACGCGCACTGATGGGGAACTCCGAGCCGGCAAGTTATAAGGAGCCGCTCCCGAGTGGCTGACCGGTAGGCCCAGGCTATCCAGTCAAATCCCACAGCAAGCGTGCGCGCAGTACGTGGCGAAAAAGGAGACACGGGGATCGAGGAGCCTCTGCGTTGTCACTTCCGATTACTGCGGCCGCCCCCGTCCCGCGCGCTTCCCAAAATTCGGAATCCCGTGATATCCGCTGGCTGCAGAACAACTTGTCAAAACAGAAGACCCCGCGCGCGCCGGCGCTCGGTATGTCACGGGTAAAGAAATCCACTCGACGAAAGGCCTGGAATGGATCAAGGCGACTGAAAGAGGTTGATGACGTCATCCGTGACGGTCGACCCAGAATGAGGCACTCATATAGTCCAAAGAACCAGTCGGAAAGGTCGCCAACCCTTTCTCGCTCTAACCTCGATCCATTCGGGGGCTAATGATGAAGCTATGTACCTAGGGTAGGGGCACGGACCCATCCTAAAGAGCCCTACCCGAGGACATCCCTAGAAGGAGTCACCTTTCAATCGACTTGAAGGTATCCCACTCGACGGGTTTAAGACACTCGACCAAAGAAACTATCACTCGACCATGAAGCCAACCACTCGACTGCCAGAAGACCTAAAGTCACTCCGCAGGCAAACGGTCGGCTATTAAGTAGTCTTTATGGTCATTATAACACTTTATTAGGGGCGTTACCAGTAACGCCCAACCTTAAATGTACCTAAAACCCTGCATTACTGAGGGCAGGAGGGGGCCGGCGAACTCTATATAAGCCACCCCCCTCCTCAGTGTGAAGGGTTCGCACCCCTGTTATCTACACACGCATAATCCAATCGACCGCCTCCGGGCACCGAGACGTAGGGCTGTTACTTCCTCCGAGAAGGGCCTGAACTCGTAAACATTGTGTGCTTACAACTTCCCAATAGCTAAGATCTAGCCTCTCCATACACACCCCCCTACATTACTGTCAGACTTAGAACCACGACACACGGTTCTTGTGTTATGATTGTGCGTAAGTAGTTTCAGGATCACTTCTTGATCACTTCTAGCTTCACGACCATTGCATTGCTTCTCTTCTTGCTCTTATTTTTGTAAGTTAGCCACCATATTTGCTTAGTGCTTGCTGCAGCTCCACTTCATTACCCTATCCTACCCATAAGATTAAATAGTCTTGATCTCGCGGGTGTGAGATTGCTGAGTCCTCGTGACTCACAAATACTTCCAAATAGTTGCGGGTGCCGATGATACCAGTGCAGGTGATGCAACCGAGCTCATGTGGAGCTCGAAGAAGATCTTGATCGTTGTTTTGTGTCTTTTCCGGTTGATTAGTAGTGGTGCCTAGTTGGGACGATTGGGCATCTAGCATTTGGGGTTGTCTTCTTTTGTTTTGTTTCCGTAGTCGGACCTTGATTGTACTCTGGATGCTGTATGTTTAACTCATTATTTGTGTGAAGTGGTGATTGTAAGCCAACTCTTTATCCCTTTCTTTTTCAGTACGTGGGATTGTGTGAAGATTACCCCACTTGCGACTAAACTACCATGCGGTTATGCCTCTAAGTCGTGCCTCGACATGTGGGAGATGTAGCCACATCGTGGGTGTTACACCAAGCTAGGCAACGGTGCTGGGCTGTATGTCGAGCCTCCATCAGCCGCCTTCGTCCTCAGCGTACTGATGCTTTGTCCCCTTTTTCGATCGGCTCTGCTCCAACTTCGACCGACGACTGGTGCTACACCTCAACCTGCTCTGCCCCGGTCTAGATCCCCACCACCTCGAGCTCCACTCCATGGCACTCCTCCACTAGACCCTGTCCAACCTTGTAAGATAACTTACGTGTGGAGGAGCCTAGTAGAACTAGCTATTTGCATACTTGATAGTTCCTCTTCTGAAGATGAGTTCACTTTCTGAACCTATGTACACAACATCAAGTATTTCTTAAATTTATTTGCATGAGTTAACATACTAAACCAATGCCTATGGCATCAAGTATTAGCTAGAGTTCTTCGGTTAAGCTATTGTCTGTACAAGAATCTGGGCCGTTTGTTTAGTTTCTACCAGAAGAACACATTGTGAGGGACAGATGTGTAACAATTTTCTTATGAATATATGGTCTTCCAACAGTAACAACATTTGCAATCTAAAGGCCATAGGCCATAGAACACTCATGCATCTGGATGATGTACACCGCATGCACTACAAAACATAGACACATCCGTGACATTTTGGGCCGAACGATTTTTTCTGTCATGCTTATGACACTTGTATGATGATAATTGTGACAAAACCCGGCATCATCATAGATGTGGTGGGCTCCTACTTCTATGAAAAAAATCATGACAGAAAATGGGCTTTTCGTCCTGGGCAGGCCGGAGACGCGGTTGCATGACATTCTTTGGGCCGTCCATGACGGAAAAAACCATGGTAGAAGTGAGGGCGAGGAAAATATCTGGGAGTTCCCAGTTATGGTGGGTGGTCGGGGCCGAGCGATGCACGGAGGTTTGCGCATTTCTATTGTACATGTATGTGCATGTGTGCGAGGCGTTGGGCTCTAATTGAACCCGAGCGAGGCGTTCGCTTACTAAACCCGAGCGATTGCACTGGCTACCTATGTGTTACTGTACCCGAGCGATCGATCGACCCTTGGGTGTTAACTGAACCCGATCAGGCGATTCCTTCGCTACTGCTGCTAACTAAAGCCGGCCAAACCTGCTATCTCTTGATGAATAGTGAGTGTTGTTGGGGGTTGGATGAACAATTCCCGGTGGGGGTTGGATGAATAGGACCCCGTGGTAGTAGAGGTCGTTGCCGCTGGATGAACAGGACATCGACCGAACCGGTTGGGGGTGGATGAACAGTAGCCGGTGGAGGCTGGATGAACAAGACCCCATGGAGGGTTGGTTGAATAGTAGCCGGTGGAGGCTGGGTGAATAGGAGCCCGTGGATGAACAGTAGTTGGTGGACACATGAGGGAGACCTCGTGGATGAACAGTCGCAGGTGGAGGCTGGAGGAGGTCGACGGTGGATGAACAGTAGCCGTGGAGGCTGGAGTGAGGCAGTCGATGGTGGATGAACAGTAGCCCGTGGAGGCTGGAGCGAGGCAGTAGACGGTGGATGAACAGTAGCCCGTGGAGTCCCGTTTTGCGGTACGCCACACCCCTCCCGATGAACAAGACCCCGTTTCGACCGTAGGAGGTCAAAGAGAAGTCTGTTTCCTCCGTTTCAAAGCACGCCACACCACTCCCGATCAACACGACTCCGTTTCGACCGTAGGAGGTCGAAGAGAAGTCTGTTTCCTCCGTTCGGGGGTACGCCGGGCCTCGTTTCGGCTGTTCCGTCCAAGCTGGTTGGCTCTAATACGTCCATTTTGCATCATGCTTTTATATCAATATTTATTGCATTATGGGCTATTATTACACATTATATCACAATACTTATGCCTTTCCTCTCTTATTTTATAAGGTTTACATGAAGAGGGAGAATGCCGACAGCTGGGATTCTAGACTAGAAAAGGAGCCAATGTTAGAGACCTATTCTGCACAACTCCGAAAGTCCTGAAAGTTCACGGAGAATATTTTTGGCATATATAAAAAATATTGGACGAGGAAAGTACTAGAGGGGGGCCACCATCCATCCATAAGGGTGGAGGGCGTGCCCTACCCCCCTGGGCGCGTCCCTCATCCTTGTTCGCCCCCTGGCAGGCCTCTGATGCACATCTTCTGCTATATGGCGTGTTTTAACCTGGAAAAAATCAGAAGGAAGCTTTCGGGATGAAGTGCCGCCATCCCGAGGTGGAACCTGGGCAGAACCAATCTAGGGCTCTAGCGGAGTTGTTCTGCCAGGGAAACATCCCTCCCGGAGGGGGAAATCATCTTCATCGTCATCACCAACGATCCTCTCATCGAGAGGGGGTCAATCTCCATCAACATCTTCACCAGAACCATCTCCTCTCAAAACCCTAGTTCATCTCTTGTATCCGATCTCTGTCTCAAAACCTCAGAGTGGTACCTGTGGGTTGCTAGTACTGTTGATTACTCCTTGTTGTTGATGCTGGTTTGTTTGTCCGGTGGAAGATTATATTTTCAGATCCTTAATGATAATTAATACTCCTCTCATCTTGATTATGAATATGCTTTGTGAGTAGTTACATTTGTTCCTGAGGACATGGGAGAAGTCTTGTTATAAGTAATCATGTGAATATGGTATTCGTTCCATATTTTGATGAGATGTATGTTGTCTCTCCTCTAGTGGTGTTATGTGAACGTCGACTACATGACACTTCACCATTATTTGGGCCTAGGGGAAGGCATTAGGAAGTAATAAGTAGATGATGGGTTGCTAGAGTGACAGAAGCTTAAACCCTACGTTATGCGTTGCTTCGTAAGGGGCTGATTTGGATCCTTATGTTTCATGCTATGGTTAGATTTACCTTAATTCTTCTTTCGTAGTTGCAGATGCTTGCGAGAGGGGTTAATCATAAGTGGGAGGCTTGTCCAAGGAAGGGCAGCACCCAAGCACTGGTCCACCCACATATCAAATTATCAAAGTAACGAACGCGAATCATATGAGCATGATGAAAACTAACTTGACAACAATTCCCATGTGTCCTTGGGAGCACTTTGCTTTATATAAGAGTTTGTCCAGGCTTGTCCTTTGCTACAAAAAGGACTAGGCCACCTTGCTGCACCTTGTTTACTTTCATTACTTGTTACCCGTTACGAACTCTCTCAACATACAACTATCTATTACCGACAATTTCAATGCTTGCAGAGAAAACCTTGCTGAAAACCGCTTATCATTTCCTTCTACTCCTTGTTGGGTTCGACACTCTTACTTATCGAAAGGACTACGATAGATCCCCTATACTTGTGGGTCATCAAGACTCTTTTCTGGTGCCGTTGCCAGGGAGTGAAGTGCCTTTGTTAAGTGGAATTTGGTAAGGAAATATTTATATAGGGTGCTGAATTTACTGTCACTTGTTACTATGAAAAATAATCATTTGAGGGGTTTGTTCGGGGTATCTTCACCTCGACCGAAAGAGCAAAGAGTTGCTCCTCAACCTACTGCACCTACTGAAAATATTTATTATGAAATTCCTTCGGTTATGATAGAGAAACTGCTAGCTAATCCTTATGCAGGAGATGGAACATTACATCCCGATATGCACCTAATCTATGTGGATGAAGTTTGTGGATTATTTAAGCTTGCAGGTATGCCTGAGGATGTTTTCAAGAATAAGCTCTTCCCTTTATATTTGAAGGTAAAGGCATTGCCATGGTATAGGCTATGTGATGATATTGGATCATGGAACTACAACCGATTGAAATTGGAATTTCATCAGAAGTTTTATCCTATGCATCTGGTTCATCGTGATCGGAATTATATATATAATTTTTGGCCTCATGAAGAAGAAAGTATCGCTCAAGCTTGGGGGAGGCTTAAGTCAATGATATATTCATGCCCCAATCATGAGCTCTCAAGAGAAATTATTATTCAAAAAATGTATGCTCGGCTTTCTCATAATGGTCGATCCATGCTCGATACTTCTTGTACTGGTTCCTATATGAAGAAGGATATTGAATTCAAATGGGATTTATTGGAAAGAATTAAATGCAACTCTAAAGATTGGGAACTCGACGAAGGTAAGGAGTCAGCTATAAACCTTAAGTTTGATTGTGTTATAACTTTTATGGATACCGATGCTTTTCGTGATTTTAGCAGTAAATATGGACTTGACTCTGAGATAGTAGCTTCTTTCTGTGAATCCTTTTCTACTCATGTTGATCTCCCTAAGGAGAAGTGGTTTAAATATCATCCTCCCATTGAAGTTAAAGTAGTAGAACCCATCAAAGTTGAAGAAGAAACTATTACTTATAATGTTGATCCTATTGTTCCTACTGCTTATATTGAGAAACCACCTTTTCCTGCTAGAATAAAGGATCATGCTAAAGCTTCAACTATGGTTCATAAGAGTTATACTAGAACACCTACACCCCCTGAGCAAATTAAAGTTGAACCTAGTATTTCTATGGTTAAAGATCTCTTGGTCGATAATATTGATCGGCATGTTATTTATTTATGTGATGAAGCTGCTAGAATTGCTAAACCTGATACTAAAGATAAACATACACCTGTTGTTGGCATGCCTGTTGTTTCTATTAAAATAGGAGATCACTGTTATCATGGCTTATGTGATGTGGGTGCTAGTGTGAGTGCAATTCCTTATACTCTATATGAAGAAATTATGAATGATATTGCACCTGCTGAGATAGAATATATTCATGTTACTAAGCTTGCCAATAGAGATACTATATCACCAATTGGGATTGTTAGAGATGTTAAAGTCTTGTGTGGGAAAACTAAATACCCTACTGATTTTCTTGTTCTTGGTTCCCCACAAGATAACTTCTGTCCCATTATATTTGGTAGACCTTTCTTGAACAATGTTAATGCTAAGATAGACTGCGAGAAAGATACTGTTACTGTTGGTTTAGGGGATATGTCTCATGATTTTAATTTCTCTAAATTTCGTAGACAATCCCATGAAAAAGAATTGCCTAGTAAGGATGAGATTATTGGTCTTGCTTCTATTGCCGTGCCTCCAGCCGATCCTTTAGAACAATATTTGCTATACCATGAAAATGATATGTTTATGAATGAAAGATGGGAAATGGATGGAGTATTATTTAATCAAGGGCCTATTTTGAAACACAATTTGCCTATTGAAATCCTTGGGGATCCTCCTCCACCCAAGGGTGATCCTATGTTTGAGCTTAAACAGTTACCTGATACTATGAAATATGCTTATCTTGATGAACAGAAGATATATCCTATTATTATTAGTGCTAACCTTTCAGAGCATGAAGAAAAGAAATTATTGAAAACTCTGAAGAAGCACCGTGCCACTATTGGATATACTCTTGATGATCTTAAGGGCATTAGTCCCACTCTATGCCAGCACAAAATTAATTTGGAACTTGATGCTAAACCAGTTGTTGATCATCAAGGACAGTTAAACCCTAAGATGAAGGAAGTGGTAAGAAATAAAATACTAAAGCTTCTGGAGGTAGGTATAATTTATCCTATTTCTGATAGTCAATGGGTAACTCTTGTTCATTGTGTCCCTAAGAAAGGAGGTATTACTGTTGTTCCTAATGATAAGAATGAATTGATTCCACAAATAATTGTTACAGGTTATAGAATGGTAATTGATTTTTCAAATTAAATAAAGCTGCTAGAAAAGATCATTACCCTCTACCTTTTATTGATCAAATGCTAGAAAGATTATCCAAGCAAACACATTTATGCTTTCTAGATGGTTATTCTATTTTCTCTCAAATACCTGTGTCAAAAGATGATCAAGAGAAAAGCACTTTTACTTGCCCTTTCGGTACCTTTGTTTATAGACGTATGCCTTTTGGTTTATGCAATGCACCTGCTACCTTTCAAAGATGTATGACTACTATATTCTCTGATTTTTGTGAAAAGATTGTTGAGGTTTTCATGGATGATTTCTCTGTTTACATAACTTCTTTTGATGATTGCTTAAGCAACCTTGATCGAATTTTGCAGAGATGTGAAGAAACTAATCTTGTCTTGAATTGGGAAAAGTGCCACTTTATGGTTAATGAAGGAATTGTCCTAGGGCATAAAATTTCTGAAAGAGCTATTGAAGTTGATAAAGCTAAAGTAGATGCTATTGAAAAGATGCGGTGTCCTAAAGATATCAAAGGTATAAGAAGTTTCCTTGGTCATACTAGTTTTTATAGGAGGTTTATTAAAGACTTTTCTAAAATTTCTAGGCCTCTCACTAATATCTTTTAAAAAGATATTCCTTTTGTTTTTGATGATGATTGTGTAGAAGCATTTGAAATACTTAAGAAAGCCTTGATTTCTGCTCCTATTATTCAACCACCTAATTGGAATTTACCCTTTGAAAATGTGTGTGATGCTAGTGATTATGTTGTTGGTGCTGTTCTAGGACAAGGAGTGGATAAGAAATTGAATGTTATTCATTATGCTAGTAAAACTCTAGACAGTGCCTAAAGAAATTACGCTACTACTGAGAAAGAATTTTTAGCAGTTGTATTTGCTTGTGATAAGTTCAGATCTTATATTGTTGATTCCAAAGTAACTGTTCACACTGCTCACGCTGCTATTAAATATCTTATGGAAAAGAAAGATGCTAAACCTAGACTTATTAGATGGGTTCTCTTGCTACAAGAATTTGATTTGCATATTATTGATAGAAAGGGAGGTGAGAACCTCGTTGTAGACAACTTGTCTAGGTTAGAAAATGTTCTTGATGACCCACTACCTATTTATGATAGTTTTCCTGATGAATAATTAGCGGTCATAAATGCTTCTCATAATGCTCCATGGTATTATGATTATGCTAATTACATTGTTGCTAAATTTATACCACCTAGTTTCACATACCAGCAAAAGAAAAAGGTTTTCTATTATTTAAGACATTACTTCTAGGATGACTCACACCTTTGTAAAGAAGGAGTAGATGGTGTTATTAGACATTGTGTACCTGAGCATGAACAGGAACAGATCCTACGCAAGTGCCACTCCGAGTCTCAGGAGGACACCACGCTGGAGATAGAACTACGCACAAGGTATTGCAATCGGGTTTTTATTGGCCTACTCTCTTCAAAGATGCTCGTAAGTTTGTGTTGTCTTGTGATGAATGCCGGAGAATTGGTAATATTAGTAGACATCAGGAAATGCCTATGAACTATTCACTTGTTATCGAACCATTTGATGTTTGGGGCTTTGATTATATGGGACCTTTTCCTTCCTCTAATGGACATACACATATTTTAATTGCTGTTGATTACGTTACTAAGTGGGTAGTAGCTATTCCAACTAGTAGTGCTGATCATAACACTTCTATTAAGATGCTTAAAGAAGTTATTTTTCCAAGGTTTGGAGTCCCTAGATATTTAATGGCTGATGGTGGTTCACATTTTATTCATGGTGCTTTCCATAAAATGCTTGCTAAATATGATGTTAACCATAGAATTGCATCTCCATATCATCCTTAGTCTAGTGGTCAAGTACAATTGAGCAATAGAGAGATTAAATTAATTTTGCAAAAGACTATCAATAGATCTAGAAAGAATTGGTCTAAGAAACTTGATGATGCATTATGGGCTTATATAACTGCTTATAAGAATCCTATGAGTATGTCTCTGTATAAAATGGTTTATGGAAAAGCATGAAACTTACCTCTTGAACTAGAACATAAGGCATATTGGGCTATCAAAGAGCTCAACTATGATGTCAAACTTGCTGGTGAGAAGAGGTTATTTGACATTAGCTCACTTGATGAATGGAGAACCCAGGCCTATGAAAATGCCAAGTTGTTTAAAAAAAGTTAAAAGATGGCATGACAAAAGGATACAAAAGCGTGAGTTTAATATAGGTGATCATGTTTTGCTATACAACTCTCGTTTAAAATTTTTGCAGGAAAACTTCTCTCTAAATGGGAAGGCCCTTACATTATCGAGGAGGTCTATCGTTCTGGTGCCATAAAAATCAACAACGCTGAAGGAACAAATCCGAAGGTGGTAAACGGTCAGAGAATCAAACATTATATCTCAGGTACTCCCATAAATGTTGAGACCAATATAATTAATACCGTAGCACCGGAGGAGTACATAAGGGACACTTTCTAGAACGTTTCAGACTCCGAAAAGGAATAGGTATGTGGTACGGTAAGTAAACCGACTCCAAAGCGTTTCCAATGGCAATTTTTCTCCGTTCTGGAATATTTGAAAAAAAGGAAAATTAAAAGTAGTCCGAAAGAGACACGAGGCCACCACACGGGTGGAGGGCGCGTCCCCGTCCTTGTGGCCACCTCGTGTGCCCTCCGAACTCTATTTTCTTGCACAATACTTCTTTTGGTCGGTAAAAATTCATTATATAATCTCCCGAAGGTTTTGACCACCGTACCATGACAAAATCCTCTATTTTCATTTTGAGTTGTTTCTGCAGCAGAATTGGAGCAAGATGTCGTCCCAAGATTTTGAGGGAGAGAGCTACATGGCTGATTATATCACAAACCCAAAAGCATACGGGGATGTGGTACATTATGGTTGGACCATGGAGGAAGAAGAAGACTATGATCCAAAGGGGAAGGAGGAGACAAGCTTCGATGAAGAGGATGATCCACAACCCCAACCTGGTGATATGCATGTGGAGTTCAAGAAGTCAAGCCTCCCTAAGGTCCAATCTATCCCACCATGTTTTTCGCAGGACAACAAGTCGGCATTATGCAAAAAGATAATGAAACTCGAGCTCGAGAATGAGGATCTGAGAGAGGAAAATTTTAGCCTCAGACGCAAGCTGAAGAAGAAGAATGCAACAACTCCATCATCACCACCTCCGAAGAAAGAGACATAAATACATGGGCGTGGGCACTTCCCTTGGAAACTTCCAAGCTTGGGGGAGGTGCCCCAGTATCATATCACCATCACACCTCTATCTTTATCGTTTTTATTAGTTCGATCCTTTTGGTTATATCTTGATCTAGTAGAATAAAGCTTTAGTATGATCCAGTCTTGAGTTTTGTTTCGATCTCTATCTATGTAATCGAGTCTGCGAGTTATATATAAGAAAGAGTAGCTTTGAGTTGAGGGCTTTGCTTTCTTTCTATGATCTTGAGGGAATAAAATAAAGAAAGAATAAAAAGATCATATATTGATCTTATGGAGAGTAATGACTTCACATATAAAGAGTATGATGAATAAAAATTGTTGAGAGTTGAAAAACATAGTTTTGGTCATTGTTGCAATTAATTGGAATTAATAAAGAAAGAGAGGCTTCACATATAAATATACTATCTTGGACATCTTTTGTAATTGTGAGCACTCATTAAAATATGACATGCTAAAAAGTTGATGTTGGACAAGGAAGACAACATAATGGGTTATGTTTTCTTATATCCGAATAGAAGTTATATTGTCATGGATCATCCAACATGTTGATATTGCCTTTCCCTCTCATGCTAGCCAAATTCTTTGCACCAAGTAGAGATACTACTTGTGCTTCCAAACATCCCTTAAACCAGTTTTGCCATGAGAGTCCACAATACCTACCTATGGATTGAGTAAGATCCTTCAAGTAAGTTTTCATCAGTGCAAGCAATAAAAATGGCTCTCTAAATATGTATGATCTATTAGTGTGAAGAAAAGAAACTTTATACGAACTTGTGATATGGAAGAAATAAAAGTGACGGACTGCATACTAAAGGTCTTTATCACAAGCGGCAATATAAAGTGATGTTCTTTTGCATTAAGATTTTATGCAAACAACCATAAAAGCACATGACAACCTGTGCTTCCCTCCGTGAAGGGCCTATCTTTTACTTTTATCTTCTACCCTTATACAAGAGTCATGGTGATCATCACCTTTCCTTTTTACACTTTTTCCTTTGGCAAGCACTATGTGTTGGGGAGATTTGGATGAGGAATAGTTATTCTTCACCCCCTCTCTATTTTGACATCAATGCAACGTATTTTTACGTTTCGTAAATTTTGTGTTATTTTATACATAAAAAGAGAACGTAAGAAAATATGTATTCGCCGTAAAAAATATTTTATGTTACGTAAAATTATGAATGTAAGAACATAGTGTAAAACGTACATAAAATATGATTTTTCTGATCTTATAACCTTTTTTATACCAAATTTTACATATTGAATCAATATGCATGTAACTATTTATATTGTAAACGTAATTTATTTAGGAAGCGATCGTAACATTACCTCGGGTGAAGAATATATATAGGGTCGCGCTATTCATCACCCTGGGTGAGGAATAGTTATTATTCACCCCCTCTCTATTTTGACATCAATGCAACGTATTTTTACGTTTCGTAAATTTTGTGTTATTTTATACATAAAAAGAGAACGTAAGAAAATATGTATTCGCCGTAAAAAATATTTTATGTTACGTAAAATTACGAATGTAAGAACATAGTGTAAAACGTACATAAAATGTGATTTTTCTGATCTTATAACCTTTTTTATACCAAATTTTACATATTGAATCAATATGCATGTAACTATTTATATTGTAAACGTAATTTATTTAGGAAGCGATCGTAACATTACCTCGGGTGAAGAATAATTTATTCTACACCCTGGGTGATGAATAGTAACACTATATATATATCCACTCAGATGTAGGTTATCATAAAGTATTATTGTTGACATTACCCTTGAGGTAAAAGGTTGGGATGCAAAACTATAAGCCCCTATCTTTCTCTGTGTCCGATTGAAACTTTGTATCCATAAGTATCGCGTGAGTGTTAGCAATTGTGAAAGATTAAATGATGGTTGAGTATGTGCACTTGCAGAAAAGCTCTTATTGACTCTTTCCGATGTTATGATAAATTGCAATTGCCTCAATGACTGAGATCATAGTTTGTTAGTTTTCAATAAAGTTTCCGATTCATACTTTATCTTGTGAACGAATTGTTACTTTAGCGTAAGAAATTATATGGCATTATATGTTGCTGTTCTAAAGATGATCGTGATGCCCTCATGTCCGTATTTTATTTTTATCGACACCTCTATCTCTAAACATGTGGACATATTTTTCGATATCGGCTTTCACTTGAGGACAAGCGAGGTCTAAGCTTGGGGGAGTTGATACACCCATTTTTCATCATGCTTTTATATAAATATTAATTGCATTATGGGCTATCAGTACACATTATATCACAATACTTATGCCTTTTCTCTCTTATTTTATAAGGTTTACATGAAGAGGGAGAATGCCAGCAGCTGGGATTCTGGACTAGAAAAGGAGCAAATATTAGAGACTTATTCCGCACAACTCCAAAAGTCCTGAAACTTCACGGACAATATTTTTGGAATATATATAAAATATTGGGCAAAGGAAGTACCAAAGGGGGCCACCAGCCACCCACAAGGGTGGAGGGCGCGCCCCCGTCCTTGTGGGCCCCCTGGCAGGCCTCCGACGCCCATTTTCTGCTATATTGTATGTTTTGACCTGGAAAAAATTAGAAGGAAGCTTTGGGGACGAAGCGCCGCCGTCTCGAGGTGGAACCTGGGCAGAACCAATCTACGACTCCGACGGAGCTGTTCTGCCGGGGAAACATCCCTCCCGGAGAGGGAAATCATCTTCATCATCATCACCAATGATCCTCTCATCGAGAGGGGTCAGTCTCCATCAACATCTTCACCAGCACCATCTCCTCTCAAAACCCTAGTTCATCTCTTGTATCCGATCTCTGTCTCAAAACCTCAGAGTGGTACCTATGGGCTGCTAGTAGTGTTGATTACTCGTTGTTGATGCTAGTTGGTTTATCTGGTGGAAGATTATATTTCCAGATCCTTGATGATAATTAATACTCCTCTGATCTTGATTATGAATATGCTTTGTGAGTAGTTACATTTGTTCCTGAGGACATGGGAGAAGTCTTGTTATAAGTAATCATGTGAATTTGGTATTCGTTTGATATTTTGATGAGATGTATGTTGTCTCTCCTCTAGTGGTGTTATGTGAACGTTGACTACATGACACTTCACCATTATTTTGGCCTAGGGGAAGGTATTGGGAAGTAATAAGTAGATGATGGGTTGCTACGGTGATAGAAGCTTAAACCCTAGTTTATGCGTTGCTTCGTAAGGGGCTGATTTGGATCCATATGTTTCATGCTATGGTTAGGTTTACCTTAATTCTTCTTCCGTAGTTGCGGATGCTTGCGAGAGGGGTTAATCATAAGTGGGAGGCTTGTCGGCAGCACCCAAGCACCGGTCCACCCACATATCAAATTATCAAAGTAACGAACGCGAATCATATGAGCATGATGAAAACTAGCTTGACAACAATTCCCATGTGTCCTTGGGAGCACTTTGCTTTATATAAGAGTTTGTCCAAGCTTGTCCTTTGCTACAAAAAGGATTGGGCCACCTTGCTGCAGCTTGTTTACTTTCATTACTTGTTACCCGTTACGAATTCTCTCAACATACAACAATCTATTACCGACAATTTCAGTGCTTGCAGAGAATACCTTGCTGAAAACCGCTTGTCATTTCCTTCTGATCCTCGTCGGGTACGACACTCTTACTTATCGAAAGGACTATGATAGATCCCATATACTTGTGGGTCATCAGGCTCCCGATGAACAGGACGCATTCCGTTGCCTCCCGATGAACACAACGCAGTTTCTCCATTCTGACCTAGCCGGTTGGCTGCTGATGAATAGGACGCCATTGCTTCCCTCTGCTGCCTCTCCATGTACATGAGCCCTGGCCGTACGTATGCGTGAATAGGCGTTCGAGACCCCACCCGTATGTACGTATGTGGCCATATTTACTTTCTTGCACCCTAATTGTACGTACATGTACATGATATAGACGGGACTGCGTGGCATGCTATGTCCGCGCCTCTACTACAACACGTGCCCTTGCTTACTCGGCCACGGTTCATCGCTGCATCCTGCAGATAGACCAATCGACCAGTATGTACATACAAATTCGTGACCAGATAGACAACGCTATGTATGGTTCGACCGGGTGGGTCCCAGCTGTCAGGGAGGTAAGGAGGCACTTCCTTGCGTGCAAGAAATAGCTGGTGGGTCCCAGCTGTCAGGGGGAGAATCATATTTTTTCACGAATTATGGACGCACTTCCTTGCGTGCGAAGATGTAGCCGATGGGTCCCAACAGTCAGGGGGAACGTTTTTTCGCAAAATACGATGGCCCGTCCGGTGGGTCTCTGATGTCAGGTGGAGGAATCATCATTTTGCATGTAATAAGGAGGCACTTCCTTGTTGCGGACGTGGACCCAGCTGTCAGCCTCTCCACATATAGTCTGAAGGAAAGATGCCCTAGAGGCAATAATAAAGTTATTATTTATTTCCTTATTTCATGATAAATGTTTATTATTCATGCAAGAATTGTATTAACCGGAAACATAATACATGTGTGAATACATAGACAAACAGAGTGTCACTAGTATGCCTCTACTTGACTAGCTCGTTAATCAAAGATGGTTATGTTTCCTAACCATGGACAAAGAGTTGTTATTTGATTAACGGGATCACATCATTAGTTGAATGATCAGATTGACATGACCCATTCCATTAGCTTAGCACCCGATCGTTTAGTATGTTGCTATTGCTTTCTTCATGACTTATACATGTTCCTATGACTATGAGATTATGTAGCTCCCGTGTGCCGGAGGAACACTTTGTGTGCTACCAAACGTCACAACGTAACTGGGTGATTATAAAGGTGCTCTACAGGTGTCTCCAAAGGTACATGTTGGGTTGACGTATTTCGAGATTAGGATTTGTCACTCCGATCGTCGGAGAGGTATCTCTGGGCCCTCTCGGTAATGCACATCACTTAAGCCTTGCAAGCATTGCAGCTAATGAGTTAGTTGCGAGATGATGTATTACGGAACGAGTAAAGAGACTTGCCAGCAACGAGATTGAACTAGGTATTGGATACCGACGATCGAATCTCGGGCAAGTAACATACCGATGACAAAGGGAACAACGTATGTTGTTATGCGGTCTGACCGATAAAGATCTTTGTAGAATATGTAGGAGCCAATATGGGCATCCAGGTCCCGCTATTGGTTATTGACCGGAGACGTGTCTTGGTCATGTCTACATTGTTCTCGAACCCGTAGGGTTCGCACGCTTAAGGTTTCGATGACAGTTATATTATGAGTTTATATGTTTTGATGTACCGAAGGTTGTTCGGAGTCCCGGATGTGATCACGGACATGACGAGGAGTCTCGAAATGGTCGAGACATAAAGATTTATATATTGGAAGCCTATGTTGGGATATCGGAAGTGTTCCGAGTGAAATCGGGATTTTACCGGAGTACCGGGAGGTTACCGGAACCCCCCGGGAGGTATATGGGCCTTAGTGGGCCTCAGTGGAAAAGAGAAGAGGCAGCCGGAGATGGGCCGCGCACCCCTCCCCTCCCTTGGTCTGAATAGGACAAGGAGAGGGGGCCGGCCCCCCTTCCTCTTCCCCCCCTCCGTGAATCCTATTCCAACTAGGATTGGGGGGGGGGGTCCTACTCCCGGAGGGAGTAGGACTTCTCCTGGCGCGCCTATGATGGCCGGCTGGCCTCCCCTCCTTGAGCCTTTATATACGGAGGCAGGGGCACCCCAGAGAAACACAAGTTGATCCACGTGATCATATTCTTAGCCGTGTGCGGCGCCCCCTGCCACCATAGTCCTCGATAATATTGTAGCGGTGCTTAGGCGAAGCCCTGCGACCGTAGTACATCAAGATCGTCACCACGCCGTCGTGCTGACGGAACTCTTCCCCGAAACTTTGCTGGATCGGAGTCCGGGGATCGTCATCGAGCTGAACGTGTGCTAGAACTCGGAGGTGCCGTAGTTTCGGTGCTTGGTCGGTCGGGCCGTGGAGACGTACGACTACATCAACCAAACGCTTCCGCTGTCGGTCTACAAGGGTACGTAGATCACACTCTCCCCTCTCGTTGCTATGCATCACCATGTTCTTGCGTGTGTGTAGGAATTTTTTTGAAATTACTACGTTCCCCAACAGTGGTATCAGAGCCTAGGTTTTATGTGTTGATGTTATATGCACGAGTAGAACACAAGTGAGTTGTGGGTGATATAAGTCATACTGCTTACCAGCATGTCATACTTTGGTTCGGCGGTATTGTTGGATGAAGCGGCCCGGACCAACATTACGCCTACGCTTACGCGAGACCGGTTCTCCCGACGTGCTTTGCACATAGGTGGCTTGCGGGTGACAGTTTCTCCAACTTTAGTTGAACCAAGTGTGGCTACGCCCGGTCCTTGCGAAGGTTAAAACAGCACCAACTTGACAAACTATCGTTGTGGTTTTGATGCGTAGGTAAGATTGGTTCTTGCTTAAGCCCATAGCAGCCACGTAAAACTTGCAACAACAAAGTAGAGGACGTCTAACTTGTTTTTCCAGGGCATGTTGTGATGTGATATGGTCAAGACATGATGCTAAATTTTATTGTATGAGATGATCATGTTTTGTAACCGAGTTATCGGCAACTGGCAGGAGCCATATGGTTGTCGCTTTATTGTATGCAATGCAATCGCGCTGTAATGCTTTACTTTATCACTAAGCGGTAGCGATAGTCGTGGAAGCATAAAATTGGCGAGACGACAACGATGCTACGATGGAGATCAAGGTGTCGCGCCGGTGACGACGGTGATCATGACGGTGCTTCGGAGATGGAGATCACAAGCACGAGATGATGATGGCCATATCATATCACTTATATTGATTGCATGTGATGTTTATCTTTTATGCATCTTATCTTGCTTTGATTGACGGTTGCATTATAAGATGATCTCTCACTAAATTATCAAGATAAAAGTGTTCTCCCTGAGTATGCACCATTGCCAAAGTTCATCGTGCCCAGACACCACGTGATGATCGGGTGTGATAAGCTCTATGTTCATCTACAACGGGTGCAAGACAGTTTTGCACACGCAGAATACTCAGGTTAAACTTGACGAGCCTAGCATATGCAGATACGGCCTCGGAACACTGAGATCGAAAGATCGAGCGTGAGTCATATAGTAGATATGATCAACATAGTGATGTTCACCATTGAAAACTACTCCATTTCACGTGATGATCGGTTATGGTTTAGTTGATTTGGATCACATGATCACTTAGAAGATTAGAGGGATGTCTATCTAAGTGGGAGTTCTTAAGTAATATGATTAATTGAACTTAAATTTATCATGAACTTAGTCCTGGTAGTATTTTGCAAATTATGTTGTAGATCAATAGCTCGCGTTGTTGCTTCCCTATGTTTATTTTGATATGTTCCTAGAGAAAATTGTGTTGAAAGATGTTAGTAGCAATGATGCGGATTGGATCCGTGATCTGAGGTTTATCCTCATTGCTGCACAGAAGAATTATGTCCTTGATGCACCGCTAGGTGACAGACCTATTGCAGGAGTAGATGCAGACGTTATGAATGTTTGGCTAGCTCAATATGATGACTACTTGATAGTTTAGTGCACCGTGCTTAACGGCTTAGAATCGGGACTTCAAAGACGTTTTGAACGTCATGGACCATATGAGATGTTCCAGGAGTTGAAGTTAATATTTCAAGCAAATACCCGAGTTGAGAGATATGAAGTCTCCAACAAGTTCTACAGCTAAAAGATGGAGGAGAATCGCTCAACTAGTGAGCATGTGCTCAGATTGTCTGGGTACTACAATCGCTTGAATCAAGTGGGAGTTAATCTTCCAGATAAGATAGTGATTGACAGAATTCTCTAGTCACCATCACCAAGTTAGTAGAACTTCGTGATGAACTATAGTATGCAAGGGATGATGAAAACGACTCCCGAGCTTTTCATGATGATGAAATCGATGAAGGTAGAAATCAAGAAGGACATCAAGTGTTGATGGTTGACAAGATCACTAGTTTCAAGAAAAGGGCAAAGGAAAAAAGGGGAACTTCAAGAAGAACAGCAAGCAAGTTGCTGCTCAAGTGAAGAAGCCCAAGTCTGGTCCTAAGCCTGAGACTAAGTGCTTCTACTGCAAAGGGACTGGTCACTGGAAGCGGAACTACCCCAAGTATTTGGCGGATAAGAAGGATGGCGAAGTGAACAAAGGTATATTTGATATACAGATTATTGATGTGTATTTTACTAGTGTTCGTAGCAAACCCTCGGTATTTGATACTGGTTCAGTTGCTATGAGTAGTAACTCGAAACGGGAGTTGCAGAATGAACAGACTAGTTAAGGGTGAAGTGACGATGTGTGTTGGAAGCGGTTCCAAGATTGATATGATCATCATCGCACACTCCCTATACTTTCGGGATTAGTGTGGAACCTAAATAAGTGTTATTTGGTGTTGAGCATGAATATGATTTGATCATGATTATTGCAATACAGTTATTCATCTAAGTAAGAGAATAAATTGTTGTTCTGTTTACATGAATAAAACCTTCTATGGTCATACACACCAACGAAAATGGTTTGTTGGATCTTGATCGTAGTGATACACATATTCATAATATTGAAGCCAAAAGATGCAAAGTTAATAATGATAGTGCAACTTATTTGTGGCACTGCCGTTTATGTCATATTGGTAAAAAGCGCATGAAGAAACTCCATGCTAATGGACTTTTGGAATCACTTGATTATGAATCACTTGATTATGAATCACTTGATTATGAATCACTTGATGCTTGCGAACCATGCCTTATGGGCAAGATGACTAAAACTCCGTACTTCGGAACAATGGAGCGAGCAACTGACTTATTGGAAAGAATACATACTGATGTATGCAATTCAATGAGTGTTAAGGCTCACGGCAAGTATCGTTATTTTCTGAACTTCACAGATGATTTGAGCAGATATGGGTATATCTACTTGATGAAACATAAGTCTGAAACATTTGAAAAGTTCAAAGAATTTCAGAGTGAAGTGGAGAATCATCGTAACAAGAAAATAAAAGTTTCTACGATATGATCGCAGAGGTAAAATATTTGAGTTACGAGTTTGGCCTTCAGTTAAAACAATGTAAAATAGTTTCACTACTGAGGCCACCTGGAACACCACAGCGTAATGGTGTGTCCGAACGTCATAATCGTACTTTACTAGATATGGTACGATCCATGATGTCTCTTACTGATTTACCGCTATCGTTTTGGGGTTATGCTTTAGAGACGGTCGCATTCATGTTAAATAAAGCACCATCAAAATCCGTTGAGACGACACCTTATGAACTATGGTTTGGCAAGAAACCAAAGTTGTCGTTTCTTAAAGTTTGGGGCTGCGATGCTTATGTGAAAAAGCTTCAACCTGATAAGCTCGAACCCGAATCGGAGAAATGTGTCTTCATAGGATACCCAAAGGAGACTGTTGGGTACACCTTCTATCACAGATCCGAAGGCAAGATATTCGTTGCTAAGAATGGATCCTTTCTAGAGAAGGAGTTTCTCTCGAAAGAAGTGAGTGGGAGGAAAGTAGAAAACTTGATAAGGCAATTGTACCATCTCCCTTATTGGAAAGTAGTTCATCACAGAAATCTGTTCTTATGACTACTACACCAATTAGTGAGGAAGCTAATGATGATGATCATGTAACTTCAGATCAAGTTACTACCAAATCTCGTAGGTAACCAGAGTAAGATCTGCACCAGAGTGGTACGGTAATCCTGTTCTGGAAGTCATGTTACTAGACCATGACGAACTTGCGAACTATGAGGAAGCGATGATGAGCCTAGATTCCGCGAAATGGTTTGAGGCCATGAAATCTGAGATAGGATCCATGTATGAGAACAAAGTGTGGACTTTGGTGGACTTGCCCGAGGATCAACAAGCCATTGATAATAAATGGATCTTCAAGAGGAAGACGGACACGGATAGTAGTGTTACTATCTACAAAGCTAGAATTGTCGGAAAAAGGTTTTCGACAAGTTCAAGGTGTTGACTATGATGAGAGTTTCTCACTCGTATCTATGCTTAAGTCTGTCCGAATCATGTTAGCAATTGCCGCATTTTATGAAATCTGGCAAATGGATAACAAAACTGCAATCCTTAATGGATTTCTTAAAGAAGAGTTGTATATGATGCAACTAGAAGGTTTTGTCAATCCTAAAGGTGTTAACAAAATATGCAATCTCCAGCGATCCATCTATGGACTGGTGCAAGCATCTCGGAGTTGGAATACACGCTTTGATAAGTTGATCAAAGCATATAGTTTTATACAGACTTGCGATGAAGCCTGTATTTACAAGAAAGTGAGTGGGAGCACTACAACATTTCTGATAAGTATATGTGAATGACATATTGTTGATCGGAAATAATGTAGAATTATTCTGCAAAGCATAAATGAGTATTTGAAAGGAGTTTTTCAAAGAAAGACCTTGGTGAAGCTACTTACATATTGAGCATCAAGATCTATAGAGATAGATCAAAACGCTTGATAAGTTTTTTCAATGAGTACATACCTTGACAAGATTTTGAAGTAGTTCAAAATGGAACAGTCAAAGAAAGAGTTCTTGCCTGTGTTACAAGGTGTGAAATTGAGTAAGACTCAAACACGACCACGACATAAGATAGAAAGAGAATGAAAGTCATTCCCTATGCCTTGGCCATAGGTTCTATAAAGTATGCCATGCTGTGTACTAGATCTATTGTATATCCTACACTGATTTTGGCAAGGGAGTACAAAAGTGATCTAGGAGTAGATCACTGGACAGCGGTCAGAATTATCCTTAGTGAAATAAGGATATGTTTCTCGATTATGGACGTGACAAAAAGGTTCGTCGTAAAGGGTTATGTCGATGCAAGTTTTTGACACTGACCCAGATGATTCTAAGTCTCAATCTGGATACATACTGAAAGTGGGAGCAATTAGCTAGAGTAGCTCCGTGCAGAGCATTGTAGACATAGAATTTTGCAAAATACATATGGATCTGAATTTGGCAGGCCCGTTGACTAAATTTCTCTCACAAGCAAAACATGATCACTCTTTGGGTGTTAATCACATACTGATGTGAACTAGATTATTGAATCTAGTAAACCCTTCGGGTGTTAGTCACATGGAGATGTGAACCAATCACATAAAGATGTGAACTATTGGTGTTAATCACATAGCAATGTGAACTAGATTATTGACTCTAGTGCAAGTGGGAGACTGAAGGAAATATGCCCTAGAGGCAATAATAAAGTTATTATTTATTTCCTTATTTCATGATAAATGTTTATTATTCATGCTAGAATTGTATTAACCGGAAACATAATACATGTGTGAATACATAGACAAACAGAGTGTCACTAGTATGCCTCTACTTGACTAGCTCGTTAATCAAAGATGGTTATGTTTCCTAACCATGGACAAAGAGTTGTTATTTGATTAACGGGATCACATCATTAGTTGAATGATCTGATTGACATGACCCATTCCATTAGCTTAGCACCCGATCGTTTAGTATGTTGCTATTGCTTTCTTCATGACTTATACATGTTCCTATGACTATGAGATTATGTAACTCCCGTGTGCCGGAGGAACACTTTGTGTGCTACCAAACGTCACAACGTAACTGGGTGATTATAAAGGTCCTCTACAGGTGTCTCCAAAGGTACATGTTGGGTTGACGTATTTTGAGATTAGGATTTGTCACTCCGATCGTCGGAGAGGTATCTCTGGGCCCTCTCGGTAATGCACATCACTTAAGCCTTGCAAGCATTGCAGCTAATGAGTTAGTTGCGAGATGATGTATTACGGAACGAGTAAAGAGACTTGCCAGCAACGAGATTGAACTAGGTATTGGATACCGACGATCGAATCTTGGGCAAGTAACATACCGATGATAAAGGGAACAACGTATGTTGTTATGCGGTCTGACCGATAAAGATCATCGTAGAATATGTAGGAGCCAATATGGGCATCCAGGTCCCGCTATTGGTTATTGACTGGAGACGTGTCTCGGTCATGTCTACATTGTTCTCGAACCCGTAGGGTCCGCACGCTTAAGGTTTCGATGACAGTTATATTATGAGTTTATACGTTTTGATGTACCGAAGGTTGTTCGGAGTCCCGGATGTGATCACGGACATGACGAGGAGTCTCGAAATGGTCGAGACATAAAGATTGATATATTGGAAGCCTATGTTTGGATATCGGAAGTGTTCCGAGTGAAATCGGGATTTTACCGGAGTACCGGGAGGTTACCGGAACCCCTCGGGAGGTATATGGGCCTTAGTGGAAAAGAGAAGAGGCAGCCGGAGATGGGCCGCGCGCCCCTCCCCTCCCTTGGTCCGAATAGGACAAGGAGAGGGGGCCGGCCCCCCTTCCTCTTTCCCCCCCTCCGCGAATCCTATTCCAACTAGGATTGGGGGGGGGGGGGAATCCTACTCCCGGAGGGAGTAGGACTCCTCCTGGCGCGCCTATGATGGCCGGCCGGCCTCCCCCCTTGAGCCTTTATATACGGAGGCAGGGGCACCCCAGAGAAACACAAGTTGATCCACGTGATCATATTCTTAGCCGTGTGCGGCGCCCCCTGCCACCATAGTCCTCGATAATATTGTAGCGGTGCTTAGGCGAAGCCCTGCGACAGTAGTACATCAAGATCGTCACCACGCCGTCGTGCTGACAGAACTCTTCCCCGACACTTTGCTGGATCGGAGTCTGGGGATCGTCATCGAGCTGAACGTGTGCTAGAACTCGGAGGTGCCGTAGTTTCGGTGCTTGATCGGTCGGGCCGTGGAGACGTACGACTACATCAACCAAACGCTTCCGCTGTCAGTCTACAAGGGTACGTAGATCACACTCTCCCCTCTCGTTGCTATGCATCACCGTGTTCTTGCGTGTGCGTAGGAAATTTTTTGAAATTACTACATTCCCCCAACATAGTCCTCTTCCGATGGAAGTCGTTCCTTGACTACATTGACCACGCTGCCCCGAGAGCACCAAGGCGATGGACGACGGTGAGGCCTAGGAACGGGACAACACAGAGCCTGGGAAGACGCGGTAGTGGATGCCCATGCGGAGAGGAGTACGAGGGTTGACTGGTTTGGCTGCAGTGTGAGGCTGCCGTCGCCGCAGAATAACAAGGGTTGTGGGTGAGTAGAGGGATGGCCTGGCCAGAGGTTGGAGTAGGGTGGGGCGGTGAGGCTTGCGCGACAGCAGAACCAGCCACGGGAGGCAGGAGCAGGCGGCAGAACCGGTGCTGATTTGGGCAGCTGGAGCAAGAAGACCAGAGGTTGAAGAAGCACTGCGGTCGTTGGATGGACATCGTACGGTCACTGGAGCTAGAATCATTCATATTGACTAAGTTGACAAAGCCCTCGTCCGCGTCAACTTAGTAGGCCCACAAGTCAGCCTCCCACTATGCTGGGTCCAAGTTAGTAGGGGGAGTATTCATTTTTTTTGTGCGTAATAAGGAGGCACTTCTTTGCGTGCGAATATATAGCTGGTGGGTCTGAGCTGTCAGTGGGAGGAATGTTTTTTTCACGAAATAGAGAGGCCATTCCGGTGGGTCCCAGCTGTCAGGTGGAGGAATCATTATTTTGCGCGTAATAAGGAGGCACTTCCTTGCGTGGGGCCGTGGACCCAGCTGTCAGCCTCTCCATGTACAGTCCTCTGCTGATGGTTGTCGTTCGTTGAGCATGTTGACCACGCCGCCGAGAGCACCAGGGCAGTGGACGACAACGAGGCCTAGGAAGGGAATGACACAGAGCCAGGGAAGACTCGACAATTGGTTCCCGCACGAAGGGGAGTACGAGGGTTTACTGCTTCAGCTGCAGTGTGAGTCTGCCATCGCCGGAGAATAACAGGAGGTCTCGGTGAGTAGAGGGATGGCTAGGCCAGCGATGGGAGTACGGTGGTGCGGTGAGGCCTAAGCGGCAGCACAGCCGGCTGCGGGAGGAGGGAGCAGGCAGTCTCGCTAGCGCTTGTTCGAGCGGCTGGAGCAGGAAGAACAGAAATTGAAGAAGCATGATGGCCGTTGGATGGACATCCAACAGTCACCGCTCTCAGGTGTTGACTAAGTTGACACGACGTTACGTGTGCGTCAACCTTTTTTTAGGAAAGCGTAGGCGTCAACCTATAGTAGGCGCACAAGTCAGCCTCAAATGTGTGGAAAACAACATACAACCCATCTGCCTTTATTTCTAATAATTTACAGCCCATTTCCTAATTCTTAAGGATTTTTTGGAGCCCATATTCTTTTTGTTAGCATTACATCCCATATTGTGGCCACAGTTAAAAATTATGCGGAATTTTGCATATTTCGGTGCGGTGCCAACTGTTTTTAATCCTGAGATTTCGAGTCACATTCAAACTAATTTGAAAAATAAATTTATATCAATATAAAATCCAAATAATTGTCCATGCATAAAAGTCAATGGAATTTAAAATCTTGAAATGGAAAAAAAAGAAATTTGAAACTAATTCCCGGTTTGATGTGTTTTAAAAATGTACAACCCATTTCTCATTACTGATAGCCCATTTTCTGGGCAAGCCGAATGAAACTCTCCTCGTCTCGAAAGATTTGCAGCCCAGGAGGGCTAACAAAGCAAGTATGCCTCGTTTGGGTATTTCTTTTAAAAAAAGTAGAACTGGGCTAGCCATTTTAAGCAAGAAAAAACACAACTGGGCTCATGGTGTGATAAACATAAATAAAACCCTAGCTAGACGGGCCACAACCCCCACATAGCCCCATTGTTACCCTGGCCAGTCTCTAAAGCTAGTATAAATAAAAATTGCTTGTTCCTAAAAAAAGTAAATAACAACTGTGCGACCTGCTAGGTCCCTGGTGTCAGCTGTTCATTATGTAATTCTCTCGTTTATTAACTACTTTGACAATGGCGTGGGCCCTAGATGTCCAACCATTAGGAGGAACCATTTTTTGGGCTTGTAATAATGAGGCACTTGCTTGCGTACTGCCATGACCCTGGTGGGTCCCTAATATCATCCTCTCCACGTACAATCATCTCCTTGTTCCTCTCGGTTGTTGATGACATTGACAACGCTAGAGGGTGGCGCACCACGCATGACGAGTGAACCAAGGTGGAGGACGAGGAGAGGCCTCGGACAGAACGAACAGGAGCCATGGAAGATGGGCCAGTCTATTCGCAGGCGGAGGGGAGTACGAGGGTTGACTGGTTCGATTGTGGGTGTGTGTTGGGGCTGACGTCGCCGAAGAATAACAAGACGTGTGGGAGAATAGAGGGAGGGACTGGCCAATGTTTGAGGGTACGGTAGGGCAGCGGAGGCGCAACCAGCCGTGGGAGGCGGGAGCAGGCGGAACCGATGGGGTGGTTTGGTTTGGGCAGCTAGAGGAAGAAGGCAAGAGATAGAAGATACACGACAGATGTTGGAAGTCAATCCAACGGCTGGTAGGCAGAATTGTTTGTTGACTAGCTAGTAAGTCGACACCACCTTGGATAGGCTTTTTCCTCATGGGTCCCAAATGTCAGAATCCAAATCTGTCATGGTCATCCAGCCTTTCTTATGAAAATTTACAGCCCATTTGGTCTGCTAGTTAAAAATAAGTTTGTGGGTGCTAGTGGGGGCTAATCATTTGGGTTCTGTAATGCACAGTGAGCTCAAGCAGCCGATGAGAGTGATATTATTTCCCTTGGTTGGGATTTGTTACAATATTTCACTCCTAATTAAACAAATGGCAAGCCATTTGCCTTGTTCTAAAGAAAATATGATAGTCACTGCCGAGTTGAAAAGGGCAACAACATCTAACTTCAGCTTACAAACTGTAAAAAAGCACGAGGGTTAAGTGTTCATCTGGTTTAGACAAAACCTAGATTGAAAAGGGAAACAACATCTAACTCCAACACTGTTTTCAGCAGTCACAGTCAAATGGATCAACCAAGTTGATAGAATGAACATCCTCGGTCGTAAAATTTACTGGATTATGACCACAAGATGTTGTAAATAGAAGCCCGACATGTTCAGAAGCTCTTTTGTCCACCTAAAACACTTTTTTTGCTCTTCGACATACCCATCCGTCAAAACCATGCTGCTGATAAACTTAAGCTGATGAACAATAGTAACCTCGCATTTAGCAGGAAGAATGTGACAAATCTAGTGTTTGCATAGTTGGCTACATATCGTTCCAGCGTTATTGTCTTCAATTGAATGTCATGAGAAGTGAGAAAATCCCGGTGCTTATGAATCCACCGATTGGTTATAACTTTCTCACCCCGTCCTGTTGCCTAAATAGACATGAAGATTGAAAACAGTTAAGGTTTAAAAAAGTGTCGAAAGAGCAACAACTGAACAGTTAATTCTAGTACACTATATGTGGGATTCCAATGTGTGTGAAATTATCACCTTTATGTACAACTTCTCCAGACATGGAAAGCATTGCAGCAAGCCAATAATCTTGTTTAGATCAAAACTATTCATTTGGATATATAAGATCTTGACAGAATCCAACACCATTGATAGGCTATCCATGGAGAAACTCTTCATTGAGCGTAGAACATAATATTAGTACAAAATGTGTACTCCAAGATGATATATAACTTATGCACGGAAATTTAAAATACAGCTTATGATTACAAGTGTAGATGATAATATACAGTACATGAAGAACTGTGGAGCCAAGAACCATCTTGAAATGAGCACATAGATCATGTATTACACCCAAGGTCTCCAGTTTAGGCGCAGAGACGACGATTATTTGTGACGGTGAATAACTAGAATCAAGGATCGACCTTTGAAGTGAAGGGGCATCTTTGATGATGAGCTGCCTTCTGTCAAAAGAAAGTCCAATTCTTACAAGGTGAGGCGACTTTATTTGGAGACAACCGATTCTAACTATGAAAACAAGCACCACACACTCCAGGGCAGGGCAACTGGAGTGGATGATGCTGTGCAATGAGGCCTCCGATATACGAACCCGCACAAGTGAATTTTTTTGTGAAATGGGATTCAATGGTTTAGTACCAGATTGTCTGGTAGGTAGCACAACGCAAAGGTGGCGGTGTGGAGAGAGGAGGAAAACTGCGAGATGGACATCGGTGCTGAGGGCACAAGTACATGGCGTTCGATATCTTGTAGGTGATTTCCTGGGGAATAGTAGAACTCAAGCAGCTGTAGTTCTGTGAATTCAGGGGATTTCAGCCAGGCATCCACCATGCAGGGCATGGTATGCTTGCTTAGGTAGCATGACAGGATGCAGAGGGTTTGATTGGAGGCCTGGTCGGAGGAGAAGATGGCTCTGGGGAGTTCAAAATCATTAAAGAGAGATAGCTTACAACAGTCGAGATTAAGGGGCGCGGCGCGCCATAGAGGGCGCCACCGAACTGAGAGGACTTGGTGACGTTGTTGGGCCTCCAAGTGCAGAGGTTTGCAGGACAACAGCAAATTTCCCTCAAGTAGATGACCTAAGGTTTATCAATCCGTGGCAGGCGTAGGATGAAGATGGTCTCTCTCAAACAACCCTCCAACCAAATAACAAAGAGTCTCTTGTGTCCCCAACACACCCAATACAATGGTAAATTGTATAGGTGCACTAGTTCGGCGAAGAGATGGTGACACAAGTGCAATATGGATGGTAGATATAGGTTTTTTAATCTGAAAATATAAAACCAGCAAGGTAACAAGTAGTAAAAGTGAGTGTAAACGGTATTGCAATGCTAGGAAAAAAGGCCTAGGGTTCATACTTTCACTAGTGCAAGTTCTCTCAACAATAATAACATAATTGGATCATATAACTATCTCTCAACATGCAACAAAGATTCACTCCAAAGTCACTAATAGCGGAGAACAAACGAAGAGATTATTGTAGGGTACAAAACCACCTCAAAGTTATTCTTTCCGATCAATCCGTTGGTCTATTCCTATAAGTGTCACAAACAGCCCTAGAGTTCGTAGTAAAATAACACCTTAAGACGCAAATCCACCAAAACCCTCATGTCACCTAGATACTCAAATGTCACCTCAAATATCCGTGGGTATGATTATACGACATGCATCACACAATCTCAGATTCATCTATTCAACCAACACAAAGAACTTCAAAGAGTGCCCCAAAGTTTCTACCAGAGAGTCAAGACGAAAATGTGTGCCAATCCCTATGCATAAGTTCACGAGGTCACGAAACTCGCAAGTTGATCACCAAAACATACATCAAGTGGATCACGTGATATCCCATTGTCACCACAGATAAGCACATGCAAGACATACATCAAGTGTTCTAAAATCCTTAAAGACTCAAGACTCAATACGATAAGATAACTTCAAAGGGAAATCTCAATTCATCACAAGATAGTAGAGGGGGAGAAACATCATAAGATCCAAATATAATAGCAAAGCTCGCGATACATCAAGATCATGCCGACTCAACAACATGATAGAGAGAGAGATCAAACACATAGCTACTGGTACATACCCTCAGCCCTGAGGGAGAACTACTCCCTCCTCGTCATGGAGAGCACCGAGATGATGAAGATGGCCACCGGAGAGGGATTCCCCCCTCCGGCAGGGTGCCGAAACGGGTCCAGATTGGTTTTCGGTGGCTATGGGGGCTTCTGGCGGCGGAACTCCCGATCTAGGTTTCTTTTTGGAAGTTTCTGTATATATAAGAGGTTTTTGCGTCGAGAACAAGTTAGGGGGGTCTCCGGGCTATCCACGAGGTAGGGAGGCGCGCCTAGGGGGGTGGGCACGCCCCCACCCTCGTGGGAAGCCCGGGACTCTTCTGGCCCAACTCTTTTACTCCATGTCCTTCTGGTCCAAAAATAAGTTCCGTGAAGTTTCAGGTCAATTAGACTCCGTTTGGTTTGCCTTTTCTGTAAAACTCAAAAAACAAGGAAAAAAGAGAAACTGGCACTGGGCTCTAGGTTAATAGGTTAGTCCCAAAAATCATATAAAATAGCATATAAATGCATATAAAACATCCAAGGTTGATAATATAATAGCATGGAACAATAAAGAATTATAGATACGTTGGAGACGTATCAAGCATCCCCAAGCTTAATTCCTACTCGTCCTCGAGTAGGTAAATGATAAAAACAGAATTTTTATGTGGAATTCTACCTAACATATTCTTCAATGTAATCTTCTTTATTGTGGCAAGAATATTCAGATCCATAAGACTCAAGACAAAAGTTTAATATTGACATAAAAATAATAATACTTCAAGCATACTAACTAAGCAATTATGTCTTCTCAAAATAACATGGCCAAAGAAAGCTATCCCTACAAAATCATATAGTCTGGCTATGCTCTATCTTCATCACACAAAATATTTAAATCATGCACAACCCCGATGACAAGCCAAGCAATTGTTTCATACTTTTGGTGTTCTCAAACTTTTTCAATCTTCACGCAATACATGAGCGTGAGCCATGGACATAGCACTATAGGTGGAATAGAATGGTGGTTGTGGAGAAGACAAAAAGGAGAAGATGGTCTCACATCAACTAGGCGTATCAACAGGCTATGGAGATGCCCATCAATAGATATCAATGTGAGTGAGTAGGGATTGTCATGCAACGGATGCACTAGAGCTATAAGTGTATGAAAGCTCAACAAAAGAAACTAAGTGGGTGTGCATCCAACTCGCTTGCTCACGAAGACCTAGGGCATTTTGAGGAAGCCCATCATTGGAATATACAAGCCAAGTTCTATAATGAAAGATTCCCACTAGTATATGAAAGTGACAACATAGGAGACTCTCTATCATGAAGATCATGGTGCTACTTTGAAGCACAAGTGTGGTAAAAGGATTGTAGCATTGTGCCTTCTCTCTTTTTCTCTCATTTTTTTTGTTTTTTGGGCCTTCTTTTTTGGCCTTTCTCTTTTTATTTTATTTTTATTTTTCGTCCGAAGTCTCATCCCGACTTGTGGGGGAATCATAGTCTCCATCATCCTTTCCTCATTGGGACAATGCTCTAATAATGATGATCATCACACTTTTATTTACTTACAACTCAAGAATTACAACTCGATACTTAGAAAAAAATATGACTCTATATGAATGCCTTCGGTGGTGTACCGGGACATGCAATGACTCATGAGTGACATGTATGAAAGAATTATGAACGGTGGCTTTGCCACAAATACGATGTCAACTACATGATCATGCACAGCAATATGACAATGATGAAGCGTGTCATAATAAACGGAATGGTGGAAAGTTGCATGGCAATATATCTCAGAATGGCTATGGAAATGCCATAATAGGTAGGTATGGTGGCTGTTTCGAGGAAGGTATATGCTGGGTGTATGATATCGGTGAAAGGTGCACCGTATTAAAGAGGCTAGCAATGGTGGAAGGGTGAGAGTATGTATAATCCATGGACTCAACATTAGTCACAAATAACTCACATACTTATTGCAAAAATATATTAGTTATCAAAACGAAGTACTACGCGCATGCTGCCAGGGGGATAGATTGGTAGGAAAAGACCATCGCTCATCCCCAACCGCCAGTCATAAGGAAGACAATCAATAAATAAATCATGCTCCGACTTCATCACATTACGGTTCACCATACGTGCATGCTACGGGAATCACAAACTTTAACACAAGTGTTTATGAAATTCACAACTACTCACTAGCATGACTCTAATATCACCATCTTCATATATCAAAATAATCATCAAGTATCAAACTTCTCATAGTATTCAATGCACTTTATATGAAAGTTTTTTTATACCCATCTTGGATGCCCATCATAGTAGGAGTAATTTTACAACCCAAGCAAATTACCATGCTGTTCTAAAGACTCTCAAAATAATATAAGTTAAGCACGATAGTTCATCTATTTCTTCAAAATAAAACCACCGCCGTGCTCTAAAAAGATATAAGTGAAGCACTAGAGCAAAATTATCTAGCTCAAAAGATATAAGTGAAGCACATAGAGTAGTTGAATAATTATGAAACTATGTGAAGACTCTCTAACATTTAATAATTTAAGATCTTGGTATTTTATTCAAACAGAAAGCTAAACAAAAGAAAATAAAATGACGCTCCAAGCAAAACACATATCATGTGGTGAATAAAAATATAGCTCCAAGTAAAGTTACCGATGAACGAAGACGAAAGAGGGATGCCTTCCGGGGCATCCCCAAGCTTAGGCTCTTGGTTGTCCTTTAATATTACCTTGGGGTTCCTTGGGCATCCCCAATCTTAGGCTCTTGCCACTCCTTATTCCATAGTCCATCGAATCTTTACCCAAAACTTGAAAACTTCACAACACAAAACTAAACAGAAAACTCGTAAGCTCCGTTAGTATAAGAGAATAAATCACCACTTAGGTACTATTGTGAACTAATTCTAAATTCATATTGGTGTAATATCTACTGTATTACAACTTCTCTATGGTTCATACCCTCCAATACTACTCATAGATTCATCAAAATAAACAAACAACACATAGAAAACAGAATCTGCCAAAAACAGAATAGTCTGTAGTTATCTGAATCAAAGGTATACTTCTGGAACCCAAAAAATTCTGAAATAGATTGCTAGACGTGAGGAATTTATCTATTAATCATACTAAAAAATAATCAACTAAATAGCACTCTCCAGTAAAAATGGGAGCAAATCTCGTGAGCGCTAAAGTTACTGTTTTTTACAGCAAGATCGCAAAGACTTCCCTAAGTCTTCCCAAAGGTTCTACTTGGCACAAAAACTAATTAAAACATAAAACCACATCTAAACAGAGGCTAGATGAATTATTTATTACTAAATAGGAACAAAAAGCAAGGAACAAAAATAAAATTGGGTTGCCTCCCAACTAGCGCTATCGTTTAACGCCCCTAGCTAGGCATGATGATTTCAAGGATGCTCACATAAAAGATAAGAATTGAAACATAAAGAGAGCATCATGAAGAATATGACTAGCAAGTTTAAGTCTAACAAACTTCCTATGAATAGGGATTTTGTGAGCAAACAACTTATGGGAACAAGAATGAACTTGCATAGGAAGGTAAAACAAGCAAATCTTCAAGATTTTCAACACATAAAGAGGAAACTTGATATTATTGCAATTCCTACAAGCATATGTTCCTCCCTCATAATAATTTTCAGTAGCATCATGAATGAATTCAACAATATCACCATCACATAAAGCATTCTTTTCATGATCTACAAGCATATAAAATTTACTACTCTCCTCATAAGCGAAATTCTTCTCATTCGGAATAGTGGGAGTATCATAAGAGACTCGAATACTATAAATTGTTTCCACATTAAAAGAGTAATGTTCAGAAAAAGGGTAATCATAATCATGACAAGTTTTATAAATATAATCATCACTACTTTTTATAGCATAAGTGTCATCACAATAATCATCATAAATAGGAGGCATGCTATCATCATAATAAATTTGCATATCAAAACTTGGGAGGTTAAATATATCATCTTCATGAAACATAGCATCCCCAAGCTTGGGACAAACATTAATTGCAGCAAATAAATTCTCAAACATGTCATCAAACATAGCATCCCCAAGCTTGGGCCTTTTCATATCATAAGCACAATCACTCTCATCATTAATAGTATGGATAGCACCAATAGCATAGCAATTATCATCATCACAATGAGTAATAAGAGAAACATCATTTGGGAGGGATACCTTTCTACCTTTGATTCTACGTCTTTTATTTTGCTTCTTCGCATCATGTGTGGGTTTAACCCTCTTTTTGGAGCTCCTTATTAATGAGAATGGTTGGATAGAAGGCTCCTCCTTGTTACCTGATTCATCATAAGAAATAATAGGAGGATATTGGGAAGTCTCTTCCCTTTCATTAGTATTCTCTTAATCTTGTATTTGTTTTCTTGACTTTATGTAATTGGCAATATAAGGATTTTCAATGCAATTCACCGCACACTGCATATAAATTTCCCCTAGATCAAAATCAAGAAATCTATGAAGATTAAATTTTGGAATACCCTCAGTTACACGTTTCATTTCTTCATACCCCAAAATAAGACTAAGATCTTTATGATGCTCAAGGGTAATCAAGTTATCACAATTTTTGGACATGATTTGATCATGAAACAAATAGCATTGGAGCTTTACATGACCATGTTCATTGCAAAGTTTACAAGGATGGTGATAAATATTTAATCTTTCAGCACAATCATCTAGCCTTTCTTGCAACCATTTAGTTTCCAAATACTTATGCCTCTTGCAAAGTCTGTCTTCCCTATTTGGTGTGTGCTTGCAAGCTCTATGTATTCCACAAAAGTTGACATGCTTATAAGAGACATTTTCATCATGACTAGTGCAATCATCATTAGTACTATGGATATTCAAAGAGTTCATACTAATAACATTGCAATCATGCTCATCATTCAAAGATTTAGTGCCAAACATTCTAATGCAGTTTTCTTCTACCACTTTGGCACAGTTATCGGAATCCTTATTTTCATGAAAGATATTAAAAAGATGAAGCATATGAGGTACCCTCAATTCCATTTTTTTGTAGTTTTCTTTTATAAACGAAACTAGTGATAAAACAAGAAACTAAAAGATTCAATTGCAAGATCTAAAGATATACCTTCAAGCTCTAACCTCCCCGACAACGGCACCTGAAAAGAGCTTGATGTCTACTACACAACCTTCTTCTTGTAGACGTTGTTGGGCCTCCAAGTGCAGAGGTTTGTAGGACAGGAGCAAATTTCCCTCAAGTGGCTGACCTAAGGTTTATCAATCCGTGGGAGGCGTAGGATGAAGATGGTCTCTCTCAAACAACCCTGCGACCAAATAACAAAGAGTCTGTTGTGTCCCCAACACACCCAATACAAGTGCAATATGGATGGTAGATATAGGTTTTTGTAATCTGAAAATATAAAAACAGTAAGGTAACAGGTGGTAAAAGTGAGTGTAAACAGTATTGCAATGCTAGGAAACAAGGCCTATGGTTCATACTTTCACTAGTGCAAGTTCTCTCAACAATAATAACATAATTGGATCATATAACTATCCCTCAACATGCAACAAAGAGTCACTCCAAAGTCACTAATAGCAGAGAACAAACGAAGAGATTATTGTAGGGTACAAAACCACCTCAAAGTTATTCTTTCCGATCAAGCCGTTGGGCTATTCCTATAAGTGTCACAAATAGCATAGGGTTCGTAGTAAAATAACACCTTAAGACGCAAATCAACCAAAACCTTGTGTCACCTAGATACTCCAATGTCACCTCAAATATCCGTGGGTATGATTATACGATATGCATCACACAATCTCAGATTCATCTATTCAACCAACACAAAGAACTTCAAAGAGTGCCCCGAAGTTTCTACTGGAGAGTCAAGATGAAAACGTGTGCCAATCCTATGCATAAGTTCACGAGGGCACGGAACTCGCAAGATGATCACCAAAACATTACATCAAGTGGATCACATGATATGCCATTGTCACGACAGATAAGCACATGCAAGACATACATCAAGTGTTCTCAAATCCTTGAAGACTCAATACGATAAGATAACTTCAAAGGGAAAACTCAATTCATCACAAGAGAGTAGAGGGGGAGAAACGTCATAAGATCCAAATATAATAGCAAAGCTCACGATGCATCAAGATCGTGCCGACTCAAGAACATCAGAGAGAGATCAAACACATAGCTACTAGTACATACAATCAGCCCCGAGGGAGAACTACTCACTCCTCGTCATGGAGAGCGCCGGGATGATGAAGATGGCCACCGGAGAGGGATTCCCCCCTCCGGCAGGGTGCCGGAATGGGTCTAGATTGGTTTTCGGTGGCTATGGAAGCTTCTGGCGGCGGAACTCCCGATCTAGGTTTCTTTCTGAAAGTTTATGTATATATAAGAGGTTTTGGCATCGAGAACAAGTCAGGGGGGGTCTCTGGGCTATCCACGAGGTAGGGAGGCGCGCCTAGGGGGGCAGCCCGGGACTCTTCTGGCCCAACTCTTTTGCTCCATGTCCTTCTTCTGGTCCAAAAATAAGTTCCATGAAGTTTCAGGTCAATTGGACTCCGTTTGGTTTTCCTTTTCTGTAAAACTCAAAAACAAGGAAAAAACAGAAACTGGCACTGGGCTCTAGGTTAATAGGTTAGTCCCAAAAATCATATAAAATAGCATGTAAATGCATATAAAACATCCAAGGTTGATAATATAATAGCATGGAACAATCAAAAATTATAGATACGTTGGAGACGTATCACTTGGGTGTGGCAACAATCCTTGGTGGGGATAAGCAAGATGATCTCCCTAAGGATGGCATCCGGGAGATCGCTGATGCGGTCCATCGGAGATTCTACGGGTTCCTAGAATCCGTGGGTGAAGGTCACCGCTTCTCCCCGCGCTGCCGGGTGTGGGATCTATAACAGGCGTCGCCGCTGGCGGGAGCCTCATCTTCTTGGCGTTGGGGTCAGCTGACTCCATTTTCCTCGAGGGCGTCGCGTCGATCTCACAGATTTGGGCAGAGTAAAAGGGGAACTGGGGTTTTCTGTAGGAGTGAGGTCAGGAATTTGGGGGTACGAGTGGAGCGAGCTGACGTGAGGTGGGTGGGAGTGAGGAGGAAGAAGAGCACCCAGGTTTTTTTGGGCGCGGAGTGCTAGGTAGCGCCTCTCGTTTAGTAAATATATGGGCTTTTGAATTGATTTTATTATTTACTAGGGTGGATGGGCTATTTTGTTTTGGGCCCAGAGAAACAATTACTACTAGTACGGTGGAGACACTCTACAGCTACCCAGAAAAGCAATTACTACTAGTACAGTGGATACACTACCGCTTCTGGCTCCTCTGAGGTCATCGAAATGTCTCCCCTACTGAATGCCGTTTTACTTTGGTTCACCAACATGCGGTCCATGCAGCATGCGGGCCCAAATGCCATCCACCAAATTAGAAGGAAGTATGCAGGCGGAGAGTCACCCTGGTCGTAGCGTGACAGTAACGAGCTGTCATATCACAAAACCCCACCTCCCCGCAGTCTAATTTTGACGGACGAAGCAACCATCATTTCACTCTTCATGGAATCCCCTTCTCCCTCACCGTATTCAAGAAAGACAACACACGCATCTGCCATTGTTCTTCTCTCCCAATGAAGGGAAGGTAAGCAGATCCGTGATGTTGGTATATTTTCGTTTAGAAAAAAGGACTTTTGCAAAGCAGTAACTGATCCTCACTCTCTTTTTTGTATCATTGTCATTGCAATTTTGTTTTCCTTTTAGTTGTCTCCTAGTATTCGTCAGTTTCATGATGGACCAAGGATAACCAGGCAAAGATCTGCCGATGTTGGAGCAGACACGGGAGGTTGATCCCCACGAGACAGAGAGCTCCAAGGAGATGGAGGCAGCCATCAAGCCGACCCCAGATACGCTCACGGCCACTACTGAGATGGTCAACGCCCTGTTTGAGGTTACAGCCCCTGTGGCCCTGCAGGAGCAGTTTTCCACTTTCGAGGATGTGTCCCCCCTGCTGAGCTGCCCAATGTGATTTTCTTATTTGTCAATCTCGATTGTGGTTTTTCATCTAAGTATGTGGTGATAAATAATGCAAAATTTTATTAGCTTTGATGCCATGCTACCTTCCCTATCATGCATACTTTTGACACTACATGGTGGTTTAAATAACTTGTGTTTCTTATATTGGAAAGTAATTCAGAATTTCTTTTTGTTTCAACTAGAGCCCTGATGCAGACAAGGATTGTGTGGTTGTACATGTCACTCGCTATGAGGCGGATGACCTGAATATACACACTGGCAAAACAGAGTTCTTAAGCTGTTGGATCCCGGAAGCCATTTGCACTTATACCAATGTCGAGATGTATCCCAGCTTCACTATTGTCAGGTATGTTGTCCAGGGTGTACTGAAGCACAAGAAGTTCAAAGCTACTCCTTTGTTTGTGAGCATTGCTGTTCTTGTCAAGCTTACGCAGGAAGATGACATGGCATGCCTCCACAAACAAGTTTATGAGTGGCAAGGCCACAAGGTTATCTTCAGGAAGGTACACAACATTGAGCTCCTGCCGGACGTCCTGGATGATGTTTATGGCAAGGTCCATCTTGTGTCCATCACAAATTAGATCAAGGCATGAAATAGTTGCCCTAGCTAGTGTTTAATGGTAGTTTGGATTGTGTCTAATTATCCGAACCTTCCCTATTATCGAGCCCTCTGGGGCTATACTCTATCTGAATCCGTCTATGGGAACTGATGTGCCCGGGAATCATGTGAGAACCATCCTAATTGTTGCTGAAACAGATGTGTCCTCACTAGTTTTTTCAGGTAATATGGCATGGTAAGAGATAAGTTGTCACGGTTTATCATACGAGCAGTGTGTGTTTGATGAATTTGAGAACTGAGTGCCGACATATACATAGGGTATGTAAGGCTGATTAAGTACTTGTAAACACTGTTGGTGCTACCCCACTTGTAAGCAATTGTGCAAAACACGGCACATTGGCTCAGCTCGCTTCAACACTAGAAAAGTCGGCTATCGACCAACTAACAATCAATAATCTATTGTCTGACATATAAGCAACTACGTATCTTGTTACAGTGGTTCATGCAGTTAACTGAGGCCACAATGTAAATTCCAAACGTTCACACGCTAGTCTAGCGTTCATGTGGAACATTCACATTAAACTCGGCTACATAAAATAGTTGAAAAGCATAAGTTAAGCAATTTTATACATCTCAATGATTCATAGAACATAACAAACATATACTAGTTAACAGCAAAAGAAAAAGTTGTGAGAAGGTGTACAAATTAAGAAATATCAAGCAAGGCTTATCTGAGCAAAGGGCCTCCCTAGGCAGGCTTTAATTTCCTAGAGTTCACTCTGGTTTTTCTTGTTGCCACCATCCAGGGTTAGGTTCTCTCATTCCAAAATAACCAATTATAATTGTGTTCTTAGTTGGAATGTTGAACCGAACCATGTAGTGTACTGACCATCTGAAATTCTTGTGTAGTTCCACTAAATTTAAGCACCACTATTTGCAGAAATAAGCAGACCACAATGCCTCTTGTATGTGCACCTGTCGCAAAAACCTCTGTGCAGCCATGCCAGCTTGTCCTTGGTCCATTGATGAACTGAGAGAAAGTGCATTCCCGACTAGGATGCAATTGTTTTTGCTCGTCCCTGCACTACAATCAGGAAGTAAAACGTACGAATCAGCTTCTTTTAGATTGCGTTGGTTATTCTACCTAGTTACTACCAATGTAGGAATACCTGGAAGACGGGTGGTTAGACGACGACAACTAGGAATAGCCATATCATTTTGTGCAGTTCTACTAAAACTGAGGTGTGTACTTTTGATTGCGCAAATAGAAATGATAGGGAGACAAACATCCCTGTTTGCGCAAATATGGAATATGGTTATTTAAACAACGACAGTTATTTGCAGTGGCATATGATTAATAGCATCATCTATTGTGTTATAATTGGCACTACATTGAGAGTATGAAAGTGCCCTTAAGTAAGAAGTAGCATCACATCACATCAACACTGCCACTAGATTAACATGCAGAACAATAGCACTAGTATTACTGTCATGAGAGTAGCACATGGTCAATAAATGTGCAATCAAATTTGTGCAGTTCCACTGGGATGAAGCAATGTTAGCGGTGTGAGATTTAAGTGTAACCGCAAAAACACAATTCATGGGAAATAAAGCAAGACGAAAGCACATCATAAAATGGTGGTGGCATTGCTTCAATTTATCGACGACACTAGACCATTACTTAATAGTTACATTAGGTGGCATTGCTTAATGCTTCATGTGATTTTACATTAATGCTAGCGATATGGGCATAGGGACAGTCGGGGCATAAAGTGGTGAGGCAGATGTGGTTGCTGAGAGCGGCAAACACTCAGGCAACATGTCTGCATTTGTCCCATTTTTATCTCCTCGGCGACATTTTCCTATGTGAGCACAGGAAATCTAGACCCGCTCGTTCTCATTTGCGTTCTCCCCCAACACCCCCTCACTTTATTTCCTTTTTCGACCAAGAGACAGGTCCACTTCCCCCACCCTTCGCCATCCACCATGTTTTCTTCGCCTTTTCAACCAAGAGACCGGTTGGGTAGCCAGTATCTACTACTTTCCCCCGTTTCCTCTTAGAACCAAATCCTAGATTCATGCTACAGCTTTCCTACTTTCTTCCTTGTTTGAACCAACTCTTAGATTTGACTGTATGAACTAGCTTTACCTCTAATAATAGTAAAAATCTAGGTGGCTTTGGAACAGCCGACGGAAGTAGAAAAAGATCTACACACAGCTACGTGGGGAGCTGGGGCAGTAGAGCAAGGCAGGTTTCGAAGGAATATATACCTGAGAGTCGTCGACATGTAGCAAAGATGACATCGGGAGGCTGCATCTTGGCCACAATACCGCAGGGAGGAAGAAGGGGTCAGAGGCCCTCCCGATCTGGCGTTGTCCTAGAAAGAACGACACATCTGCTGATCGAGACGCTCGGGCAGCTATTGGTCTCCTCCCTCACCACCGATGACCGCATGAACGATGCACCTACACCCCTGCCATGATAAGGTGGTCCGGTCGGATCTGTCACTAGCCCTGAGCAGAGAGAGAGAGAGAGAGAGAGAGAGAGAGAGAGAGAGTGGCCACCTATGTCTTGCTTAGATCTGGAGAGCATGAGAGAGTGAAAGAGAGGAACCCTAGTAAAGCAAGCGACATGGCTCTAATGTCTGCTAGAACTACGTCGGTATTTTCCCAAAGAGGAAGGTATGATGCAACACAGTGACTGTAGGTATTTCCCTCAGTGATGAGACCAAGGTTATGGAACCAGTAGGAGAACCAAGCAACACTACGTAAACATCACCTGCACACAAATAACAAATACTCCCAACCCCACGTGTAAAAGGGGTTGTCAATCCCTTTCGGGTAACGACGCTAGAAATTGGCCAATAGACGTGAGAGAGTTGTAAATATTGGTAAGTCGAATGCCAAATAAAATAAAGTGCAGCAAGGTATTTTTGGTTTAATAGATCTAAAAATAAAAGGCAAATGAAATAGATCCAAAAAGCAAATAATATGAGAAAAAGACCCCAGGGCCATAGGTTTCACTAGTGGCTTCTCTCGAGAAAACTAGCAAACGGTGGGTAAACAAATTACTGTTGGGCAATTGATAGAACTTCAAATAATCATGATGATATCCAAGCAATGGTCATTATATAGGCATCACGTCCAAGATTAGTAGACTGACTCCTGCCTGCATCTACTACTATTACTCCACACACCGATCGCTATCCAGCATGCATCTAGTGTATTAAGTTCATGGAGAAACGAATTAATGCAATAAGAATGATGACATGACCCCATCATTTTATCCTTAGTAGCAACGATACATACGTGTCGGTTCCCCTTCCGTCACTGGGATCAAGCACCGTAAGATCAAACCCACTACAAAGCACCTCTTCCTGTTGCAAGATAAATAGATCAAGTTGGCCAAAAAAACCAAATATCGGAGAAGAAATACGAGGCTATAAGCAATCATGCATATAAGAGATCAAAGAATCTCAAATAACTTTCATGGATAAAAAGAGATAGATCTGATCATAAACTCAAAGTTCATCGGATCCCAACAAACACACTGCAAAAGAATTATAGCATATGGATCTCCAAGCGACCATTGTATTGAGAATCAAATGAGAGAGAGAGGAAGCCATCTAGCTACTAACTACGGACCTAAAGGTCTAGAAAGAACTAGTCACGCATCATCGAAGAGGCGCCAATGGAAGTGGTGAACCCCTTTGTGAGGGTGTCTAGATTGGATCTGGTGGTTCTGGACTCTACGGCAGCTGGAATTGATTTTCGTCGACTCTCCCAGGGTTTCTGGAATATTGGGGTATTTATAGAGCAAAGAGGCGGTCCGGGGGGCACCTGAGGTAGGCACAACTCACCAGGGCGCGCCTGGGCCTCCAGGCATGCCCTGGTGGGTTGTGCTCCCCTCGGAGCACCCCCAGGTGCTTCTTCGGCCCATTGGATGTCTTTTGGTCCAAAAAAATCCACAAAAAGTTTCGCTGCGTTTGGACTCCGTTTGGTATTGATTACGTGTGATGTAAAAAAACATGCAAAAAACAACAACTGGCACTTGGCACTATGTCAATAGGTTAGTACCAAAAAATTATATAAAATGACTATAAAATGATTATAAAACATCCAAGAATGATAATATAACAGAATGGAACAATAAAAAATTATAGATACATTGGAGACGTATCAGGCTCCTTCTTATATATATAGTGGAGTGATTTTGTTGTACCGGCCGTTATTAAACTGAATACGCGCAACCCGCTATTTTCATTTAAATTTCAAGTAAAAATAAAAGTCAATCAATAACGTGCCACCGCGTCCAGGATGCACAATACTATATCATTCACGAGCGGTCCCCGACCCTCCATCAAGTTGAAAACTATACTAGTCAAAAGTCAAATTGGGATATCTCTTTGTAAACAAATGCGCTCCTAGCTTCAAAAAAATGCGCTCCTACGTGTACCCACGAGTGGCTGTGAGAGAAGCAGTGCGTGCGTGCACCGCTTCTCTTCGTGAGAGTACAATATACTACGCCCAAAGAACGTTCGTCACAAGAGTAATAGTATAAGTGTGTGACATGTGAGTTAAAATAAAAGGTGCACGATGTCTTTTATTTTTTAGAAGTTCTGAGGGTAGGGTGTGAAGAGCATATTGTTGGGAAATGTTGCATGGAATACAAAAAAATTCTACGCACACGCAATGATATATCCATGGAGATGCATAGGAACGAGGGGGAGAGTATGTCTACGTACTCTCGTAGACCGAAAGCGGAAGCGCTCTACACCGCGGTTGATGTAGTTGAACTTCTTCTAGCTCCGACCGATCAAGTACCGAACGTACGACACCTCTAAGTTCTACACACGTTTAGGTCAATAACGTCCCTCGCCTTCTTGATCTAGCAAGTTGTCGAGGTAGTAGATGAGTTCCGTCAGCACGACGGTGTGGTGACGGTGATGGTGAAGTGATCCACGCAGGGCTTCGCCTAAGCACTACGAAGATATGACCGTGAGAGTAAACGGTGGAGGGGGGCACCGCACATGGCTAGGCAATTGTCTGGGGTGTCATAGGCGCCCCCCCCACACACATATATATATAGGTGGGAGGGAGAGGGGAGGCAGCCAGGGTGTGCACCAAGTAGGATATGAATCCTACTTGGGGTTTCCCCAAGTAGCACCCCCCTTGCCTTATTTCACCGGAGAAGAAAGGGAAGGGGGAAGAGAGAAAGGAAAGGGGGCCGAACCCCCCTTTCCTTCTCCCAATTCGGCCTCCTGCTATAGGGGGGGCATGTCACCCCTTGTGGGCTGGTGTGCTCCCCTCTCATGGCCCATATATTCCCCCCGGGGGTTCCGGTAACTCCTCCGGTACTCTGATAAATACCCGATACACTCTGAAACACTTCCAGTGTCTGAATACTATCGTCCTATATGCCAATCTTTACCTCTCAACCATTTCGGGACTCCTCGTCATGTCAGTGATCTCATCCGGGACTCCGAACAACATTCGGTCACCAAATCACATAACTCGTATAATACAATATCGTCATCGAATGTTAAGTGTGCAGACCCTACGGGTTCGAGAACTATGTAGACATGACCGAGACACCTCTCCAGCCAATAACGAACAGCAGAACCTAGATGCTCATATTGGCTCCTACATATTCTGCGAAGATCTTTATCGGTCGAACCGTTATGACAACATACGTAATTCCCTTTATCCATCAGTATGTTACTTGCCCGAGATTCGATCGTCGGTATCTTCATACCTAGTTAAATCTCGTTACCGGCAATTCTCTTTACTCGTTCCATAATACATCACCTCGTGACCAATTCCTTAGTCGTTTGCTTGCAAGCTTATGATGTGTATTATCGAGAGGGCCCGGAGATACCTCTTGGATACTCGGAGTGACAAACCCTAATCTAATCTATGCCAACTCAACAAACACCTTCGGAGATAACTGTGATAAGCCACAAGTATAGGGGATCGCTACAATTTCCAAGGGTAGAGTATTGAACCCAAATTTATCGATTCGACGCAAGGGGAGCCAAAGAATATTCTTGAGTATTAGCAGCTGAGTTGTAAATTCAATCACACCTGAAAGACTTAATATCTGCAGCAAAGTATTTAGTAGCAAAATAGTATGGAAGTAGCAGTAACGGTGGCAAAAGTAACAGTAGTAGTTTCGTAGCAATTGTAACAATAGCAACAGAAAAGTAACAAAACAAAGATCAATATGTGAAAAGCTTGTAGGAAATGGATCAATGATGGATAATTATGTCGGATGGCATTCATCATGCAACAGTTATAACATAGGGTGACACAGAACTAGCTCCAGTTCATCAATATAACGTAGGCATGTATTCCGAATATAGTCATACATGCTTATAGAAAAGAACTTGCATGGCATCTTTTGTCCTACTCTCCCGTGGCAGCGGGGTCCTATTGGAAACTAGGGGATATTAAGGCCTCCTTTTAATAGAGTACCAGACAAAGCATTAGCACTTAGTGAATACATGAACTCCTCAAACTACGGTCATCACCGGGAGTGGTCCCGACTATTGTCACCCCAGGGTTGCCGGATCATAACATGTAGTAGGTGACTATAACTTGCAATATCGGATCAAGAACACAAATATATTCATGAAAACATAATAGGTTCAGATCTGAAATCATGGCACTCGGGCCCTAGTGACAAGCATTAAGCATAGCAAAGTTATAGCAACATCAATCTTAGAACATAGTGGATACTAGGGATCAAACCCTATAAAAACTAACACGATTACATGGTAAATCTCATCCAACCCATCATGGTCCAGCAAGCCTATGATGGAATTACTCTCGCACGGTGGTGAGCATCATGGAATTAGTGATGGAAGATGGTTGATGATGATGATGGCGACGGATTCCCCTCTCCGGAGCCCTGAACGGACTCCAGATCTCCCCTCCCGAGGAAGAACAGGGCTTGGCGGTGGCTCCGTATCGTAAAACGCGATGAATCCTTCCCTTTGATATTTTTCTCCCTGAAAGTGAATATATGGAGTTGGAGTTGTGGTCGGTGGAGGTCCAGGAGGCTCACAAGATTGGAGGGCGCGCCCCAGGGGGTGGGCGCGCCCCCACCCTTGTGGCTAGGGTGTGGGCCCCCATGTTGCTGATTCTTTCGCCAATATTTTTTCTTAATTCCAAAACTTGGCTCCGTGATGTTTCAGGTCATTCCAAGAACTTTTTATTCTTCACAAAAATAACACCATGGCTATTCTGCTGAAAACAGCGTCAGTCCGGGTTAGTTCCATTCAAATCATGCAAGTTAGACTCCAAAACAAGGGCAAACGAGTTTGGAAAAGTAGATAAGTTGGAGATGTGTCAACCTCTCAGTACAAAAAAAGACACACCCGTGACGTTTTGGGCCGAACGAATTTTCTTCCTGTCATGCTTATGACACTTCTATGACGATAATTGTGACAAAACCTGGTATCATCATAGATGTGGTGGGCTCCTACTTCTATGACAAAAAATCATGATAGAAAATGGGCTTTTCGTCCTGGGCGGGCCGGAGACGCAGCTGCATGGCATTCTTTGGGCCGTCCATGACGGAAAAAACGTGGTAGAAGCGAGGGCGAGCGAAATATCGGGGAGTTCTCGATTACGGTAGGTGGTCGGGGCCGAGCGATGCACGGAGGTTTGAGCATTTCTCTCGTACACGTATGCGCGTGTGTGTGAGGCGTTGCACTCTAACTAAACCCGAGCAAGGCGTTGGGCTCTAACTAAACCCGAGCAATTGCACTAGCTACGTTACTGAACCCCGATCAATCCCTTGCTGTTAACTAAACCTGAGTGATTCCTTCGCTAATACTGCTAACTAAAGACGATCGATGATGCCTCTTGATGAACAGTGAGCGTTGTTGGGGGGGGGTTGGATGAATAGTTCCCGATGGGGGTGGATGAATAGGACCCCGTGGTAGTAGAGGCCATTGCCGCTAGATGAACAGGACCCCGGTCGAGCCGGTTGGGGCTAGATGAACAGGACCCCGTGGAGGGCTGGATGAATAGGACCCCATGGAGGGCTAGTTGAACAGTAGCCGGTGGAGGGCTGGATGAACAGTAGCCTGTGTAGGGGTGGTTGAACAAGACCCCGTGGAGAGGGCTGGTTGAACAGTAGCCGGTGGTGGAGCGGTGGAGGTTGGATGAACAGGAGCCCGTGGATGAACAGTCTCAGGTGGAGGCTGGAGGAGGTCGATGGTGGATGAACAGTAGCCCGTGGAGGCTGGAGGAGGTCGACGGTGGAGATGAACAGTAGTCTGTGGAGTCCCATTTTGCGGTACACCACACCCCTCCCGATGAACAAGACCCCCGTTTCGACCATAGCGCTCCAACACAAGTCTGATTCCTCCGTTTTGCGGTATGCCACACCCCTCCCGATCAACAGGACACCATTTCGACCGTAGGAGGTCCAAGAGAAGTCTGTTTCCTCCGTTTTGCGGAATGCCAGACCCCTCCCGGTGAACAGGATCCCGTTTCGACCGTGGCTGGTCGAACACAAGGCCGTTTCCTCCGTTCTGCGATACGCTAGGCCTTGTTTTGATCGGTTGTTCCGTCCAAGCCGGTTGGCTCCCGATGAACACGATGACGATGCAGTTTCTCCATTCCGACCCAGCCATGTACACGAGCCCTGGCCGTACATATGCGCGAGTAGGCGTTTGAGACCCCGCCCGTATGTACGTACGTGGTCGTATTTAATTTCTTGCACCCTGGCTATACATATGTGTACATGATATTAACGGGACTACGTGACATGCTACGTGAGCACTGTCGGTGTCAAAACCGGCCGATCTCGGGTAGGGGTCCCGAACTGTGTGTCTGAGGATCAAAGGTAATAGGATACAAGGGGGACATGATGGTTACCCAGGTTCGGGCCCTCTTAATGGAGGTAAAACCCTATGTCCTGCTTAATTGTATTTGATGAGTATAGGGGTTACAAGAGTTGATCTACCTCGAGATCGTAATGGCTAAACCCTAGATGTCTAGCCTATATGTGTAGCGACCCGATCCCAATGGATCGAAGTCTCTGTGCTTAAGTGTCATTCCTGGATCTGTACGCTGACACACACAGTACTCGAGGCTTTATAACAGAGTTCAATCACACACTTATTACATAGAGATCCTCATAAAGAGTATTTATTACATAAATAGGGCTGAAGGCCAACTAAATAAAATAATTGCGGAAGCTTCGAAGATAAATGAGTCCATCCAACTCCACGGCAAAACCGAGTGCACGACAACGACCTATAGCACCTTAATCCTAGTCTGAAAATTCTGCAACATGAGACGTTGCAGCCGTGTAGGTCAGCACATGGAATATGCTGGCAAGATCACACTATAGAGCAATAATGAACAATATCTATCACTACATGCATATTTGGCTGGTGGAGGCTCTAAGTTTAATTTTTGCATAAAGCTAATTTTTCCCTACAACAAAGGAATAAATTTTATTTACTACCAAGTTGATGCCATTATTGAGAAGGTTGCTCCAACTCAGTCCCAAAGTTACCAAGTAACAATAATAATACCCAATATATTAATTAAATAGAGTGATGATATCAACCAATAATTTACTTCTAGATACTCAAGTTGTCCATATCCGGGGACACGACTAATCATGATTAGTTTGTACACTCTACAGAGGTTTGCGCACATTTCCCCACAAGACTCGACCAGCTCCATGATCGGAAGATAGAGACATAGTCTTTTTGAAGCATTTACTCTTTACTATGGGTAGACAGTTACACCTACTTTCCCCTACATCTGCTAGTATACCACTGAAAGAGGTCACACAACTTACTCAACTATGCTAGAGCCCATAATGGCTTGTGGCTGCACACGGAAGTTTCTAGGCATGAATAATTATATGATCCCTTTGAGCCTGGGTGACAGACCTTGGGTAATCACACGGGTACTCCGGGATTCCCTCGGGCAAGCAGTGGTTTCTCCAAGTGCCCCAAACAATCCACTCAAATGTATATTAATGTTGCCACCTTAAGTTTCCCTTAATTAAAATTACTCTCACAACTTGCATGAATCTCACATACCAATTCCGGTCTATGAGCATGGCTAAGAAATATGAGCATAAGGTATATTCCCGAGGTGATCAAAGGTAATAGGTTCCTACCTCATGAACTACATAACAATAACCACATGTTCCCAATCCTACTCATGCAATCTTTGAGGGTGAAACTAATGCATAATAAAAATGGGTATGAAAGAGTATGATCAAAGTGTAACTTGCCTTACTGACGATCGGTAAACCCTAGAGACTCGTAGTAGCAAGCTTCGCAGTCCAGAAAATCTATCGTAGACAAACAATAGCATACATAAGTACTCAAGCATGAAGATACAAAGAAAACAGAAGAAAAAGATTCGGAAAACTAAGAAAAATAAGCGAATAAGACTTTTAAGCAGAAAGCATTTTCTAACAGTACATAAACTATGAGGATTAGGTCTCAACAGAAAGTTTAGAACAAGAGCTCCGATTTGCAAATATAATCAACTAAATCGGAGTTGCAAAACTCAAGTTACGATCAAAAGAAGTTCAAATTCAAATCTATTTGAATTCAAAATTTAAACTTTCAAAAAGATTATTAAGTTGGTTATCTGGATAGGGGGGTCATGATGAAGAATTTGGCGTTGGTTTCATCGAATTTGGGCAAACGAGTAAAAAGTTGTGCTAGACTGAAAAGCAGGGACTGATTTATAAGAAAACTAATTGCATCTAGGTCCCTAGCCACGTGACAGAAACTAACGGACAAACGTTCGCTAAATGGATCTAAATAGAGAACGTTCACTAAATAAATAAAATAAATAATAAAAAAACAAATTGGGTTTTAAAAGAAAAACAAAAAAAACTGAAAGAAAACCGGGCGGTTCGGCGGCGGTTTTCGGCGGTTCGACGTCGGCGGGCAGATCTCCGGCGACGGCGGGGGGAGGTGGCGAGGTGGGGCGAGGCAGCAAGGCGGGGCGATGCGGCGAGGTGGGGCAAGGCGACTCCGGCGGCGGCGGCTCGGGCGAGAGGCGGCGGCGCGGGAGTGCGACGGCAACGGCGGCGGCGAGAAGTGGCACGGCGGCGACTGCTGCGGCTCGAGGCGGCGGACGTTGCGGCTGCTGGTTTGGGGAGGAGAGAGGGGTCCGGGACGGGGTATTTAAGGAGGGAAGGGCAGCGACTTGCTTGGAGGAGGAGGCGACGGAGGCGGAGTCCGGCTGCGGGACGGCGCCGGCTGGCAATGTCATGGCCGGGGCGGACTCCTCTAGGAGTCGGAGGCGGCGGCGCGCGGGCATCGGGCTGGGCTGCGGCCTGGCGGCTAAGCTGGGCCGGCCCAGATCGGCGGTCCGTTTTTTTTAACAAAACCTTTTTCTGTTTTTCCTATTTACAGAAACGTCAAAACCTCGAAAACAAAAATAAATGAAAACCTAAAAACTCGAGAAAAATTCACATAATTCCCTCCTAAATATATGGGCTTAGGTGAACATTTTTCTGGACCTAAATGCAAAATTTTGAAAACAATTTTTAGAGCTAATAAACTCCGCAATAAAATAAATAATCTTGCAAATAAAATCAAATAAAATATTCCAAAATTCAAAATTCAATTTCCAATATTTCTTTGCTGTTTTTGAAGAAGTCCTTATATCCTCTCTCTTTATATTATTCATTGGAAATAATTGGAATTTTTTTGAATAAAAAAATTTGATCCAATTTTCCAAATTTGGTAAATTCAAAAATGGATTTTTGGGAAACCCTCAACTCTCTTAATTGGTCCTTGAGTTGGTTAAGGTTTCTAGGATCAAAACTCAAATAAAACAAATGGGTAAAATGCATATATCATGGATGCATATGAATGATCTAAATAATAACATTCAAATTGAAAATTGGGATGTAACAATATGATTTGTGTTAGCCTCTACGGATTAAGCCCTCTGTTTATATAGACACCGCGAGGCTTAGGGTTGTACAAAGTCGGTTTACAGAGAAAGGAAACTACTCATCTGGGCATTTAAGCTTGCCATCCACGCAAAGGAGAGTCCACCCGTACACAGGGGAAGGTCTTCTATCTTGTATCTTCATGGCCCATCAGTCCGGCCCAAGCTCCATAGCTCGGACACCCGAGCACCCCATAATCCAGGACTCCCTCAGTAGCCCTCGAACTTGCCTTCAATGATGATGTAATATTCGTCCCATGTCTTCGGCTTTGCAAGGCATGTTCTTCATCATAATCCGGACTAATGATAATCCGGCGATAACCTCAATGTCTTTTACGATTCCCCTTGATGATGCTTCGATTTTCGCACAAGGTGAATACGAATGGTCCATGCTTTTTCGCAAATAAGCCCTCCACCATGCTCGGGCGGCACCTATATAAAGAGATATGGATCTCCTAAGGCCATCTCACATAGAGCAGAAGAAAAAACGACCAAGTCTAGCCACAAAACAAAGCCTTCCATCATGGCCAGCACCCCGGGATCCTCTTCGCGTCCCCATGGCCCACAAGAGGGCGATTGGCAGAGTTGCTCTATGCCTCACCTTCAACTAAACCGGCTCCAGACGCAGGGCTACGTCCCCCTCGCAAATCTAGTTCCCGTTCTAGCGGGATTATATTCAATTGGCAATGACGCGATGGCTGAGAACTTCCCTAATCCCAATAAGGATGAGAGGGTGTGCTTCATCGTCATGTTTCTATTACGGGGCCTGGGATTTCCGATCCACCTCTTCCTCCGGGGTTACCGGAACTTTATGGCATCCAACTGCACAACCTCACCCCAGGTTTGATTCTGCACATCTCAGGCTTTGTTGCCCTCTGTGAGTTATTCCTAGGCATTGAGGCCCATTTCGGTTTATGGGGGAAATTCTTCTGCCTCGTTCCCTGCCACAAAGGGGGTTCCATATTTGAAGTGGGTGGTGCCAAAGTATGGCTTATTGCCGGATCCAGATACCCCGTAGGAACTCCTAAAGAAGCATACCCATAGTGGTCTTCGAAGTGGTTCTATATGGACGATGTTCCGCTGCCGGATCCAGTCAGGCGCGGTCTCCCTGAATTTTCCAGCGCCGTTCTAAAGAAGCACCTCAACTGGTGTTCCCGAAGTCCTAAAGAAGAGGATAGTTCGGAGATACTTAGGTTGGTCGGCAAGGTCAGCCTCCTAGCCCATTCCGAACTCTCAATAGTTGAAGTCATGGCGATCACAATAAAGAGGTGTGTGCAGCCTCTTCAATCCAGAGTAACTCCTTTATGGTGTTACAACGGAGAAGATGACACATTCCGTTACAAGCGTCAGGGTCCGGATACCCTAGCCGAACTGGCTTCAATTTTGGCCAATCTGTACAAGGGCGGAAAAGAAGATTTTCTTTGGTTAAATTGTCGGGAGGCCTATTCCAAGTACACACCTATCGAATGGGTAAGATCTCGCTCGTCTGTGCTTATTTCACTGCATTGTAGACACTAACCGAATGTACTCTTTTTTGCCACCAACTAGTCATGGAGGAGGATGACCGAGGGCGTCTACTGTCCTTCTCCCCAGCCGGAGGATCATAATCGTGATGAAGATCATGGCTTTTGCGAGGATCTATATATATATATATATATATATATATATATATATATATATAGAGAGAGAGAGAGAGAGAGAGAGAGAATTCGACAATGGGGTATTCTATCAGGCGAGTCTTGAAGGTTCGGAAGTGGCCATCATCACCGACTACCCTCACCTTTACCCATTCTGCATCCAGAGGCTTCCTAAGAAGAGATCCTTATTTGTATACTTTCCTGTTGTACTGATCTGGATTTTAAGAGGATCGGCGCTCCAAGGACCGTATCTCCTCAAGGGCAGCCCCCACGCAAGGTTGTCGTTCAAAATGAAAAGTGACCAGGAGTACTGTGGAGACCTCACAGTCTTCCAAGAGGTATGCATACTTAATGCATGCCTAGGCATGAGTCTGGATTGTTAAGAGTCTCCCTTTTTGTCTTTTATTTTTAGGAGGAGTACGTGGCAAACGGTGGGAAAATGCCCCAATAGCCAAATGTTTACTAATCTGGTGTCGGCCTCGTCGGCTAGGACACAAGCCAATGTTGCGCTCGTTCCGCCTCCTCAAGAGGATTCGGATGGCGTGTCGATCATAAATTCCGAAGTGGAGAGCGTGATGAATCACCGTCGTTTGAAGGAAGCTATGTGTGCTCTGGCCTTGTCCAAACATGAATTCACCGCACAGAGTTTGCGAGATGCATATATCCGAGCCGCTCGAGATGGCCTTGCCGGAGTTATTCAACTATTCACAAAGAAAATACAGGTAAAATTTGACACAATTTTGCATGGTCATATGCCAGTAGCCCCCGAGACTTGAAACGGTGAAGCAAAACGATTTAAGGATCGATAATTTGTGCAGGTTCTCCAAGAAAAGAACATTATGTTGGCTCATGAGTTGAACACAAACCAGACGCAATTGAGTGCAGTTACCGCCGAACTAGCGGTTTTGAAAGAGACTGCAAAGGGCGCGTCTAGGGAGAGAACACTTGAGGAGGAAAAGGACAAACAGTCCAAAGAGATAGAGAGCTTGAAGGCTCAGCTATCAGCCGCTCAGAAGGAAAATGAAAAGCTGAAGGGCGACATGTTCGGTATGTCTTCCCGTCATGTTTAGGACCACCATAGGTACTTCATGTCTAATCGATAATGCAGAATATCATGAATTTGTTGCGGCAGGTGTGTTAACTGGTCGACCAGAGGAGGAAGTGTCCGGGTTTCAAGGCGACGTGCTAAAGGAGTTATCCGTCGTGCATGCTCGGGCCCGAAAGTCCATGAGGAGTATGGTGAAGGCGTTGTGGCCATCTGATGCCCCTCCAGAAAGTATGGAAGCCCTGGCAAACCTCTTCAAAGGTGCTCGGCGCCAGTTCGAGCTATGGAAGACGTGTTCCTGCCGTGAAGGCACATGAGAAGCCTAGGCCATGGTGAAGACACGCTTCTCGAAACTAGATCCGAATCATATGGCCCTAGTAGGACCACAGGGCCCAGATGGGAAGGAAATCCCGTTAAAAATAGTCTATGATCAAGTAATGATCGCTGCGAAATATTCGCAGGAAGACTGTAGACTAGACAACCTTATAGATGACATAGAGAAGGAATAGGTTTTTAGCTTAATGTATCAATGCACATTTATGATAAACCTACGGTTTGATCCGAACATGTGAAATGATTTTCTCATCACAGACTTTTCACTTTAACCCCCAAACCAATAATGGTGAAGTGTTTCCGGATATGTAGGACAAGAGGAGGTATCCTTTCAGAAACTAGGCAAGCCAGTCATAGTGCTCAAACAGACAAAAAATTCAAGTTTGGGATGTATGTTATATTACGTATGTAAGAAACATCTTCCAAGAAAAATAGTTCCATTAGAGGTTCCTTTCCTTGAGTCGGCATATTATGATTATATGTGCCGAGGCATGTGGTTTGTAGTACGGAAAAACCGTCTCGAAATGCTTTAAAGAGGATTGGAATACAACGACGATCTGCCGACCAATTATTCCCTTAAGAACGCTAGCTTTCGGCTTCACCCGTCTAAGCTACATGTCCGGATGACCCGGTTGTAACAATCACAGAGGTGCTCCCTTTATACTCTAGCCGAACAATCAGGAATGTAGGACATAAGCATAGGAGCGAGGCAACCCATCTTGGCAAAAAACTTAAGTCATAGAGATGCATATAATGTCAAGAAAGGATGTGTATCTGCACACGACACATGTATCGTAAGCTCTAGGCTTCATATAGTAATAAGCTTCTATTTACAGAAGCCCCCTGTCGTGGCAGGGTGTATACATTGAAGGATGTCTACCCCTCGAGTGTTCGGCCTATCCGAAACATGGGAAATGTATAAAAAATAAAAAAGTTTTTTGAAAAAGAGACAAAACAATGAATAAGAAGTATGGTCGTACTTATGCATAGAATCTTCAGAGCCGAGCAGCGTTCCAAAGGTTCGGTTCTAAGCGATTATCCGATGCATTGCGAAGGCGGTAGGCTCCTCCCATCAGAACTTGATCTATAATGAAGGGACCTTCCCATTTTTGTTTGAGCTTGTCCTTTTTCTTCTTTGGGAGGTGTAAAACGAGCTCACCGACGTTGTAAGTCTTTGCCCGCACTTCCCTGCTTTGGTATCTTCGAGATTGTTGTTGATAAAATGCGAAAAGGGCTTTGGCAACATCGCGCTCCTCCTCTAGGCCATCTAAGTTGTCCTACCGATCAAGCTCGGCCTCTCTCTCTCTCTCTCTCTTCGTACATGCGCACTCGAGGTGAATCATGAATAATGTTGCAGGTCAAGATAGCCTCTATGCCGTACACCATGAAGAATGGTGTGTATCCGATCGCGCGATTGTGCGTGGTCCACAACCCCCAGAGTAAGGAATCGAGTTCCTTGACCCAGTGTTTATCCGACTCCTTTAGGGATCGCACTAGTCTGGTTTTGATGCCACTCATTATCAGGCCATTGGCCCGCTCATTTTGACCATTTGTTTGAGGGTGATATACGGAGGCGTAATTGAGCTTGATGCCCAGGTTAGTACACCAATTGTTTTTACCTCATTGGCTGTGAAGTTAGAACCGTTGTCAGTGATAATGCTGTGTGGGACACCATAACGGTGTACGACGCTGGATATAAAATATATCATCGGTTTGGCTTTAGTTGTTTTTACTGGTTTGGCCTCTATCCACTTAGTGAATTTATCCACCATGACCAGTAAGTATTTCTTCTTGTGGCTTCCCCCTTTAAGGGGTCCAACCATATCTAGCCCCTAGACCACAAAAGGCCAGCTAATGGGGATAGTTCTAAATACCGCAGAGTCTTGCCATACCACGGATTTCATCACTAAGAACTATCCCCGTTAGCTGGCCTTTTGAGCCCTGGAAATGAAAACTTACTTAGGAAACATTGTTTTCCATTCCACTATGCACCCTTGTGCACAATATTTTTGGAAATTAATTTGGTTCAAATTTGCAACAAATATTTGCTAGGTTCTTCACAAAAAACTCATTTTCGACACTCGAAAAATGGACGAGAGGTGGACGGAATACTTTTAAGAGGAAACCATTTGGTCAACTGTACATAAAATATGGTCAAATATGTTCAAAAATTGTTGCGGTCCAATTTTGTAACTAATATTTGATAGGTTCATCACATAGATGAAAACAAAAAAGTGAAACAAAAAGAAAAAAACACATTTGCATAAGCTTAATTGTCATTCATGGAGATGTTTGTGCCATGGATTGATGACATGGCACACATCCAACCATCCATCCATCCATCCATCCACCCACCCACCCGCAGACCAAACCCTAACTCCACTCCTCCGTCGGACCCCTCTCCCCCGATTCAGATCCACCCTTCGCCGCCGCTGCCACCTTCCTCAAGCCGATCCCGCCACCCGCGCCCAATCGCCACCACCACTCTTCCTCTGCCCGCCGACCCACCCCGTCCCTGAGGCCTCGCTCATCGCCTTCCGCCGCGGGGCCGAACCCAACCCAAGCCTCGCCGCAGACCAACTCCTCTCACCCAACCCCGCCGCCGCGGGCCTCCTCTTCTCCAACCCCGGGCTCTCTAGCATCGGCGCACCGCTGCCGCCCCCACCCTCTCCCCTTCCCAAGCTGCTCAGGCGGCGCCCAGATCTACCACTGCCGTCCTCTACAACCACGCCCACGCAGCGGCAGATGAAGGAGGAGTTAGGGGCGGAGCGGCGGGGCCCTTCCTCCGCCTCCGTGGTCCATAGCGTCTACGGGCCATTCCTCCGCCTCTACCTCGCCGACTCTCGCCGCCTCTGTGGAGTGAAGATCTTGGTAACGAATCTGAATCGCCTCTGTTCTAGGTTTCTTCTTCTTCCAATCCCTCCTTTCTTGATCTCACATCTCACCCCTCCTCCCTTGATTGATTCAGACAGGACTGCCTCCCTCCGCTGCCTCGCTCCCCACGGCGGTGAGGCGAGACCGACCGGTGACGTGCGACCAGGTAACGCTCCCTCCCTTCCCTTCCCTTTTCCCCTGCTCTGCTCCAATCACCTCGCTCGAGCTCTTCGATCCGTATTCCATAGGCCGTGGGACTCGGGCGGATTTGGTAGAGGTCTAGATGATGAAGGGGATCCATCATTGGAGATGAGAGGCGGATCCATTTCTCCCTCCCGTCTTGGCGGACATTTGATTGGGACATTTGAGAGAGAGAGAGGGGGGGAGAATGCGCCGGCCTACCAAGCGCTGGCTATACTGTCGACATGCATGCTGAATCTCATGTCTCAAACAGTTTCAGAGCTTCAGGCTATGGCAGCAGCCTCTTTACTGTATTGCCTTGATCATGTGAATGTATCTCCGCTTAGCCTGGTTCCTCCCTGTATCTGTTTTCTTTAGCAGGATCAAACATCTTGTTTTTCTTTGCTCGAGTGTTTGTTTTGCTCGAGTGTTTTTATTGTACACTTATGCTAGTTGTTATTGAAATTTGCCCTATGAATTCCTTACTGAAATTTCCTCCTGTCGAATTCTTAATGAAATTGTAAGCATTGTTACTGAATTACAGAAGTATCCTTGCTTGTTCAAGAACAAATGTTTGACTGTATCTTCAATGCACTCAATCATTCTTTGTGATTACAGTTTTGACTGTATCTCCAGCATTGACAAATACCATTGCTTGTTCAAATTTATACTGGAGTTGCTTGTTCAACACTGATAAAATAGCATTGCTTGTTTAAGGACTCCACTATACTGAAACAAATGTATTAATCCAGTATAAATCTCCAAGGATTATGTGCAAGCAATTTCTAGGATCAGTATTCAATTTAGATGCAGATCCAGTCAACACTAGGGATCAATATTCAGTTAACACTAGGATCAATACTCAGTGTAACAATATTTAGTTAATAGTATTCTTCTTCCAGGCCATCGGGGGAGCTCTGGCGGCAGCACAAGGAGCAGAGCAGCGGAGCAGCAGCACTGGCACGGGCTTATATATTGTTGGCTTGTAGCATAAATTGTTGGCACGACAGCATAAATTGTTTGGCGTCTTGACGCACTAATGCAATCGTACTGACAATTGCTAGTAACCAAAATCATATAAAGGCAGTCTTCTCTCCTTTAAATTATATTTCATGAACTATATTGAACCACTGCAGCTGCTATAGATTTGAGATTCACATCTTTTTACATTGCTTGCTCTAGGAAGTTACTGTTGCGTAGTTATCTTTTTGCACTGCATTTGTACAATTGTATATTCTTGCCACTACTAGGTGATTCCTTGAATTATTCAGTTCGTTGTAGCATACCAGTTTGATGGAATGCCTAAGGTCTAAGGAGATAAACATTGGTATCCAGAATAGATGTACCTAAACCATCAGGCACAAAACATGCATATCCCTTTAATCCGCATTAGTGCGTCTAAGTGGTTATTGTATTGTAAGCTCCATCCATGGAGCAGTGAAATAAGCTGACGCTATATAACGTGCAGCTAGCTTGCTGTTTAGACATTTTCCCGTTTTAAGTATTACTTTTCTCTATATCTGTGAATTGGATTGTCGATCTTTCCTGGAGTCGGTTTTACGCTAGAGCTTCTAAAACTAACCAGTCCAGGGAAGAACTTCTTTCTTATCTTAATGTTTTGTAGAACCCCCAGATTGATCATATATATTGCATGCTATCATTCACGATAGATGTTTTGTCCATTGTTTTTAGTAATCAGATTACATTTCTGTTTGTTATGGTAATATAAAAAATATTCGTGCTGTCAAAATTTTCACGGTGTGTGCCTTTCATTTCTTTAGTTTGATTGTTTCCCTTGTATTCAATATGCTTTTAATGGCTGATCCTTCCATTTTTGTTGTGGCTATTTTCACAGGTGTTGTTTGTTCTGGAAGATGGAAGAGGAAGAAAACTTATTTTTGTTGAACTAAATTTTTTGTATTCTATTTTGTTGTACGTATCATTTGATAGTTTTGTATAGGAACAAGTGATACTATTTTGTAGGGCTTTATGGCCTGTGATGTAAACATATTTAGTGTTGAAATATGAAATTATTTGCAAAAATTTGTTGAAAAGGAGGATCATACGTATGAATATGTGAATGGGCTGAAAAGAGTACTGGACCAACTCCAGGATTAAATTATTATTTGAATGTATAAAAAGGCTGAATATAAACCAGAAATGGGCTGCACAAAATTGTACATATATTCTTGAAAGGCCAAACGTGCATAAAAATTGATGCGCTGACCAGTTGGGCTTGGCCCATGTAGCTGACAAAAATTAACAAAAATAAATATACTAAATGGGCTGAATTGTTGGGCTCGGCCCATGTAAAACACCGAATCGGACCGGGCTGATTCTTGTGCCACATCAGCTTGCCACGCTGGATGCCTACGTGGCCTGAGAAGGTTGCTAGTGACCAAAAATTTGGTCGTGGAACCAACGACCTTTTACAGAAGGTCACTAATTTCAGTTTACGACCGCCAGCTTTTGACCTTCTGGTTTTGGTCACAAAAAGGTCGCAAATGAAAAACTATGACCTTTCATAGACCAATAATGAGGGTCACAAGTTGACATATTTCTTGTAGTGAAACCAAGGTTATCGAACCAGTAGGAAAACCAAGCAACACAACGTAAACAACACCTGCACATATATAACAAATCCTCGCAACCCGACGTGTTAAAGGGGTTGTCAATCCCTTTCGGGGTACGGCGCCTCAAGATAGGCAAATGGACGTGATATAAATTTGTAGTAGATAGATAGATCGAATGCTAAATAAAATAAATATATGAAAATAAATGCAAGAGAAAAGTAGATCGCAAAGGCAAATATATGAGAAAGAAGACTCGGGGGCCGTATGTTTCACTAGTGGCTTCTCTCAAGAAAAATAGCAAACGGTATGTAAACAAATTACTGTTGGGCAATTGATAGAACCTCAAATAATTTTGACGATATCCAGGCAATGGTCATTATATAGGCATCGCGTACAAGATTAGTAGACCGACTCCTGCCTGCATCTACTACTATTACTCCACACATTAACCGCTATCCAGCATGCATCTAGTGTATTAAGTTCATGGAGAAATGGAGTAATGCAATAAGAATGATGACATGATGTAGACAAGATCTATCTATGTAGAGATAGACCCCATCATTTTATCCTTAGTAGCAATGATACATACGTGTCGTTTCCCTTTCTGTCACTGGGATCAAGCACCGTAAGATCGAACACACTACAAAGCACCTCTTCCCATTGCAAGATAAATAGATCAAGTTGGCCAAACAAAACCCAAATATCGGAGAAGAAATACGGGGCTATAAGAAATCATGCATATAAGGGATCAAAGAAACTCAAATAACTTTCATGGATATAAAAAGATAGATCTGATTCTAAACTCAAAGTTCAACGATCCCAACAAACGCACCGCAAAAGAGTTACATCATATGGATCTCCAAGAGACCAATGTATTGAGAATCAAGAGAGTTAAATGAAGCCATCTAGCTACTAACTATGGACCCGAAGGTCTACAAAGAACTACTCACGCATCATCGGAGAGGCACCAATGGAGATGGTGAACCCCATCCGAGATGGTGTCTAGATTGGATCTGGTGGTTCTGGACTCTATGGCGGCTGGATGAATATTTCGTCGACTCCCCTAGGGTTCTGGGATTTTTGGGGTGTTTATAGAGCAAAGGGGCGATGCGGGGGGGGGGGGGGGACCGAGGAGGGCACAACCCATCAGGGCGCGCCTGGGCTTCCTGGCGTGCCCTGGTGGGTTGTGCCCCCCTCGGGGCACCCCCTAGGCGTAGCTAGGGCCCGTTGTGTTCCTTTTGGCCCATAAAAATTCTTCGTAAATTTCGTGCCATTTGAGCTCCGTCTAATATTGATTTTCTGCGATGTAAAAAACATGGAAAAACAGGAACTGACACTTGGTACTATGTCAATAGGTTAGTACCAAAAAATGATATAAAATGATTATAGAACATCCAAGATTGATAATATAACATCATGGAACAATAAAAAATTATAGATACGTTGGAGACGTATCAGCATCCCCAAGCTTAACTCCTACTCATCCTCGAGTAGGTAAGTGATAAAAACAGAATTTTTGATGTGGAATGCTGCCTATCATGTCATATCATATTCTTTTATTTATAGCATGGACAATTGGACTTTTAGTTGTTCAAAGCAATAGTCTAGTTTTGACATGACAATTTAGATACTCAAGCATATCAACAAGCAACCATGTCTTTCAAAATATCAACGCTAAAATAAGTTATCCCTAGCCCATCATGCTCAAACATTGATCCATTCATGAAACACACTCGAATATTAGCTACACCCAATACTTAAGTACGACCATATTGCCTCCTAGTTGGTGCTTTCATAAGAGAAGATGGAGACAAAATAAAAATTGCATAAAGTAAAAGAAAGGCCCTTCGCAGAGGGAAGTAGGGATTTGTAGAGGTGCCAGAGCTCAAATCAAAAAACTTAGAGATAAAAAAATTTTGGGAGGTGTATCCATCCCACCAACAAAAATGACTTAGAGTTCCCAATACTTTCCATGCATAGATATATCATAGGCGGTTCCCAAATAGAAAATAAAGTTTATTCCTTTTTCCACCATACTTTCACTTTCCATGGCTAGCCGTATCCACGGTTGCCCTCCATACCAACACTTTCCAAGGAATTTATTATTTGACAATATAAAGTAAATTCATGTTTGCATTTCGGGACTGGGCATCCCTAATACCTTTGCCTTACTCTCGTGCAATGACAAGTGAATAAACACTCATCTTGAGAATAACACATCTAGCATGGAAAATATTAGCCACCCCTCACCGCCCCGCGAGCGAAACAAACACACAAAAGAGAAGTTTATTTTGAAAATTAGAGATGGCACATGCAAATTTGCTTAGAATAGAAAAATAATACCGCATATAGGTAGATATAGTGGACTCATGTGGCAAAAACTAGGTTAAAGGTTTTTGGATGCACAAGTAGTGATCATACGTAGTGCAAAATGAAGGCTAGCAAAAGCTTGGGAAGCGACCAACTAAGAAACGAATAATCTCATAAGCAAGCATTAAGCATAAATAACACCGAATAATGCACCATAAGTAGGATATAATTTCATTGCATGACTATTGACTTTCGTACTTGCATAGGGAATCACAAACCTTAACACCAATATTCTTACTAAAGCATAATTACTCATCAACATAACTCACATATCACATCATCATATCTCAAAACTATTACTAAGAATCAAGTTTATTTTGTTCAATCATCTTCATGATTTTTTTTATTATATCCTTCTTGGATATCTATCACTTTGGGACTAATTTTCATGTATTGCTTTTTTCAAGCTCCAGCAAATATAAGTGAAGATCATGAGTATAATAAATTTTTCTTTCTCTCAAATTAATTTAAGTGAAGCAAGAGATAATTTCTTGAAATTTTTACTAACTCTTAAATAAATCTAAGTGAAGAAAGAGAGCATTTATTAAAAAATACTAAAGCACACCATGCTCAAAAAGATATAAGTGAAGCACTAGAGCAAGTCCATTGCTCATAAAAATTTAAGTGAAGCATAGAGAGCAATTCTAACAAGTCATGACATAATTTTGGCTCTCTCAAATATGTGTGTCTAGCAAGGAATCAAGACTAAAAACACAAAATAAAACAAGCAAAGACTCATATCACACAAGACACTCCAAACAAAACAAATATCATGTGACGAATAAAAATATAGTTTGGAGTAAAATACCGATGATCGTTGGAAGAAAGCGGGGATGCCACTCGGGGGCATCCCCAAGCTTAGGTGGTTGATCATTTTTGGATAATAGATTGGGATGTCGGGGCGTCCCCAAGCTTAGGCTCTTCTATCCTTCCTTCATCCATCGTAAGATAACCCAAAACTTGAAAACTTCAATCACACAAAACTCACAAAACCTTCATGAGATCCGTTAGTATAAGAAAATAATAAATCACTACTATAAGTACTGTATCAAACCAATTCATATTTTGTTTTTGTATTATATCTACTGTATTCCAACTTTTCTATGGCAAAAACTCATCAAAGAAAACCACAGAGCCATCAAAATAAGCACATAACACAAAGAAAACAGAATCTGTCAAAACAGAACAGTCTGTAGCAATCTGACTATTTCGAATACTTATGTAACTCCAAAAATTCTTCAAAATTAGGACGACCTGAGAAATTTGTATATTGATATACTGCAAGTGGAATGGGTATTTTATCGCTCTCTGGTAAAAATAAAAATTAATTATGTGAGCGCAAAAGTTTATATTTTTCAGCAAGATCAAACAACTATCACCCAAGAAGATCATAAAGGATTTACTTGGCACAAACACTAATTAAAACATAAAAACACAATCATAACAGTAGCATAATTGTGCTAAAACACAAAAACAGGAAGCAAAAAGCAAAAATAAAATTTATTCATTGGGTTGCCTCCCAACAAGCGCTATAGTTTTACGCCCTTAGCTAGGCATAAAGCACTTAGAATCCTTCAAAGCTTTAGCATAAAGATTTTCAACAACAACATTTATGGGAATAAATTCAAAGATCTCATTCTTGCAAAAAGGATCTCTTATCACTTCAACAAAATCCGGACGAACACTAATCATCTTAAGATCTCCATTATTACTATTACTAGAAGTAGCACCCTTGTTCTTGGATCTACCCCTCCTTACGGGAGTTTTCTAGATAGTTTTAGCGGAAGCAAAAGTCATGCTTAGATTACTAAAGATTTCTTCTAATTTATCAATCCGAGACGGACTTTCTTCTATTCTTTCATGGGTTAAAGTACCCTTCTCTTTTAACAACTTAAGAATATCTCCCACCTTTGACCCAATATTGGTAGAAAAAATATGAATATCTTTATCTATAATTTCTATATGATCTTCGGTGAGCATTTTCTTTTCAATAGCATCTAGTCTTTCCATAACATGCTCAAGAGTCAAAGTTTTTCCATTAATCATAATTGGTGGTGAGCCCACTAAGTTTCCCATAGCATTAAAGGAATCAAGAGAAGGACGCATCAAGAAATTTCCACCAGTATTCGTATCAAGGACAAATCTATACCAGGTGATGATGCCAACATAAAAACAACGAAGAAGAACAATGGTGGATTGCTTGCAGGTAGATCTATTATGAGCATTGCAAATCCTATACCAAGCATCTTTTAAATTTTCTCCTCCCCTTTATTTAAAGTTGAGAACCTCATTCTCGGGAGTGCAAGTAATAGAGGAAGAACTATCCATAATGATAATAATGGAAAACAAGGTTGCACACAAAAACATATCCGACAAGAAAACGGCGAACGGAAAAGAGAGGCGAATAAAAATGGTAAATTTTTGTGAAGTGGGGGAGAGGAAAATGAGAGGCAAATGGCAAATAATATAAATTGCGAGGAGATGAGATTTGTGATTAGGAACCTGGTATATGTTGAAGATCCTCCCTGTCAACGGCGCCAGAAATTCCTTTCAACGTCGCTTGAAGCTACGTCGGTATTTCCCCAAAGAGGAAGGGATGATGCAGCACAGTGGTGGTAGGAATTTCCCTCAGATATGAAACCAAGGTTATCGAACCAGTAGGAGAACCAAGCAACACAACGTAAACAACACCTGCACATAGATAACAAATCCTCGCAACCCGACGTATTAAAGGGGTTGTCAATCCCTTTCGGGGTACGGCGCCTCAAGATAGGCAAACGGACGTGAGATAAATTTGTAGTAGATTGATAGATCGAACGCCAAAATAAAATAAAGAAAGAAAAATTATAGGAAGGTATTTTGGGGTTTTTGGTTTAGTAGATGTGAAAATAAATGCAAGAGAAAAGTAGATCGCAAAGGCAAATATATGAGAAAGAAGACACGGGGCCGTAGGTTTCACTAGTGGCTTCTCTCGAGAAAAATAGAAAATGGTGGGTAAACAAATTACTATTGGGCAATTGATAGAACCTCAACTAATTATGATGATATCCAGGCAATGATCATTATATAGGCATCACGTCCAAGATTAGTAGACCGACTCCTGCCTGCATCTACTACTATTACTCCACATATCGATCGCTATGCAGCATGCATCTAGTGTATTAAGTTCATGGAGAAACGGAGTAATGCAATAAGAACGATGACATGATGTAGACAAGATCTATCTATGTAGAGATAGACCCCATCGTTTTATCCTTAGTAGCAACGATACATACATGTTGTTTCCCTTTCTATCACTGGGACAAGCACCGTAAGATCAAACCCACTACAAAGCACCTCTTCCCATTGCAAGATAAATAGATCAAGTTGGCCAAACAAAACCCAAATATTGTAGAAGAAATACGAGGCTATAAGCAATCATGCATATAAGAGATCAAACAAACTCAAATAACTTCCATGGATATAAAAAGATAGATCTGATCATAAACTCAAAGTTCATCGATCCCAACAAACACACTGCAAAAGAGTTACATCACATGGATCTCCAAGAGACCATTGTATTGAGAATAAAGAGAGAGAGATGAATCCGTCTAGCTACTAACTACGGACCCGAAGGTCTATAAAGAACTACTCACGCATCATCGGAGAGGCACCAATGGAGGTGGTGAACCCCATTCGAGAAGGTGTCTAGCTTAGATCTGGTGGTTCTGGACTCTGCGACAGTTGGATGAATATTTCGTCGACTCCCCTAGGGTTATAAGATTTTTGGGGTATTTATAGAGCAAAGAGGCGGTCCGGGGGCACCCGAGGTGGGCACAACCCACCAGGGCACGCCTGGGCCTCCTGGCGCGCACTAGTGGGTTGTGCCCCCCTCGGGCCACCCCCCAGGCGCAGCTAGGGCCGTTGTGTTCCTTTTGGCCCATAAAAATTCTCCGTAAAGTTTCGTGGCATTTGGACTCCGTCTGATATTGATTTTCTGCGATGTAAAAACATGGAAAAAACAAGAACTGGCACTTGGCACTATGTCAATAGGTTAGTACCAAAAATGATATAAAATGACTATAAAATGATTATAGAACATCCAATATTGATAATATAACAGCATGGAACAATCAAAAATTATAGATACATTGGAGACGTATTATGGGCTACTGGTCATGGTCTCATGGACGCGTTTTATTTTGTTGAGTCGTTTCGACGTGGATAGCTATGTATTCACAGCAATCATAGTATTCACTACTGCAGGTTGCTGCTAACGTGACACTATGATCAGAGACACTTTGACGAAACTGTGTGTGATGCATTAATCACAAACGATAGTGTAAAAATTGTCAAAAAGGTGCAAAACGTTTGCGATGACGGATGCATCAAACACGGTTTAGATTTTAGTTGCGTGTGCGATGCGGGGCATACGGTTCAGTTCAATTAACTGTTTGCAATGTGGCAGAACAAAAGAAACAGGCAGCCAGATGAAAGCATGCGCGATATATAGCTTACGGTTCACTCGGATGAGCTGTTTGTGATTAGGCAACACAACAGAAATGGTCAGCCAGATCGAGGTGTGTGCGATATATGGCATACGGTTCACTTGGATGAACTATTTTCGATTAGGCAACGCAACATAAATGGTTCAAACAGATCAAGGCGTATGCAATGGAGGGCATACAGTTCATTTCGATAAATTGTTTGTGTTGAGCCAAGAGAACATAAATGTTTCACATAAACAAGATGTGTGCAATACGTGTTAAACATCCAATTACATAGGTGGTTAGTACACACATGACATTTCCACACACCAAAGTAAACTATGACATGCATAATTAACTAGGATAAACGATCATCTGATCATTATACTTCTTGTGCTAGCTTGATGTTCCTTCTATTCTAAGTTTCCATTAATTGATGGCATTTTATGAACACCCCACAGTTTCCCACCATTTCCTCACTGGTTTCCTGCCACCCAGCAATATTGCGCTTAAACCTAGGTGGCGCGGGACGCATGGAGGCAACAAGCGCAGCCTGTAGGACATCCACCTTTTCCAAGCATGCCAACCCACTAAAGCGCCGCCTGTGCCATCAACCTCATCAACGAGGAAAATGAGCAGGTGCCACGGCCCGTCGAGGCCGAGGCGCTCCCCGGCAACGCAATGGACGACGTCGTGATGTGCGTCATCGCTAAGGTTGAGCAGACCCTTGGCGCATGGCGCTTTAGCGCCACGGATCAAGATAAGCATGTCAGCACCGAGAGGCTGCAGCTCGCCGCACAACATGATCGATGGCGCGCCACAAAGCAAGTTATGCGCGTCCGGGCCGATAGACTGCAACTCGCCGCACAGCGAAACCGTTGGAGCGCCACAGAGCGAGAGGCGCGGCATGCCGCACAGCAAGAGCGGATCCATCGGCGCTTGCCTACTGTCGATAGGGCATCGCAGCTGGGTACACGTCCCATCAGTACCCCCATTCCTCGCCAGGAGTGGGCAAAGGCCCTCTGCGCCGTACTTGCACCAGAGGTCGGCCGTGTCGTACTTGCGCTAGATGCCCGCCGCGCCGTCTGCATGGGTCGCGCCGTTCGCCTTGTCCACGGGCCGCTCGATGCCAACACGCTGATCGGTAGGCTCGACCGCCTCCGTGGCCCAGGTGTCCACCTAGGCGCAGTAGAGGAACATGGCCATCGCATCCTCGAGCTGGCGATCTTCGATGAAATAGCCAACTTGGAGATCGAGATCGCGCTCCAGATGTACCGCGAGCATGTCGACCGCTTGAACGAACGCCTGCACGAGTTCAGGCAGAGCCAAGAGCTACCGTAGGCAAGGGCTGCTGGTCATGGTCTCATAGACGTGTTCTATTTTGTTGAGTCATTTTGACATGATAGCTATGTATTCACAACAATCATAGTACTCACTACTGCACGTTGCTGCTAACGCGACACTACAATGAGAGACCCTTTGACGAAATTGTGTGCGATGCATTAATCACAAACGGTGGTGTAAAAACCGTCAAAAAAGGTGCAAAACATTCGTGATGACGGATGCATCAAATACGGTTCAGATTTTAGTTGCGTGTGCGATGCAGGGCATACGGTTCAGTTCAATTAACTTTTTGCGATGTGGCAGAATAAAAGAAATGGGCAGCCAGATGAAGGCATGTGCGATATACAGCTTACAGTTCATTCGGATGAACTGTTGCTGATTAGGCAACACAACAGAAACAATCAGCTAGATCGAGGTGTCTACATTATACGGCATACGGTTCACTCCGATGAACTATTTTCGATTAGGCAACGCAATAGAAACGGTTCAACCAGATCAAGGTGTGTGCAATGGAGGGCATACAGTTCATTCCGATAAACTGTTTGTGTTGAGCCAAGAGAACAGAAACGTTTCACATAATCAAGATGTATGTAATACGCGGCAAACATCCAATTACATAGGTGGCTAGTACACACATGACATTTCAACACACCAAAGTAAACTATTACATGCATAATTAACTTGGATAAACGATCATCTGATCATCATCTACTTCTTGTGCTAGCTCGATGTTCCTTCTATTCTAAGTTTCCATTAATTGATGGCATTTTATGAACACGCCACCGTTTCCCGCCAGTTCCTCACTGGTTTCCCACCACCTAGCGATATTGCGCATAAACCTAGGCAGCGCGCGACGCATGGAGGCAACAAGTGCAGCCTGTAGCACATCCACCTTTTCCATGCATGCCAACCCACCAAAGCACCGCCTCTGCCATCAACCTCGTTGATGAGGAAAACGAGCAGGCGCCAAGGCCTGTCGAGGCCGAGGCACTCCTCGGCAACACGATGGACGACACCATGATGCACGTCATCGCCAGGGTTGACCAAACCCTTGGCGCATGGCGCTTCAGCGCCGCGGATCAAGATAGGCATGTCAGCGCTGAGAGGTTGCAGCTCGCCGCACAACATGATCGATGGCGCGCCGCAGAGCAAGCTAGGCGCGTCCGCGCCGATAGGCTGTGGCTTTCCGCATGGCGAGACCGTTGGAGCGCCGCAGAGCGAGAGGCATGGCGCGCTGCATAGCAAGAGCGGATCCATCAGCGCTTGTCTGCTGTCGATAGGGTGTCGCAACTGGGTACACGTCCCGTCAGTACACCCATTCCTCTCCTGGAGTGGGCAGAGGCCCTCTGCGCCGTACTTGCACCAGAGGCCGGCCACGCCGTACTTGCACCGGATGCCTGCCACGCCGTTCACATGGGTCGCGTCGTTCGCCTTGTCCACGGCCCGCTCGATGCCAACGCGCTGGTCGGTAGGCTCGACCACCTCCTTGGCCTAGGTATCCACCTAGGCGCGGTAGAGGAACATGACCGTCGCATCCTCGAGCTGGTGATCTCCGATGAAATAGCCAACTTGGAGCTCGAGATCGCGCTCCATATGTACCGCCAGCGTGTCGACCGCTTGGACGAACACCTGCATGAGTTTAGGCAGAGCCAAGAGCTACCATAGGCAAGGGCTGTTGGTCATGGTCTCATGGACCCGTTTTATTTTGTTGAGTCGTTTCGACGTGGATAGATGTGTATTCACAGCAATCATACTATTGCTCTGTTTATTGCTCTGTTTCAATGTATGTACTCTGTTTTTCGTTCTTATATGTTTTGTTTCAATGTGTGTATATACGCTTTCCATTCTGTATATGTGGATGATAACAGCTAGATTCATATTAGTATACAAAAACAAATAGAAAATGGAATTCATAATATATATATATTAATTGCTCATTAGTTCATCATAGAATATATATAATATCATCACATATACGCGATGATACTTAACTACTAGGTGCATAAAATTGAAAACGAACAATACTAAAACTCATAATCCTTCCTGGGACTAGTATTTCGGCAGCCCCTCGCAAGCAGCTCCCTGGTACGCGGCGTCTTCCCAGTGCGGAGGCAGTACTCCGCCTTCTTCGCCTCGCAGCGCTTGACGTACCAATCTGCCTCTTGCTGGCGGGCGAGCACGAACGATCTTTCCATTTCGTTGGGCGCCCACCGGAGCTCCACGTCGGTGGCACGCTGGAGCTTATCGGCCCACCTCCACGCAGCGATCAGGCGCCTAGCACCTTTGACCTTCCTCGCGAAGTACCCGTCTTCGTACACCTCCTCCGCACGACGACGCGCCTGCCCCAAAAGCTCCACCGCCTCCTTTTTCCAGGCGGCATCATGGGCTTCATAGGCCGCCTTGTACCTGGCTTCCTCCTCTGCCATCTCCTTCTTGAATGCCACTTGCCTGGCTTTCTCAGCCGGTGGCAGCGACTTCCACAGGCAAAGATTGTACTGGCCCCAAAACAAATCCAAAGTTGGGGGTCCAGCGAAACCTCGTCTGGCAGTGTGTAGGGGTCCTCGTCATTGCTATTCGAGTGAGCATCCACGGGGGGCAGCGACTCCTCGTCGCCGTGTGGGCAGACCGACGACACCATGGCAGTGATTTGAGAGAGAGAGGGCGAGCGAGGGGAGGATGTAGATGAGAATGTAGGCGGGACGACGTGAGTAAGGTAGTATTTATTGACGGCCAGAATCTAGATCGACGGGAATAGTACACACACTGGTCACCGGAATTTACGAATACTATAGTTTGAATTACACACGATTCCCGTAGCAAAATTCGTGTGTGACCTTAATAGCTGACGGTTTCCAATACAGAACCGTGTCTGATTAATGACCCCCGCCACTCACCTACCAAACCTTGAGCCGTGAAATAGAGTGCCAGGTTGTCTTTCCAGATCTTTACATTTTCTTTTTTGAACACCAGATATTTACATCATCTGATGATTTTTTAACTCGCACACAAGTACACAAAATATGATTTTTCAGACCGTTATGGTTAGCCATTGCATGTAGATGTAGTTCAAATTTGAATTACAGTCATTAAATGGCTATAAAATCACTTAAATGACTTTAAAAGGTTAAATGACCCCTAGAATTTTCCAAATTTGTGCATGATAGTTCTAGTAGTGCATGTTAAACGTAGAAAAAAATTTGAAGGTCGTAAGAGGAAGCTATCTCCCGTTTGTCATCAGACATGCATTGTTCCCTCTCGGAACCACGAGCCTTTTAATGAGTTGCTCCGATTTGTGAGGGGTGTGTGTCCAAATTTTCGTCAAACAGGCCATTTTTATTTTTTGGAATTGTGTCATAGACGTTAGACCAATATGTTTGAAAATTCCTTCTAATTTTACTGCACATGGGATTAAATCGCACACAAGTACACAAAATATGACTTTCAAAACCGTTATGGTTAGCTATTGCATGTGCATGTAGTTTAAATTTGAATTACGGTCATTAAATGGCTAGAGAATCACTTGAATGTCTTTAAAAGGTAAAATGACCCCTGAAATTTTCCAAAATTTGACATGACAGTTGTATTAGTACTACAAATTTTCTCGTACATTTAAAACACCATCCTTTGCCACTTTACTCCAAATTCGTCTTTCACAGCAAATAAAAAATATCCAGAACATCACAGGCAGTTTTTTTGTAGGAACCGTTTGCGATGAAAATTTCCGGGTCTATTTAAGTCTTCCTCCTTAAGCTTCGCCAGCTCGTCTGCTCCAGTGCCGGCAACCGCCGAATCCATGAATCCCAATCCCCATTCCCACACCCCCTTCTTGCAAAGATGACGCCGTGGAAACGCTTCATGAAGGCATGTACGATGGCCGCGTCCTCCTCGAGCGCCGCCGCCTGCGCCAAGAGCGCGGCAGCCTATGCCGAGAGTGTCGTCGCATTCGCATTGAGCGCGACAGCATCCGTCGAGACAGCTTCTACGGTAGCCGAGATGGCTGCAGGTACTGCTACGACGACGGCTGCAAACGCCGAGAGCGCTCGAGCTGCCGTCCGTGTCGCCGATGTCGCCCTGGCCCGTGTTGAGGCCATCCTCGCCAAGATCGAGGACGCACACACCAAGATATTCTAGTCCACCTCGGAATCCAGCATGCAACCCATGTCCGAAAAGGCAGCGGTTGCCATGGAGCACCTACTTCCTCATGAGATCGCCAAGTGGGAGCTGGAGATGCAGGAGGCGGCGGAGATCGAGGAGCGTTGGGAGAAGGAGTTGCGCGTGGCCGAGGTCAAGGTAGAGAAGAGTTTGTCCGTCGAGGAATCGGCGGTGGAGTACCAACACAAACTCTGGCACAACCACTACTACGAGTACTACAACCTTGAGGGCGGCACCGAGGACGGCGCCGAGGATGAAGACATGGTCGACTTCGGCAGGGGTGACGCGGAGTCCACCAACGGCGGCATTTCGCCAGGACAAGTCATCGACGTCTCATCTCACACCGGCGATGCGGCAGATTTATTAAAATTATGCATACTTAGGCTTTGTTTTTAATGTCGGTCTTTTGTTATAGCAATATTTAAGTCAACTAGCTCTGTTTAATTACTAAAATTGCTCGATTCAGTAAGTGTGGTCTGTGTGTTGTACGTTCTTTTGTGTGCCCAAATTAGCAAGCGATATTAAATTATGCAATGACGTACTCGGGTAAATTTCCACCAAAATTTGAATTATCAAACAGATCCCATGCGCGTAAAGCAGAAGAATCGTTTGCAATGCACACAATCGTTCAAAGTGAATGGTGTTCGGCGGCACCGCGCGCAAAGTTTCCCTCCACATTTCAAATTTTTTGGCCTACCGCCAAAATATCTACAGTGTCACAGTTTGTACACCTTCAACCCAACCCATTCATACCACACCTTCAGTTTTTACACCTTCAACCCAACCCATTCATACCACACCTTCAACCCAACCCATTCATACCATATCTACAGTGTCACAGTGTCACAGTTTAGATGTGATTCAGACACTGTCACGGTCCCAAACCATTCATACCACACCTTCAACCAAACGCATCATAAGACAGTGTCACAGTTTGTACCTAGTATCTAAAAATGTTGCCATCTCATCAGCGGTGCCATTAGAAAATTATTTGGCACTGCTTCAGCAGTTTGTGCAGCCAACTTTGGTCCACACATCCGAGCAGCCAAGCAGTAAAATACTAAATCTTTATCGCACGAAGGAACTGGGCATCGGAGCAACTAGGTGCTCTGGAATCCGGGTCCCTGATTTTTTCCGCTGCATCGGCTCGCAAGTGCAGGGCACCGGTGCGAAATGTAGCAACAGTTGTCTTTACACCAGTTTTGGCATACATAGTGGACGACCTTAGCGCTATTAGTTTTATGTTACTAAATTTGTGCATGTGCACACCTGTTAGTATCAATTTGCTATCATCCAAACACTGTCGCTATGCTGTTGCAGTTATATTTAGCTTCCTCATAAAATATTCAATTTGTTATTTATAGTACATGGTAAGAACTTGTAGCGTTGTTGTAGTTAATTATAGCTTCTAATGTTTCAGAATTTGGTTGTTGTCTCAGTAGCAATTAATTCATCTGCACATTGATCTTTTTGAAAAGATATGTCATAATTAACTTGTTTCTTCAGTTTTTAAAAATAAGTATTGGTGATTTTCTATGTTTCTATAAATTCATTTCCCCTACAATTGTTACTGATCTAGTTTTAAATATTATTGGATGAATAGAAGTGTTCTTACTTGGAGTGGGTTGATCAAGAGTGGCCACTATCTTTGAAGATGTGCCTAGCAAAGCTCTGGAGCATGTATGAGGAAGAGAACAGAAGTAGGCTTAGAGAAAGTGTTGTCAATGCTGAAGAATATTTGAAGATGCGGGATAAAAAGAGGAAGGTGGAGAATGAGCTCAGATTTTTAAAATCAGACTTTGCTAAGATGGTGTTGTCGAAGGAGGAGGCACTGTCCTAGTTGGCCAGTGCAAAACAAGTTCTTACTGAACTGAAAGCAGAGGTGGATAAGACGAGCCTGGATGATCTCGATTAGGGAAATGAATATATTGTTCTAATATTGTTCTTATGAAGTTGAACTGGCCATATGTTGTATTGTGTTGTTTTCAGGTAGCTATCGTACTGTGATGTTAAAATATGTTTATGTACCTAATATGAAATTGGAAAATAGTTGTTCGATATGAAATGTGAATTTACATAATACTGGAATTATTAAACTAATAAACCTGCTAAATGTGTCATGGAACTTTGCAAACGGTTCTAGCAGTAAAAGCACTTGTGATGGATAGCCCAATGCCACACGGTTTTCTTCATCAAAACGTGTGTGATGTAGTTGATAAAAGTAAACGGTTAACCAAGGCAGAGCGTGTGTGATAGTTACACCTATCACACACGAGCCTTACATAAACCTGTGTGGGATGTACATACGAACAAAAACGTTTTCCCTGGATTGACTGTGTGGGATGTACATACGAACAAAAACATTTTCCATGGATTGACTGTGTGGGATGTACATATGAACGGAAACGTTTTCCTTGGATTGACTCTGTGGGATGTACATAAGAATGGAAACGTATTCCTTGTATTTACTGTGTGTGATATACATACGAACGGAGATTTTTTTTCTTGGATTCACCATGTGGGATGTACATACAAACGGAAACGATTGGGTTTCGGTGCCTCGCCGATCGCACACGAGCTCATTTTGCCCCAGCCTGTATGCCAGGAGGGCCTATCCCCGACGGTTTCTGGGTCGTGTGGGAAGGACCCCCTATCGCCCACACTCACTTGGTGATCGTTCTAAATGTCGTCGTGTAAAGGGATTAAAAATCGTGTGTATAGCACTGACGCGTACCCGTGTTTACAAGAGAAGATGGAGACTCAAAATATGTTTTTCTTCATAAAAGTAAATAGATAGGCCCTTCGTAGAGGGAAGCATAGATTTGTAGAGGTGCCAGAGCTCAAAGCTTAAATTGAGAGATAAAATTTTTTGGAGGCATACTTTTCCCATCAACGAAAATGACTGAGTAGTTCCCAATACTTTTCATGCTAGATACATCATAGGTGGTTCCCAAACATAAAATAAAGTTTATTCCTTTTTCCGCCATTCTTTCACAATCCATGGCTAGCCGTATCCACGGGTGCCTTCCATACCAACACTTTCCAAGGAATTTATTATTTGACAACATAAAATAAAAAATCATTTTGGGATTGGGCATTCCTATTACCACCGTACTCTCTGTGATGCCCCCAATTTGACCGTACACTAATCATACACGCAAATGTGTACGATCCAGATCAGGGACTCACGGGAAGATATCACAACACAACTCTAGACACAAATTCAAAAGATACAAGCTTCATATTATAAGCCAGGGGCCTCGAGGGCTCAAATACAAAAGCTCGATACACAAGAGTCGGTGGAAGCAACAATATCTGAGTACAGACATAAGTTAAAAAAATTTGCCTTAAGAAGGCTAGCACAAACATCAACGATCGAAGAGGCAAGGCCTCCTGCCTGGGACCTCCTAACTACTCTTGGTCGTCGGCGGCCTCCACGTAGTAGTAGGCACCGTCCGGCTAGTAGTAGTAGTCAGCGGGGGTGGCATCTGGCTCCTGGGATCCACCATCTGGTTGCATCAACCCGAAAAGAAGAAAGAAGGGGGAAAAGGTGTAGCAAAGCAACCGTGAGTACTCATCCAAAGTACTCGCAAGCATCAGATCTAAACTAACTATGCATTGGTATCAAATGGAAGGGTTGTATCTGTGAACTGAACTGCAAAATGCCAGAACAGAGGGGAAGGCCTAGCCTATCGAAGACTAGCATCTTCAAGCAGCTCCAAGCATCTTGCAGCATGTAGAAGAGTATAGAATAGCATATTATAATTAACAAACAAGTTGTAGCATTAATGCCCAGAGATCCTTCCTCGACTCCCTGCGAGAAAGCAATCCCAGAGCTGCATATCTCAAGCATCCATTTCTAGTGGTAATAGATCAGGATACAAATCTGAACGTCCGTTATCGTGGATACGGCTATTAATAGATAATTTTCCCTGCAAGGGTGCACCACGTTTTCCAACACGCTTGATTACTCTGGCCGGACACACTTTCCTGGGTCATGCCTGGCCTCAGAATACCAACACGTCGTAGCCCTACCTAGGCTCAGGACAGAGGTCCCCGCCAGTCTACATCATAAGTACTCTGGAGTCTGGGCCCATCGCCCATTGCACTCTGGGTCATTGTGCGACGAGCCGGGACGAGCACCACCTCATACTAGATGGCACTGGCCCGACATGCCCACAATGCTGAACTAGACGTCTGACAAAGCTTCGGCTGATACTGCGACGCCGAGGCCCATAACTATTCTCGCATGGTGGTTAGTGCATAAAGGCCAAAGACCAACTCAGAACAAATACCCAAACCTGTTAATGCATTATTAAAAAGAAGTGACGACTGTCGGGACAAGTCCGGAGCTATCACCCCTCCTGGGTGATACCACTAAACAGCCAACCGCCACCGTAACTCCTCGGGTGCTCTCTGGGCCCGCCCGACTTTCACCAATGTCTCAAGTAAAGTCAAGGTAACCATGTGTCCAAACATCAAGGGGAAACCCCTGAGGAATCACCCTCGGTGGATTCCACTCGATGTAATCATCAAGGTGAACGTAGGAGGAACCACCCTCAAGGTTCACACTTGAGGGGCTGCACGACAGAGTCGTATCGGGAGTGGTAAAGGAGGAATCACCCTCGATGACCATGACCGAATAGCTACACCACAGAGTCATCATCAGGAGTGCGTTATGAGGTATCACCCTCGGCACCCCGATAGTAGCTCTGCAGAGTCGATCAACAAAAGGGGCGTGATGTGATGTGAGGTGTCGGGCTCTGGTCGTCGATCATGTTGCTCGAGTCGTCGATGATGAAGCAGGGGAAACAAGGACAAGGTGGGGGTCACTGATGGATCACTAACCAATCTATATTAAGCAGTTTAGGATAAGCAGGTAAAGGTACAACAGCAGGTACAAAAGCAGGCTATGCATCAGAATAGGAGCAATCAATTACAGTAGCAAAATATAATGCAAGCATGAGAGAATGGAATGTGCGATATCGGGATGATCAAAGGGGGGCTTGCCTGGAAGCTCCGCTGAAAGGGAAGAAGGGTCGTCATCGATGTAGTCGATCACAGGGGCATTGACAACGGTCTCAGGGTCTATCGAAGAGAAGAGGGGGAAGAAACAGTAAATATAAAGCAAAGATATGCATGATGGGGTAACACGCGGGGCTAGGGGTGTTCTAATGCGGTGCTATACGATACCAGCGAAGGGGGATAACATCCGGACAAGTATTCCTGGGGTTAGGCATTTTTGGACAGATGAATCGGAGGGGGCGGTTGCATGTTCGCTATGCTAGGGATGTGTGACGAACGAACAGAAGGCATGTTCAGATTTGTCATATTTTTCTGAGCAACTTTCATGTAGAAAACTTTTTCATCTGACTTACGGTTTATTTTATATGATTTTTCAAAGTTTTAATCATTTTCTAAAAATTCCTAGATTTAATATTAATTCAAAAATGCACCTAAAATACTAGATGCACCTGGTCCAGTGAACCCAACAGTACATTAGAGGCTAACAGTGGGTCCTAGTTGACTGCCCAGTCATCAGTCAACTGTGGACTTTGACTAGTCAAATTTACCAAGGGACCCACCTGTCATTGGGACATTCTTAACAATTTTCTTTTAGATGGATAAGTTGAGGTGGGGGGCACTTGTCATAGGCTAAACTAGCACCTTTTTTTGAGACAAACCACAAAGCTTTATTACTCCGTCACAATGCTTACAGGGACGAAATCAAGTTCATTGGGTTGACCTAACCAAGCATGGCGGCCAACCCCCAGAGATAGAGCGTGCTTTGCTAGTTTGTGAGCCTCGATATTCGAGCTCCTAAATTCATGAATAATATTACAAGTTTCAAAAGATAGTCTATATTGCATGATCTCATGCACTATTGCACCGTAGCTCCCTTTGTATGCTTGGTGAAGATCGTCCACGGCCACCTTGCAATCAGATGCAACGTGAATCCTTCTAGCGTAAAGATCATCCGCAAGCGCCAGGCCTTCCCTGATGGCGAGTGTCTCTAGGATACCGGGGTCTGACAGATGTGGGAAAACTACTGCCGATGCTCCCATAAACACACCCTCTCGGTCCCTGCAGACCGCGGCCACAGCTCCAATCGCTCTCCCCACTTCTGCATCAACGTTGACTTTGGATAATCCCTCCGGCGGTGCTAGCCAATGATTTGGCCTCTGTTGAGGCGCCCCTGTACTGACCACTCCTGGCTGCTGTAGTGCCCGTAGCTCTGCTATATAAGATGTTACAAAATTGTGAATAACGAAAGGGGTTTGGAAGATATCTTCGTACATCGCCTTTCTTCGTGAATTCCACAATGCCCAGAGAGTAACCACAAACGCAAGAAAGTCCTCCTGGTTGAGAGCTTTCGTGCATGATAAACAACCACTTCTTTGGATCTTCCTCTATACATGTGCTCAACTTGTTTAAAACCGCATCCGATGACAGTGCCCAAGTGCTTCTAGATACGAAGCAGTCCACAAAAGCGTGACGCCATGTATCCTCAGACCCGCATAAGCAGCACGCCCTGGAGGTTGACATGTTCCTATGGTGGAGAAGTGCTGCTGTAGGGATCGAGTTTCTGGCCAGCCTCCACAAGAAGAACTTCAACTTGGAAGGGACCCTGATGCGCCATAAGTCAGTCCATCCTTGCTCGGCTACGTGAGAGCCGGAGGAGCCGCCCTGCTCGTACAGCCATGCTTCCCGGCCTAGCTTCGTCCTTTGAATCATTCGGTATGCCGAACGGACAGAAAAGACACCCTTTCGCTCCTCGCCCCAAGCCCAAAAGTCATCAACTTGTCTCATGCACAATGGAATCTGTAGGATGGCCTCAGCATCTAGTGGTATGAACACCGAGCGCACCAAATTTTCATTCCAGGTAGATGATGTGTGGTTAATCAGTTCAGCTACCAACCTTGGCGGGTCATCAGCCAAGCAAGCCATTGGCCTCTTTGCATGCGGTCTCGGTAACCAGTTGTCCTCCCAAATTTTGGTTGAAGCTCCATCTCCGATTCTGCGAACCAAGCCTTGCACCATTATGTCCCGTCCGTCGAGGACCGCTCGCCAAATCTGCGAGGGGTGAGATCCTAGGGATGCCCCAAATATGTCCGAATCAGGATAATAGGCTGCTTTGAGGATCCTCGCGCTCAAAGACTGTGGATTTTGCAACATGCACCAAGACTGTCGAGCTAGAAGCGCCAAGTTAAACATCTCCATGTCTCGAAAACCCAGACCACCTAGGTTCTTTGGTAAAGTCATCACATCCCAAGCCACCCAGTTAGGCTTCTGTTTTCCTTGTTTGCTCCCCCACCAGAACTGTCTGATCAACGAAGTAACACTGTCACATAGGCCCCGGGGAAGACGGAAGCATGCCATGGAGTATACTGGGATTGCCTGAGCAACCGCCTTGATCAGAACTTCTTTCCCTGCGGAGGATAAGAGTTTTTCCATCCACCCTCTCACCTTCTCCCAAACACGGTCCCGCAAGTACTTGAAAGTCCCATTCTTCGAGTGGCCGACCTCCGTAGGCATGCCTAGATACCTGTCACTGAGTGACTCATTTTGCACATTCAGGATATTTTTCATATCATCTCTGACCTGCTGTGGACAACCCCTGCTGAAAAAGATTGATGACTTATCATGATTTATCCTCTGACCTGATGCCAAACAATATGTATCCAGTAGGTTTGATACCGCTTCTGCCCCCTCGCTCCCTGACTTAAAAAGCAGCAGGCTGTCATCTGTGAAAAGAAGGTGGTTTACAGCTGGTGCTGTTGGTGCCACCTTTAATCCTACAATGTTTGATGACGAAGAACTGGTTTTCAGGAGGCACGAAAGGCCCTCCGCTGCAATTAAGAAAAGGTAAGGGGATATCGGATCTCCCTGCCTTATACCTCTACTTGGTACAAACTGATCTAGCTTTTCTCCATTAAACAGGACTGAAAAGGAAACAGACCGAACCATACCCATGACAGTTTTTATCCAGGGCACTGCAAAGCCCAGTTTTCCCATCATTGCCTCTAAATAATCCCACTCCAACCTGTCATATGCCTTCATCATATCCAGCTTAAGAGCACAATAGCTGTTAGACTTTGCTTTGCTACGCTTCATAAAATGAAGACACTCATAAGCACTGATGATATTATCTGTGATAAGCCTGCCTGGGACGAACGCTGATTGTTCCTCAGATATGATCTCTGGCAGAATTAGCTTCAGCCTGTTTGCAATGACCTTGGAAGCAATTTTGTATAGAACATTGCATAGGCTAATAGGCCTAAACTGTGACAAGATAGCAGGATTTGTTACCTTAGGAATCAAAACGAGGATGGTGTCATTTATGCTCTCCGGTGTTTCTTCCCCTCTCACAATCCTCAGGACAGCAGCTATCACCTCTACCCCACATAACTCCCAATGTCTCTGATAGAAGTGTGCCGGAAAGCCATCGGGACCGGGCGCCTTAGTTGGGAACATCTGAAATAAGGCCGCCTTAACCTCCTCATTTGAGTAGGGGGCACACAACATGCCGTTCATCTCTGCCGAGACTTTGGTTGGGACACAGTTTAAAACTCTCTCCATATCACTAACCCCCTCCGAAATGTACAAAGTCTTATAGAAGTTAGTTACCATGGCCTTTAACTCTTCCGGATCATCCGTGATAACCCCTAGCGAATTTTGCAACGCCTTGATCATGTTCTTCTTTCGCCGGATACTTGCACGTAAGTGAAAAAACTTGGTGTTCCGGTCACCAGATGTAAGCCACTGTGCCCGTGATCTCTGTCTCCACATTATTTCCTCCCTGTGATACAGCTCCACAAGCTTCTCATTGATCTTCAATTCAACATGCGTTGGCGCGGTGCGGCCTACTCCCGCCCTAAGCTTTCCCAGTTCGTCCTTGAGCTGTTTTATCTCCTTGCAAACGCTCCCAAAAGTGTCTCTGTTCCATCGGCCCAAATCCCGTGAAACCGCAGCCAGCTTTGCTTTGAGCTCTTCCACCCTGCCAGCAGCACCATGCACATCCCACGTTTCAGCTATCATGCTATTCCATGCTTCATGGCCCTCCCACATGACCTCATACTTGAAAGAACCCGCACTCTGCCTGTTGCCCTGATCCGTATTCAACCTGGCCAAGATCGGGCTATGATCTGATGTTGCGGCTACAAGGTGTGTAAGGTCAGCTAGCGGGAAACGCGCTTGCCAATCAGCCGTCACCAGGGCTCTGTCAAGGCGCACCCTAGTAAAGGTTCCTCCCGTTACCTTCTTTTCAAACGTCCATGGTATGCCAGAATATCCCATGTCCAGCAGCATGCAAACATCAACAGCATCCCGGAAAGCTTGTATTTGCGCGTTGCTACGCTCCCCAACACCATCGTGCTCATCCGGACGTAGCACTTCGTTGAAATCTCCAACACAAAGCCACGGGAGGCTGCTCGAAGAGCTGATGTTTTTCAAAATGTCCCAAGTCTTGTATCTCAGGTGAGTTTGCGCTTCACCATAGACTACCGTTAATCTCCAAGGAGCCTCACCCTGTTCAAGGACTGAGCAATCAAGGTGATAATCAGAATAGCCCAAAATCTCTATATTTATTGCACTGTTCCAGAACAAACCGATTCCTCCACTCCTACCACAACTACTAACAGCATAACCATTATCATAACCAAGTGTTCCTGCTAAAGCTTCTACCCTAGAGCCTTCCAACTGGGTTTCTACAATACACAACAGGGTAGGGGAAAATTTCCGTGAAAAATCGCGGAGTTCACGAACTGTCGCGGCCTTGCCCACGCCACGACAGTTCCAGCATAGAACACTCATTGGGCTCGGCGGTGCCCGTCACTCGGGCCCGCCAAACTTGAATCAAATTTGGTAAGCAGCATAGTCTTCACTGTTGAAACTTTATCCGTCTCCGTCCCCACCTTGGCTCGCTTTGTGTCCTGTGTAGAGCTTGGGCTTGAAGGCACAGGCGGGGGAAGCAAAGCAAGCGATTTTCCTTCTGAAACCACCGGAGTTTGACCATCACTTGGGGATGTCACCGGTCCTACGTGCACCGATGGCTGGGACCCCCTCTTCCTGGCATTTGCAGCATCCATCATCTCCAGATCGTGCTCACTGTGTTCCTCCATGCGTACATCATGCTGAGAGCTTGAGCTTCCTCCTCCCCCCGAACGTCCTCCTCTGCGACCCCCCCTGCATCCACGGCCGCCTCCTGGCCCACTGCTGCTCCTCATGAACCAATTTGCCCTAAGCTCTTTGAAGACAAGCGCTGAAGGAGGGTGGATTCCCGTCCCATGTTCCTTATAGAGGTGGCCAAGAATGCCACATACTGCGCACCAATCCGGTAACTTCTCATATTTGACCTTATAGATTTGCCTCTCTCCTCCTCTGATCATAGATACTGCGTTCTTAAGCGGCTTGAGGACGTTTATTCTGACCCACACACGGTAGAAGTTCCCCGTGAAGTCATGCGATTGGGCCTCGGTGAAGAGGACCTCCCCCACCTTGGATGCAAGGGATGGAACCAAGTGGGCATAGAGGAGAGGCACATCGTGAATTTGAATCCATATCTCGATTGAGTCCAACCTGACCGTGGATGGCTTCGTCACCCCATCATATCCCTTGAGAATTACTGCATCACCCCGGAAGTGCCACGGTCCCTCGCGCATGACCCTCTCCCAATCCCCTAGGCAGGAAAATTGGATGGTGTAGAGGTTCTCCTCTAATGGCTTAAACTTGACCTCTTGAGCGAGATCCCATGCCGCCCGCATGTTCTTGAAGAACCAATATTGACTGTAGGGTTTATCGGAGTTGACCCGCGCGAGAGCTATCCAGCGCGCCGCCGCTTGCGGTACGTCTTTCTTGTCGAAGATCATGTCGTCCAGGTCTTCCTCCGTCAGCCCTAACTCTGCCATCAACCTTGCGACGTCGCTGATCCCCTCCGGATGGGATCCATCTGCCGCCATGCTTGAAACCCTAACTCGAGCTTGAAAGAACGGGTTTTCTGCAGAAGCCCTATGCCCCCGAACCTCCGAAACAGCCCCAGGCCCCTCCCCGACGATGGGAGGAGAAGCTGCGGAAGAGTCGCGAGCGGGGAAGGACAAAGCTCGATGGCGGCGATACAATCGCCCCCGAGAAACCAAAACCCTAACTCGAGGGATAACCTGCGTCTCTTTACTCATGAATGGGAGCTCACTAAACTAGCACCTAATCTAAACCATACTAATCCTAGCTAACAAGGGATTAGGCCCAGGTGGAAGTGGCTCAAACCGTTAGAGGCCATGGTCGTGCTTGGGCACGCACGAACGCACGCGGGCGTCGGCGGCTGCGGTAGCCAGCAGCGGTAGGAGGCGGCAGCGATGGGCGAGTGGGCGCCGCGGCGCAGTGGTAGGTTGTTGCGGTTGTAGGCGAACAGAGGCGGGGCGACGCCAGGGGTCAGCGAGCGGGTTGCGTGGCGGCAGAATAGCAGCAGCAGGTAGAGCAGCATGTAGGAGCATCGGCAGCACTAGGAAGCTTCAGCAAAGAGCAGTAGCAAGCAAAGCAGCCGTGGCACAACCAGGCAGTAGCATCACGCATCAGCAGCAATACAGAGCAAGACGACAACAGGCAGCACAGGCAACAGCGATAGCAGAAGGAGTAACATGCAGCATCAAGCGCACGCACGTACGCGTACGAAAGGGTTCGAGCTCGACGGAGATGATAGCCTACAGCGTTCAAATCGAAGGGCTAAAAGGGGATCCGAGGGAGGAGCTCACTGAGGAGGCGCACGAAGGCCCGGTGAGTGACTAGAAGCAGCAGTTGGCTCGTATTGGCGTGGCGAAGCTCCGGCGATGCAGAGGAAGAAGACGCTCGATGCCGGCGATGCGGTGTCTCTCGGCTTATTCCAGTGGGCGAGGAAGACGAAGAAGACGTCGACAAAGCTTCTGGACACGGCGGTGCGACGCGGGGATGCGGCCGACCACGGGGACGGCGGCGACCGCGCGGTGAGGTGCGGGATCGTGCAAACGAGGGCACGAGGAGAGGGAGGAAGGGGAACGGGGTGGGCTAGGGTTCCAGGGCAAGGAGAGAGCCCCTTATAGATGCTGGGGGGTGGCGGATGGGCGCCACGGCGATGGCCAGGGCCGTGGCGGCCATCGGCGCTGTCCACGCCTCCTCTATGAATAGAGAGGAGGGGGACGGGAGCACGATGGGCTGGCCTGGCCAGCTAGCTGGGCCAAGGCCCAGGGGAGGGGGAGGTTTTATCTCTTTATAATTTTGTTTTGTTTAGCTTTTCTTGTTTTCATATTTATTTACTGTTTTATTTTACTATTAGCATATTTTAGTTTTATAAAAATATGAGGCCAACACCTAAATTAATGATTTAGTTTAACCCCCTGCCACAAAAAGTTTGGTACTCAATTAATTTAGTCTGAATATTTTACTATTTTAAAAGCATTTATATAATAGTTTAAGCCATTGTTTTAATTATCTTAATGCATTTAAACATTTTATAAAAGTGTGGTTTCTTCACCAATATTAACTATGAATTAATTATCACAGTTTGCACATTTTAGTTTTTACATTTGCAAACTTTTATTTTTGACTTTAATTTAAATTTCAATTTGAACCGATTTGAATCTAAGCGAGATTAGCAATAGTAACAGTGATGACATGGCATCATTAGCAGAGAATTACAGTAGCTTAATTATCCGGACGTCACACTCTCGTGCAATGACAAGTGAATAAACACTCATCTTGAGAATAACACATCTAGCATGAAAAAAGATTGGCCACCCCCTGTCGTTTCATGAGCGGTATGGGCGCACAAAAAGGAAATTCATTTTGAAAATTAGAGTTGGCACATACAAATTTACTTAGAACGGCACGGAAATACTGCATATAGGTAGGTATGGTGGACTCATATGGCAAAACTGGGTTTAAGGATTTTGGAGGCTAGAAAATAGATTGAGAAGCAACCAACCAATAAATGAAAATTCACATAAACAAGCATTGAGCATAACTAACACCGAATAATGCACCACAGGTAGGATGTAATTTCATTGCATAACTATTGAATTTCATGCTTGCATAAGGAATCACAAACCTTAACACCAACATTCTTACTAAAGCATAATTACTCACGAATATGACTCACATATTACTATCATCATATCTCAAAAATATTACAAAGAATCAAGTTTATTTTGTCCACTTATCTTCATGAAAGTTTTTATTATATCCCTCTTGAATATCTATCACTTTGGGAATAATTTCATATGTTGCAATTGCTTTTGATAAGCTCAAACAAATTTACGTGAGGAACATGAGCATAAAAATCTTCATCTCTCAAAATAATTTAAGTGAAGCATGAGATAATTTCTTCAAAAATTTAATAACTCTCAAATAAATCTAAGTGAAGCATGAGAGTATTTCTTCAAAAATATTAAAGCACACAATGCTCAAAAAGATATAAGTGAAGCAATAGAGCAATTCCATAGCTCAAAAAATTTAAGTGAAGCACATAGAGCAATTCTAACAAATCATAACATAATTTTGGCTCTCTCAAATAGCTGTGTCCGGAGGATAACTGTGACAAACTAAAAAGAAAAACAAGCAAAGACTCATATAATTCAAGACCCTCCAAGCAAAAATTATGATATGTGACGAAAAAAATATAGCTCCAAGTAAAGTTACCGATGGTTGTTAGAAGAAAGAGGGGATTCCTTCCGGGGCATCCCCAAGCTTAGTTGCTTGGTTCTCCTTGAATATTAACTTGGGGTGCCATGGGCATCCCCAAGCTTAGGCTCTTTTCACTCCTTGTTCCTTCATCCATCGAGATCTCACCCCAAACTTGAAAACTTCAATCACACAAAACTTAACAAAACCTTCATGAGATTCGTTAGTATAATACAGCAAATCACCACTCTAAGTACTGTTGCAAACCCATACATATTTTATTATTGCATTATACCTACTGTATTCTAACTTTACGTGGCTTATACCCCCGGTACAATCCATAGATTCATTAAAATAAGCATACAACACAATGAAGACAGAATATGTCAAAAACATAAGAGTCCGTAGTAATCTAGAATTTGTCCATACTTCTGTAACTCCAGTTTTGTTTTGAAAAATTAGGACAACATAGGAAATTTGTATATCAATCTTGTGTAAAAAATTCAGAATTTATTCATGCTTTTGTGATTTTTAACAATTCTGCTACTGGGTGCAAAAGTTTCTGTTTTTCAACAAGATCAAATTAACTATCACCAAACATGATCCCAAAGGATTTACTTGGCACAAAAACTAACTAAAACACACAAAAACACAATCATAACAGTAGTAGAATTGTGTAAACACTCAAGAACAGAAAGAAAAAGGCAAAAATAAATTTTATTTATTGGTTTGCCTCCCAACAAGCGCTGCCGTTTTATGCCCCTAGCTAGGCATTGATAATTTTAATGATGCTCACATGAAAGGAAAGAATTGAAGCAGAAAGAGAGCATCATATAGTATGTGAAAATCAAATTTAAGTCCAAAATCTATCCATAGGCATTTTATAAGCAAGCAAATTATCAAGACGAGAAATTTCTAGCATATGCAAGGGACAAGAATCAAACATTGACAATCTCAACATAACGAGAGGTAATTTAGTAACATGAAAATTTCTACAATCATATTTTCCTCTCTCATAATAATTACATGTAGGATTATAATCGAATTCAACAATATAACTATCATATAAAATTTCCTCTTCATGATCCACATGCATAAAAGTTTTTAAATCTTCCAAGATAGTGGGATTAACATCAACTAAAGTCATGACCTCTCCAAACCCACTTTTATCAATAATTTCATAAGATTGAACACTCTCCGAATATGTGCGATTATTTTTACCTAGAGTTGACACTCTTCCAAACCCACTCTCAATATTATTGCAAACATATTTATCATGAGGCTTAAATAATTTTTCAAGATCATAAGAATCACTATCACCCCAATCATGATCATTGCAATAAGTAGTGGACATATCAAAATTAGCATCCCCAAGCTTGGAGTTTTGCATATTATTAGCACAATTGATATTAATAGAATTCATAATAACATCATTGCAATCATGCTTTTCATTCAAGGAGCTATCATGAATCACTTTATAAATTTCTCGTTTAACACTTCATCACAATTTTCAAATTCATGAATCTCATGCAAAACTTCATAAAGATAATCTAGTGCACTCAAATCACTAGCAATTGTTTCATCATAATTGTATCTTTTAAAAAGATTAGCAAGTGGATGAGGATCCATAACAATAGATTTTCAGCAAGCAAATAGAAGGCACATGGCAACATAAGCAAACATAGCAAACATGCAAAAAGGCAAACGGAAAAGAGGACAAATAAAAAGGCAAATATTTTTGTGTTTCTCTGAAAACGTTTTAGAAGTGGGGGAGATGACAATCGAGGCAAATGGAAAATGATGTAAATTGCAAGGAGAAGAGATTTTTGATTGGATGCCTGATAGATGTTGATGATGCCTCCCCGGCAATGGCGCCAGAAATTCCTTTGACATGGCTAGAGACTGCGCCGACATTTCCCCAAAGAGAAAGGGATGATGCAGCACAGCTATGGTAAGTATTTCCCTCAATTGTGAAATTAAGATATCAATCCAGTAGGAGAACCAATAAACACTATGCAAACGGTACCTGCACACAAAGAACAAATACTTGCAACCCGACGCGTAAGAGGGGTTGTTAATCCCTCCTCGGTAAAAAAGATAGATGAATTTGTATGAGTTTGGGTAAATAGATCTGAACAAAACATGAAATAAAATAAGTAAAGAAAAAGTGTAGCAAGGTATTTTTGGGTTTTTGGAATAATAGATCTGAAAATAAAAACGACAAAAGATAGATCGTAAAGCAAATATGATAAAAGATAGACTCGGGGGGCTGTAGATTTCACTAGTGGCTTCTCTCGAGAAAATAGCACACGATGGGTAAGCAAATTACTGTTTGTCAATTGATAGAAGAACAAATAATTATGACGATATCCAAAGCAATGATCACATCCAAGATTAGTAGACCAACTCCTTCCTGCATCTACTACTATTACTCCACACACAGACCGCTATCTAGCATGCATCTAGTGTATTAAGTTCATGGAGAAACAGAGTAATGCAATAAGAACGATGACATGGTGTACACAAGATCTATTCATGTAGGAATAGATCCCATCTTTTTATCCTTAATAGCAATGATACATGCGTGCCTCGCTACCCCTTCTGTCACTGGGTGAGGACACCGCAAGATCGACCCCATCACAAAGCACCTCTTCCCATTGCAATAAAAACCAATCTAGTTGGCCTAACTAAACCAAAGATTCGGAGAAGAAATATGAGGCTATAAGTAATCATGCATATAAGAGATAAAAGAAGACTCAAATAATATTGATGGATAAAAATCTGATCATAAACTCAAACTTCATCGGATCCCAACAAACACTTCGCAAAAGGTCATTACATCAAATAGATCTCTAAGAGACCATTGTATTGAGAATCAAAAAGAGAGAAGATGCCATCTAGCTACTGCCTACGGACTCATAGGTCTATGGTGAACTACTCATGCCTCATCGGAGGAGCACCAATCAGGATGATGAACCCCTCCATGATCGTGTTCCCATCCGGCAAGGTGCCAGAATAGGGCTCTAGATTGGATCTCGTGGTTTTGAAACTTGTTGCGGCTGGAATTGTGTTTTGTCGACTCCCCTAGAGTTTTTAGAATATTTGGGTATTTGTAGAGCTGAGAGGAGGTGGAGGAGACCCCTGTGGGCCCCACAACCCATCATGGCATGCCAGGGCCCTCTGGCGCCCTGGTGTCTTGTGGGCCCCACGAGCCTCCCTCTAGGTTCTTCCTTGGCTCCCAAGTTGTCTTCTAGTCCATAAGAAATCTCCAAAAAGTTTCGCTGCATTTGGACTCCGTTTGATAGGAATATTCTGTGAAGTAAAAAAACAAGCAAAAAACAACAATTGGCACTGGCACTATGTCAATAGTGAAGGAAATATGCCCTAGAGGCAATAATAAAGTTGTTATTTAAATTTCCTTATATCATGATAAATGTTTATTATTCATGCTAGAATTGTATTAACCGGAAACTTAGTACATGTGTGAATACATAGACAAACAGATTGTTACTAGTATGCCTCTACTTGACTAGCTCGTTGAATCAAAGATGGTTAAGTTTCCTAGCCATAGACATGAGTTGTCATTTGATTAACGGGATCATATCATTAGAGAATGATGTGATTGACTTGACCCATTCCGTTAGCTTAGCACGATGATCGTTTAGTTTGTTGCTACTGCTTTCTTCATGACTTATACATCTTCCTCTGACTATGAGATTATGCAACTCCCAAATACCGGAGGAACACTTTGTGTGCTACCAAATGTCACAATGTAACTAGTGATTATAAAGGTGCTCTACAGGTGTCTCTGATGGTACTTGTTGAGTTGGCATAGATCGAGATTAGGATTTGTCACTCCGATTGTCGGAGAGGTATCTCTAGGCCCTCTCGGTAATGCACATCACTATAAGCCTTGCAAGCATTGTCACTAATGAGTTAGTTGCGGGATGATGCATTAAGGAATGAGTAAAGAGACTTGCCGGTAATGAGATTGAACTAGGTATGAGGATACCGACGATCGAATCTCGGGCAAGTAACATACCGATGACAAAGGGAACAACGTATACCGTTATGTGATTTGACCGATAAAGATCTTCGTAGAATATGTAGGAGCCAATATGAGCATCCAGGTTCCAATATTGGTTATTGACAGGAGACATTTCTCGGTCATGTCTACATAGTTCTCGAACCCGTAGGGTCCGCACGCTTAACGTTCGGTGACGATCGGTATTATGAGTTTATGTGTTTTGATGTACCGAAGGTTGTTCGGAGTCCCGGATGAGATCGGGGACATGACGAGGAGTCTCGAAATGTTCGATATGTAAAGATCGATATATTGGAAGGCTATATTCGGACATCGTAAAGGTTCTGAGTGGTTCGGGTATTTATCGGAGTACCGGAGAGTTACGGGAATTCGTCGGGGAGTATATGAGCCTTATTGGGCTTTAGGGGAAAGAGAGAGGGGAGGCTGCGTGCCCCCAAGGCCTAGTCCGAATTGGACTAGGGGAGGGGCAGCTGTCGGTGTCAAAACCGGTGGATCTTGGGTAGGGGGTCCCGAACTGTGTGTCTAAGGTCGATGGTAACAGGAGACAGGGGACACGATGTTTACTCAGGTTCGGGCCCTCCCTATGGAGGTAATACCCTACGTCCTGCTTGATTGATATTGATGGATATGAGTATTACAAGAGTTGATCTACCTCGAGATCGTAATGGCTAAACCCTAGAGGTCTAGCTTGTATGGCTATGGTAATGAATATCCCCCTCTCCGGACTAAGCCCTCTGGTTTATATAAACACCAGGGGGATATAGGGTTACATAAGGTCGGTTACAAAGAAAGGAATCTACATATTTGATCGCCAAGCTTGCCCTCCATGCCAAGGAGAGTCCCATCCGGACACGGGGCAGTCTTCGGTCTTCGTGTCCTTCACAGCCCATCAGTCCGGCCCACGGCTAACAGGTCGGACGCCCGAGGACCCCTTAGTCCAGGACTCCCTCAGCAGCGCCCCCTCCTTCCTTCTCTTCTCTTTTCCCTTTCCTTCTCTCCTACTCCTACTACATGGAAGGGGGAATCCTACTCCCGATGGGAGTAGGAATCCCAGGGCATGCCATAGTAGAGGGTCGGCCCTTCCCCTCCTCCACTCCTTTATATACGGGGGAGGGGGCACCCCATGGACACACAAGTTGATCATTGATATTTTAGCCGTGTGTGGTGCCCCCCTCCACCATAATCCACCTCGGTCATATAGTAGCGGTGCTTAGGCGAAGCCCTGTTTTGGTAGCATCATCATCACCATCATCACGCCGTCGTGCTGACGAAGCTCTACCTCGACACTCTGCTGGATCGTGAGTTTGTGGGACGTCACCAAGCCGAACGTGTGCAGATCGCGGAGGTGTCGTACTTTCGATAATAGGATCGGTCGATCGTGAAGACGTACGACTACATCAACCGCGTTGTCATAACGCTTCCGCTTACGGTCTACGACGGTACGTGGACAACACTCTCCCCTCTCGTTGCTATGCATCACCATGATCTTGCGTGTGCGCAGGATTTTTTTGAAATTACTGCGTTGCCCAACAAATAGGTTAGTCCCAAAAATTGATATGAAGTTGTTATAAAATGATTGTAAAACATCCAAGAATGATAATATAAAAGAATGGAACAATAAAAAATTGTAGATACGTTGGACACGTATCAACCCCCTCTTGTCTAGTGGTGTCTTTGCTTCCCCTCCCTTTTTATTATTTTGATGACAAAGGGGGGAGTGGTGTTTTTAGAGTTTCTATGTTGAGATCTCAAGCCTCGTGGTTATTGCTTTATTGGGTGTGTTTAATTGGCTTGAGATACTATTATTTGCTTTCAGTGGTGTGGTTGTGAGCTACCTTTTATTAGTTCGTGCGACTATTTATCTTATGGATCATATATATGCTTATGCTTGGTCTATCTTGTATTACATGATCATGCTATTATTATGTTGTCTCACTCTACTTTCTCACCACACTTATGCATGTGATCTAGGCACCATTTAGGTTTATTTTGTGGATCACATGCCTTGATAATATTGATCTAGGGGGAGCCTCATATGTGTGTGTTTGATGCATACTCAAGAATATATTTTTCCTTGCACACATATAGGGGGAACTCCTACGATCAACCATTGTCGCATGGCTATTTGTTCAAGATTTATCTTTGATTCCATGTCCTAACCATGTTGTCATCAATGCACCAAAAAGGGGGAGACTGAAAGTGCAAGTGTCACTTAAATTATATTTTGGTGTAATGACAATATGGTTAGTGAAACTAATATCAGTTGCTAAAGTTTATCTCGGGATATTGGTTCCAAGTTTCCTTGATGGAGGTATGCACCCCCCCCCCCAACTCCTCAATGTTTTGTTCCACTCTTGCCGCCCTAGTTTCCGTCATATCGGTGTTATGTTCCCGAATTTTGCGTTCCTTACGCGGTTGGGTGATAATGGGAACCCCTTGACAGTTCGCCTTGAATAAAAATCCTCCAGCAATGCCCAACCTTGGTTTTACCATTTGCCACCTAGCCTCTTTTCCCTTGGGTTTCTGGAGCCCGAGGGTCATCTTTATTTAACCCCCCCCCCCCCGAGCTAGTGCTCCTCTGAGTGTTGGTCCAAACTAGAGCCCCTTGCAGCGCCACCTCAGGGAAACTCGAGGGCTGGTTTTAGTTGTACGGATTGCTTATCCAAGTGTGCCCTGAGAACGAGATATGTGTAGCTCCTATCGGGATTTGTCGGCACATTCGGGCAGTGTTGCTGGATTTGTTTTACCATTGTTGAAGTTGTCTTGTAGAACCGGGATGCCGAGTCTGATCGGAATGTCTCGGGAGAAGGCTTATCCTTCGTTGACCGTGAGAGCTTGTGATGGGCTAAGTTGGGACTCCCCTTCAGGGTTTTGAACTTTCGAAAGCCATGCCCGCGATTATGGGCAGGTGGGAATTTGTTAATGTCTGGTTGTAGATAACTTGAACCTTAACTTAATTAAAATGAATCAACTGCGTGTGTAACCGTGATGGTCTCTTCTCGGCGGAGTTCGGGAAGTGAACACGGTGTTGGAGTAATGTTTGTCGTAGGTTGTTCTATAGTTCTCCGTTCGTGCTTTGCCTTCTCTTCTCGCTCTCTTTTGCGAACAGGTTAGCCACCATATATGCTAGTCGCTTGCTGCAGCTCCACATATTACCTTTCTTTACCTATAAGCTTAAATAGTCTTGATCGCGAGGGTGCGAGATTGCTGAGTCCCCGTGACTCGCAGATTACTTCCAAACCAGATGCAGGACCCGATGATTCCGTTCCAGATGATGCGCTTGAGCTCAAGTGCGAGTTCGACAAAGACTCACGCCGTTACTATGTGTCTTTCCCTGATGATCAGTAGTGGTGCCCAGTTGGGGCGATCGGGACGGTGTCGCATGTTGGGGTTGATCTTTTATTTTGGTACCATAGTCGGACCATGAGTGTATTGGATGATTGTAATGTTATTCATGTATTTTGTGTGACGTGGCGAGTGTAAGCCAACTATGTACCTTTTCCCCTATTATCTATTTACATGGGTTGCTGTGAAGATTACCTTACTTGCGACATTGCTTTCAATGCGGTTATGCCTCTAAGTCGTGCTTCGACACGTAGGAGATATAGCCGCATCGAGGGCGTTACACCTACTCTCCGATATATATATAATCCTATAAGACTCAAAACATTTTTCTAGACTCAACAACGTCAGCGATTCGATCAAGCAGGGGGCTCCTAAGTCGGGGATGGCTCTGATACCAACTTGCAACACCCACGATGTGGCTATATCTCCCACGTGTCGGAGCACGACTTAGAGGCATAACCGCATAGTAGGCATGTCGCAAGAGGGGTAATCTTTACACATCCCATGTACTGAATAAGAAAGGGATAAAGAGTTGGCTTACAATCGCCACTTCACACAATACATGAATATAGCATTACATCATTCAGAATACAATCAAGGTCCGACTACGGAACCAAATAAAGAAAGACAACCCCAATGCTAGATCCCCGATCGCCCCAACTAGGCTCCTCTACTGATCGTCCGAAAAGGAAACATAGTAACGTCCTGAATCCTCGTCGAACTCCCACTTGAGTTCGGTCGCGTCCCCTGCACTGGCATCATCGGCACCTGCATCTGCTTGGGAAGTAATCTGTGAGTCATGGGGACTCAACAATCTCACACCCTCGTGATCAAGACTATTTAAGCTTAAGGTAGGAAAGGGGTAGTGAGGTGGAGTTGCAGCAAGCACTAGCATATATGTGGCTAACTAACGCAAATGAGAGCGAGAAGAGAAGCAAAGCACGATCGAGAAGCTATAAAGATCAAGAAGTGATCCTGAAACTACTTACGTTCAAGCATAAACACGAGACCGTGTTCTCTTCCCGGACTCCGCCGAAAAGAGACCATCACGGCTACACACGCGGTTGATTCATTTTAAATTAAGTTTAGTTTCAAGTTCTCTACAACCAGACATTAACAAATTCCCATCTGCCCATAACCGCAGGCACGGCTTTCGAAAGTTCATAACCCTGCAGGGGTGTCCCAACTTAGCCCATCACGAGCTCTCACGGTCAATGAAGGATATTCCTTCTCCCAGGAAGACCCGATCGGACTCGGAATCCCGGTTACAAGACATCTCGACAATGGTAAAACAAGACCAGCAAAGCCACCCGAATGTGCCGACAAATCCCGATAGTAGCTGCACATATCTCGTTCTTAGGGCACACCGGATTGTCCAAACTTCCGGTAGGCCAACCCAGAGTTTCCCCTGGTGGCCACCGGCGGCTCACAAGTTGGACCAACACTCAGAGGTGGCAAATGGTAAAACCAAGGTTGGGCCTTGCTAGAGGAGTTTTATTCAAGGCGAACTGTCAAGGAACGCAAATCAAGGAGCATAACACCGGTATGACAGAAACTAGGGCGGCAAGAGTGGAACAAAACACCAGGCATAGGGCCGAGCCTTCCACCCTTTACCAAGTATATTGGTGTATTAAAGTAAACAAGATATAATAATGATATCCCGACAATAATCATGTTCCAACAAGGAACAAACTCCATCTTCACCTGCAACTAGCAATGCTATAAGAGGGGCTGAGCAAAGCGGTAACATAGCCAAACAACGATTTGCTAGGAAAGGTGGGTTAGAGGCTTGTCATGGCAATATGGGAGGCATGATATAGCAAGTGGTAGGTATCGCAGCATAGCAATAGAGCGAACAACTAGCAAGCAATGATAGAAGTGATTTCGAGGGTATGGTCATCTTGCCTGCAAAGTTCTCCGAGTTGACGAAAGCTTGATCCTTGTAAGCCTTCTCAACGGGTTCCTCAATCACGTACTCGTCTCCCGGCTCTACCCAAAGCAAGAGCACAAGCAAAAGAAACCACAATCAACCATGGTGCAATGCGCAAGCAACATGATGCAAAACATGACATGACATACGGGATGTGATATGCAATGCATATGCATTCTCCGGAAGGAAAAGATTGCTCAAGGCACCAACTTGGCAAACCAAGTGTGCCGCTGGAAAGATGAGTTGGTTTCGGTCGAAATCGATATAAAGATCATCGGAATCGGATGCACGGTTTGCAAATGGCAAGCAAAACAGTAATGGCACAATTCTGCGATTAACAACACGATGCCATCTAGAATGCAACAATAAACGAAGCTACTGCACTCCAACATAGCAACAAAGCACATGGCAGTGATCTACTCAATATGCTTGACAAAAGATGAACACTGAGCTACGGCTAAATCACACAAGAGCAGGTTCAAACAAGCATGGCAAAAGTGCAAAAGATATCAGCATCACAGACTTAGTGAAAATACTAACATGTCAGGAATTAACATCAGGAAGCAATGTTTAGAGCAAGATAGAAACATGCTACAGGAACAGAACATAGCAATACAAGGCATCGCATGAATCTACTCAAAGCATAGAACAAGAGTCCCTTACTAACCATAAGCCAAAAAGGGTCATAAGATATGATGGCACCCATGTAAACATAGCAAGTTTCGTTAACAGATTCAGACTTAGTAGAAAACAGAGCATGGCATAAACAGAATTGTGAAGGCATCTTTGCGAGCTTGATCCACTCACCACAAGGCATTAAATGACAAACTAAGCATACTACTAGCCAGAAGACGTGATCAAGAAGCTAACCAAAGCAATAACAAGCTCATAGCATGCATGGATCAACTACAACAACCTTGGCAAAATTGATTAACATGTAAACAATCTTCCAGGAACATTTAATAGCAAATGCAGAGCAAGATTAAGTCATGCTAGGGCACTCCATAAATTCAAATAGGAGCATGGATGGATAGAGCATAACCATATGTCAAAATTATCCTTACTGAAGATACTCAAACAAAGCATGGCATAAAAATAATAGTAGAGCAAAGACTTAGTAAAATTCCAAGTCTCTGAAATCATCAATATCACGAGAGCTACTTTGCATGCATGTGCTAGTCACCACAATTATCATAAAAATACATGGCATACACCCCTGTAAAGATGGCATGGCATAGACCAAAACACATGTAGAGCACATGCCCATATGCAGCACACAATAATTATAGCAAAAACGAAAAATGCTCATACTCTGCTAAGAATCAGCACCTAACATTTTACAGCACTCTTGCATCAATGATTTGGGCATCAAGATGGACTCAAACAAGCAGGTCACAATTGAATGAAATGAAGAGCACATCATGATGAACATTTTGATATATCATGCACGCAAAACGGATCTACAGATGAGAAGTTATGGCATGTTGAACAGGGCTAAAAATATAGCAGAAAACTGACTTAGGGAAAAACAGGTCAACCTCTCTGGATCCAGATCTGGCACAGAAAACGAGGTTCGCCGGATCTCACTGTAGAACTCGCCAGAGAGCGATGCCGGAGTGGGGAAGAAGAGGGCCGGGCCACCCTTGGAGGGCGGCGGCCACCGGGGTGCGGGGAGGCGCGGCTGGGCGCGGCGGAGGGCGGCGCCGGGCGCCTGTCGGCGGCGACGGCGAGCAGGCGGTGGGGCGAAGCAGCGGCGGAGCTGGGCGGCGCGGCGACCGGCGGGGAGCGGGCGGCGGCGGAGCGGCGGGGTCGCGAGCGAGCGGCTGCGGCGGGGAGCGGGCCCGCGGGGGCCGGATCTAGCCTGGCGGGCCTCAGTGGCGCGCGGGTCGACGGCGGACAGGTGGCGCGCTGCGGTTGGACGGGCGCGGCGGCGGACGCGTCCGGCCGGATCCGGATGTGTCCAGTGGTGCGAGGAGAGGGGGAGCTAGGGTTTTTGCCCGAATTTTTGGACGGGGAGGACATATTTATACATAGAAGGAGGTGGGAGTGTCCAAATGAGGTGTAGTTTTCGACCACGCGATCGTGATCCGACGGCGGAGGACATGGGGTAGGTTTGTATGGGTTATTGGCCCCCTTTGGAGGGGTGTTGGGCTGCAACACATACGAGGCATTTTCGGTTCCCTGGTTAACCGTTGGAGTATCAAACGGACTCCAAATGGCACAAAACTTGACAGGCGGTCTACTGGTGGTGTACCAAGGCCGCTTGGCAAATCTCGGTCCATTCCAAGAATGTTTAACATCCGCACACGAAAAGAGACAAAAGAGGCGCCGGAGGACATAGGAGTGTCGGATTGCAAAACGAACAACGGGGAAAATGCTCGGATGCATGAGACGAACATGTATGCAAATGAAATGCACATGATGACATGATATGAAATGCATGACATGAACAAAATGCAAAACTAAGACAACCCAACCACGAAGGGAAATCATAACTTAAAGCCGAAAATGGCAAGAGTTGGAGTACAAATATGATAAGTTACATCGGGGTCATTGTGGATTTATGTCATGTGGGAATGCCATCTTTAAAACCATATACACCAGCCTTCCTACTCCTACTACCATATATCCATTAGTGTGCTGGTTGTGGTATCCAAAAAGTTGCAATAGAAATGTTTTGGACCCCCCGTGCACATGGGGTACTGCGTAACCTTCTGGGTACCCCGTGCGCACGGGGTCTTTTAATCCCCATGCGTACGAGGTGCTGCGTAATTCCCTGGGTGTCCTATGCGCACGAGGCTGACTTAGCCCATGCGCATGGGTCCAACGGGCAGAAACCCCCACCCAGCCAAGGACACTATAAAAGCCCCCTTCTTCCTCCTCCATCCCTAACCCTAATGTCTTGGTGAACTCCATCATTGCTACACTCCATTTTGCTCAATACTCTCAACCTCCCACCCAAACTTGTTGAAACTTTGGGAATTTGGAGAGCAAGACCCGATCTACACTTTGACCAAACCAAATCACGTTCCCCGCAATATTCTTCCACCATTGACTTGTTACTCTTGGAGCTTGTGCTCGTAGGCTGTTAGAGGTTCATCCGGAAGCTTCCTTACTTGTGGTGTGCTCCAGAGAAGTTTGTAAATGTGTGGTGGTCGCCTTCAAGACCAATCCCGAGTGATTCAAGGCTCATCCGTTGGGGGTGACTCGAAAGATATTACGGTGAGCCTTCGGTGGCGTTCCACAAGCTTTGGCTCTGGCACCGCTCTAAATGGAGAGTAGCTCTTCCCCAAGGAAGAGTGAACTTTGGGATAAAATCCACGTCCCCGTCTCACTTGTGGTTAATCATTTCCGGCACTTTACTTTGCTTTGTTTGCTTGTTGGCTTGCTAATTAGTTTGTTGCCTAGCATATTTAGCTTTAAGCCTGCTTGTCATATAGGTTGTGATCATCTAGTTGCACATTTAGTGAACCTTATTTATTCGCTAAGCCTTGAAACTGATAAGAAAGATTAAAATTTATAGTCTCCTATTTACCCCCCTTTAGTCGACCGTATCAATCCTTTCAACTCTAAATGTGAGCTTGGTCTGGTGCAAGAAATCTTAGAAAACTAGAAAATAATTATGAGCTGCTACTTAATTGTATTAAGACAATATCCACTGTTTATGCAGCATGAAGTAATCGGGTTGGAAGATCTGAAATAGTGACAAAGTATTCCTTCATTCCTCTGCATATTCCGTATGAAAATGAGTCAATGAACGTTTACTCTTCATTTCTGTTTGTTGTAGTAATTTATTTTGGAGGTGTGATAATAATGGTTTTTGCCACTTCCAGCTAACTCCATTTCCTTGGTGTTGGAATAAGCTACCGCGAATCCAGCAAACTTATACTGGATGTGGAATTAAACATGACTTCTAATCTTGATGTAATTGCCAAAATTGCAATCCGTGAACAAGTGTGAATTGCAATCCATCTTCAGCACCAACACACATATAAACGTCTTCTCCTCCTTCCTCCAAGAACCTTTAAAAGGGTCCAGCTGCCACCGCCCGTCCTGCCACTAGACACTGGTGTTGCTATTGGTCTCCGCCTCCGCCACTCCTCTAGCACGTCGCTTGAGAGCTACAGCGGTGAGCTTAGGCGTGAGCGAGCTGCGACGACAGGCGCAAGTGTGGCTGTGCTGCGACAGCATGCTACCGTGGTGGGCAGGCAAAGACGAGTTTTGGCCAGACGCAAGCGTGAGCGAGCAAGCAATGGCGAGCTTCGAAGGCGCGCGAAGGCATGGATGAGCTATGGTGGCGAGAGCTTGCTTCGAAGCATTTCTACCACACCAAGCAACGGAAATAGATAAAGTTGGACAAGCCAGGGGTAGCCTAGTCCTTTCATGTGCGTGTAAAAAATAAAATAAAAACGAATAAAAAGAAGGAAATGACATTGGTACTCTACCCGCAAAGCCCATATTAAGAGTGGCAACAGAAATGGCATGATACACCATTTTGTGAGAAGTTAACTTATAGACTCCTAAGAGCATCTCCAGCCATTGGCCCCCAGGGAGCGCCTAAAATCGTCTCCTGGGGGTGAGCCGGCGCAAAAACTCGGCCTGGGGCCGAGTTGGTCTCCAGCCGCCGGTCCCAGGGCCGTCCTCAGACGCGTTCAAAAACAATTAAAAATATCGCAAAGTTCAAAGTTCGACAAAGTTCGGCATATATTACATTTAAAAAGCGGGTTTTTTTATTACATAATATATATAATTAAAAAAAGAACTGGCTAAAAGCGGAGTAGTCGCCGTCGTCGCCATCGTCCGGCTTCTCCTCCTTGACGCGGCCGTCCCTAGTGAACCCCTGACTGGCGTCGCCTATGCGGGCTGGTGGCGGCGGTGCGGCGTCGTCGTCGCTGTCCTCGATGACGACGATTCCTCCCTCGTCGCGGCCCCGGCGGCGCTGCGCGAATCGTCACAGGGCGGCACACTGGCGCTCCCTCGCCATCTTCAGGGAGTCCGCGCGCGCCCATTCGAGGGCCGTGTCGTCGTCGAGCTCGACGTCGCCGCCGTGCTCCGTCTTCACCGCGGGGAGGCCCGGCTCTGTCTTCACCGGCGCCAGGCCCGGCTCCGTCTTGGGCTTGACGAAGTGCGGAGGAGCCGGCGAGGGGGCACGTCGGCCGCCCTCATTGATGACGATGCCGGCGCTGCGAGTGCGCCGGCCGAGCGGCGTCTCCACCGCGGGCTCGGCCTTGACGTCGAGCAGCGCCGGAGCGCCGGACGAGTGTGAGGAAGAGCGGGAGGAGGAAGAAGAGGAGGCGCCGAACCTCCTGGGCAACCATTGCTCGTCGCATCGGCGGTGAGCCGTGGCCGTGGCGGCCGCCCCTCGCCGGGGGTATGCCAACGGCGGGTCTTTGCCGCCCTCGAGGTACGTCAGAACGCCCTCGAGGGTGCGACCGGGGACACCCCACCACAGGTGGCGTCCCTCGCTGTTCTTCGGTCCGCCCACCACCGGCGCGCCGTTGGTTGACGCCATCCTCTGCTGCTGCCGGCGCTGGAAGTACGCCGTTCACGCCGCTATGTTGTCGGCGGCGTACTCGGGAAGGGCGAGCTGGGCGTTGGTGAGGGAGGCGCGCACGACGTCGACCTCGTCGGCGAAGTAGCCCGATTTCGCCACGGCGTCGGGCAACGGGGGAATGGGCACTCCCCCGTTGCTGAGTCTCCACCCCGTTGGCCCGGCACGCATGTCCGGCGGCGCCGGGATGTTTGCCTGAAACAGGAGCCAAGACTCTTGTTCGCGGAGCGATCGGCGGCCGAAGCCGTTGGCCGTGGCCTCATCGCCGGGGAATCGCTCGGCCACCGGGAGAGGGAGAGAGGGAGAGGGAGGGCTCGGCGGCGGCGGCGCTCGGGAGAGGGAGGGCTCGGCGGCGGTGCTCGGGAGAGGTAGAGGACGGGCTAGGGCTGGTGTGGCTGATGTGGCCAGAGGCGAGGGAGGCCACCGGCTTATATAGCGGCGCCGCCCCGTGTGTACGCGTGCGAGGGAGGGGAGGCGTCGGCGCGCCGCCCCGTGACGCGCCGCCCGTGAGGAATCACTGATAAGGCTGACCGGCGACAGCCTTGCCATTGATTCCCCGCGGGAAACCGAGACGTTCGGGGAAGAAGACGCGCGGTGTCACTGGCGCGGCGGGCCCACGACTCTTTCGTGCCAAAACCGCTCGCCCCGGCGCCCCCGAGCGCCCCCAGCGCGCCGGGTTCGGCCTGGGTCCGCCGACGCTAAATTCGGCCCAGGCCGGCGAAAATCGGGCTCCTCGAGGCGCGACTGAGCCGATTTTTCTGCGCCGGCGCGAAAAAAAACGTCTGGGGAGGCCTTTCTGGGACGCGGCTGGAGATGTTCTAAGTGTCGGTGTGTATTCGCGTTTAACCTTTTATTCTCACTAGAACAAACTTTTTGTACATATTTTTTTTATAAAAATATGATACGTCATTGATGTATTTAAAAAAAATGACATTTTTACGAAGCCGCGTGTTCAAAGTGGCAAATAGCCGATTTTCTCTCATGCCCAGTGTAGCCGTCGGCCCGAACCAAACCCCAGACCGCCGGGGCTTATCCGCTCCTCCTCAGCTCAGCTCAGCTCGCTCCCCCAAACTGCCACGCCATGGAGGCGGTCGCCGCCCTCGACGCCCGCGCCCTGTTCTCCCCTCCCACCGCCCTCCCCTCCTCCCGCCTCCGCCTCGCGGCCCGTCCGCGCGCGCTCGCTGCCTCCCCCGCCTTCGTCGCCGCCACCCCCAAGCAGCGCTTCCTGACCCCCCACCCGGACCCCGCCGGTGGCCGCGGCACCAGGGATGTCGTCGCGATGGTACGAGGAGCTGCACATCGCTGCTTCCTGGCTGAATCTGCACCATGGCTCATCCAGCTGGGTAAACTGATTGCCGTCTTCTTGCTTGGCAGGTTATCCCGTTCCTGAGGGGAACAGCGTTTGAGCAGCCGCCGCCGGATTTGGCCTCGTTCCTTTACAAGAACAGGATCGTGTACCTGGGGATGTGCCTCGTGCCGTCGGTGACGGAGCTCATGCTCGCCGAGTTCCTCTACCTTCAGTACGAGGACGCGGAGAAGCCCATCTACATGTACATCAACTCCACCGGCACTACCAAGGTCGGTGCTTCTGCTCCACCTATTGCTACATATGATTGTTGCTACAGAAATGAGCGTGTCTCCAAAACCTCCTTCTAGCCTTGATAGTTAATGCTTAGGTATGAAATGTGTTAGAGTTATATTAGTGATGTCTTTTAGCCTTTTGCATTCTAGTCTCTTGGCATCCTCCTGTAGCTTTTTGGCATTCTCATGTATGTGTATATATGTTGGCGCTGGCCTCCTAATAATACAAATTGCTTTCATAAAATACAAATTGCTTTCATAACATGGTATTAGAGCTCTAGGTTCTTTTTTTTCCGCACGCGCAACTCGTGCTGCTCCCGGTCCAATCCTCTGCACGGCCGCCGTTGCTCTCTTTTCTGCCGGCCCGTAATTTTGCTTTTGCCTATGTCCATCTCCAGCTACAGGCGCTTCACGTCCATGCTAGCTAGCTGATCCATCGCTGTGTTGGATTCTATCGGATTTCGTCCCGATAGATCGAGCCGCTGGCCGCTTGTCCTCCACCAAGATCGTCGCCGGCCGTCTGTATTCCTCCACGGCTGCCGGCCGCCGGCCTCGTCAGCAGCACTGTTGCCTTCCACGGCTGCCGGCCGCCGGCCTCGTCAGCATCGCTGCCGCCTTCCGCTGCCGTCCGCCGGTGCTCGAGTGGTCACGCGTGCGTGCGTAGCTGCTGTTGTTTCGTGTCCGGGCATCTACAGCTCCAGATCGCGGTTCTATCGCTGCAGGCCGGCCCGTTGCTGCAGTCTGCTCCTCTGCTGCATGCCAATCCATCTGCCCCAGATCGAGCCGCCCGTCGGTCCATCTCTCGATCGAGCAGAGGCAGCAGCTATCGGAGGTCAACCCCTCCGTCCTCGCCCGGCCGCCGCCTAGCAGCTATCGGATTTTGTTTTTCTGGCCTCGACTGTTCGTCTGCTGGATTGAATCGACTCGCCGCAGTTGGTCTGCTTCGTTTTGGGCCTGGGCTGCTGCCTTTGGGCCTCGGCTGTTGGATTGAGGCCTGATTCGTTCGGCTGTTGACTGATCATTCCGCTGTTGCATATTCCAAACGCACAGAAAAAAGTATGATGTTTTCATCGGGCCTGTGTCTCCGTCACTGCCCGCAGACTTTTGAAGGTGTTCCCTATATTGATCCCATCTTACACATACGCCATCGCTCGGTGCTTGGTGCACGCCCGTCTGCGGCGTTGTCCCCTCCGGCGTCTTCAACAGGTTGTGCTAGTCGCTCTACCTCGACTCCTCTCGTGGCTTCCGCGCGCGGTGGTGACCGCTCTACACCGACTCTTGCGGCTTCCGCGCGTGGCGATGACCGTTCCACATGCGTCTCTACGTCAACCTCTTCTGTCGTGTCCCTATCTGTGCGTGAGATTGCGCAGCTGCGACGCCTGCTTGCTGCTTGGGATTCTTCACCGACAGGTTCTGCAGATTCCGTGACTGACTCTTCTGGCACCGAGAAACCACTTTCTACTCATTCAGGTACATCCCCATGGATTCTTGATACTGGAGCATCTTTTCATATGACTTTTGATTCTTCCACTCCGACCTCCGTTCGCCTCGTCGAGTCTCCTGTTCACGTTCTTACAGCTGATGGCACTCCCCTGCCTATAGCTAGTCGAGGCACTCTTAGCACTTCTTCATTTCATGTCCCCTCTGTCGCTCATGTTCCCCGACTTACCATGCAGCTCATATCTGGTGGTCAGATTGTTGACTCTAGTTGTAGGGTCATTCTCGACTATGATTCGTGTTTTGTTCAAGATCGTCGCACGGGCGCTCTGCTTGGTGCCGGCCCTCGACGCTCTGATGGTCTCTGGGAGCTTGAGTGGCTTCGTCTTCCCTCTGCTGCCACCGCTGCCAGTCTCACAGCCCCTGTTGCTGCATCTACCAGCTCTTTTCAGCAATGGCATCATCGTCTTGGCCATTTATGTGGTTCTCGTCTCTCGTCTTTGGTTCATTGTGGTGTTCTGGGGTCTGTCTTCGGCAACACTTCATTGGATTGTCTGGGTTGTAGGCTTGGTAAGCAGATTCAGCTACCCTACCCTCACAGTGAGTCAGTGTCCGAGCGTCCTTTTGATCTCGTTCACTCTGATGTTTGGGGTCCGGCTCCCTTCGCTTCGAAAGGGGGTCATCGCTACTATATTATCTTTATAGATGATTTTTCTCGGTACACTTGGATCTATTTCATGCCTTCTCGTAGTGAGGTCTTATCTATATACAAAAAAATTGCTGCCATGGTTCATACCCAGTTTTCCACTCCTATTCGTGTTTTTCGTGCAGATTCAGCTGGTGAGTATATCTCCCATGCGTTGCGAGGATTCCTTGCTGACCAGGGTACTCTTCCTCAGTTCTCTTGCCCTGGTGCGCATGCTCAAAATGGTGTGGCTGAGCGCAAGCATCGTCACCTTCTTGAGACGGCGTGTGCGATGATGATTGTCGCCTCTCTTCCGCCTCACTTCTGGGCTGAGGTTGTTACGACTTCCACCTATCTCATCAACATTCAGCCTTCTACTGCTCTACAGGGTGGTATTCCTCTCGAGCGTCTTTCTGGTCATCCTCCTGATTATTCGGTGCTTCGTTTGTTTGGTTGCGTTTGCTATGTTTTGCTTGCCCCTCGTGAACGCACCAAACTGACCGCTTAGTCTGTGGAGTGTGTTTTTCTCGGATACAGTGATGAGCATAAGGGTTATCGGTGTTGGGATCCCGTCGGTTGCCGGATGCGTATTTCTTGGGATGTGACTTTTGATGAGTCTCGTTCCTTCTACCCGCGTCCATCCTCCTCGGCTTTTTCAGCGGAGGACATCTCTTTTCTTACGTTTTCGGATACACCTCCCCCTGTGCCTAGTATTCATATTCCTCGTCCTGCTGTTGCAGATCCGATGCCGTCCTCTCCTACGGATTCTTCTCCTCCCTCATCGCATGACTCTCCACCTTCATCACCAATGCCTTCCCCTTCTCCACCTTCATCACCGACACCTTCCCCTTCCCCACCTTCATCACCAATACATTCCCCATCTCCACCTCCAGTGATTCCACCTCTTCCCTCATTTCCTTCCCATTATACTCGTCGTCCACGTGTTGTGGATAAATCCACTGACGTGCCATCTACTTCTGGTGTGTCGTCCTCCTCATCGCGGACGACTTATGGCCTTCGGGCTCGGCCTCGCCCTCCCCGGGACCGCTATTCTCCTAGTCGATATGGTCTTTCGGCTGTACTTGAGCCTACCTCTTATCGCGATGCTGTTGTTCATCCTGAATGGTAGTTTGCAATGGCACAGGAGCTTGCTGCTCTTGAGCGCACAGGCACATGGGATCTTGTTTCTCTTCCTCTCGGTGTTCGTCCCATCACTTGTAAGTGGGTCTACAAGGTTAAGACTCGCTCCGATGGTTCTCTTGAGCGTTACAAAGCTCGTCTTGTGGCTTGTGGCTTTCAGCAGGAGGATGGTCGTGATTACGATGAGACATTAGCTCCTGTGGCCCATATGACCACTATCCGCACACTTCTCGCTGTGGCCTCTATTCGCCATTGGTCTGTTTCTCAACTTGATGTTAAGAATGCCTTTCTTAATGGTGAGTTGCGTGAGGAGGTTGCATCCACCACCTGGGTATTTTGTTCCTGATGGCATAGTATGTCGTCTTCGTCGCTCTCTTTATGGCCTTAAGCAAGCCCCTCGCGCCTGGTTTGAGCGTTTTGCCTCTGTGGTGACCGCCGCTGGTTTTCCAGCGAGTGCTCATGATCCGGCATTGTTTGTCCACCTTTCAGCTCGTGGTCGGACTCTTCTGCTTCTATATGTTGATGACATGATCATCACTGGCGACGACCCTGAGTACATTGCCTTTGTCAAGGCCCGTCTCAGTGAGCAGTTTCTTATGTCCGATCTTGGTACTCTTCGTTACTTTCTTGGGATTGAAGTTTCCTCCACCTCTGATGGCTTTTTTATTTCCCAAGAAAAATATATCCAGGATCTTCTTACTCGTGCGGCTCTTAGTGATGAGCGCACTGTTGAGACTCCTATGGAGCTCAATGTTCACCTTCGTGCTTCTGATGGTGAGCCTTTGTCTGATCCAACACGTTATCGTCATCTTGTTGGGAGTCTTGTCTATCTCGCTGTCACTTGTCCAGATATCTCCTATCCTGTCCATATCTTGAGTCAGTTTGTTTCTTCTCCCACTTCGGTACACTATAGTCACCTTCTTCGTGGTCTACGATATCTTCGTGGCACGATCTCTCGCCGTCTCTTCTTTACTCGCTCCAGCTTGTTACAGCTCCAGGCCTATTCGGATGCTACGTGGGCTAGTGATCCTACGGATCGCAGTTCACTTTCTGCTTACTGTGTTTTTCTTGGTGGTTCTCTCATTGCCCGGAAGACGAAGAAACAGACTGCAGTTTCCCGTTCGAGTGCAGAGGCTGAGTTGAGAGCTATGTCTCTTCTGACGGCAGAGGTGACCTGGTTATGATGGTTACTGGAGGATTTTGGTGTTTCTATTTCTACACCTACTACCCTCTTGTCAGACAGTACAGGAGCTATCAGTATTGCGCGGGATCCCGCGAAGCATGAGCTTACCAAGCATATTGGTGTTGATGCTTCTTATGTGCGCGCCGCTGTGCAGGATCATGTTGTTGCTCTTTAGTATGTGCCTTCTGAGTTACAGCTAGCAGACTTCTTCACGAAGGCCCAGACTAGAGCGCAACATGGATTTCACCTTTCCAAACTCAGTGTTGTGGATCCACCATGAGTTTGAGGGGGGGTGTTAGAGTTATATTAGTGATGTCTTTTAGCCTTTTGCATTCTAGTCTCTTGGCATCCTCCTGTAGCCTTTTGGCATTCTCATGTATGTGTATATATGTTGGCGCTGGCCTCCTAATAATACAAGTTGCTTTCATAACAAAATGCACCTCAATTGAGGGTAGCCTGTGGAGTATGTGGATCTTATGTTAACCCGTTCAACTTCTTTTACTAGTCGTTGGATGATTCAGATAGCATGCAGTTATGCATATTTTGTTGAAAATGATCATAGAGAGGTCAGACTTCGGAAGTTATAATGATCTAAAAAATGAAAATTTGCTTATATCTTTCACCTACAGTTTGTTAAGTTCTCTTTTTTCTTGCAACACATTATCTGTAACAACTCGATAATCTTCAATGTACTACCAGAATTTTGTTCTATTTTAGGTCTTCAGATTGCACTAATATATTTATCTCCTTGTTTAGAATGGCGAGAAATTGGGTTATGAGACGGAAGCTTTTGCTGTATATGATGCTATGAGGTCAATTCCTGCCTCCGTTTTCCCCCATGCTCACCTCTTTTTACGCATGTGCTCCCTTTGTTCCAAAATAAGTGTTGTGGTTTTCGTTTGAACTAAAACCATGACACTTATTTTGGATCGGAGAGAGTACCTTTTTCTGTAACTAATTCCTCTAGATTACATCCCCCTTGCCGTTATTTTGTGCATTTTTAACGAGTAAATTGCACAAAACCACCACTTTGAAGGCTAGGTTTGCGAAAAACACTACAATACATTTTTTTTTGCAAAAAACACCATGTCTATGGTAATCTTTTTGCAAAAAACACTGATCGGCAGATCTTGCTCAGTTAAGTGAGTTTATGGCAAATGGGGCCCGCCAGTCAGGCTGACGTGGCACCAATTTCTCACACCGTTACATGAAAACGTTTGCTGGACATGGGGCCTGCTTGTAGGGCTGGAAAAAAAGCTCGAAGCTCGTGAGCTAAACGAGTAGCTCGTGACTCGGCTCGAATCGACTCGAACTCGAAGAATAACGAGTCGAGTCGAGCTTTAGTTTAGATCGTTTGTAGACCAAGTTAAACGAGCCAATCTCACGAGTACTCGTGTAACTCGTTAGGCTCGGTACAAAAGATCAGCCACTCCCAATATAAAAAAAATCAGCCACTCAGCACCCTATGTCCCAAGCGCACAACACAAGGCCTAGCCGTTGAAGGCCCAACCGCCTAGGAGACTCATGCGTTACAAGAAAATTACTATTGTTTAGTGATATATATGTTTAATATATACATATAATTTTTATAATGTTTGAGGGTTTTATGTTCATATCTTTAACGAGCTTAACAAGCTAAACGAGCCAGCTCGCGAGTTATACGAGTCGAGCCAATCTTGGATTTGAGCTCGTTAATAATAACGAGTCGAGTTGAGCTAGCTCGTTAATGAAACGAGCTCTAGCGAGTCGAGCCGAGCTGGCTCGACTCGGCTCGAATTCCAGCCCTACCTGCTTGTCAGCCTAACAAGCCTCTCCTGGGCATTCCATTGAACAATTTGCGTGCAACGACTATGGCGGGCTCTGCCTCGTCTAGGGGTAGGACGGGCGACCTCGGTCGGGGTTGGGACGGGCCGCGGCAGTGAGCAGCAGGCAGCGGGCGCGGCGGGTGCGGCGAACAGCAAGCAGGCAGCGGCGCGGCTGCCACGGCAGTGAGCAGCAGGCAGCGGGGCGCAGCGGGTGCGGCGAACAGCGAGCACGCAGCAGGTGGGCGGCGGCGAGCAGCGGGCGAGGCAGCAGCGAGGCGTGGCGGCCGCGGCGAGTAGCGAGGCACGGAGGCGGCGGTGAGCAGCGAGGCACGGAGTCGGCAGCGGGCGCGGCAGCAGCTAGGCACGGCGGCCGCGGCGAGCAGCAAGGCGCGGCGGCCGCGGCGAGCAGCGGGCGCGGCAGCAGCAAGGCGTGGCGAGCAGCGTGTGCGGCAGGAGCGAGCGCGACGGGAGGTTGACGAATCAGTTATTTTTTCTTTTTGTTTCAATGACAAGTGGACCCCACGGGGCCACACATGATGATAACGTTAGCCAATGTCGCCGTTACTTAGGCTGTGCCACGTCGGCCTGACTGGCGGGCCCCATTTGCCATAAACTCACTTAACTGAGGAAGATCCGCCGATCAGTGTTTTTTGCAAAAAGATTACCGTAGACATGGTGTTTTTTGCAAAAAAAAATGTATTGTAGTGTTTTTCGCAAACCTAGCCTTCAAAGTGGTGGTTTTGTGCAATTTACTCATTTTTAACCGATCATGACTTCTATACTAGCTGCTAGTTCTTTCTTCATATGAAATGTGCAATATTGTTTTTGACATGCTGAAGGTATGGATACTGCAGGACCTCATTAATTGCATTTCGTTGGTAAAATGTGGAATCATCGCCCTTTAAGTTACATATAGAATTATTGGTGGTCACAAATATGAGCTTACTGTTACTGTAGAAGAAGTCTAGAGCAATCTTGCCTTTGCCTTCATAACCATTAGTCAGGTGGACTATTTCTACGCTTGTGTCGTGCAATAAATGATATCAGATGTGAACACATGCAGATTTGTTGTATTCAAACCTTCATCAAACGACAATAATATTTCTCCAACTCGTCCCCTTTTTTCGAGCCAGTGGGGGAACGACAACCGCGTCTGGCTCGGTTTACTCACAAATATCCTTTACTATTAATGAAAAACATTTTGTGGGAGTGTTAAAACATAGTGTAGAAGAGCGTTATTATTATTTCCCACATAGTTTACCCTCATCTTCATCACTTCCATATTTCTGCCCATGTTCTCCGCAGGGTTGTTAGAAGGGGAGCCTTGGCGCAGCGGTAAAGCTGTCGCCTTGTGACCATGAGGTCACGGGTTCAAGTCCTGGAAACAGCCTCTTGCAGAAATGTAGGGAAAGGCTGCGTACTATAGACCCAAAGTGGTCGGACCCTTCCCCGAACCCTGCGCAAGCGGGAGCTACGTGCACCGGGCTGCCCCTTCTTTCTCTGCAGGGTTGTTTGATGTGGAGGACTGGTGGTCACTGGTGTCTGGGAACAAGCCCCAAATAATGTGACCTTGACCCCTAGTGTGCAAGAGCCTAGAGTTGACATAGAAGAGGATAAAACGGCACTTGATGCTCCCTCCTGACTGATCACACTATCTCTCCCATAAGACCTTAACCGAGTCACAAGCCCCAACTCCCCGTTTCTAACTCATCACTTGCACCCAATTCTCCTCTGATTCACTTGAACTGTGTTATGGACCAACATTATCTTTCTTGGCCAAATGCTAGCTCACTTCTCCCATTTTGCATGATTATTAATATAGGGTAATTGTTTGGGACAAACTGTGCATACATATTCAGCTATCGTTATGATCTGTGGCTCTGTGCATGCCAAAGCTATGCCAAGTTGCCAACACTCCCCTGCTTCACAAATATATAAAGATTTGGACACACGACGGCCTCCAAGATGCATCCTTGGCGACTGATTTATATGGAAATATTTCTAAAAGGCTATATGAATATTATCACATACACATTTAATATGGTTATTTTTTGTGTTGGAAATTCAATATGGTGAATCTACTGCCACTATTTTCATATTGACAATATCAATAATTTACATATTTTGTTAGTCAAAGTTAGGAAAGTTGCCTTGGCGCAGCGGTAAAGGCTGTTGCCTTGTGACCATGAAGTCGCGGGTTCGAGTCCTGGAAACAGCTTATGTAGAAAGGTTCTTTATCAATTATGCCACTAATTGTGTCCCACTACTCAGTATTGCCACTAGGAGTTTCGACTGCTCAAAAATGCCATTGATTCATTAGGCGCATGCTCAAAAGTGTCACTAGACACCACTACTGTCAGCTCAAAGCCTGTTTACCATGTTATATGACTAAAATATCAATGGACCCACATGTTAGCTCTCCCTCTATCTCACTACGGTAAAGTGTGGGTCCCACTCGATCCCCAACAATGTTCTTATTTTCCTGTAAAATTATTCGCTTGCTTACTCCTGACAAGTGGAGGCCACACTTATCATTATGAGATAGAGAGAGAGCTGACATGTGGGTCTAGGGGTATTTTGGTCATATAACATGGTCAACGGGTTTGACCGTAACAGTGCCCAATGACATTTTTTAGCGGACATATGATGGAATGATGGCATTTTTTATGTGTCTAATGACATTTTGAGCAAGCATCTCATGGAATGATGGCATTTTTGAGTAGTTGTAACTTCTAATGGCAGAAGTGAGTAGTGGAACACAACTACTGCGAACTGTTTATTAAATTTTTTGTTATTTTAAGAGCCATTGTCAATACCTTACTCCCTCATCCAAAAAGATATTCTCAGTTCTTAATCATGTCTAAAGATATGCATGTATCCTAGAGCTGCACCTAAGCTCTCAATCGTATTCTCAATTTCGGCAATTAAGTAGAGTATTCAAGACAGCTGCCGAGGACAGGGGACTAGACCTCGTGACCTAGGACTCATCTAGCGCCGCCGCCGCCACCCAACACCGCCACCAGATCCCTCCTCGGCTGCCACCGCCTCCGCCGCACCTTCCTCCCCAGCCACATCTTCCTCCCCTTGCCGCCGCCTGAGGCACCCTCCGGCAAAGTCCGGATGTCTCCGGGGAAGGCGGCGGCGGGGCCCTTTTCCGGCTCCTCGGCGTTGGTATAGCGGCCGCGATCCATGTATCCGGGGCGGTGGCCCCTTGGTGAGGCCTCCCTGTCCGGTGGCGGCGGCGTGGAGGACGGGCCGGCTGCAGGCGTGGTCTGTCCTCTGGTCAGATCTGATCTGGTCGGAGTGGCCTGCTCGCTGCGCGGTGGCGGTTCCATGCACACGATGCAGGCTGGATGTTCGTTGAGCAGATCTGGGTGAAAACCCTGCTCTCGAGTAGTTGCGAAGGCTGGCGATGGAGGCACTCCTCTGTGTCGTCCCCTTGTTGAAGGCATCGCCGTGGAGAAGCTCAACACCTCTATCCGCTACCTCTGGGGGAAATCCTAGATCAGTCGATCGGATGACGGCAACACTTTTGTGTCGTTCCCCCCTTGGGGCCTCATTCTTGGAGGTGTGCATTGGCTCTAGGGACCAGTGGTTGGTTTCCGCGGTGGATCGGCGTTTCATGTGACACATCGACAATGTGGCGTAGCAGGGTCTCGGCGACGGATGTGTGATGATGGACGCGTGTAGGGAGGTGGCGTCGTTTGGCGCTGTGGTGGTGTCGTCGGCAGGCCTGGCAAGGTGATGTGTTAGTATCTGCTCTGAAGATGGATTGGTGGAAGACGGCGGCGACGGTCTCTGCAGTGTACGCATGCGATGCTCGCTGAGAGTGCGCCGGACCAATGTGTGACCCATACCCAGCAATTCGGCTTGGTTGGGGCCTCTGGCTTTACATGTTGGACTTTGGTGTGAGGTCTGGGTATGCGGCCCTGACAATCTGCACCCCTTCATCCAGTTGATAGGAGTAGCGACAGTTGTTGCCGAGATGGTGGCTTCAGACTTGTTGATGTATTACTTTGTAAGGTCTTGGTGAATAATTAATAAAATGGCTGCATGCATTGTCTTGATGCAGAGGCCGGGGGTCATCCTCCTTTTCGAAAAAAATGCATGTATCCTAGCAATTCCAGCAATACTTTTGCAATGCTGTCTTATATGTATTCACCAAATGCAGGTATGTCAAAATTCCAATTTTCACACTCTGTATTGGCAATGCATGGGGAGAAGCTGCTTTACTCTTGGCTGCTGGTGCTAAAGGTAACCGTGCCGCACTTCCATCATCGACGATAATGATGAAGCAGGTTATTTCTTTTCCTTTTGTTGATAGAGATAACGTATTAATTTCTATCTTAGATGGTTATACTGCACACGAGTAATTAGATGATGAAGGCAGAATATCGTATTATATCCTTCTTAGATTGTGGTAAGTATATGCACACAGGGTATGGATATTGCCATTTTTGCCGTGTTGGAATGCACATGCCCCTTCATCCGATTCCAATGCATGTGCGACCAAAATTTTCGATAGCTCCTCTAAAAAAAATCGATAGTTAAAATCTTGGTTTAGTTTGCTTGGGCACCAAAAAACACGCCGGTACTTCTTTTGTTAACACACTTAGGTGTGTACAAGATCCTTATTCTTGTTTATAAATATGAGGTTAGATTGTCTTACTCTTCTGACCTGCAATGTGCAGCCAATTGGTCGATTTCAAGGTCAGGCGACAGATGTTGACATAGCAAGAAAGGAAATACGAAATGTGAAGATAGAAATGGTACTTTTCACTTCTTCCGGAAAGAAAGAGCTGATAACCTCAGTTTGAAGTCAAACTAATTCAGCATTATTTACTGTTAACATGTTCATATTATTCTAGTTACCATGGGCTCATACCAACTTGTGCAATTCTAGACTCCTATTTTCTTCAATTCTTTGGTTTTTGATAATCAATAGCAGTGGCAGTAAGGATTTTGTTGTACAACATCTGCTCTATTATTTGTAAATGTCTTCATGGTTTGAAGATTGAAGATGCTTCATTCAATTTCCAAACGTTGCCACGGTCACAGCACATGAAGTATGCACTAGTTCCCTGTGTAGCATTCCTTGTATCAACTTTGGTCATAGTTCCTGGCTTGAATGAGCTCTCAGATACTCCCTCCGTCTCATAATGTAAGACCTTTTTTGGCACTATGATTGTGTCAAAAAAAGTCATTAACGGGACAGGCGGAGTATTTGATAATCTTTCATTAGCAGTACAACCTGCATACATTTTAGAAAAATCTCTAGGGTGTCCACATGGTATGGAAATATAGGCTTATGGCTTTGGGGAGAGGACAATGGTTGCTGTCATAGGGGATCCCTGTTTGTGTAGAGGGCCCTGGATCCTGAATAAGTAAGCATTTTTCAATAAAAGAAAACTAAGCATATTGCCCATACAGGGATGTAGAAGTATCATAGTCTATGGTTATATTTTTGCTTTCTGTACTAGGAAATGATAATGACATCTCAATATTTAGTCATTCCAACAGCGATCCATGTAAAGAAAGCATGGTCACATGCAAATTTACTGGAAACCAAATTTTCCTATGGATAATGATTGCTTCTTGACCTGATGTGGGCAAGAATCTACTCCCTCTGTTCCTAAATATAAGTCTTTTTAGAGATTTCAATATGGACCACATACGGAGCAAAATGAGTGAATCTACACTCTAAAATATGGCTATACATCCGTATGTAGTCCCTATTAAAAACTCTAAAAGGTCTTATATTTAGAAACAGAGGGTGTAGTTGCTTTGCATGAAATATGGTGTGGCCTCATATGGTCTTACTATTTTGTACTGAAATGATGATAAAACCTTGTGATTTGGAAGATGTTTCTTTGCACTGTTTTCATCCACGATACATAGATCACACTAATTGACCACAAAGAGAGAGCTGAAGGGAGATTCAATTATTCGAGGCCATTGGTTCGGTATAATGAGTTGTCTGACTCTTCTTTATGCTGTTCAGGTTAAGCTGCTGTCAAGACACATTGGTAAACCAATGGAAGAGATTGCTCGAGACATCAGACGGCCTAAATACTTCAGCCCAAGCGAGGCAGTGGATTACGGTATCATTGACAAGGTATGCGCTCACGAATCCCACCCATTGCAAGCAAAACGAACCTGTTTTAAGAGCAACTCATCAGTGAAACGCCATTGCAATTCTACAGGTGCTGCACAATGTGAAAAGCCAAACAGACGCCGGCCTCGTGTCCGAAGTCAAGAAAGAATTAATTTAACAATGGGGTGTTACACGTAGGCGTATTTTTGTAGCAAGATTTTTGGATAGGCAAATGCAATGCAGAAGTGTTAGGCTGGGGAATTCTGGTACGGGATTGCCGTTTTGATTTCGTGGCTCAATAATGCTCTTGTTTCTATGGTTGGGTCGATCTGGTTCCTTGAGCTGTGATTCCAAATGGTTTTACTTCCAGTCTTGTTTCTCTACTCCCTCCTCCCCATATTAAGCGTAGCTACGACTAAAACTATTCACGTCAGGGAGCTTAACTTAAGCATAAGACAAAAACTTTGCATGATATGGCAATGAAAAATTCCACATGGAAAAAGTCGTTGAGCTCCACTGTAGCGAGCCGAGCCTCTGAGCATTATGGCTTCTACCCACAATGTTTACGATGTCAAATTTGCCAACATCATTAGCATTTAACATTAGTGCCAACTTGTCATTTTCTCTCCGAGGTAGTCAATGCCAAATGTCAACTAGATGGGACACATCATTGGTAAGGCTGACCGCAGTGGGAGTAACATCACACTTTTTAAGATAAGTTTGCTTATGTGGCATATATTTAATGATGAAAAATGTGATGGCGGTAACTTAGCTAGTTACTGTAACATCACACATACCAAGACAAATGAGTCTATGCTAATAAATGAACCATAACATGACAACACACATATGTTACTACCTACTGTGAAAGTAGTAACATAGCCTAGTAAAATGTGATGTTACTAGTCTAAATTACTCTCCATTGTGACTAGTCTAAAAGAAAGATAAAGGGAAACATGCTCTCACCTCTATCATCATAATTTTACTCCAACTATCCATGCTCCCACCATACTTTATTTTACGCTCGGACAAATTTGGCACCGGAGCATCTATACTTTGCTCCGGTACCCAACTTCTCTAATACTCCCTAAAATTCTCCTGGGTTTTGTAGCAAGTGGCGGTGCTCTCTCGATGATGTCGGCGTGGGAGTTGTTCATCAAGAAGTGTTGGGTCGTCACAAGGTTGTCCCTTGGTGTGGGTGACAACCGTCGTGGTCGGTCCTGGCCCTTGCTGGAACTGTTGGTGGCTATTGTTCTTCGGCTAGGTTGGAGATGTTGGTTGGGCCGCGTTTCTCTCTATCGTGCGGTCTGTCGGCGGTCCTCGGCTGGCGGCTACATGGCATGAAGCTGCGGTGTGAGGCCACGTGGACGGTGCTTGCCGATTCTTTCATGGTGTGGAAATGTGTGATGCTCGGATAAAAATCTTGCTCGGCTTTGGCCGAGCCGACTACGATGTCGCCCGTGGGTGGCATACCCCTCCTTAGAGTTGTCGTCGAGGTGGATTCGACATTCTTGTCACCCGGTTGGAGTGGTGGGTGTCTCCAGGCGAAAGCCTGGATTCGGTTGGATCGACACGATGGCGGCGTCCTCGACGTCGCTTCTTTGTTGAGAGCAGTGTGTTTGGAGGCACGGCTTTGGTTCCTCGTTGCTCTCCTCCGGTGTTCCTCGTGGTCCTTTCTTGATCCTTGACGACGCTATGTACGACCATCGCCAGTGCGCCCAAGACATTGTGTTTCTCAGATCCGATCAAGTCCCACCATTCAATTGCCACCTCCTCTCAGGCATTCAGTGCACCCAAAGACATTGTAGTCTCTGGAGGTGTCTGGCGTTGGTCAAGATGCGGTGTTCTTTTCAGTTAGTTAGGACAAACTCTTTGATGGAAATATGCCTTAGAGGCAATAATAAAATTGTTATTATTATATTTCCTTAATCATGATATAGAGAGAATGAAGGTTATTCCCTATGCCTTAGCCATATGTTCTATAAAGTATGCCATGCTGTGTGCCAGACCTGTTGTGTGACTTGACATGAGTTTGGCAAGGGGGTACAATAGTGATCCAAAAGTGGATCACTGGACAGCGGTCAAAATTATCCTTAGTTACCTAAGAGAACTAAGGAAATGTTTCTCGATTATGGAGGTGATAAAGAGTTCGTCCTAAAGGGTTACATCGTTGCAAGCTTTGACACCGATTCAGATGACTCTGAGTCTCACTCTGGATACGTATTGAAAGTGGGAGCAATTAGTTAGAGTAGCTCCATGTAGAGCATTGTAAACATAGAAAGTTGCAAAATACATACGGATCTGAATATTGCAGACCCGTTTCGTAAACCTCTCTCACAAGCAAAATATGATCACACCTTAGTACTCTTTTGTAGCAACCCGACCTCAGACGGTCAAGTCTCTGTGCTTCAGTGTCATCCCTGGATCGGTAATGCTGACACACACAGTACTAGAAGGATTTATAACAAAGTAGCAATCACACACTTATTACACCGAATGTCTCAAGAGAGAACTTATTACAATAATATGGCTTAAGGCCATCTAATGTGATAACAACGGAAGGCTTGGAAGATAAAATGAGTCCATCAACTCCAACGACATAGCTGAGCTGCACGGCAACGACCTAACAAACCTTAATCCTCGTCTGAAAAGTCTGCAACATAATACGTTGCAGCCCGAAAACGGGTCAGCACATGGAATATGCTGGCAATATAACACAGTAGAGCAGGAACAAAATAATACTATCACTACATGCATATTTGGCTGGTGGAAAGCTCTATGGTTATAGTTTTATGAAAAGCCAATTTTTCCCTACAACAAAGGAATAGATTTTAATTTAACTATCATGGTAGTTGAAACATTATTGAGAAGGTTCCTCCAACTCAATCCCAATTAAAGTGGTTAACAACCCAACAGTATTAATTAAGAGTGATGAGATACTTAAGATACTCCAAGTACTAGATACTCAAGATTGTCCGTAACCGGGGACACGGCTAACCATGATTAGTTTATACACTCTGCAGATGTTTGCGCACTTTTCCCCACAAGACTCGATCGCCTCCGTTGGTTTTCTCGCACTACAAGGTGTTTGAGAAACGGATGACCGAGACACAGTCTTTCAGAAACATTAACTCTCTACTCCGGACAGACCATACCAAACCTACATCCCACTACCTGCCGATCTGCCTCTTCAAGAGCTTCACGTAACTTACTCAACTATGCTAGAGCCCATAGTAGTTTGTGGCTGCACACGGAACTTTCTAGCATGAATCATCTCAGTTCCCTTTGAGCCTGGGTGGCGGTCCATAGGAAGATCACACGGTTACTCCGGGATTTCCAAAAAAAACAGACAACATTGGGTACTCCAGGTGCCTCAATCCACCCAGATGTTTGATTAAGTTGCCACCTTAAGTTGAACCATCAATTAACAAACTCACATTTGTCATGGATTTCACTCAAACCCAAACCACGTCTACGAGCATAGCATAACATAGTAATATAAGCAAACGTAGAAGTAACTCCCAGGGTTTGAATATAACAGGGCAATAGGTTCTACCTCAACAACTACTTCCCAACCCACATGTTAATGACATCCTAATCATGCAATGTTTGAGGGGGTGAAACTAATGCATAAAAACTGGGTATGAGAAGAGTATGATCAATGTGTTACTTGCCTCGCTACGATCCGCGTAACCTAGGGACTCGTAGTAGCACGCTTCGCACTCCGGGTGTTCTATCACAAACAAACAATAACATACATAAGCAACAAGCAAAGATGCGCAAGCAAAACTCAAATAAAAGAGACTGACCGGAAAGTTCAACTTAAGAACTCCGGTTAGCAAAAAGAATCAAATCAAATGGAGCAACGAAACTCAAACAGCGAAAGAAACAAGATCCGTTTACTAATCTGGACCTAGGTCAAATTTTACAGTAGCAAAAACTTGTTCAAGTTGATTAAACAGAAAGAGGATCTCAAGACGAAGATCTAGGCGCTTGAATTGCCTGATTCCGACTAACGAGCGAAAAGAAAAACAGAAACTAAGGTCGGATCCGAAATCGCGATCGAGAAAAATCACCGATAAATCCGATAAAAGAAAACTGACGAACATACTAACGAACGAGCGTTCATTAGCTGTAACTAACGGGCGAAGAACCATTCGTTAAACGAACGTACGGACGAACGTCCGCTAAACAGGAAAACCGAAAAACCGGCGATCCAAAAAAACGAGTCTAGGGTTTTCTAAAAAGAACCAAACGGTTCAAAAAAAACCGGCAGCTCGGATTCCGACACGGTACCTCCGGCGAGAGGCTCCGGCGAGGCGGGGGCTGCGGCTTGCGGGGCGACGGCGGCAAGCGGCGGCGGCGGCGCGGGCGGCGGCGGCTAGCGCGGGTGGCGGCGGCTGCGGGGCGGCGGGTTTGGCGAGGCGGTGGTGTGGTGTTGGGGCTCGGGGGGGGGGGGGCGTATATAAAGGGGCGGGGGCGGCTTCTTGGAGGAGGAGGCAAGGCGCGGCGGAGGCGGAGTCCGACTCGGACTCCGGTCCGAGCGGCGGCGGCGGCGGCTAGTGGCGGCCTGGCTCGGCTGGGCCTTAGGCCCAGTCGGGCGCAGAACAAATAATTTTCGCCGACGAAAATAAAATCCTAGAAAAAAATAAATAAAAATCTAAAAATGTCAAAATAAATTTTCACCGTCTAAATAAAGTATTTAGAACGAGATGAACATTTTCTTGGCCCTAAAATGCAATTTTGGAAAATGTGCAATTTTTCTAATGCAAACAAAATTGCAATAAAATCCAAATAAAACAAATATTTGATTTTAATATTTTTCCTCCAATATTTCAATTATCTTGGAGAAGTCATATTATCTCCTCTCATATATTTTAATATGAAATATTTTTGGAGAAAAAAATAATTAAAACCAAAGTCCTCGTTTCAAACTTTGATAAAATCAAATTTGAAAACCGGGGAAATCCCCAACTCTCTCCGAGGGTCCTTGAGTTGCTTAGGATTTCGAGGATCGTGAGACAAAATGCAAATAAAATATGATATGCAAGAATGATCTATGTATAACATTCCAAATTGAAAATTTGGGATGTTACAAACCTACCCCCTTAAGATGAATCTCACCCTCGAGATTCGGGTTGGCTAGAAAATAGGTGCGGGTGGTCTTTGCGGAGATCATCCTCTCGTTCCCAGGTGGCTTCATCCTCAGTATGGTGGCTCCACTGAACTTTGCAAAACTTGATAACCTTACTGCGAGTGACTCTGCTGGCAAACTCTAGAATCTTAACTGGCTTCTCCTCGTAAGTCAAATCACTGTCCAACTGAATCGCCTCCAAGGGTACTATATCCCTTAACGGTATATCAGCCATCTCAGCATGACACTTCTTCAGCTGTGAAACGTGGAACACATCGTGAACTCCTGACAATCCCTCGGGTAATTCCAACTCGTAGGCAACTTCTCCCATCCGTTCCAAAACACGATAAGGTCCTACAAACCTCGGAGCTAATTTTCCTTGAACTCTGAAATGTTTCACTCCTCGCAAGGGCGATACTCGCAGATATGCTCTGTCTCCAATTTCGTAAGTTACCTCCTTGCGTTTTGAGTCTGCATAACTCTTTTGCCTGGACTGAGCAATCTTCAGTCTATCGCGAATCAATTTAACCTTCTCCTCAGACTCCTTAATCAAGTCTGTTCCAAACAACTATCGGTCTCCTACCTCATCCCACATCAACGGTGTTCTGCACCTTCGTCCATACGGGGCTTCAAACGGTGCCATCTTCAAACTGGCTTGGTAGCTATTGTTGTATGAGAACTCCGCGTAAGGTAAATTGTCATCCCAACTAGATCCATAATCTAGCGCATAGGCTCTCAACATGTCCTCCAGAATTTGGTTGACTCTCTCGGTCTGCCCATCTGTCTGCGGGTGAAATGTTGTACTGAACTCCAATCTCGTTCCCAAAGTCTGGTGTAACTGATGCCAAAACTTTGAGGTAAACTGTGTTCCTCTATCTGATACGATGGTCCTCGGAACTCCATGCAGACATACGATCCGCGACATGTATATCTTGGCCAACTTTGCACTGGTATAAGTGGTTTTCACTGGGATGAAGTGAGCCACTTTGGTCAAGCGATCAACTACTACCCATATGGAATCATATCCTGCTTTGGTCCTGGGCAATCCGGTGATAAAGTCCATGCCCAGTTTATCCCACTTCCATTCGGGTATCGGCATAGGCTGTAACAGTCCTGCTGGCTTCTGATGCTCTGCTTTCACTCTCTGACATACATCAAATACGGCTACGTACTCAGCAATATCCTTCTTCATACCAGTCCACCAGAAACATTCCTTCAAATCCAGATACATCTTGGTGTTTCCGGGGTGTATCGAGTAGGGTGAGTCATGAGCCTCTTGAAGTATTAACTTCCTGATCTCCTGGTTATTGGGCACATAAACTCGGTCTTCAAACCATAAGGTATCGTGCTCATCCTCACAAAAACCTTTGGCCTTTCATTTGCCCATCTTCTCCTTTATCTCGGCAATCTCCTTGTCATCCTTCTGAGCTTCCCGAATCTTGTCCATCAACATCGACTGGACCTCCATTATTGCAGCGAATCCTCTAGGAACTATCTCTAACCAAAGTTCCATGATGTCCTCTGCTAACTCCTTCGGCAGTCCCTTACTTTCAAGGATATTAGCATAACTCTTCCGGCTCAAAGCGTCTGCTACGACATTGGCTTTTCCTAGATGATAGTGTAGCTTCATATCATAATCCTTTATAAGCTCCAACCATCTCCTCTGTCTAAGGTTCAGTTCCTTCTGGGTGAAAATGTACTTCAAACTCTTATGATCCGTGTACACATCACAACGGTTTCCTATGAGATAATGTCTCCAGGTCTTCAATGCATGCACTGCGGCTGCTAACTTCAAATCATGTGTGGCATAGTTCAACTCATGAGGTTTTAGTTGTCGTGAGGCATACGAAACAACTCCTCCGTCCTGCATAAGCACACATCCAAGTCCTAAGCGAGAGGCGTCGCAATACACTTGGAACTCCTTATGTATATCTGGCAGTGTTAGCACTGGCGCTGTAGTTAAACGTTTCTTCAACTGCTGGAAACTTGCCTCGCAATCGTCTGTCCATTTAAACTTAGTATCCTTCTTCAATAGTTCAGTCATTGGCTTCGCAATCTTGGAAAAGTTCTCAATGAATCTCCGATAGTACCCTGCGAGTCCAAGAAAGCTGCGGATCTCGCTAACTGAGGTGGGTGCCAACCATTCAGTGACTGACTGAACCTTGCTGGGGTCTACTGCTATACCTTCTCCTGATATAACATGTCCAAGGAATCCGACTTCCTTCAACCAAAATTCACATTTGCTGAACTTGGCATACAACTGGTGTTCCCTGAGTTTCTCGAGAACTAACTGCAAATGCTCTTTGTGCTCCTCTTCATTCTCCGAGTATACCATAATATCATCAATAAACACCACAACAAACTTGTCCAAATAAGCAGGGGCATTAGTCAGTCCAAATGACATGACCGTGTACTCGTATAATCCATACCGCGTTGTGAATGCTGTCGTCGGGATATCCTTCTCTCATATCTTCAACTGATGGTACCCCGATCGCAAATCGATCTTCGAGAACACTTTAGCTCCTTGTAACTGATCGAACAGATCATTGATCATCGGCAGTGGGTACTTGTTCTTAATCGTCACTTCATTCAAGGCTCGATAATCAACAACCATCCTTAGGGATTTATCCTTCTTCTCCACCAAAAGCACAGGGGCTTCCCAGGGTGATGAGCTTCTTTGAATGTATCCTTTCTCCAATAACTCCTTGATCTATTTCTTAATTTCCTCCAGATCATTCGCGGGCATCCGATAGGGTCTCTTGGATATTGGCCCGGTACCTGGCAATAGCTCTATCAGAAACTCAATGTCTCTATCCGGTGGCATGCCTGGTAACTCCTCAGGAAAAACGTCCGGGTAATCCTTCACTACAGGCACTTCCTCCCGAACAACTCCCATGAGGGTATTCACTTGGCTCCTCCTAGGCACATGCCTAGATACATACTTAATCCTTTTTCCCTCCGGGGTTGTGAGATAAATCGCTTTACTAGCACAGTCAATGCTTCCTCCATACTTTGACATCCAGTCCATACCTAATATCACATCCAATCCTTGTGACTCCAAGATAATTAGGTCGGACGGAAAGACATGGGTGCCAATGGTTAGGGGTATCTGGTCGCACCATCGGCTGGCCATGTATTCTGCTCCAGGTGAGCTTACTAACAGAGGGGTCCTAAGGGTTTGGGTTGGTAGTTTAAACTTATCCACGAATCCCCTTGATATGTATGAATGCGATGCACCAGTATCGAAAAGAACAAGAGCGGTAAATGACTTAACCAAAAACTTACCTATTAGCGCGTCCGGCTGCTCTTCAATCTCCTCCACGTTAACGTGGTTCACTTGTCCTTTATTGAATGGATTAGGCTTCTTCCCAGCGTTCCCATTTCCGTTTCCATTCTTTCCTTCAGGGCACTCCGTGGCGTAGTGTCCAGTCTTCCCGCACTTGAAACATGTAACGTGACTTAAGTCCCTTTTGGAAGGTGTGGCTGGATTGGGGCGGTTTTGATTATTGTTGGCTCCGTTCCCATTCCCATTCTTAGAACCATTGTGGTTATGCGATCCTCCTCCAGTGTGGTTGTGACCTCCATGGTTATGAACAAGTCCTCCCGAGTTCGGGGTTAGGCGTGGCTTCTGTTGAGCTCCTGAGTTATACTTCCCTTGTCCATACTTCCTCTTGCGGCTCTCAATCTGCTGTTGCTTCCCTTCAATCATAAGAGCCTTATATACCAACTCCTGGTAGTTGTTGAAGGTTGCTACCATCAACTGCATGCTCATTTCATCATTCAGCCCTTCCATAAAATTCTCCTGCTTCGCGGCATCTGTGGCCACATCATCAGGGGCATAACGTGATAACTTGCTAAAATCATCCACTTACTGAGCCACAGTACAGTTCCCCTGGCGTAGGTTGCGGAACTCCCGCTTCTTCATTTGCATAGCTCCAGTTGAGACATGGGCTGTGCGGAAAGCTTGCTGAAACTGGTCCCAAGTGATATTGGCTATAGGAAAGGTGGCTGTGTAATTCTCCCACCATGAGGCTGCAGGTCCATCCAATTGGTGTGCGGCAAAGCGCACTCTTTCAGCATCTGTGCAACCTGCGGTGGTCAACTCCCTTCTAATACGGCGTAGCCAATCATCAGCAACTATAGGCTCGGTGCTACTGGAAAACACTGGCGGCTGTAACCTTAGAAAATGGGCTAGGTGGTTGTTGTTGTTGTTGTTGTTGTTGTTGTTGTTGTTGTTGTTGTTGTTGTTGTTGTTGTTGTTGTTGTTGTTGTTGTTGTTGTTGTTGTTGTTGTTGTTGTTGTTGTTGTTGTTGTTGTTGTTGTTGTTGTTGTTGTTGCTGCTGTTGCTGCTGCTGTTGCTGCTGCTGTTGCTGCTGCTGTTGCTGTTGTTGTTGCTGTTGTTGTTGCTGTTGTTGTTGCTGTTGCTGTTGGTGTTGCTGTTGTTGCTGGTGTTGTTGCTGTTGCTGGTGCTGTTGCTGTTGCTGGTGCTGGTGCTGTTGCTGGTGCTGTTGCTGTTGCTGTTGTTGCTGTTGCTGTTGTTGCTGTTGCTGTTGCTGTTGCTGTTGCTGTTGCTGTTGCTGTTGCTGTTGTTGTTGCTGTTGTTGTTGTTGTTGTTGTTGTTGTTGTTGTTGTTGTTGTTTATTCTGCTGCTGGATCAACTGGGTGAGCTCCGGTGGGAAAGCAAAACCGGTGTCACGTCTCGAAGGCATCTGATGGGTTTAGATGGAAGAGATCAGAATAGAGAAGGGGTCTAATAAGAAAACACTACCCATATGCACATGAGACAAACACAAACATTTCACTCAATCAATCAAGCAAGGGCATACAACGGTCTAGGACTATCGCAAAGTGCTCATCTACTACTAATTACATGGGGGAATACTACTAATATATGGTGGTCATCTAGAAATTTTGATCGGTGGAGGACTCCATGATATCTGCTCCAGCTTCATCTTCGAAGTCATCATCACTAGGGTCGGAATCGGTGTCGTCGATGATGATGTAGTTGTCCGGGCAAGTGGGATCGTCGTCTTCTTCTCTCGGTGCTGGTCCTCCCATGAATACTCCGATCTTCTTAACCAAGTCGTCATTCTTCTCCAGTAGTGTCTTGATTTCCTCCTCATATCCATCGCGTGTAAACTTGAGTTCTTCCTCCAGTTCGATGATCCTAGTCTTCGCCTTCTTCAAGTCCATCATGTCCGCGCACATCTGGTTCTCCTGGCGTCGAATGTGCTGGTTTAAATCCTGGATGAAAGCAGCAATGGATCTATCCTTCTTGGTGCTGATTACTTCCCATTGCTCGTCTCGGCGCCCACATATCTGGTAGATAGTGTCCTTAAGTTCCCCGTGGTAGACTTCTCCAATGCGTCCCATGGTAATGTGGGCTGCCATGCTCTTGCCTAGGCTCCAGATGGGTGCTTCGAAAGAAAATTCTATGGGTTTAGAAGTTGGCGAGAATGTCCTTCCTGAAACTTATACTTGAATCATCCAGCGCTCCTCTTTAGGTAAAATGGTGTTGTACATCCCAGTGAAGTTGGTATTCCAATGTTCAAGTACCTAGTGACTTCCTTCAGGTGGCGTCCAAATGGTGTGTCTTCATCCGGTTGTGCAAACTTGTTCTTCATCTTCTCCATCCTAAAGAGTAGAAAATGGAGAGGAGTCAGAAATGAGTAGAGAAGTGTGGCCTATGGTTTGTCTTAGTGGTCGTGTCCTACACTCAGTGTGTGCTCTGATACCATCTTGTAGCGACCCGACCTCAGACGGTCAAGTCTCTATGCTTCAGTGTCATCCCTGGATCGGTAATGCTGACACACACAGTACTCGAAGGATTTATAACAGAGTAGCAATCACACACTTATTACATTGAATGTCTCAAGAGATAACTTATTACAATAACATGGCTTAAGGCCATCTAATGCGATAACAGCAGAAGGCTTGGAAGATAAAGTGAGTCCATCAACTCCAACGGCATAGCTGAGCTGCATGGCAATGACCTAACGAACCTTAATCCTCGTCTGAAAAGTCTACAACATAATACGTTGCAGCCTGGAAACGGGTCAGCACATGGAATATGCTGGCAATATAACACAGTAGAGCAGGAACACAATAATACTATCACTACATGCATATTTGGCTGGTGGAAAGCTCTATGGTTATAGTTTTACGAAAAGCCAATTTTTCCCTACAACAAAGGAATAGATTTTAATTTAACTATCATGGTAGCTGAAACATTATTGAGAAGGTTCCTCCAACTCAATCCCAATTAAAGTGGTTAACAACCCAACAGTATTAATTAAGAGTGATGAGATACTTAGGATACTGCAAGTACTAGATACTCAAGATTGTCCATAACCGGGGACACGGCTAACCATGATTAGTTTATACACTCTGCAGAGGTTTGCGCACTTTTCCCCACAAGACTCGATCGCCTCCGTTGGTTTTCTCGCACTACAAGGTGTTTGAGAAATGGATGACTGAGACACAGTCTTTCAGAAACTTTAACTCTCTACTCCGGACAGACCATACCAAACCTACATCCCACTACCTGCTGATCTGCCTCTTCAAGAGCTTCACGTAACTTACTCAACTATGCTAGAGCCCATAATAGCTTGTGGCTGCACACGTAAGTTTCTAGCATGAATCATCTCAGTTCCCTTTGAGCCCGGGTGGCGGTCCATAGGAAGATCACACGGTTACTCCGGGATTTCCAAAAAAAAACCAGACAACACTGGGTACTCCAGGTGCCTCAATCCACCCAGATGTTTGATTAAGTTGCCACCTTAAGTTGAACCATTAATTAACAAACTCACATCTGTCATGGATTTCACTCAAACCCAAACCACGTCTACGAGCATAGCATAACATAGTAATATAAGCAAGCGTAGAAGTAACTCCCAGGGTTTGAATATAACAGGGCAATAGGTTCTACCTCAACAACTACTTCCCAACCCACATGTTAATGACATCCTAATCATGCAATGTTTGAGGGGGTGAAACTAATGCATAAAAACTGGGTATGAGAAGAGTATGATCAATGTGTTACTTGCCTTGCTGATGATCCGCCTAACCTAGGGACTCGTAGTAGCACGCTTCGCACTCCGGGTGTTCTATCACAAACAAACAATAATATACATAAGCAACAAGCAAAGATGCACAAGAAAAACTCAAATAAAAGAGATTGACCGGAAAGTTCAACTTAAGAACTCCGGTTAGCAAAAAGAATCAAATCAAACGGAGCAACGAAACTCAAACGGCGAAAGAAACAAGATCTGTTTACTAATCTGGACCTAGGTCAAATTTTACAGTAGCAAAAACTTGTTCAAGTTGATTAAACAGAAAGAGGATCTCGAGACGAATATCTAGGCGCTTGAATCGCCTGATTCCAACTAACGAGTGAAAAGAAAAGCAGAAGCTAAGGTCGGATCAGAAATCGCGATCGAGAAAAATCGCAGATAAATCCGATAAAAGAAAACTGACGAACAGACTAATGAACGAGCGTTCGTTAGCTGTAACTAACGGGCGAAGAACCGTTCGTTAAACGAATGTACGGACGAACGTCCGCTAAACAGGAAAACCAAAAAACCGGCGATCCAAAAAAAACGAATCTAGGGTTTTCTAAAAAACCGAACGGTTCAAAAAAAACCGATGGCTCGGATTCCGGCGCGGTACCTCCGGCGAGGCGGGGGCTGCAAGGCGGTGGCTTGCGGGGCGACGGCGGCAAGCGGCGGCGGCAGCATGAGGCGCGGCAAGCGGCGGCGGCTGCGGGGCGGCGGGGTTGGCGAGGCGGTGGTGTGGCGTTGGGGCTCGGGGGGGGGCATATATAAAGGGGCGGGGGCGGCTTCTTGGAGGAGGGGGCAAGGCGCGGCGGAGGCGGAGTCCGACTCGGACTCCGGTCCGAGAAGCGGCGGCTAGCGGCGGTGTGGCTCGGCTGGGCCTTAGGCCCAGTCGGGCGCGGAACAAATAATTTTCGCCGACGGAAGTAAAATCCTAGAAAAAAATAAATAAAAAATCTAAAAATGCCAACATAAATTTTCACCGTCTAAATAAAATATTTAGAACAAGATGAACTTTTTCTTGGCCCTAAAATGCAATTTTGGAAAACATGCAATTTTTCTAATGCAAACAAAATTGCAATAAAATCCAAATAAAACAAATATTTGATTTTAATATTTTTCTCCAATATTTCAATTATCTTGGAGAAGTCATATTATCTTCTCTCATATATTTTAATATGAAATATTTTCGGAGAGAAAAATAATTAAAACCAAAATCCTCGTTTCAAAATTTGATAAAATCAAATTTGAAAACCGGGGAAATCCCCAACTCTCTCCGAGGGTCCTTGAGTTGCTTAGGATTTCGAGGATCGTGAGACGAAATGCAAATAAAATATGATATGCAAGAACGATCTATGTATAACATTCCAAATTGAAAATTTGGGATGTTACATCTTTGGGTATCAATCACATAGCGATGTGAACTAGATTATTGACTAGTAAACTCTTTGGGTGTTAGTTACATGGCGATGTGAACTATGGGTGTTAATCACATGGCGATGTGAACTAGATTATTGACTCTAGTGCAAGTGGGAGACTGATGGAAATATGCCCTAGAGGCAATAATAGAGTTGTTATTATTATATTTTCTTAATCATGATAAAGGTTTATTATTCATGATATAATTGTATTGATTGGAAACTTAAATACATGTGTGAATATATAGACAATACCGAGTCCCTAGTGAGTCTCTACTAGACTAGCTCATTGATCAAAAGATGATTAAGGTTCCCTAGCCATAGACATGAGTTGTCATTTGATAAGGGGGCACATCATTAGGAGAATGATGTGATGGACAAGACCCATCCATTAGCTTAGCATATGATCGTTCAGTTTATTGCTACTGCTTTCTTAATGTCAAATACATATTCCTTCGACCATGAGATCATGCAACTCCCGAATACTAGAGGAATACCTTGTGTGCTATCAAATGTCACAATGTAACTGAGTGATCATAAAGATGCTCTACAGGTATCTCCGAAAGTGTCTATTGAGTTGGCATGGATCGAGATTGGGATTTGTCGCTCAGTGTATCGAAGAGGTATCTCTGGGCCCTCTCGGTAATACACATCAAAAGAAGCTTGCAAGCAAAGTGATTAAGGAGTTAGTTACGAGATGATGTATTACAGAACGAGTAAAGAGACTTGCGGTAACGAGATTTAACTAGGTATGAAGATACTGACGATCGAATCTCGGGCAAGTAACATACTGACAGACAAAGGGAATTATGTATGTGGTCATAAATGTTCGATCGATAAAGATCTTCGTAGAATATGTAGGAACCAATATAAACATCTAGGTCCTACTATTGGTTATTAACCGGAGAGGTGTCTCGGTCATGTCTACATCATTCTTGAACCCGTAGGGTCCACACGTTTAATGTTCGTTGATGATATAGTATTATATGAGTTATGTGAGTTGATGACCGAATGCTGTTCGGAGTCCCAGATGAGATCACGGACATGTCGAGGAGCTCTGGAATGGTCCGAAGGTAAAGATTGATACATAGGACGATACTATTTTATCTTCAAAAAGGTTTCTGAATGCACCAGAGTCTTATTGGAGTACCGGAAGGGGTTCCGAGAGGCCACTGGTAGTTATTGGGCTTGTTGGGCCAACGAGGGAGAGCACACCAGCCCACATAGGGCTGGCGCGCCCCTCCTCATGGAAGGCAACCCTAGGGAAGGAAAGGGAGGAGTACTAGGCCCTCCTGCCTTCCCCTCCACATGAGAGAAAGGAAAGGGGTGGGCGCCTCCCCTCCTGCCTTCTCCTCGAGCGCCAAGAAAGGAAGGGGGCGCACCTAGGGCGGGCCACTAGTGCTGGCCGCCGGCCCCTTTGGGGGCACCCTAGGGCTTCCTCCCCTCCCCCTCCACCTATATATATGAGAGGAGGGAGAGGGGCAACACACACCATGATTCCCTAGCCGTGTGCGGCGCCCCTCTCCCTCTAGTTCATCCTCGGTCATATTTTCGAAGTGCTCGGCGAAGCCCTACGGAGATAGTTGCATCACCACCATCACCACACTGCCGTGTTGCCGAAACTCATCTACTACTTCACCCATCTTGCTGGATCAAGAAGGCGAGGACATTATCGAGCTGTACATGTGCTGAACGTGGAGGTGTTGTACGTTCAGTACTTGATCGGGCGGATCGTGAAGGTGTACGACTACATCAACCGCATTGATAAATGCTTCCGCTTAACGGTCTACGAGCGTACGTAGACACACTCTTCCCTCTCGTAGCTATGCATCTCCATGGATAGATCTTGCGTGTGCACAGATTTTTTTTTTGTTTTCCATGCAACGCTCCCCAACACTGTTTCGCTTTGTAATTTTTATTTGGTCGTGTGGTGGATGTCTTCGAACTTGTCAGGGTGTGGTGTTCATGCTACCCTTGTTGTTCGTCACGAGTGATAGTGTTCTTGTAATTAAGTTTCCGCCTTCTATAAAAGCTATGGTACGCCTAGGCATACCCTAAAAAACGCCAGGGTGTGCATTAGAGCATCTCCAACAAATGCGCTATCTTAGCCGCGCGCTGGAAAAAACAGTGTTTTTGCGTGCGCGGGGTTGTAATCGGCGCTTCAGTAGCCGCACAATAATCGCGCGCGCGGTATAATGGGTTCATCGCACGGAGGAAAACGGCATCGCACCCCGCTTATTTCATGCGCCTGCTCCCTCGCGCTGGACATTCGCGCGCGAGTGACCAACTGCCGCGAACCTCTTCGGCCGCCCCGCCTTCGCCCCGCCCTGCGCCGTTGCCGGCGAAATTCGACCAATGGAAGGCCGCGTCGACATCCCCCTAACCACTCCCTACACCCGCGACACCTCCACCGCCGCCGCCACCGCAAACCCTAGTGCAGGGTTGAGCTTTCGGCTTCGCCGCCGCCAGCCCTCCTCCAAGCACCGGTCTTGCGCGCAACCTTTTCATGGCGCCACGGACGACCTCACAGGGTGGCGTCGCATCGTCGCCCGCCGTGAAGCCATGGGCCCTCGTCTCTGATAACCCACAAGTATAGGGGACCAATTATAGCCTCTTTTGATAAGTAAGAGTGTCGAACCCAACGAGGAGCTAAAGGTAGAACAAATATTCCCGCAAGTTCTATCGACCACCGATACAACTCTATGCACGCTTAAAGTTCGCTTTACCTAGAACAAATATGAAACTAGAAGTACTTTGTAGCTGTAATGGGATAGGTTTGCAATAATATAAAGAGCACATAAATAAAAACTCGGGGCTTTTTTAGGTAAAGAAGCAATAAAGTTAGTATAACGAGTGTGGAAAAGTGGTGGTAGGAGTTGCGAAATTGTCCCTAAGCAATGACTACTTTACTAGACCGATAGCAAGTTTTATGTGGGAGAGGCCACTGCTAGCATGTCATCCCTGACTTGGAATTCTATGCACTTATGATTGGAACTATTAGCAAGCATCTGCAACTACTAACGTTCATTAAGGTAAAACCCAACCATAGCATTAAGATATATTGGTCCCCCTTCAATCCTGTATGCATCAATTTCTATGCTAGGTTGAAGCTTTTGTCACTCTTGCCCTCCAATACATAGTCCTATCAACATACAACTAACCCTATGGTGTGATCCACGCGCGCGCTCATATGATGGGTACCAAAGGGCAGCAGCATAACCACAAGCAAATTAAACCAATCATAGCAATTCACAAATTTCCGATAGGACAATGAAAATCTACTCAGGCATCATAGGATGGCAACACATCATTGGATAATAATATGAAGAATAAAGCACCATGTTCAAGTAGAGGGTACATCGGGTTGCGGGAGAGTGGACCGCTGTAGATAGATGGGGAAAGGTGATGAAGGTGTTGGTGAAGATGATAGAGGTGTTGGTGTAGATCGTCGTCACACGATGATGGCCCGAGCGGGGTTCCGGCGCCACCAGGAGAGAGGGGGAGAGAGCCCCCTTCTTCTTCTTCTTCCTTGACCTTCTCCCTAGATGGGAGAAGGGTTTCCCCTCTGGTCCTTGGCTTCCATGGCATGGGAGGGGCGAGAGCCCCTCTGAGCTTGGATTTGTCTCTCCGTCTCTATGTTTCCGCGTTTTTCTGCCTTCCAGATTCTGGCCTTTCACCGTTTCTTATATTCCCAGAGATCTGTAACTCTGATTGGGCTGAAATTTTAACACGATTTGTATCCGGATATAGGCTTTCTTGCGGCGAAAGAAGGGCACCAACCGCCTTACGGGGTGGCCACGAGGGTCAGGGGCGCGCCCACCCCCTGGGGCGCCCCCTGCCTCATGGCCCCCTCGGGCATCGTCTCGCATTGATTCTTCTTCCCAAAAATCACATATATTCCAAAAAAAACTCCGTAAGTTTTTATCCCGTTTGGACTCTGTTTGATATGGATTTTTTGCGAAACAAAGAACATGCAACAAACAGAAACTGGCACTGGGCACTGGAAAAATATGTTAGTCCCAATAATAGTATACAAAGTTGCCAAAAGTATATGAAAGTTGTATAATATTGGCATGGAACAATAAAACATTATAGATACGGCGGAGATGTATCAGCATCTCCAAGCTTAATTCCCGCTCGTCCTCGAGTAGGTAAATGATAAAAAGATACTTTTTGTTGTGGAATGCTACCTAGCATAATCTTGATCATGTAATGTAGTCATGGCATGAATATTAAGACACGAGTGATTCAAAGCAATAGTCTATCATTTGACATTAAGACAATAATACTTCAAGCATACTAACCAAGCAATTATGTCCTCTCAAAATAACATAGCCAAAGAAAGATCATCCCTACAAAATCATATAGTTTGGCCATGCTTCATTTTCTTCACACAAAATGCTCTCATCATGCACAACCCCGATGACAAGCCAAGCAATTGTTTCATACTTTAGTATTCTCAAACTTTTTCAACCTTCACGCAATATATGAGCGCGAGCCATGGACATAGCACTATAGGTGGAATAGAATATGATGATGGAGGTTGTGTGGAGAAGACAAAAAAGGAGAAAGTCTCACATCAACACGGCTAATCAACATGCTATGGAGATGCCCATCAATTGATGTCAATGCAAGGAGTAGGGATTGCCATGCGGCGGATGCACTAAGAGTTATAAGTGTATGAAAGCTCAAACTGGAAACTAAGTGGGTGTGCATCCAACTTGCTTGCTCATGAAGACCTCGGGCATTTGAGGAAGCCCATCATCGGAATATACAAGCCAAGTTCTATAATGAAAATTCCCACTAGTATATGAAAGTGATAACTCAATAGACTCTCTATATGTAGAACATGGTGCTACTCTGAAGCAAAAGTGTGGTAAAAGGATAGTAGCATTGCCCCTTCTCTCTTTTTCTCTCATTTTTTGTTTTTTTGTTTTTTTGTTTTGGTGGGCTTCTTTGGCCTCTTTTTTATTTGGGCTTGTTTGGCCTCTTTTACTTTTTTTAAAGTCCAGAGTCTCATCCCGACTTGTGGGGGAATCATAGTCTCCATCATCCTTTCCTCACTGGGGCAATGAACACTTTTATTTACTTACAACTCAATATTACAACTCGATGTCTACTGTCTAGAACAAAGTATGACTCTATATGAATGCTTCCGGCGGTGTACCGGGATGTGTAATGATCTAGCATAGCAATGACATCAAAAAACGAACAAGCCATGAAAGCATCATGCTAGCTATCTTACGATCATGCAAAGCAATATGACAATGAATGCTCAAGTCATGTATATGATGATGATGATGGAAGTTGCATGGCAATATATCTCAGAATGGCTATGGAAATGCCATAATAGGTAGGTATGGTGGCTGTTTTGAGAAAGATATAAGGAGGCTTATGTGTGATATAGCGTATCATATCACGGGGTTTGGATGCACCGGGGAAGTTTGCACCAACTCTCTAGGTGAGAAAGGGCAATGCACGGTACCGAAGAGGCTAGCAATGATGGAAGGGTGAGAGTGTGTATAATCCATGGACTCAATATTAGTCATAAAGAACTCACATACTTATTGCAAAAATCTACAAGTCATCAAAACCAAGCACTACGCGCATGCTCCTAGGGGGATAGATTGGTAGGAAAAGACCATCGCTCATCCCCGACCGCCACTCATAAGGAAGGCAATCAAAGAAACACCTCATGCTTCAAATTTGTCACACAACGGTTACCATACGTGCATGCTACGGGACAATTTCACAATTACTCAACTAGCACGACTCTAATATCACCACCTTTATATCGCAAAACTATTGCAAGGAATCAAACATATCATATTCAGTGATCTACAAGTTTTATGTAGGATTTTATGACTAACCATGTGAATGACCAATTCCTGTCATCTCTCTAAATACATATAAGTGAAGCAAGAGAGTTTAATTCTTTCTACAAAAGGTATGCCCACACTCTAACAAATATAAGTGAAGCAAAAGAGCATTCTACAAATGGCGGTTTTCTATGTGAAGAGAAACAGACAATCCAAACTTCAAATGATATAAGTGAAGCACATGAAGCATTCAATAAAGCCATACTCAAAAGATATAAGTGAAGTGCAAAGAGCATTCTATAAATAAACCATGGCCTATCTCATGCCAGCATGGTTCATCAAAGAGAAGTGAAAACTAAATGCAAAAGATGCTCCAAGATTTGCACATATCACATGAACGAAACGAATCCGAAAACATATTGATACTTGTTGAAGAAAGATGGGATGCCTTCCGGGGCATCCCCAAGATTAGACACTTGAGTCTCCTTGAATATTTACTTGGGGTGCCTTGGGAATCCCCAAGCTTGAGCTCTTGTCTCTCCTCCTCCTCACATCGAGACATCCTCGATCTTCGAACACTTCATCCACACAAAACTTAACAGAAAGCTCGGTAAGATCCGTTAGTATAATAAAGAAAATCACTACTATAAGTACTGTTGCAAACCAATTCATATTTTGTTTTTGCATTTTATCTACTTTAATATAAATTTTCCATGGCTTAATCCACTGATAGAAATTGATAGTTTCATCAAAACAAGCAAACTATGCATCAAAAACGGAATCTGTCTTAAACAGGACAGTCTGGAGTAATATGAACATTAACCATACTTCTGGTACTCCAAAAATTCTTAATTTATTTAGGAAAAATAAATAATTTGTATATAAATATAGTGCAAAAAGTTTCAGAACCGTTTGACATTCCAATAAATAATGTAAAATCGTGCACTACAGCCAAAGTTTCTGTTTTGCACCGCACATACCAACAAGCAATGTAAACATCCTAAAGGCAAATCTTGGCACATTATTTTTATAATAAAATGGATTTGTACTTTATAAAAGCACACAACATAAATAAATGACTCTCTAAAATTTCCAGGTTGTCTCCCTGGCAGCGCTTTCTTTAAAGCCATTAAGCTAGGCATATAGTGCTCAAGTAATGGATCCACCCGGATCCCAAGGTATATCGAAGCCAATTTTAATTAACAATGATTTGTGATTTAGTAGTGAGCACAAAGTAACATATATCATGCAACAACGAAGTCTAACTCTCTTCCTATGCATCGGCACGTCATAAAAGAACAATTCATTCACACATAGTAAAGGCCAATGCATAGTATAAACTGTTTCTTGCAATTTTATCATATTGGAAACATGGAGAGGAGGAGATGTAGTTCCTCTCTCATAATAATTGCAAGTAGGAGAATCAAGCACATACATATTATATCTATCAAAATCATCATGTGTAGTAGTAAAAGGCAACCCATCAATATAATCCTTAATAAGGGCAAACTTCTCCGATATGGTGTAGTCTGGAGAATTCAAAAAGATAATAGGACTATCATGCGTGGGTATAATGGAAAAAAAATTCATGTTTAACATAAGGAACTATAGCAAGTTCATCTCCATAAGCATAATTCATATTGGCATCTTGGCCACAAGAATAGCAAGCATCAAGTTCATCAAAAAGGGATATTTCAAATGAATCAACGGGATCATAGCAATTATCATGGCATTCATCCTTCGGTAAGAACGAAGGGACATTAAATTATTTATGAGTTGGAGAGTTACTCTCATTAGAAGGTGGGCACAGGTAGCTAATCCGATCTTCCTCCTTTTGTTCTTCGCTCTCCTCATCATCTTTTTCATCCAATGAGCTCACAGTTTCATCAATTTCTTCTTCCATAGACTCCTGCAAAATATTAGTCTCTTCTCGGACAACGGAGACTTTCTCAATAAATTCATCAATATCATAATTGTATTTATAATTCTCATAGCAATATTTAAGGATAGCTAAATTTTCAGGTCTATAAACTGAATCATCAAAACCTTCAAACTCTTTAAACAAAGATTCAATTTCACAAGCACCCTTAAAAGCAACAAATTCTTCTATTCGTTCCACATCATAGTAATCATATATACCATTAGCATAAGAAGCTAAGGTTTCATTATCATTAAAATTGCATGAGAACGGAAGGTGTGGAGCCTTCATCCTAGAGCAACAAGTATAATCATATCTCAAGCATAGTTGCTGAGCATACCAATGCAACATATAAATTTGATCCCATAATAGTTTCCCTTTTTGAGTCAAGTGATAATCCCTAAAGTATTCACGTTGAGCCAACGTGTCTCCCATTATATAATTGAATGGGGTTTTCTCAGGATTATTGAAGTAGTGCATAATATCTTTCACATAATGAGCATCGAGGGTTTTAGGAGGTTCCCCATCTCCATGAGTAGGAAGTAAACCTAATTTTTTTGGTATTTCATGTTCCATATCCCTAACTAAAGATAGAGAACAACTTAGAACAGCAAATAAAATCCACTTAGTGATAAAGCAAACAAGCACACACGAGAATATTCACCCCACGCTATTGCTCCACGGCAACAGCGCCAGAAAAAGGTCTTGATAACCCACAAGTATAGGGGATCAATTGTAGCCTCTTTCGATAAGTAAGAGTGTCGAACCCAACGAGGAGCTAAAGGTAGAACAAATATTCCCTCAAGTTCTATCAACCACCGATACAACTCTACGCACGCTTAACGTTCGCTTTACCTAGAACAAGTATGAAACTATAAGTACTTTGTAGGTGTAACGGGATAGGTTTGCAAGAATATAAAGAGCACGTAAATAAAAACTAGGGGCTGTTTTAGGTAAAGAAGCAATAATGTTAGTGTAGCGAGTGTGGAGAAGTGGTGGTAGGAGTTGCGAAATTGTCCCTAAGTAATTGACTACTTTACTAGACCGATAACAAGTTTTATGTGGGAGAGGCCACTGCTAGCATGTCATCCTTGACTTGGAATTATATGCACTTATGATTGGAACTATTAGCAAGCATCCGCAACTACTAACGTTCATTAAGGTAAAACCCAACCATAGCATTAAGATATATTGGTCCCCTATCAATCCCGTATGCATCAATTTCTATGCTAGGTTGAAGCTTCTGTCACTCTTGCCCTCCAATACATAGTCCTATCAACATACAACTAACCCTATGGTGTGATCCATGCGCGCGCTCATATGATGGGCACCAAAGGACAGCAACATAACCACAAGCAAATTAAACCAATCATAGCAATTCACCAATTACCAATAGGACAACGAAAATCTACTCAGACATCATAGGATGGCAACACATCATTAGATAATAATATGAAGAATAAAGCACCATGTTCAAGTAGAGGGTACAGCGGGTTGCGGGAGAGTGGACCGCTGTAGATAGATGAGGGAAGGTGATGAAGGTGTCGGTGAAGATGACGGAGGTGTTGGTGTAGATCGCCGTCACACGATGATGGCCCCGGCGGCGTTCCGGCGCCACCGGGAGAGAGGAGGAGGAGCCCCCTTCTTCTTCTTCTTCTTCTTCTTCTTCCTTGACCTTCTCCCTAGATGGGAGAAGAGTTTCTCCTTTGGTCCTTGGCTTCCATGGCATGGGAGGGGCGAGAGCCCCTTCGAGATTGGATCTATCCCTCCCTGTTTCCGCGTTTCTCTGCCTTCCAGATTCTGGCCTTTCACCGTTCCTTATATTCCAGGAGATCCGTAACTCCGATTGGGCTGAAATTTTAACACGATTTGTATCTGGATATCGGCTTTCTTGCAGCGAAAGAAGGGCACCAACCACCTTACGGGGTGGCCACGAGGTTCATGGCTGCCTCATGGCCCCCTCGGGCATCGTCTCGCGTTGATTCTTCTTCCCAAAAATCACATATATCCGAAAAAAACCTCCGTAAGTTTTTATCCCATTTGGACTCCGTTTGATATGGATTTTCTGCGAAACAAAAAAACATGCAACAAACAGGAACTGGCACTGGGCACTGGATCAATATGTTAGTCCCAAAAATAGTATAAAAAGTTGCCAAAAGTATATGAAAGTTGAATAATATTGGCATGGAGCAATCAAAAATTATAGATACGATGGAGACGTATCAGTCTCCAAGCGACCGAATGTGGCAGCGGTGATGACGTCCCGGAAGAAGAACAAAGAGGTAGACGACTCTTTTAGGCGGCCGAAGAAGAAACTTGCAGGGCGTCCAGTCGAGCCTCCGCAGACCGAAGCGCCGGAGAGCTAACAATTTGTTGTGTCGGCGGCCGGTGCGCACAAGGTGTTTGATGAAATGCCCACAAGGTATGATTTCGCCCCCCCCATTTTTGTTGTTTTTTTACATGAATGGATACATATGGATAGCTTAGTTTTCTTCTACATACTTTGTCGGGGGGGATGAACCCCGGGCAAGCAATGGAACCCGGATCCTTTTCAAAAACAACAAGGCTAGCAACGACCCTCATTCCGGCTTGCCCTTGGCCGGATTCCGCAGCCTGGCCAAGACTCGCAATTTGGCCAAATCTCGCAACCCGCCAAGGCCGCTCGTGCATGCCGCCGGTCCTAGCGAGTCAAGAATTCCTCGACAAGTAAGCGCAATCGTAGCGCGCCCCTCAACCCGGCCACGGGTCAGCTCCCGTCCCGTCTAGGGCGTATGACGAAAAAAGTTCCCATGAAGAGATGAGCAAGGCAACAGTGGCCCACCTACCCCGCTGACCACGGCCGGCGTAGATACAGTGCATCCCCCATCCTGCTGACGCAAGCCGACGGCGACCAGGCGACGCGCCACTGTAGCTGAGCCGGCTCAACCACTCCATGATGCATGACAATATGGGGAACAGTGCCCTCTGGCGCCGGGGCCCGTGCCTGAAGAACTCGGCATACCCTGGTACCCGGCAAGCCCCAGTGCCGGCTTCCCAGACGCTGGCATCCCGGCTCCACGACCATGTAACTTTACCATTGTAATCCTGGGGGTTTGGCCTATAAACCCCCCAGGATGCCTCCATGCACGGGAGAGCACATACACTAGCAGAATACACACACAGGGAGAAGGAACAACCTATCCCCTGGCCTGTCTTCCTTCCTCCCCAAAACAACTCCAGGAGCAAGCTTGTATCATCCACATATAAACCACACTCGGCAGGACTAGGGGTGTTATCTCTCTGGAGAGCCCCGAACCTGGGTATGTCTTGCATCCCTTGCTCGCTGATGCTGACCCCGCCTCTGGAGCCCATCGGTGCCCTCGAGCCCGCCCCTCTCTTTAGCCATCCTTTGGCACCTGCCGTGCGCCCACCACGACAGTTGGCGCCCACCGTGGGGCAGCTCGAGGTCCCGACCATAGACATGTTCCAGACGGGGCCCTTCATCGACTTTGGCGAGCACATTGCGCACTGTGCATTCCCCGCGCCCGGCGCGCCAATGGCTGGCCCCACCAACTCGCTCATCGCCTCCTTCGACGCGCTACGCATCTCCGACGCATCCGCAGCCAATAAGTACCCCAACGGGGTGCTTGACGTCACCGACTCGCTTGTCACCCTCGGTGGCGACATCTCCGTCGGGGTGTCGGATCTCTGTGTCTGGGTGGAGGCGCTCGCCACCGACTCTGACTCGGCTTCTTCTAGCACCACGAAGAAGGCCGCTGCCGCCAAGGCCGCAGCGGAGTGCGCCAGTGTGCCCGACCCGTTGCGCGCCATAATGCAGAACCTCAGCATTCCCATTTCCATCGACCTTAATGCCACCAACGCCACCTAGGCCCTGGCCCAGCTCGAGGAGGGGCGCAAGCGCCTACTGGACGAGGCCGCGATGCTTGCTACTACACATCGCCGATTGGAGTCTGTCCAGCAGGAGCACGATGCCACGTACGGCTTCACGCCGGCCGCGACAGAGCCCAGCCGGGTTGGCGAAGTGCGGAACCGTGGTGCCTCCATCAGGCGCGCACTAGGCTCGATCCCAACCGTCTACAACACCCCCATGAAGAACATGCACGCTGCGGAGGCGGCCGCAGTGGGTCTGGAGAACCTGCAAGGCGAAGAGCTGCAGGAGCGCCTGCGGCGCGTAAGCGAGCTTCTCGGTGCTGCGAACACGCAACAGGACAACCTCGACCATCCCGTTGCATATAACTCGCGCCGCACCAAGGATCTCGAGCAACGGAACACATCGTCTTCCCCACCCCAAGTGAAGCTCACTCTGGCCGCACCCGAACCCGGTGCAACCGTGCCCCAAGAGCTGGCGGTGGCCAGGGCAATGAGTCGGCTCCGGAAGAGCGGCTCCAGCAAGATCTCCCCCCGCAATCCAGCCAACGCGACCGTCCGATTTCAGTCGACCTAGCTCCCCGTGGCCCGGTCGCAAGCTGGCTAAGCCTGCGTGCCATCGACGATGTCAATGCTCGCCATCGCCTTGATCAACTCGCCCTCTCCCTCGAGTTGGAGGAAGACAATGTTGCCGGGCCGGCATGGTTCGGTCCGGGCATTCGGGATGAGCCCCTCCACAAAGGGTTTACGCTGCCCTGTGACACTCCCAGGTACAATGGGACCGTCAGGCCAAAGGATTGGCTCATCGACTACACCACCGCCATTAGCATCGCAGGCGGCAACAGCCGCCTTGCCGTGTGCTACGCCCCGCTCATGCTCCAAGGGTCAGCCCACATGTGGTTGAACAACCTGCCGGCCAGCAGCATCAACGCGTGGGTTGATTTCGAGCAAGCCTTCGTTCGCAACTTCACCGACACCTACAAGCATCCCGGCCGCCCCAGTCAGCTCACCATGTGCGTGCAGGGGCCAACGGAAACCGGCCGCAAGTATCTCGCACGCTGGACCGAGCTCCAGAACAGCTGCGAGGGCGTCGATGAGGTCCAAGCCATTCAGTACTTCGTGAGTGGCTGCCGAGATGGCATCCACCTCAAGCACAAGCTCTTGCACCCCGAGCCAACCACCATGCCGCACTCATGGTCATGGCGGACAAGTACGCCATGGCCGACTCCGCCATGAAGATCCAAGTGGCACGAAGCCAGCAAGGCGTTGCCGGCACCACCCGCCAAGCCGACTGGCGAGAGCAGCCGCCAGCAGAACAACAAGCGCAAGGCCGACTAGCAGGCCCCCCGCTACGACAACCGCCTCGTCACAGCCGCCGAGCAGGCGCCCGCGGCCGAGCCGGCCGGCAAGCGCCCACGGACTGGCAAGACGACATGGCAACCCTCCATGAGCTTCGAGGAGATGCTCGACGCTCCCTGCAAGCACCACAGCGGCACGAGGCCGTTCACGCACCCGCTTCGGCAGTGCTCCATCACTAAGCGCATCATGAGGGGTGATATCCCACCGCCTCTGGCCCCGGCTCCGGGCACAGCGCAGCCGCCATCGCCTCCTATCCCGCCCCCGGCAAACGGCGCGATGCACGATGATGTCTTCCCTAACCAGAACACAAGATACGTCGTCTTCACCAGCCTTGGCGATGACAAGCGTAGCGAGCGCCTGCTCTGGCAGGAGGTGAACACCGTCGTCCCCGTCGTGCCGGAGTATATGCACTGGTTGGAGCACCCGATCAGCTGGACCCGGGAAGACCACCCAGCCATCATGTCGAACCTGGGGGGCTATGCCCTCGTCCTTGACACCAACATTGTCGCTGCCAACGTACTTGCAAGTTCTCGCGCGTGGGTTCTCATTGACGGCGGTAGCAACATCAACATCCTCTACCGCGACACCATGACCAAGATCGGCATCGAGGCCAAGCACTTGGAGCCATCCCGGACGGTGTTCCACGGCATCGTGCCGGGTCTCTCCTGCTCCCCCATTGGTCGGATCCGGCTTAACATCCTGTTCAGCATGAGTGGTCATTTCCGGCGCGAACCCATCTGGTTCGAGGTGGTGCATCTGTCTAGCGCGTACCATGCATTGCTGGGTCGGCCTGCGCTCACCAAGTTCATGGCGGTCCCCCACTACGCCTACCTAAATATGAAGTTGTCGGGTCCTAAGGGCCTCATCACCATCGTTGGCGACTACAGGAAGTCCCTGGAGTGCGCCCAAGCCCGCGCCAGGTTGACCGAGTCACTGGTCATAGCCGAGGAGCGGCGCCAGGTCGACCGGATCGTCGCACTAGCTGGCGAGCAGCCGGCTGTGCCAGCTTCAACTAAGGAGTCGGCCGGCGAGGCCTCATTCCAGCCATCCAAGGAGACCAAGAAGGTCAAGCTGAACCCGGAAGACCCCAGCTGCAGCAAGTACGTCGTCATGGGCACCCGCCTCGATAGCAAATAGGAAATCAAGCTCGTCAACTTCCTCCATGAGAATCGGGATATCGTTGCATGGTCCCCAAAGGACATGCCGGGAACTCCAAGGAAGTACACCGAGCACAAACTACATGTCCGCAAGAATGCCAAGCCTGTCCGTCAACCATTACATCGCTTTTCAGTAGAGAAGAGAAGAACCATCGATGAAGAGGTTGCCAAGCTACTCGCAGCCGGCTTCACCATGGAAGTGTTTTGCTACCTCTTGAGCTTACGTTGGTTTTTCCCTTGAAGAGGAAAGGGTGATGCAGCAAAGGAGCGTAAGTATTTCCCTCAGTTTTGAAAACCAAGGTATCAGTCTAGTAGGAGACTACGCAACAAGCCACCGAATACCTGCACAAACAAACACCAACTTGCAACCAACGTGACAAAGGGTTTGTCAATCCCTTCATGGTTATTCACAAAGTGAGATATTATAGAGATGGATAAATAGTAAAGTAATATTTTTTCGTATTTTTGGTTTATGGAACGGAAAGTAAAAGATTGCAAAGTAAGGGAACGGCGACAGAAATTGGAAGTTGACGGGAAACTAATATGATGTAAATAGACCCGGGGGCCATAGGTTTCACTAGAGGCTTCTCCCAAGATAGAAATTATTACAAATTAGTGCCGAGCAATTGATAGAAAAGCGCAAAGTGATGATGATATCTAAGGCTATGATAATGAATATAGGCATCATGTCCGTGTCAAGTAGACCGAAACGATTTTGCATCTACTACTATTACTCCACACATCGACTGACTCCTGCCTGCATCTAGAGTATTAAGTTCATAAGAACAGAGTAACACATTAAGCAATATGACATGATGTAGCGGTATTAACTCAAGCAATATGATGAAAACCCCATCTTGTTATCCTCGATGGCAACAGTACAATACGTGCCTTGCTGCCCCTACTATCACTAGGAAAGGACACCGCAAGATTGAACCCAAGCTAAGCACTTCTCCCATTGCAAGGAAAACAAATCTAGTTGGGCAAACCAAATTGATAGTTCGAAGAGACTTGCAAAGATATCAAAACATGCATATAAGAATTCAGAGGAGATTCAAATAATATTCGTAGATAAGTTGATTCATAAATCCACAATTCATCGGATCTCGGCAAACACACCGCAAAAGAGTATTACATCGAATAGATCTCCAAGAACATCGAGGAGAACTTGGTATTGAGAATCAAAGAGGGAGAAGAAGCCATCTAGCTACTAGATATGGACCCGTAGGTCTGAAGTAAACTACTGACGCTTCGTCGGAGAGGTAATGATGTTGATGTAGAAGCCCTCGATGATCAATTCCCCCTCCGACAGGACGCCGGAAAAGGCCTCGAGATGGGATCTCACGGGTACAGAAGGTTGTAGCGGTGGAAAAGTGGTTCCGTGGCTCCCCTAGATGTTTTTGGGGTATAAGAGTATATATAGGCGAAAGAATTAGGTCAGGGGAGCTACGAGGGGCCCACAAGGTCGAGGGGAGCGCCCTCCACCCTTGTGGCCGCCTCGAGGCTCCTATGACTTGTACTCCAAGTCTCCTGGGTGTCTTCTGGTCCAAGAAAAATCATGGCAAAAGTTTTATTCCGTTTGGTATTCCTTTTCCGTGAAACTCTAAAACAAGGAAAAAACAAAAACTGGCACTAGGCTCTAGGTTAATAGGTCAGTCCCAAAAATCATATAAAATAGCATATTAATGCATATAAAACATCCAAAACAGATAATATAATAGCATGGAACGATAAAAAAATATAGATATGTTGGAGATGTATCAAGCATCCCCAAGCTTAATTCCTGCTCGTCCTCAAGTAGGTAAAGGATAAAAATAGAAATTTTGATGTGGAATGCTACCTAAAATATTCATCCATGTAATTCTCTTTATTGTGGCATGGATGTTCAGATCCGTAAGATTCAAAACAAAAGTTTAGTATTGACATAAAAACAATAATACTTCAAGCATACTAACAAAATAATTATGTCTTCTCAAAATAACACGGCCAAAGGAAGCTTATCCCTACAAAATCATATAGTCTGGCTATGCTCCATCTTCATCACACAAAATATTTAAATCATGCACAACCCCGATGAAAAGCCAAGCAATTGTTTCATACTTTTGATGTTCTCAAACTTTTTCAACTTCCACACAATACATGAGCGTGAGCCATGGACATAGCACTATAGGTGGAATAGACGGTGGTTGTGGAGAAGACAAAAAGAAGGAGATAGTCTCATATCAACTAGACGTATCAACGGGCTATGGATATGCCCATTAATAGATATCAATGTGAGTGAGTAGGGATTGCCATGCAACACATGCACTAGAGCTGTAAGTTTATGAAAGCTCAAAAAGAAAACTAAGTGGGTGTGCATCCAACTTGCTTGCTCATGAAGACCTAGGGAGTTTGAGGAACCCCCTCGTTGGAATATACAAGCCAAGTTCTATAATGAAAAATTCCCACTAGGATATGAAAGTGATACCATAGGAGACTCTCTACCATGAAGATCATGGTGCTACTTTGAAGCACAAGTGTGGAAAAAAGGATAGTAACTTTGTACCTTCTCTCTTTTTCTCTCATTTTTTGGGCCTTCTTTTTTTATTTGGCCTATCTCTCTCTCGTTTTATTTCCTCACATGAGGAAATGCTCTAATAATGAAAATCATCACACTTATATTTACTTACAACTCAAGAAATACAAATCGATACTAGAACAAAAATATGACTCTATGTGAATACCTCCGGCGGTGTACCGGGATGTGCAATGAATCAAGAGTGACATGTATAAAAAATGATGAATGGTGGCTTTGCCACAAATACGATGTCAACTACATGATCATGCAAAGCAATATGACAATGATGATGCATGTCGTAATAAACAGAATGGTGGAAAGTTGCATGGCAATATATCTCGGAATGTGGCTATGGAAATGCCATAATAGGTAGGTATGGTGGCTGTTTTGAGGAAGGATATGTGGTGGGTTTATGGTACCGGCGAAAGTTGTGCAGTACTATAGAGGCTAGCAATGGCAAAAAGGTGAGAGTGCGTATAATCCATGGAATCAACATTAGTCATAAAGAAATCACATACTTATTGCAAAAATCTATTAGTCATCAAAACAAAGTACTAGGCGCATGCTCCTAGGGGGGTAGATTGGTAGGAAAATACCATCGCTCGTCCCCGACTGCCACTCATAAGGAAGACAATCAAAAACATCTCATGCTCCAACTTCGTTACCTAACGGTTCACCATACGTGCATGCTACGAGACTCACAAACCTTAAGACAAGTATTTCTCAAATTCACAATTACTTACTAGCACGACTCTAATATTACCATCTTCATATCTCAAAACAGTCATAAGGAATCAAACTTCTCATAGTATTCAATGCACTTTATATGAAAGTTTTTATTATATCCCTCTTGGATGCCTATCATATTAGGACTAATTTTACAACCAAAGCAAATTGCCATGCTGTTTAGAGACTCTCGAAATAATATAAGTGAAGTACGAGAGTTCATCAATTTCTATAAATAAAACCATCATCGTGCTCTAAAAAGATATAAGTGAAGCACTAGAGCAAATTTGCCTAGCTCAAAAAATATAAGTGAAGCACACAGAACATTCTAATAAATCACGATTCATGCGTGTCTCTCTCAAATGGTGTGTATAGAAAGGATGATTGTGGCAAAGTAAAAAACAATGAATCAAATCGTACAAGACGCTCCAAGCAAAACACATATCATGTGGTGAATAAAAATATAGCCTCAAGTAAAGTTACCGAGAGACGAAGACAAAAGAGGGGATGCCTTCCCGAGGCATCCCCAAGCTTAGGATTTTCGACATCCTTGAATATTACCTTGGGGTGCCTTGGGCATCCCCAATATTAGGCTCTTGCCACCCCTTATTCCAGAGTCCATCAAATCCTTACCCAAAACTTGAAAACTTCACAACACAAAACTCCAACAGAAAATCTCGTAAGCTCCATTAGTATAAGGAAATAAATCACCACTTTTGGTACTATTGTGAACTCATTCTTTATTTATATTGGTGTAATATATACTGTATGACAACTTTTCCATGGTTCATACCCCCTGATACTAGCCATAGATGCATCAAAATAAGCAAACAACACGCGAAAAACAGAAACTGTCAAAAACAGAACAGTCTGTAGCAATTTGGAGATTTAGAATACTTTTGTAACTCCAAAAATTACGAGAAATTACTAAGTCCTAGATAATTTGTTTATTAATCCTCTGCTAAAATAATTAGTATTTTATCGCGCTTCTGTTAAAAACTAAAACTAATCTCCTGGGCGCAAAAGTTTTTGTTTTTTAGCAGGATCAAATTAACTATTACCTAAGCTATCCCAAAGGTCTTACTTGGCACAAACACTAACTAAAACACAAAACCACATATAAAAATAGGCTAGATGATTTATTCAAATCAAAATAGGACCTGAAAAGCAAGAACAAAAATAAAATCGGGTTGCCTCCCAACAAGCGCTATTGTTTAACGCCCCTAGCTAGGCATTGATAATTTTAATGATGCTCACATGAAAGATAGCAATTGAAACACAAAGAGAGCATCATAAAACATATGACAAACAATTTTAAGTCTAACATGCTTCCTATGCATAGGGATTTTATAAGCAAATGAATTATCAAGGCAAGCAAAAACTAGCATATGCAAGGAAGAAGAAAGAGACGATAGCAATCTCAACATGAAGAGCGGTAATTTAGTAACATGAAAATTTCTACAACCATATTTTCCTTTCTCATAATAATTACATGTAGTATCATAAGCAAATTCAACAATATATCTATCACGTAAGATATTCTCTTTATGAACCACATGCATGCAAAATTGACACTTCCAAAATAGTGGGGTTATCATAAAATAAAGTCATGACCTCTCCGAACCCACTTTTATCAAAAACTTCATAAGATTGAACATTATCCAAACATGTGGGATCTAAAGTTGACACTCTTACAAACCCATTTTAAATATTATTGCAAACATTATTACCAATCTCATATTCATCACGGGGCTTAAATAAATTTTCAAGATCATAAAAATCACCCCAATCATGATCATTGCAACAAGTAGTAGACATAGCAAAATTAGCATCCCCAAGCTTAGGGTTTTGCATATTATTAGCACAATTGACATTAATAGAATTTATAATAACATCATTGCAATCATGCTTTTCATTCAAAGTTCTATTGTGAATCGCTTCATAAAGTACTTCATCACAATTTTCAGATCCACAAATTTCAAGCAAAACTTCATAAAGATAATCTAGTGCACACAACTCACTAGCAATTGGTTCATCATAATTGGATATTTTAAAAAGATTAGCAAGTGGATGAGGATCCATAAACTTTTAGCAAGCAAAGATGCAAGCAAAAAGAAGGCACATGGTAACACAAGATCGAACGGAAAAGGGGTGAAGAAAAGGCAAATCTTTTCGAAAATCATTTTAGAAGTGGGGGAGAGGAAAATGAGAGGCGAATGGCGAATAATGTAATGCGAGAGATGAGAGTTTATGATGGGTACTTGGTATGTCTTGGCTTGGTGTAGATCTCCCCAGCAACGGCGCCAGAAATCCTTCTTGCTACCTCTTGATCTTGCGTTAGTTTTTCCCTTGAAGAGGAAATGGTGATGCAGCAAAGGAGCGTAAGTATTTCCCTCAGTTTTGAAAACCAAGGTATCAATCCAGTAGGAGACTAAGCAACAACTCACCGTATACCTGCACAAACAAACACCAACTTGCAACCAACATGACATAGGGGTTGTCAATCCCTCCACGGTTATTCACAAAGTGAGATCTGATAGAGATGGATAAACGGTAAAGTAATGTTTTTGATATTTTTGGTTTATGGAACAGAAAGTAAAAGTTTGCAAAGTAAGGGAACGGCGACATAAATTGAGAAGTTGATGGGAAACTAATATGATGTAAAATAGACCCGGGGTCATAGGTTTCACTAGAGGCTTCTCTCAAGATAGAAATTATTACGGTGGGTGAACAAATTACTACCGAGCAATTGATAGAAAAGCGCAAATTTATGACGATATCTAAGGAAATGATCATGAATATAGGCATCATGTCCGTGTCAAGTAGACCAAAATGATTCTACATCTACTACTATTACTCCACACATTGACCGACTCCTGCCTGCATCTAGAGTATTAAGTTCATAAGAATAGAGTAACACATTAAATAAGATGACATTATGTAGTGGGATTAACTCAAGCAATATGATGAAAACCCCATCTTGTTATCCTCGATGGCTACAATACAATACATGCCTTTCTACCCCTAATGTCACTGGGAAAGGACACCGCAGGATTGAACCCAAAGCTAAGCACTTCTCCCATTGCAAGAAAAACCAATCTAGTTGGCCAAACCAAATCGATAGTTCAAAGAGACTTGCAAAGATATCAAATCATGCATATAAGAATTCAGAGGAGATTCAAATACTATTCATAGATATGCTGATTCATAAATCCACAATTCATCGGATCTCGGCAAACACACCGCAAAAGAGTATTACATCGAATAGATCTCCAAGAACATCGAGGAGAACTTGGTATTGAGAATCAAAGAGAGAGAGAAGAAGCCATCTAGCTACTAGCTATGGACCCGTAGGTCTGAAGTAAACTACTGATGCTTCATCGAAGGCAATGATGTTGACATACAAGCCCTCCATGATCGGTTCCCCCTCCGACAGGACACCGAAAAAGGCCCTGAGATGGGATCTCACGGGTACAGAAGGTTGCGGCGGTGGAAAAGTGGTTTTGTGGCTCCCCTGGATGTTTTTGGGGTATAAGAGTACATATAGGCGAAAGAATTAGGTCAGGGGAGCTACGAGGGGCCCACAAGGTCGGGGCGGGTGCCCTCCACCCTTGTGGCCGCCTCGAGGCCCGTCTGACTTGTACTCCAAGTCTCCTGGGTGTCTTCTGGTCCAAGAAAAATCATGGTGAAAGTTTTATTCCGTTTGGACTCCGTTTGGTATTCCTTTTCTGCAAAACTTTAAAACAAGGAAAAAACAGAAACTGGCACTGGGCTCTAGGTTAATAGGTTAGTCCCAAAATCATATAAAATAGCATATTAATGCATATAAAACATCCAAAATAGATAATATAATAGCATGGAACAATCAAAAATTATAGATACGTTGGAGACGTATCATGTTTCACTCCGAGTGGCTGGCCAACCCGGTCCTCGTCCTGAAGAAGAACAACACCTAGCGCATGTGCATAGACTACACCAGCCTGAACAAGGCCTGCCCCAAGGATCCTTTTGCTCTCTCGCGGATAGATCAAGTGATCGACTCCACCGTCGGCTGTGAGCTCCTGTCCTTCCTGGGTGCTTACTCCGGCTATCATCAGATCAAGCTAGACCTGGCCGACGCCCTGAAGACGTTCTTCATCACGCCCTTTGGGGTGTACTGCTACATCACCATGTCATTCGACTTGAAGAATGCTGACATCACCTTCCAGCGCTGCATGCAGAAATGCCTGCTAACGCAACTCGGCCGTAACATCCACGTCTACGTGGATGACATCATGGTGAAGACCAAGCACCACCTCATGCTCCTTGACGACCTGAAGGAAACCTTCGCCAATCTGCGCCAGTACCAGATGTCGTGGGAGTCAGTCTGACAGTAAGAGCAGGGGGTACGTAGGAGGGGGAAAGGCCCTAGTTAAGGTGAGGTTGTACACACAAGTTTTACGAGTTCAGGCCCCTCTCGAAGGAGGTAACAACCCTATGTCTCGGTGCCTCGGAGGCTTGTCGACTGGATTATGCGTGAGAGTTACAGGGGTGCGAACCCTTGTGTCAGAGGAGGGGGTGGCTTATATAGAGTGCACCAGGCCCCTCCAGCCCCCGGTTACACCGGGTTCAATGTGAGTTAAGACAGGGGTGTTACTGGTAACACCTGCTATAAATGACTATTAATTATCTTTAAGACTATGGAGCGAACACTTGACCGTTTCCATACTGAGGAGATTGTAGGTCTTCTGTACTCCGAGTGATTCTTCATATGGTCGAGTGGAATTGGGATATCCAAGTGGAATATTTCGTCGAGTAGGTTCCCTTCAGGGGTTGTTTCAATCGGTATCTTTTGTGGGTCTTTGAATGTCTTTGACTCTAGGGCAGTGTCCTTGGGTAGGGTGTTTAGGACAGGCCTAAGACCCTACCCTAGGTACATGTCATCGTCATTAGCCCTTGAATGGATTGAGGTCCTAGTGAAGAAGGGTTGAAGTTGGTTCTGACTCGATTCCATGCTTCGGAGGTGATACGTCTCCATCGTATCTACTTTTCCAAACACTTTTGACCTTGTTTTGGACTCTAACTTGCATGATTTGAATGGAACTAACCCAGACTGACGCTGTTTTTAGTAGAATTGCCCTGGTGTTATTTTTGTGCAGAAATAAAATTTCTCGGAATGACCTGAAACTTCACGGAGAATATTTATGGAATTTATAAAAAATATTGGCAAAAGAATCAACACCAGGGGCCCCACACCCTATCCATGAGGGTGGGGGGCGCGGCCACTCCCCTGGGGCGCACCCCCTATCTCGTGGGCCCCCTAAGGCTTCACCAACCTCAACTCCAACTCTATATATTCACGTTCATGAAGAAAAAAATCAGGGAGAAGGATTCATCGCGTTTTACGATACAGAGCCGCCGCCAAGCCCTAATCTCTCTCGGGAGGGCTGATCTGGAGTCCGTTTGGGGCTCCGGAGAGGGGAATCCGTCGCCATCGTCAACATCAACCTTCCTCCATCACCAATTTCATGATGCTCACCGCCGTGCATGAGTAATTCCATCGTAGGCTTGCTGGATGGTGATGGGTTGGATGAGATTTATCATGTAATCGAGTTAGTTTTGTTAAGGTTTGATCCCTAGTATCCCTTATGTTCTAAGATTGATGTTGTTATGACTTTGCTATGCTTAATTCTTGTCACTAGGGCCCGAATGCCATGATTTCAGATCTGAACCTATTATGTTTCCATGAATATATGTGAGTTCTTGATCCTATTTTGCAAGTCAATAGTCACCTACTATGTGTTATGATCCGGTAACCCCGAAGTGACAATAATCGGGACCACTCCCGGTGATGACCGTAGTTTGAGGAGTTCATGCATTCACTAAGTGTTAATGCTTTGGTCCGGTACTCTATTAAAAGGAGGCCTTAATATCCCTTAGTTTCCAATAGGACCCCGCTGCCATGGGAGGGTAGGACAAAAGATGTCATGCAAGTTCTTTTCCATAAGCACGTATGACTATATTCGGAATACATGCCTACATTACATTGATGAATTGGAGCTAGTTCTATGTCACCCTATGTTATAATTGTTGCATGAGGAATCACATCCGACATAATTATCCATCACTGATCCATTGCCTACGAGTTTTTAACATATTGATCTTTGCTTAGTTACTTTTCCGTTGCCACTGTTACCGTTACTTCCATATTACTTTGCTACTAAATACTTTGCTGCATATATTAAGTCTTTCAGGTGCAGTTGAATTGACAATTCAACTGTTAATACTTGAGAATATTCTTTGGCTCCCCTTGTGTCGAATCAATAAATTTGGGTTGAATACTCTACCCTCGAAAACTGTTGCGATCCCCTATACTTGTGGGTTATCAAGACTTTTTTCTAGCGCCGTTGCCGGGGAGCATAGCTCTATTCTTTGGGTCACTTGGGATTTATATCTGTTGATCACTAGGAAGAACTTGAAAGATGAAAGAACCAAGATTTTCCCCTCCACTACGAGGGGAGGTAAGGAACTGCCATCTAGCTCTGCACTTGATTCACCTTTTATTTTGAGTAAACTTGCGACACCTACACCTGCTATTCATTCTGATATGTCGCATGTTATTGATGATGCCACTTCTGTTATGCATGATGCTTATGATGAAACTACTTCTATGCTTGATAATACTGTGCCACTAGGTGAATTTCTTCGTGAACAACTTGCTAGGGTTAGAGAGAATGAAATTATTGAAACTGATAATATTAATGAAAGTGATGATGAAGATTCTCCCCTAGATATGAATTGCTTGTTGTGCCTAAGGGTTATGTTATGGATGAAGAAACTGCTAGAGATCTTTTAGCTTGCAATGATAGATATGATCTTAAGAAACTGTTAGCTAAGCTGAAAGAAAAATCCTTGAATTCTAGAATGAAATATGACCCTGCTTTTGCTACTTCACCTATCTGTATTTCCGATAAGGATTATGATTTCTCTATCGATCCTCAGTTAATTACTTCGGTTGGATCTGATCCTTTTTATGGCTATGAATCTGAAACTGTTGTGGCACAGCTTACTAAATTAAATGATATAGCCACCCTGTTCACTAATGAGGAAAAAATTCGTTACTACTATATCCTTAAGTTATTCCCGTTCTCATTAAAGGGTGATGCTAAAACAAGGTTTAATTCTCTTCAGCCTGGTTGTGTGCGTAGTCCCTAGGATATGATTTATTACTTCTCTGCTAAATATTTCCCCGCTCAAAAGAAACAAGCTGCCTTAAGGGAAATACATAACTTTGTGCAAATTGAAGAAGAGAGTCTCCCACAAGCTTGGGGGAGGCTTCTCCGATTACTTAATGCTTTGCCTGATCATCCTCTCAAGAAAAATGAAATACTTGATATCTTTTATAATGGACTAACCGATGCTTCCAGAGACCACCTGGATAGTTGTGTTGGTTGTGTTTTCAGGGAAAGAACTGTTGATCAAGCTGAATTGCTATTGAACAATATGTTGAGTAGTGAAAATGATTGGACAGTTCCTGAACCAATTCCTAAGCCAACTCCTAAGAAAAGGGATATTCTATTTCTCAGTCCTGAAGATATGCAAGAGGCAAAGAAATCTATGAAAGAAAAGGGTATTAAAGTTGAAGATGTTAAGAATTTACCACCTATTGAAGAAATACATGATCTTGATAACCCGACACAGGTAGTGAAGGTAAATTCTCTCTATAGATTTGATGAAGGTGATATTCCTCATAATAAGTCAGCTAGCCAATGCTTAGATGAGTTTGATAATTTTATTGTTAAACAAGAAAACTTCAATGCCTATGTTGGTAGACAATTGAAACGTAATGCTTATATGATTGAATACTTGAGTGATTATATGTCTAGATTTAAAGGTGAACTTAAACTTATTAGTAAACATGCTTCTATGGTTACCACTCAAGTAGAACAAGTACTTAAAGCTCAGAATGATTTGCTCAATGAATTAGATAATAAGAAAAATGAAAATGCTGTTAGAGTTGTGACTAGAGGGGGTAAAATGACTGAGGAACCTTTGTATCCCGAGGACCACCCTAAGAGAATTGAGCAAGATTCTCAGAGAACTAATGTTGATACACCTAGTTCTTCTAAGAAGAAGAAAAAGAAAAATGATAGGGCTCTGCATGTTTCTAGTGAACCTGTTGTTGACACACCTGAGAATCCCAACGATATTTCTATTTCCGGTGCTGAAACACAATCTGGTAATGAACATGAACCTAGTGATAATGTTAATGATGATGTTCATGTTGATGCTCAACCTAGCAATAACAATGATGTAGAGATTGAACCTGCTGTTGATCTTGATAACCCACAATCAAAGAATCAACGTTATGATAAGAGAGACTTTATTGCTAGGAAGCACGATAAAGAAAGAGAACCATGGGTTCAGAAACACATGCCTTTTCCTTGTAAACCATCCAAGAAAAAGGACGATGAGGATTTTGAGCGCTTTGCTGAAATGATTAGACCTATCTTTTTGCATATGCGTTTGACTGATATGCTTAAAATGAATCCTTATGCTCAGTATATGAGAGATATTGTTACAAATAAATGAAAGATACCAGAAGCTGAAATTTCCACCATGCTTGCTAATTATACTTTTAAGGGTGGAATACCAAAGAAACTTGGAGATCCAGGAGTACCAACTATACCATGCTCCATTAAAAGAAACTATGTTAAAACTGCTTTATGTGATCTTGGATCTGGTGTTAGTGTTATGCTCCCTCTTTATATCGTCGACTTGATTTGAATAAGTTGACACCTACTGAAATATCTTTGCAAATGGCTGATAAATCAACTGCTATACCAGTCGGTATTTGTGAGGATGTGCCTATTGTGGTTGCAAACGTTACTATTCTAACGGACTTTGTTATTCTTGATATTCCCGAGGACGATAGTATGTCGATTATCCTTGGTAGACCCTTTTTGAATACTGCAGGGGCTGTTATTGATTGCAACAGAGGCAATGTCACTTTTCATGTTAATGGTAATGAGCATACGGTACACTTTCCGAGGAAACAACCTCAAGTCCACAGTATTAATTCTATTGGAAAAACTCCAACCTTTACTATTGGAGGTTTTGAATTTCCTCTTCCTACTGTCAGGAAGAAATATGATATTCTTATTGTTGGGGACATGCATATCCCCGTTGACGTTGAGGTAACCTAGTGTTATTCGAAAATTCTCCGGTTTCATGTTATTCGAAAAGAGTTTGTTAACAAGACTTGATCAACCTTGTTGGTGGATTCCTTTTGATGAGCATGAGATGGGTGAAGTTAGAAAGAACAACTCTCTGTAACCTCTGTTTACTTTCTGTTATTTGGATTAAATAAAGCAAAAATAGTATTTTCTGTCTGTTTTCTGAATTACTCTTGCAATAAAACCCCGAAAATAAAGGTTCTCCAAATGCCCTGAAAGTTTTATATGATTTTTCTAGAATATTTAAGAATTATTGGCACTGAGAACACACCTGGGGGCCACTCCACCTGACCACAAGGGTCCAGGGTGCGCCCACCCCCTAGGGCGCGCCCCCTGCCTCGTGGACCCCACGTGGGCCCCCTCCACTTATTCTTGCACCCACACACTTCGTCTTCCTCTAGAAAAAAATCATCCACCAACTCAAACCCGAGTTCTAGCTCATCTTGCTGCCATTTTTGATCTCCTAGCTCAAAGCTCCATTGACGAAACTGCTTTGGGGGATTGTTCTTCGGTATGTGACTCCTCCAGTGGTCCAATTAGTTTTTATTCTAGTGCTTTATTTATTGCAAATTTTTGCTGCTTAGGTGACCCTGTTCTCGAGCTTGCATGTCAAATTTATGTGGTCAAAAGTAGTTTTAATGCATGATATGGCATCTCGGCACTTGTGGGAGTAGTTGCTATCAATCTTGTTGAGTTTGATTCACTTTTATTTTGAGTCACTAAAAATTTCAGAAATTTTTCAGAGGAAGAAATATGTTTAGGAAAATGTACCAAGGTGGTTCCTCAAGGAAGCAAGGCCCAAGGCTCATGATACGTGAGTCGGACAGTGAACTGCCAAGGGAAGCTCAAGTGCGGCCTTGTGAATGGCCATCAAAGGAGTTCATGGTCCAGGCAGACATCAAGGATGAATTTGATGCATATGTGCGTAACGCTAATCTTGAGAGCTTCGTGTTAGATAAGTGTCAGCAATACCTCTATCTAACTGATTCATTTGTGAGAAGGTTTAAATTTACATCCTCGCGCAATTCTCACACTGTTTTATTTTGTCTATATGATAAATCATACACCATGGACCTAGAAGATCTTAATACTGCTTGTAAACTCCCGCACCGGGGCAATGTTAGTGAACCTTGCAAATCTGAATATAAAGAGTTTCCTGCTAGTATTACTGTGGGGGAATCTAGGGAAATCACACAAGCTACCATAGGGAGCATTCATTTCCCTTCCATACATTATTTTGCTCTCTTCATTGATAGATGCATTCACGGGAAAGATGAGGCTTGTCACATGTGCGTTCTAGATCTTAGTGCCCTCAAGAGTGCGGTATTAGGTGATGAGCAATATAACTTGGGGCTATTGTTGCACGTAGGTTGCATCACAACAGTATAAGTGGAGATTTGTTTGGTGGAATTTATGCAACTCGTGTAGATAAGTATCTTGATATACCCATACATGGAAATGATATTGAGTTGCCTCCTGCTTATCTAGATTATAAGGCTATGTTTCGCCACCAGTTTCTTGAGAGGAATGATCAGTTCCTCCAGTACTGACTAATCTTTGAAAGACGGCGCATTGTCCATGTTGCTCTCCCCGCTCCTACTTTCTTTTACTTTCAGGCAGAAAAGAGATATGTTATAACCAGGGAGGAGGCAAATGAGTACGAGAGGAGGACGGAGGCAGCTCGCCTCCAAGCAGCAGCTTGTCAGGCAGTAGCTGCTGCATCCCAGTACGACCTCAGTTACAACTTTGGATATCCACCAGGTCAGCCGTGGCCATAGACCAACTTAGGCCAAAAGCCTAAGCTTGGGGGAGTACGTATCTCTCACCGACATTACATTCATGTTCACACACTCATGCCAGTTGTCGGTGCTCATACTTTTTCATTGTACTATCCATGCTAGTTTAATTTCTTTTTAAGCTTTCTTCTTGTGTGTTTGAAAAACCTTAAGAAAAACCAAAAAAATTAGTTGTAGCTTTTAGCTAGTTTACTTTCCATGCTTGTAGTAGTAGTAATTAAAAAGAAAACCCAAAAAGATTTCTCGTTATTCTTTTTCTTGTTGGGAGCTTTCCCATGTAAATAGTTTTGTTTCTTTTCTTTTCTTTGGGGGTTGAGAGGAGAAGACCTTGAAAATGTTGAGAGGCTCTCATATGCATTATTGTTGATTTAACAAAGAGCCCATATTACCTTGTCTTCTCCCTTGTATTGAATGCTTGCAGATTCCAGCTTAGTCCAATGCACGTGCACTATTATTATTATCCACACCGTTTGGCAGTGCAAGTGAAAGGCAATGATGACGATATATGATGAACTGATTGAGATGAGAAAAGCTGGTATGAACTCGACCTATCTTGTTTTTGTAAATATGATTAGTTCATCGTTCCTGATTCAGTCTATTATGAATGAAACATGCTTGCAATGACAATTAGAGATTATAGTTGCTGATGCCATGCTTAATTAGCTAGGAGTTTATAATGGTTTACCTTGCGTGCCAACATGCTATTAAAATGGTTGTGATGTGGTATGATAGGGTGGTATCCTCCTATGAACGATTCGAGTGGTTTGACTTGGCACATTTTCACGCATGTAGTTGAAACAAAATCAACATAGCCTCCATGATATTTATGTTCATGGTGAATAATATCCTACTCATGCTTGCACTCAATGTTGAGTAATTTTAATGCATGTTCATGACTGTTGTCTCTCTCTAGCTGGTCGCTTCCCAGTCTCTTTCTAGCCTTCACTTGTACTAATCAGGAATACTGCTTGTGCATCCACTTCTATAAACCCCAAAAGTTATTAAATATGAGTCCATCATACCTTCCTATATGCAGTATCTACCTGCCGTTCCAAGTAAATTTGTATGTGCCAAACTCTAAACCTTCTAATGAAATTCTGCTTTGTATGCTCGAATAGCTCATGTATCAACTAGGGCTATCTATATCTTCCATGCTAAGTGGGTTATTCTCACGAGGAGTGGACTCCACTCCTCATTCACAAGAAAATGGCTGGTAACCGGGATGCCCAGTCCCATGCTTAAATTAAAATAATTGCAAACAAAACTCCCCCAGGATTGTTGTTAGTTGGAGGCACCCGTTGTTTCGGACAAGCCATGGATTGATGTTTGTTGGTGGTAGGGGGAGTATAAACTTTACCATTCTGCTTGGGAACCGCCTATAATGTGTGTAGCATGGAAGATATCGAGATCTCTCGGTTGTTATGTTGACAATGAAAGTATACCACTCAAAATATTATCTATCTCTATTTCAAAAATCGAGCTCGGGCACCTCTACAAATCCCTGCTTCCCTCTAAGAAGGGCCTATCTATTTACTTTTATGTTGAGTCATCATCCTCTTATTAAAAAGCACCAGTTGGAGAGCACCACTGTCATTTGCATGTATTACTATTAGTTTACATTGAGTATGGCTGTGACTGGATCTCTTTTACCATGAATTACAATGTTTAGTCAATCCTTGATCTTTAGAGGTGCTTTGTATTTATGTTTTGCGGTCTCAGAAAGGGCTAGCGACATACCATCTTGTTATATCATATTATGATTGTTTTGAGAAAGTGTTGTCATCCGAGATTTACTATTATTGCTCGCTAGTTAATTATGCCATTGATATGAGTAAACATGAGACCTAAATGTTATTGTGAATATGGTTAGTTCATAATCTTTGCTGAAAACTTGAATGCTGGCTTTACATATTTACAACAACAAGATCAAACCGAGTTTGTAAATTTTTTTCTTTATCACTTTCAGTTTGTCAACTGAATTGCTTGAGGACAAGCAAAGGTTTAAGCTTGGGGGAGTTGATACGTCTCCATCGTATCTACTTTTCCAAACACCTTTGACCTTGTTTTGGACTCTAACTTGCATGATTTGAATGGAACTAACCCGGACTAACACTGTTTTCAGCAGAATTGCCATGGTGTTATTTTTGTGCAGAAATAAAAGTCCTCGGAATGACCTAAAACTTCACGGAGAATATTTTTGGAATTTATAAAAAATACTGGCGAAAGAATCAACACCAGGGGCCCACACCCTATCAACGAGGGTGGGGGCACGCCCACCTGTCTCGTGGGCCCCCTGAGGCTCCACCGACCTCAACTCCGACTCTATATATTCATGTTCGTGGAGAAAAAAATCAGGGAGAAGGATTCATCGCATTTTATGATACGGAGCCGCCGCCAAGCCCTAATCTCTCTCGGGAGGGCTGATCTGGAGTCCGTTTGGGGCTCCGAAGAGGGGAATCTGTTGCCATCGTCATCATCAACCTTCCTCCATCACCAATTTCATGATGCTCACCGTCGCGCGTGAGTAATTCCATCGTAGGCTTGCTGGACGGTGATGGGTTAGATGAGATTTATCATGTAATCAAGTTAGTTTTGTTACGGTTTGATCCCTAGTATCCATTATGTTCTGAGATTGATGTTGCTATGACTTTGCTATGCTTAATGCTTATCACTAGGGCCCGAGTGCCATGATTTCAGATCTGGACCTATTATGTTTCCATGAATATATGTGAGTTCTTGATCTTATTTTGCAAGTCAATAGTCACCTACTATGTGTTATGATCCGGTAACCCCGAAGTGAAAATAATCGGGACCACTCCCGGTGATGACCGTAGTTTGAGGAGTTCATGTATTCACTAAGTGTTAATGCTTTGGTCTGGTACTCTATTAAAAGGAGGCCTTAATATCCCTTAGTTTCCAATAGAACCCCGCTGCCACGGGAGGGTAGGACAAAAGATGTCATGCAAGTTCTTTTCCATAAGCACGTATGACTATATTTGGAATACATCCCTACATTACATTGATGAATTGGAGCTAGTTCTGTGTCACCCTATGTTATAACTATTGCATGAGGAATCGCATCTGATATAATTATCCATCACTGATCCATTGCCTATGAGCTTTTCACATATTGATCTTTGCTTAGTTACTTTTCCGTTGCCACTGTTACAATCGCTACATAACCAATACTATTACTTTTGCCACCGTTACCGTTACTTCCATATTACTTTGCTACTAAATACTTTGCTGCAGATATTAAGTCTTTCAGGTGCGGTTGAATTGACAGCTCAACTATTAATACTTGAGAATATTCTTTGGCTCCCCTTGTGTCGAATCAATAAATTTGGGTTGAATACTCTACCCTCGAAAGCTATTGCGGTCCCCTATACTTGTGGGTTATCAGGAGGCATTTAATCAAAGTCTGGGAAGCACACTGGTTCTTTAACCCTGGATTAGTCGCCTTGATCGATTCCGGCTCTTGAGCCCATCGAGTGAATTATGCTTGTAAATCTTCGAGTGAATTAGACTATGATATCTTCGATGTGATTGATTGCCCCGCAGTTTCTCGGATCTCACGGGATTCAAAATTTTGGAGAAGCGCATGGGACGGAGCATGGCACAGTAATCAGAATGGGTACACAGAGGCGCCTCGATCTCCGTGCTGCCGTGTTCGCCACATATCGACCGAGCGGCTATTACAGGATGCGACAGGATTGCTCGGGCCCATGGGTCAGCCACTCGGAAGCATGTCCATAAAAGGCACCGAGGCCGAAGCGATGCACTGTGCGCCCCATTCTTTCTCTTTTCTCTCTGCATCTCCAGCTTGCTTCTCTTCGCTCTCGACGCTTCCGTACGGCCTGCTCGCACTCCACCGCCATGGGGAAGGATAAGACTGTGGCCCTAGAGAGCATGCAAAGAAGGCGACGACGGTGGCGAAGGGCAAGAAGATGGTGAGGGGGATGTCGTCGCGGTCCGGTCTGTCACCTAGTTTGATCCAGGGATACTGGATCCAATCCACCGTCGTGAAGGAGGACCTGGAGAATCTTTCCAATGACGGCCTGATTGCTCATGGGACCTGGAGGCTGTCGGGGAACGAATCTGAGCCCCAGCCACGCAAGGGCGAGTGTGTCCTCACCACCCATGTCGACCGAGGTTTCTCCCTGCCCCCACATCCGTTCTTCCGAGATTTTTTGAATTTCTTTGGGGTTTAGATCCATGACTTTCCACCCAACACAATCTCGTATCTCGCTACATTTGTTTCTATGTGCGAGAACTTCCTCGGTTGCCAGCCGCACTGGGGCCTGTTCAAACATATCTTCACTTGTCATTCTCAGTCGGTAAAAAAGGCAAATCCGAGTGATGAAAAGACGCATGTGATTCAGATGTGCGGAGGGTTAGGGATCCAAACTAGAGGTTGAAGTACTTGTCCTCCCATGTCCTTTCCTGAGTCGGTTAGAGGATGCCAGTCGACTTGGTTCTACTACAAGGACGTTCTGATCCCTGGACAGTCGACCAGCCTCCCCCTTTCACTATGGAGAGACTCCGCCAGCCTTCTTCTCTACTTGTAACTGCATAAGAGAAAGGTGAAGTGTCCCTTTTAGTTGATGCGGTCGTGAATTTAGCTCGGGAGGGTGTGACCAACATGGATCTGCTGGAGGTGTTCCTCAGTCGACGCATCCAACCTCTCCAAGCTCGTGATCACCCGATGTGGATGTATTCGGGTCCTGGAGACACAGCTTGAATCCACCCGGAGGAGGTTGACGAGGAGACGGTGGCCCGGTGGCTTAGGAGCATTACTGGCAACAAGGATAACCCCAGGGGGTCCATGAGGACTCTACCATTCGATGCCAACAATGCTTGAGAGGAGGTCAAGCTCGATTTACCGAGTGTTTTTTCCTTTTCAATCTGTGATTGTTCTTGAATCTGACTGATGTTTGTAACTTGTATCTTGCATATTTACACCAAGATTTACTCTATGCCAAACAGGGAGCACCCTCAGGAGGGAGTGGGGAGTGATGACGAAAGCGCTGACTGGAAATATGAAGATGATAACGAGGAGGCCGGCGAGGACTCTGGAAGCAGCGAGGAAGTCGACTTGCTGCTCCGCTCCGAACGATGCTCCAAGCAGTAGCATGATCCCATGGGAGGACGTGGCAAGGCAGTTCCGTCGAGTGCAAAAGTCTCGAAGCACACTCAGACCTCGACTCCAGAGCTGTCACAGAAGGCTGCGAAACAGCCCAAAGTCATTCCACCGAAACCCCGGAAGGCTCTGCCCAGGATTAAGGTGTCCATCCCTATTGCTCTGGCGTAAGTGTTTCTTATCTTTATCTTTTGTTTCCACTGCGACCTTCTTCTTTAGCTTGACCGAGTGGAATTTGGAACTTTCAGTGCTGCTACTTCTGCAACATCCATGGAAGTCGATGAGGAGCGAGGTGATGCAGAGACCGCAGACGCGGCCACTTCTCGGGCAGGTTAGATCCCACAGCCATGCCTTTGCTTTTCTGACTATTTTGATAAGTGACTGAAAACCTTTCTCCGAGTGTTTTGTAGTGCCGGCAAATGTTATCCAGCTTCCGGACGATGATGACGATGAAGAAGTGCCTGATACGTCCATTTTGCCTCATGTTTTCTTACTATTATTTATAATGTTTTTATCCATAATATTGCTTTTTGGAGTAATTCTAATGCTTTTTCTCTCATAATTTGCAAGGAACACACCAAGAGGGAGAATTCCGGCAGCTGGAAATCTGGACCTAGAAAAGCTACGTCAGGCCACCTATTCTGCACAACTCCAAATGACCTGAAACTTTACGGAGATTTTTTATGGATTATTTGAGAAATACTAGAGCCAATAAACACTAGAGGGGGGCCACCAGGTGGGCACAACCCACCTGGGCACGCCAGGCCCCACCTGGTGCGCCCTGGTGGGTTGTGGCCTCCTCGGCCCACCTCTGATGCCCATCTTCTGGTGTATAAGTGGTTTTGACCTAGAAAAAAAATAAGAGGAGGACTTTCGGGACGAAGCGCCACCGCCTCGAGGCAGAACTTGGGCAGGAGCACTTTTGCCCTCCGGCGGAGCGATTTTGCGAGGGGAACTTCCCTCCCGAAGGGAGAAATCATCGTCATCATCATCACCAACAACTTCCCCATCATGGGGAGGGCAATCTCCATCAACATCTTCACCAGCACCATCTCATCTCAAACCCTAGTTCATCTCTTGTATTCAATCTTGTTACCGGAACTATAGATTGTTACTAGGGGGTGACTAGTAGTGTTGATTACATCTTGTAGTTGATTACTATATGGTTTATTGGGTGGAACATTATATGTTCAGATCCATCATGCATATTAATACCCTTCTGATCATGAGCATGTTTGCTGTTTGTGAGTAGTTACCTTCAATCTTGAGGTCACGGGATAAATCATGTTGCAAGTAATCATGTGAATTTGATATGTGTTCGATATTTTGATAGTATGTATGTTGTGATTCCCTTAGTGGTGTCATGTGAACGTCGAGTACATGACACTTCACCATATTTGGGCCCAAGGGAATGCATTGTGGAGTAGTAAATAGATGGTGGGTTGCGAGAGTGACAGAAACTTAAACCCCAGTTTATGCACTATTCCGGAAGGGACTGATTGGACCCTAGAGTTTAATGCTATGGTTATAATTTATTCTTAATACTTTTCTCGTAGTTGCGGATGCTTGTGGGAGGGTTAATCATAAGTAGGAGGTTTGTTCAAGTAAGAACAACACCTAAGCACCGGTCCACCCACATATCAAATTATCAAAGTAGCGAACACAAATCAAACCAATATGATGAAAGTGACTAGATGAAATTCCTGTGTACCCTCAAGAAAGCTTTGCTTATTATAAGAGACCGTTTTGGCCTGTCCTTTGCCTCAAAAGGATTGGGCTACCTTGCTGCATACTTGTTACTATTATCGTTACTTGCTCGTTAGAAACTATCTTGCTATCAAACTACTCGCTACTTACAATTTCAGCACTTGCAGACACCACCTTACTGAAAACTACTTGTCATTTCCTTCTGCTCCTCGTTGGGTTCGACACTCTTACTTATAGAGAAGAGCTACAATTGATCCCCTATACTTGTGTGTCATCAAGGCTATTTTCTGGCGCCGTTTCCGGGAAGTGAAGCGCCTTTGGTAAGTGGAATTCAGTAAGGAAACAATTATATAGTGTGCCAAAATTTATTTTCACTTGTTACTATGGAAAACAATCCTTTGAGGGGTATGTTCGGGGTATCTTCACCTCGTCCGGAACCACAATTAATTGCCCCTCAACCTACAACACCTACTGAAAATATTGAATATGAAATTCCTTCGGGTATGATAGAACAATTGCTAGCTAATCCTTATGCAGGAGATGGAACTGAACATCCTGATATGCACTTGATATATGTGGATCAAATTTGTGGATTGTTTAAGCTTGCAGGTTTACCCAGAGATGAGGTGATGAGAAAGGTTTTCCCTTTATCTTTGAAGGGAAAATCATTGGCATGGTATAGGCTATGCGATGATATTGGATCATGGAATTGGAATCGTCTGAAATTGGAGTTCCACCAAAAAATTTATCGTATGCATCTAGTCATCGTGATCGGAATTATATATATATATATATATATATATATATATATATATATATATAAATTTTTTGGCCTCGTGAAGGAGAAAGTATCGCTTTAGCTTGGGGAGTCTTAAGTCAATGTTATATTCATGCCCCAATCATGAGCTCTCAACAGAAATTATTATCCAGAATTTTTATGCTCCGCTTTCTCGTAATGATCAAACCATGCTTAATACTTCTTGTGCTGGTTCTTTTATGAAGAAGACTATTGAATTCAGGTGGGATCTTTTGGAAAGAATTAAACGCAACTCTGAAGATTGGGAACTCGACAAAGGTAAAGAGTCAGGTATTAAACTTAAGTATGATTGTGTTAAATCTTTTATGGATACCGATGCTTTTCAAAAGTTTAGCACTAAGTATGGACTTGACTCTGAGATAGTAGCCTCCTTTTGTGAATCATTTGCTACTAATGTTTAACTCCTAAGGAGAAGTGGTTTAAATATTACCCACCTATTAAAGAATAAATTAAAGAACCGGTACGAGTTAAAGAAGAAGCTATACTTTATAATGTTGATCTAGTTGTTCCTACTGCTTATTTTGAGAAACCTCCTTTTCCTGTTAGGATAAAGGAACATGCTAAAGTTTCAACTGTGGTTAAAAAAAGTTCCGTTAGAACACCTAAACCAGATGAACAAATTAGAGTTGAACCTAATATTGCTATGGCTAAAGATCTCTTGGAAGAAGATATGGATGGGCATGTCATCTACTTCTGTGTAGAAGCTGCTAGAATTGCCAAACCCGAAAAAGGGATAAAAATAGACAAGTTGTTGGCCTGCTTGTCATTTCAGTTAAAATAGGAGATCACTGTTATCATGGTTTATGCGACATGGGTGCTAGTGTGAGTGCTATTCCTTACAAGTTATATCAAGAAATTAGGGAAGACATAGCACCTACAGAGTTAGAAGACATAGATGTCACTATTAAACTTGCAAATAGAGACACCATATCATCTTGTGGGATTATTAGAGATGTTGAAGTCTTGTGCGGGAAAATAAAATACCCTAATGATTTTCTTGTTCTTGGTTCCCCACAAGATGACTTTTGTCCCATTATCTTTGGTAGACCTTTCTTGAACACCATTAATGCTAGGATAGATTGTCAGAAACAAACTGTTGGTGCTAGCTTTGGAGATGAGTCTCATGAGTTTAATTTTTCCAAGTTTAGTAGGAACCAACATGACAAAGAATTGCCTAGTAAGGATGAATTAATTGGTCTTGCTTCTATTGTTGTGCCACCTACTGATCCTTTAGAATAATATTTTCTAGACCATGAGAATGATGCACATATGCATGAAACAAATGAAATAGATAATATTTTCTTTAAACAATGTCCTCTACTTAAGCACAATTTGCCTATTGAAACTCTTGGAGGTCCTCCTCCACCTAAGGGTGATCCTGTGTTTGAATTAAAACAATTGCCAGACACTTTGAAATATGCTTATCTTGATGAAAAGAAGATATATCCTGTTATTATTAGTGCTAACCTTTCAGAACATGAAGAAGAAAGATTATTGAAAGTTCTAAGGAAGCACCGCGCTGCTATTGGATATACTCTTGATGATTTAAAAGGCATCAGTCCCGCTCTATGTCAGCACAAAATTAATATGGAACCTAATACTAAACCCGTTGTTGATCACCAATGTCGATTAAATCCGAAGATGAAAGAGGTGGTAAGAACAAAAATATTAAAACTTCTGGAAGCAGGTAAAATTTATCCAATAGCTGATAGTAGATGGGTAAGTCCCGTTCATTGTGTCACTAAGAAGGGATGTATAACTGTTGTTCCTAATGATAAGAATGAACTTATTCCACAAAGAATTGTTACAGGCTATAGAATGGTAATTGATTACAGAAAATTAAATAAAGCAACTAAAAAAGATCATTACCCTTTACCTTTTATTGATCAAATGCTTGAAATATTATCTAAGCACACACACTTTTGCTTCCTTGATGGATATTCTGGCTTTCCACAAATACCTGTGTTCTCAACCTGATCAAGAAAAAGACCACTTTACTCGTCCTTTTGGAACCTATGCTTATAGACGTATGCCTTTTGGTTTATGTAATGCACCTGCTACCTTTCAAAGATGCATGATGGCGGTATTCTCTGACTTTTGTGAAAAGATTGTTGAGGTTTTCATGGATGACTTCTCTGTCTATGGGAAGTCTTTTAATGATTGTTTAAGCAATGTTGAGCGAGTTTTGCAGAGGTGTGAATAAAAAAAATCTTATCTTGAATTGGGAGAAGTGCCACTTTATGTTTAATGAAGGCATTGTCTTGGGTCATACAATTTCTGAAAGAGGTATTGAAGTGGACCAAGCTAAGGTTGATGCAATTGAGAAAATGCCATGTCCTAAGGACATCAAAGGCATTCGTAGTTTCCTAGGTCATGTTGGTTTCTATAGGAGATTTACCAGACTTTTCTAAAATATCTAGGCCTCTTACTACTCTTTTGCAAAAGGATATTCCTTTTGTTTTTGATGACGATTGTCGTGAAACCTTTAAAACACTCAAGAAAAGCCTTAATTTCTGCACCTATTGTTCAACCACCTGATTGGAACTTGCCTTTGGAAATTATTTGTGATGCTAGTGATTATGCTGTTGGTGCTTTTCTAGGACAAAGAGTTGATAAGAAATTGAATGTTATTCATTATGCTAGCAAAACTCTAGACAATGCCCAAAGAAATTATGCTACTACTGAAAAATAATTCTTAGCAGTGGTGTTTGCTTGTGATAAGTTTAGACCTTATATCGTTGATTCCAGAGTAACTGTTCACATAGACCATGCTGCTATTAAATATCTTATGGAAAAGAAAGATGCTAAACTTAGACTTATTCATTGGGTTCTCTTGTTACAAGAATTTGATTTGTATATTATTGATAGAAAAGGAGGTGAGAACCCCGTAGCTGATAACTTGTCTAGGCTTGAAAATGTGCTTGATGACCCACTTCCTATTGATGATAGTTTTCCTGATGAGAAGTTAGCTGCAATAAATGTTGCTAATGGTGCTCCTTGGTATGCTGACTATGCTAATTACATTGTTGCTAAATATTTGCCACCCAGCTTCACATATCAACAAAAGAAAAAAAATTCTTCTATGATTTAAGACATTACTTTTGGGATGACCCACATCTTTATAAAGAAGGAGTAGATGGTATTATTAGACATTGTGTACCTAAGCATGAACAAGGACAAATCCTACGGAAATGTCACTCCGAGGCTTATGGAGGGCATCATGCTGGAGATAGAACTGCTCACAAGGTATTGCAGTCTGAATTTCATTAGCCTACTCTCTTCAAGGGTGCTCGTAAGTATGTATCATCTTGTGATGAATGTCAAAGAATAGGTAATATCAGTAAGCATCAAGAAATGCCTATGAATTATTCACTTGTTGTTGAACCATTTTATGTTTGGGGGTTTGATTACATGGGACCTTTTCCTTCCTCTAATGGGTATACACATATTTTGGTTGCTATTGATTATGTTACTAAATGGGTAGAAGATATTCCAACTAGTAGTGCTGATCACAACACCTCTATTAAAGTGATTAAGGGAGTTATTTTCCCAAGGTTTGGAGTCCCTAGATATTTAATGACTGATGGTGGTTCACACTTTATCCATGATGCTTTCTGTAAAATGCTTGCCCATTCTTAATTTTTAATTATTTCAATGAGATAAATTTTGGAAAAAATAAGAATTTCAGTATTTTTTCTTATTCTTTGTTAACCATAGAATTGCATCACCCTATCATCCTCAGTCTAGTGGTCAAGCTGAACTTAGCAATAGAGAAATAAAATTAATTTTGCAATAGACTGTCAATAGGTCCAGGAAAAATTGGTCTAAGAAATTAGATGATGCACTTTGGGCTTATAGAACATCATATAAAAATTCTATGGGTATGTCTCCTCATAAAATGGTTTATGGAAAAGCTTGCCATTTGCCTCTTGAGTTAGAACATAAAGCATATTGGGCAGTTAAAGAACTCAATTATGACTTCAAACTTGCTGGTGAAAAGAGGTTATTTGACATAAGCTCATTAGATGACTGGAGAACCCAAGCCTATGAAAATGCAAAGTTATTTAAAGAAAAAGTTAAAAGATGGCATGACAAAAGAATTCAGAAACGTGAGTTTAAAGTTGGAGAATATGTTCTTTTGTACAACTTTTGTTTTAGATTTTTTTAGGAAAGCTCCTCTCGAAATGGGAAGGCCCCTATGTCATCAAGGAGGTGGACCTGTCTGGAGCCATCAAAATAAATAATTTCAAAGGCACTAACCAGAAAGGTTGTCAATGGGCAACGAATAAAGCATTATATCTCAGGTACGCCTATTAATGTTGAAAGTAATATTATTCAAACCTTGACACCGGAAGAACACATAAAAGAGTCCTTCCGGAACACTCCAGAATCGTGAAAATAAGGAGGCACGTGATGCGTAAGTAAAAGGATTCCGAAAAATCTGCAATTTTTTTATCAGTTTTGGAATATTTTAAAACTTTGGAAATAAAGGAACCACCAGGGACACCTCCCGTACTCTGTTTTTCTTTCATATACTTTGAGAGTTTGCTTAGTGATCTATCCTTGAAATTGTGTGCAAGTTATATAATAAAGTTAGTTTTAGTTTTTGCTTTCTTTACTTTCATGTTGCAAATGAAGAAAAGAATTAAGGAAGATAGAAAAAAAGAAATGAAATAAATGAAGAAAGGAAATAAATAATGAAAAGATTATATACTAATCCTATGGTAGGTGATGGCATCACATAAGGAAAAGTATAGTTAGAAAATTTTATTAGAGATTGACAAACATTGCATTAGTCAATGATGCAATTCATGAAAGAATTAATAAGGGAAGAGAAGATTCACATATAGATATACTATCTTAGAAATATTTTGTGATTGTGAACCCTCATCAAAATATTATATGCTAAAATTGTTGACATTAGACAAGGAAGACAACTTAATGGTTCATGTTTGTATATATCCACATAGAAGTCATATTGTCATAGATTCTTTAACATGCTTGTCCCCTATCTTTACTAGCCAAAAATTCTGTACTAAGTAGAGATACTACTTGTGCATCCAAAAACCCTTAAACCCAAATATTTTTCAAGTGTCTGATAACCCACAAGTATAGGGAATCAATTGTAGCCTCCTTCGATAAGTAAGAGTGTCGAACCCAACGAGGAGCTAAAGGTAGAACAAATATTCCCTCAAGTTCTATCGACCACCCATACAACTCTACGCACACTTGACGTTTGCCTTACCGGAAACAAGTATGAAACTATTTTGCAAGGATTAAACTGCGAGTACTTTGCAAGAATAAAACTATAGATAAACTGCAAGGTAATAAAAGTGGAAAGCTTTTGGAAATAAGAAAGTTATTTGTCCCTAGGAAATCGATAACAAGTACCGGTAATCATTCTTATAACTTTATATGAGGGAGAGGCATTAGCTAACATACTTTCTCTACTTGGATCATATGCACTTATGATTGGAACTCTAGCAAGCATCCGCAACTACTAAATATCATTAAGGTCGTGAAACCCAACCATAGCATTAAGTATCAAGTCCTCTTTATTCCTATACGTCATACCCCACATACTCGGGTTTAAGTTTCTGTCACTCCCGCAACCCACCGTAAGCGAACCATAAATATATTGCAACACCCTACAGCGAGGCCCTTCACATTTGCGTAAAAACGGAGGGCACGGTAGGACAGCACCATAAATAAAATATACAATCATACTCCCTGAAAAAGTTGTCAAGCGCACAGTGTATTAGCTTTTTTGCAAAAAAACCTGAAAATATTAAACCCGTCAAGATTCAGCCCATCTCCTTCCTTCCTATCCCCCGTCGTCTGCGCCTTGCAGCCACTGTCGGTCGCGCGTCGCCAGCCACCTTCGGGCCCTTCACATTTGCGTGAAAACGGAGGGCACGGTAGGACAACACCATAAATAAAATATACAATCATACTTCCTGAAAAAGTTGTCAAGCGCACAGTGTATTAGCTTTTTTGCAAAAAAACCTGAAAATATTAAACCCGTCAAGATTCAGACCATCTCCTTCCTTCCTATCCCCCGTCGTCTGCGCCTTGCAGCCACTGTCGGTCGCGCGTCGCCAGCCACCTTCGGGCCCAGCACGCGACCAACACCAGCGCCGCCGCCCGCCTAGCCCTGCGCCGCAGCTTCCCACCTGCGCCGGTCAGCACAAAATCGACCTGCACCGCCACCCGCCCGGAGCTGCGTCGCCGCCGCCTGCCAGTACCCAGGCCGCCGCCCGCCTGGTGATGTTCCATGCCCACATGGTGGAATCTCCCCAACACCTGCGCCACCCACCTTTGCCGCCCACGGCCGCCCACCTGCGGCTCGACTTCGTCCGCTTCGGCCGCCGGCGCCGTGGAAAATTCCGGCCACTCCGACATCCGATGTTGTTTCTGCTAGTGGTCGACGTTGTCGTCGTGGACCTTTCATGTTGCTGTTGCCTTTATCCCCTGCCCCGCCTCTGCTGGTGCTGTTGTTGGTGAGTTTGCCCCGCCCACCTTTGTTGCCTCTGTTGCTGCTGCTCTGTTCACAATCAGCGCATGATAGAAACAGAATTGGCACTTGATTTGTTCACGATTTGAATTGAATTGAGTAGGCCAAGGGGAAATTGAAATTCCAAAACAAAACTTGGAGAGCAACAACACATGTTCAGGGTTGTTCACAATCAGGTTCAGGGGGAATTGACACTTGATTTGTTCACAATCAGGTTCAGGGTTGATAGATTCAGGTTCAGGGTTTGTTTCAGTTTATAGAAATGGCTACAAGTGTTTTTTTCTGTACCCCATCATTGAAATTTTTTGGTTAGGAAGAATTGTCTTATTGCTGCTTGCTGCAAAAAGAAAGAAAGAAACAATGTTCATGTACACTGATTCTCTATATCAAGTTCATGTTCATTTAAAAAAAAATCAGTAGTTCAGTTAACCACTAACTTACTAAAAACCTTCAGCACTTCATTTCTTCTTCTGAATAAACATGACCTACAAAAAAATTGCAAGCAATTGTACATTCAAATTTACATCAAAGTACATATTCAGAGTTAAACTGAATTTACTACATTCAGTCAAGCTTAACTAAATTTGAGCTTGCAGCATTCGAAATGCTCAAGCCCACGTCCTCCCCGTGTGCATATATGGTGGTTATGGAGATCTGCACAGCATATGATTGCGCACATTAGATCTTTGAAAAATCTTGTGCATCATCTCTAACAAGCAAGCCATGGACAGTAAGGTCGAAACATGCTCAGATTGTGTTAGCTAGAACCACAGGAAATCATCCGATTGTCTGAATCCCAAAATGCCAAGAGAATGAATCCACGGTTAGGTAAGGCACGGCCAGGTCGTAGACGCTGCCGGCGGCGGAGCTGGAGGGCGCCTCGTCGTCCATGCTGACGGGGTGGGCATAGAAGCTCCTGCCTCGCGAGGAGGCCCCGCTTGGTGCCCCTGCGGCCGGGAAGCCCTCGCCGACACGCCACGCCGAGGGGCAAGCGGAGAGCATCAGGAGAAGGGGCGAGACGCCGCCACCGACGCTGCGGCGGCCTACAACCATGTAGGGGGAGCAGAGCGACAAGGCTGGGGGCGAGGATAGTAGGAGGCGGCGGAGCGGGGAGCGCACCAGCGGCAGCATCTTGGTGGCAGCGGCGGCTCAGTCGCCAAGAGCCGTGGTCATCCTCCCCGCGTTGTTGACTTCTACAGCAGCCGCTCGAAGTCTGGAGGAGGAGGTGGTGGATGACGAGCTCGAGGACCTGCCATGTCTCCAGATCAAGCTCGAGGACATGAGCGCCATCGTCGGAGCCGGCGAGTCGCGGGCTTTGCCGAAAAGGGTATCCGTTTCCTCTTATCATCTGGTGCTGATGAAGAGAAGCGACGAGACGAGGCGGAAGGCGCGTGTTGAGGCGACGGAGCAAGTGGCGTGTTGACGGAGTAGGGACAGGGATCAGGTGACATGCACCTTTGCATGTCAAATTCATATTTAAATATAAAAAAATCTGAAAAAAATCATGCATGTTCATAGCACATATTAAAATAATTTTTAAAAAATTCAAATCAAAATTCAAAACATACATTAAGAAGCAAAAAAGAGAAATCTGTTATGAATAGTTACGAATGGTTCTCTATATACTATTCAAATATAAGTTTCTTTCTTTTGCTTCTTGTATGTTTCGAATTTTGATCTGAATTTTTTAAAGATTATCTTAATATGTGTTATGAACATGCATGATTTTTTTCAGATTTTTTTGCGATGTTTAAATATGAATTTAGGCCGCAAGTCACACGGTGACATGCAAAGGTGCATGTCACCTGATCCCTATCCACGGAGTAGGCGGCGAGGCGGCAGAGCAGGCGGCCGGTGTTGGGGGACGCAGTAATTTCAAAAAAATTCCTACGCACGCGCAAGATTATGGTGATGCATAGCAACGAGAGGGGAGAGTATTGTCTACATACCCTCGTAGACCGTAAGCAGAAACGGTATGCCAACGTGGTTGATGTAGTCGTACGTCTTCATGATCGACCGATTTAGCACAGAAGGTACGACACCTCCGCGATCTGCACACGTTCAGCTCGGTGATGTCCTACGAACTCACGATCCAGTAGAGCATCGGAGGAGAGTTTCGTCAGCACGACGGCGTGATGATGGTGATGATGTTGCTACCGGAACAGGGCTTCGCCTAAGCACCACTACGATATTACCGAGGTAGATTATGGTGGAGGGGGGCACCGCACACGGCTAAAAGATTAATGATCAACTTGTGTGTCCATGGGGTGCCCCCCTTCCCGTATATAAATGAGTGGAGGAGGGGGAGGGGGCCGGCCTCTCTAGGCGCGCCCAAGGAAGTCCTAGTCCCACCGGGAGTAGGATTCCCCCTTTTCCCTTTGTTGGCATTAGGAGAGAAGGAAGAAGAGGGAAGAAGGAAGGAAAGGGGGGCCGGCCCGCCTTCCCAATTCGGATTGGGCTTGGGGGGGGGGGCGCCCTCTCCTTTGCTTCTTTCTCCTCTTTTCCACTAAGGCCCAATAAGGCCCATATACCTTCCGGGGGGTTTCCGGTAACCTCCCGGTGCTCCGGTATACTCCCGTTTTCACCCGGAACCATTCCGACGTTCAAACATAGGCTTCCAATATATCGATCTTTACATCTCGACCATTTTGAGACTACTCGTCATGTCTGTGATCAAATCCGGGACTCTGAACTACCTTCTGTACATCAAAACACATAAACTAGTAATATCAATCGTCATCGAACGTTAAGCGTGCGGACCCTACGGGTTCGAGAACTATGTAGACATGACCGAGACATGTCTCCGGTCAATAACCAATAGCGGAACCTGGATGCTCATATTGGCTCCTACATATTCTACGAAGATCTTTATCAGTCAAACTGCATAACGATATACGTTATTCCCTTTGTCATCGGGATGTTATTTGCCCGAGATTCGATCGTTGCTATCTCAATACCTAGTTCAATCTCGTTACCGACAAGTCTCTTTACTCGTTCCGTAATGCTACATCCCGTACCTAACTCATTAGCTACATTGCTTGCAAGGCTTATAGTGATGTACATTACCGAGAGGGCCCAGTGATACCTCTCCGACAATCGGAGTGAAAAATCCTAATCTTGATCCATGCCAACTCAACAAACACCATCGGAGACACCTGTAGAGCACCTTTATAATCACCCAGTTAAGTTGTCACGTTTGGTAGCACACAAAGTGTTCCTCCCGTATTCGGGAGTTACATGATTTCATAGTCATAGGAACATGTATAGTTATGGAGAAAGCAATAGCAACAAACTAAACGATCATCGTGCTAAGCTAACGGATGGGTCAAGTCAATCACATCATTCTCTAATGATGTGATCCCATTAATCAAATGACAACTCATGTCTATGGTTAGGAAACATAACCATCATTGATTCAACGAGCTAGTCAAGTAGAGGCAAACTAGTGACACTCTGTTTGTCTATGTATTCACACATGTACTAAGTTTCCGGTTAATACAATTCTAGCATGAATAATAAACATTTATCATGATATAAGGAAATATAAATAACAACTTTATTATTGCATCTAGGGCATATTTCCTTCAGTCTCCCACTTGCACTAGAGTCAATATCTAGATTACATTGTAATGATTCTAACACCCATGGAGTCTTGGTGCTGATTATGTTTTGCTCGTGAGAGAGGCTTAGTCAACGGGTCTGCAACATTCAGATCCGTATGTATCTTGCAAATCTCTATGTCTCCCTCCTTGACTTGACCGCGTATGGAATTGAAGCGTCTCTTGATGTGCTTGGTTCTCTTGTGAAATCTGGATTTCTTTGCCAAGGCAATTGCTCCAGTATTGTCACAAAAGATTTGCATTGGACTCGATGCACTAGGTATGACACCTAGATCGAATATGAACTCCTTCATCCAGACTCCTTCATTTGCTGCTTCCGAAGCAGCTATATATTCGTCTTCACACGTAGATCCCGCCACGACGCTCTGCTTGGAACTGCACCGACTGACAGCTCCGCCATTTAATAAAAACACGTATCCAGTTTGTGACTTAGAGTCATCCGGATTAGTGTCAAAGCTTGCATCGACGTAACCGTTTACGACAAGCTCTTTGTCACCTCCATATACGAGAAACATATCCTTAGTCCTTTTCAGGTATTTCAGGATGTTCTTGACCGTTGTCCAGTGATCCACTCCTGGATTACTTTGGTACCTCCCTGCTAAACTTATAGCAAGGCACATATCAGGTCTGGTACACAACATTGTATACATGATAGAGCCTATGGCTGAAGCATAGGGAACACCTTTCATTTTCTCCATATCTTCTGCAGTGGTCGGGCATTGAGTCTGACTCAACTTCACACCTTGTAACACAGGCAAGAACCCTTTCTTTGCCTGATTCATTTTGAACTTCTTCAAAACTTTATCAAGGTATGTGCTTTGTGAAAGTCCAATTAAGCGTCTTGATCTATCTCTATAGATTTTGATGCCCAATATATAAGTAGCTTCACCGAGGTCTTTCATTGAAAAATTCTTATTCAAGTATCCTTTTATGCTATTCAGAAATTCAGTATTATTTCCGATCAACAATATGTCATCTACATATAATAGCAGAAATGCTATGGAGCTCCCACTCACTTTCTTGTAAATACAAGCTTCTCCAAAAATATGTATAAAACCATATGCTTTGATCACACTATCAAAGCGTATATTCCAACTCCGAGAGGCTTGCACCAGTCCATAAATGGATCGCTGGAGCTTGCACACTTTGTTAGCACCTTTTGGATTGAGAAAACCTTCTGGTTGCATCATATACAACTCTTCTTTAAGATATCCATTAAGGAATACAGTTTTGACATCCATTTGCGTATACAACTCTTCTGGTTGCATCGCTACGGGTGAGAAGGTCTCATCGTAGTCAACTCCTTGAACTTGTCGAAAACCTTTTGCAACAAGTCGAGCTTTGTAGACAGTAACATTACCGTCAGCGTCAATCTTCTTCTTGAAGATCCATTTATTCTCTATGGCTTGCCAATCATCGGGCAAGTCAACCAAAGTCCATACTTTGTTCTCATACATGGATCCCATCTCAGATTTCATGGCTTCAAGCCATTTTGCGGAATCTGGGCTCATCATCGCTTCCTCATAGTTCGTAGGTTCATCATGGTCAAGTAACATGACTTCCAGAACAGGATTACCGTACCACTCTGGTGCGGATCTTACTCTGGTTGGCCTACGAGGTTCGGTAGTAACTTGATCAGAAGTTTCATGATCAACATCATTAGCTTCCTCACTTACTGGTGTAGGAATCACTGGAACTGATTTCAGTGATGAACTACTTTCCAATAAGGGAGAAGGTACAATTACCTCGTCAATTTCTACTTTCCTCCCACTCACTTCTTTTGAGAGAAACTCCTTCTCTAGAAATGATCCATTCTTAGCAACGAATATCTTGCCTTTGGATTTGTGATAGAAGGTGTACCCAACAGTCTCCTTTGGGTATCATATGAACACACATTTTTCCGATTTGGGTTCGAGCTTATCAGGCTGAAGTTTTTTCACATAAGCATCGCAGCCCCTAACATTAAGAAACGACAACTTGGGTTTCTTGCCAAACCACAGTTCATAAGGTGTCGTCTTGACAGATTTAGATGGTGCCCTATTTAACATGAATGCACCTGTCTCTAAAGCGTAACCCCAAAACGATAGCGGTAAATCAGTGAGAGACATCATAGATCGCACCATATCTAGTAAAGTACGATTACAGCATTCGGACACACCATTAAGCTGTGGTGTTCTAGGTGGCGTGAGTTGTGAAACTATTCCACATTGTTTCAAATGAAGTCCAAACTCATAACTCAAATATTCACCTCCACGATCAGATCGTAGAAATTTGATTTTCTTGTTACGATGATTTTCCACTTCACTTTGAAATTCTTTGAACTTTTCAAATATTTTAGACTTATGTTTCATCAAGTAGATATACCCATATCTGCTTAAATCATCTGTGAAGGTGAGAAAATAACGATATCCGCCGCGAGCTTCAATGTTCATTGGACCACACACATCAATATGTATGATTTCCAATAACTCTGTTGCTCGCTCCATTGTTCCGGAGAACGGAGTTTTAGTTATCTTGCCCATGAGGCATGGTTCACATGTACCAAGTGATTCATAATTAAGTGATTCCAGAAGTCCATCAGAATGGAGTTTCTTCATGCGCTTTACACCAATATGACCTAAACGACAGTGCCATAAATAAGTTGCACTATCATTATCAACTCTGCATCTTTTGGCCTCAATACTATGAACATGTGTATCACCACTATCAAGATTTAGTAAAAACAAACCACTCATCAAGGGTGCATGACCATAAAAGATATTACTCATATAAATAAAACAACCATTATTCTCTGATTTAAATGATTAACCGTCTCGCATCAAACAAGATCCAGATATAATGTTCATGCTCAACGCTGGAACCAAATAACAATTATTTAGGTCTAATACTAATCCCGAAGGTAGATGTAGAGGTAGCGTGCCGACTGTGATCACATCGACTTTGGAACCATTTCCCACACACATCGTCATCTCGTCCTTAGCCAATCTTCGCTTAATCCGCAGCCCCTGTTTCGAGTTGAAAATGTTAGCAACTGAACCAGTATCAAATACCCAGGCACTACTGCGAGCATTAGTAAGGTACACATCAATAACATGTATAGCAAATATACCTTTCACTTTGCTATCCTTCTTGTCTGCCAAATACTTGGGGCAGTTCCGCTTCCAGTGACCAGTTCCTTTGCAGTAGAAGCACCCAGTCTCAGGCTTAGGTCCAGACTTGGGTTTTTTCACTTGAGCAGCAACTGACTTGCTGTTATTCTTGAAGTTCCCCTTCTTCCCTTTACCTTTTTCTTGAAACTGGTGGTTTTGTTGACCATCAACACTTGATGCTCCTTCTTGATTTCTACGTCCGCAGCCTTTAGCATTGCGAAGAGCTCAAGAATCGTCTTATCCATCCCTTGCATATTATAGTTGATCACGAAGCTCTTGTAGCTTGGTGGCAGTGACTGAAGAACTCTGTCAATGACACTATCATCAGGAAGATTAACTCCCAATTGAGTCAAGTGGTTATGGTACCCTGACATTCTAAGTATATGTTCACTGACAGAACTATTCTCCTCCATCTTGCAGCTGTAGAACTTATTAGAGACCTCATATCTCTCAATCCGGGCATTTGCTTGAAATATTAACTTCAACTCCTAGAACATCTCATATGCTCCATGACGTTCAAAATGTCGTTGAAGTCCCGGTTCTAAGCCGTAAAGCATGGCACACTGAACTATCGAGTAGTCATCAGCTTTGCTCTGCCAGGTGTTCATAATATCTGGCGTTGCTCCTGCAGCGAGTTTGTCACCTAGCAGTGCTTCCAGGACGTAATTATTTTGTGCAGCAATGAGGTTAATCCTCAAGTTTTGGACCCAGTCTGTGTAGTTGTGACCATCATCTTTCAACTTAGCTTTCTCTAGGAACGCATTAAAATTCAACGGAACAGCAACACAAGCCATCTATCTACAACAACATAGACATGCAAAATACTATCAGGTAGTAAGTTCATGATAAATTAAAGTTCAATTAATCAAATTACTTAAGAACTCCCACTTACATAGACATCTCTCTAATCATCTAAGTGATCACGTGATCCATATCAACTAAACCATGTCCGATCATCATGTGAGATGGAGCAGTTTTCAATGGTGAACATCACTATGTTGATCATATCTACTATATGATTCACGCTCGACCTTTCGGTTTCCAGCGTTCCGAGGCCATATCTGCATATGCTAGGCTCGTCAAGTTTAACCCGAGTATTCTGCGTGTGCAAAACTGGCTTGCACCCATTGAGGTAGTCATGGACTAAGGGGTCCTCGGGCGTCCGGCCTGTTAGCCATGGGCCGGACTGATGGGCTGTGAAGATGCGAAGACCGAAGACTGCACCCGTGTCCGAATGGGACTCTCCTTGGCGTGGAAGGCAAGCTTGGCGACCGAATATGTAGATTCCTTTCTTTGTAACCGACCTTGTGTAACCCTAGATCTCCCCGGTGTCTATATAAACCGAGGAATTAGTCCGGAGGGGGAGACTCATTACCATAGTCATACAAGCTAGACCTCTAGGGTTTAGCCATTGCGATCTCGAGGTAGATCAACTCTTGTAATACTCGTATTCATCAATATCAATCAAGCAGGACGTAGGGTATTACCTCCATAGAGAGGGCCTGAACCTGGGTAAACATTGTGTCCCCTGTCTCCTGTTACCATCGACCTTAGACGCACAGTTCGGGACCCCTACCCGAGATCCGCCGGTTTTGACACCGACAGTGGTGCTTTCATTGAGAGTTCCACTATGTCATCGACGAAGGGTTCAATGCCCCTGTCGGTGTCAAAACCGGCGGATCTCGAGTAGGGGGGTTCTGAACTATGCATCTAGGATCGATGGTAATAGGAGGCAGGGGACACGATGTTTTACCCAGGTTCGGGCCCTCTTGATGGAGGTAATACCCTAGGTCCTGCTTGATTGATATTGATGATATGAGTATTACAAGAGTTGATCTACCATGGGATCGTAGAGGCTAAACCCTAGAAGCTAGCCTATGATTATGATTGTTGTATATATCTATCGACTAGCCTGGCCTCGGTTTATATAATGCACTAGAGGCCTAGGATAACAAGAGTCCTAGCCGAATACGCCGGTGGGGAGGAGTCCTTGTCTTGATCACCAAGTCTTGTGGAATCTTCCATGTATGCGGCAGCTGTCCGAACTGGCCCATGAGTATACGGCCATGGGGGTCCTCGGCCCAATCTAACTGATCGGGAGATGACGTGGTGAGTACCCCCTAGTCCAGGACACCGTCAGTAGCCCCCTGAACCAGTCTTCAAGTTAGGGACGCTCCTCGATTCTTCCGAATTGTTCTTCATCTTCGGTTGTCAGTCTTGAAAACTGGTTCAACAAATCTTCTCATCTTCGATCTTGAGGATTGCCGAAATGATATTCGACGGGTTTACACGTCGTGTATCTGAGGAGCCCCTTTAAGTTTCTGGCCTTTATCGATGCCTTGTTATTTTTATGCCACACCTCGGGCTTGAAGTTGTTCCCGGGAGGCAGTTTCCTCTCGCGTCCGAGCTCTAACGCCGTACTGCATTCGAGGTATCTTTTGCAGCCGAGCACCAATGCCGGACCGCTTCCGAGCTCCAACGCCGAAATGTATCCGAGCTCCAACGCCGGACTGTGTCCAATCTCCAACGCCGGACTATATCCAAGATGGCATAGATCATCTTGGTCCAAAAAAGTTGAAGGAGTTTAGCCGAGCTTAATGCCGGAAATTCCCTCTATGGAGCCAGCCACTAGCGCCCGAGCTTTATGCCGGACTGCTTCCGAGGTGGTGCACCACACCGACTGTGGGCCGATTTTTTGTCAATATTTTTTATTGGTGCAATTTATTCTCTGCCGAGATATATAGCCAGTAGCCCTCAAGGTGTGTATCGGTCTAAAACCCGAGATGCACATGAAGGATGACGTAAGACCGCTGATCCCAGTAGCCGCTGAGACTCAGGTTAATTTGCAAAATCGGCCTGAGGATCAAGTCCTAGCTCGGCAGAATACTTCGGGACACTAAAGGCGGCGTGCTCAGTCTTCGAGACTCAGGTTGGGTGCGGCCGACCAACCTGAGGATCAAAATCTCCTCGGAAACTATATTGCACATAAAATTTTCTGCATTGGATAGGCAATGCAGTAGCCCCCGAGACACAGGTCGGGTGGCAACACCAGATCAGGGGATCGATGTGCCCCTTTAATATTTTTAAATAATAAGCCCGAAGCCCAGTAGCCCCCGAGCCTTAATGCGGGCACGGGTGGCCGAATTAAGGACCGATATCCATTGTAAAATCACAAATTGTGTGTAATGACTCTATGTATCCAAGTACTTTACGTCATTAATGTTGGGGAACGTAGTAATTTCAAAAAAATTCCTACGCACACGCAAGATCATGGTGATGCATAGCAACGAGAGGGGAGAGTGTTGTCTACATACCAACTCAGACCGACTGCGGAAGCGATCACACAACGTAGAGGAAGTAGTCGTACGTCTTCCCGATCCGACCGATCCAAACACCGTTACTCCGGCACCTCCGAGTTCTTAGCACACGTTCAGCTAGATGACGATCCTAGGGCTCCGATCTAGCAAAGCATCGAGGAAGAGTTCTGTCAGCACGACGGCGTGGTGACGATCTTGATGTACTACCGATGCAGGGCTTCGCCTAAGCACTACAACGGTATGATCGAGGTGGAATTTGGTGGCAGGGGGCACCGCACACGGCTAAGGAACGATCTCAAGGATCAACTTGTGTGTCTAGAGATGCCCCCTGCCCCCGTATATAAAGGATCCAAGGGGAGGGGCTGGCCGGCCAAGGAGGGAGGCGCAGGAGGAGTCCTACTCCTACCGGGAGTAGGACTCCCCCCTCCAATCCTATTCCAACTAGGACTCCAAGGGGGAAAGAGAGAGAGAGGTGGCCGGCTACCTCTCCTAGTCCTAATAGGACTAGGGGAGGGGGGGAGGCGCGCAGCCCTCCATGGCAGCCCCTTTCACCTTTCCACTAAGGCCCATGTAGGCCCATTTGGCTCCCGGGGGGTTCCGGTAACCCTCCCGGTATTCCGGTAAAATCCCGATTTCACCCGGAACACTTCCGGTGTCCAAACATAGGCTTCCAATATATCAATCTTTATATCTCGACCATTTCGAGACTCCTCGTCATGTCCGTGATCACATCCGGGACTCCGAACAACCTTCGGTACATCAAAATGCGTAAACTCATAATAACTGTCATCATAACGTTAAGCGTGCGGACCCTACGGTTCGAGAACAATGTAGACATGACCGAGACACGTCTCCGGTCAATAACCAATAGCGGGACCTGGATGCCCATATTGGCTCCTACATATTCTACGAAGATCTTTATCGGTCAGACCGCATAACAACATACGTTGTTCCCTTTGTCATCGGTATGTTACTTGCCCGAGATTCGATCGTCGGTATCCAATACCTAGTTCAATCTCGTTACCGGCAAGTCTCTTTACTCGTTCCGTAATACATCATCTCACAACTAACATCTTAGTTATAATGCTTGCAAGGCTTATGTGATGTGTATTACCGAGAGGGCCCAGAGATACCTCTCCGACAATCGGAGTGACAAATTCTAATCTCGAAATATGCCAACCCAACATCTACCATTGCAGACACCTGTAGTACTCCTTTATAATCACCCAGTTACGTTGTGATGTTTGGTAGTACCCAAAGTGTTCCTCTGGTAAACGGGAGTTGCATAATCTCATAGTCGTAGGAACATGTATAAGTCATGAAGAAAGCAATAGCAACATACTAAACGATCGGGTGCTAAGCTAATGGAATGGGTCATGTCAATTAGATCATTCAACTAATGATGTGACCTCGTTAATCAAATAACAACTCTTTGTTCATGGTTAGGAAACATAACCATCTTTGATTAACGAGCTAGTCAAGTAGAGGCATACTAGTGACACTCTGTTTGTCTATGTATTCACACATGTATTATGTTTCCGGTTAATACAATTCTAGCATGAATAATAAACATTTATCATGATATAAGGAAATAAATAATAACTTTATTATTGCCTCTAGGGCATATTTCCTTCAGTCTCCCACTTGCACTAGAGTCAATAATCTAGATTACACAGTAATGATTCTAACACCCATGGAGCTTTGGTGCTGATCATGTTTTGCTCATGGAAGAGGCTTAGTCAACGGGTCTGCAACATTCAGATCCGTATGTATCTTGCAAATCTCTATGTCTCCCACCTGGACTAGATCCCGGATGGAGTTGAAGCGTCTCTTGATGTGTTTGGTCCTTTTGTGAAATCTGGATTCCTTTGCCAAAGCAATTGCACCAGTATTGTCACAAAAGATTTTCATTGGACCCGATGCACTAGGTATGACACCTAGATCGGATATGAACTCCATCATCCAGACTCCTTCGTTCGCTGCTTACGAAGCAGCTATGTACTCCGCTTCACATGTAGATCCCGCTACGACGCTTTGTTTAGAACTGCACCAACTGACAGCTCCACCGTTTAAAGTAAACACGTATCCGGTTTGCGATTTAGAATCGTCCGGATCAGTGTCAAAGCTTGCATCAACGTAACCTCTTACGATGAGCTCTTTGTCACCTCCATATACGAGAAACATATCCTTAGTCCTTTTCAGGTATTTCAGGATGTTCTTGACCGCTGTCCAGTGATCCACTCCTGGATTACTTTGGTACCTCCCTGCTAAACTTATAGCAAGGCACACATCAGGTCTGGTACACAGCATTGCATACATGATAGAGCCTATGGCTGAAGCATAGGGAACATCTTTCATTTTCTCTCTATCTTCTGCAGTGGTCGGGCATTGAGTCTGACTCAACTTCACACCTTGTAACACAGGCAAGAACCCTTTCTTTGCTTGATCCATTTTGGACTTCTTCAAAATCTTGTCAAGGTATGTGCTTTGTAAAAGTCCAATTAAGCGTCTTGATCTATCTCTATAGATCTTTATGCCTAATATGTAAGCAGCTTCCCAAGGTCTTTCATCGAAAAACTTTTATTCAAGTATCCCTTTATGCTATCCAGAAATTCTATATCATTTCCAATCAACAATATGCCATCCACATATAATATCAGAAATGCTACAGAGCTCACACTCACTTTCTTGTAAATACAGGCTTCTCCAAAAGTCTGTATAAAGCCAAATGCTTTGATCACACTATCAAAGCATTTATTCCAACTCCGAGATGCTTGCACCAGTCCATAAATGGATCGCTGGAGTTTGCACACTTTGTTAGCTCCCTTTGGATCGACAAAACCTTCTGGTTGCATCATATACAACTCTTCTTCCAGAAATCCATTCAGGAATGCAGTTTTGACATCCATCTGCCATATTTCATAATCATAAAATGCGGCAATTGCTAACATGATTCTGACGGACTTAAGCATCGCTATGGGTGAGAAGGTCTCATCGTAGTCAACCCCTTGAACTTGTCGAAAACCTTTTGCGACAAGTCGAGCTTTATAGACAGTAATATTACCGTCAGCGTCTTTTTCTTGAAGATCCATTTATTTTCAATTGCTTGCCGATCATCGGGCAAGTCAACCAAAGTCCATACTTTGTTCTCATACATGGATCCCATCTCAGATTTCATGGCCTCAAGCCACTTTGCGGAATCTGGGCTCACCATCGCTTCTTCATAGTTCGTAGGTTCATCATGATCTAGTAGCATGACTTCCAGAATTGGATTACCGTACCACTCTGGTGCGGATCTCACTCTGGTTGATCTACGTGGTTCAGTAGTATCTTGTCCTGAAGTTTCATGATCATCATCATTAGCTTCCTCACTAATTGGTATAGGTGTTGCAGAAACAGTTTTCTGTGATGTACTATTTTCCAATAAGGGAGCAGGTACAGTTACCTCGTCAAGTTCTATTTTCCTCCCACTCACTTCTTTCGAGAGAAACTCCTTCTCTAGAAATGATCCATTCTTAGCAACGAATGTCTTGCCTTCGGATCTGTGATAGAAGGTGTACCCAACAGTCTCCTTTGGGTATCCTATGAAGACACATTTCTCTGCTTTGGGTTCGAGCTTATCAGGTTGAAGCTTTTTCACATAAGCATCGCAACCCCAAACTTTAAGAAACGACAACTTTGGTTTCTTGCCAAACCACAGTTCATAAGGCGTCGGCTCAACGGATTTTGATGGTGCCCTATTTAACGTGAATGCGGCCGTCTCTAAAGCATAACCCCAAAACGATAGCGGTAAATCAGTAAGAGACATCATAGATCGCACCATATCTAGTAAAGTACGATTACGACGTTCGGACACACCATTACGTTGTGGTGTTCCGGGTGGCGTGAGTTGCGAAACTATTCCACAATTTTTGAAATGTACACCAAACTCGTAACTCAAATATTCTCCTCCACGATCAGATCGTAGAAACTTTATTTTCTTGTTACGATGATTTTCAACTTCACTCTGAAATTCTTTGAACTTTTCAAATGTTTCAGACTTATGTTTCATTAAGTAGATATACCCATATCTGCTTAAATCATCTGTGAAGGTGAGAAAATAATGATATCCGCCACGAGCCTCAATATTCATCGGACCACATACATCGGTATGTATGATTTCCAATAAATCTGTTGCTCTCTCCATAGTACCGGAGAACGGTGTTTTAGTCATCTTGCCTATGAGGCACGGTTCGCAAGTACCAAGTGATTCATAATCAAGTGGTTCCAAAAGCCCATCAGTATGGAGTTTCTTCATGCGCTTTACACCGATATGACCTAAACGGCAGTGCCACAAATAAGTTGCACTATCATTATCAACTCTGCATCTTTTGGCTTCTACATTATGAATATCTGTATCACTACTATCGAGATTTAACAAGAATAGACCACTCTTCAAAGGTGCATGACCATAAAAGATATTACTCATATAAATAGAACAACCATTATTCTCTGATTTAAATGAATAACCGTCTCGCATTAAACAAGATCCAGATATAATGTTCATGCTCAACGCTGGCACCAAATAACAATTATTTAGGTCTAATATTAATCTCGAAGGTAGATGTAGAGGTAGCATGCCGACCGCGATCACATCGACTTTGGAACCGTTTCCCACGCGCATCGTCACCTCGTCCTTTGCTAGTGTCCGCTTATTCCGTAGTCCCTGTTTCGAGTTGCAAATATTAGCAACAGAACCAGTATCAAATACCCAGGTGCTACTGCGAGCTCTAGTAAGGTACACATCAATAACATGTATATCACATATACCTTTGTTCACCTTGCCATCCTTCTTATCCGCCAAATACTTGGGGCAGTTCCGCTTCCAGTGACCAGTCTGCTTGCAGTAGAAGCACTCAGTTTCAGGCTTAGGTCCAGACTTGGGTTTCTTCTCCTGAGCAGCAACTTGCTTGCTGTTCTTCTTGAAGTTCCCCTTCTTCTTCCCTTTGCCCTTTTTCTTGAAACTAGTGGTCTTGTTGATCATCAACACTTGATGCTCCTTCTTGATTTCTACCTCCGCAGCTTTCAGCATTGCGAAGAGCTCAGGAATAGTCTTGTTCATCCCTTGCATATTATAGTTCATCACGAAGCTCTTGTAGCTTGGTGGCAGTGATTGGAGAATTCTGTCAATGATGCAATCATCTAGAAGATTAACTCCCATCTGAATCAAGTGATTATTATACCCAGACATTTTGAGTATATGCTCACTGACAGAACTGTTCTCCTCCATCTTGCAGCTATAGAACTTATTGGAGACTTCATATCTCTCAATTCGGGCATTTGCTTGAAATATTAACTTCAACTCCTGGAACATCTCATATGCTCCATGACGTTCGAAACGTCGTTGAAGTCCCGATTCTAAGCCGTAAAGCATGGCACACTGAACTATCGAGTAGTCATCAGCTTTGCTCTGCCAGACGTTCATAACATCTGGTGTTGCTCCAGCAGCAGGCCTGGCACCCAGCGGTGCTTCTAGGATGTAATTCTTCTGTGCAGCAATGAGGATAATCCTCAGGTTACGGACCCAGTCCATGTAATTGCTACCATCATCTTTCAACTTTGCTTTCTCAAGGAACGCATTAAAATTCAACGGAACAACAACACGAGCCATCTATCTACAATCAACATAAACAAGCAAGACACTATCAGGTACTAAGTTCATGATAAGTTTAAGTTCAGTTAATCAAATTACTTAGGAACTCCCACTTAGATAGACATCCCTCTAATCCTCTAAGTGATCACGTGATCCAAATCAACTAAACCATAACCGATCATCACGTGAGATGGAGTAGTTTTCAATGGTGAACATCGTCATGTTGATCATATCTACTATATGATTCACGCTCGACCTTTCGGTCTCTGTGTTCCGAGGCCATATCTGCATATGCTAGGCTCGTCAAGTTTAACCTGAGTATTCTGCGTGTGCAAAACTGGCTTGCACCCGTTGTAGATGGACTTAGAGCTTATCACACCCGATCATCACGTGGTGTCTGGGCACGACGAACTTTGGCAACAGTGCATACTCAGGGAGAACACTTCTTGATAATTTAGTGAGAGATCATCTTATAATGCTACCGTCAATCAAAGCAAGATAAGATGCATAAAAGATAAACATCACATGAAATCAATATAAGTGATATGATATGGCCATCATCATCTTGTGCTTGTGATCTCCATCTCCGAAGCACCGTCATGATCACTATCGTCACCGGCGCGACACCTTAATTTCCATTGTAGCATCGTTGTCGTCTCGCCAATCTTATGCTTCCACGACTATCACTACCATTTAGCAATAAAGTAAAGCATTACATCGCGATTGCATTGCATACAATAAAGCGACAACCATATGGCTCCTGCCAGTTGCCGATAACTTGGTTACAAAACATGATCATCTCATACAATAAAATCAGCATCATGCCTTGACCATATCACATCACAACATGCCCTGCAAAAACAAGTTAGACGTCCTCTACTTTGTTGTTTGCAAGTTTTACGTGGCTGCTACGGGCTTTAAGCAAGAACTCATCTCACCTATGCATCAAAACCACAACGATAGTTTGTCAAATAGACTCCGTTTTAACCTTCTCAAGGACCGGGCGTAGCCACACTCGGTTCAACTAAAGTTGGAGAGACAGTCGCCCGCAAGCCATCTATGTGCAAAGCACGTCGAGGGAACCGGTCTCGCGTAAGCGTACGCGTAAGGTTGGTCCGGGTCGTCTCGTCCAACAATACCGCCGAACCAAAGTATGACATGCTGGTAGGCAGTATGACTTGTATCGCCCACAACTCACTTGTGTTCTACTCGTGCAAATAACATCAAACCATAAAACCTAGGCTCGGATGCCACTGTTGGGGAACGTAGTAATTTCAAAAAAATTCCTACGCACACGCAAGATCATGGTGATGCATAGAAACGAGAGGGGAGAGTGTTGTCTACGTACCAACGCAGACCGACTGCGGAAGCAATCACACAACATAGAGGAAGTAGTCGTACGTCTTCCCGATCCGACCGATCCAAGCACCGTAACTCCGGAACCTCCGAGTTCTTAGCACACGTTCAGCTCGATGACGATCCTCGGGCTCCGATCCAGCAAAGTGTCGAGGAAGAGTTCCGGCAGCACGACGGCGTGGTGACGATCTTGATGTACTACCGACGCAGGGCTTCGCCTAAGCACTACAACGGTATGATCGAGGTGGAATTTGGTGGCAGGGGGCACCGCACACGGCTAAGGAACGATCTCAAGGATCAACTTGTGTGTATAGAGGTGCCCCCTGCCCCCGTATATAAAGGATCCAAGGGGAGGGGCTGGCCGGCCAAGGAGGGAGGCACAGGAGGAGTCCTACTCCTACCGGGAGTAGGACTCCCCCCTCCAATCCTATTCCAACTAGGACTCCAAGGGGGAAAGAGAGAGAGAGAGGTGGCCGGCCACCTCTCCTAGTCCTAATAGGACTAGGGGAGGGGGGAGGCGCGCAGCCCTCCATGGCAGCCCCTTTCACCTTTCCACTAAGGCCCATTTGGCTCCCGGGGGGTTCCGGTAACCCTCCCGGTATTCCGGTAAAATCCCGATTTCACCCGGAACACTTCTGGTGTCCAAACATAGGCTTCCAATATATCAATCTTTATGTCTCGACCATTTCGAGACTCCTCGTCATGTCCGTGATCACATCCGGGACTCCGAACAACCTTCGGTACATCAAAATGCATAAACTCATAATAACTGTCATCGTAACGTTAAGCGTGCGGACCCTATGGTTCGAGAACAATGTAGACATGACCGAGACACGTCTCCGGTCAATAACCAATAGCGGGACCTGGATGCCCATATTGGCTCCTACATATTCTACGAAGATCTTTATCGGTCAGACCGCATAACAACATACGTTGTTCCCTTTGTCATCGATATGTTACTTGCCCGAGATTCGATCATCGGTATCCAATACCTAGTTCAATCTCGTTACCGGCAAGTCTCTTTACTCGTTCCGTAATACATCATCTCACAACTAACATCTTAGTTATAATGCTTGCAAGGCTTATGTGATGTGTATTACCGAGAGGGCCCAGAGATACCTCTCCGACAATCGGAGTGACAAATTCTAATCTCGAAATATGCCAACCCAACATCTACCATTGCAGACACCTGTAGTACTCCTTTATAATCACCCAGTTACGTTGTGACGTTTGGTAGTACCCAAAGTGTTCCTCCGGTAAACGGGAGTTGCATAATCTCATAGTCATAGGAACATGTATAAGTCATGAAGAAAGCAATAGCAACATACTAAACGATCGGGTGCTAAGCTAATGGAATGGGTCATGTCAATCAGATCATTCAACTAATGATGTGACCTCGTTAATCAAATAACAACTCTTTGTTCATGGTTAGGAAACATAACCACCTTTGATTAACGAGCTAGTCAAGTAGAGGCATACTAGTGACACTCTGTTTGTCTATGTATTCACACATGTATTATGTTTCCGGTTAATACAATTCTAGCATGAATAATAAACATTTATCATGATATAAGGAAATAAATAATAACTTTATTATTGCCTCTAGGGCATATTTCCTTCAATTAATGCTCGGATCCGCATTGTACAAAACTTTTTTGACCGACCATCGGCTTCCACCTCCTCGGCTAGTAGCCGAGGAGTGTTTTTCCTACTTTATAAAGCCTTTATGAGGGCAAAGATTTACGACAAACAAAGCAATCTGGCCATACGGTTTTATAAACAAAGGTACGCAGAGAGATATGTTATATTACTGTTTAACATAAGAAATGTCTTCCAAAGAAAATAGTCCCGCTATCAGTTGCTTTCTTTGGGTTGTCATGCTAAGCATGATCATGAAACCTCAGCTCTAATGTAAGAGCAAAATATTGAGGATTTAGTTTGGGAGGCCATTTACTAGCCCCCGGTAGTGTTCGACAATAGTCAAGGTCAAGCCGTAAACACTTCGGCCAATGTTATGAATGGCTGTCATTTAACACAGTCATCGGATCACTGACCAGTTTACGCTTATTGTGACAGTCAGTTTTCGGCTTTCTCCACTGAGGTGCTTAACCATGTGAGCTGGAAGCACAATCGCAGTGGTTCTCCCTTTGCACACCTAGCCGAACAAAGCGGAATGTAGGAGGCAAGCGTAGGAGCCGGGCAACCCAACTATTGACCGAAGACACAATTCGAAACTGATGCATATATAGCAATATTCGAGAATGTTTTTGCCGAATCTCTAAAGGTGTCCGACGCTGCACTGCGAGACTTGTCCTGAAAACACACAAATAGTTTAAAAGTGTCGTAAGCTTGGAAAACCAAAAAACGTCAGTAAAAACTTGACGTCCCAACAAGATCAAGTGTTCGGTGCCAATCCGAAAATTGGAAGATAGAAAAAAAAAATTGTGCTTATGTCGTGTTTTGACAATGACCAAGAAGAAAACACATTTACAACTCATAAGTTTTAAGAGCCCCCAAGTGACTTGGGTAAAAGTATTTTATGTATAATGATTGTATGTACCGAAGTACTTATATCATATTTGTGTTCACCCGAACTTTAAACGCGTCTTAACCGACCGCCGGCTTCTCCCTCTTCGGCCAAGGGCCGAAAAGTGTCATGTACTTCGCCTGTCAAGAGTATCGACGGTGTTTCCGATGACCAGGCAATCAGGCCATAAGGCTGTAACAGACAAAGCGCGCTCAGGGAACTTATGCTATATTACTAACAAAGTGTAAGAAGCATCTTCGAAGAAAATAGTACCCCCACCGATACCTTTCTTCGGTGCTCATTATTACTATGAGACTTGTGCAATAGATTTTTTGTACTCATGAGTTCCGTTATGTGCCGACCATGATTGAAAACAATAAGAGTGCTAGCTTTCGGCTTCACCCAGTCTGAGGTCAGAGCTCGGAGGACCCGGTCGTGACAATCGCAGAGGTGCTCCCTTTACTCCCTAGCCGAACAATCAGGAACGTAGGGGTAAACACAGGAGCCAGGCAACCCATCTTGCAAATCGCTTAAGTTAATATGGTGCATATTGTGGCGTAATACACGAACAAGGAACGAAGCCGTACAAGTATAATCATATGCAAGAGGAAAAAGCTTCATGAAGGAAGCCCCCAAGTAAACGGGGTATTCAAATTTGCATGTCATAAGCAAAGTTTTGACAAGGAGATTTTTTACAAGCAACTTTTTTCCAAAAAAGTATAATGCTTGGTCGAACCGAACACAAGTTAAAAATTAAAACTTTGAGCATGAAAGCGACTTAGCTAGTTAATGTGTTCGGCATTGATGACGCGGTCCGAGCTTTATGCGGGACAAGGTTCCATCCCCCAAGCCGGTCCCGAGGTGGCGGAGCGGAGAGCTCGACACGCCGAAGTGGTGACATAGCACGGTCAATGCAGGTCGGCAGAGTGATGCCGAAGTCCCCGGCATGGGGTAATGAAGTGTTGACGAAGCCCCCCGTCTAGCCGAGGTGGCGTGGTATGTCAGTACGCGGAGTTGACGATACTGCCCAACCCATATCATTTTTCTATGCATAAAAAATAGTGCAAACCGGAGATAATAATAATAATGATAATAAAAAAATGTTGCATAATAAATAATTTATGCAAAGTGAGTAATAAAAGAAATATGGCCTGGCGCCAAAGTCAATGTCGATGCAGGGCGTCGGCGTGATGCGGTAAAGGCGTGGCAAAGCCTGAATTCATAGGTCGGTCCGAGTTCCGGATGCGGCATTCGCCGGACTATGTATGGAGACTGACCGAACCACCATGCGACCGTCGTTAATGTGGCCACCATTTCATAGACCTGTGTACATACGATGGACAAGCCAGAGTAATAATTCCTTGGGAAAAATGAACCCAAACAAGAAAAAAATATCGGGATTAATAGCACCTGGTTTATTTGTTGTAGCAATCCGAAGGAAGGTGATTCCCAAAATTGGGACTCGATCCGCACACCCATTGCCTGATGGGCGATAAAATGACGGCATGGCAATGCTGGCAAAGGTTGGCTCGCCGAGGCAAAGCCCTCGATCCAGCTAACATGACGGAGCTGGTCGGCTAGTGATGCCGAAGTGTCCGGAGTAGGTTGATGAAGAGATGGCGAAGCCCCCGGTCCAGCCGAGATGTCGAAGCCTTGATGTCAGCTGATGAGTCGAAGTAGGTCGGCGTGATGGACACTAGCTTGAAGAAGCAATAGTGCGGCCCTGCCGATGCAGGTCGTGACGTGGTCGATGCCGGCTTGATGAAACGACCGTGCAGCGGTGCCGGTATGCCCGCTCCTTGTAATCCGTGGGGCGGCGATGTTGGTGATGATTTATCCTTCGCGATGCCGGACTCTTGTTCGGCTTGCCGAGACGATGATCCGAAAAAGTTGAGCTCAGCTCAACAAAGTGACGACGTGTCTAGCGCAGGTCGGCAGCCTTGGAGCAATATTGCCGGACTGGTTTGACACCAGCATGATGATGAAGATGACCTCAGGGGAGGCTTAAAAATTTACGGGCACATGTTTAAAAACAACACACAATATCGTAGAATAGAATTCCTCTAAAAAGGTTGTCCAATATCACGTTCATAAAGAAACATGAATTCGGGTCGGATCCGTATTCCCGCAGAAAACGGATCCGAAAATTGGTCCACCCATCGGAAGGTTCCCGGAGTTTTAACCGTCGGATCGAGCTGAAACTTGAAGCGGTGGTAGATATGGGAATTCCGCAGTGGATGAACGGTTGGATCTTCCAAAAGACCTTCAAGCTGGGCTCTGGAGACCACGCCCTAAACTCGTCCAGATTCCCGTCCAGATTTGGCAGGGCTCCGGTATATCGTAGATTATTGGAAATTCCTCCATCGGAACTCTATGAAATTTTGCATGGTTGTTGTAGACATAATTCCGCACTATTGCATCGAAGCAATCGTCAAACCGACACTCGAGGAGGCGGTGACGGCGAATACAAGTTTGCTGTCCATAAAAACAGCACGGCCGCCCGAGGGCAATGTTGACGTTGAGCCCTCGAGCTCCATGGATGATTCCTCTGTGATCATGATAGAGATCGGAGTTGATGTTGAAGAAGACCCTTGTCCGAACATGACGATCGGAGACGGAGCACAGTCCTGGGTCGAGCCAAGGTGACCAGTCGAGCCGGTGATGAAGATGTCAACGTCGCAGTTAATCTGCAGACAAGCCATCGATCCTTTTGTCGATCACACAACGGGACTCTCAATGAAAGCACCAATGTCGGTGTCAAAACCGGCGGATCTCGGGTAGGGGGTCCCGAACTATGCATCTAGAATCGATGGTAACAGGAGGCAGGGGACACGATATTTTACCCAGGTTCGGGCCCTCTTGATGGAGGTAATACCCTACGTCCTACTTGATTGATATTGATGATATGAGTATTACAAGAGTTGATCTACCACGAGATCGTAGAGGCTAAACCCTAGAAGCTAGCCTATGATTATGATTGTTGTATATATCTATCGACTAGCCTGGCCTCGGTTTTATATAATGCACTAGAGGCCTAGGATAACAAGAGTCCTAGCCGAATACGCCGGTGGGGAGGAGTCCTTGTCTTGATCACCAAGTCTTGTGGAATCTTCCATGTATGCGGCAGCAGTCCGAACTGGCCCATGAGTATACGGCCATGGGGGTCCTCAACCCAATCTAACTGATCGAGAGATGATGTGGTGAGTACCCCCTAGTCCAGGACACCGTCAGCCCCCTTTAATCGTCGATAGTGACGCAGTCCAAGGAGAAACCTTCCACCTCGGACAGATCTTCGTGTTCGGCGGCTTCACACTGCGGGCCAGGTCGTTTCGCCACCTAGAGCAGATCGATAGCTACACCACTGGCCATCAGGTCAGATTTAGGAGCTTGAATCACGTTGCGAACATCCGTGGAGATTTGATCTTCGCCGGATTCGAGACCACGGCGACCCCTCCTGGTCACCTTGACGAACATGACCTAAATCTGTCGTCAGACCGCGTCCAGGGGATAGCTCATGTGACCACTCTAGCCTTAGATCCAGAGCACGCTGCGGCATCCAAGGATTGGAGGCTCAACCCCACCACGGAGGCCACAGATACCCAGGCCTTGGAGCCGCACATGGACTTGTCTCCGGGTGTAAGTTCTGAACCATGTGAGTCCACGGATGCCGAACTTGAGCGTTTATCGATCTTTGAGTTCAGCACCGCAGACATCTTCCAGCACTCGCCCTTGGGCGATGTGCTAAGCTCATTAAAGAACCTGTCCTTGGCGGGGGACTCACAGCCGAACTATATCTGGTTCGAACTAGAAGCTGATGATAAGGGATTTCGCTCCCCACCCGCCACCCACTTTATAGCCACTATCGAAGACTTAACCGACATGCTCAATTACGGCTCCGATGACATCAACAGCATGGACGACGATGCCAGAGAAGAAGAGGCCCAGGACCTGCCGTTCACCGGACGCTGGACGACCACTTCCTCGCACGATGTGTACATGGTGGATGCACCAAAGGATAATAGCGGCGATGACAAAGAAGACCCAGTTGAGGATAAACCTATTGAGATACAATCGAAACGCCGGCGTCAGCGGCGCCGCTCTGAGTCACGCTGCAGTAAAGATAGCAACACCGGCACAGGAGAAGATAACACTCCGAACGATGCCGTAAATAATGAAGACCCCGTCAAGGTAACCTCCGAACAGGGGGAATGGGATAATGGGCAGGTTAACCCTAGTAGACAGGCCACACACAAGGACTCGGAGGATAGTAATTATCTTCCGCTCTACGAGGATGAGGCGAGCCTCAGCACGAAGGATTTCATCGTGCCTGAGGAACCTCTTGAGCAGGAGCGCTTCAAGCGCCAGCTAATAGCCACTACAAGGAGCCTGAAAAAGAAGCAGCAGCAACTTCAAGCTGACCAAGATCTGCTCAACGATAAATGGACCGACGTCCTAGCAGCCGAAGAATACGGCCTCAAGCGCCCTGCCAAAAGCTACCCGAAGCGTAAATTACTACCTCAGTTCACCGACGAGGCGCCGGAACACATACCACCATCGCACAATGCGGCTGACCGACCACCACGTGGACGGGACAAAGCGGCAACTCAAGCCGAACACCAGCCCGCCCTGCCTCATGGCAGAGGCAGAGGTAAATCAGCTCACGGCCATACATATGACCTTCGACATGACCTGAACAATAAAGCAGGATATACCAAATCAATCTACAGATCACGAGGATGTGCCTCGACACGCGACGATGGCCACCTATTCGGACATGACAAACTTAGTCATGCGCGGGCCGAACACCGCAGATGGACTCCATCAGAGCTACATCGCGATACGACCCGATATAGAGGCGCCGCACACCCTCATTGCTTCACTGATGAGGTCATGGATCATGAATTCCCAGAAGGGTTCAAACCCGTGAATATAGAATCATACGATGGAACCATGGACCCCACGGTGTGGATCAAGGACTTCATTCTCCACATTCATATGGCCCGCATCGATGACCTCCACGCCGTCAAATACCTTCCTTTAAAACTCAAGGGGCTAGCTCAGCATTGGCTCAATAGTCTGCCTGAAAATTCTATTGGCAGCTGGGAGGAATTGGAAGAGGCCTTCCTCGATAACTTCTAAGGTACATATGTTCGACCTCCGGACACTGATGACTTAAGCAATATAGTTCAGCAGCCCGAAGAGTCCGCCAGGAAATTGTGGACTAGGTTCTTAACTAAAAAGAACCAAATCGTCGATTGTCCGGATGCCGAAGCCCTAGCAGCTTTCAAACACACCGTCCACGACGAATGGCTCGCTCGCCACCTCGACCAAGAAAAGCCAAAATCCATGGCGGCCCTCACAACACGCATGACCCGCTTTTGTGCGGGCGAGGACAGTTGGTTGGCCCGTAGCAAAAACAATGCAAGCGACACTGACACCCCTGAAGTTAAAAATAACAAAGATAAGTCTCGACGCAACAGATACAAGCGTCGAAACAACAGTGACAACACCGAGGATACGGCGGTCAATGCCGGATCCAGTGGCTCTAAGTCCGGTCAGTGGAAGAAGCCGTTTCGAAGGAACAACTCAGGCCCATCCAGCTTGGACCGCATACTTGATCGTCCGTGCCAGATTCATGGCAGCCCGGACAAACCACCCAATCATACAAATAGAGATTGTTTGGTTTTTAAACAGGCCAGCAAATTAGATGCCGAGAACAGGGAAAAGGGATCGCAAAGCAAGGACGGCGGCGAAGAGCCCCAGCAACCGAACACAGGGGGACAAAAGAAGTTTCCCCCTTAGGTCAAAACGGTGAACATGATATACGCTACCCACATCCCCAAGAGGGAGCGCAAGGTTGCGCCCAGGGACGTCTACACAATAGAGCCAGTCGCCCCAAAATTTAATCCGTGGTCATCGTGCCCGATCACTTTTGATCGCCGGATCTTCCGACCAGTATCCGTCACGGTGGCTCAGCCGCACTGGTCCTAGACCCAATGATTGACGGGTTCCACCTGACTCGCGTCCTTATGGACGGAGGTAGCAGACTCAATCTGCTCTATCAGGATACAACGCGAAAACTTAGCATTAACCCATCACGGATCGATCCCACCAGGACTACCTTCAAAGGAGTCATACTAGGTGTAGAGGCCCGCTGTACGGGCTCAATCACACTAGATGTTGTCTTCAGATCTCCGAACAACTTCCGAAGCGAGGAATTAATCTTCGATATCGTCCCCTTCCGCAGCGGCTATCACGCACTGCTCGGACGAAATGCGTTTGCCCGATTCAACACAGTACCACACTATGCTTATCTCAAGCTCAAGATGCCCAGTCCACGCGGCGTCATAACGGTAAATGGAAATACGGAACGCTCCCTCCGTACGGAAGAGCACATAGCTGCCTTAGCAGCAGAAGTGCAGAGCGGCCTTCTCAAGCAGAACCTTAATTCGGCTGCCGAGCCCACGGACACCGTTAAGAGGGTCCGAACTACTCTGCAACAGGAGAGCTCGGCTCGTCAGGAGCTCGACTAGCAATCCGGCCTCTATCTCAGTCCCAATCAAGTGGTGGCATTCGTGCCGCGCGTACATAACTACGCATACAAAATCCTATGGGCATTGACGGAGGCATAGCTAGCTTGTGGTCCATAGTACGACTCAACTGACATCGGGTACACACATACTTTCATTTTTACTTGCCTCCTTTTCAGGTCTCAATCCCACATGCCCCATCTGGTGGTCTGGTCATCGGTCCTCTTGAAGGACAAACACACCAGGGCGGCAAGAAGCACAGGCATATGGGGGACTTCTCTAGGTGGTTTTCGTTAACAATCACTCTACCTGTTTTTCAGGACCCACGTGCAGCTCTCCCTTGGTCAAGGCATAGTAATTAGCCTCCTACTTATTGCATTACTTGTATAAACGCGCTTTAACGCAACAATGAAATTATAATAAGAACAATTTGCGGCTCAAATTTTACAACCCTAGCTTATCACTTGTTCTTCCTTTTTCCTGTTTCGTCTTTTCTGGTAACTTTATCAGGTAGCACCCGTACACTTCGGTATGTTTGATGTTTGCCAGGGGCTTCATAGCACCCCACACTACGGCAACAAAAGTCCAAACACTTTTATAAGTATAGTTCAGCACCCCGAATTTAGCATTATATGCATTGGCTCCGAATCATGTCTTTAGCCAATAGTTGGGTTGCCCGGCTTGTGTGCTTGCTACCTTACGTTCCGCTATATCGGCTAAGGTAGTAAAGGGAGAACTACTGCGATTGTGCCATGGTTTATCCAAAGGAGCACCTCAGTAGAGAAAGCCGAAAACTGACTGTCATGATGCAGCGAGAGTGGTCAGCGGTTCAGAGGTTGCAAATCGTTGGAGATTTCTTCCGTGTTGCGCGAAGGATCGGTACTTCCCGATCAGACGCTTATAGCACTCTAGTTCGGAAACTAGGGGCTGCGTCCATGTTTTTATTGTCGAACTCCTATGGCTAAGTGAGGGCGTTACAGCTGCATAGTCTAGTTGCCTGGTTCATTGCGCTAAACAACTCCTTCAAGGACCATCTAATTGTGTCGGGGGTTGGGTGAAACATATGCCAACGGATGGCTTATCATGGTGGGAGCGAGTAGAACGTCGCTAGTGCCCGGAAGCGGGATGAGGCATAGACATGAACGCCGGCATACTTTACCCAGGTTCGGGGCTCTCCTAGGAGATAACACCCCTAGTCCTGCTCTGCGGGGGTCTCCGCATGATCACTAAGGCACTAGTTGATACAATCGTGCTCCTCGAGCCGTATGCTAGAGGTAGAAGAAGGCAGGCACACTCTCTCCTTCCTCTAGGTATGAGTCTAGTTCTAACAGGTTTGGAACCCTTTGCATGGGTGCCCTGGGGGGTTTATATAGGCCTACCCCCAGGGGTACAATAGTAATCTGGCCGGGTGTAGGACCCAGCTGTCAGTGTCTCTAGTCGCCGGCTTCTCCACCGGCTGCTGGGGCCCACCGCCTGGTGGGCCCCACCGACTTGTCTGGTACGGAGCCGACAGGCCGCTCCCACCGCTTGTGGGTCTTGTCGGCTGCTGGTTACTGTAGCCGTGATGCTACTGACGCGTACTTGGTCAGGAAAGCGTGGCTACAGTCCCGCTGACTGGTGGGAGACCACTATAGCCACTTCCCGTCTCATCTGGTTAATGGTGCATGGGTGCCGAGGGAGGAGAGGGCCGCCTGCTAGAGGCCGGTCTCCCTTGGGTCCGACTGGTCAGGCCTCCGCCGTCCTCCGGGATCTCGCTGCCCGGTAGGGCCCGCTGCCCGTGGGCTGTACCGACAGGCCGTCGTGGGAGCAGGGCTCTGCCTGTCATAGGTGACGTCATGGCCGGAGTGGCCACAGTGCCACGTTGTGTGGAGATCTCCGCTTGTATGGAGCACTGTGGCCGCGCCTGGCCCTGGATACGGGGGTGAGGGGCTTCATTGTAGCCTCACCCTGTCTTGTATTCTTAATGGGGGCGCAGACTCTAAGGTGCCGTGGGCCGCCTGCTAGGAGCCGGCCTCTCTGGAGGTTGCCTGCTAGGAGTCGGCCCATATCGGTGCCGCCATCTGGAGCCTGGCCGCCTTCTGGCAGCCGGCCGCTCGGCCAGCCGGCCACCAGAAGGCGGCACTTCATCTTGATGTCTTGAGGGGTGCAGCCGGCCCCGATGTCTTGAAAGGCTTAGGGACTCGGGTTAGGCTACCCATGGCCGATTACTCCGACAGTAGTCCCCGAAGCTGGTGAGGCGTTGTGGCTGAGGAGCCGAGGAGCCTCAACAGTTTCCTTCTCCGGGTGCGCCGGATGGAAGCTTCATCCACTCCCGGCATGCCGCCTAGAAGGAGTCAGCCACACCCAGATGGATTTGTCTGAAACTTTGAGCGCAATGGCGGGAACCAGGTGGCGTGCTAGTTAAGCCTCCAAACCCGCCACCTGTCGTGGGCATGCCATGTGGCGTCAGCCAGACGGGCCAGCCTGTGAGCCCACACGCGCGATGGGACGCGACGGCAGGCTGGGCCTGCCACTACCGGGCCTCGGCACGCGAGCGGATCTGCTGCGGTCGAGGCGGCCGGTTGAGCTCCTCCGCGGAGTTACTACGCGCAGTAATTCGTGAGATAAACATGGGGACGTGGGGTCGTGGGCACAGTTAATCCCATGATCCCATGCCCCGCCCCCTCGATTTCATAGCCAACCGGCTATAAGAAGGGGGAGGAGGGGGAGCGGCGGAGCACGCGTGCCCTCCTACCCCACTCTCGTCTCCTTCTTCCTCCTCTCGTCGTAGTGCCCCCGAGCCACACCGAAGTGCCCGCGGCTCGCCTCCGTCGAGCTCTTTCGCTCCGAGCCCTCTTGGCCCTGCACCGATCCCTAGTCCCCCACCATGCCATTTTCCTCATCGAGCTCTTCATGGCGCGTGAGCGGGGAGGAGACTGGGATGGGTGTCAACAAGGACCACATCGCCTTTCTTCGCGACACACGGCGCCTTCCCGACGCGAGCTTCGTGAAGGCGCGCGTGCCCCCTGCCGAGGAGATTTCACCGGCGCCGGGGGAGGGCGAGCGGGTCGTCTTCCGCTCGCATTTCATCCGTGGCTTCGGCCTGTCGGCGACCAGCTTTCTCCGCTCGTTCCGCGAGTTTTATCATCTCCAACCACATCACATCACGCCCAACACCGTGATGCTTCTGTCCGCCTTCATCACGATGTGCGAAGGCTTCCTCGGCATCCTCCCCACCATCGAGTTATGGGGAGCGTTCTTTTACACCAAACTGGGCACCTTTGCCAAGGAGAAGGCGACCCAATGTGGTGCCTTCATCGCGGTGCGCCGGCCATCGCCGAAGAATGTCTTCCCCGCCATCAAGCTGCCACAGTCGGTCAAGATGTGGCAGCAATCTTACTTCTATGTGGAGAATGTCGACCCGGCCGTCGACTTCATCAACCTGCCAGCCTATGAAGCCGGCCCACCGGCCGAGCCTCGGGCCAACCGGGGCTACAAGCCGAAGTCGGTGTCAGCAGACGGCGCCGCCGCCATCAACCGACTCCGGGTGCTGACCAGAGCCGAAGGCCTCAAGGCGTCCGACTTGCTGGTCGCCTTCATCGCGCGTTGGGTTCTCCCGCTCCAAGGCCGGCCTCACTTGATCAGCCAGATGAGCGGTCATCGCGACCCGTGCTGGCTGAGCACAAAGGAGATGCCAGCTGCCGAGGTGGCGAACTTGGTGAACAAGATCTCCGACCTCAAGCTGGAGGGGTCCTGGCGGTTTGGTAAGCAGCCATACTCCCGTGCGGACCCACCGCCTGACGTAAGCTCTTCAATCGTTTCCCTCTTCAATACTTCTTCTTGATTTCTTCTTGTGTATCGATCAGTTGGCCTCTTGCTCTTTGAAATAGATCTTCATGTCCGAGGCGACGGCCGCCATCGTGGGGGCGGGTGGCCCCTACGATCTGGACCGAGCTGTGAGCGACGTGGACGACCCCGACTTGGGGGTGGCTGCCTTTTAAGATGACGCTGCAGGCGGCGTCTATTGGGCAGGCGACTCCGAAGAAGGGGGCGGCGTCGAGACGTGGCTAGACGACTTCGAGGAGGAGGAGGACAAGCCGCGCCCTTCACAGGGCGCCGTCAAGGCGGATGTGGGCCCCCTCCGCCAAGCCAACTGCTCGAGGCGGCACGTGAAAGCGTAAACAGGGAACTGCCTTGTTCGGCAGCGCGTCGAAGAAGGCCAAGAACCCGACCGCCGCGACCAGGCGGAAGGAGGCCGCCGCGAAGGCGGCCAAATTTCAGAAGCTCCCGAAGGCGCCTCCCATGGTGTCGGTGTAAGTATCTTTTTCTTTTTCTTGTTCTTTTCTTTTTTGTCGATTCTTTCTGAGCTTTCTTTCTTCGTCTTTCTCGACTTAGGGCTCCGCTTTCACATGAGAAATCGACCGCCACCTCTGTCATTGGGTCGGCGGAGACCTCCACCACCACCCGGTGAATCGACCCCGCGGCCGACCTCCGGGAGGCGCGGGAACGAAACGCGTGCGAAGCGCGCGAGGAGCAGGAGGCCGCCCGCCGGGAGAAGGCGGATGCAAACAAGGTGGAGGCCGCCGTGCTGAAGAAACTGGCGGAGGCTGAGGCTGACGCCGCTGCGAAGAAGCGTCTTGAAGAAGCAGTGCACCGTCAGTCGACGCTATTTGTCGTCCCCCTGAACTCTGCGCCGCCACCACCAGAATTTGTTGCGCCGACTGGGGAAGCCAGCGACGAGGACCCAATCATGGAGAGGGAAGGCGGCGATGTCTTCATGCCAGACGTAGCCGTGCCCCCACCACCGTCGTCCGAAGGAGCGCGGGACAAGCAACCGGCTGATCCGTCGGCGCCACCAGCCAGAGACGAGATGGTGATGGGCCCGACTCCTGGGGCCCTCACACCAACACGCAGTCGCTTTGTGAAGGCGGCCTTAGCGCCATGACCGCTGGACGCCAGCGATGCGAGCTCATCAATCCCCGATGCCGAAGCGACCAGCGCCGCGCCCGCTGACTGGGTGCGGGGAGGCGGGACGGGCCCTTTGAATCAGGTGATCCTGGACGTCCAAGGCAAACTCCGAGCCGAGGCCGACGCTTTGAAGCGGTGCAACCGTCGGCGCCACCAGCCAGAGACGAGATGGTGACGGGCCCGACTCCTGGGGCCCTCACACCAACACGCCGTCGCTTTGCGAAGGCGGCCTTAGCGCCATGACCGCTGGACGCCAGCGCTGCGAGCTCATCAATCCCCGATGCCGAAGCGACCAGCGCCGCGCCCGCTGACTGGGTGCGGGGAGGCGGGACGGGCCCTTTGAATCAGGTGATCCTGGACGTCCAAGGCAAACTCCGAGCCGAGGCCGACGCTTTGAAGCGGTGCAATAAGGCCTTCTTGGAATCGCGTGCAGCCATCCGAGTATGCTCCTCGCTTCTTCATCTTTGATGTTTGTACTTCTCTATGGGGGCGCGGCAGCGCACCCACTAGGTGTAGTCCCCAAGTTTCGGGCCGGCTGCTGAGCAGGCGGCTCGGAACTTTTAACTGGTAAGCTCGAAGTACTAACACTTTCTCGTATCTTCATTGAAGGATTATCATAACCTTCGCGTGGCCTCCTTCAACTCCAATGTCCGGGAGCTGGACCAACGGACCACCGACTTGTCGGAAAGCCAGAGTAAGTCCCCTAGATTCAGGCCGACTGCTGAGCAGTCGGGCCGGATCTCCCCGGCAACTGTTCTTCTTCTTTGTTGATTGCCGATGCCTTTTGCTTTCTCCCTTCTTGTAGAGGCCAACACTGCCCTGCAGCAGCAGCTGGGTGAAGCCAACACCGCCTTGCGCGCTAAGGAGGTGGAGTGCAATGAGATGGCCCAGGAGCGTGACCAGCTGACCACGCAACTAGCGGAGAGGCGGAGCTTCTCAAGAAAGCCCAGAAGGAAGCGGAGGCGAAGGAGTCTAGTCTCCTTGCTGAGTTCGAGACCGAACGCTCAGCTTGGACTGATAAGGAGGCATTGCTGACTGCCGGCTTCAACGAGATTGAAGACATGGTTGACAGTAAACTTCTTCCTTTTTCTTTCTTTGAGCTGCTGGCTGCTGACCAAGCCGGTTTCTATCTTCTGGCTTCTGCCTTACTTGCTTTCTGCTCATGCAGACTTCTTCCCTGGCCACTCCGGGGCCGTCAACCAGGCTATCAAGGCCTATCACAAGGAATGGAGGGCTGAAGGAGCACAGATCGCTGCCGATGCCCCCCGGTCCCTTAGTGAGCAGCTTCTCATCATCCAGGCCCGCCTTCGGCCGGCTCATCGGATGCTGCGTCGTATTTAGCATGTCGGGGCCTAGGCGATCTCCGCCTTGTGGCCAGACATGCCGGCTCCGTGCACTCCCAGCCGGACTACCGACTGACTGGAAGTGGCGGTCGACCGTCTTGAGGCTTGGAAGGGTTCCTCGGCCCGGGCTGGGGCACGCCGGGCCTTGGAGTTCGTCAAGGCGTGGTACCCTGGGCTAAATCTAGCCCAGTTAACCATGTTTCGACAGGAGGCCCACGAGGAGCTGGTGGCGGTGGAGCATGATCTTATCAAGCGGGCGGCGATGATCGCCGAGTACACCAACACCAGCATCTCCGTCCCGGAGCTGGCTGAGAATGGTGCCGAGGCACCACCATAGTGGTTTGGGCTGAACCCGGAGGATGGCGAGGACTCGGCCGAAGTGATCGACTCCAGCGATGAGGGAGAAGACGAGGAGGATGAGGAAGGTGAAGAGAAAGTGCCAGAGGTTGAAGCGGGTGGCCAGCCTCAGCTCGACCGTGCATCTAGCAACGAGCCACGCCCGAGCGAGCCGACTGCTGCTGAAGGCGACAAAGCGGAGACTGACCAGCCGACCGCTCCACCAACTGGCACCGCTGACTCCACCGCTCCGCCGAACCCGTCTGCTGCTCCCTAGGCTGCCAATTTATCTTTTGTTTTTACCTGCTTATCAGCCTCGACAAACTTTGTTAACTTTGCACAATTCCACCCGCGGGGTGTATCTTCTGTTGAATGTTGGCCAAGGGCCTTTTGATATGTAAATATGTCTGCCGAGTTCTATCTTTCCTTGCTTTCTGCTCCTTGGCTTTTTTCCTTTGCCGCCCTCCCTGGGCTACCGTCTTGCCAGCCAAACAGCCGCTCTGCGGACTGTGGCTGAGTCAAGTACTTGGCTGCTTTGGGAGGCTAAGTACTTAGCCGCTTAGAGCATTTAGCAATTTAAGTAGAATCCGGTCGGCCGGCTGCTCAGCAGCCGGTCGGTGAGGCGGGCAGCCGGCTTGAACTTTGTACATGCTTTTGAGTCCTTAGCCATTATTCATGTGGGCACCTTTTTCTGCCTTTGACTCCTGCCTACTGGACAGCCGCTCTGCGAGCTGTGGCTTTGGCAGGGGAGGGCTTAACTGCCAACACATTACTTGTCCGGCTGCAGGAAGCACTACATAGTACAAGGCGGCGGGCCCCCGGGCCGACTGGTCGAACCCGGTGCCAGGCGAAATAATGAAATAACACATTCATATGCATAATACTTATCATATAGATAAAAGAGGGCAGTCCCCGAGCTTTTCTCGGGGGACCCGGAGTCTTCGTACTTAATACAAAAGTTGGCGTGGTACATACTGCATTAACTGTAAAACCTTCGAAGGAGATTTGCATTCCATGGCCGCTCAGTCTCCTTGCCGGAGTCGTCTCTTTTGCATGCTCGAGGCTTCTGAGCATCGATCAGGTAGTAGGAGTCATTGCCCAACACCCTGCTGATGATGAAGGGGCCTTCCCATGGTGCCGAAAGCTTGTGTTGGCCGGCTGTTCGTTGGATCAGCCAAAGCACAAGGTCTCCCTCTTGGAAGGATCTTGGCTTGACCTTACAGTTGTAGTATCGGCGTTGACTCTGCTGGTAGATAGTGGACCGGCTGAGGGCCAACAGCCGACCCTCTTCCAACAGATCGATGCCGTCTTCTCGTGCTTCTTTTGCCTCCTCTTCGGTGCACATGGTGACTCGAGGAGAGTCGAATTCTATATCTGTCGGGATGATGGCTTCGGCACCGTAGACAAGGAAGAAAGGCGTGAAGCCGGTTGATTTGTTCAGAGTTGTGCACATGCTCCAGAGGACGGCCGACAGCTCGTCGAGCCAACAGCCGGCCGAACGCTCCAGAGGCTTGACTAGTCGGGGCTTGATGCAGGATAAAATGAGGCCGTTTGCTCGCTCCACTTGGCTATTTGACTATGGATGGGCAACGGACGCTAGGTCTAGTCGGATACCCTACGTCGCGCAGAAATGGGCCAAGGCGCCTTTTGCAAAGTTTGTGCTGTTGTCGGTGATGATGCTGTGCAGTATGCCATACTGGATGGTGATGTCGGAGATGAAAGTCACAGCAGTCGGACCATTCAACTTGTTAATTGGCTTTGCTTCTATCCACTTGGTGAACTTGTCCACCGCACAAGCAGGTGAGTCATGCCGCCGCGTGCTGTCTTGAATGGTCCCACCATGTCCAGCCCCCAGACGGCAAAGGGCCAGTCAATGGGGATAGTCTTAAGTGCAGAAGCCGGCAGATGTGGCTTGGAGCGGAACTTCTGGCACCCTTTACACTTCCAGACCAAGTCTTTGGCATCTTCTAGAGCAGTCATCCAGAAAAAACCATGGCGAAAAGCTTTGGCAACAAGTGCTCTTGAAGCCGCGTGGTAACCACACTCGCCTTGGTGGATATCTTTGAGGATTGCTTGGCCTTGCTCCGGCTCCACGCAACGCTGGTACACACGAGTGACACTGCGCCTCACAATTTCTCTATTGACAATGGTGTACGCTGCTGCCCGACGCTATACTTGTCGGGCCGAGATCTCATCAGTCGGTAGCTCTTTGTTCACCAGAAAGTTGAGGATGGGCTGTGCCCATGAAGGTGCTGCTATTTCCTCGACTGCCAGAACTGCAACATGCACGAGGGCGGTTGGGTCGGGAGGCGGTGGGTTGGAGTCGGCTGCCGCTTGTTGAGTCGATGAAGTCCCCGGGCCGACTGCCACAGTCCCCGGGCTGGGCTCTGAAGTCGCCGTGCCAGGTGCGACTGCTGCAGTCCCTGGTCTGCCTGTCGAGTTTCCCATGCCGGCTGCTATGGTCCTCAAGTTGGATCCGACTTCTTCAGGAGGAGCTGGCATGAAGATGGAATATGACTCTGGCGACGGCTTGACAGACGGCTTGAGGAGGCGTTGTAGGGCGACACCGGTTGGTATTGCTTGCCGGGTGGAGCCGATCCGTGCCAAGGCATCGGCTTGCTCGTTGTCGTTTTGTGGCACATGGAGGAACTCGCACCCTTCAAAGTATCCACTAAGTTGCTGGACGAGGAAGCGGTAGCTTGCCACATTTGCATCTTTGGCGTCCCAGTCGCCTGACGACTGTTGGACCACCAAATCGGAGTCTCCATAGCACAGGATCCGGCGAATGCCGAGTTCCTTGGCAAGCCGGAGCCCGTTTATGCGTGCTTCATATTCAGCTACGTTGTTGGAGGCAGCAAAGTGGATTTGCAACACATATCTGAGCTTGTCGCCTTTGGGAGAGGTGAGGACGATGCCGGCTCCCAAACCGGTGCGCATCTTGGAACCATCAAAGTGCATCCGCCAATGGGTGGAGTTCGGTGCTGGCGGCAGGTACTGGGTCTCGGCCCAGTCGATGAGGAAGTCGGCCAGTGCTTGTGACTTGATGGCGGCGCGAGGCTGGTAGTAGATGGTGTAGGGATCCAAATATATGGCCCATTTGGCCACTCGGCCCGAAGCATCTCGGCTTCCAATGATCTCAGCAAGAGGAGCAGTGCAGACAACAGTGATTGGGTGCTGTTGAAAGTATGGCTTCAGCTTCTTGGCTGCAAAGTGCACGCCGTAGCACATGTTCTGATAGTGGGGGTGGTTTTGCTTGGAGGCGGACAACACTTCACTCAGGTAATACACCGGCCTCTGGACAGGTAGTGCCTTGCCGTCTTCCTTGCGCTCCACAACTATAACTGTGCTGACCACCCGGCTGGTGGCAGCGATGTAGAGGAGCATAGGCTCCTTAGCAGTCGGAGCCGCCAGGACAGGCGGAGTGGTCAACATCTTTTTGAGCTGGAGAAAAGCTTCGTCCGCCTTGTCGTTCCACTCAAAAAAGTGGTCTTCTTCATGAGCGGGTACAGGGGAAGAGCCTTCTCGCCTAGCCGGCTGATGAAACGGCTGATGGATGACAGGCAGCCAGTGAATTTTTGCACATCCAGCAGTCGGGTGGGTACCTCCATCCTCTCGATGGCCTTGATCTTCACGGGGTTGCACTCTATGCTGCGCTTTGAGACTAGGAAGCCAAGAAGCTGACCGGCTAGTACTCCAAAGACATATTTCTCTGGGTTGAGCTTGATCTAAAAGCGGCGCAGATTTTCAAAGGTCTCCTTGAGGTCTTCTAGCAGAGTGTTACGCTTCTCCGTCTTCACCACAACATCATCCACGTAGATGTGGGTGTTTCTGCCAAGTTGCTTGAGGAGACACTTCTGCATGCAACGCCGAAACGTGGCACCGACATTCCTCAAGCCGAACGTCATGGTCAGGTAACAGAAGGCTCTGAATGGTGTGATGAAGGCCGTCTTCAACCTGTTGGCTGGGATCAGCTTGATCTGATGATACCCCGAGTATGCATCCAGAAAACTCAACAACTCGCATCCGGCTGTGGAGTCTATCACTTGGTCAATTCTTGGCAAAGCGAATGGGTCTTTGGGGGCAAGCTTTGTTGAGGCTGGTATAATCAATACACATGCGCCACTGCTTATTCTTCTTCAGTACAAGAACTGGGTTGGCTAACCATTCTAGAAATAACACTTCCATGATGAAGCCGGCTGCTAGAAGCCGGGCTATCTCTTCTCCAACAACTCTTCTCTTCTCTTCTGACAGGCGGCACAAGGGCTGCCTGACTGGCTTGGCATCAGGTTGGACATGTAGCTTGTGCTCGGCGAAATCCGTCGGAACACCCGGCATGTCCTTGGGAGACCATGCGAAGATGTCCCGATTCTCACGAAGGAAATCGACGAGCTCGCTTTCCTATTTGCTGTCAAGGTTTGCACCTACGACAGCATGCCTCTTCGGGTGCACCAGGTCCAAGGGTATCTTCTTTGTTTCTTTCGCCGGCTTGAACGAACCCTCAGCTTCCGACTCCTTGGGGTTGGGTGACATTTCCGGCTGCTTGCTTGCCATTGCCACAACCCGGTCAAGGAGCCGCTTCTCGGCCGCGATCACGAGGGACTCGGCTAGCCGGCTGCTGTCTGCTACGTAGGCGGACGACTTCTGGTAATCCCCCGCTATGGTCAGGATTCCCTTGGAACTCGACATCTTCATCTTGAGGTAAGCATAGTGGGGGACCGCCATAAACTTGGCCAGAGCGGGCCGGCCAAGTAGCGCATGATAGGGGCTCTCAAGGTCCACCACCTCAAACCATACTGGTTCTCGGCAAAAGTGATATTTGTCTTTGAAGAGGACATCTATCTGAGTCTTGCCGATTGGTGAGCAGGAAAGGCCAGGAACTATGCCATGGAATACAGTCCAACTGGGCTGGAGCTGTCTTTGTTTGATTCCCAACTTCTCCAAAGTATCTCGGTACAGGATGTTGATGCTGCTACCGCCATCAATCAGAACTCGGGAAAAGTGAGAAGCCCGCTTCTCCATGGTGAAGGTGGCATCCAAGACCAGGGCATAAGAACCAGGTGAGGGCATCACTTCCGGGTGGTCAGCCTTGCTCCAGTTGATGGGCTTCTCAGACCAATGCATGAACTCAGGGGCCTCTGACGCTACTGCGTTTACCTCTTGTTGTCGTTGCCGTCTGCTTTGCCTATCGTCGGCCACGCTGGTGAACATGACATATGCTCCATGCTCTTCAGGGTATTCATCTTGTATTGCACCGACTGGCCGAACCGCCAGCTACTAGGAAGGGGGAGGCGGTGGGCCAGCAGGCGGAGGAGGCAGGAGTCTGTTGCCCTTGGCGATCCTGGTGAGCCAGTGGCATTTCCGAGTGGTGTGGTTGGACGGCTTCGCGCCGCTGTGGAATTTGCAGGGTACATCTAGAGTCTGCTCGTACGAGAAGGCGGGCAACCAGTTGGGCTTTCCGCCCTTCTAGAGTTTGGGAGGAGGCTACCCTTCCGGCTGTTGGTCTACGACTGTCGCCACCTGCCGGCTGGTGGAAGCCGGCTGCGGGGCCTTACGCTTGTTGTCATTTGGTTGCTGACGCCGACTGGTGTCACCAGCCAGAGTCCGAGGAGCCACCTTGCCCGACGCGTCAACTTGGATCTCCGCCTTCATGGAGGAGTCAGCCATGGCGTACTTGTTTGCTATGATCAGCAGTTCGTCGAGGGTCGTTGGCTCGTCGCAGAGAAGCTTGTGCTTGAGGAGGGTGCCTTCTCGGCACCCGGCAGTGAAGTACTCGATGGCTTGCACCTCGTGCATGCCCTCGCAAGAGATGCGCAGCTCGGCCCAACGCGTGAGGTAATCGTGAGTTGATTCGTTGGGGCCTTGAACACATAAGGAGAGCTGGCGAGGCTTGGGTGGCCGCTTGTACATGCTGGTGAAGTTGCGGACGAAGGCTTCGGTGAAATCAACCCAGCTGTTGATGCTGTGGGGCTTCAGGCTATTCAGCCATGTCCGGGCTGTGCCCTGGAGCATGAGCGGAACGTACTTCACGACAACGCACTTGTTGCCATTGGCGATGCTGACGGCTGTGGAGTAGTCGACCAGCCAGTCCTCCGGCTTCATGGAGCCGGTGTACTTGGGCGTATCTCTCGGGAGCGTGAACCCTTTGGAGAAGGGCTCATCTCAGATGCGGGGTCCAAAACAAGGCGGACCCAGCTCGTCTTCTTCTTCTAGCGACAGGTATCGGTTGAGGCGGTCGATCCGGTGGTAGGCATCGTTCTCTCCGACTCCTTCTCGGCGATCAAGGTGGTCGCCGAGCGTCGGGTGGTCAACAGGCGACGGGGAAATGCACCTCTCCCTGTGGGGAGGGGGAGGCGGATAGTTATCTCATTGCTGCACTGCTATTGGGTGGCTGTCTTGGTCGCGCTCGATGGTGATGCGAGTCCGGCTACGGCTGGCAGGCAGCTCCTTGTCTCTTCTTTCGCGGACACCACCAGTCGGCGTCCGAGATGTCGCGCCTTGCTCTCGGCGGGGAGGCGGGTCGTTGTTTCGCCGGTTGGGCGCCTCAGTGCGGCGGCCGGCTTCGTGCTACTCTGCAGCCGCGTCAAGGAACTGTTGGACGCGCTCTGTCATGTGGCGATGCTCGTCGCCCTCAAGCTTGTCTAGCTCGTTTGTTGCCGCCTGGGCAGCTCGTATGTTCTCCGCGGGCGTGGTGTAGACGGGGCAATCTGCCCCGAACATGCTGGCAATGGCCACGCCACGCTGCCGGATCGTGCCAATGCGGCTAGGCCCACCAGGAGCCGGTGTGCCACTAACGGCACGGTCCATCTCCCGCTGGCAGGCCTCCGAAAGGCGTCTCATGATGGCCAGCCTGTTGGCGCTTTCGACGAACTGGACGCGGCGTGCTTCCAGCATCTCGGCATCGACGTCATCAGGAATGGGCACAGTGAGGTCTTGCAGCGCGGCCCGCAGCGGATCCTGGCCACCTCTGCCAGAATGCTCGCCGTGGCTGATGACGAGCACCTCTGTGACGGTGCTGCCGCCGCTGTCCGCGTGAGTAAGCGGTTCGTCGTAGACCACCATGTTGGTGGGGAACGTATCAAGCGACGCTGTGTTGGACTCGATAAGCATCGGGTCGGTGGAGCCAACCGACTCCAAGTCCGCAGCAGGCTCGCTAGCGACGTGGAACTGATTGAGGAGGCTAACGAGGCGGCTCTCGAGGCCCTCTGTGCCCGCGTTAGATACGGGCTCGTCGGAGAGTCGACTCTCGCCAACAAGATCGGCAAGGCAGCTCGCCGCGCAGACGACCTCTGCGTCGTGCAATGCGTCAGTGCAGACGCCGTCTGGCGTGCCGAGATGGCTACGCTCGCTAGGGAGGAATAGGGTTCCCGTCCAGAATAGGTCTCGGGACGATGGTGCACCTCACCCCACGGTGGGCGCCAAATGTCTGGGGTTGGGTGCGACATATGCCAATAGATGGCTTATCATGTTGGGAGCAAGTAGAACGTCGCCGGTGCCCGGAAGCGGGATGAGACGTAGACACGAACGCCGGCGTACTTTACCTAGGTTCAGGGCTCTCCTAGGAGATAACACCCCTAGTCCTGCTCTACGGGGTGTCCGCATGATCATTAAGGCACTAGTGGATACAATCGTGCTCCTCGAGCTGTATGCTAGAGGTAGAAGAAGGCAGGCACGCTCTCTCCTTCCTCTAGGTATGAGTCTAGTTCTAACAGGCACTACTAGGAAAAGGGTTATAGATAATATGAACATTAATGGCGCACCTTGTATGTAGCAGTGGCGCACCAGATACAGGTGCGCCATTATTGACATATTACTAATGGCGCACCTGGTGTGTGGTGCGCCATTAGTAGTTTTGGAAAAAATAAAATTTGTTAGTAATGGCGCACCATGGGATAGTGCGCCATTATTAGTTGACATAGTAATGGCACACCACACAGACTGTGCGCCATTAGTAGTTTTGAAAAAAAATTGTTAGTAATGGCGCACCATGGGATAGTGTGACTAGTAATGGCGCACTATCCCATGGTGCGCCATTACTAACAAATTTTTTTATATTCTTTTTCAAAACTACTAATGACGCACCACACATCAGGTGCGCCATTAGTAACCCTGGTGCTAAATGCACCCCGTGGACCGCCTTTTTAGTTTAAAAAAAAAATAAAAGAAAATGATGGAAATGTCAAAACAATAAAAGAAAATAAATTTCCCATGTGATGTGTGGTCTAGTTGTTGGGAAAATTTACAAATATGAATTTCGACTTTATTTGCAAAATCTCTCTGGAATTTAGTAAAATGGGCATAACTTTTGCATACGAACTCGTATTAAAAAGTTTTTTATATAAAAAATCATCTACTCGAAAAGTTACATCCGAATTGAATCGGGGGAACGTTGTTCAACATCTTCAAAATCCCCAAAAACCTAACAGAACGAAAGATACGGGGCTTTTAAGATCTAGAGAGAGGAAAAATGACAAAATATTCAAACTTACTAGTGGCACACCATTTGCTAGGTGCGCCACTAGTAACAGAAAAAATTGGTTTCAATTTTTTTTGGATTTTTTTCAAAATATGATACGTAATATGACCGGGAAGTTTGAAATATTTTTTCAAAATTTCATCACACTCATGAACATGAACAAAGTCCTAGACATCAACAAGGTTTAATAGGATTGATATAATAGATATATCAACAAGTGCCTGTGAAGTGAGCTGGTCCTGGGGTTGGATAGAACTGCAAAGTTAAGCGTGCTTGGGCTGGAGTAGTGTGAGGATGGGTGACCTTTTGGGAAGTTTGACCACAGAGTGTGATTTGACTTGCGATTAAGCATATTGACCCCAGATTAAGCCATAGTGACTCGAGATTAAGAAAAAAACAAAAAAAAATTAGTAATGGGGGGGGGGGTGACGGGCTTCATTGTAGCCTCACCCTGTCTTGTCTTCTTAATGGGGGGTGCAGACTCTGAGGGCACTGTGGGCTGCCTGCTAGGAGTCGGCCTCTCTGGAGGGCGCCTGCTAGGAGTCGGCCCGTATCGGTGCCGCCCTCTGGAGCATGGCCGCCTTCTGGCAGCCGGCCGCTCGGCCAGCCGGCCAGCATAAGGCGGCGCTTCATCTTGATGTCTTGAGGGGTGCAGCCGGCCTTGATGTCTTGAAAGGCTTAGGGACTCGGGTTAGGCTACCCATGACCCATTACTCCGACATTTTGGATCAAGATTGTTTAGATTCCATCCCAAACACCCCTGTACTACCTACGCGGGGGCAGAAGCCGACGACTGGTTAACCCTCAGATTTCATACAACATGGCCGCACAGGAAGTAAAAATTGAAAAACATAACCCGCATTATATTGCACAATCACTTTCTTTTATCATACAAGGTAGAGGGAGCTCGAATACATTCATTCAAAGATAATGTCTTTCGCACAATGATCCGCAACAATGCGGGACCCCTCCAAGACATCGCCGAAGTATCGCTCGGGTGTGCGGTGCTCTTTGCCCTCCAGCGGCCCCTCGGTCGCTAGACAACGTCCAGCTTCGCCCACTAGACCTTGCAATAGGAGAAGGCCAGACATGCGCCCTCGATGCAGACAGACCGCTTGACGACGTCCAGCCGAGGACAGGCATCCACCAGTCGCTTCACAAGGCTGAAGTAACTGCCGGGTATAGCTTCGGCTGGCCACAACTGGATTATAAAATCCTTCATGGCCAGTTCGGCCACCCTATGCAGCTCGACCAACTGTTTTAGCTGATCGCCGAAGGGCACCAGATGTTCTGGCACGAGGTATTGCGACCAGAACAGCTTCTCCATGGAGCTCCCTTCTTCAGCTCGGAAGAACTCTGCGGCGTCAGCCACACTGCATGGCAGATCAGTAAAAGCCCCTAGAGAACTCCGAATCCGGGTTAGTAAATGATATTTCATCTTCACATTTTTGCTTTGCATATTGAATGCCTTACCCGCTGTGATCTTCCTGGCCTCCTGGATCTCCTGGAGGGCGCCCTGGGCCTCATTGCGGGCTGCCTCCGCACTCTGATGAGCCTTGGCGAGTTCGGTCTCTTGAACCGACGCATCACGCTCCAAGGCCTCACACTTCTTCACCGCGTCCTCGAGCTCCTGTTGGACCTCGTTGACCCGGGCCTTGAGCTTCTTCCGAGCAGCCTGCTCCTTGACAGCCTTCCCTTCGGCTTTGACCAGGGCCGTTTTTCAGGGCCTCGACCTCGATCGTCGCCTCTGTACACATCATGACATTTCGGCCATTGCATATCATTTTCCTTTTTTCAAATACATAATACGTTATTACTTACCTTGTTTTTCCTGGAGCTGCCTCTTCACCTGGCCTAGCTCCTCCTCGGCCTCTACTAGTCTCTGCTTCAGTCCGGAGACTTCGGCAGTATGCAAGGCCGCGGCCAACAGCGACACCTGTGCATACATTTTAGACAGTATCCCCCAAGACATTATCCGGTGCCCCTGGTTGGACAGGGGTCACCGGGGCAACAAGCATCCCCCCTTCTTTCAAAGAAGGTTGCCTGCCAGATTTCGGAGCCGCATCGGACTCCGGAATCAAGTCCTGCTGAGGGCCGAACTGAATACGGCCCTCCCCACCAGTCTCCATGGGGATTGACTCCCCCTAGTGTCCGGCGATGGGGGTTTCGCCTTCTGGCGCCTCCTAAGCCTCTCCCCTGCTTGGAACAATCCTTCGGGACAGCACCTCCATATCATCCTTGGCCTTGGGGGAGTGAGCGACCGGCGGTGAATCGTTGGCCATTGCTTTTGAGTCCAGCGAACCTTGTGATGAGGATAGCTGGGAGCCGTCGTGGGCGGGACTGCAATAGCATAACTAATTATATCAATACAACGAAAAGGAAAGACTTGGTTTATGGGCGGATATGGGTTTTAGCACTTATGATGCGGCCCCGGGCTTAGTGCGGGGGCGTCTCTCCAGACTGCTGTCGACGTCACACGCAGTGTTATCCGCAAGGGAGCTTTTCGCTTTCTTGGACGTCTCCGCCTCTAGATTCGCCGAAGCCGCCCTCTTTTTCCTCCTCTCATTAGGGGAGGGTTGTTCTCCTCCTCCTCTTCATCGTCGTCTTCGGCGGCGGGGGAGTGACTCTTGTCTTCGGACGTCGCGTCCGAAGAGCCCTTGCGGCGGGGGCCACTCCGGACCCCCTTGGCCTTCCCTATGGCCTTCTTCAGCATCTTCACTAAACGCGGGATGACTGGTTCTTCAGGCAGCGGAGCCGGACACCGGATCTGCTTTGCCCTCTTCATCCAGTCCTGAAGAAGCAATAATAATAACAACTTAGATATCATCCTTGAAACAAGCAAGTAGGGGATGCGTTAAAAATAACATACCTCGTTGGCGAGGCGATTGATGCCATGCCCGCAGTCCAAATCCATGGCCGGCGGTCTCTTGTTGCCCTTGAAGAGCAACTTCCAGGCGTCTTCGTGAGAAGTTTCGAAGAGCCTCTTTAGGGTGTGGTGCTTCTTCGAATTGAACTCCCATAAAGGGTGGCTTCGGCTTTGGCACGGGAGAATCCGACGAACTAGCATCACCTGGATTATATCGACAAGCTTGATATCCTTGTCCACCATACTTTGAACGCACGTCTGTATTGCTATCAACTCATCTGACGATGACCAATTCGGGCTCTTCTCAACCCAGGAGGTGAGCCACATTGGAGCGCCGGAATTGAATTCGACAGCGGCGACCCAGTTTGCGCCGCGGGGTTCTGTGATGTAGAACCACTATTTCTGCCATTCCTTGACAGTCTCCACGAAAGTGCCTTTCCACTAGTAGAAAAAGGGTAAAACGTGAAGCACATTAGTGCCGGTTTGAATTTGAGCCGGCACTAATGTGTGCATTAGTGCCGGTTCCAACGGCTAGCCGGCCGCTCTCATTAGTACCGGTTCGTGGCGAACCTTTAGCACCGGTTCGTGCCATGAACCGGTACTAAAGTGAGTGGTGGCAGGATGTTGTCAGTTCGGGGCCCCTCCAGCACCTTTAGTACCGGGTCGTATCACGAACCGGTACTAAAGGTCGTCCTACATAGACCCTTCGTCCACCCGAGCTCGCTCTGTTCTTCCCCTTTCCCCTCTCCTCTCTATTCTTTTCCCTCTTCCTCTCAAGCTCATCACACATTTTGCCCAAAATTTGTCAAGATTTGAAGGCCCCCATCCATTCAAATGATCACAAAGGTTAGCAACTTTGTCCTTTCATCTCTCATTGCTAGATTAGCTCGTGCAATGCTTTATATAGTGATTGATTTTTGAGTTTAGTAATTTGGGAGGAATTATATATATGTGCTAGTATTTGATTTATATGCAATCTGAGGTCAAAAATAACACTTAGTTTGCATATGTAGGTGTGGTTTACTTTGTACCTTCTAAATCTCCGTCGTAACCACCGTCGATTGCTCGCAACGTCCCGTTGCCGGCACCACCTTGTGGTGAGCCTCTTGTTCATGAAGTTTTATATAAAAACATGATGTTTGTGTGATTTGGATATATAGTTACTCATATAATTATCTTACCCATACGTTGTTTGTTATACATAGTGCCATGGTTTTGATATCTGTCCCCATCGGCCCTCATCCGGGTTATGATTCGGATGTGGTATATTCTCTTTTAAAACTATTCATTGCATTTCGTGTTTATGACAAATTATGCCCATCAAGTTGACATAGATATTTGTATGTAGGAGGTAGTTGAACCGGAAATTCCAACCGACCCTATTGTCGAGAGGTTAAATTTAGTTGAAAGAGAAAACGAGGATTTGAAGGAAAATTGAAAAGAATTGAGGGGGGAAGATGGAATTGGAGTTGCATGTTGCCGATGTCGTCAATGATCACAAGATTAAGATGGAGAAAATGCGCTTGAAGATTAGAAAGATTAGAACATATGCCATTCATAGTGAGGCTTGGTATCATTATGCCGTTGGATCAATTGTTACCTTAGTTGCGATCTTGATCGCATTTGTTGTTGCATTTAAATTCTTTAGCTAGAGAGTTATTTGTTTGTTGCATTTAAGTGTTGTATGATCTTTATGTATGAACTTTATGTATTGTATTAATTTGGTGTTTTCGGTGCTGTGTATTGAAGATGAGGCGACAATGGATGTACGATGACCGATGCTCTCCTGAGTTCATTAATGGCGTGCATACTTTTCTGCTTGCGGCTGAGGCAAACAAGCGGGTGGATGGTTTTATGCCTTGTCCATGTGCTGGCTATAAGAATGGTCACAATTACTCTACGTCAAGAACCATTCACGTCCACCTGTTTGAGTCCGGTTTCATGCCCCACTATAATGTTTGGACCAAGCATGGAGAAAGAGGGGTTATGATGGAAGACAATGAAGAAGAAGAGGACGACGACAGCTATCCTGGCCATGGGTTCCCTGAATACGATGATACAACAATGAGGGAAGAAGCTGAGCCGGCAATGCGGGAAGAAGCTGAAGAAGAGGCATCGGATGAGCCCGTTGATGATCTAGGTCGGGCCATTGCCGATGTAAAGAGAAACTGCGCAAGTGATTTGGAGAAGAAGAAGTTGCAGCGCATGTTAGGGGATCACAAAAAAATGTTGTACTCGAATTGCGTAGGTGACAAGAAAAAGCTGGGCACCACACTGGAATTGCTACAATGGAAGGTAGAGAATGGTGTATCTGACAAGGGATTTGGAAAGTTGCTGGTAATGATAAAGAATATGCTTCCAAAGGACAACGAATTGCCTGAGAGTACGTACGAAGCAAAGAAGGCTATCTGCCCTCTAGGGTTAGAGGTGCAGAAGATACATGCATGCCCTAATGATTGCATCCTCTACCATGGTGAGTACAAGGATTTGAACGCTTGCCCAGTATGCGGTGCATTGCGCTATAAGATCAGCCGCGATGACCCTGGTGATGTCGAGGGCGAGCGCCCCAGGAAGAAGATTCCTGCCAAGGTGATGTGGTATGCTCCTATAATACCACGGTTGAAACGTTTGTTCCAAAACAAAGAGCATGCCAAGGCGATGCGATGGCACAGAGAAGACCGTAAGAAAGATGGAAAGTTGAGAGTACCCGCTGACGGGTCGCAGTGGAGAGAAATCTAAATAAAGTACGGGAAGGAGTTTGCAGATGACACAAGGAACATATGGTTTGGTCTAAGCACAGATGGCATTAATCCTTTTGGGGAGCAGAGCAGCAACCATAGCACCTGGCCTGTGACTCTATGTTTGTATAACCTTCCTCCTTGGTTGTGCATGAAGCGGAAGTCCAAGGCCCTAAGAAACCCGGCAACGACATTGATGTGTACCTAAGGCCATTAGTTGAAGAACTCTTACAACTGTGGAATGGAACAGGTGTACATGCGTGGGATGAGCACATGGGGGAAGAATTTGACCTAAAGGCATTGTTGTTCGTGACCATCAATGATTGGCCTGCTCTCAGTAACCTTTCAGGACAGACAAACAAGGGATACCGCGCATGCACGCACTGTTTGGATGATACCGACAGTATATATTTGGCTAATTGTAAGAAGAATGTGTACCTAGGACATCGTCGATTTCTTCTGAGCAGGCATCCCGTAAGAAAGAAAGGCAAGCATTTCAAAGGTGAGGCGGATCACCGGACGAAGCCTCGCCACCGTACTAGTGCTGATGTACATGATATGGTCAAGGATTTGAAGGTGGTCTTTGGAAAGGGTCCTGGTGGACAACCTGTTCCGAATGACGCTGACGGACGCGCACCCATGTGGAAGAAGAAATCTATATTTTGGGACCTGCCCTATTGGAAAGACCTAGAGGTCCGCTCCGCAATCGATGTGATGCACGTGATAAAGAATCTTTGTGTGACCCTGCTTGGCTTCTTGGGCGTGTATGGGAAGACAAGAGATACACCTGAGGCACGGGAGGACCAGCAACATATGCACGGAAAAGACGACATAGATCAGGGTCATGCAAGCTAGTGCTAAATCGACACTCAGGCTTGATCTTCAGGTGGTGGTGGAGTCCGGATCACTCCAAGGACGAAGGCTTCCGTAGACGTGGTTGGAGTTGGAGCTGAAGTAGTTGCTGGAGCAGGTTGGGCTGGTGCTGCGGCTGGAGCTGAGGCGGTTGCTCTTGTGTCAGGAACTGGCACTGCAGACGACCTCAGACCTCGTGGCACTCTGGCAAAGGCATCAGTGGTTGTCTTCCCTTTCCTCTCCTGCATGTCATCTTGGAGCTGCTCCACTGCAGTCTGAATCTCTGTCACCTTGATATCCAAGTCATAGAACTTTTGTTCTACGATTCTCTCTAGGCTTGCCTGGTTCTGAGTTAGGGTGGCCAGTCCTTTCTCAATCTGCAGGGTGGATGCAATCAAGTAACTGAGCTGCTCTTGCTTGTTCTTCAAGAAGTACTCAGATGCCTCCTCTTGAGTTGGCATCTTGGCAGCTTTCTCCTTTATTGCCTTCTCCTTCTTGGCTTGTGCATGGGCTGAAGATGGTTCATCTTTGGTCATCACAACTTGGTTGTCCTCGAAATATGGATAGATAGGCAAATGTTCCTTGTCCAACAAGTATGTGTCTGTGCCCATTCTTGAGTTAATCAACATCTGGATCTAAGGGGCATATCCACAGCTCCTCTTCTGATCTGCTGCAGTCCTCTTGATAGTCTCTACCATGAGGCTCATGACCTTGAATTTCTGAGGCACATCAAAGATATGTAGCAAGTTAATGGCATGACCTCTGATCATCCTGTGATCTCCAGACTTGGGCAAAAGTGTGTGCCTAAGGATCCAGTTGATGGTTGGCAGCCCTGACAGAAGATAATGCACTGAGCCAAACTTGAACGTATCAAGTGCTTCATTGGGGATCTCCTTGTACATGTTTGACATTGAGTTATGATCCATCTTCTTCTTGGAATAGACATCCAAGTCATCTTCATTTTCCTCTAGGGCATTGATAAGCTGTGCCCACTCAGCAACTGTTGATTGGTACCTCGTACCTTCAGACATCCAAACAATCCTCCCATCTGGATAAAAATGTGATGTGGAGTAGAACTGCATGATAAGCTCCTCATTCCACTTTGTGAGCTTCTGCCCAACAAAGTCTGCTACTCCACATGCATTCAAGTTGTCCTGCACTCCAGGGTAGTGCTCTTCATTCTCCTTGATATATTCCCAGTTGACCCATCTCATATCACATACAATTGGCTTCTTGTCTAACAATACTGTCTCATAGAAGTCCTGCTATTCCTTAGTGTGGAACCTGTAGTCAACAGCAGTCCTTCTCCTTGAAGCATAGGGATCTGCTTCTCTCCACTTCCTCAGCCCTGAGTCTCTTCTGAGCTTCATGTCCTCAGCCACAGGATGAGCATCATTGTGGTCTGGGATCTTGGGCTTGAGCTTTCTCAAAACATGCTCTTCATCATCTTCTTCAGCAGCTTCAGGCACTGGGGCCTTGTTCTTCTCAGCAGCTGGGATGCTTCTTGTATTCCTCTTTGGTTTTGGCTTTGGAGCTGGCTTTGCCTTGGAAGCAGTTTCCCCTGATCTTATGGCATCACCCATCAGCTTGGGTGCCTTAGGTGCTGGTGCAGCAACCTCTTCTTCTTCCTCTTCTTCCATGATGGAAGCCTTTCCAAGCACTTTGGCTATGGTCTTCTTGACCCTTTCCTTCCTTTTCTTTCCTTCAGCAGCAACTGGCTCTATGGTTGCAGGCTTTTCAAAAACCTGAGTTGAAGCTCTGGCCTTTGGCATAGGCTGCCTGCCTGCTGGCCTTTTGAACTTCATCCCTGGCTTTATGCTCTAACAAATTCTAGCTATCACTTTGGTCTGACATGATGAACAAGCTGACTGCTGACCCTGTGAACAGTTTATAGATGAGGTAGAGTTGATGAGCATCACAAAATACAGAGGTTTTTGCAAAAGAATGATTCAAAAACTTAGTTTTAGTTTCCCACAGAAAGCATTTAGGATCTACCGATTTTTAAACTCGGTGATACCAAAGCAGTTTTGGAACCTAAACTAGTGAACTCGGTCAGACCGAGTCACAGTTCGGTGGCACCGAGACTGCTAGGGTTTCACAAAGTTCCAAAATCGGTCACACCGATTAGTAATACTCGGTCAGATCGAGTCTTACTTGTGCAATGGCATGAGCCAAATCGGTGGGACCGAGTTTTTCAACTCGGTGGGTCCGAGATGGTTTCGGCGGAAACCTAACCCTAAAATTTTCGAATCAAACCTAATCTATGAGTTCATTGATTGGATAGAAGTTTATCAAACGTGGCAAGAATCATTATGATCACAATGTGCTACGAATAGGATTGGGGAATAGCACAAAGATTGAGTCCATACCCTAGTTCAGCGGAGACTCGCTACGGCGGCAATGGCGGAGTTGATTCCCGTTGACGGCGACGGAGATCAGCGACTGGAGGCGGCTGGTGGCGAGGAGACGATCCGGAGACCATGTTGGCAGAACGAGCTATCGCGCGGGTGAAGGGGTTCGGAGAAATTTCCAAATTTTTGCCTGTGACTATATATATAGCCCGACCCTGTCGGTGTGACCGAGTGGAACAACTCGGTGGCACCGAGATGCAAAACTGTATACAGTTATTGCAACTCGGTGTGACCGAATGGTTCAAATCGGTTGCACCGAGATCGAAAATATAGATCAACTTAATGATCTCGGTAAGACCGAAAGTGGGGTATCGGTCAGACCGAGAATCACAAAGAGGTTTTGGAAGTTTAAGTCTATGACGAATCGGGGACTCCGAGTGCTCCTCACACAGAGTGGTTCGAATCTGACTTGATCAAATTTTGTGATGTAGCATGAATAGAGTTTGAGACGAGAAAAGCATAGATAGCTAGAGGAGGTTCTTAGGCATTCTTGTCCATCCACTTGGCAAAAGGAAATAAAACCAAACAATCAAAACAACAAGTGGATGTCCTTGAATGAGTAAAATATGCAACCAACATGCTCACACAATAAGATGGCAATTGAAATATGTGACAAAGCATGCACAACCAATTCTAGCGTCTATCAAGCAATTTGCGATGACTAGGTCATCTATATATGAGTATATTGACTTAGGAGTCAAGTGAGAACACTTGATCATAGGTCATACTCATCGTTTAAGCTCAAGTGGGGTTACCACTTTTACATAAAGCATTGTTGTGTTCACATCTTTAGAGTTGCTTTAGCTCAGGTCTTAGAGTAAAGCTCCCCCTAGATGTGATATCCCCCCTAAGAGGGATGAACTAACCTTGGGTTTTGTCGATGATGACTTCACGTAGATGTTGAAGATGTGGATGCTCAATGTTGATGTAGATCACTTGGAGCTATCCATTTGAGTGAATTCCACTTTCAATACTTACATGGGTTAGTCCCACAAGGAACAAACAAGGATATCCATAGACATAGAGTGATGCACACACAAGATGATGTCCATGAAAACTTTTAGGTTACCTTGTCCCTTGTCTTACCAACAAGAGGGTTTGTAACTCCTTGAACTAGTGCAAGATGTGGAAGTTGATTGCACTTGTTCTTGCCAAAATGATAAGAGTGAAGTATGTTGGCGGAGTCACCCTCACGAACTCTCTAGTTCTTCTTCTTTTGGATCCACGCCATCTTGATGGGAATCCTTGGAGTTGTAGTCGTACTTGATGAAGTGGAACTTGAAGTGGTCTTGGGAATCCACTTGACTAAGGTCTTAGGAGCTTCTTCAAATGCATCAATTTCCTCTTGAAGCTTGTCCTTTCCTTTTTGCTTGTAGTCTTGTGGTGGAAGATCATCTTGAGCTTGTGTCCCCTTGAAGGAAGTATCATACTTCTCTTGTTGAGGAACAAACTTTGTCTTGGGGTATTGATCTTCTTCCCACTCAACTCCATTGGCATTGAACTTTCGTTCAAAACCAACACCTTGATTCTTCCAGTGCATTCCTTGCTTGCGCACAATTTCTTCGAATTGCTTACTCCCGGCAAGGCTTTTGTACACTCCTTTCTCTATAATTCCCTTCAATAAGCTATTTTCTTGCTCAAGTGTAACTTGGCTAAGAGAATCATTAGTGGAATCAAGAGAACTACTAGAAGCAACAATATTGGATTTAGCATGATCATTGTTACTACTAGAGGAAGAATCTTTCTTGTTCTTGTTACTAGACTTGACTTGAGGCATGTAAGTGGATAAGAGTAAACGCTTGGCAATGTAAGAAGAACTTTTCTTGTGTAGATCATCATTGATTGCCTTTAAAAACTCATGCTCTTGCTCAAGATTGAGCTTTTCAAAGCGTAACTTCTCATGAGCTCTTAAAAGTTCTCGATGATCTTCGAAGATAGTTTCATGAGCTAACTTAAGAGTGTTTAGTTCTTTAGTTAGAGCCTCAATCTTCTCCTTATCATTGTCATTCGTTTTATCTTGATTAGATTGATTAATTGACGTTTCATCATAGTATTCATCACTAGAGTTGTCAACAAGTAAATCATCATCACCTAACAAGTCATCTTCATCACTATTAAAATCAACATACTCGGGGTGTGTTACCTTAGGACCTTTAGCCATGAAGCAACTTCCAATTCCTTCATTTGGTGAGTCAAATATGTCGTAGGAGTTGGTTGACACAAGTGCTAGACCGGCAACACCTTCATCTTGAGTATATTCGGAAACGGAGTGATAACTTCTCTCGGAGTGGCTGTCGGAGTCGGAGCCGGATACCCATTCACCAACATGAGCTTGATGTCTTTGTTTTGTGTAGCTCCTTGATGATTTTTCCTTCCTTTCCGAATCCTTGCTTCTCCGTGAGTATCTTCGTTCATAACGATCATCTCTACTCCTTCTCTCTCTTGGTGGTGATTCTTCTCTTTTGCTTCTTCTTTTTGGAGAGTCTTCTCTTCTCTTGTAGGGAGCCGTACACTCATTGGAATAGTGTCCGGGTCTTCCACAATTGTAGCAGTTTCGCTCTCGACTAGAAGATCTTTTGTCATTGTAGGACCTTGACTTGGAGCTTCTATCTTTGCTTCTACTCTTGTAGAACTTGTTGAAGTTCTTCACCATTAAGCTCAATTCTTCATTGAAGTTTCGTTTCTCACTTGATGATGTAGGGGCTTCACATGAGGCTTTGTAGGCACCACTAGATTTGTTGTGAAGTTCCTCTTTATCCTTAAGTGACATCTCATGAGCAACAATTCTTCCAATTACCTCCGTTGGCTTGAGATCTTTGTAATTGGGCATCATTTGGATCAATGTGCACACGGTATCATATTTTCCATCCAAGGCTCTTAGAATCTTCTTGATGATGAATCTATCGGTCATCTCTTCACTTCCTAAGCCGGCAATCTCATTTGTGATGAGAGCAAGCCTAGAGTACATTTCAGTGACACCTTCACCATCCTTCATTTTGAACTTGTCAAGTTGACTTTGAAGCACATCCAATTTGGATTCCTTGACGGAGTCAGTACCTTCGTGCTTATCAATCAAAGTGTCCCAAATTTCCTTTGCATTCTCAAGACGGCTGATTTTGTTGAATTCTTCGGGGCACAATCCGTTGAAGAGAATATCACAAGCTTGAGCATTGTATTGCAACATCTTCAACTCATCCGCGGTAGCTTCACGGTTTGGTTCTCTCCCATCAAAGAAGTCACCTTGCAAACCAACACACAAAATAGCCCAAACGGCGGGGTTATGTCCAAGAATATGCATTTTCATTTTATGCTTCCAACTAGCAAAATTAGTACCATCAAAGTTAGGACCTCTACGGTGATAATTTCCCTCTCTAGACGCCATACTCTCCGAGGTTGTGAAACCAAGGCTATGACCACCAAAAGCTATGGAAATCAAAGCAAATGGAGACCAAAGCTCTGATACCACTTGTAGGATCGAAAGTATGTCTAGAGGGGGGTGATTAGGCTACTTGACCAAATAAAAACTTAACCTTTTCCCAATTTTAGTTCCTGGCAGATTTTAGCTATCTTAGGACAAGTCAAGCAATCATCACACAATTCAAGCAAGCATGCAAAGAGTATATTGGCAGCGGAAAGTAAAGCATGCAACTTGCAAGAATGTAAAGGGAAGGGTTTGGAGAATTCAAACGCAATTGGAGACACGGATGTTTTTCCCGTGGTTCGGATAGGTGGTGCTATCCTACATCCACGTTGATGGAGACTTCAACCCACGAAGGGTAACGGTTGCGCGAGTCCACGGAGGGCTCCACCCACGAAGGGTCCACGAAGAAGCAACCTTGTCTATCCCACCATGGCCATTGCCCATGAAGGACTTGCCTCACTAGCGGTAGATCTTCACGAAGTAGGCGATCTCCTTGCCCTTACAAACTCCTTGGTTCAACTCCACAATCTTGTCGGAGGCTCCCAAGTGAAACCTAGCCAATCTAGGAGACACCACTCTCCAAGAAGTAACAAATGGTGTGTTGATGATGAACTCCTTGCTCTTGTGCTTCAAATGATAGTCTCCCCAACACTCAACTCTCTCTCATAGGATTTGGATCTGGTGGAAAGAAGATTTGAGTGGAAAGCAACTTGGGGAAGGCTAGAGATCAAGATTCATATGGTAGGAATGGAATATCTTGGTCTCAACACATGAGTAGGTGGTTCTCTCTCAGAACATATGAGTTGGAAGTTTAGATGTGTTCTGATGGCTCTCTCCACGAATGAAGAGGAAGTGGAGGGGTATATATAGCCTCCACACAAAATCCAACCGTTACACACAGTTTTCCAATCTCGGTGGGACCAAATCAACAAACTCGGTCAGACCGAAATAGTAAACCTAGTGACCGTTAGAGATTTTCGGTGGGACTGACATGCAACTCGGTAGGACCGATTTTGTTAGGGTTAGGGCATAACGTAATCTCGGTGAGACCGATTACACAAACTCGGTGAGACCGATTTTGGTAATTAGCTAACCAGAGAGTTGGTCAGGCAAACTCGGTGGGACCGATTTGCTCTTTCGGTGAGACCGAAAAGTTACAAAAAGGAAACACTGAATTTACATTGCAATCTCGGTGGGACCGATCCGCTCTTTCGGTGAGACCGAAAAGTTACGAAAGGGAAACAGAGAGTTTGCAATCCCATCTCGGTGAGACCGAGATCCCTATTGGTAGAACCGATTTGCTAGGGTTTGGCAGTGGCTTATGACAAGTGAAACTCGGTGGCGCCAGATAGAAATAATCGGTACGACCGAGTTTGGCTTAGGGTTTAGGTCATATGTGGATATGGGAAAGTAGTTGTGGGTTTTGGAGCATATCACTAAGCACATGAAGCAAGAGGCTCATTAAGCAACACCTCATCCCTCCTTGATAGTATTGGCTTTTCCTAAAGACTCAATGTGATCTTGGATCACTAAAATATAAAATGAAGAGTCTTGAGCTTTTGAGCTTGAGCCAATCCTTTGTCCTTAGCATTTTGAGGGTTCCACTTTCACCATCCATGCCATGCCAATCATTGAGCTTTCCTGAAATAATCATCTTGGAATAGCATTAGCTCAATGAGCTATATGTTGTTATGCATTACCAAAACCACCTAGGGATAGTTGCACTTTCAATGTGTGTGTGTGTGCTAGCTAGCTATCTTGCTAGCTAGCATGCATGCGTGAGGCCTCTCCTGATGGATGGATGGAGCTAGCTTATATAGTGGTAGGCATGGGTGGTGGTAGCGTTGGTTCAAGCTATGTAGTGGCATGGTCTAGGCATGGTGCATGTCATGCTTGTCCCCTGGGGTACTTTATAAATCAGTACCCAGGGGACACAGTACACTGTGGTTGACATCACGGTATGGTCGTCCCGTCGGTGTCTCGTCAGGTTGTAGTTGACTTCGGGCAGTCAGCCTAGTGGAGGAGTCGGCAGCCAGCAGTCGGCCTGGTGGAGCAGTCGGCAGCCAGCAGTCGACCGGGTGGAGCAGTCAGCAGCCATCAGTCGGCAGCCAGCAGTCGGCCTGGTGGAGCAGTCAGCAGCCAGCAGTCGGCAGCCATCAGTCGGCAACCATCAGTCGGCCTAGTGGAGCAGTCGACAGCCAGCAGTCGGCCTGGTGGAGCAGTCAGCAGCCAGCAGTCAGCCGCCGGCCAGGTAGTTGGACTGAGGGGCTTTGCTAGCCCCGATGTCTTGAATTCTTGTCTCGCCGTCTTCGGGGTATCCGTGTCCAATTACTCCGGCATCCATCATCCTTTCCTCACTGGGGCACTGCTCTAAAAATGAATAATGATGATCATCACACTTCTATTTACTTATAACTCAAAAAGAAAATAAAAATTACAACTCGATACCTATGACAAAGTATGACTATATATGAATGCCTCTGGCATGTCCCAGGATGTGCAATGATCTAGCATAACATGTATGAAAAATGATTAACAGTGGCTGAGCCACAAACACTATGTCAGCTATAAGATCATGCAAAGCAATATGACAATGAATGCTGAAGTCATCAAACGGAAGCGATGGAAGTTGCATGGCAATATATCTCGGAATGGCCAGGGAAAAGCCATAATAGGTAGGTATGGTGGCTGTTTTGAGGAAGATATAATAAGGCTTATGTGTGATAGAGCGTATCATATCACGGGGTATGGATGCACCTGTGAAGTTTGCACCACGTCTCGATGTGAGAAAGGGCAATGCACGGTACCGTAGAGGCTAGCAAATTGCGGAAAGGTAAGAGTACGTATAATCCATGGACTCACATTAGTCATAAATAACTCATATACTTATTTCAAAAGTTTATTAGCCCTCGAAGTGAAGTACTACTACGCATGCCCCTAGGGGGATAGATTGGTAGGAAAATACCATCGCTCGTCCCCGACCGCCACTCATAAGGAAGACAATCAATAATAAATCATGCTCCAACATCATAGCATAACGAGAGACAATACGTGCATGCTTCGGGGATCACAAACCTTAACACCAATATTCTTACTAACTACAGCCGTTTACTAGTACCTCCCACACATTCCATCTCTATATCACAAAACTATTGCAAGGAATCAAACATATCATATTCAGTGATCCATAAGTTTTATGTAGGATTTTATGACTAACCATGCAATTGACCAATTCCTTTTGACTCTCTAAATAGATATAAGTGAAGCATGAGAGCTTAATTATTTCTACAAAATACCATGCTCTAATAAATATAAGTGAAGCAAAAGAGCATTCTTCAAACAACGGTTTTCTATGTGAAGAGAAACTTGCAATCCAAACTTCAAATGATATAAGTGAAGCACATGAAGCATTCTATAAAGCCATACCCAAAAGATATAAGTGAAGTGCAATGAGAATTATATAAATCAACCATGGACTATCTCATACCAGCATGGTGCATAAAATAAAAGTGAAAAATAAACACAAAAGACGCTCCAAGATTTGCACATATCACATGAACGAAACGAAACCGAAAACATACCGATACTTGTTGAAGAAAGATGGGATGCCTTCTGGGGCATCCCCAAGCTTAGACGCTTGAGTATCCTTGAATATTTACTTGGGGTTCCTTGGGAATCCCCAAGCTTGAGCTCTTGCCTCTCCTCCTTCTCCTCATATCGAAACCTCCTCAATCTTTGATCACTTCATCCACAGCAAACTCAACAGAAAGTTCGGTAAGATCCATTAGTATAATAAAGCAAATCACTACTCTAAGTACTGTTGCAAACCAATTATTATTATTTTTTTGCATTGTAGCTACTGTAATATAACTTTTTCACGTCTTATACCACCGATAAAAATCGATAGTTTCATCAAAACAAGCAAAACAATGCATCAAAAACAGAATCTGTCTTAAACAGGGTAGTTTGTAGTAATCTAAACATTCACCATACTTATGTTAATCCAAAAATTCTGAAAAATTTAGGAAAAATAAAAAAATTACATATAAAGACAGTGCAGAATGTTTCAGAACCATTTGACATTCCAGTAAAAAATTTAAAATTGAGCACTACAGCCAAAGTTTCTATTTTGCACCGCACAAACTAACAAGCAAACTAAACATCCTAAAGGCAAACCTTGGCACATTATTTTTATAATACAATGGAATTGTACAAGGGGATAATTATTTTTGTTGAAAAGTTTCTGTAATTAAGATTCACAAAGTTTCCAAGGGCATGAACAAAGTTCAAGGCTAGCTCCCGCTTCCACGGTGATCGTCTATCTCACTTTCACGTTTCTTTTTGTGAAGTTTTAATTTCCCCTCTATATTTTTTATTTTTAAACTTTATAAAAGCACTCAACAGAAATAAATGACTGTCTAAAATTTCCGGGTTGTCTCCCTGGCAACGCTTTCTTTAAAGCCATTAAGCTAGGCATAAAGTGCTCAAGTAATGGATCCACCTGGATCCCAAGGTATATGAAAGCCAATTTTAATTAACAATGATTTAGCATTTAGTAGTGAGCACAAAGCAACATATATCAAGCAATGACGAAGTCTAACTCTCTTCCTATGCATCGTCATGTCATACAAGAACAATTCATGCACATCAAGTAAAGGCCAATACATAGTATAATAAGTTCCTTGCAATTTTTTCGTGTTGGAAACATAAAGAGGTGGAGATGTAGTTCCTCTCTCATAATAATTGCAAGTAGGAGCAGCAAGCACATGCATATTATATTCATTAAAATCATCATGTGCAACGGTAAAAGGCAACCCATCAATATAATCCTTAACAAGAAAAAACTTCTCTGATATAGTGTAGTTGGGAGAATTCAAAAAGATAATAGGACTATCATGTGTTGGTGCAATAGCAACAATTTCATTCTTAACATATGGAACTATAGAAAGTTCATCTCCATAAGCATAATTCATATTGGCATCATGGCTACAAGCATAGCAAGCATCATCAAAAAGGATATTTCAAACGAATCAATGGGATCATAGCAATTATCATGGCGATCATCCTTCGGTAAGCACGAAGGGAAATTAAATAATGTATGAGTTGAAGAGTTACTCTCATTAGAAGGTAGGCACGGGTAGCTAATCCAATCTTCCTCCTTTGGTTCTTCGCTCTCCTCATCATCTTTTTCATCCAATGTGCTCACAGTTTCATCAATTCCTTCTTCCATAGACTCTTGCAAAATATTAGTCTCTTCTTGGTCAGCGGAGACTTCCTCAATAAATTCATCAATATAGGAATTGATTTATAATTATCATAGCAATATTTGAGGATGGCAAAATTTTCAGGTCTATAAACATCATCATCAGAAGCTTCATATTTTTCAAATAAAGATTCAATTTCATATGCACCCTTAAAATCAACAAATTCTTCTATTCGTTCGACATCATAATAATCATATATACCTCTACATAAGAAGCCAAGGTTTCATTATAATTAAATTTTCTTGAAAAGGGAAGATGTGGAGCATTCATCGTAGAACAACAAGTATAATTATATCTCAAGCATAGCTCCCAAGCATACCAATGCAACATATGGATTTGATGCCATAACAATTTCCCTTTATGAGTCAAGCGATAATCCCTAAAGTATTCATGTTGATCCAACGTTACTCCCATTATATAGTTGAATGGGGTTTTCTCAGGATTATCAAAGTAGTGCGTAATATCTTTTACATAACGAGCATCAAGGGTTTTAGGAGGTTTTGCATCTCCATGAGTAGCAAGTACCACTAATTTTTTTGGTGTTTCGTGTTCCATATCCATAACTAAAGATAGAGAACAACTTAGACCAGGAAATAAAAACTACTTAGTGATTAAGCAAACAAGCACACACGAGAATATTCACCCTCGCTATTGCTCCCCGGCAACAGTGTCAGAAAAGGTCTTGATAACCCACAAGTATAGAGGATCAATTGTAGCCTCTTTTGATAAGTAAGTGTGTCGAACCCAACGAGGAGCTAAAGGTAGAACAAATATTCCCTCAAGTTCCATTGACCACTGATACAACTCTACGCACGCTTGAGTTTGCTTTACCGGAAACAAGTATGAAACTATTTTGCAAGGATAAAACTACGAATAAATTGCAAGGTAATAAAAGTGGAAAGATTTTGGCAATAAGAAAGTTATTTGTCCCTGGGCAATCGATAACAAGTACCGGTAATCATTCTTGCAACTTTATATAAGGGAGAGGCATGAGCTAACATACTTTCTCTACTTGGATCATATGCACTTATGATTGGAACTCTAGCAAGCATCCGCAACTACTAAAGATCATTAAGGTTGTGAAACCCAACCATAGCATTAAGTATCAAGTCCTCTTTATTCCCATACGTCATACCCCACCTACTCGGGTTTAAGTTTCTGTCACTCTTGCAACCCTCCATAAGCGATCCATGAACATATTGCAACACCATACATCGGGGACCCCTCATGTTTGCGCGAGAATGGAGGGCACGGTAGGACATCACCATAAATAAAATATACAATCATACCAACCAAGATCACGATTAACCCACATGACAAAAACGGATCTACTCAAACATCATAGGATAACCATAGATCACTGAGAAATAATATATGGAGTTGACCACCATGTTTAAAAAGAGATTATAGCGGGGGGAAGAGGTGTTACACCACTGCATAGAGAGGGGAGAAAGTTGGTGTTGACAGTAGCAAGATTGTTGATGTAGATCGCCGTCCCGATTGTTGCCCCTGGTGGCACTCTGGCGCCACCCGAAGCGAGGGGGAGAGATCCCCCCTCCTTCTTCTTCTTCCTTGGCCTCCCCCTAGATGGGAGGAGAGTTCCCCCTCTAGCCCATGGCCTCCATGGCGGTTAAGGGGCGGGATCCCCTCCGAGATTGGATCTCCCTCTCTGTTCTCTTCTGTTTCGTGTTCCCCAGATCTGGCCGAAAACCGTTTATTATATTCCTGGAGATCCGTAACTCCAATTGCGCTGAGATTTTAACACAATTTTTTTCCGGATATAAGCTTCCTTGCACCCGAAGTAGAGGTCCAACCGACATACGAGGTGGGCACAACCCACCACTGCGTGCCAGGGGCCTCTGGCGCGCCCTGGAGTCTTGTGCCATGTGTGGGCCTCTGTTTGCGGTGATTCCAACTCCCAATAATCACATATATTCCAAAATAATTCTCCGTAAAATTTTATTTCATTTGGACTTAATTTGATATTGATACTCTGCGATACAAAAAACATGCAGAAAACAGGAACTGGCACCTGGCACTGAATCAATAGGTTTGTCCAATAAATCATATAAAAAGTTGCCAAAAGTATGTAAAACTTGTATAATATTGGCATGAAAAAATCAAAAATTATAGATATGATGGAGACGTATCAGTGTCCACCATACCTACCTAGGGATTGAGCAAGATCCCTCAAGTAGGTTGTCATCGGTGCAAAAAGGCAACAAAAATTGCTTCTAAAAGCGTGAGATCATTTAGTGTAAGAGAAAATTGAGCATTGTACGAACTTGGATGACAAAGAATAAAAGTGACAGACTGCATAATAAAGGTTGTCATCTTAAGAGGCAATACAACATGGCGTTCTCTTGCACTAAGGGATTGAGCATACAAACAAATAAGCGCATGGCAACCTCTGCTTCCCTCTGCGAAGGGCCTATCTTTTACTTTTATGCAAAGATTCAAAGTTTTTCTCTCTATTCCTTTTATTTTTCTCTTTTGGCAAGCATCATGTGGTGAGGAAAGATCTAGGCACATATGTCCTGTTGAATATAGATAGCATGAGTTATTATTGTTGACATCACCCTTGAGGTGAGTATGTTAGGGGGGGGAAAAATCATAAAGCCCCTATCTTTCTATGTGTCCGGTGGAAACGTTTTGCCCATGGATACAGGGTGAGTGTTAGCAATCATAGAAGACTATATGATGGTTGAGTATGTGTACTTGTTTTAAAAGCTCCGAAATGTGACTCTTCCTAAAAAGATGATGAATTGTAGTTGCAAAGTTGACTGAGAACATAGTTTGTTGGTTTCTAATAGAGTTTTTGCTTTACACTTCGATTATGTGATGAACTGTTACTTATTCATAGGAAGTACATGATGCAAGTTTTATGAGAAAAGTCCTATGTTTAATTTTGTTGCTGTTACAATAATCAACATGATGCTTCTATGTCCATATTTTGTTTTTATCGACACCTCTTTCTCAAAGCATGTGGACATGTTTTTCGATTTTGGTTTTCGCTTGAGGACAAGCGAGGTCTAAGCTTCGGTGAGTTGATACGTCCATTTTGCATCATGTTTTCTTATTGTTATTTATAATGTTTTTATCCATAATAATGCTTTTTGGAGTAATTCTAATGCATTTTCTCTCATAATTTGCAAGGAACACACCAAGAGGGAGAATTCCGGCAGCTGGAAATCTGGACCTGGAAAAGCTACGTCAGGCCACCTATTCTGCACAACTCCAAATAAGATGAAACTTTACGGAGATTTTTATGGATTATTTGAGAAATACTGGAGCCAATAAACACCAGAGGGGGCCACCAGGTGGGCACAACCCACCTGGGTGCGCCAGGCCCCCCTGGCACGCCCTGGTGGGTTGTGGCCTCCTCGGCCCACCTCCGGTGCCCATCTTCTTGTATATAAGTGATTTTGACCTAGAAAAACTAATAGGAGGACTTTCGGGATGAAGCACCACCGCCTCGAGGCAGATCTTGGGCAAGAGCACTTTTGCCCTCCAGCGGAGCGATTCTGCCGGGGGAACTTCCCTCCAGGAGGGGGAAATCATCATCATCATCATCACCAACAACTCCCCAATCTTGGGGAGGGCAATCTCCATCAACATCTTCACCAGCACCATCTCATCTCAAACCCTAGTTCATCTCTTGTATTCAATCTTGTTACCGGAACTATAGATTGTTGCTAGGGGGTGACTAGTAGTGTTGATTACATCTTGTAGTTGATTACTATATGGTTTATTTGGTGGAATATTATATGTTCAGATCCATCATGCATATTAATACCCCTATGATCATGAGCATGTTTGTTGTTTGTGAGTAGTTACCTTCGTTCTTGAGGTCACGTGATAAATCATGTTGCAAGTAATCATGTGAATTTGATATGTGTTTGATATTTTGATAGTATGTATGTTGTGATCCCCTTAGTGGTGTCATGTGAACGTCGACTACATGACACTTCACCATATTTGGGCCTAAGGGAATGCATTGTGGAGTAGTAAATAGATGGTGGGTTGCGAGAGTGACAGAAACTTAAACCACAGTTTATGCACTATTCCAAAAGGGACCGATTGGATCCTAGAGTTTAATGCTATGGTTAGAATTTATTCTTAATACTTTTCTCGTAGTTGTGGATGCTTGTGGGAGGGTTTATCATAAGTAGGAGGTTTGTTCAAGTAAGAAAAGCACCTAAGCACCGGTCCACCCACATATCAAATTATCAAAGTAGCGAACACAAATCAAACCAATATGACGAACGTGACTAGATGAAATTCCCGTGTACCCTCAAGAACGCTTTGCTTATTATAAGAGACCGTTTTGGCCTATCCTTTGCCTCAAAAGGATTGGGCTACCTTGCTACATAGTTGTTACTATTATCGTTACTTGCTCGTTACAAACTATCTTGCTATCAAACTACTCGCTACTTACAATTTCAGCACTTGCAGACACCACCTTACTGAAAATTACTTGTCATTTCCTTCTGCTCCTCGTAGGGTTCGACACTCTTACTTATCGAAAAGAGCTACAATTGACCCCCTATACTTGTGGGTCATCAGTGCCATCAAGGAATACAAGAAGAAGGGGTAGGAGTTTGAGCAGGAGACTGCCTGCCAGCAAAGCACCTCGCCCAGCATCTAAATCTGAAGTCCAGCAACTTGGTGATCCAGTACGGACTTCAGTCTCTTTCGCTGATCCAGTGTCGACTGACCAACCTTTAGCGTCGACTGCCCAGGCTCCTACTCCGATTACCCAACTTCAAGCTCTAGCTCCACTGGCCACGCCTTCTGTTCCAACCTCTCCTCTTTTTGTTACCCATCACATCCCGGAGGACCAAGTAGGAGCTGCTGATACGTCTCCAATGTATCTATAATTTTTGATTGCTCCATGCTATATTATCTACTGTTTTGGACATTATTGGGCTTTATTATACACTTTTATATTATTTTTGGGACTAACCTATTAACCGGAGGCCCAGCCCAGAATTGCAGCTTTTTTTTTGCCTATTTTAGGGTTTCAAAGAAAAGGAATATCAAACGGAGTCCAAACGGAATGAAAGATTCGGGAACATGATTTTTGGAACGAACAAGATCCAGGAGACTTGGACCCTATGTCAAGCAACCAACAGGGAGGCCACGAGGAAGGGGGGGCGCGCCTACCCCACCCCCGCAGGCGCGCCCTCCACCCTTGTGGGCCCCCTGTTGCTCCACCGACGTACTTCTTCCTCCTATATATACATGCGTACCCCCAAACGATCAGATACAGAGCCAAAACCCTAATTCCACCGCCGTAACTTTCTGTATCCACGAGATCCAATCTCGGGGCCTGTTCCGGAGCTCCGCCGGAGGGGGCATCGATCACGGAGGGCTTCTACATCAACACCATAGCCCTTCCATTGAAGTGTGAGTAGTTTACCTCAGACCTTCGGGTCCATAGTTATTAGCTAGATGGCTTCTTCTCTCTTTTTGGATCTCAATACAAAGTTCTCCCCATCTTGTGTGGAGATCTATTCGATGTAATCTTCTTTTGTGGTGTGTTTGTTGAGACCGATGAATTGTGGGTTTATGATCAAGTTTATCTATGAACGATATTTGAATCTTCTCTGAATTCTTTTATGTATGATTGGTTATCTTTGCAAGTCTCTTTGAATTATCAGTTTGGTTTGGCCTACTAGATTGATATTTCTTGCAATGGGAGAAGTGCTTATCTTTGGGTTCAATCTTGCGGTGTCCTTTCCCAGTGACAGTAGGGGCAGCAAGGCATGTATTGTATTGTTGCCATCGAGGATAACAAGATGGTTTTTTTAATCATATTGCATGAATTTATCCCTCTACATCATGTCATCTTGCTTAAAGCGTCACTCTGTTCTCTTGAACTTAATACTCTAGATGCATGCTGGATAGCGGTTGATGTGTGGAGTAATAGTAGTAGATGCAGGCAGGAGTCGGTCTACTTGTCTTAGACGTGATTCCTATATACATGATCATACCTAGATATTCTCATAACTATGATCAATTCTGTCAATTGCTCAACAGTAATTTGTTCACCCACCGTAAAATACTTATGCTCTTGAGAGAAGCCACTAGTGAAACCTATGGCCCCCAGATCTATCTTCCATCATATTAATCTTCCAACACTTAGTTATTTTCATTGCCTTTTAGTTTACTTTGCATCTTTATCAGAAAAATACCAAAAATATTATCTTATCGTATCTATCAGATCTCCCTCTCGTAAGTGACCGTGTAGGGATTAACAACCCCTTATCGCGTTGGTTGCGAGGATTTATTTGTTTTGTGTAGGTGCAAGGGACTTGCGCGTAGCCTCCTACTGGATTGATACCTTGGTTCTCAAAAACCGAGGGAAATACTTACGCTACTTTGCTGCATCACCCTTTCCTCTTCAAGGGAAAACCAACGTAGTGCTCAAAAGGTACCAAGAAGGATTGCTGGCGCCGTTGCTGGGGAGGCTCACGCGAAGTCAAGTTAAAATTTTATCTCCCGTCAATGAGCCATTTCTGGCACCGTTGCCGGGGAGGTCTACGCAAAAGTCAACATACCAAGTACCCATCACAAACCCTTATCTCCCGCATTACATTATTTGCCATTTGCCTCTCATTTTCCTCTCCTCCACTTCACCCTTGTCGCTTTTATTCGCCCTCTTTTCCGTTCGCCCTTTTTCCGTTTGCTTTAATGTCTTACTTGGCTCATTTTCTCGTTTGATTGGAATAGTTGTTTATTTATTACTAAACAGAGAACCTAAGATCTATTGATCCTCATTCGCTTGAGAATCTTTTTAAGAGAACCAATTATGATGAACCAATTGGTAGTGAGTTTTGTGCACTAGATTATCTTTATAAGGTTTTGCTTGAAATTCGTGAATCTGAAAAAGTGTGATGAATTACTTTATGAAGCGATTCACGATAGATCTTTGAATAAAAAGCATGATTGCAATGACTTTATTATAGATTCTATTTATGTAAATTGCGCTAATAATATTCAAAGCCCTAAGCTTGGGGATGTTAGTTTTGCTATGTCCTCTACTTGTTGCAATGATCATGATTGGGGTGATTCTTCTTATGATCTTGAAAATTTATTTAAGCCCCATGATGAATATGAGATTGATAATAGTGTTTGCAATATTATTGAAAGTGGGTTTGGAAGAGTGTCAACTTTAGATCCCACATATTTGGATAATGTTCAATCTTATGAAGTTTTTGATAAAAGTGGGTTTGAAGAGGTCATGACTTTAGTTAATGTTAATCCCACTATTTTGAAAGAGTGTCAACTTTGCATGCATGTGGATCGTGTTGAAAATATTTTGTGTGATAGCTATTTTGTTGAATTTGCTTATGATCCCACATGTAAGTATTATGAGAGAGGAAAATGTGGTGGTAGAAATTTTCATGTTACTAAATTACCTCTCATTATGTCGAGATTACTATTGTTTCTTTCCGCTTCCTTGCATATGCTAGTTTTTGCTTGCCTTGATAATTTATTTAACTATAAGATGCCTATTCATAGTAAGTATGTTAGACTTAGATGTGTTTGTCACGCATTATATGATGCTCTCTTTGTGCTTCAATTCTTGCCTTTCCTGTGAGCATCGTTGAAATCTTATGCCTTATATTTAAAGAAAATCGCTTATTGGGAGACAACCTAATATTTATCCTTGCTATTATTCAATAAATAATTTATCTAGACTCTGTTTTGGTTGTGTTTTTGTGTTTAATTAGTGTTTGAGCCAAGTATAACCGTTGGGAAGACTTGGGGAAAGTCTTGTTAATCTTGCTGTATAAAACAGAAACTTTAGCACTCACGATAACTGCTGCCACTTTTATTTGGAAAGCGATATTTAGTTAATTATTTTTTCAGATGATTAATATATAAATTCCTCACGTCCAGCAATTTATTATAGAATTTTTGCTGTTCCAGATCTTGTGCTAGCTACATATTACTACAGACTGTTCTGTTTTTTACATATTCTGTTTTTCATGTGTTGTTTGCTTATTTTGATGAATCTATGGCTAGTAAAATAGTATATAAACCATAGAGAAGTTGGAATACAGTAGGTTTAACACCAATATAAATAAAGAATGAGTTCATTACAGTACCTTGAAGTGGTCTTTTGTTTTCTTTCGCTAACGGAGCTCATGAGATTTTCTACTTTAAGTTTTGTGTTGTGAAGTTTTCAAGTTTTGGGTAAAGATTTGATGGATTATGGAACAAGGAGTGGCAAGAGCCTAAGCTTGGGGATGCCCAAGGCACCCCAAGGTAATATTCAAGGACAACCAAGATCCTAAACTTGTGGATGCCCCGGAAGGCATCCCCTGTTTCGTCTTCGTCTATCGGTAACTTTACTTGGAGCTATATTTTTATTCACCACATGATATGTGTTTTGCTTGGAGGATCATTTTATTTTCTTTTGTTTTGCTTTCTGTTTGTATAAAATACCAAGATCTGAAATTCTTAAATGTTAGAGAGTCTTCACATAGTTGCATAATTACTCAACTACTCATTGATCTTCACTTATATCTTTTGGAGTAGTTTGTCTTTTGCTCTAGTGCTTCACTTATATCTTTTTAGAGCACGGCGGTGGTTTTATTTTGAAGAAATAGATGAAATCTCATGCTTCACTTATATCATTTTGAGAGTCTCTAAACAGCATGGTAGTTTTCTTTGGTTATGAATTTAGTCCTAATATGATGGGCATCCAAGAGGAATATAATAAAAACTTTCATATGAAGTGCATTGAATTCTATGAGAAGTTTGATACTTGATGATTGTTTTGAGATATGAAGATGGTGATATTAGAGTCATGCTAGTTGAATAGTTGTGAATTTGACAGATACTTGTGTTGAAGTTTGTGATTCCCGTAGCATGCACATATGGGGAACCGTTATGTGATGAAGTCGGAGCTTGATTTATTTATTGATTGTCTTCCTTATGAGTGGTGGTCGGGAACGAGCGATGGTCTTTTCCTACCAATCTATCCCCCTAGGAGCATGCACATAGTACTTTGTTTCTATAACTAATAGATTTTTCCAATAAGTATGTGAGTTCTTTATGACTAATGTTGAGTCCATGGATTATACGCACTCTCACCCTTCCACCATTGCTAGCCTCTCTAGTACCGCGCAACTTTCGCCGGTACCTTGAACCCACCATATACCTTCCTCAAAACAGCCACCATACCTACCTATTATGGCATTTCCATAGCCAGTCCAAGATATATTGCCATGCAACTCTCCACCGTTCCGTTTATTATGACATGCTCCATCATTGTCATATTGCTATGCATGATCATGTAGTTGACATTGTATTTGTGGCAAAGCCACCATTCATAATTCTTTAATACATGTTGAGGGAGTCCTGGATTAGGGGGTCCTCGGACAGCCGGACTATATACTTTTGCCGAACTGTTGAACTATGAAGATACTAGATTGAAGACTTCGTCCCGTGTCCGGGTGGGACTCTCCTTTCCATGGAAGGCAAGCTTAGCTATTCGGATATGTAGATCTCCTTCTCTGTCTGTTGTCTATATAAACTGGAGGGTTTAGTCCGTAGGATAACAACTATCATAATCATAGGCTAGCTTCTAGGGATTAGCCTCTACGATCTCATGGTAGATCAACTCTTGTAATACTCATATCATCAAGATCAATCAAGCAAGAAGTAGGGTATTACCTCCATCGAGAGGGCCCAAACCTGGGTAAACATTGTGTCCCCTGCCTCCTGTTACCATCAGCCTTAGAGGCACAGTTCCGGACCCCCTACCTGAGATCCGCCAGTTTTGACACCGACACATGTCACTCATGAGTCATTGTACATCCCGGTACACCACCGGAGGCATTCATATAGAGTCATATCTTGTTATAAGTATCGAGTTGTAATTCTTGAGTTGTAAGTAAATAAAAGTGTGATGATCATCATTATTAGAGCATTGTCCCAGTGAGGAAAGGATGATAGAGACTATGATTCCCCCACAAGTCGGGATGAGACTCCGGACTAAAAAAGAGAAAAAAAGAGAAAGGCCATAAAAAGAGAAGACCCAAAAAAACAAAACAAAAAACAAAAGAAAAATGAGAGAAAAAGAGAGAAGGGCCAATGCTACTATCCTTTTACCACACTTGTGCTTCAAAGTAGCACCATGATCTTCATGATAAAGAGTCTCCTATGTTGTCACTTTCATATACTAGTGGGAATCTTCCATTATAGAACTTGGCTTGTATATTCCAATGATGGGCTTCCTCAAAATGCCCTAGGTCTTCGTGAGCAAGCAAGTTGGATGCACACCCACTAGTTTCTTTTGTTGAGCTTTCATACACTTATAGCTCTAGTGCATCCGTTGCATGGCAATCCCTACTCACTCACATTAATATCTATTGATGGGCATCTCCATAGCCCGTTGATACGCCTAGTTGATGTGAGACTATTTTCTCCCTTTTTGTCTTCTCCACAACCACCCTTCTATTCCACATATAGTGCTATATCCATGGCTCACGCTCATGTATTGTGTGAAGATTGAAAAAGTTTGAGAACATCAAAAGTATGAAACAATCGCTTGGCATGTCATCGGGGTTGTGCATGATTTAAATATTTTGTGTGGTGAAGATGGAGCTTAGCCAGACTATATGATTTGGTAGAGATAACTTTCTTTGGCCATGTTATTTTGAGAAGACATGATTGCTTTGTTAGTATGCTTGAAGTATTATTATTTTTATGTCAATATTAAACTTTTGTCTTGAATCTTATGGATCTGAATATTCTTGCCACAATAAAGAATTACATGGATAAATATGTTAGGTAGCATTCCACTTCAAAAATTCTATTTTTATCATTTACCTACTCGAGGACGAGCAGGAATTAAGATTGGGGATGCTGATACGTCTCCAACGCATCTATAACTTTTGATTATTCCATGCTATTATATAATCAACCTTGGATATTTTTTATGCATTTATATGCTATTTTATATGATTTTTGGGACTAACCTATTAACCTAGAGCCCAGTGCCAGTTTATGTTTTTTCCTTGTTTTAGAGTATCGTAGAAAAGGAAAATCAAACAGAGTCCAATTGACCTGAAACTTCACGGAACTTATTTTTGGACCAGATGAAGCCAACGGAGTATCGGAGATGGACCAGAAGAGTCCCAGGCTGCCCACGAGGGTGGGGGCGCGCCCACCCCCCTGGGCATGCCCCCCTGCCTCGTGGATAGCCGGAGATCCGCCGACGTACTTCTTCCCCCTATATATATCCATATACCCTAAAAACTTCGAGGAGCACAATAAATCAGGAGTTCCGCCGCTAGAAGCCTCCGTAGCCATCGAAAACCAATCTAGACCCATCCTGGCACCCTGCCGGAGGGGGGAATGCCTCTCCGGTGGCTATCTTCATCATCCCGGTGCTCTCCATGACGAGGAGGGAGTAGTTCTCTCTCAGGGCTGAGGGTATGTACCAGTAGCTATGTGCTTGATCTCTCTCTCTCTCTCTCGTGTTCTTGAGGTGATACGATCTTGATGTATCGCGAGCTTTGCTATTATAGTTGGATCTTATGATGTTTCTCCCCCTCTATACTCTTGTAATGGATTGAGTTTTCCCTTTGAAGTTACCTTATCGGATTGAGTCTTTAAGGATTTGAGAACACTTAATGTATGTCTTGTCGTGCTTATCTGTGGTAACAATGGGATATCACGTGATCCACTTGATGTATGTTTTGGTGATCAACTTGCGAGTTCCGCCCATGAACCTATGCATAGGGGTTGGCACACGTTTTCGTCTTGACTCTCCGGTAGAATCTTTGGGGCACTCTTTGAAGTACTTTTGTGTTGGTTGAATAGATGAATCTGAGATTGTGTGATGCATATCGTATAATCATACCCACGGATACTTGAGGTGACATTGGAATATCTAGTTGACATTCGGGTTTTGGTTGATTTCTGTCTTAAGGTGTTATTCTAGTACGAACTCTATGATAGATCGAACAGAAAGAATAGCTTCATGTTATTTTACTACGGACTCTTGAATAGATAGATCGGAAAGGATAAGTTTGAGGTGGTTTCATACCCACCATAATCTCTTCGTTTGTTCTCCGCTATTAGTGACTTTGGAGTGACTCTTTATTGCATGTTGAGGGATAGTTATATGATCCAATTATGTTATTATTGTTGAGGGAACTTGCACTAGTGAAAGTATGAACCCTAGGCCTTGTTTCAACGCATTGGAATACCGTTTGTGCTCACTTTTATCATTAGTTACCTTGCTGTTTTTATATTTTCAGATTACAAAAACCTTTATCTACCATCCATATACCACTTTTATCACCATCTCTTCGCCGAACTAGTGCACCTGTACAATTTAACATTGTATTGGGTGTGTTGGGGACACAGGAGACTCTTTGTTATTTGGTTGCAGGGTTGCTTGAGAGAGACCATCTTCATTCTATGCCTCCTACGGATTGATAAACCTTAGGTCATCCACTTGAGGGAAATTTGCTACTGTCCTACAAACCTCTGCACTTGGAGGCCCAACAACGTCTACAAGAAGAAGGCTGTGTAGTAGACATCAAGCTCTTTTCTGGCGCCGTTGCCGGGGAGGTTAGCGCTTGAAGGTATATCTTTAGATCTTGCAATTGAATCTTTTTGTTTCTTGTTTTAGCACTAGTTTAGTTTATAAAATAAAACTACAAAAAAATATGGAATTGAGTATGCCTCATACGCTTCATCTTTTTAGTATCTTTCGTGAGAATGATGGAAAGGAAAGTTGTGCTGAAGTGCTACAAGAAGAAGTCTATAAAATGTTTGGCACTAAATCTTTGAATGATGAGCATGATTGCAATGTTATTAGTATGAACTCTTTGAATATCCATAGTACTAATGATGATTGCACTAGTCATGATGAAAATATCTCTTATAAGCATATCGATTTTTGTGGAGTGCATAGAGTTTGCAAGTACATACCAAACAGGGAAGATAGATTCTGCAATAGGCATAAGTATTTCGAAACTAAATGGTTACAAGAAAGGCTAGATGTTTGTGCTGAAAATTTAAACTTTCTAAGCCGTACTTATGAACTTTGCAAGGAACGTGATCATTTCAGCACGCAATGAAAATTGTTTCATGATCATATTGTGTCCAAAAATTGTGATGACTCGATTTCCCTTGCACATCATAATGAACTTACTTTGCTCTTGGGTTATGAGGAAATTAAATGTATATCTAAGATTATTCCAGAATTTGCCCTTTATAGAGTTCTTAGTTTTGATCTAGAAGAAATTTATATGTATTGTGCAGTGAATTGCATTGAAAATCCTTATATTGCCAATTACATAAATAAAAGAAAACAAATAGAAGATGAATAGAATACTAATGAAAGGGAAGAGACTTCCCAATATCCTCCTATTTTTTCTTATGATGAATCAGGTAATGAGGAGGAGCCATCTATTCAACCAATGTCATTAATAATGAGCTCCAAAAAGAGGATTGAACCCACACATGATGTGAAGAAGAAAAAGAAAAATCAGAGAAGTAAATGTAAAAAGGTATCCCTCCCAAATGATGTTGCTCCTATTACTCCTTGTGATGATGATAATTGCTATACTATTGGTGCTATCCATACTATTAATGATGAGAGTGATTATACTTATGATATGAAAAGGCCCAAGCTTGGGGATGCTATGTTTGAGGAAGATGATGTTTCTGAGAATATATTTGCTGCAATTAATATTGGTCCTAAGCTTGGGGATGCTACGTTTAATGAAGATGATATTTTTGGTCTCCCAAGTTTTGATATGCAAATTTATAATGATGATAGCATGCCTCCTACTTATGATGATCATATTGATGAAAGTGGGTTTGGAAGATGTCAACTTTAGGAAGTAATGATCCCACTATTTTGGAGGGTGTTGAATCTTATTGTGATAATTATGAAAGTGGATTTGGAGAGGTCACGACTTTATTTAGTGATGAATCCACTATTTCAGAACATGTTACAATTGATTATGAGAACAAAGTTTCTATCTATGATGATTATTGTAATGACATGTATGCTATAAATAATAATAATAATAATAATAATAAACATGAAACTTTTCATCATGATTTTAGTTTTCAATTGGATTATGCCTCACATGATAGTTATTTTGTTGAGTTTGCTCCCAGTATTATGAATGAGAAGAATTTTGCCTATGTGGAGAGTAGTAAATTTCCTATGCTTGTAGATCATGAAATCAATGATTTATGTGATAGTTATATTGTTGAATTCATTCATGATGCTACTGAAAATTATTATTAGGGAGTAATATATGCTTGTAGGAATTGCAATAATATCAAGTTTCCTCTATATGTGCTTAAAATTTTGAAGTTATGCTTGTTTTAACTTCCTATGCAAGTTGATTCTTGTTCCCACAAGTTGTTTGCTCACAAAATCCCTATGCATAGGAAGTGGGTTAGACTTAAATGTGCTAGTAATATTCTTCATGATGCTCTCTTTATGTTTCAATTATTATCTTTTATGTGAGCATCATTGAAATCATCATGCCTAGCTAGGGGCGTTAATGATAGCGCTTGTTGGGAGGCAACCCAATCATATTCTTGTTCTTTGCTTTTTGCTCCTGTTTAGTAATAAATAATTCATCTAGCCTCTGTTTAGATGTGGTTTTATGTTTTAATTAGTGTTTGTGCCAAGTAGAACCTTTGGGAAAACTTGGGTGAAGTCTTTGTGATCTTGCTGTAAAAAACAGAAAATTTAGTGCTCACGAGATTAGCTGTCATTTTTTTACTGGAGAGTGCTATTAAGTTGATTCCTTTTGAAGAGGATTAATAGAGAAATTACTCAGGTCCAACAATTTATTTGAGAATTTTATGAGTTCCAGAAGTATATGTTTGATCCAGATTACTGCAGACTGTTCTGTTTTTGACAGATTCTGTTTTCTATGTGTTGTTTGCTTATTTTGATGAATCTTTGAGTAGTATCGGAGGGTATGAACCATAGATGAGTTGGAATAGAGTAGATATTACACCAATATGAATTTAGAATGATTTCACAACAGTACATGAGTGGTGAGTTATTTTCTTATACTAGCGGAGCTTACGAGTTTTCTATTAAGTTTTGTGTTGTGAAGTTTTCAAGTTTTGGGTAAAGATTTGATGGATTATGGAACAAGGAGTGGAAAGAACCTAAGATTGGGGATTCCCAATGCACCCCAAGGTAATATTCAAGGACAACAAAGAGCCTTAGCTTGGGGATGCCCCGGAAGGCATCCCCTCTTTCGTCTTCGTCTATCAGTAACTTTACTTGGAGCTATATTTTTATTCACCACATGATATGTGATTTGCTTGGAGCAACATTTTATTTTCTTTTGTTTTGCTTGCTGTTTGAATAAAATACCAAGATCTGAAATTCTTAAATGTTAGAGAGTCTTCACATAGTTGCGTAATTATTCAACTACTCATTGATCTTCACTTATATCTTGTGTAGTAGTTTGTCTTTTGCTCTAGTGCTTCACTTATATATTTTTAGAGCACGGCGATGGTTTTATTTTCAAGAAATAGATGAACTCTCATGCTTCACTTATATAATTTTGAGAGTCTCTAAACAGCATGTTAGTTTGCTTTGGTTATGAATTCAGTCCTAATATGATGGGCATCCAAGAGGGATATAATAAAAACTTTCATATAAAGTGCATTAAATACTATAAGAAGTTTGATACTTGATGATTGTTTTGAGATATGAAAATGGTGATATTAGAGTCATGCTAGTTGAGTAGTTGTGAATTTGAGAGATACTTGTGTTGAAGTTTGTGATTCCCGTAGCATGCACGTATGGTGAACCGTCATGTGATGAAGTCGGAGCATGATTTATTTATTGATTGTCTTCCTTATGAGTGGCGATCGGGGACGAGCGATGGTCTTTTCCTACCAATCTATCCCCCTAGGAGCATGCTCGTAGTACTTTGTTTTGATAACTAATAGATTTTTGCAATAAGTATGTGAGTTCTTTATGACTAATGTTGAGTCCATGGATTATACGCACTCTCACCCATCCACCATTGCTAGCCTCTCTAGTACCGCGCAACTATCGCCGGTACCTTAAGCCCACCATATACCTTCCACAAAATAGCCACCATACCTACCTATTATGGCATTTTCATAGCCATTCTGAGATATATTGCCATGCAACTCTCCACCGTTCTATTCCACATATAGTGCTATATCCATGGATCACGCTCATGTATTGCGTGTAGATTGAAAAAGTTTGAGAACATCAAAAGTATGAAACAATTGCTTGGCTTGTCATAGGGGTTGTGCATGATTTAAATATTTTGTGTGGTGAAGATGGAGCTTAGCCAAACTATATGATTTTGTAGGGATAACTTTCTTTGGCCATGTTATTTTGAGAAGACATGATTGCTCTGTTAGTATGCTTGAAGTATTATTATTTTTATGTCAATATTAGACTTTTGTCTTGAATCTTATGGATCTGAATATTCTTGCTACAATAAAGAATTACATGTATAAATATGTTAGGTAGCATTCCACATCAATAATTCAGTCTTGAATCTTAGGTAGCATCGCAGAAAAGGAAAATCAAACGGAGTCCAATTGACCTGAAACTTCATGAAACTTATTTTTGGACCAGAAGAAGCCCACGGAGTATCGAAGATGGATCAGAAGAGTCCCGGGCTGCCCATGAGGGTGGGGGCACGCCCCCTGCCTCGTGGACAGCCCGGAGATCCACCGACGTACTTCTTCCTCCTATATATATATCCATATACCCTGAAAACTTCGAGGAGCACAATATATCGGGAGTTCCGCTGCCAGAAGCCTCCGTAGCCACCGAAAACTAATCTAGACCCGTTCCGGCACCCAACCGGAGGGGGATCCCTCTCCGGTGGCCATCTTCATCATCCCGGTGCTCTCCATGACAAGGAGGGAGTAGTTCTCCCTCGGGGCTGAGGGTATGTACCAGTAGATATGTGTTTGATCTCTCTCTCTCTCTCTCTCTCGTCTTCTTGAGGTGATACGATCTTGATGTATCGCGAGCTTTGCTATTATAGTTGGATCTTATGATGTTTCTCCCCCTCTACTCTCTTGTAATGGATTGAGTTTTCCCTTTGAAGTTATCTTATCGGATTGAGTCTTTAAGGATTTGAGAACACTTGATGTATGTCTTGTCGTGCTTATCTGTGGTTACAATGGGATATCACGTGATCCACTTGATGTATGTTTTGGTGATCAACTTGCAGGTTCCGCCCATGAACCTATGCATAGGGGTTGGCACATGTTTTCATCTTGACTCTCCGGTAGAATCTTTGGGGCACTCTTTGAAGTACTTTTATGTTGGTTGAATAGATGAATCTGAGATTGTGTGATGTATATCATATAATCATTCTCACGGATACTTGAGGTGACATTGGAGTATCTAGGTGCCATTAGGGTTTTGCTTGATTTGTGACTTAAGGTGTTATTCTAGTACGAACTCTATGATAGATCAAACGGAAAGAATAGCTTCATGTTATTTTACTACGGACTCTTGAATAGATAGATCAGAAAGGATAACTTTGAGGTGGTTTCGTACCCTACCATAATCTCTTCGTTTGTTCTCCGCTATTAGTGACTTTGGAGTGACTCTTTGTGGCATGTTGAGGGATAATTATGTGATCCAATTATGTTATTATTCTTGAGGGAACTTGCACTAGTGAAAGTATGAACCCTAGGCCTTGTTTCAACGCATTGCAATACTGTTTGTGCTCACTTTTATCATTAGTTACCTTGCTGTTTTTCTATTTTCAGATTACAAAAACCTTTATCTGCCATCCATATACCACTTGTATCACCATCTCTTCGCCGAACTAGTGCACCTGTACGATTTACCATTGTATTGGGTGTGTTGGGGGCACAAGAGACTCTTTGTTATTTGGTTGCAGGGTTGCTTGAGAGAGACCATATTCATCCTACGCCTCCTACGAATTGATAAACCTTAGGTCATCCACTTGAGGGAAATTTGCTACTGTCCTACAAACCTCTACACTTGGAGGCCCAACAACGTCTACAAAAAGAAGGTTGTGTAGTAGACATCAGCGGTGAGGCAGGATCGTCGTCCTGGGAGAGCAGCGTCGACCTGCCCTTCGTCAGAACCACGGGCGGCTCCCCCTTCTCCGGCAGGATGTCGACCTCGCCATCATCGTCAGGAAGGAGCCGAAGGATGTCGGCCTTGCGTAAGGGGGAGGTCTCCCCATCTCCTCGGGGGCTGCCTCCGAGTCACGCTCCTCGTCCTCCTCCTCCTCCTCCTCTCCATCCCTGCGGGCATCACTAGAAGACACGTCCACCAACGTCACCGCAGGAACCTCAGTAGGCGCTGGCGGCACCAGGCCGCGCCCGTCAAAGGTGGGCATGGCGGCAACGACCTGCGCCCCGTCCTTCTAGAGGAAGCATGGGGATTCGACGGATACTCTTGGTCGTTTCTGACCAGGAGATGGAGGGCCACGGCCAGCTCCTCATCGGACAAGGCCTTCGGACTCAAGTGGAGCTTGTCTTCTTCACCCACAAGCATTCACAGGGGGCGCGTGCGCCCCTACTAACTCACATGGATATCTATTGATGGGCACCTCTATAGCCCGTTGATATGCCTAGTTGATGTGGGACTATCTCCTTCTTTTTGTCTTCTCGACAACCACCATGTTCTATTCCAACTATAGTGATATGTCCACGGCTCACGCTCATGTATTGCGTGAAAGTTGAAAAGGTTTGAGAACATCGATGCCAGGGAAAATGACACATATGGGATCCCAGGGAATCCCTTCTACGGTTCGTGGGGCATGGAGCTACGCAAAGAGCAGGTCTATCGATCAGCGCGAGGGGATTTTTACCCAGGTTCGGGCCGCAAACGACACCGCTCTCCTAGCTGATGGCGCCAGAGCGATGGAGATGACTTTGACCTCCTCCGTCGTCAGCGTCTGCCCTGTCGCCTGCCCGCACTAGCGCGGACAGACCGGCTCCAGACAATCTAATCACTGTGATCCCCTTCTTGGGGGCCATCGCGATGATGAAGTAGATGCGCTAACTTTCATACCAGATTTTCACAGCTTCAGCGCCCCCTACCTGGCACGCCAAAGATGTTGGGGGAAATGACAACTATGGGATCCCAGGAAATCCCTTGTACGGTTGGCGAGGCATGGAGCTGCACAAAGAGCAGGTCTATCGATCAGTGCGAGGGGATTTTTTACCCAGGTTCGGGCCGCAAATGATGCGTAAAACCCTAATCCTGCTTGTTTGTGTTTATTTGGTGTTCTTCCATTCTTAGACTAGCTACTATGCATGCCCAGTCCAAAAAGTCTGAATCCTGCCCCAGTACGCCTCGGGCCTCCTTTTATACGTCAAAGGGGTCGCCATAGTGGCACACAGGAGGTGGAAAGTATCTACAACGTTCAAGTTTATCACCTGACACCGTAGGACAAATGCATTTAATGCGCTGCCTACGTGCCCTCTTGCTTTATCGGGGGCGGCAACAGGGCTCGTCCCGTCCATCACCGCCTCACCCTGCTTCGACGCGCGTCCAAGCCGATGAGGCATGCAGCACCATGTTGGCTGGCTAGTTGCTGAGCTGGTGCGGTGAAACGGTCTTCACGAAGATCTGCATGCCACCACACAGGTGCTTGACTAGTTGGCCCAGAAGCTGCATGCTGCCACGCAGGTGCTTGCCTAGTTGGCGGGCCGGTTTCCGCGCCGGAACGACCACGGGGTAGCGAAACGTTGGTGGGTGCGGGCCTAGCCGTGGCCACGCAGATGCCCTCGGCAAGGGTCTTGCCAGGGTCTCGCGGGCGTCCCCGGCAAGGATCCTACCGCGGGTCTTCGGTCGTCCCCGGCAAGAATCTTTGCCGGGGGTCTTCGTCTTCTGGTTCTCATCTAGGCTCGTAGGCCTTTGGTCCTCACAAAGATCTGCATGCCACCACGCGGGCGCCCCCGAGTCTTGGTCTCGACGTCGTCAATGGTGTCAGATCCCTCAGGCTCAAGGGTGGCGGCATCGCTGGTGTGGGGTGAATTGCCCCGACAAGGCTCTTGCCGGGACTATGTAGGCCGCCCCGGCAAGGGTGTTGCCAGGGGAAGCCCATCTTGTCCCTTCGCTCTTCATGCCCCTGGCTTGAGTGTTGCCTCGATAGTCTCGTACCTTTCCTTCCTCTACCCTGCCAAGCATGGTCGCAGGTGTGACTACGACTGCCCGTGCACAAGTGAAGGGGTACAAAAAGGCCCCTACTTTTGTACATCAACAATCAAAAGTATGAAACAATTGCTTGGCTTGTCAACGGGTTTGTGCATGATTTGAATATTTTGTGTGATAAAGATGAAGCATAGCCAGACTATATGATTTTGTAGGGATAGCTTTCTTTGGCCATGTTATTTTGATAAGGCATGATTGCTTTGTTAGTATGCTTGAAGTATTATCGTTTTTATGTCAATATTAAACATTTGTTTTGAATCTTATGGATGTAAACATTCATGCCACAATAAATAAAATTACATGGATAAATATGTTAGGTAGCATTCCACATAAAAAATTCTGTTTTTATCATTTACCTACTCGAGGACGAGCATGAATTAAGCTTGGGGATGCTTGATACATATCCAATGTATCTATAATTTTTGATTGTTCCATTCTATTATATTATCAGTTTTGGATGTTTTATATGCATTAATATTCTATTTTATATTATTTTTGGGACTAACCTATTAACCTAGAGCCCAGTGCCAGTTTTTATTTTTTTCCCTTGTTTTTGAGCTTGGCAGAAAAGGAATACCAAACAGAGGCCAAACGCAGTCCAAACGGAATAAAACTTCACGATGATTTTTCTTGGACCAGAAGACACCCAGGAGACTTGGAGTTCAAGTCAGAAGAGCCACGAGGCGGCCACAAGGATGGAGAGCGCGCCTAGGGGTAAGGCCCGCCCCCTACCTTGTGGGCCCCACGTGACCCCCCCTCACCTAGTTCTGCCTCCTATATATTCACATATATTCCCAAACCACCAGAAGTATCCACAAAAACACTTTTCCACCGCCGTAACCTTCTATTCCCGTGAGATCCCATCTTGGGGCCTTTTTCGGCATCCTGCCGGAGGGGGATTCGATCACGGAGGGCATCTACATCAACTCTATTGCCCTTCCGACGAAGCGTAAGTAGTTTACCTCAGACCTACGGGTTCATAGCTAGTAGCTAGATGGCTTCTTCTCTCTCTTTGATTCTCAATACCATGTTCTCCTCGATGTTCTTGGAGATCTATCTGATGTAATCTTTTTTGCGGTGTGTTTGTCGAGGTCCAATGAATTGTGGATTTATGATCAGCTTATCTATAAATATTATTTGAATCTTCTTTGAATTCTTATATGCATGATTTGATATCTTTTTATTTCTCTTCGAATTATCGGTTTGGTTTGGCCAACTAGATTGTTTTTCTTGCAATGGGAGAGGTGCTTAGCTTTGGGTTCAATTTTGCATGATTTCACCAAGTGACAAAGTAGGGGTAGCGAGACACGTATTAAATTGTTGCCATCGAGGATAAAAAGATGTGGTTTGCATCATATTGCATGAGTTTATTCCTCTACATAATGTCATCTTTGTCATCTTACTTAAGGCGTTACTCTGTTCTTTATGAACTTAATACTCTAGATGCATGTTGGATAGCAGTCGATGTGTGCAGTAATATTAGTATTTGCAGGCAGGAGTCGGTCTACTTGACACGGACATGATGCCTATATTTCATAATCATTGCCTTGGATATTGTTATAACTTTGCGCTTTTCTATCAATTGCTCGACAGTAATTTGTTCACCTGCCGTATTATTTGCCTTCAAGAGAGAAGCCTCTAGTGAAACCTATGGCCCCCGGGTCTGTTTTCCATCATATATTAGTTTTCGATCTACTATTTTGCAATATGTTTTAGATCTTGTCGGGGATACACCCTGCGGTATGACCTGACCGGACTTGGCAATTCACTGGCAACCCACCCTGACTTGGCGACTCACTAACTGACCCGCCCGGATCTCTCCACTCGCTGATGACCCGGCCAAGCGTGGTGACTCATTAATGACCTGGCGGGCGGGTCAGATGGATGACAAGACTCAACAGCCCATAAGGCGGCTCGTGGGAAGGCCGACTTATGAGATGGTGGGCCGACTTAAGATAAAAGGCATAAGGAGTTTTCCCTTACAAAGGAAGCAAGACTTGGACTCCACTTGTTAGAATAGTCCTAGTACTACTAGGACTCCACATGTAACCCACCCCTTCAACTTATATAAGGAGGGACAGGGCACTCCAAGAGGGACAAGTTCCACAAGTTTAGACAAACAAGTTAGTAGCTCTCGAGATAGAGCACCCTTGTAATCATAATCATGATCATCAATATCAATGAAGCAGATGTAGACTTTTACCTCCATCATGAGGGGCCGAACCTGGGTAAAACCTCGCGTCTCTCGATTTCGACCAATGCCTCTCAAGCTACTACGTAGATGTGTTATTCTCACGACTAAGTCCTCGCACTAAGGATATATGTCGTGAGAAATCCATGATAGTTGGCGCCCACCGTGAGGCTTGCGCACGATGGTGTTGAGTTCTTGGAGGGATCACTCTCAGGGATCAAGAAGTTTGCATTTTTTCCAGATGAGCCGATTTGGAAGGATTTGCATGACTTCAAGTTCATCAATCTAGATTTAAGATCTGTGAGGTTTGAGGTCAAAAGAAAATTAGGGTTACGTGTGGATGAACGTGACCCGGGATCCGTCGAATCTAGAGGTGAATCGATGTCTATTACAATAGCCACCATGCGAGCCAAGACCGACATCTGTTCTAGCGAACCGCCAGCATCCTGGAGCACCAGAAGTATCAACAGGAGTTTTTAATTGTTCTGTGCCTGAGTAGAAGACCACCATGACCCAGGCATGAATCGCCCAAGATCACTACAACCTGGAGATCAATTTTTTCGTGTGTCACTGCGCCGGCCTGCCGCCTGCGTCGCTCGCTTTCGTCCCTGCTTCAAGTCGCCGAGGCCCTGATGCTGCCGCATCGAAACCGGTGTTCCACCTCTATCAGGTCCTGCCTACGAGCCGCCGCTTGAGGTTTGATCAAAGCAAGCATGTCAAATCAATCGCTAATCAATAGTACTACTATTAGTACTCCAAGTCAAAGTCAAATCCATCCAAAGGAGCCTCCTGGAGTAGTACTTGAAGAATTATCATGTGAAAAGGCAAGTCAGCACGTAGACTACCAAAAGAAAAAAGGAAAGGATTTTGAAGCGGGGGCGCAGATATATGCAGCACCTTTGGAGCATTTTCAGGCAATGGACGGGGGCGCACTTCTCCATTTCTGATGACTCTTGCAACACCACAGAGGACTGGTGGTTGTCTGCAAGGAAGAGCATCCCCAAGGCGAACAGGTGTGATTTCGACACCATTGCTATCCTGGTACATTGGAGGATCTGGAAGGAGCGGAATGCAAGAATTTTCCAGCACACGGCCAGCACAACCAACAGCGTCCTCGATCTGATCCGTGATGATATTGTTGTGTGGAGGGCTGCTGGATGTGTGGCTGACATCTCCGATTGAGGCGGTTACTTTTACTTTGTTTCATCATCTTCTTCTTCTCTTTTGCTCTGCTCCACCTTGGTTCAGTGCGCCCGCTCTATTAGCTGGAGTGAGCCATTGGCGCTAGATCGCCTAGCCTGATGGCATCTGGTTGTACCCTCTTTTTTATCTAATAAAGATTGGCCTAACGCCCTTCGAGAGAAAAAAGGAAAGGAATATGGCCATACGAGTGGTAGGCGCTTGATCAGAAGAAACCCCCTGGAGTCACGCACGGATTGATGGCATCTAATAAAAAAATCGCAAGCTACGGCCCGAAGGAAGACTCGGATGTGGATTCAGAGTTGCTGCTCTATGCAACGAGCCACTTCCAAACTGTTGCACCTTCTGCTGTTGCACTCTCGCGCCTGGCCTAACGCTGCTGCGGCCTTGCCTCGCCTCGAGTTGCTGGCCTTGGTGTTGAGCCGCCGTCGTCGAATCGCTCCGGCCTCACTCCAAGTTGCTTCGGCCGCTCCAAAGTCGTTGTTGCACGTTCAAGCCGCCGCTGCAAGACCGGCCTGCATTCTTTTCACCCCGTCCATTGTATCGGTCAAGGTTTCAGTCTTTGGGTTGGTCAAGCTTGCTAATAACCCAAACAATTTGATGATGACAAGGGTGGCGGGGACACCTGGATACCTTGCACCTGAATACGCTACTATAGGGAAAGTAACTACAAAAGTTAACGCTTATGCATATGGCGTCATGGAGATGATTACTTGAAGAAAAGTACTTCTAGAGAAAAAAGTCAACAACGGAGGGAGTATCACTTGAGCATGGGCATTTTTTTAAAAGAAAGTGGCCAAGTGTTTAATGACCCTAAGGATCCGTTTTGAGCCGCCCGTTTTCATGTTCTGCTACGGCTGCGTATCAAGACACTGCCTTCACTATGGCCGCTATGACATTGCGCTGAGCCACCCCTAACCGGTGTTGTTTCGAGTCACCGCGCCGTTGCGAGCCACCTCTACTTCATCATCCATGGTTTCGCCTCGAGCTGTTTTCACTGCTGTGCCGCCCCGCCTCCGTGGCCTTGGGCGAGCAGTTAACTCATTGTTGAAATTACCGGAGGTGATCTACGGACGGAATATATGACTCTGTCTATCATACAGACGAATCTGATGATATCCATCTAAGTTTGTTTTATTAGCACATATTGTTTTTGTCAAAGAACATTTTATCTTTTCCTTGGTCCGCAATATTGTTTATGCAGGACAATTGTTCACTGCAAGAGTGATGGTCGTCTCATGGATGTATGGCTCGCGCCACCATTATCATGCGCTAGCATCCGACCATGCCATGATGCTCGACGAATATATGTGCAAACTGTCATTTTTACTACCGAATTTACATCAACATGACGTGGTTGACTCACCCATCTGCGCGGCTTACCGCTCCTGCGATTGCCTCGCCCGTCCGCGCTGTCTTACAATGTCGCGGCCGGCTCATCTCTCTGCTCCCGTGTCCGACTCAGTTGTGATTGATTTCAGCTTCACCGTGGTGATCATCGATTCCGCGGTGGATAATTTCTGGCATGACATATCAGGTGAAATCCATCCAGTATATTTTTATATTACATATTGTTTTCTTTAAAAGAGCAATTTCTCTGGCTTGCAAGTTCTCTAATGCAGGACAAGTTGTCTACTGCAAAAGGGACCGTTATGTCACTGAGCTGTTGAATGACCCATACCGGGCGTATATAACAGTCAAATATGGAGAATCTTAAACCAACTCCTCGAATCGTCTTAAGACTGGGGGACTACATGGACATGGCTCAGTAAATGTTTCCAGTTTAAGTAGATTCAAGAATTCCGGGTCATTGGAGGGAAGATAACCCGGACCCGGAGGCTACTGTTCTATTGATGAAAATTTAGAGGCTGCTAGAAAAACTCCGGCTTAAAAGTGCCTGACAATTTAAAAGTTCCGGCTAAATGGAAGAGTTTTGGGTTATCAGGAAAAAATTCCGGTTCAAGGGAAATCTCTCTCCCACAATGTTTTGAACTCTTAAGATTTGGTTCAACATCCGGTTCAAGAGGAATTCATCTCTCGCAAGTTCGAGTTTTCAGAAAAATTAAAGGTTGCCAAAGAGAACTTGCTGCAGTGCACAGTTCAAACATGGGCATCCCGCCTTATTGTCTTATCATATTATTGATCACTTGGGGGCTTCCTGCTCATTAAGCATAGCTATGACTAACCTCTTGATCCGGCTTGCACGCCTTGTTAAAAATTATTTGGGGGCTTCCTGCTCGTTGAGCATAGCTATGACTACCCTCTTGATCCGGCATGTACGCCTTGATTACAAAGTACTTGGGGGCTTCCTGCTCATTGAGCATAGCTGTGACTACCCTATTGATCCGGCTTAAACGCCGTTGCTACAACCCACTTGGGGGCTTGCTGCCCGGGTTAAAGGAGCCAAAGAGAGTCTGGTGCAGAGCACAGCTCAAACATAGGCACCCTGCCTTAACGGCTCATTATATATCACTTGGGGGCTCCCTGTTCATTGAACATAACTTTGATAACCCTTTTGATTGGCTTGAAACGCCAAGTGTATACACCAAAAATTTCAGTTGATCCTGCTTTATACGTCTGCCACTCCGCCCAAGTAATCCTGGAATGACCCGCCGAACTCTTGACAGTCAATCTTATTAAGACCCTGAACTTGTCAAAGTTAAAACGACAGTTGGTCATGTGAGGCCCGGCTTACAGGTTTGAATGCAGAATTAACTTCGTGCTTGTGCAGCCCATGAAAAGGACTTGATGTTGAGGCTCGGCCGCCTATGAAAGCCTTGATTTTTTGTTATTTTTGTTTGGACTTTGTTTGGGTTTATATCATTATATACCATATTGATATATGGTTCAACAAATTGGTTCGGGCCATGTTGCCTTGATCATTATGATTTATATTTGAATTTATCCAAAGTTTTGATAACCCGGCCTGGCTTTGGATGTTAAGTCGCTAGTGTACTTTGATTGCGCAATTGGTGTTATGCACTATGAATCTTTGGGTTGTTAACCTCATTGAATATGGAGATGTAAGCCGGCAGTATGAACCAAATTCACATGTATGTTTTGTACTTATTATATGAAGATGCTAGGTTTGATAACCCGCCCTGGCTTTGGACGTCAAGTCACCAGCATATTTTGGATTGCGCCATTGGAATCATGCGCTTATAAATCATTGGATTGTTACCCTCACTGGATGTGGCGATGTAAGGCGGTGATTTGAGCCAATTTTCCAGGTATGTTTTCGAATTGTTGGATAAATAAGCGAGGTTTGATAACCCCCTGGCTTTTGACTTTAAGTCGCCAATATGTTTAGGCTTGAGTGACCTTAATTCCAGTTTTCCATAATTGCATAAGACTATGTTATGTTTGGGTTGTTACCTGCCCTGGCTTTTGACGTTAAGTCACCAGGGCATATGTTGTTTAAGCTTTGTGTAGGACATGTAGAGTTTTACACATAAAGATACTACTACTCCTCATATGAATCATTGCATTTAAGCCCATCATCTGGCCATATGAAAATATTGTCGGGTTATTCTGCTCTAGGTTATATTGCTACATATTGAGTTCATTGAGACTACAAGACGCCAAAGTGATCTTTTCAAAAACTGGACATGTCTATGAGCCGCCATGGATGGGTTGTTAGTTATTGATTTTTACAAAGGTTATAAGCCGTCGGGTTACAAAAATCCCGGATTACAATGGATGAGTATTAAGTCGCCATCGGCCAAGAGCCGACGGGTATTTAACTCCGGATTTACTTGTCAAAAGATAAGGTATTCAAATCTTTAATAGCCAAACTTGGCTGGATTTTCATTATGATATTGAATGATAGAGGTTTTCATACCGGGTTATATTATTCAAATTTTGAATAGCCAACATGGCTAGATTTTTATTATGGTTATCAATAACCAGTATTATGATTGAGGTTTCCAAAGTCGCTTCAGCGCAATGGTTATTATTTATTTATCAATAGATATGATTTATTCTACAATGGAAGGAATAGCCCTGAGTCATTGCAGGCACATGACCCGACACTTGGGGGCTACATTATTCAAATCATGATTATATCAAATATGGAAGTCCCATGTCGCTCCAAGCATGCACCATGACACTTGGGGGCTAATGCAAGGTCATTTTTAACTTGCCTTCTTGAAGATCTCACCCGTAACAATGTGATGAGTTGGCCTTTGGGGGCTACTAAGCTCTGTCAAAGGTAACCCAAAACTTGGGAGCTACATCATTTGGTGTTATTAATTACTGCTCAAATCTACATGATCATATCTACAAAGTCCCTGCTCATTATTGTATAATGACTCGGCCCTTGGGGGCTACACTAGTTGAAGTTTTTATGAGCAAAAGGCAATTACAAGTCCCAGGTTGCTGCAATCATGACAACTCGGCACTTGGGGCTACATATGTGGAATATTCGGTTTGTGACTAGTGACTGAGATGAACAACCCGGATTTCTTCAAGGTTGCGACATTTATATTGAAGCAAGTCCTAAGCTGTTATGCTCCCTTCTTATGACTTGGGGGCTACAAGTGATATGCATATAAGGGAGGTACGTTTTCAAGCTTGATGTTAGCAACAATTATGACCCGATGCCATCAATATTTACAAACCGGAAATTTTGGCAATGATAAACCGGCAAGTTCTACATCTTCAAGCCGGCTGAAAAACAGATGAGTATTTCAAAGACCAATATTTTTGTTAAGCATTGGGAGCTTAATCAAATGAATTATTCTTCACAATATTTTTCTATGAGAAACCAATGTCAGCAAATTGCTTATGAAGCTGGCCTATTGACCTAGACTTTCCTGAAGAAGGAAATGACAAGGACTTAAGGATGATCAGGTGCCAGCTTACAAAAACTTTTAACCCAGAGCACAACCTGCCAAATTTGTTCTTGTGTTTATTTTGCAGGGCCAGTTTAACATGGATACATCCAAATTAAACGGGGGGCTAATGTCGGGGATATACCCCGCGGTATGTCCCGGCCGGAAGTATGACCCCGGTCGGACTTGGAGATTCACTGGCGACCCGCCCTGACTTGCTGACTCACTAAGTGACCCACCCGAATCTCTCCACTCGCTGATGACCCGGCCGAGCCTGGCAACTCATTAATGACCCTGCGGGCGGGTCAGATGGATGACAAGACTCAACGGCCCATAGGGCGGCTCGTGGGAAGGCCGACTTATGAGATGATGGGCCGGCTTAAAAGAAAAGGCATAAGGAGTTTTCCCTTACAGAGGAAGCCAGACTAGGACTCCACTTGTAATAGAATAGTCCTAGTCCTACTAGGACTCCACATGTAACCCGCTCCTTCAACTTATATAAGGAGGGACAGGGCACCCCAAGAGGGACAAGTTCCACAAGTTTAGACAGACAAGTCAGTAGCTCTCGAGATAGAGAACCCTAGTAACCGTGATCATGATCATCAATATCAATGAAGTAGGATGTAGGCTTTTACCTCCACCGTGAGGGGCCGAACCTGGGTAAAACCTCGCGTCTCTTGGTTCCGACCAACCCCTCTGAAGCTACTACATAGATGCGTCATGCGTTGGCCTCATGACTAAGTCCTCACAATAAGGATATCTGTCGTGACAAATCCACGACAGTTCTATAAACCAAAAAATCAAAAATATTTTATCTTTTGTTTAGGTTTCTTTATCTATTCTATCAGATCTCACCTTTGCAAGTGACCGTGACGGGATTGACAACCCCTTTATCGCGTTGGGTGCAAGTGTTTGATTGTTTGTGTAGGTATTGGTGATTTTCGTGTTCTTCTCCTACTAGGCTGATACCTTGGTTCTTAACTGAGGAAAATACTTATCTCTACTTTGTTGCATCACCCTTTACTCTTCAAGGGAAAAACCAACGCAAGCTCAAGAAGTAGCAAGAGACACTGTCGGCGAAGAAACAAGCTGGCCCTAGAATGAAGAGCTCCTCTGCCCATTTTACAGTTAGCTGTATGCACGTATGTATCAATGCCTTTTGTAATTTAATGAAAGAAAATGGGACCCCCAAATGACACTCGGGGGCTACCTCTCCAATTAAACTATCATGTCTCACACATCCATTGTGATCTTCCGCCCTCCGTCGCCGGGTTGGTTCGTCCGTCTTGGGGGCTAGCCGGCTTGACCGCAACTTGGCGTCCCCCTTAGTGCATTCCGGCGTGTCCAAGTTGCCGAGGCCCTTCACTTCGCCCTAAGCCGCAATCCGGCTTCAGCTGCTGGCCGGCAAGAACTAAGGGCCAAAGCGCTGGCACGCCAAAAATCGCTAGGCTGGAACTGCCAAATAAGTCAATCCAGCCTCATCGCACTAAGTTGCCGCACGACCGGCTGCGCGCCGGCAGGCTTCACAGGCCACCGCCAGCCAGCCCAGTGGGTGTTTCGCTTGCGCTCAACGTTCGAAAGGCCTAAGTACTACGTGTTATTTCCCAAGGCCGAACTCCTTGTCACAGACCGGAACCCAGCTGTTCGACTCGTGGGGGAGGCCCAAAGAAGGAACAAACAAGAAAAAAGGCTTAGAGAACAAAGAACAAAGGCGTAAACACTTGCGAAAATATTTATGCCGGTGTCAAAACTGGCGGATCTCGGGTAGGGGGTCCCGAACTGTGCGTCTAAGGTGGATGGTAACAAGAGGCGGGGGACACGATGTACACCCAGGTTTGGGCCCTCTCGATGGAGGTAATCCCTACGTCCTGCTTGATTGATCTTGATGATATGAGTATTACAAGAGTTGATCTACCACGAGATCGTAGAGGCTAAACCCTAGAAGCTAGCCTATGGTATGATTGTCTGTTGTCCTACGGACTAAACCCTCCGGTTTATATAGACACCAGAGGGGCTAGGGTTAAACAGAGTCGGTTACAAGGGAGGAGATCTATATATCCGTATTGCCAAGCTTGCCTTCCACGCCAAGGAGAGTTCCATCCGGACACGGGAAGAAGTCTTCAATCTTGTATCTTCATAGTCCAACAGTCCGGCCAAAGGATATAGTCCGGCTGTCCGGAGACCCCCTAATCCAGGACTCCCTCAGTAGCCCCTGAACCAGGCTTCAATGACGATGAGTCCGGCGTGCATATTTTTCTTCAGCATTGCAAGGCGGGTTCTTCCTCCGAATACTCCATAGAAGATTTTGAACACAAGGATACGGTCCGGCTCTACAAAACAAGTTCCACATACCACCATAGAGAGAATAATATTTTCACAAATCTAATCTGCTGACACGTTTAGCAACATGACATCATGCCATGGCTTGGTCATTATTCGAACCGTTTTTCTCAACCAGCACTGCACATATTGCGAGGCGGTTTTCTTGACACGTCTTGTCGAAGAAAAGATCGTGTCCCCCTTATTATGGGATTCTCATCAATACGGACGTGGGTAACCCAATCGTGCCCGTTGGTATGACTCCTTGATTTTAGGCAAGTCCCAAACAGCCACGACGAGGACGCTTGATATTCACCCTCTTTATAAAGAGGCCAAGGCCTGTCCTTTTTTCCCTCTCGTACTCAATCGAATCCTTTCCCCGCCTCGAGTTCCAACACCCAAGGCTCAGGTCAGGCGCTTCGGACCTTCAACCATGTCCGGATCCAACCTTCAAGGTCGGTGGATGTCTTCCTCTGTCACAGAGGAAGACATCAAGAAGCTAAGAGAGGCCAGGTATTTGACCCTCAAAATCTCGCACAGGCTGCCTGCTCGAGGGCAGGTCATTCCCACTCCCGAACCCGGCGAGAGCGTTGTATTCATCTCTCACTTCCTCCAAGGGCTAGGCCTCGCTCTGGATCCCTTTGTTAGGGGGCTCATGTTCTATTATGGGCTGGATTTCCATGACCTGGCCCCGGATTCCCTCCTTCACATCTTGTCGTTCATCATCGTGTGTGAGGCCTTCCTCCACATTACCCCACACTTCGGGCTGTGGCTCAAGACTTTCAATGTGAAGCCGAAGATGATCGAGGGGCGACACGCAGAGTGCGGAGGTGTCGTAATAAGCAAAAGTGCTGATGTTCTGTGACCAGAGGGTTCCTTCCCAGAGGTGTCCGGTTTATGGCAATGGGAGTGGTTTTATATCACAGCTCCCCGGAGTACCAAGTGGGTAGCCGCCCCTGCCTTTCGCTCGGGCCCCCCCACCACAACTCACGTCATGGATCAACAAGGGGCTAGACTGGGGGCTAGTAAATGATGTGCCGATATTGCAGAGTCGCATCTGAGATCTCCTCGAGAGAGATATCACCCTAGCCACGGTAATGCAAGTCATGCTAGTTCGTCGAGTCCCGCCTTGCAAACGTCGACCCCCCCCCGCATGTGGGAGTTCAACCCGGAAGGACCGTGAACTATTCAGCACTTCCTCGGCATGACGGTCGAAGAGATGTACAAATAGTTCTTCACACCACAAATAAGGTGTCCGGACACCACCGAGGATGCAGGTCTGAGCTGCAAATGTCCAGATACCCAAGTAAGTAATCCCGTGGCCGAACGCGTTGTTTTTTATTCATCACAACATCATTCTGAAAGGTCGCTCTTTGACCAGGACTGGGTAACAAAGGAGAAGATGATCAGGTGTTCGGCCCCCCTTCCCGAAGGCTCAGCCAATCCAGTACTAGCCAGAATGCTCAAGCCGGCGCCTTATCAGGCGCCCTCAGGGGAAGATAAAGGGGGGGAATAAAGAGGCGGAAAGCAGGCCTCACTCATTATTCATCCAAACCGGGGGAATTAGCGCCTCCGCGAAGGAGGATAACCAGGGAGAAGAATCTGAAATTCCCTCTCCCCAAGGAAGGAAGAGGACCACCTCTGAAGACCCGGAAACAAAGGTTTCCAAACGGGGGAAGAAATCTTCGCCAGAGGGTCCTGCCTCGGAGGGTACTCTTGCCGCACAGTGCCCGCAAGGGGATCAGCCCTCTACCGAGCTGTAAATAAACAAAAAGTACTTAATAGTAAAAATATCCTACGTTACTTCTTAAGACAATAACCGAAGCATATATCTTTGTAGTTTGGATTGTAGCCCTTCTCGACAGAGTTCGTCTTCCGGCGATCTTCTTCCGGAGATGATGGAGAGCGAAACACCCCCCATGCCACCCCGCCTCATGAGGTGGGCGACCCTGAAGTGTCGTCGCGGAGGGTTTCTCCTGATCCGCCAAGGCCAGAAGGTAATCCTTCGGCCACCCGAAATCCTCAATATTCGGCTCCTAAAGAGAGCAACAGAAAGAGTCTGGAACCGTCTGGTGTGCAATCGGACGCCCTGAAGGATCTTCCGGAGCAAGCGGCCATCTCAGAAGCGCATCGTATGCTAATGGGTATGGTGATTGAGAGGATTTCATCCACCGAAAGCGGGTTGCACGAAGCTTTTATGGGTCTGCTGAAAGGCTTTGAGGTACGTGAAATAGTGTATGTTTTGGACAGCACCGCACACGTTAGGTGTGCCATATGCAGATAGTAGCCCCTGAGATTCTGGTTGCCATCGAGAATGGCGGCAAACAGAGGATCATAGTCCCAGGTAATAATCAAGTCGCCTTCATGTGCAGGTGGCTGAAGGTCCGGTGGCTAGCCGGACTGATGAGTTTCCCGAGCTGAAGCGGCAATTTGATGCGGCAGATGCCGACATCATGCTTGTCAACAAGCGGCTCGACGAGGCACAGGGTATGTGATTTCTCCGGTGATCAACACATAGTAAGAGGAGCATGATGCAAGTATCTTTAATATGTTGTGACTGCAGATGGAGCTGCCGTCGTGGAGACCCTTTGGGCGGAACTTGCCTGAGCCAAGGAACAAGCCAGGAATAGTGATGTGGCCACTCTAAAGGCGGTCGAAGAGCTGAGGGCCGAACAGGCTGCGCATTGACAAAGCAAGGAAAAAATAGCCAAAATGGCCGTTGAGTTGAAAGATGCCGCCGACTGTTACTAGCTTCTTGAAAAAGAAAGCCGAGTGAAGGCGGCGGACCTGGAGAAGGCCATGGTAGCAGCCAAGGAAGCCCGCTCCAAAATCAGAGCGGCGAAGGAGGAGCTGTGTCAAGCTGGAGATATCGCGGCTGGGAAGCCCTTTTTGTTGCGGATGAAGTTCGGAGATCCGAAGTATGCCCCTCTTGATCAACTATGGAGTTCTGCAGACGCATACGTGGATTTGGCAGCAAGTGTTGCTGATGCGGCTGAGTACTTCAAGGATCAAAAAGATCGTGAAGTGGAAAAGTTGTTCTGGTCACAGTTCAATGTTCCAGTGCGTCCGCTGCTGTTGAATGAGCGAATGGCCAAGTGGGCTGAGCTCCATAGGTTGTCCGGACTTGCCATGAGGTCTGTTGTGGATCATCTGTGGCCGGAAGGGCCAAGGCCGAATAGTTATTTTAGTTTAGTGCAACAATTCCTTGGTGTTGTGCCGCACATCGACGCTATGAAGAGGTCAGCGTGCATAGAGGGTGCGCGGATGGCACTTGCCTGTGTCAAGAGATACTGGGAAGAGATGGAGGCCACCACTATTGCAACCCAGAGTTTGGTCGTGGGCCGAGTATCTGTCGAGCACTACTTTGAAGAAGTCCTTGAAGACGCTCGTTCAATAGAGGCTCAGTGCTCGAAGAATATTATGTTCCAGTGACATGTATTCCCATTGTAAAAAATAATGTTTTATTGAATTGTAAAGGCTGTGTTTATACTTTTGCCTGAAAGTATTATGATGCCTCCTGTGCAGCCGTTTATGTATATATGTATATAACCTGAAAGTTTGCAGCCGTCGGCTTCAGCCCCCACACATATAATGCGGGGGTGTTTGCAAAAAACATGTATTCACACTTGATCCAACGTCTTGGTCCATTAAGTAGGTGGTAGCGCAGTGAACGAGGCAATCGGACTATATTGCTTCAACACTTTCACTTAGCCATAGGAGTTTGACGGTGGGATTATTATATAGCCCCTAGTACTTCCTCGCTTGTCCGAATACGGTGCGCGTACATACATGACCGGGAAACGACCCTTCGTTAATGCGGAGGAATCCCAAAGATTCCGCTAAGTCATTGAGTGGTTGACCAGTCTCGCGCTTTATCATGACAGTCAGTTTTTGGCTTTCTCTACTGAGGTGCTCATCCGGATGAACCAGGGCACAATCGCAGTAGTTCTCCCGGTGCCGCCTTAGCCGATAGAGCGGAACGTAAGGTAGAAAAACACGGGAGCCGGGCAAACCCAACATTTGACCAAACACATGATTCGGAGCTGATGTATATAAGGCCAAACTCGCGACGCCGAACACTCCCTAAGGTATTCGGTCTTTATAACATATGCCGGGCCGAACAATGCCCTTAATAATAAACCTCGAGTGTCTAGGTATGTGCAATATTCTGACGTGGCAAAATGCCAATAACGTCAGCATCCTTCTCGGTTGTATTGAGTATCCGGAGGATGTGGACAACAAGAGACAGTAAAAAAGGTTTACGCAGGGTCTTAATCTGAAAAGAAACCTTTGAGCAGGTCCCTGCTGCACGTCTGCGCCTGTGTATCCTTTGTGTCGTGTCCTGGACGGGTGCAGCACGATTGTCATCTGTAAAAGAGAAGAACTTAGGTGAAAGTTGTCGTGCCAAAAAAATTGGTTATTCTCGATAAACCATTAAAATTCAAGGTAAGTCAAGTTGAGTCAAACTAGCCCTGATTACACGTGGGAAGCCCCTGGTACCGTCTATGAGGGTTTAACCATCAAACCAATCTCAGGTGTATCTACTGATGCGCCGGACTCGTCAAACCGTGTCTGCGCTCTTGACGCCCTGTCATTTATTATGGTTGGTGAGGCCGTCTAGTGCTCGGCTGTTAAAGCTGCCGCACGTTCTTCCGCGCGTAGAGAACGCTCAATATTTCCACTAACTGTGATGGTGCCACATGGACCAGGCATCTTAAGCTTAAGAGGAGCGTAATGTGGTACCACATTAAAATGAGTGAAAGTTGTTCTTCTGAATAGTGCTTGATAGCCGCTTTGGAATGGAGCAATGTCGAAGTCTAACTTCTCACTTCGATAGTTGTCGGGTGAACCGAATATAACCTCTAGTATTAGAGAGCCCTTGGAGTGGGCCTTTGGGCCTGGTATTACTCCCTTGAAGGTAGTATTACTGTGGCTGATTTTTGTCGGGTCTATCCCCATTTTACAAACTGTGTCTTGATATATCAGATTTAGACCACTACCGTCGTCCATTAGGACCCGTGTGAGATGGTATCCGTCCATTATTGGGTCTAACACCAAGGCAGCCAATCCTTCATGTTGAATGCTTGTCGGGTGATCCCTGTGATCAAAAGTGATCGGGCAGGCAACCAGGGGTTGAACTTAGGGGTGACGGGCTCTACGGCGCGTATGTGTCGGATTGTTTGCTTCTCCTCTTCGTCACATGGATCATGTTTACTGTTTTAACCACTGGTGGGAATTTTTTCTGTTCTCCAGTGCTTTGCTGGCGAGGTTCATCCTCGTCTTCGCTTGGTGTCTCCCTCCCCTTGTGTTCGGCGTTTAGCTTACCGGCCTGCTTGAAGACCCAACATTCTCTATGGGTGTGATTTGCAGGTTTATCGGGGGTGCCATGAATCTGACATAGTTTGTCTAGAATCTTGTTTAGGTTGGGCGGTCCATCTCTGCTGCTTTTGAAAGGCTTTTTCGCTGACCAGGTCAAGAGCCCCAGAATCCGGCGTTGACCGCCGTATTATCTGGGTTGTCTTCTTTATTTCGACACTTGCTTTTACTGCGTCGTGGTTTTCCATTGCCATCCCTGACTTCGGATGTGCTTGGGTCGCTGGTGCTACTGCGGGCTAACCAGCTATCTTCGCCCGCCCAAAAGCGGGTCATGAGGCTTGTCAGAGTTGCCATTGTTCTCGGTTTTTCTTAGCCGAGGTGTCTGGCGAGCCATTTGTCTCGAACGTTGTGCTTGAAAGCTGCTAAGGATTCGGCGTCCGGACAGTCGACGATTTGGTTCTTCTTAGTGAGAAACATGTTCCAAAGCTTTCGGGCTGACTCTGTGGGCTGTTGAATTATATGACTTAAATCATCTGCATCCGGAGGTTGGACATAGGTCCCTTGAAAGTTAGCCCGAAAAGCATCCTCGAGCTCCTCCCAACTTCCAATTGAGTTCTCGGGGAGGCTTTTCAGCCAGTGTCGAGCTGGTGCTTTAAGCTTGAGGGGCAAGTACTTGATGGCGTGGAGATCGTCTTCGCGAGCCATATGGATATGGAGGATAAAGTCCTCAATCCAGACCCCAGGGTTTGTGGTCCCCTCGTACGCCTCTATGTTCACTGGTTTGAATCCTTCTGGAAATTCGTGGTCCACCACCTCATCGGTGAAACATAGGGGGGGGTGCGGCACCCCTGTATTTGGATGTATCATGTCGTCCAGACGGTTGTAGTATTCAGTTTTGGTTTTGTGCCGGAGCGCGCTTCCTAGATCCATAGATGGATCTGGTCATACTGGATTTTTGGCGCAAGTCCTCACGTAGATTGTGTGTTGACTTATGTGCGGCCTTGTTAGCTGCTCTATCGCGGTCACAAGGTGGTTGATCCGGCCGGTTGGCCGTTTTATTTTTTGGTTGTGTGGGCTCTAAGGCCTCATCATCGAATTCAGGTAATAGCTTGCGCTTTGGATAGCTCTTTGTGTGGTAACTTCCACCATACTTTTCTTCGTTGTCGAGCACTTTGTTCCACCTACTGTTGAGCGTATTTTGTGCAGCCTTTGCTTCTACTTCTTCAGACTCCTCGTTGTGGCAATAAGCCTTATGCGGAGGTTCTCTTGTTCCAAGTGCGTTTCCGGGATGATGTGTGCATCTTCGTCCGGACTGTTTTCCTCCCCAGAGGGGGTTTGATGAGGTTTATCCTCGGCGTCGCCGTGTTCGGACATTGGATCCGTACTATGTTCGCCGTTTGCAGTTTCATCGTGCTCTGCCGCTGGGTCAATGTGGTCGTCGTTTCCTCAGGAGTCGACTGGAGTGTTATTTCCTCTTGCGTTATTATCGCTGTTTCTGCTGAGGCGGGATTTTGAGCGGCGCCTATGCCGATGCTTTGCTTGCTTCTCGAGGGAGCTATTCTTTGCTGCATCCTGTCGTTCTTCGTCATTGTTTTCTTTGGGTGTATCCACCATGTATATGTCATGTGGTGAAGTGGCTGTCCAGCGCCCTGTGGGCACTGGTTCCTGTTCTTCTCCTGCATCGTCGTCCATGTCGTCAATGTCTTCGGAGTCGAAATCGAGCATGTCGGTTAAATCGTCGACAGAGGCTACTAAGTGGGTGGTGGGTGGTCAGCGGATTTCTTCATCGTCTACATCCCATTCTAGCCGGACATAGTTCGGCCAAGGATCTCCTGACAAGGAGAGAGACCTTAATGAATTTAGCACATCGCCGAAAGGTGAGTGCTGAAAGATATCCGCGTAGGTGAAATCCATGATCGGTGCCCAATCGGATTCGATAGGCACGGACGCAAGCGGCTCGGAGTCCATGGCCGAAGACAAATCCAGTGGTTCGGCAACACGGCTCTCGTAAGGGGTGAAGTCAGTATCCGGCTCCATCGCCACGGAGAGTGCGGCCTCCATGGCGGAGTCTATCCCCCCGTCCTCGGATGGCGCAATTTGCTCCGGATTGAGGGCCAGAGTAGTTGCAGGTGTGATCTCCTGAACACTGTCCGCCGGCAAAGTTACGTCATGCTCGTCGTGATTGTGCGGCGCACCTGACATGGGCTTGAATCCGTCGAAGATCGAGTCTCTGCGGATGTTGGCAGCGTAGTTTAAGTTTCCGAAGCTGACCTGATGGCCAGGGGCGTAGCTCTCGATCTGCTCCAGATGGCCAAGCGAGTTGGCCCGCAATGCGAAGCCGCCGAATATGAAGATCTGTCCGGGGAGGAAAACCTCACCCTAGACCGCATCGTTACCGATGATCGAAGGAGCCATCAAGCCTTACGGTGACGGCACAGTGGAACTCTCAATGAAAGCACCAATGTCGGTGTCAAAACCGGCGGATCTCGGGTAGGGGGTCCCGAACTGTGCGTCTAAGGCGGATGGTAACAGGAGGCGGGGGACACTGTGTTTACCCAGGTTCGGGCCCTCTCGATGGAGGTAATACCCTACGTCCTGCTTGATTGATCTTGATGATATGAGTATTACAAGAGTTGATCTACCACGAGATCGTAGAGGCTAAATGCTAGAAGCTAGCCTATGCTATGATTGTCTGTTGTCCTACGGACTAAACCCTACGGTTTATATAGACACCGGAGGGGGCTAATGTTACACAGAGTCGGTTACAAGGGAGGAGATCTACATATCCATATTGCCAAGCTTGCCTTCCATGCCAAGGAGAGTCCCATCCGGACACGGGACGAAGTCTTCAATCTTGTACCTTCATAGTCCAACAGTCTGGCCAAAGGATATAGTCCGGCTGTCCGGAGACCCCCTAATTTAGGACTCCCTCAATTTGCATTACAGAAATATGGGCCCAAAGGCCAGGGTTCATTACATTCACCAATACACCCCAGTGGGTGGGTGGACCTGCCACTTAACAAAAATGCAAAAAGATAAAACAGGACGGCTTCAGGCGGTCCCCGCGCCGGGTTGCGCAGCTGCCGGCTTCTCCGGGTTGGCCTCTAGGTTCACCAAGGCGCCAGTAATGTACAACCCAGCCTCGTCGTCCGCATAGGGGCCCAATTCAACGGAACTGCCTACCGTATCGTCAAGCGCCAAGCTGAAGTCATCGGGTGGCACCTCCCTGTCGTCTTCTGTTCGCTCCAGCTAGAACTCGTCGTGCAATGCGAACGAGGCGAGGTAGCTAGCCCGCGCAGCGATCCGGTCCGCCTCCGCCGCCAGCTAGGGCTCTGCACCGGCTCGCTGGGCCGCCAGCTGGTCCAGGTTCAGACCTAGGTACCATGACATGACAAACCGCAGCGCCAAGTCGGTGCCAACACGAGCGGCGGAGACGTGCCACGCATGAAGCCACGCCGATCCGACTTCCAGCCAGCGCGCCAGCCGCGTGAAGGAGCCGAGCGCGACCGCGCCCGGCTAGAGGGCCGTAGTCATGCCCAACCCAGCCTCGGAGAGCCTTGTCGTCTACTCGTTCAGGGCCTGCAGGCAGGCCTCCATTGCATGCATGATCTCCAGGAAGGACCATGCGGCGTGCGGATCGTCTTCGGCACCCATGTTCGCCTGGGTCGACCAGTGGTCGCGCACGGCCTTGTCTGCCCTCCCCTGCATTTTTGGGAAGTACTCTATCGAGCAGAGGAGCAAGGGAAACAATCAACAAGAAAATAAACTAGCCGACATACAACCCGACGAAACCAATGAAGAAACACTTACTGGTGAAGGCCTCATCCAGGTGTTGCGCTTCGTACAACATACCGTGCCGCTCCAAGTCCCTGGCACGGTCGCGCGCCTCAAGCGCCTTCTCCAGCTCGGCGCGCTTGTCAATGGCCGCCTTCAGCTCATTGTCCTTGGCGGCGGCCGTTTTCTTGTAGCCCCCCCCCCTTGAGACAGAGGAGCTCTGCCTGGTGGGCCTCCGCCTTCAGGCGCTCCACCTTGCCTGGAGTTGGCTCTTGTCGCCAGCCAGCTGGTCATGCTACTAGCTGAATTCAACGAGCGCCTGCTGGGCCTCCGCAGCCTTGGCGGCCTCCGGCTTCAGGTACTCCACCTCGGCCTGGAGCTGGCTCTTATCGCCGGCTAGCTGGTCGTGTTGTTGGCTGACTTCAACGAACGCCTGCCGGGTCTCCGCCACCTTGGAAGCTTCCGCCTTCAGCTGCCCCACCTCGTCCCGGAGCTGACCGGCATCGGTGACCGCCTGATCACGCTGTTGATCGGCCTCGACCAGCCGGGTTCGCAGGTCCGGCACCTTTGCTACAGCGGCTGCGTGACAAAGATCCAAAGTCAAGACACCGAAAGAAAATACAGATTATTTTAAGATTCGACCCAACTACGTAGTTGGCCCAATTCTCGGGGGCTACACCCAGTGGGTGCGCTAGCGCGCCCCCACTAAAGAGCACGCAAGACGTACCTTCGGCGAAGCGAAGTGCCTCCTCCTTGCCAGCAAGTTGCATCATGATCTGCTGATGCTTCTCCATAAGCCGGTTGTAGATGCCGACTCGGAGGGCATCTAGGTGCTGTAGAAAAGCAAGGATCAGTGAAAGAGACTCTTTAAGATTCGACCCAACTACTATGTAGTTGGCACGAACCATGGGGGCTACACCCAGTGGGTGCGCTGGCGCACCCCCACTAGCCGGCTACAGACGAAAAGCCAGAGGAAGAAAACTCACGATCATGGAGCGCTCCAGTTCTCGTGCCGCTCCATCTTGGCCTGGGCAAAGGCCTGAACCCGGTCTGCACACCTGTGAAGATATTGGTGCACGACGGCCATCGATGCCTCCTCCTGCGTCAGTGGCCCGAAGACGGCTCGGCTGGACCCGGCCCGAACCTGCTGCGACCCAGCGGCAGGGGGACCGCCCGGCGCTGCTTGCGGCTGCCTGATCACCAAGGCGTGCTTGTCGTCCGTCGTCTCCTCGCCGATCGGCCTCGACTCCGGTGCACTGGCCGGTGTCCCCTCCGGCGCTCCGGTCAGCGTCACCAGCGGCACCCCGTCCGGCATCGCCTGTGGCGTCCCTCTCGGGCAGACCCTCCTCTGCCTCCTTCAACCTCCACCCGCTCGACCACGTCGTTCCGAGGTGGGGTGTCATCGTTGATCTCCATGACCTCCCGGTCGTCCACCGCCATGTCCACCCGGCCATCCGGGTCGCGCCCCTCCCGTCGGCCGCACGACGATCGTCTCCGCCAACTCCACGCTCGTCGGCATCTCTGGCCATGCCGGCTCTGCGGCGATCCTCTCCCTTGCCTCCACGACCCTAGCCAGGCTTGGGCCGAGGCCGCGTTAAGATCCTCCCCAGCCTTGTTCCGGGCCACCCAGGCACAGCACTCCGTGTCCGCCAGGTCTAGGCCAAGGTCCTCCTCGGCCGAGCCCTCAGGCAGATCGATGGCGCTGCTTTGGGTCCTGCTGTACTAGAAGCCACCCCCAGACACGGCATCCGTCACCGCCAACACCCACTCCAGCGGCACCCTGGATCCCACCAAGGAGGGCATGAGAAAAGAACAACTCGGCAGCACGTTAGAGTCGACAAAGAAACATACCTGATAGCCATCGGGACAACCTGTCTCAACAGGACTGCCGGGATGGCGTGGCGCCTCTTCTTGGTGGTAGGCTTGCCACCCACGACCGGGCCCTCCGTCGCGCGCTTCATGGCCGCCTTCGGCGCCACATCGTCCTTCCTATCTGTTTGGCTTGTCGCGACCGGAGCGTGGGACGACCCAGCCCCAGCCGTCTTCTCCATCCGCTTTGAGGGATCGACGCTGCTACCTCCTCCCCTCGGCAGCGCTGCACCACTGGCGTCCGTCAGGACCTCCAAGTCATCGTCCGACCAATATATTAAGAGATCTGGATGCAGAGACTTACCCGCACGGCGCACCTCACCGGCTTCGGCGTCGGCCATCTCCAGGTTCTCAGCGAAGGACTCTGTCCCCCTCCGAGTGGGCTCGCTCGATAGCCAGTACTTGCGTCCTCGTCCTGTCACGCGTCTGCCGGATTTTTTTCAGCAGCACCTCCCACGTCGCATCAGGACGAAGGAGAAGCTGGGACATTGCAAAAAAAGAAGACTAAGGACTCCCCGCGGGCGCCGGGTGCTCGGCGTTGTAGGGTGCCTTGCCAAAGCGCCAATCAGGGGCAAACCCGGCCTTGGAGATGGCGTTCACCCGATCGGCCACCTGCTCCGGTGCCAGCCTCCCGGACGACATCCGGGTGGCATCCCGGTGGTCACCCATCTGGCCAATGATGTGCGCCCAATGTTGCAGCGACAGCACCCGGTGCGCGATGAAGGCGGAGACGAGATCCGTCCCTTTAAGCCCCTTGATGCGGAGCATCCCAAGGTCATCCCCATGGACCTACCTACGTCTCCTACAACACCACGTGGACCAATGACAAGAGCCCGAGCGAAGGCTATCGAAGACAAGGTGAACTCACTCCTCTCCGAACTACCACCTTCCATGCATGAGAATTGGCTACTACCTCAAGTGGAAACCCTATGTGTGATTAGGTGCCTGGAGGAAAGCCACGAACCAACTACACTCAACGTACAAGACGGTGAGGACGCCAAGCCCATTGGACAAGAAGAAGAACTGCTCGAAGTTCCCACGCTCCGGACGACCGACGAACCCCGAACGTCCGACGACCTCCAGGCTCCGGACGACCGACGGACCCCGGACGTCCGACGACCTCCAGGCTCCGAACGTTCGGCCCTCTCCAGACGACCGACGCTTCCATACCCGAGCCAAAACTACGGACTTCCGAAGCTCTACAGACGACCGACGCCCAGACGTCTGACCCCGACCGAACGTCCGACCGAAGACCACCCGAGCCGAATCTACGGACGTCCGACAGGCACCGGACGTCCGGACCCTCGCGAGCCTTCGGACGACCGATAACTCCCAGACGTCCGACGCCATGTGTTGGGCCGCAGCCCATGTACCCCCCCCCCCCCCACTTCGTCCCCTTTTGCACTAAGACTATAAATAGACCTCCTGTTCCTTCTAGCTAGGGTTAGCAAAGGATTAGCTCATATTTCATGTGCGAGCTTTGCTCATCCACTTGGTTACCTTCTCCTCGGAAAAGATCCCCCAAGTGGATTCAAGACCCTTTAAGGGAAGAACCTCAAGACCTCCTCACGGAGAAGACCGACTACCTTTGTATCGTCCCTAGTTGATCGTGGATCGTGTGATCTCTTTTGTACTCAAGGATCTAGCATATGTGTGACTATTTCTTGTTGGTTTAGTGATTCTCTCATGTTTCCCTCGTATTTCCCCTCGTGTTCTTCGTGTTCTTCACGGGATCCGCTCCTTTCGTGAAAGATCATTCGATTAGGGTTCTACCCTATATCATCTTTGGTGTCAGAGCCATGTTAATCACGATTTTGGAGCCTTACTGTTGTGTTTCTAGCCTAGTTTTTGTTGATTTTGTTCCTAATTTGAAAATTCCCCACAAAAATAGCCCCAAATTTTTTTTGTGATTTGTTGGTGTGTTGAAATTTTGTTGGTTTTGATCCGTGGATTTGCTTTGCCTTGAGTGGATCTACCTTTTCCCCCTTGTCACCACCCTTTCCATCCACAAAATCCTCCGGATTTGACCATTTTCGCCATCCCCATCACGAACCCGTCCTATTCATCCCGTGCGCCCGATGTTTCGCCCAGGCACCGGATGTCCGACCGTCTCCGGACGTCCGACGACCGGACGACCGGCCCATCCCGGACGTCCGGAGTTACCTGACGAAACTATTTTTTCAGTTTTAGTCTCCACCACCATCCCACTTCCGCATACGCACTCCCACGGCTATACACCATCACCACTTCCGCATACCACCACCATTACTTACCCGTTTCGCTCTCCGACACGTTTTGCCACTTCGAGACTTGAGAATTTGAGTTGAGGTTCCGTGTCCTATTGTGTTTCAGCTATTTAGGTACAGTTCGACATCAACATCACCGCCGCTCATCTTCGCCACAGACGTGTCATCAACAACTACCACCTTGACTACATCTTGGTATTCGTGCCACAATTTTGACACCATCAACCATTTCTTGCTTACAAGGACCAACGAACGGTAACCTCACCTTGGTATTGGACATATCATTCTTGTCATTACATTGATAACCATCATAGCCTCACTCCTTTGCGTCGCCTACCCATCGAGACTAGATTTTGAGTATTGCCGGCAACGAGACTTGTGCACTTTAGTGATCATACTTCCCATAGCATACATACATCATTGGTGCATATCTTGGTATCATCTCTTGTGTCACAAGGTTGTCATTGCATACACAATTGCTATCTTGGTTTGTGAAGCATTGCTTGAAAAAAAGAGCTCAAACCAAAAAGAGCCAAACAAGCTTTTAAGCAAAAGGGAAAGATAAACAAGGAGCTTTTAAGCAAGAACCATAGCATACTAGATCATCTTGGATCATATCATAGAAACACCTTGCATAGAGCATACTTGGGATAGAAGTCGTGCATTTTTTCTTAGTAGGTTGTGCACAAGTCTTATATCCGCCTATTGTGCAATTGTGCTAGCGTCTCTCTAGTGTTGTGCAACAAGAGCATTTTCGTGGATTCCACATTTGGGCTCATCCTTGGTTGCACAACCCCACTTATCTTTTTGCGTGTGTGTTTCCGTGTACCATACATTGCATGGTCTACTTGTTGCATTGCAAACTTGCGAATCCTTTCCAACATTATTGAAGCTCACTTACAATTGCATCAAATTTTGTGCCACCATCCTAACCAAGCTCCACCATAAGCTTTTACTTGTGTAGGTTTGAGAAACCGACAAGAATTGGTACCAATTGTGCTATTTCCTTGTCCACATTAGAGCGATCATTGATCCACCTTCATCTTCGGTCAAGGTACATTTGGTATACGTTCCTCTCTTTCTACCACTCACATTTTTCTCTTAGAATGATGGATAGGCCAAGTACTTCTACCAACCCACTCTTCATTGAGCACGATGACGACATGAACTCCTATGTCACCAAGAGCCACCTCTTTGGTGCACAACGTGCTTTGCATCAAGAGCAACAAGCAATGAGTGAACGCATCGACAACCTCGCCGCCGACTTGAGACTCTCCGAGCAACATACAAGGGACTACTTCGACCACAAGCTCGACGATCACAAGCAAGAGAACGACGCAAGAATGGATGAGATTCGCGCTTTGTTGCTCAACCGCTCTTCTTCCACTTCGTCCTCATCAAGACGGAGCCGCTCAAGTCGACACCCCGACTTCACCCTCTCCGGCTCAAGTACACCGACATCGAACACTCTTCGACGTGCCGCATGCAACGATCGTCAAGCAAGCCTAAATCCTCTACGCGACAACGACTCTCAAGAGCACCGACAACGTCAAACCCAAGCGACTTTTGCGCTAGCACGAGAACGACAACGACAACGCCAACATGAAGCGGAAGAGCGAGCGCGTCTACACCAAGATGCACAAGATGCCGAGGCACAATGACAAGAACAACAACTCCGTGAAGCTCAAGCACTTGAGGCGCAACATGCCCTTCGAGATTCAAGTCATGCCGTCGCCACACGCAATCACCATCGACGTGAACAAGAAGAAGCACTTTGCGAAGAAGTTCAAGAGAGGATTTCACAAGCACGTGTGCATAATCAAGTTCCTCAAGTTCGTCCTCGAGCTCGACAAGCCCGTCCTCAAGCTCCGCAAGAACCCCCAGTTCACCAAGAGCATGAAGACAATGGAAATCCTCCATGACAAGAGCAACATGAGGTCAACAACCCTCCTTGCCAAGAGCAACACGAGTTGGACAACCATCAACAACATGGGCGTCATCACCCCCGACCCCAACACAATGAAGAGCAATGCTATGACAAGCTCAAGTTCACCATGTCGAAGCTCAATGGAAGCAACGATCCCGAAGAGTACCTTTCATGGGCATTGAAGGCCGATAAAATCTTTCATTTGCACAACTACGATGAAGAGAAGAAGATCGCAATGGCATCCCTTGAGTTCCAAGACTATGTCCTCATTTTGTGGGAACAAGTCATCAAGCGCCGTGAGGCAAGAGGTGAACCACCCATCACTACTTGGGCGCAAATGAAGGATGACATGAGAGCATGCTTCGTGCCTACCTACTACAACCATGACCTATTCAAGAAACTCCAACTACTCAAGCAAGGAACCAAGAGCGTTGAAGAGTACTACAAGGAGATGGAGATAGGAGCCAATGTCATGGAAGATGATGAGCAAACAATGGCACGTTTCTTGAATGGACTCAATCATCCTATCAAGAAGATCGCCGACTTCCAACCATACTCAAACCTCATCGAGCTCGTGCATCAAGCTACGAAAGCGGAACGTCAAGTGCAAGACGATTACAAGTATGCCAAGCTCTTGTCCAAGTTATACGGCTTCTCCAACACCCAAGCTTCAATGACTCCAACACCGTCTACCAAGCCTTCTACAAGCAATGTCGACAAGTCGTGTTCCAAGAAAGCTTCGTCAACTCCAAGTCATCCTCCTACTACAAGCAACTTCAAGCCAAGAGCTTCGTTAACATCTACTCCAACCGATGAGACCGTCAAGACGAGTTCCTTCAAATGCTTCATATGCGGAGGCCGAGGCCACAAGTCCTATGAGTGCACCAACAAGCGGACCATGATCCTCAACGATGATGGCACTTATGACTCAATGAGTGAAGGAGAAATGGATGCCCTTGAGCAAGTGGCCATACATCGGCAAGTCAATGAAGAAGACACAGAATAAGTCTTTTGTGATGAAGATTCAAGTCCCACTCTAGTCGTCTCCAAGGTATTGACTCTTCAACATCACCAAGAAGAAGACCAACGATGCCACATCTTTCATACCAAGGCCGGCATCAATGGAAGATCCGTCAAGGTCATCATCGATGGAGGGAGTTGGCATAACCCCGCAAGTGACGAACTTTGCTCCAAGCTCCAATTGCCCAAGACGAAGCACCCACATCCCTACAAATTTCAATGGCTTAGCGACTCCGGCACTATCCAAATCGAGCATCGAGTACAAGTCTCCTTCAAAATTGGTGCCTACGAAGACACTTTGGAGTGCGACATCGTTCCAATGACCGTTTGCCACCTTTTTCTTGGACGCCCATGGCAATTTGATAGAGGTGTCATCCACAACGGCCGAACGAACCACTACATCTTCAAGATGAAAGGAAAGGAGTACGTACTTCGTCCCATGTCTCCAAGCCAAGTGATCACCGACAAGCAAGCCACCCATCATGGAGAGAATAGTGAGAGAGCGAGCCACCAAAAAGAGAGTGAGAGCCACAAGCCGAAATCGAGTGCCTCCACGATGAGCGAAAAGAAGAGTAGTCCTATTAGCCACCAAAAGTGAGATAATAGGAGTGTGTGAGAACCCATCTCGTGTCCTACACTATGTCCTTTTATGCAAGGACGACGCACCAACCACTAACACCTCTCACACTCTACCTTTAGTGTTGTCTTCTCTTTTGCAGGAATTTCAAGATGTTTTCCCCGACGAGCTACCTCCAGGAATACCTCCACTATGAGGCATCGAGCACCACATCGACCTCATCCCCAGAGCACCTCTTTCGAACAAATCTCCCTACAGCGTCAACCCCGACGAAACCAAAGAAATACAAAGGCAAGTAAAGAATCTCATAGACCATGGACATGTGCGTGAAAGTTTGAGCCCTTGTGCCGTCCCAGTCATTCTTGTGCCAAAAAGAGACGTTAGCTTTTGCATGTGCTCCGATTGTAGACCTATCAATTCTATCACCGTTCGCTATAGGTATCCCATCCCATGCCTTGATGATATGCTTGATGAACTTAGTGGTGCCACCGTATTCTCCAAAATTGATCTTAAAAGTGGTTACTATCAAATCCGCATACACGAGGGTGATGAATGGAAAACCGCTTTCAAAACCAAGTTTGGGTTGTATGAGTGGTTACGCGTGCCTATGGGTCTATCGGAAGCACCGGGTACTTACATGCGTCTTATGAATCATGTCTTTCACCATTAAATTGGTGTGTTTATCGTGGTCTACTTCGATGATATCCTTGTTTATAGCAAATCTCTTCAAGATCATGCCCCCCATGTTCGAACCGTTTTGCAAACTCTTCGAAAAGAGCGTCTCTATGCTAACATGGAAAAGTGCCTTTTTGGCATTGATAAGCTCGTTTTCTTGGGTTTTGTTGTTTCTTCTAAGGGTGTTCATGTTGATGATTCTAAGATCAATGATATCAAAACTTGGCCCCAACCAACCAACTTGCAACAATTGTGTAGCTTTCTTGGCCTTGCGGGTTTCTATTGTCGCTTTGTGAAAGATTTTAGCACCATAGCTTCACCTTTGCATGCTTTGAGCAAGAGAAATGCGCCTTTTGTTTGGGGACCATCCCAAGATACCGCTTTCAATGACCTTAAGAATTTGCTTACTCATGCTCCCGTGCTTGCTTTACCCAACTTTGACAAACCCTTTGAGATTCATTGCAATGCTAGTGGTAATGGCATAGGAGGTGTGTTAACGCAAGAGAAGTGCCCCATAGCTTACTTTAGTGAGAAACTTTCCGGAGCGCAACTCAATTACCCCATCTATGACAAAGAGCTATATGCTTTAGTGCGCGTTTTGCATGAATGGGAACACTATCTTCGCCCTCATGAATTCATCATTCATACCGATCATGAAACGCTCAAGTATCTTAAGGGCCAAACCAAGTTGAACAAGCATCATGCTAAATGGAGTGAATTCATAGAGTCTTTTCCTTATGTCATCAAGTACATCAAAGGTAAGGAAAACGTTGTGGCGGACGCTCTTTCCCGCATATGCATGCTTGTTACTCAACTTGAATTGGATGTCATTGGCTTTGAGCACATAAAATACTTGTATGAGCATGATCCTACTTTTGCTACTCCTTATGCCAAATTTTTGACGCATACATCTTGGGAACGCTATTACATCAAAGATGGATATCTTATGAGAGCTAACAAGCTTTGCATCCCCGAGTCTTCTCTTCGTTTGTTGCTTTTGCAGGAATCTCATGGAGGAGGCCTAATGGGACATTTTGGACGCGACAAGACTTTTGCTATGCTCTCCAAGAACTATTTTTGGCCCAAGATGTTTCCCGACGTCAACCGCTTCACCAACCGATGCCCTACATGTCGCAAAGCTAAGTCTAACGCTCAATCCCATGGACTTTATATGCCTCTCCCAATTCCATATCAACCATGGGAAGATATTAGCATGGATTTAACTTGGATTGCCTAGGACTAGAAATGGAAAGGATTCGGTATTTTTCGTTGTGGACCGTTTCTCTAAGATGGCACATTTCATTCCTTGCAACAAGATAGACGATGCTTCACATGTTGCCAATCTATTTTGTAGGGAAATATTGCATCTACATGGAGTGCCAAAGACGATCGTCTTGGACCGCGACGTCAAGTTCCTAAGCTACTTTTGGAAGACCCTATGCGCCAAGCTCAGAATAAAGCTACTCTTCTCCACGGCGTATCATCCACAAACCGATGGCCAAACGGAGGTGACCAACCACACACTATCCGCTCTACTTCACGTGCTCATCAATAAAAACATCAAGGAGTAGGAGGAGTGCCTACCTATCGCGAGTTTGCCTACAACAGAGCAAGACACTCAACAACCGACAAGTCCCCCTTCGAGGTCGTCTACGGATTCAACCCATTGTCCCCATTGGACATTCTTTGTAATGCCCCGAGACCGTTGCGCCAGCTGTCTTCTAGTTATTCGTTGTCGTTGCCTTGTCATTCGCTTGCATGTTGCATCTTATCATGTCATCATGTGCATTGCATCATCATGTTTTTCAAAACTTGCATCCGTCCGGATCTCCCAGTTCTTTTCGTTGTCCGTTCTGAGCCCAGTCACACTTGCACGCGCCCACGCCATGTCCGAAATAGTATTTTATAAGTGGCCGGAAAATGTTCTCGGAATGGGATGAGAGTTGACGTGTGGTCTTATTATAGTGTAGATAGACCGCCTGTCAAGTTTCATCGCATTCGGAGTTTGTTTGATGCCCCAACGGATAACTATAGCAACAATATAGTCGGTCAAATCGTCGGACGTTTTCGGTCTCCGGAAACAGTCGCCGGGTCTCTCTCTCGTCTCTTCTCTCAGCCCAAAGCGGTCTGCACAGTCCGCTATCAACCGCCAGGCCCCGAAACCCTCTCTGCACAGTGCATCGAACCCCTCGCGCGCGTCCGAAAGTTGTCCCGAACCCGACCCGGGCAGTCGTCACCGTTGGGTCCGGGTCATCCCCAAACGTCTACAAAATATCACCGTTTTCTCATTTGGTTTTCCTAACCCATTTATTCTCGACCGTTGGATTTCTATCAGATGATCCAAACTCCCCTCTTTCCCTATATATATATAGACTCCCTAGTCTAATTTAGGGTCAAACCCTAAAATCTAGGCAGTTGTCCCGTCGCGCCGCCACTCCACCCAAATTCTCTCGGGATCCCCTCCCTCGATCCCGCAGTGCCTCCTCCTTCCTCAGCCGCCCCGCCCCTGCCTCTTGGTTGATCCCCTCCTCCACGAGATTGGTCACGTGCGTGATGCAGCCTCCTCCCTCCGATCCATCCTCGTGCCCCTCCAGATCAAGCAGGAGGCTTGATCCCGAGCTCCTTGAGCCTCTGCCTCACGCGCTCATGCATGAGCACGCCCCAGGAACTCGCAGCACCCCCTCCTTTTCCTTTCCCTTCCTTCCCCTGGTTTCTTCTCTCCGCTGACCACTCCCTCTCTTCGTATTGCTGATTCACAGGGAGCGCCATGGCCTCCTTCGATCGATCCTCCGGTGCCTTCCCGAGCCTGCAACGTACCCAGCTCCTCGTGCCCGAGGGCCTCGCACGCGAGCTCAACTCCGAGCGCTCCTGAGCTGCTCTTCCTCCCGCTGGCCTCCTCTGCGCGCCAAGTCCGCCGCCGTCGTCCAAGTCCCTCGCCATCAGCCTCTGCTTACCCTGCTGTGAGCAGCAGTTCGGGATCGAGCCCATTCGCCCGTTCATTGACCATGCCCCATCGACCGCGCCACCACTGGAAGGCTTCGGCCTCACCTGGCGGCCCAGATCCGCTGGCCCACCACTCTGCTTCCACTTTCGGGCTGAGGCCCAATGTGAGCACCAAATCCAGCCCTCCTCTCTGTTGGGCTAGACGGATTCGGCCCATTACGTTTTTTTCAGTTCTGGAGGTTTTTCCTATTTATCCAGAGATGTCAGTTTTACAGAAAAGACCCTCATGTACATACATTTAATATCTCACAAACTAAGAATCGCATGTAAAAAACTTTATATATGAAAAATGTTTAGAATTTCTTCTAGTTTCACAATATACAATTTTCATCCATGTTTAAAATGATGTTTGTTTAAATTTGCTTAAATAACTTATTAAAATGTTTTAATTCATAACTAATTAACCGTAGCTCGGTTTTAATTAATCTTTATATGTAAATGGGGTAGAATTTTGCCTAGTCTAACATGGTGTACTTGCTTTGCATTTTTAACAACTCTAAAATATGGTTTAGGGCAGAACAGTACCAAATCTAATATATGCTCATGAGGATTTTCCGGACTTGTTGATTGTTGTTCCGGCCTCATTTAAACTTGCCTAGATAGTTAGTTTATGTATGCTTCACCTCTTGCCATGCTAACCAACATTTGATATTATTGAGTTCCTAAACGAGAGAGAACTAAATAAGTCATGTGGTGTTTTCTTCAATATGCAACTCCGTTGCATATTGAGCTCCACTTAATTTGTAGTGTTGTTTGTTGCATTTTGCCATGCCATGCCCTCTTTAAACCGGACATGCATCATACTTGGTTGTGCATCATGCCATGTTTATGCGGCGGTTGTTTACTATGTTGTTTGCTTCTTTCCGGTGTTGCATCTTTGGGTTAGTTCCGATAACGTCGCGTTTGTGAGGATCTGTTCGACTACGTTCATTTGCCTTCTTCATGGACTGATTCTTCTTCCTTGCGGGATCTCAGGCAAGATGACCATACCCTCGAAATCACTTCTATCTTTGCTTGCTAGTTGCTCGATCTATTGCTATGTCGCGATACCTACTACTTGCTATATCATGCCTCCCATATTGCCATGTCAAACCTCTAACCCACCTTGTCCTAGCAAACCGTTGTTTGGCTAAGCCCCTTGCAGCGCCACCTCAGTGAAACTCGAGGGTTGGTTTTAGTTGTATGGATTGCTCATTCGGTGTGCCCTGAGAACGAGTTATGTGCAGCTCCTATCGGGATTTGTCGGCACATTCGGGCGGCTTTGCTGGTCTTGTTTTACAATTGTCAAAATGTCTTGTAACCGGGATTCCGAGTCTGATCGGGTCTTCCTGGAAGAAGGAATATCCTTCGTTGACCGTGAGAGCTTGTGATGGGCTAAGTTGGGACACCCCTGTAGGGTTTGAACTTTCGAAAGCCGTGCCTGCGGTTATGGGCAGATGGGAATTTGTTAATGTCCGGTTGTAGGGAACTTGAAACTTAACTTAGTTAAAATGCATCAACCGCATGTGTAGCCGAGATGGTCTCTTTCTGGCGGAGTCCGGGAAGTGAACATGGTTTTGGAGTTATGTTTGAACGTAAGTAGTTTCAGGATCACTTCTAGTTCACGACCGTGCTTTGCTTCTCTTCTCGCTCTTATTTGCGTAAGTTAGCCACCATATATGCTTACTGCTTGCTGCAGCTCCACCTCACTATCTTTTCCTACCCATAAGCTTAAATAGTCTTGATCGCGAGGGTGTGAGATTGTTGAGTCCCCATGACTCACAGATTACTTCCAAACAGTTGCAGGTGCCGATGATACCAATGCAGATGACGCAACCAACCTCAAGTGGGAGCTCGATGAAGATCGTGCTCGTTGTGTTGTTCCATTTCCTTTCGATCGGTAGAGGAGCCCAGTCGGGGCGATCGGGGATCTAGCAATAGGGGTGGTCTTTCTTTATTTTGGTTCCATAGTTGGACCTTGATTGTATCTGGATGATGTAATGCTTTATTTATGTATTGTGTGAAGTGGCGATTGTAAGCCAGCTCTTTATCCCTTTCTTATTCAGTACATGGGATGTGTAAAGATTACCCCTCTTGCGACATGCCTACTATGTGGTTATGCCTCTAAGTCATGCTCCGACACGTGGGAGATATAGCCGCATCGTGGGTGTTACATTCTTCCTCTACCACTACAAGAGTGCATCAATTTGGACGCAAGTGCATGTGTGACCCATCTCAAGAAGGTGCATGAAGATACAAGGCACACCATCGAGCACCAAGTACAACGACTTGTGACCAAGTTCAACATCAACAAGCAACCCATGGTATTCGACATTGGTGATCTTGTGTGGCTACACCTTCGCAAAGACCGCTTCCCCAACGAACGCAAGTCCAAGCTTCTACCTCAAGCGAATGGACCCTTCAAGGTGCTTGCCCGCTACAACAACAACGCTTACAAGATCGACCTCCCGTGCGACAAGTACAACATGAGCGACATCTTCAATGTTAAGGACCTCTCGCCCTACCATGGTGATGAAGATTTTGATCCGAGGTTGGATCTTCCCCAAGGGAGGGGAGATGATGCGAAGCATCCCAAGGACATCCCCATGGACCTACTGAGGGAGTCCTGGATTAGGGGGTCTCCGGACAGCCGGACTATATCCTTTGGCCAGACTGTTGGACTATGAAGATACAAGATTGAAGACTTCGTCCCGTGTCCGGATGGGACTCTCCTTGGCGTGGAAGGCAAGCTAGGCAATACAGATGTGTAGATCTCCTCCCTTGTAACCGACTCTGTGTAACCCTAGCCCCCTCCGGTGTCTATATAAACCGGTGGGTTTAGTCCATAGGACAACATACAATCATACCATAGGCTAGCTTCTAGGGTTTAGCCTCTACGATCTCGTGGTAGATCAACTCTTGTAATACTCATATCATCAAGAACAATCAAGCATGACGTAGGGTATTACCTCCATCAAGAGGGCCCGAACCTGGGTAAACATCGTGTCCCCTGCCTCCTGTTACCATCCTCCTTAAACGCACAGTTCGGGACCCCCTACCCGAGATCCGCCGATTTTGACACCGACATTGGTGCTTTCATTGAGAGTTACACTGTGTCGTCACCATAAGGCTCGATGGCTCCTTCGATCATCGTTAATGATGCGGTCCAGGGTGAGGTTTTCCTCCCCGGACAGATCTTTGTATTCGGCGGCTTCGCACTGCGGGCCAATTCGCTTGGCCATCTGGAGCACATCGAGAGCTACGCCCCTGGACATCAGGTCAGATTCAGAAACTTAAATTACACTGCCGACATCCGCGGAGACTTGATCTTCGACGGATTCGAGCCCGTGTCAGGTGCGCCACATAGTCACGACGAGCACGACGTAACTCTGTCGTCGGACAGTGTTTGGGAGATCGCATCTGCAACTACTCCGACCTTCAATCTGGAGCAGATTGCGCCATCCAAGGACGGAGGGATAGACCCCGCCATGGAGGCTGCACTCCTAGTGGAGATGGAGCCGGATACTGACTTCACCCCTTACGAGAGCCGTCTCGCCGAACCACTGGATTCGTCTCCGGTCACGGACTCCGAGCCGCCTGCATCCGTGCCTATCGAATCTGACTGGGCACCGATCATGGAGTTCACCTCCGTGGATATCTTTCAGCATTCGCCTTTCGGCGATGTGCTAAAATCATTAAGGTCTCTCTCCTTGTCAGGAGAACCTTGGCCGAACTACGTCCGGCTAGAATGGGATGCGGACGACGAAGGAATTTGCTGCCCACCCACCACCCAGTTAGTAGCCACTGTCGATGACTTAACCGACATGCTCAACTTAGACTCTGAAGACATCGACGGCATGGACGAAGATGCATGGGACGAACAGGAACCAACGCCCACAGGTCGCCGGACAGCCACTTCATCACATGACATATACATGGTGGATACACCCAAAGAAGGCAATGGCGAAGAGACAGCGGAGGATGGCCCCTCCAAGAAGCAACCCAAGCGCCAACATCAGCGGCGCCACTCTAAGTCCCGCCACAGCAAAAACAACGATAATAGCGCAAGAGAAAATAATACTCCAGTCGACTCCACAGGAAACGATGACCACATTGTTGGGGAACGTAGCAATAATTCAAAATTTTCCTACGTGTCAGCAAGATCAATCTAGGAGATGCTAGCAACGAGAGAGAGGGAGTGCATCTTCATACCCTTGAAGATTGCTAAGCGGAAGCGTTACAAGAACGCGGATGAAGGAGTCGTACTCGCAACGATTCAGATCACGGTTGATTCCGATCTAAGCGCCGAACAACGGCGCCTCCGTGTTCAACACACGTACAACCCAGGGACGTCTCCTCCTTCTTGATCCAACAAGGGGAGAGGAGAAGTTGAGCAGTACGATGGCGTGGTGGTGGAGCTTGCAGTTCTCCGGCAGGGCTTCGCCAAGCACTACTACTACGGAGGAGGTGTTGGGGAGGGAGAGGGTTGCGCCAGGGGAAGGGGTGCGGCTCCCATGCGCTTCCCCACAATATATATGGGTGGAGGGGGCTGGTTTCTTGCCCTCCAAGTCCATTGGGGCATCGGCAAAGGTGGGGGAAAGAAATCCCATCATTTCCCTTCCCCACCGATTGTTATCCCCCCGTTTTAGGGATCTTGATCTTATTCCTTCTAAGGGGGGATCTTGGTGCACCTTGACCAGGGGTTTGGGGCCTTGAACCCACTACCCACGTTCATGTGGGTCCCCCCATGCAGGTGGGCCCCACCCCGGAACCTTCTAGAACCTTCCCGGTACAATACCGAAAAATCCCGAACATTTTTCGGTGGCCAAAATAGGACTTCCCATATATAAATCTTTACCTCCGAACCATTCCGAAACTCCACGTGATGTCCGGGATCTCCTCCGGGACTCCGAACAACATTCGGTAACTGCACACTAATTTCCCATAACAACTCTAGCGTCACCGAACCTTAAGTGTGTAGACCCTACGGGTTCGGGAACCATGCAGACATGACCGAGATGTTCTCCGACCAATAACCAACAGCGGGATCTGGATACCTATAACATCCCAAATTTTCAATTTGGAATGTTATACACTAGATCATCATGCATATCATATTTTCTTGCATTTTGTTGATCCTAGAAATTTCACGCAACTCAAGGACCCTCAGAGAGAGTTGGAGATTTCGTTATTTTCAATTTTGAGTTTTCTCAAATTTTGAAAAGAGGATCATTGGATTTGTCGGAGTTTATTTGCTTTTTTGGATAGGGAAAAATGCGCGTTTTCAAAATTTGCATTCTAGGTCCCGAGAAAAGTTCATTTTGTTCGACTCATTTTTAGGAGTCGGGGAAAATTTACTTTAGAAGTTTTGGAGTTTGTTTAGGTTTCTTTTTCTGTGTTTTTCTGCGCGCGAAACCATTTAGAAAAAAATCTTCGCAGCGCCTTGGGCCAAGGCCCAGCCAGCAGGCCGGCCGGCCAGGCCATCGCCGCGCGCGCGCCAGCGCCAGAGGCAGGCCGCCGCCGCCGCCCTTTTGGAGTCCTAGTAGGACTCGGTTTGTTTTTTTTAGGATTCCCTATCCTACTCTTATTTCTTGTCCCCTCCCCCAAGTCTCCTCTCCTCTCCCCTCTTTATATACCCCCACACCCCCCCTCTAAACCCACACCAAACCCCAAGCCCCTCACCCCGCGCACCCCAGCCGTGCCGCGCCCTAGAGCCGCCGCCGCCCGCGCCCTGCGTCATCATCGCCGCCGCCGCCCTCACCCGCACTGCCGCCCTTGTGCATCGCCGCCGGAGCCCCTCGCCGAAAGCCTCGCCGGAGGTACCGCGCCGCATCTCCTATCTCCTCGGTTCTGTTTTTCTTCTAGACCATTCCGATTCTTTCTTCTCTTCCGATTCGTTTTCTTTCCGGTTCTTTTCTAAACCGTTCCGGTTTTCTAGATCGGTTTTTCGTTCGGTTTTCTTCTCCGAAACCCTAGATCGGATTCGTTTTCTTTTCCGGTTTAGTTGCCTAGAGACCGTTCGCCGGACCGTTCGTCCTAACGAACGTGATCACCGGATTATTCCCCGGTTAATGAACATCCATTCGTTTAACCGTTCTTCTTTTTCTTTTCGTCGGATTTATTCCGCGATCGCGATCTCAGATCCGATCTTCGTTCTAGTCTATCTTCTCGCTCGTTTATCGGAATCAGGTGATTCAAGCGCCTGGAGTTTCGCTTCGAAACCGCCATTCCGACTAATCAACTTTAACTAAATTTTTGCTACGATAAAATTTGACCTAGTTTCAACTTGCTAGAACCGAGTTGTTTTCTTCCGCCGTTTGTTTTCGGTTTCTTTGTTCGGTTCTTTCTCTCTTTGCAACCGGAGTTCTTAAGTTGAACTATCTGGTTCGATCTTTTGTTTGAGTTTTACCTATGCATTAGATAAGCACTTACTGTATGCTTGTTGTTTGTCTGTGATAGATTTCCCGGATTGCGCCGCCTGTTACTTCGAATCTCTAGGACTTGCGGATCATCAGCAAGGCAAGTAACACTTTGATCATACCTTTTCTACAACCCAGTTTTATTGCATTAGATCCATCCTCACACATTGCATGATTAGGATCTAATTAAATTGTGGGATGGGAAGTAGATGAGGTAGTACCTATTACCTGTTTATTATGAAACCTTTGGGAGTTACTTCTACGTTTGCTTATTATGCCATGCTATGCTAGTAGACGTGGATTGGGTGAGTGATATCCATGACAGATGTGAGATTGATAATTTTAATGGTTTATCTAAGGTGGCAACTTAAACACACATCTGGGTGGATTGAGGCACCTGATGTCTATCAGGACTTGCCTGTTTTATTTTGGACCGCCACCCAGGCTCAAAGGGATCACAAGATCTTTCATGCTAAATACTTACGTGTGCAGCCACAAGCCAATATGGGCTCTGGCATAGTTGACTAAGTCGTGCGAACTCTTACAGGGTAGACTAGCAGATGTAGGGGAAAGTAGGTGTACCGGTCTATCCATCGTAAGGTGCTAGCGCTTCTGAAAGACTGTGTCTCGGTCATCCGTTTCTCAAACACCAGTAGTGCGAGAAATCCAATGGAGGCGATCGAGTCTTGTGGGGAAAAGTGCGCAAACCTCTGCAGAGTGTAATAAACTAATCATGATTAGTCGTGTCCCCGGTTATGGACATCTTGAGTATCTAGTACTTGAATATCATGTGAATCTCATCATGTTACTTCTAATTAATATTGTTGGGTTATTGATGACTACTTTTAATTGGGACTGAGGATGCTGTCAACCATTCTCAATGTTTAACAACCACCATGATAGTTAAATAAAATTATTCCTTTGCGGTAGGGAAAAACTGGCTTTACGCAAAACAGTAACCATAGAGCTTTCCACCAGCCAAATATGCATATAGTATAGCTGTTTCATTCCATTACTCTCTATGTGTTACATTGCCAGCATATTCCATGTGCTGACCCATTTCGGGCTGCAACGTTAATGTTGCAGACTTTTCAGACGACGATTAAGGTGCTTTTAGGTCGTGGTTCTATACTCAGTGATGCCGTTGGAGTTGATGGACCCATTTATCTTCCAAGTCTTCCGCTGTTATCGTTATTAGATGGCCTTAAGCCATATTATTGTAATAAGTTCTCTTTGAGACATCGATGTAATAAGTGTGTGATTACCACTCTGCTATAAATCCTTCGAAGTATTGTGTGGTGTCAGCATTACTGATCTAGGGATGACACCGAAGCACAGTAGACTTGATCCATTCGGGTCGGGTCGCTACAGAGATGGTATCAGAGCACACGCTGGCTATAGGACACGACCACTAAGTTAAAGCCCTAGATCACTATTCTCTCCTCATTTTCTAACTCCTCATCTTTTCTACTCTTTAGGATGATGGACGTGAAGATCAAGTACGCGCAACCGGATGAAGGCACACCTTTTGGATTCCACTTGAAGGAAGTCACCAAGTACCTAAACATTGGATTACCAAGTTTCACGGGAACCTGCAACGCTACTCTGCCTGAAGAGGAGCGCTGGAAGATTCAAGCACATGTTCCGGGAAGGACATTCGCGCCAATCACGAAGCCCATAGATAGTGTTTTCAATGCGCCAACTTGGAGTCTAGGAGAGAGCATGGCAGCCCATATCACCATAGGACGCATTGGAGAAGTTTATCAAGAAGACCTCAAGGACACTATCTACCAGATTTGCGGACGCCGAGATGAACAATGGGAGTTAGTCACCACAAAGAAGGATAGATCCATTGCAGCTTTTATCCAGGAGTTAAACCAGCACATTCGACGCCACGAGAACCAGATGTGCAATGATATGATGGAGTTGAAGAATGCGAAGGCAAGGATCATCGAGCTAGAAGGAGAACTGAAGGCTACACGCAAGGACTACATGGACGAGATAGTAGCCCTAGCAAGACACAACGTCGATCTTAAGCAGGAGATTGAAGAACTCAAGAGGGAGTTAGCATCCAGGAAGGAAGACATGTACGTTGCATGTCCGGACAACTACATCATCATCGACGACACCGATTCAGATCCAAGTGAACCCGACTTTGAAGACGAAGCTGGAGCAGACATCATGGAGTCTTCCACCGGTTCAAATTTCTAGATGACCACCAAATATTAGTAGTATTTCCCCCCATGTAAACACTATAGTTCGAGCACTTTTGCGATAGCTAGATCGATTGTATGCCCTTGTTTGATTGAATGAAGTGATTTTGTGTGAATTTGCTCATGTGCATTGGGGTAGTGTTTTCTCTTTAGACCTCATTCTATTCTTATATCTCGTCTTTTCTAAACCCTCAGATGCCTCCGAGACGTGACAATGGATTTCCACCGGAGCTCACTTAGTTGATCCAGCAGCAGAATCAATTGATGCAAATGTTAGTCCAGAATCAGCAGAACAACAACAACAACAACAACAACAACAACAACAACAACAACAACAACCCACCACCACCACCACCACCACCTGTTGACCACTTAGCCCGTTTCCTTAGGCTAAATCCGTCGGTGTTTTCCAGTAGCATCGAGCCGATAGTAGCAGACGATTGGCTCCGCAAGATAGGAAGGGGGTTGACCACTGCAGGATGCACGGATGGTGAGAAAGTGAAGTTTGCCGCACATCAGTTAGAAGGACCCGCGGCAGCATGGTGGGAGAATTTCACAGCCACCTTCCCAGTTGACACCGTCACATGGGATCAGTTCCAGCAAGCTTTCCGCACTGCACATGTTTCAGCAGGAGCTATGGCCATGAAGAAGCGTGAGTTTCGCAACTTACGCCAAGGAGGAAGGACAGTTGGCCAGTACGTTGACGACTTCAGCAAGTTAGCACGTTATGCCCCAGATGACGTTGCTACGGATGCAACCAAGCAGGAGAAGTTTCTGGAAGGATTGAATGATGAGTTAAGCATGCAGTTGATGGTAGCAAGTTTTAGAAACTACCAAGAGTTGGTAGATCATGCCATCATGATTGAAGGGAAGCAACAGCAAATTGAGAACCGCAAGAGGAAGTATGGACAGGGTAAGTATAACTCTGGAGCCCAGCAGAAGCCCCGTTTTACCCCTAAATCGGGATTTCAGTTTCAGCATACCCATGGAGGAGGTAGTTCGCACAACCACAATGGCCACAAGAATGGTAATGGGAATGGAGGAAGCAACGGCCAGAATCGGACCACCCCATCAACCCCAGCCAAGAGAGATCTGAGTCAAGTCACCTGTTTCAAGTGTTCCAAGACCGGACATTATGCCAATGAATGTCCTGAAGGCCAGAATGGAAATGTCAATGGAAGCTCAGGGAAGAAGCCGAACCCTTTCAATAGGGGACAGGTGAACCACGTTAGCGTGGAGGAGGTTGAAGATCAGCCTGATGCAGTAATCGGTAAGTTTTTGGTTAAGTCATTTACCGCACTCGTTCTTTTCGATACTGGTGCATCACATTCATACATATCAAGGGGATTTGTGGAAAAATATAGCCTGCCCACTAGGATTCTTAAAACACCTATGCTAGTAAGTTCGCCAGGAGCAGAGTACCTGGCCAGTCAAGGATGCTTTCAAGTGCCATTAAGCATAGGAAGGCATGTTTTCCCAATAGATTTAATTATTCTGGAATCCCAAGGTCTGGATGTAATTCTCGATATGGATTGGTTGTCGATGTATGGAGGAAACATCGATTGTGCTAGTAATTCAATTTTGCTTACAACGCCAGAAGGAAGAAGGATCAAGTATGTATCCCGGCATGTGCCAAATAGGACACAAGTGAATTGCCAAACAGGAGTTGTGCGGGAGGAAGTACCAGTGGTGAAGGATTACCCTGATCTATTTCCGGAAGAGTTGACAGGCATGCCACCGGATAGAGACATTGAGTTTTTGATTGAGTTGTTGCCAGGTACAGGCCCAATATCAAAGAGACCATACCGGATGCCAGCAAAGGATTTGGTAGAAATTAAGAATCAGATTAAGGAGTTATTGGAGAAGGGTTATATACGCCCAAGTTCTTCGCCTTGGGGATCACCCGTACTTCTAGTGGAGAAGAAGGATGGATCATTACGGATGGTTGTTGATTACCGTGGATTGAATGAAGTAACCATCAAGAACAAGTACCCACTGCCAATGATTAATGATCTGTTTGATCGTTTGCAAGGAGCTAAAGTGTTTTCCAAGATCGATTTACGATCAGGGTACCATCAGTTGAAGATTCGAGAGCAGGACATGCCTAAGACAGCATTCACTACAAGATATGGACTGTATGAGTATACCGTTATGTCATTTGGATTGACTAACGCGCCTGCCTATTTTATGAACCTAATGAACAAAGTGTTTATGGAGTTCTTGGACAAGTTCGTCGTAGTGTTCATTGATGATATCCTGGTTTATTCAAAGAATGAAGAAGAGCATAAGGAACATTTGCGTTTGGTTTTGGAGAAACTAAGGGAACATCAGTTATATGCCAAATTTAGCAAATGTGAGTTTTGGTTGAAGGAAGTAGGATTTCTTGGACACGTTATATCCAGAGAAGGGATAGCAGTTGACCCCGCAAAGGTTGAGACCGTAACCGAATGGGAAGCACCAACAACAGTTGGAGAGATCCGGAGTTTTCTTGGACTCGCAGGATACTACCGGAGATTCATTGAGAACTTTTCAAAGATTGCAAAGCCTATGACGGAGTTGTTGAAGAAGGATACTAAGTTCAAATGGACTAAGGAGTGTGAGGCTAGTTTCCAGGAGTTGAAGAAACGTTTGGTTACCTCACCAGTGTTGATTTTGCCAGATCAGACTAAGGATTATGAGGTGTATTGCGACGCTTCACGTCGAGGACTTGGAGCAGTGCTTATGCAGGAAGGGAGAGTTATTTCATATGCTTCACGACAACTGAAGCCTCATGAATTGAATTATGCCACACATGATTTGGAGTTAGCAGCCGTAGTGCATGCATTGAAGACATGGAGACATTTCCTCATTGGAAATCATTGTGAGGTGTACACGGATCACAAGAGTTTGAAGTACATTTTCACGCAGAAGGAGTTGAATCTCAGACAAAGGAGATGGTTGGAACTCATCAAGGATTATGATATGAGATTGCATTACCATCCCGGAAAAGCTAATGTAGTAGCTGACACATTGAGCCGTAAGAGCCATATCAATACGTTAATGACAGGAGAAATACCCAAGGAGTTATCAGAAAACCTTCGTGAACTAAGTTTAGAAATAGTTTCGAAAGGCTATGTAGCAGCATTGGAGATTCAGTCAACATTGATGGATAAAATCAGAGAAGCACAGAAATCTAACAAGGAGATTGCTTCTATAAAGGAGAAACTAAGCAAAGGAAAAGCAAAGGGATTTCGTGAGGATGAGCACGATACCCTATGGTTTGAGGACCGTGTTTACGTGCCAAATGACCCAGAGATCAGGAAGTTGATTCTACATGAGGCACATGATTCACCCTATTTGATTCACCCAGGAAATACCAAGATGTACTTGGATTTGAAGGAGACATTCTGGTGGACCGGAATGAAGAAGGATATTGCAGCATATGTAGCAGTTTGTGACGTATGTCATAGAGTAAAGGCAGAGCATCAGAAGCCAGCCGGATTGTTACAACCATTGCCAATACCCGAATGGAAGTGGGATAAGATAGGCATGGATTTTATCACAGGACTACCCAGGACGAAAGCAGGATATGACTCGATATGGGTAGTAGTTGATCGTTTGACGAAGGTAGCACATTTCATTCCAGTTAAGACCACTTACACCAGTGCTAAGTTGGCAAAGATATACATGACTAGGATCATTTGTTTGCATGGAGTTCCAAGGAGTATTGTATCAGACAGAGGAACCCAATTTACCTCAAAGTTTTGGAATCAGTTGCATGAAACTTTGGGAACCAGGCTAGAGTTCAGCACCGCTTTTCATCCGCAGACAGATGGACAGACCGAGAGGGTTAATCAGATTTTGGAAGATATGCTGAGAGCTTGTGCACTAGATTATGGATCTAGTTGGGACGATAACTTGCTGTATGCAGAGTTTTCTTATAACAACAGTTACCAAACCAGTCTGAAGATGGCACCTTTCGAAGCTTTGTACGGAAGGAGGTGCAGGACACCGTTGTCATGGGACGAAGTTGGAGACCGTCAATTTTTTGGACCAGATTTGATTAAAGAGTCCGAACAGAAGGTGAAGTTGATTCGCCATAGGCTCAAGGTAGCCCAGTCCAGGCAGAAGAGCTACACAGATTCTAAACGCAAGGAGACAGTTTACAAAATCGGAGACAGAGTGTATCTTCGAGTATCCCCACTTCGAGGAGTTAAGCGCTTTGGAGTTAAGGGAAAATTAGCACCGCATTTCGTTGGACCATATAAGATCTTGCAACGTATGGGAGAAGTCACTTATAAGTTGGAATTGCCAGAGGGACTGTCAGGAGTTCATGACGTATTCCATGTTTCTCAACTGAAGAAATGTCACGCCGAGATGGCGGAGGTACCACTAAGAGATACAGTGCCGCTTGAAGCAATTCAGTTGAAGGACGACTTAACGTATGAAGAGAAACCAGTCAAAATTCTCGAGTATGCCAGCAGAGTTACCCGTAACAAGGTTATCAAGTTTTGCAAAGTTCAGTGGAACCATCACTCAGAGGATGAAGCCACCTGGGAGAGAGAAGAAGATTTGCTCAAGGACCACCCTCACCTATTTTCTAGCCAACCAGAATCTCGAGGGCGAGATTCATCTTAAGGGGGGTAGGTTTGTAACATCCCAAATTTTCAATTTGGAATGTTATACACTAGATCATCATGCATATCATATTTTCTTGCATTTTGTTGATCCTAGAAATTTCACGCAACTCAAGGACCCTCGGAGAGAGTTGGAGATTTCGTTATTTTCAATTTTGAGTTTTCTCAAATTTTGAAAAGAGGATCATTGGATTTGTCGGAGTTTATTTGCTTTTTTGGATAGGGAAAAATGCGCGTTTTCAAAATTTGCATTCTAGGTCCCGAGAAAAGTTCATTTTGTTCGACTCATTTTTAGGAGTCGGGGAAAATTTACTTTAGAAGTTTTGGAGTTTGTTTAGGTTTCTTTTTCTGTGTTTTTCTGCGCGCGAAACCGTTTAAAAAAAATCTTCGCAGCGCCTTGGGCCAAGGCCCAGCCAGCAGGCCGGCCGGCCAGGCCATCGCCGCGCGCGCGCCAGCGCCAGAGGCAGGCCGCCGCCGCCGCCCTTTTGGAGTCCTAGTAGGACTCGGTTTGTTTTTTTAGGATTCCCTCTCCTACTCTTATTTCTTGTCCCCTCCCCCAAGTCTCCTCTCCTCTCCCCTCTTTATATACCCCCACACCCCCCCTCTAAACCCACACCAAACCCCAAGCCCCTCACCCCACGCACCCCAGCCGTGCCGCGCCCTAGAGCCGCCGCCGCCCGCGCCCTGCGTCACCGCCGCCGCCGCCGCCCTCACCCGCGCCGCCGCCCTGCGTCACCCCCGCCGCCGCCCTTGTGCATCGCCGCCGAAGCCCCTCGCCGGAAGCCTCGCCGGAGGTACCGCGCCGCATCTCCTATCTCCTCGGTTCGGTTTTTCTTCTAGACCGTTCCGATTCTTTCTTCTCTTCCGATTCGTTTTCTTTCCGGTTCTTTTCTAAACCGTTCCGGTTTTCTAGATCGGTTTTTCGTTTGGTTTTCTTGTCCGAAACCCTAGATCGGATTCGTTTTCTTTTCCGGTTTAGTTGCCTAGAGACCGTTCGCCGGACCATTCGTCCTAACGAACGTGATCACCGGATTATTCCCCGGTTAACGAACGTCCGTTCGTTTAACCGTTCTTCTTTTTCTTTTCGTCGGATTTATTCCGCGATCATGATCTCAGATCCGATCTTCGTTCTAGTCTATCTTCTCGCTCGTTTATCGGAATCAGGTGATTCAAGCGCCTGGAGTTTTGTTTCGAAACCGCCATTCCGACTAATCAACTTTAACTAAGTTTTTGCTACGGTAAAATTTAACCTAGTTTCAACTTGCTAGAACCGAGTTGTTTTCTTCCACCGTTTGTTTTCGTTTTCTTTGTTCGGTTCTTTCTCTCTTTGCAACCGGAGTTCTTAAGTTGAACTATCTGGTTCGATCTTTTGTTCGAGTTTTACCTGTGCATTAGATGAGTACTTATTGTATGCTTGTTGTTTGTCTGCGATAGATTTCCCGGATTGCGCCGCCTGTTACTTCGAATCTCTAGGACTCGCGGATCATCAGCAAGGCAAGTAACACTTTGATCATACCTTTTCTACAACCCAGTTTTATTGCATTAGATCCATCCTCACACATTGCATGATTAGGATCTAATTAAATTGTGGGATGGGAAGTAGATGAGGTAGTACCTATTACCTGTTTATTATGAAACCTTTGGGAGTTACTTCTACGTTTGCTTATTATGCCATGCTATGCTAGTAGACGTGGATTGGGTGAGTGATATCCATGACAGATGTGAGATTGATAATTTTAATGGTTTATCTAAGGTGGCAACTTAAACACACATCTGGGTGGATTGAGGCACCTGATGTCTATCAGGACTTGCCTGTTTTATTTTGGACCGCCACCCAGGCTCAAAGGGATCATAAGATCTTTCATGCTAAATACTTACGTGTGCAGCCACAAGCCAATATGGGCTCTGGCATAGTTGACTAAGTCGTGCGAACTCTTACAGGGTAGACTAGCAGATGTAGGGAAAAGTAGGTGTACCGGTCTATCCATCGTAAGGTGTTAGCGCTTCTGAAAGACTGTGTCTCGGTCATCCGTTTCTCAAACACCAGTAGTGCGAGAAATCCAACGGAGGCGATCGAGTCTTGTGGGGAAAAGTGCGCAAACCTCTGCAGAGTGTAATAAACTAATCATGATTAGCCGTGTCCCCGGTTATGGACATCTTGAGTATCTAGTACTTGAATATCATGTGAATCTCATCATGTTACTTCTAATTAATATTGTTGGGTTATTGATGACTACTTTTAATTGGGATTGAGGATGCTGTCAACCATTCTCAATGTTTAACAACCACCATGATAGTTAAATAAAATTATTCCTTTGCAGTAGGGAAAAACTGGCTTTACGCAAAACAGTAACCATAGAGCTTTCCACCAGCCAAATATGCATATAGTATAGCTGTTTCATCCCATTACTCTCTATGTGTTACATTGCCAGCATATTCCATGTGCTGACCCGTTTCGGGCTGCAACGTTAATGTTGCAGACTTTTCAGACGATGATTAAGGTGCTTTTAGGTCGTGGTTCTATACTCAGTGATGCCGTTGGAGTTGATGGACCCATTTATCTTCCAAGTCTTCCATTGTTATCGTTATTAGATGGCCTTAAGCCATATTATTGTAATAAGTTCTCTTTGAGACATCGATGTAATAAGTGTGTGATTGCCACTCTGCTATAAATCCTTCGAAGTACTGTGTGGTGTCAGCATTACTGATCCAGGGATGACACCGGAGCACAGTAGACTTGATCCATTCGGGTCGGGTCGCTACAATACCCATGTTGGCTCCCACATGTTCCACGATGATCTCATCGGATGAACCACGATGTCAGGGATTCAATCAATCCCGTATACAATTCCCTTTGTCAATCGGTATGTTACTTGCTCGAGATTCGATCGTCGGTATCCCAATACCTCGTTCAATCTCGTTACCGGCAAGTCACTTTACTCGTTCCGTAATGCATGATCCCGTGGCTAACTCCTTAGACACATTGAGCTCATTATGATGATGCATTACCGAGTGGGCCCAGAGATACTTCTCCGTCATACGGAGTGACAAATCCCAGTCTCCATTCGTGCCAACCCAACAGACACTTTCGGAGATACCTGTAGTGCACCTTCATAACCACCCAGTTACGTTGTGATGTTTGGTACACCCAAAGCATTCCTATGGTATCCGGGAGTTGCATAATCTCATGGTCTAAGGAAATGATACTTGACATTAGAAAAGCTCTTAGCAAACGAACTACACGATCTTGTGCTATGATCAGGATTGGGTCTTGTCCATCACATCATTCTCCTAATGATGTGATCCCGTTATCAATGACATCCAATGTCCATGGTCAGGAAACCATAACCATCTATTGATCAACGAACTAGTCAACTAGAGAGGCTTACTAGGGACATGTTGTGGTCTATGTATTCACACATGTATTACGGTTTCCAGTTAATACAATTATAGCATGAACAATTGACAATTATCATGAACAAGGAAATATAATAATAACCATTTTATTACTGCCTCTAGGGCATTTTTCCAACAGTCTCCCACTTGCACTAGAGTCAATAATCTAGTTCACATCACTATGTGATTGTAATGAATCCAACACCCATGGGGTTTGTTCATATCTCGCTTGTGAGAGAGGTTTATTAGTCAATGGGTCTGAACCTTTCAGATCCATGTGTGCTTTACAAATCTCTATGTCATCTTGTAGATGCAGCTACCACGTGCTACTTTGAGCTATTCCAAATAATTGCTCTACTATACGAATCCGGTTTACTACTTAGAGTCATCTGAATTAGTGTCAAAGTTTGCATCGACGTAACCCTTTACGACCAACTCTTTTACCACCTCCATAATCGAGAAAATTCCTTAGTCCACTAGTTACTAAGGATAAGTTCGACCGTTGTCATCTGATCCATTCCTGGATCACTCTTGTACCACTTGACTGACTCATGGCAAGGCACACTTCAGGTGCGGTACACAGCATAGCATACTGTAGAGCCTACGTCTAAAGCATAGGGGACGACCTTCGTCCTTTCTCTCTCTTCTTTCGTGGTTAGGTCTTGAGTCTTACTCAATACTCACACCTTGTAACACAGCCAAGAACTCCTTCTTTGCTGATCTATTTTGAACTCCTTCAAAATATTGTCGCGGTATGTATTCATTAGAAAGTACTATTAAGCATTTTTTATCTATCCTTATGGATCTTGATGCTCAATGTTCAAGTAGCTTAATCCAGGTTTTCCATTGAAAAATACTTTTCAAATAACCCTGTATGCCTTCTAGAAATTCTACATCATTTCTGATCAACAATATGTTAACAACATATACTCATCAAAAATTCTATAGTGCTCCCACTCACATCTTTGGAAATACAAGTTTCTCATAAACTTTGTATAAACCCAAAATCTTTGATCATCTCATCAAAGCATACATTCCAACTCCGAGATGCTTACTCCAGTTCTTAGAAGGATTGCTGGAGCTTTGCATACTTGTTAGCATCTTTCAGGATTGACAAAACCTTCTGGTTGTATCACATACAACCTTTCCTCAAGAAAATCATCGAGGAAACAATGTTTTGACATCCTATCTGCAAGATTTCATAAATAATGCAGTAACTGCTAACATAATTCCAACAGACTCTTAGCATTGCTACGAGTGAGAAAGTCTCATTGTAGTCAACTCCCTGAACTTGTCGGGAAACATCTTAATGACAAGTTGAGCTTTCTTAATGGTGACACTAACCATCATTGTCCGTCTTCCTTTTAAAATCCATCTGCACCCAACAGCCTTACGACCATCAAGTAGTTCTTTCAAAGTCTGTACTTTGTTTTATACATGGATCCTCTCTCGGATTTTATGGCCTCGAGCCATTCATCGGAATCCGAGCCCACCATCGCTTCTCCATAGCTCATAGGTTCATTGTTGTCTAGCAACATGACTTCCAAGACAGGATTACATACCTCTCTGAAGTAGTACGCATCCTTGTCAACCTATGAGGTTTGGTAGTGACTTGATCCAAAGTTTCATGATCACTATCATAAGCTTCCACTTCAATTGGTGTAGGTGCCACAGGAACAACTTCCTGTGCCCTGCTACAAGCTAGTTGAAGTCACGGTTCAATAACCTCGTCAAGTCTCCATCATCCTCCCACTCAGTTCTTTTGAGAGAAACTTTTCCTCGAGAAAGGACCCATTTCTAGAAACAATCACTTTTGCTTCCGGATCTGAAATATGAGGTATACCCAACTATTTTGGGTATTCTATGAAGATGCATTATTCGTTTTGGGTTCGAGCTTATCAGCCTGGAACTTTTTCACATAAGCGTCGCAGCCCTAAACTTTTAAGAAATGACAGCTTAGGTTTTTCTAAACCATAGTTCACATGGTGTCGTCTTAATGGAATTGCGTGGTGCCCTATTTAAAGTGAATGCGGTTGTCTCTAATGCCTAACCCATAAACGATAGTGGTAATTCGATAAGAGACATCATGGTATGCACCGTATCCAATAGGGTGCAATTATGATGTTCGGACACACCATCACACTATGGTGTTCCAGGCGGTATTAGTTGTGAAACAATTTCCACAATGTCTTAATTGTGTGCCAAACTCGTAACTCAGATATTCATCTCTATGATCATATCATAGACATTTTATCCTCTTGTCACGACGATCTTCAACTTCACTCTGAAATTACTTAAACCTTTCAATAATTCAGACTTGTGTTTCATCAAGTAAATATACTCAGCATCTACTCAAATCATTTATGAAGTAAGAACATAACGATATCCACTGCGTGCCTCGGCACTCATTGGACTGCACACATCAAAATGTATCACTACACCACGACACTCAAAGCAGCGTCAAACAATCTGTCGGCATAGGTCACCTAAGGCGACACATTTAGTGTCGGGAAAGACTTTTGGCGACAAAAAGGAGTTGTCGCCTATAGTCCTGCCAGGAAAAGTCTTTAGCGACAGATAAATCTATGCCGACGGACAGTTTGACTGGGTTGGTGAGGGCTATAACGACATACACGTCTTCAGCGACAAATCGTTTGACAGTGTGTTATACCGACAGATAGTGCAACGACCGTTGCTACCCCGACAGTTTCTCTGTAAGTATGCTATGCCATCAGTCTTTGCGACCTCCAATAGTTTTGCCGACACATTTGCTGCCAGGGTTATACATTTCAGCACAAATGCAAATGCGACATATATTAACATGAAAATAAATTCAAAATATTCAATTCATGTTCACTTTGCAATAGATATACCAACAATTACACTCTTATATTCATCACAAAATGCCATTGACCAACGCATTTATTCAACATATATAAAAGACCCATTAGTTTTCCTTGCTACAACCATTGAAAAAAAATACTCAAGTCAACATACAATTTGTGGCATGTTATAAAATATGGGCCTAGTTCATAAGAGACTTAAGTGTTCGATCACTCTACAAAACACTATGGAAGTGCCCAAGTCTTCGATCACCAAACCGACATCAACTTCCATTTAAAGAAAATACAATATGTACAAAAGCCATAATATCTTCGACTTGATACTTCCCGCCATTTGACCCTGCAAAAGCACCATATGTTTGAGCAATATTATCATAGTACATTTTTTCAAACTTCTGAGTTACTCTTGAGTCCAAACAACCAAAAACAGAAGATGTACAACAAACTGGCTTGGTAGTGTTGTTATATGCATAGGTCAAAGCCCAAAACATACTAATCATTTAAATGAAGTGAAGAAAGCCAGTTACATGCACAATTATCAGGAAGCAGCAGTGAGCATATAGCCCAACTTTGTAGAAAATAAAGCATCATACCATCATTCAACTTCTTACAAACTCATGCGTACAAGTTCTTACAAACACATGCGCACAGATCCATGAGAGTATGCATGTTACATGAAATTAAAATATCAGAGCAAAGCATTAGATTGCAAACATTAACAATGAAAACATCATACAATATACAACACATGCTTGGTGGAGGAGCTCACCTAGAGCTTAGGCCCTCTGCCCATCATCTTGGCAGAGGAGATGCATCTTGACACCACTCTGAATAAAATGTATGGTGATAAGCAAAGGGAAGGTCTAAGGAGTGAGGACAAGCGGAGAGCACAGGCAAGGGATCCTGCTGCAAATTCCTGCACAAAAGGCAACCCTCTACTCAGTATTTGTAGATGCAGGTTCTGATCAAAGTTAATACACAAACCATCTGAGACCATCAGTTTCAGCTTACTCGAATTACGAAAAATGACCCATGAATAATACCTCACACATATATATGTAGTTATGTATTTGTCAGATCCACCGATTGACCAAAAATGGGAGCATGTTGTTTCACTTAAATAAATATATAGACACATTTGTTTTGTTTGCTCACTAGGCAAAAGGATAGTCCCTTGAAGGTACAACGCTAACTATCTGTTCTGAAATCAACGACAGCTGAGATAATGTTCCTGAAATTGATGATATGAAATGAGATCATATTTAGTAGGCAGCCACACCATAACCGAAATTATCAGCAAGCAAAAGCCACATTTCTGTTTTGAAGCAAGCAGACAAAATCTGTGAATAAATATGACAGTTTAGACATAAACTTGTTCAACCTAGATAGATCTAATGAGTTTCTTCCTCAATAAAAGATGCAACTAATGTTGTCTTTGTGTTCTATACCTAATGCAAGACTTAATTATTTTCTTAGAAGTACAAGGAAAGGGAATCCAGAAATTAGATCAAACAAGAGTGTACATTTCAGCACTCACTGATATTGTTAAGTTTCACTTTCAGGAACGAATTACAGACTGTAGATGTATTTCTTTTATCACCACAAATTTTCACATATGATGGGTATTGAAATAGTAGAAGACCTTGGATATGGAAAAAATGTGTACTAATTGCAACAAATATATCTACAGTAGCTGCACCTGGATTTCAATTGCAATTTCGTTTAAAATACTTCTCAAGACATGTGTGAACTGTCAATTCATCAAGTCTTGGACTTTCAATCTGTTCGGAAATCATTGAAGACCTAAACTAGCAATTTGTATTAATTTCTATGCTTTCATTTGTACTTTTAAAATTTACCATTCGCGGTTGTGGAAGTAGTACTGTGAGCTTACTGGAATTATTACTCAAGTCTCAGTGCCTTTGGTCTCAGTTTTTACCTATGCTCTCTTCCTCTATTTCGTCAATCTTGCGTCAAGTGTACTTGTCCATTTGTGCTTTTTCTGTCTTGTGCAGCTCCTCTCCTATTTCAGTGAGCAAAACCATGCTATTAATGAGCCCTAACAAGTTCATAGAGGAAGACCAGATTGACTTTATTGACATGCTAATGAATCGGTAGTCAGCCTTTCTTGCTCAAGTGCTACAGTTTTCAGTCCCAACCAAGTATTGTATGTGCATAGAACTAGCGAGCAATGTATAATTAACATGCCACTGACCAAGGATTTTAGATTTTTTTGCAAAAATCAAGAGTGAGCAGCGGACCAAAAATATTCAATTCAACTGCACATGGCTCGAACAAGAGGGCTATATTCAACTTACTAACTGAACTTCCGTACAAATAGGTATCTCCAAATAATTAATACGATCCCAACCACTAGTCCAAGGATTTGAAACGACAATTAAGAATTAAACATATAAGATCCCGGCCACTGGGCCTTCATAGGCTTGACGAGTGGATAATACAGATTTGGGTTCAGAATAGGTGGGCAGGATTTTTAATCGCAGGAAAATTTTACACGTGAAGCACACTTGCAGGACTTCGGATTAAAACATAACTAATCTATTCAGCCATTCAAAAAGAAGCTCAAGAAGTGTTTTTTTGAACCCCCCTCAAAAAATTTAATCAACTGTTGCAGACAAAAAACAAGGAGGAATTATCACAGTATATCATTGACCTATATTTTCTATACACATTTACTGCAGACTATCTTCTTTACAGTTTTTCAAACTAACAACTAATAAACTGTCTTTCCCTCACAGAAAAGAACAAATAGACAATCTTTATGAACATTCCTTCCATCCATTTATATGTGTATATATATTGACTCAAATACATTTTCCTCACATGTGTCGCCATGGTTCTTCACATGAACTTCCTTTTCTTTGAGAAATTGTAGCAGTGCCAGTTTTTTTTGACATGATGCAGTGACCTAGAAGTGAACACACACACTAATAAAGTCATCGCTGCAACGCAAATTTATGCTCTACTAACTAATGGGCATGCTTCAAGTTATTTTTCACAATCCCTGCAAGTATTGTCTCTGCGGCAATATAGTACGGCAGAAAAGCACATGTGTGTGAAGCCACACAAAAAGAAAATTAAAAAACCTGACAAAGACAAGCAAACACTATCGTGTATATCCTTTACTTTTTTATGTCCATGTACTGATGTACCCCATACTATCTGCAGCCTAATAATTTTGTGTATTGTGTCGATACTCCTTTCTTTAGGGGGTCAATACTACTCGCTGAGATGACTTACAATAGCAATTCCCATCCAACAAGCGACTGCTATTCATTGAGAAAACAGAACAACGCCACACCACTGATGCCATGACCTAGACCTGGAACCACCCGACTATAATCACGCAAGGCATACCATCAGATTATAAACCATTCACAATAAAATATGGACTCCATATAGCAACATACAAGAAGATAGGTAAGGAAAAAAACTGCATCTTACTTGTTGAGATCTGGAGGCGGGGCCGGGACAGGGGTCGCCGGTGGAGGAAGAAGAACGGCAGGCTGCTCCTCAACAGCAGTCGGTGCGGCGGATCCTCCGGCGTATGGTGCTGCTGTTCCCGGCGCGCGGCGGATCCTTGGTGGCGGACGCCGCTGCTGTTCCTCGGCGGCGGACGGTGCTCCTCCGTCGCAGACGGCGCTGCTGCTACTTCAGACTAAGGGAAGGGAGGCCGGGGTCCAAGATGTGGTGGCGCGAGGGGACCAGCGGATGGTTTGTGGTGGAGGCGCGCAGGTTGGGAGCGGCGGCGCGGTCGGATTAGGGTTAGGGTGTGTGGGTGGCGAGATAGAGAGAGAGAGAGAGAGAGGTGAGATTGGGGATCGAACAGGTTGGGGTCGATGGGTCTGTTTTTTTTCTTTTTTCTGGTCTAGTGCGAATCGGATGTTTGGCAAGGCGTGCGCATGGCTCTCTCTAGGCGCCATATTTTTCGGACATGGGCTGAAGGGAAACAACGACACTTTTTGTGTCCACATGAATCAGCGACACACAAATAGACGGCATTGTCTCCATCTACCGACATAAATTTTGATGGTGTTTTTATGAGTTTTGGCGACAGATAATGTGTCACTAACTTATAACAATACTAATATACTGTGTGTCGGTATAGTTTGGGACAAAAAAAGTGTCGGCGATTCTCACTTATACCAACAGATGCATGTCGTCTTTGTAGTGTCGTGGTGTAGTGTATTACTTCCAACAAGTTGCTTTCTTGTTCCATCTTACTGAAAATGAGGTCTTTCAGTCATCTTTCCCATGTGGTATGATTTGCATGTCTCAAGTGATTCAAAATCAAGTGAGTCCAAACGATCCATCTGTATGGAGTTTCTTCATGCATATCTATCAATAGATATGGTTCGCATGTCTTAATCTTTTCAAAAACGAGTGAGTCCAAAGATCCATCAACATGGAGCTTCTTCATGCGTTTTATACCAACATGACTCAAATGGCAGTGCCACAAATATGTGGTACTATCATTACTATCTTATATCTTTTGGCATGAAAATGTGTATGGCTACGATCGAGATTCAATAAACCATTCATTTTAGGTTCAAGACCATTGAAGGTATTATTCAAATAAACAGAGTAACCATTATTCTCCTTAAATGAATAACCGTATGGCGATAAACATAATCCAATCATGTCTATGCTCAACGCAAACACCAAATAACAATTATTTCAGTTTAACACCAATCCCGATGGTAGAGAGAGCGTGCGATGTTTGATCACATCAACCTTGGAAACACTTCCAACACATATCGTCATCTCACCTTTAGCTAGTCTCCGCAGCCTTTTATTTCGAGTTACTAACACTTAGCAACCGAACCGGTATTTATTACCCTAGTGCTACTAGGAGTACTAGTAAAGTACACAATAATATAATGTATATTCGAAATACTTCTGTCGACCTTGCCAGCCTTCTCATCTACCAAGTATCTAGGGTAGTTCTGCTTCAGTGGCCGTTCCCCTCATTACAGAAGCACTTAGTCTCGGGTTTGGGTTCAACCTTGGGTTTCTTCACTAGAGCAGCAACTGATTTGCCATTTCATGAAGTATCTCTTCTTTCCCTTGCCCTTCTTGAAACTAGTGGTTTAACCATCAACAATTGATGCTCCTACTTGATTTCTACTTTTGCGGTGTCAAACATCGCGAGTTGCTCAAGGATCATCATGTATATCCCTGATATGTTATAGTTCATCACGAAGCTCCAATAGCTTGGTGGCAGTGACTATGGAGAACCATCACTATCTCATCTGGAAGATTAACTCCCACTCGATTCAAGCGATTGTAGTACTCAGACAATATGAGCACATGCTCAACGATTGAGCTTTTCTCCCTTAGTTTGCGGGCTTAAGAAACTTGTCAGAGGTCTCATACCTCTTGATGTGGGCACTAGTCTGAAATCCCAATTTCAGTCTTTGGAACATCTCATATGTTCTGCGACAATTCTAAACCATTAGCATTACGCACTAAACTATCATGTAGTCATCAAAACGTGTATGTCAGATGTTTTCCAACATCTACAGACGACGCCCGAGGTTCAGCACACTGAGCGGTGCATTAAGGACATAATCCTTCTATGCAGCAATGAGGACAATCCTCAGTGTACGGACCCAGTCCGCATAATTGCTACTGTCAACTCTCAACTAAATTTTCTCTAGGAACATATCTAAAACAGTAGAACCAAAGCGTGAGCTACGACATAATTTGCAAAGACCTTTTGACTATGTTCATGATAATTAAATTCATCTAATCAAATTATTCAATGAACTCCCACTTAGATAGACATCCCTCTAGTCATCTAAGTGATACATGATCCGAGTCAACTAGGCCGTGTCCGATCATCACGTGAGACGGACTAGTCATCATCGGTGAACATCTTCATGTTGATCATATCTTCTATACGACTTCTGTTCGACCTTTTGGTCTTCCGTGTTCTGAGGCCATGTCTGTACATGCTAGGCTCATCAAGTCAACCTAAGTGTGTTGCGTGTGTAAATTTGGCTTACATCCGTTGTATGCGGACGTTAGAATCTATCACACCCGATCATCATGCGGTGCTTCAAAACAACAAACTTTCGCAACGGTGCATAGTTAGGGGGAACACTTTCTTGAAATTTTAGTGAGGGATCATCTCATTTATGCTACCGTCGATCTAAGCAAATAAGATGTAAACATGACAAACATCACATGCAAATCATAAAGTGACATGATATGGCCAGTATCATCTTGCGCCTTTTGATATCCATCTTCGAGGCGTGGCATGATCACCTTCGTCACCGGCATGACACCATGATCTCCATCATCATGATCTCCATCATCGTGTCTTCATGAAGTTGTCTCGCCAACTATTACTTCTACTACTATGGATAACGGTTAGCAATAATTAAAGTAATTACATGGCGTTTTCATTGACACGTAGGTCATAAATAAATTAAGACAACTCCTAACATCACATATATCATTCATCACATCCTTTTGGCCATATCACATCACATAGCATACCCTGCAAAAACAAGTTAGACGTCCTCTAATTGTTGTTGCATGTTTTACGTGGCTGCTATGGGTTTCTAGCAAGAACGTTTCTTACCTACGAAAAACCACAACTGTGATATGCCAATTTCTATTTACCCTTCATAAGGACCCTCTTCATCGAATCCGATCCGACTAAAGTGGGAGAGACAGACACCCGCTAGCCACCTTATGCATCAAGTGCATGTCAGTCGGTGGAACCTGTCTCATGTAAGTGTACGTGTAAGGTCGGTCCGGGCCGCTTCATCCCACAATGCCGCCGGATCAAGATAAGACTAGTAACGGTAAGCAAATTGAACAAATCATCGCCCACAACTGCTTTGTGTTCTACTCGTGCATAGAATCTACGCATAGACCTAGCTCATGATGCCACTGTTGGGGAATGTAGCAATAATTCAAAATTTTCCTACGTGTCATCAAGATCAATCTAGGAGATGCTAGCAACGAGAGAGAGGGAGTGCATCTTCATACCCTTGAAGATCGCTAAGCGGAAGCGTTACAAGAACGCGGATGAAGGAGTCGTACTCGCAACGATTCAGATCACGGTTGATTCCGATCTAAGCGCCGAACAACGGCGCCTCCGCGTTCAACACACGTACAACCCAGGGACGTCTCCTCCTTCTTGATCCAACAAGGGGAGAGGAGAAGTTGAGCAGTACGACGGCGTGGTGGTGGAGCTTGCAGTTCTCCGGCAGGGCCTCGCCAAGCACTACTACGGAGGAGGAGGTGTTGGGGAGGGAGAGGGCTGCGCCAGGGGAAGGGGTGCGGCTCCCATGTGCTTCCCCACTATATATAGGGGTGGAGGGGGCTGGTTTCTTTCCCTCCAAGTCCATTGGGGCGTTGGCAAAGGTGGGGGAAAGAAATCCCATCATTTCCCTTCCCCACCGATTGTTATCCCCCCTTTTTAGGGATCTTGATCTTATCCCTTCGGGATATGATCTTATTCCTTCTAAGGGAGGATCTTGGTGCGCCTTGACCAGGGGTGTGGGGCCTTGACCCCACTACCCACGTTCATGTGGGTCCCCCATGCAGGTGGGCCCCACCTCGGAACCTTCTAGAACCTTCCCGGTACAATACCGAAAAATCCCGAACATTTTCCGGAAATAGGACTTCCCATATATAAATCTTTACCTCCGGACTATTCCGGAACTCCTCGTGACGTCCGAGATCTCATCCGGGACTCCGAACAACATTCGGTAACTGCACACTAATTTCCCATAACAACTCTAGCGTCACCGAACCTTAAGTGTGTAGACCCTACGGGTTCGGGAACCATGCAGACATGACCGAGACGTTCTCCGACCAATAACCAACAGCGGGATCTGGATACCCATGTTGGCTCCCACATGTTCCACGATGATCTCATCGGATGAACCACGATGTCAGGGATTCAATCAATCTCGTATACAATTCCCTTTGTCAATCGGTATGTTACTTGCTTGAGATTCGATCATCGGTATCCCAATACCTCGTTCAATCTCGTTACCGGCAAGTCACTTTACTCGTTCCGTAACGCATGATCCCATGGCTAACTCCTTAGTCATATTGAGCTCATTATGATGATGCATTACCGAGTGGGCTTAGAGATACCTCTCCGTCATACGGAGTGACAAATCCCAGTCTCGATTCGTGCCAACCCAACAGACACTTTCGGAGATACTTGTAGTGCACCTTCATAGCCACCCAGTTACGTTGTGACGTTTGGTACACCCAAAGCATTCCTACGGTATCTGGGAGTTGCACAATCTCATGGTCTAAGGAAACGATACTTGACATTAGAAAAGCTCTTAGCAAAGGAACTACACGATCTTGTGCTATGCTCAGGATTGGGTCTTGTCCATCACATCATTCTCCTAATGATGTGATCCCGTTATCAATGACATCCAATGTCCATGGTCAGGAAACCATAACCATCTATTGATCAACGAGCTAGTCAATTAGAGAGGCTTACTAGGGACATGTTGTGGTCTATGTATTCACACATGCATTACGGTTTCTAGTTAATACAATTATAGCATGAACAATAGACAATTATCATGAACAAGGAAATACAATAATAACCATTTTATTATTGCCTCTAGGGCATATTTCCAACACACATTGCCCCGGCGGCAGAGCACGATGAAGCTGCAAGCGGCGAACATATTACGGATCCAATGTCCGAACACGGCGACACCGAGGATAAACCTCATCAAACCCCCTCTGGGGAGGAAAACAGTCCAGACGAAGATGCACACATCATCTCGGAAACGCACTCGGAGCAAGAGAACCTCCGCAAAAGGCTTATTGCCACAGCGAGGAGTCTGAAAAAGCAGAAGCAAAGGCTTAAGGCCGCACAGAATATGCTCAACAGCAGGTGGAACGAAGTGCCCGACAACGAAGCAAGATATGGTGGAAGTTACCACACAAAGAGCTATCCAAAGCGCAATCTATTACCTAAATTCGACGATGAGGCCTTAGAGCCCACACAGCCAAAAAATGAAACGGCCAACCGGCCGGATCCACCACCTTGTGACCGCGATAGAGCGGCTAACAAAGTCGCACATAAGTCATGTAGCGACCCGACCCGAATGGATCAAGTCTCTGTGCTCCGGTGTCATCCCTGGATCAGTAATGCTGACACCACACAGTACTTCGAAGGATTTATAGCAGAGTAGCAATCACACACTTATTACATCGATGTCTCAAAGAGAACTTATTACAATAAATATGGCTTAAGGCCATCTAATGACGATAACAGCGGAAGACTTGGAAGATAAATGGGTCCATCAACTCCAACGGGATCACTGAGTATAGAACCACGACCTAAAAGCACCTTAATCGTCGTTTGAAAAGTCTGCAACATTTAAAGTTGCAGCCCGAAAACGGGTCAGCACATGGAATATGCTGGCAAAGTAACACATAGAGAGTAATGGAATGAAACAGCTATACTACATGCATATTTGGCTGGTGGAAAGCTCTATGGTTACTGTTTTGCGTAAAGCCAGTTTTTCCCTACTGCAAAGGAATAAATTTATTTAACTATCATGGTGGTTGTTAAACATTGAGAATGGTTGACAGCATTCTCAATCCCAATTAAAAGTAGTCATCAATAACCCAACAATATTAATTTAGAAGTAACATGATGAGATTCACATGATATTCAAGTACTAGATACTCAAGATGTCCATAACCGGGGACACGGCTAATCATGATTAGTTTATTACACTCTGCAGAGGTTTGCGCATTTTTCCCCACAAGACTCGATCGCCTCCATTGGATTTCTCGCACTACTGGTGTTTGAGAAACGGATGACCGAGACACAGTCTTTCAGAAGCGCTAGCACCTTACGATGGATAGACCGGTACACCTACTTTCCCCTACATCTGCTAGTCTACCCTGTAAGAGTTCGCATGACTTAGTCAACTATGCCAGAGCCCATATTGGCTTGTGGCTGCACACGTAAGTTTCTAGTATGAAAGATCTTATGATCCCTTTGAGCCTGGGTGGCGGTCCAAAAGAAAACAGGCAAGTCCTGATAGACATCAGGTGCCTCAATCCACCCAGATGTGTGTTTAAGTTGCCACCTTACATAAACCATTAAAATTATCAATCTCACATCTGTCATGGATATCACTCACCCAATCCACGTCTACTAGCATAGCATGGCATAATAAGCAAACGTAGAAGTAACTCCCAAAGGTTTCATAATAAACAGGTAATAGGTACTACCTCATCTACTTCCCATCCCACAATTTAATTAGATCCTAATCATGCAATGTGTGAGGATTGATCTAATGCAATAAAACTGGGTTGTAGAAAAGGTATGATCAAAGTGTTACTTGCCTTGTTGATGATCCGCGAGTCCTAGTGATTCGAAGTAATAGGCGGCGCAATCCGGGTAATCTATCGCAGACAAACAACAAGCATACAATAAGTACTCATCTAATGCACAGGTAAAACTCGAACAAAAGATCAAACCAGATAGTTCAACTTAAGAACTCCGGTTGCAAAGAAAGAACGAACCGAACAAAACAACGGAAAACAAATGGCGGAAGAAAACAACTCGGTTCTAGCAAGTTGAAACTAGGTCAAGTTTTACAGTAGCAAAAACTTAGTTAAAGTTGATTAGTCGGAATGGCGGTTTCAAAACGAAACTCCAGGCGCTTGAATCACCTGATTCCGATAAACGAGCGAGAAGATAAACTAGAACGAAGATCGGATCTGAGATCGCGATCGCGGAATAAATCCGACGGAAAGAAAAAAGAAAGAACGGTTAAACGAACGGATGTTCGTTAACCTAGAATAATCCGGTGATCACGTTTGTTAGGACGAACGGTCCGGCGAACGGTCTCTAGGCAACTAAAGCGGAAAAGAAAACGGAACCGATCTAGGGTTTCGGGAAAAGAAATCGAAAAGAAGAACGAAAAGAAAACGAATCGGAAGAAAAGAAAAGAACCGGAACGGTTTATAAGAAAAACCGAACCGAGGGGAGAAAAAGAGACGCGGCGCGGCTACCTCCGGCGAGGGGCTCCGGCGGCGGCGGGATTGGGCGGCGGCGGCGCTAGGCGGTGCTAGGGGCGGCGGCGGCGGTGGTGTAGGGCGGCAGCGGCGACGCGGGCAAAGGGCGGCGGCGGCGCGGGCAAAGGGCGGCGGTGGCTTGGGGCTTGGGCGCGGGGTGAGGGGCGCGGCTTGGGGCTTGGTTTGGTGTGGGTTTTAGAGGGGGGTGTGGGGGTATTTATATAGGTGAGGGGAGAGGAGACTTGGGGGAGGGGCAAGAAAAGAGGAGGAGAGGGAGTAGGACTAGAGTCCTACTAGGACTCTACTAGGGCGGCGGCGGCGGCTTCCTGCGCACGCGCGCGCGTGGAGAGGAGCCGGCCTGGCCGGCGGCTTGGGCCTTGGCCCAGGCGCGCTGCGGGATTTTTTTTAGTCGGTTACGCGCGCAGAAAAACACAGAAAAGGAAATCTAAACGAACTCCAAAACTCCCAAAGTAAATTTTCCCCGACTCCTAAAAATGAGTCGAATAAAATGAACTTTTCTCGGGACCTAGAATGCAAATTTTGAAAACACGCATTTTTCCCTATCCAAATAAAAGGCAAATAAACTCCGACAAATCCAATGATCCTCTTTTCAGAATTTGAGAAAGCTCAAATATGAAAATAACGAAATCTCCAACTCTCTCCGAGGGTCCTTGAGTTGCGTGAAATTTCTAGGATCAACCAAAATGCAAGAAAATATGATATGCATGATGATCTATGTATAACATTCCAAATTGAAAATTTGGGATGTTACAAGTCAACACACGATCTACATGAGGACTTGCGCTAAAAATCCGGTACGACCAGATCCATCTATGGATCTAGGAAGCGTGCTCGGACACAAAATCAAAACCGAATACTACAACCGCCCGAACGCCATGGCACATCCCAATACAGGGGTGCCGCACACCCCCTATGTTTCACCGATGAGGTACTGGACCACGAATTCCCAGAAGGATTCAAACCAGTGAACATAGAGGTATACGACGGGACCACAGACCCTGGGGTTTGGATTGAGGACTTTCTCCTCCATATCCATATGGCTCGCGGAGATGATCTCCATGCCATTAAATACTTGCCCCTCAAGCTTAAAGGACTAGCTCGGCACTGGCTGAAAAGCCTCCCCGAAAACTCAATTGGAAGTTGGGAGGAGCTTGAGGACGCTTTCCGAGCTAATTTTCATGGGACCTACATCCGACCTCCGGATGCAGACGATTTAAGTCATATAATTCAACAGTCCGGAGAGTCCGCCTGAAAGCTTTGGAACAGATTTCTCACCAAGAAGAACCAAATCGTCGACTATCTGGACGCCGAAGCCTTAGCAGCTTTCAAACACAGCATCCGAGACGAATGGCTCGCCAGACACCTCGGCCAAGAAAAGCCGAGAACAATGGCAGCCCTAACAAGCCCCATGACCAGCTTTTGCGCGGGCGAAGACAGCTGGTTAGCCCGCAGTAGCACCAGCGACCCAAGCACATCCAAAGTGAGGGATGGCAATGGAAAACCACGACGCAATAAAAGCAAGCGTCGAAATAAAGAAGATAGCCCAGATAATATGGCGGTAAATGCCGGATTCAGGGGATCTCGACCAGGTCAGCGGAAAAAGCCTTTCAAAGGCAGGAGAGACAGACCGTCTAGCCTAAACAAGATTCTTGACAAACTATGTCAGATTCATGGCACCCTCGATAAACCTGCAAATCACACCCACAGAGAATGCTGGGTCTTCAAGCAGCCCGGTAAGCTAAACGCCGAACATAAGGGGGGAGACACCAAGCGAAGACGAGGACGAGCCTCGCCAGCAAGGCACTGGAGGACAGAAAAAATTCCCATCGGAGGTTAAAACAGTAAACATGATCCACGTGACGAAGAGGAGAAGCAAACATGCACTCCGAGACACACGCGCCATAGAGCCCGTCACCCCTAGGTTCAACCCCTGGTTGGCCTGCCCGATCACTTTTGATCGCAGGGATCACGCGACAAGCATCTGGCACGAAGGATTGGCTGCCTTGGTGTTAGACCCAATAATAAACGGATACCATCTCACACGAGTCCTCATGGACGGCGGAAGTGGTCTAAATCTGATATATCAGGACATAGTCCGCAAAATGGGGATAGACCCGACAAAAATAAGCCACTGTACTACTACCTTCAAGGGAGTAATACCAGGCCTAGAGGCCCACTGCACGGGCTATCTATTACTATAGGTTGTATCCGGTTCTTCCGACAACTTCCGAAGCGAAAGGTTAACTTTCTACATTGCTCCATTCCGAAGTGGCTATCAGGCACTACTCAGAAGAGCGGCTTTCGCTCATTTTCATGCAATACTGCATTACGCTTCTCTCAAGCTTAAGATGCTCGGTCCACGTGGCACCATCATAGTTAGCGGAAACACTGAGTGTTCTCTACGCGCGGAAGAATGTGCGGCGGCTTTAGCCGCCGAGCACTAGACGGCCTCACCAACCAGAAAAAATGACAGGTCATCAAGACCACGAACACGGTTAGACGAGTCCGGTGCACCACTACATATACATGAGATTGGTTTGATGATCAAACCCTCCTAGACGGTACCAGGGGCTTCCCGCGTGTAATCAGGGCTAGTCCGGCTCAACTTGACTTATCTTGAATTTTAATGGTTTATTGATACTAACCAATTTTCTGGCACAACAACTTTCACCTAAGTTCTTCTCTTTTACAAATGACAATCGTGCTACACCCGTCCAAGACACGGCACAACGGAGACACAGGTGTAGACGTGCAGCAGGGACTCGCTCAAAGGTTTCTTTTCAGATTAAGACCCTGCGTAAACCTTTTTTACTGTCTCTTGTTGTTCACATCCTCCGGATACTCAATACAACCGAGAAGGATGCTAACGTTATTGGCATGTGGCCACATCAGGATATTGCACGTACCTGGACACCCGGGGTTTATTACTAAGGGCATTGTTCAGCCCGGCATATGTTATAAAGACCGAATACCTTAGGGAGTGTTCGGCGTCGCGAGTTTGGCCTTATATGCATCAGCTCCGAGTCATGTCTTTGGTCAAATGTTGGGTTTGCCCGGCTCCCATGTTTTGGTACCTTACGTTCCGCTATATCGGCTAAGGTAGCATTGGGAGAACTACTGCGATTGTGCCCTGGTTCATCCGGGTGAGCACCTCAGTAGAGAAAGCCGAAAATTGCCTGTCATGATATAGCGCGAGACTGGTCAACCACTCGATGACTCAGCGGAATCTTTGGGATTCCTCCGCATTAACGAAGGGCCGTTTCCCGGTCATGTACGTACGCGCCCCGTATTTGGACGAGCGCAGAAGTACCAGGGGCTATATAGTAGCCCCACCGTCAAACTCCTATGGCTAAGTGAAAGTGTTAAAGCAATATAGTCCGATTGCCTCGTTCGCTGTGCTACCACCACCTCAATGGACCAAGACGTTGGATCAAGTGTGAATATGCATTTTTTGCGAACACCCCCGCATTATATGCGTGGAGGCAGAAGCCGACGACTGCAAACTTTCAGGTTATATACACATATACATAAAACGGCCGCACAGGAGGCATCATAATACTTTCAGGCAAAAGTAAACACAGCCTTGATAACTCAATAAAACATTGTTCTTACAATGGGAGTACATGTCACTAGAACATAATATTCTTCCAGCACTGAGCCTCTATCGAACGAGCGCCTTCAAGAACTTCTTCAAAGTAGTGCTCGGCAGCCACTCGGCCCATGGCCGAACCCTATTTTGCAATAGTGGTGGCCTCCATCTCTGCCCAGTATGTCTTGACACGGGCAAATGCCATCCGCGCACCCTCTATGCACGTCGACCTCTTCATAGCGTCGATGTACGGCACAACACCAAGGAATTGTTGCACTAAACTAAAGTAACTATTCGGCCTTGGCCCTCCCGGCCACAGATGATCCACAACAGACCTCATGGCAAGTCCGGACAACCTATGGAGCTTGGCCCACTCGGCCATTCGCTCATTCAGCAGCAGCGGACACACAGGAGCATGGAATTGTGACCAGAACAACTTTTCCACTTCACGATCTTTTTGATCCTTGAAGTACTCGGCCGCATCGGCAGCACTCGCTGCCAAATCCACGTAGGCGTCCGCAGAACTCCATAGTTGATCAAGAGGAGCATATTTAGGGTCTCCGAACTTAGTCCGCAACAAGAAGGGCTTCCCAGCCACGATATCCATAGCTTGACGCAGCTCCTCCTTCGTCGCTCTCATTTTGGAGTGGGCTTCCTTGGCTGCTACCATGGCCTTCTCCAGGTCCGTCGCCTTCGCTCGGCTTTCTTTTTCAAGAAGCTGGTAACAGTCAGTGGCATCCTTCAACTCAACGATCATCTTGGCTATTCTTTCCTTGCTCTGGCAATGCGCGGCCTGTTCGGCCCTCAGCTCTTTGACCGTCCTTAGGGCGGCCGCATCGCTATTCCTTGCTTGTTCCTTGGCTCGGGGAAGCTCTATCCGAAGGGACTCGACGGTGGCAGCTCCATCTGCAGTCACAACATATTAAAGATACTGGCATCATGCTCCTCTTACTATGTGTTGCTCACCGGAAAAATCACTTACCCTGTGCCTCGTCAAGCCGCTTGTTGACAAGCACGATGTCGGCATCTACCGCATCAAGTTGCCGCTTTAGCTCGGCAAACCCATCTGTCCAGCTAGCCACCGGAGCTTCAGCCACCTTCACATAAAGGCAGTCTGGTTATTACCTGGGACTATGATCCTCTGTTTGCCGCAGTTTTCGACGACAACCAGAGTCTCAGGGGCTACTATCTGCATAGGGCACACCTAACGTGTGCAGTACTGTCAAAAACATACATTATTTCACATACCTCAAAGCCTTTCAGCAGACTCATAAAAGCTTCATGCAATTCGCTTTTAGCCGATGAAATCCTTCCAATTACCGTACCCATTAGCATACGATGCGCTTCTGAGATGGCCGCTTGCTCCAGAAGGTCCTTCAGTGCGTCTGGCCGTACACTGTACGGTTCCAGAATCTTTCTGTTGCTCTCTTTAGGAGCCGAATACTGAGGACTCCGGGTAGCCAAAGGATTACCGTCGGTGTCAAAACGGCGGATCTCGGGTAGGGGGTCCCGAACTGTGCGCCTAGGCGGATGGTAACAGGAGATGGGGGACACGATGTTCACCCAGGTTCGGGCCCTCTTGATGGAGGTAATACCCTACATACTGCTTGATTATTCTTGATAATATGAGTAGTACAAGAGTTGATCTACCACAAGATCAGAGAGGCTAAACCCTAGAAGCTAGCCTATGGTATGATTGTGTGTTGTTGGTCCTACGGACTAAACCCTCCGGTTTATATAGACACTGGAGGGGGCTAGGGTTACACAGAGTTGGTTACAAGGAAGGAGATCTATATATCCGTATTGCCAAGCTTGCCTTCCACGCCAAGGAGAGTCCCATCTGGACACGGGACGAAGTCTTCAATCTTGTATCTTCATAGTCCAACAGTCCGGCCAAAGGATATAGTCTGGCTATCCGGATACCCCTAATCCAGGACTCCCTTAGTAGCCCCTGAACCAGGCTTCAATGACGATGAGTCCGGCGCGCAGATTGTCTTCGGCATTGCAAGGCGGGTTCCTCCTCCGAATACTTCATAGAAGATTTTAAACACAAGGATCGTGTCCGGCTCTGCAAAACAAGTTCCACATACCACCGTAGAGAGAATAATATTTCCACAAATCTAATCTGCTGACGCACCCCGTAGTGTGACATCACACCACAACCAGGTCTTTATTCGAATCATTTTTCATAACCCATCTCAGCGTGTTTCGCGAGGCGGTTTCCTTGCCACGTCTTGTCGAAGCAGAGATCGTGTCCCCTTTATCATGGGATTCTCATCAATATGGACGTGGCTAACCCAACCATGCCTATGGGTAGGACTCCTAGATCTTAGGCAAGTCCCAAATGGCCACGAGGAGGATGCTTGATATTCACCATCTTTATAAAGGGGACAAGGCTTTTTCTTTTTTCCCTCTCGTGCTTAATCAAATCCTTCCCCTGCCTCGAGTTCTAACACCCAAAACTCAGGTTAGGTGCTTCGGACCTTCAACTGTGTCCGGATCCAACCTTCAAGGTCGGTGGATGCCTTCCTCCGTCATGGAGGAGGACATCAAGAAGTTGAGAGAGGCCAGATATCTGACCGCCGAAATTTCGCATCGGCTGCCTGCCCGAGGGCATGTCGTCCCTACTCCCGAACCCAACGAGAGCGTCGTGTTCGTCTCCCACTTCCTCCGAGGACTAGGCCTCGCTCTGGATCCCTTTGTTAGGGGTCTTATGTTCTATTATGGTCTAGATTTTCACGATCTGGTCCCGGATTCCCTTCTTCACATCTCGACATTTATCGTCGTATGTGAGGCCTTCCTCCGCATTACCCCTCACTTCGGCATGTGGCTCAAGACCTTCGATGTGAAGCCGAAGATGATCGAGGGGCAGCACGCAACGTGCAGAGGTGCTTTAATAAGCAAAATCGCTGACGCTCCATGGCCTGAGGGTTGCTTCCCAGAGGTGTCCGGATTGTGGCAGCGGGAGTGGTTCTACATCACAGCTCCCCGGAGTGCCAACTGGGTAGCTGCCCCCACCTTTTGCTCAGGCCCCCCACCAAAACTGACGTCATGGATCAGCAGGGGGCTGAGCTAGGGTCCAGCCAAGGACGTGCCAATACTGCAAAGCCGTATCCGAGATCTCTTTGAGAGAGATTTCAGCCTGGTTATGGTAGTGCAAGTTATGCTAGTTCATCAAGTCCAGCCTTGCAAACGCCGGCCCCTTTGCATGTGGGAATTCAACCCGAAAGGACCGCGAGCTATTCAGCATTTCCTCGGCATGACGCACGAAGATATGTACAAATTGTTCTTAGGACCACAAATAATGTGTCCGGACATCATTGAGGATGCAGGTCTGAGATGCAATCGCCCGGATACCCAAGTAAGTAGCCCCGCATCTGAACACACTATTCATTTATTTATCGCAATGTTGCCCTAAAAAAGCCGCTCTTTGACCATGATTGGATAGCGAAGGCAAAGTTGATCAGGTGAACGGCCCCCCTCCTTGAGACCTCACCAAATCCCGTGCTAACCAGGATGCTGGAAATCGCGCCTTATCAAGTGCCCTCAGGAGAAGATAAAGGGGGGAACAAGGAGGCTAGTGCCTACGCAAAGGAGGTTAGCCGGGGAGGAGGAACTGAAACTTGCTCTCCCCAGGGAAGGAAGAGAACCGCCTTTGAGGACCCGGAGACAATGGTCTCCAAACGGGGGAAGAAATCTCCGCCGGAGGGTCCTGCCCTGGGGGATACCCTGGCCGCACTATGCCCTCAAGGGGATCGGCCCTCCACCGAGCTGTAAGTAAAGGGGTACTTAATAATTAAAATATCTCGCTTTACTTCTGAGGAAAATAATCGAAGCATTTATCTTGCAGTTCGGATCTTAGCCCTTCTCAACAGAGCTCGTCTTCAGGGGATCTTCTTCCAGAGATGATGGGGAGCGAAACCCTCCACACCGCCTCACGAGGCGGGCGACCCCGAGGTGTCGTCGCGGAGGGTTTCTCCTGATCCGACAAGGCCAGAAGGTAATCCTATGGCCACCCGAAGTCCTCAGTATCCGGCTTTTTAAGAGAGCAATCAAAAGAGTCCGGCACCATCTGGTGTGCGGTCGGACGTACTGAGGGATCTGCTAGAGCAAGCGGCTATCTCAGAAGAGCACCGCACGTTGATGGGTACGGTGATTGAAAGGATTTCGTCCGCCGAAAGCGGGTTGCATGAAGCCTTTATGAGTCTACTGACGGGTTTTGAGGTACACGAAATGATGTACATTATTGACATTATCGCACATTTTTAGATGTGCCCTGTGTAGATAGTAGCCCCTGAGACTCTGGTTGTCATCGAAAACGGCGGCAAACAGAGGATCATAGTCCTAGGTAATAACCAGGACGCCTTTATGTGCAGGTGGTTGAAGCTCCGGTGGCTAGCCGGACTGATGGGTTTGCCGAACTAAGGCGGCAACTGGATGCGGCAGATGCCGACATCGTGCTTGTTAACAAGCGGCTTGACGAGGCACAGGGTAGGTGATTGTCACATAATAAGAGCAGCGTGATGCCAGTATCTTTAATATGTTGTGACTGCAGATGGAGCTGCCACTGTGGAGACCCTTCGGGTGGAGCTTTCACGAGCCAAGGAGCAAGCAAGGAGTAGCAATGCGGCCACTTTAAAGGCGACCGAAGAGTTAAGGGCCGAACAGGCCGCGCATTGCGAGAGCAAAGAAAAAATAGCCAAGATGGCTGTAGAGTTAAAAGATGTTGCTGACCGTTACCAGCTTCTTGAAGAAGAAAATCGGGCGAAGGCAACGGACCTGGAAAAGGCCCGGGTGGCTGCCAAGGAAGCCGCTCCAAAATTAGAGCGATGAAGGAGGAGCTGCATCAAGCTGCGGATATTGTATCTGGGAAGCCCTTCTTGTTGCGGACTAAGTTCAGGGATCCGAAGTATGCACCTCTGGACCGGCTATGGCGTTCTGCGGACGCCTACATGGATTTGGCTGCAAGTGCTGCTGATGCAGCTGAGTATTTCAAGGATCGAAAAGATCACAAAGTGGAAAAATTGTTTTGGTCATAGTTTCATGCTCCAGCCCGTCTGCTGCTGTTGAATGAGCAAATGGCCGAGTGGGCCAAGCTCCATAGATTATCCGGACTTGCCATGAGGTCCGTTGTGGATCATCTGTGGCCGAGAGGGCCAAGGCCGAATAACTACTTTAGCTTAGTGCAACAATTACTTGGTGTTGTGCCACACATCGATGATGTAAAGAGGTCGGCGTGCATAGAAGGCTCGTGGATGGCCCTTGCCCGTGTCAAAACATACTGGGCGGAGATGGATGCCACCACTATTGCGGCACAGGGTTCGTCCATAGGCTGAGTGGCTGTCGAGCACTACTTTGAAGAAGTTCTTGAAGGCGCTCGTTCGTTAGAGGCTCAGTGCTCGAAGAATATTATGTTTGAGTGACATGTATTCCCATTGTAAAAACAATGTTTTATTGAGTTTATCAAGGCTGTATTTATACTTTTGCCCGAAAGTACTATGATGCCTCATGTGCGACCGTTTATGTATATATGTATCTAACCTGAAAGATGGCAGTCGTCGGCTTCAGCCCCCACGCATATAATGCGGGGGTGCTCGCAGAAGACGCATGTTCACACTTGATCCAACGTCTTGGTCCATTAAGGAGGTGATAGCGCAGCGAACTAGGCAATCGGACTATAATGCTTTAACACTTTCACTTAGCCAGAGGAGTTTGATGGTGGGGCTACTATATAGCCCCTAGTGGCTCCGCTCTCATCCGAATTCGGGGTGCGTACATGCCTGGACGGGAAACGGCCCTTCGTTAAGACGGAGGAATCCCGAAGATTCCGCTAGGTCATCAAGTAGTTGACCAGTCTCACGCTATATCATGACAGTCAGTTTTCGGCTTTCCCTACTGAGGTGCTCGTCCGGATGAACCAGGGCACAATCACAATAGTTCTCCTGGTGTCGCCTTAGCTGATAGAGCGGAACGTAAGGCAGCAAAACACAGGAGCCGGGCAAACCCAACATTTGACCAAAGACATGATTCGGAGCTGATGCATATAAGGCCAAACTCGCGATGCCGAACACTCCCTAAGGTATTCGGTCTTTATGATGTAAACCGGGCTAAACAGTTCCCTTTGTAATAAGCCCCTGGTGTCCAGGTACGTGCAATATTCTGACGTGGCCATATGCCAATACGTCAGCATCCTTCTCAATTGTACTGAGAATCCGGGGGATGTGTATCAACAAGAGACAGTAAAAAAGATTTACGCAGGGTCTTAATCTAAAAAGAATCCTTGGAACGGGTCCCTGCTGCACGTCTGCGCATGTGTCTCCATTGTGCCGTATCCTGGACGGGTGTAGCACGATGGTCATCTATAAAAGAGAGGAACTTAGCTGAAAAGTTGTCGTGCAGAAGGTAGGTTATACTGAATAAACCATGTACAGTTCAAGATGAGTAAAGTTGAGCCTAATTGTCACTTGTTTACACGCGTTGAGCCCCTTGTATTGTTATAGGGGTATAGCCATCAAACATGTATCAATTATATATAGCTACACCGGACTCGTCTAACCGCGTCCGTGGTCTTAACGACCTGTCAGATGCTCTAGTTGGTGAGGCCGTTTAGTGTGCGGCTGCCAAGGCAGCCGCATGGTCTTCCGTGCGCAAGGAGCACTCAATATTTCCATTTACTGTAATGATGCCACGTGGAGCAGGCATCTTAAGCACGAGGGAAGCGTAATGCGGTATTGCGTTAAAGCGAGCGAAAGCTTCGCGTCCGAGTAGTGCTTGATAGCCAGTTTGGAATGGAGCGATGTGGAAGGTTAACTTTTTGCTGCGGAAGTTATCCGGAAAGCCGAATATAACCTCTAGTAGCAGGGAGCCCACGCAATGGGCTTCTGGGCCTGGCGTTACTCCTTTAAAGGTAGTATTGCTATGGCTGATTTTTGTTGGGTCTATCCCCATTTTGCGGACTGTGTCCTGATATATCATGTTCAAACTACTGCCGCCGTCCATCGGGACTTGTGTGAAGTGGTATCCATCAATTATCGGGTCTAACACCAAGGCAGCCCATCCTGCTTGCCGGATACTTGCTGAGTAATCTCGATGGTCAAAGGTGATCGGTTTGGACGACCAGTGGCAGAACTCCGCGGTGATAGGCCCTGGGGCATGTGTCTCTAGGAGTGCCGTTTTATTTCTCCCCTTCATCACGTCTAACACGTTTACTATTTTGACTTCTGGTGGGAATTTCTTCTGTTCCCCGGTGCTTTGCTTGCGAGGCTCATCCTCGTCTTCGCTTGGTGTATCCTGCCCCTTGTGTTCGGCGTTGAGTTTGTCGGACTGCTTGAAGACCCAGCATTCTCTATGGGTATGATTTGCAGGTTTATCGGGGGTGCTGTGGATCTGACATAGTTTATCCAGAATCTTGTTTAGGCTGGACAGTTCGTCTCTATTGCCTTTGGAGGGCAGCTTTTGCTGACTTGGCCGAGAGCTTCTGAATCCGATGTTTACCGCCGTGCTCTTCGGGTTATATTCTTTATTCCAGCGCTTGTTTTTGCTGCGTCATGGCTTCCCCTTTCCGTCCCTGACTTCGGATGTACTTGGGTCGCTGGTGCTGCATCGGGCTAACCAGCTGTCCTCGCCCGCGCAAAAGCGGGTCATGAGGCTTGTTAATGCTGCCATTGTTCTTGGCTTTTCTTGGCCGAGGTGTCTGGCAAGCCATTCGTCTCGAACGCTATGCGTGAAAGCTGCTAAGGTTTTGGCGTCCGGACAGTCGACTATTTGGTTCTTTTTAGTGAGAAACCTGTTCAAAGCTTTCGGGCTGACTCTCTGGGCTGTTGAGTTATATGACTTAAATCGTCTGCATCCGGTGGTCGGACATAGGTCCCTTGAAAATTTGCTCGAAAGGCGTCCTCGAGCTCTTCCCAGCTTCCAATGGAGTTTTCGGGGAGGCTTTTAAGCCAGTGCCGAGCTGGCCCTTTGAGCTTGAGGGGTAAGTACTTGATGGCGTGGAGATCATCTCCTCGAGCCATGTGGATATGGAGGATGTAGTCCTCAATCCATACCCCAGGGTCTGTCATTCCGTCGTACGCCTCTATGTTTACGGGTTTGAATCCCTCTGGAAATTCATGGTCCAGCACCTCATCAGTGAAACATAGGGGGTGTGCAGCACCCCTGTATTTGGGTGTACCGTGGTGTTTGGGTTTTTGTTGTGTTGCATTGCGTGCTGCAGTGCGCTTGCTTGGCCCGTAGATGGATCTAGTTGCACCGTCCTTTTGATGCGAGCCCTCACATGGGTCGCGTACTGGCTTGTGTGCAGCATTGTTTGACGCCCTATGTTGGCCACGAGGTCGTCTATCCGACCGGATGGCTGTTTTGTTTTTTGATTGCGGGGGATCTAAGGCATCCTCATCGAATTCAGGTAGCAGCTTCTAGCTCTTTGTGTGGCGACTACCGCCGTACTTTGCTGCAGTGTTGAGTACTTCACTCCATCTAATTCTGAGTGTGTCTTGTGCAGCCCTGAGCCTTTGCTTCTGCTTTTTCAGAATCCTCCCAGTGGCAACAAGCCTTTGATGGGTATTCTGTTGCTCCGGGTGCCTGTCTGGTGTGATGTCATCCGGACTTTTATCTTCGCCAGAGTCGGGTTGTTCGGTTTGATTCTCCGTGTTGCCGTGATCGGACGGTGGTTCAATGCCGTGTTTGTCGTCCGCTGGCTCACCCTGCTCTATCGCTGGGTCTATATGATCGCTATTTCTGCCGAAGCGGGATTTGGAGCGGCGCTTACGCTGCCGCTTTGACTGCTTCTCGAGGGAACGATCCTTTGCTGCGTCCTTCCGTTCCTCGTCATCGTTTTCTTTGGGTGTGTCCACCATGTATACATCATATGATGAAGTGGGCGTCCAGTGCCCTGTGGGCAGTGGTTCCTGCTCATCTCCTACATCGTCATCCATACCATCGATGTCTTCGAAGTCGAAGGCGAGCATGTCGGTCAAATCGTCGACAGTGACTACTAAGTGGGTGGTGGGTGGGCAGCGAATTTCTTCATCATCCGCATCCCAATCCTGTCGGACATAGTTTGGCCAGGACTCTCCTGACAAGGAGAGAGACTTTAATGAATTCAGTATGTCACCGAAGGGCGAGTGCTGAAAGATATCCGCGGAGGTGAACTCCATGATCGGCGCCTAGTCGGATTTGATAGGCACGGGCGCAGGCGGTCGGAGTCCGTGGCCGGGGAAGAATCCAGCAGTTCAGCGTCACGGCTCCCGTGAAGGGTAAGGTCGGTATTTGGCTCGATCGCCGCTGAAGATGTGGCCTCCGTGGCGGGGTCTATGCACCCATCCTTAGATGGCGCAACTGGCTCCGAATTGAGGGTCGGAGCGGTCGCCGGTGCGATCTCCCAAACACTGTCCGATGGTAGAGCTAAATCATTCTCATCGTGACCGTGCGGCGTGCTCGGCAAGGGCTCGAATCCGTCGAAGATCAAGTCTCCATGGATGTCGGTCGTGTGGTTTACGCTTCCACACCTGACCCGGTGGCCAGGGGCGTAACTCTCGATCTGCTCTAGATGGCCAAGCGAGTTGGCCCGCAGTGCGTGATGGGTAACGTAGTAATTTCGAAAATTTTCCTACGCACACGCAAGATCATGGTGATGCACAGCAACGAGAGGGGAGAGTGTTGTCTACGTACCAACGCAGACCGACTGCGGAAGCGATCACACAACGTAGAGGAAGTAGTCGTACGTCTTCTTCCCGATCCGACCGATCCAAGCACCGTTACTCCGGCACCTCCGAGTTCTTAGCACACGTTCAGCTCGATGATGATCCTCGGGCTCCGATCCAGCAAAGCGTCGAGGAAGAGTTCCGTCAGCACGACGGCATGGTGACGATCTTGATGTACTACCGACGCAGGGCTTCGCCTAAGCACTACAACGGTATGATCGAGGTAGAATTTGGTGGCAGGGGGCACCGCACACGGCTAAGGAACGATCTCAAGGATCAAGTTGTGTGTCTTGGGGTGTCCCCTGCCCCCGTATATAAAGGTTGGAGGGAGGGGGGCTGGCCGGCCAAAGAGGGGGAGGCGCAGGAGGAGTCCTACTCCCACCGGGAGTAGGACTCCCCCCTCCAATCCTAGTCCAACTAGGACTCCTTGGGAAAAAGGGAGAGGGAAAGGGAGAGAGGTGGCCGGCCACCTCTCCTAGTCCTAATAGGACTAGGGGAGGGGGGGAGGTGCGCAGCCCTCCTTGGCAGCCCCTTTCACCTTTCCACAATGGCCCATGTAGGCCCATTTGGCTCCCGGGGGGTTCCGGTAACCCTCCCGGTAATCCGGTAAAATCCCGATTTCACCCGGAACACTTCCGATGTCCAAATATAGACTTCCAATATATCAATCTTTACGTCTCGACCATTTCGAGACTCCTCGTCATGTCCGTGATCTCATCCAGGACTCCGAACAACCTTCGGTACATCAAAATGCATAAACTCATAATAACTGTCATCGTAACGTTAAGCGTGCGGACCCTACGGTTCGAGAACAATGTAGACATGACCGAGACACGTCTCCGGTCAATAACCAATAGCGGGACCTGGATGCCCATATTGGCTCCTACATATTCTACGAAGATCTTTATCGGTCAGACCGCATAACAACATACGTTGTTCCCTTTGTCATCGGTATGTTACTTGCCCGAGATTCGATCGTCGGTATCCAATACCTAGTTCAATCTCGTTACCGGCAAGTCTCTTTACTCGTTCTGTAATACATCATCCCACAACTAACTCATTAGTTGCAATGCTTGCAAGGCTTAAGTGATGTGCATTACCGAGAGGGCCCAGAGATACCTCTCCGTCAATCGGAGTGACAAATCCTAATCTCGAAATACGCCAACCCAACATCTACCTTTGGAGACACCTGTAGTACTCCTTTATAATCACCCAATTACGTTGTGACGTTTGGTAGTACCCAAAGTGTTCCTCCGGTAAACGGGAGTTGCATAATCTCATAGTTATAGGAACATGTATAAGTCATGAAGAAAGCAATAGCAACATACTAAACGATCGGGTGCTAAGCTAATAGAATGGGTCATGTCAATCAGATCATTCAACTAATGATGTGACCTCGTTAATCAAATAACAACTCTTTGTTCATGGTCAGGAAACATAACCATCTTTGATTAACGAGCTAGTCAAGTAGAGGCATACTAGTGACACTCTGTTGGTCTATGTATTCACACATGTATTATGTTTCCGGTTAATACAATTCTAGCATGAATAATAAACATTTATCATGATATAAGGAAATAAATAATAACTTTATTATTGCCTCTAGGGCATATTTCCTTCAGTCTCCCACTTGCACTAGAGTCAATAATCTAGTTCACATCGCCATGTGATTTATCAGCAATGGTTCACATCACCATGTGATTAACACCCATAGTTCACATCGTCATGTGACCAACACTCAAAGGGATTACTAGAGTCAGCAATCTAGTTCACATATCTATGTGATTAACACCCAAAGAGTACTAAGGTGTGATCATGTTTTGCTTGTGAGATAATTTTAGTCAACGGGTCTGTCACATTCAGATCCGAAGTATTTTGCAAGTTCTATGTCTACAATGCTCTACACGGAGCTACTCTAGCTAATTGCTCCCACTTTCAATATGTATCCAGATTTAGAATCATCTGGACCAGTGTCAAAAACTTGCATCGACGTAACCCTTTACGACGAACCTTTTTGTCATGTCCATAATCGAGAAACATTTCCTTATTTCACTAAGGATAATTCGGACCACTGTCCAGTGATCTACTCCTAGATCACTATTGTACTCCCTTGCCAAATCAGTGCAGGGTATACAATAGATCCGGTACACAGCATGGCATACTTTATAGAACCTATGAATGAGGCATAGGGAATGACTTTCATTCTCTTTCTATCTTCTGCCGTGGTCGGGCTTTGAGTCTTTACTCAACTTCACACCTTGTAACACAGGCAAGAAACTTTTTCTTTGACTGTTCCATTTTGAACTACTTGAAAATCTTGTCAAGGTATGTACTTATTGAAAAACTTATCAAGCGTCTTGATCTATCTCTATAGATCTTGAAGCTCAATATGTAAGCAGCTTTACCGAAGTCTTTCTTTGAAAAACTCCTTTCAAACACTCCTTTTATGCTTTACAGAATAATTCTACATTATTTCCGATCAACAATATGTCATTCACATATACTTATCAGAAATGCTGTAGTGCTCCCACTCACTTTCTCGTAAATACAGGCTTCACCGCAAGTCTGTATAAAACTATATGCTTTGATCAACTCATCAAAGCGTATATTCCAACTCCGAGATGCTTGCACCAGTCCATAAATGGATCGTTGGAGTTTGCATACTTTGTTAACACCTTTAGGATCGACAAAACCTTCTAGTTGCATCGTATACAACTCTTCTTTAGCAAATCCATTAAGGAATGCAGTTTTGTTTATCCCTTTGCCAGATTTCATAAAATGCGGCAATTGCTAACATGATTCGGACAGACTAAAGCATAGATACGAGTGAGAAAATCTCATCGTAGTCAACACCTTGAACTTGTCGAAAACCTTTTGCGACAATTCTAGCTTTGTAGATAGTAACACTACTATCAGCGTCCGTCTTCCTCTTGAAGATCCATTTATTTTCTATGGCTTGCCGATCAACGGGCAAGTCAACCAAAGTCCAAACTTTGTTCTCATACATGGATCCCATCTCAGATTTCATGGCTTCAAGCCACTTTGCGGAATCTGGGCTCACCATCGCTTCTTCATAGTTCGTAGGCTCGTCATGGTCAAGTAACATGACCTCCAGAACAGGATTTCCGTACCACTCTGGTGCGGTTCTCACTCTGGTTTACCTACGAGATTCGGTAGTAACTTGATCTGAAGTTACATGATCATCATCATTAGCTTCCTCACTAATTGGTGTAGTAGTCACAGGAACAGATTTCTGTGATGAACTACTTTCCAATAAGGGAGAAGGTACAATTACCTTATCAAGTTTTACTTTCTTCCCACTCACTTCTTTCGAGAGAAACTCCTTCTCCAGAAAGTTTCCGAATTTAGCAACAAAAGTCTTGCCTTCGGATCTGTGATAGAAGGTGTATCCAATAGTTTCCTTTGGATACCCTATGAAGATGCACTTCTCCGATTTGAGTTTTGAGCTTATCGGGATGAAACTTTTTCATATAAGCATCGCAACCCCAAACTTTAAGAAACGACAACTTTGGTTTCTTGCCAAACCATAGTTCATAAGGCGTCGTCTCGACGGATATAGATGGTGCCCCTTTTTAACGTGAATGCAGCTGTCTCTAATGCATGACCCCAAAAACAATAGTGGTAAATCGGTAAGAGACATCATAGATTGCACTATATCCAATAAAGTACGGTTATGACGTTCGGACACACCATTATGCTGTGGTGTTCCAGGTGGCGTGAGTAGTGAAACTATTTCACATTGTTTTTAACTGAAGGCCAAACTCGTAACTCAAATACTTTTCTCTACGATCAGATCATAGAAACTTTATTTTCTTGTTACGATGATTTTTCACTTCACTCTGAAATTCTTTGAACTTTTCAAATGTTTCAGACTTATGTTTCATCAAATAGATATACTCATATCTGCTCAAATCATCTGTGAAGATCAGAAAATAATGATACCTGTCGCGAGCCTCAATATTCATCGGACCACATACATCAGTATGTATGATTTCCAACAAATCTGTTGCTCGCTCCATTGTTCCGAAGAACAGAGTCTTAGTCATCTTGCCCATGAGGCATGGTTCGCAAGCATCAACTGATTCATAATCAAGTGATTCCAAAAGCCCATCAGCATGGAGTTTCTTCATGCGCTTTACACCAATATGACCTAAACGGCAGTGCTACAAATAAGTTGCACTATCATTATTAACTTTGCATCTTTTGGTTTCAATATTAAGATTATGTGTATCACTACGATCGAGATCCAACGAACTATTTTCATTGGGTGTGTAACCATATAAGGTTTTATTCATGTAAACAGAACAACAATTTATTCTCTTACTTAAATGAATAACCGTATTACAATAAACATGATCAAATCATATTCATGCTCAACGCAAACACCAAATAACACTTATTTAGGTTCAACACTAATCCCGAAATTATGGGGAGTGTGCGATGATGATCATATCAATCTTGGAACCACTTCCAACACACATCGTCACTTTACCCTTAACTAGTCTCTGTTTATTCTGCAACTCCCGTTTCGAGTTACTAATCTTAGCAACTGAACTAGTATCAAATACTAAGGGTTTGCTATAAACACTAGTAAAGTACACATCAATAACATGTATATCAAATATACTTATGTTCACTCTGCCATCCTTCTTATCCACCAATCACTTGGGGTAATTCCACTTCCAGTGACCAGTCCCTTTGCAGTAGAAGCACTCAGTCTCAGGCTTAGGATCAGACTTTGGCTTCTTCACTTGAGCAGCAACTTGCTTGCCGTTCTTCTTGAAGTTCCCCTTCTTCCCTTTGCCCTTTTCTTAAAACTAGTGGTCTTGTCAACCATCAACACTTGATGTTTTTCTTGATTTCTACCTTCGTTGATTTCAGCATCACGAAGAGCTTAGGAATTACTTTTGTCATCCCTTGCATATTATAGTTCATCACGAAGTTCTACTAACTTGGTCATGGTGACTAGAGAATTCTGTCAATCACTATCTTATCTGGAAGATTAACTCCCACTTGATTCAAGCGATTGTAGTACCCAGACAATTTGAGCACATGCTCACTAGTTGAACGATTCTCCTCCATCTTTTAGCTATAGAACTTATTGGAGACTTCATATCTCTCAACTCGGGTATTTGCTTGAAATATTATCTTCAACTCCTGGAACATCTCATATGGTCCATGACGTTCAAAACGTCTTTGAAGTCCCGATTCTAAGCCATTAAGCATGGTGCACTAAACTATCAAGTAGTCATCATATTGAGCTAGCCAAACGTTCATAACGTCTGCATCTGCTCCTGCAATAGGTCTGTCACCTAGCGGTGCATCAAGGACATATTTTTTCTGTGTAGCAATGAGGATAAACCTCAGATCACGGATCCAATCCGCATCATTGCTACTAACATCTTTCAACACAATTTTCTCTAGGAACATATCAAAATAAACACAGGGAAGCAACAACGCGAGCTATTGATCTACAACATGATTTGCAAAATACTACCAGGACTAAGTTCATGATAAATTTAAGTTCAATTAATCATATTACTTAAGAACTCCCACTTAGATAGATATCCCTCTAATCCTCTAAGTGATCACGTGATCCAAATCAACTAAACCATAACCGATCATCACGTGAGATGGAGTAGTTTTCAATGGTGAACATCGTTATGTTGATCATATCTACTATATGATTCACGCTCGACCTTTCGGTCTCCGTGTTCCGAGGCCATATCTGTATATGCTTGGCTCGTCAAGTATAACCTGAGTATTCCGCGTGTGCAACTGTTTTGCACCCGTTGTATTTGAACGTAGAGCCTATCACACCCGATCATCACGTGGTGTCTCAGCACGAAGAACTTTTGCAACAGTGCATACTCAGGGAGAACACTTCTTGATAATTTAGTGAGAGATCATCTTATAATGCTACCGTCAATCAAAGCAAGATAAGATGCATAAAAGGATAAACATCACATGCAATCAATATAAGTGATATGATATGGCCATCATCATCTTGTGCTTGTGATCTCCATCTCCGAAGCACCGTCATGATCACCATCGTCACCGGCGCGACACCTTGATCTCCATCGTAGCATCGTTGTCGTCTCGCCAATCTTATGCTTCCACGACTATCACTACCGTTTAGTAATAAAGTAAAGCATTACATCGCGATTGCATTGCATACAATAAAGTGACAACCATATGGCTCCTGCCAGTTGCCGATAACTCGGTTACAAAACATGATCATCTCATACAATAAAATCAGCATCATGCCTTGACCATATCACATCACAACATACCCTGCAAAAACAAGTTAGACGTCCTCTACTTGGTTGTTGCAAGTTTTACGTGGCTGCTACGGGCTTAAGTAAGAACTCATCTCACCTACGCATCAAAACCACAACGATAGTTCGTCAAATAGACTCCGTTTTAACCTTCTCAAGGACCGGGCGTAGTCACACTTGGTTCAACTAAAGTTGGAGAGGCAGTCTTCCGCAAGCCATCTGTGTGCAAAGCACGTCGAGGGAACCGGTCTCGCGTAAGAGTACGCGTAAGGTTGGTCCGGATCGTCTCACCCAACAATACCGCCGAACCAAAGTATGACATGCTGGTAGGCAGTATGACTTGTATCGCCCACAACTCACTTGTGTTCTACTCGTGCATATAACATCAAACCATAAAACCTAGGCTCGGATGCCACTGATGGGTAACGTAGTAATTTCGAAAAAATTTCCTATGCACACGCAAGATCATGGTGATGCACAGCAACGAGAGGGGAGAGTGTTGTCTACGTACCAACGCAGACCGACTGCGGAAGCGATCACACAACATAGAGGAAGTAGTCGTACGTCTTCTTCCCGATCCGACCGATCCAAGCACCGTTACTCCGGCACCTCCGAGTTCTTAGCACACGTTCAGCTCGATGACGATCCTCGGGCTCTGATCCAGCAAAGCGTCGAGGAAGAGTTCCGTCAGCACGACGGCGTGGTGACGATCTTGATGTACTACCGACGCAGGGCTTCGCCTAAGCACTACAACGGTATGATCGAGGTAGAATTTGGTGGCAGGGGGCACCGCACACGGCTAAGGAACGATCTCAAGGATCAAGTTGTGTGTCTTGGGGTGTCCCCTGCCCCCGTATATAAAGGTTGGAGGGAGGGGGGCTGGCCGGCCAAAGAGGGGGAGGCGCAGGAGGAGTCCTACTCCCACCGGGAGTAGGACTCCCCCCTCCAATCCTAGTCCAACTAGGACTCCTTGGGAAAAAGGGAGAGGGAAAGGGAGAGAGGTGGCCGGCCACCTCTCCTAGTCCTAATAGGACTAGGGGAGGGGGGGGAGGTGCGCAGCCCTCCTTGACAGCCCCTTTCACCTTTCCACAATGGCCCATGTAGGCCCATTTGGCTCCCGGGGGGTTCCGGTAACCCTCCCGGTAATCCGGTAAAATCCCGATTTCACCCGGAACACTTCCGATGTCCAAATATAGACTTCCAATATATCAATCTTTACGTCTCGACCATTTCGAGACTCCTCGTCATGTCCGTGATCTCATCCAGGACTCCGAACAACCTTCGGTACATCAAAATGCATAAACTCATAATAACTGTCATCGTAACGTTAAGCGTGCGGACCCTACGGTTCGAGAACAATGTAGACATGACCGAGACACGTCTTCGGTCAATAACCAATAGCGGGACCTGGATGCCCATATTGGCTCCTACATATTCTACGAAGATCTTTATCGGTCAGACCGCATAACAACATACGTTGTTCCCTTTGTCATCGGTATGTTACTTGCCCGAGATTCGATCGTCGGTATCCAATACCTAGTTCAATCTCGTTACCGGCAAGTCTCTTTACTCGTTCTGTAATACATCATCCCACAACTAACTCATTAGTTGCAATGCTTGCAAGGCTTAAGTGATGTGCATTACCGAGAGGGCCCAGAGATACCTCTCCGTCAATCGGAGTGACAAATCCTAATCTCGAAATACGCCAACCCAACATCTACCTTTGGAGACACCTATAGTACTCCTTTATAATCACCCAGTTACGTTGTGACGTTTGGTAGTACCCAAAGTGTTCCTCCGGTAAACGGGAGTTGCATAATCTCATAGTTATAGGAACATGTACAAGTCATGAAGAAAGCAATAGCAACATACTAAACGATCGGGTGCTAAGCTAATAGAATGGGTCATGTCAATCAGATCATTCAACTAATGATGTGACCTCGTTAATCAAATAACAACTCTTTGTTCATGGTCGGGAAACATAACCATCTTTGATTAACGAGCTAGTCAAGTAGAGGCATACTAGTGACACTCTGTTGGTCTATGTATTCACACATGTATTATGTTTCCGGTTAATACAATTCTAGCATGAATAATAAACATTTATCATGATATAAGGAAATAAATAATAACTTTATTATTGCCTCTAGGGCATATTTCCTTCAGTGCGGAGCCGCCAAATACAAAGATCTGTCCGGGGAGAAAAGTCTCACCCTAGACTGCATTGCTATCGATGATTGAAGGGGCCATCCAGCCTAACAACGACGACACAGAGGAATTCTCAATGAAAGAACCAATGTCGGTGTCAAAACCGGCGGATCTCGGGTCGGGGGTCCCGAACTGTGCATCTAGGCGGATGGTAACAGGAGACGGGGGACACGATGTTTACCCAAGTTCAGGCCCTCTTGATGGAGGTAATACCCTATGTCCTGCTTGATTGTTCTTGATAATATGAGTAGTACAAGAGTTGATCTACCATGAGATCAGAGAGGCTAAACCCTAGAAGCTAGCCTATGGTATGATTGTGTGTTGTTGGTCCTACGGACTAAACCCTCCGGTTTATATAGACACCGGAGGGGGCTAGGGTTACACAGAGTCGGTTACAAGGAAGGAGATCTACATATCTGTATTGCCAAGCTTGCCTTCCACGCCAAGGAGAGTCCCATCCGGACACGGGACGAAGTCTTCAATCTTGTATCTTCATAGTCCAATAGTCCGTCCAAAGGATATAGTCCGGCTGTCCGGATACCCCCTAATCCAGGACTCCCTCAATTACCCTCTGGCCTTGGCGGGTCAGGAGAGACCCTCCGCGACGACACTTCAAGGTCGCCCGCCTCATGAGGCGGGGTAGCAGGGGGAGGCGTTTCGCTCTCCATCATCTCCGGAAGAAGATCCCCCGAAGACGAACTCTGTCGAGAAGGGCTACGATCCGAACTACAAGATATAAGCTTCGGTTATTGTCTTCAGAAGTAAGGTAGACACTTTCACTATGAAAATACCTTTTGATTACTTACAGCTCGGTAGAGGGCTGATCCCCGTGCGGACATTGTGCGGCAAGAATACCCTCCGAGGCAGGACCCTCTAGTGAAGATTTCTTCTCACGTTTGGAAACCTTGGTTTCCGGATCCTAAGAGGTGATCCTCTTCCTTCCTCGGGGAGAGGGAATGTCAGATTCTTCTCCCTGGTTATCCTCCTTCGCGGAGGCGCTCATTCCCCCAGTTGGGACGAGTAGTGAGTGAGGCTCGCTTTCGGCCTCTTCATTCCCCCCTTTATCTTCCTTCGAGGGCACCTGATAAGGCGTCGGCTCCAGCATTCTATCTAGTACTGGATTGGCCAAGCCCTCGGGAAGGGGAGCCGAACACCTGATCATCTTCGCGTTTGTTATCCAGTCCTGGTCAAAGAGCGACTTTTCAGAATGATGTTATGATAAATAAGAGAAACAGTGTGTTCGGCCATGGGATTACTTACTTGGGTATCCGGGCGATTACAGCTCAGACCCGCATCCTCGGTGGTGTCCGGACACTTTATTTGTGGTCTGAAGAACAACTTGTACATCTTCTCGAGCGTCATGCCGAGGAAGTGCTGAATGATTCGCGGTCCCTTCGGGTTGAACTCCCACAAACGGAGAGGTCTACGTTTGCAAGGCAGGACCTGGCGAACTAACATGACCTGCATCACCATGACCAAGTTGACGTCTCTCTCAATGAGATCTCGGATGCGACTCTACAATATCGGCGCATCCTTTAATGGACCCCAGTTCAGCCCCTCGCTAATCCATGACGTCAGTTGTGGTGGGGGGCCTGAGCGAAAGGCAGGGGCGGCTACCCACTTGGCACTCTGGGGAGCTGTGATATAAAACCACTCCCGCTGCCACAAACTGGACACCTCTGGGAAGGAACCCTCTGGCCATGGAGCATCAGCGCTTTGCCTATTATGGCACCACCGCACTCTGCGTGCCGCCCCTCGATCATCTTCGGCTTCACATTGAAGGTCTTGAGCCACTGGCCGGAGTGAGGGGTCATGCGAAGGAAGGCCTCACATACGATGATGAATGACGAGATGTGAAGGAGGGAATCCGGGGCCAGATCATGGAAATCCAGCCCATAATAGAACATGAGCCCCCTAACAAAGGGATCCAGAGTGAGGCCTAGTCCTCAGAGGAAGTGAGAGATGAACACAACACTCTCGTTGGGTTCGGGAGTGGGGATGACCTGCCCTCGGGCGGGCAGCCTGTGCGAAATTTCGGCTGTTAGATATCTGGCCTCTCTCAGCTTCTTGATGTCCTCCTCTGTAACAGAGGAAGGCATCCACCGACCTTGGAGGTTGGATCCGGACATGGTTGAAGGTCCGAAGCGCCTGACCTGAGCCTTGGGTGTTGGAACTCGGAGCGGTGGAAGGATTCGATTGAGCGCGAGAGGAAAAAAGGACAGGTCTTGGCCTCTTTATAAAGAGGGTGAATGTCAAGCGTCCTCCTCGCGGCCGTTTTGGGCTCGCCTAAAATCGAGGAGTCATACCAACGGGCACGAGTGGGTTACCCACGTCCATATTGATGAGAATCCCGTAATAAGGGGGACACGATCTATGCTTCGACAAGACGTGTCAAGAAAACCGCCTCGCGATATGTGCGGTGCTGGCTGAGAAAAACGGTTAGAATAATGACCGGGCCATGGCGTGATGTCATGCTGTCAAAACATGTCAGCAGATTAGATTTATGGAAATATTATTCTCTTTACGGTGGTATGTGGAACTTGTTTTGCAGAGCCGGACACTATCCTTGTGTTCAAAATCTCCCATGGAGTATTCGGAGGAGGAAACCGCCTTGCAATGCCGAAGACAATACTACGCGCCGGACTCATCGTCATTGAAGCCTGGTTCAGGGGCTACTGAGGGAGTCCTGGATTAGGGGGTCTCCGGACAACCGGACTATATCCTTTAGCCAGACTGTTGGACTATGAAGATAAAAGATTGAAGACTTAGTCCCGTGTCCGGATGGGACTCTCCTTGTCGTGGAAGGCAAGCTAGGCAATACGGATGTGTAGATCTCCTCCCTTGTAACCGACTCTATGTAACCCTAGCCCCCTCCGGTGTCTATATAAACCAGTGGGTTTAGTCCGTAGGACAACATACAATCATACCATAGGCTAGCTTCTAGGGTTTAGCCTCTACGATCTCATGGTAGATCAACTCTTGTAATACTCATATCATCAAGAACAATCAAGCAGGACGTAGGGTATTACCTCCATCAAGAGGGCCCAAACCTGGGTAAACATCGTGCCACCTGCCTCCTGTTACCATCCGCCTTAGACGCACAGTTCGGGACCCCCTACCCGAGATCCGCCGGTTTTGACACCGACACCTACCTACGTCTCCTACAACACCACGTGGACCAAAGACAAGAGCCCGAGCAAAGGCTATCGAAGATAAGGTGAACTCACTCCTCTCTGAACTACCACCTTCCATGCATGAGAATTGGCTACTACCTCAAGTGGAAACCCTATGTGTGATCAGGTGCTTGGAGGAAAGCCACAGACCAACTACACTCAATGGACAAGACGGTGAGGACGCCAAGCCCATTAGACAAGAAGAAGAACTGCTCAAAGTTCCCAGGCTCCGGACGACCGACGAACCCCGGACGTCCGACAACCTCCAGGCTCCGGACGACTGACGAACCCCGGACGTCTGACGACCTCTAGGCTCCGGACGACCGACGAACCCCGGACGTCCGACGACCTCCAGGCTCCGGACGACCAACGAACCCCAGACGTTCGACGACCTCCAGGCTCCGGACAACTGACGAACCCCAGACGTTCGACGACCTCCAGGCTCCGGACATCCGGCCCTCTCCAGACGACCGACACTTCCACACCCGAGCCAAAACTACGGACTTCCGAAGCTCTAAGGACGACCGACGCCCGGACGTCCGACCCCGACCGAACGTTTGACCGAAGACCACCCGAGCCGAATCTACGGACGTCCGACAGGCACCAAACATCTGGACCCTCGCGAGCCTCTGGACGACCGATAACTCCCGGACGTCCGGCGCCTATGTGCTGCAATGTGTTGGGCCGCAGCCCATGTACCCCCCACTTCGTCCCCTTTTGCACTAAGACTATAAATAGACCTCCTATTCCTTCTAGCTAGGGTTAGCAAAGGATTAGCTCATATTTCGTGTGAGAGCTTTGCTCATCCACTTGGTTACCTTCTCCTCGGAGATAGCGCCTCCTCGGAGAAGATCCCCCAAGCGGATTCAAGACCCCTTTAAGGGAAGAACCTCAAGACCTCACGAAGAAGACCGGCTACCTTTGTATTGTCCCTAGTTGATCGTGGATCGTGTGATCTCTTCTGTACTCGAGGATCTAGCATATGTGTGACTATTTCTTGTTGGTTTAGTGATTCTCTCGTGTTTCCCCTCGTGTTTTCCCTTGTGTTCTCCGTGTTCTTCGTGGGATCCGCTCCTTTCGTGAAAGATCGGTCGATTAGGGTTCTACCCTGCATCACCCCTCCTGTGCTGTCATCTCCTAGATCCGGTCTCACAAGTTCTGCCCCCTGCGGCGGGTTCCTGGGCATGTGGCCCCAGTTCCTCTTGGCGAGCGACTGGTCATTGAAGAACGGGGGCAAGTTGATGGCATCAGCATTCCCGCCGACGTTGTGCACGTAGAAGAAGGTGTTCTGCCATTTCTTGGCAGAATCCTTGAGGGGCATCTTGGGGAATATCCCGCCCAACTGAATCGAAACGATGGCGGCCCCACAGTCGGACATGGCCCCTGCCTCCGGCCCCTGTTGCTTGAGGAAGAAGAGGCGACACCAGAGCTCCACGTCTGGCTCCACCCCCAAATAACCCTCGCACGGGGTGACGAAGGCCGAGAGCTGCAGCACGACATTCACACCAAGATGGTGCGGCTGCAGCCCGAAGAAAGTGAGGAAGGCGCGGAAGAAATCGCTCGCTGGGAGGCCGAGCCCGCGCTAGAAATGGCTGTAGAAGACCACACACTCGCCGTTCTGTGGCTGTGGCTCTACTTCCCCTCCGGGCGCGCGTGGGGCGACATCCATCGCCGGCGGCAGTCGCCAGGTCTCACGGAGATGCTAGATATCGGCGTCGGTAACGATGGATCCCTCCCACGAGTCTTTCGGCGGCGCCATCTGTGGAGCTTGGCAAGGATGCGAGGCGCGCTGGCAAGAAGGAGCGAGAGCGACAGGCAGGTGATTCGAGCGGTGTCTAGCTTTCTGGTGGGCGGCGAGCTCACGAATAGGGCGAAGGAAGAAGGAGGTAGGGGGCGCGTGCGAGAATGATTTCCGCCGCCCCCCTGATTTATAACCATGAAAAGAATGTGGGGAAGTGGGATCTGTTGCGCCCACCTTTTCCATTTCCCCACAATGTGTGGGCACGATTTCCCCATGAATTAACTTCATCAAGAAGGGTAACTGTCTGTCGCCGCCGCATTAAATCCCCACACGGGGGCCGATGGCATGACGTGGCAGGCCCCAGCCCGCTGTTATGTCTTGTCACGCGCGTGGCCTGGCAGTGCCTCCTCGGCTACTGTTCGCCATGTGGCGCCTGCATTGGGTCGTGGGACGTGCGTCCCTTCCACTTCAAGATTCAGTGAACTCCTCGGTTTCCCGCTCAGGCTAGGATGTCGTGATCCGGCTTCCGAAAGCCGGCACACAATGGGTGTTGCCGGACCCGGTGGTCGCAAGGGTGGAACTGCAAAGGCCCCCTTGCTTGAAGCCAGCGAGCCTTCACAGCTTCGGGGACTACTGTCGAGGGATGAACCCTGGGCAGGCAACGGAACCTGGGTCCTTTTAAAAAACACTAGGCTAGCAACGCCTCAATCCGGCTTGCCCTTGGCCGGGTTCCGCAACCCGACCAAGACCCTCAATTCGGCCAAATCCCACAATCCGGCCAAGCCTGCTGGCGCATGCCGGTCGGTCCTAGCGAGTCAAGACTTCCTCAACAAGTAAGCATAATCGTAGCGCACCCCTCAACCCGGCCACGGGTCAGCTCCCATCCCGTACAGGGCGTACGACAGAACAAGTTCCCATCAAAAGATGAGCAAGGCAACAGTGGCCCACCTACCCCACTGATCAGGGTCGGCATGGCTACAGTGCATCCCCCGTCCTGCTGACGCAAGCCGATGGCAACCAGGCGATGCGCCATTGTAGCCGAGCCGGCTCAACCACTCTGTGACGCACGACAAGATGGGAATATTGCCCTCTGCCGCCGGGGCCCGCGCCCGGAGAACTCGGCGTACCCTGGTACCCGGCGGGCCCAGCGCCGGCTTCCCAAACGCTGACATCCCGACCCCACAGCCATGTAACTTTACCATTGTAACCTTGGGGGGTTGGCCTATAAAACCCCCCAAGAAGCCTCCATGCACGGGATAGCACATATGATCAGATCACCAGCAGAATACACACACAAGGAGAAGGAACAGCCTATGCCTTGGTTCCTTCCTCCCTAAAACAGCTCCAGGAGCAAGCTTGTATCATCCGCATATAAAACCACACACGGCAGGACTAGGGGTATTATCTCCCCGGAGAGCCCCGAACCTGGGTATGTCTTGCGTCCCTCGCTCATTCATGCCACCCCCACCTCTGGAACCCCCCGTTGCCCTCGAGCCTATCCCTCTCTTTAGCCATCCTTTGGCATCTGTCGTGCGCCCACCACGACATACTTTGTAGTTTCAATGATGAACATATATGTCAACTATGGGTGTTGGCTCTAACAATTCTCATTGGTCTCAAACCAATGAAGTGCATGAAGATGATCATGATTTTGAGGTGGACGAGGATGGTGAGGGTATCGTCGATGCACCGAAATAAAGAGCGTGCAACTACACCATGGACGAAGACATATTACTATGCAATACATGGTTGCTTGTGTCTATGGATGCCAACGTTGGAGGGGACCAAAGTAGAGATACATATTGGGTCCGGATGAAGGAACACTTTGATATACACAACAAGAGTGGAATTGACCGCACTGGTAGATCTCTTCGCTCCTGGTGGTCGACAATCAACAAAGATTGTCAAAGGTGGGCGGCGGCACTTAAGGCGGTTGGCACGATAAACCCAAGTGGCACTAATGATAGAGATAGTATGTTCCTTTCATTTTCATGCCTCTTCTTTGGTGTTTCAAGTGCTAACTTGTTCGTTTGTTTGTAGCTCACTATTGCACAAAACTTATTTCAAGGAGAAGAGAAGAAGACCAAGAAAAGGAAGGTCAAGAAAGGGAGACCATTTGTGTTGCCCCATTGCTGCAATGTGTTGAAGGATGAAGAGAAATGGAAGCCCCGTGATGACCAAGAGGAGAGCAAGAAAAGCAAGGCAACTATTGATTTGGATGATGATGATGAGGAGGAGGCATCAAGTGATGGCGGCAAGAGAAGCCCTACACCAAACTCGGTTGCCTACTCCAAGCCAAAAAGACCAAATGGAGGTAAGAAAGATGCAAAAGAAAAGAAGAATAGAGGAGATGATGATTTAAAGAATGCTATGGAAGCTATTGTGAAGGCACAAAAGGAAGTAAACAAGGTGAGGATGATGGCAAGGAGCGACGGTGCGTCGGCCGAGGAGAGGAGGGTGGAGCTCAATATGCAACGAGTTGCATATTGACGGAACACCACATGACTTATTTAGTTCGATCTCGTTTATGAACTCAATAATATTAAATGTTGTTAAACATGGCAAGAGGGTGAAGCAAAAGAAAACTACATATCTAGGCAAGTTTAAATGAGGCCGGAACAACAAAACAACAAGTCCGGAAACTCCTCATATGCATAAATTAAGTTTGGTACTGTTCTGCCCTAAACATAATTTTAGAGTTGTTAAACATGCAAATAAGGCCAGCATGTTAAACTAGGCATTTTTCCACCCCATTTACATATAAAGTTTGTTAGATTCGGAGCTACGGTTAATTAGTTATGAATTAAATCATTTTAACATGGCATAGGAACAAATTTAACCAAACAACATTTTAAGCATTTTAAACATGGATGAAAATGACATATTATGAAACTAGATGAAAAACTAAACATATTTCATATATAATTCATTTTAATGCGATGCACGAATTGTGAGTTATTATATGCATGTTGTACAAGGGGTTTTCTGTAAATCTGCAAACTCCTGGATAAATAGATAAATCACTCCACGGAAAAAAACATGAGTCAGGCCAAAACTGGCCCGAACTGGGCTCTACAGGAGCAATCCGAAGATGGGCTTCCTCACATTGGGCCTCACGAGCTGGGCATTGCTCGAAGCGATGCTGGGCCGCGGCGGGAGAGAAGGCCGGCCCACGTAGCTGGCCAGCGCAGTCAACACGCGGCTGGACCGGGCTCCTCTCGCACGATCTGATGAGACAGGCAGCAGCGGTTTAGCGCGGCGGGACGAGGCGGCTCTACAGCAGTTGAGGGCGGCGTCTGGCACGATGCAGGGGACGGCGAGGGAACTTGGGCTCCGGGAAGACGGCGGTGGGACGGAGATGGATCCAGGCTAGGTTCGGGCGGGGGCCTGGCGAAGAGGAGGTCGAGGACGCCATGGGGTTCCTGTCAGTGGGAGGAAAGAGGCAGAGAGAGGTGAGGTTCAGAGAAGAAATGGAAAAGGAAAGAAAAAGGACAGGCAAGGGAGGAGAGGGTCACCGGCGCGGCGTGAAGAGGCCCTGGACGGCGGCTCGCGGGAGGCCACGGACGGGACGGCTCTAGCAGGAGCTTGGCGCAGGTCAGGCGCGGCCATGGCGGGGCTTCTGCTGCTCCTGCGCTTAGCGAGAAAGTGGCCGGGGCATGAGAGAGAGGTTAGGGAAGGGGACAGGATGGAGAATACAAGGGAGCAGGGAACGCAAAACAGCGGTGACCTGGAACTCCGGCGGCTGGCCACGGGTGAAGACGACGTTGAGGCAGAGGACGATGGCAACGGGATTCCTGCTGGCTTGCTCCAGCGTGGTGGCGAGGACATGGTGGCGGGGTCAAGGTTGGACGGCGCTGGGACCCCCGATGGCTGCTGCTGCGGCTATTTGAGTGGCCGGCAACCACCGGCGAGGCAGAGGCGTGCGAAGCCGTGGCCTCGATCCATCCTGGATCGGGCGCCGGCTGGCTGCGGGGAAGACTAAGGAAATAGGAGGCGGGGATGCGGATGAGGCTGGCGATGGGAAATGCAGTTGGATGGATAGATCGATTGAAAATAGTGGGGATTGGCCGGCGTTGAAAACAAGGAGAGTGGCGGCGGATGGGATGGATGGAAGGGACAAACTGCCTAGGATCTACGGTTGGTCTAGTTATATAGTGAGTGGGTTAGATTAGGGGCTATCTCGTCCCTCCGATCAAAATCGGACGGTCGGGAAAAATAGGCTAGGGAGCCCAATTAACAAAACGGAGATGTTTTGTAGATGTTTGGGGATGTTCCGGACCAATCGGTGACGACCGCTCGGGTCGGGTCTGGGACAATTTCGGACACGCACATGAGGAGGTCCGCGGACTGACGAGAGAGCCTAGGTTAGGCCTGACGGTAGGTAGTGGACTGTGCAGAAGGTCTCGGGATGAGAGAAGAGAAGAGAGGGAGGCCCGGCGACTGTTTCCGGAGACCGAAAACGTCTGACGTTAGACCGGTTATAATGCCGCTATAGTTTAACGGTTAGGCTATCAAACGAACTCCGAACGCGATGAAACTTGGCGGGCGGTCTACTGACAACAAAACAACACCACACGCCAACTCTCATCCCATTCCGAGAACATTTTCTGGCCACTTATAAAATAATAAACCGGACATGCCGCGGGCGCGTGCAAGTGTGGTTGGGCTCAGAACGGACAACGGAGAGAACTCGGAGAACCCGGACGGATGCAAGTTTTTGAAAACATGCAGATGCAATGCGGATGATGACATGGCAAGATGCAACACGCAAGTGAATGACAAGGCAACAACAACGAATAACTGGCGGACACCTGGCACAACGGTCTCGGGGCGTTACAACACTCCACCACTACGAGAGGATCTCGTCCCAAGATCTAGGATGGCACCGGAGGGAAAACAGAAGAGGAAGATAAGCGGTAAAACTAAGTTGCTTCTTTGACAAACGAGTGAAACCAAAGAACCTTGAGAGTTTGAACAAAAGACAGAAAGAAAGCAACGGAGATGAACAAAGTTGAAAAACACTCCGTTAGGGAAAAAGAACAAGGAAGAACAACTTCGGGCAGCACTCCGGTTGAAAATAACAGGAATTGAATAAGAATTTGATAAGATGAGAGGATACTTGATGAAATCACAACATACATCCTCCGAAAGTATTGAATGCATGGAACAAGGGGTAAGAAAGATCTCAGACAGCACTCCGGTTGAGAAGATATGCAAGGCTTGATAAGGCAAAAAGAACTAGAAGAGATGACACCACGCTCCGGTTAGATGGATAAGCAAGAAAGGAACAAGGTCCTGACAAGAACAAAAAGAAAGGTTGAAGATAGCAACACCACAATGCCTCCGGAACAAAGGGAAACAAAATCTTGAGAGAGCACGATTACAACAAATGCTAGAACGGAGTTGTTGAAAACCAACAACGAAAAGAATAAGCTTGATATGGTCTTATGGAATACATCTCAAATTATTAGGTGACAACCTGCCACTCATGGAAAAGAATTGGATTGGAATGAACAAGGAGACGAGAAGCTATCTCACCGGGAGGATAAATGAAGAACTTGGATCATTTATAAGCACCATAAATAGCAAAATCCTTAGGGAAAGCTTTAGGTGAAATATAACCCAAGATAACTCCAAAGAAGAGGTTGATTGGTTGGAAAGATGACTTGAGCGAAGAGAAAATGATGGATTTAAATACCTCACTCTTGAAAACATTGAATCATGAAACACGAAGGGGAATTATCAAGAATGACATAATACCACCTCCAATGATACGGTAGAAAGAAAATGCACTTCGGAATGCGAGATGAAGAATGCTTGAGCTCCTTAAAAGGAATCTCGATGAAAACTTCGAGAAGGAATTAAATCCTTTATGAACCATCATGTAGAACCTTCATGAAGAACTCCGTTAAACAAAAGAATGATCAAACGGAAGGAAAGAGAAGTTGAAAACACCAGGTGAATCCTTGCAATGATTTAGATGGAGCTATGCGCCGAGATAATTGAGAGAGCTTGGAACTCCGGGAATAGAAAAGATAAAGCATCTCGAACCGAGTATGTGACATGATGAACCTCCAGAATAAGGAATTGAATTTACTCGATGAAGCAAGAATAAGAATTACATTATGCTCATCCTTCACCACTTATGTTGGTTACAAACAATGGATTTGGCCTACTACTTATTCTCGTAGAAAGGATTAAGATAGATATAGCGCGAACTTGAGAAAGCCTTCAACGAAACACCGGTAGAATTGAAACAACGAATAAATTGATATGATAAATGAAGGAAGAAGAATCTTGAGCGAACCACCGTAAGAATTAAAATGAACAAAGAAAAGATAAGGAAGACACCGGGAAGAATTTAGCAAATGAACGAAGATGCTTGAGAGAATTTAGATACATGAGAACGAAGCGATCACGAGCTGATAAGAGAATACTTGAATGATGCACCAGTAAGATTTGGAGAACGATAGCTGAAAGTTGAGAATGAATAAATCTTCTGAAATGATGGGCTTCGGAGAATCAAACAGAAAAGACTCTTGAATTGCTCTGGAAGGATGAAAAGAATTTCCACAATCACAAATAATTATGAGAGGATGGCAATAAGCTAGAATCGCGAATCTTGAAGAGAATGGAGCAAGATTTAAGAGAAACTCTTCTTCGGTCTTCAAAATCTGAGAATTACAACGAGAAACACCACCAAATTGTTGAGATACTCCGGAAGAATCAAAAGCGAAGAGGTTGAGCCAACTATGAAAAGAATTTGATAGATCTTGGAGAAAGGCATTTGACTGATGATAAATCATTCTTACGTCAAACTTTGAAAAGAATTTGAGAAGCTCTGGGAAAATTGGAAGAGTCAGGTAAGATCTTGGGAAAAAACCTATGGGTTAGGGCCCACTCAAAAGATACACCATAGAACGATTTCAAAGAGAGATTGCACCGGTTGAATTTAAATGGCTTGAATGAGATAACATCCTCGAAAGAGCTTGAACGAAAGCAGAGTGTAAGCACGAATCTTCGGGATATCTTGAGCACTCCAGAACAATTTATTAGCGAGAAATGAATGATTATGAGGTGCATCGGCATGAGAAGGTATTTAAAACGAGGAAAAAGATATGATGAACAAAGCTTGAATTAAATCCACCGAAGAAAGAAAAGAGTGAAGAATGACGAACTTGAAGCTCCATTAGAATCTTCATGAGAATAGCGGGATAAGAACATTGACGGAAAAAGGATGGAGAGGCTTCACATCAATAAGATGGATACTTGATCAAGAAATCTGAATCCTTCAAGAAAACAAGGGTGGGAGGGTGGGAAAACACCGTTGAGAATGAAACGAACACCATTGAGAAGAAATGATAATTGATCTTACTGATGTTGAAATGATCGGATCCACTTGAAGAGAAACACGCCGGTGAAAAGGATTAACAAGACAATCTCAATTATCATGAAGGATTGGTATTCACATCGGAGGGAAGGTATGGAATCAACACTTGATATTGAAGCAACTCGAATACCACAACTCAAAAACAAAACCAAGGATTGGCTTGCAAAATAAGCCGGAACAAACATATGATAGAGATTCCGTCCAAAGTTTTCGTGGTGGGGCCTACACGGGCTCGATCGTACAACACCATCATGTACAAGGCAGTGCACATGACATACGAAGCGTCCCCGAGTCGGCATAGCCAAGGACTCTTTAAGACACAACGAGACCACTGTAAAACCAACCATGAATAGGCGGACCACTAGACGTCGAACCCCAATTTCATATCATACATCTGTCGGAAAGATATCCTAAGAGCTACTTGAATTCCCACTTATAAACTCTCGAAATTTTCCCAGTTATGCAATCAGGTGTTGGGGATACAGGGGAAGCATAATATCTCACCCAAAACTAGCAAATCCTACATCCAGCTGTATCCATCCTTCAACACATAACCAAGAAACCTTCGGGAATCATTTACCTCAACCTTCGAAAAGCATCCATTATACGAGTTATGGCAATACTCCCGAACTCCCGCCCCAGTACTGGGTGGCGTCGAGGTTATCTCACCAACAATTGCATAAAAGAGATTTTCGATGTCGGCGAACTAAACTCAGGTATTCCAGAACTGCAATGATAAAATTGTGACGACAACACCTCGGAGCTCAACTCCCCGGGACACTGCCACAACCCCTAAATGACAGGAGGCACCAAGAACAATGTTCTCGTCACAAAACCATCGGAACGATTCCAAGATACCCGCGTGATCCTAATTTTTTTTAGTGAAATTTGAGAAGAGAAGAGTCAAAACTCTACGTCAGGATGCCTTACCAGAGCGATGAAGGGACTGAGGAGTAAAAAAGAATTCCTAAACTCTCCGATATATAATTCCTAAATGACTCAAAACATTTTTCTAGACTCAACAACGGCTGCTAAAAACGATCGAGCAGTGGGGGCTCCTAAGGTCGGGGAAGGCTCTGATTACCAACTTATAACGCCCTCGATGCGGCTATATCTCCCACGTGTCGAAACACGACTTAGAGGCATAAGCGCATTGAAAGCAATGTCGCAAGTAAGGTAATCTTCACACAACCCATGTAATACATAAGGGAAAAGATACATAGTTGGCTTACAATCGCCACTTCACACAAATACATGAATAAAGCATTACATCAACCAGGTACACACAAGGTCCGACTACGGAACCAAAATAAAAGAAGAACCCCAAATGCGACAAGGTCCCCGATCGACCCCAACTGGGCTCCACTACTGATCAACTAGAACAAAACAACACAAAGGACAAGATCTTCATCGAGCTCCTCCTGAGCTTGGTTGCGTCATCTGCAAGGACTCATCGGCACCTGCAAACTGGTTTGGAAGTATCTGTGAGTCACGGGGACTCAACAATCTCGCACCCTCGCGATCAAGACTATTTAAGCTTATGGGTAAGGAAAAAAGATATGAGGTGGAGCTGTAGCAAGCGACTAGCATATATGGTGGCTAACATACGCAAATGAGAGCGAGAAGAGAAGGCAAAGCACGGTCGATAAAAGTATGATCAAGAAGTGATCCTAGAACAACCTACGTCAAGCATAACTCCAACACCGTGTTCACTTCCCGGACTCCGCCGGAAAGAGACCGTCACGGTTACACACACGGTTGATGTATTTTAATTAAGGTCAACTTCAGGTTTTCTACAACCGGACATTAACAAATTGCCATCTGCCCATAACCGTGGGCATGGCTTTCGAAAGTTCAAATCCCTGCAGGGGTGTCCCAACTTAGCCCATCACAAGCTCTCACGGTCAACGAAGGATATTCCTTCTAGCGGGAAGACCCGATCAGACTCGGAATCCCGGTTACAAGACATTTCGACAATGGTAAAACAAGACCAGCAAAGCCACCCAGATGTGCCGACAAATCCCGATAGGAGCTGCACATATCTCGTTCTCAGGGCACACCGAATGAGCCAAACATCAGGTAAGCCAGCCCAGAGTTGCCCCTGGTAGCGTCGGACATCGCTCAGTTTGGACCAATACTCAGAGGAGCACTGGCCCGGGGGTTTAAATAAAGATGACCCTTGAGTCTGTAGAACCCAAGGGAAAGAAAAGGCTAGGTGGCGAATGGTAAAACCAATGTTGGGCCATGCTGGAGGAGTTTTATTCAAGGCGGACTGTCAAGGGGTTCCCATTATTACCCAACCGCGTAAGGAACGCAAAATCCGGGAACATAACACCGATATGACGGAAACTAGGGCGGCAAGAGTGGAACAAAACACCAGGTATAAGGCCGAGCCTTCCACCCTTTACCAAGTATATAGATGCATTAATTAAATAAGAGATATTGTGATATCCCAACAAGTAAACATGTTCCAACAAGGAACAACATCTCCATGTTCCAACAAGGAACAAATTTCAATCTTCACCTGCAACTAACAATGCTATAAGAGGGACTGAGCAAAGCGGTAACATAGCCAAACAACGGTTTGCTAGGACAAGGTGGGTTAGAGGCTTGGTTCAACAATATGGGAGGCATGATAAGCAAGTGGTAGGTATCGCAACATAGGCATAGCAAAAGAGCGAGCAACTAGCAAGCAAAGATAGAAGTGATTTCGAGGGTATGGTCATCTTGCCTGAGATCCCGCAAGGAAGAAGAACGAGTCCATGAAGAAGACAAACAGACGTAGTTGAACGGATCCTCACAAGCGCAATGTTATCGGAACCAACCCAAAGAAGCAACATCGGAAAGAAGCACACACCATAGTAAACAACCATCACATAAACATGGCATGATGCACAACCAAGTATGATGCATGTCCGGTTTAATGAAGCATGGCATGGCAAAATGCACAAGCAATTCTACAAATTAAGTGGAGCTCAATATGCAACGAGTTGCATATTGACGGAACACCACATGACTTATTTAGTTCGATCTCGTTTATGAACTCAATAATATTAAATGTTGTTAAACATGGCAAGAGGGTGAAGCAAAAGAAAACTACCTATCTAGGCAAGTTTAAATGAGGCCGGAACAACAAAACAACAAGTCCGGAAACTCCTCATATGCATAAATTAGGTTTGGTACTGTTCTGCCCTAAACATAATTTTAGAGTTGTTAAACATGCAAATAAGGCCACCATGTTAAACTAGGCATTTTCCACCCCATTTACATATAAAGTTTGTTAGATTCGGAGCTACGGTTAATTAGTTATGAATTAAATCATTTTAACATGGCATAGGAGCAAATTTAACCAAACAACATTTTAAGCATTTTAAACATGGATGAAAATGACATATTATGAAACTAGATGAAAAACTAAACATATTTCATATATAATTCATTTTAATCCGATGCACGAATTGTGAGTTATTATATGCATGTTGTACAAGGGTTTTCTGTAAATCTGCAAACTCCTGGATAAATAGATAAATCACTCCGCGGAAAAAAAACATGAGTTAGGCCAAAACTGGCCCGAGCTGGGCTCTACAGGAGAAATCCGAAGATGGGCTTCCTCACATTGGGCCTCACAAGCTGGGCATTGCTCGAAGCGATGCTGGGCCGCGGCGAGAGAGAAGGCCGGCCCATGCAGCTGGCCAGCGCAGTCAACGCGCGGCTGGACCGGGCTCCTCTCGCACGATCTGATGAGACAGGCAGCAGCGGTTCAGCACGGCGGGACGAGGCGGCTCTGCAGCAGTTGAGGGCGGCGTCTGGCGCGATGCAGGGGACGGCGAGGGAACTTGGGCTCCGGGAAGACGGCGGTGGGACGGAGATGGATCCAGGCCAGGTTCGGGCGGGGGCCCGGCGAAGAGGAGGTCGGGGACGCCATGGGGTTCCTGTCAGTGGGAGGAAAGAGGCAGAGAGAGGTGAGGTTCAGAGAAGAAATGGAAAAGGAAAGAAAAAGGACAGGCAGGGGAGGAGAGGGTCACCGGCGCGGCGTGAAGAGGCCCTGGACGGCGGCTCACGGGAGTCCACGGACGGGACGGCTCTAGCAGGAGCTTGGCGTAGGTCAGGCGCGGCCATGGCGGGGCTTCTGCTGCTCCTGCGCTTAGCGAGAGAGTGGCCGGGGCATGAGAGAGAGGTTAGGGAAGGGGACGGGATGGAGAATACAAGGGAGCAGGGAACGCAAAACAGCAGTGACCTCGAACTCCGGCGGCTGGCCACGGGTGAAGACGACGTTGAGGCAGAGGACGACGGCAACGGGATTCCTGCTGGCTTGCTCCAGTGTGGTGGCGAGGACATGGTGGTGGGGTCGAGGTTGCCGGGACCTCCGATGGCTGCTGCTACGGCTGTTTGAGTGGCCGGCAACCACCGGCGAGGCAGAGGCGCGCGAAGCCGTGGCCTCGATCCATCCTGGATCGGGCGCCGGCTGGCTGCGGGGAAGACTGAGGAAAGAGGAGGCGGGGATGCGGATGAGGCTGGCGATGGGAAATGCAGTTGGATGGATAGATCGATTGAAAATAGTGGGGATTGGCCGGCGTTGAAAACAAGGAGAGTGGCGGCGGATGGGATGGATGGAAGGGACAAACTGCCTAGGATCTACGGTTGGTCTAGTTATATAGTGAGTGGGTTAGATTAGGGGCTATCTCGTCCCTCCGATCAAAATCGGACGATCGGGAAAAAATAGGCTAGGGAGCCCAATTAACAAAACGGGGATGTTTTGTAGATGTTTGGGGATGTTCCGGACCCATCGGTGATGACCGCTCGGGTCGGGTCCGGAACAATTTCGGACGCGCACGTGAGGAGGTCCGCGGACTGACGAGAGAGCCTAGGTTAGGCCTAGCGGTAGGTAGTGGACTGTGCAGAAGGTTTCGGGCTGAGAGAAGAGAAGAGAGGGAGGCCCGGCGACTGTTTCCGGAGACCGAAAATGTCCGACGTTAGACCGGCTATAATGCCGCTATAGTTTAACGGTTAGGCTATCAAACGAACTCCGAACGCGATGAAACTTGGTGGGCGGTCTACAGACAACAAAACAACACCACACGCCAAACTCTCATCCCATTCCGAGAACATTTTCCGGCCACTTATAAAATAATAAACCGGACATGCCGCGGGCGCGTGCAAGTGTGGTTGGGCTCAGAACGGACAACGGAGAGAACTCGGAGAACCCGGACGGATGCAAGTTTTTGAAAACATGCAGATGCAATGCGGATGATGACATGGCAAGATGCAACACGCAAGAGAATGACAAGGCAACAAAGCGAATAACTGGCGGACACCTGGCACAACGGTCTCGGGGCGTTACAGAGCTACCATGGGAGGCTTGGGAACATCTACAGGAGGCATGGGTGGCTTCGGAGCTACCATGGACGACATGGGAGGCATGGGTGGCTTCGGAGCCACCATAGATGGCATGGAAGGCATGTGAGCACCTACGGGAGGCATGGGTGGCTTCAGAGCTACCATGGGAGGCATGAGTTTTCGGTCTCTCATGAGAGGCATGGGAGCACCTTCGAGTGACATGGGTGGACGCATGGCTTCCGGTGTGCCTCACATACCTTCGCATTATGCTGTTGGAGATCTTGCGAACACCATCCGAGCCCCCGATGACAATGCGGCGCTTGAAAATGGAGAGGAGGAGGAAGAATTGTCTTCGGACGAGGAGGAAGAAGAGGATGATGATGATGATGTGGCATAATTGTTGATGTGCCATTTGTTTATGTGAACTTTTATTTGTAGTGAACTTGGTTGGGTGATTTTGAACTACGCATGCAATTGAATTATGCTATGTTGCTCTTATTTTGCACACTTGTTTAATGTTTGAAACATCAAATGGACATGTGTTGATCATATTTTCAATCGCCGGCTGCTCGCACGCTGGAAATTTAGTGCGCCTGCTGGAGCTATAGCACCGCACCATATTTTGCAGCGGCCGTTGGAGCAAGCGCCTTGCTGTGCGCAAAAAAGGCTATTTCGACGCTCTATAAAAATTTAGCGTGCCGCACGGTTGTGCGTCTGTTGCAGATGCACTTAGTGGGAGCCATCCCAAAGCCAAAAATGGATTTTGAAATCATTATTTGGCCACATTATAGCTACCCTTAAGACACCGACAGTGCATGCCAAATATGGGCACTAATTCTTTTATTGGGCTTTTTGGCACTAATTCCACACATTCTAAAAAATTAGGTTTCCTTTGAGAATTTGAATACACACTCTTCAAATCCTGGGCCAACACGTTTCTAAGATATAGGTTGTGACACACCTGGCAAGATCTAAATGTAACATTCTGGATTTCCTAAAAACTGATTCCAAAACCTACAGATGAGTTTGACTAAGCGTTTAATTCAGTGGGGTGATGGTCTTCTTGCCCAGCCCGGGAGGGAGACGCTTATTAAATCTGTGGCTCAAGCTCTACCCACGTATATTATGAGAGTTTTTAAGGTGCCTTTTTTAGTTTGCGGTGAACTTACTAGGATGGTAAAAGGCTTTTATTGGGGAGCTGAAAAGGGTAAAAGGAAGGTGCATTGGCGTGCATGGAATGATCTAATGCAACCCAAAAGTAAGGGTGGTGCAGGTTTCCGCGACTTTCGTATTTTCAATCAAGCATTACTAGCTCGGCAAGCATGAAGATTGATTTCGAAGCTGGACAGTCTGTGTGCACAAGTGTTGAAAGCTAGATATTATCCAGATGGTAAGCTTGAGGATACTGTTTTCTCTGGAAATACATCTTCGTCTTGGCAGGCTATTAGTTATGGTCTTGATCTTCTGAAAAAGGGATTATTTGGAGGATGGGCAATGGAAGAAGCATACAGGTTTGGCGTGATAACTGGATTCCAAGGCCTTTTTCCTATAAACCCATAATGCTTCAAGGAAGATGTAGAATCCGTTTTGTTTCGGACTTGCTCAATGAGAATGGTTCGTGGAATCTTGTCTTACTGCAAGAATTTTTTCTGCCGGCGGACATCGCTGAGATAATGAAAATTCGGGCATCACCGCAGTTGGAGGAAGACACGTTGGCTTGGGGTCCTGGAAAATACGGAACTTTCTAAGTTAGGAGCACTTACCAATTTGGTTTTGACGAAGCACACAGAAGCACAACAACTGGTTCGAGTTCTCGTCCGGATGGTCGAAGATTTTGCTGGAGACTTATCTGGTCAGCTGATGTACCCCCAACAGTTCAGAATTTTGCTTGGCGGGTGGCTACAGATTCTCTGCCCACATGGAGGAACAAACACAACCGGGGCCTTGAATTAAATGATCTATGCCCGGTGTGCTCTATGGAACCCGAAGACAATTTTCACGCACTTTGCCGCTGCACACTGTCAAGGATGCTTTGGGATACAATGACAGATGTTTGGTCCTTGCCTAGTATTAATTCCATGCAAAACATTAGTAAAGAATGGCTGCTACATGCGTTACAACCTCTTTCGGATATTGAAAGGTCTATGCTACTAATGTTGTTGTGGCGGGCCTGGCATATTAGAAACGAGGTGGTTCATTACAAACCGCCACCGCCTATGGAAGCCTCGAGGCGTTTTTTGGTGAGCTACCTTGATTCTCTTGTCGGTATTAAGATTGACCTGTCCTTGGATGTAAGCAAAGGGAAATCTTTTGTCACTTATGATAACCCTTCTAACTGGTCAACTGTATTTACAAGAGAGACGAGGCCTAAATGGAGTGCTCCCAAGGCTGTCTGGGTTAAACTTAGTTCTGATGGTTCTTATGCAGAAGATGGCTCAGCAGGCGCTGGCATGGTGTTGAGAGATGACAAGGGTGAGATTATTTTTTCCTCTTGTAGGTAGCTTTTTTCATATCGAGACGCTCTTGAAGCGGAATTATGTGCATGCATGAAAGGGTTGTCGTTTTCGATCCAGAAAAGTGAGCTTCCTATTGAGATTGAGATGGACTCTATTGTTGCAGTAAAGTTGATCTAGGCAAAGGAGGTGGATAGATCAGTTTATTCATCGCTCATTAAAAAGATTAGATATCTCATGTCTATTCGTGATTCGTGTATTACTCATGTTAATCGTAGCCAAAATAAAGTTAGTGATAACATAGCTAGATTTGCTCGTTTAGAAGGCAAAACCATGACTTGGATCGGTTCGGGTCTTATGGCTGCTATGGAGCTTGCTATGACTGATTGTATGAACTTCTTGAGTTGAGTAATACTCCCTTCGTTTGGATTTACTTGTCTTGAAAATAAATGTCTAGAATTAAAATACGTCTAGATACATCTATTTTTACGATAAATAATTCTGAACGAAGGGAATACATTATTCACCCGAAAAAAAACTCCAGAACACTTTTTCTCCAGCTAAAAGAAACATGTGAAAGCTTTACTAACCTTTGCCAGGTTGGTTGGAGACCCTGACCCTGGCTGCGATGGGGGTGGGATACCATGCCATGGAGGGCGAGCCGCTGACCATGTAATGCACGTGTCGGCACGTTCACCATTTTCTGTTCTTTTTCCTATTTTAATGCAGCAGCTGGGTATGTACAGATCAGTTCAATTCAATCCAATCCATTTCCCGTCTCTCTCTATCTGTCTATGGCCCACACCCCTGCCCCGCCGGAAAACGAAATCCACGTCGCCCGCGCGCGGCCGCCGACGTAAAGCCGCCCTCCGCCGCACACGCTCTCCTCTCCCGTGCCGCCCACCCGATGGATCCATCGCCCGATCCGCTCGCCGCCTCCGCCCCATTCCCCACCATCCCCGCCGCCACCCACAGGCCACGGGTCGCCCGCCCGCGGCGCCAGGCCGCCCCCTTTCGTTCCGACCACCCCGGAGCCTCCTGCTCCCCCAGCCGGCGCCTCGGCGGCGATCTCTCGAGCTTCGCTGCGGGCGCTGGCTCGCGACCGAGCACCGCAGGCGGATCACGCCCCTCGGCCTTCGTCTTCGGCGCGGACGCCTCGACGTCTAACCGCGCCGTCGCGGAGGATCCGGCGTCGGCGGGCTCATGGGGTTCTTCCCGTGGCGCTAATTTTGTTTTTGGGAGTGGCGTCTCGGCGAGATCGGAGATGAAGAGAAGCTCCTCGGTTGGATCCGGTGCTGCCTCGTTGTGCAGCCTCTCTACAGCAGCCGATGAGCTTGTACAAGATGATTCTTCCGGCAAGCAAAGAGATGACCGTGCTCACGTTTCTAGAGGAAATGATTCCGTGCTGGAGATAAATTCTCGGGGTACTTTTGGTGCCTCGGAAAGCAATTTGAAGTCACATGAGGTTTTTCGTCCGAGCATTCTTCATGGTGTTGCCAAGCAGCGCGATGAAGGGCGTAGCATGCTCTCTCAGACGGTAGGGTGCAAGAGTACGGAAATAAATTCATCATTAGTTGGTCAAGCGATCAATGCAACAAAATGTACTGACAGGAATGATTCCATGGAAGTCCCCGTGGACTGTGGTAACTCATCCGTAGGAGATTCTGTAGATAAAATTTACTTCACAAAGGATGGAAGCAAACTTTCTGCAACTGGTGTTAATGTCAAACATGATTTGTTTGTTTTCGGGGGACCTGCTAGTGCTCAACATAGTCTGTTCGCTGCAAATACAGAGCAAAGTAATTTCAAGAAGTTGGATTCATCTGATAAAGAGGAGGTAACATGCAGTTCTGAACAACTTGGTCTTTCAGAACATTCCAGACCTTGTCAAGTCCATGAAACAGAAAAAGCCTCAAAAACTGCACCTTTTAGCATTGGAGCTCAAGATGACATTGTGAAGGCTTCTTTCACAAAGTTGCCTGATGGTATGCAAACACAAGTAGGTGCAGCATCTGGACTTGGTGAATGTCGATCTTTCGATGAGAGATCATTTACTCTACAGGACCACAACTCAGCATCTGGAGACAAGGGAGTGATTAAGGCTATGAGCATGAATAGAAGGGCAGTGAAACCAAAGAAGTTTTCCTCAACCCGTCAGGTTTCTTCATTGCGGAATGTCCTTGCAGCTGACAGTTTTTCTGGAAAAGTGACTCCGGAAACAAACTTTAGTATGGAACAATCTGGAAAAGTTGGCCTCAGGTTAGAGGGTTCTGTTAACAGTGGCCCAGAGGTAGCTGATGCTACGCAAACAGCAGAAAGTAGCCATGATAGAACTGGGCATACTTTTGCAGCAAACTTGGAAAGTTGTGGTAACTCTGACTTAATATTTGCTTCATCTACTTTCGATCGAAGTAATTTGGGCTCACAAAGACAACAGAATAGAAGTTCTGAAGGAATGACGACTCATACTAACTTTGTTCAAAGCCTTCCTACATCTGCCATTAGTCTTGCACACACAAAAGTTTCAGCAAGCCAGCCAGACACAGTTTTAGCGCCTCAATGGACCGAATACAGCAAAGCAGAACCTACAGTAGTAACATGTCCAAAAACAGGAAACTTTAGATATCAGGAGGATTGTGAAACTTGGCGTATAAGGTGTCTACACAACCTTTCGTATTTTGTTACAGGCGTATTTATGAACTTACATACTATGTTTAATGACTTGTGACTGCACAGTTGCAAATATCACAGTTATATCAACTATATCTTCTGAAATAGGCAAATAGCACAAAATATGATTATTTTTTTGTGGACAGTGGACACCAGTTTAATATCTGCAGTAATCTGAAAGCAAACTTTGAAAGGATTGCAACTGTGCTTGAACTTCCATAACAGAAGAAAATTAGAACTTCCTTAACAGAAAGAAAATTATCTCCAACCAAGAACCAACGTGATGTATCTCAGTCAATCAAAATTCAGTTATTTGTTCCTCTGTTAGCCTTTTGCCTTTTTTTCACACCCGCTCCTCATGCTATGTAATCAAGTTTATGCTTATGGATCATGTGCTGTGTTTGATAATTCTGGAGTTTTCTGGCTTAGAATTAATTCCCACAAGTGGTAGTTTATGAAATATCAACAGTTAAAACTGAAATATGTTGAGCCTTGGTTTGATTTGAATAAGGGGATTAGAGTTTCTTTTTTGTTGCTTTAACTGTATATTTAGTGCATTTTAAGCTTAATTGTTTATTGTGCACCAGGGGGAACCAAGCTTATGCTGCAGGACAGTTAGCTAAGGCGGAGGAATGCTATACCCATGGGATTAATTCTGTTTCTCAAAATCAAGCTTCTCAGAAAGCATTAATGCTGTGCTACAGCAATCGTGCAGCTACCCGGATATCTCTCGGTAGGATGAGAGATGCCCTCTCTGATTGTCAGAAAGCTACTGAAATTGATTCCAGCTTTCTCAAGGCACAAGTCAGAGCTGCCAAGTAAGATGAATACCTAGGGCTGTTACATTGACAAATCACCAATTTGTGAACTTTCACATATATACAGTTTTTCTTTAAACAATTGGAATTTGCATCATAATTCTTAAACTTTTTATTTGGTGAAGGAGAAAAAACTAGATATTGTTCTTAAGGAAATATCCAATTCAATTGTTTTTTTCTTAGGAATTTCAGATCTCAGAGGAAAGAAACATTTCATGTTTTGTAGTTAAATGATACCTAGGGCTGAGTACTGCCTGAACATGCCTAACTCTACTCCTTGTTGTTTGTGTACATTCAGTTGACATTGGTTTGCAAAGTGTTAATAGCCTTGTTAATTCGAACTCCATAACTTAATGTGGTTACTTGATGTTAGAAGTTAGTAGTGCACGTAATTGGTCATAAGTGTCTTGCCCTTGTTATATAACTTGTATAATATTGCTGAATATATGATCTAATCAATATGCTCGGCTAAATGTGTATAGTTGTCTACTTGCTCTGGGGGATGTCGACGAAGCACAAAAGGGTTTTGAAATCTGTTTGAAGTCTAATCATGCGGTAAGCTTGGATCGTAAAGTCATAGAAGAGGCTTCTGATGGTCTACAAAAAGCTCAGGTAGGCTCGTCTCTGGTGCTATACTGTCGTTGTTCATGTTATCATATCTTGAGGAACTGTGGAATCTGTAGAATTAGTCTGTATCCCTTTATGCTACTTTGAGTGAGTTTTGACTTTTGAGTAGAGAACTGCGAAACCAGAAGCATACATGATTTTGAGATTATTTTTTCTCGAATATGATTTTACGAGCTATCGAGGAACCGTATTGCAAAATAACTATTCCGATGCTTATGTTAAGTGCAATTGTTGATTACCATAGTTTAGTAGATTGGCGGCTTTCAACTGGAAAGTACTAAAAACTGTATATATTGTTGGGTGAAATATACAAGAAATTAAGACAAATTCACAGCAGAATTTTAACAAATTTCCAAAGCATAGATGGATTTATGCTCAAAAGTATCTTGTGTTGAGAATTTGAGGTCTCTGTTACATCAGCCGCTTCCACTTTTCATTCAACTACCTGTAAGCTGTTAAATGGTACTGCTTCTCCTAGAGCTTCACAATTTGTTCCATGTGTCATCCACAACTCCTCTAAGTCTCCATCACAATGAAGCACTCGTACAGCTCCCAACTTGTTGCAGTTCTGCTGAACACACCGGATAAACTGGAATGTATCACATAGATTAATCTATTTTGAAGATCCGTTGGTAAAAAATGTATTCGTCAATAGTTTCTGATAAAATTTTACGAAGCTATTTCCATTTAGCCCATTACATACATGATAAATATGAAAAAGATGCCTGGTGTTTTTTTTACCTGCCTTCTGCCCCTACGATGCAATGATATGTTCAGTAGATGACTATGAGCAGAAAATACCGTTTAAACACACCTCCCTTTGATTATGACTTACTCTCTCTAATGCCTCGCTGTAGGATCAAATGTATCAACCAGAGGGGGGTGAATGGTAGATTTTAGCAAATTCTTCTGTAATACAAAATACTAAGCTAAATAGAAGAATAACAGGACAACAACACCACAGTTCAGAGGAAATCTAGTAGAAGAACTAGATAAATTACGAGGCAAGCGGCAAACCTACTAGGTAACCATGACTAAAGTAAACCTGCTATCACAGGAGCAGAAGACAAACGAGCTATAGATGCGAGTAAATCTAACAGCCTAAGCACGGACAAAGTCTTCATTGAGAAAACAAAGTACACCACTTCAATGAAAACTTAAGCAGCAGAAAGGTATGAAAGTACTTAGATAACTTTGCAATAATCACAAAGAAAGAAGGAAGACGAAATTCTTAAAAAATCGGCAGATTACGGAAAGTAAATAGGAGCGAGGAATTAGAACCCGTTGCTCGACAAAGACACAATGATGTGTTTACCCCAGTTCAAACTGCTGGCACAGTTCTACGCCTGGGTTGGAGAGGCTGAGCCACAACTCTGAAGACACACAAGTCTTCGCCTTGTTCTCCTTGAGCTAAGCCCTCGGAACCCGCCCAATTACTTGGGGTATCTTGCGGTGATCTCCGGACCGGTAAAAGCTTGATGTTCGGCAATTCCACACTTTGGACGCGCTTGAACGACTCCTTACCATCTAGAGGATGCACAGTCCTTAAGAGTAACAAGTCAAAGTTAGGTTTGATCAAGTTCTTCGGTGATGCTTAATCACTTGATACTTTTAGGCTCTGGGTGTTTTTTCCTCACTTAGAATTTCTCTCAAATATTTGGGACGAAGGGTTGCAATACTTGTCCCAAATTCACTTGGAGCAGCCAACAACAAATGGTTGGGGTAGGGTGGCTATTTATAGCTGGCGAGCAACCCAAGGGGGCTGAAATGACCGTTCGAGACACTCCCAACGTGCACGCGGCACGTGGCTAACGATATGAATTTCAAACACAAGCGCGCATGGACCGACTTGTGGAACAAGTCATCTAACTCAGTGATGAATTTAACCCAAGTGTCCCAAAGACTTCGGCACCAAGGCTAAATAACTCACTTTGAAAGAGATTTCTAAGTATTCACTCTCTGAAGAATTCGGTTCGATTGTGCACACACACGAAGACTTGAATCTTACTTTCACTTAGACCACTGCTAATAGTACGTTGCCCTACGACTCAAATGAAGAAAAATAAATTAGTAAACAAAAGTCTTCACAATAACTTTCAATCCTTCAATGGGCATTCTGAAGGCTTCAATGTTCTTACAACAGTTTTAGGAGTCATATTCCACGGTTAAACCTAATCCTCAGGGACTTTCACCTCTATATATTCACAAACACATTAGTTTCTTAATTGTTTTGTCATTAATCATCCAAAACCCACAAAGGGGGCACTAGATGCACTTACAATGGCCTACCTATTTTCTTGCTAAACTACTTTCCTTACATTAAATTTGTTTTTGTGTGATGGTTGATTATATGTTTTCTTATTTCCTTTCAGTAATCAATTAAGTATTTTGTTGCATTTCTGTTGTCCTTTTCATAGTGGAATGCCTTATCATAGAATCTAAGATAATAAAGTTTATATGATTCTGCAACCATATATAGCATTTTTTCCAGGAAATATTTGATGAGTCTTGATTATTGATGTGAACTATGATGGGTCAAAAGCCACCCGAACCAATTTACTTTTGCAATGGAACTTGATTATCTAATCAGTATGTTGTTGTCATTTGCGAACAGAAAGTATCTACTTTCATGCTTCAATCCAAGGAATATCTTGTTAAAAAGGAATTTGACAAGATACCAAGTGCCTTACAAATGATCACAGATGCTTTGTCCATAAGCATTCATTCAGATAACTTGATGAAAATGAAAGCAGAAGCCCTGTTACTGGTCTGTATTTACGGTAAACTTGTTTTTCCTACATACCATATTGCCAAGTTTTGACTGCTACTGTAGCTAGTTAGTGTATTACTTAACTGTTACTTTAATGGGGCTTGGCAGTTGCGGCGATATGAAGAATTAATTCAGTTTTGTGAAGAAACTCTGCAACTGGCAGAAAGAAATAGTGTGCCTCTGTGTCTTGATGAGCATCTAGAAAACATTAACTTGGACAGCTACGGGTTTTCTGTGAAATCTTGGCGCTATTATCTTATCGCCAAGTCATATTTCTTCATAGGAAAACTTGAAGAGGCTCATCAGTTCTTGAAAAAGTACGAGCAAACAACACCTGCGGAATACAAGTAATATTTTGTGAAGATTTCTATGTCAGTGTTGTATGGTTTTATGTTCTATATGTCACTACTACTCATATGGTTTGCTAAATTTGTGAAAATATTGACTAGGTGCGGGAAGCAGTCTCAACAATCAGTTTCGTTACTTTCGAAGACAATCTCTGAACTACTGCGTCTTAAAGTATGTCCATTCTGCCTCTATTATTTCACTTCCATGGATGATTTAGTTGATGACACGTCACAGGCTATCAATTGCATCATCGCAGCCTCACTATCTAAGATATCATGTCCAATACTCCAACTATCCAACATTTTTGTTCTAGAAAAAAAAACTATCCAGCATTTTGTTTACGGGTTGTCTATGCTGTGTTGGTCTAATCATATGATGTCCCACTATATCCAAATTCTATCTACCATGCATTGTCTTTCGGTCATGTACATACATAATATCCCGATTCCACAAGTATTGCAAGGATTTTGCACTAGAGGCATGAAATTCTTATTTTCTTCATTTTAGGTTGCTGGGAATGAAGCTTTTCAAGCTGGTAAATATTCAGAGGCTGTGGAACATTATACTGCTGCTTTGTTGAGCAACGCGGAGTCATTACATTTTTCAGCAATCTGTTTTGGCAACCGTGCGGCTGCATACCAAGCAATGGGCCAAATTTTAGATGCCATAGCAGATTGTTCGCTAGCTATAGCCCTTGACACTAGCTATTGTAAGGTTGGTGAAAGATCCTCATCTTCTATCAAACTAAAATTTAACCATGCTCTCTATTTTTGTTTAGATTCTGGCCAAAAGTGTCTGTATGATATGGTGTGCTATAAATGTCCTTGTTTATTTCATCAAGTATTTTGGCAGGGCATGCATTTATTCTTGCTAACCCATCTGGTGAACATCTCCCTCCACCTTAAACGTTCTGATGTGCGATGTATTGATTTGGTACTTTTTTGTCCAAGTTGCCCAAAAATAGGTAGATAATAATACTTTGATTTTGGATTTGGCTTACTACCACATGGGCATAGGAATGCTCCAATATGTAATGTCTTGCTCTTCATTTTCCTATGCATGACATGCGTGTTCTTGGGTTGCATTCAGTGAAACCTGAAGCTTGGAGATCTTTCTGGATTACCATTTATCAGTTATAACCTTGTATGTTTTATGCAAAGTTACTGCTTTCTCCATCCTTTCGATCAGATGAAGTTGACATCACCATTGTAGTAGGGAAAATTTCTTCATATGAATGGTGTGAGCAACTAAGTTAAAAATCTACGTGGTTGCTTGAGTTATTACTGGATTCTTTTGGCTGAACCTTTCACATTGAGTTATATTTTCTATATCCACTGTACATACTGTTTTTATGATGTTGGAAGTTTGACTGGATAAGTCTTGAATAGAGCTGGTTGACTAATTATGTTGTCAAGTAACTTTTAGATAAATTGTAGACCTGTGAGAATATGTTATCCCAAAGCCTTCTTTGCACACAAAATGGGGGACAAGAGTATGAAATAAGAAAGAACCAAGAAAAACACTCCTAATGTATTGTGTTTTGTAGGTTATTTCTAGAAGGGCTAGTTTGTATGAACTTATAAGGGACTACGATCAGGCAGAAAATGATCTTCGAAGACTAATTTCTCTTCTTGAGGAGCAACTACAAGAAAATATGTCCATGCCATCAGAAAAATTAGATAATGTTCGTAACAATCTACACCGAGCCAATCTTAGGCTTTCTGCTTTGGAGCGTGATGCCAGAAAAAGGACATCACTGAATATGTATCTGATATTGTAAGCCTCTGTCCTTATTCTAATTTCGTTTGAAGTAGAACATACACAATCATGTTTTCTACGATGACCTATACTTATGCAATATCGTGCATCTTTGTGTCTAATTTTGTTGCTGCTTCATCCTTTGACATGTACAATTTGTCCTTCTAAACCTCCATTAATTACAATGCTGTAAATTAATACACCCTCTGTTCACTAATGTAAGACATTTTGGCAGTTTACTTTATACTGCCAACATGTCTTATATTTAGAAAGAGAGGCTGTATTGATTAAGTTGATAGAAGGGCGCTCTGACTTACAACTTATTCCTAAAGTGAAATTGTCATTTTACCTATAAGCTCTGCAGCAGTTAGATGAAAATGCTACACTATTATCATGTCATTCATGACATCACCTTGTGCAATGAATGTGTCTTTCTTTCATGTGTGTAGTTATGAAAATCATTTCTGATAGTGGTGAGTAGTCACGGTTTATTTTCCATATTACTACAAAAAGTGGGGAGTTGGGCATTTAGAATTACATTACATGCATTTGCTCCCTATGGAAAGGAACTTCCATTGGAAAGCAATGTGGATAGGGCATGTTGGAACATAGTTCCAAAGTTTTGTTCTGCGAAAGTGGGAAGAACTTAGTTACTGAATGTCTCTTCCCGGAAACACACGTGGAATGTCTGACTGAGATCTGCTTTTCCATGCAGAGGAATTGAGCCATCCTGCTCTGCTGTGGATATAAAAAGAGCATACCGCAAAGCAGCATTAAGGCATCATCCAGACAAAGTACTATATTCGATCTTCATGTAGACAAGTATGCCATCTTTCTTGATTTCTTCTGTTCACTAACATTAATTATGGCACAGGCAGGTAATTTTCTCGTGAGAAGTGAAAATATCGATGATACAGTATGGAGCGAAATTGTGAATGCGATCCGCAGAGACGCTGATTATTTGTTCAAAATAATTGGGAAAGCATATGCTATACTTTCGGACCCTACCATGGTAGGTTTCTTGTCATATTCTGGGTGTTTTTGCTCTTGTTAGTGTTTCTAAGTTTTATCTGTTGAAAACTGAATATAGGTTCTTATATTGGCTGATGTTTTCTTTTAATAATGTTCTATGTTGGTTTAGATTGAGTGATATGTCAGATTAGAGCAGTTTTCTATTTTAGCTTATCTTGTTATGATAAAGGCTTGCATTTTCTTTGATATTTCTGAATGAACTTAAACTGTGTTTTGTTAATAATCAAGTGTAATCTGAGATTCTCTTTTTTGAAGATCTGAATATGGAACTATTCAGTGTTATGCATGCCATAGGTATTTGAGAATTTGAAGCTATAAGGCAAGTTAATAACAGTCAGCATGAACATCTGGCACAAGCACATCCTACTAGCTAGTAACAGTAGGACTTCAAGTTGGAGCCATGTTAAGTGCCCACCTTTGCAGTGCTAATGTTTTGTGTCGCTTCTGTTGATAATTTCAAGAGACCGCTGTTTACGGCAGTTTCAGCAAAATTAATACTGAAGTATCAATCAATTAACTTAAGAAACTCGAACTTCCAAGTTAAGTTCTTAGAATTCTGCGTGGAGCCGTGGACTCAAAGGAGTCTGTATGGTTTGCCTGGGTGGGAATCTGAACTTGAAAGTGGAATCAAGTTTATGGGGTAAAGTTTTTTTAGAGAAAAGGAAAAGTAGAGTTGAGGCTGGCACGAAGTCGAAGAACCATTCAGATATTTCCATCTGCAAAAGTCTGCACAGATGTTAGTATGGAAATCAACATTGTAGTTCTTAGTGGCATTAACATATTCAACTTTTAGTTTATCATGATGATCTACAATGGTTTGGCTAGAGTTTTATTTATTTATTTCTCCAGTATTTTTCTTAATGGAAATTAGTTGGATAGCTTTAATTCTTCATCCATCAAGGCTAGTTTCTGTTTGTTTGATTTCAAAGCAACAATCATACCTGTTGTTTTCTAATTGTGGTGCCTGATATATATCGTACAGAAGAGCAAATGATGGAACCGGGCACGTGGATTAATGGTACAAGCAGTGCACATGAACATGAGGGCTGCCCTCGGAGCAATCAAAGTGATGTATAGGGTTTGTTTGTACAAAACAGAAGTGGTGATAGGATTTTGTGATAATTATGAAGTGGTACAGTAAAGAAGTATAATGGGGAGTATCTACAAGAATGCTGGTGACCTTATTCATGCTGAATGATTGACTAACGTGAGTTTTGGCATGTCCGGTGCTCCCATTGCGAGGTTTAGACTGCATGAGTACTATGAACCCAGGAAGTTGCAGATCTGGGTCTTCATGGGTGAATCACCGTTGTGAAAGTTTTTCTGCCTGCCAAGTTTCCATTTTGGTGTGCAGGGTGTATACTATATTGGATTACCGCTACCAACTTACCTTTTCATGTAAAGAAGATGTGCATATGTATCTGATGTTGTGCATAGTTTGTTGAAGCAGCTGGAAATGAAATCAGCAACAGAGGAACACTGTAAATACACGAGGTGTGGCAGGAGCACATGATTTGTTTGATTTGTTGATTGTATACTTAGAATGATTTTGCAAGAGGAAGAGGGCAGAGAGTTTTTCCCCTTGAGGTTTACGTTTGTATGTAAAACTGGACCAAACGAGTGATTCTTTTGTTGAAACAAACAAATAAGTTGGCATGGATGAATATTTTGATCTACAGCTGTTGGCCTGTTGTGCTTTTGGAAGTTCCAAGTTGTATTTTGAAGAATGGTATTATAGCCTATACGACATTCCCTTCATTCACGAATGTATTTTGGTGTGGAAAAAATGGGCATGAAGCTTCCAGAAGCACGTGAGTTTTGCCGAAAGAAAGTGAGCAATCTTTTTTTAATATTTTGCAAGACTATCTAAATTTGCAAAATGAGAGTAATAGTTATATAATTTTCTTTCCCACAAAAAGGAAAACTTGCAATTTTCTTAGCAGCAGATTGCACTCAGTTAACCTCACCAGACGACATTATCGCTTACTGAGACAAGTGTGTGATGTTTTTTCTCATTTTTATTTTCTCGCAAGTCTTAACATTGAATAGATTTGAATATGAAACTGTTTACTTGGCTGGAGTGATTGAAAGTTACAGCGAGCACGTTTTGGTGAATTAATTGCTTCACACCCTGCGGCTTAGCAAAGTGTGTGGTATTTTTCAAGGTTCACTGGAGTATGTTTTATCTTGTCCAGCTGGTATAAATATGTACAAGCCTGATATTTGGGATAAGGTTTGTCATGTGTTCATGGTTAAATGTTTACTGTCCTTTAGACAACAGAAATAAAGATCTTCAGGCAATATTGAGTAGCTTCTCAAATCCCATATATTTTGACAAGTTCATGAGAGCAACTTGATTTATCCCAGGGCTCTAGGCCAACCTAAAGGAATCCGAAATACAAAATAAATTAAAACACGAAGGCCATGTTGAAGGTACAATACAACCATATCTGTCTGACAGAGGACCTTGTTGAAAGAGATGGTCCATGTTCCTGACTCCTGACTAGTTAAACATAATTAGCCAGTGGTTTCTGTACTTTCGTGTCCTGCACTTGCAAGGGGCTTGCTGGGCATGCGATCTCGGCATTGTAGCAGGAGAAGAGCCAAATCTGGAAGTGTTCTATAGTGTAGCTAGCTAGCATTGGTATGCCATGTAAACCACTGTTTTCTTACTGTATCTACTCCCTCCGTTCCATAATTTTTGTCGTGGTTTTAGTTCAAAGAGGAGTACCTAGTTGTATTACTAGTGGTTGGGGCGCACCCTGGTGCGCCTCTTGAGTGGTTACTCTGCGGTGCCGGGTATGTCTCCGCCCATTCAAGTTGCTTTATTCACCTTTTGTTAGCACATGCACACATCATTGATGAGCTCTTTGGTCAAAGTTTTATGTGAAGAAGCGAAATCCATGACAAGCAATGAAAATGAATCTTGTCTCTTTCCATATAAGTGGAACCGTAAACTTCTAACAACCTGCAACTTAGCTATTTTACCAATGTGCACAAGCACAACTCTCAAACGTGGATGGACTGCAGTACCACTGCTTTCTTTGTTGTCCTCAGCGTCCAGCACCATAGCTTGAAGGAGACACGGGGCGAGATCGAGACGGGCAGCGTCGGCGGTGGCTCGCCAGAGCAAGACCAGCCGACCACCCCACCACGTCGGCTCGTGGCTCGTTCGCACACTGCTCCGGCACGGCTGAATCGTGTCCACGGCACGGCGAGGGACCCTGCTATAGAGATGTTGCACCTATTAGTTCTTTGCAGATTGATGATGAAAAGCTATCACTGGCGGAAATATGCAACACCTGATTAGGACACAAAAAAGGAAAGCAACTTTGAGTTCTAATGAACAATTATCAGAAACCAGAAGGACAACATACAGAATACAAACTTTTTTTTGTTTGAGAGAAGATAGAAGAGTCCAACAAGCAACCATTCAGGAAGGCAATATACAACCAGAAAAACTAAAACAACGCCAAAACTCTGTAGAAACAACTATGCCATTCCACTCCAATTAAAATCCTTATTTTGTTATCAGGATTCAGGATACCCTAGAAGGTAACATGCTTCAAATTTTAGCACTTGTAACTGCAGCTGTCAGTCCTGTGGGGAAAAAGATTTAAAAAGGTGTTGTTGTTGGTAATCAATTTTAAGAATAATGCATTGTGGTAATTTAGTATTCCCATTAATAGTTCTTCACGACAAACATTGAGGATTCATATCAGCCTGAGTGTTGGACATCAATCAGAACGGTTGTGGTAACATTAATGCTCAAGCAGTGAAGTTCACGCAAATAAAAATGAATCTGAGGAGACCTATCCAAGGACAAAAGATAACTCACCTTCAAATCCTTGGTGAAGCATAACCTTAGTTTTCGAACTGAGCCCTTCTTGCAAGTGATTTGTGGTGAGCCCCTAAATGCATGTTTGATTGTATCAATGAAATCATTCGGTGCAGTTCTAGATGTAGAGAAGAAATGCATGAATGGCACACACAGACACACGCACGCACGCGCACACGCACACGCACACACAGAGGACAAGTAATCACTTACTACTGACTGGATTGTGATTGTTAAATGATATAACACTGAATTGAAAATGACAACACCAGCAACTCATGCAAGAATCATAGAGACAACGCTAAAGTACCTGCAATTGTTGTTGGGATTGTCCCCTGAACATTGAATAATCAAACAGTTCTTGTCAAACTGGTGCTTGCAAATACAGAATGCATAACATATGGACTCTAGCTCGCCTTCTAATAAAGCATGATAACCCGCGCAACTAATGTCCCTGAGATAATAAGGTTGGCAGCACTAAGATAAGCAACCACCTGGGTGAAGAATAAAAGATAACATGGAGGGGTAGAGTGAACCATACCTTTATATATCCTTTGACAAGAAAATCACCCCTACCAAGAGTTCCAGATGCGCTGCTGTTTCCAATATAACTCATATACTGAAAAACTTCGCTGTATGTTTCCATTTGAGAGATGGTTCTGAGCAATTAAACAACTGCATGAAAGAAAACTCATGAACTCGGTGTGACTATTAATCCCGGAAACATGCTAAACTTATACTATAATAATGACAAAGGAGAGCAGCCATTTGGCTCCCAGATTCATGTGCTCCCACTGCGAGCAACAGAAATTCACAAAAATACACATGAAGTGTTGTATCCTTGCAATTTTCATGGAAAATCAAGTATTTTTTGCACCTTGGGAAAAACAGTGCCTAAAAAGTATAAGTGGTGGTGGGATACATGTAGTTCACATTTTAAACTTTAATCATTGATATAGGTCATAGATGCCTTGACACTGAAGATAATGTCATCAGTTGAAATTTTGTTTTGAATATATAGTTTTGAGGGGATGACCACAACTTTTAGTCATAGAAAGTTCATAAACATCTCCTCCCCCATCATTTTTTCAATCCCTAGTTGTTATGGCCGGTTTAGCTAGGCCCACCGGGCAATCTTAGCCCACAAGTTATCTTAGGTTAATTCTTATGCAAGTTATCTTAGGTTAATTCTTCTACAAGTTATATAGGTTATAAATATAGGCTGTAAGACTCTTTTTGGAATTAAGCAATAAGAAGAATATTATCTCCTATTGCCCGGCTCCCTGAGGAGCCGGAAACCCTAGCCGCCAACAGCCCTAACCGCCGCCGCCCTTCTCCTAGCTCGCGACGGCGCCCTGCCGCTGGCGCGCCCGTTCCTCGCCACGCCCTCCTCCATCCTTCCCTTACCACCTACGGCCTAGACCTGGTAGAGTACTTGATTCTACCAATTTGGTAATCAGAGACCAAGTTCCGATCATGTCGCTGCCACCACCACCGCCGGCGCTTTCCAGCGGATCCACCGCGCCGATGACGACGACGCCGTCCCTCACCGCGCCGATGCTGCCGGCGCCGTCCCTCACCGCGCCGACGACGTCCGCCGCCGGATCAACCACGCTGGCGGGCCCCGTCTCCACCGCGACCCCGGCCGCGCCGTCCTCCACAATTCCTCCTGCGCCACCGCCGTCCGCCGTCTTCACACCGGAGCAGGTCACGGCCACCCTGCGGGACCTCGTCACCGCCGTCCAGAGCCTCTGCTTGCAACAGCAGCAGTACGCGGCCGGGCCCTACATGCCCCTGCCGACGGTGCCCCCTGCCACCTACGGCCACACGCCGTGGCTGCCCCAGGGCGTCTCTCTGTACGGCGTGCCCCTCTGGCCCTTGGCGCTGACGCCGTCCTCGGGCCCCTGGCCGCTACAGCAGATGCCGCAGGCGGCGGCCACCGGACCGCTGCAACCGTTCTCCGCGCCGACCTGCACCGGGCAGCCCCTGCTACCGTTTCCAGCGGGACACCCCGGCGGGACTACGCCGGCCGCGACCCCTCTGTGATACTTGCAGCCACCCCCTCCCGCGGCCACCGACGCCCCCGCCCACCCCCCGCCACCGACGCCCACCCCCCGCCACCGACGCTCCAACCACCAGCACCGCCCCTGCCTAGCTCGGGGGCACCCTCACCGACCGGCCTCCCGATTCATCAGGTCCGGTTCCCGCCCTCCCCGTCGCCACTTCCCGCGTGGGCGGCTGGGTCTTCGCCATCGCCGGTCTACACCACGGCTCCGAAGCAGCCGACCCCGTTTCCGCAGTTCGGCGGGCCATCCAGCTCCGCGGGTCCCTACCCGGAGTACTCCGACTAGGCGCCTTCCGCCTCGCTGCTCCGCACCTCTGAGCCAGCTCGACACGGCGCTCCGACCCAGACACCGCCACGGTTCGCCAAGATCGACTTCGCCACCTATGACGGCACGGAGGACCCCCTCAACTGGCTCAACCAGTGCGACCAGTTCTTTCATGGGCAGCGCACCCTCGCATCGGAGCGTACCTGGCTCGCCTCGTATCACCTCCGCGGCGCAGCACAGACCTGGTATTACGCCCTCGAGCAGGACGAGGGCGCCATGCCCCCTTGGGAGCGCTTCCGCGAGCTCTGCCTCCTTCGCTTTGGGCCTCCGGTTCACGGGAGCCGCCTGACGGAGCTCGGCCGCCTTCCATTCACCTCCACGGTGTAGGACTACGCCGACCGTTTCCAGGCCCTGGCATGCCATGCGTCAGGTGTGACGGCGCAGCAGCGGGCCGACCTCTTTGTCGGTGGACTTCCGGATCACATCCGCGTGGACGTGGAGCTTCGGGGACCCCAGGATCTCCAGTCGGCCATGTACTACGCCCGCGCTTTCGAGCGCCGCGCGGTGGCCATCCAGCAGGAATCACCGTCCCGGACCGCTGGGTTGCTACCCGAGCCGGATTCCGCGCAGGGTCGGCCTGCGTAGGCTTCTGCGACACCCCTCGTCGCGACCGCGGCGCGGCAGTTCCGCCGGCTCACATCAGCCGAACTGCTCGAGCGTCGTCGCCAAGGGTTATGCTTCAACTGCGATGAGCCCTACACGCCCGGCCATGCCTGCCCGCGACTCTTCTACCTGGAGGTTGCAGACTACATTCCGGAGGACACCGCCGCCGCCGACCTGGCTGCCCCAGTTGTCGAGAAGGTGTTTGACGCTGGTTGATCGCCTCCAGGAGTTCCGCAAGCGCTTCCCCACCTTACAGCTCGAGGACGAGCTGTTTGTGCAGGCGGGGAGAAGTGTTATGGCCGATTTAGCTAGGCCCACCGGGCAATCTTAGCCCACAAGTTATCTTAGGTTAATTCTTATGCAAGTTATCTTAGGTTAATTCTTCTACAAGTTATATAGGTTATAAATATAGGCTGTAAGACTCTTTTTGGAATTAAGCAATAAGAAGAATATTATCTCCTATTGCCCGGTTCCCTGAGGAGCCGGAAATCCTAGCCGCCAACAGCCCTAACCGCCGCCGCCCTTCTCCTAGCTCGCGACGGCGCCCTGCCGCCGGCGCACCCGTTCCTCGCCACGCCCTCCTCCATCCTTCCCTTACCACCTATGGCCTAGACCTGATAGAGTACTTGATTCTACCACTAGTACTCCTCGTTTGTAAGATGATGAGAAAACTGCATGCAAAAGGAAATGATGGGAATACCATATGTGGAAGGAATGAGTTATCTACTCACTGAGGAATCATGGTCAAAGCCTTCCTAGTGGCAGAGTTTAAAAAAATTCACATACAACCTTTACTCAGTTCTAAGAAATGTTTACAGGTTATGCAGAGAAACAGTGAAACACACCAAAAAATTATCTGACTGGCTGTATAATAGTAAGCGACACATAAACAAGTTCAAAGTAATGAAACCACTAATATAAAGATGGTTATCAGGAGAAGGGTCCAACCTGTTCCTTCCAAAAAATCTCCAAACCAAAATATGGAGAAATTTGACCGGCAGCTGCATATGTCGGTGCCAGATTTCCAAGCTCGTGTTCAAGATCAGGAGCAGTTGCCTTGGGAGTAAGTTGATCTGTCGAGGAGGGTGGACGTTGACGGCGACATGGTAGCCACTGATCTGACCGGAGAAGTGCCTCCTCCTCCTCTGGCCGCCATGGAAGAGCGTAGCTTCCTCCTCTGGCCTCCGTAGCAGCGACAACCATAGCTAGATACCTGGAGCCGACTGAACATGGCCACCGACATATCAGTGCCAACGTTGTGAGGGAAGTATCTGCCAATTTCCCACTGACTGCACCGCAAACCTGAAATATTAACATAGTACAAAACAATGAACACAACTATACGAGCATTTCCTCTGATAGCAACTAAAACTACAAGCAGCAGCAGCACACATCTTGGGCTCACATATCTAGCAAAAATAACAGCGGCGGCAACACATCGACCAAAAGAACAATGGAAATATGTTCACATATGCAAACAATAAGTCAATGCTGAAACTAAGGGCAAAGAAAGTAACCTAAATACAACCACTGTGAGGTGGACAATAAATTAATAAGCATACTCTGGCTCTTTCAGTAAAGAGCTTTTGGTTCAAAAGTTTATACATACTTGTTGTTAAGCGGTTCCCTGTCACACTTTAGCCTGTACGGAGCTAGCTGTTGTTGTCGCCTGAAAAACAGTAGTATTGGGAAAGACAGGTCACAATTTACTACTGGCACAGGAAAATGCAAATGACAGATTTGGATAATAGTGTCAACTTACTTCATAGGAAACATGGCAACAATTAATTGATTTTGGCACCAGCATATTTTTTTTCTAGTCATCAAGAACTCTATGTTCTACTAATATAAGATACTGCAAATTTATGCTATATGATAGAAGTGACGAAAGACTCCTTTTTTTGGGGGGGGGGGGGAGATGCATTTTTTATTCCTCGAGTAAAATTAGCTATGAACGGTTTATTTCACCCCAATGAATAACAAAAATCTCCATTTTGCAACAAGCAAATCTGCAGTTCCTTTTGTGTCAACAATACATATCGAAGTATAATGTAGTGCCATATATAACCAATCGTAAAGATCAAATGTTCCGCGAGACTGACGATAACCAAACAAAAAAATCTCTATTTTGCACATGCTACTCAGATATTTCACAGAATTTGACAGATAATATATTCACCTGTCACATCATGGCGTGGATAAACAACTAAGAGTCTCCTGTAGTGTTATTCAAAAAATGAGCTAGCTAGTCCATCTTCAGGACAAATAACAGTAAATACGGCGGCTTAGCTTGCACTTAGTTTGATTAAAATAGCTTTGGCTGTACAGTGCTAGGTTGTGGCAAAACAATAGTTCATATAAAGGATAGCAAGCAATTTGACAAATACCTGAACTCCATGGATCAATCACTTGTAAATTCGTTTGTAGATGTCACGCGGCGAACTTAACCACCACCTTAAAATTCCTTTGTCGCCTGAATCAAAAGGAAAAGGAAAATACATTCAGAACACTGAACACATACAAACCAGCCCGGGAAAAAAATAAATATTGATTGTGAAATGGCTGACCTATGGGAGCCAGAGCCATCATTATCGTCATGCAGAGTGATATGAAACTCTTCATAAGTGAAAGGCAGCGGGCCTGCCGTGTACAGGCTCTTCCTGCCATTGTTCGCCGGCAGCCTCCCACCGAGATAAGACACCCTGTGCAGGTCCATCAGCTCATTGATCACTGCTTAGTTGATGACGATGTGACTTCCGGAGCGATCAAAACCTGCAGTTTCAAAATCAGATCATGACACACGATTTTCTGTAGGACAAGAGAGTACTGCTAATTAATTATGGGGATAGCAAAAGAAGAAGAAACACACATGGTAGTGGTGGAGATTCTTTTCCGGCAGCTCGGATCAGTATGTCACAAGCTCGTATTACAAACTTCATCATCAACATATGGGTTACGTGACCCAAAAATAATGTTGTTGGGTTCATATTCAAGAACAATTTCAAGAGATTGCAATTTTGTAGCTATGAACAGCGTATAATACAAAAAATTCACAGCCAAGGCTGAACTTCGGATGATGATTGGACACTATATAAGCAGAGTGTTGTAAATGAACAGCAATAAGTAGTTCATAAGTGTCAACCAGGGATATACAGTTTGGAGCAATCAGTTAAAAGCGAGGGAAGAATCTATATATCGCATTCAGGGAACTAAGTTAATAGTATCAGCATCCAATTTCCTTTGAAAAGCCTACGTGTGAAGCCAGAAGCACACCGACAACCCGAGAAAGAAGGAAATTCCTCCTTCACGCTCAGATAACCACATTAATTGCTACAATCCCGACGTTTTCCCCATGCTTTTCGCCCCCAAATTCCTTGGATGTCAGGGCACGCGGAATCCCACACATTCAAAGGGGGGTTCCTTTCTCGTCAAATCATGTCCTAGACACAGAATCTCGCAAAATCGAAAGGACAACTCTAATTAGTCCTCATCGGAGCTTCGTGTGCTCTGAAATCCCCCCTTGGGCCACAAATTCGTAGCTGCGGAAGCAAGATTCTACCCTCCCCTATCCCCTCCGAGCTCCCAACCCGTCCGTGCACACGAGAACGCGGGAGAAAGGAGTGGGTGTGGGGGAAGCCTTTTTTTACCTGGAAGAGGATGGTGAGGCGGGCGAGGGGCGCGGTGCAGGTCTTGCTGACGACGCCAGCGAAGCCTCCGGCGGCGAGGTGCGCGGCGGTGCCGATGTGGCGCTGCTGCTGCTCCTGGCGGGGGGAGGCCGAGACGGCGCACCAGAGGAGGGCGGCGGCCAGAAACAACGGTCCGCCGGAGCGGCGGTCCTCGAATTGGCGCGCGGTCCGGCACTCCTCCTGCCGATGGCGACAACTCCGGGAGGAGCAGATGCGCAAGCAGCAGTCGCGGCTCCTCCGAATATGGTAACGCGATGGAGAAGTGTGGCAGGGGGGCGGATCGACCTCGTCCGGGTGGAGCTCGTCCTTGACTTCATCGGGACGAGATCTGACGGGGCCGTCCGCGTCCGCCTTCTAACTCTTGTCGCCACCTTGCCGTCAGGACCGTGGGGAAGAGCAGCGCCACACCTGGGCGCCGGTGGTGGCGGCGGCTGCGGGGAGGGCGACGGTGGGGCTGGCGGCGGCAGACGAGGGAAAGGGAGAGGGAGAGGAATCGGGGATGGGGGCTGGGGGCTGCGCCGCTGGCCAATCTCTTTCTCTCTTTCTTCTCGACGAAGGAATCTTTTTGTCTCGTACCATTGCCGACGTGGACATCGCCAGGGCTCGCCCTTGATGCACAACTGAATGGTTTTAATTGCATGATCAATGGATGATTTTCAGTTCCAGTAAAATATCAGCCATATAATGACCTCGCTTGTCCTTGGTGTCAAAACCTCTACTCGTGTAAAGAGTTTAGTCATTATTTTCCGTATTTGGCAAAACCTTTGAATATGCAGTGGTAAGAGAAAGTGAAAAAAGAAACCTTTTTCTTAAAAAATTTACATGATCCCATGTGGTTCTAGAAGTCTGCAGAGTGGCAACATGTGATCGGCTGTTGAGAGTTTACTTGACAAACTTTTATGAAGCACTTGTTTTCCAAAATCGAGGGCTTAGTTAAATCTATTAAATCCATTAAGGTGCGCTAGAATGATGGCCAACCAGCTACGCCATGTGGCGCATGCTGGTTGGTCATGGTAAGAAAGTTTTTTTTAGAGTTTTTTTAAATGATAGGGAGACTTTTTTCGAGAAAAGTTTTTTTAGGCTTTTTCTTTTTCCTTTTAAAATGGTTGTGATGTCCACGTGACGTAAGAGTATCTTTTTTAAAATTTTGACATGATGGTGAGGTGTGCACAACTTTCTCTCAAGCGGCCCGCAATAATGGCCCCAACCACTAGTGTAGAGTCAAATTAGGAGGACCCTGTGGCCATGTGCCCTAGCATCTGCATCCGCATCTTGCTGGCCGTGCTGGTAGAGCTAAACAAGCGTTCCAGTTTGAAACCACTAAACAAGTACATTCTTGATTCTTGAGCTCTGATTCGGCACCTTACAATAACAAGTTGCTTGCTTGATTTTCTTGGACTGATACTGGTTTTTAATTTGCACTGATACCGGTTGTTTAATTGGTTTTGCCCTTTTGAAGATGTGGAGAAATTTCCGCGTGACAGAAATACTAGACAGAAAATTTCCAACTATCAGTCTATCACTAAGGTACTAGTAGTACTGACTAACTGCTTTCAACTATTCCTTGGCATACTGCAAGAAAGCAGCCAGCTTTCTTTTGTAGTAAGATAATATATTCAACATGTGTTTACTGTGAATTACATACTCATAGGCATCTTAATTCTTAGCTCATTTACATCGAGTGTGCTTTAAAAGGTCATCACCTACTCCAAATTCAAAGCTCAGCATTTTTCAGCTACTTATGCCATCTTAGAGGGTGTTTGTTTCTAGGGACGTATTGGTTTAGGAACTTAAAAAAGTTCCTATATGTCCCATCTAAACCAAACAGGATGGATTTATAGGGACTTAAAGTGGGCATTTGAGACTTATGAAATAAGACTCTCAAGGAGGGACTTATAGAGACTTATAGTTATAATATGGTCTTTTAGTCCATGTTAAGTCTCAGGAACCAAACAGGTAGGGACTTTTTAGAGACTTGAGACTTAAGTTGGGATTAAAAAAAGTCCTAAGACTTATGAATCAAACAGGGCCTTAATTCTTAGCTCATTGACATCGAGTGTGTGCCTTTTTTCATAGTTGCATGACTAATTCTTGGAGTCTCTGGTATATTCCAAATTATAGACGATGAACGAAAACTATACATATTTAACCTTTTACCTTTCCCAGTTTTCCAGTGTTCATTCTGAATCTATCATCTGTTTAGCCTGCAGACATACCATTTTAACGGCAGCCGACATAACCATCCACTAATAAAATGGGTAATGATCTCGTGATAAGCAAAACTACCACATGGGACACTACCTTGCACTTGAAGCGAGTTGGAAGTCAAAGTGATCTTGGAATTTGAACTCGTGCACAAAACTAAATCGTATCAACTCTTTTAATTTCTGCAGTGGATTGGCCATTAACTATGTATCCCAGTATCTCAACTCCTTGATAGATGAGAAGTCAATGTCTTCTCTCAGTTTGTTATTCGAGCTAACAGTATATGTACCCATTTGCCCATGTTCTAGAGAACTTAATTACTTCCAATTTTTTCCCGCCAAAATATTATTCACTGTATTATATATAATACAAACGTATCTTCTCTGAAATGTTCCGGTGTATCACCGACAGGTGGGACTAACCATTGGAAATTACAGTAACCAACATGCACTATTATAATATTAACTTATAAATCCCGAACAAAAAATATTTCCATGATCGGTTCGCAGTGGCAAACGTGGACTTTACTTCTCACAATCTCAGATGCAGATCATCCCGACCTATGCCTATATATAGGCACCAGCTTCCTGTTAGGATCCTCGCATTCCTCCCAACATCTCCGCACTTGCAAATTCAAGTGTTGAGCTAGCAAAGCCTAGTTGCTTAACACGGTAAGCAGTAGATGAGATGAAAAGTCCCTAGCTAGAGCTATCAAGCCTTGTACTACTTTGTTCTCTCCTGCGATTTTTGGCTGTATCGATTAACTAGCTCACTCGTTGCTGATTTTCAGAAGGATTCCATATACACATGGAGTTTCTAGGCTTGCTAGCTCTTGCCATCGCCGCGGTGATCGGAGTTGTCGCCGGCGAGGACTCAACCTGGAGCAATGGCCGCGCCACGTTCTATGGCGGCAACGACGCGTCAGGAACAATGGGTAAGCGCACAGAAATGAGGTCTAGTTAGGCCAGCCGTTTGAGCTGTTCATCGCCGGTGCATGCTTGCTAACTAATCTTTGTGATATGTGCGTGGTGTGTGCAGGAGGAGCGTGTGGGTACGGCAACATGTTCAGCGCGGGGTACGGGACCAACACGGCGGCGCTGAGCACCGCGCTGTTCAACAACGGGCAGAGCTGCGGCGCGTGCTTTGAGATCCGGTGCGCCGGCAGCGGGAGCTGCCTGCCGGGCTCCGCCGTCGTGACGGCCACCAACCTCTGCCCCGCCAACTACGCACTCCCCAACAACGAGGGCGGGTGGTGCAACCCGCCGCAGTCGCATTTCGACCTCGCTGAGCCTATGTTCACTAAGATCGCCCAGGCCCGTGCCGGCGTCGTGCCCGTCCAGTACAGAAGGTACCCATCGCATCGGTGACTTAAGCTAACGCGTCTGCCCGTCAGTGCGTCTCGAGCTAACATGTAGTATTTGTTTGCACTTTGTAGGGTGGTGTGTGTCAAGACGGGTGGCATCCGGTTCACCATCACCGGCCACTCCTACTTCAACCTGGTGCTCATCACCAACGTTGCCGGCGCCGGCGACCTGACGGCGGTGTACGTGAAATCTCCTAGCACAGGATGGCTGACCATGAGCCACAACTGGGGCGCCAACTGGCAGAACGGCGCCATGCTCAACGGCCAGCCGCTGTCCTTCCGGGTCACCACCAGCGACGGCCGTACCATCACGTCCAACAACGTGGCGCCCTCCGGTTGGAGCTTCGGCCAGACCTTCGCCGGTAGCCAGTTCTAGCCAGCCGGCGACCACTGCAGAAGTCTCTTTACTTTTACTACTATCTTCGTGTAGAGTGTCAGCGGAGGATGGCTCTGTTTTGAAGCGGTCTCCTCCGAGTACCAAAATCTGCGTCGCCGTGGTGAGGTTACGCACTTCTGGGGTTACCGTTTTTGCTCCCCTCAAGGCGTGCTCACATTAGCCGGTTGGGCGGTTTTACCTTAACTAGGCGTATTATGCGGAGATCCTTAGGTTTGAGCTCAGAAGATTAAAGCAATGGCTGGCTGTGGTGACGAGCATAATGGCTGGTCACCCGCCCATGGGATCAAACCAACGGTTTATGTATCTTTGCATGCTATAAAACTAATGGAATGTGTTTTGAGAGCTTGAAAGGATTGTTCTACCTTTGCTTGGCCAATTCTTTCATTTGTCATGTCAAGCTTCAATTTTTTTGCCAGAGTAGGAACGAATGGGTTCACTTTGATGCCTTCAAATGTCATTCAGCTAACACAAACGACCCCGTAGAAGATGGAATAATGTTCTCCCCGCCTAGCCTCCGTCCCAACGGCGCGTCTAGCCTCGTAGGAGGACGTGTGGAGGTGTGTCTTCATCGCATCTCGTGGGATTCGGTCGGATCCAGTCGTCGTTCGTATGCGTCTGTATGTTTGTCTGCAATCCTTCCAATCTACGATTCTCTTCATCGACGACGGTTGCTGTTCTGGTGAGCTGGTTCTATGCGGCCTTACCACAAGACTTCTCGACTGTCTAGCAAGATTTGCCTGGTTCTGTTAAGGGAGAGGCAATGATGGCGGCGTGCCTTCGGCTCGCTCCAGTGATTGTAACCTTTAACCACCAAAACCAACTTTCATAAAACAAACTAAAGTTTAATTCTTTGAGAAGGTGAATGAACGATAGGCATATACAACTTTTTTTGTTGTGGCATGGGCTCGTTTCCATTCAAAATATCTTAGCATCTGCATTCACTTTAAAAGATTGGTAAAGAAAAGACTGGAAAATAGAGAAGATTCATTCGAGAAGATTCTTAGCGATTGGCTTGTGTAACAACCTAGAGTCTTAAACCACATATTTTGGCATAATGAGTTTGTAATAATTTTATTTTGCATTTCCATGTCATCCTGCCATTAAATATTGCACCTCAAATAATTAATATATTTCCGTGCCATCATGCCATTAAATATTTGACCTCAGATAATTAATATGTATATTTCCAAAGAATCAAAAATTTGAGCCTTCTTGCTATTCTTTTAATTGCCCTTTCCAAATTCAATGCAAACCTTTCCATAAATCCTATTCAATTTCAACTCATATTTATGCTTCCAAACTTTGCCCATAATTTTATATTCACTTTCCAAAGCTCCAAAAATTCACAAATTTTGGGCATTCCTTCTAGTACAACCAATTTGAATTAAATTAAAATAACTTTGAATTCAAACTCTTCAAAACTTGGTGAAACCTCTTCTATGTGGCTAGGTGTAAATGAAAGACCCCATAGAGAAAGTTTCACATTTTTCCAATGGCTAGAAGGACCACGTGTCGGCTCACCATTGGGACAGATGTCATCCACTCATTGGACTGAAGGCGCCTATGATACGTCGACACGTGGCACGACCCAACAGAGGCCCATTCTAGTGAAAAGGCCGACCCGTTTGACTTGGTCAAAAGGTAGCGGGCCGGCCCATAGAAAGCCTGTTAATGGCCTGTTCGTATATAGCCCATTTACAACCCGCTAACTCACGACCTGTTACGGCCTACCGGAATTTGGCCCAGTAGCGTCATCTAGGCCATCCAATATGATTCCATCTCGTTGTAACTTCTGGCCCATGTATGGCCCATGATGTCTTTTGGCCCATAGTAGGCCCTTTGTAACTCTGGGCCCATTAAAGGCCCGAGATGAAACCGGCCCATAATGAATGGTGTATCGCTTTATACCCATTAACGATCCATTATTCCGTCGGCTATTTCCAGCCCATGTTAACTTTTGGCCTTCTAAGGGCCCATTTATTCTTGGGCCCATTTCTAGAATTCGTTTAGTTACGGTCCATTACTGGCCTGTTCCGCTTGTGGGCCAAATTCAACCAGTGGTTACAGTCGGCCCGTTAACCCGTTGGGCTGTTTTCATAGCATCATCAAATACGGCTTATTAACGACCCGTTATGGTCGGGCCATAAACAGACGTTTTCCACTCTAGCCCGTTTACGGCCCATTTTGCGGACCGTTATTAGTTCACGAATAGTATGACCCATGTTTGGCAAAATGATTATACGGCCCGTAGAAGGCCCATTGATCCTACGGCCCGTAGAAGGCCCATGGATCCTACGACCCGTAGGAGGCCCATGGTCACTACAACAGGTAGCAGGACCATGATTACAACAGTCCGTGTATTGCCATGGTTATTGTGGCCTAGTTATAAAAATAGGTTATTGTGGCCACTAGAAAAATGCGGAAAAAGAACTGCAGTGACTACAAACAAACAACTAAACATGACAATAAGGAAATAAATAAGCAAGCAACTAACGTTAGGCTATTACGACTATTACACATATTACATCCATCGGGCATCAAAGTTCGTCAGCAGTGCAAATATAGGGAACAAAGCAACATATTACATACACTAGCCGTCTAAATTGGCCACCAGTGCAAATAAACGCGGCAGCAAAACAAGTCCATGACTGAAACAACTTCACAAGAGCTTAAGAAACGTTATCCTGGGTATCCACCATGCTGGCAATAAGCTTAGCAAGCTTATTAGCTTTGTCCTGTTTGGCGCTAAAATCCTCCAACGCTTGCTATTGCACTAGAAAGTATGCATCTGAATGCTCCAGGGACTTCTGCAGTCCTTTGGCTTCTTGTCGCAGCACAACTGATCTATGTCTTTCAGCATGTAGTTGAGACTCAAGAAACCAAACTGATTCAGACAATGATTTTGAATAGCTTGTGCCAGCGGTAGTGGCCAGTAACTCGAACACTAAACCAAGACATGACTTTGGGGTTGTCTCACTGTCTTCAAGATAGTTTTCCTTAGTTGTTTTTATCAGCTTTGTTGGAGATCAACAAGGGTGTCTCACTATCCTGAACCTTATATGCATTACTTCCTTTACCATTGCTTAATAAGGCACTCTTCCCCAATATTCCGTCAGCATTCTAAAAGAAGAACCAAGCAGACACATAACATGTTTAGCATTTACTAGTATATGACACTCATTTCGGTGAACCAGTTCATTAGTAAGGTGGACATGATTAAACTATCAAGTCTTCTATTGCCAAGTAGTACATAATAAAAGCATCAAACAAACATATACCTATGTCCTATGGTCACTGCATTGTCTTGCTAAATCAAAATAGAGACACGGTTCAAATCATATCAGTTCAAGACAAAGCATCACTGAAAGAATACAAAGCATGGGAAACTACACGGCACAACAAGATTTCAGATGGGTACCACAGGTCTACATGTACAACAACACTAGTGGCTCTATTGTGATGCTAGTAATGTGCATGATATGAGAAGCCAACTATATACACAATTGAAATTGAAATCAACAGAACTATTTATAAGAGCAAACCTGTTAAAGAAACATGCGTAAACATACCTGTTGTGCCGTTGGAGTTTCGATTGGATTCTTTAATTTAAAAATAAGTTTGTATGAGTAAATAAAGTGATACAAGAGCAAAGCAGTATGCACGATAACAATGGAATCTTAAATGAGAACAGTTGTTCTTCAGGTTTAAATACTTGTTCTACATGAACAGAGTACAGTAAGACGCACACATTGTTGGGGAACATAGCATGCAATTTCAAAAAATTTCCTACGCTCACGCAAGATCTATCTAGGAGATGCATATCAATGAGAGGGGGAGAGTGTGTCTACGTACCCTCATAGAATGAAAGCGGAAGCGTTTGACAACACGGTTGATGTAGTCGAACTTCTTCTCTTTCTGATTGATCAAGCACCGAACGTACGACACCTCCGAGTTCTGCACACGTTCAGCTCGATGGCGTCCCTCGTGTTGGGAAACATAGCATGCAATTTCAAAAAATTTCCTACGCTCACGCAAGATCTATCTAGGAGATGCATAGCAACGAGAGGGGGAGAGTGTGTCCACGTACCCTCAGAGACCGAAAGCGGAAGCATTTGACAATGCGGTTGATGTAGTCGAACGTCTTCTAGATCCGACCGATCAAGCACCGAACGTACGGCACCTCCGAGTTCTACACATGTTCAGCTCGATGACGTCCTCGTCCTCTTGATCCAGCAAAGGTGTCGAGGAAGAATATGAGTTCCGTCAGCATGATGGCATGGTGACGGTGATGGTGAAGTGATCCGCGTAGGGCTTTGCCTAAGCACTACGAAGATATGACCGGAGGTGTAAACTGTGGAGGGGGCGCCACACACGGCTAACAATTGTTGGTGTGTGTTCTAGGCGCCCCCTCCCCACGTATATATAGGTGGGAGGGGGAGGGGAGCAGCCATGGGGCACCCAAGTAGGAGGAATCCTACTTGAAGTCCCTCCCAAGCCGCGCGCGCCCCCTGCCATATATAACCAAGGGGGGAAGGAAAGAGGGGGGGGGAGGAAGTAGGAATCCTAATCCACACTTTCCTTGCCCTCCCCTCTTTCCTTCTCCTCCTCATAGGGCTGGCCTCTGTAGGGGCGCACCAGGGCTGGTGTGTTCCCTCACTTGGCCCATAAGGCCCATATCTTTGCCGGTGTTGCCTGAAACTCCTTTCCGGTGACCCGATAAGTACCCGGTACTCTTCGGAACACTTTCAGTGTCCGAATACCATCATCCTATATATCAATCTTTACCTCTCGACCATTTCGAGACTCCTCGTCATGTACATGATCTCATCTGGGACTCTGAACAACATCCGGTCACCAAATCACATAACACATATAATACTAAATCGTCATCGAACGTTAAGCGTGCGGACCCTCACTACAAAAAAAGACACATCCGTGACATTTTGGGCCGAACAATTTTTTTTCTCATACTTATGACACTTCTATGACTATAATTGTGACAAAACCCGGTATCATCATAGATGTGGTGGGGTCCTACTTCTATGACAAAAAATCATGACAGAAAATGGGCTTTTCGTCCTGGGCGGACCGGAGACGTGGCTGCATGACATTCTTTGGGCCGTCCATGACGGAAAAAACCGTGGTAGAAGCGAGGGCGAGGAAAATATCGGGGTGTTCCCGGTTACGGTGGGTGGTCGGGGCCGAGCGATGCGCGTTTCTCTCGTACACGCACGCGCGTGGGTGTGACGCGTTGGGCTCTAACTGAACCCGAGCGAGGCGTTGGGCTCCAACTGAACCCGAGCGATTGCACTGCAGGCTACGCGTTACTGAACCCGAGCGATCGATCGATGGTTGTTAACTGAACCCGATCGATCGATCGATGGCTACTGCTGCTAACTGAAGTCGATCGATGCTGCCTCTGGATGAACAGTGAGCGTTGCTAGGGGGGGGGTTGGATGAACAGTTCTCGGTGGGGGTGGATGAACAGAACACCGTGGTGTTGCCTCTGGATGAACAGTAAGCGTTGCTGGGGGGTTTGGATGAATAGTTCCCGATGGGGGTGGATGAATAGGACCCCATGGTGTTTCGTTTGGATGAACAGGACCCCGATCGATCGAGCCAGTTGGGGCTGGATGAACAGGACCCCGTGGAGGGCTGGATGAACAGGACCACCTCGTGGAGGGCAGGATGAACAATAGACGGTGGAGGGCTAGATGAACAGTAGCCCGTGGAGGGGTGGTTGAACAGGAGCCCGTGGAGAGGGCTGGTTGAACAGTAACCGGTGGAGTAGCGCGCGGTGGAGGCTGGATGAACGGAGTCCGTGGATGAACAGTCGCAGGTGGAGGCTGGAGGAGGTCGACGGTGGATGAACAGTAGCCCGTGGAGGCTGGAGGGGGTCGACGGTGGAGATGAACAGTATCCCGTGGAGTCCCGTTTTGTGGTACGCCACACCCTTCCCGATGAACAGGACCCCCGTTTCGACCGTAGCGCTCCAACACAAGTCCCTTTCCTCCGTTTTGCGGTATGCCACACCCCTCCCAATCAACAGGACCCCCGTTTCGACCGTAGGAGGTCCGTTTCCTCCGTTTCGCGGTACGCCAGACCCCTCTTGATGAACAGGATCCCGTTTCGACCGTGACTGGTCGAACACAAGGCAGTTTCCTCTGTTCTGCGGTACGCCATGCCTCGTTTCCATCGGCTGTTCCGTCCAAGCCCTCCCGATGAACATGACGATGCATTCTGTTCTGACCCAGCCTATTGGCTCCCCATGAACACGACGACGACGCAGTTTCTCCATTCCGACCCAGCCATGTACACGAGCCCTGGCCCTACGTATGTGCGAGTAGGCATTCGAGACCCTACCCGTATGTACGTACGTGGCCGTATTTTCTTTCTTGCACACTGGCCGTTGTACATACGTGTACATGCTACGTCTGCGCCTCTACTATGACACGTGCACGCCTCTACATTGACCAGTATGTACGTACACGTTCGCGACCAGAATGACAACGCTACGTGCACTTTGATCAGGTGGGTCCCGACTGTCAGGCACTTCCTTGCGTGCGAAGATGTAGCTGGTGGGTCCCAGCAGTCAGGGGGGCGAATCGTTTTTTTGCCCAGGCGCACTTCTTTGCGTGCGAAGATGTAGCTGGTGGGTCCCAGCAGTCAGGGGGAAACGTTTTTTTCATGAAATACGGTGGCCCGTGCGGTGGGTCCCCGCTGTCAGGTGGAGGAATAATGATTTTGCGCGTAATAAGGAGGCACTTCCTTGCTGCGGCCGTGGACCCAGATGTCAGCCTCTCCACGTATAGTCCATGTCCTATGGAAGCCGTTCCTTGACCATGTTGACCACGCCGCGCCGAGAGCACCGGGGTGGTGGACGACGGCGAGGCCTAGGAAGGGGCAACGCCGAGCCGGGGAAGACGCGATAGTGGAAGCCCGCATGGAGAGGAGTACAAGGGTTCACTGGTTCGGCTACGGTGTGAGGCTGCCGTCGCCGCAGGGTCTGGCCAGCCGTGGGAGTAGTAGGGGGCGGTGAGGCCTTCACGGCAGCACAGCCGACCACAGGATGCAGGAGCATGCGACACGACCAGCGCTGCTTTAGGCGGCTGGAGCAAGAAGACCAGAGGTTGAAGAAGCACTACGGCCGTTGGGTGGACATCATACGGTCACTAGAGCTAGAATCGTTCATATTGACTAAGTTGACAAAGCACTCCGTCCCCGTCAACTTAGTAGGCCCACAAGTCAGCCTCCCACCAAGGTGGGTCCCAACAAGCAGGGGAAGTATTCATTTTTTTGTGCGTAATAAGGAGGCACTTCCTTGCGTGCGAAGATATAGCCGGTGGGTCTGACCAGTCAGCGATGGGAATGTTTTTTTTTGCGAAATATAGAGGCCCTTCCGGTGGGTCCCAGCTGTCAGGTGGAGGAATCATTATTTTGCACGTAATAAGGAGGCATTTCCTTGCGTGCGGCCGTGGACCCAGCTGTCAGCCTCTCCACGCACAGTCTACTTCCGATGGTGTCGTTTTTTGACCACGTTGACCACTCCGCGCGGAGCGCATCCAAGGCGGTGGACAACGGCGAGGCCCTGGACAGCAACGAGCCGGAGATGGGAAGATGCGGGAGTAGAGTCGCAAACGGAGAGGTGTACGAGGGTTAACTGGTTCTGGTGCGGTGTGCTTCGACAGTCGGTGGAGAAGAATGGGAGGTGTGGAGGGATGGAGGGATGGCCTGGCCAACGGTGGAGTAGCGCTTCACAGCGAAGCGTGCTAAGCAGAGCTGCTAGCAGCAGGAGGTAGGAGTAGGTGGTCCTGGCGGCGCTAGAGGAAGAAGACGAGAGATTGAAGATGGATGCCAGTCATTGGATGTAAATCCAACGGCCAACGATGTCAGAATCATTTGTTGACTAAGTTGACAACGACTTGCATTGGCTTCAGCCTATTGGCCCATATTTCAGCCTCCAAAAATGTGGCACGTATTCAACTCATTTTTTCAGAATTTACAGTTTTTTTTGCGGGGTAGAATTTACAGTCCATTTGATATTTTTTTGAATTACAGTCCATTAGCTGGGCTGGGTGAACAAATAACGTAGCGTCCATGCGGTCCATTTATGTTTTTCCTAAAAAATTACAGGCCATTTGCACTTTCTCGAAATACACGATTTTGCTGGGCTGATTCTAATTATAATGTTGGGGTGGGCGCAGCAATGTTATCAAAAAATAAAAAGGGGCTGCGCATTTTGTTATATATATATATTTAAATAATAAGTGATTTATTATTACATTGGTCCTTAAATTTTACCAAACTTTTGTACACAATCACTAGGATTTTCATTGCCAAAAAAATCCAGGATTTTATTGTTAAGAAATTATTTTTATAAGTTAACAAGATGTGGGATATTGTTTTCTTACATATGTAAGTATTTGTTAAATATATGATGACAATAAAAATAATATATAATAACATATAAAATAATTTAAATATATATAATATAGTTAGAAGGGAAACATAAGTTGGACCAGGCGTTGCTATTTTTATATAGAAAAATAGAACAGACCTCTGCGTTTTCTTAAAAAAAATACATAAATTGGGCCGCCGATGTTTCAGGAAAAATAAAACCTCGGATGGGAGGTCCATAGGCTAGTCGATACAAGACAACCCTCAAGAAAATACAAACATGCCTATGGACCTCCCATCCGAGGTCGTGGGCTGCGCATGTTAAAAAAGAAAGCCTAGACGGGGCAGCCCAAAAGCCAGCTGATACTTGCTGCCCCAGTGATAATAAATGATACCTGCCAGCTCCCCGGCTTCGTTGTGAATTTACCTCCTATAGTAACTGTCGGCGTTCTGGGAACGGGGGTCCCAGACTTGCCTGCCTGCGGCCCACGGCGTGGCTGGGCCGGCAGGTCTGTACGGCCCACCTTCATCGACAAGGCATTCAAGACCCGCGCGAGGAGCCAAGCCTCGTGAGGTGGACGACGCAAGACCTCCTCAGGAGCGGCCTCGCCAGGTAGGCTCACGAGGGGCAGAGAGATCAAGGCAGGGCAAATCTCGCGAGGTCCTCGTGATGTGAGCCATAACGATCGAGACCAGGCGGGCGCCAACGCGCAGTGTCCTTGTTTCCCCTTTGGTGCCAAGGGGGGAAGCACAAGCGCGGAGTACCGACGCATCAAGCAAAGGTTTCCATATTGGTGCAACGAGACCAAGACTAGAAGGACGGTAGGACGGACGTCACCATGGAGCCCAAGACGGCGTCATCACCAGAACCTTTGGCAGGCGAGGACCACCTTTTGTCAGGATAACTTGTACTAGCTGTCCCCTTTCGAATTGGCCATTGTTGGCTCCCTTCCCGCTCAATATTTGAGGAGAGGACCAGGACCTATATAAGTAGAACTAGCCACCACAGTAGAGGAGAGAGAGGATCGACCTTATCACAAGTCGAGAGAGGATCCAAGATCATCTCACCTACACAAGTTCACCAAGCACAAGAACACCTCAATCTCACGAGGCTGTTCTTCCCCTTGTACTGTTCATCATCAGCCCAAGAGGCAATCCACCACCACCACACTAGAGTAGGGTATTACACCACAACGGTGGCCTGAACCAGTATAAATCTTGTGTCTTTCTGTGTTGTGAGTTCGTTGAGTTCATCCGCAAGATCTTAGAGAGCTAGGGCGTTGATCGATAGGGAGAAAACCTTCGCGCACACCCCAGTGTTCGAACCTCAAGGGTTTGCCGGAACCCGTGTGTAAGTGCATCTAGTGCCCCTTAGTGATTTTGGTGTATTGAAGACTTATAGGTTAAAGGACTAATGCGTTTGTGAGTGTACACAGGTCTATAAGTCTATGAGGAGTTTGATATTTATAGAGAAATTCGACCCCTAAAAATGAAGTTCTTCGACTAAAGACTTTGGATCTCTGAAGACTTTCTGAAGACTTTGAAAGTGAAGAAATTGGTGTGACCGTGAAGACTTGGTATTCATTCGAGGAACATGAAGCGTGAAGACTTTTGTTTTCGTAGTTTCATTTTCTCTCTCTTGAGTCATAGGAAACACCGTACTGTTAAAGGGGGTCGAGGAAATACTAAGGAAAAATTTCCATGTGATGCTCAACTCAAAATCCTACACCTACCAATCCCTTCGAGTGAAGCCATTGGAAATCTCATATAGTTTAGTCAATTTCTTCAGTGACAGAGACGAAGTTCTTCTGGCCTCTGAGGAATTTTTTCTGACTGAGGAGTTAGGAATTCGCCAGTGCGGATTTCCTACATAGTGAGGAACATGATAGCCCTGAGGATTTTGCTACTCAAAATTCCGACCGTTGCTGTGCTATGCGCCAGCTGTCCCAAAATATCTTTCCACCTAACGGTCATATCATTAAAGGGCATTTATGTCTTATCATGTCGGGCGGCTCCCTAGGCCATAAATAGCCGCCCCCTACAACCACTAGTTGGTTGGCTACTCCGAGAGAAACTGAAACTTGTCATTTGAGAGAAACCCATTCTCTGAGGACTTTGAGCGAAAATCATCAAGTGAGGAAAAACCCAAAACCCAAACACCTACAAACCCCAAGTGATTGAGCATCACTGAAGAGATTGATCTTGCGTGGATCCGAGGCTTGTTACCTTTGAAGACTGTGCTTCTTCCAGACGGTTAGGCGTCATGGTCTAGAGCATCCAAGAGGAATTGTGGATCGCCGAGTGACCAAGTTTGTGAAGGTTTGGAAGTCACCTGAAGACTTACCACGAGTGATTGGACGAGGTCTGTGTGACCTTAGTTCAAAGAGAATACAATGAGGACTGGGTGTCCTGAGCTGCGTGTTCAGGACTGGGTGTCCGGGACTGTGTGTCCTTGAGTTTAAATACTCAGCCACTCCAACCAGATGTACAACTGAGACAACAGTTGGAACTGGTCTACCAAATCATTGTCTTCACCAAGCTTACTGGTTCCATTTCCTCAACTCTTTCATTTCCTTATAATTGAGTCGTGTACTTGTTCATATCTGTGTTTGAAGACTTTGACTGAAGACTTTCTCAATTTCCTCAGTTCAATTTCTTCAGTCTGTTTGTCTTCATCATGTGTTATCCTGTGCTTACGCTTCCTGTACTTTGTGCCTGTCTTCATTTCATCATGATGACTATGCTTGTATTCTGTTATGTTTACTTTTGAGTACTTATTCCGCTGCTAGTAGTTCTTCGCTAAGGAATTTCCTCACCGGCAAATTCCTTAGTGACGAATTTCATAAAAATCGCCTATTCACCCCCCTCTAGTCGATATAACGCACTTTCAATTGGTATCAGAGCAAGGTACTCCCTTGTTCTGTGTGATTTTGGTTTAACCGCCTGGAGTTTTAGTTATGTCGACCGCAGGTATGATCAAGGTCTCTCTTGGGTGTCCTACCTTCGATGGGACAGACTACCCCTACTGGAAGAATAAGATGTGAATGCATCTTGAAGCAATTGATAACGATCTCTGGTATGTTGTGGAAAATGGTGTTCCCTCAGTCACACCTTCTCTGAATGCTGCTGATGTGAAGAGATTCAAGCAACTCGACTCTCAAGCGAAGAATATCATATGTGGCCATCTGAGCAAAGGACAGTATGGCAGAGTGAGTGCTTTGGAGACATCGAAGCTTATCTGGGACAGGTTGTCCAAAGTGAATGAAGGAGTCTCAACTCAGCGTGACTCTCGAGTTGATGTTCTTCGCAATCTCTTCAGCCGCTTCAAAAGACTCGACAATGAAAATGTTCAACAAACCTTCGATCGCCTCACTGACATCTCAAATGAGCTTCAAGCACTTGGTGCCACTGACATCACCGACCATGAGGTGGTGAAGAAATTGCTGAGATCGCTTGGTTCCTCATTTGACACTCTGGCATTGATGATACAAGAACGTGCTGATTACAAGTCACTTGATCCTGCTGATATTCTCGAAAGGCTAAATACTCATGAGTTCCAACTTGCTGAAAAGAGAGATCTCTATGGTTCAAGCTATGGCAGAACACGTGCACTGGAGGCCAAGGCAGTATCTGAGTCCGAAGATGAAGACTCTGGTAGCAGCCTTGGTGATCCTGAAGAACTAAGCCATGATCTGGCTCTGCTTGGGAAGAAGTTCCAAAAGTTCTCAAGACGTGGTCGCCTTGGAAGACCCTCAAGGAGCAGTGATTCCTCATCCAGTGACTACAAGAGGAGGCTCTGCCACAAATGCAAGAAGCCTGGACATTACATTCAAGATTGTCCTCAATGGGAAAAGGAATGAAAGAAGAAGAAATACAAGGATTATAGTTCTGATGATGCGAAGAAAAAGAAGAAATCCACAAAATCCTCATCATCAAAATCCTCAAGGCCTTCATATCACAAGAAGAGCAGCTCCAAGAAGGCCAGTGCATTCATTGGCAAGGAAATGGACTCTGAGGCTGAATCTGAAGAAAATGAGGAAGAGGAGTCATCTGAGGAGTCCGAATCCAGAGTGGCGATCCTAGCTCTCGCTACTGCATTCGTCAGCAAGTCTATCTTCAACACTGAAGAAAATGACCTCACCAAAAAAGCTGATGAAGGGGATGATGACTACGCTCCCACCTATTGCTTCATGGCAAAGGGTGCCAAGGTACTCAAATATACCTCATCTGAATCAAGTGAGAATGAATCTGATGAAAACCTTAAGCCTAGCTATTCTAAACTTGCTAAGATTGCTGTAAAACAACAAAGGGCTTTAGAAAAGGTTCAAAACATGCTAGACAAAAATGATGATATGTTGGGTGAAGAAATGGATCGCACTAAAGCCTTGACTGAAAACCTTCAGAGATTTCAGACTAGGTTTGACAATCTTCAAAGTCATCATAACACTCTCTTATCCGATCATGAGAAGCTTTCTTATGAATTTCTTCAAAGAAAGCAAGATCTTGAAAAGCTAAGAGTGAGTTATGAAGATCTTCAGAAGGAGCGCGATTCATTACTTGCTCAACATATCAGTGCTTCTCAAGAAGAATTTGTTCCTCCATGTTTGAAATGCATCGAACGTGAAACTGCTAATTCTTCACCTGAATGTTCAAATGCTGCTAATGTTTCAAATTCTTCACATGCCTCTGCTATCACTAGTTCCTCATCTGAGGACATTGCTAGTATCACTGACGATGCAGGGCTGAAGGAATTGTACACGACAGGCATGTACAAAAGCCTCAAAGGGCATCAGGCTCTTTGTGATGTGCTTAAAAAGCAGATCCTCAACAGGAACCCTAGGAAAGAGGGTATTGCCTTTGAGAGGAAACTCAATGCTGATGGTACATATTGGAAGCCTGAGCAGTACCCCAAAAGTACATGGGTTGCTGCAAAGGGACCTCCAGTTGATCCATCTAACCTATCTAGATATGCATGTGAATCTCCTCATTTTGATGATGAGTCATTTGACTCCAACTATAAACTGTTCAAAAATCAGAATGGTGAAGTATTTGCTAGATATGTTGGCACTAACTGCAGGAACGGCCCCCCTATGAAGAAAATCTGGGTTCCCAAAAGATGCCTTGAAAATCTTCAGGTGACTGTCATCATGACGCCACCTGTGAAGATTAGGAACCCCAGATCAAATTCTTCATATGGACCAAATTCTTCATATGGATCCAAGTCCTCATACGGACCAAACTCCTCACATGGATCAAATTCCTCAAAAGGATCAAAGTCCTCATATGAACATCATTGTGCTAACCCGCCTGTTTTGCAGGGAAGATCTAAGGATTATGGATATGTGCATTATTCTTCAAATTATGATGTCCATAAGTCCTCGAAGAATTTCTCTGCTTACTCTTATGCTTACTTTAACCCCTCTTATGTAAAATGAAATGGACTATCTTCTATGCCATCCTTCTCGTATGGAGCTCGCAGAATGATGAACTCTTTGCCACCCCTTCAGATGTGGGTGGTGAAGAAAAAGAACTAATCTCTTCTGCAGGGTTAGGTCTCCAGACGTACGTAATCGTCTGAAGAATTTGCTGGAGACCTGAGTATGCCTGATAGGACGCAGGCTAATCATGAAGAAATGAACTTTCATTTCTCACGTCCTCACACTGCTTTATCTGTTCTGTTGCTTGATGAAATTGATCTGATGAATTGATGTCATATTCTTCACGGATGAAGTATATGAGTTTGTAAGTTGCACTAATTCATCTGTAGGATGATCAACCCAAAGCCACTAAGTGGGTCCTCGATAGTGGATGTACAAATCACATGACTGGTGACAAGAATCTATTGATGGATGCTCCATTATCTCCATCGCATCTGAAGCATATCATCTTTGCTGACAAAGGCAAAAGTCAGGTATTGGGTCTAGGTAAGGTTGCGATCACAAAGGATCGACACATGGACAAAGTCATGCTTGTTGAGTCCTTAGGATACAACCTTATGTCTGTCTCAATGCTTTGTGATCTTGATATGGTTGTTGCCTTTGGCAAGTACCGTTGTGTTGTGGTTATGGAAGCTGACAATTCCAAAGTCTTCGAAGGATTTAGGAGAGGAGACCTGTATATTGTTGATTTCTCTACATGATCACAACCAGCCGTGTGCTTACTTGCAAAAGCTTCAGAAGGCTGGCTCTGGCATCGACGACTTGGTCATGCAGGCATGAGGAATTTTCATACGCTTGCGAAGAAGAAGCATGTCATTGGCATTGAGAATGTCAAATTCCTCAAGGATCACCTATGCGGAGCCTGTGAAGCTAGGAAGATGACGAAGGCCAAGCATCCAGTGAAGACTACCATGACCACTACTCGCCCATTTGAATTGCTTCACATGGATCTCTTCGGTCCTAATCATTATTCTGCTGTTTCAAATGAAGCATCTCAATATGGCTTTGTTATTGTTGATGATTATTCTCGATACACATGGGTACACATTGTTACTTACAAACATGAAGTGCAGGAAATCTTCAAAAGTGTTTCCTCGAGGGATTCAACCAACTTTGGAGTGAAGATCAAGCACATCAGAAGTGACAATGACACTGCGTTCAAGAATTCTGGTCTCGATGACTGTCTTGATGAACTTGGTATTACTCATGAGTTATCTGCTCCTTACACTCCTTAGCAGAACGACGTCGTGGAGCGCAAGAACATGACTCTTGCTGAGATGGCTCACACTATGCTTGATGAATACAAAACGCCTCGTCGATTCTGGATTGAGGCAATTGACACTGCATGCCACATCATCAACAGAGTATATCTTCACAAATTCTTCAAGAAGACTGCCTATGAACTCCTCACTGATAAGCAACCGAATGTAAGCTATTTCAAAGTCTTCGGTGCTAAATGTTGGATTAGAGATCCTCATCACAACTCAAAATTTGCACCGAAAGCACATGAAGGTTTTATGCTTGGTTACGGAAAGGACTCGCACACCTACAGAGTCTTCAACAACGTTCTTTACAAGGTTGTTGAAACTGTAGATGTGCGGTTCGATGAAACTAATGGCTCGCAAAGAGAGCACCTACCTACTGTGATAGATGAACCAACGCCTGAGGAAACTATCAAATTCAAGGCTACTGAGGATGTCATTCCTACTGAAGAATCTGCTGAAGAATTCATTCTAGAACATGAAGAACGTCGAGCTAATGCACCTGAAGAAAATGCTGAAGAAAATGGTGCTGAAGAAAACACTGATCAAATTCTTCAACGGCAACCAGCTCATCCTCGTATTGCAAAAGAAGTGCAAGTTGAAAAGATCATCAATGACATCAAAGCGCCAGGTCCTCTCACATTCTCAAAAGCTTCACATTAATCTAACTTTTGTGGGCACTATGCTTTTGTCTCTATTACAAAGCCCACTAAGGTAGATGAAGCATTTCTGGAGCCTGAGTGGATTCAGGCCATGCAAGAAGAATTACATCAGTTCAAGCTCAACAATGTCTGGGAACTGGTCAAATTTCCAGATCCTCGCAAGCACAATATCATTGGCACAAAGTGGATCTACCACAAGAAGCAAGATGAAAATGGTCTTGTGGTGAGGAATAAGGCATGACTTGTAGCTCAAGGCTACACACAGGTTGAAGGAATTGATTTCGATGAAACTTTTGCACCTGTTGCCAGACTTGAGGCTATTCGCATATTACTTGCTTATGCTAACCATCATGATATCACTTTATATCAAATGGATGTGAAAAGTGCATTCCTCAATGGTAAGCTTGAGGAAGAAGTATATGTTGCTCAAGCCCCAGGTTTTGAAGATCCAAAGAATCCTGACAAAGTCTTCAGACTCAACAAGGCCCTCTATGGCCTCAAGCAGGCCCCACGGGCGTGTGATGAATTTGCCTATATGATGAGTGAAGAATATCAAATGTCTATGATGGGAGAGCTGAAATTCTTCTTAGGACTTCAAATTCGTCAACAACGCAATGGCATATTCATATCTCAGGAGAAATACCTCAAGGATGTACTGAGGAAATTTGGCATGCAAGATTGCAAAGGCGTCAAAATTCCTATGCCCACAAATGGCCATCTGTGCACTGATGAAAATGGTATTGACTTCTATCATAAGGTATACCGCTCCATGATTGGCTCTTTATTATACTTATGTGCATCTAGGCCAGATATAATGCTTAGTGTTTGCATGTGTGCCCGATTTGAAGCTACACCGAAGGAATCACACCATAAGGCTATGAAGCATATTCTTCGATATCTAGCTCATACACCAACACTTGGATTATGGTACCCCAAGGGCTCGGCTTTTGATCTCATTGGATATTCTGACTCTGACTATGCTGGTGATCGTGTGGACCGCAAGTCAACATCTGGTACATGTCATTTCCTCGGACGATCTTTGGTCTATTGGTCCTCGAAGAAACAGAACTGTGTATCACTATCTACTACTGAAGCCGAGTATATTGCCGCTGGTTCTTGCTGTGCCCAATTGCTATGGATGAAGCAAACTCTCAAGGACTACGGCGTCAACATGAAGAATGTGCCTCTCTACTGTGACAATGAGAGTGCCATCAAGCCATCAAGATTGCTCACAACCCAGTTCAGCACTCGAAGACAAAGCACATTCAGATTCGTCATCATTTTTTTTGTGAACATGTGTTGAAGGGCGACATTTCTATTGAGCATGTGAAGACTGAAGAACAGCTAGCCGATATCTTCACAAAGCCCTTGGATGAGAAGAGATTTAGCAAGTTGCGGTGTGAGCTAAATATCCTAGAATCTTTGAATGTTCTTTGAAAAGGACACTCATCCTAACACTTATGCAAAATTGATGACTTAGATGTGCAACACATGAAGAAACGTTTTTCTTCAATTCAATGAAGAACAACACTCTTAGTGTGAATAAATTAATGAAGAATTGATTCTCAGAACCCTACGATAATTGTACGCTGTGTCTGAAATCATCATTCTTATACGGTGGGTCACGCCACCACCAAAAGTTGAAATTTCTCAATTGATCATATTCTTCAACTTTGCATTGTCTTCACTGGTTCCGTCGTTTTTCTTCATTATATATATATATATATATATATATATATATATGAGTTTATGTCCTCTACAGCATTCACTTATTGCTAATTCTTCAAGTTGGTTTTTCTGCTAAGTGAATGTGATCGGACCCTTCCCCTCTATGCTATACTCAACCCAATCTGTTCACAAATTCTTCATGTGCGTTCTATTTGAAACTCGTTCAAAATCTTCACTATGTCCTTGTCAGCTGAAGAAATTGCAAACGAAACTTTTAAACCTATCCTATCTAAATTTTCGGCTTTGCCGCTCAAACCGTTCCGCATCCCACGATACACTTATCCATTCACCCACGATCACACACGATCTCCACCTCTTAGTACGTGGGTGACACATGTCATGCGAATGAGAAGGGTCAGGGGCACGTTCGTCCAATTTCTTTGGGCGAGCAGTTTTCCACCGTGGCTATAAATACCCCTCCTTCCCTTCCTCACTTCTTTTACTCCACTCGACCTCTCTCTCCAGCTCGAGCTTCTCAAACCCTAGCGCCGCCGCTACTTCATCGCCGCCGGTGAGGAAGAGCTTCACTGCCTCGACCTCGTCGCCGACGTACTCGCATCGACTGCGGAAATCTTCACTCCACCGCCGCCGTAGCCGTCTTCCTCTGCCTAGTTAGGGTGTGGAAGATCTACACAGAGGAACTTCATCTCTACACCTCACTGTTCGTCGTGTTCTTCGTCTAGGGTAATTAAAAGGTACTTTTACTGCCCTCGTTGATTCGAATGATTATCTTCAAAATCTTCAAAGGTGTTTTTCTTCATAGCTTCACACACTAAACACCTCACAAGTCATCTGTTCTTGATTCGTTTCTCTAAGCATAATTTTTCTTCAAGATTCCTCCATTGTGTGGATCTTCGATCTATACAACTCTGGAACCTAAGACAAAGAACGCTTAGCGAAATTCTTCAAGACTCATCTGGTCAAATTCCTCAAACTTGTTTATTTTTGAAAAGCCCTCTGAGAACACATATGACCTCTCCAAATTCCTCGCAACTATACCCTGTTCATAGGTACACATGTCAGCTGCTGAATCACTAGGTTCTCATCAACTTAACTCATTTGCAGCATTCCTTGAAGAAAAGTTGCATACTTCTTCAGAGAATTCAATTGTCCAAATTCCTCAACTGAATAAAATAGCTAACGGTAAGAAGCAATAGAAGGGAGGAAAGAGGCCTGAGGTCAATACAGCATTTGAGATCCCTGATGAAATATATGCTGGGTAGTGCACACCTACTGAGGAAACAAAGAATGAGCGCAAGGTGCGCATTCATAAAATAGAAAGGAGATGGGCAAGAGAGTGGAGGGAGTACATGTATGTAACTCCAAAGTACATGAAGAAATTCGCACTCAATCTCCATGCCCAAGAGCTCCATTGGCACCTGGCCAAATCGCTGATCCCACCAGCCTCAAGCGCGGTGAGGACTATCCTGATGAATGGGCCAAGCGCCAAACCAAGTTGGCTAAACAAGCCAAAGAAGCAGTGAGGAAATTCAATGAAGACTCTGCTGCTGCTGCTGCCTCTGCTGAGGCCTTTGTTGTCAAGCCAAAGAAGGCTATGTCAAAAGAAGCCTGCGCGCAAGCCAAGTGCTTCACCAACAATGCCCTCAAGGCCAAGTTCCTCAGCAATGCCCTCACGGCCAGAATCCTCAAAGCCCTCACGGCCAATTCCTCATGCTGCTCCTGTTCCTCCAAATTCCTTAGCTCCTCCGCCAAAGCCCTCAGCTATTCCGACTAAATCCTCAGCACCTGTGCATCTCGCCTCATGCCAAAGGACTGCAGGCATCTCCATTGCCTCAGGTGTCTCAGCTAGTTCCTCAGCTGCACCAAGTTCCTCAGCTGGCCCCTCACTGCTGAAGATAAAGGCCACTGCTTGACGAGGTCCTCGCTCAAGTCCTCAGAAGAAACAAGTCGCTTTCCAAGTGCCGTTTGAAGAAGACGAAGCTGATGATGATGAACTTGCAGAAATCATCAGAGATAGGCAAGTCAGGGCCACTAGAGTCAAGGGAACAAATGTGCCACTGCTTTTGGATCCCAAGTTGATCCTCGACTACATTGATGTTTGGCACAAGGACCACAACACTCCCATGCCTGACTTCAAGCTGACTCCTGGCCAAAGTCACATGCTGACCCACTTCATTCAAGAAGAAAAGTGGAAATTTGAGAAGGCCAGGCAGATCAAGAAAGCGCAGGACAAGAAAGAGCACTATCTGAAGAAAAACGTTGTCTCTATGACAATTGAAGAACTTGTCACTATTCAGACTGAGATCAAGAAACTCAGTGATGACTTTGACTCATATCGCACTGATTGGCTTGGAGCCAAGGTTTGTTTTGTGAAACTTGCGGATAACTTCACTTCCAATGTTGCAGCCCCAACGCAACAGGAAATTTCTCAGGCTGAAGCATCTGCTTAGCCTACTGAAGAAAATGCCAGCACCGTTGATGACAATTAGTCTGCTGAAGAAAATGTGAGTTCTAGGGATGATGACTGCATTCCAGCCGCTGAAGAAATTGCCAGGGCACCCACTAGTGGTGCGCCTGAAGAAAATGAAGAACTCAGGGCAACTGCATCAGTTGTGCCTGAAGAAAATCAACCAGATTCCTCAGCCGCTCCTGCACCAACTTCAATTCCAATCCTTCCATCTGCATCAGATGTGAAGAAGACCAAGGCTACAGAGCGTGCTGCAGTGAAGAAAAGGAAAGCATCAGCTGCTTCAGATTCTTCAGCTCCGAAGAAAATGAAGCCTATGACAAGTTCATTTGCAAATCCCATTGATGCTGTTCCCATCTCAACCAGGCCATCAAAGGACCTTGTTCCTTTTGATGAAGAATATGTGATCCCCAGCGGATCAGATGAAGAAACTCCTTCTGATGCTTCGTCAGAGCAGATTGATGAAGAAATTGAAGTGGATGCGATCCCTTCAACACCTGTCATCTCCTCACCCATGCCTCAGTTCACAGCTGAAGAGGCTGGCGTTGAAGAAATGGAAGATGAAGATGTGGACGTTGGCTGCTCCACACCCGTAATCAGTGATGAATTCTGGGACAGTCAACATCCACACTCTCCAATGTTCACATCGCTGCAGCAAATACCTCAGTCTCCTGCACCAACTGTTCAAATGGGCTCTGAAGAAACTCATCCCACTGCATCTGTCCATGAGGAAATTCCAGCCACTAGCGCTGAAGAAATTGCTGCTGCTGAACAACCAACGGCACAGACTGCCACTAAGGAGGAACCAGAAATTCCTTAGGCTAAAGAACCTGCGATTGAGATTCCTGTGGTCGTGATGCAACTCACTGACACTCCTCTGCCGAAGCCAAAGGATCCATTCTCATGCAAGCAAAAGTTCAAGGCTGATGATTTCTTCGGCGAGCACGTATTCTTCGAAGATTACAACCCATATAACTCTGCTCGCATTAGGAAGAGGCGTTTCTGGACTGCTAGTCAAGCCAATTTCTATTCCTCAGTGCTGTTCAATAAGGAGAAAATATTCTACCATGAGCATATTCCTCACGTGGATATGGAATCTCTGCCGTGCTTCGCACCAGTCCTCAGTGTTCTTCACGATGCTGGACTGCTAAAATTTTGCTCTGACATCTGCGATTGGAATGAAGAACTGATTCTTTAATTCTATGCAATGATGCACATCACCGGAGATGCTGAAGATGTGAATTCATGGGTGCTGGACTGGATTTCTGAAAACACTCACTACACTGCACCAACCTCTGAATTGCTTCGTGCTCTACCACTCAGTCCTCCCCTTGAAGAAGCTCGCTGCATCTACAGTGAACCTGAGCTCACACATCATTACATGCAGGTGCTGATGAAACCTTTGAAGCCAGGTCAAGCACCAAGAACCAAATTCCTCGTGAAGGAATTGCTATACGTGCCCAGAACCGTCTATCGTATTCTTACGAGGACAATCAGTCCTATCAAAGTCCACGACTCATCTGATGAGGAAATTGGTGGCATCATGAAGAATCTGGTATTCAACATCGTTCATGGCATTCCTGTCAATTATCATGATTTCTTCATGAGGACTATGGAAAATGTTGCACTGTCTCCATTTGAGCTGAAGCCTTATGCACCTTGGATTATGAGATTCCTTAGGGCAAGGTCTTCACTCAACTACAAAGCTGATTTCCAGAATCACCTCAGCTACTTGCCCCCAATTGAAGTCCTCAAGCAGACATATTCCTCAGTTGATGGAAAGCGCAAGGCACCAGCTGTAATAGATGAAGGCATTCGTCCATTGGATGGTCAGTTTCACAAAGCTACATCTTATTCCACCAATGATGACTCTGCCACACATGACTCTTCCAATGCACCCAAGTCCACTCCTCAAGCCACTGCTCCGAGCGTGATGACTGACCGTGAACTTCTGCTTAGTCTTCACCAGAAGGTGGATCGAAATCACAAATGGGTTAAGCGTCAGTTTGGTTCACTTCTTCACAACATGACTGCCACACACAATGCAGTGAAGAAAAACCATTACTACCTCCATCAAGTCTTCGGTCGCACCTGGGCAATCCTGTCACATCTGTATGGTGAAGACGATCTGAAGAAAATGTGTCTCAATGAAGATTTTGACTGGTCTGCACCTCCACCGAAGAAATTCAAGAAGGTCAAGGTTCCTTCTCTGGTGGCTAGCTCATATTCTTTATCGCGCGATACTGATGAAAATGAAGACTTGGACGACACTGCGGCAGGCCCTACTACAACAAACGACCCCAACAATGCTAGTGCTCCTTCATCAACTTGAATTTCTTCAGGGGCGTTAGTCCTCGTATTCGATCCTTTTGGTCATTTTATGACAAAGGGGGAGAATTTTGAGTTAGTCTTCAAGCGGGTCTTTCTATATGGGCACTTTTTTGTTAATTTACAACTCTCGTTCTTCTAAGACTTTATTGGATCGAGTTGTAAACTTAAACACGATGGTGCTCTGATACTCCTGATACGTTTTTCTGCATGCTTATTCCTCATTAATATTATTGCACGCATGCTGAATTACATCAGTCACCATATTTCATCATGCATTTCAAATTCTTCACTGTTATATGTCAAATGCGTGTATGAATTACAAGATATAGGGGGAGATCTCCATGATTCAACTCTTCAAGTGTGCATTGCTTCAAAAGCAAATTCCTCACTATGCACATCTTCAGGGGGAGTTCTTCTATATCTTGCAATCAAATTCCTCAATATCAGTAGTTACACTTCATATGTTTATCCCCGTTGAAAACTTAACCTATATTGTCATCAATCACCAAAAAGGGGGAGATTGTAAGTGCATCTAGTGCCCCTTAGTGATTTTGGTGTATTGAAGACTTATAGGTTAAAGGACTAATGCGTTTGTGAGTGTACACAGATCTATAAGTCTATGAGGAGTTTGATATTTACAGAGAAAGTCGACCCCTAAAAATGAAGTTCTTCGACTGAAGACTTTGGATCTCTGAATACTTTCTGAAGACTTTGAAAGTGAAGAAATTGGTGTGACCGTGAAGAATTGGTATTCATTCGAGGAACATGAAGCGTGAAGAAATTTGTTTTTGTAGTTTCATTTTCTCTTTCTTGAGTCATAGGAAACACCGTACTATTAAAGGGGGTCGAGGAAATACTAAGGAAAAATTTCCATGTGATGCTCAACTCAAAATCCTACACCTACCAATCCCTTCGAGTGAAGCCATTGGAAATCTCATACAGTTCAGTCAATTTCTTCAGTGACAGAGACAAAGTTCTTCTGGCCTCTGAGGAATTTGTTCTGACTGAGGAGTTAGGAATTCGCCAGTGCAGATTTCCTACACAGTGAGGAACATGATAGCCCTGAGGATTTTGCTACTCAAAATTCCGACCGTTGCTGTGCTATGCGCCAGCTGTCCCAAAATATCTATCCACCTAACAGTCATATCATTGAAGGGCATTTATGTCTTATCATGTCGGGCTAGTCCCTAGGCTATAAATAGCCGCCCCTACAACCACTAGTTGGTTGGCTGCTCCGAGAGAAACTGACATTTGTCATTTGAGAGCAACCCATCCTCTGAGGACTTTGAGCAAAAATCATCAAGCGAGGAAAAACCCAAAACCCAAGCACCTACAAACCCCAAGTGATTGAGCATCGCTGAAGAGATTGATCCTGCGTGGATTCGACGCTTGTTACCTTTGAAGACTGTGCTTCTTCCAGACGGTTAGGCGTCATGGTCTAGAGCATCCAAGAGGAATTGTGGATCGCCGAGTGACCAAGTTTGTGAAGGTTTGGAAGTCACCTGAAGACTTACCATGAGTGATTGGACGAGGTCTGTGTGACCTTAGTTCAAGGAGAATACGGTGAGGACTGGGTGTCCTGAGCTGCATGTTCAAGACTGGGTGTCCGGGACTGTGTGTTCTCGAGTTTAAATACTCAGCCGCTCCAACCAGACGTACAACTGAGACAACAGTTGGAACTGGTCTACCAAATCATTGTCTTCACCAAGCTTACTGGTTCCATTTCCTCAACTCTTTCATTTCCTCATAATTGAGTTGTGTACTTGTTCATATCTGTGTTTGAAGACTTTGACTGAAGACTTTCTCAATTTCCTCAGTTCAATTTCTTCAGTCTGTTTGTCTTCATCCTGTGTTATCCTGTGCTTACGCTTCCTGTACTCTGTGCCTGTCTTCATTTCATCATGATGACTATGCTTGTATTTTGTTATGTTTACTTTTGAGTACTCATTCCGCTGCTAGTAGTTCTTCGCTAAGGAATTTCCTCACCGGCAAATTCCTCAGTGAAGAATTTCATAAAAATCACCTATTCACCCCCTCTAGTTGATATAATGCACTTTCACCGTGATCCGACAATTGGCGCGCCAGGTAGGGGTGCGCTGGAGTCTCTCCCCCGCCAATTGACCCACCGATGCTCCGTGGCCCCAATGTCTGGTGACCCAAGGGCCGACTCCGACCGATGGGCAGCCTGGCCAGCTCAGGCGGCGCCACCTGCCCATGAAGACCTCAACCCCGCGCTCCAGGCGGCACGAGTGCCACCTAATGCTGCGGGGTGCGGGTGGCGCGGCCAGGCATCATCCACCCCCACCCTACGACAAACGCGAGCCACTGCAAGGGCCGCAAGCCATGCCACAGCAACGAAGCCACACACCCGACGGGAGCAGGCGAACATGCGGGACGCGCTCACGGTGGCGTGGGAGTTGCTGCGGTGCCGGCTGATGGAGAGCGGACACGACGCACGGCTGGAATGCGTCGCTGAGCTGCTGGATGCGGCGGCATCAGGAGTGCCGCCTTTCTGCTATCTGGTTCCTTCCCGAGCCACTGCTGGACCTCACAATGGGCCACGCCGCAACCGCACGCCCTCGGGTGCGCCCAGGGGCTTCACCGACACCAGAACGGTCGGCGGCGCCAGGGGCCCCGTTGCCCCCGCGCCACCTCTGATGAGCATGGGCACGAGCGTTGCCCCCCATGGCCCCAGCGAGGCGTCACGCTATCATCCTCAGGACGCCGCGCTGGATCGGGCGACGTGGAGTGTGGGGCACTAGGGCAAGGTGTTTGGGGTGATAGCCCCTGAAGCCTATGTGCCCCACATATTGGACCAGGAGTACACGCCGGAGGACGACCCTGCCTCGTTTCTCGGGCCAGGGTGGGAGGAGGAGGAATTAGGAGCCGAAGCCTTCCAAGAATCACCGGGGAGCCCCGCCAACCGTGCCATCGACAACAGATACATGGTACCACTAATCCCTCAGGAGCAAGCTTATGCTAACCATGAGTCACAGATGAACCAGGCCACGGCACCGAACGGTGGCTCCGGCATGGCGATGCCCACCCCGACAGGAGAGACCCGCTGGGGGCTACACGGAAGGGCCCAGGAGTAAGGCCCCTCCCCGTGTCGCGCGGAGCAAGGTAACGCCCGGAGGTAGGCCCTCTGCCGGGGTGGCGACCGCGACCTTTCCCCGGTAGAGGACCCATGGTCACCGAGGGCGCCACTGGCGTCCCCTCTGCTCTCATTGGGCCATCCCGGTTTCCGGTGGTCCCAGCGGTGGTAGTGGGTGGCGCAAGGCAGGGTCCTCGCCTGACGATATGAAGCAAGGCTGGTACCTGTGAAGCAAGGCCCAGTGCCTGTGAAGATCGCCGCCCGTGACACTCTCACGTAATAATGAGTGGGGCTGTACATGCCCCGGAGTCTCCGGAGAGCCGCCCTCGGGCCTCGGAGGCTCCCTCCCATGCCTAGTGGCAGCACTTAGCTCCGCGCTGGTGAGAAGACGTCAAAGACTAGACTAGGCGCTGGACGTGGCCATTTGCTTTGGATCTCTTTTCTGTAACCTTGCCTTCTGGATTTGGATTTAAGTTGAAGTCGAATTTTCATTTGATGCGCGCGGGAGGATGCCTTTTCTTGTTCGAGTTATTTCTCGCAGTCTCGTTCTTGCTTTATTTCGGAGTTCGCGCTAGGAGCTCCCCCCCCTCGCGAGCCGAGCTGGGCATGAAGCACTCGAGCCACGCACTCACCAAGTCATGGCTGGCGCTTGCTTATCACGCGCCCCCTTGGGCGTGTCGACGAACTCATCAGGGGCTCCTCAAAACCCGCAATCTCTCGGGCTAGTTCTGGGCTCGTCCAACTAAGGTAGGCTGCAGCAACGACCTTGCCCCGACATGCGTAAGCTCGTAAAGACGCGTACTCAATTTAGTACGGAGGGATAAAACGTGCGATTGTTTACATGAGGGGCTCCCCCTCTCAAAATGCTCTTACAGTCTTTCAGGGCCACGCCCAAGTTTTTACAGGGTAAATAACAGGGAAACAAGGAATCAGCTGGATACGTCGCTCGCCGCGTCCCCCAAGTCACCTTCAGACGCACCAGTGGCGTCGCTGTCACCGTCGTTGGCATTGCCTCCACCTTCACCGGCGTCGACTTCGCCGTCATCAACCACGTCGCCTCCGTCCGCCGCAACCACAACCCCGTCATTGACAGAAGCGAAGGCCCTGACCAGCGTGTCCACGTGGTCTTCAACCCATCGCGCCAAGTCGCCCCGGATGGCTTCCGGCACGGGAGCAATAGTGGCGTGCAAATCAAAGTTGAGATCAATGTTTCAGAGGTGGCTGAAGACGCGGGAGAACGCGCGCCCAAGCAGACTGTGGCTTCTCTCTTCCACGAGCTGGCAAGCCCTATTAGATCGGGCTTCCAGGCACGTCACCACGTTGGTAAAGAAGGTCAGGTGACTGGCGTAGTCATTCGAATGGGGGGGGGGGTGCATTCTCGTCGCAGATGAAGCCCAGGGCGGTAGTAGCCCTGTTCCGAAGGCCATGAAGCATGGGGGCGTGCTCACGCTCCACCGTCCGATGTTGGAGCACTTCCTCCCTGTTCTGCCGCGCGAAGGCCTCGGCGTCATCAACCCGTTTCCGAAGAGAAAGCAGCTCGGCGTGGGCGGAGGCCAAGTCCGCCTGTGGCGTAACCAGGGCGGCAGCCATGGCCTCCTCACGCCTCTTCATCTCATCTAGCCTGGGCCTGAGAGCGGCGGTCCTGCCCGATGCCTCGGTGTCCGCAAGCTTCAGCTTCAGGTTGTACCAACCTTCATGATCCACACGAATCTCGGCTACCCGGCGGTCGACTTCCTCCTAGACCTTGGCCTCGCGAGCCCCGACGGCATCCTCCGCTTGGGCAACTTGACGCTCCCTCGTCTCTAGTTGCTCAAGCTCGAGGCTGCGCTCCACGGCTTCCAGAGCCAACGTCTCCTCGCGCTTCCGGACCTCATCTTCCTCGGCAGGCGTCCCCCTCAGCGCCGCGAGGGCGGCTTTGCGCGCCTCCACTTGCTGCTTGAGGGACGCACTCCAAGCGTGGAGCTCCCACGCGCGCTTCTCCGTAGCCTCGCGACGCCGGTCAGCTTCACGAGCCTTCTCCAGAGCTCGGGAGCAAGCCTCACGGGAGGCCGTGAGGGAGGCCTCAGCCTTCATGTTTTCTAGTTCGAGCTGGTGGCGCCCGAGGTTGATGGCCACTTTCAGCCTGTGCCACTCCTCCGCCAACCGAAGACCCTCGGCCTCAAGGCGCGCATCAACACCCTCAAGTTCTTCTCCGAGTCGGTTCATCGCACCCGTCGCTTCCTGGAAGAGCTCATGACGAACGAAGCTCTGCCCGCACTCGAACTCGAGCACACGGCCCATCCCGCCTTCTGCCACGGGGCTGTGGGCAACGCCCGGCGCGGCGCACCCCCTCTCAGCAGGGGGCTGGGGGCTGGCGCGGCCCCAGGCACCAGCGGGCCCTCACGAGGGGCCCGAACCAACCAAGGCCCGCTGCTTGAAGAAGACCCCAGGGTCGAGGCCAGCCAGTTGCTGACCGTGACCAGGGGAGGAGCCCTTGGCACGCCTGCTGCGTTCCGAGCGAGGCCGCAAAGGAAGGACGACGAAGGCGCAAGCTCGGGGCGCCTTGATGACGGACCAACCCCCTTGGCTGACCCCACGCCGTGGGCAGCACCCGAACCTGTAGCGCCGGGGCTTGGCGGGTGCGATAGGACGAGAGGGAGCTGCTTCTCAGGAGATTTCACGGCCTTGGCAGAAGGGGTCCTGAGGGGATAGTCGTCAGGAAAGGAAGGAGGCACACAGAGGATCACCAAGATAAGGTACTTACTCGTCGACGGCGATGTACTTTCGTCGCTTCAACAGGCCGAAGATATCGCTGCTGCTCGGAGATCCTTTCCTCTTACGGAGCTCCTCGAAGTCCACACAAAGCGGACCAAAGTGCTGAACGTGGCGGCCGGTATGGGGTGTAGCCGGTGAAGTGCTCGGGAGAACAGCTTCAGGGGTGCGTGGCTGCGGAGAACGGTCGGGCGCCGTCTCACCGCAACCTCTCGAGGCCTCCGGAGTTTTGGCCTCGGGAGCCGTGTGCTGCATCGCCTCAGCGACCGGTGTCCCAGAATCGTGGGATCCTGAGGACGATGCCTCGGGAGCCCCAGGCAGCGTCCGCACATCAGCGCTCGTGCCGCCAGCCTTCGGCGGCGCTCGTCCCCCTGCACCCACATTTGAGGCGAGCTCGGCGCCAGCCACGAAGAGGGGAACCATGCTGGCAGGGTTCTCACGGGACCCCACCAGGCCGTCAGGGCGCAGCCCCCACTCGTCAAAGGAAGGCATGCTCCCCACGAATTCAGCCTTGTTCCCGCAGCGGTACAGTAGGCAATTCTTCCCAGGCAAGTCGTCCGATGAAGGGACACCTGTCAGGACCTTGAGCACTGTTTGCCATGCCCCAAGGGGGAGCCCGGACTCCTGAATCCTCATGTGGTCCTGACTGCTGAGCAAGGTCCACATCGGGTGAGAATGGAGTTGAAGTGGAGCAACCCGGCGCCTGATAAACTCGCTCACCACCATCGACGCGGTCACACCGCAGCCCTTCAGCATCCTTAGACAGAACCAGACAGGGGCAAGACGGGGGCTCGCGAGCCTCTCATGGCCCCAGCTAGAGTGGGGAACGGCATGCGCTGACGGGGCATGGAGCAGAGGGCTGAGCACACTGGCGTCGACAAATACCCACCGTGTCCGAAACTTGCTCGTAGATGGAGGAAGCTCGAAGTCGATCCCTGTGCCCACCGTCGCGGCCACAGCCTGGAAGCTCACGCACCCCGAGCTTTGCCGGGGATCGGTCAGATGCAATGAGAAGAAATGGCGGAGAAGGGCCACAAAAGGAGCGATGCCCACCATGGCCTCGCACACAAAGGCGAAGACGACGAGGAGAGTCACAGATTGCGGGTCGAGATGCAGCATACGGATCTGGTAGTGTTTAAGCACTGCATTGAAGAAGGCAGAGAAAGGAGGAATCAGGCCCGCCCAAAGGGCATCGATGAAGATTGGGACCTCGGTGATCGTTCGAGCGATGCGAGCGCAAGATGCAGGCCAAGCCACCGTCTCCCCCCACTCGTTGAAACTAGTGGTGAGCATGGGACGCACCTTGTCCATGGCCTCGTCGTTGAGCACCAAGGATCGTCCGACTGTAGGCTCGGCGGCTGGAGGCACACTTGGCGGAGACAGCGGCTTCTTCCCCTTGTCAGCTTGTTTCGACGCCATGGGATGAAGTAGGCGGAGTGCAGGTCAGATTGGAGAGGAGGGGCAGAGTCTTGAGGAAGCAGAAGGACTATGGAAGCAAGGCGTGGGCAATGGGAGAATAACTGTGTAGGTTGCGAGGGCCGCATAGCCAGGCGGATTCAAAGGCAGCGTGGGGAAGCGGAGACGCCCACGTCCAATCAACCGCCATGCGTCAACTAAGGCCACAAGCTTTTGGGGCCCGCGGCGCTCCGCGCTTGATCCTTTGGCTTCGCCTCGAAGCCAAGCCCGAGCGCGCCTTGGGGCCAGGGGCTACTTTCGGCGTTCTAGGAACGAGGGCCCCAGACTTGCCTGCATGCGGCCCACGGCGTGCCTGGGCTGGCAGGTCTGTACGGCCCACCTTCATCGACAAGGCATTCAGGACCCTCGCTAGGGGCCAAGCCTCGCGAGGCGGACGACACAAGACCTCCTCAGGAGCGGCCTCGCTAGGCAGGCTCACGAGGGTCGGAGAGATCAAGACAGGGCAAACCTCATGAGGTCCTCGTGACGTGAGCCATGGCGATTGAGGGAGTCCTGGATTAGGGGGTCTCCGGACAGCCGGACTATATCCTTTGGCCGGACTGTTGGACTATGAAGATACAAGATTGAAGACTTCGTCTCATGTCCGGATGGGACTCTACTTGGCGTAGAAGGCAAGCTAGGCAAGCTAGGCAATACGGATATGTATATATCCTCCTTTGTAACCGACCTTGTGTAACCCTAGCCCTCTCCGGTGTCTATATAAACCGGAGGGTTTTAGTCCGTAGGACAACATACAATCATACCATAGGCTAGCTTCTAGGGTTTAGCCTCTCTAATCTCGTGGTAGATCTACTCTTGTACTACCCATATCATCAATATTAATCAAGCAGGACATAGGGTTTTACCTCCATCAAGAGGGCCCGAACCTGGGTAAAACATCGTGTTCCCTGCCTCCTATTACCATCCGCCTTAGACGCATAGTTCGGGACCCCCTACCTGAGATCCGCCGGTTTTGACACTGACATTGGTGCTTTCATTGAGAGTTCCTCTGTGCCGTCACCGGAAGGAAGGATGTCTCGTCTTGTCTTTAAAGACGGTACTACTGTCGAGGGAGCTTTGGCTGTCGGCCAAACTCTCCGGCTAGGCGGTTTCATCATGATCGCCTGTTCGGCCGCCGCGCCGACGATGAGTTCTCGGGTCATCGAAAACAGCCTCCACGTCAAATCGACACTCGCTGAACAGATGGATCCAATAGAGCTCGCCTCCTTAATTGAGCTCTTAGATCGCATCGCCGCCCTGGGAGTCGCTAGGGACTATGATTGGATTGGGCTTAAACCCAATCAAAGGGAGATTAACTCTCCGCCGGTCACCCATCATACTACAATGGTGGAGGAACAATGCGGCGACCTTTCCTCCATCTTGAGGACTAACTATGTCCGGATTCCCGAGCTCTCTGATCCGGACGCCCGTTAGCGGGAGGACAACACCCAATCCCTGAACTTAGAGTCAGGCAGCGGGCCAGGGTTATCGGGCCACACCCCGAAACCAAAACTTTCAAAATTGGAAATTCCTCGGCCCCTGGATCCCAGATCAGGTGAGGGTTCGGATTCAACTCCACCCACCCACCCAAACATAAGCGGTCTTTCCCACATCAGGCAAGAGCCCTAGGAAACAGTACATCACTACTGGGCCAGATTCCTCCTTGCAATGAACAAGGTTAAGGACCGTCGCAAGCAAGACGCAATCTTATTTTTCCGCAATAATTGCACGGACAAGGGAATCCTTAACGCCATAAATCGCCGTGAGATAACACGCTTCGCTGACTTGGCGTCCATAGTACGAAAGTACTGTGCGATGGAAAGTGCCTGGAAAACCGAAACAAACTTTTGGGATAATCCGGCCCTGAACACAAACCCAGTCCGAAATAAAAGGGTGCATTATCACAATACACCCGGGTTAACTACCAAAAAGCAAAAGCCCTCTATGGGGCAAGGAACCGTACTGGAGGGATGGCTCAATGGACCCTGCAAAATTCATAGTACATAGGATGCAATACCAACGCACAGCCTTAGAGCATGTTGGATACTCCGGCAGGTGGCCAAAAGTGGTGAGGATCTACTCCTCCCAAATACCACAGAGCACCATCCTGTGGACAACAATACGGTGTTAACGGTCTTTGAGACCTTCGCGTCAAATAATAGACGCAAGCGAACACTCCGCAGCATGGCCAAAATCTGCCACGTAGCAGCAATAACTCCTCGGAGTGACAAGGCTATTACCTTCAATGCCAGTGACGAACCTAAATTCCGAACAGCCCGAGCATCAGCCGCACTGGTCCTCAGTCCAATCATGGACGGCTTTCGACTCACCAAGGTACTCATGGATGGCGGCAGCGGATTAAACCTCATCTATGAGGAAACTCTTCAAAAGATGCAAATAGACTGGAGCCGCATTGAGCAAAGTAGCACAACCTTTAGAGGAATCATCCCCAGTCGGGAAGCACGCTGTGTTGGGAAAATCACACTAGATGTGGTAGTCGGCATGCCGGATAATTACAGGTCCGAAGAAATTACATTCCAAGTGGCCCCGTTAAGCAGTGGTTATCACGCTCTTTTAGGACGGGAGGCATTCACAATCTTCCAAGCCGTACCACATTACGGGTACATGAAGCTCAAAATGCCCGGGCCCAACGGAATCATCACTCTCGCCAGCGATCCGGACACAACACTCTGCACCGAAAACAAAACAACCGCATTGGCCCTCGAGGCATTATTCGAAGCCCTCTCGGCCGAGGAATTAACTACGCTACGCTCCATAGTGGACAGGGACGTCGTGATACTCGACAAGAGATCCAAGTCCACCTTTTTTAAACCAGCGGATGAAATAGTCTAATTCCAAGTTCACCCAACGGACCCTACAAAAACAGCCTCCATCGGGGCACAGCTAAGCCCCGCTGTGGACGCCGCACTACGGGAGTTCCTGCACGAGAACTGGGACATATTCGCCTGGCATCCCTCAGACATGCCAGGAATCCCACGCAGGCTGGCCTAGCATAGCCTCAATATCCTAAAGGGATTCAAGCTGGTCAAGCAAGTTCTTCGGCGTTTCTCTGAACCTAAGAGACAGGCCATGGGAGAGGAACTAGCCAAGTTATTGGAGGCTGGATTCATCAAAGAAATAAAACACCCGGACTGGCTAGCAAACCTGGTGATGGTACCAAAGAAGGACAAATCCTGGCGCCTTTGTGTCAACTTCAAAGACCTCAATAAAGCTTGCCCAAAGGATCCCTTCCCCCTCCATGCATTGATCAAATCATTGATGCTACCGTAGGACACGAGTCATTGTGTTTCCTCGACGCATACTCCGGTTACCACCAAATGAAGATGGCGGAGTCCGACCAAGCCGCAACGGCATTCATCACGCCATACGGTCCCTTCTGTTTTAACACAATGCCTTTTGGGCTCAAAAACGCCGGCGCAACATATCAGCACATGATTCAGACATGTCTGGAGAAACAAATCAACAAACAGTAGAGGCATACGTAGACGATGTGGTCGTCAAAACCAAACACGTCGACTCTTTGATAGACGACTTGAGGCTCACATTCGACAACCTCCGAACATATGGCATCAAGCTCAATCCGGAAAAATGCGTTTTTGGCGTACCAGCCAGAAAGCTCCTGGGATTCATTGTCTCCAGTAGAGGTATTGAACCTAATCCAGCCAAAATCCAAGCATTGTCACAATTGTCTACCCCAACAAACCTCAAACAAATCCAGACGCTAACTGGATGCGTGGCGGCTCTAAGCCTCTTTATCTCCCGCTTGGGAGAAAAGGCTTTACCCCTTTATCACCTCCTTCGGCGCACCGAACACTTCGAGTGGACGGACGCGGCCACAGCCGGATTGGAAGAAATAAAGGCCATTCTGGCAACCAACCCGATCCTGGCCGCACCAAATATCGGCGAACCAATGATGTTGTATATTGCGGCAACTCATCAAGTTGTAAGCGTGGTGCTCGTTGTCGAACGGGAAGCGGGCGGACACAAATTCCCTCTTCAAAAGCCGGTATACTATGTATCCACTATCCTCACTCCATGCAAATCACGGTACCCACATTACCAAAAAATAGCATATGCGGTATTCATGGCATCACGGAAACTGCGACACTACTTTCAAGAGTGTTTGATTACAGTAGCCTCGGAAGTGCCACTTAATGATATTATCAACAACCGCGACGCTACGGGCCGGATTGCCAAATGGGCCATTGAGCTCTTCCCATTCGACATAACATACAAACCTCGCTGAGCCATTAAATCGCAAGTACTGGTCGACTTCGTCGCCGAATGGACGAGGCCGAACTCCCTAAAGAGTACGGCGCATATTCCAATTGGATCATGCACTTCGACAGTTCTAAAATGTTGGTTGGTCTAGGGGCTGGCGTCGTCCTGACGTCCCCAACTGGAGATACCGTTCGGTACATACTGCAAATATTGTATACAGATTCCAACAATGCAGCTGAATACGAAGCTCTATTGCATGGTCTTCGGATGGCAGTCTCCATGGGCATTCAATGCCTGGAGGTTCGTGGGGATTCAAACCTCGCAATATCCCAAATAAACGGAGATTTTGACGCCAAGGATCCGAAAATGGCGGCCTATCGAAATGCCGTCCTAAAAATGTCAGCTCAGTTCGAGGGACTCGAATTTCACCATGTGGCTCGGGAAAACAATCAGGCGGCGGATATCCTCGCCCGCGTCGGCGCAAAACGCGACGCGGTCCCTCCCAACATATTTCTGGAAAGGGTCTTCAAGCCATCCGTAGCATGGGAAGGGGACACCAGTAACAACAGTCTGGACCCGGCCAAAATACCCGATACCGAACTCTCTGACACAATCGGAGGCTCCACCACCGAAATAACACCTTCAGCCCATGAAATAATGGCCATTATTGCCCCATGGACAGAACCATTCTTGGCCTACCTAACTAGACAGGAACTTCCGGAGGACCAAAATGAGGCACGGTGCATAGTGCGGCGATCCAAGGCCTACAGGGTCCATGAGGGAGAATTGTACAAGAAAAGCACTACCGGAGTCCTTCAAAGGTGCATCTCCAAAGAGGAAGGGCGGAATCTTTTGGCAGAAATTCACGCCGGACTCGGCGGTCATCACGCTGCAGCCCAGGCTCTTGTAAGCAAGGCCTTTAGTACATGATTCTATTGGCCAACGGCCCGGGAAGATGCACAGGACTTGGTCCAACGTTGCGCCGGTTGCTAGCTCTTTGCAAATCAAAGCCACATGCCACCCACCGCCCTCCAAACAATCCCCATTACATGGCCCTTCGCGGTCTGGGGGCTTGACATGGTTGGACCCCTTAAAGGGGAACCCACAAGAAAAAATACTTATTGGTCATGGTGGATAAATTCACCAAATGGATAGAGGCTAAACCGGTTAAAACAGCCGAATCCGGACCGGTGATAGATTTCATATCCGGGGTTGTACACCGTTACGGCGTCCCCCACAGCATCACCATTGATAACGACACGAACTTCATGGCCGACGAGGTAAAACTCTAGTGCAGCAAAATGGGCATCAAGCTCGATTATGCTTCAGTCTATCACCCACAAACCAACGGTCAAGTCGAACGAGAAAACGGTCTTATAATGAGCGGCATTAAACCCAGATTAGTGCGTTCCTTAACGGAGTCTGACACGCACTGGGTAGAGGAGCTCAACTCCGTACTCTGGGGGATGCAGACCACGCCGAATCGTAGTACCGGATATACACCGTTTTTATGGTGTACAGCGCAGAGGCAGTCTTGCCCTGTGACATAATTCATGACTCACCTCGAGTGCGCATGTACGAAGAAAGAGAAGCCGAGCTCGATCGGCAGGAGAGTCTGGACACCTTGGAGGAAGAGCGCGACGTAGCCAAAGCCGGTTCCGCATTTTACCAGCAACAGGCTCGCAGATACCAAAGTAGAGAAGTATGTGCCAAAACTTATAACGTTGGCGAACTAGTTCTACGCCTGCCGGATAAGAAAAAGAACAGGCTCGAGCCCAAATGGGAAGGTCCCTTCATTATCCACCAAGTTATGACCGGTGGAGCGTACCGACTGCAGGATGCATCGACTAGTCGACTCGAGCCAAACCCATGGAACGCAGCCAAGCTCCGAAGATTCTACGCCTAGCACCAGACTCTATGTTAATCCCCGCCCTTTTGTCCATTTTCTGCATATGCATCATCTGTCTTGTTTCCCTTTCTTTCTTTTTCTTATTATTTCTCTAGGCCTCCAAGGGTCACCTTGTGCCTCACTTGTACATTACAGATGCGCTAGCCGCACTCTCCATACCTGGGGGCTTCTTTCACAGAAGCTTAAATTATTTACCTGGGCCTCACGCCCAACACATGTGTTATACTTCCGCATGTACCTTTTTTCACCATTATATGCACCGATATGACTTAAGTTTTGGCCAAGCTAGGTTGCCTGGCTCTTGTATTTATGCCCTATGTTCCCGTTAATTCGGCTAGGGCATAAGGGGAGCACCTCTGCGATTGTTACTGCCGGGTCAGCCGGATGTGTACCTCAGACTGGGTGAAGCCGAAAGCTAGCGTTCTTAAGGGAATATTCGGTCGGTGAACAAAAGATGACTTTTATTTATTATCCATATATGCCCCCAGATGCTTTTTCTGTGTTTCTTACCACAGTCCGGACATGCACTTTAGGGCATGCTTACCCAGGGAAAGGAACCCTTAACGGAACTATTCTCCCTAGAAGATGTTTCTTACTACCCATGTAATATAACATAACTAGTTGGGCACTTGTCTGATAAAGCACTAACGACCCCTACGCCTGGTCTCCACGCATACCCCGGTTCTTATATAACTGAGCAGGTATTCGGATTCACTCCGGACTATCGGGCACGGAGGTTGAAGCGAAAAGGTCCGCAATGACAAATGATCTACAATCCGGCTAGAAGGCATTATACATGTCACTTTAATTACATAGTCATGCAGACTGACTAAACTCCTCTTCTATACCATCCAACAGGCGGTCTAGCTTACAATCCTGTTGGGAATACTTTGCGGCTAATTCTACTTGCCCATAAACTAAGCTAATGGGGATCTCTTTTCTGTCAGGCCCCACAGGTCCGACCTCGGCCATGTGATTTGGGTCTGCCTTGGTAGACCGAGTCTTCACCATGGCCCAGGCCTCTCTGGCACCCTGTCGGCAGGCCGATATCTTCCATAATCGGAGGCGCCGCCGTGCTCCCTTGAGCTTCTCTGTAAGCTCTGCAACGCCCTCTGGCAAGGAGATAGATGGCCACAAAGCCTGGGCAACACCTTGCATCACCTGCCGAACTTGTTCGTGCAGATGTGATAGCTCAGATAGAAGATCACCCGCAGACCCGGGCATTTCCTCTGCAGGACGACCCGTCCGCATACCTACAGACATAACGCTGTTAGTCGACTTCTTCGCCGAACTCCTTTAGTAGGATTCATTCAAGCACTTACTAAAAATGCCGCGTTGAAGCCGCTTATTCTCCTTCTCGGAGTCCGCAAGCTGGCACAGAACGTCTTTTAGTTCAATGTTCAGCTTAACATTGGCATCTTGGAGACTGTTTTTCTCCAGCACAACCTTACTCAGCTCACGTTTGCCAGCCTCTAGCTATCGCATAACATGCTGGTCCCCCGGACTTTCTCCGGACTCATCTGCAAAATCAATTGTTAGATCTGCAGACACGCCGCACACTATATGTTAACCACCATTCTTTAAATTAAATGTTACCAGTGGGAGGCTTTTTCTGTTCCTGCAATGCGGCAAGAGCGGCCCCCAGTTGGGTCTTGCATTCCTCCAGCTCCTGGGACAGACTAGTATTCTTCTCTGTAAGAACCTGCACATTATAGATGATCCTTAAATCAGTTCTGCTAACTGTTTCAAGTCTCAGGGGCTACTGATACATATGAATCGTCAGATTTACTCACCCGTACATCCTTTACATACTGATCTGTGGCTCTGGCTAGACCATCTTGAGCAGCACGGAGGTACGCCTCTCCAGAATTGAAGGCGTCGAACGCCTCTGGTGAGAAACAAGCGTCGCGGAGTATGGCCCGACGGCGCCTATGATTCATGGCGCTTTCCACTTCTGAGTTTGTGGCGGACAATCTATCCGCATCCTCTGTCGGGGGATTATCCGGCGCCTGCCCCATATCGCCTTCCGCCTCTATGTCCGGTCCTGGCACCCGACTGGTGGAAGCTTGATTGGCAGCATCACCGGACATATGCCGGCGAGCGTTCTTTCTGTTAAAGAAACGCGGGCGTCATTACATTTTGATAAGATGACAACCACGGAGCAGGGTCTTTCCTATACCTTTGCGGCGGTGTCTCCGTCCTGACCGCCTTCCTTTTTGGCCTACCCGGCCTCGGCACCTCTTGTTGACGAGTTGCCGCGGGTTCGGCAGGGCGCCCCGAATGCCTTCCCTGTAAAAGATGCCATGTATATATGGTGGGTGAAGAACCTAAAAGGGGATCCTAGTTTTGGAGTTGGGACGTTTTGATTTTTCTTACCTACGATGGAGGGAGCAGTCCGGGATAGTCGGCCGTAATGGCCATCAGGGCATCGTCGCAGCTTAACTGACAGAACTGCCGGTCTATCAGTTCCACGGAGATAACCAGATCTTCTTCGAGTCCAGAGTCGATGGCCTAGTCAGGGTCCTCTGGTTGTGGAGAAGGGCTGCTGACCTCCTTCATGGCTTTTCGCAGTTCCTGCCGCAAGGTGGCAAGGTGAATACTTACGACTAAGAATGCGGGAAAAATGGGAGCAGGGAAATATAACTTACCCAGCTTGGAGGATTGTACATAGAGAATCCATCCCGTGGCTTGATGCAGGTGAACTCCTCTTCCTCGCCCTTGAAGAGTTTGGACAGAATCTTCGCTAGAGCGGCAGCATTGTCCGGACCCTTATGCCCGCAGCTGGTGGCGTCATCCGCCCCGTTATAACACCACAAGGGGTGCCCACGATATTGGAGTGGCTGCACTCCCCACATTATGCAAATCGACATAACTTCGATTATTGTCAATCCGGATCGAGCTAGTGCTTTGATCCGGTTCATCAGATAGAGGACTTCTCCGTTGTCTTCCTCCTGGGGGCTCCGTGGGCGCCAACTTCGGTGCTTCTTCAGAGGAGCATTGTTGAGCTCGGGTAGACCCCGCCGAATAGGGTCCGAAAGAGGGACGTTCTCCATATAAAACCATTCCGAAGGCCAGTCTTCAGACGACTTCTTCGGGGTACCGGACAGGTATCCGGTATCGGCGATGCGCCATATTTTGGCTCCACCCACTTGATAAAGTGATTCCCTCTGTGTGCGAGGGACAAGGCAGAATAGCCCAGGAACAACTCGCAGAGAGCAACATAGCCGGCGATGTGTAGGATGGAGGCAGGGGTGAGATTGTGTAGTTGGAGGCCGTAGAACTCCAGGAGCCCGCGGAGGAACGGATGGATTGGAAATCCGAGTCCCCTTAGTAAGTAAGGAACAAGGCAAACCCGTTCCCCCATGGAGGGACAAGGAAAGTTCTCCACTTGCTCCCCGCCATTGTAGGTGGCGAGCCCGGCTCGAACGGGCACCTTGTACTCTGGAGGGAGAAATCCCTTAGTCTCCAGCTCGACTAATCGACTGTGCGGGACTGAACACCTCTCCCAATCACCGGGCTTAGGGCTACGGGGGCGGGGGCGGGAGGAGGAGCTACGGAGGTCGGCCATGCTGGAATGGATCTTTCCGAAGTACGCTCTGATGAATTCTCGCTGGGGGAGGATGATATGGATTGGATCTAAGAATCCCCATCTCTTTAATAGACAATTCATTTATCTGGCTAGGGGGGCGAATGTAAAAAACGCCCTAGTGCCTCGTATCCATTCGACGTGTGCGAGATAGCCCTTATTGGGCACAGAAGCCAAGAGGTTCAACATTTATGGAGCCGGACACTGCTTACGAACACTTGAAAGTTGGAGAAGAACCCGCCCTGCAATGCCAAAGACAACACTGCGCGCCGGACTCATCGTCATTGAAGCCTGGTTCGGGGGCTACTGAGGGAGTCCTGGATTAGGGGGTCTCCGGACAGCCGGACTATATCCTTTGGCCGGACTGTTGGACTATGAAGATACAAGATTGAAGACTTCCTCTCGTGTCTGGATGGGACTCTACTTGGCGTAGAAGGCAAGCTAGGCAATACGGATATGTATATCTCCTCCTTTTTAACCAACCTTGTGTAACCCTAGCCCTCTTCGGTGTCTATATAAACCGGAGGGTTTTAGTCCGTAGGACAACATACAATCATACCATAGGCTAGCTTCTAGGGTTTAGCCTCTCTGATCTCGTGGTAGATCTACTCTTGTACTACCCATATCATCAATATTAATCAAGCAGGACGTAGGGTTTTACCTCCATCAAGAGGGCCCGAACCTGGGTAAAACATTGTGTTCCCTGCCTCCTGTTACCATCCGCCTTAGACGCACAGTTCGGGACCCCCTACCCGAGATCCGCTGGTTTTGACACCGACAGCTATCGAGACCACGCGGGCGCCAGGTGGGCGCCATCGCGCGTAGTGTCCTTGTTTCCCCTTTGGTGCCAAGGGGGGAGCGCAGGCGCGGAGTACCGAGGCATCAAGCAAAGGTTTCCATATTGGTGCAACGAGACCAAGAGTATAAGGACGATAGGATGGAGGTCACCATGGAGCCCAAGACAGCGTCATCACCAGAACCTTTGGCAGGCGAGGACCACCTTTTGTCAGGATAACTTGTACTAGTTGTCCCCTTTTGAATTGGCCGTTGTTGGCTCCCTTCCCACTCAATATTTGGGGAGAGGACCAGGGCCTATATAAGTAGAACTAGCCACCAGAGTAGACGAGAGAGAGGATCGACCTTATCACAAGTCGAGAGGTGATCCAAGATCATCTCACCCACACAAGTTCACCAAGCACAAGAACACCTCAACCTCAGGAGACTGTTCTTCCCCTTGTACTCTTCATCATCAGCCCAAGAGGCAATCCACCACCACCACACTGGAGTAGGGTATTATACCACAACGGTGGCCCGAACCAGTATAAATCTTGTGTCTTTCTGTGTTGTGAGTTCATTGAGTTTGTCCGCAAGATCTTAGAGAGCTAGGGCGTTGATCGATAGGGAGAAAACCTTCACGCGCACCCCAGTGTTCGAACCTCAAGGGTTTGCCGGAACCCGTGATCCGACTGTAACTACGTTGAAGCACCTAAAAAATGTAACTATGTTGACAAACCCGTTGGCCCCAACGTTAGTATAGCATTAGGAGGAAGTATTTTTCCAATGAGGCACTTGCTTAGGCACGGCCATAGACCTGGTGGGTCCCGATTGTCCGCCTCTCCACGTACAGTCCTCTCCAGATTCCTCTCGTTTGTTCAGCATGTTCACAACGGCGGACAATGGCGTCGCAGCGAGCACACAAAGGCGGAGGAGGAGATACGACCACCTAAGGAAGTGCCTTATTAGTAACAAAACAACTAAACTAAACCAGTGGCCGAGAGACACTACTCGACAGCTGTTCCGCCCGGGTTCGATTCCACCTGTGTAGAGAAAATATCTCCAAATTTTTTGCCTCTGCCTTTATTAACATGTGGGTCCCAATTGTCATCTACGCACACCACATCCTACACTTGCCACAACTTCGTCCCTCGTTTTCTCTATTTTTCGCACACTCGACATTGTCTGGGCATTTTGAAAATAGCATATCTTTTTGACTGTGCATCATATGAAGATGTGCTATGCATGAATGTTGATCAGCATGATGTTAACTGGCTGGTAGTTCCAGTTTCGACCATGAATAAAACTTCTAGCATGATGTTAACACTGTTTGAAAAGGCCGTGTTAATATAAATGCCCTGCCTCTGAAAGTTGCAGTTTCTTATCCTGAAATTGGACTTTCTTATCTGAAACTGAAACCTGAAACTGAAACTTGTAGTTTCTTCTCTGAGAATCACATTGTCTGCACTTTTATACTCCTATGAAACTAAATTTTCTAAGTGCTAAAAATAGATCTCTATAATTCATAAAATACTTCATGTGCTCAATACTACAAATCTGAAATTCAAAAGACATTCATATCTGAAAGTACTCTCAAAATACACAAGACAAAACACAATTCACAACCTGCAAATACTAACAACCCTAAGCTCCTCCTGACAATTCACAACCTGCCCGACTATTGGTCTGGGGGGGGGGGGCAATCCCTCCTATTCCCTGGCGGCAGACAACCGCCCCGTGAGATGATGTGAACGACGAGGGAGAGGATGGCGGGGAAGCGTTGTCGGGCCAACTGTTTTTCTCCTCTTGTAGTTGGGTTCAGTTGACGAAGACTCCACTGGCTCGCTCTGGCACAACACCCTCACAAACGGCACCCTGTAGATGCCCGATCCTTCAATCTCTGGTGGATGCTCCATCTGGGATCAATACTCCCACCACCGCTCCCTCACGATCGGATTCGGTGAATATGTTTGCTCCATGGCCTAGAGGAGCAGCTCAATGTACTCCCGCGCGACTCCGTTCGGGAGTATCGTCGCCTTTTCGCTCTATTGCAGATATTGGGCCATGGATGTCACCGCCGCTAGTTGGTCCTTGTTGTCAAACCAAGACTGTATCTCCAACATCCTAGCTAGCTTCACAGGGTCATCGTCTGCGATCCTCACGTATCGGTTGTACTCCTCCATCGATCTACTCTTCCACAACACCTTCACTCGCCAGTGGTGGTTTTTGAATGGAAGAGGAGAGGAGCAGCGCTGGTTTTGGTTTAGAACGGGAGAGGAGCGACACTAGTTTTGGATTGGAAGAGGAGAAGATGGGCGGTGGTTTTGACATGGAAGAGGAGAGGAGCGGCACTGGATTTAGATTGGAACAGGAGAGGAGTGGCGGTGGTTTAAGAGGAGAAGAGCGGAAGAGTGGCGCTGGTCTTGGAAGTATTTTTTGTTTTGCGTATTTTGGGCCAAAGTTTGACCACTTACTGTATTTGACAAGCGAAATGTGAATGCATGTCACCAAAAATTGTATCATTTGGTTCGTATCTGAATGTACTTCCAAATTATATTATTTTTGCAATGTATAACATATATTTTATTTGCGAAAATCATGGTCAATTATGACCCAGAATAAAAGGGAGACTAGTTAATGTGGGGTCGCTTTCTTAATTGAAGGGTAAATTGATTTCGATTTTGATCTAGTCACAGGGCGCCGGCCCTCTCGTCCAATCCTAAATCGCTGCCGCACGCTCCTCTCCCTCTTCTCCATTGCAAAACCACCTCCTCTCCTCTCCATCATCTCCATTCCAAAACCACCGTCTTGCCTCTCCCTCTTCTCCATTGCAAAACCACCTCCTCTCTCCTCGGACGAGGATCTATGGAGGGGATGCAGTAGCGAATCAGGCAGATCGCTGGCGGCGACGAGGCAAAGTTAACCAGGTTGAAGGAGATCCTTACTTGGTTTGACAATGAGTGGGAGATTTCGAGGATGGTGAGGGCCATGTGGCAATGTATGCGAAAGAGCGAGACAACAACGATGAGGGAGGCGATGTACTCCTCGGCGGTAGTCACGCCGCAGTCCTTCGAGTTCATCAAGTATTTCCTCTAGGCGATGGAGCAGACAGATTCACCAGAGGCGAAAGTTAGGAGGAGGTGGTGGGCGTACATGTTGAGGGTCGAGCACCCAGAGGATAACAAATCGATTGAGTATGGTGTTCGTGAGGGTGCAGAGCCAGCCAGAGCCACGGGAGTATTCGTTCTCCCACCGCAAGAGGAGGCCAGATGGAGCAGCGTCGCTTCCCCGCCGCTCTCCACGTTTCCCTCGACGCTCGCCTCGTTTCGACGGCGTCGGTAGGGTTTAAGGTAAGCTTCACACTAGCCTAATCTTCCATCTGCTCATGCTTACAATCAGTGTGACAACTAATAAAAATCATGCTTACAATCAGTCTCCGAGTACTACGCCAATCACCCTAAAATAGCTCTGGACCTTTGGGTCAAAGTTGTGACACTGTGTACAAATAAAGAAAAATAGATTGGCGCTTCTTTCAGAAAAGAGTACACCCCTAGAAAACTGCCAATATAAGCTATTAGTATTTTTTAAGTCTAAGCTACTAGTATTTGGTTAGAGGATTTGCTGCCGAGAAAGATCCGTCCATAGTGAGCGCCACACATCCCACTGATGGTGGTGGATGCCAATGCTTAGATGGAGCAGGGTTGGTGTCGGTAATTTTTACTTGGCACCTCACACTCTGCATATATGCCGGTTCCATCCATACATTTGTGCAGTTCCGCCAAAATGCAGGTGAATAACCCTGTTTGCACAGATAATGAAAAGGCATGATTAGATTATAGTGGCACTAGTTGATGAAACATACACTAATAAATAGAAGCAAATATTACATCATACTGGAAATCGACCCAAGTCTCCCCGATACACTTTCTGCCAGTGATGAACATCAGTGTACAACGGTAGTACAAGGAGGGGCCTTGAGACATTCAAATCTCTATTTTTGTGCAGATCAACTAAAATTAAGCACCCCAATTTGCAGAAACGCTTAAACATTAACAATAGGACTAGTTGATGAAACATACATTAACAAAGAGAAGCACTTTCTTTATCTACATTGGAAATGAAATGATAGAGAGGACACTCGCTCTATTTTAACTGTATTATTAATTCATTTTATCAGTGACACTAGGGTCGAGCAGGTGGCAAACAAGGTGTACCGTGCGTCGCAAGGATGAAGGCCAGGGGTGCTTAGACTGGGATGCTGAAGCTGGCTCTTTCAGTCCCTTTCTTCCCCCTGATGTTTCTGTGGTAGCATTTGGGTTGTAATCCAAACTTGGTCGAGCTGGTGCTGCGTCCCCCTACATGCCTAGCTTATGTGGCGAATTGTCTCCTGCTAGTACTCAGTCCGTTCTAGTAGTAGTTGCATAACTGCCCGTTTACACTGAGATGTTGTCAGATAATGGTTCTCTATGGTTGGGTTTCTTTAATGAAATCGGAGGGAACCCCCTGTTTCGATATATTAAAAAAACAGTGGCACTAGCGGTGCCAAAACATTGCCTCAAATTAATAGTGCTACTAGATTAAGGTGCAAAATAATGACATTACTGCTTTATCATGGTAGTGCCAAAATAGTAGCACAAGAGTAGGATCAACATGCAGGATCTTTGGCAAATGGTCAGACCAAAAAGGAACATACCTCGTGATGGGAACCATATCTGCAGTCAACGCCATCGTAGAAGGGATGACACCAGTCACCAACATGGATGATTCAATTCATGGGACCTTTTGGTGTAGTTCACCTAAAATGAAGCAATGTCCCATGAGCTAGCTTCTTCTTCTTCTTTTTTTTAAGAAAAAAGATCCAGCCCTGGTTCCATTTCCATCAGAAAACAAAACCCACAGAGCTTCTTCTTCATTAGTTGCAATAAAATTGAGCAACATCAAGGTTGGTCGTGAAGCTCCTGGAGAGTAGGCAGACCAGGACAATTGCATCTCTAACGAAAAGAAGCAACTTATCTTAATGGGAAATTTAGCAGGACATGAAAAAAGTGCCATTGATTCATATTACTGGAGGCATTACATTGAAAACAACATTGGTTTAACGTGTCCTTACTTTTAATAGTGCGACTGCTACATTTTACCAGTGGCATTACATAAGAGCGGCATGGTGCAACAAACATCAGAAGAGGATATCTGGGGTGGTCCCATTTTTGTTCGGTATATAGCCACCTTATACTGTGTGAGGCTAGCAAATCTAGTGCTGGACTTACTCTGTTGACTTGTCCCCCAGTCCCCACTTTCTTTCCTTTTTCAACCAATAGATCGGGTTTATATTGAGTTTGTACTACGTTCCCTTTATTTCCCTATTAGACCTAGAGACCAGTTGTATAGCCAGTCTCTGCTACTTTTTGCCCCCATTATTTCCTCTTTCGACCAAGTCCTAGATTTAGGTAATAAATCTTCCCCCACCCACCCCCTTTCTTCCTTGTTTGAACCAAGTACTACTAGATTCGAGTGCATGAACTAGTTTTACCTCTTAACAGTAAAAATCTAGGTGGTTTACGAACAGCCGATCGATCCTATCTACACGAGGGGGCCTGAGAAATAGTAAAAGATACAAATGCAGCGATGTCAGGAGCTCGGGAAGTAGAGCAAGGCCATTTTCTAAGGAAGTTATACCTGAGGGTCGCCGGGATGTCGCTAGGTGGGTGGCGGGAGGCCGGATCTGCCCACACTACGGCAGCGAGGAAGAAGGGGTGGGAGGCCCTCCCTCGCCAGCGATGCTTGGGAGAGAACGGCAAGGCACGCTGATCGGGACATGCCGACAGTGGGTAAGAGCCGTTGTCGGTGTCAAAACCGGCGGATCTCGGGTAGGGGGTCCCGAACTGTGCTTCTAAGGTTGATGGTAATAGGAGACAGGGGACACGGAGTTTTACCCAGGTGCGGGCCCTCTTGATGGAGGTAACACCCTATGTCCTGCTTGATTGATATTGATGGGTATGAGTATTACAAGAGTTGATCTATCACGAGATCGTAATGGCTGAATATCACCTATCCGGACTAAGTCCTCCGGTTTATATAGACACCGGGGGGGGGGGGATCAAGGGTTACATAGAGTCGGTTACATAATATGGAATCTTCATAGTTGTTCGCCAAGCTTGCCTTCCACACCAAGGAGAGTCCCATACGGACACGGGTACAGTGTTCGGTCTTCATATCTTCATAGCCCATCAGTCCGGCCCATAGATAACAGGCCGGACGCCCGAGGAGCCCTTAGTCCAGGACTCCCTCAGCAGCCCCTGAACCTGGCTTCAATGACAAGGTATCCGGCGCGTAGGCTGTCTTCAGCATTGCAAGGCGGGTTCCTCCTTCCGAACTCCAAAAAATAGTCTTCGGATGAAACAGACGTGTTCGGACCTGTAAACTTACCGCACACAACCGCAGAGAGAATATAATAACACACGAGTCTCATCTGTTGAGAACTTTAGTAATGTGACGTCACGCCTGTACGGTCATAATTTCGAACCGTTTTTCGCCCCACGTTTCGAGACACGGTTGTCATTGGCACGTCTTGTCAAAGTAGAGATCGTGTCCCCTTATCACGGGATTTTCATCAATATGGGTGTGGGTAACCCAACCGTGCCATTTACACAGCCTTGGGAGCAGGCGAATTATAAGGCGAATGGGGGGGGGGGCGTTCAATATTCACCGCCCTTATAAGGAGATAAGATTCCTCCTTCTTCCCCCATGCTTTCCTCCTGCCCCTCCGTCCTTGAGCTCCAGCACCCAGGTTCTCATTCCCCTAGTCTCGAGAAAGTACTCAACCATGTTCGGATCCGGAGGTCAAGGCAAGTGGATGGCCTCCTCCGTTAAGGAGGAGAACGTCGCCGAGCTACAGGCGGCCGGGCACCTAGCGAAGGAAATTGCCCACCGTCTTCCAACCCGGGGACAGATCATCCCCACACCGAAGCCCAACGAGAGGGTAGTGTTCATGCCTCACTTCCTCCGTGGGCTAGGGTTTCCACTCCACCCCTTTGTCCGCGGGATTATGTTCTACTACAGGATAGATTTCCATGATCTATCCTCGAACTCCTTCAATATCTCGGCGTTCATCGTCATGTGCGAGGCTTTCCTCCGCATCCACCCCCACTTTGGGTTATGGCTCAAAACCTTCAACGTGAAGCCCAAGGTGGTGGACGGACAGCACGCAGAGTGTTGGGGTGCAATGGTGAGCAAGCTCACCAATGTTTCTTGGACAAAAGGTACATTCGTGGAATCTGTCAAGGAATGGCAGAAGCTATGGTTCTACATCACCGAACCCCGCGACGCCACCTGGGCCGCAGCTGCCGAATTCAACTCCGGCGCTCCCGTGCAGCTCACCTCTTGGGTCGAGAAGGGCCCAAACTGGTGTTCATCGGACGAGCTGATTGCGCTACAAACGCGCATCCAAGCATGATAGATAGGGATATCAAGCTCGTCAACATATTCCAAGTGATGTTGGTGCGCCGGATCCTCCCCTGCCAGAGCCGAAGCCGTCCTCTATGGGACTTCAACCCGAAGAAACACCATACCTTGGTGAGGCTCTTCGGAACGACTCATGAAGATGCCTGGAAGTTGCTTTTCAAGGGCAACGAGATACCGCCATCCACCGATTCGAATTGTGGCCACAACATAAATAACCTCCCCAATGAGGTATATCATTTTTAACACATCCCTTACTTTCTTGTTTCAAGGGCGATATCTAATGCTTTCATTACCATTGCTTTTTCAGTACTGGTTGAAGCAGGAAAAGAAGATTCGGTGTTCGGCTCCCCTGCCCGAGGAGCCGGTCACTCCGCGTTTAGGGAAGATAATGGAGCCGGCGCCTTAGAAGGCACCAGAGAAGAAGGCCATAGGAAAGGCCAAGGGGGTCCGGAGTGGCCCCCGCCACAAGGGCACTTCGGATGTGGCGTCTGAAGACAAGGCCCATTCCCCCGCCGCCAAAGATAACGCGGATGAGGAGGAGGAGGAGAGTGACTCTCCCCCCGATGGGGGGAGGAAGAAGAGGGCGGCCTCCACAACTCTGGAGGCGGAGGTGCCCAAAAAGGGGAAGGGCTCCCTAGCGGGTAACTCCACATGGAACGTTGATGACAGTCTAGAGAAACGCCCCCACACTAAGCCTCGGGCCGCATCGTTAGTACTAATACCTTATCCACCCATAAAGTTTCTCCTCCTCATTGTATTGAAATGATTGGCAAATGTTATTGTAGTCGGGCCCACAACAGCTCCCAGCGATCTTCGTTAGGAGGTTCACTGGATTCCAAGGCGATGGCCAGCGACTCCCTGCCGGACGCACACTCCCCCAAGACCAAGGAGGATGCAGAGGTGCTGTCCCAAAGGACTGTCTCCAGCGGGGGAGAGGCTCAGGAGGCGCCCGAAGGCGAAACCTTCGTCGCCGGACACCAAAGGGACTCAATCCCCAATGAGACTGGCGGGGAGGGCCATACACAGTTCGGCCCTCAACCGGACTCAATTCCGGAGACCGAGGCAGCTCCAGAAATCAGCACGCACCCTCCTTCGAAAGAAGGGGGGATGCTTGTTGTGCCGGTGGCCCCTGTCCAACCAGGGGCACCGGATAACCTGTTGGAGGCGCTACGAGGTGCTTCCATTATGGATGAGCACTGTGCCCTTATGGGCATTGGTGATTGAAAAGGTTAAGTCAGCCAAGAGCGGATTAACCGAAGCCTGCAGCAGCTTGCTGACAGGTTTTGAGGTAAGAGACGCCGAACAAGGAGAAAATCCCAGTGTAGACCAGTAGCCCCTGAGACACTGTCCGGTGTTCGGAAAGAAACAGCCGGACAGAGGATCAATCTCGTTTTAACAGGAAACTAACTTAATTTTTCTAAAATGCAGACGTCGTTGCTAGCCGCGGCCTCGCATACTGCCGAAGTTTCTGGACTGAAGCAGAAACTGGCAGAGGCCGAGGAGGAGCTAGGCCAAGCGAAGAGGAAGCTCCAGGAGAAACAAGGTAAGCAATAACCTATTATATATTCAAAAATAAGAAAATTTTATGCGATGACCAAAATGCCATGATTTGTATAGAAGCGACGACTGAGGTCGAGGCCCTGAGAAAGGCCCTGGCCGAAGCCGAGGGAAGGCTGTCCAACAGCAAGCCGCCCGTAAGAAGCTCAAGGCTCGGGTCGAGGAGGTCCAGCAGGAGCTCCAAGACATGGTGAAGAAGTGTGAAGCTTTGGAGCACGAGGCGTCGGCCCGAGAGGCCGAACTTATCAAGGCTCGTCAGAGCTCAGAGGCCGCACGGAATGAGGCCCGGGACACTCTCCAAGAGATCCAGGAGGCGAAGAAGATCGCAACGGGTAAGGCATTTAACATGCAAAGCAAGTGTGTGGAGAGGAAGTACCTTTTACTAACCCAGATTCGGAGTTACCCAGGGGATGTTGTGGATCTGCCACACAGTGTATCCGATGCTGCGAAGTTCTTCCGAGCCAGGGAAGGGGATTCTTCGGAGAAGTTGTTCTGGTTGTAGTATGCTATGCCAGAACATCCAGTGGCCTTTTCCGATCAACTGAAGCAGTTGGTCGAGCTCCATAGGGTGGCCGAACTGGCCATGAAGGATTTCATAATCCGATTATGGCCGGCCGAAGCTATACCTAGTAGTTATTTTAGCCTTGTGAACGAGTGGTGGAGGCTTGTCCGCGGTTAGACATCGTCAAGCGATCCGTCTGCATCGAGGCTGCCCGCATGGTCTTCACTCATTGCAAGATGTGGTGGGCGAAGATGGATGCCGTCGAGGTGGCCAGGGGGCAGCCGGAGGGCAAGGAGCACCACACACCCGAGCGATATTTTGCGGATGTCCTGGAGGGATCTTGATACGTCTCCAACGTATCTATAATTTTTGATTGCTCCATGCTATATTATCTTCTATTTTGGACATTATTGGGCTTTATTATCTACTTTTATATTATTTTTGGGACTAACCTATTAACCGGAGGCCCAACCCAGAATTGCTGTTTTTTGCCTATTTTAGGGTTTCAAAGAAAAGGAATACCAAACGGAGTCCAAACGGAATGAAACCTTCGGGAACGTGATTTTTGGAACGAACAAGATCGAGGAGACTTGGACCCTACGTCAAGCAACCAACAGAGAGGCCACGAGGTAGGGGGGTGCGCCTACCCCCCAAGCGCGCCCTCCACCCTCATGGGCCCCCTATTGCTTCACCGACGTACTTCATCCTCATATATATATACCTACATACCCCCAAACGATCAGAAACGGAGCCAAAACCCTAATTCCACCGCCGTAACTGTCTGTATCCACGAGATCCCATCTTGGGGCCTGTTTCGGAGGTCCACCAGAGCGGGCATCGATCATGGAGGGCTTCTACATCAACACCATAGCCTCTCCGATGAAGTGTGAGTAGTTTACCTCAGACCTTCGGTTCCATAGTTATTAGCTAGATGGCTTCTTCTCTCTTTTTGGATCTCAATACAGAGTTCTCCCCCTCTCTTATGGAGATCTATTCAATGTAACCTTCTTTTGCGGTGTGTTTGTTGAGATCGATGAATTGTGGGTTTATGATCAAGTTTATCTATGAACAATATTTGAATCTTCTATGAATTCTTTTATGTATGATTGGTTATCTTTGCAAGTCTCTTCGAATTATCAGTTTGGTTTGGCCTACTAGATTGATCTTTCTTGCAAAGGGAGAAGTGCTTAGCTTTGGGTTCAATCTTGCGGTGACCTTTCCCAGTGACAGTAGGGGCAGCAAGGCACATATTGTATTGTTGCCATCGACGCTAACAAGATGGGGTGTTCATCATATTGCATGAGTTTATCCCTCTACATCATGTCATCTTGCTTAAGGCGTTACTCTGTTCTTGTGAACTTAATACTCTAGATGCATGCTGGATAGCGGTCGATGTGTGGAGTAATAGTAGTAGATGCAGGCAGGAGTCGGTCTGCTTGTCTCGGACGTGATGCCTATATACATGATCATACCTAGATATTCTCATAACTATGCTCAATTCTATCAATTGCTCAACAGTAATTTGTTCACCCACCGTAAAATACTTATGCTCTCGAGAGAAGCCACTAGTGAAACCTATGGCCCCCGGGTCTATCTTCATCATATTAATCTTCCAATACTTAGTTATTTCCTTTGCTTTTTACTTGCTTTTATTTTACTTTGCATCTTTATCATAAAAATACCAAAAATATTATCTTATCATATCTATCAGATCTCACTCTCGTAAGTGACCGTGTAGGGATTGACAACCCCTTATCGCGTTGGTTGCGAGGATTTATTTGTTTTGTGTAGGTGCGAGGGACTCGCGCGTAGCCTCCTACTGGATTGATACCTTGGTTCTCAAAAACTGAGGGAAATACTTACGCTACTTTGCTGCACCACCCTTTCCTCTTCAAGTGAAAACCAACGCAAGTGCTCAAGAGGTAGCAAGAAGGATTTCTGGTGCCGTTGCCGGGGAGGTCTACGCAAAAGTGAACATACCAAGTACCCATCACAAACACTTATCTACCGCATTACATTATTTGCCATTTGCCTCTCCCTCTTCACCCTTGCTGTTTTATTCGCCTCTCTCTCTCTATCCTCCCTCTCTTTCTCTATTTGCCTCTTTTTGCCCATTCCTCGTTTGCTTGAGTGTGGATTGCTTGCTTGTCACGATGGCTCAAGATAACACTAAATTGTGTGACTTTACCAATACCAACAACAATGATTTTATTAGCACTCCGATTGCTCGTCTTACCTATGCTTAATCTTGTGAAATTAATGCTGCCTTGCTGAATCTTGTCATGAAAGATCCGTTTTTCGGCCTTCCTAGTGAAGATGCCGCTATCCATCTAAATAGCTTCGTTGATTTATGTGATATGCAAAAGAATAAAGATGTGGACAATGATATTGTTAAATTTAAGCTATTTCCTTTTTCGCTTAGAGATCGTGCCAAAGCGTGGTTTTCGTCTTTGCCTAAAAATAGTATTGACTCTTGGAATAAGTGCAAAGATGCTTTTATCTCTAAGTATTTTCCTCCCACTAAGATCATCTCTCTTAGAAATGATATTATGAATTTTAAGCAACTTGATCATGAACATATTGCACAAGCCTGGGAGAGGATGAAATTAATGATACGCAATTGCCCAACACATGGTTTAAATTTGCGGATGATTATACAATTTTTTTATGCCGGATTGAATTTTGCTTCTAGAAATCTTTTAGATTCGGCCGCGGGAGGCACTTTTATGGAAATCACTTTAGGAGAAGCTTCTAAACTCCTAGATAATATTATGGTTAATTATTCTCAATGGCACAATGAAAGATCTACTAATAAGAAAGTGCATGCAATAGAAGAAATTAATGTTTTGAGTGGAAAGATGGATGAACTTCTGAAATTATTTGCTAATAAAAGTGTTTCTTATGATCCTAATGATATGCCTTTGTCTACTTTGATTGAGAATAATAATGAATCTATGGATGTGAATTTTGTTGGTAGGAACAATTTTGGTAACAACGCGTATAGAGGAAACTTTAATCCTAGGCCTTATCCTAACAATTCCTCTAATAATTATGGTAATTTCTACAAAAATTCTTATGGAAATTATACTAATATGCCCTCTGATTTTGAATCTAATATTAAGGAATTTATTACTTCGCAAAAGAATTTCAATGCTTTGATTGAAGAAAAATTGCTTAAGATTGATGAGTTGGCTAGGAACGTTGATAGAATTTCTCTTGATGTTGATTCTTTGAAACTTAAATCTATTCCTCCTAAGAATGATAACAATGAGTCTCTCAAAGCCATTAGAATTTCCATTGATGAGTGCAAAGAAAGAACCGCTAGGATGCGTGCTAAGAAAGATTCCTTTATAAGAGCGTGTTCTTCTAGTTTCCATGATAATAAAGATGAAGATCTAAAAGTTATTGATGTGTCCCCTATTAAATCTTTGTTTTGCAATATGAATCTTGATAATGATGGGACTGAATACGATCCACCTTTACCTAGAAGGCGTTCCAAAAATTTGGAGTTTTTAGATCTTGATGCTAAATTTGATAAAAGTGGGATTGAAGAGATCAAAACTCTTGATGTTAATGAACCTACTATTTTGGATTTCAAGGAATTTAATTATGATAACTGCTCTTTGATAGATTGTATTTACTTGTTGCAATCCGTGCTAAATTCTCCTCATGCTTATAGTCAAAATAAAGCTTTTACCAAGCATATCGTTGATGCTTTGATGCAATCTTATGATGAAAAACTTGAGTTGGAAGTTTCTATCCCTAGAAAACTTTATGATGAGTGGGAACCTACTATTAAAATTAAAATTAAAGATCATGAATGCTATGCTTTGTGTGATTTGGGTGCTAGTGTTTCCACGATTCCAAAAACTTTGTGTGATTTGTTAGGTTTTCGTGTTTTTGATGATTGCTCTTTAAACTTGCACCTTGCTGATTCCACTATTAAGAAACCTATGGGAAGAATTAATGATGTTCTTATTGTTGCAAATAGGAATTATGTGCCCGTAGATTTTATTGTTCTTGACATAGATTGCAATCCTTCATGTCCTATTATTCTTGGTAGACCTTTCCTTAGAATGATTGGTGCAATTATTGATATGAAGGAAGGAAATATTAGATTCCAATTTCCGTTAAGGAAAGGCATGGAACACTTTCCTAGAAATAAAATTAAATTACCTTATGAATCTATTATGATAGCCACTTATGGATTGCCTACCAAAGATGGCAATACCTAGATCTATCCTTGCTTTTTATGCCTAGCTAGGGGCGTTAAACGATAGCGCTTGTTGGGAGGCAACCCAATTTTATTTTTATTCCTTCCTTTTTGCTCCTGTTTAGTAATAAATAATTTATCTAGCCTCTGTTTTGGTTGTGTTCTTTTGTGTTTAATTAGTATTTGTTCCAAGTAGAACCGTTGGGAAGACTTCGGGAAAGTCTTGTTAATCCTGCTGTAAAAAACAGAAACTTTAGCGCTCACGAGAACTGCTGCCATTTTTATTTGGAAAGTTCTATTTAGTTAATTATTTTTGAATATGATTAATAGATAAAGTCCTAACGTCCAGAAATTTATTTTAGAATTTTTGGGGTTCCAGATCTTGCGCTAGCTACAGATTACTACAGACTGTTCTGTTTTTGACAGATTCTGTGTGTCATGTGTTGTTTGCTTATTTTGATAAATCTATGGCTAGTAAAATAGTTTATAAACCATAGAGAAGTTGGAATACAGTAGGTTTAACACCAATATAAATAAATAATGAGTTCATTACAGTACCTTGAAGTGGTCTTTTGTTTTCTTTCGCTAACGGAGCTCACGAGATTTTCTACTTTAAGTTTTGTGTTGTGAAGTTTTCAAGTTTTGGGTAAAGATTTGATGGATTATGGAACAAGGAGTGGCAAGAACCTAAGCTTGGGGATGCCCGTGGCACCCACAAGATAATCTAAGGACACCTAAAAGCCAAAGCTTGGGGATGCCCCGGAAGGCATCCCCTCTTTCGTCTACTTCTATCGGTAACTTTACTTGGAGCTATATTTTTATTTACCACATGATATGTGTTTTGCTTGGAGCGTCTTGTATAATGAGTCTTTGATTTTTAGTTTACCACAATCATCCTTGCTGTACACTCCTTTTTGAGAGAGGCACACATGATTCGGAAATTATTAGAATACTCTATGTGCTTCACTTATATCTCTTGAGTTATATAGTTTTGCTCTAGTGCTTAACTTTTATCTTTTAGAGCACGGTGGTGGATTTGTTTTATAGAAAATTTTGATCTCTCATGCTTCACTTAGATTATTTTGAGAGTCTTAAATAGCATGGTAATTTGCTTAAATAATCCTAATATGCTAGGTATACAAGATTAATAATAAAATTTTCTTATGAGTGTGTTGAATACTATGAGAAGTTTGATACTTGATAATTGTTTTGAGATAAGGAGATGGTGATATTAGAGTCATGCTAGTTGAGTAGTTGTGAATTTGAGAAATACTTGTGTTAAAGTTTGTGATTCCCGTAGCATGCACGTATGGTGAACCGTTATGTGATGAAGTCGGAGCATGATTTATTTATTGATTGTCTTCCTTATGAGTGGCGGTCGGGGACGAGCGATGGTCTTTTCCTACCATTCTATCACCCCAGGAGCATGCGCGTAATACTTTGCTTTGATAACTTGTAGATTTTTGCAATAAGTATATGAGTTCTTTATGACAAATGTTGAGTCCATGGATTATACGCACTCTCACCCTTCCACCATTGCTAGCCTCTCTAATACCGCGCACCTTTCGCCGGCATCATACACCCACCATATACCTTCCTCAAAACAGCCACCATACCTACCTATCATGGCATTTCCATAGCAATTCCGAGATATATTGCCATGCAACTTTCCACCATTTCGTTTACTATGGCACGCTCCATCATTGTCATATTGCTTTGCATGATCATGTAGTTGACATTGTATTTGTGGCAAAGCCACCATTCATAATGCTTTCATACATGTCACTCATGAGTCATTGCATATCCCGGTACACCGCCGGAGGCATTCATATAGAGTCATATCTTGCTCTAAGTATCGAGTTGTAATTCTTGAGTTGTAAGAAAATAAAAGTATGATGATCATCATTATTAGAGCATTGTCCCAGTGAGGAAAGGATGATGTAGACTATGATTCCCCCACAAGTCGGGATGAGACTCCGGACGAAAAAAAGAAGAGGCCATAAAAAAGAGAAAAGGCCCAAAAAATATATGAGAGAAAAAGAGAGAAGGGACAATGCTACTATCCTTTTACCACACTTGCGCTTCAAAGTAGAACCATGATCTTCATGACAGAGAGGCTCCTTTGTTATCACTTTCATATACTAGTGGGAATTTTTCATTATAGAACTTGGCTTGCATATTCCAATGATGGGCTTCCTCAAAATGCCCTAGGTCTTCGTGAGCAAGCAAGTTGGATGCACACCCACTTAGTTTCCTTTTGAACTTTCATATACTTATAACTCTAGTGCATCCGTTGCATGGCAATCCCTACTCACTCACATTGATATCTATTGATGGGCATCTCCATAGCCCGTTGATACGCCTAGTTGATGTGATACTATCTTCCCTTTTTGTCTTCTCCACAACCACCATTCTATTCCACCTAAAGTGCCATGTCCATGGCTCACGCTCATGTATTGCGTGAAGATTGAAAAAGTTTGAGAATGTCAAAAGTATGAAACAATTGCTTGGCTTGTCATCGGGGTTGTGCATGATTTAAATACTTTGTGTGGTGAAGGTAGAGCATAGCTTGACTATATGATTTTCTAGGGATAACTTTCTTTGGCCATGTTATTTTGAGAAGACATAATTGCTTAATTAGTATGCTTGAAGTATTATTATTTTTATGTCAATATTGAACTTTTGTCTTCAATCTTTCGGATCTGAATATTGATACCACAATTAAGAAGAATTACATTGAAAATATGCCAAGTAGCATTCTACATCAAAAATTCTGTTTTTATCATTTACCTACTCGAGGACGAGCAGGAGTTAAGCTTGGGGATGATTGATACGTCTCCAACGTATCAATAATTTTTGATTGCTCCATGCTATATTATCTTCTGTTTTGGACATTATTGGGCTATATTATCCAGTTTTATATTATTTTTGGGACTAACCTATTAACCGGAGGCCCAGCCCAAAATTGCTGTTTTTTTTTGCCTATTTTAGGGTTTCGAAGAAAAGGAATATCAAACGGAGTCCAAACGGAATGAAACCTTCGGGAACGCGATTTTTGGATCCAGGAGACTTGGACCCTACGTCAAGCAACCAACAGGGAGGCCACGAGGTAGGGGGGCGCGCCTACCCCCCGACGCGCCCTCCACCCTCGTGGGCCCCCCGTTGCTTCACCGACGTATTTCTTCCTCCTATATATACGTACGTACCCCCAAACAATTAGAAACAGAGCCAAAACCCTAATTCCACTGCCGTAACTTTCTGTATCCACGAGATCCCATCTTGGGGCCTATTCTGGAGCTCCGCCGGAGGGGGCATCGATCACGGAGGGCTTCTACATCAACACCATAGCCTCTCCGATGAAGTGTGAGTAGTTTACCTCGGACCTTGGGGTCCATAGTTATTAGCTGGATGGCGTCTTCTCTCTTTTTGGATCTCAATACGAAGTTCTCCCCCTCTCTTGTGGAGATCTATTCAATGTAATCTTCTTTTGCGGTGTGTTTGTTGAGACCGATGAATTGTGGGTTTATGATCAAGTTTATCTATGAACAATATTTGAATCTTCTCTAAATTATTTTATGTATGATTGGTTATCTTTGCAAGTCTCTTCGAATTATCAGTTTGGTTTGGCCTACTAGATTGATCTTTCTTGCAATGGGAGAAGTGCTTAGCTTTGGGTTCAATCTTGCGGTGTCCTTTCCCAGTGACAGTAGGGGCAGCAAGGCACGTATTGTATTGTTGCCATCGACGATAACAAGATGGGGTGTTCATCATATTGCATGAGTTTATCCCTCTACATCATGTCATCTTGCTTAAGGTGTTACTCTGTTCTTGTGAACTTAATACTCTAGATGCATGTTGGATAGCGGTCGATGTGTGGAGTAATAGTAGTAGATGCAGGCAGGAGTCGGTCTGCTTGTCTCGGACGTGATGCCTATATACATGATCATACTTAGATATTCTCATAACTATGCTCAATTCTGTCAATTGCTCAACAGTAATTTGTTCACCTACCGTAAAATACTTATGCTCTCGAGAGAAGCCACTAGTGAAACCTATGGCCCCGGGTCTATCTTCATCATATTAATCTTCCAATACTTAGTTATTTCCTTTGCTTTTTACTTGCTTTTATTTTACTTTGCATATTTATCATAAAACACCAAAAATATTATCTTATCATATCTATCAGATCTCACTCTCGTAAGTGACCATGTAGGGATTGACAACCCCTTATCGCGTTGGTTGCGAGGATTTATTTGTTTTGCGTAGGTGCGAGGGACTCGCGCGTAGCCTCCTACTGGATTGATACCTTGGTTTTCAAAAACTGAGGGAAATACTTACCCTACTTTGCTGCACCACCCTTTCCTCTTCAAGGGAAAACCAACGCAAGTGCTCAAGAGGTAGCAGATCTCGACTTGTAGCAATGCAGTGCGGGCAGGATGTTATTCTCGAAAGAATTCATCCATGTTTTTCCCTGTATGAACAAATCCGCCTTGTAATATATAATTTTTATTATGTTTTGATTGTTTCCTCCTGTGCGGCCGTGTTGTATGAAATCCGAGGGTTAACCAGTCGTCGGATTCAGCCCTCGTGTAGGTAGTACAGAGGTGTTTGGGATGGAATCTAAACAATCTTGATCCAATTATATGGTCCTTGAAGGAGTTGTTTAGCGCAGCGAACCAGGCAACCAGACTATCCGGCTTGAACGCTCTCACTTAGCCATAGGAGTTTTATAATAAACAAAGGCGCATCCCTTGGTATAGGAACCAGAGTACTATTTGCGTCTGATCGGGAAGTACCGATCCTTCGCGAAATGCGAAAAAATCTCCAACGATTTGAGACCTCCGAATAGCTGACCAGCTCTCGCCGTATCATGACAGTCAGTTTTCGGCTTTCTCTACTGAGGTGCTCATCCGGTTTAGACCAGGACACAATCGCAGTAGTTCTCCCTTTACTACCCTAGCCGATGTAGCGTAACATTGGGTAGCAAGCACAGGAGCCGGGTAACCCAACTATTGACCAAAGACATGATTCAGAGCCAATGCATATAATGCTAAATTCAGGGTGCCGAACTATACTAATAGGAAGTGTTCGGACTTTTGTTGCCGTAGTGTAAGGTGCTATAAAGCCCCTGGAAAATGTCAAACGTACCAAAGTGTACAGATGCTACCTGATGGGGTTATCCACAGGGAATCTGTAAGTGCATCTAGTGCCACCCCTAGTTGGTTTTGGAGTATTGACGACAAACCTAGTTGAGGGACTAATGTGTTTGTGAGAATTGCAGGATAACACAGGTAGAAGTCCCTCATTGATTCGGTTTAGCTACCAGAGATGACCCCCAAAAATGTACGAAGACATTGAAGACAATGGTGGTTCATGAAGACATTCATGTCGAAGACAATGACATATGAAGACTCCCCATGAAGCCTTTGGAACTCGAAGACTTAGATCCTTCGTAGTTTTACTTTACTCATGTTGTGTCATAGGAACCACCGTACTGTTAAGTGGGGTCCAAGAGAACCAGTCAGGATGACTGAAGTGATGCCTAATTCAAATCCTATGTCTTCGAGTGAAGACAATGAGAGAAAATCTTGTCCAGAGTCAGACAAGTCAGCTTTACTTGCAGCCCAAGTAAAGTTGCCGTGAGAGTTCAAAATCCGACCGTTAGTACACGTGTCAGTTCCTTAGTGACCCAGGGTCATTTCGGACAAATCAGGTCAGAGTTGCCAAGTGGCTATAAATAGTCCACCCCCACAACCATAAACGGTTGGCTGCTCAGATTTCAGTGCACGGCTTTTGTCGTTTGAGAGCAACCCACCTCGAAGCCTTTGAGAGAAAATCCTTAGTGAGGAGAAAAGCCCTAACCACCCAGAGCCAGAGTAATTGGGCATCACTTAAGTCTTCTTGTCTGAGTGATCTGAAGACTCATTACACTTGAGGATTGTGCATCCTCCAGACGGTTAGGCGTCGCGTTCTGAGCATCCAAGAGGAATTGTGGATTGCCGGTGAACGAAGTCTGTGAAGGTTTGGGAGTCTACCTTGAAGACTTACCAGAGTGATTGGGCGGGGTCTGTGTGACCTTAGCTCAAGGAGAAAACGGTGAGGACTGGGTGTCCTGAGCTGCGTGTTCAGGACTGGGTGTCCGGGACTGTGTGTCCTTTGGTTTAAATACCTAGCCGCTCCAACCAGACGTACAGTTGTCACAGCAACTGGAACTGGTCCAACACATCATTGTCTTCATCGTGTCACTGGTTTCATCTTCACCTCCCTTTACTTACCAGTACACATTGTGAAGCTATTGCATGCTTGCTTTATCTTCTGTCTTCACAACCTGACTGTATGATCTGTATGGCTTCATAACTTCTTCCAACCTGATCCTCATTACACTGAAGCTATTTGTCTCTGTGCTTTCACTGTATTGTATATTTGACTATGGCTTGCGTTGTGTAATCTACCTTCCGCTGCATAGTGATAGGCTTGTTCACTCTGTTTGTCTTCATAACTTCCACGTTTTGAAGACTTTCATAAAAATCGCCTATTCACCCCCCCTCTAGTCGATATAACGCACTTTCAATTGGTATCAGAGCAAGGTGCTCCCTTGTTCTGTGTGATTCGGTTTAACCACCTGGAGTTTTAGCTATGTCGACTGCAGGGATAATTAAAGTCTCCGCTGCGTGCCCCGTCTTCGATGGAACTGAATATCCCTACTGGAAGAATAAGATGCACATGCATCTTGAAGCCATTGACGTCGACCTATGGTATGTCGTCGAAAACGGCGTTCCCAAGGCTGGAGAAGGTGTCACTGCGGCTGATGTCAAGAAGTTCACTCAACTGGACTCCACTGCCAAGAATATTATCTGTGGTCATCTGACCAAGGGACAGTACGGCCGTGTGAGTGCCTTGAAGACATCCAAGCTGGTCTGGGACTGGCTCTCCAAGGTCAATGAAGGCATCTCAACCCAGAGAGATCAGAGAATCAGTGTTCTTCGCAATCTCTTCAACCGCTTCAAGCGAAGCGACAATGAGAATGTCCAGCACACATTTGACCGGCTCACTGACATCACAAATGAGCTTCAAGCCCTCGGCGCCACTGAGATCACCAAACATGAAATCGTCAAGACGCTGCTAAGATCACTTGACAGTTCATTTGACATCCTAGCCCTGATGATTCAAGAACGTCCAGACTTCAAGACACTCGATTCGTCTGACATACTTGAGAGGCTCAACACACATGAGTTTCAGCTTTTTGAGAAAAGAGATATCTACGGTCCAAACTATGGGCGAACTCGTGCCTTGAAGGCAAAAGCTGTGTCATCATGTGAAGAGGAATCTGACAGCAGTTCTGATGATCCTGAAGACATTGGAAGGGAACTTGCAATGCTAGTGAAGAAGTTCCAGAAATTCACCAAGAAGAAAGGCTTCAGAAAGTCTTCACGATCAAGCTCAAGGAATGATGAAGCTTTTGCGCATGACTACAAGAGGAAAACTTGTCACAAGTGCAAGAAAACTGGACACTTCATCTCTGAATGCCCACAGTGGGACAATGAGAACAGAAAGAAGAAGAAGAGCAAGGAATATGACTCTGACGACAAGAAGACGAAGAAATACTCAAAGTCTTCGTCCAAGTCTTCCTCAAAGTCTTCATCACACAAGAAGAGTTCATCTGGCAAGGCTCGTGCGTTTGTTGGCAAGGAAATGGATTCAGAGGAGGATTCCGCTTCTGAGGAGGCAGAGGTGGAGTCCGAGGAGGAGTCTGATTCAGGCATTGCAAGTTTGTCTACAACCTATGTCGCCAAGTCCATCTTCAACACTGAAGACAATGACTCCATCACCATCACCGATGCAAATGACAAGGACGACTCTACTCCCACCTACTGCTTCATGGCACGTGGTGCCAAGGTAAACACACGCACTACTCACTATCGAACATCTAGTGACGATGACTCTGATTGTGATTCAAAACCCAGTTACAAAACACTTGCTAAAATTGCAACTGAACAACAAAAGGCCATGGAACATATTCAAAAACTGTTAGACAGAAGCGATGATCTGTTGGGTGCTGAAATGACTCGTTCTGGATCCTTAATTGAAGACATAAAAAATCTTCATGTTAAGTATCAGGAACTCGAAGATCGTCTTGAGACTCTCTCAACTACTCATGAAAAGCTTTCCTATGATTATCTTCAGAAGAAGCAAGATCTTGAGAAGTTGAGAGCGGATCATGAAGATCTTCAAGAGGAAAACGAGTCACTTCGAGCCGAACAGATCAGTTCTGCTCAGGAAGGATTTGAACCACCATGCCTTAAATGCATTGAGCGTGATAATGCTATTTCTGTTGCTGAATGTTCCACTGCTACTGCTGTTGCAATATCTTCAACTGTTGAAGTGGTAACTAACCCCTCTGCTGAGGATACCACTGCTATTGCTGATGAAAATGCTAGGTTGAAGACATTGCTTGAAACAGGGATGTACAAAAGTCTCAAAGGACATCAGACACTATGTGATGTCCTCAAGAAGCAGATTCTGAACCGAAACCCTAGCAAAGAGGGTGTTGGGTTCGTGAGGAAAATTAATGCAGATGGCTCTTACTGGAAACCTGAGCAGTACCCCAAAACCACATGGGTTTCCTCATTAGATCCATCCAATCTATCTGGCTTCACTTGTGCTAATCCAATTATCATTGATGAATCCTTTGATGCAAACTATAAACTGTTTAGGAATCAGAATGGTGAAGTATTTGCCAGGTACATTGGTACTAACTGCAGGAATGGACCGCCTATGAAGAAGATCTGGGTTCCAAAAACGTGTCTTGAGAATCTTCCTGTGAATGTCCTCATGACACCTCACATGAAGAAGACAAACCTCAGACCAAAGGCTTCATATGGTCCAAAGGCTTCATACAGGCAGAGGACTCATCTGAGTCGCACTAACACAAATGTTTTGCAGGGAAACCATGCTCAGGCATATGAGAGCGGTTCTTCAAACCGTCATTCTCATATGACCAAAAACTATTCTGCCTATTCTTATGAGTACTATTGCCCACCTGCTAGACTGTTTGCCAGGGCTCCAAAGCCAAAATTCTCAGATGCTGCACTTAGACTTATTGCTTCTAAGCCACCCTTGAAGATGTGGGTGGTTAAGAAAGCTTAACTCTCTTTTGCAGGGAAAGGTCTCCAGCGCAAAACCAAAATCTTCTGATGCTATTGCTGGGGACCTCAGAAATCTTGTGGGGCGCAAGATCAAATGCCCGAATGGCATCACTATGTATTTCGTACCTGAATCGCATGCTACTCTCCCTACTTGTCCTAACCTGGATCTCAGTTTTCATAATCCACTGGTTCGTCAAATGTTTTTGCTTCAAAACACTCTTGGTGAAGCCTATCCCCCTAACTGCACTGTAGGGTACGACACCAGTGACTTCAGAGTCTTCAGAATGGATTATTGACAGCGGGTGTACAAATCACATGACTGGCAAAAGAAGTCTCTTTATGGACTCAACCTTACGTCCATCTGACAAGAGCCACATCACATTCGCTGACACTGGTAAAAGTAAGGTACTGGGTCTAGGTAGAGTTGCAATCTCAAAGGATCAACACATGGATAAAGTCATGTTTGTTGAATCCCTTGGCTTCAACTTAATGTCTGTCTCAATGCTTTGCGATTTAAACATGATTGTAATCTTTGGAAAATATCGTTGTCTGGTACTAATGGAATCTGACAAGTCTCTAGTGTTTGAAGGGTATCGAAAAGATGATTTGTACGTGGTAGATTTCTCAGCAGGGCCACAGCTTGCAGTTTGTCTTCTCGCAAAGGCTTCAGAATGCTGGCTTTGGCATCGAAGACTTGGGCATGCTGGCATGAGGAACCTCCACACCCTTGCGAAGAAGAAGCATGTCATAGGCATCGAGGGCGTCAAGTTCAAGAAAGATCACTTATGCGGTGCCTGTGAAGCTGGGAAGATGACAAGGGCAAAACATCCTTCGAAGACAATCATGACCACTACTCAACCCTTCGAACTGCTTCACATGGATCTCTTCGGTCCCACTCACTACTCAACTTTCTCCACTACTGCTTGCCTCTATGGCTTCGTCATTGTTGATGATTACTCTAGATATACTTGGGTGCACATAATCCTTTACAAAACTGAAGTGCAGGATGTCTTCAGACGCTTCGCAAATCGGGCAATGAACAATTATGGCGCCAAGATAAAGCACATCAGAAGTGACAATGGCACAGAATTCAAGAACACCGGCCTTGACACATATCTTGATACATTGGGCATCACTCATGAATTCTCAGCTCCATACACGCCACAACAGAATGGCATCGTCGAACGCAAGAACAGAACACTCATTGAGATGGCCAGAACAATGTTAGATGAGTACAAGACACCAAGAAAATTCTGGACTGAAGCCATTGACACTGCATGCCATACTATCAACCGTGTATATCTTCACAAGCTGCTGAACAAGACATCTTATGAACTTCTGACTGGCAAGAAGCCAAATGTAAGTTACTTCAGAGTATTTGGATCAAGATGCTGGATCAAGGACCCTCACCACACCTCAAAATTTGCTCCAAAAGCACATGAGGGCTTCATGCTTGGATATGGAAAGGATTCGCACTCCTACAGGGTCTTCAATTTCTTTCACTACAAAGTGGTTGAAACAGTGGATGTGCGGTTTGATGAGACCAATGGGTCACAAAGAGAGCAACTACCAGATGTGCTAGATGAAGTTCCAGCTAGTGAATCAATCAAGCTAATGGGAACTGGAGAAATTATACCTTCTGAAGCTCGTCCTGAAGAAGAACTTATCATCTCAGCACCTGATCCACATGAAGACAATGCTCAGCCTGAAGACATACCTCCCCATGATAACGTAGATCAGCAAGAGCAAAGTCTTCGACCCCTACATCCTCGTGTTGCCAATGAAGTGCAGATTGACAGAATAATTGATAGCATCAATGCACCTGGTCCACTGACTCGTTCAAGGGAAACTCAACTGGCAAACTTTTGCGGACACTTCGCATTTGTTTCAATCACAGAACCCAAGAAAATTGATGAAGCCTTTATGGAACCTGAATGGATTCAAGCTATGCAAGAAGAGCTTCAACAATTTGAGCTGAACAATGTATGGGAGTTGGTTAAGCGTCCTGATCCACGGAAGCATAACATAATAGGCACCAAATGGATATACCGCAACAAGCAAGATGAGCATGGCCAAGTCATCAGAAACAAGGCTCGTCTCGTTGCTCAAGGATATACTCAAGTGGAAGGCATTGACTTCGATGAAACATTTGCTCCTGTTGCCAGACTTGAAGCCATCCGTATACTGCTGGCCTATGCAAATCATCACAACATAATCCTGTATCAAATGGATGTAAAAAGTGCCTTCCTCAATGGCAAAATTGAAGAAGAAGTGTATGTTGCACAACCACCTGGGTTTGAAGATCCAAAACATCCTGACATGGTGTACAAGCTCAAAAAGGCACTATATGGCCTCAAACAAGCCCCTCGGGCCTGGTATGATACACTCAAATACTTCCTGAAGAGCAAAGGCTTCATACCTGGTTCCCTGGATCCCACTCTCTTCACAAAGACATATGATGGTGAACTGTTTGTGTGCCAAATATACGTGGATGACATTATCTTCGGCTGCACCAATTAAAAGTACAGTGAGGAGTTCGGATATATGATGCAAGAGCAATATCAGATGTCTATGATGGGGGAGCTGAAATTCTTCCTCGGTCTTCAGATACGGCAACAACGCAATGGCATCTTTATATCTCAAGAGAAATATCTCAAAGACTGCCTGAAGAAGTTCGGTATGCAAGACTGCAAAGGCTTCACAACACCAATGCCAGCCAAACATCATTTGGGTCCTGACGACAATGGTAAAGAGTTCGATCAAAAGGTATACCGCTCCATGATTGGTTCTTTGCTCTACTTATGTGCATCTAGGCCAGATATTATGCTCAGTGTTTGCATGTGTGCTCGGTTTCAAGCGGCACCAAAGGAGTCGCATCACGTAGCAGTGAAGCGAATTCTTCGATATTTGGCTCACACACCAACTCTAGGGTTATGGTATCCAAAGGGCTCAGAGTTTGATCTGGTTGGATTTTCGGACGCTGATTACGCTGGTGACAAGGTTGATCGGAAGTCCACATCAGGCACATGTCACTTTCTGGGCCGATCTCTTGTCTGTTGGTCTTCAAAGAAGCAGAACTGTGTATCTCTCTCCACTGCTGAATCTGAATACATTGCTGCTGGATCCTGCTGCGCTCAGCTTCTATGGATGAAGCAAACCCTCAAGGATTATGGCATTCATCTGAAGCAAGTGCCACTTTACTGCGACAACGAAAGCGCCATCAAGATCGCCAACAACCCAGTTCAGCACTCGAAGACAAAGCACATTGAAATTCGTCATTATTTTCTCAGAGATCATGGTACAAAGGAAGACATTGATATCATACACGTCAACACTGAAGAGCAATTGGCAGATATCTTCACCAAGCCCTTGGATGAGAAGAGATTTTGCAAGTTACGGTGTGAGCTAAATATCTTGGAATCCTCAAATGTCCTGTGATCAGGCACACATCCTAACACTTATGCATGATGATGACTTAGATGTGCAACACACAAAGTAACGTATATCTTCAATCAATGAAGACATACATTCTAAGTGTGAATACATTAACGTGGAATTTGACCTTGGAGCGCCACGATAATTGTGCGCCGTGTCTGGGTCCAATACTTCCTATACGGTGGGTAGCGCCACCACCAAATTTTTTCTGTTTGAAGTGTTTCACTCATGGCATTACATTTGCTATGTCTTCACATTTGGTTTGGCTTCAATCTCAACATGTCTTCATGATTATCTTCACTATGTTGATTATATATGCACTGGTGTTCTGTCCTCTACAGCATTCACTTATAGCTATGTCTTCTTGTTTGAATCTTTTGAACTAAGTGAATGTGATCGGACCCTAACCTCTCCATGCTTCCTACCTCAAACTCTATCTCTCCAAGTCATATGCACTCTATTGAAACTGTCGAATGTCTTCACTGCATCCTTGTCAGAAGAAGACACAGAGACAAACTTTAAAACAACTTTCAATGTTTTTCCATCAACTAGAATTCCGGAGAAGTAGGAACGACTCCCGACAAACCAGGCGTGCGTGGGGTGAAACTGCCCCCACACTTCCGCATGCTGGCCACGTACTGATCAGATGCGAATCGCCAGGGGCACCTGAGTAATAGCGCAGTGCCGCCCATATCCCTATAAATACACGTTTCACTGCGGTCATTATCTCTTCTTCCTCCCTCGCACAAACCCTAGCGCCACCGCTAACTCTCAACGACGCCGGCGACGAAGTGCTTCACTGCCGCGACCTCTCCGACGCCGTTCTCATGCCGACAGCGGACATCAGTCTCTCCGCCGTCGCCCTAGGTGTCTTCCGTCGCCAAGTTAGGGCACGGAGGATCGAACTGCTCGGCCTCACCTCTCATCTCGTCTAGCAGTTCCAAGTCTGGTAAATAACAAGCCTTTTTACAGCCTCTTTTGATCCTATTGCTCCATCACTTTCTGCCAAAAGAGGTTTCCATTCACTCAAGTTTCATTCCTCTTGTCTGAATCTCATAACTTGCCTAGTATATTCACTTGTTCTTCATGAAGTAGTTAGATTCCTCACTTGTACTGATCTATGGGTTCGTACAAATCTGGAACCAACTTCTTTTCTATAAAGTGAATGTCTTCGCATGATGAGGTCAATATCTTCTAAACTGATTTATCTTCAAAATCTTCTGAGAATGCATATGACCTCTTCCCCTTCCCTCGCACCTTAATGCTGTCACAGGTACATGTCCGTGGGAGAATCTTTTGGTTCTCATAGTCTGCATTCATTTGCAGAGTTCCTACAGCGTCACATCAATTCACCCGAAGCAAGTTCCTGTTGGTCAAGCAAAAGGAAGCCTTTGAAGCCTTTGAAGCCTTTGAAGCCTTTGAATCCTTTGAAGACTTTGAATCTCTTGAAGCCTGTCAAGTTAAGCTTCATGGAAGCCGAAAAACAATCTAGGAAGGGAGGCAGACAGAGGCGGGGTGACACATCTAAAGATCTGCCTGAAGATTTGGCAGAAATGTACCAAACAGATCCTGAAGAAAGCTATGGTCAGCGCAAGACACGAATCCAATGGATTCGAAGATATTGAGCAGAGCAGTGGTTCCAATACCGCTTCGTCACCAAGGAATATGCGGAGAAGTGCGCCATCAAGAGACCGTGGGGAGATGCCTTGTACAAGAATCTCGTACCCCGAACCAGAGACGAAGCCATTGCTCAAGGCTTCTTTCCATGCATGGTCAGGGGACAACAGCCAGCTGACGCACATCCGTCATCCCTTCTCTGGTGTCGCGATGACACTCTGTTCAAGCGCAACTTCCAATTTGCCCAGAACTCTGCGAAGCAAAACAAGAAGGAGTTTGGGTTGGACTTCAACCCTGGTCCCTCCAAACCAAGGGCAGATGGCACACGCGACGCTAATCCCAATGTCATCGGGCCATTTGCCAATCTCGAAGGCCTCATCACTCACATTATAGTCCAAGGGACTGCCGTGAACGACCCTCCAGCAGACACTAAGTCTGATGATGCTCCTGCTGCCACGGAGCCGAAGCAGATGAAGAAGAAGCCAAAAGCTTCCAAGCCAGCCGCTTCTCCCAAGATCTCCAGAGCGAAGCCATTGGCCACTGCACCTCCTGAAGCCAGTGTGCAGTATGAAGGCTTATCAAGAGTCTCCAAGCCTCAAGAAGCAAAGAAATCACAGCCACACACCAGCAAAGAACTCACTGCCGCTGCCGTTCTGCGCTGCGAAGCCATTGATCTGTCGAGTGACGACGATCTTGCCGATGACGCTCTTGAGCAGCTAATCAAGAGCAAGGAGGAGGCTGAAATCTTCAACAATCTGCCTCTGTTCGATGCAACAATCATCCACAACTTCATAGATGAGTGGTTTGACACACCCAACATCAGCTTTCATGATCTGCAGCTGCCCATTGGCCTCAGCGTAGCCTTCCAAGGAGCTATTGCTTCAGAACTCGCAATTGCCCAGCGCATCGTGGAACTGAAGCAAAAGATAGATTTTGAAAAGGCTCAGTTCAAGCAGAACATGGCCACGCTCAGTGTCCAAGAAGTCAAAGACTTCAAAGTCATGCTGCATGAGTTGAAGGAAAACTTTATGCAGAAACGTGCAGAGGCTCAGGGTTCACGCGAGCGCATGAAGAATTTGGCTGATCTCTGCGTGCAGGCCTACAATGAGGCCGAGAAGCGAAAGGCACTTGGGCGTCCCGGCATCGACCCCAGGATGGCCGCCAAGAAAAAGAAGAAGAGGCCCACTGTGGCTGAAGAAGAGGCCCCACAACAAGAAGCTGTTCCGATTGTCTTCCCCACCGCCAAGCCTAGCTCGAAGCCAAAGCGCTCAACCGCTTCAGAGCTTAAGAAGACAAGGATAGCCGAAGCTAAAGCAAGGAAGAGGAAACACCCTGAAGCCTCTCCTTCAGACCCCACCATCAAGAAGCGCAAGACCAAGAAGTCTCGGGCTGCTCCCACAGAGCCCTTGATAGTCGAACCCCTTTCCGTTTGCTTTCCTCATGAAGATCGTCAGATGACCATGCATGAGCCTGCTCTCACAGAGGCTCCGCATGCTGAAGACATTCCAGCAGCCGACCCCAACGCTGCTGAAGACATTGGTCTCCAAGACAATGTGCAAGGTGATGCAGTCCTTCCTCAGCTCGAAACGAGTGAACTGCTCAGCATTGGTCGTCCCCTGACGCCAATCACACAAGATGCATCGTGGGCAGATCGCCCACAGGAGGAAGAGGATGAGCCCCAGCCCACTGCAACTCCACCGGCGTCGCCTGCATTCCGTAGGCTTCGCAAAGGACCAAGGGCTCAGACTGCTGACGACATTCCGGCTGCATCAGCCGAAGAACATGCAGAAGAGCATGAAGAACCTCAAGCTCCATCTCCCCCACACCAACAAGAAGAAGTTCTCACGGAGACTAACACCACTGCGACTGCCACACATAATACTGAAGCATTTGTGGAGCCCGACCAACCAACAGCTTCAAGAGATACTGAAGCTACTGCCTCTGACCCTTCTGTGCCTGAGTCTGCTGCCGGTCCACAGTTCAACTATCATGTTGCGCACAGGCCCCAGGTCCAGAAGCCAATCCCACGTCTGCCAAGGTTCCCAGGTCCAGCCACTGCTCCTGGCTCCTTCAATGTCAATAGCTTCAGGGCAGATAACACCTTCTTCAACCGCTCCAAGAACCCTTACTCAAGGGAAAAGATTGTGTCAGATAGGTTCTGGAGCTACCCACAGCGCAGCTACTACTCCTGCGTCCTCTACAACCAGAACCGCATCTTTCCACATCAACGCCTTGAAGTTGAAGCTTTTCCTGGTCTACTTGGTCTGGAAGAAGTCCTGGACTGCTTCAAGCAAGTTGGCCTGCTGCCGTTTGTCACGGATGAAGAGCACTGGAGCGAAGAGCTTCTGCTTCAGTTCTATGCCACATTGCACATGAAGGGCTACAACAGAGATCCGAAGACTTGGGTCCTGGAGTGGATGACCGGCAACGTCCATCATGAAGCCAATGCATTTGATATCATTGAGCTCACCGGCCTACCCACTCCAGGCGAACTCTTCGAAGAAGGCTGTCAACTCCATGCTGAAGCTGTTGAGAGCATATTTCAGCGACCTGAGCCAAATATGAGTCAGATGCTCTCAATGATGAAGCCACTGCCTTCTGACGCACCTTACCCAACGGAGTTCTTTGTTGAAGACTTAGAGTACCTGCCTAGAACTATCTATCACATCATCAGGCGGACTCTATGGCCCATTAAGGGGCACTCTCGATATGCCAAGGTTGAAGGTGCCATGAAGACTCTCATCTTCTGCATCCTGCACGGCAAATGCTTCAATGCCCAGGATCTCTTCATACGTCAACTTGCTGCGTCTGGCTCAGATCTCTTTGGTCTGAAGATTTATGCTCCATGGGTTATGAGGATAATCAAGCTCCACTCTGCAATATCATATCAACCCTCAGCCCGCAACCACAGAATGTTCTTACCTGATGTGGACACCTCTGCTGAAGCGATTTATCCTGAGCCTGCCAAACAGCCACTAAGTCTTCAGAATGCAGAACACCAAAGCTTCACTCAACATGATGAAGGTGTTGAAGCCATTTCCAGAGTCTATCCAATGGCTGGCACCACACGTGCCCCTGCATCCACTGAAGCCACTGACAGCGAAGCTGCACAGAGACCCAAGAAACGCGCTCGTACACTCACTGATCGTGAACTTCTTGTGGCTCTGCATCAAAAGCAAGATAGGCATCACGACTGGCTCAAGAGGCAGATGCGCAGTATCATGCAAGACGTCAATCGCATCAGGAATCTGGCCACCAAGAACGCCTTCGTCGCACATGAAACCTGTCGCCGCACTTGGAAAGGCCTCACAATGATGTGCACTAAAGCTGAATTGCAAGAGGATGGCTTCAAGGAGCGATTCAAGTTTGACTCCACACCCCCCAGAAGAGCTGTGTTGCGTGGGACTCCGTCGCTTGAAGAATCCGAGTTCTCTTCCTCTGCTGCCACCGTGACGGGAAAAATCATTGAGGAAGAAGACGACGCTACATCACCACCAATGTCTTCAGCGCGCGTCGTCACTGCACCAAGCTCGCCTGCACCACCAAACGCCTCCACCGACCCTGTTGCGCCTGGGAACGCATAGAAAACTCTATGTCTTCAAACCTTTTTGGTCATCACTGACAAAAGGGGGAGAAGCATATGATGTTTATAGTCTTCAAGCGGGTCAATAATATGGGCGGGTGCTTTATATTTTGCATTTTGCTTCGTTCTTACAACTCTCGTTTTGCTACATTTGGTTCTTTGAGTTGTAACACTTAAACTTGATGGTCGTCTGCTACTATGTTTGCCACTGTGTTTTTGCGAAGATAAATTCCGCATGTACGACGATAATTTCCGCACTCTTATCATTTCGCAGACGTCCATTTTTCATTATGCATGTCATTATCTTCATATATCTTTACGTGCATGATGGATTGTCATCATAACTTGAAGTGGATTCCCACAAATACAACCTGCTATGTGCATTTGCATTCCAGAAGCAAATCACTTATATGCACATCTTTAGGGGGAGCCCTTGCAGCTTATGAAGACAATTCCTTTACAATTTCACAAATTATATTCCCCGTTGAAAACTTCAACTAGTTTGTCATCAATCACCAAAAAGGGGGAGATTGTAAGTGCATCTAGTGCCACCCCTAGTTGGTTTTGGAGTATTGACGACAAACCTAGTTGAGGGACTAATGTGTTTGTGAGAATTGCAGGATAACACAGGTAGAAGTCCCTCATTGATTCGGTTTAGCTACCAGAGATGACCCCCAAAAATGTACGAAGACATTGAAGACAATGGTGGTTCATGAAGACATTCATGTCGAAGACAATGACATATGAAGACTCCCCATGAAGCCTTTGGAACTCGAAGACTTAGATCCTTCGTAGTTTTACTTTACTCATGTTGTGTCATAGGAACCACCGTACTGTTAAGTGGGGTCCAAGAGAACCAGTCAGGATGACTGAAGTGATGCCTAATTCAAATCCTATGTCTTCGAGTGAAGACAATGAGAGAAAATCTTGTCCAGAGTCAGACAAGTCAGCTTTACTTGCAGCCCAAGTAAAGTTCCCGTGAGAGTTCAAAATCTGACCGTTAGTACACGTGTCAGTTCCTTAGTGACCCAGGGTCATTTCGGACAAATCAGGTCAGGGTTGCCAAGTGGCTATAAATAGTCCACCCCACAACCATAAACGGTTGGCTGCTCAGATTTCAGTGCACGGCTTTTGTCGTTTGAGAGCAACCCACCTCGAAGCCTTTGAGAGAAAATCCTTAGTGAGGAGAAAAGCCCTAACCACCCAGAGCTAGAGTAATTGGGCATCACTTAAGTCTTCTTGTCTGAGTGATCTGAAGACTCATTACACTTGAGGACTGTGCATCCTCCAGACGGTTAGGCGTCGCGTTCTGAGCATCCAAGAGGAATTGTGGATTGCCGGTGAACGAAGTCTGTGAAGGTTTGGGAGTCTACCTTGAAGACTTACCAGAGTGATTGGGCGGGGTCTGTGTGACCTTAGCTCAAGGAGAAAACGGTGAGGACTGGGTGTCCTGAGCTGCGTGTTCAGGACTGGGTGTCCGGGACTGTGTGTCCTTTGGTTTAAATACCTAGCCGCTCCAACCAGACGTATAGTTGTCACAGCAACTGGAACTGGTCCAACACATCATTGTCTTCATCGTGTCACTGGTTTCATCTTCACCTCCCTTTACTTACCAGTACACATTGTGAAGCTATTGCATGCTTGCTTTATCTTCTGTCTTCACAACCTGACTGTATGATCTGTATGGCTTCATAACTTCTTCCAATCTGATCCTCATTACACTGAACCTATTTGTCTCTGTGCTTTCACTGTATTGTATATTTGACTATGGCTTGCGTTGTGTAATCTACCTTCCGCTGCATAGTGATAGGCTTGTTCACTCTGTTTGTCTTCATAACTTCCACGTTTTGAAGACTTCCATAAAAATCGCCTATTCACCCCCCCTCTAGTCGATATAATGCACTTTCAATTGGTATCAGAGCAAGGTGCTCCCTTGTTCTGTGTGATTCGGTTTAACCACCTGGAGTTTTAGCTATGTCGACTGCAGGGATAATTCAAGTCTCCGCTGCGTGCCCCGTCTTCGATGGAACTGAATATCCCTACTGGAAGAATAAGATGCGCATGCATCTTGAAGCCATTGACGTCGACCTATGGTATGTCGTCGAAAACGGCGTTCCCAAGGCTGGAGAAGGTGTCACTGCGGCTGATGTCAAGAAGTTCACTCAACTGGACTCCACTGCCAAGAATATTATCTGTGGTCATCTGACCAAGGGACAGTACGGCCGTGTGAGTGCCTTGAAGACATCCAAGCTGGTCTGGGACTGGCTCTCCAAGGTCAATGAAGGCATCTCAACCCAGAGAGATCAGAGAATCAGTGTTCTTCGCAATCTCTTCAACCGCTTCAAGCGAAACGACAATGAGAATGTCCAGCACACATTTGACCGGCTCACTGACATCACAAATGAGCTTCAAGCCCTCGGCGCCACTGAGATCACCAAACATGAAATCGTCAAGACGCCGCTAAGATCACTTGACAGTTCATTTGACATCCTAGCCCTGATGATTCAAGAACGTCCAGACTTCAAGACACTCGATCCGTCTGACATACTTGAGAGGCTCAACACACATGAGTTTCAGCTTTCTGAGAAAAGAGATATCTACGGTCCAAACTATGGGCGAACTCGTGCCTTGAAGGCAAAAGCTGTGTCATCATCTGAAGAGGAATCTGACAGCAGTTCTGATGATCCTGAAGACATTGGAAGGGAACTTGCAATGCTAGTGAAGAAGTTCCAGAAATTCACCAAGAAGAAAGGCTTCAGAAAGTCTTCACGATCAAGCTCAAGGAATGATGAAGCTTCTGCGCATGACTACAAGAGGAAAACTTGTCACAAGTGCAAGAAAACTGGACACTTCATCTCTGAATGCCCACAGTGGGACAATGAGAACAGAAAGAAGAAGAAGAGCAAGGAATATGACTCTGACGACAAGAAGACGAAGAAATACTCAAAGTCTTCGTCCAAGTCTTCCTCAAAGTCTTCATCACACAAGAAGAGTTCATCTGGCAAGGCTCGTGCGTTTGTTGGCAAGGAAATGGATTCAGAGGAGGATTCCGCTTCTGAGGAGGCAGAGGTGGAGTCCGAGGAGGAGTCTGATTCAGGCATTGCAAGTTTGGCTACAGCCTATGTCGCCAAGTCCATCTTCAACACTGAAGACAATGACTCCATCACCATCACCGATGCAAATGACAAGGACGACTCTACTCCCACCTACTGCTTCATGGCACGTGGTGCCAAGGTAAACACACGCACTACTCACTATCGAACATCTAGTGACGATGACTCTGATTGTGATTCAAAACCCAGTTACAAAACACTTGCTAAAATTGCAACTGAACAACAAAAGGCCATGGAACATATTCAAAAACTGTTAGACAGAAGCGATGATCTGTTGGGTGCTGAAATGACTCGTTCTGGATCCTTAATTGAAGACATAAAAAATCTTCATGTTAAGTATCAGGAACTCGAAGATCGTCTTGAGACTCTCTCAACTACTCATGAAAAGCTTTCCTATGATTATCTTCAGAAGAAGCAAGATCTTGAGAAGTTGAGAGCGGATCATGAAGATCTTCAAGAGGAAAACGAGTCACTTCGAGCCGAACAGATCAGTTCTGCTCAGGAAGGATTTGAACCACCATGCCTTAAATGCATTGAGCGTGATAATGCTATTTCTGTTGCTGAATGTTCCACTGCTACTGCTGTTGCAATATCTTCAACTGTTGAAGTGGTAACTAACCCCTCTGCTGAGGATACCACTGCTATTGCTGATGAAAATGCTAGGTTGAAGACATTGCTTGAAACAGGGATGTACAAAAGTCTCAAAGGACATCAGACACTATGTGATGTCCTCAAGAAGCAGATTCTGAACCGAAACCCTAGCAAAGAGGGTGTTGGGTTCGTGAGGAAAATTAATGCAGATGGCTCTTACTGGAAACCTGAGCAGTACCCCAAAACCACATGGGTTTCCTCATTAGATCCATCCAATCTATCTGGCTTCACTTGTGCTAATCCAATTATCATTGATGAATCCTTTGATGCAAACTATAAACTGTTTAGGAATCAGAATGGTGAAGTATTTGCCAGGTACATTGGTACTAACTGCAGGAATGGACCGCCTATGAAGAAGATCTGGGTTCCAAAAACGTGTCTTGAGAATCTTCCTGTGAATGTCCTCATGACACCTCACATGAAGAAGACAAACCTCAGACCAAAGGCTTCATATGGTCCAAAGGCTTCATACAGGCAGAGGACTCATCTGAGTCGCACTAACACAAATGTTTTGCAGGGAAACCATGCTCAGGCATATGAGAGCGGTTCTTCAAACCGTCATTCTCATATGACCAAAAACTATTCTGCCTATTCTTATGAGTACTATTGCCCACCTGCTAGACTGTTTGCCAGGGCTCCAAAGCCAAAATTCTCAGATGCTGCACTTAGACTTATTGCTTCTAAGCCACCCTTGAAGATGTGGGTGGTTAAGAAAGCTTAACTCTCTTTTGCAGGGAAAGGTCTCCAGCGCAAAACCAAAATCTTCTGATGCTATTGCTGGGGACCTCAGAAATCTTGTGGGGCGCAAGATCAAATGCCCGAATGGCATCACTATGTATTTCGTACCTGAATCGCATGCTACTCTCCCTACTTGTCCTAACCTGGATCTCAGTTTTCATAATCCACTGGTTCGTCAAATGTTTTTGCTTCAAAACACTCTTGGTGAAGCCTATCCCCCTAACTGCACTGTAGGGTACGACACCAGTGACTTCAGAGTCTTCAGAATGGATTATTGACAGCGGGTGTACAAATCACATGACTGGCAAAAGAAGTCTCTTTATGGACTCAACCTTACGTCCATCTGACAAGAGCCACATCACATTCGCTGACACTGGTAAAAGTAAGGTACTGGGTCTAGGTAGAGTTGCAATCTCAAAGGATCAACACATGGATAAAGTCATGTTTGTTGAATCCCTTGGCTTCAACTTAATGTCTGTCTCAATGCTTTGCGATTTAAACATGATTGTAATCTTTGGAAAATATCGTTGTCTGGTACTAATGGAATCTGACAAGTCTCTAGTGTTTGAAGGGTATCGAAAAGATGATTTGTACGTGGTAGATTTCTCAGCAGGGCCACAGCTTGCAGTTTGTCTTCTCGCAAAGGCTTCAGAATGCTGGCTTTGGCATCGAAGACTTGGGCATGCTGGCATGAGGAACCTCCACACCCTTGCGAAGAAGAAGCATGTCATAGGCATCGAGGGCGTCAAGTTCAAGAAAGATCACTTATGCGGTGCCTGTGAAGCTGGGAAGATGACAAGGGCAAAACATCCTTCGAAGACAATCATGACCACTACTCAACCCTTCGAACTGCTTCACATGGATCTCTTCGGTCCCACTCACTACTCAACTTTCTCCACTACTGCTTGCCTCTATGGCTTCGTCATTGTTGATGATTACTCTAGATATACTTGGGTGCACATAATCCTTTACAAAACTGAAGTGCAGGATGTCTTCAGACGCTTCGCAAATCGGGCAATGAACAATTATGGCGCCAAGATAAAGCACATCAGAAGTGACAATGGCACAGAATTCAAGAACACCGGCCTTGACACATATCTTGATACATTGGGCATCACTCATGAATTCTCAGCTCCATACACGCCACAACAGAATGGCATCGTCGAACGCAAGAACAGAACACTCATTGAGATGGCCAGAACAATGTTAGATGAGTACAAGACACCAAGAAAATTCTGGACTGAAGCCATTGACACTGCATGCCATACTATCAACCGTGTATATCTTCACAAGCTGCTGAACAAGACATCTTATGAACTTCTGACTGGCAAGAAGCCAAATGTAAGTTACTTCAGAGTATTTGGATCAAGATGCTGGATCAAGGACCCTCACCACACCTCAAAATTTGCTCCAAAAGCACATGAGGGCTTCATGCTTGGATATGGAAAGGATTCGCACTCCTACAGGGTCTTCAATTTCTTTCACTACAAAGTGGTTGAAACAGTGGATGTGCGGTTTGATGAGACCAATGGGTCACAAAGAGAGCAACTACCAGATGTGCTAGATGAAGTTCCAGCTAGTGAATCAATCAAGCTAATGGGAACTGGAGAAATTATACCTTCTGAAGCTCGTCCTGAAGAAGAACTTATCATCTCAGCACCTGATCCACATGAAGACAATGCTCAGCCTGAAGACATACCTCCCCATGATAACGTAGATCAGCAAGAGCAAAGTCTTCGACCCCTACATCCTCGTGTTGCCAATGAAGTGCAGATTGACAGAATAATTGATAGCATCAATGCACCTGGTCCACTGACTCGTTCAAGGGAAACTCAACTGGCAAACTTTTGCGGACACTTCGCATTTGTTTCAATCACAGAACCCAAGAAAATTGATGAAGCCTTTATGGAACCTGAATGGATTCAAGCTATGCAAGAAGAGCTTCAACAATTTGAGCTGAACAATGTATGGGAGTTGGTTAAGCGTCCTGATCCACGGAAGCATAACATAATAGGCACCAAATGGATATACCGCAACAAGCAAGATGAGCATGGCCAAGTCATCAGAAACAAGGCTCGTCTCGTTGCTCAAGGATATACTCAAGTGGAAGGCATTGACTTCGATGAAACATTTGCTCCTGTTGCCAGACTTGAAGCCATCCGTATACTGCTGGCCTATGCAAATCATCACAACATAATCCTGTATCAAATGGATGTAAAAAGTGCCTTCCTCAATGGCAAAATTGAAGAAGAAGTGTATGTTGCACAACCACCTGGGTTTGAAGATCCAAAACATCCTGACATGGTGTACAAGCTCAAAAAGGCACTATATGGCCTCAAACAAGCCCCTCGGGCCTGGTATGATACACTCAAATACTTCCTGAAGAGCAAAGGCTTCATACCTGGTTCCCTGGATCCCACTCTCTTCACAAAGACATATGATGGTGAACTGTTTGTGTGCCAAATATACGTGGATGACATTATCTTCGGCTGCACCAATTAAAAGTACAGTGAGGAGTTCGGATATATGATGCAAGAGCAATATCAGATGTCTATGATGGGGGAGCTGAAATTCTTCCTCGGTCTTCAGATACGGCAACAACGCAATGGCATCTTTATATCTCAAGAGAAATATCTCAAAGACTGCCTGAAGAAGTTCGGTATGCAAGACTGCAAAGGCTTCACAACACCAATGCCAGCCAAACATCATTTGGGTCCTGACGACAATGGTAAAGAGTTCGATCAAAAGGTATACCGCTCCATGATTGGTTCTTTGCTCTACTTATGTGCATCTAGGCCAGATATTATGCTCAGTGTTTGCATGTGTGCTCGGTTTCAAGCGGCACCAAAGGAGTCGCATCACGTAGCAGTGAAGCGAATTCTTCGATATTTGGCTCACACACCAACTCTAGGGTTATGGTATCCAAAGGGCTCAGAGTTTGATCTGGTTGGATTTTCGGACGCTGATTACGCTGGTGACAAGGTTGATCGGAAGTCCACATCAGGCACATGTCACTTTCTGGGCCGATCTCTTGTCTGTTGGTCTTCAAAGAAGCAGAACTGTGTATCTCTCTCCACTGCTGAATCTGAATACATTGCTGCTGGATCCTGCTGCGCTCAGCTTCTATGGATGAAGCAAACCCTCAAGGATTATGGCATTCATCTGAAGCAAGTGCCACTTTACTGCGACAACGAAAGCGCCATCAAGATCGCCAACAACCCAGTTCAGCACTCGAAGACAAAGCACATTGAAATTCGTCATTATTTTCTCAGAGATCATGGTACAAAGGAAGACATTGATATCATACACGTCAACACTGAAGAGCAATTGGCAGATATCTTCACCAAGCCCTTGGATGAGAAGAGATTTTGCAAGTTACGGTGTGAGCTAAATATCTTGGAATCCTCAAATGTCCTGTGATCAGGCACACATCCTAACACTTATGCATGATGATGACTTAGATGTGCAACACACAAAGTAACGTATATCTTCAATCAATGAAGACATACATTCTAAGTGTGAATACATTAACGTGGAATTTGACCTTGGAGCGCCACGATAATTGTGCGCCGTGTCTGGGTCCAATACTTCCTATACGGTGGGTAGCGCCACCACCAAATTTTTTCTGTTTGAAGTGTTTCACTCATGGCATTACATTTGCTATGTCTTCACATTTGGTTTGGCTTCAATCTCAACATGTCTTCATGATTATCTTCACTATGTTGATTATATATGCACTGGTGTTCTGTCCTCTACAGCATTCACTTATAGCTATGTCTTCTTGTTTGAATCTTTTGAACTAAGTGAATGTGATCGGACCCTAACCTCTCCATGCTTCCTACCTCAAACTCTATCTCTCCAAGTCATATGCACTCTATTGAAACTGTCGAATGTCTTCACTGCATCCTTGTCAGAAGAAGACACAGAGACAAACTTTAAAACAACTTTCAATGTTTTTCCATCAACTAGAATTCCGGAGAAGTAGGAACGACTCCCGACAAACCAGGCGTGCGTGGGGTGAAACTGCCCCCACACTTCCGCATGCTGGCCACGTACTGATCAGATGCGAATCGCCAGGGGCACCTGAGTAATAGCGCAGTGCCGCCCATATCCCTATAAATACACGTTTCACTGCGGTCATTATCTCTTCTTCCTCCCTCGCACAAACCCTAGCGCCACCGCTAACTCTCAACGACGCCGGCGACGAAGTGCTTCACTGCCGCGACCTCTCCGACGCCGTTCTCATGCCGACAGCGGACATCAGTCTCTCCGCCGTCGCCCTAGGTGTCTTCTGTCGCCAAGTTAGGGCACGGAGGATCGAACTGCTCGGCCTCACCTCTCATCTCGTCTAGCAGTTCCAAGTCTGGTAAATAACAAGCCTTTTTACAGCCTCTTTTGATCCTATTGCTCCATCACTTTCTGCCAAAAGAGGTTTCCATTCACTCAAGTTTCATTCCTCTTGTCTGAATCTCATAACTTGCCTAGTATATTCACTTGTTCTTCATGAAGTAGTTAGATTCCTCACTTGTACTGATCTATGGGTTCGTACAAATCTGGAACCAACTTCTTTTCTATAAAGTGAATGTCTTCGCATGATGAGGTCAATATCTTCTAAACTGATTTATCTTCAAAATCTTCTGAGAATGCATATGACCTCTTCCCCTTCCCTCGCACCTTAATGCTGTCACAGGTACATGTCCGTGGGAGAATCTTTTGGTTCTCATAGTCTGCATTCATTTGCAGAGTTCCTACAGCGTCACATCAATTCACCCGAAGCAAGTTCCTGTTGGTCAAGCAAAAGGAAGCCTTTGAAGCCTTTGAAGCCTTTGAATCCTTTGAAGACTTTGAATCTCTTGAAGCCTGTCAAGTTAAGCTTCATGGCAGCCGAAAAACAATCTAGGAAGGGAGGCAGACAGAGGCGGGGTGACACATCTAAAGATCTGCCTGAAGATTTGGCAGAAATGTACCAAACAGATCCTGAAGAAAGCTATGGTCAGCGCAAGACACGAATCCAATGGATTCGAAGATATTGAGCAGAGCAGTGGTTCCAATACCGCTTCGTCACCAAGGAATATGCGGAGAAGTGCGCCATCAAGAGACCGTGGGGAGATGCCTTGTACAAGAATCTCGTACCCCGAACCAGAGACGAAGCCATTGCTCAAGGCTTCTTTCCATGCATGGTCAGGGGACAACAGCCAGCTGACGCACATCCGTCATCCCTTCTCTGGTGTCGCGATGACACTCTGTTCAAGCGCAACTTCCAATTTGCCCAGAACTCTGCGAAGCAAAACAAGAAGGAGTTTGGGTTGGACTTCAACCCTGGTCCCTCCAAACCAAGGGCAGATGGCACACGCGACGCTAATCCCAATGTCATCGGGCCATTTGCCAATCTCGAAGGCCTCATCACTCACATTATAGTCCAAGGGACTGCCGTGAACGACCCTCCAGCAGACACTAAGTCTGATGATGCTCCTGCTGCCACGGAGCCGAAGCAGATGAAGAAGAAGCCAAAAGCTTCCAAGCCAGCCGCTTCTCCCAAGATCTCCAGAGCGAAGCCATTGGCCACTGCACCTCCTGAAGCCAGTGTGCAGTATGAAGGCTTATCAAGAGTCTCCAAGCCTCAAGAAGCAAAGAAATCACAGCCACACACCAGCAAAGAACTCACTGCCGCTGCCGTTCTGCGCTGCGAAGCCATTGATCTGTCGAGTGACGACGATCTTGCCGATGACGCTCTTGAGCAGCTAATCAAGAGCAAGGAGGAGGCTGAAATCTTCAACAATCTGCCTCTGTTCGATGCAACAATCATCCACAACTTCATAGATGAGTGGTTTGACACACCCAACATCAGCTTTCATGATCTGCAGCTGCCCATTGGCCTCAGCGTAGCCTTCCAAGGAGCTATTGCTTCAGAACTCGCAATTGCCCAGCGCATCGTGGAACTGAAGCAAAAGATAGATTTTGAAAAGGCTCAGTTCAAGCAGAACATGGCCACGCTCAGTGTCCAAGAAGTCAAAGACTTCAAAGTCATGCTGCATGAGTTGAAGGAAAACTTTATGCAGAAACGTGCAGAGGCTCAGGGTTCACGCGAGCGCATGAAGAATTTGGCTGATCTCTGCGTGCAGGCCTACAATGAGGCCGAGAAGCGAAAGGCACTTGGGCGTCCCGGCATCGACCCCAGGATGGCCGCCAAGAAAAAGAAGAAGAGGCCCACTGTGGCTGAAGAAGAGGCCCCACAACAAGAAGCTGTTCCGATTGTCTTCCCCACCGCCAAGCCTAGCTCGAAGCCAAAGCGCTCAACCGCTTCAGAGCTTAAGAAGACAAGGATAGCCGAAGCTAAAGCAAGGAAGAGGAAACACCCTGAAGCCTCTCCTTCAGACCCCACCATCAAGAAGCGCAAGACCAAGAAGTCTCGGGCTGCTCCCACAGAGCCCTTGATAGTCGAACCCCTTTCCGTTTGCTTTCCTCATGAAGATCGTCAGATGACCATGCATGAGCCTGCTCTCACAGAGGCTCCGCATGCTGAAGACATTCCAGCAGCCGACCCCAACGCTGCTGAAGACATTGGTCTCCAAGACAATGTGCAAGGTGATGCAGTCCTTCCTCAGCTCGAAACGAGTGAACTGCTCAGCATTGGTCGTCCCCTGACGCCAATCACACAAGATGCATCGTGGGCAGATCGCCCACAGGAGGAAGAGGATGAGCCCCAGCCCACTGCAACTCCACCGGCGTCGCCTGCATTCCGTAGGCTTCGCAAAGGACCAAGGGCTCAGACTGCTGACGACATTCCGGCTGCATCAGCCGAAGAACATGCAGAAGAGCATGAAGAACCTCAAGCTCCATCTCCCCCACACCAACAAGAAGAAGTTCTCACGGAGACTAACACCACTGCGACTGCCACACATAATACTGAAGCATTTGTGGAGCCCGACCAACCAACAGCTTCAAGAGATACTGAAGCTACTGCCTCTGACCCTTCTGTGCCTGAGTCTGCTGCCGGTCCACAGTTCAACTATCATGTTGCGCACAGGCCCCAGGTCCAGAAGCCAATCCCACGTCTGCCAAGGTTCCCAGGTCCAGCCACTGCTCCTGGCTCCTTCAATGTCAATAGCTTCAGGGCAGATAACACCTTCTTCAACCGCTCCAAGAACCCTTACTCAAGGGAAAAGATTGTGTCAGATAGGTTCTGGAGCTACCCACAGCGCAGCTACTACTCCTGCGTCCTCTACAACCAGAACCGCATCTTTCCACATCAACGCCTTGAAGTTGAAGCTTTTACTGGTCTACTTGGTCTGGAAGAAGCCCTGGACTGCTTCAAGCAAGTTGGCCTGCTGCCGTTCGTCACGGATGAAGAGCACTGGAGCGAAGAGCTTCTGCTTCAGTTCTATGCCACATTGCACATGAAGGGCTACAACAGAGATCCGAAGACTTGGGTCCTGGAGTGGATGACCGGCAACGTCCATCATGAAGCCAATGCATTTGATATCATTGAGCTCACCGGCCTACCCACTCCAGGCGAACTCTTCGAAGAAGGCTGTCAACTCCATGCTGAAGCTGTCGAGAGCATATTTCA